>CM056092.1:2809166-5618333 GCA_002259235.3 Caenorhabditis latens | reverse complement strand
TAATGGCTCAAGTTGCGGACAAAAATTTGGACATTTTTTGTCGTTTTTTTCGCCGAATTTGGAGCATAACTCGGCTCTTTTTGACTCCAGAAATATGCAATTTGGCAAGATGCAAGAAAAAGTTATTAGCTAAGCGGCTAAAAAAAATTATCAAAAAATATAAAGTTTGAACAAAGTTACACGGGCCAAAGCAAAAAATAAAATTCGGACACATTTTTAAGCCCCGCTCACTTTTTTTGGCGCAGCCATACCTACTACCCATTGGGAGAGAAGCGGGTGGAAAAACTGTATTGTGTATCTTATAATTTCCTTCAATTTGATTCCGAGCAAATACAATAAACACTTGACATTAATGAAAGCTCAGAAATATGTATGAAAAAGTTTCTGGCCTAGGATCCGCCATTCGATCAACACGTGACATATTTTTCAATTGATGAAAAGCTATTTGCGATTGCCGTCTGGAATGTTACAGAGAAGGATTTTCTTGAAAGGAAGAATTGAAAAATAATTGTTACCTTTTCATACATTTTTCAAGTCGCTTTTTTTCTCATAATAATGTTTCTTTTTATCTGCTTTCAATTTTCCCTAATCTGCAATAAATATCAGCAAAACAAATCAACTCGAATTTAGGAAAAACTAGCTAAACCGGGATATCTCGTAATAGGGAAGGCCTCCGAGCCCTCGAGACCTGGTATTCGAGAAAAACGAGGCCAAAGTTTGGACCCTCGTCATTTCCTCCTTCCCGCCTGCCTATCCTCAACAGAAGACAACCTATTGTATCTCGATGACGTTCACGGTCCCTTCTATTTGTCGACTGATAATTGCTGTAGGCCCCCATTCCCCCATGCAAGATGCGGTCTCCTCATGACACCTCTTGTCACGTTACACACATTGAAACAAGGACGGTTTTATTGATTTGACCTTTTTCTTATCCCATGAAAGGCGCTTTGCTTGAAATTAAAGCACTTACTCTTGAGAAGTCATTTGAGAATCCTCCATGAAACTCTATGTTGATCTCTGACTAGTTAAAAGGGACCAGGCATACTTGTCAAGGCCCGGATAAATGACACTAAAATTCAAATTTGTCTGAATTTTTTCTCGAAAACAGTATCGAAGAATTTTCAATTATGATTCAAAATTAGAAGAAGTTCTGAAAAATCCTCCAAAATGTTCACATTTTTTATGAAAAATAGAAGAAAAGAGTTTTCGGAGGATTATCGTTCTACAGGGTTTTCCCCTACATTCCCTCTTCAACAGAAGACAACCTACTGTATCTCGATGACGTTCACGGTCCCTTCTATTTGTCGACTTGTAATTGCTGTAGACCATTCCCGAATGCGAGATGTGGTCTCCTCATACCACCTCTTGCCACGTCACACACCTCGCAATACGGACGGTTTTATTGATTTGTGTTTTTTTTGTATTCCGTGAATTGCACGCGCTTTGTTTGAAGTTAAAGCACTTACTCTTGAGAAGTCATTTGAGAAAACATTGTCCATCCTCCACGAAACTCTGTTTTGATCTTTGACTAGTTGAAAGGATCCAGGCATACTTGTCGAGGCCCGGATAATTGGAGGCCAAATTCAAACACTTTTTAAGTCGGGCCTGGCCGGATAAGTATGGGTCCAGACCAATTTTTTGTACTGTGTTTTTCCGCAACACAGTGATATTTCCTTGACACTCTCTAGATGCACATCTAACAATTTTGAATTTTGTTCCGCTAGAAGCAAGATCCCGAAGGCAGCGTTTCGCGACCCAATAATAAATTTACCACAGTTTTCCACCACTTTGATTTCCTGCTCTGTTCCTTTTTTACATGTCAGTTCTCCCTTATTATCCAATTTTTCAGAAGATGGTCATAAAGCTTCCCAGATTCCCATATCTCGTCCAGAAAGCGATTTTCGGGGTAATGGATCATGAAGATTTGTTTTTCATCTCACTTTGTTCCAAAAAAATGAAAAATCTTGTGAAGTCAGTCCAAAAAGTTTCATTCAATAGTATCGAATACATTGTGTATAAAATAATGGATGATGGAATGAGAGTGGATGCTGTGGGAAAAGATTATGTGGAGAAATTCATCATCTCTATGTATCCAAAAACTCATCAACAGATGAGTGGGATAGAATCGAACGAAATCAAGCAGATGGAAGTATCTGGAAAGAACTTCGAAATTTAGTAAGTGAACAACTTGAATTGGATATCAAAAGGCGGTCGTGCTTTACGATCCACTGCAAGGCGAAAAAGAAGCAGAATTCATCAATAATCATATCCTTGACCTGTTCGGAAGTGACAAAGAATACCGCCTAGAAACACTTTATTTGGTTACTGTCAATACCAGATTCTTGAAAAAACTCAAAAACATTACTATAACTGAGTTCAATTTGTACGACACTTCTCACGTGGAAGGGTGGGAGGAATACTTTTCTGCGTCTCCGAACCAAACGTTTTTAACAGGAGAGATCTCACTCTCCGGGAAGTTCGAGGATGATTCAAAATTCTATCAAACAGACACTATCGAAATTTTTGAAGATACTTCGATTTCTTCAGAAATATTGAAAAACTTCGAGGGTCAAAAGGCATATTTGAGTTGTGAAAAGGTCGATAACTCGGATATAATCCAGTTGATGAAACGATGGAAGTCGAATGAGGCATTTCAGAATCTAGAATATCTGACGGTCAAGTTCCAAAACAATGACCTTTTCGATGCCAATGAAATCAAAAACGCTTGTGAAGTCAAACTTACATCAAAAAATGCGCCGGTTTATCAAGTGGATAACAAGTTAGTTTTCTGTTTTTTCTAAAACTGGGTTGCCGGAAATGCTTTTGATCCTGAAGGTTAGGTTTGGCGCTGCCTACCATCACTTCAGATCAAAAGCATTTCCGACGAGACTATGAACTCGTACGCGGTTTCATCAACTAATAAAACAATAAAAACATTCCAGATTCTCTGCTTATCACTGGAAACATACAGAATTCTCGAGTGAATGGTATATAGTAAGGAAGAGTGATCAACGCGTGGCATCCGTTTCAGTTGAGCATAACAAATTTACAATTGCCGTCTGGAATATGACAGAGAAGGAGTTTTTTGAAGACATTAATTGAATTGATGATTTCTTTAATCAAAAGAGTGTTTCCGTCGATTGTTTCAACTGAGCAAAGACTATTATATTTTCCGCAAATGTTTTAATTTATTTATTTCGATCTGTTGTGTTTTTATTCAACCTTGTAAAAAGACTTCATTGTGATTTTTATAATTTCCTTCAGTTTGCTTCAGAGCAATAACAATAAACACTTGACTTCAATTAGTTGTAAATATAGCTCAGAAATCTTATCAAAATCTGTATGAAAAGAAGTTTAACATAATTTTACAGAAAAAAAGAACATATCCGGTCACAGGATCATCAGTAGTGGTCATCCGTTCGCCAGATACTCAGTAGTGATTATCAGCAAACCAGAACTTGAGAAGGAATCCACGAGGAACCCACAGTAGGAGGAGGAGTGTACGAGGAGCTTAGAACTGGAGGATTGTATCTACGAGTTGTCACCTCGCGATAAGACAAAAGTTATGAGAAAACATAAGTTGTTATATTAAAAAAAATAAACTACTGTCCTAATTGACCAAGAATTCAAAGTATTCTAATCTTGGCAGGTGTTCTCCAGGCTCTCACTGGAGAATCACAATCTATCAATGCACACAGCTCCAAAATCTCACTGATCAATTTTAGACAGGGAGAAGTCAACTACAAAAATGAAGTTCTGAGTTTGGCCTTCAAACACTACAACGTTTCTCCTGTGTGGCAATCAGCAACTCAGTTTCAGAACAGAACGGTGAACTGAAAATCTTTACAATAAGTTAATGAGCCATAAATAAACTCGTCACACTAGAATATACCACGTGTTGTTCTCCAAATGCAAACACGGAACAGGAGGATTGAAAGAGCAAAAGACGCATAAGGATTGTTTCCCCTTTTCTTAATTTCACGAGATGACGAATATGTTAATTCTAAGATTCTGGAGGCCACGTGGTTGATCTTAATGAGATTTCATGAATCAAAATGAGCAGAAGATTGGGTTTAATGAAAACAGAAAACTCGTATTCCATTGACCAGAAAGTCGACTTCCAGGAATATAAGCAGGTGCTTCTTTCCACATTAATCTCTTCCCTGTTCTCAGTTTTTTCGTCTGGAAGTCTTTTAGATCGACTTGGTTTTCTAAATTTTATTTTTATCCCAACTTTCATTTTAACAATGGGCAATATTACGGATGCTCATATTCACGAGGATATTCATGCTGGTGAGTTAGTTTGGAACTATAGAAATGTTTCAGCATCGGAACCATACTCAAGGGCTCAAAGATAAGAGTCTCATAGTAAGCCCTACTTTGGGACTTTGACTGAATATCTGCAAAATTAGAAATCTGTGAATCTCCAGAATCACCCTGACGTAATAAGATATCATCAGTTTTATTGATCTTGATGAAACATCGCTGTCATCATCTGATTCTCCTCTGAAAAGTGCTTCTAATTTATCTCAGAAAGCTATAAAAGCTCAGCCCAAAACCGTTAGTTTCCACCTCTGACCGTGTCAGCTTTAGTCCAACACACCCTTCCGCTATGTCTCATTGGGTCCAAGGTATGTAAGATCATATTTCCCCGACTCATGTCTTCTACTCATCACTTTCCTATAATTCCAGATGATCTCACCGTCATGGCGATATTCATCCGAAACTCTCACCAAATGCCAAGCAGTATCGGAGTTCTTGTCCAGGCGGTTCTCTTCATTCTCAGCTTTATTTTCACACTTATTGGAGTGTCAATGGCTATGAGATTCACGTATGATAACAGCAGGTTGAGGAAGTTATGCATAGTTCGATTCCAGAATTTTCCACAAAAATCAAAGGAACATTTTTATTTCTCTGCTTCTTCTTTGGTTTGAGCTTCTTATGTGTCGGATTCTGTTATGGGCATTCAAGTATAATTTGGCAATTGAGATAAGAGATGGTAAGGAATAAGAGAAATATATTCAGAATCATCATTGAGTCCTACCACGAGGTCGCTCTCATGGCAGGAACACATCACTATTATTCCAAATGCTTTACTTCTTTAATTCCAGCCATCGATTGTAACGACGCGTGTCATCATTTCGGGAAGTGCAGCATCCCAGAAAACCTGTATGATCCGATCTTCATTGCTGGAATGATGAGATATCACTATATGTTTTTTGTTATATCAACGCCTGTTGGGATTCTTACGGAAAGGATTTTCGCCACGATGCTTGTCAAGTAAGAAGAGAAATTATATGTTAATAGAATCCTGAAAACACTGGGAACTCCTGGTCTATTCTGAGAGGTGTTAGAAAGGAGAGACGCAGAGAAACGAGAGTGTCTGCTTCTCTGCGTCGCTCTTTCTTCGCCTAAATCTTTGAACGCTTATAACTATTGTAAAGTATGGACTGGATTCAACGGACTGATAATTCTAACTTTCGTTGTCTGCGTCTCCACGCGCACTTCTATCTCTCACCCTTTGTCATTCTCCCACCATTTGACCTCCCCCGTTTGCCCCACGCCCGCGGGCGCCAATGTCTCCCACCCCCCGCACCAGTATATAAGGCCGAGCGCAAGCTCATTCCTGGTCGATCTCCGTACCCCTAACTTGTTTTACTTTCCCTGTTTTACTTATCCTTTGTTACTCCTTATCCCCCAGCGCCACTTTATCTGTAAGCCTTAGCTTTTAGCAAATAAATCCTTATTTAGCGCATACATGTTTATGGTTAGTTATAAACACACATAAACATAACTGGTAGCAGCGAGTTGCGTCTTTACTTTAAGACGTTAACGACCCACCCACCCACCCCGCTTCATATTGATTTTTGTGCGCACGGGCTTTTACTTCCTTTTTCTAGTTAACAGGAGGGCCCGCCTGTAGTTTTAGGTTAGTAATTGTAGGTTAACATAGGTAGTTTCTAGGTAATTTTAGCATTTTTAGGGCTTCACGTAGGTTAATGGGAAGCGCGACACTTTGACCGTCTTCACCGGTCGTTTTTGGGTCACTCAGTAGGTAGCAGTGCCACCCAAGGCATTGATAAGCTTATCGTAACGCGTTTTAGAAACCGTTCGTCGCACCCCCTCTTCCCCTCTTAACAAAACTGTGTGATCAGCAGTTTTTCGGTCCGTTTTAACTCGTTATCGTTTTTCTGTCCGGTAAATCCCCCGGCAGAGCGTCCCAGTGATCCCTTTTCAATTCGCAACGGATGGAACAACACATCACGACCGTCATCGATTTCCGGACAGCAACACACGGAAAGCTTGGCAAATCACACTCAACTCGACTACAGGACAGTTTCCCGTCGAAAGTCGGTAAGTCAGCGCATTCCTGGTTACAGTGGGTTGTGTGGGGTTAGAAAATGGGTTGACCACCGTGTCAACCCTCTAACTGCCACCTTCTCGCTCAGGAATCGCTTCTGTCTATAAGACACGTAGTTTTCTCTACACAACAATTACCCCTTACTCTTGTTGTCGTGAGACAGCAGAGTGAGTATTCTCGATAAATTTTTATCAGGTTTGGTCGGCGAATGGCTACAAAGGATGATTTTGCGGTGAAGGCAGAGGCCTCAGTATCGAGCGCCGACAAGGAACAGTCAGGGTCAGCGACTGTTTGGTAGGGCCCCTACGGAAGTTAGGGAATGGCTTCGGAAGCTGGTACGAAAATTTTGGCTTTAGAAGCTGGTACGAAGAGTACGGAACAGTAAGCACACTGTTTGGTAGGGCATTCATACAAAGAACAGTCAAAAAACTGTTCGGTTAGGGCATTCATACATAGAGCAGTAAACAAACTGTTCGGTTAGGGCATTCGTACAAAAGAACAGTCTATAACTGTTCGGTAGGGCATCGGTGCGAAAATAAGAAATATTTTTGGCTTCGAAAGCTGGTACGAGAGGTGGAGAAGACCTCGGGGCTCCATCAGTGAGCGGAAGACGACAGGAGACAGGTAGACGGAAGATAACCTGTCAGAACAACCTTTAGACAAGGGAAAGACGTCACAAGCACGTGACAATGGAGTTTCGACATCCGAAAACAGTCGAGGGTCAAGAAGGAAGCAAGTCGACAAGTCATCGAGTGACATGGAAGCAGGAAAACAAGCCAAAACGTGGCGCAACAAGGAGTAGCCGAAGAAGGAGGAGTTTTTCACTGAAAAACGGACGAAAGAGGACAAATCGTCGTCATTTTCCGATTCGGAAGCAACAAAAGTCAGGGATTGACGTCGGATCTCTACTAAAATCCATCGGAAGTGGAAGGATGCCTGAAATATCTGAAATTCCACTCGTTCTCCAAGTTTTCCGAGGCAAAGGAATGGCATTCGTCATAAATCGATGAAGTACAGTAAGAACTTCTTGAGGAAGGCGCATGGCAAGGCGCGGCCGACAGGTCTCGGCACGACAAAACCGCAGACGCGACCGCGGCGCCGACAGTAAGCCGAAGTAAACAACAACAACAACAAGTCGTCATTTTGGTTTCGAAACGTCGCCGGAGTAGTTTTTCTCTCCGTTTTCGCCGTTTTTGCTGAAATTTTCGCGTTTTCTTCGCTTTAAAATATTTTTAGCAAGCGTTAAAGCTAGTTTGGTGATAAAACGCCGCTCAAATTCGCAAAATTTTGAGGAAGACAAAATTTCGTCTTGGCCTAAAAACATTTTCGTTTTTTTTCCGTATGTTTTCGTCATTCGCGGACTATTTCCGGCCGTTTTCGTCGCTAATTGTCTAGGCTACGCTCGTATTTTCAGGCTGGAGCATCAAAGCAACAACTGTCGAGGAGGAGAAGACGACGCCGAAGCGACACAGGTCAGTCGCGGGGTTGGTGAAGGGGCTGACCACTGTGTCAGCCCGCCAACTGCCGTCGCTGACCTCGCTGAGGTCACTTCTCCGGTCATACGCATACAACCGAGCGGTGTCTCGGGTGGAAGCCTGAGCCTGCCTCGAAATACATCTGAAACAGCTGGTATCTCGGGCTTCGGCTTGAATACAGCTTACATTGCTAATCGGTTGAAAGCGATTGGAGAAATCCGAGACCTGGAAAACCTTTCAGGTGACAAAGACACATCGGTCAATCAACGGAAGTACACCGAGGAACAGGTCGAAGCAAGCGACGAAGAGAACTTCGAGGATGAATTCATTCCTCAAGTAGTGGTGCCATCGGGCAGAGCAGCGCCAACACTGGCCAGTTATGGCGAAACAAGCCGAGAAGATTTCAACGGATTCGTGCGTGAACTCAACGGTCGAGTGGCAGCGATCGTGGCGGAGGCTCCGGATAGAGACAACGAGCGAGCACTCACTACAATGCGGAAGGATCAAGCAAGAGAAAGAAGGGAGATCATTCTGAACGAAGATCACGGAGGCGACTACAACGCTGACAAGGTTAGTTCTTTGAACAATCCCCTGAGAAACCCCAACCACCTGGTTTCCTGGAACGCCCAGAAGTCAAGCAATAGTGTCACAGACGACACGAAGTCAAAAATTCAGCACTTACTGCTGATGAAGAAGAAGACCATCAAGAATCTGGACATGGCCTGCAAGGCAGCGGACAAGCTAGCAGCGGAGCAGCGCATCAACTTGCAGTTGGTGCAGAGACAAGTCAATCGAGCTCTTTTCGTGGCCGAGAGGTTGAACCATCTGGAGGAAGCACTTTCTACAAAGCCAGTTGATTTGGATCATAAGGTAAGTGATCGTGGTTTTCGGAACCGAGAGGTGATCGGGGTTGGAAGTGGGGATGAACACCGTGTCATCCCTCCAACTGCCGCCATCACAACCAGAACCCGTAGTTTGTCACCTAACAGTGGTACAAACACGCAACATCCTTACACCCCTGTGGTCGTAAGACATCAGGTTCCATCGTTTCTCACGGCTTCGCGCAGCAACGACCTGTTACAAGACTTGGAGAGTGAAGACAAGACACAAGAAGATGTCAAGAGGGCATTCCTGGCCGTATCTAAGGACAAATCAAGGGACCAAGCAGAGAACATTCTGACGAAGAATCCGGATGCAACATTCAAAGACATCGTCCAAGTAGTGAGCGGGAAGCTCGAGGACACCAGCCGCAGGCAAAGAAGCGAAGCACTCTTGCGTTCAATCGAGCAAGTCACCGGAGAACCCGCTGAATCATCCTTCCACAGGATCAGCGAATCAGCCAGGCAGTCGTACAGTGGCAACACGACGTCCCGAAAAGAAGTAGCACTGGAGAAATTCCTGATTGGTCTGAACCCAGATAGCAAGTCCATCGCATGGCTTCGTACACCATCAACACCCGAAGAAGCCCACAGTGATGCCGTATCAGCTGACGGATGTGTATCACCGGCAGACCAACCCGCAACAAACGCACAACTTCCGGCAGAGCTGATAGCCTCTCCGACAAACATAGTCATCGACTACAGGGATCGGGTCAGTCAACGCAACGTCTCTCGGAACAACAGAAGACGAAACCGCGACAGAGGTGAAAACGAGTCGCCGGAGAGAAAGTGTTACTATTGCCAGAAAACAGGACACTACCTTCGAGGTTGTCGGCAGAAGCGGGAAGATCGCGAGAACGGGATCATCAACCAACGATCCGACAGGGACTGGAACCCGCGACATGTCCACCAAGTAGATGTCAACGCAGTCTTTCGAGATGACGAGGTGAAAGCTCTTCGCGATGCAGTCAAAGCGAGAGATGAGCAGATCGAGAAGTTGTCGAAGCAACTTGACAGAATCATCCCGGGTGGTTATTACTCGACTTCTGGAAGCTCAACGAGCGAGGCGAGACACCCACGTTCAACTTACGGTCCGCCAGAGGAACCATCTGCCGATTCCCTCTTCCACGAGGCTCTCAAGCTGATGACGCAGTCGTACCACGAGTACCGGAAGGACCCCGAGTACCAGAACGAAGTCACACTGGAACGGTTCCGGGAAGGATTGAACCAAGCAATCAGAAGCCTGGTCATACGGGAGGCACGAACAACACCGGATCAGGCCGTGAACGCCGTCCTGGAAGGAGAAGAATGCCTCGTCCCCAACGAGCAACAGCAACAGCTCTCTCAATCGTCGACACAAGCGGTAGCTACGACGGCAGACATGGAGTCGGATCACGAACATCGAGCTGATCGTCGGGACAATCACCCAAGAAGCAAAGATCTGGACGACAACCATAGAGGTCGTAGTTCTGGGAACGACTACCAGGTAAATTGGTGAGTCTTCGCGCTCACGTTTACAGGAAGGTGTCACTATGGTGGCAAGGTAGGACACACTGCAAGAAGTCATAAGCCAAAGCAGCGGTCACTGGTCAATCAGCAAAAGTCAGAAGACCCAGCGAACAGTCACCAAGCCAACCTGGTGGATGCGGAAGAAAAACCATCGCGCTTTCGCTGGATGTTTCTGTGGCAGGACATCCACATCCACGAGTTCAAGGAGTCGTACGACAAATTCTAGAGACAACCACTACTCCATGAGTAGGGACCAGACACAGCAAACACGCACATCAAGCGCCATGGCCCAGTGGACAAGATTTGGCCGAAAGAATAAGTTTTCGTAGGTCTAAGTTTAACTTGGTTTAGTAGACCAGGGACGGTCTCGTTTAAAAAAGGGAGCCGGGAAATGTCATCCTGGATGCATTTCTTGGTGTAGACCTAGGAAAAGCGGTTCCCAAACCAATTTTCACACCCCTTTTGGACCCCAAAATTTTCATGACTTGTGTTCGGTTTCCAGAGAAAGTCGTTCACTGCAACCATTGGTTCTACATCGGACATTCTAGTCACGTGAGCTCTGGCCACTTCGGCAACACACTTCGTGTCAATCAGGCAACACCGTGGTCCAAACCAACCAGTCGAAGGATGATCGATGGATCAATTCATCAGTCCGTTCTTTGGACGATCGAGGACGATCTTATGTAAAAGGAGGGAGATGTAAAGTATGGACTGGATTCAACGGACTGATAATTCTAACTTTCGTTGTCTGCGTCTCCACGCGCACTTCTATCTCTCACCCTTTGTCATTCTCCCACCATTTGACCTCCCCCGTTTGCCCCACGCCCGCGGGCGCCAATGTCTCCCACCCCCCGCACCAGTATATAAGGCCGAGCGCAAGCTCATTCCTGGTCGATCTCCGTACCCCTAACTTGTTTTACTTTCCCTGTTTTACTTATCCTTTGTTACTCCTTATCCCCCAGCGCCACTTTATCTGTAAGCCTTAGCTTTTAGCAAATAAATCCTTATTTAGCGCATACATGTTTATGGTTAGTTATAAACACACATAAACATAACTCTATCTCAGTTTCTATGATATAACAAAACATTCAACTACAAAAATATACAAAATTTCTTTCTCTACATTTTATTAGTTGACAGCTTTACTCTAGCTCTTCAAGTTCCTAAGATACATGTCTTCAAACAAACCCCATTTCAGAGACTACGAGAAGAAGAGTCGTCACTGGATTTTCATTTTGATCTTTGTCACTCAAAACGTGTTTGCGTGCACAATGTCCGTGATGACAACAACAAAAGGAATCACATTTCAAGTCCTGATTTCGGCTGTCATCATTTCATTATTCGCATCGGCAGTGGTACGGTAGTCTGGGTAGGGATGGGGGATGTTTTGGAACTGAATGGGTCTTGAAACGTCTCCATTCCGAAAAGTCTCTGAGCTGATCCACTCTATATGAAATTTCCAGATCTACTCCTTGGTCGAGTACTTCAACCAGCAACGTCTGATGGTACTCGAGAGAGAGCATCGGACTACAAACTACACTTTAAGCATTCGGTATCAATTGAAGGAGAATTTGAAAACTCTGAAAGTAAGCATTGTCAATGGAGCGTTATTGTAACTTTGAAAATTTTCAGCTAATGCGTCGCTTCTTTATCTCAATCATAGCCATCATCATCGCAATGGGTTTGGCGAATTCACTGCCAGTTATCTTGAATCTTGATGAAGATATCATTATGACTATTCGAGTTTATATGGATTATATATTCCATTCGTAAGTTCCAATGGGAAGTGCGCTCTACTGATTTTTTTTCAAATCTGATTATCTCAAAATCTAGGCTAGTTATGAGAAATGGGACAACATCTGAAATTTGGAAGTTGCTCTTTTTTTTAATTTCACAATTTTTGGTATCAAAAAAGTGAGATCGACTTATTCTATTTATTCAGTAACCCAGTATTCCTCGTGCCCACTGCGATTTTCACTATCGAAAACTACCGGAAATACACAGTCCACAAAGCCAGAACCACATTCGGAATGAGAGTTGAGAGTCAGAAGGTACTCAGAACTACTTTTGAGTTCGCAACTCTCCGAATCTTTCCAGGTTGATATTCGCAAGCTTCGCCCACAAATTGACAGAGAAACCGATGTCTACTTTGAGATTTTCGAAAGACAATTGGAGGGAGATGGAGCGTGTCGTGGGAAAATGAGAACCGGATCGTTGAGAAAACCGAAGATTAATGCTAAATATTGACCTCTTTTGAACTTGATTGATCCCCATGCTTCCTGCTTGATGAATAAATGTTGAACAAAAACTGAAAGTGAATTTTCGTTCATTCCTGAAAAATGGTGAAAATTAAAGGAAGGATAATTAAAGAAAAGATAACAGTATTTAACAAAACAGTAACAATGAAAAGGAGTGGGGCTTAACAACGAAAAAACGGGGAGTCGTTCTACACAGAATCAATGAATTTGCACATTTCAGACTCTTTGTATGTCTTAATCTTCTTCGCCCACTGCTTCGGTGTATACTGCCATAGATTCTTAGCATCACGTGTCATCGCCTGGAAATCGTCTCCGTGACGTGCCAGCATGTAGACGCAAAGTTCGGTTTCTCGATGGAATAGACGGAATTTTCGGTTTTGTTTAGCTCGAGCCTCCTCCTCTTCTTTTACTGATTGTTCCAAATTTGAGATAATGTGTTCGGCCTGAAATTATAGATAACTGGACTGAGTAGGTTGTATTATAGAAGTAGCGGAATAATGGTTGTGATGGTTTTGGCCAAAACGTTTAAAACATTTTCAAACTAGGGGAATTAGTCGCTGTTTAGCTGTAAAAAAGACTAAAAGAACAGGTTTCTCGTGGTTAAAGATATTTAGAACTGAAATTTACTCCCGCACCCAGGGCCGAACTGTTCTGACTCTCACCTGTTTCTCGTTCTTCTTTCTTCCAGTGACTTTCTTCGCCGGTTTCGGCACATCAATACTGACTCCGTCGATTGGGACTGCATCAATGATCTCTTTCTGAAAAATTGAACCATTTCCCAGTGAATTTCTCAGATTTTTGTTTAAATGTCAGAGAAAAATGTACAAATCGCACAAAATTCTTACTTTTGCGTATCTGGCAGTCTGACTGCCTTAAAATTTACCATTTTCGTCGACTAATGACTCAAAAATTCACTACTTTTCAGTTATACTCACTCTCTGTTCTTTGATTGGAACGGCATCATTTGGATTGAATGCGATTCCCATATCCCGTACGTTCTCTCTTGGTGTTTTCGTCTCGTCCCATGTGTATTTGATGATTGGTCTGGAAAATGACGAATTGTTTTTGAATTTTTATTGTCAAAAAACATAAAAAGTTTCTTATTTGTGTATGTTCATATATTTGCTGATATTTTTGAAGAAAAATTTTAGAAAAATAGATTTTTATGTTGACCGACAACTATATGTTCCGAAAGAGCGAAAAATCAATATTCTTTCAGTTAATATTATTCGTTTAGCCGAATTTCAGTAATTCTGCATGAAGATCCCAACGAAAAACTTACACAGCACTCTTCGACAACTTCTTTTTACCATCCTTCTTCTTCAAATACTTTTGTCGATTACGACGGTTTGTGTATGTCGGCTTTCCGCGTCTTTTTACATCACGAGCCATTTTATCTGCAAAAATAGATATTTTCAAGTGGAAATTTGAAGAAAATAGAAGAAAAGTGGGAGAAAAACAAGGAAAAATGGGAGAAAACGAAAAAAAAAAGAAAAATTTTCACTGCCTCGAGATGGAAGAGAAAAATGAGAATTTGTCGGATTCTAGGCCATTTCCATTTTTGAGATTTTTTCCTGATTTTTCGTATCTCAAATCTTGTATTCGACGCATTTAAGTACTTTATTTTGCTTATGTTTTGATTTTTCATTGAAAAACATTAAATCTACTTTATTTAAGAAATAGTTTACCCTTGGAAAAATCGATAAATCGTGCCGAGAACCGTCGCGGACTAACTTTTTCTCTTAATTGACATTTTCTCGGAGTTTCTGATTAAATCGACGTGTCTTCCATGATTTCAGCATAATTTTCCAATCAGAACAAAAAATTAAATTACAGATCATCATGTCTACAAAACGGAAAACTTCAAAATCGTAAGTTATCTGGAATTTTATCGAGAATTAAATGAAAAACTATTTTTTTCAGCGAGCCAACTCCAAAACGCCCAGCTTCACCGAACAGCACTCCAAATCCTGTTCTCGGAATTTTTGTGGCGGTAAAACTAACTGTCCGATGCTTTATAGACGATAAATTTTCAGATCGCTCGTCAAATTCTGTTTATCGATGCTCGCAAAGTGGCAATTTTCTACCTGGCATTCGTGACAGTTCTCTCTTTCATTGAGTCTCGTATCGAATTTGATTCCACCTACTATTTGGTTCAAAAGCATAGTGTTCTGAATCAGTATGGTGTGAAAATGGGATGGTTTTGGACTCTTGTCATTGTTGGACCCTTCATTTGGTTGGTTTTTCTATAAAGAATTTTAAAACTTTGAGGAAAAACATGGGGGAAAAGTACTAGTCTTTGTACCGTCATACTGCTGAACAATTGAATTCAAAATTAGGTAGAAAATATCGGAAAAAAGATTGAAGGCTCCAAAATTTCCCTCCTTCAATGAAAAATTCACTGAAGTCGCTACAAAATTCAGTATATTTTCCAGTATTTTCTTCCCCTTCCGTATTTCTAATAAAAACATTTACAGGTTCGCCTCGAAAGCCCACAACCGCCGTGATCGTGACCAGCCTTTTATCGATGTCTGTCGCCTCGGAGTTGGCACTGTCTGCTGGTACCTTTCTGTTCAGCTGTAAGCTTTTCTTTCACAATTTCCTCTACAATTCCTTATTCCAGATTCCACAAAGTGCACGCCGCCACCTCGATGTGTGATAAAGGACGCCGTTTTACACGTGTTGAATGTTCAGCGAAAGAAGGTGTTTGGACTCCTGGATATGATATTTCTGGTCACTGCTTTTTGATGATTTACAGTATTCTTATTATCACTGAAGAGGTATTTTTACTCAGAAAACTTTCGTTTTACACAATATAATGAATTCAGGCCGTCGCCTATCGCAACTACCACCAAGTCACCGATGCCGTCCACAAAATGGATGGTGACCGTGAAGAACATGATCGTCTCACCCGGTGCATTCAATATTTCTTCGTTGCGATGCTTTTCTTGCACGCGTTCTGGTTCAAACAAATCATCATATCTGTTCTGTACTATCATATCTTCGCGGAAGAGGTAAAATATGTTACAAGCCTTCTTCTTAATTTTTCGATTTGTGCCTAACTGTTTTCGTTGGAAAATTCGATATATCTGATAGAAATTACGGACAACGCTAACAACTTCACTAAAAAAGAAAAATGCCATAAATCGACACAAAATGATCATTGATTTTACACCACACACGAAACCTTAAAAACATTTAAAAATAATTTTTATTCAGATTCTCGGAGCTCTGGTCGCCGTCGGTTGCTGGTTCCTCACCTACCGAGTCCTCTATCCGGCTGGACTCTTGGCTCCTCCGATCAACCGATCCGCCGGCAAAAGATAATTAGAACAAATTAATTATAATAATTCTAGTCTTGCTTATTTCTATATGTTTATTGCCATTTTTACTGGTTGTTCAGGATTTTCAAATATTCTATTTATTTGTTTCCCCTCTGTTTCAATAAACTCGTTATTGAAAAGTTCCTACGGTATCTCGATCTTCCTCGTTTTGCAAGAGAAGACATTAGGCAATGCCCTTGTCTCCACTAATTTATTAATTGGCTCATTGAGAAGTGACACACTCAATCTGGTGCGAAATTCCGTCTCCGCTCGGTCCCTTCTCTTCCTTCACTGCACAACAACAAAGTGGTTGTGTGCGTGTGCGTCACTCTTTGTTTGTTGGCCGCCGGCTGCGAAACATGACCACCAGTTTAGTCACTAGTTGAGACGTGATCAGGTGGCCGAGTGGTTAAGGCGATGGACTGCTAATCCATTGGGGTTTCCCCGCGTGAGTTCGAATCTCATCCTGATCGAATCTTTTTTTCTTTTTTGTTTTCCATTGAGGGAAGGTTGGGAGTGAAATAAGGCTCACGGAGGGCAGGTGATCAAGAGTGAGAATGTTTTTGTGATGGAGATGAAAACGAGAATGGAAGATTCGGAGTAAACAAGAATGAATCCCTTGTGGGGTGCTAATTTAAATGTAGTGTAAACTCCGTGGAGTCAGTGGATTTTAATTTTTAAAATATTTGAGAACAAAGGCAAAAATATAGTTTTCTACAAAGCGAAAAGTTGGGTCAATATTGTAACGAAAGTAATGAAAATCATGAAAAAAGTGCGAAGATTATCAAAATTTCAGAATTGTCGCTGTAAATTGTCACTGTAAAAATTGAAATACAGTGACAAAACTCAGAAAGTAGCGGTTTGGTTACTGTAGCTAACGTAATTTGAACAATGTAAAATAGGATTACTGTGTAAACCGACGGTAGGTACAGTTTCCCGAAATATTTCAAAAGAGTGATCGGAAAACAGTCAAACGAAATGGAATTTCCAGAGTCCCAACGCTCATTCAGTTTGCAGTTCTAGTTTTACTTTATCTACAGTAACCTATGATATATTATACGAGGCTACTGTAGGACTACAGTATTCCCGAAATGATTGAGTAGTTTCCCACACAATATTGGTTCAACGCGTGCCGTTCCCGTGGCCATGAAGCCTAGGAAAATACAAAAAAAAAAATTTTCCAGCAGAATACAGGAGGACGCATTTTATGACCATGGAAAGAACAAATAAAGTTTTCAGCTTCCCCTTCCTTCTCACTTTATTTTCTTTTTCCCCACCATCGCCCACTCGCTGACTCCGCCCACTGTTCTCTGTTCTACCATTCCCTTTTCGTGTCTCCAACCTAACGCCACCCCATTTTGTACAACGTCTTCATTGTCTTCCCTCCTCCTCTCTGATTTCCTGAATTCCGTTGGGAATGAACATCCCAATAGTATCCACATCATCTCCATCCGCCACGTCATCTGCCACACCTTCATCAGCCAATTGTGAGTTTTTGTGTAGTCTCAATTATAGGTAATTCGATTCGCTGCACACACACAATTATTTCCAAATTTGATTATTGCAAATGTGTGTGCTCCTCTCTCTGGACTCTAATACACCGTAATTGAACATATTTCTGACGGGTTTTTTGTCATTTTGGTTGGTTTTTTATTGGGGGTGGCTGATTTGCTCATAAGGAATACTTGCAGTCAACAATTTGATTGAGAGAATCAAGATGTTGAAACTATTTGAAATCTTGAAATCATAGTTAGGGTAACTTTAACTTTCTGATCCCCGTCGAATCTGGAATTTTTTCCAGTTTTTTTTATGCTGACCGTAAATCTCAACATGTGCTATGATCTCTGATGCAATAATGTTCATGTGTACCATTCTGTCTACTCTCAACTGTCCAGAAAATATAGACCCTCTGTCTTAGGATTCATATGAGATGACTTTTTGTTTTTTTTGCATTTCAAACAAACCTTCAATTTGATACTAGACGCCTCAGAAATTTAGGTTTCGGCCTAATTCTAAACCTAACCATCCCCAGATCCTGAGAAAGGTCCTACCATTTTGAAGTCATATCTGATAGTTAATCGTGGGTCTGACGACGAAGTCCCTTGTAACTCTTTTCCTTTTCATTTTTAAGAAAGTGTGACTACGGGTTCAAAAATCTCACGTCTTCAACTTTCCAACCATATAAGATTGTCTCTGAAACTTTTCTATTTGACCTAACGGCTTGAAGTGTTGGACGTAATCACTTGCTTACATTTCCAGAGCCCACTAGCTTTTTGACATTACAGAATCTCGACATTACCGTACACAATTCTGTCCAACACTATTTACTCTATTACTTCTGATATAGGCGCGACACAACAACCTATTTGATAAACATGTGTCTGAAGGCCATGTGAGAAAAAGCGGGGTCCAATTATTCGAAATTCTAATCATCTGACAGAGAGGAAGAAAATAATCTAGGAGGAGCTTATCACTCACTCCACCCTGTTTACTCATTATTATCCGACAACTCGTCTGATATGGACAGCCCTGACTCTGAATACTCAACATCTGACTTTCCAATGAAGGAGTTTCAGCAAAGAGAGTTCGCATTGTGGCAGTTTGATCTACATAACGCGTTGTTTCATAATGGTAAGCAGAAGGGAGATGAGAGTACTGTAGCTTGGAACCTTAGTAATTTTTAGTCCAAGTTAGCGGACCACCGAGTAGAACAATGGCTTGACGGGACTAGTTCAATTCAATGAGTTTTTCTGAAATTTCAGTTTACCGCGTGGGTCGAGACTCTGTGAATTCGACGAATACGCGGATGAGACTGCGCGTAGTCCAGCTGGTTCTCCGAGGTTTTCTCTCGATTACCTAGAATTTGAAAAAAACTGAAAGATTTCGTAGTTTCTATCTTCGCTCGTTTTCCAAGCTAACTACAGTCGGAAAATTATCACACCGCTCTATCGTGCGTCAGCTGAAATTCCAAGTGAAACTCCTTGAAAAAATAAGTGAAACCATGGAGATGCTGAAACCGAACTCCCATGTTTCTTTCTGATCTAGGTAGCTACGTAAAACTATATCCATCTGATCCCCCACCAAAACATCAAACTTATCACCACTATCCATATTTGTACTAATCATCCACCATATTCCCTCAAAAACCCATAAACAACAAACTCCTCTATCCCTAATTCATTCAACTCTCCGTCTCCCGTAACCATTCAATATCTCACTTTTCATACCTTCGAGAGATTAGTTTCCCAAAAATTAGTAAAACTCAGTGCGCCTCCTCTCCTAGTTATATTAGGGCCGCCTCTTTTTGAAGAATCCTATTTTTCGTGTCATTTTGTCATGTTTGATGGGAAAGAAAACACAATGAGATTCAGATCGGAGCCTTGGGATTGTAAGTTTCTTAGCAGGGCTTTCCATGTAAAGATTGGGGTAGGGTTACTGTAGTCTGGTGCACCTTGGGCGCTTCTTGGGGTTTTACAGGGATTTCCGTATCCTGAATTCCTCATTTCTCTATATTTTCAGTCTCCGCCTTCTCCTCCTTCACCACTTACAAATCATCTGAATTCCCCTCATCATTCGACTCGGATTCCCCAAACTCCATCCCAAAAATCTGTGGTTCTCGAAAGAATCGAGAGAAGATAAATGATAAGAAGCAGAGAAGAAACCGTACCACATTCACTACGTATCAGCTACATGCTCTCGAAGCGGCGTTCGATAAATCCCACTATCCGGATGTCTACGCGAGAGAAACATTGGCTTCGAAAGTCAGTCTTCCGGAGGTTCGAGTTCAGGTGAGTGAGCCCCAGTTTTTATTTGTTTTTATGAATTATTCAGAGGGAATTCTCTATTTTGTTGAATTCGATGATGGTTGAATAGTTAGTGAGGTTGTTTTCGAGATTCCATTTTGGAGTGTTTTGTAAAAAAAGAAGGGGAAAATAGTACTATTTGCTACGAAAAAAGAGTGAAAACAAGCCGAGATTACTGTAGTTTGGGGGTGAAAAAGACAGAAATCACTCAGAAGATGTCATCAATAAATTCGTATACAGCTTTGTGTTGATGCCATTATTCGAATCCTGGGTATCAAAAACAGTTTTTTGCAAACATAACTAGCACCAAATCCAGTACGAGGTAATTCAAATTGACACATTTCCTGGCCTTTTCTCCGGTCCAGCTGTGAAATCTGATCTGTTCCGGAACAATTATCTTGTTTAAATTGGCAGTTACCTCTCCATCTCGACACTTCCTTATGCTCCTGAATTCTCGAGGAAAAGAATAACAAAAACAATAAAGAGTTGAGAGAGATAAGCATCTGACTAATCGACCTTTGTCGCCTCAAATTTCTTTTCTCTTCCTTCCATTCACTGCATCCACTAATTTAAGGATTAAACCACCCGAGTGACACATTGTTGTCAAACCAAGACGGGGAGAGGGTCCATCCTGAAGACGTCCCGACAGTACATTTCAGGAGAATAGGATTACTGTAGAAGGGAGTTGGAATGAAATTGAAAAAGAAAGTGGAAAAGTCACTTTAATGGAAAACAAAGTGAGGAGCAGGGGAGAGATTGACACATATTCTAATTGGTATACGGTAGAGGGGCGAGGAGAATAAGGAGGAAAGCAAGAAACGCAGCTTTGGCTTAATAAGTTATGAAAAAGGGGAAAATGAAAAATCGGTTGAGGTGGTGTGAGGATCGAACTTTGGTCTGAAGATTAGCAGCCATCCGTGTTAACACCTGCGCTAAAAAGGTGAATTCCCAGAAAATAGCGAGGGTTAACATAAGCAGGCAGGCAAAGGGCTAGGTCGAGGTTGACAGTTCTGAAAACAAGTGTAAACATTGGAGATTTATTCAAAAACTTCATTCCAGGTGTGGTTTCAAAACCGTCGAGCGAAATTTCGCCGTCAAGAAAAGCAGGATTCACAAGGAGAGGAGAAGCCATCACTGAAAGATTCAATGCCTTCATGGTCGTGGATGAGTGAGAATAAGACTGAAACTCCGCCAATGCTACCGTCCGCAAATTCACTGACTCATAATACTGGAAATGGTTCCACGGATGAGTTTTTCAAGAGTATCGAACCGAAGGAGGTTTATGGGTGAGTCATCACAAAAAGGAAATGGGAGGCAGGTGGGGCCAAGCTTTGGTCTTGAAGATACGGCCAAGATATTACCCAACAAAAACATAAATTCCTTCTGAATTCCAGATTCCCATTCACCGATTCTTACTCCGATTCTTCCTCCCAGCACATTACCAAAAATGGAAATGTTTTTCATGTTAACTTCGATGAAAGTGAGAAGAAGTCAGTGAAGAAGGTAAGCCTTCTTTTAATTTCTTCAAAACTCTAATTATTTTTTCGAATTCAACTTCAGGAATCCCCACCAACTCCATCTTCCAATTCTCCGTTCATTTCCGAGTATCCACACCCTCCGTTCCTTCCATACTATCTTCCAAATCAACCGTTCCCAAATGCATTCAATCAATATTCCATGCCATTCCCCTACCCAATTCACTTCGAAACTCCTCAAATTCCTCAGGAGAATTGTTAGATTGTTGTCATTTTGTCACTTTGAAATTGGTTTTTTTTGTTTCAGCTAAACACTAATTTCAAGGCGACAAAGTTACCTCCGCATAGACCTTTTTTCTCTATTAATTAGTATTTTTCTGCTAATCTATAATTTCGATTTAGAATATCTATTCCTTTTATTTGGAAATTTACCTCCTCCCGAAATCAGCCATCTTTTCCGTTGCAATAAACTCTTTTTCCGCAAAAAAAGTTGTCAAACAAAAGGGGGCGGAGCTTCGGCGCGTGTGTTTGATAGTGGCCGGCGGAACCCGAGAGATGTCGGCTGCGCCGTTACACTACCTCTCGCCACGGCCGGCCCGCCGCATTGCAGACCTGTGATGATACTTGTCTAGGAAGTGCCGTCTTAGAAACAATGATTATAACATTGGACGCTGAGGTCATTGCGAGAAAGAAGAAAAGGGATTCTTCTTCTTTTTTGGATTCAGAGGAAGTTGAAAGAATGAAAGTAATTGTTAAGACAATTAGACAAATTGTAATGTGAACCTTCATAACTTTTTATGAGAACTTGCTAGTTACTTGAGAATTCGCGAAAAACACATTCTAAGGGAGAATTGGTTGGAAGATGACGAATTAGTTTACTGTTTCTAAGGAATGTTGCAAATCAGGGGCTGACATATTTCAAAAGTTCAAACTACTACTTTTAGTAAAGTCAGAGAAAATTAGACATAAAAGTTTTGAGTAAACGAAAGGATTAGCCAAC
The DNA here is from genome assembly GCA_002259235.3 of Caenorhabditis latens. Classification (NCBI taxonomy): domain Eukaryota; kingdom Metazoa; phylum Nematoda; class Chromadorea; order Rhabditida; family Rhabditidae; genus Caenorhabditis; species Caenorhabditis latens. The sequence continues at coordinate 5,596,251 of CM056092.1, read as the reverse complement.
ACGCGCACAAGAATAAAACTCATATCTCCGCGAAATAGCCAGAAGAGGAGAAAAAAGAAGGAGAAGGGAGACGTTGATTCAGAAAAAAAGTTGACGGATAAGGGGATCGGTATCTGCCAAAAACTGGCTATTATGCAACACGCGAATCCACTTTTTTCGAGCTTTTCGAATCGGTATATAATGGGGAAACGAATTGAGAAAAGACATCATCTAAAGATGACAACATCTGGTCAATTGGTTGCTGGCACTGCCGTTGCATTATGTGGAGTTGCGATTGTTCCAGGTTAGTGGGGATTACTGTAGATTCCGTATCACGATTCTCTGTTTCCAGCTCTCTTTGCTGCTCTATTCGTCCTCCATGACATCCATTCCTTCCAATCTGAAGTCTACGAAGACCTCGCTGAATTCAAGACCATCGCTGAAGATGCCTGGACCACTATGGTTCCACGTGAAGACGCCGTCCAACCATTCGAGACATTCCTCAGAAGATTCAGAAGAGGTTACGGAGATTCTGGAGTTGCTGGGTCTGCTGGATCAGCCTCCGATGGGAAATGTAACTGTGGTCCTCAGCCAAAGGATTGCCCAGCTGGACCACCTGGACCACCAGGATCTCCAGGACAACCAGGAGAGGATGGTCCAATCGGAAAGGCTGGAAATCCAGGAACTTCTGCTACTGAAGGAGATCGTATGGCTGATTTCAATAAGGATGTGAAATGCCCAGCAGGGCCACCAGGACCACCAGGACCCGATGGATTCCCAGGACATCCTGGACCAGACGGAGAGTTCGGAATCGATGGTCCAAATGGAAAGGATGGAGAGCAAGGACCAGATGGACCAGAGGGTGATGCAGGTACTCCAGGACTTCCAGGACCACCAGGACAAGACGGAGAGAAGGGACAAAATGGAACTAAAGGAAAGGGACAACCAGGAGAGGCTGGACCAGTTGGACCAGCTGGAGAACCAGGAAGAGATGGAGAACCAGGAGAAGATGGACAAGATGGACAACAAGGACCAGAAGGACCAGCAGGACCAGATGGGCAAGATGGACACCCTGGACCTGACGGACCAGTTGGAGATGTTGGAGGAGTTGGAGCTCCAGGAGCTGACGCCGCCTACTGTCCATGCCCACCTAGATCTGCTGAAATGGCTGCTACAGGAGGATCGGATTCTGCTCCAGCTGGATATGATGCTCCAGCTCCAGCTCCAGCACCTGCTCCAGCTGCCTACGAGGCCCCAGCCCCAGCCGCAACTTCCGCTCCAGCACCAGCAGCTGGATATGATGCTCCAGCACCAACTGCTTCACACCCACCACCACCAGCCCCAGTTGCTCCACCAAAGCTCCACGACTATGAGTCTCCAGCTCCAACTGCTGCTCCAGTCGCTGGAACTAATGATGCTGCCCCAGCTGCTCAGCCATACAAGAGAAGAAAGGTCGCAAGAGCTCATATGGCTTAAATTGATCTGTTTCTTTGTGAATTCACAATGTGTCATAAAACGTAATAAATTATTGATTTCAATTTTTGCTATGTGTAAAACAATTCAGCGTGAACTTACGTGTTCCATTCTAATTTTTTCCAACAGATTCTTATCAGCCGATTCGATCTCCCTCTAAACAATCAGTCTCGAAATACAAGTTCAATTGAATTCCAAAGTGAAGAATGCCAGTCGCCGTCGCGAAAGAAGATTCCTGGGCTTTCCAGCCAATCGGATCACCGTTTCCCGAAGCGCCAATCCGTGTTCCAAACCAGAATAATCAATACGTGGCTCTCTGGTACAAACACGGAAAACCAATTCATGGACGTGCTTGGAATAACGATGGAGTCGTTGAATGCTCGTTCCCTTATAATAAGGCGGAGCTGAAAGGAAAACAAGATCTCGGGGGACAAATTCAAATTCTCCAATACAAAGGAGACTACAACTCTCTTGGATACTGGTATGAATGGTTGCCGTTGAAGCAGAGACACGAGAATAATGAAGGTGTTCGTGAGATTGTGAGGTAAGGGATTCACAACATGCCCGCAAGCTTATGAAAAACTTCTAATGTCCACTATAAATATGTTAAATTCTAGATGCGGAAACTCTGTTCCTGTCCTCGCCAAACTCAAGGATGGTACCGATAAACTTGGTTATCTCGACCTGAACACTGAAATCGCTCTGTTCTCGAATGGTGGAACAACCGAGAAGTTTGAAGGCGGAGCCACTGCTAACTTCATGACAATCTTCCGTAATCTCAGACCCCCACCGACTGGTCTCAAGGTAATCCGACAACAAACTCTTTCAAAAATCGAGAATTTTATTCCAGGTTTACGATGATCTCTGGTACGATCTCCGTTACGGAGATACGTTCCCATCGAACGCTGTTCCAGCAGATGGACGTGCTCTTAATACGGAAACTGGACCACACATGCAATACGTGGCACTCTGGTATAAACATGGAGATCCAGTTTTCGGTCGTGCCTACCCGAATTCTGCTGGAAAGACTAACGCCCATTTCGGAAAGAATAACCAAGAAAATGCTGGACCAGAAGTGGGATCAATGCAACTCTTGACTGTTCCAGAGGCCTCTTGCATGGGTCTTGAATATAAATGGATGCCTTTGGCAGAAGGAAAATCGAGTGGATGGACTGTTGTTCATATCGGAAATGCTGCTCCGTGTATTTTGAAAGACGATAAAGGACTCGAAGTTCTGGGAAATCTTGATTTGACTATTGAGAAGGCATCGGCTGGATACGGAGGAAAAGAGAAAATTATCAGTGGAGGAGCAGTCGCCGCGTTGAAGGTTCTCTTCAAAAGACGTTTGGCTTGAATCGTGGTTTATCACAGTTTTGATAACAAAACGAGGTTTCTCAAATAAATCGATTATCGGTTTAAGTATATATTTTTGTTGTATGTCTTTTTTGTAGTTTAATTGGAAAAATTCAGAGGACTGTTTGTTCGGAGTTCAGGTTTTCCAGTTTTAGGATTTCTAGATGTTTACATTGACAAGATTGAAACTGGGATTGAAAATCACTAACTAGGGAAGACCTCCAGGTGACCGTGGAGTTATGGAACGTGACTTATATCATTGGAAAGCTGAAAAAAGGCTGATCCCAAATATATATTTAGTTTTTGCCCTCAAGGTCTAGTGTTCGAGATAAAAACGAGATCAAAGTTCGTACCGCTTGATTGCAAAACAATTTTTCGCGTGTCAGAAAGGCAATAATTCACTATTTTTCCGAACTTTGACCTTGATTTTCTCGAATACCAGGCCTCGAGGGGAAAAACTAAATATACATTTGGAATCAACGTTTTCTCAGCTTTCCAATGCTATAGGTCACGTTCCATAACTCCACGGTCACTCGGAGGCCTTCCCTAGTAAGTGATCCGATTTCTTATTCCGATTAATAAGAACCGACTTAAAGATGGATAAACGATATCAAAGACAATAAACCTATGTGGACATGACGATTCTGAAACTCAAGTTTTTACTCCAATTAACAAAAAAACTATTCATCAAAACATATGACACATTTCATAAATTGAGAAAGCAAATACATTGAAAGAAAATAAAAATTTTTTTAATCAGAGATTCTTCATTGGATTTATTTGAACTTGTTTCATTGTAACATCATTATCATCGTCGTCTTGAGAAATCATCCTGGAATTTTTGAAGGATTCCACTGAGAAATTTAATTTGTGTGGAGACCAATATGTACACTGTATCACGTATTCGTTGAGCGTCAATCTGAAATCCGAGAATTCAGAATTAGACTACAGTAACCCAATGCTCACCTCTAGTGTCTTACTATCCCTGGCCACCGCCGTGAATTCGTCGAATCGAAAATTCTTGACGGTCCACGTTTTCTTGATAATAATATGTAGACCATGATCATTCACTCCCACCAAACCATGTCCAGTTCCCGTATTCTACAAATAAATAATTGGCTGTAATTGTTCACTTTCAGTTTATATTTGGAGGGGGCTCTTGACCCCTCTCCCTGTCCGTATGTCACACTTTTCAATGCATTTTCTCTTGTTGCCACTCATCTGGTCCCCCACTCCTCCAGGTGGTGGTCCCTTATGTCTTATGTCCATTCACATTTCCTAAATACTTTTCTCCCTGTTCCCTTCTCAATACTTTTCACAAGAAAGGAGGAGGGGTGTCAATGGCTGGGGCGGTGAGTGAGCACTTCAGAATCCGGAAGTCTTCTTAAAAGGGCCAACAGCGTGAATTATCCCACACTTTCCATAGTAGTCACTAAAGTTTCGAGAGAGTTCATGGATCATAGAAAATAACTTTTATTGTGGAAAAGGAATCGAGAATGATGAATTTTAGATTCGAGGAGAAAGTGGAGTTCAGAGTCCTGTTTCGGAAAATTTTCAAAAGTGAAATGAGATTTAATGATAAACTACAGTAAGAATTTTTATAACTATTGCATACTTCGAAAATTAAATCGAATCCTGTTTGTTCAATCCAGTTATGATCAGGCTGTTTCCACTTGTTTCTGCTAGGCTCCTTGGGATACAGTACCGCTCAAAAGTGTTTTGAGTTCTTCCTTTTTCAGTGGAAATTCTCCAACTTTGAGAGTGTGTCATAGTAAAACTAACAGTCCCACAAAATAACTTTTTTATGGATCCTGTAGATCAAGACTAGAACTTCATTTTTGTAGTTGACAACTTTTTCGTACGGACACTCCCTAGCAAGTTACATATCGATAAAGTAATTTCTCCCTCAAATCGACCCATTTCAGTGTAAAACAGAGTGACTTTTGAGCTGTCGCCTTAAAAAGACCTTAGCTCTCCAGGGAGTGTCCGTACAAAAAAGTTGTCAACTACAAAAATAAAGCTCTACTTTCGATGTGTCAAATTCATTAAAAATCTACTCAATGGGACAATCGGAAATATCATGACACACTCTCAAAATTGGAGCTTTTCATCTGAAAAGGACAAAACCTAATGTACTTTTGAGCGGTATTGTACATAAAGGTTCGTCTCGATTTGATTTTCAACTCCGAATCTTGATCTTCATTTCTTCAGTTGATAATTTTCTTGTGCAGACCTTCTATCAGAACATAAGGAAGTATAAATATCTAGCTTAATTTACTGTGTTTTGCCGTTCTAGAAGTTGGTAACTCACAAATGTTGTCAACTTCGAAAATGAAGATCTGGACTAATACTATCACATGTTAAAATTTCCTGAAAATAGAAGATTTCTGGACTTTCTCATATTCTTTGAGAAGAAACTTCTCGGAGCCAAGCTTGATGATGTTAACTTGAAAAATTCCAATACAGAGGACAAAACTTTCAAATTCTCACTTTGAAATGAATTAGGTGTTTCTCGATTCTAACAGTCCACATTTCTAAAAACACATGTTCGAATACCAAAACCGCAAAGAAATCCTCGACATATATCATGTCGCCCTCTCCATCAACCCTATAATAATAATAACGAACACACACATATTTTTCGAATTTCCCATGCCAATGATCTCCAGGAGGTCATTTCAATTCAATGCTTCTCTCATTCTCGTTTTCCAAGGACACATTATTTCCGTTTGTTCATTTCTCACCTTTCCCACCCTCATGATCTACCTCCCCTCAAAATACCTTTTTTGTAAAAACATCCACATCGAAGAATGATGCTCCGTAGGTGACAAGTCCTCGAGCAATTGACATGAATTCTGCTTCTAGTTGCATGTCGTTTTGGGTCTGAAATTATACTTTCTATGATCTAGAAATATAATGAAATTACCTCATTCTTCTTGAGTTGTAGTTTCAGACGTTCTGCTAATCGTCCTCTGTCATGATTGTCGAGCATGTATTGGGGGAAGATGTTGGTTAAGTTTTTAGATCTGAAAATAGAAAAATGTAGATATCTTTGAGATTTCACTTTCGGAATTCGGGGTTTTCAGATTTCGATATTTCACTATTATCGGTGCTCAGAATCTCCAAGTTGTGAAGGGTCTTGTTTTTAAATTTTTCTCATTTCCGGATTCTAGATTTTCAGTGTGTTCAAATTTTCGAATCCAACTTTTTGATGTCGAGTTGTAAGAAAACCGAAAATACAGTATTCGTCTGTAACAACTTTCAGAAATTCAGTGTTCACACATTTCTCAGATTTTAAGATTTTGGCTCATGTATCTCTCAAACTTTTAGGTTTTTTGATACCACAAATACCATTTTTTTAATGAAATTCTGTGACATTTGGGGGCTGAAATTCAATAAAATTTCAATTGAAAATGTGGCCGAAGCTTGTCAGCGATTGATATTGGAGTGAAATGAAATTGTGATAAAGAACAGAGCACAATCAAATCTAGATTTTCAAACTTTCGATTTATTTGAACCTTAGTTCCCGTTCGATCTCTCAAACTTCCATTCGAAGAAAACTTCTCAATGAATCAGTAATAAGTTTTCTGATTCGTGTGTTTTGAACACCTCTTTTCCCTCTTTTTCTATTCATCCAAGACCACCCAAACCCAAAAAAAAGACCGAGTATTTCCTTCATCCCTTTCCAACTAACAAGTTAGAGAGCCCCATCGGAAAGATTTACATAAACGAGCGCACTTCATAATGGATAATCCCATTGTCCATAAGTTTTTCCCCCTCTCGCCTTTTTCTCTTTTTTCGGAAGAATGTACACTGAAAAAGAGAAGAGAAAGAGGATATAGAGATGCCCATCCCACACCATTTCGCCCGAGAAATTTCGCGCCCCATTTCGGGAATTGATGTATAGTCATGTTGTTCTTGTGCTTCCCGTCTAACATCCCCCTCTCGTTTATCCCTTTTTTGCTCTTTTGGTTCAACAATTCAGATTTTTTGCATTTCCGTTTCTCCCATCATTTTCAGACACTCTATCATTCCCCCTTTTTCAATTTCAGTAAAAAGTGGATTTAGAGAAAAAATAGGAGAAGAAAGGGGAGGTAAATGTCATCAATCCGCATCTGGGGAATTGAAAAAGTAGCACCTTGTCAATCAAAAAATCTGAAGACGGGCGTCATCATTGTACTTTCGAAAATTGTAGCTGGCTATGAAAAGTCACGTTTTGGATGATAGACTTTCATAATGTGGAGCTTCAGGTTTCTAAATTCGAAAAAAGAGTTTTCTGGCTAAGAAAAAAAGGAATAGTTTCTTGGACCGGGACGTTTCGAAACCGAGACATTTGGCAATCTTGAAATTTAAGAACTAAATGATTCGAAACTGTACTTGTTGGATTGTCACAGTTTCGAAACGTCTGGCATCAGAATATCGAGGTTGCCACATGTCTTGGTTTCGAAATGGCTTGAAGCCAGACGCAGTGGTGTACCACGCACAGGAAGCTGTCGTGCTGACCGCATGCAAATTCAGTCCCATTTACCGTCATTATAGAGTCCGCTGCGAAAATATGGTCCGCTGGGAAAGACTACGTCCGCGCGCGGACCGTATACGGACCACATAGCGTTCTCAGCGATTTCGTTTGGAGTCCGCGCGCGGTCCATATACCGTCCATATTGCGTCCGTGGCGGACTACCTGTGAGCGCAGGCGGTGACAACCCTGACTACAAAACAACCATCACAAATTTTAACTTTTACTCATTATTTAAGGTTTAGAACTTTTTGTTTACTTCTCGTCCCTTATTATAAGTCCAAACGAGAAGGACTCCCCCAAATCTTTTATAGGCGGTCCATCTCCTCCTCCTAATTTGTTCCCATGTGCTTATCCTTTCTCTCCCCGTCTTCTTTCTGCTTCAGAAGACAACATATGTAATATTGTTTTTATTATGCAACATTTATGCAATCTCTCCCTCCACTCATTCCAACTTCTTCCACCCATTTTAGTTGCCCTTTTCCCAAACGAATATTAAATGAAGCGTGAAACATACGTGGGTCCCTTCTATCCTGAGAAGAACCCGCACCAATTTGTGTCTAACCCAGTTTTCTTGGGACCTCCAAATCATCATCATCATCACCCTTTTTTTCCTTTTTCTTTCCCGAAAAAAAGGGAGAGAGAGAGTCCAAATATGAGAATATTGCTTACTGGTCAGAGATACAAAACCTTCCTTCCTTCGTCATCAAAAAACAGAATTTCCGCGAAAAAATTCAATTTCCCTCCAGTTCTTTTTTCAGTAGATTATTTGTTTGTGAACATCCATTTCTTCTTTTTTACCCCCTCCGTGAGCTTATAGAAATGTGTGAAAATGTAGTACAACTGGATGTTACTTTTTGAAAACGGTGGATCCGAATAGGCATACTCTGCCCTGGGACGTTTCGAAGCGAGCCGTTGTCAAGGAGCCCCTTAAATCTACCTGGGCTCCGTAAATCCACACAGTTTTTTTTATTCCAAACTGGCTCACAATTCTCCTCAAAAAAGCGTCAGCTTTATGAAATGTCAATATAAGCTCGGCACAGTTCTTACAACGGCGCTCCAGCGAAATCCTCTTGAAAAATGTTTATTTCTCTCTAAGTCTGTCAATTTCGCACACAGTTTTTTTGGGTTTCGATAGAGCGCGGTTGTAAGAACTGTGCTGTGCTAATAATGATGGAGTGTTGTAGTTCGAAGGATCGAAAGTTGTATTCCTTCCCCCTTGCCCATTTTTTATCCCTCAACCCTTAAAAAAACTAATTTTGCCCATGAAAAGACTATTTGTTTGTGAACATCCTACCCATCCTCATACTCTCTATGTCTCCGCCATCTCTCACATTTAATTTAAATTTTGGGCCCTTCTCGGTTTCATGGTTAATCCGAAGTGTTGCATGAGACCGCCAGAAGAGGTCCTTCCCTCAGCCAATTTTTCATGTTGTTGATTGCTTCTCACTGCTCCCCTCATTTTTCATCGCCTTCGTCTTCCATCGGAAGCAACTTTTTGGTCAGAAAAGAGAAGAAAGAAACAAGAAAAAGGAGTTATGACATTGTCTTTTTGTGGTTGAGTTATACCCTTTTATAGAAAAATAACTTTTTGAAAAATAGAAGGAAAAAATTCGTATTTATATTTTAGATTCTGGAATTTTATATCGAAAAACGTTCTGAAAAAAAACCTAATAGAGATTAGCTAAGAGTAGTAATCAAGCAAAAAATCGAGACCTTCGTTGGAGTTTCCTAGATCATTTGAGAGCTTACGACATGTTCTCAAATTCCAAATTCCATAGGTGACCTAATTACAAGACTTTCAATCCTCAACTTTATATGTACTCTCACGTAAATTTCCCACATTTTGTTTAAGTGATAGTAGTTTTGTAAATGTTGGGACAAAAAAGTTTTAACTCCGCCCACTTGTGCATTAATCAAAATTAAAAACCACATTCCGAATTTATCGATCATTAGGTTTCCAGTCCAACTTACGCCTTGATCGTCCCCTACTGAGTCAACCACGATTCCTTCAGAGCCAATCGTTTTTTGCCTAATCAATTCAGGGCTCCAAAAAAAGGTCAGAAATGTTCCAAGATGTCATGATGTCTGAGACAGAAACCCTTCCACCAATTCTCACACTTTCATGAATAATTCAATTCTCATCCAATCCATCAATCAATCACAAAGAACATCTCCTTCCCGTCTCCTTTCTCTCCCTATTTCTCGACAATCTCGTTGTCATTCGACCCCTCCCCCCTCCCCTCTCTGCCCTTAATATGGTCCCATCTCTCCATAATTATGCAAATGAAAGTGTATGAGAGCACACCTGCATTATCCAAAAAGAGAGGACCATCCCCTCGAAAAACATTAAGCTTTTCCTCCAATTTATGACTCTCTTTCCTCCTTGACAACTCGTTTTTATTTGTCTCCTTTTGATTCATTTTCTTCCTTCAAAAAAAAAAGATTCTTGAAGCAGAGGGTTCGAATTAAGAGTCAACAGCTTAACCACCCTCTGACAAACTTGGCGAAAGTTTTGCAGCCGCATATATATTTTCAAAAAGTATTTTCTTCAAAAAGGAGATATTCGAAAGTAAACAAGCCGTAGACCCTTTCACACACATTTTCCCATTTATTTTTCAATTTTAAAGTAAAAGTAGAAGCGTATATAGAGAGGAGGAGTAGGAGGGACCATCTTGAGATGCTCCTACTTCCAAATATTGCAAAATAGATACTCTTCTTCTCACTCTTATCCCTATTCGGACGGGTTTTCTTAAGGATAACTTAAAGGGGGTAGAGATCAGGTTACTGTAAACATTAGGCGATTATCCCTCCTTCCACTTGACACCCCACACACTGTTTATCGTCTTTGCTCACCTTTTTCTTTGATTTTGAATTAATTATGGTAGGAAAGCTTGTCAGTAACTGAAAATGTAGCATGGATAGGCAGGTTGAAAACATTGGAATAGCTGAAACTGAATCATCGATATGGAAGTTTTCGAAAAATTTAGGAATCTGCGTATTTTTCTTTTGAACCCTACGGTACACTGGATTTTGGTTATTCAAAGTGCATTCTTATTTTCGAAACCTGCCTTTATTATTTCAAAAAATTTGAAAATTATTAATGGAGTTTCAGTTGTAGTTGTAGTCGAAATAGAAAATTGAAAGCCTACTTTTTCGCAAAAAGTGAAACAAAAAACTTGAAATTTTTGCGTTTTTTCCCTTGATCCGAAGTTTTGTAGATTTACAGGCATTTCACAAAGCTTACACTTTTTTGAGGAGGATCATGAGCCAGTTTGGAATAAAATAATCTGTGTGGATTTACGGAGCTCGGGTATGTTTACGGAGACTGGGTAGATTTAAGGAGCTCCTTGACTTTGTGATGTAGAAAAAACTTTGGAGACTTTTAAATTGGAGCTGCATCATCAGAATAGTGATCCGATTTGAAATTTCTTGAGAAAATTGAGATTACGACTCTGATCGGTCTTCTTGTGGAAAAAAGATTAGTTCATGGTCTGGAACTTCATTCGAACCTATACTCTCACAACATGATGTTCGAACCCCTATCCCATGAAATGTTTCGACAAATCCTCCTTCTCTAAACCCATCAAGCTTCGTCATGACCTCACTTTTTCAGCATTACACTCGTAACCTTTAACCCGAGGAGTATGTGTCCCTTGTCATTGCCAAGCTGTTTTAAACCAATGCTCATAACATTTTTTACTGAAATCTAACCCCGGGTTCCATCTGACCCCACCTGGCACTCGTACCAGGCAAAATAAAAACCTGTTTCGAAATTTCCACAGGACGAGCACCTGTTACTCGGTACCACTCTCTCAGTACATCATACTTGTACACTTTCCATCTCTGGTGACCCCCTTCTCTTTTTCATTCATTTTGGCACCTGGCAGTTCCCCCCTGAAGGCTCCGCCCACTTTTCCGTTTCTCTTTCGCGCGTTCGCACTTCCCATTCATTCATTCATTTCGTTTCGTTTTGAGTGGGACGAGATACGAGACAAAAGTTCTCTTTCGAGAGAGAGAGAAACTTTAATAGACTCATTGTCTTTTTTAAATCGTGGTTTATGTACCTAGTCTTGAAATAGGCTTCTCTTTTCTGCAATCCCACTGCTATTGTAACCTACTTCGTAAATCTACACTAGAGCTCTTATCTGCAATTCTAAAAAAAATCCTCGCAGGCGTAAATCAACACGAGAGTTCGTAAATCTACCCTAGTCACGTAAACCTACAAAAATTTTTTTTTTTTTGAAAGTCAAAGTTCACCATGTTGAAATCTTTAGAAATTGATACTATGTTAGCACCCTAACTACTACAGTAGTCCGTAAATCTGTCCGGATGGCGTAAACCTACAGATACCCGTAAACCCGTACCAACCTGCGTAAATCTACACAACCATAGTTTATTTTTAAATGTACCAATGTACCGTAAACCTTTGATAAATTTGTAAATCTACAAGTTTTTCGTAAACATAGCCGGATAGCGTAAATCCACACAACTCTTGACTCTCACTACCAAAAGCATTGTAAATCCACCCGAACTTCACGATCTTCGAAAATCAACTCCTACTTCTTCTCGTCTTTAACTCAAATTTCAACACCAACAAGCTCATCCATCTTCCCTTTTCAAAAGTATTTTTTCTCCTTTTCGTGCCGGTGAAAGCCACCTCGTTTTTCCTCTCTCCTGGCACTAATCGTTTCGGGTTTCTTCTTGTTTCTTCCCAAAAAAATAAGAGAAGGACGACACAAAAAAGGAGAAAAGCAACATAAACGAGACAACGTGTGCGTTGCTCCAAAATGAGCCCATCCTCGAAATGAGTCTCTTTTTCTCCCTTCTTCGCTACAACTCTTCCCTCATTTTCCGTGCTCATTTCGTTCTTGTTTGGTGGTGTCTCCTGGAGCACTTTCATAACTAATTGCCGGGTCTCAACCGGTTGGAGTCCCCCTTAAGCCTCTCCTTGTTGCAGGTGTCCCCCTCTTCTATTCTAAATTCGAAACACTTTCCCTCATAAACAACTTTATCATGAATCGAGAGAAAACCTTCGAAAGGTGCCAGTCTCGTCGATTTGAAACCCTTCATTAGGCACCTCCGTATTGTGAAGAAATGGCTTCCTCTGCACTAAGCGCCCATTTTAGAATTCATTTCTTCGTCGTCGTTCCCTTGAGAGATTCTGATTCTTTCATAGTACGATTGGTTACTGATGATGGACTAAAAGTACGTGAATGACGGAAAAGTATTGGTAATGTTTAAGACTTTCTGGGTAGGTCAGGTGGGATTCGATGGGTTGAGAAGTTTTATTAGTAGAGAAATGTAAACACATGGTTAAAAAATAAACTTACTATAACAGTCTTTCCAGGTTTAGTTGAACTTCAGTAAAAATGCGCCAAGTTTGATTAACAATCATACGAGACAGGCCAGATTTGAAAATTTCATCTTTTGAGCGGAAATATTTAGAGTTTCATAAATAATCTCATTTTATTGTATGGTTCCCACAAAACTCAGGTTGTCTCTAATATTTTCAAAATATGTGGAAATTTAGCAAAATTCCCATGTTTATTGAAATTCATTTGATTAAATGTAATGGGAGATTCTGTTCAAAAGTTGAAATTTTCAATTTCTAATGGTCATATATTCATATGGATCAGATTGTACTTTTATCAACTGAACTGGTTGTGAACATTTCGGTTTCATTAGTTCCATCTCAATACTGAATTAATTACTGTAGATTTCGTAATCAGACTTTCATGGCGTAGAGACTCCAAACCTTTTTTCAGAAGCATTACTAGATGTGCTTGATATCTCTATCTTCCATCTCAAGTGATTAATGAGAGTCTGATCAGCCCGAGTTATCAGTTTCAAGAGAGACAGGATAAAATAACACCTCCCGACTAGATTTTGGTTTTACACTAGTGAGAGCCTCCAGATACTTTTCTCTAGTCTGTAATTCTGGCAAAACTTTTGGGAAAACCTATATATCTTTTGAAGTCCCCTCAGCCTTATTTCTGAAATTCGAAAGATTTTCAATGAAGTTGAAATCTAGGAATTTCCTGAACTCTCTTCAAAGAACTTTCCCACAATCTAGAATTCTAAAAGTATTCGGAACTATTTCGGCGGGAAAGTTGAAGTCAGGCAACACAACTCATCAAAAATTGGTCAAGTGCTCTTCGGCTCTTCTTATAAATTCTTTTCATAAGACACCCCGCCCTCTCTCTACTTTTCCCTCCCATCCTTTTCTTCTTGTCTTCTTTTACTTCTATTCCTCCCCCAATTTATTATTACTAGTTTAATTAACTTAACGTTTCCACCCCGTCCATTCACTCATTCCATCACTGGTATTTCCTTGCTCTACATCTAAGTTTCCGTGTCCTTTTAGGATTCTTTTTGAGAAAAAAAACGAGGAAAAAAGGAAGAAAAAAGTCATAGATATAATTGAATTTGGGACACATACCCGTGTCATGCCTTCATACTTTTTTCCTCTCCCGGAGTCCCAAAAAACTCTAATTATAGTTCGAAAACTCACGTAGGTTTGAAATCTCTCCCCTGCATCGCCCTGCTCACAATTGCCGCTAATTTCGTGACTTCTTCTTTTGAATTGGCAATCAGGTGACCAGCAAGGTACGCATTCGTCGCCTCGTCAAGAAGTGTAGACCATGCGAAACTGTTGTTGTCGACTCGCTGGAATATTCTTGAATTTTTAACTATTTTTCTTTTGGTGATAGTCTGTGGGATATGAATCATAGTTTTTCTTGATAAAAACTCGTTTAATGTCATACGTGTAGTGAAGGTAATCGAGCGAAACCCGAAAAGTTTTCCAGTGAAAAAAGTGTAAGCCTTTCCAGGCAAAATAGCTCACAGCTATATACTCGAGATGAAAAATGTCACGAGCGTTTGAGCTTTGAACTGGTAAAACCTTAACATTGCAGTAAGCGCACCCCCCTTAAAATGTATCTATCACCAAAATTATGGAAATCCCTGAATTAAGAATCTCCGAAGACACTTCAAAGACCGTTTTACTAATCCAGGCTAGGATAGTATAGTTACCACCTGTCTGCCCTTATTCAAAACTTTTTTATCTACGTTCTTATACTCAAAGTGTCTCACACTTTCTAAACTTCAGCAACCTTCATGCTTTTCTCACGACATTTACTATCCGTCTTGCTAAGTTCTGTCCCCTCTTTTTATCTTCATGATTGTCTTTTTCCTCTTCATATAAAATTTTCAGATGATTCTCTTCCCCAGCCATATATTCCTCCGATTACTCATCGCCATTTCTGTCTGTTCCATTGGTAAGTTGTTGTCTAGAGCAGGTGTTCTTTCCCCCCGCCAGCTGCATTCGTTACGAGAATGAATTTCAAACTTTTTTTGATGAATTAAAAGTGAAACAGAGAGACGTTTTTTACGACTAGATTCCCTCCGCGTTTACGATTCGTACTTTTATACTTTTTTGTTTCTCTTCAGCTGTCTCCGCTCTCGAATGTATTCAATGTGCACCGAACAGCGCGTGGTATTCGGAACAAGAGGAAGAGAGGTGAGTATGGACGGGGCAGAGGAAGACGGGGTTTCAGAATACAGGACTGGAAAATTGTGAATCAGAATTTCGAACTGCGAAGACAAAAAATTTTTTTTTTAGAAGTTCTGAGTGTTGAAATCAGAAATGGAATACGTAGGTTCTGAAAATTCGACCATTTTAAATCAAATTCTAGAAACGGTTTTGATCTTCAGAAGCTCAAAAAGTTCTCGATATCCAGCTTTTTCCAAAAATTCTTCACGAGAACGGTTTGGTTTTGTAAAATATCCGAAAAAATTATTTTATTAAACCTCGGAGAGCCTAGTCTGTTAATGTTAGTAGGAAATAAAGTAATTCAGGAATTTGGAAACTCTAGAATCCTGGTTTTCTAGATACTCATAGTTTGAGGAGACTGGGAAATTTAGAATCGTGGAATCTTTTAGTAGATTAGTTTGTGAAAATTCGATCTACATGCACACGAAACTTTGTTTCAGAGCCAATCCGAAAACCAATCTCATATTGAATTTAAATTCATAACTAGGTCCAAAATCCGAAAACTGAGAATCAGACCACTAGAACCATCCCAGCCTATCATCTCCAATTCTTTTCCAGAAGAATCGAAGCATGCCGTCAAGGACTGGTCGCCCCATCAAAATGTCTCAACTCTACTCACACCCACTGTATTGTCAACTGGTATCGAACCGGCGGAAGTTCCGGTAATTGTGTTTTTCCTCCTCTCCCCCATCCCTCTCTCATCTAATTATAATGATGCCGACGCTCCCTTTTAATGCTAATTAGTCGAGACAATACTGTGTTTTTGCGCGGTATCCCCCCCCCCTTTTCTCACAACTTTCCATTGTTTTTGCAGAGAGAATTGTGACGAAAAGACATTGTGGAATGGAATCTGATGTAACGGGATGTACACTTTATAACTCGAAAATCAGCAGAAAGGTTCGCATTTTTGAGAATGGGGGGAGATTCAGAATTGGAGTTATGCATTTCAGGTTAGACGCCATCTTCTCAGCAGAGACGTCTCTCACGATCGTAAGGAATCGGTGGCTTCATTTGTTGAGGTATAGGTTTTGCTACTGAAAAAAGGTTAAGAGACGAACCAGTGAAGTATCTGCTCAGCCAGTATTTGAATACATGGCGCAGTCTGTGTGGACCGCCGTAGCTCAGAATGAGATACAAATTACTATGGATTTGATTTCTATTAGTTGCAACTTTTTAACGAATAGGGCATTTTATACATTTTTGACTAGAAACAGTGGCGTATCGTTTTATACATTCCTCTGCGTATCGTGACAATTTGAGTCGCTACTCAGCGAATCTGAAGCCACGCTTAACATCGCTGCTATCTGAGGTATTCAAAAAATCTTAACTTCCAGGTGTGCTCCACTTCGTGCCCTGTCGGAGAATGCGTCAACTCCTCAAACCTCCGTGGCAGCATCATCTTCCCAATCATCTTCGCAACCATCTACCGTATCCTACAGTAACCTCCGTCAAATGTTAACCGAACCCTAGATTACTGTAGCTCTCCCTATCCAATACCACTTTACGGTGTTTTTCCCAAAAATCCTTCCCCACGAACCGGTTCCCCACCAGCTAACTCTTTTTTTGTCTTCAAAATGCTTCCCTTCCCATTTGCTCATCAGAATTTCTATGAATCAAAACGAATAAATACTCACTGTCGCCATTTCCATTATCGCAGTTGCATAGGCATTTCTTTTTAGTTTCAGACGAGGAGTTTCACTTCGAATATCTGCATTTATCAGCTTTCGAATCATTGAATTCCACTTGTCGATTTTCAGTTTCTCTTCTATGAGATGCTCAGGTTTTAGTTGGAGAGCTGAAAGAGATAACTAGAAAACCTTCGGAAAACTTAGGCCTTGAGATAACTCACACATTGATTCCGAGTATAAAAACAACGCAAAACAATTCATTTGCTCCTTATTCAACTGTGTCTCCTCTCCCAAGATATCCAACACTTCGCTTGCTGTTGCCTCTTCTGGAGATCTTGATTTTATACTGAAGGCGCCGATTACGGTATCCACCTGAAAGTTCAAAAAGCATGAGCTACCGTACTCTTCCTACAGTAAGACTTTATTTAAAACTCACATTAATTTTTGTCTTGAATATCTGCATTTCTAGAATCTTCTTTATTGCAGGATTATTCACCGAGTAATCGATGGGTCGATATCCCTCATTATTCCTGATATTCACATCAATTGAAGCATGAGATGTTAGAAGTTCTACCAGATATTCACTCCCATGTATCACGGCATACTGTAATGCGGTGGCTCCACCTTTGTTTTGAGCATTTATCTGAAAAAGTTACAAGATGTTCAGCGTCCACTACAGTAACCCACCGCAGTCATTTGTGGAGACATTAAAAGCTCGTTGACAACTTCCAAATGTCCATGAAAACATGCATAATGCAGAGGTGTCCAACTGTCATCATCTCTCTGATTACTATCCATTCCGACTTTCAGATATCTCCGAATATCTTCAGCATTTCCTTCTTCTGCAGCTTTATGTAATGGGTATAGACGGCTTCTCATATCTTGGGATGTACTGGACGCGGCTCGTTGTGTTCGGCATTGTTTTATTCCGGGATAGAAGTAGACACAGGACTGGAAATTGAAGAGTTAGTGGGTCTTGTTCTGGGGAAACGAAAAGTTCGGTTTCAAGGTTTTTGAGTATAAATTCAGTTTAAACCTTCAAAAGTTCAACAGCTTCTCATTTTTTGTATTTGCGGATTACTGTGGTTTCCTTCGTTAAATAACGCCCTGCTCATCACAATTCTTACAACTGCGCTCCACCGTAATCCCCTTGAGAAATGTCTGTTTTTCTCTGCGTCTCTCGATTTCGCAAACAATTTTCTTCGGTTTCGGTAGAGTTGTAAGATCTGTGTCGTTCAAATACTCTTACATAAATTTCCAGAAGCTCATTTAAAAAACTCTCCAAACCCTCATTCCCACTCAGAAATCCTCTGTATCTTACCGAATCTTCACTTGCAAAATTCGGATTGAACGCCGGATTTATGACACTTATCGTGAATTTATTGTATCTCAACATTGCAATTTTCGCAATATTTGCCACGTGAACTCTGTCATCCAAATCAGCTGACGCTGACGAAATGTTGCTTCGGACACTGTGAGACATGTGACTGAAATGAGAGAAGTTATGATAATATTGGTTTGTGTTTTTTTTGTGTTTTTATTGGGTTGGAAGTTCAATAGTCTAGGGTCAAAAGTGAAAAAAAAAGCACAACTTTTGGGATCGCGATTATCTTGAAATCTTAGAGAGCTACCAAAAAACAGTCAATTACAAAAAAAAAAAAAAATTCCCTACATTTCATTAGTTCTACACTTTTTGTTAGAATCAAAATTAACAGAGATATGAGCAGTTAAAGATGTTGGTGAGAAATGAAGAGAGAGACGCAGAGAAGCAGACACTCTAGCTTCTCTACGTCTCTTCTTTGTTATCAAGATACAACTAACCGAATACATTGCTCCTGGAGATCAATAAATGCAGGATTATGTACACATGACCTGATTCGTGCTCTTGCTGACTCTTTCATGAAGAAATTTGATAGAAAATACGAATCGGAAGTCTGTGAATCGACCAGCCACTTCTCCAGTATCAGAATCATGTTCTTCGTATGGATATCGAACATTTCTGGTTGATTTCTACAGAGATTCACTAGTTTCTGAAGGTTTTCATATCGAGAATTGGCAACTTCAACTGATTCTTTGACGAATACTGGAACACAGACTAGGGATAATCCGGGTACGTGTCCAAGGGATGGTTTTGTGGAGCTGGATGGTTCATTCAGATCGTCGTGGAGAGGTATACGAACTGCTCGGCGAATTGTGTTTCTGGAAGAAAAGGAGGTTTTTGGGAGTCTGGATTTGTTGAGAGCTGCCAAAAAAGTCTGTTGGAGTCTAGCTAATGAAAAGTACCGTGCAAGAGTATACGAACTTTGGTCGTTTTTAGTTGAAATCGTCCAACTTTGAGAGGGTGTTACGGTATTACTGATTGTCCCACAAAATGATTTTTTTGTAAATTCTATAGATCAAAAGTAGAGCTTCATTTTTGTAGTTGACAACTTTTTTGTACAAACGCTCCCTGGCAAGTTACGTATCGACAAAGTCATTTCTCCCTCAAATCGTCCCATTTCAATGCAAAATAGAGTGATTTTTGAGCTGTCGTCTCAAAATGATCATAACTCTCTAGGGAGTGTCCGAACAAAAAAGTCGTCAACTACAAAAATAAAGCTCTACCTTTATTCTTTAAGATCCATAAATAGTTTTACTTTGTGGGACAATCATTGATACCGTAACACCCTCCCAAAGTTGGACATTTTCAACTGAAAAAGGCAAAATATAATACCATCTTGACCGGTGCTGTATTTCAACAATAATTTTTTGCAAGATTCTCTAGCTTTGCTTATTTTGGAGATAAAAAAACACTGAACACTAACTTAGAATACTCACAAGGTTAGGTTTTGAACCAAGTCAAATCTATTTGATTTAGCCGATTCAAATAAATCTTCCAATTTTAAACCAAGTTTTTTGTCCCTCAGTTTTTTGTTCAAATGTTCGTCAGTCTAGCTTTTGTGTGTTGCTGTCTGTCTGTTTGTGTGTCCCGATGTCTACCTGCCAGTTAAATTGTAATCGTTTTCGCAAACAAAACCTCACCCAGTTCTTTTGAAATAATCATGAATCATATCTTCCAACGTATTCACTTTGCTTGGTTCAAATGAAAAACTCGGCAGCTTGAATACATCTGCGCCGACAGTATGCCCTCCTACAGTAACCCGCTTGATTATATTGTAGTCCTGAAACTGAATAGAATCATCTCAATTCTTCTCCTTATGACTTACATGTTTCGCTCCAAAACTTTTGATCGTCGACGGCTCCTCCTTTATACAAATTTCAAAATCTTGACTCGTTGGTATTGCTCTGGAAGAACTTTGATAAGGAGACAAATCATGGGCGTTGGTTGTGGAATGGGGTCAACTTACTTATCGGATAATGCGCTTATTTTGAGACGTACGATGGCGACAGAGACTTCCGCCATCTTCTGGAAAAAAGGAAGGAATTAATTGAGATCTCAAAGTTCAGAAATTAGAATTTTCAGAGTTTCGAAATAAAAAGATGCTCCGCCACAGAAGTTGACCGATTACCGATAAATCAGTTCGCGATAAAGAAAATTGCGAAAACTTGGTAAGAGAAATTCCAGAAAAAGCGCATAAAAAGAGTTTTGACAGGAAGCATTGAATTCTAAAATTGTCCGTTAAAGGGTTATCAGTTATCAATAGCCACACCCAACTGAAAGTGAGAGATAAGAGACGCAGAGATGGAAACAAACAGTTACGGCCGGGTCGAGAGCATCGATTGATGTTTGTCGGGACGAGTGATGTGTTGTGTTAGCTAAGCTCTTAACACAATGTTTTATGATCAGTTCAAGTAGTGATGGGGAGTAGATGAAGACGAAAAGGGAATTCTGGAATTCCGAAGAGAGTGTAGTCGAATGGACAAAATAAAAAATGGAATGATGGAATTGATGTAGAATCAAATGATTACAATATCAGTGTATACATAAACTACGTAAGATAAGAAAGGTAGAAAGGCGGTGGTTTCGGTGAAGTTGTTTTATCGAAGTACCAGTGGCAGGGAGAGGAGGATGGGGCGTCTTTGACGCGTTTTGGTTTGGAAATTTGAAAATGGTAAATTAGAAGTGAGAGATACAGCTGATATTCTAAAAATATGATTTTTGGATAATTCAGCTGACTGAGTTCGTGGTCCTTGGATGCTAACATCCACAGTTTTGTAAAGTTTCCATAAGGTGCCTAATCCAGAAACTGTTCCACTAAATCAGGATTGTGAGTAGCGCTTTGTAAATTTTGGGTTTTTCTAGTTAACACCGCGAGAACTGGATATCTAGTACTTTATTTGTTTATCTTTCCAGATTATGAAACAAGGATTTCCAGTTGAAATTGTACAAATAATTCAGGAATTTTAAAATTTGAATATTCATTTTGCCAAAGTGTTCACCGTGTTTCGAATTGTGTTCATAGCTTATTTCTTGTTCGTATCCATGTCTACAGAATTCGAATTCACTAGAAATAGTGGTTATTAAAATTGACGGGGCTGCCCCTAATCAGAACTTCCTGAAATTGAACTACGACAAATCAGAACCGTCCCATGTAGGTCCAATGGCTTTCAACCATCTTTTAATAGGTTCTGATTCGAACCAGTTTTATTTCTGGCAGTTTTGATCAGGATTAGCACCAAATTTGAAACTATAATAGAAATCAGACTCAATAAGCACACAATTCCATCTTTAGAATTTTTATAACATACAGTTCAAAAGTTTTCGAATTGATCCACGATCTAGACAGTCCTACTTTTAAGGTTTCACATAGTGTACTTGTAATCTGGAAATCAGGAACTCTTGAAGTTTCAGATTTTATTCTTTGATAAAATCCACGTTATAAAAACCTTTCTCACCATGAAAGAACAAAAAAAGAAAAAGAAATCACCATTTCTGAATTCAATATCGATTCTCAACACGGAAATTCTATATGAAGATCAACCAATTTTACAATTTTTCGCTTCTCTTTCTATTCCTCATCCGATAT
Organism: Caenorhabditis latens; assembly: GCA_002259235.3. Lineage (NCBI taxonomy): Eukaryota > Metazoa > Nematoda > Chromadorea > Rhabditida > Rhabditidae > Caenorhabditis > Caenorhabditis latens. The sequence goes on along the minus strand of CM056092.1, from coordinate 5,574,780 downwards.
TCGTCGTCCGATACCAATGATTGTCACCGTTACGATCTGGAGTGCATGGTTAGTTCTGAAAAACAATCCTTGACCTTGCGGCCACTATAACTGATTTTCAGTTAGGTGTACCTCCCGAAGAAGCAACAAAAAACTTCACTTTTTGTATTGAAGGACAATTCGTTGTGATAAACGGAACATCTCCGACAACTGACAAGTATAAATTCGTTAAATGTAGCACATTGGCTCCCAAATGTGCAATAAAAACGAAAAAAGTGTCTACCGTATTCGAGAAAACAGTTGAAAAGGGTGAGATGAAGATAGTGACAATCGGATGTTTCCCAGCAAGTGAATTGCAACGTGGCGAAATGGGTGAGTAGTTACGAACGAAGATTTTTTGATTGTTCATTTAGGAAGTTTTCAGAAAATCGGAATCTTGAATCAACGAGATCATACGACAGTTTCTATAGAATTATGGTGAGTGCTTGCCGTAGAATAGAAGATATTCAGTAGTATCAAGCTCCGCCCATTTTCTCATAATCTATTTGTATAGATAGATAGTTATGAATTGATTATTGAGAAACTTAATTAAATTCAGAATGATTTGAATAATGATGATTTCTACAATACGTATTTCTTGCACAACAAACCGAATAGTAAGTGTCTGAGGTCTGATCTCATTTGAGTATCATCAATATTTTAGACACTCTCGATAGATACTCACATGAAACTATTTGGGTTGAGAATCCTTCTGAAGACCTATTCGATAGAAATAATGAAGATAAAAATGGTTCTGATGGTAAATCAATTCCCAAAGTTTATGCAATCAAAATGCTTGATTCCAGCTTGGACACAGTACTTCAGCAAGGGAAAAATCACCCCAATCATGCTTCTCTACACTCTTTTCATCTGTATTTCTGTGATTATCAGATTGATTTGGCTGGTTTCTATTGCATGGAAGAGTATGAAACAAGGATATGAACCTGTGACAACTGAGAAGAGCAAAGAGGGTATTGAGGAGTCTTTTGAGGAGTTGGATTGATGTTTTGTATGGAAAGAAGTTCTAGAATCGTTTGTTGTTTTCTGTTTAATCTTCCTTTAGAATTTAATGCATTTCAAATTTAATAATCGCCAAACAGTGTATGCAGCTGACTAAATTAGAGTGAAACTTCAAACGAAGATTATTTAGAAATGAGTTCTCCTATTGACCAAGTCTAAATTTTTTGACTAAAACATTATACGGACATTATCTCACAGGAATTTCTGATCCCTTGGTCCAAACACGGAGAACATCGGTTCGGTGGGGGCCGAGATAGGACTGGATCCTCAACGGAAACGAAAATGATCGGGGTTTGTTTAGAAATCTAAACTCTAGAAAAACGAAACGTCATGAAATTTCAATATTGACCACGTGGAACACATCATTTCAAGAGAGCAATATTCATTTCTGATTGAAATTCGATTCATACTCAGAACAGAAGTTCTAAATGAAGATCATCCAATTTTACCTTTTTCTGGTTCTCTCTCTATTCTTCGTTCGAGTGAATTCATACTTTGATCCTCTTAATTTGGTACCAGGTGTATTAAAATTGGTAGATGCCGGAAAGAATACAACAGTAAGTTCGTTTTTCTAATTGATCTCCATAGATTCCTTACAGATCGAATGGAACAATTATTTAAATTCGAGCAAAAGGGATTGCATCGATGGAGAATATACCGTTATCAATAAAACTCTTATTGCAACTAAAAAATATGAACACATCAGATGTAATACTTTGGCTCCAAAATGTGGAATGAAAACAAAGAAATTTTCAAGAAAGGGTCCTGGAAACCCCATGGAAGTAAAAATAGTTAGAATTCGATGTTTTCCGGCATACGAATTGGAAGAAGATTCAAGTTACACAACTTTGCAATTTTCTCTCAAATATTCGAATTTTCAGAACTGAATTATACGGAATCCATTGTGTCATTTCGAAACATCGATGAGATTATGGTGAGTAACATTGGTTTTTGTATATTTTCCATTTAAAAAAGTTTTATAGGAATTTGTAAAGAATAATACGCATTTACTCAAATATGTTCATGCGAATGTACCGAATGGTAAGTTGATAATTGTATTTTGAAAAGTGGGTTCAGAGGTATCATGATTTTGATTAAAAAAGTGGTTCCCTTGTTCTCTTGAAATCATCCAACGTTTTCAGAGACCATCGATAGATACTCACATGAGATTATCTGGGTTGAGAATCCTCCTGTCGACCTATTCGATAGAAATAATGGAAATGAAAGTGGATCTGATGGTGAGTCAATTCACATAAATTCTTTTAGTTCAGAAAAATATTTTCAGCTTGGACACAGTACTTCAGCAAGGGAAAAATCACACCAATCATGCTTCTCTACACTCTTTTCATCTGTATTTCTGTGATTATCAGATTGATTTGGCTGGTTTCTATTGCATGGAAGAGTATGAAACAAGGATATGAACCTGTGAAAACGGAGAAGAGCAAGATGGAGGAAACTATCGAGGACTTGGATTGATGTTTTGCTTAATAAACATATATTAACTGTAGTTACAGTGATCATCTTTCTATAGTAGATTACCCTGTATTACTGCAATATACTCACGAAAAATCAGACAAATCTGTTCGTATTTACGGAAGTTACAACGGTTGGAAGTACTCTTGTGCCTCTCTTCTCCTCTAAGATCCTTGCTGCGGCCCTCACTTTAATAAATGCCCTCTTGCCGTGTTTCCAAGTTGACACGAGTGGCGCAGCTGGGGAGGTGCTTGTCTTCGCACCGCTGCGGACGAGTTCGCCCCCCAGCGGCGTTTTCCAAGTGATGATACAACTATAGCGTGAGCTGGCCGCATTGATCGCTAAATGTCATAGTTACACTGATGGGTTTTTGCATTTTGTTGTTATTTTTTGTTTACATCGTTTTTATTCAATATTTAAGAGCTGTGTATTGAAAAAAAAATGTTGCGTTGTTTCTGATTGAATATTGAGTGAAGTTTTACAAAATTGTTTGTTTTTCATGTGATATATTTTTTCAAACGAATTAGTAATGTTTTTCACACATTGCCCAAGTAATAATTCGTATTTTACTTTCCTTTCCTGCTCAAAAAAAGCAAATTTCTTGTTAAAATGTTGCCGCAACAAACGCGCCCTATCGAGCAGATAGGAGAGAGTGTGCAAATTCTGGAGAGCGCAGAGGATTACACAAAAATCTTTTTATTCCGCATTATGCTTTTCTATCTTTCTCTCCTTTTTTCAACTCAGACACCTTCTTTTTTCAGATAAATGGCTGAAGGAGAAGTTGAAGTACCGGCTGAAACAGATGTATCTGTTCTCAAGTCTTTCTCCGCTGGTCTTGTACTCGCCAAGGTTATGGAAGTTTTGGCAGAACAGAGTCGGCAAAAAGTTTGTTGGAAACTGATTATAATTCTTCAAAAAAATAAGTTTCAGTTATTCATAGTTGGTACACGATCACGTCAAGGAGATTTGAAAGCATTTTTGGAATATCGGGTTAGTTTTTCCCGTTTTCAACGAAAAACGACTCGCATGCGCTAATACGGACGATGAGTCATTTGACAACAATAATTTTTTCCAGCTCGTCAGCAAAACATTCAACGAAGCGGTCTGTGCAACAATTCGAAAGGAATTCAAGCATATTCAAGTGGATATTGATGAGTGAGTGAATAAAAATAAAACATTCTCTGAATTGAAAATTTCAGTCATTTCGTTCGTTGCAATGAGTTCACCATCGGAAGACATCAGAAACCTCCACTTCGACCAGGACCAGGACGGAACCAATTTCAAATTGTAGACCGAGAAAATCCACACGAACAACCAGTTTGGGACGAAGAAATGGTTGCTGCGGAAGATTTGCCGTCGGAAGACTCCGTTGATGTCGAATTTCTTTACAGATTTTTTCGGTTAGTAAAAGTTTTTTTTCTCGAAGTTTCTTAAGAAATCGTTTATTTTTATTCCAGCTGGTTAGCCCGTACATTCGACCCGCTGGTCGAAAGCTTCAAAATCTTCGATAGCTGGAGTTTCAAGCCGTGCTCGCTGCCACCATCATGTAATTATTGTGATTTTCTTGAAAAAATATTTAATTCTAATTTTCAGGGGCTAGTCGTCTGTCAGTTTTTAATAGTATGCATCCTGATATGCAATATTGCAATTGTGAACAATGTATTCAAACGGTTCGACGTTCTAGAAAATTCTTCGGACCCGTGAGCTTCCAAATGGCAACTGACGCGTGGAGAGAGCAGTCGCTTTCGTATGGAGCCGTTTCGTGTACTGATGCGTAAGTATAAAAGTAGACATCGGTGTTAAAAGGACGAAAATAATTGAATTTTCACCTAGAAACCTGTTTTGATACTGGCTTCGAATGAATAATTTATTCCAGATTCCTCGCCGACATAGCCATTCAATATACTGTTGACTCTCCATTGGGAAAGAGGTTCGAATCGGATCGTTTCATTCGAGAATTCGGTGGAATTCGTTGCAATGAGATCACTTTCGCAGTGCAAACACTTGCCACGTATCGAGACGAACATCCGAAGTCGCAGCCGCTGGAAGTGATTCAATTAATATTGAGTCTGTGGCAGTGAGTTGGAAGATGTACTTTGGATAGCGCCCGAGATAGCATAGTTAATAATATCAAGAGTTCATTCAATGTTTTTCAGAGTGAAATCCGTCGAGTTTGAAGTGGTGAAGTTCATGGAAAACGATTACTACACTTCCCGTTGTGCATGGGAAACCTCAGGTGCGTACACCAGAGCCTACTTTTCCACATATCGTTTCGACGTGTTTGACGATGATGCACATGGTTTACCATATCGAAGTGCTGGAACTTTAGATCGGTAAATTGCGAAATTTGATTGGGAAGATTTTGAATTATTGCTTATTATTTAATTTCAGTCACCTTGGCCACGAGATTGTACCAATCTTCGATTTGCGCATAGATCCAACGGATGGTCCGTTCAGAATGGGAAGCAATTTGTCACTTCTATCTCTGGCTTCTCAAGATAACGACACTAACTCTTTCTCATGGCTCCATCAAGGAAGAATCGCTTTCAACATGTTCCGCGCCAACCGAATAATGTTTGTAACCTCGGGACTCGTTGAATTCAGAGGAATGATTGGAACGGTTCGTCCATTTTTGATCCAGAAAAGCAGAACTATTTCTCAGGCGAACTGGATCAAATTCACGATTCGAGACATGATGAGATGCATTTGGGGCCCCCGTACCAGGCAAGGGATTGATCATGGAAAAACAGTGTTCTGGATCAGTTTCATGGAAGATGTTGGATTCTGCATTTCGAAAGTTTGGAACGAGCACATCCAGGAGCTTTTGCAAGCGAATTTCCCACACCTTGTCGTCAAAATCAACACGCCGGAAGCGTTTGAGAAGTGTGGTAATCAAAAAATTGCCACGTATGCAGACGCAAAACGTCCCGATGTTCTGAATAAGGTAAACTTTTATATAAGCTAACAGTTTTGTCTTATTTTCTGAAAAGTATTTTCAGCCAGTTGGAACATTCTACTGCTCTCTGCTCGATCCGACTCGTAACAATGCCACACACATCAAATTGATCCAAGTTGCCAATTAAAATTCATCTCAATTCAAATTCTTATCATACTTTCAAACAGATTTTATTGCTATTTTTATTAAAATTCTAATCCAATTAGTGAGAACAATCAATAAATATAATACACGGTGTAAATACATTTAGGCCTTTCTCGATTGTCTTCCCTTGAAATGATCCATCGAGTGAGTGATTCCAAAGTGGTCTCCATACAAACTGATCACTTCGGTTGGGAGAAGACCGGCGAGAGCCATGAAAATGTAACTGAATTTCGGGAGAGCCAAGAATGCTCTATCGGTCAGAACGGCCTCCATGATACAATCGACAACATATTGTGGCTCCATAATTGGGAGAAGAGTTGGCCATTTTGTGACGGCTCCATCGAACATTCCAGTATTGATGTAGATTGGACAGACTACTGTGGTTTTCACGTCTTTTTTGAGGGAATACAGTTCGGAAGCAAGAGAATCATTGAATCCAACGGCACCATGTTTTGAGGCACAATAGTCGACCTGAAAGTACCACTTTTGAATTCAGAAATTAAGTAAAAGTTCAAAGTTCGACACGCTCTTCTATCGCTCGTACACATTGCTTACAGTGTGTCGTTTGGTAACGTTGGTTACATTTTTGGCTTTCGTTCTAGGGGTTCGTGGTTCAATTCCCACCGAACTCATATTTTTTTTTTCGGTTTTTTCCTATGGTTTCTAGGCATTTTGATACTTTTCTACCTACCAATCCTGCAACTCCGCACTTTCCAGCCATTGACGCAATTGTCACAATGTGTCCCTTATTCGACTCAAGCATTGCTGGCAAGAAGTTCTTGGCGGTCTAAAGTAAAGTTTTCCGTGTTTTTGTTCTCGATTTTTATGTTTCCTTACGAAGAAAAGTGCATTTGTGTTGACTGCGACTGTCTTGATCATGAGCTCATCTGGGCATTGGAGGAGCTTCTTTCCAGTCACAATTCCAGCATTATTGATAAGAATATCAACTTTTCCAATGTCTTTTTTGACGAGATCAGCAGTACGGTTGATCTCTTTGTAGTCTGATAAATCGACTGTGTATGCTTTTGCCTGGAAAAACTTATGCGATTTTTCTATATTTTTTCTACAGCTTTTTCGATTTTGTGGTGTTGCTCTGCTAATTATAAATATTTTTCTGGTTTTTTGAAGATTTTTTGTTGTGATTTTCGTGTTCAGCATGTTTGAAAATCTCGGAATTCCCGGTTTGGAGAACTTTCTTCAATTTAATTTCAGATTTTCCCAAGCACCGCCCATTTCAGTTTTCCAACGACACTCCGAAATTCCGCCATGCGCTAACTTTAGTCATTCAAAATTTAAACTTGAAGCTTCTCCCATTTTCCGCCTATTTTTTTGTTTTTCTCTCAATTTTCATCATTTTTCAGACTTCAAAGTGCATTTTCTGTAAATAGATGACTCTTTCCAAGTCGGAGGTGACCGCAAAACCTCAAGAAAACTCTAAGTAGGCGCTATATTCTGAGCAAAAAGCTAAATAATTTTTATCTGATTTTCAGCTCCGAAGAAAAAGAAATGGAGGATCAACAGGATTATATCAACGAATCGGCATCGAATTTCAAAGGCGGACCGAAGCCAAAAGTAAGATCAGATAAGAAAGAGCCGTGACAAAACATTTTTTATGATGAGAAAAAAGAAGCTGAGAAAAAAGAAAGCGAGATCCTATCAGCTTACTCTTATTTACATATTTTCTTACAAATACAATTTCAATTTTCAATACTCACCTATTCAACGAAATCAACAACCAATAAAAATGTATAATCATGTCGATTTTGGAACTCCTAGAAGCTCTGCGCCACCAGTAACTTTTCGCTCATTTAGAAAGCCAAGATATCAACAAAAACTAATTCAGGGCTTTTCTCATCCACAACCACTTTTGAATGTAAGCCTCGATAAAAAAATAGACCCCCTTCCCTACCCGACTGCTAACTATGAAACTACTGAACCCTTCTATTCCTATTATCCAGATTCAATGCTTGCAAATCAGGCGGTTAGTCATAAAATGTCGATAAATAAATGTTTTCGCTTCAGTACTACTGGCCACCACAGTGGAATCAGAATAATTACTACATGAGAGCTATGAGTGCATCAATGACATTATTATCGTGCAGGGATCATAATGTGGCATTAATGAAGGTTCTCTTTTGCAAATATCAGTGAAATTTCATCCCGAATCGAATTAGAAACATACTTCTAATCCCCTTCAGTTTCAGACAAAGATTTGCGATCACTGGCGACGCTCCGGTAACTGCTCGTATGGAGATTCATGCTGGTACGCTCATGGAGAAGATGATCTTCGGAAAGTGGTAAGATTTCCAGAGAGGAAATGGAATGTTCACCAATCTTTCCAGAATATGTATCGTAGTAATCGGAATATCGAAGATAAACTAACTGGCGAAAACGAGAGATCGTACGGTAGCACCACTTATCGAGGTGGCTCCAATTCGATGAAGGATGACCCATCGAAGATTTCGAAGAATTCTGAAGCTCCTCCGCCATCCAAACGTGTATCGACTAATGTGAAGGGTCTCACTGTCAACATTCCTCCGAATATCGCATTCAAAGAGCAAACCGCGAATGCGTCTATGCCGTTATCTCCAGCTCAAGAGCGATGGATTTCTATGTCAGTCGGTACTCAGCAATCGTCTACTGTCGCAGAGAAAGGAAATGAGCCAACGATTACGTCATCGGCATCTGCTGCCACTATAAGAAATGGGTGCGAGAATGAGTTGGAGAAAAAAGCTTCAATGGAAAGTGTGTTGGATAGAAGACCTGGAACGGCAAGATTCTTCCGTGATGATGATGTCGATGACTATGGATTTTTGGTTTGTTCTGAAAAAACTACTGATCGCAATTGACCCTTTTGCAGTCTCCCAATCCGTTCACATATCCGCAAAGCTCGGTTTTCTCGAACGGAAATCCGTCTCAAATCGCAGCTATGAGTTCTCATGCACGTTCGTCGTTCAACCGTGGACCACACCAGAGAAACGTCATGGGACAACAGTTTGGAGGTTTGTTTAGTGTTGTCAAATATTTCTTTCAGAATTTGTTTCTTAGACCGCCATGGTGCTTCTCCGAAGTTACTATTTTCATCCAAGCAAATAAAAATTTGCAGGCATGTCATTCCCACAATCAACAGTGCCCACTGCTCCAACTGGACGTCCTGCAATCCTTAACAACGGATTTAATGATCGTCAACCATTCCCACTGACAAAATCTATGCCGAGCACTCGTTCTTCGATTGTTGACATGCCGAAAATAACTGGTGGTGTCCCCGCTCAGCAACAACAACCTTTCCATCCAGCTATCTGGAATGTAGCTGGGGAGCTATATCAACGTCAAAAAGACATAGAAACGTGTGGGATGAGAGGAGGTGGAACCGTTGAACAGCAGAACCGAGACGCTGAGATGGCGAGACTTCTGTCGAAATTGAATGTCAAAGATTTGACATACCTTCGTTACATTCTTGATAATGGAATTCCCAACGAGAGGGATTTAACCAGACAAACCTGGGTTAGGGAGTTGAATTAAGCTTTTATCGTGAAATTTGGAATTTTTTTGAAAGAAAACTTATAAATTTTCAGAACGAACTGATTAACAATGGATCGCAACCCAACCAACAACAACCGATGCCTACTCAGTTCATGTCTAACAATAACGGACTTTCAAGCACTGGTAATCTACATAAAATCGCGTGAGCTTATTTAAATTGTAAGCTTTCAGATAAGAATGGATCGGACTGTCATTGTGGACACAGCACTCGTCGCAAGCTCTCTCATGATTCCTCCGCTATTCTCTCATCTCAGTTCCCACACTCTCACCATCACCAATCCGCTGTTCCACAACATTTCGCTCAAGCACAAAATCACCATCATCAACAACTCCAACAGCATCAGCAGCAATTCCTTCAACAAGCTCAACAGCAACAACAGATGCTTCGCCAACACCATCACAATGTACATTATGGCAATGCACGTTTCTCGGCTGAAAATGAGTTGGCAGCTCCGCCAAAAATATTCGAATCACTTCTTCCATCTGATGAGAACTTTTCAATCTGGCTTGATCCGAAACCAAGAAAAGACTCTAACGGAGCACTTCCTGAAGCTGATCACTCGAATTCTAGAGTCAGTTTGCTCACCAAAATGGATGTTCTCCGTATGCAGAAGTGCCCGATCACTGACGAAGATATGATGATGAATCGTGGAGCTGACAAAGAAGTTTCCGAAGGAAAACGCAGTAACAGTGAAAGTTCGAGTCCGGCTGTCCTCTCGCTCATGGAGCTTTTGAGCAGTGAGAATCTTCTCGATGAGTCGACTGGGCCACAGAAAACTACAATGTTCGATTTCGACACGCTCAAAATAGCGGAGACATTGCGATCGGATCCCACACTTTCCGGTCAATCTTCGGAAGCATCGTCCACTCAAAAGAGTGAATCGCCGATGTTCTTCCTCGTCGATGACAAGACACCAAACTATTGTAAGAATTTCTTGAAAACGTTTTCAATTCCACATTCACTTCCCTTCCAGGTGACACTGGTTTCCAACAATCGGGACTATTCACTCCAGCGACTCCATCTACCACTGTCCAAACGCCATCATTCATGGAACAATGCGATTTTTTCGCAGCCGCTGGTTCATGTCCATTTGGTGATGGATGCCATTTGAGCCACTCCATCCCAAAGGATCAACAACAACAACACCTTGAAGCCGTTTAAATTTGATACATCCCCCTTGTAATAATTAAATTCAATATTATCATTTTTCTATTTCTCACCTTCTCGAAAATCTAAATTTTAAACTTTAATTTAAGTTTCTTTCGACTTTTCCCCTTTTTCATTTCAGTATTTTCCAAATTTGTCCAACTTTGAAAATCATTCCTTTTGTTCTACTCGCCTCCGTTCGTCGGTTCCACTTTTGTATGTATTTTTCTTGTAGAATCTCGAAGTTCGACTTTCTAGTTTTTAACCGTCATCCGGCCGCCTCATTCCCTATACCCCCGTGATTTCAACTCAAATTATCGGTTCCCAGTCAGTAAAAGAACCGTTAGTAGAATAGTTTGTACCTACTTTAATCATTTTCTTTTGTTCCATTCACCCCTGTTTCCTCTCGCCTTTTTCGCTCTCCTAACTGTAAGGCCATTCAAGCACTCTCCTGCCCAATTTCACCCCCGTGTGTTTCCCCCTTCTAAAGAATATAATAGTAGAACTAGTATTCAATTGGTCATGCCCCCTGCAATGGTGCTTCGAGTTCAAGTTTTGTAAAGTTTTAGTGGAATGTTTAATAAATGTGAGACATTTAGCCCACTCACCTCAACTCCTCGAGATTCCAACTCTTTCAATGTTTCCAGATTTCCACCTTCATTGATATCCCACAAAACGATTCGGGCACCGAGTTTACCGAATTCGTAGGACATGAGACGTCCCAACCCACTTCCGGAACCGGTGATCAAGACGGTTTGACCTATTAATTTATATCCAAAATTTGCAAAGAAGTCTTATTTTCACTCACCTCGAACATCTTTTCGTGGCAAAAATCCAGTTGGGAAAAGGTTTCGAATTGTGGAAAGAATTAGAAGAAGAATCGCTTTGAGGGTGACGAAAAGGCTTTCCAGAAAGTCTTCCATTTCGGCGTTTAGAACTGAAATGAAATGGTTGTTGACTTGACCAACAGTTTCTTATCATAGAATCATTGTGGATTGTGTTCGATAAACATTGAAAACGATAAGGAAATAGTGTGGAGAAGTGAGAGAGTCGGCAGAGAAAGGTAGAGTGGAGCCAAAACTCCGGGAGAGCATGCTCTGGAATAGTGGTTTAGAGATGAAATTTTGGGAATAGATCTGATGTTTCTATTTGATATTGACCTTCTCTTTTAATACTGCTAGTGGGTTCATGGCGATCTGGTAAAGCTTTTGGTCCACGCGCGGCCACTCGGTGGTTCGATCTCTGCCGTGGTGAAAAAATTTTTGGTTTTTTTCATTAGTTCTCGAAAGTTCAAATGACTCATTTTGAATGTTTCCTTTTGAAATTTGGGGAAAAATTCAGAATTTTTTGATAGTAGACTAGACTAGAAAGTTGAACGTTGTGAATGTTGTGAATGAATGAAATTGAAAGATTGAAATCAAATCGAAATTGAAATGAATACAACTGAAAAACAATTATTTTGTCTCCTCCTACTCCTTCAACTTCTTCATTCTCAAAAACTCGTTATTTTTGCTGAAAAAATGTGGGCTGAAATTTTTGGAATTGCTTTTTTTTTTGAAATGAGACTTTGTCAGTGTGGAATTTCAATTTTCGATGACAGAATTAAAGCAATAGAAGGTAGAAATTCTGAGCTTTTTGAAAAGTCTATTTTTCTAGATTTTTTTTTCAAAACATACAATACCAAACATTTCAGATTTTCGATACATGTCACAGCTCAAAATGAAACTACAGTATGCTTTCAAATCCAGCCAAAATCTCTGCGAGACCCAAATAAATCCGATTTTCTAAGCGTCTGGATTTGCTTATTTTAAACATCAAAGTATTAATTATGTCAGCAGAAACTGAATGAGTTATGGTTGATTCTGTGGTCTAATTATTGTATTTTAACAAAAAATTTACTGTTCAAAAAACAGAGTCCACAGTTCAAAAAACCACACTTTCAGTCTTTTCATCGTTCTCTCCCTCTTTTTCTGCGAATCTTTTGAAATTTCAAATTTCGCCCAGTTAGAAAAACAGATGATACAAAGTACAAAATCAGTAAACAAATGGGTCATTTAGTTTCTTGATAAGAAGAAGATAAGATAACGTACACGTGGAAAAAAGAGACACGGGAAAATGGCGAAAAGAACAGAGAATAAAATAGGAAAAAAGGGTTCACGTCGAGAATAAACTAGTCATATACTAGTAATTCACGTACTTGACACGAAATGAAGGCGTCAAGCATGAGTGAGTGCGGTAATTATATGGGATGTTGTTATGACTGGCTGTTTGGATTGAGAATCACTGGAAAAGAAGATTAAATTGAGCTCAGAATCAGGTGCAAGATTTTCAGTAAGTACTGAACTTATCGGAATAAATTTTAGCGTTTTTGATAGAAAAATGGCAAAAAATACAATCAAGTTTTGGGCTACGAAAAAGACTCCAGACATGCAAATTTGAGATAGAATATGTCTTCTCGCCACAATATTAGACGATGAAAGTTGTCACTGTTCAAGATGACCAAGGCGTCTAGACATTTGTTGTATCAAGTTTCCTCGTGGTGTTCCCATCTTCACAAAAATTTGAATATGAATAGCCCAACGTTTGACCTCTAACTCCACTGTTGACAACTTATTTTAGACGATTCTTTTTTGTTGAGATGTAAAACACTTGACATAGAGACTGCGATATTTTCAGTTTTGAATGGAAAGGTACAATATTTGAGCATGTGTCACAGCCTCACTGATTGCTACTGGAACTCAACTTTTCATTAAATTTGTAGATCAAATCTAGGTCTTCTTTTTTTGTAGTTTACAACTTCCATGTATAAACTTTTCCTAGCGAGTAATACATTATCAAAGTAAATGCCTTCGTAACGGAACGTTTCAAGGTAAGATAGTGTTGTTAAAGTTACTGTGCTCAAAGTTGCTTATTTCTATCTGCAAACTGCAAGTGTTGTAATCTTTCTGGCCACTACTGTAATAAGGTTCATACAATAACCGCATATAAATTTGAAACCATCAGAAGATGTCTGATGAAATGACCGAATTTCAAGGTTAGACAGTTTTCAAAGACCGAAAAAGATGGAAACAGATAGCTGAAGATCCAAAAAGTAAACCAAAGTTTTTTGTGAAAAAGTGAAAAACTAGAGATAAAAAGATCTTCAGAAGTTAAAAACTGTATCAAAATGAAAACCAACAACAAAATCTGATGCTGTTTAAAAGTTGGTGACTGACCTATTCCTTAAGAAGTAACACCACTAATTGAACAACCAACACATAAAAAAACTTCTAAATGACCAACTTTTCCTCCCATTTATTTGTTTACTGTTTTCTTTTTCTCATCACTTCATCTTGTTTTTTGTCTCCATTTCAGATCTCTGTCCCCCCTCAACCGTCTCCTATTTTTCAACGTCATCTGGTCCCCCCTCCTATCTTCACCTTTTTTCAATTTGTTTTCAGGTGATGATTGACATCTTATTTCTTTTTCTTCTTCGTCTCCCTTGTCTCTTTTTCTCTTAACTGTAGGTATTCTAACAGAATAATCAGACAGATCAGAGAAGAAGGAAACGTAGTTTCGACTACAAATATGATGAAATGATTTGTTTTCTGTTTTTTAAAGATTCAATCAATTCGCTAATTTCCCTTTCTATTTTAAGTTTTATGTTTTGTTTGGGTCACAGAAAGTGTGTAGTTTTGTGTTTTTGCAGAAAAACCGTTTTTTGGTGATAGACAGGGAACAAGGGAGATTTCAAAAACACTCTACAGTCTGACGGATTTTCGGATCGTTCCGAAAACGTCTGGATGAAATATGGAAAACTTAGCCCTCTCATTTTCAGTGAAACCCTTTTCGAAATCATTTGGACACACAGGAAAAGAATCTGAAGAGGTATTCATTTGAACCATTTTCAGAGAAAACACGGAGACTTCCGGAAACAAGAAAAGATAAATTTCTCAAAAAGGACTGAAGGAAGAAGAAGTCTAAATTTGTTTTCTGAAAGGATACTCCAGCCAGAAACATAAAAAAACTCCGATTTTACCAAATAAAAACTTTATTCCGACTTGTCATTTATTGTGATGTCATCTGTCGCTCCCGCTGGAACCTCCTTCTCATTTTCTCATGAAGACACTGGCGCCATATTGTTGAGCTCCGAATCCAACCGATTTGACTTCAGCTCCAGATCCTGCATAATTGTTGTTGTTGTTGGCCTTCTTTCCAGCACCAGCACTACTCTTCGATGCTCCAGCACCACCTCCTCCAGATCCTTTCGCCATCACACTTGCTCCATATTGGTTTCCTCCGAAGGCCACTGAACGGACCTCATTGGCACCACCACCTCCAGCGCCACCGCCTCCACCTCCACCAGCTCCTTTGGCTCCGCCTCCGCCAGCTCCGCCAGCTCCTCCGCCTCCGCCTCCGCCTCCTCCTGCACCTCCACCAGCCTTTCCACCTGCTCCAGAATAACCTCCACCAGTTCCTGACGGCTTCGCGAAGACACTTCCTCCCGCTCCCTGAGCTCCAAATGCAACTGAACGAACTTCTCCATTCGAATAGACTTTGCCATTTCCACCGCCACCACCGCCACCTGCACCGCCACCTGCACCGCCACCTCCCGCTGGGGTTGGTCTAGCGAATTGACTGCCTCCGAACTGTTGAGCGCCGAAACCGACAGAGCGGACCTGAAATAAAAGTTAAGAAGAGTTTCAGAAAACGAACCTAACCTCTCCTGCACTTGCACCAGGTGGAGGACCACCGTTGTTATTTTTCTGAGCATTCATCGATGCGGCAGCGGCTTCAGCCTCTCCAATACGATTGACTTGTCCTTGAATATGTTCAGGTGTTTGTCCAGTTACAGTAGCCTGAACATTCGCTTGTGCTAATTCCAGCTTCTCCTTCATTGCAGGAGTCATTTGAGCTCCATTCTTGATGCACTCATCCTTATTTGCTCCAGTTGGTACGAAGACAAGTTGATCATTCTGTCCAACAACAACTTGTCCAATGGCTTTTCCTCCGGGTGGAATCTCTCCTTGTTTCGCAGCAACTGCTTTTCCATCTGCATTGATGTAGAGATCAGCAATGATATCTCCCATCTTTGCATTCTCTGGAATCGTGCAGGGCATCAACTTGGCATCCTTTCCACCACCGAGCTCTTTTCCAGTAATTTGAACGAATTGGATCTGATCATCGGCAGTTTTGACAATGATTCCGACTGGAGTCTCCTTGTCTTTCGGTTTTCCTTCGAGAACTCTCATCACAGGCATTCCATTGTCAGCCACGTCCACTTGGACAGCAACGATCACTAAAAAAGATGTCAGGAGTAATGATGAGACATCTTTTTTTTCACTTACAATCCTTTCCGATCGCATCGACAACTTTCTGATCAACCTTATCAGCGACCGCCGCGTTCGCAATCGCCTGAGAATTCTTTCCATCCATCTTAGCAGCTCCCAAATTGTTTGGAACGAATATCTCCTTCCCGTTGATCAAATTGAGTTCTCCTTCAAGATAATTGTCGAATCTCAGCTTATGGGCTTTCGTCAAACGATCATTTGGGATGAATTGAGGAATGTCTGGAATCAATTGTTTTCTGGTTGGATTTAAACCTGAAACTCACTTCCAGCTCCACGAACAAGAACTCCCTTGACATGGTTGAGACCCTTGGCCGGTGGACCAGCTCTCTCATTGTTTCTCGCATCGACGGGAACAATGATAATGGCTCCTCCGATACCTGGAGTCATGACTGCATCCGGAGTGAACGCTCCCTCGATTTTGTCTTCCTCGTCCTCGTCGTCGTTGACATGGCGAAGACCACCGATTTTACTGAAATCAAGAGATTCAAACTAGCCCAATTTTAAGAATTATTACTACTATACAGTCTAAAAAAAGAAAGTAAACTAACTCTCTATCGGACATATCATCCACAACTTCTCCATCTCCTTTCTTCCCTTTTCTTCCTCTCTTCTTTCTCTTGTGAGCCTCACAACGCTTCACTTTTCCTCCATCCAAACGTTGACAGACGTTACAGAGAATGTTCGTGACACATAAGTATTCTTCTCCTTCGAAAGTGACACGATAAACTCCGAACCCTTCGTCCACTTTGAACTCGGGAGCCAACTGGTTACTCTTCTTTTTCTCCTCGATTTCCCTCGGTGTCAAAAGAGTTCCGAGACCCCGGTCGATCATCCCAGCAAGTTCATCTTGAGTCGGCTTCCTCCCCATTATTTTATCCTTCGATTCTTGTCAAACGTTTCGCGTTTTTATGTGTTGCGGAAAGTGTTTGAACTTTTCTTGCTTCTCACTGTCTTGAGAATTGAAATAACTAGATTTGGGGAAAGTCGGGGACGAATTGACTTTGGGATTTGGGACACGTTGATTTATGGTGGATTGGAATTAGGGGGTCACGGTGAATAGGAAAGTTAAAAATATCACGAAAAACTCGCTAGAGAGTTCACGTTTTTTACCCGAACGTTTGAACTTTATTGGATCGATGGTAAGATTTTCTAGAACTGTCACGAACCGCTCTTTTCTAGCTCTTTTCTCAATAAAGAGTACTAAAATATGTTCATTTTAGTCCCGGAAAGGTTTCACTCACTAATAATGCGTTACAGTCCTGAAAACGGCGGTGTCTGGAATGACAAAGTTTCTAGAAAGGCCTACCACCGGAGGTTGTGACTCTGTGTAGAAGCGATCGTATCAGAACATTTTGATACGTAGTCGTTATTTTTATTTTTTGTGTTGGACTGAGACATGCAGATGCCGGATGGATTCGAAGTTTGTCTTTTTAAAGATAAATTCAAGTTCAAACCAAATTTGTCAAAAAATTTGGAACGCTTCACGAATTTGCGTGTCATCCTTGCGCAGGGGCCATGCTAATCTTCTCTGTATTGTTCTAATTTTAGTATATGTTCTCGGAAGAACAAGATGGGAACAAGAGGAGGTTGTTTATATAGGGACGTCTTGGGAAGTCATCGACATCTCACGGGTTCCGCGTGTCACTGTATAGACTATGGGAAAGGGGCGGGGCGAAGACCAATGTGTGTATATATGGATGGGAATGGGGACTCTTGGCAGAACTGTAATTTTCTAGTATTGAATTTAAATATTTGGAATGGAACGCTTCCCGAAATTCTGAAAGTCGGGAACAGGAATCCGGCATAATCTTTCAAATTATGCGAGCTGAATCCCTATTTTTTTCTAAAGTTTTTCTTTTTCAGAAAGTGGGCAGTTTAAGAATTTTCGAAATTCTCGAAAGCATTACTCAACTTTCAAAATTTAACTGGTTGCCTTATTCGAAATTTCAGATTAGAAATATCCAGAATTTTTAAATAATTTTTAAAACTCGAGCCATCTGAGCAGATGTGTTGGTACACCTTCTCTCTCTTTTTGTTATTTTTTCCAACTTTTCCAGTTCAATAAATCAATAGTATTCTATATACGTACTCAACCATATGTGTAGTTTAAACCCTCTCCCCTTTCTTTTTCGTCACAAAATATACCACCAATTTCCAAATAAAAAAAGATCAACCACTCAATTCGTAATTCCTTCCGTTGATCCCCATCCACCTCACTAGTTTATTTTTCATTCACTTCCGACATGATTCTTCTCGTTTTCCTCTCACTTATCCCTCTGGTGTCCACTGGTTATCATCATCCGTCACAAGATTGTTCCGGTTTCTTCAAATATGAGAATTCATGTAATCAACTTATTTTGGATCTTATTCATGACTGGTCTACTGCCAAACCAATTCCATCTGTGAAACTATCGAAATCTTTGTATTCAGATTGTAGAAGTGCATTGGTGAATTCAAATTTTTTAGAAAGAAATAATTTTAAAAATATTTAGGAATGCACTAAAATGATTGACTGTGAGGAGAAAAATGAAGAGATTTCAAAGAAATTGGCTGATCTAGCTGAGCTTTGTAGTGGAATTGGGGCGTTCTCTTCATCGTTTGGAAGCTGTATCACAGTTGTGAGTCTTGTGAAGCCCCGCCCACTTTCCAGATAATCTGGGGCCTTCTACTTTTTGAGTGGCTAAATTCATTATTTCAGATTCAAAGCAAAGAGTCGTCTCAAGAATATCCATGTTTGAAATATTGGAATAATCCGGTAGGTGTCAATTAGTTCGAAAATGAGTTTTTCATTGTTGTATTAGCACAACACGTTTCTTACAACCGCGCTCTACCGTAACAACTATAGACAATTGACTGCGAAATTAAGAGACTCAGAAAAAATGAATTTCTCAAGAACATTTCAGTGGAGCGCAGTTGTAAGAAATGTGCTGAGCAAATAAAACTGGAATTTTGTGTACTGCTCGTAATGAAAATGATGAAAATCAGCCCGAGTCTGATGAAAGTAACTCAAAAAGGAACTTTATCGAGAAGTTGGAAAACTTTAATTTCTAAATTCGTACTCTCAATTAGCTCCGTATCGCCACCCTAATTGATACTCAGCGAATTAGAATAACTTTTTCAAACTGTTAATTCAACGAGACTCATCATGAAACCATATTTCTAGTCAACTCCATTTCTCTTTCCAGTACCAAACTCCAACCTGTGAATTTTTCGAATCAGAATATGACTGCGCTGAGATGATTGTGGAGAATCAATGTGGAATGAAATCTTTGCAAGAAATGAATATGAATAGAAAGTTCATTACGGAATTCTTTGGATGCAAGATGCCGATTGAGAGCAAAAATGCGACGAAATCGTTTTATGAAACAGGGAAAATGGTTTTGGAAGGTGGAGCATATGAGCACATCCTTCGAGGTGCAGCAAATGCTCGACAGGATGATTCTGGACAAGATGATTAATCTTAGTGTTGTTTTCAGTACGAAGATGTATAATTATGTCAGAATGCCAGCACAAAAAATGAATGTTCTAATAAAACGTAAAAAGTTATCACTTGTCCGAGCAGAGCATCGATTTCACTCTCTCCTCATTTCTAATCAAATCCTTCACAACTTCATCCCCGCATTCTTTCTGCACAAACTTCTGAAGCTCTGAGAACTCGCTATCGGATAATTCGCACTTTGGTTTGGGGAGTTGGTCAGTGGTCGTGTTTTTCAGAGTTGTCAGGTCGAATTTTGACTGAAAAACTGGGGTTAAATGAAGCTACAGTACCGTGTAAAAGGTTGCAAACTTTTGCCGTTTTCAGTTGAAACTGGAAAAACAGACACTCCCTAAAGAGTTATGTATCGACAAAGGTATTTTTCTCAGATCGACCAATTTCAGTGTAAAATAGTGCAATTTTTGTACTGTCGTCTTAAAATGTCCATAACTTTTTAGGGAGTCTCCGTCCAAAAAAGTTGTCAACTACAAAAATGAAATTCTATCTCTGATCTGTAGGATCCATAAATAATTTTACTTTGTGGGACAATCATTGATACCGTAACACCCTCCCAAAGTTAGACAATTTCAACTGAAAACGGTCAAAGTTCGTATATTTTTGCACGGCACTGTATTTGGACATCCGGACACATAAATAACATACAGGAAGATCAAAAGAAATTCTACCTTTTCCATACATTTACTGAACGGTCCAACATTGAATCCATACTCATCACATGCTGATTTCAAAAACATTGTTCCGATTCCAAGTAGGCCTCTCAAAAAATCAGGCATCACGATTGTATCTATGCAGTTCTGAAGTTCATTATTATAATTCGTTTTTCTGTGAGAGATCAGAAGAAATTCCAAGTCTTGGAACTTCCAACATAAAAAAACTTGAGATTTACAAAAAAGCCTTGACCTACCGTAACATCAATACACATCTCATAAAATAATTCCATGTTTGCAATGGTCACATTCCTGAATCTCTTCTGTTCCAACTTGATTTCATGAAGAATATTCTTCATTTTATTCACTTTTGTCAAACATTGTGCTGGACTATTCGGAGTGTTTTGAGATGGGGTTGGGGAGCATTGAATAATAGAAACAATTGAAGTATTGATGAGAAGTAGAAGCCAGAATTGCTTGAAGGGCATTGTGTTCTGTAGTGAATATGATATTCACTGCAGTGAGATGAGAAAGGTTTCCGAGAAACTGTGTTATGCAGAAATGTTTATTGACGATGAATACGGAAAAGATAAGACAACACAAAACATTCAGAATAAAGATAAGATAATGTATGCTTTGGGAAATTCACAGGAAACGTTTCACTTGAACTCAAATTATAAAGTCATTCTTGCACATAGCGCTTCTCACTGAATCCTCGTGGTGCACCATATTCAAGATCGGCGAGTTCACAGTTGTCGTAAGTGTTCCGGTTTTGAAATGTCGACGAGTTCGAGTGGGACTGAAAACTTATATTTCATATTTATTTCAAGAGCTTTATCGGGGATGGCATTCTAAAAAAATCATTCAACTCACCTTTGAGATACATTTGAAATATTGTTCAGTCATATAGCGAAGCGAATCACAGATTTCCTGAACCTGAACCGATAACTTGGACCACTCTTGATGTAATGGATCCGATTCCTCTCCAGCATTCTTCTCGAAACAGTCAACAGTTTCAGCACATGCCAAATGCAATTTCTCAGTCCAGCCAGGGATTTTCATCGATGCGCACTGTCCAGCTGTCATACCATCTATTGCATTTTTCAAATTCTTCCACTGAGATGAACACTTATTTGAGTAGAATCCATCGTAGTTGAAATATATCAATGGGAAAGAAGCGAGAATAAGAATGAGAATAGTGTTGAAAACGGAGATCATAGTTGAAATGATTCAGAAATTTCAATGTTGGCAAGGTAGAAGAATCGATCGAGATCCATTTGATCTACAGGAAATTCGATTAGCGGTGCACGGACTCCCACCCTCCGAAAAAAGATCAACAAGGAAATGTTTGATCTACTCTCATAAAACAAACCTTTTGAGAAAATTGCAGGTCTACAACTTTATTACTTTAATTTTTAGAGTAAAGCTTAAGGTCGGAAGTCAATCCCACTTAATTCCATGTTTGCAATGGTCACATTCCCGAATCTCTTCTGTTCCAACTTGATTTCATGAAGAATATTCTTCACGTTCGTCCAACATTGCTATGGACTACTTGGAGTGTTTTGAGATGGGACTGGGGGAGCATTGAACAATAGAACCAATTGAGGTAGTGATGAGAAGTAGCAGCCGAAATGAGTATTATATTTACGGCAGTGAGATGAAAAGGTTTCCGAGAAATTGTGTTATGCATAAATGTTTATGGACGATGAATACGGAAAAGACAATACAAAACATTCAGAATAAAGATAATATAATATATGATTTCGGAATTTCACAGGAAACGTTTCACATGAACTCAAATTATAAACTCATTCTTGCAAATAGTGCTTCTCATATGATCCTCGTGGTCCATCATATTCAAGATCGGTGAGTTCGGAGTTGTTGAAAGTGTTCCGGTTTTGAAATGTCGAAGAGTTCGAGTGGAACTGAAAACGTTTATTTTATAGTTATTTCAAGCGCATTATCGGGGATGGCATTCTAAAAAATTCATTCAACTCACCTTTGTGATACATTTGAAATATCGTTCAGTATTATAGCGAAGCGAATCACACATTTCCTTAATCTTCCGAGTGAACTTGGACCACTCTTGATATCCGGGATCCGATTCCTTTCCAGTCTTCTTCTCGAAACAATCAACAGTTTCAGTACATGCCAAATGCAATTTCTCAGTCGACTCATGGATTTTCACCGACGCGTAGTGTCCAGATGTTATACCATGAATTACATTTCCCAAATTCTCCATATGAGATGAACATTCATCTGAGTAGTCGTCGGATCCATCATAGTTGAAATATATCAATGGGAAAGAAGCGAGAATGAGAATGAGAATAGTGTTGAAAACGGAGGTCATAGTTGAAATGATTCAGAAATTAGCTCATACACTCAAACTTGGCAAGGCAGAGAAATCGATCGAAATTCATTTGATCTACGGGAAAATGGAGCCGCCCAGCCTCCGAAAAAAGAACAACAAGGAAATGTTTGATCTACTCTCCAAAAACAAAACTTTTGAGAAAATTGCAGGTCTACACTTTGCTACTTTAATTTTTAGCTAAAATCTCTAAATCAGGAATGAGGAAGTTTCAGTTTGAGAATTATTCTGACTGCATTGTGAATGCATCATTTCTTTTTCGAAGGATGGGAGACCATGATCTGTCTATACATAATGATTGCTATTGTGTTCTGGGAAATCTCAAGATTACTGTAGATTTGGATTGCTGTATTTAACCTCTACAGTTCTTCTCAACTTTCAAATAATATTTATTCAAAAAGCGTGTATGTAAAATAAATAAATGGAAGAAAAGGAAATACAAAAAATGGATGAAAAACAGTGGGGGAAAAGGTTCAGATCACAATGGGAAACTCAAATTATATAATTATTCTTGCAAATAGTGCTTCTCACATAATCCTCGTGGTCAACCATATCCTTAAGAGCCCAAAATCCACATTTTTGCTCAACAAGATCATAAAGTTGTTGGTATTCAAGGTCGGTAAGTTCACAGTTGTCAAAGCTGTTCTGGTTTTGAAATGTCGACGAGTTTGAGTTCAGTTCGAACTGAGTCGTTTGGAACTGAAAACTTTTATTTTATAGTGATTTCAGGCATTCTAAAAAAATTAATTTTACTCACACTTGATATACATTTGAAAAACAGTCCACTCTGGTAGCGAAGCGAATCACAGACTGGCTTAATCTGAAATCGGAAGAACTTGGACCACTCCTGATGTTCCGATTCCTCTCCAGCATTCTTCTCGAAACAGTCAACAGTTTCAGCACATGCCAAATGCAATTTCTCACTCGAATCATGGATTTTCATCGATTCATATTGTCCAGATGTAATACCATCTATTACAGTTTCCAAATTCTCCATATGAGATAGACACTTTTTTGAGTAGTCCTCGGATCCACCATATTTGAAATATATTATTGGGAAAGAAACAAGAATGAGAATAGTGTTGAAAAGGGAGGTCATTGTTTAAATAATTCAAAAATTAGCTCATAAATTCAAGGTTGGCAAGATAGAGAAAATCGATCGACACCCATTGGATCTGCGGGAAAATGGATTAAAGGTGCTAATTATGCCCATCTGTTTATACATAAGAATTGTCATTGGGTTTCGGGAAATCTCAAGATTACTGTAGCAGAGTTGTGCGGAATTCCGACTTCTGACTTCCGACTTATGACTTCCCGATAAGTAATTTTACTTCCGACTTCCGTGATTCCAACTGTGGAATCACTGATTTTCCATTGATTTTCACGAATTTTATGATCTTTTCTCCTGGAATTTTTAAACATTTGCAAAAAAAAATCTACGTCCGACTTCCGACTTCCGATCTTTTTTTCCACTTCCGACTTACGTTTTACAAGAAAATCACTTTCGCATAACTTTGCACTGTAGGTTTGAATTGCTGTATCTCTACAGTACTTCTCAATTTTCAAATATTATTTATTCAAAAAGCGTGTATGTAAAATAAATAAATGAAAAGAAAGGAAATACAAAAAATGGATGAAAACCAGTGGGGTAAAAGGTTCAGATCACAATTGGAAATTGAATGAAACACCGAAAGTTAGGATTGTCAAGAAGAAGAAGAAGAATTAATTGAATTATTGATTTTCTTATGAAATGGAATAAAATATATACAACACCGGTTGAAAATATGAGGATATTGATCTACACTCGAAGCTCTCCAACTTTTCGTTTCAGAATCGGCTGAGGAGTGGCTGGAGCTGAATCACCGATCACAACGCTCTTCTTTCGTTGTTCATTGGATCCTGTAAATTTGGAGAAAACTAGAAATGAGTCCTTCTGAAATTGGCCTATAACGGGACACCTATTGTCTATGATTTACAACAGTGGCAAATAAAATAAAATATAAGTTTACGAAACATTCGAAATCAAAAACATAATTTACAATTAGAAGCTAAAATAAAGTAGTACTGAAGCACTTGCATATTAGTGTTTTGTTGCTTTTGTAGTAAGTTTCTACAGTGACACGTGACATAGCAAATGATAAATTGTGCTTTAAAATTTTAACGTATGGTTCAAAAGCTGAGGTATCTGTATCTAAAGAGCCGGTAACAAAACTTGGTTCAAAAATTTTGAGTAGATCAAAAGTTAGACTGTTTTCACGGAGAAGCGAAATTCGGAAAAAATTGTTGTCAAGCCCGGATTCGAACTCTCGATCTATGGGTGACAGTTGACGATTTTGACCACTCGGCGCATGCTCTCTTTTATGTGAAGAATGCGGTGTACCGCAGAGAGCGGCAGCTGCGAAACGGTTGAACTAGAAGTCACAAAAAAGTAAACTCTTTTTTGCGCTATCTGATTTTTTTAATAACAGATCCAAAATTCTCACATTTTCAGCTTTCAAATCATACCAATGGCTCCTCAGAACTCTATCTACATTACTGTGAATCGTTCATAATTTCTAATGTTTCCTGGTGACTTCTAATGTGTAAGTGAAATGAAGTGGACGGGGTGAAAAGTCAAAAAAGAAGCGAACGAACGAACCGACGTGACGAGCACGCTACCTCTGAGCAGTTCTGCGAGAGAAGAGATTTCTCTCGAGATGTCACTCAATTGATGCTCGATTGCAGTTATTCGAAGGGATAGACCTTCTTGGGTGGAGTGAACATCATGAACCAACTCATATGTGTTTGACGATGTCTGCAAATGTATGGTTTGAAACTTCTGGAAGGCTCAACAGAGACGCAGACAACGACACAGTCTAGCTGTCTGCGTCTCTCTGATTTCTATCATGTTTACCTTTGCAACATCACCCAGAGACACCAAGTTCTCTGCGAGTTTTCTCTGATCTCTTCGAACACGACGCATTCTAAAAATAGTTAATTTAAAATTTTACAATTTATAGAAAAATCTTACTCATAAATAGCAAGAAGGAACTTTCTTGTGTGCTTGCGAATCTTGCCAAGATCTGGTTTCTCTACCAATTTTCTGTATTTGAAGATGAACCAGGTCTCACGAAGCACGTTGGCAGCAGAGTGTTTCAACTGAAATTCAAAATTTCGTGAATTTCCGATAGTTAGTATTGAAACCAACCTGTCTTGTCAGCTGAGTATCCTGCATGAAATTATGAACGTGCTTCTCTGCTCTCGTCAGCTCCAATTTTCTTGCGATGACAGCAACAACCATCGAAGATGCACAAGTTCCGAGAATTCCAGTCACCACTGCCATACTTCTTCCACAATAAGTCTTCGGGACGATATCTCCGTATCCAACTGACAAGAAAGTGATAGCAACCAACCAGATGGAATTGATATAGTTGAAATCTTTGAGCACATCTGGATTCGGATTCTGGATATCTCTTTCGCATAAACGAAGGATCCATCCAGCGACGACCCAGAGGAAGGCAGTGAAGATCATAAGCATGGTACCGGGACACATGGTCATGAGGGTTTTCAAAATGAAGCGAGCGTTGAAGTTGACACGATTGAGTCCAGCGATACTTCGACTGCTTGCATCGGTGAAGAGTCTGGAAATGAGGATATTCGTTAAATATTCATAAAACGACGGTTATGGTTGGAAAGGTGAAGTAATGAGAGATAGTGATAGGCGTAGTTGAATAATGATCTTCTGCTCGAGGACAGACCCTTTCGCTTTGCTAGACTGCTCACCTCGAATGAAGAAGCATAACTCGACATAGCCAATACAATCGGGTAAACATCATGATCGATAGAAGCACATTCACTGCATAAAGTGTCCGATCGTGTACTTTATCAATCATAAACGGGCCGAGCATCTCGATTGGAATTGGGCACAGCATACAGACAAATAGTTCGAGAATGATTTTGTATATCCTTCTGAAGGATAACGCAACCATCCAGTCTTCCGCGGCGTTTGCATTCATAAAGAGCTGAAATGATTTCAGATTTTAAAAATTTAATTTTTTGTTTCGAATAGTTACCTGTATCTCAATAACATGGAAGTACCCAACAAAAGTCAACAAAATCGCTGTCGTTCCGATGATGGACAATTTCAAAATCTGGCTGAATAATGATCCGGGTCTCAGAACAGCAGACGTCCGTAACTCGTTTTCAATGATCATCAGTACTGAAATTCAATTTATTTATATATTTCTCCACACAACTCATTATTTTCTCTTTTGACGTACTTATGCCTATAATTGCAAACGCCAACGCTTTATCCGACACCATTCTTCGCTTCTCATGAAGTTGTTCACGACGAATCAGTCGTCCTCCACTATTCTCATCCTTCTCATCCATCAGTGGAGTCGTCGAATCATCTCCAGTTCCACCACCTTTTCCACCAGCTTCTAGATCGTTTGAGTAGGCGATTGAGACCGATTTTCGTGATGCTGTTTCTCCTGAAAATTTAAATTATTAGTAAGGGAATACAACAATTTTCGGGCTATTTTCTAATGTATTTTCTGGACTATTTTTAATTTTCCGTACTGTCATGAGAAATCCAAGAGAGTCCTTGAGGTCCCAGAATCCTTCGTAACAGTGCTTGCTCCCTTGACGGCAGGTAAGCCATACTCATCCGTCGCCCACCATCCGCCAACATTTCCGGATCGAAATTACGGAACATGGATTCAGAGTTTGACCGTTGTTTCAACTCTGACAGTCTCCATTTTGATGGATCTCTCCTCATAGTTCCCAATGGTGACATTGAACTTGGCGATGGGTTACAAGACCCACCCCCTCCTCCGTTATAAGCGAAGACAGGTGTCCCATTTGCAGTTATGGAGATATGTCCTTGATGGTGGTTATGGTTACTTGTCAATCCTCCATAACTGAATTTTCCAGCTCTTAATCTACTCGGTCTCTCGAACATATGATAACTCCCAGATGTTGATACACAGGAGCTTTTAGCTGTTGGAGTTGGACTTGCTGGTACATCGAATGATAGTTGTTTAGGTGCTGTGGTCAATCGAGGAGCTCTCAGAATAGATTTCGGGGCTCCATTTGCTCCATTCAGCGATAATGGATCATCAGGGTTATCTGTTACTGGCGAGCCGAGCATTGTCTCATGAATCGGACGAGTGAGAAGACTGGCCGATGAATGAGTTGATCGGAGGGGGACAGTTGGCGAGGAAGATGAAGATCTTGTTGTTGTTGGTGGTGGTTTGGTGAAGAAACTGGGTGACAATTCGAACAGAATTATGAAATTTTTCTGAAGAAAAGTGGAGATGAGGTAAGGAGTTGAGAGGAGAGTGATCGGAAGAATGTTAGATAGAGAAATGAAAATATAGAATTCATAATTACAGTCGTCAACATGAAATTTCATTAGCCGAAAAATGTTTTTGGGTGATGATAATGGGTTAAAAAAATGTATTTTTCGAAGACACGGACTGTGAATTGGCTAGCTACTGCGGACTACTTAGTACTCGAAGGATTCTCATGCTTTTGTGTTGGAATGTAAAAATTCTGAACTGTCCGTGTTTAGAAAAGTCTCCAAAACTTAAAATCCACGGGATTTCCTTAAAAAACTCAATTTCCGTCAAAAAAAAAAAAGAAAAAACGATCAACTAGGTGTCGTGTGTAAACTCTTAATATTTTATTGGGTTTTGGCTTGGTCTTGAGCGTTTTCTAGACAAATATATCCTCAGTTGGATTCAAAAACTGTCCGAAATACCTTAAATGGCGAGAAAATTTCTGAAATTTTCAACTCGGCTCCAACCATTAGCCACACAGATCTCCCATCTAAACGAACACCCCGTCGTCGTTATTTTCACTTCAAAAATAGACATAATGACGTGAATTTCAGAAAAAAAAATTTATGCCCCAAACATCTCTTCGAAAAGGAAAAGAAAGCTCAACGAATAGCCAATTAGTGTGCTCATCGAAGCGTCGAGCATATCATCTGATAGCCTGATTCATCCTCTATCAGAGGCGTGTGATATGAAACTGAAAGAGATGAGATGAAGCATATTGAAGTGGGACGGAAGGAAATGACGATGGGGAAAACTAGTGGAAAATTGAGTGAAAGAGAGAGAGAATTCCGATTAAAATGAGGAAAACGGGTTGTGTTAGAGAGTGAGAAAAGAGACTCGACACCATAGCTTATAATTAGTTTTTTCACAACCGAAGAGAGCATTTTTCTCGTTTTTTTTTCTTTTAAAAAATGAAAATTTTATTTTCGTTCTTCATTATTATAGATAGTATTTACTCAGTTCGAGGAGACGTAACTTGAGTAATAAAAGACAAGTTGGTTTCTGAGAAAACAAGAAAAAATACGAAAAATTGGATACGGAAGCTGAATGTCATTCAGTGGCAGACATCCTGCACAACATTTGGGTGTACCTACGAAAACAGAAAGTTCTAGAAATTGGAGAGCTGGCGTGCCTTTGGAGCGTTTTCAGACTGGCAGAAATCAAAGCTCACATGACTCTCGCTCTTCTTCTTCCTCTTCGAAATACCAAGAATCTATGTGAAACGTATAATCAGAATATGTGTGAAAGAAAGGACAGCGAAATTCTAAAAATAAGTTTGTTTTCTCGTGAACTTCTCTTTCAGAATGTGTGAAGTTGTATACTGGACTAGTCACCACAACATGTGCGGTAGTTAATAATTGAATTGGTGCGAAAAATATATAAACGTATTTAACTCTCACGGCTCGTAAGCTATTTAAAGTAGCTCCAAACATCTGCTCTTTCTGGAAATAAGTGGTGTTTTACACTTCGAGAAATCCGCTTAAAAGATCTCAAAAGACGCCCACGGCACGCCAGCCGCCGATCTCTAAATTCCGAAAACTAAAAAATTGGAAAAGGCGTCCAGAATGGCACTTTTAGTGGTCACCACTCTCCCGCGTCATTTGCAGGCAGACAAGAAGAATTGGAGAAGAGTGGAATAATTGATGAGATAATGTTCAAAGTTAGAAGAAGAAGAGACCACTGAATACGAAAAAAGATGGAAAGAACATTCCTTATGGAACAAAAAACGGGAGTTTTCCTTTTGTCACTTTCAGGAACCATTCATGGGCGGGCCGAAATAGGAGAGATCTTGGCCAGATGAATCAGAAAAAAGGCAAAAATTTCGTCACAATCTATCAGACGTCGTTCCTTATCGGATTTCAGACGGATTCTGGATTTCCCGAAAATCATCCTTTAAGCGATCTATGACTGAGTAAAGTACACCTAAATCAGTAGAAATCACGTAGAAGCAGGGGCCACGTCATCTGTCAGTGGAAGAGAGAAAAAGGGCGGAAAGTCAATCCAATTTGCACTGATTTAAATGTTTCCCCCAGGCCTCCTCCCACTTTTTTCAATTCTCTCAATGGATTCTTTTTCTCGTCGTTTTTGCAGGAATTGAAACAGAATACTCTTTGAATCAAAATAGATCAAATTGAGTGGATTGGAATGTAGGGGATGTTGCGAAAAAGGAACTTTGCTACGGTTTACCTACTGAAACTGAAGGATTTCGTTGGATCGCATCTAAAAACTGTGACATAACAGATCGAGCAAGAATAGTGCGGATTTGAAAACCCTGCACCTACAGGTTGCTGGTTCAATTTCCTAATGAGTCATAAATTTTTGGAACCTTGCAAATCAAAAAGCTTTCTTGGAATTCCTGAGTTTAAAATTCCGGGAAGAACGTAAAAATGACTAATCTGAGTCGATTAGCATTCCACACCAGACATCCCGTTGGGAAATGAAACCAAGAAATTCAAGAAGCTTGGTGGGTGGAGGAGGGACGGAGACTTGTCAGCTTTTGAGATGATTGTATGATCTATTGACATGTAAACTGAGACTTTTACGGAATACTTTAAGGAGGAAGTTTTGGGAAAGAGCCAAGAATATATAAAAAATTTGTTTTCGATTGGAATTTGGCTGTTATGAGGCCTCGTTCAAGTGTTTTTTGAACGAATTGATCTACTTGGATGTCTGTCTGTCGGGTGGTTCTTCTGGATGTCCGTTAAATATCCTCTATAATGATGCCTAAATGTGTTTTGTATCTACAAAAAGTGGATGAGTAAAGTTCAGAAGGCAACACGAGACGTCGACGAAGCTGCTGTGGATAACATGTCACGTTTCAACCTTCTCAATTAGCCAACGGTCATTGGCTTTTTTCGCCTCTCGTAGAGTTTAATTTTAGAAGAGCAAGATTAGAAATCTTCTTTTTCTTGTTTGGAGACTAGGGGAATTCATTTAATGAATCTTTTCTCCCTTTTTTGTTACTTTTGGTTTTGGAATATTTGGGGAAGGAAAAATCCTAAGAGGGAAGAATTCCGGAAGACTAAAATCCGGAGAAGAAAAAGTCTGAGTAAGAGAAAATCAGAGAAAATCTGAATCTGGATAAGACAAAAAAACGGGATTTCCCGATTTCCAAAGTCTGAAAAAGATCGGAATTGGAAGAAGAAAAATCTTTAAAAGGACGAAATTCAAGTAAAACAAGAGAGAGTTTGAAAAAGATCGAAGCCTAAAAAACTAAGGTATATTGAAATTCCGGAAATCCAAAAAAAGAAGAAAACATCTAGAAGTCTGGAATTTCGAAAATTCCAAAATCCGAAAAAGACCAAAAGCAAGGGATCTAAAATCCAGATTTTACAAAAGCAGATAGAAAGGCAAAATCAAGGTTAGACCAAATCCTAGTATGACAAAGTTCTGATGTAGTTCGAATCTAAATCCTCATTCTAATAAAATTAAAAAATCATTGACTTCCTTTTTCTGAAAAAAGAAATGTGAGGGTGGTTGTATTTAACATAAATCCTGTCATCTGATAAAGCTATCTATCTCCATCGGAAAAGCCATTAATCTCGAATATCCTGTGTTGTCAGACCTATTAGTTTAAGAAGATTCGAAAGAGGGAGGAAAACGGATAGCTCTTGCTCAACGGTGAGCTGACACGCCTCACGCCCATTTGGTTATCGAAAAACACGAAATTTCATGATTCGGTGGGAGACAAGGAATCGGGGGACGAAGAAGGCGGGCCCCCGAATGAAAAACAACAACACAAAACACATTTATATCGGAAAAGGAAAAAGAGACAGAAGAAGAAAATGATGAGGAAATTGTACCCCGGTTCTTTTTTCTTTTTTTGAGTAAGCATGATCATGATAATGAGCATATTGAGGAAGGAAGAAATTGGACACCAATATGGGCAAAAAGTTTTTCTTGGTTTGTGTACCCGAGGGGTGTTTGCAAGACTTTTTTGGAAGATGTTCAGACTAGAATCGCCCACGTGGACGGTGGGGACGGTGAGAATACGATAGGAAAAGTGAAAAAGACAAAAAAGAATCGAAGGAATCAAACCCGAAACCTTTTGATCAGTAGTTATCTTTTTTAGCCACTGAGCTATTAACACGGGCCGCTTCTTGCAACCGCACTCTACTGAAACCGAAGAAAATTGTGTGCGAAATTGAGAGACTCAGAGAAAAAGAGTCATTTATCAAGGGGATTTCGATGAAGAGCAGTTGTAAGAACTGTGCCAAGCTATTATGTGAAGAGCTCCCTTTCCACGCAGACTCCTCCGACCCGGATCTGTTCCGAAACTTCGTTTCCCGAATAATCTCTGACTTGCTCCTCTCATTTTGTTATTCTTTCGTTTTCAGCCACATTTATAAAGAAGGCGTGCGAAAAAATCTCTTCCGTCGACAAATTTGATAGTCTTTTCGGCTAAATGGAGGAGAGAAAATGGGAGGAAAAGAAGAGCAGAAATCAGAGAAGAAAAACATGCTTCTTTTAATTTCGTTTTTCGACAAAAAAACGTGAAAAAAGACAAAAAGCAAAGATGACGACGAGGGCTGAAATAATATGCATATCTCGGCATCGCAGGTGTCCAATTTCAGAAGAGAGGCCTTTTTACTAATGCACTTATCCCTTTGAGCAGAGGAAAAAAAGCAGAAGAAATGCTTCATAATCAGAGAAAGACGTCGAGAAATTGGGTCGAGTGGAGACAAAAAAGGGGACTAATGAGCAAGTGGAAAACAGGGAAAATGAAGGATCAGCTTGCTTGGTTGAGGGGGAAAAAGAAGAAAAGTTTTTGCTCCGCTAGAAAAAAACTATAAACAAAATTTTGACTTTTTTGAGAAAATACTTCGCCCGGCCGGAATCGAACCCACGCTACCCCAAACTTCTTCACGCCTTCTAACCAGAAATTAAAATTAAAAACAAGAAGTAATTCTACTCGGAACCCCGATCTTGCCTCCAGCACAGGTGAGTCGCGAACGACCCGTTACGGATGCACCGCAAGTCGCGCGCGGTCCGCATAGGAATCATATGTGGATCCGTATGCGATCAGTAACGGATCGGGTCGCGAACGGATTGAATGTAACGGCGAGCGCTTCCTCCCTTCTATTTTTGTTCTCATTTACTACAAAACCCCCGTTTTTCCTGTCAAACCATACAAAATAGATATTTTATTTTGTTTATTCTGAAAAAAAGGTTACATTTAATGCCTAAATACATAATTAATACATACATAAACACATAAAAACCACATAAATGGGATAATTAGGTTCACAAAAATAGGTTCGAATCTGGGACGGAGACGACGGATGACTTCTGATTTGACCGTTCTTGTACCCCTGAAATCGGAATATTGAGAGTACAGTACAATTTTGTAGCTCCTTTTACCATATTGTTTCATTCGAACTCTGCACCATTTCCCTCGTTAACTGCCGAACTTCTGAAAAAATTTGATTAAAATCTTATTTTGTGTTGGGGATACTTACGATAGTCGTTTATCCATTTTATGCAGCTGCGGAAGCACGGACGTCCATCTTTTCCTTTTGTCGCCGTTTATCATTATCTGAAAAGTAATTAATTAACGATAATTCCATGGAACGTCAAATGTATCGACGGCTTCCGATGCAATCCTCACGCGAGAAAAAATTTTAAAAGCAAAATTTTGAGCGATCGCGAATGAAAAAAGCTCAAAATTAGAAAACAAATAAGAAAAATAAATAATTCAGTAAGAAAAAAATAGATGGAAGAAGGTGCAGTCTTTAGTCCCTCAGACCTCAGCCATCGGTAACGGATCCGTACGCGAATCCGTATACCATCCGCGTGCGAGACAATTGCTTTTCCGCGCAGAAGTACAGAGACGTATTCTATCCGTTCGTGATTTTTGGAAACGGACCGTCCGCGACTGGCCAGTCGTGAAAATAGCCGTAACGGATCAGTTACGGATCAGAAAGCTGACCCATCCGCATACGGTTGAAGCGCACTTTACCTGTGAGATGACTCTCTTCCAAAGTATTAAAAAATGAAATTATCTAATCAAAAATTGTTCTCCGTCATCTCAAAATCCTTTGACTCTTCGGATTTATGATATTCGTGTCATAAAAATTGTTGTTTTTCCGGGATTCCCCGAAATCTGTGTCTCACGAAATGAATACGAAATCAAAAATTGGTTTAGATACGAGAAATCCGAAATCCGGTCAGAAATTGGTTGAGAATAATAACAAACAAGTATAACTAAACTCTAGATGAAAAATTGTAGGTGAGAAGAGAAAAATAAGAAAATATGTAGAGTCTAGATGATATCAAATTTTGAAATTATTGGGTGTGTTGGGAGCATGAGACTAGTCTTTCTAGAAGAAACTTCTGAAAATTGGAAGTTTCGAAAAATTCAAAATTGGGAAAATTAGGAGAGGGAGTCGAAGCAAGAACATTCTGAATCGTAGTTGGCGCTTTTATTCAGACTTTCAACGGTCTGTGCCGATTTGTGAATTTTCACCGGCCCGGCCCCACAGTACAAAAACTCGAAATTTTGAACTTTTTTCGATTTTTTTTGCAAAAAGTCTAATTTTT
This sequence comes from Caenorhabditis latens, assembly GCA_002259235.3. Lineage (NCBI taxonomy): Eukaryota > Metazoa > Nematoda > Chromadorea > Rhabditida > Rhabditidae > Caenorhabditis > Caenorhabditis latens. The sequence goes on along the minus strand of CM056092.1, from coordinate 5,540,777 downwards.
GACTATGTATTGGAACATCGGTAGAAACAGAAGCGTGCAAGAATTTCGACGTTTTTTTTTTTTGAAAAATTGTGCACATTTTTTGAATTCGGGCCGACCAGGCCGAGCCGAGCCGACAAAATTTTTGGTCAGCTCGGCCGGCCCAGGATATGCCAACCCTGAGTAAGACAACTGTTCTGTCTTTGTTTCGACAACGGGGGGCGGGTCTAAACATCACGACATCACTGAACTGAAAAAAACACAAAGTATTCAAATCTGAAAACTGTAACCAGGCAACCAATGCCATTGGAGCATGAAACTTCTGTCACATTTCGACTCATCCAACCGTCAAAATCACTCTCTTGAACTCTCATGACACATTACTACATTTCTAGTTTCAGTGACTACACTCCCCACCTCCACACGCATTTGCCACGTCAGCTTGTGTCCCACTTAATGACAATTTACCATCAATACTCGCTTCAGCTGCATGCATTCTGCGAAGTGATCCGAGCCGGGAAATCTGGGTCGTTGATTGGGAATTGTGGATTATTGTTTTCTGGAAAACTTTGGGGTTTCGGGAATTGAGATTCAGAAAAGAGAACCAAGAATACCTTTGGAGTGTGATTTCCACCATTCAGAAACGGTCGAAGCGACGGTCCGAGTCCATTCATTCTCATCCAATTCATTGATATCTGGAATATGTTAATTTGCATAATTATGATAATTTTATGTAATCACACGTCCCCTTATTTGCTAATTATTCAGTGACTTATGGTTTTCATTTTGGGTGATCAATGATTGACATAAAAGCTTAGTGGCCTAGAAATCCCAACCCTTAAAAATTCAGTCCCCTCTACTCCATTATACCAACTTGATCATAATCAACCCGTTTCCTTCGAGGCTTTTGACCTCTAATCATTGGATCAAGTAGATCAATTCTTGATCCAGTCCTCCTCTGTGAAAACATCATTCTGGAAAGAAATATATGACTTTTTGAACGAAAAAAGTGAAGAATTTCAGAAAAGAAAAGAGCAAAGTAGAAACAAAAGGAAAGAAAAAAGAGAGTAATTGAATTCTTTCGACCCCATTTCGGGTGTCAAAAACCGAAACTCGCGTCTTCTGGTAATAATTGACGAAGAATATATCATTTCCAAGTAGTTCGTGTGTTTTTAAAGTTTTTTCTTCTCGTTTTTTCAGAATAAGAAGAAGAAAAAACGTGAAAATAAGGAATTGAATGGAGAAGAAGGTAATTGAGGAATGAATGAAACGGAAGTATCGTCTTGGGTATCAGAAATCTTCTTGTCGGGAAAATATGGATTCTTCTTTTTTCTTTCTTTCGGAAGGTACTCAATTATTCTATTAGATGTGGGAGCCACCAGAAGAAAAGGTCGAAGGATCAAAGGGGACGATTCGTAACTAATGAGACGCCATAGTTGCAAATCGTCCCAGTTTTATAATGGATAGTTGCTGAGTGTACCTGCGTGCTTTTTGAAAATATTATAAAAAAGAAACTAAGAAAACTGATTCGTGAAACTGGACAAAAAACATTTTTCTCATTCTCTCCACCCACAATAAAAAACATCAACTTTGATTTAGGCTGCATCTAAAATTCATTGAAAATGCAAAGAAACTTCAGAAATCACGCGGATCATTGACATTTCCAGGAAAACCGGAGGGAGAGATTTGCAGGGTTACGGTGGGATCTGAGGGAGAGTTGGCTGACGATTTCAATGTGGTTAGGAATCAAGGTTGACAAGTCGAGCATCTGTATCTAGCACCGTTTTGAAGAAAGTTATCAAGCTTTCAAGAGCTCTCCCACGGTTAACGCCATCCATCTGATTGCGGACATGTTCAGAAAATGCTCAATAACTTCTCCCGAAGCGTATTAGGAGCTCAATTTTTGATATCAGAAACTACACAAGAAGATTTGCAAGTTTCTAGAAGTCTTGAATTTCGCTTCGATGAAAACCCAAATGCAAAAGAGAAAAGAAGAAGAAAGAAGGAAGCAACTAATAAGATGGACAAGACTATTTTGATGAGACGAATTTCGAAAACTGGGGAGGAGACTGGAAATGAGGAGGGATGGAATAGAAATGAGCCGTCATCTTATGCTAGGAAGGTGATCTTGTTTTTTTTGTTGAGTATTCTGACAGGTAATTCAATACATTTCTAGGGAGCTGTAGAGGGAAAGGGAATAAGACACTCTTTTTTCATAACAGCTGGAATTTCTAATTGTCATTTGCCACTTCGCGGGGGGCTGGCTGAACAATAATATTATCGAGTTTAGTTGCAAGGAGAAGAAGAAGGAAAGGAACAGAATAAAATGAAGGTAGGAATGGTTTGCAGTCTATGCAATAAGTAGGTCAAAAGAACCCTCGTCTAATCAAAAGCCTACTAGAACTTAAGACTTTACCTGAACCAGGTAAAGTCTTTAATGATTGTATTAATTCTGACTATATCGTAGATTTATTTGAACTTATATAAAACAGTCTGATTCTAGAAGCATATTAAAAAAAAACACAAAAGAAGTCTGCGACGGAGTCGGTTCGAGGTGTTTTTGAAATCAACATTAACTACTCGAACAATTCAACAACATTCAAATCAATTGTGTTGACTGATCAGTCTATCAGAAATAGAAATTTGTGGGTCTCTGACTACCTATTTAACTGGAATTCTGACACGTTTAAAATTTTAAGAAATCAAATTAGATTTCTGTACAACTGACTCGCAGTTGGTCTAGGTCGAGTCTGCTGAAGATCATTAGGAGAATCGACTGAACAGTTCTACTTCAGAAATTCAGTCTCCCGACTCCAGCGGAAAAACAGAAACCTACTGATTCAGATTCAGAACTACCGTCAAACTCTCCGTACAATAAGGACCCAGGTGCTATCTGTCTCTAGAACAATTCCAATTTCCTTAATGAAATTAACAAGAAAACAAGAGGACTAGAACAGAAGAAAACTGAAAATCGGATTCCTGGTAAAACGATATCAGACGATAATAACTGAAGACTAAATGAGAAGAAGCCTGGATAATCCGTTTGACACCGTTCGAGATGAAATACAAAACAAAACAAAAATAGAGAGTGTTCCATGCATCTATCTCTCTCTAGTATTCTGTACTTGTCATAACATATGAAAAATAGAAAAAGACACATATATTTCCAGTCTAAAAGACAAAAAAGGCTTCTGTCTCTCTCATTTTTATTTATTGACTCCGTGTGGCCAATGCCAAGATAAATTGATTTTGGAATGTAACTAACTAAGTGAAGAAGAAAAAAGATGAAGAAGAAGCAGAAGAAATGAAGCAAGTTGGAAATATGAAAAGACAACAATTCATGATTTCTAATTTCTGAAAATTTAATGATGTCGCGGACCCTCTGTGCGAGCTACTGCTTTTGACGGACATTGAGTGTTCTCATATTACCTTGGCACAGTTCTTACAACTGCGCCCCACCGAAACGTCCTTGAAATTTCTACTTTTCTCGGAGTCTCTCAATTCCGCACACAATTTTCTTTGGTTTCGGTAGAGCGCGGTTGTAAGCAAACGTGCCGTGCTAATATAAAGTCTACTATCGGTTTGTTAACACCGGCCAGTGTGAGTTAAAACCGCATGGAATATCTTCGAAGGCGTCTCGTAGTTGAAATGGTTGAAAAACCGTATTTAACTACGGTTTCCATTTTTTGGCACCAACAATTTCGAAATTGTTGTTCTTTCTTTTCATTTATATTTCGGACAAATTTCTAATCAAGAAATAATTAAAGAATCACACACCGCCTTCGTCACATACGTTCACTTTGTCAGAAAATAGCTCGACAAATTTTCATAAAACCTGCTGAAAAAAACTGAAAAACAACAGCGCAAACACGTTTAAGAAAACAGAAAGGTATCGACCTTTGTTCTTCTTCCTTTTTCCAAAGAATAAAATGAAAAGTGAGCGTTCTGAAGTGTGCGGTGAAGTGTGCACGAAATAGAGTGATTTGAATAAGGAGACATTTTGATGATGAAAGAAAATTTATTGGAAATGTGACAACTTATTGGCTATAAATTGGGAATGGTGATATCACGGGAGAGGAGGTAGATCAAGTTGGCAACTCAAATTCTCCCCTTAGATCTTGTTTCATGCTAAAGATTCCACCCAGCCAAGAAGAACTAGAATCTCACCTGAGCAACATCCTGATTCGAGTCAAATGAAGATTGTGGTGATCTTCCTCCAAGTGGTGGAAAACCTCGGCCATTTGAGAATCCTGGAAAGAAAGCACACTTCAAACTCTTTCAATAATCGATTTTCAGGCAAAATAAAAGTCAACCAGCATTCTTTCAATCATTTAGTTCATACACATTTGAGTGCCAAGAATCAGGGTCTCCAGTTCGAACAGAATCACAAACGCTAAAAGATTATGAGCAGAATTTTTCAAAGTTTGAGAGCAATAATACCATTTGGCCTACAACGACCCCAAATTCTAAGCTTGGCTCATCCAAAAAGAGTTCAACTCATAAGGAAAAACGGTGCACTTGAATGTTTTTAGTTTAGGCTGTCAAAATATGTCCATTTTGGACTGCAAACCAGCATTCTCAACTTCCGAGAAAGATGCTATTTTTCAATTAGGACCTGGCCGCATATCCGTAGCAGGCTCATTCAAAAAATTTGCAGTTCCATTACAACTCCACAGCACCCCCAAACAATCACACAATCACCAGCCATTTTGTTATCGAACACACCTGCACTACTGTACCCAGTACCCCCAGCACATGCGAACGGACCGTCACGTTGAACACTCGTCGTCGCTCCCGAGATGCCAGCCCGTCGTTTCCGTTGTTGTCGGTACTGAAAATAGAAGAGTATAAACACTTGACAGAGGTCAGTGGGTGGAGTCTAACTGGACTATGGGACACGCCCATCAGACTGCTCTCGTCTAAACTGTACATGTGTTGAAGCATCGGTGACGCCGACATTCTGAAGAGATGATAGATGAAAGAGATGAGAGAAAATTCGAGAAAAAATGAAGTTTCGAGGGAAAGTGACATCAATAGAAGATGTATTCTTTGTGTGTTTTCACACCTTTTCAATTAGTTATTTTATCGTCATGGGGACCGCATAGCAACCGTGTGACGCTTCAAAGAGAATGCGGATATGAAACTTTGGAGTGATGTGAATAGGAAACGAGTTGTACAAATGTTATCAAAATCTGTGTTACTATTTTTATAGTTAACCACTTTTTTGTGCAGATTCTCTCTGAATAGGTAGGGCAAGTCAAGTTGGCTGCATGAATGGGCACATGACTCTGGGGTGCCGTACCTTCATAGGAAAAACTCGTAGGAAAAAATTAACAACCACAAAAAAAGATCGAAATGAGCTCTACAATATACTCAAAATTCAAAAACGTAGGGTCCTTCAGGTCGTCATGACGTGCTTTCGAGCCTACGAAACGTATCCACAACAGACCAATAAGTCGCATGTCAAACGGACATCCAGAAAGAAAAAAGTAATTGTCCGAAATCAATCAAAAATGTTTTATGGACCTTTGTCTAGAGACCTAAAATTGGAAAATGAAAAATATAATCTATTTTTTCCACAAAAGTAGATCAAAAGGGAGGGGAAAAGTGATGTGATTTGATCTGGATGAGGATGGATTTGATGTATGTTTGACTTGGAGATTTGGATGATGTTGATCTGAATTTATATCAGTTGACTTGGATTATAAAGTATCTAAATAAGGGAGATGTTTGGTACCAGTTATTTTCGTAACATAAAAATAAAAAGTGTCCCTGGAGAACTGGTTTGAGATATGTATATAGTTGATTAAAAAACTATAGAGAGATATTGAGAAATAGAAGTAAAAAAGCAATCATAATTGTTATTATGTCCAGAAAAGAATCGGAAATCAGAATGCTCGTTGGTCTGTTTGTCCGGATGTCCGTAGAACAGAAATTAGGAGGAAGAGTGATTAAAGGAATCGGATATACGGATGGAATGAGGAGGTGTGGGAGGAAAAGACAGTCTGACACCAAGACGTTCCAAAAACGAAAAAAGTTAGATGGTTGTGAAAGTGGACTAGAAATCCAATATGAGAGAACTAGTCCAATTATCAATTAGTGGCAAATCCTGAACCTGAATCAAAACTTGCTAAATTTTTTTTGCAACGGATGCTCAAACTGAAATGATCGATGGCCTCGCAAAAACTAGTCCGTACGGTACCTACAGTAATCAAAATAGTCGAAACATCTAGAAAAGATAAGAATCTGAAACAACTCGGAAACCACCCACAAACTTCGAGACGAATGAGGTCACCACCAGACTCCACCATGTTTTTCGAAAAAAAATTTCACAATTGGAGTTCAACTTGTAACAATAGGACAAAAGTAGTCAAACATCTACGTTTTTCTCTCCGTAAAAACGTAATTCATGGGACCAACCGTTCAAAAATCAAAACTAAACACAATGGGGGCCCCAAGGTGACAGTCAAAGATCCGTGGAGAATGTGTCAAAGGAACTGAAAGAGAGGACGGGAAAGAAGTGACAAAAAACCATGAATAACTGAACAGAAAGTGTTTCTTTTCTTCTGCTCATTGAGATGTCTGTCAAACGGAAATGAGTGAAGAAGAAGAAGATGTTCCCGGTGAGAAAAGAGACAACAATCATAAAATTGTAAATTCTGGAAGGAAGAATATTTGCAGATGTTCCATGATGTTGGGACATTTCAGAACCGAAACGTTTTGAAACATCTCGAAACTCATAAATGACGAGTGGGTAGACGAGTGGAAGTGAAAATTTTATGAAATCTGATAGTTTTTTATTCATGGGTTTCGAGTTGACCTCCATGAAAATCGAAAAATGAAAAATAATAGAGGAGAGAGATGTGGTTCTTTGGACTTACGGGGGAAAAAGGGCAGAGAGGGTTCAGGATTCACTGGATTCAGAATTCAGAACTCAAGATTCATTCCCAGGAACCAAAATTTCAGCAACCAAACAAAGTGATTGTGTTCCGGCTAAGCGTGACACATACATATATAAACGAACGAACAGGAAATAGTGAGAAAAGAAATATGGAAGAAAGTCGTAAATCCATTGGAGACAACATATAACAGATCTCATGGGAGGAAGAAATGGTAAACAGGAGACAGAAGGAAGGGACCAATACGTCATTTCAGGAAACAAATTAGACAAAAGAGAGCGAAGGAAATGAGCTCGTTTTTAGGGTAGAGACGGCGGGAAAAGAACAATGCACTTTTTGGTAAAAAAAGGTTTTTTCGGTTCGGGAAGGTGTTTGGTTATGAAAACATGTTTTCCAAAAGTGACAAAAATGGTTAGCAGTTGGGGAGAATCGAACCAAGAACCTTTTGAACCAAAAGCATTTCTCTTAACCACTCGGCCATGTAGACGAAGGCGGAGGCGCGGTTAAAGGGAGATGAGATGTCACGTGGAATGCAGCTCTGCTCGTAGCGAGTTGACAGTGATCCGATGGCTGCCAATGGATTTTTGCATGTTTTTGAAATCACTTTTTATCAATTTCAGGTAGAAATAAACTCAAAAACTTGCAAAATGAAGACCGGAATTTCCCCCTTTCGTATAAAATATAGACAAATAGTGATACAACTCCCATCCATTTCCTGCCTGCCAAAATAAAGTTTTTTGTTCCTTGAAAGTTAATCTCTGAGTTGATCAAAACCTTTTTCTTCTCAAAGTAAGCGTCTATTTTTCCTCCTTTTTTGTTAAAAACGAGTAATTGACGTTCAATGACCATAAATATCCATCCACCCTCTTTTACTCTTTTTCAAAAAGTTTTTTTTCTTTTTTTCTGTTTTTTCTTCTTGACCCAAAAAAGGCAACTTTTCTCAAGCATTCGGATCTAAAAATTGGTATTCTCTGGTTCGTCTCAAATCGAGTTTACGGACATTCGGATGAATATCTCTCAAAATATTTATCCTATTTTGGGGGAGGAAAAACAGAAAAACAAGATTCCAGCTCAAATTGTTACGAAAAAAGTGCATGATGTTTGAACGGGAACAAGAGAGAATTCTCTTTTTAAAAAGTCAAAAAATCTGAAAAGGGAAGTGAACTGAAGGAGGATGGTCGGATAAGGGGACAAAGAAAATTGGGTTACTGGAAAAAATAGAGAGGAGATGGGCGGTGCAGAAGAATAGGAATGCAAAGATGATTTTGTACTCAGTGTCGAAATTTGCAGAGGCAACAAAAAATAGAAAGAAGAGGAGATACTACGAAAAGAATCTGATTAGGTTGTGGGGGTGTAGTTTTTTTTCAGAGGAAGAGGTACGGTAGTGGGGGGAACGGCGCACGTATCAAACTTAACGTCATCTAATAGCTCAGCACAGTTCTTACAACTGCGCTTCACCGAAATCCTCTGAAAAATGTATATTTTTCTCTGCGTCTCTCAATTTCGCACATGATATTATTCGGTTTCGAAAGAGCGCGGTTGTAAGAAGCGTGCCGTTCTAATATCTACGCAAAAGCGCTTCATTCAGAGACATAATTAGCAATGGAGCTTTTTTGCACAGTATATTGCACCTCCGTGCAGAATTCTAAAAGTTTCCCTTGAAGTCGGGACTTTTCCAATCCGGCTCTTCGAAAAAATACCAAACATTTCTGCCGACTTCTACCATTATAAGTACCACTTGTTTACGTGAAACATAATATTTTTCGAAAATTGAAGTGCTTACGATTAGGATAAAGAATATGAAGGGCTTGGCACGGTGCCAGATATGCTTAATACCTGGAGTGCAGCTTCATATGAATTGGCTGGCCCTTTGAATAAAAAATAACTTCATTCACAAAGTTTAACCGTTTAAGCAGAGGTGTTTTTAGGAATAGTCGAACAGTTTACTTTTCCTGGAAAATCAAAAAAAAATATTAATTTTCTGTTTTGTACCAAAATCTGGGCTAACTGAAGCCTTCTCAAGCAGAAAAGCCAACTTAGATTGAGCAAAAATACGCGCAAATGTTAAAAAACAGAAAAATTCCAAAATACAGAAAATCTGATCCAGACTAGATTCTAAGAAAAATGAATGATTGTTCTTATGAAGTATTTGAAAGACGAACACTCTCCGGGTTCAATTAAAACTTTCCCATCTTCTGGTTTATCGGCTAGACTCAACTACGCTCTCAGTCTACACCAAGACAACAAAACCGCAGCATTGTCCTCCTCTCAAAAATTTAATCTACCAAAATTATGTTTACATCACTTTTTTCCTTTCCTGTCCCAAAACGTGTCAATGACTCAGGACCCGTCAAAAAAGCAAACGATACTACGAAGATGGAGATGACGATTTGAATGAAATAAGAAAAATAAAAGAAACAGAAATATGAAGGGGTCCTTCGTTCAATGAATACCAAATGGGCGGACATCGTGTCTTTTTGGAAGGGGGGACCCTCTTCTTCTCCGCCTTCTTCAATTATTTCCGCCCAAAAGTATGCAATTGACATTTTGAAAGAAGCGTGTTTTGTGTTCTTCATTGTGGATAGAAGATGATTTTTGAATTCTAATTCTACCAGAAATAGGTCAAACACAAAGATAAAAGCTAAAAATGGAACATTTATTACTCTGATGAAAACACAAATAAAAAGTTTTGGTGGGAGTGGAACTTTTCAATTCATATGTACTAGTCGACGCTGTTTTATTGTGCATTGAAAAGATGATGAGAGGGGGAGGAAATGAATGAATGAATGAGAGCAGAGAACAAGTTGAAGGGATTATGGTAGATGCTTCAGTCGGTCACATACAACAAGAATATTGTGAGGCATTTATCTTAAAATCTGTAGAAACTAGAAAAATGTTGTCAACTGGGGAAATGTAGAAAATTTTAAAGAACATATTTTGTCAGTTGATAGCTTTTTGTTAGCTTTAGTAATTTTTGAGATATGAGCGATTAAAGATAGAGCGAGGAATCTAGAGGGAGAGAGTGCGCAGAGAAACGAGAGTGTCTGCTTCTCTGCGTCTCTTCCAGTTTCCGAAGACAGTTATCCCAACTTCTGTGGAATGTTAAAACTGAGACAATGTCATTCCTCACAACTCCTACACTTCCTTTTGTGACACGTTTTCTTCCGGATCAATGCATTTTTCGAGTTTCCCCTTATTCTAGATCAGGAAGTCCATGGGAGACGCAGACAATGATACTTTCTCGTCGTCTGTGTCTCTAGCATGCAATTATTGATAGAATGGAACGAATTCCGACTGTCATAACAATGATGATGTATACCGGGAATTTTTTGTTTTTCTTCTTAATTCAGCACCTAATTTTCAAATTCTCATGGTTTGTTTTGCAGAAAAAGTCACATCAATGTGAAAAATGAAAAATTTCGAAGAAATTCTAATTCTAATTACAAAAAACTCGAACGTGAATTTCGGTTAATCTCATCCAGAAATAAGATGAACTTAGATTCAATTTCAGATAAAAAACATTGTTGCCAGTTAGTTAGTTTATTCAGTCTAAAATTCATTTTGATTCACTTCAAAAGTGCGTTTTTTGAGAACAGGAAGTAAAAATCGTCGAGGAAAATGTGAATTCGTAAATAAACAGAATAATTCTTCCTAATTTGTAAGCGAGCCAGATTGTGAAACTGGTTTATACGATCCTAGGATGCCTGATATCACCATTCAGAGGAAAATGTCTTCGTATGATTCCAAAACCCCGAGAACTCTGCAACTTTAATGCAATTAATGTTTTGTTGTCCCCACGGGGACTGGGCCGAGCCTGGCAGCAGTGCAACGCCAGGACGACCCTTGGAAAGTCGGAGCAAGCTCCGAGTCTTTCCTAGGTTCCAAAAATCATATAACCTTTATTACACTCATTCGAGTGTATACCGTAGGTTAATACGATAAGAACAGATACTACACTTTGATCTTAGCTAATAAGCCGAAGAAGCGATGCAATGGAAGCGAGGCGCCGGGGTAGGGTAAACCAGTGTACCGACAAAAACCGGGATCGCGACCGCCACTATAGGGTAATGGTTAAGAGTGCTATCAGTCTTCCAACACATTCAGTATTTATACCTTCTTTCCCATAAAGTTGTGGGAAGAGGGAACGAAACGAATTGACGCACTTTCAGGTTCGGATTCTGGGGTATAGCGTGATGCCACTTTTCCATGCAATCTTCATTATTTTTGCGTCTTTTCTCGCAATACTTCCAGAGAATCTCGCATCATTTGACCTATGTGTTGACTTGGATTCCTTTAGATGTTGGAACATTTCGTTCAGTTATTCATGGTCTTTTTTCGGCGAAAAAGATGCTAAAATTAGAAGTCGTCTCGTCATTTTTTGTTAGTCAAGAATTTTTGGTTAAAGAGCAAAACTTTTTGCAAAACGCGCTCAACTGAAAAAACTGATTTCGATAGCGCGGATCGATTCCTTCGCGTACTTTACACCGGATAAGAGTAGAAAAAAGTAGGAAAAATGGAATATGAGGAAAATATATAATTACCGGACATAACCGACCAGATGATTGCTTGCGGAAAAGAAAATAAAAAATTGGAAAATAATGATGTGAGAAATAGAAAAAGAAGAGATGAGTGTTCCAGATGAAAGAGATGAAAAATATGAAAAAGAATCAAGAATTTGGGAAGAAGTCAACAAATTAATGAATTCGGTCGGATATGATGTGGGTGGGGAATTCCTGATTTATTACTCGGAATGAGTTGATTTCGAGAGAACACTGATCAGAAATTGAGAGTAAGGGAGCCTATTTTTGAAATGAATATTTCAAGAATTCGTGATATTTCGGGATGGAATGAGAATACAGAGAAAGAATATGAATGTTAGTATGGATTTCCGCACACAGATAAATTTTTAGATTCTGGAGAAGTTCGAGACTTGAACTTCAAAAGTTTTGATCTACAAGGGCTAGCCGAGAATTCAGTCAACCCCCGGTTTCGAGTTTTTTCAGACTTTTATTTTCTCCAAATTACAGTCAACTACAGATTTTAGAATTTTCCTGTAAAAAAAGCGTTCCTCTGAATTCGAATTTTCTTTGGATCCTAATATCCGCTAGACTCCAGTCCCACCTTTTCAAATACGTCCCGTTTGTATCAAAACGTGAAAAAAGACAAAACCCTGGTTGAGTTGAATTAAAAAGTTAATCCTCAAGTTCATTCTCTTAATAAAAGGAAATTGAGAAAAGTATTCAGTTGCTTTTTTCAACAAAATCATTTTGATCCGTTCCCTGTCTAAAAATAACTGGAAGAGGGTAAACAAGGATATATTATCTAGAACTGATGTATGCATGCAAGGGTATTATTATCATCAACTAATACATACTTTTCAATTCTCAAAGGGGAAATAAAAGTAATGGAAGTTATTAATAGATGAAGATTTAGGTAAAAGTGATGTGGAGAAGAATGAAAGATCTCAGGTCTAGTAATCTCACGGTAAGTGTGCTCTATTGCTAATTACGGGTCGAAAATAAAACATTCAGTGGAGCGCCCTTGCATAAGTACCTTTAGTTCTTGGTGTTTTTAGAAAAAAAAAACAAGAACTTTACTCAAAATGTATAAACTTTTAGTTTTCAAATGCATAGAAAAACTAAGTGTCCAAAAAACTTCACTCTTTTTTTTTCAAAGAAGTAGTTTATTTTCTTAAAGTTTTTTGTGTGAGTGAGTATCAAAGATTATCAAGTTGTCAAAACATCCAAATCATTTTTCCTCCCAGAGGAGCAACAAGACAAGTATTTGGGCTCATAACTCGAAATTTTCAGTTGGGGGTTAGAGGATTCTGGATTCTGAAATCTGGATTCGACGTTCAAGATTCTAAATTTGAAAGTATTTTTTCTGAAAGTATTTTTTCCCTAATCCCCCTTGCAAGAAAAAAAAACGGAATTCCGGAGAAGAGGTGTCATCACTTAACACGTCAGAAGTAGAAAAAAAAGAAAAGAAGAGCAACAATCAATTGAGAAAATTTTGACGAATAGGTGATTGGCAAGAGAGCAATCTCACACTCAAAGGAACAACGTGAAGTTCCTGACCACGTGATGTCGGATTTTTGAAAAAAGAAAAGAAAAAAGAAAGAAGAGAAATGTATAATAGGAAGTTGAGTAGGAGGAGTACAAGTGTAGGTACAAGAGCAAAAAGAACATGAGTTTCTATTAGCACTGCATGATTTTTGCAACGGCGCTCCAACAAACTCTATTGTTTCGGTCGAGCGCAGGTGCACCAGTTCCAAAAATCACAAAAAGTAGAAGGTGGTTTTCAAAAGTAAAACAAGAAAACGACACATGTGAGCGGGTTGTCTTGGTTCTCAATAAAAAATGTACATATTTCGTTTTCAACTTTATGAGATTTTTTATGTTCTGAGAATGCCTTTGGCTCGGATTGATCTGGGTGGGGGAGAGTCATAAATTATTGGGGAGTTTTAGGGGGAAGGAGGTTGGACAGGTGGGGGTGGAATAGCGAAATATTAGTGAATTTGGGGGAAATTGTTCGATTCGAACTCGTAAAAAGTATTCATTTATTTATTTTTTGTATTAGTACGTCACGTTTCTTACAACCGCGCTCTACCGAAACCAAAGAAAATTGTGTGCAAAATTGAGAGATGCAGCGAAAAAGAGTCCTTTTTTCAAGGGAATTTCGGTGGAGCGCAGTTGTAAGAACTGTGCTGAGTTAATAAAGCGTTATGACACTTTTTTGAAATCCAAGATTTGATTAACCTTATCAGAAAAGGAAACAAAAGGATTCGAGACTTTATATACTCCTAGTTTCGTACAGTTGTACGTCTTCACAAAAGTAGTGTATAGTAAATTTCTTGGAAGAAAACATCAAAGAGGAGGATATGAACAAAACAAATGCTGAAAAAAAGAAATGAAAACAACATGTACAGAATCGAGAGCAGTCTATTTTAATTCCCTTAAAGTGACAACCATTGAATAGTCAATAGAGCACGGTGGCATCGAAAATAAACTAACCGCATTATCAATATCATTGCAGCTGGCGAATAGATCTTCACTGGATGCCGAGGGACGATCATCGAATGAGTGGTGCATGGACGATCCTGAAAAAAGTGAAAACTGTTATTTGAAGAAAAACAAGAATCGATAAATGAGAAACAATGCAACTTCCAAGAGTGAAAGAGAGCAGCTGATATATTTTCAATGCTCTTTGACTCCTCCCCCTTTTTTTCTCAAATCTTGAAATAGATGAACCTACTTCAGGGTTCTTGCAAAAAAACTTGCTTCCTTTTTCTTTCTTTTTTTTTCTTTTTTTTTTCGTTTACTTTGCACCTTAATTTTTGATATTCAAAGGAAAAAGAACAACGTAAACAACAAGATGCCCATAATTTACAAAAAGGGGCGGAGCCTCACCAAGGTGTTTTTCTAAATATAAACTCTCTCATTATTATGGTTTATGCCCTCTACAAAAGGATGATATGATGGGATTAGAAGCCAAAAAATGGGGAGAGATTTGGTTTCTGATCAGGGTGAACTTTTAAAGATGCTTCAATGAGAAAACGGATTATTGTTATTATTATTGCATGCAATTGCAAGACATTTAACAATAAGAGAAAATGTGTGCAAATTGTCGTAAAGTTGTATACAGAAAGATACAGTTTGCACATAAATGGGGCTACAGTAACCGAGATGTCTGAATTTGACATTGAACTGTTTCTGGCGGTGTTTCATTAGACTATCACATAATTTTCGAACTGTTCCAAGGTGTCGTAAAGTTTGATACAACACGGTGTTTGCACACAATACGAAGTACAGTAACCCAGAGGGCGAAAATTGGATCTAGAATCGTTATCGGACAGTTTCTGACAACTTTCAGCGTTTTTAACACTGTAGAATCAAAAATGACTGTGTTTTTGTAGTCCTTCAATTTTTGAGTTCTGAAACACAGTAACTTCTCCCTTATAATTTTTGGTATTAACATATTTATAACAGTAATTGAAGTTTTTCCGTTTGTTTTAAACAATTGTCATAACAAATTTCAAAAAACCGACGATTTAGCTTTCTTCTTTTAAAAGTAGTTTTGAATCAATTTGCCGCCGTTTTTAGCATGATTTTTTAAACAAAATTTCAAAAATCTCTGCAACTTGTCCCTCTCCTATTTATCCTTCTTTACCGTGTTTGCATACGACCGTGACTACAGTAACCCTAATTTCCTAGAACCAGAATTTCAGAGTGTATTCCTTCATGAGACCTCCTCAAAGTAGCCTGTGTTTAGAAACAAAATTGAAAAGTTTACCTCGACTATCACAAATAAGAATAGCTGTATAGCTTGACTTCATTTCAATTATTTTGCAATTTCGAAATTCTCGCGAATAAGAAAATAAACAGGATTGCGGAAGACAAATACCCAATTAGGAATTCAATTGAAAATTCGAATTGACACCATTATTTGGGGGTGGAATTTCACGGGAATCAGTTGGGGGCGAGAATAAGAAGAAGAATTTCAGAATTTCAGCCAACACATGACAATTCTCAGAGGAGCCTCTCAATGATTTCACCTGTCTGAGGGTGACCCTTACTCTCTTTTTTCTCAATGTTTCTATAACTCTCAAGTTCACGCCCTCAGAGAGAAAAAGGTGAATGAAAAATGAGAAGAAAGAACAAAAAGGGGAAGAAAAGACAATGGAAGGTGTAGGTTGGGAATGACTTTTGACTTTGAGAAAAGAGTTAAACCAGAGATAACTTTTTGAACTTTTTCAAGGAAGAGGAAGGTTTTTGGAAGTGAATACACGGGTGCGTGATATCATAAAAAGTGGATAAGGACTCACTAATGATGTGATTGTTATGTAGATCAAAAACATCCAATGTAAAGAAAGTAGATGCACAAACAATTTTTTTTTCGGAAAAATGCAAAAGGAAGTCCAAAATTGCTAGTTTCCCATTTTTCACCTACATAGATAACCGAGAAACCTATAATTTGAAAACAAAAACAAGTTCCTCAGATTTGTCTTGCTCAATTAGGTGTGGCTAGAATGATTTCAAGTAAAATTTCAAGGGAATATCCAAAAAATATTTCATCTACTCTACGGAAAAACTATAAAATGATAATAGATGCTAGTTAGTCTCTAGGTTCTCTAGCTGACTTGTACCACATTTAGTGGCCTATGGAACGGTCGCCATTAGTGATCTTCAGCAATTCAACTAGGCACATCAGTTTGCACCTACGGTGTACTCTTATAGCTTCCATGCCACCAGAGAGTTCTGCTAATTGATAATAGATCAAAATACTGGTGTCATATCCCAAGACAATATATCGCCAGCTATAACTTGTTTAGCCAGAAAATTTAATCAATCTAATAGAGCTAACAGAAGTAGGAAGACTTCGAAAGTGTGTGATGACGTCATAAATGTAACCAAAATGTTGAGTTTGGAATGGTGCAGATCTAATGAGGACCATAACTTTTGCAGTACTTGAAATGTATTAATTTGGGGAAAACCCTGGAACAACTTCCCAGAGAAAGACCGTATAGAAAAATTGTCAACTACGAAGATGAAGCTCTAGGATAGATTTACATTCCCCACAAAAATTGGGAAACAGTGACACCGTACCAAGCTTTGACTGACAACAGGACTCTGAACATCGAGATGAAAATTAGAACGAGTTCTTCATTTTCCGTATTCAAGAAATAGAGAATGTTATTCCTGAATCAGTCAGTCAAACGGAACTGAATTCGAAAAAAAAAACGAAGAATTCCAGATGACCTCACTTCTCACTTTCACAAGGGATCAACAGGAAAGAAAAGAAAAAAAGAAGAAGAAAAAAGTTTGGATGTTTAAAGAAGAAAAGAGACAAAAAACAGATATGGAGGGATGAGAATATACATATATAAATGTGTCCGGTGTGTCCCTTCCCGCCCGGTCCGATGGCCTTCAATTGTATTATTCAATTTTCGAGACTTGCTTTTTCTTCTTCTCTTCTTCTTTTTTTTCTTCATCTGATGCCTATATGATCTGGATGATGTCTTCGTGACGACGTCTCCAGAATAGAAATTTCTGTCTCTTCCGGAAATCTCCCAGGGGAGAGAGAAGGCAAGAAGCATCATCCTAATTGAAGAGCCTCTTCTGGTTCCAGATTTTACATGAAATTGGGGAAAAGAGTAAGAAAAAATAAGAAGAAGAAGAAGATACTTAGAGGAAGTATGGTGAATTAGAAAACAACTCACCGAAGTTCAGGGAATTCTGGATATCGGGGAGAGTTTTAAAATTTTTCACTGATGAAAAAAGAAGGATTCGGAACGGAAATGGTAGAGAAACTTCTCAAAAAGGTGACAAACCCGTTGTGCATCAACAGGAATCGAACCAATGACTTCTAGAACGATAGTCATCTCTCTTACCCACTGAGCCGCCTGGTCACCACTGCGAACACGCTGCCTGCAGGTGGCCGAGTGGTTAAGATCTATGGCTATTGATCAAACAGTCTTTGGTTCGACTCCATCTAATGACAAATTGCTATTAATTTTTTTTGCTTTATTACTTAGCTTACCTTAAGGACTACGGACCGCTTAGAGATGATAGAAACAATAATCACAGATTTTTAAATTTCCGGAATCCTTATTTCGTGTTCCGTGTTGTCTAACTGAACAAAAAAGGATATTCTGAGAGATAGACACTCCACAAAAAAAAATGAACAGATATCTTCTCAACACTTCTCCCAAAAAAAAGAGCAAAATCAGGAGAGAAACTAACCCCACAATTGTTGTCGTTCGGCTGCTGATATTGGCGACGCTGAGCTGAGGCAACGACCACTTCCCATGCCTGAAAAATAGTCAATTCAAGAGAGAAAAATGAGGAGAAAAGGGTGGTCCCCCCGTTTCTTTTTTGTTCGTTTTTCAGAGTAATTTCAGCATTTTTAGATGGAAGCAAAGAAATTGAAAAGAGGGAGTGCGAAAACAAGATGGATGAACTCCTTTTCTGTCGTTTTTCTTTGCTTTAAATGGTGTTTGAACATTTTCTGAATTCAACAAGTTCCACGGAAATTGGTTTCACAGAACATAAAGTGCAGAGTTGAGGTATTTTGGGTTTCTGAACTGTTACCGACTGGGATAAGGGTCCGGGGTACATACCACGCTCTAACGTCCACAATTCTGTGGCAGGAATCATTTGATCTAGTTTTACGTAATCAGTAGGTGAAGTCGGTACTAACGAGTGTAATCATGAGTTTTACCGCGTCTCAACAACTACAGTAACACAGTTATTTTGGTGGTGAGAGTTTGAATCTGTATAATCAAGCCTCGGTTTTGAATTCATCAGTTTGAGAGTCTCATCAAATTTTTCACTTCTTGGAAGGGGTGATTTTGTAGGAAATGTAGTTGAGTTAGAATCGTTCAAACGTTTTTTTGAAAAACCGAAAAATTCTAGAATTTTCGAGGTAAAAACCGTTTCAAAACTCCCAAAATTGATGTTACTTGGTAAGTTTCGCTCTAAGCTGGACAATTTTTATATATTTTAATCTGAGAAAGAAATTACGGGTTGAATGACTTGACAATATTTTTAACACTAAATGCTTTGTGAAGTATAAAATACCTGTTATCGGCAGCATCCCACTCAGAAATATCCCATTAGTATAATCGAACATGAGCTGTTCTGGAGATAACAAAAGAATTTTTGGAGTCGTTGAGTCGGAGTGCTGATCGAATGCATCAGAGTGATCTAGTCGTGGCTTTGAACTCATTTCCCTTTTTATTTCAGATGAATAGAAAATGGAAATGAAAAAAAGAGAATTTCAGCAGATAGGAGCAGAATAGAAGAAAACAACAATCGACGACCCGTTCAAAGGCGCTGAAGAGGGGTGAGGAGAGCACCTTGCCGTTCGTGTGCAAGAATTCTAATGAGAAATTGTTCGGTGAATTAATTTCAGAAGACGTCGAGAGATTTTTCTTATTTCTCCATTCTTTCGATGAAATGAAAAAGAAAAGAGAAAACAGATGGGAGACAAGAGGAGAGTTACATACAAAACATCGTCGATTTATTCCCGTCACGCAAAAAAAGAACGGATACCGGAAAGAGACGGAGAAGACTGGGAGGGAGGGATGCGGAGGAGAAGCACTTTTGGTGTTCAGTAATTAAAAATTCTGAAAAGTTTCAGAGAAAGAAACGTCAGGATGTCGAAGAATCAGCTGATCTCGGATTTCCGGTTTCCGATTGGGTTGAGTTCAAAATACACATCGAAATGAGTCATTCTTTTGAAACAAAAGTTCAGATTTTTGATTTAGTCGGTTAGAAATGTGAACGAATGGGAAGTGCGTAGAATCGAAACGATGTCATCTCTTCTAGTCATTTGTTCGAACTCGGTAAGAGATATGTTCAGAATCAGTGATGTGGTCGCAGTGTGAGCTTTCAATCTTCAAATGGAGCAGGTATAACGGCCCCGTGAAACTGTCGGTAACACCATTTACCATGAATCAGCAGATCCTTAACTCGGTACTCTTCAGAGCCGCATGGAAGTGAAAATTCCTTATCCGGAAGCCAGTAGTCGGAATGGAACAAATGCTCGGAAGTCTCAGAACCGTTGCCACCAGTCACTTAGCCAAGATCGGCGACGCTGTTCTTCCAGCTTCAGGGTCTGAGCTGCGGTAGCGGTGAACTCGCAACCGCAATGAATCCCTTGGTAGACGATCTAGAGAATCAACTCGCCCGGCCAGGACCTCGGCTCGATTCCCCCTGCCTTCAAGTTCCTTCACCAAGATTGGTAGCTGTTCTTGTTATATTCATCCTATGCTGAGCTCATAATGAGCTTGCAACTAGAGTTAGCGCACCAGGTGCGTTAACCAGCTGGTGCAGTTAATAAGAGCACACTTACTATTCATAGGTTTGTTCAATTCCTTCTGCTTGAAAACCAACTTTGTGTTTTTTCCAGATACTCAGCTATAACAATCTCTCAACTCCAACCAATATCCAAAAAGTCATCACATTGTAGTTTGCACTTTGCCCTCTCCCCTTTTCCCCAAATATCGAACCAAAATTCTAAATTAAATTTACGCTCCAACAAACTCTGCAGAAGAAAAGTCATATGATCCTAACGACCAAAAATCGAAATTCCTTCTCTCTCTCTGATTGGGTTAAAGACCTCCGGAGGAAAGGGTTGGAAAGATTTTTTAGACATAACGAAGGGGAGCATTTTCTAGTATTGGTGTAGTCCGAAACTGATAGATTTCAAATTTCATCTACATCCAATCAAAACTTACTTTTGAAAGATGACGTTGACATATATTCTCGGAGGGAAAATGGAATAAGAAGAAACAAAACGAGTAAACCCTTTTCTCTCTTCTCCTCTCGAAAAGCACTGGTTTACGAGTGCCTATAAAAGTATCCAGAGCGACACTTTTTAGAGTGTCGTCATTGCGTTTTTCGGCGGTACAAGTACATTCGACGGCGGGGAAAAAGTTGGATTGTGGTAGGTCAGATGGCGTTTTCAGAGAAAATTGCAAGGAAATGGAGTGTTATGAAATGGAGGCGAAATTGGTGTTATTAGGAGGAAAAGGGGATAATGTTGAAATAACTTTCGAAGAGCATTCGAAGCGATTTTTGGGAGAAACTTGTGAAGTGTTCCTTGCACTTTAACATTGGAAACTTGGAAAATCAGGAAAAGTTCCCATGAAATTCCTTAACAAGATAGTAAAATTCAGGTAGGTCAGCGTGATGACGTAATGATTTAAACTTCGGAAAACTAGTCTCTGACTTTGAAAACAAGCTTTTTTTCTAAAGAGGTAGTTCTTCAGAGAGAAAAGTTTGAAATAATCCAACAAGAATGACCTAACAACCCGGAAAACTATGGCATCTGCTCTCCGACGTTGAGAGAATGAGCTTCTCGTTTTCATAATTAGGTAATTGAAAGTTGGAAAAGGTCCAGTAAACTCAAGTTTAATCAGTCGGGCCGCCTAGAATCCCAAAACAATGAAAATTAGACTCTTGTTCAGAAGTCGTTATTTCGAAGAGGATACTCAGAACAGTTTTGAATATCTGAGGTTTTAGCATGGCAGATCTATAACCGAGAATTTCAAAACTTTAAAAGCCAGTCCCACAATCACCTGACAAAGGAATTGATCGGTAACAGTTTCGATCCACCCAAGCTTCCAAGATCTACGTTTCACCCAAAAAAGTTCCCATCTATCAACACTTACCACCCAACGCATTCCACTTCATTGTCTGCTGAACGACGGAACTGAATGAAATCTTCGGTGATGCGTGTAGTCGACCGGACGAAGAGCATGACTGGCCTAAAATCGAATCATTTTGAAGCTGAGAATAAATAGAGAGACGAGAAGAGGTGCTCTCTTCTCGTCTGTCAATAATGATTATAGGGTGTCACACCCGCTTTCTTGCTTTTTCATTTTGTTTTTATTTTTGACGTTTGACACACTTTTTGTTTCAAATTTGAGCTGTGGTGAGAGTTTTGGTAGGGAGTGAAATCGGGTTATGAGCTATAACTGAGCTCTAGTGAACTGTAAGATGATCTAATCTATTTTTACCACTAGTTCAAAGAATTTCGAACATTTTGAGTTAAAAAATAGAACTGAACTCCTGAAAATGTCGGAGCTACCGATTTTCGAAAACCTTCGAAAACTCATTTTTCTGAAACTACCGTAACCCCGTCAGTTCTTGCTCAAACTTTATGAAAGTTAGCTTTTTTGCATCATAAAAATGGGAAAATTTTATAGAGGGAGAGGGACATCAACTCATGTATCTTCTCAGATACAAACGCGCTCTAATCAACAGAGAACATGTCCAAACTATTCTTCCTTGAAATTCCTAAAAATTCTACACATTTGGAGACCGAACTCTGTTTTAACCTCCAATGACTAAAGAAGTTGCGTATTTTCAAAAACTTTCGAAAATTTTCGAAAATTAAAAACCTTTACAAACTACCGTAACTTAGCCAGTTTCTCTCAAATTTCACAAAATCCAGTTTATCAAAAACAGTAACAAGACGGATAAACATATTCACCCTGATTTTGGTTTCCATTGCAGTCACCTGAACTCGGAGTGACGAAGATGTGCATAGACATTCGATATCTAGAAACTTCGAGATTCAATTTTCCAAGAACAAAAGAAAAAAGAAAAAAGTATACGTGGGAAGAGCAATTGAGTTTTCGACTCACTATCAGGAAGAACGTTGAATTTCCGAAAGAAAAAATCAAATCGAAATAAGATTTCAAAGAATTCCAGCTCATCGTCTCTGTGATTAGCCAACACATTTTTGGTCACATTCTCATTTTACAAATATTGTATCCTATAGTAAGAGGGGCTTCTTTGTTAGAAGATTAAAAGTCAATGTACCATGTGACGTGGCAGATAAATATTCTAGACACATTATCTGAAACCTACAAACAAAGAGTTCATTGATACGATTTCTTGGAGTGGAGGAGAGTACAAAGTATTAAGAAACAGAAAGATTTGGTCTAGAGTGAATTTGAAGTTTCAAGAATTGGGAGCCACTTCTCAGACATCAGATTTTGATAGTCTTTTTTGGTGAATTTCGGTTCATCTCAATTAGAGAAAAAGTTTCAGAACTGAATACCAAGCAAATGGAATTGAACCAAGAACCCCTAGCTTCAATTTCAGCACTACTAGCCCGGTGAGCTCGCCACCGCGTTTGAGCAGTCCCGACGACCAGGTGGCGCAGTCGGTAAGGGAGATGTCTACGGTTCTACAGATCCTTAGTTGGATTCATTCTAACGTTAAACCATTTTTTCTTTTCATTTCAAACAGATCCTATTAGCTCGACACAGTGCTCACAACTGCGCTCCACCGAAAGCTCTTTGAGGAACGTCTCTTTTTCTCTGAATCTCACAATTTCGGACAAAGTTTTTTTTCGGTTTCAGTAGAGCGCAATTGTAAGAAGCGTGTTGTGCTAATACGCGTTTTCAACACTCTCAAAAAACAGAAATCTCAGTGAAAAATTGGATGAATTGTGTGCAAATAAGAGTAGTGTATGAGCTGATTTGGTTCAGCTCAGAAGCTGTTGAGGCGTTCGTTAATGCCTCGAATTAGATCAGTCTAAAGATAAAACACAAGCGGATTAAAGATTAAACATTATCGGATTCTCTTGGAGTGGGAGTGACAAATATTGTTTTTCTAGCATCATGGTCCACCTACATTGGAACAGAAGAGGGATGCAAACAAGGAAAAAGAAATTGCAATGACTACATAACATTCCAGAGAGATATTCCTGGAAAACTGAGAACTGAAACAACGAAAAAAGGGAACACATCAGAATAGGGCAGAGTTGTTCTTGAGGAACATCTTCTTCCGAATTGTTTTCCATTTTTTCCAGCGCATTCATGTTTCAGTTCATGACTCTATTAGGTCATCTCATAAATATCAAATCAGATGATGTTTTTGTGTGAAGGACACCAAAAACAAGCCCCCATAAGGACGAGACACAGTGGAAATGACTCGGGATCGTAGTAATTAGGTTCTTGGTTCGACTCCGTACCCCGTTTCATTTTTTTGCTTACCATTTCTCAATTTTCTCAAATCGACGCAGTCAATGCTGTTGGCACGGTGATTCCGTGCCTGCGGGACTTCCAGTAATTGCACAATTTTGAGACGAGTTCAGAGGAAGAAGAATACTGAATACGTGAACTTTTACAGGAGACTAGAAAGCAGAAGAAGGCGTGAGAAAACAATGATTAGGATTCTGAATAAGTGTGCCTGGAGGCTAGAGGACAAAGAATAGCAAAAAAGGACAAAATGAGGTTCCTTATAAGAGAATTTGATTGAGACACAAAGAATGGACTTATGAGGAAGTTTCATGAGTTGCAAAAGAGAAAAAAGAATTGTGTTGCAAAGAAGTAAAAAAAAAGAAAAAAAAAGAAGATGAAGCTAAGAAAAGAAGTGGATGGTGACGTGGCTGATGTCTGATCTTTAATTAATATCGGTCATGAAACAAACGAGGAGACATAAGGGGGATAAGAATGAAAACTAAATGAACCGGAGGTCTAGAATAATTTACTTTTTAAAGAAGCATGGAGAAGTTAGAAGTAGTTTACAAACTAAGATGGGCGGCACATTTAGGAATCCCTGTAAGGCTCAGTCGGCTACTGTAAAGCTACTTTAATTTGCAACAGAAAAATCCTTCAAAATTGTCTGAAGTTACAGCGGACGAGTCTAGAGTGCGCCGACGTCACCCCAGCCACTCACTAGCTTGCCTTTCTGAAGTCGTCCTAAAAGTGTTGTCGATCAAAAATTAAGTTTGTGAGAGTTACTGTAGAGTTACGGTATCTACTGACAAAAATCTGATTCACATCACTCTACTGAAAAACGCGCCGATGGCACCCCCGAAAATTTTCAAAAATAGAAAAAAAAACAGATCTTTGAAATTTTCTATCAAAAAAAATCTACTGGTTGATATGTTTTTGCGTGAAAAATTTTAAAGCCTTGCAGGTTTTTCTGACACTTTTTTACGTTTTGGAAAACCAGGAAAACTAGAAAAATTGGAAAAAATAAGTGTAAATGATCAAACAACTAGAACACAAGAACTCATTTTATGTCGAAATTCCGGGCTATCCGAGACGAGAAAGGAGGGGCGAGAAAGGACGAAAAAGTTGTACGGATCAAGAGATAAAATTGAGTTTATTAGGACAACGACGGAAAATAAACGAAAAAAGAAAAGAAAGTCGACGAAGAAGAAGCAGTAAGAAATCAGATTTAGATTCGATGTGTAGGCAAACATCATCTTTGTTTTTTCTTTTGGATTTCGGATTGTCTAGTTTCGTGAAGGAAGTACAGAATACGTTTCGGACGATGTGCTAGGTGCGTGAGAAGTTTTTGGAGAACTAATCGTGTCAAAACACAAAAAAATATTGGAGGAAAGTAATGGGAACCCTGTACACAAGACTTAGATCTCGGTAAGCGAATTGGGCAATATAAATTTGCAGCCAATTTTGATAACCTGTCCCTATTCCACATTTACAGTTTTTTAGAATGTTATAGAAAAAAACCCTTGATGCTTGATTTGGTAGTTGATCAAGTTTTCGTACAAAACGTCCTAGACTCTCAAATCAAATCGGATTGAACTGTCTTTGGATCAAAGATCTAAACTTGGTGTTTCCAT
Organism: Caenorhabditis latens; assembly: GCA_002259235.3. Taxonomy (NCBI): domain Eukaryota; kingdom Metazoa; phylum Nematoda; class Chromadorea; order Rhabditida; family Rhabditidae; genus Caenorhabditis; species Caenorhabditis latens. The sequence goes on along the minus strand of CM056092.1, from coordinate 5,515,788 downwards.
TTTTCATCTTATAGATTAAACCATTTATCAGAGGTCAACTTTTTCGAACGATTTCTCTGTAGACTGATAAAGGGGCGTCCTAGACATGAATTTCACGGAGAGGCGAGACGCTGTCCACGATAGCTAGGTACTAAACATTCTGGGACACGATTGCTAGTTTTCGGGTTTGAACGGATTTCATTTTTTTTAAAGAAAAATAATTGAGCCAAAAACTATTTTTTCTAAAAATTCAATCGGTTTCAAAAAAAAACCTGTAAATTTGAAAAAAATTCTAGGGCACTACCTTTTTCAATCTTAGATAACTACTGAGAACAAGTTCCCACACTTCGAAATTAAAAATAAGCAAATATTTCCTCCAAAAACCAAAAAATAGCTAAAAAATAATTAAAACCGAAAAAATTGATTGAAAAAAGAATTGGTGAAGTGGTGAAGTCTTCAGAATTTCTGATTTAGTGCAAATTATTTCACACCTACCACCAGACATAACTTCATACCACCGGGTGCCAAAAATAAATGAAGCTTTCTTAAAATATTTGCAATGTAGGTCAATCCAGGCCGACAAGAAGTTGAAAAGAAGCCATACCAACCAAAACAGAAGCTCCCTTCTACTAGATTCAAAAAGTCATTTTTCTCCGTCTTTCCTTACTTTCTTTGGTCAGAACTACCTCTCTCTCCCAAAAATGGAATCATCATAAGTTAAGTAACAATGAACTTGGTACCAGATTGAAAAACAAAAGGAAAGAAATTGGGAAGAAAAAGAAGAAGAAGATTAGAGATTCTCATTTATCATCCATTGGGACATGGGGGGACACGAGGGGTTAATAGAGGCTGCTCCGAACGAAAATAAATGATGATAGACAAAAAGTTTCTCATCTTTATTGATAAGAGATATCTGATGAGAAGAGAAAAACTATGTTTTTGAGAGAACTTGGTCTGATGGTGGAGAGCATAGATAGATTATAGTTGGATATAACATTTCAGATGTATCCGTTTTTCTATTGGTACAATTCTGTGGCTTTTATTGGAAAAGAAATGTATGAGCAAAGATGAATAAGCTTGAATTATGATTGTCTAGGAGAAGAGGTGAAAAGGAATATCGTTTTGATCTCACAGTTAGCTGTTCATTCTGAGCTTGTTATTATGGAAAAGTGATAAACGCCGGTGTTGATGATGAACAACACGACGGAATATTTAGACAACGGATGACAGGAAATTAAGTTTAGTAATACATGTATATGTGAAACAATTTCCGTTTTGATCGGTGTTTGACATGAATACGTGAGAATTAGCATGTTCGAAATGAGATTGAATTCAGATTGAAACTTTTGAGTCTCACAATTGTTATCTCAGCACAGTTCTTACAACTGCGCTCCACTGAAATTCCCTTGAAAAGTGTCTCTTTTTCACTGAGTCTCTCAATTTCTCACACAATTATCTTCGATTTCGGTAGAGCTCGGTTGTAAGAAGCGTGCCGTGTTAATGTATCGGAGAAATTTTTTTAAGTGAGTTCTACCTCTCTGGTCCGACTTTCAAATGGGAGATTATTCTAAAGCTTAAATTATAATCTCTAATTGCACTTTGAGTCACTAAACAGCAAGCACTCACCATCAGAAACATGAAATCCGACACGAGACACAAAAAACAACTTGTTTCAATGAACCTCCTGTTGTGATACCTAGTGATATGATCACGCGAGAACACCTTGTCAAGGATTTTCTAACTGTGAGAGTTTTTAGTGAGTTTTAGTGCTCAAAATGAGCTCAATTCATAAAAAAGTATTCTCAGAAAGAAGTACAGTACCGCTCAAAAATTTATTAAGTTTTGCCTTTCTCAGTTGAAAACGCCCAACTTTGAGAGTGAGTCATAGTAAAACTAACTGTCCCACAAAATTACTTATTGTGGGATCAAACAGACCAAGATTAGAAAGTCATTCTTGTAGTTGACAACTTTTTTGTACGAGCACTCCCTAGAGAGTTATAGTAATTTTAAGTGGGCAGCTCAAAAATCGCACTATTTTGCACTGAAATGGAACGCTTTGAGAGAGAAATTACTTTGTCGATATGTCTTTTGAGCGGTGCTGTATTTTTAAAACCTAAAATATATTATACAATCTGATATGTGAAAATTAAAGATTATATCTGCAAGAAAGACGTCGGTATCCTTATTAGAAAACTTCCTGTCCTCAAGAACTCATATTTTGGAAAAAAAAAGACGCCAATCCAGGACATTCCGAATAATCAATCCCACCTATTTTTCATATATAATCCCACGATTTTCGTCTCAACACCTGATTCTCTCTCTATCTCTCTCTATTCCCCACGTGAGTTTCGTTGTCAATCATTTCTCAATCAACGAACTCTACCCACACCCCGAAGGAATCATTTCATATTCTTTTTGACACATCGATACATAACAAAAAACAGACGAAACTCTCACCACAACTCTTCGTTTCGTCTCTGATATTTCATTGACAACTCTTTTTTTTTGACATCAAAGATGAAAGATCTTTCTGATAGACAGCGAAGAAAAGGGGTACTTCTCGGCTAAAAATAACAAAATACTCACCAATCGGCATCGGCGGTTTTTCAGAAGTCGGTGACAATGTGGATGTTGTCGTGGAAGTACGGACAAATCGGGGACGGTCTCGGAAATCCAGTGAGCTTCGTGCTGATACGGAACACTGAAAATATTGGGATTTAGGAATAAGGTTTGAAAACTTTTCGGTTGGGCACTTTGCTGCTGGAATGTTTCGCCTCGGCCTCATTTGGCGTGCAAGAAAAATGACCTCGTTTTTTTGTGGTTTTCCAGAAAAAATTTGATTTCGAAGGGGCATTGGTAGCAGTGAAGGTCCTAGAGTAATATGATCAAATAGAAATAAGATTGATGAGGCAAAGGCGCTACATTTTCAAGTTTTTGATAAAAGGTATCACCAAGAACAGTTCACATTTGACAGGAATCAAACCCTGTCCCCCTCCCTAACAACCTGGAAGCAGCTCACTGCGCGCTGTGATGACGCTGCCAGCGTCATGGCTTGCAGCGTCCAGGTGAGTCGGTGAAAAAGAGAGATGTCTATGATTCTGGAGGGCACACTTCTTTTTTTCCAGACTTTGATGGTTCTGGTCTTATTTGAAATTCAATTTGAACGGTTTTCAATCAAAATTGACAGGACTTACCCCTAAACAGGAAATTTCAGGCAATGACATGTCTCATAGTGCACCAACTCCCAAAAAAATGATGCAGACTCTTTTCTTCTCGTGAGAAACGAGCAAAGCAGAAAAGTGCGAAACCAAAAGTAATCGAAAAAATCTCAGAGGTAACAAGATTTTTGAATTTTGGAGGGTGGAGGTAAAGTACAAAACCCAGGAATTTTCTAAAATTAGCCCAAATTCTTGTACTGGGAAGTGAAAAAGAAGCGATTAGAAAAATAAATAGTGTGAGAAAACAAGAAATAAATCATTGAAAAATCGAAAAAAAACAACTGACCTGCCGTAGTCCACTGCTCGATTTTCGGATTTTCGGCGGTGCCTCGTCCAGTTCTGATGGTTTCGGTTCAGTTTCAGCTTGTTGGCTGAAATTTTGACAATGTGTCTATGAACTCGCTGAGTAGCGACTTCGAGTTGTAGCTACCGTATCAAGTAAAACACAAAAAATCGCTTAAATTTGAGATTACTACGGCGCAAGGTGTCCATGAGGACCTGCACGTATGCACTGGGACGGCACGGTGGCGGTAGAAAGTCATCATTAGCTAAGATCTGCTATAATTTTGTTTCAGAAAGTGTTTGATCTACTTAACTAATTACAGCCAAATCTTTCACAAGTTTTCTAAGATTTCCAACAGAAAAACCTCACCTAGTCCGCCAAGTGACACTTGGATGTGGATTCGTCGTGGTGTCCGATGAATTTGAGAGCAGCAATACGGGATAGTGAGACACCTAAAAATCTTATTTTAATTAGAGATTCATATTGAAATAAAATGAAAAGTCTGGTGGTTCTTTTCTAGAAAAAATATTTGATTTTGTGAGGAGAGGAAGGAAAGAGAGAAAAGAAGAAGAGGAGAGACCAAAGGTCCAATTAGTGAAGAAATTGATGAAAGAAAAGAAACGGATAGATCTTTGGGTCACACGAGATGACTGGAGAATGGAGAGGGGAGACAACTTATTATTTTTGATTATTTAGGTTTCACGCCAGCTCAGACTTGGTTAGTTCGATAGAAATAGATCATGAACTGAATGGAGTCTACGTGTATGAGAAAGCTTCGTCAGGGGACGAAGATTAGTTTCTAACTTTAAATTTGGCTCCGTATCGTCACTGACCTGTTGAGAGTCGATGTTTAGCAATTAAGCATATCAGGTATTTGGAAGCTTAGCTTGCTGAGCTTTTATCATTATTCGCTGAGTATCGGCTACCGTGATACTTAGCTGAGCAAAAAAGGCAGTTCAAAAAATTAAAACTTGTTGTGCCCAAGAAGGAATCCCATATCAGTAACTCTATTAGTTTTGAACGAAGTTTTCCAAATTTTTGGGATTGTTTCAGACGATTTTATTGGGCCAAACGCATAACTCGACTATTATAAAATGTTAAAGTTGTGTAAAAAAATTAATGCAAAAAGGTTCACCATTAGTTTACCGAAAACACCGTCCGAAATCTTTAGAAAATCTGAAATTTTTATTCAAAATACCCATGAAGAAAATATCAGAAATCAAGTCTCAGACAGATTTTTTTTCCAATTCAATCCTCAAAACTTGGAAAAAAGTCGAAAAGTATGATTTACTACTGTCTAGGTTTATTTTCAATCTGATTTCTGCTTCGAAAATTAAAATTTACAGCCTGTTTTCAGAAATTCCTTTTTTTGCAAGAAAAAAACTCGAAATATGAATTTTTTCAGTGTTCGAACACGAACTCCCCGATATGGTCTAATGAGTTCTCGAAATAAAAACATGCATAGTGAAAATGAAAACATTTGTTTTTTCGTCATATTGAAAGAAATGTGGTGGTTTTTTGTTGGAAAAAGGGGAGTTTTATATCATCAAAATACAGAAAAACTGGGGACTCGACCAGTAGAGTAGTTAGGTCGCAGGTGGCTCTGTGAATACGGGTAAAGGCAATGATTCACGAGATGGTTCAGACCCTAATCAGAGTTAGAACTGTATCAAAACCACCCAAATCAGTACCGTCCGGATCAGAACTAGTATGAATCAGAATCGTCAAAGGGTTAACTGACTTTACTAGTTTTTTTTGCGCAGTTTTTGTGTGTCAGATGAGGAACAGCATTTGACTTTTTGAAGACCCAGTAATTTCTTTTTCTCCATTTTCTTTCAAAACCATTACAAAAATTTACCTGTAACGACGGAAACTTTTTGCCAATCATTCCACTTTTCCGTCGAACAATCGGATGAGATGATCCATTCGTTTTCGGTATTTCATTGACATCTCCAGCACTTGATGACGTCACTGATTCATTTCTCTGCAGTTGTGATGCTGCTTTCACTGCATCTTCTAGTTTCATATTTAGAGATTTTAGAGAATCTGAAAAAAAAAATGAAGATGGACAGTTGTAAAAAATTATGAAGCGGGAAGAGTGCGAAATTTTAACATTGGATTATTATATTTTCTTTAGAATATCAGTAAGGAAATGCGGCTCCTCTAACTTTTGGATTTTTCGCCATAAACTACCGTAAATTCAAGAAAAAAATAAAAGGATTGAAATGATGTCGTATGTGGCCTAGAAAACCCCAAAAAACCTAGGCCAACAAAAATGCGAGAAAAAGGAGGAACCAAAAAAAGTTCACAAGAAAGGAATTCACGTTGCGAAGTTTGACCTGATACCGGAAATGGTCAAAACAAAGTTTGACTTTGAAAAACGTAGAGGAAATGCAATTTCCTTTAAAACACTCGAAACGGAAATTAAAATGTCCCATTCGGGGTTTTATGACATTTCGGAGTTATAGGATGCTACAAATATGAATTTTGAGAAATCCGTCGCGTCGAAGGTGCGCCAGTTTCTCTGATTTTTCGAAGAAAGGGATCAAAATTGTTTTCAGTTTAAATATTTTCCAATAATTTTTTCGAAACAAAATGCCTGGAAGCCATTTCTCTTCCGTTTCAAATGCGTCATTTTCATTTTAGTCTAGTCAGTTTTTTTGTTTCTTTTGACGCCTTCAGTAGATCAAATGTTATATAAAAAGGCTATAAAAGCACGAGAAATGAGTAACCTACAATGAGCGGAAATAATTGAAAAAAAAGAGAGAAAAACTCAACTTTTTTCTTTTTGTCTTCCTGGGAAAAAGGAATTCAAAAAGAGATAATTAGTCCGGTCTCTGACACTAAAAAGGAAAAAGAAACGGGCGGAGTAGACAAGAGAGAAAAAAGAAAAAAGTGTTCGGGAATACATTTATGTTGCTCCGTTTTCAGATGCTCCCTTTGAGGGAATATAGACAGAAAAGGGGAAAGAAATAATAGGATTTCAATTATTTCGTTTCGTGTCAATGTAGTAATACACGAGAAAAAAAAAGAATGAAAACATTGGATTGAATGGAATCGAAAATAAAGGAAAATAGGAGATAAAAGTACATTTTATTGTAGGAATTCCCATCAGGAAGAAGGGCTTAGAATATAATGAATCATGAGGTTTTTCTCATTTTGAGATCTTTGAAATCAGAATTTGAAAAATAATTGAATTCCGGACTCTGGATTCTGGAATTCGGGCTCTCGGTTCAGAATACAGTATTCAGGAACTAAAAAAAAATTGAATACAGGATTCTGGAATCTGGATTGCGGGTTCTCCGTTAAGAATTCAGAATTCAGATCCCAGAATACAGAAATCAGGATCCAGGATTCAGAATACAGAATGAAGGGTTCAGAAAACAGAGTTTAGGATCAGGACTCTTGGATGCTGAATCTAAACTTCAAAACCAAAAATTTCTGTTTTTCTGCAATATCCAAAAACATTGCCTAGCAACACCTAAACAAACTAGCAGAACCAGAAAAAAACTAATCAAAAAATTGAAAAAGGAAACCAAAAACCAATCAAAACGTGCTCCCTTACAATTGGACTACTGTAGTTTCAAACAACCCATTTCAAAAAAATGAATTCGAAAAGAACGAGACGTTTTGTCTCTTTGTAAGTTGTGTGACGCAACGCGTGCTCTTGCATTTTAAACTAATTGACCTGTGGAGCATACTGACCAATTTCCCTCCCATCTGTTGTCCCCTCTTGACCATTTGTGACATCATCTCTTTTTGGAATTCTGAAGAGAAGTTGGTGGGGTGAGGGATCAGTAAGGGGTGGACATGAAAACAAACATGATTAGCGAGTGTAGGGGATCGAACCCGCGACTCTCTGGTTTATAGTCGGATCTATTATCCGGTAACGGGCCGTCGTTGGCCCGTTGGCGGTCATTCAGCCGTCGTTGGTTCGCCACTCGCACGCCTGCGGTCGCTCAGCCGTCGCTCGTCCGTTTTTGTGACTTAGCGGTCTACCTGTGATGGTAGGGATGGCTCAGCAGGTAAAAGCGACAACTATGATTCGAAATATCTCTGGTTCAATTCTCCTTGCTACCAGACAATTTTTTCTTGATTTTCGCTCTACTATCCCCTCCAAAAGTACAACTTCCAGTACATGTGACTTCTGACTGGTCGCTCTGTTTCAAAATAAGCTATTTCTGTTTTCGGGTATTGGTTTACGAGCTATTTATAAGTCTATTCAAGGCGTCAGCATTCCAGGTAGGATCGTGGGAAGCAGGATGTGAAATATGAAAACAATTTTGGAACCAATAATTGCTCGGCAGTCGAAATCAGAGAAATGTGATCGAGATGTAGAAGTAGGACGTCTACAGTATCCCGAACAGCCGCATGGGAAGAGAAGAGAGACGCTGAGAAGCGAGAGTGTCTGCTTGTCTGCGCCTCTCTCACTGGTGGCCTATCTTCGAAAGCTCATATCTCGACAACTTTGGACCGTATCAAAAAGTGATAAACTACAAAAATGTAGGAAACTTCCTTGTCTTCATTTCACTAGTTGACAATTTCTCTCCAACTATTCACAATTTACAGATAGACACACCCCAACAAGACGTGCATGTCCAAGAACATCTCTGATTCTATTTCCAGCCAACAAGAAGACGTATCTGTCTGTCGGGAGGGTTTAACAGAAAATAGAATAATAATGCGAAAAAAGGGAAAAATATTCGTACTGGGTAACTGACCTCACACACATATCACGCAACAAGAGAGCTCTCTTCTAAACACGTGCACATATACATTTCGATGGCCACGGGTCGCCCCTTCTATCCCCATTTTCCAATTATCTTCTGCTCTGTTGCATAGAATAGAGGTGACAGAGCATTTTGAAGAATAAGAAGAGAAAAAAGAAGAATAAGAAAGGAAATATTTGAACTCGATTTTTCTGATGTTTGAGATTACTCGTTTTCAATGAAAACCCAATGTAGCAGGTTTAAAGAACTTGGAAAGTTTAAAAATGCGAGGGAGGAGAGGTATTTTATATTGTGTGAAAAAAAGAGAAAATGTATGAATGAGTCCAGAATGAGAGCTATTTGAAAATCCAAACGCTTATTTCTCCATTCATTCTCTATTACAAAAGGAGTCACGTCTTCTGCTCGTTCTGAATCATTCATCAGTTCACACTACAATTATGGAAAGGGAGGAGAAGGGAACAGACTGAAAATAGAGAAAAAAGAGGAGATGAATTCAATTAGTTGGCTATGAATATGACTATACTTTATTTACATTTTATAATTGGAGACAAGAGATTCGGATGGTCAATGGTCAGTTGAGAGGGGAGGTCCGGAGATGACGTAGAAGTTATTTTGAAACATGGAAAATCTGGGGACATGGACAGATAGACAGGTTACTGTGAGAGACGCAGAGAAACTAGAGTGTCTGCTCGTATGCGTCTCTCTATCTCACTGCTAGAGTTTGTTCGCTTTTATCTTTCCCAGGTTGAAAAATATCAAAAAGTTGTCAACTAATAAAATGTTGAAAATTAGAGTGTATGATTTTCGGATCATCCAACTGAATTAGAAAGTAGTTATAAAAAGTAGTTATATTTCACTTTGCCGCAAGGCTGATACGTAGAGAAACGAGAGTGTCTGATTGTCTTCGTCTCTTAATCTCATCGCTAGACTTGGAACGCGTATATCTCCGTTAGTTTTGACTGTATCAGAAAGTTGTGAACTGAGAAAATATAGGAAATGTTATTACCTACATTTTGATAGTTTTCACTGAATTCTCAGCTTCTCCAGATAAACAAATTCAAACAAGAGAATAGTCAGCCTAACATGACTCACAAATTCTAAAACACAATGAGCCTTGTCATAAACTGATGAAAAAAGAATGAGTCCAGAAGACCTAGACCTAATTAAACGTCAATTTGAATGCAAATTTCGAAACGAGGACAGAAATAAAATATGGAACTAAGAACATTTGAAAAAAAATGGATGACCAAAAATTAATGATCTTTCGATTTCACATCAGAATCAGAACTTTTACTTTTCCGTAAAAATAGAAATACCACGATTATTTTTCAACGTAGTGATCTCAGAAATCCTCTTCTTTCTCTTTTTCTTTTTTTCTTTTTTTTTTCTATTCTTCCAGCATTCGAATGAACAGAGCGGAAACAAGAAACGGAACACTGCAAAAACACGGAGGCAACAAAAAAATAAAGAAGACGTGAAGAAAATCGGATTCAGAAGACATCAAAAATGGAATTTTTCAAATCTCTGCCGATCCCTTCTTCTTCGTCTGAAAGTACGTTCATCAATAAAACAGGCGAAAGGAGTGAGAGTGGGAGAATTTGTGAAGAAACAACTGCTGTTTTTGTGCTCAATGAGCTCTTCAATCTCACTTTTTGTGTCACTTTATCATTCATCTCATTTCATTTTTTGATGATCATTGCATTCTGAAGACAGGTGTTCCGACTCTGTTGAAATTTTTGCAGAAGTTTTTGCACCTAAAATTACTAGAAAAAAAATCTGAAAAACAAATATTCTGGGTTCCAACTAAAAAAAGAAAGACGTCATTTCAACTCACGCTCTTCTTACCATCTTCTACCGAGCTGAAAAACACTTGAGATCTAGAAAAAAAGAACATTCCGAGAGCTAAAAGTGAGAAACCGAACAGCACAAAGAAGACAAGTAGTAAGTAAAGTTTTTTCTTGCCACCAGTTTTCAGAAGGATTTTTACGGCACTTCCTCAAAAAAGGCCTGCAAGGCCTACCTGTCTGCAAAAAAGGCCTGCAAGGCCTACCTGTAAGTCATCATACCCCTGTTCATAATCCCAAGTACCTGTTTACCTGTTTACCTGGAAATTAAACCCCTACCGTATCCCTACCGTACCATACCGTCGTACCCTACCGTACCCTACCGTACCCTACCGTACCCCTACCGTACCCCTACCGTACACCTGCATACCGTACACCTGTTAATTAAAATTACCGTACACCTATTGACAAAAAAAAGGAAAAAAAGGCGATTATTATTTTAATGATCAATTACCATTATTACGGTTTACATCAGAGCAACCCAACATACGACCTACCACCACGGCGCCTAACAGAACAAAATGAATATAATGAGCATTTTAGGCTCCGCCCCTAGAAAACCCTCTCTTTCTCTGGGTCTCTCACTTTTTCTTTATTTCTAGTTTCATTTTTTTTTCTCTAACTCTCTCATTTTCTATCTCTTTCGCAAAATGTGCCAAAATTAGTGACATCATCTTTATTAATTACCTCAAGAAGCTCTTTTCTCAATGGGCACCTGGTACCAACTTGATTAATCAATTTTATAGAAAACCAGACAGACAAACACCACTTGTCTTTTATATATAAGAATGTTGTCCTGTTTTTTAGGAATTTCAATCGTAATTTCATTTAATTCTAACCCGGGAGGATTCAAACCCGCGTCTACTGAAGTATCCTTCAGCCCGGTTAGTATAGACTACTACATCCTCTGATCGACGAGTCTATCCGGTTCCGACACAGATAAGAATGGTGGGGGAAGTCAATATCAAAGAAAATGTCCTGTTTTTAGGAACTCAATTTTATAGAAAATGTCCTGTTTTTAGGAATTTCAATAGGAATTTCAATAGTAATTTCATTTAATTCTAACCCGGGAGGATTCAAACCCGCGTCTACTGAAGTATCCTTCAGCCCGGTTAGTATAGACTACTACATCCTCTGATCGACGAGTCTATCCGGTTCCGACACAGATAAGAATGGTGGGGGAAGTCAATATCAAAGAAAATGTCCTGTTTTTAGGAACTCAATTTTAAAGAAAATGTCCTGTTTTTAGGAATTTCAATCGTAATTTCATTTAATTCTAACCCGGGAGGATTCAAACCCGCGTCTACTGAAGTATCCTTCAGCCCGGTTAGTATAGACTACTACATCCTCTGATCGACGAGTCTATCCGGTTCCGACACAGATAAGAATGGTGGGGGAAGTCAATATCAAAGAAAATGTCCTGTTTTTAGGAACTCAATTTTATAGAAAATGTCCTGTTTTTAGGAATTTCAATAGGAATTTCAATAGTAATTTCATTTAATTCTAACCCGGGAGGATTCAAACCCGCGTCTACTGAAGTATCCTTCAGCCCGGTTAGTATAGACTACTACATCCTCTGATCGACGAGTCTATCCGGTTCCGACACAGATAAGAATGGTGGGGAAGTCAATATCAAAGAAAATGTCCTGTTTTTAGGAACTCAATTTTATAGAAAATGTCCTGTTTTTAGGAATTTCAATAGGAATTTCAATAGTAATTTCATTTAATTCTAACCCGGGAGGATTCAAACCCGCGTCTACTGAAGTATCCTTCAGCCCGGTTAGTATAGACTACTACATCCTCTGATCGACGAGTCTATCCGGTTCCGACACAGATAAGAATGGTGGGGGAAGTCAGTACCTTACCAATATTCGACTCTCCTTTTGTGTGACTGGCAACTCTCCCCGTCGTGGCAATCATCGGTTCGTCTTTGTCACTGCAGTCTGTCGATGCGCATGTTGTGTTTTTGTGGGCTTCTAGAAGTTGGTGGGACGCGGGGCTGAAAGTAATAGTTGAATTAAACGTGAATGGTGTAGCGGGAAACTTGAGAAACTATAAGCAATAGAATAAAACGGGGAAATTAATAAGACCTCCTTCTACACCGGAATGAGGGGAGAATGACTGAGTAGTGGTCTACTAGCAGATATGTGAAGAGGGCGGGGCCTATTGCCTGCGTCCCGTATGATTTCTCAAGGAGATAAGGTGACAGATGGTAACACGTGAAGAAAAATGCCCGAGACAATGTGTGAATCAGTTGACATGTTTACATGGGATATTGATATTGATGAAAGAGAATTGGAGGGTGAGCCCGACAGTCCGACAAAAAGACTGCTCGCAGCGTAACTGACCGAGTCTAACGGGATCCGACACAAGCGAGAATGGTGGGAGAAGTCAGTAGAAAAAGTATCAGTTTGTGAATTTAATAATCTCGCATGAAGAAGTAACTTGAGAGAGAAAATAAAAAGAGCTTAGGGAAGACCGGTAGAATGCAATGAAAAACAGAAAGAGAACCCAAAAAGAGAGGACTGCTCAGTGCGGCAGCGAAAGGGACAACTGGCTTCATTCCACCGGTTTGACCTCAAAATGACTAAGGGGCGTGTCCTGTTTGCAACCATCTGTTTGATTTCCCAAGAAGATAAGTGACAGGTGGGAGTGTTTATGACAGAGAATAACAAAAAGAACACAGGCCGATATCTTTACATTCAAAATTAATATGTTTGCATGATCCAAGTTCACACCCTCAATTCACACATCTATCAACTAGTGCAAATACTGTTTTCTGGGAAACATCGATTAACTGAAGGTGTTCGAAATTTTAACATTGAGACAGTGATAAGAACTACAAATTCATTTAGAATTAGTAGCAACTATCGTTGTTTATTAGCTATAAAAATACATTGTTTATTCTTCAAAGAGCTGTGTTTTGAGTTGTGTTAGCGAGCTTCCGATTCCAGTTTGTGTCGGAAGAGGTTTTGACATAAAGAGGGTTTTCATCGTGGAATTCGTCGTTCTTTCGCTTTATTGTGTGCGTTTTTAAAAAATTTTAGCTGATAGTTGCTACTAATTCTAAATGAATTTGTAGTTCTTATCACTGTCTCAATGTTAAAAATTCGAACACCTTCAGTTAATCGATGTTTCCCAGAAAACAGTATTTGCACTAGTTGGTAGATGTGTGAATTGAGGGTGTGAACTCACTTAATTGCCTGTTTTCCCCGGTTTTTCTTCTCTTTCTTTAACTTGCTAACTTCGCCTTTTTCTCCCGGTTATTTTACCCCTTATGCCAATTCTCTCACATTTTCCTTCATATGTTACTAGTCCATCTCGTGAGGGATGTATCTAGTCTCCCCATTTCTTATGTTTTTTCTTCTGTTATTCTTTCTGTCAATAAATATATATATAAACTTGGATCATGCAAACATATTAATTTTGAATGTAAAGATATCGGCCTGTGTTCTTTTTGTTATTCTCTGTCATAAACACTCCTACCTGTCACTTATCTTCTTGGGAAATCAAACAGATGGTTGCAAACAGGACACGCCCCTTAGTCATTTTGAGGTCAAACCGGTGGAATGAAGCCGCACTGAGCAGTCCTCTCTTTTTGGGTTCTCTTTCTGTTTTTCATTGCATTCGCTCTACCGGTCTTCCCTAAGCTCTTTTTAATTTCTCTCTCAAGTTACTTCTTCATGCGAGATTATTAAATTCACAAACTGATACTTTTTCTACTGACTTCTCCCACCATTCTCGCTTGTGTCGGATCCCGTTAGACTCGGTCAGTTACGCTGCGAGCAGTCTTTTTGTCGGACTGTCGGGCTCACCCTCCAATTCTCTTTCATCAATATCAATATCCCATGTAAACATGTCAACTGATTCACACATTGTCTCGGGCATTTTTCTTCACGTGTTACCATCTGTCACCTTATCTCCTTGAGAAATCATACGGGACGCAGGCAATAGGCCCCGCCCTCTTCACATATCTGCTAGTAGACCACTACTCAGTCATTCTCCCCTCATTCCGGTGTAGAAGGAGGTCTTATTAATTTCCCCGTTTTATTCTATTGCTTATAGTTTCTCAAGTTTCCCGCTACACCATTCACGTTTAATTCAACTATTACTTTCAGCCCCGCGTCCCACCAACTTCTAGAAGCCCACAAAAACACAACATGCGCATCGACAGACTGCAGTGACAAAGACGAACCGATGATTGCCACGACGGGGAGAGTTGCCAGTCACACAAAAGGAGAGTCGAATATTGGTAAGGTACTGACTTCCCCAACCATTCTTATCTGTGTCGGAACCGGATAGACTCGTCGATCAGAGGATGTAGTAGTCTATACTAACCGGGCTGAAGGATACTTCAGTAGACGCGGGTTTGAATCCTCCCGGGTTAGAAATAAATGAAATTACGATTGAAATTCCTAAAAACAGGACATTTTCTATAATATTGAGTTCCTAAAAACAGGACATTTTCTTTGATATTGACTTCCCCCACCATTCTTATCTGTGTCGGAACCGGATAGACTCGTCGATCAGAGGATGTAGTAGTCTATACTAACCGGGCTGAAGGATACTTCAGTAGACGCGGGTTTGAATCCTCCCGGGTTAGAATTAAATGAAATTACGATTGAAATTCCTAAAAAACAGGACAACATTCTTATATATAAAAGACAAGTGGTGTTTGTCTGTCTGGTTTTCTATAAAATTGATTAATCAAGTTGGTACCAGGTGCCCATTGAGAAAAGAGCTTCTTGAGGTAATTAATAAAGATGATGTCACTAATTTTGGCACATTTTGCGAAAGAGATAGAAAATGAGAGAGTTAGAGAAAAAAAATATGAAACTAGAGATAAAGAAAAAGTGAGAGACCCAGAGAAAGAGAGGGTTTTCTAGGGGCGGAGCCTAAAATGCTCATTATATTCATTTTGTTCTGTTAGGCGCCGTGGTGGTAGGTCGTATGTTGGGTTGCTCTGATGTAAAACGTAATAATGGTAATTGATCATTAAAATAATAATCGCCTTTTTTTTCCTTGTTTTTTGTCAATAGGTGTACGGTAATTTTAATTAACAGGTGTACGGTATACAGGTGTACGGTATACAGGTGTATGGTATACATGTGTACGGTAGCGGTACGGTAGGGTACGGTAGGGGTACGGTAGGGGTTTAATTACCAGGTAAACAGGTAAACAGGTACTTGGGATTATGAACAGGGGTATGATGAATTACAGGTAGGCCTTGCAGGCCATTTTTGAGGAAGTGCCGTAAAAATCCTTCTGAAAACCGGTGGCAAGAAAAAACTTTACTTACTACTAAGACACATACATACATACAATTCATTTCATTCCTTTTTTCCGAACGATGAAAATGAAGAGAGGAGTGTCTTCGTAAATGGTTCAGAAGTCCCACGACAGATCGAGAAATCCTCGTTTCGAGACTGAAATGTGTTCATTATTTCAAACAAGACTGGATGTCAATAGAGCGCGTCTGCATTGGTTCTGATGGTCTCTACGTGCTGAATGTATTTTGAAATTTAAAAGAAGTTTCAATCGAAAAATATTGAAATTTCAGAATGTATTACAACGATTTCAAAGTGGAACTGCAACGCATATACATTCAATAATGTTCTCACTTTCAGAATCCATCCCACCTGGACTTCAAATGTTCTCCAATGGCTGATTACATCGATAGGGAACTGCGATTAGTTGTAGAATGTACACCCAATTCTTCTCCGCGTCAGTTACAGGTCCTCCAACGACGTCGAACGACAGAAAGAATACTTCGAGCCGACAGGAATCAACATAGATCCAATCTGAAGAAAAACGAAAATTAGAAAAGGAAAATTAGCTAGTTGACGCTTCATAATTAGGTGGTTGATTCTAAAATACTGAATATATTTCATTTCTGCGTGATTTTCGGCTCAATCGTTCTCATTGATTTCATCGGAATAGTCGATTTTGGAACTAAAAATCTTCCGAAACTGTCAATTTATGAAAATTCTAATATCTTGAAATTTAGAATGTCTGTAAATCTGTAATAAATAAACGAAAACGTAAGTTTATTGGAAATTTCAATCAAACTCTTAGTTCACTTGTGAGAACTCAGAGAATTTTCGGCGATATCGCCGACCAAATCGGCGCGCGCGCCGAAGTGAGGCCGGTGGTCGCCGGCGCTCCGGCCGATTTACCCGGCGAAAGCGCCGATTCACGCGGCGCTAACGCCGAATTTAGAAGTGGCGCTAACGCCGATTCTAGGCCGCTGTCCCTTCCTTCCCCTCGGTTCCTGATCAGGTTATCGATTTTTGAAAAATAAATTTTATTGAAAAGCCAACATAACAGCAAAAATGATGAATAACAAATCGGGGTAACAAATTATAATTAGTTTCGAGTCCTCCTCCATTGCTTAGTCATTCCCCTCATTGAACAGGTCGTCTTCCTCGTGTACTGTTTCGTTTAAGTCCACCGGAGTAGTTGACTTCTTTTTCTGAGCAGGTCCGGACATGACAAGTTTTGAGCCACCTCGCTGGAAAAAAGAATGTTTTATAGAAAATTTTGATTTGGGAGATGATTACCTTTCTGAACTGAAAGTTCCCGCTGCCTGGTGTTGGTCCTGTCGTGTAAACTGAGTCTTTTAGCTCTCTTCTGAAAATGTTTTTAAATTTCACTATCAGAAAAGAAGTCCAATTTTAAAATTTCCGACAGATTCTCAATTTTCTTACTGTAAATATCACTTACCTAGTACTTGACTTCTTTTTCGTCGTTTATTCATCTCGAATCAGTGAATAATCATTACTCAGAGTAAATATATGAAAAAAATCATTAAAAAATACTCAACAAATAATGAGTCAATATGGATCTGCGCAAGCAAACATTCCAAGGTCCGGCCAACGAACGGCATAAACGCCGTTTCCTGGCCGCAGCTGCGCCCTTCCCTGGCCACGGCCTTCAATCAGTGCCATCTCGAGAAAAGGTGATGCAAGCGTGCTCCGCGCCACTTTGGCGCGAAGCACAAAAATTCAAATTTAATTATTTTTCAGACCAAGGTTTTTTACTTGTAAAATACCGTTTTGCGATGGAAAAGAAAGATTTTAATCATAATTCTAACAGTATAATCATAAGAAATACTTTTCGAGTAGAAAATTGCCAAAAAAAAGTGTTTTCCGGTACAGTTTGGAATGAAAAGACGCAAGTCGTTCATTTGTGTAGCGAAAAGTGATATTCGTTTGTGAATCTCGTTTGGTTTCGGAGTATTGTCTTCGATTCCAAAGTCCGCATCATCCAAATGTACATTTACTAAGAAATTGTAAAAGAAAAATAAAGAAATCAACTTTTATTATGAATAAATAGGAAAAAATAACGAAATGAAGATATTCCGGCGCAGAGAGGTGCTGGTTAACGGGAGAAGTGAGCCTTTTTGACTAGTTCCGGTGAGCGAATTGTTCCTGAAAATGTTCATCCTCAACTACGACTTTAGAATAAACGGAAAGACACATAATGGAAAAATGGACCTGTCGGAAAAAACATGAAGAGTCCGTCAAAATTGGGCTTCTCGTGTCGCTGGCGAGCTCGGAGAAAGCAGATGACTGTTGAGTTATCTAGAAACATGCATTTTTCAGATTATAAATAGGGACCGCAACATTTTTTTCAAACTCAATTTTTCAATAAAAATTTCATCCCGACCTGTTCTTCAGGTGAATAGAAGTACATTCCCAAAATTTTTCCCGAAAATATTCACACTCTTTGAAGTTACAGGCCATTTTGTGACCCAAGGTTTCTACTGAATTTCTCTTGGGGAATTCTTTCGTTTTCCTGACCACGCAAAAAATATTTTCTATTTTCACGTTCAATCCTTCAAATTTTTGTAAAATTTGGGAAAGTTCGAACCTGAAACCTTTTGATTAAAAACCCAGCGTGTTATCCACTGAACTAAATGACCACAAATCTGACGCTAATAATTGGAAAATATATTTTTGACGTGATTTTTTAAAATTCAAGAGAATTTTTTGAAGGATTTTCAGCCTATTTCGAGATAAAACATCAAATATCTGAAGTTCCACAATACGGATTTTTTAATTTTCAAGTGGGTCTAGATCGAAATTTTGCGTAGAATCTGATTCCGTCGAGAAACGATGCGAGTCTGACTTGCATTAACCTGAACTGTCGGGAAAACTACTTTTCTTTCTGAGCCTGTCGTCTTCCGGCACCGGATAAATCGCATTTTACGAACTATTGAGTTTTCAAATTTTGGCCCCAGGTACCTGAAGAGATGACCAAAAAGAATATGTCAGAAAATATATAGGTAATCACTGTAAATTTTTTGAAGTGATGCCTCGAAGTTCAGCTGGCTCCCAAAAAAATTCGACAACACGAAAATTGAATTTTCTTTCAAAACCTATTAGAGTATGTCAAGAACTACTAGAAACAGTAAAAAAACGATGCGAGTCTGACCTACAACGATCAGAACGTGACATTTTTCTGTTCGAAGCAAAACGTTTTTTCACTTTTCTGAGAAAACCAATTATTTGGGTGAAACGTGAGTGTGTTCATTGAATTCTACGTACTCGATTACGTGGGGGTTAAAAGTTTTCATTCTGTTTTAGCTTTCTGGGCTCTCAGGGCAGACCGTCAAACATTTCAACACCCTCCCCATGACGCCCCAAGAGAAGAAAATGAAAAACTCCGCCCACGTTCATTGCGGTCCCTAATTATAAAAATTGAAAAACTCTGAATTTAGCGAAAAATCGTATGTTTGTCTTCGTTTCTTACCTTTCAATGCCTCTTTAGTATCGCAGTAGTCGCCATTGTTCGTCGTTCGAGTGAAAAGCACTTCTTTCTGTAAAACTTTGATATTCTGGCCCGTATATCGAAGATTTTTAAAAAATTCATAGCGGAATAAAGAAAAATAGAAATAGTTATCCCATATAATAATTATTTTGTGAAAAAAAATGAAAAAAAGTTGCATTAAAACACATAATTCATTGTTATTATCAAAACAATTTTTCTTGACATTTTTCTGAGCCCGCGAAAGTTGCCGCCTTTGAATTTAATAACGCCCCTTTTTTGCAGTCTCCGGCAGGGTTTTTCGCAAACCGCCGCGCACTTATTTCGCGATTTATTTTTCAGCTTCGATTTTTGAAGTATTTGTAAGCTGTGAAAGGGTTTTGTTGCACGTGTTCTCCATATGTAGTGGTAAAAAAGAAAACAGCGGAACAAGGCATGTTAATTTCCTAATTTTCGTTTGAAAAAACGCGAAAAACGTCGGAAATTCGGAAAAATCTGTTGAACGATGACTCGGAAGAAGAAAACTGTAGCAAGACAAGAGAACGGACAAAGAAAATATGGAAAATAACATATTTATTAAGAATTAAACAGTGAATAACGTTTTTAAACATGTTTAATCAAATTTTAATGCTGAAAAGAAATTAATTCATTTACGGAGCATGAGGATTCCAGTTAAAACCTCCGCAAAACTGAGCAATATCGAATAAGACCGAAATCAGCAGTCATTCCGTGTTTCTTCTTTTTTAGATCGATGATTATCAGGGTGCTCAACCGAAGATAAAATCGAATAAAAACCGATTTTTTCCACCGGTGAAAATCGTTTCGTCAACCGGTTAAATTCGATCGGTTTTTCAAAAACAAAAACCGGTTTGAAATCGAACAAAAATCGGTGAAAAATCGATTTTCTTCGATTGTGTTTTGAAAAAAACCGTTCGATTTCGGTTTTCATCGGTTTAGAAATCGATTGAAAAACCGATTATTTTTCGATTTTTACCGATTTTCATCGGTTTTCTCGGAAAGTTCAAAATCTACGGCAATTTGTCACGTTTCAATAACTTCACACTTTTTTCTATTTTTATAGAAAATTTGAGCAAACATGAGAAATTGTCAATTTTAACGTCAAATCTAAATTACGAACAGTGCAAAATATGATAAAAAATTTTTTAAACAATTAAAATGTATTCCAGTCAAAAACAACGAAAAATAAAGCATCAAAATACGCTGAAAAATAAATCGCGAAATAAGTGCGCGGCGGTTTGCGAAAAACCCTGCCGGAGACTGCAAAAAAGGGGCGTTATTAAATTCAAAGGCGGCAACTTTCGCGGGCTCAGAAAAATGTCAAGAAAAATTGTTCTTGATATAAAACGATGAGAAAATTAAAAATTGAGGCTGAAAGCGCAAATGCGCTCCACTGAAAATCACGTTTTCCCGCTTTTTTTTTTGAATCGAGATGGCACTGATTGAAGGCCGTGCCTGGCCGCCTCCTCTCCGCCCGGCGCGATTGCGGCGCTTTCGCCGATCTGAAACTTCTTGCTTCCTAATCCTGCGCCGTTCGTTAATCATTCGGCGAAAGCGCCATAACAGGCGGCATTAATGCCATTTTCAGCGGCGCACGCGCCGATCCTAGGTCAAAAATTCTCTGAGTAATTCTCTTGTTTTTCGATGACTGGAGAGTCCACTGCTGAAGAGGCCGTGCTCTAAATTCCAGAAGTGTTTTTTGTACAGTTCGGCTCAGAGAGGCATAGTTGAGTGCCAGTGGTAGCAACATCGAAATTTGACAGTGGCGAACTAGTGTGTATGATTCTTCGAAGTACCTTTTTAGGCTGAAAGAAAACGCCAAAGTGCCACTGTCGGACCACTACGTCTCTCTGAGGGGAACGGCCGAAACAAACGCGTCATTCCAAACCTAGCTGCGCCGAAAGTTTGGAAGAAATGTCTGCGTCTCTCACTGTCGCCGTACTCTCTCGTTGCTCGCCACTTCCTCGCCATTTTGAGGAGAAGTGACAGCGATCAAGTAGAATCGAGTTCGTTCGATCTGAAAGTGTTGAAACTATTAGAAGAGAACATGATACACTAGAATTTTAATCAATGAAAAATTTTTTTTTTTGAACCACACAACAACATGAAAGGCAATAACACATTACGATGATCGGGTAAAACAAGTAAAACGGAGATTAACTCAATATTTGAAAGAGTTGCAAGAATATCATGAGCATCACAAGTGACTTTTTATATTCCGGATGATCTCGATTCCTTTATTTTCTTGTTTCCGGAACAACCAATTAGACTCCAGCAACTGAAAAACATGTTTCATTTTATTTTTACTCCACATTTTTCAGCTTACTTGTCTCATCGTCCAACGCTCACTTTCCTTGATTCTCAGGAGCCCATCAATGACTTCATCGAGATCCGGATCGAAGGTGATCTTCTTGTCAATCTTCCACCTGTCCGTCGCATTATTGTTGAAGTCCGGAACGTCGGAGTTTCGGAACGCCGGGTTTCCCGTTAGAAGCTCCACGAGGACAGCCCCCAATCCCCAGATGTCCACAAGACATGTGTGGGTTTGGTTCCACACCACTTCTGGAGCGATGTAGCCAGGGGTTCCGACCAGGGTAGGACCTCTGAAAAAAAATAATTAATCGTCCAGATTTCAGAATTCAGTTTCCCAAACACACGAAATTCAGAATCCTTCAACCTAGAATTTAATAACCCGAATGCTGAAAGTATTCTGTTTTAGAATTCAAAGATCAAAACCTTAAATTTTGAAATTCGGGATTTCGGTTTCAAAGCCCCAGAGTCTAGAATACAAAATTCCAAATTTGGGATTCAAAATTTAAGTCACAGAACTCCAGAATCTAGAATCTCAAAATCACAGAATTGATCACAGAATTCTGAATTCGGTGTTAGTAATTCAGGGTTTAGTATAACAGAGAATTCGAAACCCAGAATTAGGAACTCAGAATTCTGAATCCAGAGTTTCAAAATCTTCAAAATTCAGAATCCTAGAATTCGTAAACCTATGATCAGAAGAGGAATATATTGATAACTTACTCTTCGAAGGTCGCGATTCCAAAGTCTCCCAGCTTGATCGCCCCGTCGCTTCCGAGGAGTATGTTCTCCGGTTTTACATCTCGGTGGATCATTCCTTTCCGGTGGCAATATTGTAGTCCGGTTCCTACACTCTTCATTATCATCGCAGAGTCGTATCTGTCTAATTTTCCATTCTGTTCCAACAGGTCTTCTACACTCCCGTCCATCTTCTCCATCACTAGATATACAGCAGTTGTTGACTTAAAAAAGTCGTAGATGTGAACGACATTCTGATGAAAAATCCTGGTGGCGTTTAGAAGCTCACGATTGATCACGTACTGATCGGTGTACTTCTTGGATCTAGACAGTGTCTGAAAGTGATGACTTGAATTATAATAACTTTGAAAATGCTAGACTCACCTTGATTGCTACAGACATCCATTCTTTTGATGTGAACTCTGCCACCGTTCCGAATCCTCCTCTGGCAAGACCTCGAACGAAGCAATAATCATCGATTCTTGAAGTGGGAGTTTTAACAGTTGACTCTTTTGATTTTTCAGAATCTTCAATTTTGGCTTTGATGAATTTTTCCTCGAGACGTTTGACATCCATCAATGCCAACTGAAGTCCTTTGTCGGATTTTTCATGCTTCTTTTTGTGCTGGTTCTCTTTGTACAGTTTGCGAGCGGCATCCTTCATGCTCGGTGCTCTGAAAAATTATTCTTACTCCAACTCCTTTTGTTACCATAAAACTCCCAGTAAAAGCAAATTAATAAGAAAAAAGAGCATCTACGAAAAACCAAAGTTTTCAGAATCTGGCTTTTTTAAACGCTTGCATTTTTCTGTTTCCGATTTCCTCTCCCATTCGAAATACCCCTCCTTATCAATCCTTGAACTCTTCCGTTGTCATGCGCGCAGTTGGCGCAACCGGTAGTGTTTTGTTTATTTTCAATGTTTTAATCCAAGTTCGGTTCCTCACATCGTTCTTTGTTTTTTTCTTGTTCTTCTCCAAGAAATTTTCCCAAGAAACCATTATTAGCATAGCTGTTGAACTCTGACCGAAATTAAGTTAAAGTTGGCGCAGCAAATTCAAACTTGTTCGGTAAGATTTTAGAAATTTTTTCGAGATTGAAGTTAAAAGATTTGAAATAGATCAAAAATCCTAATTTTGCACTTTTAAGCCGGTTATTGAGTTCAATCTGAAAACTATGATATTGAGTATTTCTGTGAATGAAATAGAAAAAAGCGAGGTGACCCAATAAAAACAGTAGGAGGGAACGAACTTGGGCAAACTTTTCCAAAATCAAAGTGTCTACCGACTGCGCCAATCGGAAAACACATTTATAAATAAAAAGGCATCCGAGAATTGATAAAGACGGGAGGAGATAAAGGAAGAGGAGAGAAGGAAAAGGGAGGAGAAGGGACATGAAGAAGGCCTATGATTGAAAAACTGCAGATTTTGAAATCTGAATTTCCGGTTTTTCGAGGACGCTCTTTCTAGCTCTATGCTCCGCTTTTCGTGGGACTATTTTCGATATCTTAGCTTCTCGACAAGAAATAAAATAATACTTACCTTGTGTCGCCATATTGTGTCCAGACGTTTCCATCTTGATCGGCAGACGCATACAAATCTCTACGGTATTTTGAGAAGTGAGTTGTAGGGGACTGATGAGCTTGGTATGATAGAATATATTTTCCTTTTGGATTGCCGTACTCATTCACACCATACACCTGCACACTTGATGACTTCAGCTTGTTGATGACAAGGAAAACGTCTTCTGATTCGTTCCCTTCAAGTACTCCACACAATCCGTGATTCTTTTTCAAGGAGAATCTGCAAAATGAAGAATTTTTATTTAATCCGACTCCAATCAAAACATACCTCGTAGTCTCTTCACCGGATGACTATTTCAACAATCTGACGTCCTTATCCATTTCCAAACAAACAAACAGCCCATTTTCGTGGATCGACTTGCACTGTCCTCTTGAATCAAAAGTCCAGCGGCATGGTTTCGATTTTCGGATGTCGTAGAGCTTCAGCAGGCCATTGTTTTGTTCCAAGATGATCTCATTCTCTCCGGAACTTGCCATTCTCGATACATACGATTGTTGGAACTGAAATAATTACGTAAATTATACAAATTTCAGAAAACTTCCACTGATTAAGAGGCAATGTCTCGCTTTAACCACCTTATACATCTGCCAAACTAATTCGTTTCGGCTCATTTTTTTATGTTGGTACCCTGCAAGGAGCATACTCCTTTAGGCTCCACCCCCTTTGACCAACCGAAACGATCGATGCAGTGAAAATGTTTCTTTCGAAAGATAGGATCAGTGTTTTTTTCAGAAATGAATTGACATCCTCACTATCTTCTTTGTTCATTTTATTAGCTGACAACTAACTCTAGTTGTCCTGTATCATGCAGAAAAATAACTTTTTGATAAAAAGTTTCTATTTTTCATGTTTTTGTCTTATCCTGATAATTTTTGACTCGAAAACATGAAGAAGGTATCTGTAACTAACTGAAACATGGTCAGAATTCAAATTTGCGTGAGTACTACTTTAGCTCTGAATAACTCAAATCAAAATTGTTTTTGATTTTCGACACACAGTCCCTTCTTACCATGGAAAGAGAGACGTTGAAATCATAGTTGTCCGAAATCCGGATGCCGGATTCCGGAAATTGAAAAATGTTATTTCGTACAAATATGGTTGAAATGTATCGAATTTCGGCACTTTTTTGATCATAACTCTCATTTAATTGCTATCTTTTGTAAGAAAAATGTCCATTTTTCAACTTCAATCGATCGTTTCGGTAGATCAAAGGAGGCGGAATGGGGATATGGTATAAATTTTTTAGACTTCCTAGGATACTAACATATCAAAAAATCAGCCAAAACAGAAACACACACTGAGCAGCTACATTTGACTCATCATGATTGGGCAGCGCTAAAAATCTCACAAATGAAGCAGTTCCACATGACTCATAATAGTTCAGCAGTGGCGAAATCATCTATTGTGTTTCATTTGGAACTAGAATTGGAACTCTTCCCCGATCCTAATTTGATTTTTGTATACGAACTCACACTTAGAATATCGGAAATTCCATTGGGTGTTCTCGGGTCAATCATCTTCACAGTCGTTCTCTTTGACTGCTTGTTCCACGTCGCCGCGAACATCATCTCGGTGTCGGCATTCCTGCAAGCTGCAGAGAATTCTTCGTCGTGGAGACCGAATATGGGAATCAGATTCGACGAATGGAGGTCGAGTCGCTTCATCCCAGTCGTCTTGTCAGTGACGAAGATTGCTGAAATAACTGTTCTTTTTTTATGAATTCCATTATACACTTACAGTCACACGTCCCGAAGACATCCGATGAGCTCCTGTCCACTTCAATTGTACTGTAGTGAGTCCCCGTGGAGCTGTCGAACAGAGCAGCAATATTCTCTGCACCACAAAATGTGAGACTTTTCAAAGGTTGGTTGAACGAAACTTTGGCTGACATTGCAGAAAAGAAAAGTAAAGAAAAAGAAAGAGAAAAGAAAAGGACCTGTGAAATGCCACGTGAAAATTCCACGCCATGCCACGTGAAAATGTGAAAAGGCCGGGTCACGTGAAGTTGTTTTCTTCTGAGTCATGCCAAAATATTAGAAAAGGTCGGCAGAACGTCGGATCTTCTTTCCAAGAATCGGACGGTGTTTCACTGTGACGTAAATGCCGAATTTTTTTGATCAGTCCAGCGGAGCGCGGTTGAGTCATTCATTTCGGAGGGCAATTCAAATTTTATTTTTTGACTAAATTAACAGTAACTAGGCGGAAAATAATTTTTTAAAAGTAAATTGAGAAAAAAAGAGATGAAAAAAGAAAAAATAATTTTTTAATTGAAAATGTTCATAATTTTTTTAATCGAAGAAAAACTTGCAGTGCGCGAAACATCTTCAAGATCTCTCAATTTTTTGAGTTCTGGAAAAACAAGAAGAGATATAGAAAATCTGTTAAATTAAAAAAATGTCATGTTCTTATCAATTTTCATACCCTCATACCACCAAAAATCTTTTTAAGGTCAACTTGATTAGGCAGATCTCAATTTTTGTTTTGTGCTCGTCACTTCTCTAACCGGGCTGAGGGATACTTCAGTAGACGCGGGTTTGAATCCTCCCGATCTAGTTATCAATGAAATTCCAATCGTGAATCCCAAAAACGGGATAATTTTTCATTTTCAACTTTGATATCAGCGAACTTCCAATCGTGAATCCCAAAAACGAAATGATTTTTTTGTTACTGACTTCCCCAACCATTCTTATCTGTGTCGGAACCGGATAGACTCGTCGATCAGAGGATGTAGTAGTCTATACTAACCGGGCTGAGGGATATTTCAGTAGACGCGGGTTTGAATCCTCCCGATCTAGTTATCAATGAAATTCCAATCGTGAATCCCAAAAACGGGATAGTTTTTCATTTTCAACTTCTTTATTAAATGAATTTCCAATCGCGAATCCCGAAAACGAGATGATTTTTTGTTACTGACTTCCCCAACCATTCTTATCTGTGTCGGAACCGGATAGACTCGTCGATCAGAGGATGTAGTAGTCTATACTAACCGGGCTGAGGGATATTTCAGTAGACGCGGGTTTGAATCCTCCCGATCTAGTTATCAATGAAATTCCAATCGTGAATCCCAAAAACGGGATAATTTTTCATTTTCAACTTCTTTATTAAATGAATTTCCAATCGTGAATCCCGAAAACGAGATGATTTTTTGTTACTGACTTCCCCAACCATTCTTATCTGTGTCGGAACCGGATAGACTCGTCGATCAGAGGATGTAGTAGTCTATACTAACCGGGCCCGAAATGGTAATTAATCAAGTTGGTACCCACTGCTCATTGATAGGCTTTTCTTGAGGCAATTAATCAAAATGATGTCACAAATTTTGACACATTTAGTGGGCGGAGCCTAAAATTCTCATTATATTCATTTCGGTCGGTTGGTCGTCGTGGTGGTAGGTCGCATTTTGCTCTGATGTAAAACGTAATAATGGTAATTAATCATAAAATAATAGTTCCCAGAAAAAATTTTCCTTTTTTTCCAATAGCTAGTTTTAATTAACAGGTGTACGGTGTACAGGTGTACAGGTGTACGGTAGTAGGTACGGTATTTAGAGAGTTTTTTTTAAAATTATAGATGAACAGGTACACAGGTAAGGACTTACCTGGGATTTGTGAAGGGGTATGATGAATTACAGGCTTTTTTCAGGTAGGCCTTGCATGCCTTTTTTCAGACAGGTACACAGGCGGTGACGTCACCCTTAGGGGTTGGGAAAATTCTTCTAGAAACGGGGTTGGGAAAATTCTTCCTCCATTCTACTTGGGAGAATTTGTGAAGAAACAACTGCTGTTTTTGTGCTCAATGAGCTCTTCAATCTCACTTTTTGTGTCACTTTATCATTCACCTCATTTCATTTTTTGATGATCATTACATTCGGAAGACAGGTGTTCCGACTCTAGGGAAAGTTTTGCAGACCGTTTGCACCCAAAATACTCCTAACATTACTAAAAAAGTAATCTGAAAAATAAATATTCTGAGTTCCAACAAAAAAAATGCAGACGTCATTTCAACTAGCTCTTCTTACCATCTTTTACCCATCTGAAAAACACTTGAGATCGGTAAAATGAACTAAAAGTGAGAAAACGAGCTACAAAAAGAAGACACATACTTAGGGACCGCAATGAACGTGGGCGTTTAGTTCTCTCAGAAAAGTGAAAAACGTTTTGCTTCGAACAGAAAAATGTCACGTTGAGATCGTTGTAGGTCAGACTCGCATCGTTTTTTCACTGTTTCTAGTAGTTCTTGACATACTCTAATAGGTTTTGAAAGAAAATTCAATTTTCGTGTTGTAGAATTTTTTGGGAGCCAGCTGAACTTCGAGCCATCACATCAAAAAACTTTCTGTGATAACCTATCTACATTCTGACATACTCTTTTTGGTCATCTCTTCAGGTACCTGTGGCCAAAGTTTGAAAACTCAATAGTTCGTAAAATGCGATTCATCCGGTGCCGGAAGACGACAGGCTCAGAAACAAAACTAGTTTTCCCGACAGTTCAGGTTAATGCAAGTCAGACTCGCATCGTTTCTCGACGGAACCAGATTCTACGCAAAATTTCGATCTAGACCCACTTAGAAAATAAAAAATCCATATTGTGGAACTTTAGATATTCGATGTTTTACCTCGAAATATGCTTAAAATCCTTCAAAAAATTCTCTTGAATTTAAAAAAACACGTCAAAAATATTTTTTCCTATTATCCGCGCCACATTTGTGCTCATTTAGTTCAGTGGATAACACGCGGGGGTTTTAATCAAAGGGGTTCTGGTTCGAACTTTCCCAAATTTTGCAAATATTTGAAGGATTGGACGTGAAAACAGAAAACATTTTTTGCGTGGTCAGGAAAACAAAAGAATTCTCCAAGAGAAATTCAGTAGAAACCATGGCTGACTAAAAGGTCCTGTAACTTCGGAGAGAGTGAATATTTTCGGAAAAAAATTTGGGAATGTACTTCCATTCACCTGAAGGACAGGCCAGGATTAAAACTTTAATGGAAAATTGAGTTTGAAAAAAATGTTGCGGTCTCTACACATACTATCCATCTTATTTTATTTCGTGTTCATTATACTCGAATCTCGTATTCTTTTTATTTAAGTTACTTTATTCTAGTTATTTCTTGTATTGGTCCCCCGTTAAATCAGCTCTATCTTTCTATTGTCTAACGTCCCGACACCCTCATCCTACACTACACTCTATATAAATGACGGCATCTGTGGGCTTCTTGACTCATGTTATATAAATATAACAGGGGACAAAAAGGCTACCGATGCAACTTTTGTCCAGGACAGATTCTGGGTCTCCAGATCAGTCCTTGCTCTCTCACCGACACCCACATACATTCCTTTGTCTCTGTCTGAGACTGTAAGGCCCCGCCCCCATACAGACAGAGCCTCCATTCCATTCCCTTCCCTCCATCATTCATTCTTTATGAGACCGTCGAGTTAAGACGCTCTCTTCTTTTTTCCCCTTTATTTTATCTTACTTATTTTTATAATGTTCTCCATTATTTTTTCCCTCACTTTGTTATACTTTTTCTTTATTGTTAACTCTTGTTATTTATATTCATAAACGGTTTAATTACCCAAGTTTGAGGTATCACCACATCAAAACGCATTCTACCACACACACTCGACGCTAAGATATTCTGAAGGGACCACCGGAAGATTATTTTATTGCATGGTGCATCGACCAAATTAGAAGGAACGATGCTGTCAGCTGCGAAAGCCCAAGTGACGAAGACGGCCACTCTTGTGGCAGATCTTGCGGAACACGCACAACGCTCGGTTGAGACATACAAGGACCTCCACACAGACGCTCTCAGAGACCACGCAGAAGAAATCACCAGTGAAGCAAAGAAGCTACAGAAAACCATGGAAAGGCTCAAGAACTACATGGAAGCACTGGAAAAGGGATTTGATGCGACGGTAAAAGACAGAGACCCAACACAGGAGGAACTGGATGTTCTTGACACATATGCGGTAAAGTATGCCGATGCATACGAGAGAGCCGCAGAGGTCCTCGACGACCTCAACATTGAGCTCGAAAGAGCCACGGAGCAGTTGGAGGATTATCGATCCACTCGTTCATCACGAAGCGTTCAAGAGGCAGAAGATAACCAAGAGGATCCATTGCATGAAGCAGAAGGAAACCAAGATGTTACGCTGCAGGAAGACGCCACAGATGAAGTACGGAACGATAACAAAACGCTCATTGAGATTCTACAAGGATTTCAAATGGCCAACTCAGTCAAGCAAACAGAATTGAAGAAGTTCAAAGGAGACAGATGGGAGTTCGAAAGGTTCATGACCATTTTTGAAGAGGTCATAGGGAAATCGAACATGCGTGAGTTATTGAAACTCAACTATCTCTTGAACGCCCTGGAAGGAGAACCCAGGGAACACATCGAATCGTTTGAGCTGACGGACGCCAACTATCGACCAGCACTTGCCGCCCTAAAAAGAAGTACGGGGACAAGAAAAAGGCTGTTTCGGATTTACTATCCAGGCTTAAGAAGGAAGAAGCCAGGAGCGAGTCTATCAAGGACCAAAGGAGACTACTGGACAAAGTAACGGCCATAGCCAACCAGTTGCTGCTCACGGACAAGACAATAGACAACACGCTCACACAAGAACTGATCATTGAGAAGTTCAAGTTCCAAATCCGTAAAGACGTATACGGAAGTAAGTTGGATCGACCTGAAGATTGGACGATCAGACAACTACTCAAAGACCTGGACAGAACCATCACCAGAGATGAAGAACTCCAGGAAATGCTATCGAAACGGGCACAAGACAAAGGTGGGAAGGACGGGAAGGACAAGAGACCAAATAATCGCTACGAGAAATCTTCCGAGGAGAACAATCGATTCCAGGAGAAGGCGGCGAAGAAGTGTTTGATCTGTAACCGTGAGAACCACTACATGTCTCAATGCAGAACAATGCCCAATCCACTCGACCGTACGAAATTTTTGGAAAAAGAAGATAGATGTGGTCAATGTTTACGCAAAGGACACAAGACGTCAAATTGCCCTGGCAGAATCTGCAATAAGTGCAACAAGCCGGGACACCACTTCGGTAACTGTCCAAACAATGACTCAACTTCTCATCAGAAGAAGACGGAGAAGAAAGACAAACAGAAGCCGACACAGGGACGAACGATGGCTGCAAGCATCAACGCGGAGTGTAACCATGAGTCACAAGATTCAAACGAAGAGGACACGAAAGACAGAAAGACTGCTGCAGCAACGACTTGTCCAAGCGGGGACACCACAACTTCTATTCCAACTATACAAGCTGAAGCGTACAATCCACACAATTCCAAATGGGAACGCATCTCACTGATGATCGACACTGGAGCCGATCTAACATTCATTTCGGAGAAGATTGCGAACAACTGGAAACTCCCAATCATAACACAGGTAAAGCGCGATGGATCCATTATGGATGAAACGCGGATCGCGCGGATGCTGTGGGTATGTCAGATGGATCCATTATGGATCCATATGGATCCACGCGTGTCAGATGGATCCATTATGGATCCATATGGATCCATCCACGGAAACTCGAGGGCGACCGCCATCCTCCCCATCCATATTCCATCCGCGCGCGATCCGCGTTTTAAATGTGGACGCATTAGGGATCCTATGTGGATCCATATTCGATATGGACGCATATGGACCCACAATGGATCCATCGCGCTTTACCTGTGAAAGAAAGATAAGTTCTGCCTTACTACTTTTAAATCAGGAGAACCTAGTCCAGGAGAATACGCACTTACGAAAGTGAAATGCAGAGGACCAAATTCGAACAAGGAATTGGAGATCACACCCTACATATCTGATAAATTGGTAGGAAGGATCAAGAAGAGGACGCTTCCACCAGAGGACATGATGTACATCCTGAAGAACGACATCAGGATGAACAAGGACGCTTTTGAGACATCAGTCGTGCCAGATATGATCATCGGCGATGATTTCGTCACACTGATTCTCACTGGAAACATGGTACGTCTACCATCAGGAATGGCACTGCTGGATACTGTATTCGGGAATACAACGATTGGACGACCGAGAGATTCACGAATCGAGCTCAATCCATTGGAACACTACATGTTCACCGCAATTGGAAACACAGCAATCGATGAAGCTCAAAGAGTCGAGGAGCAGCAGAAGAAAGACACCACCATGAAGAAACCAGAAGAATTCACAGGATCGCTTGTCAACGAGAAAG
The DNA here is from genome assembly GCA_002259235.3 of Caenorhabditis latens. Taxonomy (NCBI): domain Eukaryota; kingdom Metazoa; phylum Nematoda; class Chromadorea; order Rhabditida; family Rhabditidae; genus Caenorhabditis; species Caenorhabditis latens. The sequence continues at coordinate 5,484,100 of CM056092.1, read as the reverse complement.
CAGAAATGGAGCGAGCAACTGTGGAACACTTCAAGAGGACTGTGGAAAAGAGAGATAAGTCATATTATGTTCGTTTGCACATGAAAGAGGATCGCGAGGAGTTACCGGATAACTACTCAATCGCTGAGAAGAGACTCGTCAGTGTAGGACGCCAATACTCGAAAGAAGTATTGAAAACGATCGACACGGTATTCCAAGATCAGCTCGAGAAAGGAATACTGGAAATCGTTGACGCGAACGAACCAACAGGAAAAAGACTTGTACACTACAATCCACACCAACCAGTCTTCACGCCAACGAAAACAACTACAAAATGTAGAGTGGTTGTAGATGGCTCCGCACACTTCAAGAACAAACCATCCCTCAACGACCAGATACATCAAGGACCGACCATTCTTCCGGACTTGATGGGGATGCTCTTACGTTTCCGCTCAGGAAAAACAGCTGTCACCTCGGACGTCGAGAAGGCTTTTTGCAAGTCTATCTACATGAGGATGACAGAGATGCTACAAGACTGCTGTGGGTAAAAGACATCAACAAGGACTTCAAAGGAGACAACATCATGATGCTCCGCTTCACTCGAGTCCTTTTCGGTCTAAATGTAAGCCCTTTCTTATTAGCAGCAACGATTAACCATCACCTGGAAACAATCAACGACCAGGACATGGCCCGTGAGATGTCGAACAACCTGTATGTGGACAATCTTCTGATGACGACGGATATGGATCCAGGGAACATACTCAAACTATACAGTTGCCCAAAGGAGACGTTCAACGAAATGGGAATGAATCTACGAGAATTCACAACCAACTCCAAGGAACTGCGAGAGATGATTCCGGAGAAGGACGCGTCAGAAGAAACCATGCCCAAAGTATTGGGAATACCATGGGACATCAACGATGACCAGCTGATCATGGAGGTAAAGCTGGACAATTGCAAATCCAACTCAAGAAGAACGGTTTCGAGTGTTATACACGGAATCTTCGACCCACTCGGATCGCTCGCAGCCCTCGTACTACCAATGAAACTGTTCCAAAGAGAACTATGGATGGATGAGTACGATTGGGACACGCCTTTGAACAAGGAACACGAGATCCAATGGCAACAATTGGTGGAAGACATCCAAGGATTCAGCAAGAGGATACCACGTCACGTAATCAGTAAGTCACTTAACAACAAATTAGTGACTTTCACGGACGCCTCGAAGGAAGCTACCGCATGGACAATTTATGTTGTCAACGAGATGGGATGCCACCTGATCTACGCCAAATCAAAGGTCAAACCGTTGAAAGAAATTTGGACAATTCCGAAATTGGAGATGCAAGCACTTGAGATGGGTACAGTCAACACCCTGAAGACCATTGAATTTCTGAAACTTGGAAACATCAACGTCACCGAAATCAACATTTTCACGGACTCCACGATCGCACTCAGTTGGGTGAAAGGAGCAACGGACAAGAAAGTGGTTGGAATCCTTGTCGCGAATCGATTGAAATCTATCTACAACACAGTGGACCAAATCACGGACATGGGAATTCTAGTGAGTTTTGGACATGTTGCTTCAGAAGAGAACCCAGCTGATCTGGGGACACGAGGCTGCAACCGAGAGCTTGCGGACAACAAATTGTGGTTCAACGGACCAATTCCAATCGGACAAACATTGGAACAATGGGTTCAAGAACGAGACACTTTCCACCTCAACACGGAGGTTCACCACGCGTATGGTACGATCACGACTGGACAAGATCAAGTCACAATCTTCAATTGCGACGTCACCAACGACTATGTCAAGATGATCCACATTGTGGCATACGCTATGAAGTTTCTGAAGAGACGCCTGGCAACAGGAAAGGACAAGCTTGGAAATAAAATCCCCGAGTGGATGGAATTCACGAATTCACCCACAATCTCAACGGAGGAGTTCAAGAAAGCAAGAGAGATCCTTATCAAAGATCAACAGAAACTCATTACGCCACAACAAATCAATAAGTGGAACGATCTTGGAGTGACAAAGGATGAAAGAGGAGTCATGGTTTGCATTGGAAGAATGAAGAACGCCGAGATGGAACACGAAACCAAGTTTCCGATATTGCTGCAACCGAACTCAGCATTGGCAAAGATGATCATTCTCCACGAACACGGAAAGCTCCACTTGTCTGAAAACCATACCATTACGGCGATACGAAAGAAGTACTGCCTGCCGAAGATTCGTCAACAAGTGAAGAAACAATTGGCGAAATGTGTACCTTGCCAACGGGTATCTAAGTTACCATACAAGTACCCCGACATGGCGCCACTCCCAGCGATGAGAGTTTCGAAAACACGCCCCTTTGGGAACATCGGGATCGACGGATTCGGACCGATCGACTACAAAGGACCAGATGGAACGACACAGAAGGCCTACGGGATCATCTACGTATGCATGGTCACCAGAGCAACCCACATAGAAGTCGTCACCGATCAGAGAGCGTCGTCATTTCTACAATCACTACGCCGATTTATCGGAATTCGAGGAATGCCGACAAAAATACTGACGGACAATGGAACGAACTTCACACTGGGATCCAAGATCGTAAAGGACGCGATCGACTCCTCGGACTTGACAGAAGAAGTACGAAACTTCTTACGCATCCGAGACATCGAATGGAAGTTCATCACACCACTTTCCCCCTGGAAAGGAGGGATGTATGAAAGGATGGTGAAGATCGCGAAGCAGTCCTTCATGAAGGAACGACGTCTCCAGAAGCTCAACTTGGAGGAGCTCCAGACAGTGTTCCATGAGGTAGCGGCGATGATGAATGATCGACCGCTCACGTATCCAGACAACGAGATTGGAACACAAAATCCAATCCGACCATCAGACTTCATGACGCCAAGACTTCCAGTTACACTACCATTAGAATCAACGCTCACTTCGCTGGAAGACTACATGCCATCAAAAGAAGCTCAAGCGGTTGAAACACGAAAAGGGACGATCAAAATGCTGGAAGCATCTATCAACGCGTCAGAAAAGATTTGGAGACGATTTTCGAATGAGTATCTTACAGAACTCAGAACACACCACAAGTCACGAATGGACAAGAAACGAGGATCAGCCAGTCAACCCAAAGTCGGACAATGCGTTCTTCTATGGGAAGAACAACCAACGCCTCGGAACGTGTGGAAAATCGGACAGATCAAGGAATTGGTGAAGACACCGGATGGATCAATTCGGGAAGCAATCGTCAAGACAGTCACAGGAAATGAGCTGCGTAAGTCGATTAACCACTTGATCCCACTCGAGTTGGACGAACCGGACGCGGAAGAAGCGCCTGACGCGGAAGAGACAAGTCAAATGCCGGAAGACGTGCCAACACCGACAGTCACAGAGGACGACCAGGAGAGAAGGTATAATTTGAGAAAAAGGAAGGCTATGAACTACGCCGAAGATGTGGATCACGAAGTCTGCTTCTCAAAGAGCTCGCCAACGACATTCTCCTCAGTCCTACCAATCACATTGGTAATGCTGATGTGTCTCATCGGAAACGCCTTTGGAAAGGATATCCGAGGAAACAGCACTGCTACGCCATACTGCTCTAACCACGGGATACACATCACAGGACGATTCGAAACATTTGAGACATGTGTAGAAGAATATTGCACTAACTACCACAGAATCAAATGGAACAACAACAATGAATACGACGTCTGGATCCCACAAGAGAAGAAAATAAGGCCACACCACGCAACCATTAAAATTTTCGACGGAAAAACGATGAAGACGTGGCAACTGGAATGCCAAGCAGTACCATTCTGCGAAACGATTGACTGCACGATTTGTTGGACGAACATTCTCAATCCGGAATGCCACATATGGTGGGCAATATTGGGACTGGCAGCAACGGCATTCATCGGTCTACTGATTATCCACTCGGTATGTTTTACGCCTATCAAACTAGTGGCTACATTCATACTCGGATGGAGACTAACTCGGTTCATATGGTTATGCACATCAACGCTGATCATGGCTATCTGGACGAGATGCAAATGCAATTGGACTGGGACGAATCGACGACGATACAACAGGATGAGAACCATTGTTCTACTGCTCGCTGTTATGATGACACCCCTCACAAAAGGATGTCAACAGATCGACGTCTACACACAATTCCAGAAAGTTTGCTCTCAAGAGAACGAAGGACAATGTGAAGTTTTCACGGAAGTCGCCATGGACCTCAGCAGCACGCACAGAGAAGGATGTACTCGACTAGAGAAGAATGGAACGGTCCTAAGAGACATTCGAATTCGACTACTGGACATCCAACAGGAGTGCACTAAGGAAATCATAACCTACACGCAAGAAGTTCAAACGCGAGTCTGGTCCTCGAAACGATGCCCGGGAATGGGTAGCTGTACAGGAGGAAAATGCCAAGACGTCAATCGGACGACGCTCTTGCCAGAACTCAGCAATGCGAACCAATACCTCGGAAATACATACTGCACGGAATCATGTGGAGCAATCGGATGCGGTTGTGGTTGGTTCAGCTCAGGATGTATGTTCTACAGGATTTACGCCTTTCCAACTTCATCAGACGAAGTCGAAGTATTTCAATGCCTCGACTATCAACCGACCGCACGACTCCAGATCACCTCAAGTAAGCTGAACACCAGAGACAACAACGTCTTGGACAAGGAAGTTATAGTTCCAATTGGTCAGTCCATCACATGGGAGGACATGATCATCACGATCGATTCGATTTGGACACCGCCGACTCCAACACTCAGCTCATGGTTCATCCAGAAGAGAGGTAATGTAGCAACATGGCCACGAAACCAGGTACCTACGATCACGTGCGACAAAGACAAACGCAATTGCAATCTACATGAACACTGCACATGTACATCAGCAGAATCCGAGATGCAATGCTACTGTGATGAAGATGAAGTGAAAGCGGCGTTTGATTCACCACAACGACATCTCCCAATCCGAGAAGGACATTGGAGACTGGAAGTGAGCAACGACACCGTACAAGCAGTCACAGGAACAGCGACTATGAAGATTACTATGAAGATCCTGAAAAAATGGTCTACAGTAACGATGCTTTCCGAGGACAGATGCAAGGCTACATCCAAAGAAGCGATCGGATGTTACGCCTGTGAAGCAGGATCAACAGCGGAAGTCAATTGCTACACGCGAAAAGAAGACACCATGGCAAATGTAAACTGCGGAAAGGAAGTCTTCGCTATCCGATGTACGCCAACCGGACACAATACGAACCTCACGTTTTTCTCAAACAATGCAAAACTCAGACGATCATGTTCGATCAGCTGCGGAGGAAACAGTGAAGGATTCGAGATCAATGGAAACCTGAAGTATTCAGGTTCAATTTGGACATCGATCTACAGAGCAATTCAAGGAGATTCGACGCTCTACAACGAGATCAACTTTCCGGACATCGGACACGTCATCGACAGCTACATCGGATACATGAAAACGGTCATCACGGTATTGGCAATAGTCGGAATTGGATTCCTTCTCACATACACGATGATAACACAAGCCGGATTCAAAATTGTCAAGAACGTCCTGAAAGGAATAATTTTCATCATCATGATGCCAATCGAGATCATATGTTGTATTTATTTTTTCTTCAAGCGCCGACGTGCCAGAAATCGGCCAAAAACGGAACACGTGGCTTAAAAGCAATCCTGTATTATGGCCGGGGAGGCTCAGTGGATAACACGCGGGGTTTTAATCAAAGGGGTTCTGGTTCGAACTTTCCCAAATTTTGCAAATATTTGAAGGATTGGACGTGAAAACAGAAAACATTTTTTGCGTGGTCAGGAAAACAAAAGAATTCTCCAAGAGAAATTCAGTAGAAACCATGGCTGACTAAAAGGTCCTGTAACTTCGGAGAGAGTGAATATTTTCGGAAAAAAATTTGGGAATGTACTTCCATTCACCTGAAGGACAGGCCAGGATTAAAACTTTAATGGAAAATTGAGTTTGAAAAAAATGTTGCGGTCTCTACACATACTATCCATCTTATTTTATTTCGTGTTCATTTCTTTCTTTTCCCCAATTTTTGTTTTTATGGAAGTTATATTAACACGATGGGCGTCTACAACTGCGCTCTACCGAAAACACAGAAAATTGGGTACGAAATTGAGAGACTTAGAGAAAAAGAGAGATTTTTCAAGGAAATTTCGGTGGAGCGCAGTTGTAAGAATTGTGCTGAGCTAATACGTTATTCAATGACCTAGGTAGTGCCTTCCTGATAAGTGAAAACATCCAAACAAAAGTGTTTCGAGTTTGTTCGAAACTTCGATTAACTGTGGGCCAGAGTTGTGCGTAAGTAAAATTTTCGGAAAGGGAAGAAGGAAGAAGGAAGAAGGAATAACATTTTCAAAAAGGAAGAAGGAAGAAGGAAGTGAAATTTGCAAAAAGAAAGAGGGAAGAAGGAAGAAGGAAGTGAAAAAACCCGGAAGAGGGAAGTCGAAGGAAGCCCGGAAGAAGGAAGTATTTTTTGAAAACGTCAAAATTGAGTACATTTTTTTTAGTCATCACTGAAAACTAATTTTAGCGTTGTTTTCACACAATATTCCTTCAAAAGCCACCAAAACACCGCCGAAATTCAGACGAAAATTCCAAAATTTTTGTAAAAAATTTTCACGGAAGACGGAAGGAAAAAAATTTCAAAAAAGGAAGAAAGAAAAGGGAAGGAGGAAGTGAAAAAATTCCCGGAATAAGGAAGAAGGAAGAAGGAATTCCGCACAACTCTGCTGTGGGCATCCGGACAGAAACAAAAACCGACACAGAGATGGCTACAACATCCTGGAGAGACGCAGAGAGAGACGCTCTCTACTTCACTTCTTATGTTTAAGCCCTCATATCTTTTCAAGATTTGATCACATCAAAAAGTACTTAACTGGCAAAATGTAGAACATTCAATTTTCTAGATTTTATTAGTTGATAACTTTTGTCTAACTATACCAGAATTCAAGATACGCATAACTTTAAAAAACCTGCCAAAAAAATTAAAAATGTTGATTTAAAAAGGAACAAAAAATCTATTATTTTACAAGAAACAAACACAAAAATATTCAGAGATTCCTTCACCACTTTTTCTTCATCTCATCAATTGATAGCTCTCCGGGTCCCGTATGAATCAAGAGAAGAAGACCACCGACTGCAGAAAGTGCTTGGAAGAAGTCATAACGAACCCATTGGGAACTGACAGAGTCCCGATTCCAGAAGTCATTCAACATGATATTATAAGCGAGAAGCCATCCGGATAATATGAAACTCATCATTCGAGTCTTGTATCCAGTCCAAACGAAAAACATCATAGTGTAGGAAATTAAACAAAGGAAGAGACGTTTGTAGCTCATATCGAAGTGAACCATCGAAACTAACATCAGGTTTAGGAATAGACGACAAGCACAGAGCATCACGGATGTCACCTGAAACATTGCGAATTATCGGGGAGCATAGGGCCGAGACGCCTTCCGTTAGGAAGGTCTGGGAGAGAGAGAGAGAGCAAACGGTTAGAGTGTCTGGTTGTCTGCTCTCTCACTGCCCAGCAAACACACCTCAAACTCATTCTCATCTCTCGGCAACTGACTGTATTTCTGTGGTTTTCGAAGCATATTCTCTGTGACAAGAAGAAGAATGGCGGCGAGAATCGACATGTTCCGTGTCAAGATGTGATAGGTTGAGTACAATTCATAGAGAACCACTTGACTGAAAACGGTCACCGCGAGAACGGTACATGAAGCGGGGACCTGTAAGTTAAAGTTTCCAACACGGACATATGTGGAGAGGTCACCTTGTATCGAAGCATCACAAAAAGCGTTCCACAAATCAGATTGAGGGCCATGACAACAGTGAGGAAGTAGGCGAAATGGTTGTTCAGTCCCCAGAGATTCTGAAATTCTGAACGTCGACTCTCATATTCGCCGTAGGATCTTACCGCGAACCAATCCGCGTGCTCTCTTGTGTTGAAACAAAGTCGAATCGCGTCTTCAATAAAAGTAGAGACCAAAAGAAGACGTCCGATTGTAGGGAGTACTTTTTTCGTTTTTCGAGCCACCTGAGATATCCAGAAATTGATTTGACTGGCGTGCCTTTGACGCGTGTGCTTACCGTTTCAGAGTAGTCTTCACATCGAGAGATGGCGACATGAACGTCCATGTTTCCGGACAGAAATTCAGAATGGAAGGAAAACTTTTGTAAGAATAAGAGGGAGATGGAGGATTGAGATAAAAACGTGGAAGAAAAAAGAGAGAATTGTAAGAAAAAACAGTTCTAAAGCGGGCGGTCACGCGAGAAAATAATTGAATGAAGAATAACAGAAATGTTCAAAAACATAGGCTATGAGTCAAAGTACGGTGGAATGGAGGCCACCACATACACTAGAAAATGAAAAATGAAATTGAACAATAATTGTTTATTCAAAAAGAAATACAATCTCAACCTTGAGGTCTCAATGCAAAAAATACATGTCCCGCGGAGATGATTAGCATAATTGGCATCGCAGATACCATTGTGATGACACCACCGTCGAAGTCATTATCCAGAGCAGCAATCGAGATATTGGAGCAGATCAGTATGAATCGAAGGATGTGGAAGACGCATATCTGGAAGAACATTTCGAATTCTTGATTCTCGATTCTGCTCACCCAATACTTCCAATGATACGGAATTCTGTATCGAAAATCATCATCTAGGTCCTCTTTGACAACATTGAACCTTCCGAATTGGATGACTAGCAGAATCAGAAGTACGATGATGAGAATTATGATGTTTGTGAAGCAGAAGAGAATTGGTGTGAACTCGTTTTTGTCGAGAAAACAACTCCAAACTATCAGAACTGTCAATGCGAGGATCTGGAAAGAAAGCGAAAACGAATTGGTTGCAGTGGGGATTGAACCCGCGTTGTCAGATTAGTAGCCAGGCCCTTTAACCACAAAACTAAAAAGGAGGAGGCGCGGCAAGAACTGAGGATGGTCATAAATGTCGCGTTTGTTCCATTTCACACGGAGCCACCGGCCCTAAACTCACAAATTCAACCGTAAGAAATATCAATGTATACATAGGTTTATCCTTCAAATGTTCCCCTTTTTGAAGCATAACCTGCTTCTGTTCGGCAAGGAATGGGGTCCCCTCTCCAACTTTATCAACCACAAATTCATTTGGATCCTGGACTACATTTCCAGCAGCTTCTTCTTTGAATGGAGTGTTCTCCCATTGGGTTACATCCATTCCTTCCTGGAAAATAATTGTTTTTAATCTTAACTGGGCTCAGATTCGCTTACATTGATGGGCTCTGTCGGGAGACTCTGTAGTGAAGATTTCGGAGGACTCAGTCCACTTTTTTTCGGTTTTCTCGAAGAAGATCTACTTTTTGGTCGGGGACTTGAATCTCTTCTTTCTTTTTCTTTTCTCCCTGATTCTCTCGGCTCTTCTGATCTCGTTCTATCCGATGTCTTTGGTTTATTCCTATCCGAAGTTCGTCTTCTATCTCTACTATTTTCATTTTTTGATCGCTTTTTACCAGTGGAAGACGATTTGGATCGTCGTTCTTCCTGTCTGCCGCTTTTTTTCTTTTCAGAAGCTGCAAAAGATTTGGTTGAATGATACGACAAAGTGGGAAAAAATGGGAAATACTAAGAAAAAGTAAGTTGTCAGTGCCTTTCGGTAGCTACATTGTAATGAAGCTGCATTTTTTCTACTCACTCATTGATCCGAGTTGAATTAGTGAATTCTATCTAGTAATCGAATTGAAATAATTTTTTTAATTTCTGAAATGACGAAAGTATTTTTTTTTGTTTCACGTGCACGGTCTCCCACTCTACGATAAAGAACTGCAAGAAGCGTGAAACCGATTTTTTCAAATTTTATTTCAATTGTTTTATTTTTTGAACTGAAAATCCTGTATTTTTCAGGTTCTTACGAACATGGATCCTATCTGGATCCATATTCGATATGGGTACATACGGACCCACAATGCATTTATCGCGATTTATGAACCTGTGAAGAGTTCGAACCCTCGCCACAACATCGATTTTTATAATTGTCTTTCATTAAAGACGTGAACGTGAATTTTCCAAAAAGAGCGTCGACCACGTGGCAAGACCAGGAGAACTTCAAACAAAAAAACCGAAATTTATTTTCGTTGAAATCCAAAAAATGCTTCGTTGTCTTCTTCTTCTTCTCAATTTCTGTTTACCTCTTTCCCTGGCTCTGTCTGCACAATTGATCCCGCCGAGAACAGCTTACGATGACTTCATTGATGTTATCAGGACTTCAGATGAGTAAGATAATTCGGAAAGATTTTTATTTATTCGATGAATACTTTTTCAGCTGTATGGTACTGTATCAATATAAACTTTTTGGATTACACCAAACCAATCGAACAGTACATGCAGCGAATGTTCAGAAGGATTTGTGGGAGGTAAGTTGGAAAAACTTTTTAAGAAAAAAGACCACGGTACTCTCTAAAATCCTTATTCATTCCAGAAGTATCTGGAAATGCGCCATAAAGGATTCCCTGATGACTTCATCGAATCAGTACTGAATGTATATTGTCAGGCCAAAAGTTATGTTCCAATGGCATTGAATTTATGGAAGCCACCTGCCCATTTGACTGGAAATTTCACTTGGGTCTTGACGACGGACGCACCGGAAAACGATTTCTATCAGCAGGCAAAAGAAGAAGAAAAAATTCTTTTGGAGCATTTCGAGGCACGAAAAAACATTCGGAAAGCATTGGATGCAGCAACGGCAAAAGAAAACAAGGTCCTGAATTTAGACTCTGATATCAGACAGTGAGTTTTCATTTTTAATTCAAATTCGCATTCAAGATTTCAGAGTATGCCGAGTTGCTGCATTCATTCTTGTCATCAGTCTCGCTATGAGTATTCATAACTTTCTTCGAATGTTTTATGCGGAAGAAGAGGAAGATTTAGAGGATGACTATCTGATTCAAAGATTCGGAATATTTGGAGAAGTGATGCAAATTGTCGTTCTCGCGTGTTGTCTTACCTCTATTCTTATTTACATGAATAATGATAATCCTCAATAAAAATTTTTTGAAAACATAAAAGAGATCAATGTAAATTGGCATCAAGATAAATATTTTATTGATAATCTTCTTGGTCTGCCTTTTTTGTGGCAAAGTTCATGGCCAGTATGTGTTTGAGCCCATTAACAAGCCAGAAGTTTAGCCATAGTTTAAAAGAAGTCAGATCCAGTGCTGAACCGATCAAACATATCAGGATCCCCCGCCTCGTACGCTTTCCAGCGATACATGCCACGTCTGAAAATCATATCTCATGTCACAGTATGGACAAGTTCTGCTGGAGCCCTTCAAACTAATAAGGATATCTTTATAAAGTCAAGTCAAAATTTGAAAAACTGAAGAGAAAATACTGGAAAACGCATCTTTGACAAAACTCGACTAGAAGAAAAGCACCGTACTTGAAAACTTCCTTTCTTACATTTAATACAGTACTAAACCCACTGAGCTGAAAATTTTATACTTTTCACATCAAGCCATGAAAACAAAAGTTCCAGGTTCTATCACATTTTCATTTCGATCTTTTCCTTGTTTTGGCCAAAATACCATCCATGAAGTTGCCAAATCGCTGGCCCCGTGTATCTATTTCCAATTGGTCAAACTTGGATGCGTACCGTTCATAAATTCGAAGATCTTGAAGAAATTCAACTTGTGTAGACTTTGTTTCCTCATTTGAAAAGTTCACCCAATTTCTGTCCCATTCCAATCAATTGTTTTGTTTCGAATCACTTGCCACCTTGCTACTTACCCTCTGTTATTTCCCCTCACTCACTTGATTTCTCGTCCGTTTCAGAGTGTAAAAATGACTGTCAAAAATCACCAATTTCTTTCTATTCTTCGTCATTTTCTCCCCCTTCTTCTCACTACTTTGTCCCCGTTTTTTCACAAGACATGTGTGGGTTTGGTTCCACACCACTTCTGGAGCGATGTAGCCAGGGGTTCCGACCAGGGTAGGACCTCTGAAAAAAAATAATTAATCGTCCAGATTTCAGAATTCAGTTTCCCAAACACACGAAATTCAGAATCCTTCAACCTAGAATTTAATAACCCGAATGCTGAAAGTATTCTGTTTTAGAATTCAAAGATCAAAACCTTAAATTTTGAAATTCGGGATTTCGGTTTCAAAGCCCCAGAGTCTAGAATACAAAATTCCAAATTTGGGATTCAAAATTTAAGTCACAGAACTCCAGAATCTAGAATCTCAAAATCACAGAATTGATCACAGAATTCTGAATTCGGTGTTAGTAATTCAGGGTTTAGTATAACAGAGAATTCGAAACCCAGAATTAGGAACTCAGAATTCTGAATCCAGAGTTTCAAAATCTTCAAAATTCAGAATCCTAGAATTCGTAAACCTATGATCAGAAGAGGAATATATTGATAACTTACTCTTCGAAGGTCGCGATTCCAAAGTCTCCCAGCTTGATCGCCCCGTCGCTTCCGAGGAGTATGTTCTCCGGTTTTACATCTCGGTGGATCATTCCTTTCCGGTGGCAATATTGTAGTCCGGTTCCTACACTCTTCATTATCATCGCAGAGTCGTATCTGTCTAATTTTCCATTCTGTTCCAACAGGTCTTCTACACTCCCGTCCATCTTCTCCATCACTAGATATACAGCAGTTGTTGACTTAAAAAAGTCGTAGATGTGAACGACATTCTGATGAAAAATCCTGGTGGCGTTTAGAAGCTCACGATTGATCACGTACTGATCGGTGTACTTCTTGGATCTAGACAGTGTCTGAAAGTGATGACTTGAATTATAATAACTTTGAAAATGCTAGACTCACCTTGATTGCTACAGACATCCATTCTTTTGATGTGAACTCTGCCACCGTTCCGAATCCTCCTCTGGCAAGACCTCGAACGAAGCAATAATCATCGATTCTTGAAGTGGGAGTTTTAACAGTTGACTCTTTTGATTTTTCAGAATCTTCAATTTTGGCTTTGATGAATTTTTCCTCGAGACGTTTGACATCCATCAATGCCAACTGAAGTCCTTTGTCGGATTTTTCATGCTTCTTTTTGTGCTGGTTCTCTTTGTACAGTTTGCGAGCGGCATCCTTCATGCTCGGTGCTCTGAAAAATTATTCTTACTCCAACTCCTTTTGTTACCATAAAACTCCCAGTAAAAGCAAATTAATAAGAAAAAAGAGCATCTACGAAAAACCAAAGTTTTCAGAATCTGGCTTTTTTAAACGCTTGCATTTTTCTGTTTCCGATTTCCTCTCCCATTCGAAATACCCCTCCTTATCAATCCTTGAACTCTTCCGTTGTCATGCGCGCAGTTGGCGCAACCGGTAGTGTTTTGTTTATTTTCAATGTTTTAATCCAAGTTCGGTTCCTCACATCGTTCTTTGTTTTTTTCTTGTTCTTCTCCAAGAAATTTTCCCAAGAAACCATTATTAGCATAGCTGTTGAACTCTGACCGAAATTAAGTTAAAGTTGGCGCAGCAAATTCAAACTTGTTCGGTAAGATTTTAGAAATTTTTCGAGATTGAAGTTAAAAGATTTGAAATAGATCAAAAATCCTAATTTTGCACTTTTAAGCCGGTTATTGAGTTCAATCTGAAAACTATGATATTGAGTATTTCTGTGAATGAAATAGAAAAAAGCGAGGTGACCCAATAAAAACAGTAGGAGGGAACGAACTTGGGCAAACTTTTCCAAAATCAAAGTGTCTACCGACTGCGCCAATCGGAAAACACATTTATAAATAAAAAGGCATCCGAGAATTGATAAAGACGGGAGGAGATAAAGGAAGAGGAGAGAAGGAAAAGGGAGGAGAAGGGACATGAAGAAGGCCTATGATTGAAAAACTGCAGATTTTGAAATCTGAATTTCCGGTTTTTCGAGGACGCTCTTTCTAGCTCTATGCTCCGCTTTTCGTGGGACTATTTTCGATATCTTAGCTTCTCGACAAGAAATAAAATAATACTTACCTTGTGTCGCCATATTGTGTCCAGACGTTTCCATCTTGATCGGCAGACGCATACAAATCTCTACGGTATTTTGAGAAGTGAGTTGTAGGGGACTGATGAGCTTGGTATGATAGAATATATTTTCCTTTTGGATTGCCGTACTCATTCACACCATACACCTGCACACTTGATGACTTCAGCTTGTTGATGACAAGGAAAACGTCTTCTGATTCGTTCCCTTCAAGTACTCCACACAATCCGTGATTCTTTTTCAAGGAGAATCTGCAAAATGAAGAATTTTTATTTAATCCGACTCCAATCAAAACATACCTCGTAGTCTCTTCACCGGATGACTATTTCAACAATCTGACGTCCTTATCCATTTCCAAACAAACAAACAGCCCATTTTCGTGGATCGACTTGCACTGTCCTCTTGAATCAAAAGTCCAGCGGCATGGTTTCGATTTTCGGATGTCGTAGAGCTTCAGCAGGCCATTGTTTTGTTCCAAGATGATCTCATTCTCTCCGGAACTTGCCATTCTCGATACATACGATTGTTGGAACTGAAATAATTACGTAAATTATACAAATTTCAGAAAACTTCCACTGATTAAGAGGCAATGTCTCGCTTTAACCACCTTATACATCTGCCAAACTAATTCGTTTCGGCTCATTTTTTTTATGTTGGTACCCTGCAAGGAGCATACTCCTTTAGGCTCCACCCCCTTTGACCAACCGAAACGATCGATGCAGTGAAAATGTTTCTTTCGAAAGATAGGATCAGTGTTTTTTTTCAGAAATGAATTGACATCCTCACTATCTTCTTTGTTCATTTTATTAGCTGACAACTAACTCTAGTTGTCCTGTATCATGCAGAAAAATAACTTTTTGATAAAAAGTTTCTATTTTTCATGTTTTTGTCTTATCCTGATAATTTTTGACTCGAAAACATGAAGAAGGTATCTGTAACTAACTGAAACATGGTCAGAATTCAAATTTGCGTGAGTACTACTTTAGCTCTGAATAACTCAAATCAAAATTGTTTTTGATTTTCGACACACAGTCCCTTCTTACCATGGAAAGAGAGACGTTGAAATCATAGTTGTCCGAAATCCGGATGCCGGATTCCGGAAATTGAAAAATGTTATTTCGTACAAATATGGTTGAAATGTATCGAATTTCGGCACTTTTTTGATCATAACTCTCATTTAATTGCTATCTTTTGTAAGAAAAATGTCCATTTTTCAACTTCAATCGATCGTTTCGGTAGATCAAAGGAGGCGGAATGGGGATATGGTATAAATTTTTTAGACTTCCTAGGATACTAACATATCAAAAAATCAGCCAAAACAGAAACACACACTGAGCAGCTACATTTGACTCATCATGATTGGGCAGCGCTAAAAATCTCACAAATGAAGCAGTTCCACATGACTCATAATAGTTCAGCAGTGGCGAAATCATCTATTGTGTTTCATTTGGAACTAGAATTGGAACTCTTCCCCGATCCTAATTTGATTTTTGTATACGAACTCACACTTAGAATATCGGAAATTCCATTGGGTGTTCTCGGGTCAATCATCTTCACAGTCGTTCTCTTTGACTGCTTGTTCCACGTCGCCGCGAACATCATCTCGGTGTCGGCATTCCTGCAAGCTGCAGAGAATTCTTCGTCGTGGAGACCGAATATGGGAATCAGATTCGACGAATGGAGGTCGAGTCGCTTCATCCCAGTCGTCTTGTCAGTGACGAAGATTGCTGAAATAACTGTTCTTTTTTTATGAATTCCATTATACACTTACAGTCACACGTCCCGAAGACATCCGATGAGCTCCTGTCCACTTCAATTGTACTGTAGTGAGTCCCCGTGGAGCTGTCGAACAGAGCAGCAATATTCTCTGCACCACAAAATGTGAGACTTTTCAAAGGTTGGTTGAACGAAACTTTGGCTGACATTGCAGAAAAGAAAAGTAAAGAAAAAGAAAGAGAAAAGAAAAGGACCTGTGAAATGCCACGTGAAAATTCCACGCCATGCCACGTGAAAATGTGAAAAGGCCGGGTCACGTGAAGTTGTTTTCTTCTGAGTCATGCCAAAATATTAGAAAAGGTCGGCAGAACGTCGGATCTTCTTTCCAAGAATCGGACGGTGTTTCACTGTGACGTAAATGCCGAATTTTTTTGATCAGTCCAGCGGAGCGCGGTTGAGTCATTCATTTCGGAGGGCAATTCAAATTTTATTTTTTGACTAAATTAACAGTAACTAGGCGGAAAATAATTTTTTAAAAGTAAATTGAGAAAAAAAGAGATGAAAAAAGAAAAAATAATTTTTTAATTGAAAATGTTCATAATTTTTTTAATCGAAGAAAAACTTGCAGTGCGCGAAACATCTTCAAGATCTCTCAATTTTTTGAGTTCTGGAAAAAAAGAAGAGATATAGAAAATCTGTTAAATTAAAAAAATGTCATGTTCTTATCAATTTTCATACCCTCATACCACCAAAAATCTTTTTAAGGTCAACTTGATTAGGCAGATCTCAATTTTTGTTTTGTGCTCGTCACTTCTCTAACCGGGCTGAGGGATACTTCAGTAGACGCGGGTTTGAATCCTCCCGATCTAGTTATCAATGAAATTCCAATCGTGAATCCCAAAAACGGGATAATTTTTCATTTTCAACTTTGATATCAGCGAACTTCCAATCGTGAATCCCAAAAACGAAATGATTTTTTTGTTACTGACTTCCCCAACCATTCTTATCTGTGTCGGAACCGGATAGACTCGTCGATCAGAGGATGTAGTAGTCTATACTAACCGGGCTGAGGGATATTTCAGTAGACGCGGGTTTGAATCCTCCCGATCTAGTTATCAATGAAATTCCAATCGTGAATCCCAAAAACGGGATAGTTTTTCATTTTCAACTTCTTTATTAAATGAATTTCCAATCGCGAATCCCGAAAACGAGATGATTTTTTGTTACTGACTTCCCCAACCATTCTTATCTGTGTCGGAACCGGATAGACTCGTCGATCAGAGGATGTAGTAGTCTATACTAACCGGGCTGAGGGATATTTCAGTAGACGCGGGTTTGAATCCTCCCGATCTAGTTATCAATGAAATTCCAATCGTGAATCCCAAAAACGGGATAATTTTTCATTTTCAACTTCTTTATTAAATGAATTTCCAATCGTGAATCCCGAAAACGAGATGATTTTTTGTTACTGACTTCCCCAACCATTCTTATCTGTGTCGGAACCGGATAGACTCGTCGATCAGAGGATGTAGTAGTCTATACTAACCGGGCTGAGGGATACTTCAGTAGACGCGGGTTTGAATCCTCCCGATCTAGTTATCAATGAAATTCCAATCGTGAATCCCAAAAACGGGATAATTTTTCATTTTCAACTTTGATATCAGCGAACTTCCAATCGTGAATCCCAAAAACGGGATGATTTTTTTGTTACTGACTTCCCCAACCATTCTTATCTGTGTCGGAACCGGATAGACTCGTCGATCAGAGGATGTAGTAGTCTATACTAACCGGGCCCGAAATGGTAATTAATCAAGTTGGTACCCACTGCTCATTGATAGGCTTTTCTTGAGGCAATTAATCAAAATGATGTCACAAATTTTGACACATTTAGTGGGCGGAGCCTAAAATTCTCATTATATTCATTTCGGTCGGTTGGTCGTCGTGGTGGTAGGTCGCATTTTGCTCTGATGTAAAACGTAATAATGGTAATTAATCATAAAATAATAGTTCCCAGAAAAAATTTTCCTTTTTTTCCAATAGCTAGTTTTAATTAACAGGTGTACGGTGTACAGGTGTACAGGTGTACGGTAGTAGGTACGGTATTTAGAGAGTTTTTTTTAAAATTATAGATGAACAGGTACACAGGTAAGGACTTACCTGGGATTTGTGAAGGGGTATGATGAATTACAGGCTTTTTTCAGGTAGGCCTTGCATGCCTTTTTTCAGACAGGTACACAGGCGGTGACGTCACCCTTAGGGGTTGGGAAAATTCTTCTAGAAACGGGGTTGGGAAAATTCTTCCTCCATTCTACTTGGGAGAATTTGTGAAGAAACAACTGCTGTTTTTGTGCTCAATGAGCTCTTCAATCTCACTTTTTGTGTCACTTTATCATTCACCTCATTTCATTTTTTGATGATCATTACATTCGGAAGACAGGTGTTCCGACTCTAGGGAAAGTTTTGCAGACCGTTTGCACCCAAAATACTCCTAACATTACTAAAAAAGTAATCTGAAAAATAAATATTCTGAGTTCCAACAAAAAAAATGCAGACGTCATTTCAACTAGCTCTTCTTACCATCTTTTACCCATCTGAAAAACACTTGAGATCGGTAAAATGAACTAAAAGTGAGAAAACGAGCTACAAAAAGAAGACACATACTTAGGGACCGCAATGAACGTGGGCGTTTAGTTCTCTCAGAAAAGTGAAAAACGTTTTGCTTCGAACAGAAAAATGTCACGTTGAGATCGTTGTAGGTCAGACTCGCATCGTTTTTTCACTGTTTCTAGTAGTTCTTGACATACTCTAATAGGTTTTGAAAGAAAATTCAATTTTCGTGTTGTAGAATTTTTTGGGAGCCAGCTGAACTTCGAGCCATCACATCAAAAAACTTTCTGTGATAACCTATCTACATTCTGACATACTCTTTTTGGTCATCTCTTCAGGTACCTGTGGCCAAAGTTTGAAAACTCAATAGTTCGTAAAATGCGATTCATCCGGTGCCGGAAGACGACAGGCTCAGAAACAAAACTAGTTTTCCCGACAGTTCAGGTTAATGCAAGTCAGACTCGCATCGTTTCTCGACGGAACCAGATTCTACGCAAAATTTCGATCTAGACCCACTTAGAAAATAAAAAATCCATATTGTGGAACTTTAGATATTCGATGTTTTACCTCGAAATATGCTTAAAATCCTTCAAAAAATTCTCTTGAATTTAAAAAAACACGTCAAAAATATTTTTTCCTATTATCCGCGCCACATTTGTGCTCATTTAGTTCAGTGGATAACACGCGGGGGTTTTAATCAAAGGGGTTCTGGTTCGAACTTTCCCAAATTTTGCAAATATTTGAAGGATTGGACGTGAAAACAGAAAACATTTTTTGCGTGGTCAGGAAAACAAAAGAATTCTCCAAGAGAAATTCAGTAGAAACCATGGCTGACTAAAAGGTCCTGTAACTTCGGAGAGAGTGAATATTTTCGGAAAAAAATTTGGGAATGTACTTCCATTCACCTGAAGGACAGGCCAGGATTAAAACTTTAATGGAAAATTGAGTTTGAAAAAAATGTTGCGGTCTCTACACATACTATCCATCTTATTTTATTTCGTGTTCATTATACTCGAATCTCGTATTCTTTTTATTTAAGTTACTTTATTCTAGTTATTTCTTGTATTGGTCCCCCGTTAAATCAGCTCTATCTTTCTATTGTCTAACGTCCCGACACCCTCATCCTACACTACACTCTATATAAATGACGGCATCTGTGGGCTTCTTGACTCATGTTATATAAATATAACAGGGGACAAAAAGGCTACCGATGCAACTTTTGTCCAGGACAGATTCTGGGTCTCCAGATCAGTCCTTGCTCTCTCACCGACACCCACATACATTCCTTTGTCTCTGTCTGAGACTGTAAGGCCCCGCCCCCATACAGACAGAGCCTCCATTCCATTCCCTTCCCTCCATCATTCATTCTTTATGAGACCGTCGAGTTAAGACGCTCTCTTCTTTTTTCCCCTTTATTTTATCTTACTTATTTTTATAATGTTCTCCATTATTTTTTCCCTCACTTTGTTATACTTTTTCTTTATTGTTAACTCTTGTTATTTATATTCATAAACGGTTTAATTACCCAAGTTTGAGGTATCACCACATCAAAACGCATTCTACCACACACACTCGACGCTAAGATATTCTGAAGGGACCACCGGAAGATTATTTTATTGCATGGTGCATCGACCAAATTAGAAGGAACGATGCTGTCAGCTGCGAAAGCCCAAGTGACGAAGACGGCCACTCTTGTGGCAGATCTTGCGGAACACGCACAACGCTCGGTTGAGACATACAAGGACCTCCACACAGACGCTCTCAGAGACCACGCAGAAGAAATCACCAGTGAAGCAAAGAAGCTACAGAAAACCATGGAAAGGCTCAAGAACTACATGGAAGCACTGGAAAAGGGATTTGATGCGACGGTAAAAGACAGAGACCCAACACAGGAGGAACTGGATGTTCTTGACACATATGCGGTAAAGTATGCCGATGCATACGAGAGAGCCGCAGAGGTCCTCGACGACCTCAACATTGAGCTCGAAAGAGCCACGGAGCAGTTGGAGGATTATCGATCCACTCGTTCATCACGAAGCGTTCAAGAGGCAGAAGATAACCAAGAGGATCCATTGCATGAAGCAGAAGGAAACCAAGATGTTACGCTGCAGGAAGACGCCACAGATGAAGTACGGAACGATAACAAAACGCTCATTGAGATTCTACAAGGATTTCAAATGGCCAACTCAGTCAAGCAAACAGAATTGAAGAAGTTCAAAGGAGACAGATGGGAGTTCGAAAGGTTCATGACCATTTTTGAAGAGGTCATAGGGAAATCGAACATGCGTGAGTTATTGAAACTCAACTATCTCTTGAACGCCCTGGAAGGAGAACCCAGGGAACACATCGAATCGTTTGAGCTGACGGACGCCAACTATCGACCAGCACTTGCCGCCCTAAAAAGAAGTACGGGGACAAGAAAAAGGCTGTTTCGGATTTACTATCCAGGCTTAAGAAGGAAGAAGCCAGGAGCGAGTCTATCAAGGACCAAAGGAGACTACTGGACAAAGTAACGGCCATAGCCAACCAGTTGCTGCTCACGGACAAGACAATAGACAACACGCTCACACAAGAACTGATCATTGAGAAGTTCAAGTTCCAAATCCGTAAAGACGTATACGGAAGTAAGTTGGATCGACCTGAAGATTGGACGATCAGACAACTACTCAAAGACCTGGACAGAACCATCACCAGAGATGAAGAACTCCAGGAAATGCTATCGAAACGGGCACAAGACAAAGGTGGGAAGGACGGGAAGGACAAGAGACCAAATAATCGCTACGAGAAATCTTCCGAGGAGAACAATCGATTCCAGGAGAAGGCGGCGAAGAAGTGTTTGATCTGTAACCGTGAGAACCACTACATGTCTCAATGCAGAACAATGCCCAATCCACTCGACCGTACGAAATTTTTGGAAAAAGAAGATAGATGTGGTCAATGTTTACGCAAAGGACACAAGACGTCAAATTGCCCTGGCAGAATCTGCAATAAGTGCAACAAGCCGGGACACCACTTCGGTAACTGTCCAAACAATGACTCAACTTCTCATCAGAAGAAGACGGAGAAGAAAGACAAACAGAAGCCGACACAGGGACGAACGATGGCTGCAAGCATCAACGCGGAGTGTAACCATGAGTCACAAGATTCAAACGAAGAGGACACGAAAGACAGAAAGACTGCTGCAGCAACGACTTGTCCAAGCGGGGACACCACAACTTCTATTCCAACTATACAAGCTGAAGCGTACAATCCACACAATTCCAAATGGGAACGCATCTCACTGATGATCGACACTGGAGCCGATCTAACATTCATTTCGGAGAAGATTGCGAACAACTGGAAACTCCCAATCATAACACAGGTAAAGCGCGATGGATCCATTATGGATGAAACGCGGATCGCGCGGATGCTGTGGGTATGTCAGATGGATCCATTATGGATCCATATGGATCCACGCGTGTCAGATGGATCCATTATGGATCCATATGGATCCATCCACGGAAACTCGAGGGCGACCGCCATCCTCCCCATCCATATTCCATCCGCGCGCGATCCGCGTTTTAAATGTGGACGCATTAGGGATCCTATGTGGATCCATATTCGATATGGACGCATATGGACCCACAATGGATCCATCGCGCTTTACCTGTGAAAGAAAGATAAGTTCTGCCTTACTACTTTTAAATCAGGAGAACCTAGTCCAGGAGAATACGCACTTACGAAAGTGAAATGCAGAGGACCAAATTCGAACAAGGAATTGGAGATCACACCCTACATATCTGATAAATTGGTAGGAAGGATCAAGAAGAGGACGCTTCCACCAGAGGACATGATGTACATCCTGAAGAACGACATCAGGATGAACAAGGACGCTTTTGAGACATCAGTCGTGCCAGATATGATCATCGGCGATGATTTCGTCACACTGATTCTCACTGGAAACATGGTACGTCTACCATCAGGAATGGCACTGCTGGATACTGTATTCGGGAATACAACGATTGGACGACCGAGAGATTCACGAATCGAGCTCAATCCATTGGAACACTACATGTTCACCGCAATTGGAAACACAGCAATCGATGAAGCTCAAAGAGTCGAGGAGCAGCAGAAGAAAGACACCACCATGAAGAAACCAGAAGAATTCACAGGATCGCTTGTCAACGAGAAAGCAGAAATGGAGCGAGCAACTGTGGAACACTTCAAGAGGACTGTGGAAAAGAGAGATAAGTCATATTATGTTCGTTTGCACATGAAAGAGGATCGCGAGGAGTTACCGGATAACTACTCAATCGCTGAGAAGAGACTCGTCAGTGTAGGACGCCAATACTCGAAAGAAGTATTGAAAACGATCGACACGGTATTCCAAGATCAGCTCGAGAAAGGAATACTGGAAATCGTTGACGCGAACGAACCAACAGGAAAAAGACTTGTACACTACAATCCACACCAACCAGTCTTCACGCCAACGAAAACAACTACAAAATGTAGAGTGGTTGTAGATGGCTCCGCACACTTCAAGAACAAACCATCCCTCAACGACCAGATACATCAAGGACCGACCATTCTTCCGGACTTGATGGGGATGCTCTTACGTTTCCGCTCAGGAAAAACAGCTGTCACCTCGGACGTCGAGAAGGCTTTTTTGCAAGTCTATCTACATGAGGATGACAGAGATGCTACAAGACTGCTGTGGGTAAAAGACATCAACAAGGACTTCAAAGGAGACAACATCATGATGCTCCGCTTCACTCGAGTCCTTTTCGGTCTAAATGTAAGCCCTTTCTTATTAGCAGCAACGATTAACCATCACCTGGAAACAATCAACGACCAGGACATGGCCCGTGAGATGTCGAACAACCTGTATGTGGACAATCTTCTGATGACGACGGATATGGATCCAGGGAACATACTCAAACTATACAGTTGCCCAAAGGAGACGTTCAACGAAATGGGAATGAATCTACGAGAATTCACAACCAACTCCAAGGAACTGCGAGAGATGATTCCGGAGAAGGACGCGTCAGAAGAAACCATGCCCAAAGTATTGGGAATACCATGGGACATCAACGATGACCAGCTGATCATGGAGGTAAAGCTGGACAATTGCAAATCCAACTCAAGAAGAACGGTTTCGAGTGTTATACACGGAATCTTCGACCCACTCGGATCGCTCGCAGCCCTCGTACTACCAATGAAACTGTTCCAAAGAGAACTATGGATGGATGAGTACGATTGGGACACGCCTTTGAACAAGGAACACGAGATCCAATGGCAACAATTGGTGGAAGACATCCAAGGATTCAGCAAGAGGATACCACGTCACGTAATCAGTAAGTCACTTAACAACAAATTAGTGACTTTCACGGACGCCTCGAAGGAAGCTACCGCATGGACAATTTATGTTGTCAACGAGATGGGATGCCACCTGATCTACGCCAAATCAAAGGTCAAACCGTTGAAAGAAATTTGGACAATTCCGAAATTGGAGATGCAAGCACTTGAGATGGGTACAGTCAACACCCTGAAGACCATTGAATTTCTGAAACTTGGAAACATCAACGTCACCGAAATCAACATTTTCACGGACTCCACGATCGCACTCAGTTGGGTGAAAGGAGCAACGGACAAGAAAGTGGTTGGAATCCTTGTCGCGAATCGATTGAAATCTATCTACAACACAGTGGACCAAATCACGGACATGGGAATTCTAGTGAGTTTTGGACATGTTGCTTCAGAAGAGAACCCAGCTGATCTGGGGACACGAGGCTGCAACCGAGAGCTTGCGGACAACAAATTGTGGTTCAACGGACCAATTCCAATCGGACAAACATTGGAACAATGGGTTCAAGAACGAGACACTTTCCACCTCAACACGGAGGTTCACCACGCGTATGGTACGATCACGACTGGACAAGATCAAGTCACAATCTTCAATTGCGACGTCACCAACGACTATGTCAAGATGATCCACATTGTGGCATACGCTATGAAGTTTCTGAAGAGACGCCTGGCAACAGGAAAGGACAAGCTTGGAAATAAAATCCCCGAGTGGATGGAATTCACGAATTCACCCACAATCTCAACGGAGGAGTTCAAGAAAGCAAGAGAGATCCTTATCAAAGATCAACAGAAACTCATTACGCCACAACAAATCAATAAGTGGAACGATCTTGGAGTGACAAAGGATGAAAGAGGAGTCATGGTTTGCATTGGAAGAATGAAGAACGCCGAGATGGAACACGAAACCAAGTTTCCGATATTGCTGCAACCGAACTCAGCATTGGCAAAGATGATCATTCTCCACGAACACGGAAAGCTCCACTTGTCTGAAAACCATACCATTACGGCGATACGAAAGAAGTACTGCCTGCCGAAGATTCGTCAACAAGTGAAGAAACAATTGGCGAAATGTGTACCTTGCCAACGGGTATCTAAGTTACCATACAAGTACCCCGACATGGCGCCACTCCCAGCGATGAGAGTTTCGAAAACACGCCCCTTTGGGAACATCGGGATCGACGGATTCGGACCGATCGACTACAAAGGACCAGATGGAACGACACAGAAGGCCTACGGGATCATCTACGTATGCATGGTCACCAGAGCAACCCACATAGAAGTCGTCACCGATCAGAGAGCGTCGTCATTTCTACAATCACTACGCCGATTTATCGGAATTCGAGGAATGCCGACAAAAATACTGACGGACAATGGAACGAACTTCACACTGGGATCCAAGATCGTAAAGGACGCGATCGACTCCTCGGACTTGACAGAAGAAGTACGAAACTTCTTACGCATCCGAGACATCGAATGGAAGTTCATCACACCACTTTCCCCCTGGAAAGGAGGGATGTATGAAAGGATGGTGAAGATCGCGAAGCAGTCCTTCATGAAGGAACGACGTCTCCAGAAGCTCAACTTGGAGGAGCTCCAGACAGTGTTCCATGAGGTAGCGGCGATGATGAATGATCGACCGCTCACGTATCCAGACAACGAGATTGGAACACAAAATCCAATCCGACCATCAGACTTCATGACGCCAAGACTTCCAGTTACACTACCATTAGAATCAACGCTCACTTCGCTGGAAGACTACATGCCATCAAAAGAAGCTCAAGCGGTTGAAACACGAAAAGGGACGATCAAAATGCTGGAAGCATCTATCAACGCGTCAGAAAAGATTTGGAGACGATTTTCGAATGAGTATCTTACAGAACTCAGAACACACCACAAGTCACGAATGGACAAGAAACGAGGATCAGCCAGTCAACCCAAAGTCGGACAATGCGTTCTTCTATGGGAAGAACAACCAACGCCTCGGAACGTGTGGAAAATCGGACAGATCAAGGAATTGGTGAAGACACCGGATGGATCAATTCGGGAAGCAATCGTCAAGACAGTCACAGGAAATGAGCTGCGTAAGTCGATTAACCACTTGATCCCACTCGAGTTGGACGAACCGGACGCGGAAGAAGCGCCTGACGCGGAAGAGACAAGTCAAATGCCGGAAGACGTGCCAACACCGACAGTCACAGAGGACGACCAGGAGAGAAGGTATAATTTGAGAAAAAGGAAGGCTATGAACTACGCCGAAGATGTGGATCACGAAGTCTGCTTCTCAAAGAGCTCGCCAACGACATTCTCCTCAGTCCTACCAATCACATTGGTAATGCTGATGTGTCTCATCGGAAACGCCTTTGGAAAGGATATCCGAGGAAACAGCACTGCTACGCCATACTGCTCTAACCACGGGATACACATCACAGGACGATTCGAAACATTTGAGACATGTGTAGAAGAATATTGCACTAACTACCACAGAATCAAATGGAACAACAACAATGAATACGACGTCTGGATCCCACAAGAGAAGAAAATAAGGCCACACCACGCAACCATTAAAATTTTCGACGGAAAAACGATGAAGACGTGGCAACTGGAATGCCAAGCAGTACCATTCTGCGAAACGATTGACTGCACGATTTGTTGGACGAACATTCTCAATCCGGAATGCCACATATGGTGGGCAATATTGGGACTGGCAGCAACGGCATTCATCGGTCTACTGATTATCCACTCGGTATGTTTTACGCCTATCAAACTAGTGGCTACATTCATACTCGGATGGAGACTAACTCGGTTCATATGGTTATGCACATCAACGCTGATCATGGCTATCTGGACGAGATGCAAATGCAATTGGACTGGGACGAATCGACGACGATACAACAGGATGAGAACCATTGTTCTACTGCTCGCTGTTATGATGACACCCCTCACAAAAGGATGTCAACAGATCGACGTCTACACACAATTCCAGAAAGTTTGCTCTCAAGAGAACGAAGGACAATGTGAAGTTTTCACGGAAGTCGCCATGGACCTCAGCAGCACGCACAGAGAAGGATGTACTCGACTAGAGAAGAATGGAACGGTCCTAAGAGACATTCGAATTCGACTACTGGACATCCAACAGGAGTGCACTAAGGAAATCATAACCTACACGCAAGAAGTTCAAACGCGAGTCTGGTCCTCGAAACGATGCCCGGGAATGGGTAGCTGTACAGGAGGAAAATGCCAAGACGTCAATCGGACGACGCTCTTGCCAGAACTCAGCAATGCGAACCAATACCTCGGAAATACATACTGCACGGAATCATGTGGAGCAATCGGATGCGGTTGTGGTTGGTTCAGCTCAGGATGTATGTTCTACAGGATTTACGCCTTTCCAACTTCATCAGACGAAGTCGAAGTATTTCAATGCCTCGACTATCAACCGACCGCACGACTCCAGATCACCTCAAGTAAGCTGAACACCAGAGACAACAACGTCTTGGACAAGGAAGTTATAGTTCCAATTGGTCAGTCCATCACATGGGAGGACATGATCATCACGATCGATTCGATTTGGACACCGCCGACTCCAACACTCAGCTCATGGTTCATCCAGAAGAGAGGTAATGTAGCAACATGGCCACGAAACCAGGTACCTACGATCACGTGCGACAAAGACAAACGCAATTGCAATCTACATGAACACTGCACATGTACATCAGCAGAATCCGAGATGCAATGCTACTGTGATGAAGATGAAGTGAAAGCGGCGTTTGATTCACCACAACGACATCTCCCAATCCGAGAAGGACATTGGAGACTGGAAGTGAGCAACGACACCGTACAAGCAGTCACAGGAACAGCGACTATGAAGATTACTATGAAGATCCTGAAAAAATGGTCTACAGTAACGATGCTTTCCGAGGACAGATGCAAGGCTACATCCAAAGAAGCGATCGGATGTTACGCCTGTGAAGCAGGATCAACAGCGGAAGTCAATTGCTACACGCGAAAAGAAGACACCATGGCAAATGTAAACTGCGGAAAGGAAGTCTTCGCTATCCGATGTACGCCAACCGGACACAATACGAACCTCACGTTTTTCTCAAACAATGCAAAACTCAGACGATCATGTTCGATCAGCTGCGGAGGAAACAGTGAAGGATTCGAGATCAATGGAAACCTGAAGTATTCAGGTTCAATTTGGACATCGATCTACAGAGCAATTCGAGGAGATTCGACGCTCTACAACGAGATCAACTTTCCGGACATCGGACACGTCATCGACAGCTACATCGGATACATGAAAACGGTCATCACGGTATTGGCAATAGTCGGAATTGGATTCCTTCTCACATACACGATGATAACACAAGCCGGATTCAAAATTGTCAAGAACGTCCTGAAAGGAATAATTTTCATCATCATGATGCCAATCGAGATCATATGTTGTATTTATTTTTTCTTCAAGCGCCGACGTGCCAGAAATCGGC
Source organism: Caenorhabditis latens (assembly GCA_002259235.3). Taxonomy (NCBI): domain Eukaryota; kingdom Metazoa; phylum Nematoda; class Chromadorea; order Rhabditida; family Rhabditidae; genus Caenorhabditis; species Caenorhabditis latens. The sequence continues at coordinate 5,455,937 of CM056092.1, read as the reverse complement.
CAAAAACGGAACACGTGGCTTAAAAGCAATCCTGTATTATGGCCGGGGAGGCTCAGTGGATAACACGCGGGGGTTTTAATCAAAGGGGTTCTGGTTCGAACTTTCCCAAATTTTGCAAATATTTGAAGGATTGGACGTGAAAACAGAAAACATTTTTTGCGTGGTCAGGAAAACAAAAGAATTCTCCAAGAGAAATTCAGTAGAAACCATGGCTGACTAAAAGGTCCTGTAACTTCGGAGAGAGTGAATAATTTCGGAAAAAAATTTGGGAATGTACTTCCATTCACCTGAAGGACAGGCCAGGATTAAAACTTTAATGGAAAATTGAGTTTGAAAAAAATGTTGCGGTCTCTACACATACTATCCATCTTATTTTATTTCGTGTTCATTTCTTTCTTTTCCCCAATTTTTGTTTTTATGGAAGTTATATTAACACGATGGGCGTCTACAACTGCGCTCTACCGAAAACACAGAAAATTGGGTACGAAATTGAGAGACTTAGAGAAAAAGAGAGATTTTTCAAGGAAATTTCGGTGGAGCGCAGTTGTAAGAATTGTGCTGAGCTAATACGTTATTCAATGACCTAGGTAGTGCCTTCCTGATAAGTGAAAACATCCAAACAAAAGTGTTTCGAGTTTGTTCGAAACTTCGATTAACTGTGGGCCAGAGTTGTGCGTAAGTAAAATTTTCGGAAAGGGAAGAAGGAAGAAGGAAGAAGGAATAACATTTTCAAAAAGGAAGAAGGAAGAAGGAAGTGAAATTTGCAAAAAGAAAGAGGGAAGAAGGAAGAAGGAAGTGAAAAAACCCGGAAGAGGGAAGTCGAAGGAAGCCCGGAAGAAGGAAGTATTTTTTGAAAACGTCAAAATTGAGTACATTTTTTTTAGTCATCACTGAAAACTAATTTTAGCGTTGTTTTCACACAATATTCCTTCAAAAGCCACCAAAACACCGCCGAAATTCAGACGAAAATTCCAAAATTTTTGTAAAAAATTTTCACGGAAGACGGAAGGAAAAAAATTTCAAAAAAGGAAGAAAGAAAAGGGAAGGAGGAAGTGAAAAAATTCCCGGAATAAGGAAGAAGGAAGAAGGAATTCCGCACAACTCTGCTGTGGGCATCCGGACAGAAACAAAAACCGACACAGAGATGGCTACAACATCCTGGAGAGACGCAGAGAGAGACGCTCTCTACTTCACTTCTTATGTTTAAGCCCTCATATCTTTTCAAGATTTGATCACATCAAAAAGTACTTAACTGGCAAAATGTAGAACATTCAATTTTCTAGATTTTATTAGTTGATAACTTTTGTCTAACTATACCAGAATTCAAGATACGCATAACTTTAAAAAACCTGCCAAAAAAATTAAAAATGTTGATTTAAAAAGGAACAAAAAATCTATTATTTTACAAGAAACAAACACAAAAATATTCAGAGATTCCTTCACCACTTTTTCTTCATCTCATCAATTGATAGCTCTCCGGGTCCCGTATGAATCAAGAGAAGAAGACCACCGACTGCAGAAAGTGCTTGGAAGAAGTCATAACGAACCCATTGGGAACTGACAGAGTCCCGATTCCAGAAGTCATTCAACATGATATTATAAGCGAGAAGCCATCCGGATAATATGAAACTCATCATTCGAGTCTTGTATCCAGTCCAAACGAAAAACATCATAGTGTAGGAAATTAAACAAAGGAAGAGACGTTTGTAGCTCATATCGAAGTGAACCATCGAAACTAACATCAGGTTTAGGAATAGACGACAAGCACAGAGCATCACGGATGTCACCTGAAACATTGCGAATTATCGGGGAGCATAGGGCCGAGACGCCTTCCGTTAGGAAGGTCTGGGAGAGAGAGAGAGAGCAAACGGTTAGAGTGTCTGGTTGTCTGCTCTCTCACTGCCCAGCAAACACACCTCAAACTCATTCTCATCTCTCGGCAACTGACTGTATTTCTGTGGTTTTCGAAGCATATTCTCTGTGACAAGAAGAAGAATGGCGGCGAGAATCGACATGTTCCGTGTCAAGATGTGATAGGTTGAGTACAATTCATAGAGAACCACTTGACTGAAAACGGTCACCGCGAGAACGGTACATGAAGCGGGGACCTGTAAGTTAAAGTTTCCAACACGGACATATGTGGAGAGGTCACCTTGTATCGAAGCATCACAAAAAGCGTTCCACAAATCAGATTGAGGGCCATGACAACAGTGAGGAAGTAGGCGAAATGGTTGTTCAGTCCCCAGAGATTCTGAAATTCTGAACGTCGACTCTCATATTCGCCGTAGGATCTTACCGCGAACCAATCCGCGTGCTCTCTTGTGTTGAAACAAAGTCGAATCGCGTCTTCAATAAAAGTAGAGACCAAAAGAAGACGTCCGATTGTAGGGAGTACTTTTTTCGTTTTTCGAGCCACCTGAGATATCCAGAAATTGATTTGACTGGCGTGCCTTTGACGCGTGTGCTTACCGTTTCAGAGTAGTCTTCACATCGAGAGATGGCGACATGAACGTCCATGTTTCCGGACAGAAATTCAGAATGGAAGGAAAACTTTTGTAAGAATAAGAGGGAGATGGAGGATTGAGATAAAAACGTGGAAGAAAAAAGAGAGAATTGTAAGAAAAAACAGTTCTAAAGCGGGCGGTCACGCGAGAAAATAATTGAATGAAGAATAACAGAAATGTTCAAAAACATAGGCTATGAGTCAAAGTACGGTGGAATGGAGGCCACCACATACACTAGAAAATGAAAAATGAAATTGAACAATAATTGTTTATTCAAAAAGAAATACAATCTCAACCTTGAGGTCTCAATGCAAAAAATACATGTCCCGCGGAGATGATTAGCATAATTGGCATCGCAGATACCATTGTGATGACACCACCGTCGAAGTCATTATCCAGAGCAGCAATCGAGATATTGGAGCAGATCAGTATGAATCGAAGGATGTGGAAGACGCATATCTGGAAGAACATTTCGAATTCTTGATTCTCGATTCTGCTCACCCAATACTTCCAATGATACGGAATTCTGTATCGAAAATCATCATCTAGGTCCTCTTTGACAACATTGAACCTTCCGAATTGGATGACTAGCAGAATCAGAAGTACGATGATGAGAATTATGATGTTTGTGAAGCAGAAGAGAATTGGTGTGAACTCGTTTTTGTCGAGAAAACAACTCCAAACTATCAGAACTGTCAATGCGAGGATCTGGAAAGAAAGCGAAAACGAATTGGTTGCAGTGGGGATTGAACCCGCGTTGTCAGATTAGTAGCCAGGCCCTTTAACCACAAAACTAAAAAGGAGGAGGCGCGGCAAGAACTGAGGATGGTCATAAATGTCGCGTTTGTTCCATTTCACACGGAGCCACCGGCCCTAAACTCACAAATTCAACCGTAAGAAATATCAATGTATACATAGGTTTATCCTTCAAATGTTCCCCTTTTTGAAGCATAACCTGCTTCTGTTCGGCAAGGAATGGGGTCCCCTCTCCAACTTTATCAACCACAAATTCATTTGGATCCTGGACTACATTTCCAGCAGCTTCTTCTTTGAATGGAGTGTTCTCCCATTGGGTTACATCCATTCCTTCCTGGAAAATAATTGTTTTTAATCTTAACTGGGCTCAGATTCGCTTACATTGATGGGCTCTGTCGGGAGACTCTGTAGTGAAGATTTCGGAGGACTCAGTCCACTTTTTTTCGGTTTTCTCGAAGAAGATCTACTTTTTGGTCGGGGACTTGAATCTCTTCTTTCTTTTTCTTTTCTCCCTGATTCTCTCGGCTCTTCTGATCTCGTTCTATCCGATGTCTTTGGTTTATTCCTATCCGAAGTTCGTCTTCTATCTCTACTATTTTCATTTTTTGATCGCTTTTTACCAGTGGAAGACGATTTGGATCGTCGTTCTTCCTGTCTGCCGCTTTTTTTCTTTTCAGAAGCTGCAAAAGATTTGGTTGAATGATACGACAAAGTGGGAAAAAATGGGAAATACTAAGAAAAAGTAAGTTGTCAGTGCCTTTCGGTAGCTACATTGTAATGAAGCTGCATTTTTTCTACTCACTCATTGATCCGAGTTGAATTAGTGAATTCTATCTAGTAATCGAATTGAAATAATTTTTTTAATTTCTGAAATGACGAAAGTATTTTTTTTTGTTTCACGTGCACGGTCTCCCACTCTACGATAAAGAACTGCAAGAAGCGTGAAACCGATTTTTTCAAATTTTATTTCAATTGTTTTATTTTTTGAACTGAAAATCCTGTATTTTTCAGGTTCTTACGAACATGGATCCTATCTGGATCCATATTCGATATGGGTACATACGGACCCACAATGCATTTATCGCGATTTATGAACCTGTGAAGAGTTCGAACCCTCGCCACAACATCGATTTTTATAATTGTCTTTCATTAAAGACGTGAACGTGAATTTTCCAAAAAGAGCGTCGACCACGTGGCAAGACCAGGAGAACTTCAAACAAAAAAACCGAAATTTATTTTCGTTGAAATCCAAAAAATGCTTCGTTGTCTTCTTCTTCTTCTCAATTTCTGTTTACCTCTTTCCCTGGCTCTGTCTGCACAATTGATCCCGCCGAGAACAGCTTACGATGACTTCATTGATGTTATCAGGACTTCAGATGAGTAAGATAATTCGGAAAGATTTTTATTTATTCGATGAATACTTTTTCAGCTGTATGGTACTGTATCAATATAAACTTTTTGGATTACACCAAACCAATCGAACAGTACATGCAGCGAATGTTCAGAAGGATTTGTGGGAGGTAAGTTGGAAAAACTTTTTAAGAAAAAAGACCACGGTACTCTCTAAAATCCTTATTCATTCCAGAAGTATCTGGAAATGCGCCATAAAGGATTCCCTGATGACTTCATCGAATCAGTACTGAATGTATATTGTCAGGCCAAAAGTTATGTTCCAATGGCATTGAATTTATGGAAGCCACCTGCCCATTTGACTGGAAATTTCACTTGGGTCTTGACGACGGACGCACCGGAAAACGATTTCTATCAGCAGGCAAAAGAAGAAGAAAAAATTCTTTTGGAGCATTTCGAGGCACGAAAAAACATTCGGAAAGCATTGGATGCAGCAACGGCAAAAGAAAACAAGGTCCTGAATTTAGACTCTGATATCAGACAGTGAGTTTTCATTTTTAATTCAAATTCGCATTCAAGATTTCAGAGTATGCCGAGTTGCTGCATTCATTCTTGTCATCAGTCTCGCTATGAGTATTCATAACTTTCTTCGAATGTTTTATGCGGAAGAAGAGGAAGATTTAGAGGATGACTATCTGATTCAAAGATTCGGAATATTTGGAGAAGTGATGCAAATTGTCGTTCTCGCGTGTTGTCTTACCTCTATTCTTATTTACATGAATAATGATAATCCTCAATAAAAATTTTTTGAAAACATAAAAGAGATCAATGTAAATTGGCATCAAGATAAATATTTTATTGATAATCTTCTTGGTCTGCCTTTTTTGTGGCAAAGTTCATGGCCAGTATGTGTTTGAGCCCATTAACAAGCCAGAAGTTTAGCCATAGTTTAAAAGAAGTCAGATCCAGTGCTGAACCGATCAAACATATCAGGATCCCCCGCCTCGTACGCTTTCCAGCGATACATGCCACGTCTGAAAATCATATCTCATGTCACAGTATGGACAAGTTCTGCTGGAGCCCTTCAAACTAATAAGGATATCTTTATAAAGTCAAGTCAAAATTTGAAAAACTGAAGAGAAAATACTGGAAAACGCATCTTTGACAAAACTCGACTAGAAGAAAAGCACCGTACTTGAAAACTTCCTTTCTTACATTTAATACAGTACTAAACCCACTGAGCTGAAAATTTTATACTTTTCACATCAAGCCATGAAAACAAAAGTTCCAGGTTCTATCACATTTTCATTTCGATCTTTTCCTTGTTTTGGCCAAAATACCATCCATGAAGTTGCCAAATCGCTGGCCCCGTGTATCTATTTCCAATTGGTCAAACTTGGATGCGTACCGTTCATAAATTCGAAGATCTTGAAGAAATTCAACTTGTGTAGACTTTGTTTCCTCATTTGAAAAGTTCACCCAATTTCTGTCCCATTCCAATCAATTGTTTTGTTTCGAATCACTTGCCACCTTGCTACTTACCCTCTGTTATTTCCCCTCACTCACTTGATTTCTCGTCCGTTTCAGAGTGTAAAAATGACTGTCAAAAATCACCAATTTCTTTCTCTTCTTCGTCATTTTCTCCCCCTTCTTCTCACTACTTTGTCCCCGTTTTTTCTTCTTCTTTCTCGCTTTTTCTCGATTGCTGACGTCGTTGGTAAACGACAGTTTTCATTGAAAAATGGGTGATAGATAATGGAAAATAGAGAGACGCAGACTCATCTTGGAGGACATATTTTAGAATGAACGGGAAAAGGAAATGGTGAAAAAGATGAAGAAGATGTGCTTTTTGACTTTTTCCGTCGGAAGTTGGTGATACGCTGGTCAAGATAGTTATCACTTTTTCTTGTTTTGGTCGGAAAATACGAATTTTCAGAATGTGTTCAGCTTTATCACTTGAAACTTTTAATAAATTTTAATCGAAATTTAGCTATTAGAGTCCTTCTGAAAATCAGATGTTATCAGTAATGAAATTCTCTCAGTTCAATTTGATCGTTAGATTTCTTCAAAAACCTCTCTCCGCAAAAAAAATGTGGAAACCGTACTTTGTAGTTTCGAAAAAGATTCCACTTGATTCTGTCCGAGTGATGTTCGCTCCGATGTCCCCAGAAAATCATTTTGAATTTTTCAATATAATTGCTATCATTTTAGAAAAAACTAAAGATAAGAGTAGCTCTTTCACGTTAACTCACTGAAGGTTCGAGGGGTGGAACCAAGATCAACAGCGCCGGAGGCGCGACAGTCCCAAACCTCATTTTCGGAACTGATATTATATGACAGTTACCGGATAACTCAGTCTACTTGACAAATGGAAGGCATTCGAACAAAATATAAGTTCAGTTCAAAAAACGACATGCCAAAAACATCGACAACAATGATTCAAAGCGATTTGACCGTCTGTGACGTCACATGTGATGTCTAGAAGTTACCTTTCGACGTTTTACCCAGATTAGGTGCATGACCAGTTCAGGTCACCAGTCATCAGATGGACACCTATTAGCTAGACCGGTGTGACCGTATGTGATTCTCAAAAAGTTCACTGAACTACCCTCCATAAGCAATAAATAGTAGTTGATCATTTCCGATGAGACCTGAAAAAAGAAAGAAGAAGAAGGCGGTCAGAGAAGATAGTCAGAGATGTAATATTACGAGTCATTGGGTCGACGGGTCGGGTCGTGTTTTCTGTTTATGGTTGTGTTGCAAAAAAGAACTTTCCGGTGTGGTGAATTCCACAATCTTCTTTTGGACTGGACGTCTTATTTGTTGATAATCGCCTTTTTTCTTGGATTCTTGTTTTTTTTTTGCGGAAATTCAGTGCGTCATTGTATTGTTGTTCGCCGATTTCTCTTCCTGTCCATCCATCAAATCTAGGAAAGGAAATAGGTATTCTGGAGGGCATGATAATGGCATTTCGGTGGTTCTTGCTGCCATTTTTCTGAAAAAAAGAACTATTTTAGTGGAATGTTTGATTTTGTCTCAAATCAGATCTGGAACGATTTTGAACAGCTAGATTTTTTCGCTGATAACTGTAAGTTCCAGGTTGAGATCATTGTGTCATTTATATTTGTATCAAGTTCTAATATGGGCAGCTCTTATTCGATATTCTCGCTTATCAGCTCCAGACACAGTCGTGACTTTGATAAATCATAATTTTTTCTCAAAGTGATATACAGGACATAGTCATATCTAAATTACAATAGTCTGGAAACTCTTATTTCCATGCGGTTTTATATAGACACCTAGATGGAGTATTAGAGTATACGGTATCTAGATTTTCATCCCACCCATCTTCTAGCTCCGAATTCTCAAAAACCACCGAACTTTACCGAGTGTTCAATCACTATTCAGTCAACAGGTAGTCCAATACAAAATATTGAAAATTACACATTTTGATGGGTGACTGATCAACAACTGATCAACAAAACTAGTATACTTTTTCAAAAATTCTTTGTCGTCAGAATCATAAAAATAGTATATTTTATCATTATTTGATGTGATCGCCGGGACAGTATATTTTCTATTTTTTTCGATCAACAAAAGTACAGAATAGAGTTCATCTCTTACATCTCAAGGCTATGGATCTAGATAACTGACAGATATTTCAAAAACCTGTGAAGGATGAGTATGATTTACTGTTAGCCTATATCGTCGTGCCATTGAAATCGAGGTCACTCTGGGCGCCCCCGCGGACAGCCACACCCTTCAATCCTGCCTGCACTTTGCCCCCTTTGCTAGATGGTTTCCGGTTAGGTTATCTAAGATTTTGAAGATTTGAATCCGGAAACAAAAGTAATAAAATAAGCTTTAATTTTTTATATGTACACGTTTTGAATGAAAACTTCGACGTATTCTTCGGAAAACAAAACCGCCTCATTTTTTACTGTTTCGGCTACAAATTCTGTGACATTTATTACATTTGACCTTCTTCTTTTTCTAGTTTTCGTCTAGTCCGATTTCTGTTTCTATTTGTAGTCTTGTGAGTTTAGGGTTTTCTCATTAACCTGTTGCCAACATTATTTTCAATCAAAATTTAGTTCTGCTCCAGGAAAGTTTAATGATTTCATTTTTCCAATTTTCAGATGAAAATGTCCAACTTTGCGAGTGTGTCATGGCAATACTGATTGTTCCATTAATTAGATTTCTAATGAATCATACAGATTAAAAATAGAGCTCCATTTTTGTAATTTACAACTTTTTCATACAGACATTCCCTAGAGAGTTATGGTGATTTTAAAACGAAAGCTCAAAAATTGCACTATTCTTCACTGGAATTGGTCGATTTAAAGGAGAAATTACTTTTTCGATATGTAACTCTCTAAGGAGTGTCAGTACAAAGAAGTTGTCAACTGAAAAAATGTGTTTCATTATAAACCTATTGAGTGTGACAATCAGAATTACTATGACACACTCTCAAGGTTTGATATTTTCAACTGAAAACAGCCATAGTCCATAACCTTTTGACCATAACTGTAGTTCTTCCAAATACTCTCTCAAACCTCGTGGGCAAAAACTGGATACATATTTTAATTAACGTTTACTCAGTTTTCCAATGGTACGTCCCATATCTCCGAACTGACTCCACGACCTTCTCAAATGAGAGTATATCCCTTCTTGGTGACAGACTCATAACATCAAATTTCGAAAAAATCCGGTCGTGTCTCACAGTAAAACTGAAATGAATAACTTTTAGCCCAACACCTTATTGGTCAACATCTCTGCCTCTTCTCGACTACAAATTCCGTGACACATTCATTTCCATTTGACCTTCTTCTTCTTCCTCTTCTCATCTCTTCCTCTCCTTTTCAACTTCCACGTCACAGAAGTCTACTTTTCATTACAGACCCGCTCAGAAAATGTGTGATTTCTCCCTTCCTCTTTTTCACACATTCCTTCTACTCCTATCTCATGATGATTTTCAATTTACCCTTTTTTTGTTCCATTCCCTGTTGACAGTAAGCCCATTGTTGCCATCAGGAACCCCTCCTCCTGATGACCTTCTTCCCCTTTTCCAGTCCAATCAAATCGAATTTGACCAAAAAAAAAGGGGGGGGGGGAATGTTAGAATAAAATCCAAGTGGGGGACCGGTCTTGTGTGTTAATAGCTTTCTCACTTCAGGTATTTTTTCGATTTTAAGAAAAAAAAGGAGAAATTAGATGGGCGGTATTGTTCTACTTTCAACTTGGCACCTCATTCATTTCATCTTGTTTTGGAATGCCATGAACATTTTATATTTCTATTTTTTATTTAAAACGTCAGCAGCTTATAAATATTTATAGTGGAGTGGAAAGGTGTCCATTCTTAAATTTTCTGTAACAAAAAGGCCAGATGTATACTGTATTTCCCTCCGTTTTTGGAATTTCGCCATTTTGAGTATTTTCTGTTTTAACGTTACTGCACCTGATTAGAACTACTCGAGTTAGAACTGATACGAATCAGAACAGTCAAATCTAGGTCTAACATTCAATGTCTTCAAATCGGATTCTGATTTGGTACCAGTTCTATTTTGAAAAGTTCTGATTAGGAACAGCACCAATTTATGTAACATTGTGTGAAATGACACGTGTCGAAAAATCGTCTAAATGGGATTCTAGCTGAAATTCGGGCTAGGAATCTGACAACCAGGGTTCTAACCCAGCCTACTCAATTTTTTTCCGATTCTTTTTTCTTGAAATTAACACTTCTTTAGTGACGTGAACTGCTTGAAACTCAATTTTTCGGGTTTTTGGGTGCAACAGAGACACTATCAGGGACACTATCATAATGTCTATGCTTTTATCTCTAATTAGAACCATCCCGTACCGAAACCTGTCGCATAAGAACTTCTTGCGATTCAAATGGTTTTAACTAGCTTATGATTAGATCTTGCTCTCGTGCTAATCCGTTGCAGTTCTGATTTGTCTCCGTTCGGTTCCAATTCATCTTGTTTTTTCAGTCAATTCTTCTTGGTTGAACTATATGTTTGGGCAATGACCGTCGATGAGAAAACACCCGCTACGAAAGGTACGACCTAAGAGTTTCCTAGGCCACCAACACATCCCAAATCCTCCATTCCAGGAGCGGTGAAAACGACTCGTCTCGTTCGCGGAATCGCCTGGTTCTTCGAGAAATGGTCTCACTTCGTCGCGAACCATGCCGTTGCACTTATCGTCATTTGTGTGGTTCTCACGTTGATTGGAACTTTCAAGGTGGCCACGACACCGTGAGTAAATCGGAAATTGATAAGAGATGATAGATGATAGATGTTGCAGAAATGAAAATGACATCACCGGATATACACCGTATGGGGCGAGAGCCAGAGATGAATTCGATGTGATGACTGATTTCTTTGCTCACAATGGAAATGGAATTGCAATGTTCGTCCTGATCCTACCGACTCGTCATGAGAGTGTCCTCCATCCCGATGTCCTTCGAGAAGCTCTTCGTCTTGAAAATATTCTTTCTACTAATTTTACAATGCCCACGGCTGAGGGAAAACATCAAAATTATCAAGAGTTCTGTACGAATTTCTGTCAGATCAACGAACCATTTGTCCAGTTTGCAGTGAGTCTATTTTCAGACAAATTGTTTGTTTTTTCACTGCGAATTTTTGCAGAGAAGCTACCTAACCGAGTTGGACAACTCAAAAAATGGAACTGATCTATCTGAAAGGATCTCTCTGAACTACCCTATCACCAGTATCTATTCCAGAAAAATGAGTATTCAACCCAACTTTTTTGGAATCGAAATGATGAATGAGACCGCTAAAACTATTACTAACATCAGATCTTCAAAGGTATTCCTAATTTTTAAATATTCTCAAATGTTTAATTTCATTTTCAGCTGATCGCTCTGCAACTCCGCTCGGAACGAAAAGAGGGATGGAATAGTCAAGGAATCAAGGATTTCGAGATGTCTATCACGAATTACTTTGAGAAGTGAGTGAATGAGAGACGAAGACAATGAGATTCTCTCGTTGTCTGGCTCTCTCACATTGTCAATAGAGCGCGGTTCCAACTTCTTATTTCAGAGAATTCAAATCTCCTGAAATTCGAGTTCTCACCCTTTCCACATCATACGTGGAAGCTGAAGTTGTTCGTGCTGGAATGTCTCTTCTTCCATTCTTGGTTGTTGGTTTTGTGATCATGGCGATAGTTTCATCGGTGACTACATTCTTCTCTGCTCTCTACATGCAACAAGTTTCTATTCATAAGGTGAGAGAGTGCAGACAGACAGACACTCTAGCTTCACTGGCTCTCTCTAGTGAATGAAAAAAACGAAAAGAAAAAAAGATATGCCGGAGAGGGGAATCGAACCCCTAAAGGATTTATATCCACAGGATCTTAAGTCCCGCGCCTTTGCCACTTGGCTACCCCGGCGACAAAATATTTATAATGAGAAGAGGACATGAATGTGTTTTAAGATGAGCAAGGGGTTACTGTTGATAATTTTTTGAACTTTTGTAGATATTTTTTTTCAAAAAAAGAGTTGGCAGATAAAAGAGAACATTTGAGAAACAATATAGACAACTTGAATTTCGGAGGTTTTCCACTTCTTTTCATACTTGTCAAGGTCCGGCCATCAGGCTCGGGTGTTTTGGCGCCAGAGTTCAAATTTCAAATTTTTTGAAATTTTTTGCGAAAAAGTCAAAGTTTCGACTGTCATTCAGAATTAGAAGAATTTCTGAAAAACCCACATAAGTGCTCACATTTTCTATGAAAAATTTCAAAAATTTCAAAACAAAAATTGAAAGAAATCGGCTCATTTTTTAAAGACGGGCCGGGCCCTGACAAGTATGTTTTCTTTTCATTAGACCAGTTTGTGATCCCTGAGATTCTAAGAATCAGAGAATAACGACTAAAAAATGTTTCGCCTGAAATGTTCATTCCAAATTCAAAATTTCAGTTTTCCCTCGCCATCGCCGCCTGTATTTGTCCATTCATGGCATGTGGAACTGCACTTGGAGCTCTATTTTTCTGTGGAGTTCGTTTCGGATCCATCCTCTGTGTTACCCCATTTTTAGTCCTTGCCATTGGAGTAGACGATGCTTATCTGATGATTCATTCTTGGCAAAGAGTCACAGCAGAACGAAGGAAACATCCAGTTGAAGGCGATTCCCCTGGAAGTCGTCTTTCAGAAGTTCTCGTCGACACAGGACCGGCCATTCTTATCTCGGCGCTCACGAATATCTTCGCTGACGTGGCTGGTTGTTTCACTTCGAGTCCTGAAATCTCTCTACTCGGATATGGAAATATGGCTTGTATTTTCTGTGATTTCTTGTATCAAATCACGTTTTATTCGGCTATCATGACTATTACTGGATACTTTGAAATGAAAGACGAGGCACAGAAGAGGCATATCAAGACAATTGCATGTGGTGCTGAAAATGATGATTCCAGTTGCACGGTGAGTATTCTGAATGTAGGCGTGTCGTCACAGGGCGCCCCTCTTCTGATCTAAACCGTTAGCTGTCTAAGAACAGATAAAACCTTGACGTATACCAGATTTAGTGAGCGATAAATAATGACCTTTACTCGATTTCTATTTTCAAGGTTTTTCTTTCATAGTTTCCGAGAGATCTTTTTCAAAGAACACAGAAATTTCGAGAAAAGAAAAATAGAAAAGAAACAAGAGAAATTGAGACTAGATGAGCAAGGAACAGAAGTGACAGGTGTCGGCGAATGATATGAAAAGAACCGAGGGATCTGATTTTTGTTGGAAAAAGCACGTAGGCAAGAGGATAAGAGGCCAGAGCACAATCTTGAGGTTAAGACTGGTCATAGACAGATTAGGATACATCAGGACTACAGTAACCTACACTTTCTCCGAAGATCAACACGGGATGAATTCAAAGTAACACAGACCATCACGGAAATATTGAAAAAGTTATCAGCACTATTCTTTTCGTTGACTAGTACTTCCTAGATAATCCAGGTCACCAGTCATAGTTAATTGCTGTCCGTATGATACAGTAGCCTACAGTAATCCCAATAATATCCCCCACTTTTTCAGAGCTCCTCCGTTGAAAGTTTCGATGTTGTAGTCAAGAGAAGAGTGGCAACATTCCTGGAAACGTACATTTCTCTTCTCACCAATGCGTTCTTCCAAGTTTTGGTCATCCTCACTTGGATCGTTTTTCTCGTTATTTCTATTTATGTAAGTTTTTTTTTAAACAATTGAAGTCTGCGTATATCAGATAATTCCAGGGAATCACCATAATGAATATCAACTTGAGTCCCCGAAAGCTTTTTATGGAGGACTCGAGTCTTCGTGAGATGGACGATTTGAGAGTGAAATACGTGGTTCCTAACTACTATTTGGCTAATGTTTTTGTCAGAAATCCTGGAGATTTGACAGATGGAAAACGATTGGAGAGGTATGAGTCGCTACGCAGTGATATGGAATATTGTTCTCTTTACAGATTGAACAATTTTGTGGACGAAATGGAGCATTTGAATGGAAGTTGGGGAGCACTTGGAACCAATTACTTTGTTCGAGATTTCATAGATTTCCAAGCAGCAATGAATGAAGAAGAAGAGGCGGAAGGAGGTGAAGAGGAGAAGTCAATTGTGAAGAGAGGAGGAATTGATATGAACAACCTTCCAATGTTCTTGGAATGGCCAGAGTATCTTTTCTGGAAGGGATTCGTACAGTATCACAGTGAGAGGTAAGTGTGCTGGGGGACTGGTTGATATACTATAATTTTGAATTTCAGCAATCATACCGTACTCGACCGATTCTTTATCACATTTGCAATTCACGGAACGAATCTACAAGAGTGGCCAGCGAGAGGAGATGCGTTGAGGGAATGGAGAAAGGTTGTGGATAAGTATAGGTATGTGATATATTGAAACTGGACAGTTCGAAACTGAGACCCTTCGAAAACCACAATTTTCCAGCACTGAATTTGGACTCTCCGTGTTTTCTGACGATGGAATCTACGTGGATCTCATTGAGAACATGCCAACTGACGCGTGGCAATCAGCAGTTGCTACGTTGGCTTGTATGGCATTTATCTGTTTTGTGTTCATGTATGATGTTCCTACTGTCATCGTGGCAACGTCTATTATTGCGAGTATTATGACAGGTAAGAGAGGGATCGTTTTTACTGAAAACGCATTTATCTCAAAAACAAAGATAATTAGGCAAAAACTTTCAACTAGTAAAATATAGACAATGAAATTTCCTACATTTTATCTGTTGACTACTTTTTGATTCGATCAAAGACCACAAAGATACGAGAGTTCAAAGTTAGTTGAGTGAATGAGAAGCGCAGAGAAATCATAGTGTCTGCTTATCTGCGTCTCCTTTTCCCTCCCAATTGAAGCAAAAATAAAAATAAAAATATGCCGGAGAGGGGAATCGAACCCCTAAAGGATTAATTCCATGGGTGCCTAAAGCCCACGCCTTTACCATTTGGCTACCCCGGCAATAAAATATTTTTGCTAAACTGGGATATAAAGTGATTTTAAGATGAGCAAGGATTACTGTAGATGTATTTCTTTTTTAATAGGTTCACTTTGAAAATAATCATTAAAAGTTGAAAAAAAAACTATCGATTTCTCAATTTTTCATTTCCAGGAATTCTCGGAATCCTCTCCCTTACTGGAACGGATCTTGACCCAATCGTGATGTCTGCCTTGATCATTTCCATCGGATTCTCTGTGGATATCCCCGCCCACATATCATATCATTATCACACGTCTTCATCTGAAAATGGAATCAGAGACCGCCTCCATCAGACACTGTCTTCTGTTGGATTCCCAGCTCTACAAGCTTCATTCTCCACGTCATTATGTGTTTTGGCGCTGAAATGTTCTTCAATTTATATGTCAAATGTGAGTTTCAAAAATTAAAAAAGTTTCCAGAAGATTCTAATACTCTATCAATTCCAGGCATTCGTCAAGACTATGATCACCTGTATGATACTCTGCGTGTTCCATGCCCTCGTCCTCCTCCCAACTCTCTTTGCAATTTTCAGCCGAATGTTCTCACTATTCCACGTGAAAACATCTCCAATTCAATCGAAATGATCTCGAATATCTGTTCTATCATGTTTGCTCGATCTTTGTGTTTTTTCTCTCTCTCTCATCCTCTTTCTTTCATTTTTTCATTCTGTTTGCTTTCGGCCTTTGTCAACAACTTTACGGTGAAATTATTTCATATTATCGGTAATAAAAATATATATCTTGTGATAATTGTTAATAACTTGGAGTTCCGCCTAGTAATTGGAATGTTTCTTTTTTCAATTAAGACGAGCTCATGGTATATGAATGGAAGAGAAATTGCATAAACAGACAGAGTCCGAAAGATGAGCCACGTGGAGTACTCTTATCTATTATCGTTCATCGAAGTGTTAAACTCAAGTATACGTGACTGACCACACTTTTGTTTCTACTCGGACAATTGTCGAAAACACTCTTTTCATCTCTCATCTCTCTCTCAACTTTATTCCTCTCTCGTTTCACACAAAAGAGAGGAGAACGTGTTGAATTCAACATTTCAGTTGGATGTTTATTTTGGAGACAACTCGATTCTATGTTTTTAAATTCGATTGTCTACAAAGAATACTTTTATTTTTCGAATTCACTATTATTTCTGAACTTTCGATTCGGACTATCTGAAATCATCCCAGTTTCAAATGACAAAATTGATACCGAAAAAAAATGAAGGAATTATTTCTTGAATTCTTGAAACGATAGGTTTCTTGGTCTCGAACTAAAATGTACATTGATAATTGGTGTGTGATTTTTAAAACGTGTTCATTCGATACATTTTCGTTGATCACTCATCACAATTTGATTAGAATAACCCGATTTGTTTTATCGAAAATGGTTTTTGATCAAATTTTCGATAGAAATTTGTATTAAATTAAATATATTCAAAATAATGTTCAGTTTCTATCTACAGTAATTCCTTGCTCCTTTTAAAATCACCTCAAATGCAAATTTTCCTCATCTTTATTCGTGCCGGGGTAGCTAAGTGGCAAAGGCGCAGGACTCAGGATCCTGTGGATATATATATATCCTTTAGGGGTTCGATTCCCCTCCCCGGCAAATGCTTTTTGTGGTTTTTAAACTTAGTTTTTTTGACACGAGTACTCTCTCCATTGAACTAGTTTTAGCTGCAAGAATTTAATTTTTTTGTAGAGTAAGTTTTTAATGTTCAACTTGTTTAGTTTTGGAAAGTTTTGAGAACATTTTTTACAAGGAAATACGAGCCAGATCACCCAAATTATTATTAAAAATAGCTTTTCCAAAATAAAAATAAAATTACAGAAAGCCTAGTAAATCGACACGAAAGGCGCACACTTCAGAACTTCCACCGGGGTCCCGCCGCGAGTACAGTAAAACGCTTTCCCGCGCGCGCGTAGACTCAAAAAAGTTTTTAACCATGATTAATCAGTGTTTTCCTAAAAGTTCAAAGTATCAAAGCTCCAAAGTATTTTGTTTCGCGATCACCTCATTTCTTCGCTCTCCGCCTTTGTGTATCTCGTAGTTTCTATCTTTTTCCTCTGCGCCCTATCATTTCCAAACGCTCTTTTGCACTCTTTTTCTTTTTTTCTCCTTCAGTTTGCCGATGGTCACTGGCAACTAAACGAGAAAAAGAGAACACAACATCAGATTGTTGTTGCAGTTTACCATCTTTTTATCATTTCGTCGCCTTTTTCGACTTACTCGATTAAATGAAAATATATCGATTCGATTAAAATAATATCAATTTTCCAGCCTCAACATGCCAAGCGAGACGAGTCAATTCGGTATCGAAACCGACGCGATCACTTTGGCGCGATTCGTGCTTCAGGAGCAACGGAAGCATGCTGATGCCAGCGGAGAGCTCACCAGCTTGCTCACGAATATGCTCGTCGCCATTAAAGCCATCGCTTCAGCCACACAAAAGGCTGGACTCGCTAAATTGTGAGTTGCTAGTAGAAAGTAGTGTGATTTCTTCGAAAAGTTGAAATTTTCTGATAATTTTCGTTGGAAAAGTATGATAATCTGAGCAAAAATGTGAAAACAATTGACTTTTTAAATTTTACTCTTTTTCAGGTACGGAATCGCCGGATCGACCAATGTCCAAGGAGAAGAAGTGAAGAAATTGGACGTTTTGAGTAATGAATTGATGATTAACATGTTGAAAAGCAGTTATACGACATGTCTTCTGGTCTCCGAAGAGAACGATGAGCTGATCGAAGTGGAAGAGAAGAGACGTGGAAAATACATTGTGACCTTCGATCCACTCGACGGATCGTCCAATATCGATTGCCTTGTTTCCATTGGAACTATCTTTGGAATCTACAAGAAACAAGGAGATGGACCAGCCACCGTTGAAGATGTGCTCAAACCAGGAAAGGAAATGGTCGCCGCTGGATATGCTCTCTACGGATCCGCCACGATGGTTGTCTTGTCGACTGGTGATGGTGTGAATGGATTCACCCTCGATCCATCGATCGGAGAGTTCATTCTGACTCATCCAAACATGAAATGCAAGGAAAAGGGATCGATTTATTCTCTGAATGAGGGATACGCCAAGACATGGAGCAAAGGATTCACTGAGTATATCCGTACTCGTAAGGAACCAGAACCAGGAAAGAAGGCGATGGGACAAAGATATGTTGGATCCATGGTTGCTGATGTTCATCGTACGATTCTCAACGGAGGGATATTCTTGTATCCACCAACTGCTTCGGCTCCAAATGGAAAACTTCGTCTGCTGTATGAATGCAATCCAATGGCTTATATCATTGAGCAAGCCGGAGGAATGGCGACAACTGGAAAGGAACGCATTCTCGATATTCAGCCAACTCAGGTTCGTTTTTGTTTCAATTTTTATAAATTGGCACTGAAAACCTTTGAATTTGAAGAAAAACTCGAATTCGAGTGGGAATTTAACAAATCTCATTCATTCATAAAATTGAAATTTTTCAATTCCAGATCCACCAACGTGCTCCAATCATTTTGGGATCGAAACTCGACGTCGAAGAGGCTCTCGAATATCTCAACAAGTACGATAATTAGGTTTTGTTCTCTCCGCCCATTATTCGTGAATATTTTAGTTTTTTGTTGTACATCTTTTCATTTTTCCCCTTATTTTACTGCCTTCCCCACCCACTTTTTTCTCTGTTACATGTTGAATTACACTTGAAAACACAGATTGGTATATATTTTCATGTTAAATAAAGACGATTTTGTATTAAAAATTGTAAGATTTTCGGCTCTCGGATTTCCAATAAATCCGAAAAAAAGTAGGTTTGTGGATTATCCGATGATCCGATGAGCAGCAGGCAAAATAAATAGAGACGGAGAGGGACTCAGTATATGCAATGAGACGATCGACTTGGTGGATGAAAAAAAAAGAGTGAGAAAACGAAGAAGACGAAGAATCGATGCCCCACCCCATTTGGCTCCCGGACGACTTCTTGTTTTCTTTTTTTTGTCGTCATTTGTTCAGATGGCGTTCAGACGGAACACTTGGCTTCGTGCCAAGAAAATGCGGAGAGGTGGAATTTTTCGGATAAAAAGGCGTACAAAAGGGGAAAAATTGCAGAATTTGATAACGAAATTCGCAGAAAATTAGAAAAATTAATACATTTTAAGAATTTGCAGTTTTCAAAATGTTTTTTTTTGTGAAGCCTTTTTTTGAAACGCGATTTTTGTTGAAGTTTACTGATGGAAATTCGCTTTCTTTGTTTCATTTTTCCAGCAATTAGAATTTTCTCGTCCAGTAATCAAATTTTTTAAAATTCAAATTGTTCCTGTTGACTTGAGAGTTTTCCGGTTTTCTCATGTTTTTTCAGCAAAAAAGTTCAAAAAATCAACCTATGCAAATTTGCTCTATTGCTAAATTATGTGCGAATGCTAAAAATTCCAAAATTTTCAAAAATATTGCTTTGTTTTGCTGTTGAAATATTCAAAAAGCAATCCTATGCAAATACGCCCTATTGCTAAATCCCAAGCGAGTTTTCGTTTTTGAGAATTTGGGGTCTAGAATAGTAATTAGGAAGTAGAAATATAAAAAATTCAGACATCTGAAAAATCGTTCAAAATGCATGGAATTTCTAATTTAGCTTTGTAAAATAAGTAGCATTAGAGCGCATCTGAATTTGCAGTGGAGCGCATTTTCAAAACTGAGGTAGCAAATGCGCCCTTTCGAACTTTGACACTAATTTGGTCTCGCTCATTCGAAATTTTGGGAGCTCAGTAATAGAGAAACAGAGATTGCTTTTTTCTCTCCAAAAACCTGTCGACACTCTTCTCATTTTGCTCATCAATTCATCCTCCATACACCCTCTCTATCCGTTTCCTCTTTCATTTCTTCTTCTTTTTCCACACCAACTCACTCCCCCACTTCTTCTTCTTCGTTTTTCTTCTTCGTCATCTTTTTTACGAGTCACATCCTTTTCTTCCCTTGGGACCACGAATTGAGTTCTTTCGACCCAAAAAAACAGAGTAAAGAGTAAGAAACACCTACCCGAAAGAAGAGGAAGCCATATGTTTTTGGAGAAATTCTATTTCGATAATACATGAAAGCTTAATGCACTCAGGCCGCCTCGAAATAAATGTGTTTTCGGGAAGAAGACGTGATAGGAGGGTGACCACCCACCACTCTTGCTCTTTTTCTCTTTTGGTTTTTGCCTTTTTCGTTGGCTTGGATTCTGAAAAAAATGAGTTAAATTTGAAAACTTTTAAGGTGCAAACGCGCTCTAATGAACAATAAATAATTAACTCTGGGCAGACTATGCAAATGCGCCCTATTCACAAATTTTAAATCTAGAATTATAATTACTGGGCTTCATAAGTTTCCAATTCGTCTCCTTTGAATGAATATTCATATTAAACGTATTAGCTCGACACAGTTCTTGCAACTGCGCTCCACCGAAATGCCCTTGAAAAATGTCTTTTTTCTCTGAGTCTCTCAATTTCACACCCAATTTTCTTCGGTTGCAATAGAGCGCGGTTGTAAGAAGGGTCCCGTGCTAATATAACAATAAACTCAACATCAATGTTCAGTTTTAGCGATGGAGCGCATTTGCACAGACATGAAAGAAAGAACCTTCGTGTGAATTTGATCTGATACGGAAGCTTGACATTTTGAAAAAAAATCTTGAAAAATGACGTTTTCACTTGAGCTCAATCCTATTTTAGGCTCCCAATATTTCGTAACCCTCCAAAATTTGGGTTGGACTGAATTCAGAAAAATCACAAATCGCGATAACATTTTGAAAATGTTGAGCCATATTTACCAGTTCAATAAAGCACTTCACAGGGGAAATAGGAATCAAATGACCCCACCTCTCACGATGACTTAATTCTAATTGTTTCCCCCTTTGCTCTTAATCCAAAAGAGCCCTTTTTTCTTCCGTTTGCACACAACAACGTACGCTTCAACTTCATTAAAACGTGCCAATCTTTACGAATAAAGTTACCGCGAAAGTAATAAAATAGATCAAATAGAAATTCGAAAGAAGCAGAGTGCTATGTTTGCATTTCACACCTCGGGATCTATCGGCCCCGTTTGATTAAACTTATCAAAAAATGAATCTTCAGCAGCCAGGATTGTTGGAAGGAAAAGGAGTCATTTCGTCGGTTTTTCGCGCTTCTGGAGCGGTCGGCGTGGTGGAGCAGCTGGGAAAATCTAAATAGTTTTTAGTTTAGTTATATAAACTTTTTAAAAATAACATATTAATTGCTTGCAGGGCACACAGTAGCATTCGACTACCTGCGAGCTATGTGAAGTGAACTTTGAGAGTCTGTCCTAAGAATGATTCGGTTTTTTTTAATTGTATGGTCGAGTTGATTAAACCTAGATCTTCAATTTTGTAGTTGACGATTTTTTTGTAAAAAGCTTCCCTGATATGGTTTCCGTATGTTGAAGTAGCAAACTTTCAGTGCATCTGCAGCAGCATGGTCAAGAAAAAGGAACTCATTTGATTTTTTTTATTTTTCTGGTTTTACCTGGAGCATTAGGCACTATAATCTTTTAGGGTTTTTGTAAGCCTATCCTGCAAAGTTTGCATGGATTGCAATAATACCAAAAGGTTCAACCGTGTATTAACTTTCAGCCTATGTCCCTGTCTCAAAAGTTGCCAAATCGTTTTGAATGTTATATGGTAACGTAGATCAAACCAAGATCTTCATTTTTGTAATTGACTACTTTTTTGTACAAACCCTTTCTGGTCTGTTGAAGTCGCCCATCTTTTTGCTATGTTCCTCAACAAGTTCTATTTTTTTCAAATTATAACTTTATTGGTTGAAACTTCACAAAAAAGTAGTCCATTACAAAAAAGTAGAGCTAGGTTGGATCAGTTAAAGAAATATTCCAAGTTCACCTCAAAACTGTCTATAACGCTCCCAGTCAGTGCCGTTCGAAGACCACGTGTCCGACTGGACCCTCCCGAATTGTTTCTTCCTCATCAAACACACCCGGGGCGACAAAACACGCGGAGCCGACTCTTTCTGACCCAATATCCTTAGCTCCCGCTCCAATCTTTCTACCATGATGTAATAGTGACGTAATCGGAGACTCTTTCCGAAGAGAGAGAGAGAAAGCACACTTTCTAATTCATTCTTCATGTTTGGATGTGTGGACGGACAAGGTACCCATTATGTCTTCTGATTGCTCTCTACCCTATAAGCTCCATGTTTTCTTAGAAATGTTACTTCTTTCTCTCTCTTTTTTCTGCACTTTTTTGCGGACCGCTTTACTACGGAGAGAAGATTTCGGAGGGAAGGAGTGAGATGTGGAGAGACGCAGGATGAGAGGATTCTGTTACGCGAGAAAAAGAGCCCGCGGGATGCTCCAGAATCTTCTCGTTTTCTCTTCCTGCATGATGGTGACAAGCAGCTCGTTATGATAGACATCATTTCTTGCTTTTCTCGAGTTGCAAGAACCTTTTTGAAGGGGAAGAAGGTGGTCTCTAGTTTATTAGGGATCGAGAGCCGCCTGAGGGCAAAACTGACGCAACCTGATGTTGCAAATGATTGGCTCATTCAAATTGAGTTTGCTCTGAAATTTACCGTTCAAAACTTCTGGAATTTGGCTGAAGTGAAGATTGAGAAATTCTGAGTAAGAATATGTAAAAGTTTAGGTGAATCTATGTGAGCTTTTCGAAGAGCACAGGCTGCAAAAGAAGTAGATTTTTGTCTGAAAATTCATTTTCTCAAACATAGAAAACAAGATTTTTAGGTAATTCAATTCTCCCATCCTAATTAGGCTAGCATTTTTGAAAACTTTTTTGTTTAAAAAAATGGTCACGGCAGTCGTCCAAAACAGCTTCTTATTCCATAATTTTGAAAAACTTTCTTTCAGATATAATCAATTTAATTAATTTTCTGTCTAAAAAATTAACTGTTCCTTTAAGCTCCGCCCATTTTTTCCGCAGTGATCAAGAGTGGGCGTGGCTAACTTTTTTCTGTAAAGCTTTTTTTTTGTATTTT
Organism: Caenorhabditis latens; assembly: GCA_002259235.3. NCBI lineage: Eukaryota > Metazoa > Nematoda > Chromadorea > Rhabditida > Rhabditidae > Caenorhabditis > Caenorhabditis latens. Next base: position 5,432,853 of record CM056092.1, on the reverse strand, counting down.
GATAATAAATTTATCCATCTGCGCTCTTCCGAAATACTTTCAAATCTTTCGAAATCCGTTCCAATCTGAGTAGAGCGCGGTTATGAAAAATCTTTGTTAGAGATTACTGTAGTGAGCATACACCGTCAGAACTCTAAATTTCAGTCATTTTTTGTAGAAATTTCTGATCGATCAAGTCTGATTTCTAGAGAAGATTTCCAGAGAAATCAGACCTCACCCCTTTCTTTTTCTCCTCAGCCATTCCTTTGACACCAGACAAATCACATGCTTTTTTCTAGAGGGGTTCACTCATTTATCCCCGACAACAAACTCTCTGATAGATTCCTTTTCTCCATTACTTTCGTCTTCAATGAGCTCATAAATCGTTTTTAATTGTTTCGCCCTTGCTACATTTCTCGATTTCTAATCCCTTAAATTCCTTCAGATTCCTCCAGTTTTCTCAAAATGGACGAATCAAATAAAATGGGGTTCCTAGGAGCCACTTCTTATGTTATCGGTAATATTATTGGATCGGGAATCTTCATTACACCTGCATCGATTCTTCGAAATGTAGACAGTATCGGGCTGAGTTTGCTCATTTGGGTCCTTTGTGCGGTTATTGCAATATTGGGTGAGTTTGAGAATTCTGGCGCGCGTTTGACGCTTTCTGATTTCAGGTGCTATCTGCTACATTGAACTGGGTACATCTATCCGTGAAGCGGGTTGTGACTTTGCATATATCTGCTATGTCAAATGGTATTCCATTGCATTTGCATTCATGTGGGTGTCAGTGTTAATGACATATCCAGCTACTATTGCAATTTGTGCTGAAACATTCGGTCAATATTTAATTGAAGGACTGAAACAGGTGATTTTCTTCTGACACTTCAATGACGTGACTTTCTCTTTTCAGTACTACGAAATAGACGATGCACTCGTGCCTACGTGTCAAAAGCTGTTTGCGTACTCGTTATTATGTAAGTAAATATATCTTCTTCTTCATTTTGAAGAAAAAAGAGTTCTCCTGCAAGAATCCGGTGCTCTTTGTTCTCTCGATATCCAATTTCTTTTCAGTTCTTGTCACGTGGATGAACTTCTTCGAATTGAGCAAATTCGCGGCAAGATTCCAGATTTTGGCTACGATTGCGAAGTTGTTCTCATGTCTTTTGATTATTGGAACTGGTTTCTACTTTTATTTCGTCAAAGGTAATTATTGGAAATTTGAATTATATTCTGAAAAACTGTATCCCTATCCATCGTATGCACTTTATCATGCAATACTGGCTGCGTAGCGACTCAGGGTTCGATACTCACTAGCGAAGGCCTCCAGGTGACCGTGTAGTTATGGGATGTGACTTATATCATTAGAAAGCTGAGAAAACGCTGATTCCAAATATATATTCAGTTTTTGCTCTCGAGTCCTGGTTTTCGAGAAAAACGAGGACAAGAAAATTGTCATTTTTCTAAAATCTGAGCTTATTTTTCTCGAATACCAGGCCTCGAGGGCAAAAACTACATATATATTTGGAATCTGCGTTTTCTCAGCTTTCCAATGATATATGTCACGTTCCAAAACTCCAAGGTCACCTGGAGGTCTTCCCTAGTTAACTAAAATTCGAATTTTTCAAAAAAGCGTGCACAAAAATTGCGAAATGGGCGGAGCATCAAAAACTCACGTTTTCAATTTTGTGTTCAGGTTGGCACGGCTACCTGGAGAACCCAATGCAAGGTTCAAAATACGGAACCGGAAATTTGATCCTTGGATTCTACGGAGGTCTCTGGGCGTTCTCTGGATGGGATGTCCTCAACTACAGTACTGGAGAGATCAAGCATCCAAAGCGTAACGTCCCCTTCGCTCTCCTCACGGGAATCAGTGTTGTCACTGCCATCTACGTGGCCATCAACGTCGCCTACTTCGTGGTTCTCGACGTGGAATCAGTGAAACAATCGGATGCAGTCGCTGCGGTACCATTCCTAAAGGCTCTCTTAATTCAATAGTCCACTTTCTACTCACTTTCAGATTTTTAGTCGTGAGACTCTCGGCGACTTCGCCAACATCATCCCCTTCCTGATTGGTATCTTGCTCATTGGATCGTTGAATAGTAACCTGTTTTCTGGAAGTAGATACATGTATGCTGCTGCGAGACAAGGACATCTTCCCGCGTGTTTTTCGTGTGTCAATGGAGAAACTGAATCTCCGAGAGTCGCTGTGTTGGCACAGGTACTGTAGACTTACTTTAAATTTTGAAAACTGGGTTTATTGGTTTTTGTAGTTTTTGATCCATCCAAAATAGTTAGTGGCTACAAAACCCGTTTAGAAACAATTTTCTGTTTTCCGAAATTTAATGGAAAACGACCGATTTTGACAGTGTGTCACAGGGCTATAAATCGCTGAGTAACTCTAATTTTTGCTGTGTTTGTAGATCTAATATAGGCCTTTATTTTTGCAGTTAAAAACGTTTTTTGTACAATTTTGTTCTACAGAGTTATACCCGATTAAAGTTAGTAGCTTAAAAGTGAACTTAGTGGGGGAACAGTGACTTTGTAAACCCATATCTCTCTAGGTAGGAGCTTTATAAAAAAGTTGTCAACTACAAAAATGTAGCTCCAGTTTTAATCTACAAGCCCTTCAGAAACTGATAAATTTGGGATGATCTTAAACGCCATGGCGCATGCTGTAACCTAGTCACTTTCCACAGAAAAACCGTTTTTTTCCTCAAGTACGACACATTTTCTTCCTCACTATTTTTACAAAAATTTTTAAATTTTTAATTTCAGAGTATCCTCGCCCTAATCATCTCTTACGTTGGCGACCTCGACACCCTCATCACCTACGTAATGTTCGGATTCTGGGCTCAACGAATCTTCAGTCTCGTCGCCCTCCTCATCATCCGTCACAACCATATTCCAGTCCACCCCGATGCAGTTCGAGTCCCGCTTTTCTGTATTTACTTGTTCCTGACAATCACTGTTGCTCTGGTAATCATTCCGATTTTCTATGAGTTCCAGTCAACAGCTCTTGCCATTGCAATTTGTCTGTTTGGTTTCGTTCTATATTACATCTTCATCCACAAGGCAATTTTCCCGAGATGGTTGGTGACTTTGAATAGTGAGTTGTCCAAATAGTTGTTAAAATTCTAAAAATTGTGGTTTTTCAGAGAAAGTAACACTTTGGTGTTGTATACTCTTCGATTGTCTGCCGGATGTGAAGGGAGGAGTGCATCTTCTTGCTTCGGACAGTTCGCAAGCATTGCTGACTGAAAGGTTCGATTTTTATTTCACATTTTTATTTAGCTGAGTATCATAACTGTGAAATCAGTACTGTCAATGCTCATCTAATTTAAAATGATACTTTTCAAACACGTGGCAAAATGAGTCTACAGTAACCTACGAGCAATACTTCGCATTTACAACAGCGCTCCATTGCGACTAAATGAGACGCTTAGAGAAAAGGGTGACCGTAAAGAACGGTTGTAAAAAATCGGGCTGCCTTAGGTAGTTCCAAACATAAAAATTTAGCAAAAATCTATATGAGCAGATAACAGAAGCCTTGAGGACTTTAATTCAGTTCTCAGATTATTACTAGTACAGGAACCGGTTGAGATACGAGATTTCAAGTCTCAAGACTTAGTTCATCTAACTTTTCAACGACTACAGTATCCTACAGTAACCCATTTTCATTTCAGACTCTCCTCGACCCGTCTCTCTGATGACAGTCTTCCTGATCTCCACTCCGACGAGAAAAATATAATGCGTCGAAACGGAAGTGCCGCTGGACTCAAGATGTTGTAAGTACTCCAATCCATTTTTTCGAAAACCTCGCTCTAGAATTTCCAGCGTACCCTCATCGCTCGTCGACCTCATCAGCGACGTTCAATAATTTGTGTATTCCGAAATTCACTCATTTCTCTGCTCATATGGGTTATACTGTTGTCTAAAAGTTGCTCATTTTTCTCCTGTTTTCTATCTCTCTGCCTTCTTTTCCGAGTGTGTGCCTAAGGCTTTATCTTCATTGGAATAGCAACAAAGTTTGTTTGTTTTTATTGTTTTTCTACTTCTGCAAGAGGAAATAATAATAAAATAACTCTTTATTATTCTCATCATTATTATACGTAATTCAAATTATTATAGAGGCGATCGATATAATTAGAGAAAAAAGTTGAAAATAGATTCAATTAATTATTATGACTAGGAATTATGGCGGGGGTGATTAATACAAAATTGTAATGAAGCTTATTCACGAACAAGACACTTTGATTCCTCGTGCTTCGAAAGGTAGGACTTGAGAGCGAAACTCTTGCCACATCTGGAGCATTTGTGTGGTTTGGTGCCTGCAAGAAATAAATTATGTAGATGGGAGAAGACATCATAAAATAGTTTAACAGTGTCTTCAGTCTACTACAATAGGAGCCATTTCTCCCTGAAACCTAATAATTTTGGAGCTTTTCATTTTGACAACCTGTAACTTTCAGGATAGTGTCCCTACGACAAAATTGTCAACTACAAAAATGATTTTCTATTTTCGCTCTGTCCAACCCATACAAAATAAAATCTGTCGCACAATCAGAAGACACGGAAGTACATTGTAAAAGTTGGTCATTTTCCACTGAAAACAGCCAAAGTTGACTTTTAAAGCGGTGACCATATTTTACAATTCTAGAACTTCCTTTTTGTAGTTAACAACTTTTTTGTAGGTTGTGTTCCAAGAAGCTCGGAGAAGTTTCAGCGATGAAATTTCACAGAGCAACAACTATCTACGTATAGAGTGCCCGAACGAAAAAATAGTCTTCTGCAAAACTTGGGCTCTAGACTTGGACAACACGGTAAAAGATGGATTGAATCCAGAAAAGAGTTTTTGACACCATGTCGAGTGGTCAAAGTCAGCTATTTTTCACTGAAAACAACCAACAACTGTTGATATTTCAGTGACCGCTACTGTATCTGATCTAACGAATTCGGAAGCGCTTGTTATCAAATCAGAGAACTAAATCGAAATTGTTTAAAGTTTTAACCCGCTTTTTAAAAAAGAGCCCTGCCACCAAAACTTTGATAATCTGAGTTGTGAAACGATTCAAGGGAGGCGGAACCCATCCACTCCGACATGTTTTAATGAGATTCTAGCTTTCGTATCAGCTCGAAATAACAGGTTTCTCCACGAAACATACCTGAATGAGTTTGAACGTGGGCTCTCAAATTGCTCTTATCAGCAAATCGTTTGCAGCAGATTTCACATTGGAATGGTTTCTCGCCAGCTGAAAGTCAGTCATAAAAATATATAATCATTTCTATGTAAATAAACTCACTATGAGTTCTCAAGTGTCCCTGCAGAAGCCATTGTCGACTGAACTCCTTTCCACACACTTTGCATTGACAAGCCTGGAAAAAAGTGAGATATAAAAGAGGAATGATTGATTTCAGACCTACCGGTGGATAACTTCCAAATTTCGTCTTTGCTTTTCGATCTGGAGAAGAAGGAGTACTGTAGGTGGTTACTGTAGTAGAAGGGGAGACGGATGGAGATGACTCATCGTCGGATAGCACTTGGATGGCATGCTGAAGTGTGGGTGGTGGTGGAGGGAAGGAGAATGTGACATCTGGGAGATACGGTACGGCGATGAACTCCACTTGAGTGTTGTATTTTCTCTGGAAAAGGTAGTATTTGTGGATCCGGGTACGGTAGGTTCTTTTCAGGTTGCTACAGTAACCCTCCAGATCTCTTACCTGCGCCGCGTCAAACAACGCCGAAAGATACCGCAACAAAAATGGTGTCGTGACGACTGGGAATGGTGGAATCTCGAACTGCTTCGACATTTTTCTTCCTCGATGCCTGAATGATTTGAAACTGAAGAAGACGACTAAAAAGATTCGAGATGAGAAGAAAGTGGGCGGAGTCAGTCTCTGTCCACCGGTGAAACCACATTCCATCTAAACACTACGGTAATGTGTCGAGACATGCGGGAAATCAGAGAGAAAGAAGGAAAAAATTAGAGAAAAGGGGAGATCGTAAATTTGAATTGGTGCCCTCCCCCACTAAATTCTTAGTACTGAATGTGCTCCTGGAGTCCTAAACATATGGGTTATGGCGCCCTCCTGGAGATGAATGATTTGTGTGTCTTCAAGGTGTAAATGCGACAATTTGACGCCGAGTAGAGAACGGAAATTGGGTTTTTCAGGATTTTCGAAGATGAAATATACTTCGCCATCAGAACAATCAGAATCGAAACTTCTGGTGACAATCGGCGCCATAGCCGAGAGTCAAGCTGAGCATTTCTTGAAATGACGGATGCAGTTGAAATTACCTAACTTTGAGAGGGTGTTACGGGTCACTGATAGTCCCCCAAATCTAAATTTTTTATGGATCCTACAGATCAAGAGTCTAGCTCTATTTTTGTAGTTGACGACTTTTTTGTACGGACTTTCCCTAGCAAGTTACATATCGAGAAAATCATTTCTTCCTCAAATCGACTAATTTCAGTGCAAAATAATGAGATTTTTGAGCTGTCGTCTTGAAATTACCATAACTCTCCAGGGAGTGCCTTTACAAAAAAGTTGTCAACTACAAAAATAAAATTCTATCTTTGATCTGTAGGATCCATAAATAATTTTACTTTGTAGGACAATCATTGATACCGTAATACCCTCTCAAAGTTGAACATTTTTGACTGAAAACGGCCAAAGTTCGTATACTTTTGCACGGCACTGTACATGCGTTCTGATCTTCCCAGTACCTTTACCAAGTTAGTCAGGGATACTGTACCGCTGCTATCTTATCATTCAAAACGTGAAAAAGAGAGAAGTAGAAATGACACCTTTTGGAAGAGAAGTAACGGATAGAAATGCAACCGGTACTGTGGCAACAAACTAATTGAAAACCCCCTAATGATATGATAATAGTTTGAGAAGAAGTGAGAAAAGAACCACTCCTTTCACTTTAACCTTTGGCTTCCCTCATCACTTTTCTTTCGAGATTTCGCGGGTTAAAATGATATAGTAACCGGTATTGAAATGATAGGTGAGATGGTCAAAAGTTGAACCGAGAGATGGAATTGGGTGCAAAGTGAGAACATTCAGGTGGCAGGGAGGGTTACGGTGTCATTGATTCAACTTCTAATTGATTTGAAATCAGTGAACATTTTAGCAGTTTAAGCTTCTTACTGTCTTGGGAAACACCGTAGGAAAAACTAAAAACTACCAGATTTGTCCCGAGCCGGGCCGGACCAAAATCAGAAATAGTCTCGGCCCGGCCCGGTCCGTTTTGAAACATGTTTCAAATTTTTTCACACATTTTTTGAAATTTTGGTAAAAAATGAGTAAAAATTTTGGTAAAAAATGAGCACCCATTTTTGAATACGGGCCGACCTGATTTTCGGCAAGTCTGCAAACTACAAATTGGTACTAAACTCAAACCATAATATTCGCAAAAATCGGATCGTGACATTGTTCCAAAATTTAGTCTTTTTATTGATCAAAACCGGAAAGGGTTTTTCGTTAGAAAAATGGGATAGTTTCACACTTCAGTCCTTTAGAAAGTCTTGGACACTATAAAATCTGGTTCAAATTGCTCAAGGAGTACTGTATAAGAAAGCAAAAAATTATGTGTTTCGAAAATCTTCAAAATCAAAAACCTTGCGTATCCGCAATGATCTGATTCGAAATTTTTTAAAATTACGGAATTTTTGTAACCAGCCCAATGAAAACCGTCCTCCTGGACTCTGTCTCTACGATCAACCCTCTGACAACCGCTCACCAAGCAGGTATCAAACACTTCAAAGTTGTTTCTAATGTAAGCGAAACCTATGAAAGAGCTACCCACCTACACAAACATTATGTAAATCAACCCGTCTCTTTGATACCTGTCGCCATGTTCTCACATGAATACTGTAGGTGGCGGAAAAGTTGAAAGAAGAGTCAAAGAAAAGAGTTTCAAAAAAAGACATGTGTCAGGAAGTGAGCAACCAAAAAGAACACATTGAGACAAGTGTCTCCGTCGGTGTGACAAATGGAAGTGGTCACACATACGGGGTGTCGGAATGGGTAGGAGAAAAACGACTGAGGTCAATGGAATGGGCGGTTCGTTTCTTCCGGTTACGTGGAATTAGTATTTAGAGGAATTGAGTGGGTGGAGAAAGAAGCTAGACACATTAATCAAAGTTTTTGAAGCAGTTCCAGACAGAGAGTTGTGAGTGAAAGGTGTCACGCAATTCAGGAGAAAGGTAAAACATTCCAATTTTCAGAGAATAAAACTTATTTTCAGATTCTAGTGAAGGTCTAGAGGATTCTGAGAGTCCAAAAGTTGGTGATGGTACTGTAGGTTTCTTGGCTGTAATTTCGTGGCGGGACCCAAATTTTCAGTTTTTAATTGGATTATGAAATATTCGCCATAATTCCAGGATTTTTAATTATTTTAGTGACTCTAAGGTTTATAAAATCTGGATCCTTGAGTTGGATATTCCAGGAATTGAAAATTCAACATTCCGAAAACCGGAAAGAAAAAAGTAATCTAGAAAAGTTTTGTCGAATAGCAAAAAATGGCTAACGTGAATGCCAAAACTTGCCTTAAATCCTACAGTACCCCACAGAAAACCTTCAAGTTTGAGAGTTTGAGACGCGCCAAATGCATGCCTGAATTCATTCAAAATCGATAAGTTAAAATTGTCTGACGCGCCTTTGCTGCTTTTTCAGTTTGAGAAGCGAGACAAAAGCACGCCAGATGGTGATTGTTTGGCTTTCAGCAACTTTTTAAAATCAAATTCGCAGTTTCTCGTAAAATGTTCAAATTTTCAGTCAGCATTTTACTCAAAACTACCGTAATCCACTCTAAGCTCCACCCCCAAAAATATAACTTTTCAGCGAAATTTGCCAATTTTCGGTCATTCTTCAGTTAAAATTTCGTCATTTTTGTCACTTTTTCCACTTACTACAGTACCCCTATAATGGACAACGCCTTTTTAAAAAACAGATTACTGTAGTTTCATAAAGAGTTTAAAATCATTCAATTACTCATCTTCAAAAAGTTCAATTTTTTATAGTTGGCCTACTTCTCAAACAGAATAATCCTAGGCAGTTATCAGAGTAATCCTAAGCAGCTAGATACATTTTTAAAACAGAAAAAGTTTTTTCGTTTCTAAAACCTCCTCAAGATAATTACTAAAATGTAACTCTGGATTTACTCTAAAAAATTTTGAAAAACCAGTATGAACCATTCCTGATACGAACCGGAAATGAAGAAAATAAAAGAAACAACCGTCTGATCCACCCTAACAGATCGTGTGCTTGTATATCCCAAAGAGAGAACACAAGTGTCGGGTTTGGGTTTATTACAACGAGTTTACAACCGAAACGTGCCTTTGGTTTTGAATTTTCTTCCCAGGAGCTGAAATTTCAGATGCGGAACAGGCTGTAAACCTGCTTGTCATGTCAGCAATAAATTATTTTTTTCTTTTAATGTGCAGATGACCCACTTATTTGAATGCGTCTGTATACCGGAAAGGAGTGAGAAGTGTAGAGTGTCTTCAAAGGGAAATCCCATTGCATAATCTACTCATCATAGGTACGCAACAAACTGTCTCTCTTCGTGTTTGTTTTTACAATAAGAATAATACAAATAGCCGGGGATAAGAAGACCACGTTGCACCACTGCGTGGGAAGTACTGATGATCGTCTGTTCTTGCGGTGGCTGGGGCGTCTTTAGCGCTGTTTTACCCTTAGGCGCTGCACATACAAACATATGGCGAAGAAGATCGTCGAGCCGGGAAAAACTGATATTTGAATAATTTGATTTTTTTTAGAATTTCTTTTTTCATTGGAATGATCAAGATCTGGAAAAGTCTAGCTCTTTTACTCGAACAATATAGAAAATTAGATTAAAATTTATTGTCAGATCCTGCGAACACAAGCGGTTCTAATGTAGATAATTTTTATTCGGAACCAAGTCTAAACAAGAAATTCCAATAAAATTATGTACCAATTCTATTCAAGCCACCAAGAAAAGGAATCAGCCGACATGTAATCTGGATTGATTTCACACGTGGCCGAGATCTTATAGTACATGACCAACTGATTCAACGAGTAGTGTTTTCGAACATTCGAATATCCACAATCCACGAAATATTGGTTTTCCGACAAGACACGAATCGAATAGTGACGATTCTTTCTGGTGGTAGTACGGTAGATGAGCATGAGTGGGAGGGATTATCAAGGCAACCTGCTGGATAGGACAGATGGTTGAAGTCGAATTCTCCACTGTTGTGGTGTTTAGTGTTTTTATGAAGTAATTATAGTTGTGTTATTATCGAATATGTTTGAAAAAAATTATTTATTACAGATTAATCAATTGAGCATTTTTGACAATATACCGAAAATGAAGAAATGTGACCAAAAATTAAAAATGAGAAATTTCAATTCAGACGGTAGTCACATCCAGATTCATTACCGGAGAAATTTTATCCACTTTCCATGTTCCAACAGTGATATTTTTATAAACTCCTTCCTCTGGTTTTCGTTGCCATTTGTAATGAATATGTTCTCGAAGCATGTAACTTTTCACTGTGTACACACAATAAAGATCACATGAAAAGAAGAATGAGGCGGCCAGCATACATAAACATTCCGGATAATTTGGCTGAAAACGATCATGACTGTATTCTTTCAAATCTTTCCCACTTACGACGTTCCGAACAACAAGAGCAGCCAAGATACAATGAATGATTCCGAAAAGAACCACATAAAGATTCAGCTTTGCAAATGGCATTTTATCGTAAGGTACTTGAACGTAGTAATCGTTGAAATAACTGCTTGAAAAAATGAGGGAGCAACACATCAAAGGGACCACATTGTGATAAACTGCATAGCATAGCTGAAAAAAGGTGAGGAAAAAGCATCTGGAAGCCAAGAATTTGACATAATTTCGGTGATTAACTAGAAGACAAGTTATAGTTCCAAGTCTGTGGTTTGCAGAGAACTCGGACTTGAAATTGCTTGAGTTGGTCATGAAAGGACGCAATTTTAGTCCCAGAATCAAAAATAAAACTCTTATCTAACTAGAACCGCTCAAAGAAATATTATAGATATTATACTTTGGTTGTAACTTGTTTCAGATAAATAGAATGAAGAGTTTTTCTTGTTTTGAAAAAAAAGCGATAATTATCAAACAGGTTTCAAAAGCCACATCAAAAGTCAGTTTTATGATTTTCAGTAATATTTGAATTTCAATATCAAATCAATCAGAAACTCTCAAAACTCTTCTAAACCTCACCTTCCAAACAGGATCGTAATCCTTCCATATACAAACTGCAATCAGAATCAAATTAATAACAAAAACTCCAGTCAATCCGACTTTTATTTCGCATAATCCTTGATATTTCTTAAAATATGGAAGAATGGACCCCCGTAGAGAAAAGAAAGCCATAGGTTGCCTACTACAGCGAATATAGCTGTATTCACATCAGCATAGAGAAGAAATGGAATACGGACGGCTATTATTGGGAATACATGCCAGAAAACTATATTCGAGAAAATAGGAAACATTGCAGTGTAATTGCAAGAATGCTTGAGATTGAAATATAAAGGATTGATAAAGAATTTCCAGCTATCTTTAAGAAGATACTTCAGCTTCTTCTTTTTACATGATGGACAAGTGTAATTCGCCATCTTCTGAGTAATGAAGTATTGATTTATGAAGGAAACAGTAAGGGTCCAACGGTGAACCTGTTGGTGGAAACAGAGTCGGAGAGACGCAGACGATGCACAGGTTCTTTGTGGAGTCATCTGTCCCAAGGTGTCATTTCTTGAAAGCAGACGTTAATGACGTTTTCTAAAAGATTTACAGTGATGCAGCATGTCCATTATCCTAACAACTTTGGCTGTTTTCAGTGGTAAATGTCCGATTTTTGAGAGTGAGTCTCGGTGTTGCTAATCATTCCACAGAATGAATTTTGTACAGAAAACACAAATCAAAAGTAGCATTTCGATTTTAAAGTTGATCATTTCTTGTACAAGATTTTTTTCTAACACCCTACCACCCTCATTTCTCCACATGATCAATTAAAGATGAGGACATCTAGAGCTTCCTCGTCCCATGTAATATTAATATAAATTGGGACGAGGAGGCTGTAGATGTAACTTTGTCAAGGACAGAGTCTGGGTTTCCAGTCCTGTCCTTGCTCTCTCACTTTCCTTCCACACACTTTCAGCTCTGTCTGTGACTGTAGGCACCCTGCAGACAGGGCTTCTGTCCCTTCTTCTTCTCCCCACATCGCTTCGGTCGGACGCTTTTTTCTTCTCTTTCTTTCATATCGTTCCCATTTTCCTCTGTTTTTCTTACCTTGAACATTTCACCAGTTTCCTTTTTTCTTTCCCACCAACGTTGTTATTGCTAACTTTATTCTTGTTAAACTTTTCTATATAAAAAGTTTAATTCCACAAGTTTTAGGTACCACCACACCAAACGCATTCTACCACCCATACGACGCAAAGATAATCTGTGGAACGCCCGGAAACATTTTGGTTTTTTTCGAGGCACCGACCAAATAAACTGGAAGATGCTTTCAACTGCCAAGACAGTAACCCCTGCACTTGCTGTCCCGAAGAAGAAGTACAGAGACAAGGAAAAAGATATTTCAGATCTAATATCCTGGCTCAAGAAGGAAGAAGCAAAAAGTGAGTCTATCAAGGATCAGAGGAGACTACTGGACCACGTCACGGTCATCGTCAACCAGTTGTTGCTCCTGGACGACACGATAGACAACCGGCTCACGCTTGAACTGATCATTAAGAAGTTCAAGTACAAAATCCAGAAGAAAGTCTATGGAAAAAAGCTGGATCGAGCCGATGACCAATGGACGATTCATCAACTCCTCACTGATTTGGACAATGTCATCACCATTGATGAATATGTAAACGACAATCCACTTGACCGTACGTTTTTTTTTTGGAAAAAGAAGATAGATGAGGTCAATGTTTGCGTAAGAGACACAAGGCGTCTAGTTGTAAAGGTAACTGGTAACATTCGAAATTCAAACTTTGCAAAGGCAAAAAAAAGTTAAAACAATACAGAAAATCCCTTTCATTCCAATTCTATTCAAGCCACCAAGAAAAGGAATCAGCCGACGTGTCATCTGGATTGATTTCACACGTGGCAGAGATCTTATAGTACATGACCAACTGATTCAACGAGTAGTGTTTTCGAACATTCGGATATCCACAATCAACGAAATATTGGTTTTCCGAGGAGACACGAATCGAATAGTGACGATTTTTCTTGGTGGTAGTACGGTAGATGAGCATGAGTGGGAGGGATTCGTAGAGAGTATCGAGGCGTCCGGCAGGATGGGAGAGATGGTAGAGGGCGAATTCTCCACGATTCGTCAGACGATTCTCAGCTTCTGCGAGAGTGAGAACACCGATGTAGGCAGATGAGGCTTCACCGCGTCTGAAAATCTTCACTTCAGACTCCAAACTACAATTTGGGAATATCATTAGTTACAGGTTCTATTGGATTACAACTATGATCTATAATCTATTTTTGTAGTTTGTAGTTTGTAGTTCATACCTATCGCTATCATCCTGTCGTTCAATGATCGAAATTTCAGATGCAGGCGGTGGAGGAGCTGGAGTCGACGAAGCAGTTGAAGTCTGACCTTCACTGAAACAAAAACTTTTGATATGAATCTGGGACGATTTGAAACCAAGACGTTTTAAAACTGGGACATTTCGGAACCAAACAGTACGCTTTTCTTGTTTATCCGTTTCGATAAAGCGTTTTTGTAACAACAGTATGGAATATCTTGTTCCATGTTATAAAGTTCCCAGTTTCAAAAACGTGTCCCAGTTTCAAAACGTCCCTAACCCACCTCGCCGGACCCAACATAACATAAGATTCACTCTGCTCCGTCGGCTCTTTCTTCTTCTTTTTCTCCTTCTCACTCTTCCCTTTTCTCGTTTTCGCCTTCTCCATCAGAGTATACAAACTCATTGTTTCCACTTTCGGACGTGTCGGAGCCTTCTCCTCAACCACCAATTTATTCAACTTCTCCACTAATTTCGATGCAATCGGATCCTCTTTCTTCGGTGAACCCAAATTCACATATTGATTCTCGTCGGACTTCTTCGTATTGTTATGATTACTGTAGACACAATTCGCACCGTGAACACAACACAACACTCCTCCTTCGGGCTTCTTGTTCTTCTGTAATGTAGTTTGTAGTTTGTAGTTTGTAGTGTGTAGTTTGTAGTTTGTAGTTTGTAGTTTGTAGTTTGCAGCTTACCAATGGTGCATAGATAGTGTTGTAAGGACATTTTGTGATTTCACCATCCATTACAAATTGCCCGTTATTTTACTCGATTTTATGTAAAACTGATTGAAAACTGAAAACTTGAAGAGCTTTTTTTGGAAACTTGGATAAGAATTTAGAAATTTCACGGGTTTATTTTAGTGAAATTTCAGTTTTTCGGTAAAATTAGAAAACCGCAAAAACGTGAACTCCTACTTCCAATAAAAAAATTTTCCCCCATGAGATCAATTAAGATTCAAAAATTCAAACATTTCACTACTCGATTCTACTCGAAATGATTCGTATTGCATCCTCTTCTTACTTACAATTTGTTGCTTCTGGTAAAAAAAAGAAATCTCGAGGACCGAACTGAAAATCTGAATATTCCAGCAAACCCAGCATTCCAAACCTCATCTCGACGCCTCTCGACGACTGGAGTTGATTGTAAAATCAAAAGGTATTCATCTCTATTTCTTGACTGAAAATAAACTACCCTTGGAATCAGTTTCAGAGGGAAATCAGATCGACGAGTGATTCATGCGAAGAACATAACGAAGAAAACTGATTCATTACCATTTGTGTTGGGAGAGGGGTTCATGACGGGGAAGGTGATTCTTCAGAATGCGTTGACACATCCACCACCGAATGGGTTGGCCACGAGAGATGGAGGAGGAGGAGGACGGGGAGAGAAAGTTCAGATCTTGTATCCAAAGTTAGTTTCTGTCAATTTAATTCCTTCTAAGGGCTTGCAAAGAGACGCTCTTGTCGTCTACAGTACCGGTCAATAGGAAATGAACTTTGGCAGTTTTCCTTTGAAATTGTCCAACTTTGAGAGTGTGTAATGGTAATACTGCTTGTCTCATCGAGTAGATTTTTAACTAACCATACAGATTGAAAATAGAGCTTCATTTTTGTAGTTGACAATTTTTTATACGGACACTCCCTAGAGAGTTATAGTCAGTTTTAGGGGACAGCTAAAAATCGCACTATTTTGCACTGAAATGGGACGATTTGAGGGAGATATTACTTTGTCGATGTGTAACTTGCTAGGGAAGGCTGGTACAAAAGATTGTCAACTACAAAACTGGAGTTCTATTCTTGCTCTGTTTGATCCTATAAAAAGCTATTTCATGAGACAGTTAGTTTTACTTTGACATACTCTAGGTTGGACATTTTCATCAGAAAAAGGCAAATTATGATAGATTTTTGGCCGGTATTGTAGTTAGACTCTCTCGTTAGAATCTTTATGAATACCGTTAACTAAAATTCCAGAGAAATCGTTGAGCACCTCAACAAGTATGTCGTTGGACAAGAAGAGGCGAAGAAGTGTCTCGCAGTGGCTGTCTATCAACATTATAGAAGAGTTGAGAACAATTTGAGAGTCACTGAGGTAACTATTACTGTAACTACCAACATTACAGTATCCTTTTCCAGCAATGGATGTTGTCTGAAGCCGTCGCAGCCGCCAAGGAACGAAAAATCTTTCGAAAACAAAATCCAGAAATTGAGGAAGAATATATTCCAGAATACATTGAGAAATCTCAACGACAAATCCTTAAAGATCTCGAGAAACGACAAGATATTCTCTTGGAAAAATCGAATATGATTCTCCTCGGAGCATCTGGAACTGGAAAAACGTACATGACACAGAAACTGGCAGAAATTTTGGATGTTCCGATTGTGATTTGTGATTGTACAACACTGACTCAAGCAGGATATGTTGGAGATGATGTGGATACTGTAATTCAGAAATTGTTGGCCGAGGCGAGAGGAGATATTGAGAGATGTCAACGAGGCATTGTGTTCTTGGATGAATTCGATAAGATTTACACGTCGTCGGATCCTCTTCATACTTCTGGAAATCGGGGTGAGTCTGTGGAGAGACACATTTTCTAAAAAAAAAAACCCCCCCCCCTTTTAATTTCCAGATGTCAGCGGAAAAGGTGTGCAACAAGCCCTACTAAAACTGGTGGAAGGAAGTCTGGTCAAAGTGAGAGACCCACTCTCCCCAAACTCGAAAGTCACCATTGACACTACTAATATTCTATTCGTTTCATCCGGTGCATTCTCGAATATTGAGCATATTATTGCGAGGAGAATGGATAAAAGGTTATTGGCTCTATTACAGTTTAGATGTCCTTTAAAAACTAAAACGTCCCTTAAAACACTTAAACGTCCTTTCAAACTCTAATTTTCTTAAAACGTCCTTTCAAAAGTTTAGACGTCCCAAAAAACGTTTAAACGTCCCATAAAATGTTTAGACGTCCCTTGTAATCCCAAAATATAGTTCTGAAGATTTAAACGTCCCAAAAACATTTAAACGTCCCACAAAACATTTAAACGTCCCAAAAAACATTTAAACGTCCCAAAAAATATTTAGACGTCCCTTGAACACTTTCAGTGGCTTTTAGTGTTGAAGGGACGTCTAAACATTTTTTGGGACGTTGAAATGTTTTTTGGGACGTCTAAATGTTTTTTGGGACGTTTAAGTATTTAAAACCTAATTTTCGGACTTCAAGGGACGTCTCAATATTTAATGGGACGTCTAAACGTTTTTTGGGACGTCTAAATGTTTTTTGGGACGTTTAAACATTTTTGAACATATTTGGGATCCGAAAGGACGTTTAAATGTTTCAAAGGACGTCTAAGTGTTTCAAGGGACGTTTAAGTATTTTAAGGGACGTCTAAGTGTTTTTTGGGACGTTCAAGTTTTCAAAGGACATCTAAACTGTAATAGAGCCAGGTTATTGTTAAAAACTCAAGATCTTTCATAACTTGGTTTCAGAAGTCTCGGATTCTCATCTGCATCCACGTCTCCTCACGAAGATTCTGATCAGCATACATCGGAAAAACTTCGAGATTCTGATGAAGAAGTTGTCTCGAAGGCAAGAGATGAAATGATCAAACAATGCGATCAAGGAGATTTGATAGCGTGGGTTCAAGACTGTCTGGCGTGCTTTTGACGCTTATTTCAGATTCGGAATGATCCCTGAACTCGTCGGCCGATTCCCAGTGATTGTCCCATTCCATTGCCTCAATAAAACGCATCTGATGTCTGTTCTCACTGAACCAAGGGGAAGTCTCGTTGCTCAGACGAAAAAGTTTTTCGAAAATGAAAATGTCGAGTTGAGATTCTCACCGGAGGCAATCGAGATGATTGCTGAAATGGCAGTGAAGAGAAAAACAGGTGCAAGAGCATTGAAGTGAGTATCCGCTCCCTGAGTCGCTACTCAATGAATGTTTCAAATTCCAGAAGTATCGTGGAGAAAGCAGTGATGAATGCAAAGTACGAAGTGCCTGGTTCCGATGTAAAGTGTGTTGAGATTAACGACAAGAGTCTGAAGGATCAGAGTTTCACGATTATTGATAATCGAAGTGTGATTGGAAAAGAAAATAAAGAATGATAGAGAATGATAAGAGTGTCTGAAAACTTTTGATAAATTTTGTGTTCATACAAGTATTTAAATGTTGGGTATTGTTTCTGTCTTCAGAATCCAGAATCTGGAATTTTGATCATGAATCCAGATTCGTTATTCAAGAATTTGAATCCCGAATCCTGAATCCTGAAATGGTTGTTCTTGACTCTGAGTCTCAAACCCCGGATCCATCCCCCAAAATCTTGAGATCTTGAATCCTTAACTTTCTTTTTAAATGTGAAAATTTTATAGGAAAGAATTAAAGCAGATTATTTTTCAAACAAGCTTTGAATACATTCAGTGACCAGTATTTCAAAAAAGAGATCTAAAAAGTAATTCGGCTCGCGAATCTTCTTTTACGAGACGACGCTATCGAAGGATCGAAAAGTGTATCGAAACGATTCGAGATGCGATTATTGTAAATCGCCGCTTGTGGAACAGGGTCGATTGCCACGTCACGTTGAGTGAAGATTCCAGTGCATTCGTTTGGACAGACGTTCTGAAACATAGATTTGAACTGATTGAGAGGAGTCAGTTTTGATTTTCAGTTTGATATTTGAAACCATCCTGACGAGACCTTAGGGTTAGGGCCCACGACAAAAACTATAGTAGCCTCAATTTAAAGGCTCAGGGTAGATCAAAACCAGGAGAGAAAAAAACTTACCGTAACTTGAATTTCCGGGTTGCCAAGACTCGAAAGAGAGGAGCCACTCAAAGGTTGTGCATTGAAGAACTGAATTATTCAACTAGATTATCAATTATCGATTTATTAGAAGTTCCCGAATTTGTTTAGAAAAAATGAAAGAAAATAAGAGAAAAATGAGCGGAAAGAAGTTTGAGAAAATGGGTTCAGACAGTTAGGAGAAGATCTTGCGGGTACACTTGTCAGCACAGATTTCGACGGAGTGTGGGGCGGCGTTATGGTATCCGATGGATCCGTCTTCGATGGCTCCGTCGGTTACGAACTGGAAAAAGGAGAAGGGAGAGGTTAGGGGATGAACACCATGCAGTTATATTAGAAGGAGGAGGGAGAACTACTTACATTCCATGTCTGGCAGGTGGAGAGGGATCCGACTGGACGAGCGAAACGAGCCACCAAGGTGTTGCCTGGAAGACATGATGCATGAGAGACGTAGACAGTTAGACACTATCGTTGCCTGCGTCTCTCAGAAGACAACGAGAACGTTTAGCGATCCTGAAAACCTACTGTTATAATTGAGAGATTGAAGAGTGACTGATGGAGAAGAATCCAGAGTTGGAGCACCGTATCCTTGAGTTGTTCCTGTCACAACACTTGGTTTGAAGTCTACAACTTGGAAGATGACCACGTTCAAATCGCTCTGGAATTTGATATCATTATGCCAGCTACAGTAGTCCTTCTTACCATATCTGGTCCGAATCCAACAGCCGACCACTCATTGTTTCCTATGTTATTTGTGGAGACTTCTACAGTAAGCTCGCTGTCTACAACCTGAAAAATAAAAGAATTTCTAGATGTTTCGTAGTTTGAACGGTGGAAGAAGAGAGAAGCAGAGAAGCTAGAACGTCTGCTTGTCTGCGCTCTATCTTGGAGTTCTCCAACTTGTATCTTGTGTTTCACCAGACAATTTTCAGAGTTCAGATGCGATTTTCATATTTATTAGAACGCTGGAATTCTGCAGATTTTTTATATGTAATCAGTTTTTGAAACAGAAATTGTGGGAGAAAGTTACACAAGATTTTATGCCAGTGATGTTGAAAACTACGGTTTTTGACTCTCAAGTTTTTCGGACTCAAATCTCGAAAAATTTGTTTCATTGTTTAATAGTTCTTTCCAGACCGTCTATTTTTAGCAACCTAGGTTTCTCGGTCTCACGACGATACAGTTTTGGTTACTGTAGTTCTCGTGGTACTGTTGTTTTATGGCAATAATTTAAACTTGAGTAACTTTTGATAGATTTGCCTGTTTTGAAAACTGACACGGTATTTGAAACCAGATTTTAGTTATATACAAATCTGTTGTCTAACATTTTCATATTTTTTATGCACAAACAAAACACACGGAACTCCCTTAACCTTACACCAATCATCACTGTTTATCTAAACTGTTTTGTTGTATCTACTTGAGAAAACTCATCTCATTCAAACACAAATAAAGAATGACTCACTTGCCACCGGGCACTAATATCTCCACTCTTGGCACTGCACTTTGCTGTTTCTCCGATGGAAACGAGGAGGGAAAGACAAAGTGTACCCAACAAAATGGTGAACATTTCCTAAAATGAGGTGATAGAATCTGAAATTATTGGAAGAAGAGAAAGAATAGAAAGAAGAAGAAACGAAGTTACAGAACTGCGCCAACGACGCACCAGCGTTCTCAAAACCACCCGAGAAATGAACTGACTAAGAAGACCGATAGGTGTGGGCTGGGATTGGCAAACAGTGGAGAAAATGGGGTAAAAAGTTAGTAATTGTCTCGAAGGAGGAGGGAAAAGGATGAACAAAAACAAATATTGTGGAGAAACGAGGGGGGCAATCGAAAAAAGAGGAGATCGGGGTGAATGAGGAAGCGGTGGCGGTTGAAGACAGAAGGAAGAAAAAAGAGAAGGCGTCATGATGACGACGACGACGTCAAGAAACCAGATCATCTCTCGATTCGACCTGCTGAGTTTTTGTTTCGAGAATAGAGAGGAGGGAGTAGTGAAGATGGAGAGACGCAGATATCGCTTTTTTGTATTACAGTTGATAGTGGGGGTTAAACGAAACGAAAACAGAGGGAGAGAAGCCTATTCTTTCAAGAGTAGACTGTGTTTTGGAGAGAAAAAGAAAATGTAGAACGGTTTTGGGTATATCTTATCAAATCATGACACTTGCAAAGGTTTCGGAAGAGCTGTGCGGAACATTATGTCGGATCGAATTAAGAAGATGGCATAGAACAAAGAACATTTCATGTTATTCAGTTTCTGCAGATTCTTCGCTAATCGAAATGAAAACATTTTCATGGCCGCTTCTACTGATTTTTGAATCGTATTTAAACAAAAACAGCTGAAGGATTGCCGATTTTCGACGAACAGAAAGAACTATGTAAAGAAATGACTAATAATGACCAAGTTTCAATCTGAATCATCGGGGGAAGTGAAGGATTTTTACACAGACTTTTTTACAATATATTTTTAGACAAGCTTCCAGAGTTCTTCGTTTCTATGGTCGAGGGTAAATAGACTTTTCTTCAGGGAGATCAGTTCCGAGCATTGAAACAGAGTGAAGCACAGTTCATGTTACTTTTTATAAATATACTTTCCTGATTAATTTTCAGCATCTTGTTTTTTTTGTGAATTTAATTTTTTCTTTTCATTCAAAAAAGCTAAAGCTACGTTTTAGCTAGTTTTTCTTTTCATTTTAAAGCACTCGAACTCGATTCAACTTCAATTTGAACGAATTTCTTTTAAAGGATCTTTAAAAATCCAATTTATAACGAGTTCCAACACTCCGAGAATGTAGAAATTCATCGAAAAAGCATGATGACGTGTGCTTTCGACAGTAATCTCAGAACTTCGTTGCGAGACCCATCCGCTCTTCAGCGCGCTCCTTTAAACTTTTTTTTGGCATTTCACTGTATTTTTTTTCTTTTTCTGCAAAAATGGCACGGCTGTTGACGTCGTTGGAGAACGAAACTGAACTCAAAGCTATAGAGAGAAAGTATGTTCCTTAATATACACATTTCAATAATAACTGTTCTTATTTTCAGCAACAAGTTATGGGAGAAAAAGTTGGCGAACTTTCAGAGACAACGCGAGGAAGTTAGCCGATCTGTTCAAAATCGTGAGTCAATTATTAAAATAATTGAACTAGAAATGCAGTTAAACTTTTTATTTCAGTCGAAGCATGTAACACACACGTCAAACGAATGGCAGTAATCACCAAGGAGAAGCTGGCGAAATTGAAATCGGACGTTGAAAAACATAAAAACGAAACACACGAAACTGTGCAGCGCTCAAATGCATTTCGTTAGTATACTTTTTGCTGAGTAATGAACCAACCACATACATTTTTAGTGAACTCAAGTTTCGAGCAAGTCGATTTTATTCGAACCAATCAGCACGTCTCGCTTCATTGTGGACCCGCACTGTTAATTACACTTCCGTATGATAGTTGCATCGAATCATGCGTTCAAGCTGAAAAAAATCTTCGTAAGAAACTCGGTGAGGTCTCTATGGTGGATGAGAAGTTGAAAAGCGAGAGAGAAGCTCTATTAAAAGATCTGCATTCGGTTTCAAAGGCGAAGAGCAAAGCGGAAAAGGATATCGTAAATTTGAAAGAAGAAACTGAACGACAAACTGGTATAATCAATGCTCTTCAAGCTTCTTCGGTTGAAGTAAAGAGTGTACTTCGTGAAGCAACGGAAGAGGCTGATAAGGCGATTGAGAAAAAGGCAAAGATGGAGGAAGAGATGAAAAAAGCGCAACAGACTCTTGACGATTTGCTCCAAAATATTCCCACCACGGAATCTGCAAAACAAAGTATTTTAGCTGATTTGGACGAGTTGATTGTGGTAAAAATAATCTGATTTCCAATATTCTTATATATTTATTTCCAGAATCTCAAGTCAGATTCACCTATCGATCTATCATCATATACCAATTTATCTGAATGTGAAGAAATTCTGAAACTTTTCGAAGAGTGGAGAACTCGTCAAACGGAAAACTCTAATTTCTCACAACCCGCCGACGTCTTCGACACAGATACTCCCACTTCTCTTGAAGCTAATCTGGAAAATGTCAAAAAACAAACGAAGCATACGCTGAAAAACGTTGAACAAATGAAAGAATACAGAGAGAAGCATGTGTGTACCAGTGAAATGTTGAAAAGAAAGAAGTCTGGTGTGGAAGCTGTGAGAAAGCAGATAGACGATCACACGGCTGTCTTGAATAGCTTGAAAGTGACAGAGAAAGCAGTGAAATCATCGGGTTCGGAGAGTATCAGCTCCTCGAAGAAGGAGGTGAAAGAGGTAAAAATAGCTCAACTTTAAAATAGCTCTTGCTTATTGTTCAATTATAATTTAAATTGTTTTCAGGAGCTTCTTCGCCAACTAGAAGCGACTCGAAATGAAGTTCCAGGACCAGAGCCATATCAACCTTACCAAACCCCTGTTCGAATTGCTTCGACTAAAGGAAATGCGAAATTGAACGCGAAAACCATCACAAGAGTATCCGCTGGATCAGGATCTACTCGAAACATGAGCATCAATGGCCCTCAATACCCAGGAATCAAACTAGTCGCTCAAAAAAACAATGTTGATACACCGATCCCGCGAAAAGTCAGCACAGCAGAGTTGGATGAGTCGGCGAACTCGGTCAATTCGGAAGACTCATCTCTAATTTCCGAGGATAGTGGAACTACACAAGACGAGTCAGCATTGAATCAACTCTTTAGTCCTTTAGCCAACGATAAACGCGTCTCACCGCCAACCCCGCCTGTTGTTGAGTTTTCAATGGCTGCTCATATGAACGATTTCAGTCAGAGACAGGCGAAACTCAAGGCGTCTCAGAAGATAAAGGAGCACGTCGATGTAGAGAGAAGACGCAGTAAAGGAAGAAATGTTGATTTTGATGCCGAAGATGGTAGTTTTTGAATGAAAAAAAAAACAATTAATGAATACGTTTTTACAGAGAATGACAAGAGAATCTTCGCAGATGAATCTGCTTTGGACATATCTGGTGTCGATTCAGAAGGGGATGAAGAGAATGAGGAAGATGATGGAGATGAATTTGATGTTGGTGTATTGTTTTTTTAACTTTAAATTCATTTTCTTATTTTCAGGAATTGTTTGCTCCTGACGATCAGGATAGCATGGATCAATCTGCGTGGGGAGATGATGATTGAGTCGTTTATTGCATGTTTTCTTTTGTTTTTAATTGTTAATTCAACATATATATATATATATATATATATATATATTATACCTATCTTGTGTTATTCGATCATGTTCTATTGTGACTTGCTATAAACCCTTGTTTCCTGTTTTTTTTTCTCTTTGCCTAATTCATTCTCAGCTCGATCCCAACTTCTGTCGTTCCCTTACTCAATCCATGACAGTTTTATGTCTAGACACTTCGCAACTCTGAAATTTCAAAACTTTAAAAGCGACTGCACAGTTTGAGTGTTCTGAAGGTCTGTAAAATTCATAGCTGTGTTCATCAGCTCAAATTGTTATAACGACGGAGTTGTACACAATTTGGAATGAAACAGGTGAAAACAAACTTTAATCAACAAGAACATTTATACGTAAGTTAAAGTTCAGATCAATAATTTAGGAATGGTGGAAATAGATTCTGAAATTTGAAACTTCATGCCCTGTGCAAAAAACTTCTCAGATTAGAAGCATTCCATTCGACAACAAACTATTCAACTTTAATTATTTATTCACGAAGAGATCTCTTTCCACATAGGCAATGCTATCCTTGTAAATACGTGTCTGAAGTTTTTCTGTGAAACGATATAAGACAAAGAAACGACTCCAGGAATGTTGGGCACAAATATGAGATAGAATACCATACTGATCTCCATTGTAATGTGTAATTCAAAATATTGATCTAACAATTCTCCAACTAAACTTGCAACGCTGTGAATCTGAAAGTGGTATTTGAAAAAAAGAGAAACAATGAGAAACTCACCAATAAAATAGTATGAATCGGAACAAATTGATACAACAAATACGTCCCATTCTCACAAGTTGTAAGTTTTCTGAGGATTCGATAAATATGAAAATAGATTACACCGCTAATAAGAGACATCGCCAGAATTATGATGTTGTAAATGTAGAGGGTTTGTATCATTTTATATGTCAATGGTTTGTGGAGTACTACATGTTGAACTGAAAATCGACGATTCAAGTGGAATCCCTAGAAATCAACTCACAAACGATGAAGCTGTAATGGATGAGTGACACATAAACTAGACAGATTTCAAGTTTCAGACAATTACTGAAAACGATATAGAATTTGGAATACTGAACAAATGGTTACCCTGTTACTAGAAACGTGTAGTTTGGTAAATGAAGAATGACGATTCTTTGAATGGAAGCCAGAAACGAGAAGACGGTTATGATAGCAAACATGACGCTCGCAAGTAACATGAAAAAAAGTTCGAGAATAACCATAACTGTGTAAATGGCAGTTCTCGCCGCATCTAGCTGTTCTGGACCTGATGTAACAAAAGTGACCAGCGTACAGATGTCATTGACCACTAAACAGAGAGCAGAGTTATAAAACAACTGGTTGAATATGGGCTCATGGAGATTCTCATCAGTTGTATCTGCTTTTTTCCGATATTTGTATACCAATAAGCATATAAACAAAATATTATTCACAATAAACTCGACAATCTCATAAGTCTGGACAATGGTAGCAATACTATTGTAATAATCAGAAGCTGTATCGTTACTACTCCGGATGCCTATTATCAAAATGTGGTACATTAAAAGAGTGAACCTGTGTCCAACCCTTTCCAAATGCATGCCCAATTCATGTTTAAACCAATCCCTCCCTGATCCCTGACCCAAAGAAGTCTAGAGTTCTCACCATGTTCTTCTTAGGGCTTTGAGAATCTCCTGAGCTTCATTAAATGAGGATCCCTCAAACTTCCGTTCCAACTGGGACCGACTCTATAGAATCCGAGAAAGTATCATCACGGTATGTTCCCACAGCTCCCCTGCTTGATCCGACATCACCGATTTCTCCATAGTTACAGTAGTTTACTCTCCGATATTCTCCTTTTTCGGTGTGTTTTCCCACATGCCGATTCTCTAGACCCTCTTCACAAATCCTTCCGAATTTTCACATTCACCTATTTTTACACATCCCATCTCATCTAACCTTCCCAATTTCTTTCTTAATGTATTAAGTGACATCTCAATTTTCTCCTTGCCACGTCTTCATTGTCTCAGGTTTCGGAGAGAAAGAAGACGTGACAACGATCCAGAAGAGAATGGCGAATGAAAACCGCATTCTGGTTAGTCTTGACCGTTTTTCGTTTTTTCTTGTCCAGACTTAGATCCTGACAGAACTTAGCCTGTTTTCTGTAGTATGACTTTTGGCTTATCAGAAATTTAACTGAAGTTTTCACAGAGAACTGAATATTCATGCTGGATTCCACTGATCACCAAAAATTGAGGAATTGTATTTCCTTAATTATTGTAACTGTAAATCAACTTTTATCTTCCAATGCTAACTATAAGCTCCGCGTAGGAATGATTTTTTCAGAAAGTTAATATCCGATTCCACTCAAAAAAAAAGTGTCTTCCTTCAAATCTCAACTTTCAAATCCCCTTCACCCCTCCTCATATACCCCAATTGTCTCATTGAAAACCTGATTCCAAATCTACTGCTTCTCAATCATTCTGATATTGAGTCTTCTGAAGTCTGCCTCTGGGAAAACTCAGATCCGGACCAGTCAGGTCGAGTGCACCTATCCAATCCTAATCTTTTATATGACCAACAGATTTCAAAGCTATCTTCTTCCTACTAATGGAATAGTTCTGTGTGTGTCCGTCCGACGCTTCTCCCTCAGTAACTGTTTTCTCTCTGAACAGTTTCCAAAGATGTCTGGGGGTATACCCATGAACCTGGTGGTAACAACCTGGACACCTTAGTATGACATCCAAAAAAATTGGACCGGTTACTGTAGGATTACGGTAGTTACAGAGTTTTGAACATTAACAGTCGAACCTGAATATTTTGAAAGGTTCAGATCCCCACTGATGAAGTACGTTGACAAATTTGTTAACTCTGTAGCCCCGTACTTTTCATTGGGACACTTTGCAGATTTTCTACTGCCATAGCCCTAAAGGGGTACTGTAGCTACAGTAACCCAAAAATCGGAAAAGCACGTTCAAGCGTAAAGTACGGGTCCATACTTTGGTAGTGACACCCTTGGCACTTTAAAACAAACCTTCAAAACATTTTAGACAGTTCAGCCGCAGGATCCAGAAATTCCCAGAAGTTTCCAGAATGTTCCAGAAACTTCTAGAAAAATAGATTTGGAAACTTCCAGAAAGTTTGAGAAATTTATAGACACTTCCAGAAAATGCCAAAACCTTTCAGAAATTTCGGAACATATTTGAATACCGAAAAGCGTGAGAAAAACGCGGCGAAGCCGCGCCAGCTCTGCTGGTTGTATTCTAAGAGATGAATTATCTCCTCGCTCTCTTTGACCTGACCTTGTGCCTTCTGCAGTCTGCTCCAGGGAAAACTTGGATACATGCCAGGAATACCGAGCAGACCCTTTGTACATGTTTGTGTACATACCCTTTTTATCCCTGCCTAGCAGTCAACAAAACAACAAAATGTATTGTTCTTTTTTGGATTCTTAGGACTGTCTGATTCGAATAGAGTTTTTCCCAGATTGCGAAGAATTTCTGGTCGCATAGGTTTGCAAATCTAAAGAACGGTTTTCAAAGATCCTTATAGTCATACTGTTATTTTAAAAGAAACTCGTGAAAACGGAGCAAACACAATTTCTAATACTTAGTAACCTGCTCCTTCCACCTATTGAATGCACTCCTGGGGGTTTTCGGATGCTTTATTACGGTGTTGCTAATCCCAGTGTAAGCTTGTTTCTAATGAATTTTCCTGGTTTGGTTCCGATTCACTCCATTCTGAATTGTCTTCATACTGTTTATCACCTCTCACTAGATTCTTTACGTGACGTGACCTGTAAATTATCTTCCTTCTGTACACAATGGCTCTGGGATCTTTCCCATAGACCCATACTCTAGACGCAATTACTAGAAGATCCCGCCTACTAAATGCCCTGTCCCATCTGTCCCTTCATCCCTCCTCCCTTGATCGTTTAATAGATTTTGTGCACACTTTTCTATTAGTTATCCCTTGAGATATTTCCGAACTCCCCTAATCCGACATCATCGATTTCTCCCTAGTCACAGTAGTCTACCTTCCTATTTTCACATTTCTCTGTGTGTTTTCCCACATACCGATTCTCATGACCCCCTTCACAAATCATTCACCCATCCTTACATATCCCATCTTCTCAATTTCTTCCTGGCTGTATTGAGTGACGTCTCATCTCTCCTCACAGGCAACTCACAGTCTCCACACATAAATTCCTTTTTCTCAATTTCCAATTGTGCTAATACGTTTTTGATTCGTTACGTTTTCCTCCGTTTTCATTTCACAAGCCGTCTCACTTCCAGAAAAGTTTCAATCTTCACTATGCCGGCACCGGGGCCGTGTAAATTATTAACGCAGCAAACGCGCCCGTCTGCGCAGAAAAAGTCTTCCACCCTTTTTCAGTGTGAAGAAATATTGCCCAGTGTTGCGTTGGGACGAAAAATGAGTAAGCAACAACGAAGAAAAGGAAATGCAAAGGTGAGAAACATCATTTGCGATGGTGAAAAACTCGAAATCTGCAATTCAGAATGCTAGCAGCGCTTCAGCTCACGGGTATCTATCTCAAGGAGGAGAAACTTTTGTTGGTTTGACACCTGAAATGAATATTTTCGAGGTGAGACACTCGCAACGCTGGTTAGAAAATCAGCAATTAATTTTCCAGGTGGCCAGCAGCAATCGGTTGCATTATGCTTCTGAAATTGACGATGAAACGAGAATTGTGATGAAGAAGTTGACGAAGAAGGACTGTCAGACGAGAGAGAAGGGATTGAAGGAGTTGATGAATCTGGTTACGACAGAGAAAGGGTCGATCGAAAGTTCTTATGAACACTTTTGTGGTCTTGTTCCACAATTGAGCACTGATGGAAGCCCTTCTGTAAGACTGCTCACGATGAAAACGATCTCGTTGTTTCTGGTTAAACTGAAAAAGTCTGCAAGCAAAGGATTGAAGAAAGTGAGTTTTTGCTGACCTGGAAACCAGTTCGAAAGTTTTTCTGCTCTCAATTATTCCATGGGAATGAAAGAGAGAAAAAAATATTTTGCTACTGTCAACTTTATCGTCGAAAAAGTAAAGAAACTAATGGAAAACTCCTTCCAGATCATCCCAATGGTGCTCTTTGCCAAATCCGATGTCACCAATGGCGTCGCTGCTGCTGCGAATGCAGTGATTCGAGACGGATTCGATGCTGACAAGAAACAACAAGTCATGCAACTATTCGCCCCGATCACTTTCGATATAGCAGCCAACATTGTTCAAGGAAAGCATGACTTGGCGGCTCCGATTGAATACGACGCTTCAGAAGATAAAGAAGCTCGGAAGTCAAGGCTTGAGACTCAATCTCTTCAAGTTTTCCTATCTTATACCAAAGAAATGGGATCGGAATCTAATATTTGGGAAGAGCATGCGAAAAAGATCTTTGAGAATTCGGAGTATATCAGGATAGCATTCACTGGGAAGAGAGAAACATTGAAAGTTCAACTACTGAATCTTTGCTACAAATTCCAGAATAATGTTGATATATTGTTGAGTATTCCATCAATTATTCCATATATTCAAAGAAATTTGGACGTTCAAACGATCACTCCAGAATGTGCAACTGCTTGGGAAGGAATGATTGTGTTGTTGTCAAACGAAAAGTTTCAATCGGCAGTTTCATTGCAAAAATTAATATTCCCACGTTTTCTGAATGTGATTCGAAAGAAAGGAAATCATTGGAGAGTTCTCAAACACTATCTCCTCCTCGCCGTAGTTACACTTCTCAAGGAAATGAAGAATCCAGATAACGATCTGAAACCTTTGAAGTCAATTATGGAGAGCTTTGTTGATAATTTACCATGGGAGCAAGATATTTCGTTGAATGCAATCCACTGTTGGTTCAACACATTCTCTGATTTCGTTCGTTGGATTCTCTCAGATGACCGTATCAATCTGGAAATCTGGGAGACTCTCAACCCGTTGATTATCAAAATTACGGAACAATCTATGATGTTTGGAACTGCAGAAGCCACTGAAAGCGTTTCTGAACTTCTTCATTGGATTATTGAGAGAAAGACTCTTGCCGAGACGGATTTACAGAAGCTTTTCGAGTCGATTGAATTAAAAATTGCCGAAGGTGGAAAAGAGAGAAGTCGCCATCTGAGAGATTCATTGGCAGCTCCCGGAAAGAATGTGGAATTGTCAGTATTGCATGCAAATCTGTTTTCAAGTCCAGAACTTGCTGATTTTAATATCATCAAAAATCTTGCTCAATCTGAAAAGAACTACTTTGATGCAACAATCTCCAAAATCACCAACTTCTCAGCCATCGAGAACACTGAGCAATTCGATTTATCACAGGCTTCCGATGTTGTTGATTTGATTTCTTTAATTCTTGATTCGAACTCTGAAAATTTGAAGATAAGCGTCAAGAATGATTACGTTGGACGTCGACTCTTACTGAAAGGAGACTCAAAAATATGGGAAAACTTATTGAAGCAAGTTTCTGTCACAGTTTTCCAAGAGATGATCAATTATTGGCATGAGAAGAGAAATGGAAAAGCGATAGCTGAAGCTGTGAGCTTTTTGAGAGAGAAGGGAATCGAACTTGATACAAATCAAGCTGCTGAAAATGTTGATTTCCTTATTTCTCTTCTGCAAAAGTTGAAATCCAGTGATTCCAACGGAGATGAGAAATCGATTGTCTCGAAATTATTCGCTGCGATTTTCGAGTCAGATGAGGAACCAAAACCGGAACATTATCAGACAATGAAGGAATATTTGACAGCTGATTTCAATGCGGATCACTTCTTCGAAAAGTTATTTGCGAATAGTGAGGAGAATGATATTGAGAGAATTCTGGAGATTGCTTCTCGATTTGATAAGCTGATTGAGTTGTGTGAAGATGAGGCAAGATCGAAGATTGTTGAGAACTTGCTTCTTTCGAAAGGAAACTGTGACATTATGATTGAAAGACTCAGCTTTTTGGAGTTGGAAGTACTAACATTCTCACAGTACGCTACGGTCATCCCTGCTTTGCTCACTCGTCATGTAGATCACTTGGATGAACAGGAAACTAAGAAACTCGTGACTGAATTCTCGAGAATCGCTCTCTTCAATTTATCATCTCGCTATCACACGTCAACACATCAAGTATTCGGATGGCAAATGATCAGTGTGATATCATGTGTAGAACAAAGATATTGCCTGTCGAATCTCAACGAAGAGCTGAAGAATTTGAGAGAAGAAATCCGAAAGCGAGTTAACCGATCGGATGAAGTTCAGAATGGCTCAGGAATCAGTGGTTTCTTTGCGGATGGTTATGAATTGTCCAGCGAAGAAGAAAAGAAATATTTACGCAGTGAAACGAATGAATCCCCACTTTCACCAATTCAGTTCATGGAGAAAGTGTTCAAAGGAACAGAAACTGATGAGTTCCAGATCTTCCAGTTTGATACGTACGTGCATTTTCTATACTTTTTTCCATTCTATTCTCTTTTTCAGATCCAACAACGCTAACTGGCTTATAAATCTGATATACGCAAAACGTTTCATTCAATGCGGTGGCGACATTTTCTCTGCTGAAAACCTGGAACTTCGTGATTTCTCTCTTTGTGGAATTGTGACAGTGTTGGATGTAAGCACCTCAGAAAAGCTCCGAAAATAATTCATAACATTTCAGAACTCTACTGACATCCTTACCAACTCTCCGCACGCTTTCGATGAAGATCCACGATTGGAAGCATTGACTGCTCTCTACATGGAGCTCTACATGGTTTTAACGGAGTCTATCAAAAGTGGAAACCAGACGAAAGAAACTGTTGAAGAGTGGGAAGAGTTCTATGCGCCAACAATCAAAAATTACTTTATTCGAATGTTCCGAACGGTTCGAAAAGATCAGCAGCCCACTCCTTTCATTAGAACTCTTCTGAAAGTGTTATTCTCCATCTCGACATTCCCAGCTGACGTCCCGAATGATAATGTGACAGCAAGAGAATTCGTTCCAGAACTCTCAGTTTTCAAGTACACTCCGTTTGAAGAATCGTGTATTGCTCAAGCTTTTGGTCTCTTCCAATCGAGTATTGAGCATGTTCAACTCATTGGATACGCCGTGTCAAAATTGTGAGTTTAAATGCGGCTACTGTATCTTATGCCCGTTTGTCTTCAGATTAATGCCGATCATGTTCAACACGGAAAATCACAAAGCACTAGAAGAATCGGATGAAACAGAAGTGAAAGTGTCAAATCGGCCAAAACTTGCTCTTCCTGTAATGCTCTCCAAAGCATATCCAGTTGATCATAATCATCCACACGTTGGCCCATTGCTTCTCGATCTGGCGTTGATTCCCCTTGAATCGTCTGATATCATCAACTTCAGACAAGAACTAAGAGTGGCATACTGTGATGCTATCGATCCATTCTTCAAGAATGCGCTAAACGCGTTGATGTTGGATCAACCATTCGAGTTCCAACAGATGCCGATTACTTGCAGAATTCGTAAGTTATCAGAATAGAATATTGAAATAAATTATAAAATTTCAGCAAAATCGAAAGAACGAGAATACTATCTTCAATCGAATTACACCGCTAGTCCAGTTTTCTTCGACAAATTCGCGTCGAGACTTCTCTTCAAATCCATCACTATGCTACCTGCTGCTGTACGATATTTCCATAAGGGAATGCCCAAGAGCTACGTGTCAGTTTTCTATGAAGTCGTCACAAAATACGCCAGCCGTCTACTCGTTGAGAACGAACTTGCTAAAGTTAGCGATGCGAAATTTGAAGGAGAGATGAAGGTTCGAACTGTGCCAGTCACTGGTCAAATCATTGCCGAATATGTTGTGGAGGAGACTAAAATGAAGTTGACTATCGAGTTGACCCCGGATTACCCTCTGTCGGTACCGAATATGACGATTGACAAAGCTATCGTGAAGAACGATAAAGCGAAGAAGTGGCTTATGCAGCTGAATGCATACCTGTTCCATCAGAATGGAGCGATTCTTGAAGGAATTGAAATGTGGAAACGGAATGTGGATAAGGGTGTTGAAGGAGTTGAGGATTGTACAATTTGTATGATGACAGTGCATCAACAGACTCATCAATTACCTAAAATTAGATGCAAGCAATGCAAGAATAAGTTCCATTCGAATTGTTTGGTAAGTTTGTTTTTTCATCATTCTTACGGCAAGAAGAGGAGTTATTCCCCATTCAACTCTTCAAGAGCAGAGAAATCTTCCATATTTCTCTGCTCTCTCTTGTTTCTACGTAGTCTCTCGCTGGCCGCGGACTAACTTTTTCCAATAATTTTTCTTTCAGTACAAATGGTTCGAGTCGAGCAATCAGTCAACCTGCCCGCTGTGCCGAAACAACTTCACTTAAATTTTCTTGTTACATTTTTTTGTTCGTTATTATTTTAAAAATTTATGTGGTTCTACGTTTACGGATATAAAGTAAATTTCGCCTTTTTCGCTCTCTCTCTTTTTCGAAACTCCGTTTCTCTCGCGAATAATCCTACTTTTTTATTTTTCTACCGAATTTCGCGAACTCATCGATTGTTTCAGGATGGTTCGTGTAGAGAAAATTAAAACAAAGAAGGGAAAGCGAGTTTTAGATGACAGGGCACCAAAAACAGTCGAGAATAACAAAAAGACGTTGTTCTGTCGTGGAACAAAAACCAATGAGATTATCAATCACGCAATGATGGATCTTTACGATATGAAGAAGCCATTGACCACGAAAATGGACAAGTACGCCACATTTTTCACAAACCTTTAAAAAGTAGAGTTTTTCAGGCACAATCCGTACCACTTGTTCGAAGATGAGACCCCAATTGTTCGTGCCGGCGCCAAGTTCGACACTTCGATGTTTGTTCTTGGATCGAACTCGAAAAAGAAGCCGAACTGCTTGACCTTCGGTAGAACTTATGATGGACAGCTTCTCGACATGGCTGAGCTCAGAATTACTGCTTACAAATCTGCATCGAACTTTGATGTTAGTTTTTTAAAACTTTTTCATAACAATTTTTCAAATTTTAATTCTTTCAGACTGCAAAAATGACACTCGGATCAAAGCCATGCATCGTTCTTGAAGGTGCCGCTTTCGAGGCTGACTCCGACATGAAACGTATCGGAAATCTGATGATCGACTGGTTCCGTGGACCAAAAGTAGACACTGTCCGTCTCGAGGGACTCGAAACTGTCGTCGTTTTCACTGCTATCGACGAGAAGAACATCGCTCTCCGTGTCTATCGTCCAATGCTCAAAAAGTCAGCGACTGCTACTCCACGTGTCGAGTTGACTGAAATGGGACCATCGTTGAACTTCGAAGTGATGCGTAAGAAGTTGGCAGATGACGCGCTGTTCAAATTGGCTTGTAAGAAACCAAAGGCACTCATGAAGAAGAGAAGAAAGAATATGAGCGAGGATGTGTTTGGAAATCAATTGGCTAGAGTGCACGTTGGAAAGCAGAGAACTGATGATATCCAGACGAGAAAGGTGAAAGCTTTGAGGAAGACACCACTCGTTGAAGCAGCAGCAACCAATGAAGTTGCAATGGAAGAATGAATTAAGAATTCTACTCGTTTTTAATAATTTTTGTTGATTTTGTTGTTGGTTATCCTTTCCTTTTTACCCACCTTCACTCCACTGTTATCTCCTGACACACTGGGTCATGATATTACTTTTTATAAACTGTTATGAGAAACAACAGTTCATTGAGAAGAATTTTATGCGCGGCGTGAAGGTTTATATACGCATTCCACGCGATGCCTCGTGGGAACTTTCAGAGCAGAATTATCGGAACCATAACTAATCTCAATTCTTATTCAAAATGTCAAAAGATAAGGTATCTTCAAAATCCAGCTCAAGAAGTGAACTTGGCAGTGCATCGTTCTTCTTTTTCAAATGGACTGTAAGAGAAAACAATCCGAATTTAACGAAAGAACTCCCTGAATTTTCAGGCGAGTTCTTTAGAAGTCTACAAAAAAGCGATAAAAGCCAATTACTTAACACCGATAATTGCTCATTGTACACGTGCTCGAGAGGGTGACGAGGATGCAAGCAAGAACTTCGATTACAGTGAATTGGGAGCGAATCCACGAATGGTGAAAGATGATCGGGAGGAGATAAGAGCTCGTTTGAAAGATGCGAAGAACAGAGTTTGGACGAATGAAGAGGCGAAACCGTCGCTGGTTAGCTAGAAACTCGGGAATTTTCAAAGATTTAAACATGCTTTTCAGCCAATCAGTTTAGTGGAACTCTCCACAATATATCGACTGAAAACTCTTGTTAAAATGTGTGAGAAACTTTGGGCAATAATGGGAAGAATGATTGAGTGGTTTGAAGCCAATAAAAGTGTATGTCTCCGATCTTTTTCTGGTAATAAAAGGGTTTTGTGTGGTTCCAGGCATTCAACAAAGTGCGTGAATCGAAAGAAATCTTTGCCCACATCCGTCGAATGTTCGAGTCGGTTTGTGCGATGGGTGAGGTGTTCCGATTAACTTCAGTTAATTGGAATAGCTGCAAATACTCGAATTTGCTAGAACCGAATAATAGTGAATACGTGTGTTCGGAGAATAGTCGACTAGTTATAACTTCTCCTGCGAGTTCATATGTTGGAGAGTTTCAGAGTCAGATTAATTATTATAGGTAGAGTAAATTAAAATTAAATTCGAGATTCTTATAATTCATCCCAGAACACTTGTGTACAATGTGGCTATTTCATTCGGTGTAGTTTTGGAGTACATTTTCAGCTCTGTCAATCGAGAACAGTATGCCATTCAGCAAAAGTGAGTGAACTCCTTCACAGCAATCTTCTTCAAAGTTTCTCAGAGAAATCGCGAATGTTCTCCAAATGCTGCCTCCACAGTACAAGGATATCCAACAGCGTCTGAAATTCTCTCGCCGAACAGCCAGTCTTCTCAATGATCCACCGAAGAATGAGTTTGTCTTCCCGATTATAAACAATGAAGTTTCGGATGAATCGAAAAAGGAATCAGAGAAGAAGTTGGATCAGAAAAAGTCTGCAAAAGTGTCATCGAGCAAATACTATCATGGAAGGACAAATGATGGGAAAAGCGGAAGATCGGATAGAAAGTCGGCGAGATCTCCGAGTTTGAAGTCTGAACCAACGCAGAAGTCTGACAAGAGCAAGAGCAAGAGTAAAAGTAAGAGTAAGAGCAAGTCGAAAAGCAAGAAAAAGTCAACTCTGAAAAAGTGAGACATTAATTGAAAAACAGGAGACACTATTTAATTTTTCAGAATTCTCAGCAAAGGCAGTTCCTCGAAAAAATCGGACAAAGAATGAATTTGGCCTTGTTTTCTTTTTCTGTTGTTTACAATAATAACGACTTTGATTTCTTTTGTAGGAAGCTTGCTCTTCATAAAATATTTAAAAATCGCGAAAGCGTTCATAGAAGTGAACTGGAACATGAGTATAGATTGTTTCAGGCCGATGAGTTAGGTATATGATAATCAAAAATACACGACGAGTTAGCTTGAAAATGCTTTTTGTTAGATCTTGTAGACTATTGGCCGGATGCGGCCTTCTTTTTGCCATATAAATGATGGTAAGATGGGAGGATCTTTCGGAGGAATTCCAGCTGTACAGTGGGTGTCTGAAAAATACATTCATTTCATTTTCCTGTATTAAGAAGATTCAACTCACCAAATTTGGTGTTACAGTCGTCCTGTGGGCGTTCGTCTGTCCGTAAATTGCCACAAATGGTTCCAGATTTTGTTTGGCATAAACACGACATCTCGCAGCAACGCTACAGTCATCAGACACTGAACATCCATCTTCAAGTACCGCGTGAACTCCGATCACATTTCGACTTCCCACATATTTTGCACTACACTTCGAATGTACTTCGAAGATATTTGAATCGCCAATGATCATTGGTTGGCCTTCACTACTGAAAATATTATAATCAAATAAAACCGTTCCTTCAAAGATATCTTACTTATTTCGAATAACTGAAAATTCTTCAAAAATATTGTTGTCTCCAATGTAGATTGGACCATTTGAAGCATCAATAACAACATGTGGATGAACGACACAACCTTCTTTAATTAAAACTTCTCCTTTAATGTCAGCTTCGACACAGACGACTGTACTGCTCGCGATTGAAACTCCTCTGAAATCGAGATTATTGTATGAATAACTTAACTGTAGAACTTACCCGTTATCCGCCATGGCTCTATTTCTTTTTCTGAAATTCGCATTACTTCTTGCCACTGATTGCAATATATTTTGCCATAAGTATTCCATAGATATAGAAACAAGAATCAGAGAAAAAAGGAACAGCGGGAGGAACACGACGGTTTCCCACGACGAGAAAACAATACTTTTTATTCAGTGTTAGACAAAAACTGGGTTGGAAAGGAGAAAACGGGAAGAAAGAAGACGAAAAAGAACAACAAGGTACAGAACAGGTCAACAACATTCAATTAAATAGGAATACTTCATTGTGAGATTCGATTCACAGTCACACCGGGAAGATCGTTTTTATCCGGATAAATCGAAACAAGAGTCTCATTGTCAACAACTCGTACTTGATCAATTGAAAGCGATGGGAATATGAGACGACTCGCGATGACAAACTCGTCCATTGTCTTCTTGCACGCTTCCAGTGATTGTTTCGATGAGACTTCGACCCAAATACTTGTGGTTTCAACGTTCAGCTGAAAAAACTCTAAAGTGTGTCATTTTTAATCAAAAACTCACTTTTGTGCCGTCCGAATTCGTTATAGGTGGCAAACTAATAACAATTTGTTGTGCGTCTACCAGGCATGCAAGAATATCCTCATCTTTCACTATATGTAGATATCTGTGCAATGGATCGACTGTACTCCGTTTGCTTCGTTTTCTGGCAAGCTCTGCATCACGTAGAAGACTATCCAACAGTTCAGACGCACTCACACTTGACTTCTTGTTGAGAGCACGAATCTGAAACGAGAGCTGTTAAAGTTTCAGTAATCCCAGTAAGAAACTTACGTATAATTCGTCTTTTGGAAGAGCCATGTAGCATAGAGGGAGCTGGAACGAGTCGAAACGATGGGTTCCGATAGCGGAAAGTGTTCGATTCTCGCACAGCGCCGAAGCATGTAACTTGGTTTGAAGTGCAATAAACTTTTTGAATGCGTCTCCGTTCAAGTCGACATCATTGAAGACGCAGCAGACAAGATAGGGACGGATTTCGGTGACACTCGGGTGCCTTCTAACTGTCAATGTTTCGATTCCCGTGCGGATTATGATTGGAGAATCCTTTTCAACGTCATCAGATTCAGCGGTTTCATTTGATTCTTCTTTCTCGTCTGCTTTCTTTTCAATTGGCTTTCCAACTTTTTTTGCTAAAGCAATAATCGCATTGAGTTTAGCACGTTTGTCATTGGCCAACTTCTGGAAACGACTGTCGGAAAATACATTCTTCGATATATCCAGAACTTTCAGCTTTGGGAGGAGATCAATAACAGTTGGCACATCTTTCACTTTATTCTCATCCACTTTCAGCTCTCTCAACTGTTTCAGATTGCTCAAACTGCTTGGAATTTCTTCGATCGCATTGTGGGAAAGGATTATGGTATGAAGTTTTGCAGATAAGCTTTGAGAAGTGAGAGATTCTGGAAGTTTTGAAAGACTATTGTTGGATGCATCGAATATATGGAGATTCGAGAGGTTCGACAAATCTGGGAAGCTTGATTCGTTGAGAGCATTGTTATTAAGAATAAGTGATTCCAAATGTTCACATGAAGACAATGAAGGCGGCAAGTTATCCAGAGAGTTGTGAGAGATATCAATGAATCGCAGTTTTGGGAAACAGTCGAGAACATCGGGAATCTGTTTCAACTCATTTTGTGGCAATACCAGTGAGATGAGATTCGTGCACAGTTTGATAGAAGATGACAGATTTTGAAGATAGCATCCAGTGAGGGATAGTAAGTTCAATTGAGGCATCTGAAAGTATATTCTCTCTTAAATATCCCGATGAGGTCACAAACATTCTCAAAAACCCTCTTCTGTGAGAGATTCGCATTTTCGCTGACCGATTCGAGCCGAACATTTTTCAGTACAATTTCGAAACGATTATTCTCAATCGCTTCTTTCACTTCCGGCTGCTCTTCGAACATTGTGTCTAAAAACTAAAATTGAGATGAATATTCCCGATTAGGAGAAAAATATTTAGAATTGAGCATACATATAGTTCGGAAAAATAATAGTTTGAAGAAAAAACTTTATAACAAGAAAAACAAAGAAAGAAGAATCTAAAACAAACTAATAACTATAAATATGATTACTTCGATTCGGTGGAAGCTTCGAGTTTTTCTTGAAGAGTAATTTGATGGTTTCGGAGAGCATCAGCAAGCAATACATCAAGAATTGAGTCTGATTGTTCTTGATGAGCTGCCTGAATTGCTGGGAACGGATTTCCATCGATTTCCAAAACTCCAATATCGTAACGCTTCCACACCTCACGTTTGTTTTGAATGAATTGCTGAAGACGTTGGGGCGGTAGACGGAAAAGTGAAGTGAATGGAGAATCCCGGTTTTGGAATCGTGGAACAATCACTTCGTGCATTTTCGTAATCAAATCCTTTTCTGGCAACCACCACTCCATCATTTCTGCAGTATACTCATCAAGTGGTCCTCTTTCGACTCCCAATTGAATTAACTGCAACAAAAAGGTTTTTAACCAAACATTCATTGATAACAGTACATACTCTCTCCACGTATGGTCTCGCTTCAACAGCACGATTCCATTTCAGCTCAACTCGCTCTTCTCGAACTGTCCTTGTTACAATTCGACGGAGAACTTCAAGTCGAGCTCGACGGCTTGGCTCAATGCCTCCAGTTTTGAGTTTTTGTGGAGTATGTCCGATTGTGACACCAATCCGTGGCAATGATGCGGCCACTCGATGTGCCGACATTTCTGTCAAAGAAATATATATTTTTGAAAACAACATGTTAAATGGAATTTCAACATAATAGCGAAAAAAGAAAATCTGAAAAAAGCTCCCGCAGAAAGAGCCGTTTTGATAGGTGGCCGCCTCGAGTTTTCTCGGTCATCGCTGTATTTACTATGGGAGGGAACTTGAAAGTGGCCATTTCGCAACTAGCCCACTTTTTGAGATACGGAGAGATTGTTTTCAACAGAGAAATATCAAAGAAGAGACCAAATACTTTTTCACAGATGAGCTTTCACATTCAAACTTTTCTCATTCATTCACATTAAAAAAGGGTACAAACTGAAACTACTCTTTTATACAAATACAATTTTGACGACGACTTATTATGTTCATAGATGGTTTAAGCAGCGGCCTTCTCGAGCTCGATGAGCTTCTTGACTCCATCGTACATCTGGCGAACGGCCTGATACTCGGTGAGCCCAAGACGTTGCTTGTTGGAGATGTCGTAGATTCCTTCCTTCGACTCGGAGTGCTCTCCGTGAATTCCACGGATCTGAAAAATTTGAAGATTATGTTAAAGCAATAAACAATTATTACTCACCTGGAGCTTCATGTCGCTGCAGATCTTCTTGAAATCGTCTTTTGCGGAGATCTTTGGCAACTTGATGTGCACCGATGCGCGCACAGTGGTTCCCAAGTTAGTCGGGCAGAAGGTGAGCCATCCGAGACGAGGATGACGGGCGAATGGAGCCTTGGCGGCAACAAGATTCAATCCTTTAATGAGACGTCCGAGAACTTCGCCAACGTTTCCTCCGTTTTGCATTGAAATGATACGCAAGTGGTCCTCCTCATTCACCCAAACCAAGAAGGTCTTCTTCTCGTTGTGGAAAATACCACGTCCATTTGGCCAGTAACGATTGGCGTTGGCAGCCTTCAAGAAACGATCTCCCTCTTTGAACAAGAAGTGGTCAGCGATGAGCTTCTTCTTCGTCTCCTCATCCATTCCAGTCAACGGATAGTACGTTCCCTTGAGCTCGGGATCAGTGATGCCGCTGAAGATCTCTTTCATGCGAGATTCCATCATTTTGTAGTTCGTCTCCGAAAGACATGGGTTGAATGGATATCCTTGGAGCGAACGTCCGCATCGGATGCGAGTCGACACGATGAACTTTCCCTCTGGGTCAAGATCGGCGAGTTCACCAACCTGGAAAAACACAAGATCCTTTCATTTCATTTTTTCTAACTTTCTTACATTTTTCTCTCCGAGGTCCATAGCTGGCTGGGTGTCAGTGGCTTTGAATCCATTGTGGTACTCCTCAATCACTGGGTTGAAGAGATCCGCGAAAAGCGTGTAGCTTTCGGCATCCGGTGCATAGATCCCGACTCCAGAGTCAAGGTTCTCTCCTCCAGATTGGATGACATCGAGAAGCGTGGCTCCGAGACGAGTCCTCTTGGACTTGTTCTTGGCGACAACGTCCTTTGTCAAATGCTTTTTGAGCAAAGAATTGCAATCAGAAGCTCCTTGAAGCTTCGTGAAGATTTCTTCAACGGATTTTTGAACTTCCGGCGACGCAGTCATCTTTGTGGTGAACAGGCGGATCGATCTTCTAGGCGCTGAAGCTGTTATACTGGTTATTTGTTCGTTGAAGCTTCTTATATAGCCGATGTGACGTGGAAACTGACGTGAAAACGTGACGACTCGGGCGGACTCAGAAAAACTAAAACGAGCGTTTGAATTTTTGTGTTTTTTTTTTTGCAAACGACTACTGTGCATATTCTACAGTACCCCAAATCTGAAATTCCTCATGATTCATGAGAGGTTCCGTTATTTTAGCGTGTTTTATGTTACTTTCAATTATCTCTTCTAACATTCAATATCAGAATTTTGATTTCGACCTAGAAATCATCTTTTATCATCCACTCCGAACCCTTTTCCACTAAAGTGCGTTTAGCACTGGAGCGTCAAAGACACGCAACACTACGCACGTCAAAGGCGCATCGATTTTCACGCCCGGCGGGTCTCCCAACGAAAACAAACTCTCTTCGTCACAGTTCGTTGAAACCTGCTCTCTCTTCTTCTCCTCTGCTTTTCCTGAACTTTTTTATTCTGTTCGATTTTTTCGTCTGTCATCTTCCAAAGTCAATATCAAAAACGTTTGTAAAGATCTTAAGGGATTTATGAAAACGGACTTTTGCCAGCTTGAAGCTGAATTCATCACTTTCTATTTCTGCGCTTCATAAGCTTTAGATGATTCGAGCAAGTTCTTTATAACTCGTAGTAGAAGCTCTTGAAACCGGTTTTATTGTGAAACGTCGTTTTATAAATAGTCTATCATTGTTCTTTTCGTTTGATAAGCTTTGAGAAACGCAAAGCATATTTCGAATATATCGATTTTTCAGATAATCTTCATTATCTCATCATCAACTGGGTACAAAATCGGTTTAGATTCGCCGATTTTTTTTTCGAATTCCGGGTTTCCGTTTGATATAGTCTTATCTAAATATCAACTATGAATACACAATATTACGCGAATCAAAACGGCCAACAACAACAGCCAGGGCAAGGGTAAAAACTACTGTTGGAGTCTATATATCATTTTATTATTTTCAGCTGGTCTTCGTCGTCGTATTCTCAACAAGGCAATATGGCATCGAGCGGCTACTACAGCGGCGGTTTCGGTCAGACCACCAGTCCGTCGAACGGGTATGCAATTCAGCAGTCTATGGCTCCAAATGGATTGGGGCAAATGGTTTCTTCCCAGCAAACAGGATACATTCCTCCTTATTATCCTGCGCAGCAGCAGCAATTTCAAATGGGCTATTCCGAAAACTTCGAAAACTTTGAAGATAATGGGTGAGAGCAGGTGTATAGTCTGTTGGTGATTGTGTTTGCCTCCTAACCATATGCTTGTTCTTTCTACCTTTGTTGCTGTTGTGTCTAATTTACTCAAACT
The DNA here is from genome assembly GCA_002259235.3 of Caenorhabditis latens. Classification (NCBI taxonomy): domain Eukaryota; kingdom Metazoa; phylum Nematoda; class Chromadorea; order Rhabditida; family Rhabditidae; genus Caenorhabditis; species Caenorhabditis latens. Next base: position 5,390,470 of record CM056092.1, on the reverse strand, counting down.
CAATGCTCAATTTACAGGTCGTCCAATGGTTACAACAATTTCTCCGATAGCGGAAATGGCTACAATAATAAGTATGTTTGGACATCACGATTGTCATGTATTTATTAGTAGATGTTACAGCGGAGGAGAGACTAATGGATGGGGAGGCGCATCAGCCGAGTACACCGCCGAGTACGTTTTAATCGTTTTTTTTTCCACATAACCTAATTTTTATAGAAATTTGTTCCATCGTACAAATAGTGGAATCAACTTTGACAAGTATGAAAACATTCCAGTGGAAGTGAGTGGAGATGCAGTTCCTGCTGCCATTGAGAACTTCTCTGAAGCTGGATTCGGACCGGCCGTCATGGAAAATGTTACTCATAGTGGATACACGAAACCGACTCCAGTGCAAAAGCACTCTATCCCAACTCTGTTGGCAAACCGTGACTTGATGTCGTGTGCTCAAACTGGTTCCGGAAAGACTGCTGCTTTTCTTCTGCCAATTATTCAACATATTATGGCTGGAGGACCAGAAATGATCAAGACAGTAAGTTCCTTATCAAGGTTAACTCTGAACAATATCTCAATTTCAGCCTGCATTCACAAACGGTCGTCGCACTTATTTCCCATCCGCCTTGGTTCTTTCGCCAACTCGTGAACTTGCTATTCAAATTCACAAAGAGGCTTCCAAGTTCAGTTATAAGACCAATCTCCAAACTGCCATACTTTATGGTGGACGCGAAAACTACCGCGATCAAGTCAACCGTCTTCGTAGTGGTGCTCATATTCTTATTGCCACTCCAGGTCGTCTCATCGACATCATTGAGCAAGGATTCATCGGTCTCGCTGGATGTCGTTATCTTGTTCTTGATGAGGCTGATCGCATGCTTGATATGGGATTCGAGCCACAGATCCGGAAGATCGTCGGACAAGGAATGCCACCAAAGACTGCACGTACAACAGCCATGTTTAGTGCAACCTTCCCGAAAGAAATTCAGCTTCTTGCCAAAGATTTCTTGAAGGAAAACTATGTATTCTTGGCTGTTGGTCGTGTTGGATCCACCTCTGAGAATATTGAGCAACGTCTTCTTTGGGTCAATGAGATGGAGAAAAGACAAAATCTCATGGAAATTCTTATGAACGAAGATTCCACCAATTTGGTGCTAGTTTTTGTTGAAACCAAAAGAGGAGCCAATGAATTAGCCTATTTCTTGAATCGTCAGCAAATTCGCTCTGTGTCTATTCATGGAGATCTCAAGCAGATCGAGCGTGAGAGAAACTTGGAAATGTTCCGCTCTGGACAATTCCCAATCCTTGTTGCTACTGCTGTTGCCGCCCGTGGACTTGATATTCCAAATGTTCGTCACGTCATCAACTACGATCTCCCAGGAGATTCTGACGAATACGTTCATCGTATCGGAAGAACAGGACGGTGTGGAAATCTCGGAATCGCCACCAGTTTCTTCAATGACAAGAACAGAGGAATTGGTCGTGATTTGAAAAACTTGATCTTGGAGGCTAATCAAGAAGTGCCAGACTGGCTGCATCAAGTCGCTGCTGAAGGCCGTATCGGAGGTGGTCAACGTGGTGGAAACCGTCGTTTCGGTGCCACTGATTATCGTCGTGGAAACGGAGGTGGATCTTTCGCAGGGTACATAATCTATTAGGTCAATTTAAAAATTATCGATACTTTTTTAGAAACTTCAACTCCTACAACGCCGGTGGACAATCTGCTGGTTTCGGAGGCGGTAGTGGTTTCGGCGGTGCTTTTGGAGCAACACGTCGCCCATTCACCAATGGTGGTTTCGGTGCCCAAAGTTCTCTTTCATCTTCTTCCAATGGCGGAAGCGGTGGCGGGTTCGGAGGTCCAAGAAGAGGTTTGTACAACGAATCGTTCAGTTAATTTAGTCATGTGTTTCAGGTGGTTTCAACAATGGAATGAGTCGTCAAAATGGTGGAGGTTTCTACTCCAATGGTGGCCCACCAGCCACTATCGATCACTGGCAAGCCCCACGCGCCTAAGCCAGTTTTGCGAAATTTTAAATAAATCAAACGGAAATCCGGAATTCTCTTTTTTGTATCATTTTTTATTCCTTAGTTCCGCACCATACCCCTTTTTTTCATTAGTAATCTCTTTTCGTTCACCTAATATCCGTTCCCGCCCATTCTTAATTATTCATTTTCCCCCGCACTTTTCGAACTATTTTGCATGTTCGCCCCTCCATATTCCTCTACCTTTTTTGTAATTGTGTTTTAATCATAATTTTTCTCAGAGCTTTAAGTGACAACTATTGTAATGGATTTTATGCGTGATTTAGGGTGTTTAACATTTATTTAATTGTCTTCCTCTTCTACCCAACTTGTTGTTGCCTGGCAATTTGTACCATTGTTTTGCTTCTGCCGGTTCGTTAACGTTAAGTACCGTAAGAAGCAATGCAGTTTTATCGTAGTTTTGTAGTTTCCGCTCCCAACGGCCGCTGGAAGGCATCCGAAGCGTTAACCGCGTTGGACTCTGCTCGGCTTTCATTCTTTATCGGTTGTTTGTAAGCTTTGTTGAAACCCGTTTACATAGTGCTGCCCCGTTGTTGATTCGTGATTTTTTGTGTATTTTTACTTGACCCGCTCTAGATTCAACCATCCGTCTTCCACGTTTCTTCATCTCATAACCAAAAGAGTTGCGGGTGTCTGATTATACTCTCATAATTGTTCGCAAAATGATCGTCAGTTTATCAGACGATTGCGAGTTAGGTGTGAAGTACTTGGTTGCTCTCTTGTAATGTTGATCTCCCCTATCTCCCAATCTCTATCATTGTTTTCCTTCAACTGATGTTTGTTATTGAGCCAAGTAATTATCATTTGTTATCTTTTCATTCTTCTCTTAAAGCAGTATGCACGATGATCATAGAAACAACCATTTCACATAATACTCAAGTTGCACTATAACATGTGTCTCGTCAACAGCTATTCCCAAACATGTTTAGGCTGGTTTAGCCGCTGAACAGTCCGTTTCTACCTTCTTCTTTTATTTTTTTTGCCAATCCCCAACTGCATTCTTGTCTTATATGCACAATTTTTAATTGTCCCATTCTTTACTCCCCTCATTCTATTTTTCTCCCTCTCCCTCTTCACGCACTTATCTCTGTCACTATGAGATTCTTATCCTTTTTTCCATCTTGAACGCTCGCTTTCAGCTCTTTGAGAATAATCTCCTGATGAATAGTTGAATAAACTGTATTTCAGGCGAATTTATTTATTTTTCATTCACAAACTATCTCACACCGCAATACAACATTTCACCAGTTTCGGAAAGTGAGTATTCACAATTTTGAACAACATATTTATCAAAAGACACTTTTGATTTGTAAACATCTTTGAAATATGGACGAAGTTGTTCCATAGACCAAAGCTTGCGATATTCGAAGAGATATAACATCCTCTCTTTGATAGTATCCGGAAGATCTTCAGGTCCCAAATAGGTGATCACTTTTCCGAATGAAGCATCAGAAATATCAGCGATACCATCGAAAACTGTTTCTTTCACTTCGACTCCAAACGGAAGAATTTTTCCAAGCAGCTCACTGAACTGATTCAATGGCATTTTGCGAGTTCCGTAGAGAATGACAACAGTAAGGTCTCGAATCAAATTCTCTTCCGGAAGACGGTACTCATCTCTATCCGGAATCTTCTCGCATCTCGATTTTAGGAACCACTCAATTACTTGATCCGGTACATTTTCAGGAAGGTGTTTCCGCAGTCCGTCGAATGAAATCTGCAAATTTCATCGTTAGAATGGACATTTTCTGTTATAGAAAGGCACGAACCGATTCAAGTTTCACATCATTATTTGAGTCCTCATCAATCATTTCAACAATCAACCCAAGCATTTCTCCACGGAACTTATGCGACAAATATCGATATTTTCCGTTGAGAAACTTCACAACTGGTAGGTCGATCAACGCAGTTTTCACTTCTCCAACACTCATTTGAACACTATCCAAAAGGTCTCTTAGTCGGTATCCTTTCAGCTTTTCCTCCTCTTCTCTATCCTTCCAATCCCATCGTAGTTCTTGCTCACGGAGCATATCCTTGAGGCGACTCACATTGAGAACATCCACAACTGGACAGAGTTCACCGGTCGCATAGCATTTGCCGTCAATCTGAAAAATATCGCATTGAAAACTTTTACAAAGTTAAAATGTTGGAAGGGAGCTACCATTTCTACTTGAAAATTCGGGAGAGTCGGCGAATCGGGAGCCTCCAGTGAGTTATGAAGTAGAAGAACAGTTGTAGCAGATTCTATAATCTTCATTGGGAATGTTGAGTCATCCGTACAAAGAACTGCTTCATCTGTTGTCTCTCCGCGAATTGTCAGTCCTTGTCCCTCTTTGAAGGCGTTCACAACTGATTCATCAACACTGAGAAGCATGAATTCGGAGCCTAGAGCAGAGTAAGAAGAGGAGAATTCCATTTTTGTCATTGTTTTCTGAAATAATGTGTATTTTAAAAAGTTTTGATGTACGGGAACTTACATTCATTGCATTGTCGAACGGCCGATTTTTAGAGAGAGTGTCGAAGGTGAATTGAGCATCGCCGTGGCGAATCGCAGTGTGCTGAAATTATTTACATTTTTTTCAAGCAGTTTTTGCAACATTTTTTTACCAATTTCGCCATTAGAGAAGTCTCTTCCGCTTTTTTGTTTGGTGACTCGTGGATAATATCAGAAGATGCGGCTGGTGTATTTTCATCTCCAACCGGTGCTGGACGCTTTTGAGCAACATCACGTTTGTTAGTTTGTTGTGGTTTAGTTTTAGTGATGAAGCGGTTCATTTTCTGGAGGATAAAAATAAGAAAATGTGATTTGAACTTGGCGCAAATTCTCTTGGAGTATCTGTCGTGATGTGTGATGCATTGAGCGCAAACACTATCACGGCATATTGCAGACAGAAGGAATTCGTTTTTTACTTTTATTTTTAAGACTCGATTTCTCCTACTAAATTGTTTTAAATTCATGTTTGGCTTTTGATAAAATTAACTCCGCGTCGATAATTTTATAGTATTCAATCAAATCGATTACCTTGTTCAGTTTATTTATTTTTCAGTCGTTGGTCACAATGAAACTGAAGAACGGAAGAAAGAAGAAGAAGTCAGGAGCTCATAACCGTGGAAATGTCGATGCAGCTAGTCAAAAAGATGCTCTTTATCATCAAGAAAAGTTTGTGAAAAAGATTCAAAAGCAAAAATTCTTGGAAAACAAGGAAAAAGAGCTTGCACGACAACCTCATTGTCTCGTTATTCATCGTGGAGATGTCGGTAAATATGTGAAAGGATTGGAATCGGATCTCAGAAATCTAGTCGAACCAAATACCGCCAAAAATCTGAAAATTCTGAAACGAAACAATATCAAAGATTTCATTGTGAACGGTGCAGTTCTTGGAGTAACCAATATGATGGTCTTGACTTCTAGTGATGCCTCTCTTCAATTGAGAATGATGCGATTTTCTCAAGGACCAACACTCTCGTTTAAAGGTTTCTTTTCTTATTTTTGCTGTTTTTGAACTTTGATTTTTAGTGAAGCAGTACTCTTTGGCTCGCCATGTTTTCAATATTCAAAAGCGTCCAATTGCTACGGATAAACTGTTCAAATCATCTCCATTAGTTGTAATGAATGGATTTGGAGACGGAGAGAAGAAGCATCTCTCGTTAGTTCAAACTTTCATTCAGAATATGTTCCCATCGATCAATGTGGATACGGTGAGTGTCCCCGAAATTTATTAAAAAATCAATGGTTTTTCAGCTTCAAATTGGAAGTCTAAAACGTTGTCTGATCGTTAGTTACGACGAGGAGACTGATGAAATCAGTATGAGACACTAGTAAGTTTCAGTTTAAATATAGGTTTATTTCAGTTTTTCTATATTTCAGCGCCATCCGTGTCGTCGCATCGGGTCTCAATAAATCAGTGAGAAAGCTAGTGCAAGCGGAGAAAACGATGGGAAAGAATATTCCGAATTTGAGTACCTACAAAGATATTAGTGATTACTTTTTGAAGTGAGTGAGATTATATTATGACCGATCTAATAATCGTTCAACTTTTAGTCCTGGACAATTGAGTGATTCTGAATTCGAAGGAGATCAACAAGAAGTGGAACTTCCTCAAAGTATTTCTGAGCAAAGCGGCTGCGGTGCAGGTCAGAAAAGTAACGTACGTCTGCATGAAATTGGACCCCGATTGACGTTGGAACTGACGAAAATTGAGGAAGGAATCGACGAGGGAGAGGTTCTTTATCACAAGCATCATGCAAAGACTCCGGATGAGTTGATCAAGTTGAGAGCTCATATGGATAAGAAGAAGTGAGTTTTTCAAATCATCAATGTTGAAAATTTGTATTATTTTTCAGACAAATGAAGAAGCGTCGTGAACAGGAAAGCGAGCAGAGAGTCATTCGTCGATTGACGATTGCTAAAGAACAACAAGATGCTGAGGAGGCGGAAGAGAAGGCGATTCGGGAGACTGCTGCACGTAGACAAGCTGCCGCCACCGGACAAGTTGAAGAAGTTGAAAATCAGAAGGAGAAGGATAGAGAGATCGCCATGAATCGGGAACGGTAAGCTCTTGAAACTGTATCTCTAGCTTCTCATTTTTCAAATTTTGTAGAGATCTGAAACGCGCCAACGAGGAATGGGGAACCACTGATAATCCGAAGAGAGGAAGATATGAAGATGGACGTGGAAGAGGTCGAGGTGGTGGATTCAGAGGAAGAGGCGACGAGGGAAGTTATCGTGGTCGTAGTGGAAGTGGTGATCGAGGAGAATCCAGTGGAGGTTACCGTGGAAGAAAAGATGACAGTAATGGATACAGAGAGAGGAGTATGGATCGTGGAGGCTTCCGAGGACGAGGTGGTGATCGTGGCGGATTCAGAGGTGGCGACCGTGGAGGATTCCGAGGTGGTGACCGCGGAGGATTCCGAGGAGGAGATCGCGGCGGATTCGGAGGTGGTGACCGTGGAGGATTCCGTGGAAGAGGTGGATTCGGAGGCGGTGATCGCGGCGGTTTCAGAGGACGAGGAGGATTCCGTGGTGGTGACCGTGGAGGCTTCCGTGGAAGATCTGGATCTCGTGGTGGAGGTCGCGGCGGTGGAGGAGGCGGACGTGGCGGAGGATACCGAAGCCAACGTTAAATATCTATGTTACAGCCTTTTATTGTTGTTTCTCTCTCGTTTTTTTGTTTTTATCTTTTTTCTTGTTCGTTATTGTTATCGTTATAATCTTCCGTACCGTTTACAAAAAATAAATTACCCCAGAAAGCAAAAAAAACCCAATCAGCGGGACATCTTGACGCCGCCATGTCGGCGAAAATGTTTACCGGTACGTATGGCCATCCAAGGTCATCCGTTTGCTAAAAACCCACAGTTCTTTTTCTTCCTCTTTTGATTCATTCATCATGCAAACTCTGGTTCTCTTCTTCTTTTCCTCAGTCGTCGTGATTGCAAACGGCGCCGTTCCATGCGATCATTTGGATGCAATCAAATCCTTGGAATGCAAGCCATTATTAGGGAAATTAGCTGGAGAAATGGCCAAACATTCCGATATGCCACCTCCAGATGAGCTCAAACAGTTCTCCACAATGTGTCAGGAAGCGTTGGTAAGTTTTTGGAAAAAGAGAACGTTACTCTGTGCCCTTCATTTTTGGATTTAATATGCGCGATTGGCTCAACTGGGTGCGCTTTTGCCCGTGTCCGGAAGATCGGGAGTTCGAACTTTTGTGGAAAATTTTTTTTTCAGTCTTGTATGGAAGGAATCAAATGCGATGTACTTCGAAACGCTACAGTTCTCATTGCGAAAACATGTACTGGAATCAATTTGATGTCTGGTCCATTCGGAAAATGCATTGATACCGTAAGACCATTTTTTTCTGTAAGTGGGAAATTAGAGCCTATATTTCAGCTCCGCAGCACTCCTCCATCACTCAAAAAGTATCCATGTGGACGGTTTTTGCAAACTGAGGTAAGTATTAGCTTTTGTGGGCGGATCCTAAGTCCAAAAAATGATATGAATGTTTTCAGAAAGGACGCCCTGGAAACTGTCAAATGTATCAAGATGAATTCGAGTGTACGAAGAAGTTGACGAAGGATAAATGTGGAGAGGAGGCGGTGGAATCGATGAAAAAACATATGGATTACATTTTAGGAATGATGGAATGTGATGCAAAGGATTAGAAATAAATGCATTTGAAATGTTAACAGATTTGAGAAGTTCGAAAAAGAATCTGAAAACGAGGGAAGGAGTGAAAGTGGTTTGAACTTTTACTGCTGCAGTTCCGCTCAAAAGCTTTCAGTTGGGAACGCCAAACTTTGAGAGTGTGTCTAAGTAAGACTAACTGTATTTCAGTGCAAAATAGTGCGATTTTTGAGCTGCCCACCTCAAAATTACTGTAACTCTCTAGAAAGTGTCCGTACGGAAAAGTTGTCAACTACAAAAATGGAGTTCTACTCTTGGTCTGTTTGATCTCATAAACATTTATTTTGTGAGACAGTTAGTTATACCATTACACACTCTCAAAGTTGGTCATTTTCAACTCAAAAAGGCAAAACTTAATTCACTTTTGAGCGGCACTGTAAGTATGCTCTTGAAATCCCTCCAATCAAAAGTCATATGAACAAGGACCAACAATAAACATCTAAACACTGAAACACTCTCTGTACGCATCACTTGAATTCGTCTAATTCTGACTTCTCTTCTCCCATCTGACTATCAATATCGTCACTGATTTCAAACGTCGTCATCAACCAAAAGTCATTTCCCCTATTCTGTCTCTCCCACCAGTTCAATCAGTTTCATTTTGAACCGAGGCTACTCAACTTGAAATTTGAAATGTTCCATTTTCTCCTTCTCTCCGTCTTATTCATATCCCCAATTCCATCCAGATCAGAACATTGTGATCAATCTATCCTGTTATCACTCTTCAAATGCTCCGATATTGCTTCCAATCTGACAATTCAGCTGCAGAAGTTGAAAGATATGCCTGCGGCGAGTCAAATGGGAATATATGTGGATTTGTGTGAATCTTATTTGGTAGGTTTCGGTTGAGACTAAAAATAAAAAGTGTCTGGTGATAAAGTTAATGGCTCGGAACCTGAATGGATTGTAGATTTTCCAGATTCCCAACTTCCGTTTTTTAGACTTCTATTTTTTCTGGATTTCGAGTTTTTGTTCTCAATGCTTTCGAATTCCAGGGTTCTTGAACTTCAGGTGTTTCAAAAATTTTTAGTTTTCTTCTTCGGAAATCCATTAGCTCAGCACAGTTCTTACAACTGCGCTCCACAGAAATCTCCTTGAAATATGTCTCTTTTTCTCTGAGTCTCTCAATTTCGCACACATTTTTCTTCGGTTTCGGTAGAGCGCAGTTGTAAGACGCGTGTAGTGCTAATATGTCTGTGAATTCTCAGACTTTCAAAGTACAAATTTCTTCTGGATTTCCTAATTTTCTATATTTCTCAGTTTTCAAATTTTCACGGAGAATTCGATTCAGTGTTTTATGAATCCTTAGACATTAAAAGTTCAGAAATTTCAGATACATACAGTTTTCAATCTCAAACAAATTAAATTAAAAAGACTATTACAAAATTGAATGTTTCAAATCATAATCTGTTTCTTCAATTCCAGTTCTGTCTTGAAAAAATCGAGTGTCCAGATGCTCAAAAACACCTGCAACCAAGAGAGAAAGCAGTCACTTCAATGTGTAATGGAATGAAGTTTATGGCCGGTCCATTCGGGAAATGTGTCGAACAGCTTCGTTCCAAAAGTCCATCTCTGAAAAAGTATCCGTGTGCTAGACATCTCAATCAGGTACGTCTGTGTGTCTGTGTTTCCAGATGTCCATTCTAGTTTCCCTTCAGGTCGGGCGCCCTGGAAACTGTGAAATGTATCAAAAAGAATACGAATGCACTCAGAATCTTGTGAAGGATCAGTGTGGAATCGAGGCATTGGACGAGTTGGAAACACATAAACCTTATATTTTGAATCAGATGCATTGTAAATAAGTTCTCTTTTCAGTTTATTTTATGATAGTTTGATGTAGATCTTTCAAAATGAATTTTTTTAAAGTTTGTGTTTTTTGGGAATTACTAGGCAAGAGTTAAACAATATTTTGTACATTTTCAGCTGATATTTGTTTTGGAACAAACTACTGATATATAAACTATGTATTTGACATTGAACCGTGTCTTTGAGTTACAAACAACAGCCCGACTGAACATAAATTCTAAACATAAGTTTACAGGAAAAAAACACGGCTACATCCTCAATCACAGGCTAAAGCCCTCATAGACCCGACAGGGCCTACTTATTCCCAATCGAAAAAATGAGAAATAGAAGTCTACAGTGTTTGCCTATAAGCCCCGCCTATTTCCCATAGTGATTATAGCGACTGGCGGAACCCGAGAGATGTCGGTCACTTCTCTAGAGATGGGTATATATATATCATGTCGATTCATATATAGTTGTGTAGGAGTACACAAGACAGGATGTTCAGCGATGAGCATTCGGTGACTGGATGATCATGAATGATCATCATATGGTGACTGGCTGTTCAGCGACGAGCATCCTGTTATGGCGTGTTCAGTACTGAGCATCCGGCCTAAGGAAGATCAGTAATGATCATTCATTCGCCAGATGTTCAGTAGTGAACATCAGCAGCATCAGCAGGATCAGCAACCCAGAACTTGAAGAGGAGGAGTCCTCGATAACCGCAGGACTTGAGGAGGAGTCCATGAAGAGGCCACAATCAGAGGAGGAGGTCACGAGGATCCGAGAATCGGAGGAGGCGAGAACCCGAGGAGAACCCGAGGAGGAGGTGCCCACAACCGGACGAGGTGTCCACGATGAGCCCAGAACTTGAGGAGGAATCCACGATGAGCCCAGAACTTGAGGAGATGTCCACGAGGACCCAGAATTGGGGGAGGAGCCCACGAGGAGCCCAGAACTTGAGGAGCCCGGAACCGGAGAGATCACGTGGAGCCGAGAATTAGAAGAGGGATCGACGATGACCCCACAGTCGGAGGAAGTAGTGTATAAAAATATGTGTATAAAAATATTATTTTTTTAAGACTCGGTGTCGTCTTGAGCGAATAATACTCATTAATATGTGATTCTGTTGATCTCCATTGACACTGACATTGAATTTTTGAATTTTTCTGAAAAACTTGGAAAATGAAACTTTGAAGAAAATAAGGTTTCAAAATACCTGATTGTTTCGTACTGATTTTAAAGGCGTATTGTGGTCTGGTGTGATGTTTTCATACCATAATGTATGAGTTTCGGCGAGTTCATTTTCATACTTCAAGAATTTTTTAATTCGGTCCACAACCCGCTGAGAGCGAGCGCCGGAAAGTTTGGTCATTGAAAGGGTCGCAGAAAATTGGGGGCCGTGGCCTAGAAATTCGACTAGAAATTTGTTGTTTTTTCAATTTTGACGGTATTTTCGATTATTTTTGTTGTATTTCTTCAATAAGTTCGATAGAAAACAGCAAATATTGATAGAAAAACACAAAAAACTATCGAAAATAACGCCAGAAATAGCAGAATACTGAAAAAACACCTTTACCAAAGTGACATTTCTAGAATGTTCTTGCTGACCAAACTTTCCTTTAGTTTTTTCAGTATTCTGCTATTTCTGGCGTTATTTTCGATTGTTTTTTGTGTTTTTCTATCAATATTTGCTGTTTTCTATCGAATTTATTGAAGAAATACAACAAAAATAGTCGAAAATACCGTCAAAATTGAAAAAAACAACGAATTTCTAGTCGAATTTCTAGGCCACGGCCCCAATTTTCTGCGACCCTTTCAATGACCAAACTTTCCGGCGCTCGCTCTCAGCGGGTTGTGGACCGAATTAAAAAATTCTTGAAGTATGAAAATGAACTCGCCGAAACTCATACATTATGGTATGAAAATATCACAACAGACCACAATACGCCTTTAAACCCCTACAAAAATCCTCGAAAGATGTATTTTCGATAAGCAATTACAAAACAAGATATGTGTCAGAACGAATATGAAAACTCACAAAATGAAACCAAAATGCGGTTTTGGAAAATTCTGGCTTCATCTAACTTTTGTTTTCAGCCATTTCCTAGTCTATATGATTTTAGTCCTCAAAAACGTAAGTTTTTTCTACTTTTGGTGTCTGAATATTGATCAAAATTTGTTAGTTTCTGTAGGCTTGGTTACTGTAGGATTACTGTAATTACAGAAAACCGGAAATTGGAGAACGGCACTTAAACTCATAATTTCAATTTTCGAAAATTTATAAAAAGTTATGGATTATCAAAACGATTTCGAGATCAAAATACAGACAATTTCAAATGATTCGTATTCGAAATTTAAAGTAGTTCCATCAAAACCGAGTGGATTCAGAGTACTAGTTTCCTATCTAAATCTCCCTGGCAATACGAATTGTGTCAATTGAAAAACCAACAAAAAAAAAGAAAATCGAAATCAAAAAACATTTGAGACCCTTCTATTCACCACACCCATCATCTCCATCATCACGTTTACTACTCGTGGTATTTGTAATAACCTCCTCCCCCCTACTCTCTGTCTCTCTCATTTTTTTGATTTGATATTCTCTTTTTCATCTTTTTCTCTCCAAGTCATACAGTATCTCTTCTCGTTTTCTTCTTGCAATCAAATTCTGAAAGAAAAAGAAATTTCTGAAGAACTCATTTCAGATAGAGATGGTTTTTCTGTTTGATGATGTACCAATTAAAGAGTATTTCACGAAACTTTTCAATTTCTACGTCGATTTTCAAGCTCAGAACCCAAAGTATCGATGTATTTTCGGAAAAGTTCATGTGTTGGTGAGTGATTTTTTTTAACGGAATTTGAATATTTTTGGTCTCTCTTTTTTGAGGTTTGATGTCTGAATTCAAGCAAATTTTCGAGTTTTCAAGAATTCCCTAAATTCTATCTGAATCCATTCAAAAAACTTGAATAACTCCTATTTTCCTTTTTCCAGAATGCCGCTAAAGTGCTTCTCCTCCTTGAAATATTTCTCATCATTCCCCTCTATATCCTCTTCCTTTTCCCATGGTGGTTGATGTGGATTGGATTCCATCTTGTTATAATTCTCATAACAATTTATGCTCTTCGGAAGAAGAAACATCGATTCATGTGGCCAATGGTTCTGTTTACGGTGAGAAAGTTTTCTGAAGACGTTGAGAGAAAATAGTCGATTTCGAGAAGACGTTGCGGGTTCAATGATTATCCAAATGTATTGAGTTTTCGAGTTTTTACTAGAGAAAATCCAGATCTCCAGTTTTGTGGGTTACCAACCAGGCGCTGACTTCAGAAACAGAGCTTTATTGTGCCCAATTTTTGGAATTTTTTTACTTTCAGTGAAATACTGTCAACTTTTAGAGCCTTTTACAATGTTTGAAACTGTTTGAAACTTTAAAATTTGACTAGAACAAGACTAGATCGATCTTCATTTTTCCAGTTGACAACTTTTTATTACGGACCATCCTTAGAAAGTTATGGTTTATTGAATTTGGGAAGTATCGGTTCATTCCCTTTTCCGATTTCCTGGAACTATATCTGACTAGGGAAACGTCCAACCAGAAAGTTGTCAACTACAAAAATAAAAATCGAGATTTCTTTTATAACATTTTCAAGAATCCAAAACCTCAAGCAATTTCTAAAACCCTGTCACCTTCTCTTCGTTTTCACTTTAAAAAATATTCCCAACAATTCGACCTTTACTTTACAAAAGGTCAAATCTCTTTCTCTCTTTTCCAATTGTTCTTTTCTTTTTTTCAGCTAACCCAATTCTTCTTCTGGGGAATACTGACATTACTACAACTGCTGATTGCCTTTTTCGATACGCAATCATTTTTGAACTTCTATTCTCAAGGTCACCATGAAGAATTTTTTGAGAAGGCATTGGTTGTGATTGTCGTCAAACTGATTGTTCTTTTAATTGGAGCTATTTTGTTCTGGAGACTTTCTGTATTTTATGCTGTCAAGAACTACTTCTCGGATCGATTGGAGGGACAGGTGAGTTTTGGGAAAGGTTTTGAGTGGGGGGAGGTGGGAGGGGTTTTGAAAAAGTGAGATGATGACACGGAAAGGTTTTCAAGTTTAAAATTTGCATTGTTAAATTGGTCAAGTCTATAGCCCTACATTTTTTTAGTTGACAACATTGTTGTTCGAATTGATCCTAGAAAGTTATCAGTCATGAAGTGAGAGTATATTTTTTAAAAGGTGCGACCTAATCCATTCTATATTCACCGGCTTATAACTTTCCAGGGAAGAATCGTACAGAAAAGTTGTTAACTAGAAAAATAGAGATCTAGTTTTGAGCTATCTGAAAATTTTAAATTTTAAGCAGCTATGCTTTCTAGAAGTTTTTCCCACTGTTTCAAAGTCTGGGAACGTTCAAAAAAAACTTCAAATAGGAATTTATGTTGTAGGAGATTACTGTGGCTTTCTTGCGACTACTGTAGTGCCTACATCATGGCAAGTGCGCTCTACCGAAAAAAACATTTGGAGTTCTGAAATATGAATTTTCAAGACTTATAGAAGTGTTCGTAGCCCGAAATTTGATTAGAAGTTTAAAACTCAGAAATCGCGCTCCACCGCAAATCCTCCTAGCCATTCCTATGAAACTTCGATAGCGCGCGATTGCTAGTTTTTGGCAGCTTTGCTACTGCAAAAATGCATCATCTCACTCGTTCTCTCTGCTTTTCTTCATTTCTCACATTATTTTCAAAGTTTTGATAGAGCGCTGTTTCTCAACTATTCCTCTTTTTTCAGGTCTCCGCCACGGAAGAAAGCAAGGGACTCGAAGGTGTCGCTCAGAAACTTCTTCAACCAGTTTAGACCTCTCCCGAATTCTTTTCAAAGTTCACAATTTTCTTTTCGAATAAAACCATTTATTTCCAAATAAATTAAGCAGTTCTTGGTGGACAGGTACAGTATCCAGCGTCCTCTCCCAACTTTCCACGTGTTCCTGGAACTCCCGCAACTCCGTCCTTTCCACGTTTTCCCGGTCTTCCATTCTCTCCCTTTCTTCCCGGCTCTCCAACAGCTCCATCCTTTCCATCGACTCCTGGCTCTCCTTGAGATCCAGCCTCTCCGAGTGGTCCTTGTGGTCCTGAACGTCCAGCCAATCCGACGGTTGCAATGGTTCCTGGCTGTCCAGCTGGTCCTTTTGCTCCTTGTCTTCCTGGGAATCCAGCTGGTCCCTGGTCTCCAATCTCTCCAATTGGTCCAGTTTCTCCTTGATCTCCGAGTGCTCCACGTGGTCCTTCTGATCCCTTTTCTCCACGTGGACCAAGTGGTCCTGGAGGTCCTGGAGGACCTGGTGGACCGGCTGGACACTTGATACATTCCTTGGTATCTGGCATCTCGTGCTCAACTACTTCTCCGTCAATTCCATTGTCTCCATCGACTCCATCTGGTCCTGGTTGTCCTGGATTTCCTGGAGTTCCCTTCTCTCCTGCTGGTCCGGCTGGACAGTTCTTGGTTGGCTCAGCGCAGTCTGGAATTCAGAAAACGTAAAATCAATTTGTCGCCCTGAGACATACAACACGGCTCAAAAGTTTATTAAGTTTTGCCTTTTTGAAAGTGCCCAGCTTTGAGAGTGTATCATAGTAAAACTAACTGTCCCACAAAATTACTTATTATGGATCGAACAGATCAAGACTAGAACTTCATTTTTGTAGTTGACAACTTTCTTGTACGGAAACTCCCTAGCAAGTTACGTATCGACAAAGTAATTTCTCCCTCAAATCGACAAATTTCAGCGCAAAATAGAACGACTTGTAAGCTGCCGTCTTAAAATGACCATAACTCTCTAGGGAGTGTCCGTACAAAAAAGTTGTCAACTATGAAAATGAAGCTCTACTTTTGTTCTGTCCGGTTTATACATAATTTACTTTGTGGAACAATCAGTTATACCGTAATACCTTCTCAAAGTTGGACAATTTCAACTGAAAAAGGCCAAATTGTATAACAATTTCAAGAATTCCCAAATAGTCTCCCAGAAACTCACTGCACTGATCTCCATTCCCGTCGCTTCTCTTTCCTCTCACAAACTCTTTGAGAATATTCGTTTTCTTTGGTGCACTTCTCGACGTCATATCATTCAATCTCTGCCACGTGTCATCACTGACCTCCTTCCAATCCTCGAGTTCTCCTCTGATTCTTCCACGGAATGAATCCAACTCATCGAGCATTGAAACCGAATAATAAATAGTGCATAGTGTTGCCAAGAAGGCGGTCGTCGAGACGCTTCCAATCACGAATTTCCACATGTTTTCGAATGAGAAAAGTGGCTTCGAATGATGGAATCTTTCGTTTTATAAGGGAGAGAAAACTGATGAAAAAGTTGAAGCGATGCGGTTTCATTTGAAGTTTTCTGCCGTTACGTTCGCATGATAAAACTGGATAATCAGAAAAAATGTTCTGGTGGATCAGAGAAAATATGAAAGCAAAAAACAGTCAGGCGATCAGAAGAACTTGAAAATCTGGGGCGCCTTGGGCGCGTTCTCAGATTGATCTACCGTACCTTGCTGGTTGGTTTGGTTCAATCTTTTCCCATTTTCGATGAGTTTTTCCCGAAATTTCCTCAGAAAATAGGAAATCCTTCCGCTTTCAGCGTATTTTATTTCTCTCGCACAACCAACAAAATGAATCAAAAAATGAATAAAAACAACAAAAAAAACATAAATTATTGAGATTTCTTGTAAATCTTCTTGCATTTGAGATATGCTGGCGGGATGGGTTCGACACGACAGCACCGATCGAGTGGAGTGATTCCGAGTAGTTTCAGATTTCGTGCCGCTTCCATCTCATCGTGAAGTGTCGCTTTTAGTACTGTGTACCTGAAATTGTTGAAAATTGATTTCTATTCCAAAAAAAGTTCGAAATTATACTTTTCAACTTCACTCGAATCTGTCGCTTTGATCGTGTGCACTTTATCGAATTCCAGTGTTGTTTTCATAATTCTATCTGTCGGTGTATTCAAAGCTTTATCAATTGAATTCGCTTGTTCGGCTGAAATTTCGAGGAAATAAATTCTGAAATCGTTGGAAAAAAGACGAACTTCCTGTTGCAGTTGCTTTTAAAAGTGCATCCAAACTGCTCACATGTTTTCTTTTTTGTGGAGTTGACTTCATTTTCTGAATAAGAGAAAATAGAAAATTAGTTATTTAAGAAAGAATGTAAAGTAAGATAGAGAATTTGGGAACATTACTGGAACGTAAGAGTCAAAACAACATTTTGAAAAAAAGTATTCATTCAAAATTAGAAATCAAATAAACAATTAAACTAATTATGTATGAAACAGCTTCAATAACTTGCTTCCTGTCTTCAATTTACTCAACGACGGAGTCTTATGAAGTGGTGCTGGAGTCTTCGTTGTTGACGTCTTCGCACGAACTTGTGACGACCGAGACGACGATCGGAGTGACGAGAAGGCACCTTTTCGTGGAGTGATGATCTCGGAATCGGATGAGCATTGACGAGGAGATGGGCTGCGAGCTCCCGAGATTATATTCTGAAAAATCAAAAATTCTGATCATTTTCATTGAGATTTCTTTACCTGAAAAATCGAATGCAGACTCTGAGTGAACTGCCGAAGATCACTGGCCGCTGAGCACTCCGCAAAGTACGCTTTCTGTTGAGAAGCGAGTCGTTCTCCTTCAGTTTCAGATACTTGTCGATATCTCTCCAAATCACTCTTGTTTCCAACAAGGAGTGTTCGATGTTCGCGAGGACACAATACATGCTCGTGACGGGAGATTCGTTCGAGTATTCCTTCGGCGTATCTGGAATAAAATGAGGAGGTTTTCAAGTTGTGGAAGGAGACGAAGACCGATGCTAATTGTCCAGAAATATATCATAGAAAAGCTTTAAATCAGCTCATTTCGAAAAGGACCTCGATTCATTACAGATTGTCAACGAAGTATACTGTACAAGTCGGATCCCATTTTAATGTGTTTTAATAGTAAAATTCTTCATGAAAAAGTATTTTTGGTTAAAAATCTTACAATTCATTTGATCTGGCGCATCTTTGGCGTGTTTGAAAAAACTCACTGAAAACTCAATTGACTGGTGACGTCATACACGACGACATACACATCTGCCCATGCAATCCATCTCATTTCATCTTTCGTCGCACTCTCTACAGTATCCATCATCCAAACCATCAGACATTGCCCTCCGACTGTTTCTTGTCGGCAGTAGTTGTCCTCAAGAGTAGAGTCATACTCTCCAATGAATCGTTTCGTGATGTACTTCACTGCTACGGCTGAAACTTCACAATGAAGAAATTTCAGCTATCAAATAGACTCACCAGATTTTCCAGACCCGGACATTCCAACCAAGGCAACATGAAGCTCGCGGAGAGGTGCACTACTTCTCATATTTGTTAGTAGTCAAGAGTAAAGAGGAACAAAGGGAAAAGAGAGCTCTGAGACCTCGAGGAATCACTTTAAACATCGATTCCTCTCACCTCCTGCGCTCTCCTAACAGCTGCTGGTTCACTATTATTACATTCATTAAAGCGAGAAGTAAAGATAAAGAGATCTTAGAGTCATTTAAATTATAAATACATCAATATGTCACAGGAATTATTAGTTGATTTTTAATTAGGTAGTATCCATCTTCTCGTCATCATCATCGCTTTCAATAGGGTTCACACCGACAATCACATCATCCTGATCCTTCTTTCGAATACCGAAAAACCAGTTATAAGTATTATTGACAACTGCAAACGGGTCTTTCGGATGACAGAATACTTCCAAATGTTTTCTTTTGTTTAGATCCGGAGCATTGAAAGTTATTCGATTGCCATTGGTGAACACGCTGATATTTCAATACAAATAAATTTTAAAAAAGGTATTGGAGACTCACAATTTGCTGAAAAATTGATATGCATGAGTAGAGTTGAATAGCGAGTCATTGAGAGGGTTTGATGTGCTTTTCTGAAAAAAAAGTGTTTGAAATCTGACTGTTGACCTGCTAAGAGATACCAGGTTATTCCAGCGTGTACTAAGAAACACATATGTTTCGCGGAGAAGTTCGTAGTCATTCAGATCTGAAAATACATAAATGTTCTATTTTAGATGCTATAATATTCACCTTTCGGATCCAATACATTTATAATTTCCTTTTTGAACCATGGCTGATCTTTTGCTGGGTACGGATTGGCATACGTCCAAGCACGTGGCAAAAGTTCTGCGAGATGGTTGGCGAAGAGAAGTTTCAGGAATTCGTGATACTAAAATAGTTGGAAGAAAGCTTTTGAACGCCATGTAAGCTCAAACTTACATCTGGATAAAGAGTCATGTTACAACTGCCTGTTGATATTATCATTCCCATGTGCATTGGCTTAAACCAAGCTGAAAAACAATAACATTTCATCCCAAAAAAAATAAAAAAACATACGAAGCTTCAAACTGACTGCTAGTAAATCATCGGAAAGCGCATGACATCGAAAGACTCTCGGTCTACCTCTGAATTTATGATTGAGAAATTTGAATGTTTTAAGACTGAAACTAACTTCAAAAGGGCGTCATTTGTATCGAAGACTTCTGGCATATCTCTATGAAGAAGGGTTAGCGTATCCTGTTGAACAGGGCTGTAGAAGTAGTCCGACTCGAACAAATCATCGAAAATTTCTCTGAAATCAAAAAATATATATAGAATCGACGAGGTCCGCTTCCCTACTCACCCCATTTCCGGCTCCTCATTTCTCGACGGCTGTCCTGGCATAGTGCCAACACGAAAATCGAGTGGAACGAGGTAGGATTCATTCTGTGAGTGTCGAACATCTTCTTGTTGTTCCCATATGTGAGTGGTTTCCGAGTAACGATATATCTCAATTGTGTCGTTGTTGCAGCATATTGTCATTGTACGATCTCTGACGTGGCACAAGAATTTGGAAGAGATATTGTTGTAATACAGAGGGCATACTGTATCGTCCTGGAATGAATCGGTGAATTTTTCGGCCCACCTCATTTAAAACTAACAAACCTCAATTTCATACGCTAAAACTAGCATCGTGTCCACTTTCATTGACTGAATTCTGTCCTCTCGACCCGCCAGTCTCTCTTCTCGAGCTGACGCAGTTAAATACGACTTTTGAAAGTAATCCAAGTCTTGAAGTGTCGATCGAAGCCGATCCCGATACGCCCCGACCGATGGTCTTTCCTTTCTTAATCCATGATTTCTTCTGATATAAGATTCCGGTCTCGAATAACCGAGTCCACTGAGGTTCGTTCCATATTTCAGACTCCATCCACTCCTGTGATCGGCGCATACAATAACCTTCTTTTCCCCCTTTAAATCATAATATACTTCGCGTTTTGAACAAATTCTACACTGGCAGTTCATTTGCTCCAGCGTTTTCAGCTTATCCAGAGCCGCCATCAGTCTCTTACAGTAACTTTCATTCAAATAAGCATTATAATTTCCATCTTTCCTCTTGTGGATATCAGCGGGCAATTGATCTCGATGTAATTCATCTGATGAGTCCGATGAATCCGACGAATAACCATCACAATTTGATTTTGGGATCGAGCGAGTCAATGCATGAAAAACTGTCATAGTTCTACTCGTTTGGCCTCTCGTTTGGAGTGAATCAAGATGCATTCTAGCCGCCGATTCCATCGCAAACCTAAATGGTATCGTTCGACTCGTCTCTCGATGCTGATAAGCAGAGATCTCATTAGTGAGCTCGTTTTCCGGCATGACTCCATTTGTATGTTGCTTGAACAGCGTCTCCAACGTTCCATAATCAATTTCTCCATCCGGATCATAGCATTCAGGATTCGGTCGCATCGTATTATCAAACACATTATATCGAACTTCTTCATATAGATCCTCATCCCGAAAACCTTCTCCAGCTGGAGCTCGTAGTATTTCTAAGCGTCTCCTCCTCTCGTTTACAAAATTCCCCACCATATCTCCTTCAGGATAAGTATTTCGATTGTCCTCCACAAGTTGTCTGGCTTGTTGTAGAACGTCTTCCTCTTCTGGTACAACCTGATCCTCATCATCGACTGACGACTCCATAGATATCTGGACTATCAAAGCTTTACTGTCATCAGTCCACCAACTTCCGAACATCCTCTCGTTTTCATAGTTGTAATCTCGAGTGAATGAGCTTAAATCCAACCTTCCTGCTTCTCTGAAGTACTTCTGAAAGTTAAAAATTATGAGAACCTCTTCATCTCCTAGAAACAAACCCATGGATTTGAAATTCCTTCTGCACACTTTCCACCTTCGACTCCCGTGTATCTTAATATTGATACGATGCTTCGAGCATGGCTATGAAATGCCAAATACTTTCCATCTGGTGAGAATCCCAAACAATCGGCTAGCAAACTGAACGGCGGTTGATCAGAATCAGGCCTCTTGTCGCATTTGTCCAGATCTATTTGGACTAAAGTATCAGGTTTTGTTGAGGTGAGTAGTTGATATGGATGTCGATAAGTGTTAGTGTTATTTGCATCTGAAAATTCAACAACTTACTCTGAAAGATAAAACAAAGCATACATTTACGATATTCTGTGGCAATTTCTCTGTCTAGAAGATTTGAAACCAAATTTTGTTGAAATTTCGGCTTCTTTTCATTTGGTTCCATCGCTACATATATCTGAAAATCAAAAAAATGCTGAAATCCGGACAGAGCGCGATTTCATTGCTTGTTTTGCGCGCGCTGTATAAAAATAATTTTTGTTGGGAAATCGCGTTGCAACACGTCATCTTATTTTCGTTCTGAATTCGTTCTGGTATTCATCGATTTGAAGAGACAAAACAAAATTTCAACATGAAACGGCGAACCGTTTTTCTCATTTTCTGTGTTGGATTATCAATTGCCAATGACAAAACTGGGTCACAGAGCGAATATGAAGCAGGAAATGCGTTATTCGTCAATGTAAGTGGAGAAAAAAGAGAAAAATTTCAAGAAAAAAATAATTAAATTCTCAGAGACAATATACAGATGCTCTCACTCATTATCATAAAGCGATCGAGTTGGATCCGACGAACTATCAAGCGATTTTCCGACGAGCCACCACTTATTTCACTTTCGGTCGAACAAAACCGGGACTCGTCGACCTTGATACAGTTCTGGAGCAGAAACCAGACTTCGCCGGAGCTCGGAATCAAAGAGCGAATGTGCTGATTAAAATGGGACGATTGGAAGATGCTCTAGCTGATTTGCGGTATTTGGTAAGACTTTTAAAATGCTCAATTCCACGAAATTTTTTGAGAAAAAGCTGGTTCAAACAAAAAATACAGGGAAACATGTCTAAAACTTATTTTTCAGAACAGTGGCTCATCGGCGAGCGATGAAATTCAAGAAAAGCTGGAATCAATCGAACAATTGAAAAACGAGAAGCAGATACTCAGTCAAGTCCCACTCGGCGAAAACTGCGATGTCGTCGAGGAAATGACAACGAAACTTCTCGAATCGCAGCCATGGGATTCTTCTCTTTATATTCAACGTGCGAAGTGTCATCAGGCAGAAAATAGATTGAAAACTGCGATTCATGACTTGAAACACGCTTCGAAACTCTCTTCGGATAATACAGAATTTCTTTATGAGATGTCAGTGATGGAGTATCAAGTTGGTGATGTTAGGGATTCATTGAGGTATTCATTGACTGATCCAGCTGAGATTTTATCGAAAATGTTTCAGTACGATTCGAGAATGTCTCAAAATCAATCCAGATCACAAAACGTGTTACGCCTCTTACAAATCGCTCCGAAAAATTGTCAAATCGCTGGACTTGATGAAAAACTCAATGGAAGAGCAGAAATGGGTGGATTGTCTTGAGAGGGGAGAGAAATTGTTGAAGTCGAATGTTGACGATATTGCAGTTAAAGTAAATGTCTATCGATTGACTTGTCAATGTAATCGAGAAGAAGGAAATATTGGAGAAGCTATTCAACAATGTAATCAAGTCTTAGAGTTCGATGATTCAGATGTGGAAACGTTGATTCAAAGAGCTGAGGCGTATATGGCAGACGAAGAATATGATTTAGGTGAGTGCTTTTCTAAAGACAAGCGTGAAAGGGACACGTTGGGTAAGGGGAAGGGCAATATCTATTTAGGAGTGAAATGTCACGCCGCGAAATCATATGTGGGGCAGTTGCGTAATCCAAACAATACAAACGTGTACTTTCAGCCACCACCGATTACGAGAAAGCAATGGAATTTGATTCATCGAACGAGGCTGCAAAAACCGGCAAAGATCAAGCGAAACGAGCGAAAGAACTTGTCGGGAAACGTGATTACTATAAGATTCTGGGTGTCCGTCGGAA
This sequence comes from Caenorhabditis latens, assembly GCA_002259235.3. Classification (NCBI taxonomy): domain Eukaryota; kingdom Metazoa; phylum Nematoda; class Chromadorea; order Rhabditida; family Rhabditidae; genus Caenorhabditis; species Caenorhabditis latens. The sequence continues at coordinate 5,367,156 of CM056092.1, read as the reverse complement.
TGCGAATAAGAGAGAAATCACAAAAGCTTATCGAAAGAAGGCTCAGAAATGGCATCCGGATAATTTCCAAGATGAGAAAGAGAAGAAGAAGGCCGAGAAGAAGTTCATCGATATTGCCGCTGCGAAAGAAGTTTTGAGTGATGACGAGAAGCGACGCGCTTTCGATAATGGACAAGATCCCCTGGATTCAGAAAATGGTAGAAATGGACATGGAGGCGGTGGTGGTTTCCATGACTTCCAGGGTTTTAACCCATTTGGAAGAGGTGGCGGCGGTGGAAGCCGGAGCAATTTTTTCTTCCATTTTTGATTGTTGCTCTTTTCAAAACTTGTTTAGAAGATAATAACGTGTATCGAAGTTTACGGATCTCTTATTAGTTACGCATTCACATCTCAACTCGTTCGTTATTGTTGTAAATAAATCGTTTTATATGAAACAAAAACTACACAATCGGTTAAAAAGAAAAGAAAAACGATCTCTCGATATCTAAAGGCACTTTAGATTGGAAAAGAAAATGATCTAGTTGATACGGTTCCATTGGAAATGGTCAGTCTTGAAGTGTCCTGGTTCTGGATGATTGTCAAGGAATGGCGAATCGAGTTTTCCTTCGAGGAACAGCTTCCTGCGTTGAGCAGAAATCGCTTCAGCTCTCTGAAACTTGTTACTTGTGATATTTATCTGCTACTGGTGGTCTACCTTCTTCTGCTTATCACCAGTAATGCACTCTTGATAATCGCGATGCTCAAGATCACAATACTTGCGTCCCATCTTCGCTCCGTAGGCCTCCATGCATCGGTAGAATTGAGATTCGAAGAATCCACAGATGCGTCCCTGCTGGGAGAGTGGTACCGAGAGGGTGTCCGATAATGGAGCCTTCACGATTGGGGAGAGGGTTTGGAAGTTCTCCGGAACACGGTTACCAGTCGCCATTTCTAAAAGAAAGTTGTGATTTTTATTGAAATTTTCGATAGAAAAAGAGGAATTTTCGATCACACTTCATTTCAATAAAGCTATTTTTGCTGTAAAAACCAGAATATTTAGTTGAAAATTCTCGCAGATCTGGCTCTTTTCGTTTCATTTTATTATCCTAGAGTTCAACAAGCGCGTCTTCTTTTCTCTTTTTCATGCCGCCCGAGAGTCCTCTCTTTTCCGTTTTCTTTACTTCAACGTCTTCGTTTTCCTAAAATCGATCAAGCTCCGCGGGGCCCTCGCTGCACAAAGAAGGCAACTTTGTTCAGTATTACTACGCGCGATGGACTCCTTTTATAACCTAGTCGAATGTGAGCACTTTTTTTCTTAATTCTCAGTAATTTGAAACCATTTTCAGCTGTTCACATCTTCATTCCCTTCGTCGCGCTTCTCGTCTTTCTCACCGTAGTTTATATCAACTCGAAAACTCCGGATGAGCCAGGTAAATTACACTTCGGGTCACTAACCCAGAAAAAAAGCAAAAGCAGATATTAAAAAAGGAACAAATATATTTTTTCAAGAAGCAGCGGTATGAAAATCTCGTTAAGATCCGAGAAAACTTTTTTGAGAATCTACAATGAATTATAAGAAACATTTGGAAGTTAGTCTAAACTAATACGAAATCAGTCAGTTTTCAGATACAGCATTGAAGAAGGCGACGCAGAAAAGACAAGAAAAGGATCTGGACGCCAAAAAATCAGATTGAAGAAGGAAAGAAATAACGAAAGCGATCAATAGATCTATATTATACATGTTAGTTATAAATTGATCATATGTTATCAATGTAATCAATGAACGGTTTCTCATAAATTTTGAATTTGATGAGAATTCGGGTTAATTAAACACAAAATGAAGCAACTGGGAGAGGGAGGGGATTCGATTAGACAAAGTCAATTAGACTAGAATATATCGTTTGACTGGGAGAAATAAGGCAAATATAATGTCACGAGATTCAAAAAGGCTAGGAAGATGTACAGAGAATTTGACAAAAAAACAAGCAGAATTTCTAAGGATTCAGTTTCGGCAAATTGATGGTTCCCTTCACAAAATCGGCGAACTCTCCTTGATCGTCGTTGTCAGCGTAATTTGAGAAGAACACATCGCCAGAGAGAGATTTCAGTGTGGCACGTTCGCTAGGGAGTTTTCGGAGACATTTTGATACGAATCCAATGACTTCATCACTGAAAAATATTGAAAATTAGAGTGTACTATCTGTGAGAACCAGCCCCATCAGACAAAAAAGAAACATACGTGAAGAATCGCTTCGGAAGAGTCGGCGGCGGCCCATTGACAATGTAATCCAGCATCTCGAATATGGCCATCGATGCCGGGTTACTTGGTGGATGGTAGTTGGGCTCTTCGAGACTTTCAGCCAGCTCAATCTCATTCTCCGATACATTGAACATTGCTGCATACTCGGCTTGTGATGGAGCTGGAACCGGATATCTACCAATCAGCAGTTCAACAAGTGACAATCCGAAAGACCAGATATCCGATGAGATGGTGTAGTGAGATCCTGTCAGTCGTTCAGGCTGAAATTCAGATGCTGAAACTGGTGACACCCTGAGAAGTAAACTTACAGCCATATAACTTCTGGTTCCAACGAATGAATTGGCCATCGAGTCAATAAGCATTCCAGAGACTCCGAAATCGCATAACTTGATTTCACCGTTACTATTGACAAGCATGTTTGATGGTTTAACATCTGAAAAATATATCGATGTCTAGATGTTAAAACTTGATAGATATCAACCTCTGTGTAGAATCTTGATCTCATCTTTCAAATAAGTCAATCCTCTGACAACTGCCACTGAAATTCTGCCAACGAACTTTTCAGGAAGTCGACCGACCTGGAAAAAGTACCCGGAATTAATTCCTATTCTCTATGAACACAAATACTTTTACACTTTGATATTTCAACCGATGCCGTCATCATAATCAACTGTAGAAGAGGGCATGTACAACAGAAGGAAGGAAAAAATGGATGTTCAGTGCGCGACGCGGATGAAATTGCATGCGGAAGCGGGAGACGCAGCGGAGATGAGTGCGCGACTAGCTGTTTCGTTCCACCTACGCGACCGCATATAAGGCACCGTGGGTGAAGCAACACAAATGACAGGCATCTTCAGGCAAGATGTCACTTTCTTTCGAAGAAGCAATTCAATAAGCTTCATTTCTACCTTTATTCTCTACCTTTGATTGCTTATGTTTTGGTTATAAATGACTTTTCGTTGACTTCTCTTTCATTTTCCTCGAATTCCAGATGGACGAGAAGAGCAAGGGATCGTTGAGGAGTGTGGCGTTTGTCGCTGTCACATTCTCGACAGTGGCTGTCACTGCAGTCTTGATTGCATTCCCATTGGTCTTCCACTATGTTCAGACCCTTCAAGCTTCAGTTCAAGGAGAAGTTGAGTACTGCAAGTCTCGTTCCCGTGATATGTGGCGTGAGATGGTTGAGGTTGCACCAGAAGGACCAGATGATCCACTTGATGTCTTGCTCAGAGCCACCCGTCAAGCTGATGCTCAATGCTGTACTTGCCAACAAGGACCACCAGGACCAGACGGAGAGCCAGGAACCCCAGGAAGAGACGGAGAACCAGGAACCGGACCAGGAGAGCCAGGACCACCAGGACCAGATGCTGAGCTCCACGACCGTATCCTCCCAGTTCCACCACAGTGTCCATGCACAGCCGCTCCAGGACTCGGTGGACCACCAGGACCACCAGGACAAGACGGAATTCCAGGAAACCCAGGAAGAAACGGAGAGGACGGAGCTCCAGGACCACAAGGACCAGCTGGACCACCAGGACCTCCAGGACAGCCAGGACAACCAGGACAACGTGGACCACCAGGAGAGCCAGGAGCACTTCTTCCAGGAGGTGATGCTCCACCAGGCCCACCAGGACCACCAGGAAGACCAGGAGCTCCAGGACAACCAGGAAAGGCCGGATCACCAGGACAAGACGGAACTAATGGAGACGCCGGAGTCGCAGGAGAGCCAGGTAAGAAACTTATAAGTACTTGCGCAGACCTAAACGTTTTTAAATTCAGGACAACGCGGACCACCAGGACCACCAGGACAAGCCGGAACTCCAGGAGCACCAGGAGAGGCCGGATCCCCAGGATCTTGCGAGCACTGCCCACCAGCTCGTCTTGCTCCAGGATATTAAACCAACTAGTCATAAAGTTACCGCGTATATTTGTATATTTTCGAATAAAATATTTAAACTCACTTTTTTGAGTACTATATCCAGTGACAATCCATCCATATATTCCATACAAATTGAGATATCATTGTTATCAACGAAAGCACCATAGAATCCAACAATAAACGGACTGTTACACTTGTGAAGTACAGCTAATTCCTTGACGATTTGCTGACGTACTGATGGTTTGATTTCAAGGTGAACAAGCTTTCGAGCCATTATAACTCCAGTTTTCTTGTGAACACACTAAAAAATTTTGAAATTGATTACGATTTATTTTTCAAAAAAGTTACCTTGTTGACAACTCCACCATTTCCGTGTCCCAATTCTCCTTCTGTTTGTAGCATGTCTTCGCTCAATTCCTGAAAACAATATTAGCTTGATATTCAGATCCCTTTCGTAGTTTTATCTCACCTTTATGCCCTCTTTAGCGAGCAAGAATTCACTGAGTCGTTGTGTTTGAGGTTCTGTCAGCCCAAGCTTCTTGAGTTGTTCTTCGAGTGGAACCGTTGGGTGGGCCTCCTCCTGAAACTATTCGACGGTGGGAAAGAGAAAAATGATAACATTAACACCAACTTTTAATTCATCCATTTCAAACATTTTACGCTCGTTTTTTGAAATTCAGCGGAGGACTGTCATATATCGACTACTATACAGATAACTTACCGCCGCCGCCTCGCCATTTTCGCTCTGTTCATTGACAGTCGGTGGCAAACTGAGTCCAAGCGGATTACGCCGTTTTCCACTCGACATTCTGAAATTTAGGGGATGAATATGAATCGGTCAATAAACAATAAAGAAGAAGAAGAAATCTGAAAAAAAAAGTTAGGAGACTGAAAAAGAAGGAATCTCCATGGAGACGTGACAAAGGTGAAATAAACGGGCGATTTAAGAGATGACTGAGACTCGCAAAGTAGCTCTGGCTTATTGACTGCTCTTCCGGGAGAGAGAATGCAGCAGAGCTCTCACGTTGAATGTGGTCAAGCGAGAAGAAAAAAAGGAAGAGAAGTGGGGAAGAGAGAGAGAGAGAAGAAACGGGAAGCCGAGTAAGGAGGGCACTAAATAATTAAAAATTTAATCGGATGTGAAGAGAAGAAGCAAAAAGATAGATAGTTTAACTGAATTGTTCAGAAGAAAAGAGACGCATCTCGATGGAAATTTGAGGAGACACGAGCACTTCCTCAGACGGCAAGACAACGTCTTCTTTTTCTTCTTTTACATATGAATTGTTTACGTGCCGATGCATTTGGTATATTCAGATTTTCTTCCTCGGATCGGATTTATTATTCACAACGACTTCTTTTCAAAGGAATAAATAGACCACGGGCGGGATATGACCTTCAATTGGCACAAATATGAAAATATTTTAGTAAAACTAACGGGAAAAAAAGCGAATAATTGGAAAAGGAAAAAAGGATGACATAAAGACGAAGTACTGGACGTTGAACTGATGATTCTCGCAGTCAAACGTTCTAATTAAATAACAATTAAAGAGGGCGTCAGTAACGAAGGAAGTAAATTGAAAATCGATTATTTTCTTCTTATCATTTTAACAGTGAAACGAACTAAACTTCTAATCGAATAAGTTTCGCTTTCTTGTTTGCAAAAAATTTAGAAAAATCATTGCAAATTTGATAAAAGAAAAATGTAAAAAACGGGCTCGCTAAACAACACGCTCTGCCGTAAGGGTGGAGTGTCGTTGGGAAAAACTTTTCTCAACTTTGACGAAATTTCCAGACTTATCTCGTTTTTATCCGTTTTATCGGGGGATTTCAGGATATTTTACAGTTTTTTGAACATGAAAATTTAAATAGTCGAATTACTGTTTCTTACCTCTCGAAACCTCTCTTCAACGGGTTCCGATGCTCTAGTAAAAAGTAATATTTAGAGATGGCGGCGAATAAAGAGAAACCAATTCAACACATGGTGATTGACACATGCGCAATTATTGCTAATCGTGGTCTTCATGTGAGTTTTTCCTCCAATGACCACTCAGCAAATCGATTTATTTTCCAGACATTGGCTGATCAGTACTATGCTCCACCTCAAATATTGGATGAGTTGCGTTCCTCGGAAGCTCGCAGAATCTGGGGAACTCTTCCTTTTGAAGTGATTCTTCGCGAGCCGACACAAAATGCGTTGAGAGCTGTTATCGATGCTTCGAAAACCACCGGTGACTTCCAATCACTTTCGATGGTTGATATCAAAATGATCGCGTTGACATATGATCTTCATAGACAATTTGTGGCTGAAAAGGAAATCGCAACGACTACAGAAGAGGAGGAAAAGAAGATTATTGAAGATTTGAGTGAGAAAGTTGAAAAGATTGAGATCGATAATGAAAAGGCAGAGGAGGAACAAAAATCAGTGGAGAAAAAAGTAGAAAGTGATGATTCAGCTATCGAAGAAGTTGAGGGGTCTGAAGCTTCTGAAAATGAGAATACAGAGACAGAGAGCGATGACGATGACGATGACGATGAATCTGGATGGATCACTCAAGACAACATCGAAGAGACATTGAAAAAATTAGGAGCATTCGAAATCGAAGAGAATATGGTTGTTGGTTGTCTTACCACAGACTTCGCCCTTCAAAACGTCTTGCTCGCCATGAATCTCAGTCTCGTCTCGTTATCAGGATACAGAATTCGTAAACTTAAATCGTTTGTGCTTCGATGCAGAACTTGCTTCACAACGACGAGTGTCATGACTAAAGAGTTTTGCCCGTCGTGTGGACACAAAACTTTGCATAAAGTGAGTGCCGAAATTTACCTGCTTGGTCTTTTTCCCTACTAAATGTCAAGTTTGCCTCAATAATTATATGTTTCTTTTTCAGTGCGCCGTATCAGTAGACGAAGACGGAAAACAGCAATTGCATATCAACTGGAATCGTATGTCCAATCGACGTGGACTCGTCTACACTCTTGCGAATCCGAAGGGAGGAAAGCATGCCATCAATGAGCGTCTTTTCGAAGATCAACCAATGCCACATATGCGAATGGCCAAAGTTCATTTGGACCCGCTAGCCGATGGCCCGTTTTCTGTTCATGATGTCAATTCCAGGTAAATGAATATCGGTTTCTTTTCAACTTTTTCGTTCATTCGTTCAACTGTGACTAGTGACTAATGACAAATGACCAGAACACGAAAATAGACAGCAGAGAGACGCCAGCAAAGGCATCAAAACGAAAGAAAAAACGTCTGCATCTCTCGTCTCGCTTACTGAGTCCTCTCGTGATACTGCAGTCGTCTCACCTACTGAAATGACTTTTTCTGACTGGAGTGTTGCCTCTAAAACCAACAATTTTCAGATCGGCCATGCTCGGAGTCCGAACAATCAATAATCGTGCCAAGCAGAGCCGCAACCGAAACGAGGCGAAACGTGGTGGCAGAAGGAAATAATCACTTTTTTGCCTCCTTTTTCTTGTTGTTTCTTCTAATAATCTTTACATTGTTACCTTTTTCTTGCTCGTTTTGTTTCTGTTTTCACTTTTACTCCCACTTATATTCTGAAAAATCGTTTATTGTTGTTCTCTTGCCTTTTTTTTTTTTTGAAAAATTCCACTTGGTTGATACCCGAGCCGTCATATCTCCAACTTTTCTACAAAACTGTTCTCCTTAATTGTTAATTTTTCTTAACAGAATGCCCCAATATTATTGCCACAGATGTCTCCGATCGTTTGATCTCGATGCAAACGCTCCGGTAGCTTGTACCAGATGTCAGGGAGAGTTCGTCGAAGAAGTGAGCAGACCAGCGAGTAAGTTTTTCTTTTTCAAATTCGGATATAAAACTATATATTTATCTTTCAGTGGTCGCCGCCGGAATGCCAGTTGGATTCCAGGCATTGCAACAAATCGCCGAAATAATTCGCAACGGAATGGTACAAGACATCACAGGACTGATACCGGAAGGTCTGATTCCACAGCAACAGCAAGAGGAGCCACCAACCGATCAACAATATGCAGAACAAGCAGCCGCGCTACAACAAGCAGATCAAGCAATTCGGCAACGAGTAGCAGAACAAGCAGCTCCGCAACAACAAGCAGACCAAGGAGATCCGCCACCACAACTAGAGAGACAAGAAGAAGCTCCACGTGCAGCCGCTGGAGGTGGTCCAGGAGCGGCTCCTGCTCAGGCTAATGTGGGCCCAACTCTCGAAGATTTCATTCACAATATGTTCAGAGTGAGTTTATTCTCAATATTTTCTGAATCTTGCAATTACTAAATTCAGATGGAACCGAGACCAGCAGCCGCCGGCGAAGATCCACAACCAAACGTGACGTTCTCGTTTCAAATGCCTGGTGGAGTTGGGATTCAGATTCATGCACACAGAGCTGGACCTGGGGATGCTGCTGGACAGGTTCCACAATTTGTTGGCAACATCCCTGATGGGGAACGCGTCGAGCTGGAAACAGCGATGCAAGACTTGTTGGCACAGTTCCAAGGAGAGGGTGGAATGATGAGTCGTGGATTCTTGGAGGCCGATGTTAAACAGTATCTGCCGATGAAGAAAGTCACACAGGAGCAGATTGACAACGGAGTGCAGTGTACCACCTGTTTCGACACATTCAAGCTTGGAGAAGACGTCGGTGCTCTCGATTGCAATCACATCTTCCATCGCCCGTGCATTGAGCCGTGGCTCACAACCAAGAACTCGTGTCCAGTGTGTCGTCAGAAGGTCAGCATGAAGAATTGGAAGAAAAACCATCAGAGAAGGGTCAGTTTTTGAATAAATTATTCATAGCAAAATATCTATTTTCAGGCTCAAGAAGCGGTTCTCGAGGATCTCGATTAAAGCTTCCGCTACCAACAATGAGTCGATATTGTTGCTTGTCTTCCCTTCCTATCAAAAATTCTCATCACTTGTAAATTTTTGCTTGTGTACATTCGTTTTGTTCCCTTTTCTAAACTCGTTTCTATATTTTATTATTTCTATTCTGTTTTAAAAGTCTCCGAATATTTTCCCATCCCCCATCGCTCGATCAAAGAAGTCTCGGTTTAGTGGTCACTATATATTCTTTTTCAATGTTTATTACCCATTCAATGACATACGATTGAAAAATAAATGTTTTGGTGGAAAAGAAGTGATCTGGACTAGGTGTCACAGGCAGCGAACAAATAAATTAAAAATGATAATGCAGGTTTGATATAATACTTGCACAGAGATTGAAAGAAGACGAGTTTCCATCTAGTTCTCCTTATGTAACAAAACGAAGAGACCAAGGAAAGCGAGAACAGCGTATTTGAGTTTCGGGTAGTCGTTCATGATGATAGTAACCATTCCGACGTATGGAAGAAGTCCTTTCGTACGGCCAACAACATCGGTACGGCTAAGCCAAAGCTGTCCTGGAGCATAGAGACCACGGTCGTCGACTTGATTATTATCTCCTTTCGTCAGAATCTTTGTATTATCGGCAGTCTTCTCGTGAACCTTGATGACTCTGTGAACAATGGGAATCTCTCTTCCTTCGACCTTGAAAACAGTGATATCTCCGACGCGTACTGGGTCACTCTGGTCATTGGTGAGAAGGAGCAAGTCTCCACGATAGAATGCAGGCTCCATCGAACCGGAGAGTACGACGACGACAGGAGAATCCGAACCAGTCAACACCATCATTCCCTTCCAAATCATTAGAGCAGATGAGACGACCATTGCAAAGTTGAGGCATTGGTAGAGCAGCTGAAAAATATTTATTGATTTTTAGATTTTGGTTAATATGGCGCGTTGGTGGCGCATTTCTAAATCGGGGAATTAGCGCTGAGCCATGGCACACTTGATTATTAAAAAAGGCACGTGGCATAATTTTTCCAGATGACGTCGAAAAACTACGCGGAGTCACCTTGATGGTTCCTGGTTGAAGCTTGCGCTACTTTTTTTCTGATTTAGACAATTTTCAAATAAAAACATCATTCTCACCTGACGGACATTCATCTGTCGAATTTCGTTGAACATCGCGACATCCGGAAGGAACTTCATCTGTAAACCACTTGGATTCATAACTAAAGTCAATTTTCAACGAGAAAAACAGATATTTAACGGCAAATGACCGAAGTAAAGGCAAAAATTCGAGTTAGCATAAACCAAATGAGATCCTTTAATTATAACAGGAATTTAAGAGAACAGACAAATAATGATTGGTTGATCGATGATAAATTATGGTACAATGTAGAAAAAATATAATCTGTCGGAAGGCGATCACTCCGCCGGGCACAATCCCAAGAAGTCGTCCATCAAAGTTCCGATGGCGAAGATGTCGTTGGCGTCGACACGTGTTCCGATGAGTTTCACCCGAATTTCGTCGTCGTTACGAATGATTGTCGCCTCGTCATTCGTCTTATAGCATGGTTTCTCACTGTTTGGGTCGAATTCCATGTCTGGTGGGATACAATGACGACTGATGAAGCATGAGAGTGGTCCGATGTCACAGAAGATTCCAACTTTGTTGACTTGAGTGACGACACCGTCGACGACTTGTCCTTTGAACGGGCGGAACACGATCGCCTTGTACCGCACTGGATAAATGACGAATCCACGTCCGGGCTGAATGAGTCCGTGACCGATTGTGTCGATTGTGGTCACTGCGATGACGAATCCGTACTTTCCGGTGCAAGTTCCTTCGACTTCATTGAAAAGTTTCATTTTGATTGTCTCATTGAGATTTGGACCGAAATATTTCGGATGAAGGCACACTTCGTGATCGAGCGACAAGTGAAAGAACATCTGAAACTAGAAGAATTGCAATTTTAGTAGTATAACGAGAGATTTTCAGAAAAAGCGAGGAGAAGGAGAAAAAGAGATTGAAAACAATGATGACGTCGAGCTTCAAAACTAAAATCGTTGCGGGACCCAGTTAAAGAAAGTTTGCATGCGTCTAGATTTTTGTAGCAAATATACGATCTCAAAACCTATTTGAAAAAACTCAAATTTTGATATCAAAATTGATGTTTTTCTGAAATGCAATTGATTGAAATTCGCATAAAGTAAAGTCGCCAAGATACCATTTTAAAATCTACAGTTTGAAAAGCGCTGCGAGACCCAATGATAATAAATTTGCATGCGCCGAGAATTTTGTAATTTGGCATTTGTGGAATTCGATTGAAAAAATGGAAAAGCTTTGAAAACCCTACGATTTTTTGTCATTTTAGAGTCAAACTGTCGCAAAAATTACGTAATATGTGTTTTAATTACAACTAAGTACCAATTTTTGTTATAATCTCCCTGTTTTTCATAAAAATCTCCGAATTCAAAGAAAATCTGAAAATTCGAAATATGGAATAACATTTGTACACGACACCCAAGCGAAATGCTAGCTCAGAATACACTCCGTGCGCCAGCAACACCCTTTGCGTCTTCTCCGTTCCGTCTACCAACATCCATACATATTTTTATTCAGCTTCGTGGCATCTCTCCTCACACATGTATACACTTTCGGCCGGGATTTGGGAGAAATTCTTCAAAAAGAAAGATTACTATGTGGTGATTGTTGGACTTGATAATGCTGGAAAAACTGTGAGTCCATCTGAGTGTTTATCATTTAGTGAGGTTTTTAATCATTTCAGACATTTTTGGAACAGGCGAAATCACATTTTCTGAAAGATTATGGAGTGTTGAACCCGTCAAAAATAACAGCAACCGTTGGTTTGAACAGTAAGTTTTTGTTTAGCTCTTAAATTTGGCTGAAAATCGAAAGTTTCTGAATTTCTGCTCAAAAAATACTCTGAAAAATCAATATAGCTAAATTTTCAGCGGGCAAAGTAGAGCTGAACAACACATGTCTTCATTTCTGGGATCTCGGCGGTCAAGAGAGTCTTCGAGAACTCTGGGCAACCTATTATGACGATGCCAATGCTTTAATATTTGTCGTCGATGCCACGAGGAGTGATCTTTTCCCCTTAGTTGCTTCGCAGTTCAGTGAGTTTTGAAAAGTAAAGTTAAATGTAAATCTTTTAATTTTCAGAAGAAGTAATGTCGAATGAGATTGTACAAAATGTTCCAGTTCTAGTCGCGGTGAATAAAAGTGAAATGGAAGGAGCTGCAGCGGCTGCTGAGGTAATTTCATAGTTTTCAATGCAGTTGGCTGAAAATTGCTAGAAATGAAGAGAATACTGAAAATTTTGAAATTAAGCTTTTCAAATTCGAAAAAAAACAAATTTCAGATTAGAAGTTCAATGTTTTTGTAATGTAAAATACCAGTTTGAACTTGAAAATGGGTTTTTCTGGACTCAAAAACCCCTTTTCTGAAATTTTGATCATTCTGTCACGAACTGTGATTTTCTCAAATATTTTTCAGCTGAATTCAATAAATTTGAGTTCTTTTCACTTAAAAAAATGATCAAATTTAATTTGTTTTGAAACACAATGAAATCCTTTCCAATATATCTTTTTCAGGTCCGAATGCTGTTAGAAGACGACAATCATCGATCAGATCTCGCAGTTCTCCCTGTCTCAGCACTCGAAGGAACAAATATCGAACGATGTGTTCATTGGATTGTTCGATCGTTAGCTAGTCAACCATTGTATCTTTAACTCCTCCACAACGTGTACCATGTACATACATTCAAATCCTCCCATCATAATGCATACTTAACTAATCTGAAACTTATTGCATCCTGTGATTAACCCTATGTCTCCATGTTTTCTTTACTACGGTTATGGCTGATCTGTCTTAAGAATTACAATCATTTGAATTTATTTGTAACGCTATCATTAGTTCTGGGTGACGATATCGGTTTGAAAGAGAGAAGAAAAAGAAAAAAGAAGTATAACTCATATAAATATTAGTAGATCTTAAATATGTATTTACATATACTGTTGTGGTACTTTAAATAAGAGAGAAATGAGATGGAAATAATGGAACGGGTACCGCGTGGATGGCTATTAGAGATCGGGGGAAGGGAAGAGATTCGGGACGATTGAGATTTGAAAAATAGGAAAAAATAGAGAAATAAATTCAGACTGGAGTTAAAGTATGAATGGGATCAAGGAAAGAACTATCGATAATTTGAGTTGGATCAGCTGCCAGTGACGTGGCTGAATTCCGGCGTTGTTGAGGTGTGATAGCCCATCGGAATCGTTCCATGAGGGATCCGGTGCCACTGAGAAGGTAGATTATTGCGAATCCAGGGATGGCGAGGACCGAGATCAGACGGAGGAACCAGCCTGGAATTGGAGGGTGTTTTGATAAAATGAATCTGAAATTTCAGAAAAATGCAAAATAGTTGTAGAGTTGCGGGATTTCAGAATTTGGTAGCATTTTTTGAAAAATAATTTTCTGGAATTTATAGAACCAAAAACGGAGAATCCGAATTTTCAAAATTCAAAACCTCGAAGATTTGAAAATGTCAATTTTAGATCTTCGTTCGTAAATTCAAAAATTCGGAAATTCCAAAATCTAAAAAACTGGGATTGTCCATGATTTCCATATTTCAAAATCAAAATTTCAAAATTTCTGGAAATTTCCAAAAGTTTTGAATTCTCTAGTGATTTGGTTGAGAGTTTCTAAATCAAGCATCCCAGATTTTTCCGAAAATTCGAAAATGTCTGTGCTGGAATTTTTTCTAAAACTTGAATTTGAGAATCTGAAAATCTAGATGTGTAAAATAAGAAGTGGTTTAAAAAGTCAGCAAGTCGAAAAATTTGAACAATTTTCTATTCTTCACAAACCGAAAACCGTGGAGTTTATGATACAGAAATCTGGAATATCCCGAAAACCAGATTATCAAAATATATCAGAGTTCACCTCTTCAGAATTCAATGCTCTAGAATTCCAAAAAACTTTAAAAAGGAAATCAAAACTGACCGAGAATAACACTCCACCATGGGAAAGTGTAGGAAGCCATTTGCATTGGTTTGAATGAACTGTTGTAGACGGTCATTATGAAGATTAGCTGAAATTGAGAATTAGTGGGATTGAATATTTTGAAAAAGATGGATAAGAGATTCTTGAAATTTTGGACATTCAGGAAAAAAAGAAAAATAGGTTTTTCACAAAGTTTTTAAAACTAGTATTAAAAAACCTTTGAATGTGATAATCCTGAAACTCAGATAACCAGAAATTAGTGAATCTAAAAATTTATGAATTCAGGTCCTCAGAAGCTTCAAAAATTCCAGATATTTCGACTCACACTTATAAAAACAGGAGAACAAGTCCAACAAACTCTCCAATAGATTCCCGGATAGAATCCCAACATTGCTCGAATATCTTTCGAGAATTGATCCACTCCGTAAAACCAACAAACAGCAATCATTTCACAGGTAACAATGAAGAGAACTGACAAGGAGACACCGTATTCATCGAGGAATGGAATCACGAATTGACCACCCTGTAAACGGCGAGAAAATGGTTTATGTATCTCCTAAGAAATATGCTCTGTTAATAACAAGTTAGGACAATAGAGACTCAAGGGAAATATCGTTTGAACTGTCTGTATATCTCTATCTTCATCTCAAAACCTGGCTAAGCTGCACAAAAATTAGGTACTGATGGAAAATGCCAAAAACGATTTCCTACATTTCACCAGTTAATTTCGTTTCGATAGCGGTCTTGGCTACAAAGATATACGTATTTGAAGATAGACCTCAAAAGAACGAGACGCAGACCAGCATACACTCTGATTTCTCTGCGTCTCTCTCCCACATCTCCTTATGAGAAGTTGTCAGTAGAGCGCGGTTTCCACAATTTTTTTCAAAGATCCCCACACAAAGTGAAAAAAACTTACATAACTGATAGCCGGGAAGCTGAGGAAGTAGTAAATGATACAAATCACCAGCACGAACCACTTTCGATTCTTTGTCAAAAAGCGAGATTCATCACAGAATCCAGTGATAAATGCCTCGATTCCAGCAAAAGTTGAGTCAATTCCGAGAGTAATTAGCATAATGAAAAAGATGAGAGACCAGAAACAACTGTAATCCATTGTTGCCAGAGCTTGAGGGTAGACGATGAAGATCAGAGAGGCATCGTGCTCACCGACGACCTGGAAATGAAAACTTAAGTCACGGTTTTGAGGATGTCAAAAAATTAAAAAATCAGGAAATCTGTAAGCTATGGCATACTGGGATTCGAGAAACGTAAACACTGAGAAATCGAGGAAACATGAATATTGTGAGATTTAGGAAATCAGGTATTCAAGAACTCTTACACAAAGTTTCTGATATCGAGAAATTTAGAAAACTCAGGATTCTTGACATTCCATGAATCGAGAATGCTGATAATCGAATACATAAAATAAACATTTGAAAAGATTCTAAAGTTTGGAAATCTGAGCTTCAAAACTATATAGTTTTTCAAAAATTCAGGTAACCAGAAGTGTGAAATTTGAAATGATGCTGATTCTGAAATTTTTTAATACAAAACTTAAAAGATAGGCTAACTTGGAAAATTTGAGAGCACTAACATTGAATGGTCGATGAATTGTTTCAGGATGAAAATTTTGAAATCTGGGATAACAACCCTAAATCTAGAGAACTCCACATTTCTGACGAATCAAAATACTGTAGGATTACTGTAAATTCCGATTCAACAGTAACCCTACAGTACCCCCATCAATCCTCTAACCTCATTAATCGGTCGATTCGTCAGAAGAGACATATATCCAAGTGTTGAGAAAACAACACATCCGGAGAAGAATGACGTGGCACAGTTGATGATAGAAGTGGTTACGGCATCACTGAAATTCAACTCATTGTTTTGATCATGAAAAAAGCTCTTACCGATAACAATTATTATTGAAATCATTATAACTACTCAACGCAAGAAGAACTCCGAATCCAGGACCAAGTGAAAAGAATATCTGAGTAGCAGCAGCCGACCACACAGCCGGATCTTTCAATTTCTCGAAATCCGGAGTAATATAATAGTAGAGACCATTCTGAGCACCAGGGAGAAGCAGTCCACGGACCAAGAGAATTGAGAGAATCACGTATGGAGCAGTTGCAGTGACCCAGACGATCTTTCCAGATGATTGAGGTCCCTTCCAGAGAGCAAAGTAGACCATTGTGAAGACGGCAAGGAGGCAGACTGCCATTGAACCTTTCACACCTCCGAGATCATCGAATCCAGAGGATTTTTGGACTTCTAGCACGTTATATCTGGAAGGAAATTTGACTTTTGATTCCATTTTCAGATGAGAGATCCCAAGTCAGGCAGAAGAAAATGGTTTCAAAACATCGACCTTCGGAACCGCAGGTCCTACAGAACCGGTCTAAAGGTTGTAAACTTTGGCCGTTTTCAGTTGAAATTGTCCAACTTTGAGAGTGTGTCATGGTAATACTGATTGTCCCATAAAGTAGATTTTTATCAATTATAGAGATCAAAAGTAGAGCTTTATTTTTGTAGTTGACAACTTTTTTGTACAAACACTTCCTAGAGAGTTGTGATCATTTTAAGACGACAGCTCAATAATCACTCTATTACACTCAAATTGGTCGATTTCAGTGTACAATTACTTTATCGATACGTAACGTGCGAGGGAGTGTCCGTACAAATACGTTGTCAACTACAAAAATGAAGTTCTACTTTTAATCTGTATGGTTCATTGAAAATCTATCTTATGGAACAATCAGTATAACCATGGGACACTCTTAAAGTTTTACAATTTCAACTGAAAAGGTACAAAGTTTACAACCTTTTGGACGGTGCTGTAGTCATTGCGCCATCTGTCTTCGTTTCACAGTAGCGCTGTGCATCCAGATTACGCAATGTACCGTGGCTGATTCTTTCCATCATCATTTTTCTTTTTTCTTTTCTCAACCCCCTATAAAAACTCAATAATTACAAATAATATTCCTCCGACGGTGTGCTCAATCGAGTTCCATTCCTTGACATTGTCACATTGAGATCATCTGAACATCTTGGAGTATTCCACGGATTACCACATTTTGCCCACGGCACTTCTGAATCCCAAATCTTCTGAAAGCACAGAAAAACTTTCAGATTTCCATTTGCTGAAAACAAATACCGATAAAGAGACGATAGCAAAATAGACCGCTTGCGCGATAATTGCATTGTAGAAAATGGCTATGAATGTGCAGATACAGCAGATACCGTAACCGATTCCTGAAGTAGGAGTATTGTTGGATTTTCACTGCCACTTCGCACAAAAATACCTCGAAAGAGCGGACAAACTTTTCTCCAAATGCTCACACAGCCTGCTCGATGGAATTGTCCCAGAACGAGTTCCATATAAAACATGGGGAGTCCACCGACCATTAACATTATAAAGTACGGAATCAGGAAAGCTCCTCCACCGTGTTTATAGCAGACAGAGGGAAATCTGGAAACGATTTGAGATCAGGGAGATGTTTTACGAGTGTGTACTTGTCGATAAATGAATGTATTAAAACTTTTTTTGTACAATTCCCAAGATATCCCTTTGAGAAAAAATAGTGCCAGGTTACTTGATTCTTAGGATCATGTCTTGTCGAGAAGAGCTTGTTCAAAAATTCTACTCGAAAAATACAGATCTAGACTGGTGCATCATGAAAATTTTAAATTCACAACTTTTGATTCAGAATCTCTTTTTCTTCCTCAGATTTTGAAAATTCGGGAAAGATCCGAAACTCGGGTCAGGCTCAAAATCCGAGGAAGACTTAAAATCTGGAGAAGACAAGAATCTAGGGAAGACCGAAGTCAGGATAAGATCTTAAATCCCTAGAAAAAAGACTGTAATCTGAGAAAAATAAAAAATCCGAAAATCCTTTTTCTTTCCCAAATTTTCAAAATCTGGGGAAGAAAAAAGAAGGATAAAAAAGAAATTTTTTAGTCAAATTCAGCTTATCTAACTGTAATAAAAAAAACTGAATCTACAACTTGAAATAGACGATTTCGTATTATTAGAACTGTTTGCGAGACCATGACATACTTCTGAATCCTAAGTTACTTCTCCTATCACTTCCACCTCATTTCCACCCTCAATCTCCCCCACTCACCTCCAGATATTACCCAAATCGACGGCGTACCCCACAACAGCTAACAGAAATTCCATTTTAGTTGCCCATTTGTCTCTAACCATTGAACTCCGTCTCCTCAATGCTGCAACTCGTCCCTCTTTCGTCGGTGTCAGTCCACCCAATGCCGCTATCGGCTCATTTGGATCAATGCTGTGTGAATTTGAAACTGTCAACGTTAATGGTTTATCCACTACGGGCAATGGCATGTATTCTGCAGCGGTTGGTGCTGAAAAGTAATTTATGAATTATGATTTTACAGGAGAAGATTTCAGTAGGCTACCGTACTTCACCTGTAGAAGTTTCCTTTTTTAAAAACTAACCTTTAACACTCATCGACCGGCTAACCCTCCGAGATTCGGGTGCGGACAGCATACTTGCTGCTCCGCTGGAT
Source organism: Caenorhabditis latens (assembly GCA_002259235.3). NCBI lineage: Eukaryota > Metazoa > Nematoda > Chromadorea > Rhabditida > Rhabditidae > Caenorhabditis > Caenorhabditis latens. The sequence goes on along the minus strand of CM056092.1, from coordinate 5,348,643 downwards.
AGCTCCGCTGAAAAAGAAAAAAGGGAATTGACCAAAAAAATGAGGAAAGGATACGACAAAAAATGAGTGGTTGGAAAATCTCTACTCATTGTTTGTATATCATTTGGTAGATCATTACTAATTCCTCCTTATTCCTTTACTATGTTTTTTCAAATGAGAAGAAAAAAGAGAAAGAGAGCAGAAATTGGATAGGAGAGCCGCAAATAACCAACCGGAATTTATGATGACTACGGTAGAGGGTGGATAGAGAAATTAGGAATGAGCACGTCTACAATGTTGCAGAAAAGAATATTTGTGGGTTCTTGGGTTTCTGATTTTGAGATTTTAGAGGACACGTTGGGGATCTATGCAATCGAAAATGGTCTAAGAAGTCACTAACAGTTCAGACGTCTGTCTGTGTGTCTGTTTGTCCAGATGTCCGTTTTTCTTATTTGCTGATTAACATTCGGAAAATCGCGGTTTATTTTGAGAATTCGATTTTTCGACAATAGAATTTCCGTGTTCTTTTCTTGATAATCGGAAAATGTTTACCAAATTTTATAAAAGTTGACAATTACATATTGAACAAATTCTTTTTTTTGTCTGTTTCAGAAAATTTTCAGTCGGAAAAATAAGAATTCACGCTTGCCAAACCATGTCCACACGCTCCGAAGTCAAAATATACGTCTGTCTAACTCTATTAGAATCTAACAGACAGATCAGCACAGATCATTGAAAAAGGTGTTTTACTCTCATTCTATTATCGTCTACCTTCAAGGTGTCCCGATATCCAAAAGTCAGAAACTTTAGAAGACTCAGGATTCTAAACTTCAACTTTTCTTTTCGGTATGCAGAATCTGTTTTCAAAAAAAAACATCTAAGCTCTTTAACTCAAGACTGACCCACCTTAATCAACTGTTATTTCTTACCTGAAATACAATCAAGAATCGGAAGTTCATCGTCAGCGAAAAGAATAGAATCAGATGGGACAATCATCTACACTAGACTAAGATCTCTCCTCGAACTAAAAGAATGGAAATGAGAAGTCCCCTATGAGCCCCCAGAAGGAAAGGATGATTAAAGAGGTTCGGAAATGAATGAAATCACTCATTCTCTGCAGAAAAAGTGTGATTTGAAAAGTGACAGAAGGAGAGGAAACGAGATCCAAAACGAAGAAATGAGACTCCGATTCGATTTCTTTCTTTTTGAGTAATTTCTTTTTTCTTCGATTTTTTCTTCGAGATTAGAAGAAAACATGGCTCGGCGTGGGAATTACAAAGAGGAGAGGTGTGATTTCGATTAATTTAGTTGTTCAAACGTTCCGGGGCTTGGTTGGAAGTTGAAGAGGAGATAAACAAAGAAAACGACAGAATTTGAGTACTGATGGCATTTTTACAGTTTCAAAGAAAGAGTTTACTATTTTTGGAGTTTTCAGCTTGGAAGTGACTAATATTGACAATCGAAGGATATGTGGATCACATAGAGATGTTCACTTTCAGGTTACATCTTCCCATCCCTAGGTTGTTATTGCCCACCGACAAAAAATCTTTTGATCATTACTACATTACTTATCTCAACTGACAAATCTGAAACTGTTGGTTGAAATTGATTCGTATATGAAAAGAGCAGTTTCTAAACAGTAACAGATTCGAATAATAAAATTGGAAGCTTTCTTGTTTTAGAAAATCAAGCAGGGAAATTTTACTTTCTGGCTTCCCGATGTGGAGGCTTGAATCTTAAATTTTGAAAACCTGGTATAAAAAAGGTTTTAAACCTTCATTTCATAGTTTGGCCATCCACCCTACACCTACGGAATGTGCTGTAGACCAGACAAGGCGGAGGATCAATCGTGAGAATAATCAGATGCCCGAAACATGAAAAAGAAAGAGTTCGGAACCAAAGAAATCGAGAGAACATGAAGAAGTCGTGTTTCCATGCAATTATTTGAAATGAGGAATGAATTGGATTCACTTTTTATGGGATGAGCTGGGGAGAGAGCTAATGGACTCGGTTCAACTGGTCTTTTAGATCATTTAAAGATGTTTTTGGGGTCAATTTGAAGTTGTAAATTAGTCTGGATCTAGAAATAGAATTCGAGTTGGATGGATCTATGGTTCAATCATTCTGTCTATGAGTCTGGGTGTCCAGATGTCCATGGGACAAACCGACACACAGATAGAAAAAAACTAACCTTGCAGCTGCTGATGTTGTTTCCTCCGAACGGAATGCCATCGCAACATTTTTTGTTTTGTAGAGTTGCCGGCAGCAGAATTTGAACTTTTTGGTTTGTCGGTACCTGAAAATTGAGAATCTTAAAGGTTTTTACGGGGTTCACGATGCTAAGGATTACGGTAGAGTGTAGCTGGCGGCAGAGAATTCGCGAAAGTTACGTCATAGAATTTCTAGTTTTTAAAATGGTTTTTTTTAAGGATTCGACTTTTTTCGGTTATTTAAGAAGACAGAAATTCCAAAAATGTCAAAAAAAAACTCTGAAAATCTTTTTTTTAACGATAAGTTCAATATTCTCGACCCCAAATAAACATCATAGAAATGCAAAAAATGATTCGAATGCAACAAAAAATGAATTGAAAAGAAGAGAAAAGATGATGTGAATATATTATTCCAACTGTTTCCATGCAACCGTTTCTCATTATTTTGAAAGAGGGCGGAACTGAAAGAGAAGAGCGACAGAAGTGGGTGTTATCATAACTAAAGAAGGCCAGGCGAACTTTCTGCCCGCGTTGCTCAACTGGTAACGATTTGGTTCCGAGAGAGAACGGTCGCGGGTTCGTACCTACCCATAGCTTATTAGTTTTTGCTTCATAATTCTATGTTAAAATAGCAAGTTCATAGAAAAAGTGAAGCTGTTCACACCGCTCTCCCAATGTGGGTTACACTGACATGTGAGAAAAGAAAAAGTGGGAGAAAGATATCTACTGATTGACGTATGTTTTTGGTGATAAAGTGAGAGAAGATAGAGTGCGCAGGCGTGTGTTTCCCACGCCTACTGTACTACTACATAGCCCCCACTCTTTTTTCTGTTTTTATAGCCCCATGTGATACAAATGACGGAAAAATAATCATTCACAGACTATATTTAGATGACTGCTGGATTAAGAGATCGTTGTGACCCGCACCGCTAGCAACCGCGCCCTACCGCATGCTGAAGCGTTTCGGTGGCAATTTGAATTCTGTCAAAGAAAGTTCAAAGACGAAAAAGACGGAAATAGAAAAAGAAATCATTTGCAACGTCCATATCAAATCAGGAGTTTCATGTCACACTTTGGTCAGAATGATCGTGTGATTTATTTGAAAACAATAGAGTTTCGAGTTGTTCATTGGTATCTTATCTCTAGACACTTATTTCGTGTACTTTTAAATTAAAACTGTGGGAATTATTTTCCGATTTCTCAGAATTTCTTATCAAAAGTGGTTTCAAAACCTGCCTAGGCACTTCTTTTATAAAAAATTCGTCATTTTAACAAAAACAAAAAAGAAATACATTCTGGTGAAATCGAACTTTCGATGGTTGACTCCCCGCTTTCGGATGTTTCCTACTGCGCCAAAAACAACACCATAATCCTTTCCTCACCAATCGGATATAAATGTGGCGACACTGGCTATTTGATGTTAATCACACAACTGATAATTAGGAAAAAAATCCTGGATGTACTAATGTAAAGCCTACGTCTAACGTAAAACAAAGTGAATTCAATGTTCCGGTTCATAAACTTTCCTTTTTTCCTATTCAAATCCAACTCACGTCAGCTGATGCGACGTTTCTTCAGTAAGAAAAAAGAAAATACAACCATATTTATTTCAACAAAAAGGAAGGCAACGAGTATAATAAGAAATCCTAAAAAGAGGAAATGAGAGAGAATATAAAGTATTAAAAGTTGATAAGTGCACGCGAAATCTGGAAAGAATAGGAAAAGAGATGAATGGAGAAGTCTCTCAATTATTAATCACCTTATTTCGATAAGTGCTAAAAAGAGTGAATGAGTGGGCGAGGACTAATCTCAGAAATGGCGAGAAAAACGAGGAAGAGAATTCATTAGGATGACTCTTCACTTACGTTTTCACTCAAAAAATACTATATAGTAGCAAATGCATCACATAACAAATGAGCAGAGAAAGGGTATCCGTACTTGATGAAAAGATATGAAAATAATAGAATACAAAACAACAATTTGGATTAAACAGAGAAAGATCGAAAAAGCATTTGAAAAATGTGTATATACATGGAATTATGAATGGGTGGGAGAGGCGGGCTCAGATTCGCAGAAAATCCTTCCGTTCGCTAAATTTCTCCTCGTGTATTTGTTCTGGAAAATTGGAAAATTAAAATGAGATTAAAACGAAAAGGCTACCCACCAACAATATCGCGTACGACACTAATCTCTTTTCCACGTGGCTGAATGTCAACTATCTCTCCCGTAGCTGCACTCACTGTGATCGGCGGCGAACGCATACCTCCTTGTAGCATTGAATCTCTTTGGATTATCTCTCGATTGTGGATATTCTGGAAGAAAGAAGTTACAAACTTCTACCAAAAAAAAAACTCCCCACCTTGAGATGCCTTATTACATGCGAATTCTTTGTGAAACCTTTTCCACAAACACTACAAATATATGGTCGTTCTCCGCTATGAGTTTTCTCGTGATGCCTTCTTGCGGACGATGAAATGAACTGTTTTCCACAGTCCCATTGACAATAGAATGGTCGTTCGCCGGTATGTGTTCTCATGTGGGTTTTGAGAGCTCCTTTTTGAGTGAAACTTTGGTCACAATATGGGCAATTGAAGGGTCGAACGCCAAGATGAGTTCGTCGATGCTCGTCGAGTTTTGATTGATACTGAAAATTGATATGATTTTGGAATTTTCTGATGAAGATACTTTTAAAAAACTGCTTTCGAGATCCACGTTTCAGCACAAATTTCTATTAATTTATAGTTGTTTCCCTACCTTGAAAGACCTGGTACACTGATCACACTGGTATCTTCCGACTTTCCTTCCTCCTCGACCATCCACATAATGTCCTTCACCATTTGTTGGATTACTAGTCTGAAAAACTGTAAAGCATGAGATTTCTGTCTACAAATTGATAAGTTTTACTGAATCTGGAGAAGTCCGTTGAGCAGCATTCACAACTACATTGTCAATCAGTTTGTCCATTCGTCTCGTTCGGATGTACTTTAGGTGCTGAAAGAGAGAATATGATTGGGAATTTTTTTATGTTGAAAAGGGCAGATTTTTATTTTTAAGACACAAACTCACAAAGCTATTGACTCGCATATTATGGCCACCCTGCTGAGAAATCTCATCGTCCAAAATGAAACTATTATCGTCATGAGCACCGATAAACACCGGGTTTCCGAGTTCATCAATATAACTATCATCTTCGTCGTCTTCAATACATTCTTCTACGTTCTCATCGTCCTCCATCACTCCAAAATCATCGTCTTCTGGATCTGGACTACCGTCGATTTCTTGATATCGACTAGTTTGTGGAGGAAGCAGCATTATCTGTGTTGGGCCTTGTTGCATCTGAAATTACATGTTTTAGTTCTTCGTCTATATTATAAATTCACTGCTGCAGTGGAATGTTATTAAAATCGCATAGAATTTGTTCGGATGAGTCTCGTAGTTGAAAGCATGAAAACTAATTTTTTCTTTTCACCCCCGGCGGCAGACATAATAGATTTTTGTCAAATTGGTATATTTTCTTTTTTTCTATTATCGTTCACTTCAATTCTCACCATCGGCTGTATCGAATCCATCTGAACACCTGCTTCTTGTTGTGAAGTATCTTCTATTTCTATCGCAATTGATTCAGCAACCATTTTTCGAAACCTTTTCTCATCATCCAGATTTCGCTTGAATTCGACAGTCTGGAAATGATTTTATTGAAGGTTTGCATTAATTTGCACTAAAATTTTCACAAATTTTATTATTTTCTAAAAAAGATAAATTGGAAGTTGCATAATTAAATTTCCTACTCTTTGGATATATTTTCAAAGCTGAAATTAATGTTTCAGCAAATTTATGAGTCAGAAAACTCTGTCGTCAACTAACCGTCACTTCCGCATGGTTCTGCTCAAAATGCTCCATTAAACTAATCGCACTGAGCGCTGGAAAATCACAATGAGCACATTTGAACGGGAAAGCTTGCAAATGTCGACTCCAAATGTGACTTTCCAAGTGTTCCATCGTCTCTGAAATTTATTTCGGTGTTTGGAGGCGAGAAATCGATACTTACGCTCTTCAACGGTACATTCACAACATCGGAACACTATCGGGTAGCCAATCATGTTCGAATTTGGCTGGAATAATTGGGAAATTTAGCTAATACTTCTAAAACAATAGGCAAAAAATAAATAAATTGCACGGGGACTAACTATTATAGTGTGTAAGAAAAACTAGTCCCCCAGCGGTTTTTGAAACTTTTGGTGCTCTTTTATTTGCTTAGTTTAGAGCACAAAACTATGATAAAACGTTTAAGAGAAATACAACATTTATTTACTACACTGAAAAAAATAACAAGAATGAATATCGTTTCAATCGCATCAATTTAACGGCGTGGCCGAACTCCTAGGAGAGATAGTCCCTGTGTACTTTTTGGAGAGTTTGAGAGGTGGAGCAACATCAATCAGCCTCTCTCTTCTTAACTTTACACTGCAAATTGACCCGAATTGATCTAATAAAACACAATTTTCAGGGGAATAAACCCGCCGATGTCGTGGAAGATTCTAGTGGCTAGTATTACAGTCCATTTGATATTAATTTATTCAATTTTCGATGTTTATTACACAAGTCCACTCGTTCATGGAATCCCTCCGCAATTCATCAATAGCCAAAGTTTTCCCGCGAAACGAATATTTATTATTTCAGCTGGTAAGGGTTGGTAAAAAGAAGAACACGTGAAAACAAGAAAATTTTCAGATGGATTACGATATGACACATTCAACAAGTACCCGGATATGTCGCCCTACTTGCATTCGATAATGAACAATCGGAAAGTGAGCTGAAATTCTTTTTTTTAAACTTTTAAAAATTTTACCGTTTTCAGGGCATATACGGCCTGTCGAGATCCCATGTTCCAACTGAATCTCGACCTGGCCACGTAGCAATATTCGCTGGAATAACTGAAGATATCAGTGCAGTTGCGAAGGGATGGAAGAAGAATCCAGTACAATTCGATAGTGTTTTTAATCGATCATCGAATAGTTGGATGTGGGGAAGTCCAGATATTGTGAACCTTTTCGATGATCTTCCAAATGCAAAATCCTTCTTTTATTCTTCGGATGAAGAGGATTTCGCTTCAGAAGACGCCTCGAAACTTGACAAATGGGTATTTGATCATTTTGAGGTTGGTTTTCAGAGAAAAATGTTATTCAAAATGCGAAAAGTAAGAATAATTCTTCCAGACATTCCTCACCTCCGCTTCCACAAGCAATGAGCTAAAAATGAAATTGAACGAACCGAAAAGTGTATTTTTCTTGCATTTGTTGGGTATTGACACGAATGGTCATGGGAATAAGCCACGATCGAAGCAGTACATTGAGAATATAAAAGGTATGCAAATGAATTCTTTACAAGTTGTGTAAGAGACATGTCTGATTGCAAAAGTTTTCTAATATAAAGTAGAGTTTCGACCCTAAACTGAATTTTACAGTTGTCGACTCTGGAATCGAAAAAGTGCAAAAACTGGTTGACGAGTTCTTTCCCGATGGAAAAACTGCTTGGCTCTTCACATCAGACCACGGAATGACCGATTGGGGATCTCATGGAGCTGGAAGTGACGATGAAGTGCTCACTCCTTTCGTTGCTTGGGGAGCTGGAATTAAGAAGGGAGGACCGAAATTAGATGTTCATCAGATTGACTTGGCTCCACTGATTTCTTCGTTGATTGGATGTCCGATTCCAGTGAATTCAATGGGAATTCTTCCAGTTCAAATGATGGATTCAAAAAGTTCCGGATATGAATTCAAGGCGATCGAGGCAAATTTCAGACAGCTAAAAGAGCAAATAACATTTTTGAAAAATGCGAAATCCGGAAGATTTTGGTTCACTCAGTTCGAAAAATTCGGTGACAAAGCAATGGAATCTCTGAGGAATACACTGAATCAACTCGGCCGAGATCGTCGTTTTTCTGTTGCCACGTCACTTTTCGCAGAGAATGCACACTTGATGAAAGAGGCAATTGTATTCTATCATCGATATGATCGTCAGATGTTAGGAGCAGCAGTCAGTTGTAGTTTTATAGCGTGGATTGCTTTGGTTGTCTCGTTTTTGAATGAGTAAGTAGCACGATCCAATAAAATAATACTGTATTTCTTCCAGCTCAACAACAAATGGAACCTACAAACTGCTCATTCCAAATCGACTCTTCACTATTCCATTCCTTCTTGCATTCCTGTTCTCCGTCTACTGTTATCTGAGTATTACCCAATCAATCTACATATTCCTACCAGTTTACCTGCTCTCAATTCTGGAAAATCACTCACATTTGACTAGAAGAGCTAGAGAATATGCAACTCTTTTGTTTGCAAAAGATTTTACTAAACTGCGGATTGTCGATACGTTTATGAAACCATTCGTAGGATTTGTTGCCTTCAGTGAGTGAGATTTCAAGAGAACATTTCAATGACCTATTTGATTCCAGCCATCACAATATGCATCTTCGTTCTGACATTCATGGATCGCGCATTTCTCGCCGCAGTTTTCATTCTTTTGGCGTTCATTCCTCAGTTTTATTCTTTTCCTATAGTATCTTATTGGTAAATTTTTTCTAGGGGTTTCAGTCAAACACCTTATTCATTTTCCAGGTCAAAAACGTGGATCCTAACATGTCTCTCCCTGTGCATCTTCCCATTCCTTCCAGCTGTCGGTGTAACAACTCACATTCCTCTCTGCATAATTTCTCCATTAGTAACCGCGGGGATCTGTCATCGACTCTCGAAACGAGGATGTCTAGCTAGACAAAAACAGTTGTTTGAGTTAATGGTATATGTGCATTCAGCAGTAGCCATATTCATTACAGTAGTGAATTATGGGTTTGAGAAGGTACTGACTTTAATTAAAAGGGCGCCTATAATAGAGTCTTTGCTTCAGCCTCCATCAATCGCTCGTTGGATTTCTTGGATCTCGATTCCACTCTCTCTAATTGCTCCTTCGATTATATCGGGACCATACTTAGTGGATCGATTGATTGCATACTCGTTATGTTTTTATGTAAGTTTTAGACAAATCTAAACCCCGCCCACTTCTGGATTTTCAGGTTCCCTATTCCCTTCTATCCATCTCATACGAGTCACTGTTCGTCCTTATTTTCCTGTTCCTTTTGACACTTTTTGTTCGTTTTGAATTTGGACATTTATCGGATGTTGAGTTGCTCCAGCTGAAAATTGATGCGACGAAAGGTTTTCCTGAAACAAATCTTTCAATTAAAATATACTATTTTACAGTCTCCTCCGGTGAATACGTGGAACTCCGTCGTACTGTCGTCTGCGTCTCTTTCGTGCTCTGCACTCTCTTCGGAACTGGAAATTTCGCTTCTATCAATTCATTCAATCCATCCACTTTGAATCTATTCATTTCGGTGTTCAGTCCGTTCACCATGGCAATTCTTCTGGTTCTGAAATTGCTGATTCCAATTCTTTTGGTCTCATCTGCTTTCGCTTCGATAGTTCGATTTGATCGGGAATCTATACAAAGACTATGCTGCTTTTCGTTGATTTTCACTGATTTCATGTCGATGGTGAGTAAATCTAAGAGAATTTTTAATACAAATGCAACTTCTTCAGTGTTTTTTCCACCAACTCCGCGATGATGGAAGCTGGCTTGACATTGGAATGAGCATATCTCAATTCATTGTTTCCATGTGCATTTCGTTGGCTCTTTTAATACTTTTATCCATTTCTAGTCATTTGATGGCATTCGATTTCAGGAGGAGATCTGACTCAACTAGGTTTTCACCTGAAATCGAATCAATTTCGAAACCTCGAAAACTTTCTGATGACGAAGCTGCTTGAATTTTTATTTATTTCTTGTTTTTGTTTTCTGTTTCTCCTACATTTTCCGTGATGCCATGACCAAATTCGTGTGATAATTAAACTAGTGCCTTTTTCATGCTTTAATAATATCAAAAAACCTTTTTAATTTATTGTTTCTTGTTGCATATCATAAAGCTTTTACTCGAAATAAGTCTTAAAATGTTCAAAATTCACAAGAAACGAGAGGTGGGGGGAGAGAGCAGTGAGGAATGATTATCACAGCAGCATGCGACGAAAAAATAATTGAAGTAGACGCTCAAAGCCGCTGGCGACCTGAGAAAACACGCATGATGGCTCCATGACCGAATTTCGCGACGAGTTGGGCGTGCCACGCGAGCAACGATTGACATACAGCTGCGTCGGAGCCGAGTTCCATCGCTTTGTAGACATATTTCATGAGAATATCTCCTTCGTCGATTGAAAGTTTCGAGACGGCTTGCTCAATTTCCGCATTTTTGAACGATTGGAGCACTTTTGTCACAAGAAGCGTCGCTCGGTCTTTTACGTTCTGAAAGTTGAAGGTTTTGATTACTCATTCGAAATTATGCCCCGAAATCTACTAAAAACAAGTTGTAAGATTTCAAAACGTTACAAAACTCCTTTCAGTAATGCAAATTCTCTTGATTTTGAAAGCGCACTTCGAAGAAATTCTATTCGAACTTGTTTTATATTTGTTTTCTGATTTGGTTCTAAAATAAATTTGGCTTGTTACTCAAACCCAAACTTATGTTTTTTTTTTCCAATTTTCTTTAAAATTTTGAATATTTCTCACCTGATCCTTCGTTTTCAGCGGTGGGGAGACGAGAGAGGCGTGAAGAGCGTCGTCGAGCCGATTCGAGCTGAGATAACCCTGAACAGCACGCTCATCTGGTCCAAGTCCAGGTGTGTCGACAGCTGAAATCAAATAAAGTTCATTCAAAACTATAAATAAACTTTCAATCAATCAATAGCTCATGCATGCAAATAATGACTCACTCTCGTCGTTTTCATCATATTGCTCTGGATCGAATGCATCTACATCTATTTTTCTGTAGGAAGTATTTTGCATATTCTTAGCCATTTCTGTGCTGGAAAGATTCGGGATCCGCTTGAAATGCGAGCTGCCAGTGGAATTTCTCAATGAATCAGCTTGTCCAGAAGGAGTACACGAAGGTCGCTAAACAACACGCTTTGCGGAACAATGGAGTGTCGTAAGTCAAGTATTTTCAGGATTTTAAAGAAATACACTTCTGTTTCTTTGTAAATACTTTCCTGTGAAGATGAATTTTAAAAAGAATTGACACCAAAAATATTTATTTACACATGCAAATAATGTGTACAACACAAAAAGCTCCGCCCCCTTCTTTGAAAGGTTGAGAATAGACTAAAACGGCCCTTCAAGACCGTTCAAGAAGAGTACCGATATACCGAAATTTGTTCTTTTTGCGATAAAGAACGCTGCGCGGGATACGGATTGAAACGGACTATTGTTTTTTTTCCCGGAAAGTAAAGAAAAGAAGAGCAAGAATTGAAAACACCAAATGAAAAACTGAAAAGGGGGCGAGGGGGTGACAGGGTAGGGAATGAGACATAATGAGCAATAGTTTTCTAGTTTTTTACATGCGTGCGATATAATCATATTCGATATAAAGAGAACCGCACGGAAAAAAATTGTGGTACAGAATATTTAACAGATGAAAAACAACGAATGAGGTTGATTTGGAGAGGAGGAAATTCGTCAATAAAGCAAGTTGACATGAAGAAAAATGACTGGTAGACGTGTGTTGAGGACGCAGTCGAAATGCACTTTCAGTTGGCAAGATCTGGAAATATGATATAATCATTGCGTCGATTAGTTACTAATTAAATTACCGTATAGAACAGAAAACCCGTAAGTAGTGAATGAAGGCTGGCTAGAAGTTGAACATTTGATGATATTTAATAAATTTCGCCGCCAGTTGATTCAGAAGTCTGGAAAAATGAGTTGCGGAAAATACTCTTCGAATTGAATACCTGAAGCGACGGGTTGCTTCCCTGCTTTCGCTGCAGAATTCTCTGCAGTGACGTGGAGTTGGTCATCGCGGCGACACGAGCAAGAACGTCGTTGGCTCGGCCAGATTCTGGAATTGGAAATATTGGCAAATTAGTTGAAAAATTAGGATTAGAAAATTAATATCCTCACACCGGATGAGATGAGAAAACCGAATAGATCAAACAACACAATCACAATATTTGCAAGTTTACGATATTTTAGTGAACAAAAGTGCAGAATTCGACGGACAAAAGTTGGAGTCAAAGGAGCAATCAAAGTAGAGTAAAGCACGACAATCTAGTTACTACAAGAAGCAGTGTTTAGGATCTTCTATATTAGTTTTTGAATGAAAGCATCTTCTGAAATAAATCTGAAAATTATGAAGACAACCACTGAATCCATGACATCTTGACCACCCGACAAAAAGATTTCAAGCCGAAAACCAAGTCGCAACGAAAGCCGATCACAGTGAAGCGTACACACATATAGGTTAACACCACACAACATGCCAGTAGGGGAAAAGAGAGACGACGGAGCTCACCATTCGTTGCCTTATCGGCACTCTCTTCTGTGGATGCATTTGCTGCTGAAGAGGTCGGCTGCTCAGCGACCATTTGTGGGGATCGAGGCGGCGAAGGCGGTGAAGTAGTGACGGGTGATGAATCTACGGGGTATCCAATAGAAAAATGATGTGACAGAAGAAAGAAAAATGTATATAGAACAGTTCGATTTGTTTGATATTTGAAGAAAACATTTTAATTTATAATATAACGATTTCTCAAAAAGGGAGCGAGCTCTCGAATCGATGCTAACTAATCCGAAAAAGGAAGTCGACAAAGGGTTATAACGCGCATTCCCAAATTAAAAGAAAACGAGAATTTGATTCGAAACGAATCGACGCAACGCACACACTTCACGAGCCCATACCTTTGATATCAGCGGCCGTTGGAGGTAATGTATTCGTCATTGGTGACGCCATTCCCCTAGATTTCGCCAGAATAGCGGCGAGCCGATTCTTTCGCTCCTCTGCTTCACGAGCTTCTTTCTCTTTTCTTGCCATGTCTTCAGCTGATCTCACAATCGGAAGAACTCGTGGAGCCAGCACCTTCACTTCCTCTATCACACTTCTTGGTGTCACTTCATCAGTTGTCGACGAGGTTTCAGATGATGTTGGGGATGCTTTACCGCTGTCGGTGTCCTCGTCAAATTCAACCATTCGTTGTGGTTGATTCTGATTGATGAAGTCGTTTCCGAAGACATCAACAAGATCGTTGACAGCAGCAACTGGAACTTTCTTTTCTTCAATGAGCGGATATTCCTGAAAATATGATACTTAGATTATCAGTACAAGAATATTTTGAGACTCATACCAGTTCGACAACCTCTGGCTTCGACGGCATAATCTCATCCTGTGACATATTCTGATCAATTCCAATACTGATCAGCTCGTCAGCAAGAGAAGTGTTGCCAGATGTCTCGTTATGTTCTTCTTCATGATGCTCCCCTTCTTCCTCTTCTTGATGTACAGATTCGACAGTTTCTGTTGGTTTCTCTTCACGAACTTCATCTACAGATTCATGTTCAGCTGTCTCGGAAGGAGGAATGGCGACTTCAACTCGAGTTTCCAATGGCTTCTCAACTTCTTCTTCCACCTCTTCAACAGTGCTTCCAGCAACCGGTGCTTGTGGAGAATCCGCTCGCGGTGTCTCTTCGACATCTTGTTCAGTTTGTTCTGGAACAAGTGGTGCCTCTTCTGGAGCGACGTGAACTTCTTCGACTTGCTTTGGTTCTTCCGCAACGACTTCAGCTGGCTTTTCTTCTGGAACCTCTTGGGCAACAACTTCTGGCGTTTCAGGTCTCAAGACGACAGTTTCTTGTTCCGTTGTCTCTTCGACCAGAGGAGAAGTTTCAGCTGCCACGACAGCTTCAACTTGAGATTCTTCCACAACTTCAACCACCACTGGAGCATCAGAAACCGGTGTTACTTCCTTCTTCGTCTCTTGTTTCCTCTCCAGGATTGACTTTCTTGGCATCGGGGGTTTTCTAGTATCCATCGATCGTCTAGTATTTGGTGTTGAGGAAATTGGATCTGAAATGAAAATTGAATAGTTGAAAGATAAGATGAATACTAACGATTCGTTCTTGCCGATGTCGGTGTGGCTCCACGATTCGGTTTCGCCGCTCCCATCGATAGTCTCGAAGTAGTAGCCGGTCGACTCGATGGGGTGTATACTGACTGTGTCATCATTGAGGCCACCGGCGCTTTTTTCGTCGTGGATGTCGTTGTTATTGACGATTTTATCGAAATTTTCGCGTGACGAGTCGGAGGAGCCGATGACGTGACATACATTGAGGATGTCATCGATGACATTGCGGGAGCCGGTCGGTGGGCGGCTGGAGGCGGCCGAGAAGCCGTTGTTCGCCCGAACTTCGTGGTGGAACTCTGGAATGTCTGAATGTTCGGAAGGGAGGAGAGGATAATTGTGTAGGGGGAAGGTTGAGATGAGTTAATTTTTGTATTCGGAGACATAGGTTACAGATTTTCTCACTCGTTTTTACAATTATACCTCATAGTGATGAAGATTCAAACAGGATTCCTGAATGTATAAATTGAATTAGGGATTTTAATCAAATCAAGACAGAAAGCCCCCTCATACAACCATATGAACTCACTGTAGATGTCGGACTCGTCAATTGGCTCGAATCTTCGAGTGGCCTCAATTTCTTATCATATTGCTGCTCACTCTTCGGCAAATTATCCAAATAAGCCAACGTTCGGGGAGTTGAAGAACCGAAAGCGAACGATTTCGGTGATGACTTATTGATTGCCGCCGTGCGTGACGTGGTTTCGTGTTGTTTCGCCAACGTCGCCTTCTTTCGCTCTTCATCCTCATTCAGCTGCTGCATTCTCTTTTGAAGCAGCACTTGCTCTCGCTTCAACACGGATTGCACTCTGTAACTGACAAGGAGTTGAACATGAAGGGAAATGGGGGAGGAGAATACACCGATGACAGGTGCAGAGCAGCTGAATAGCGGTGCCTAGCGCGTTTAAGGTCACAACTTTGGAGCCTGGCTCCAAAAAAAAGCTGTCGTCTCAGAATGTAAATCGGACATACGGTTCTCGAACTGAAACGCACCTTTCCCGATGCTCCAACGTCTGTTTTCGCCGTTCGCCGGCTTCTTTTCGTAGTGCCGCATGCCTCTCTTTCACCTTTCTCTCTGCATACTCCTTTCGCTTTCGTACCTGAAACCCATAATTTTAGATAAAGAAAATAAAAATAAAATGAAACCAACCTCGTCTGAATCCATTTTAAGAGTCGTTTCTAGTCTAACACAACTCGAGAGCAAAGTCTGTTGGAAGAAAAAAATAGATGAGAAGTTGAAAAAAGGAGAAAGTATATAGATAGCAGAGCCGGCGTATAACTACCGGATAGGAACAAACTGACGAGAAAATAATATAATACGGAGATAATTTATGTGGAAAGTGGGGAAAAGGGGGAGAGGAAACCGATTTATAATTAGACGAACAAGAACAATGAAAGTAACAAAAAAAAACAACAAGCGAACGGAACGATTGAAAAAAAAAGAAATTCAAAAGTGAGTGCAACAACGAAAGAAACAAAAAAGAACGGCGAAGAGAACTACGGCGAAATCGAATTGTAGAACAATCAAAACAAATCAGAGAGTAATAGAAAAGGAGGGAATGAAACTGGTATTCGAATCGAATTAACCACCACCTCTCTTCGATTCTAAAAACTATCAGGAAAAAAAAAGAAAGAAAAGGAGGACAGCACTCGAATGTTCTCCACTTCTTCTCGCCACTTCTTCTAGATAATTTGATAGTGACCGTGACCGATTCTTGACCAATTCTTGGCGAAAAAGAGATTTCAACATAATTAGTGCATGATGACAATTAACATCTAAACAATGGAAAAAGAAAAAAAAAACATAACAAAAAAGTGTCAACGCGAGGCTCCAATTGTTGATAAGAAGAGCTGTCCATTGAGCGGAGTGACGATTTCTGAAAATATAATAATCTTTCAAAAACATGATAATGTTCTGTTCAAAAATTGGGTCTCGTCGCGATAAAAATTTTGCTTGGCGCTTAGGATACGGTAAGTCACCTCAAAAGTCACTCATCGCGTCAAGACCCAAATTTCTTAAAAAGTTCAACGTAAAGTATCAGCTGGTCTCACAAAAATACTGCCAAAACGAGATATATATTTGAAAAATGAAGGAGAGTGGTGTTGGTGGCGGAGAAAGAAGGGGTTAAGAACATGAAAAATGGGCATTCCGCAGTATCCCCGGGGAACAGAGAAACCACTCCGCCGCGCCCATGTTGACTTTTCTTTTTTCTCTTTTTTGTGTGAATACTCTCTTCTGAAATTCGAAGACGTGGCTGGCAGTCAAAAGTGCGCGCTAATATATATGTTGAAAAGAAGGAGAATATGAGGAAACGAACCGAATATCAATTATACGTAGATCAAAAAACGCGATATAAATGTCAGATAAATCGGATCGTATGCAAGTGAGTCTCTCCCAACCGGCCATCTATACGATGACTTGAGACGAAGAGGAAAGAGATACTAATACGAACACTCAATTGATCTCCGGGAACGTCTTCCCCTCCCTCAGAGTGCTATGGGAAAAGGAACATGTGTGTGTGTGGGGGAACCCCGGCCAGAAAGGAGATTCTCAACCAATTAGAAGGACACGAAGAAAGTAACAACTTACCCTCGTTTACTTCATATGCTGTCGATGCGCTCGCTTCTTCACATGTTTCGGAGTTTTCTCTTTACGCTGATCTCGCTTCTCCTCCTTCACCGCAGCTTTTCTTAATTTCCTCTCTTCAGCCGTCTCATCCCGATTCCGTGTGTGCATGGCAATCTTCCGTTCCTTCTCTTCAATCTCCTCTTCTGTTGGTTCGGCTCGTTTTTTGCGAGATTTCTTCTCGTTCTCCCCATCGTCATCGTCACTGCAACCCTCGTCTCCGAATCCATTTCCTTTCAGATCAATTTTCGAAACAATATTTTGGAATGGATTGTTCGCCTCGATTCCGTCTTTTGCAAGTTTTCCATCTCGTTCGAAATGCAGTACATGCTCCAGTTTATGTGGAATAAATGCGTTCATGAAGAGAGCATCGTCCTCTGAATTCACAAGAACTCGCTCTTCTTCAATAATTGTTTCCATCTCTTTTGAATTCATCAATGGATCCACAATCACTTCGAAGAGACGACGGACTGATAGCACCTTGACACCAAGTTCTCTATAAACAAAACATATTTTACAGAAAAATTAATGAAGACACTAACCTAAAGAATTTGTTCACATTATTACAATCCATTCTCAAAAACTCCAAAGCGTGGGGATGATCTTGTTCAACAGATTGTGATACATCAATAATCCATAATTTTCCATCATGAACCAACATATTGAATTCACTCAAATCAGCATGAACCAACTTGCATTCTCGATACAATCGACGCATATCACGAACCAATCCAACATACATTGGTTCGGCATCCTCAGTGCTCAAATTTGCATTTTTGAGGAGAGGAGCTGGCCAACCGTCTTTTCCAAGAAAATCCATAACGAGAACATGGCCTTTCAGCATATGTGGCTTGGGAACTGGAAGTCCAACTTCGTGCATTCTTGCTAGATTTCTCATTTCTTTTTCTGCCCATACAGCCACCATTTTTCGGGGATTTGATTTACAGTAACCATGACGATATCTGTAGAAACCACATTTTAAAAAGTTATATTAAAAATTCAACGACGAACCTGAATTCTCCAGTAACATATCTCTCACGATCCTTGAACGTTAAAATACTCGTCTTATAGATCTTTACAGCCAAATCATTCTCTGTTCCAGTCGCATGATAAACATTTGCTTCTTTTCCAGTCGAAATACATCCATCAATATTCAGAAGTGTTCCACGTTGCAACAATCGGAAAAGAACCAAACGAGTTCGGGGATCCAATACCTGTTCAACAGTGGCTCGATCGGCTCGATCCTTCACACGTTTCCGTTTTCGATCCTCGTTGGTGTCTGCATGTCGTTCGACGTCAACTGTAAATAAATAAATAAAATTTTTGTTGTGTTATTTACATATTTTGGATGCGACATCAAACTGAATAAAACTTACCAGTCAGTCGATTTCGAGCAGCATTCGGACCAATAGCATGTGTGCGAGCCGCGTTAAGTTTCTTTGTGAAATCTCCCGTAGCTTCTGCGAAATCGACAATGTCATTGTCGTCTTCGTAATCTGATTCGCTATATTCTGGCTCTTCTAACACTTCTGGAATTTTCTCGGCGATCTTTTTATCTGAAATTCGATATTTTAATACCAAAAACCAATAAATTTAGGCCTTACCTTCTATCACAACTTCCTCTTCGTCATCTGATGAACTCTCTGTCTCTGCTGGATCAATGTCGACATCATCTAAGATATTCTGGATATTCAGATTCAATTGCTCGATCCTGTCCATGTTTTACCCTGAGACAATAAAACTTGTATTTCGGAGAAATTGGGAGAAAAAGAATGCGGGTAGGAGAAAATGATGAAAGTGAACTCAGTCATAGTGGAGAGATAGGGTTGAAGACAGTGGAGAAGCAGACAGATTGCGAAACAAGTACGCTTCAGCGTGAGAGGAAATAGAGAAAAAAATGGCGAATTCAATGAGGAGAGCCTCATAAAACAAGGCGTTCAGCGCACTTTTTGCCACCGCCACACAATTCCCAAAAATTTCGCGGATTTTATATAATAAATTTTTATTTTGTCTCCGACAAGTTTGCCGTTGTCACTCGCAAACCGTAAAACGGTAAAATTGCGCGTTTAAAGCGGACTAATTGGCTTGTTTTCCAGGAAATGAGGACACAAAGCTGTCAAATATTTGACAATTGTTACTAGAGTAAGGGAAAGAAGACAAGTTACTGTTGGGAAAAAGAGAAAACCTGGAGGAACTAAAAGAGATCAGAGGAGGGAAAAGCGGGCGACTGCTGAAAAAAAGGGAACGAAGAAAATATTCATACATATGAGTCAGAAGAAAAATAAGTGCAAACTAAGGAGTACGTGGGAAGTACAATTTACATAAAATGGCAGTCGAGTGATACTTTTTTGAAAAGAAACTGAAAAAAAATTGAAAGAATGAGAGGAAATGGGACGAATGGGTAAAAATCAAAAACACTTGAGCAAAAAGAATACAGTAGCCCCGTAAATCGACACAAAAGACGCACAGCTTGAAAATTTTACAAGACTTCGCCACGACTACAGTAACCTTCTCATTCCACGTTACTTGTCACTAACAACAAGATGGGTGGTGCTCGCTTTTGGAACTCGACAAAATAGAACTGTTACAAAATGGAACCGTTACAAAATGGAACTGTAAAATATAGAACTGCTACAATACGGAACTCGGTAAAATGGAACTGAACAAAATGGAACTGCTACAAAATGGAACTCTTGTTCGATTGGAGCGCGTTTGCATTATTTTCTCTTTTGAGAGGATTTCACTTTTATCGTTTTACCAGCAATTTTTTGAGCCGAAGTATAATTTTCCATTAAATTGTTCACGAATAAAGTACGTTTTCCAGTAAATAATAATTTTTTCTAAGTTTGCCTAGAAAAATGGCTTGAAATACTCTCAAAAGAGAAAATAATGCAAACGCGCTCCAATCGAACAAGAGTTCCATTTTGTAGCAGTTCCATTTTGTAGCAGTTCCATTTTGTTCAGTTCCATTTTACCGAGTTCCGAATTGTAGCAGTTCTATATTTTACAGTTCCATTTTGTAACGGTTCCAATTTGTAACAGTTCTATTTTGTCGAGTTCCAAAAGCGAGCACCACCACAAGATGTCAAATTAGCTTTTTCTAATAAAATTCGAAGTAAAAAGATCATAAAAAGTGGTTGTAAGAACGAATTTTATGTTTTTTGGCTGAATAAATCGACCAACTTTTTTTCTCCTCTATTCTGCTCGACTGACCCCAGAATACGAAAGAAAAAAACCCATTCTATTCCGGAAAATTCTCGGAAAAAACAACAAAAAACTTTCAACCAAAATTTCTCTTGTGGAAATCTTATATTCTAGTGACAACTCAACTGAAGAGAAAGCCCACATCTTGAGTAGCACAACTGGTATCAGTTTACAAAAATTCATTCGGGAGGACTAGAGGTTATCGACGAGGAGAGGGGCGAACGTGTGTTGAAAAATGAAAAGTGCAGAGGGAAAAGCGATAACTGGACTATCGAGTAGATGCGAGAGTCGAGTCTTTGATCGATCAGGAAGAAACGTGTCGTATTTACAATGAATGAGGAAAAAAATCAATTCTGACTTTGAACTAAACTTACTTTCCGAGTACTTGAGAACTCACCTAGTCAATAAAAATGACCAAAACTGCCGTGTCCATGGCCTCAATCCTTCAAATTCGTCAAACTGGATTAAAATTTCATGAGCGAAATTGTGGGGACACACACTCACAGAGACTATTTCTATTCTTTCTGGTCTTTTCACACTAAACCAAGTGATGCTTCGAAAAAGGAGCCAAAAACAAATAAAAACGAAATGACAAAAGAGTCAGAGAAGGAGAGAGTCAGCTGCTACCATAGGTTAATTAGGAATTCTTACGAGGTTCCAACCACTATCTTGGTTCACATTTTCATGAATAAATTTCGACGGCATTCGATGGCTAAAAGGTGATTCAGAATGAAAGGGAATGGTATGGGAAGGAGAAGAAGCAGGCTTATTTCCTTTTCATCGTTCTCCGCAAAGCGTCATGCCAGCTTGAAAAACTCGTTAGTTTGTGATTGGTTGGCAGTGGGAATAAATACTTAAAAGTTTTATTTTTGAGAGGATTTATGATCCATAAGATGAGAGAAAAACTAGAATATGATACCTGACTTATATGCTTTTCAAAAATTCCTTCAATGGTTTTGAGTTTAATACGAACTGAAAAGAAAAATGACTGAAATCAACTCTTTTATTTAAAAAAAATCCAGTTTTCTCTTAAAATCAGATCGATCCTCCCGAAATTAGAATAGATTTTGACAGTTGCAAGCTGATGAATAGTCTAAATCACTCCTGAATTAATTGAAACTAATTATGAGAATGAGAATGAAATCGTAATAACTGAAGTTTTGACCGTAAACCCTTGAGTATTGATATAAACATTTTATTGTCCGCCTAAAATTATGAAGTTTCTCAATGTTTTCAAGTCATCTGAGAGTTTATACATCAGAAAAGTGACCTGCCACACTTATTCAGCATTAAATTATTTGCAGCTTAGAAAACTGTAATAATCAACTGAACATTTTTAAAAAGATTTCGACAGATTTACGATAGCAAATTCGGTGCCCTTTCGTTTTCAAACTGATTTGATGAAAAACTGATGCAATGTAGAACTACTCAACGAGGAACTGACTCGTTGAAGAACTGTTTCATCGTAGAACCGTTTGTCAACTTGAGCGCGTTTGCTTACTTGGTCCCTTACGGCTTATTGCGTGCATAAATTGTAGTTTTTGTTTATTGTATAGTACAATGAAGCTAAACAGAACCTATTTTTCATTAAAAAGTCAAAATTTTTGCACGCAATAAGCCGTAAGGGACCAAGTAAGCAAACGCGCTCAAGTTGACAAACGGTTCTACGATGAAACAGTTCTTCAACGAGTCAGTTCCTCGTTGAGTAGTTCTACATTGCATCAGTTTTTCATCAAATCAGTTTGAAAACGAAAGGGCACCGCAAATTCAATTTCTCGGTATTCTGCATTTCCGAGATCATCGACACCAACATGTAACTTCGGAAACTAAAAGATTACGATCCTGATCATAACCTGAATACTAGTGACACCAATGGCACCCTCCGACACCACTCACAGTTTATTATCCCCCGACTGTCACCAACTACTGGGAAAAGACAAAAAAAACTACAAAGTGGTAGGGGTGGTAGAGAAAGGCAGCGGGAAAAGAGTGCAGTCTATCGGTCGGGGGTTTTGCAAGGCGGCAGGTGAGCGACAGGGCCAACAGGGAGAAAAAGAGAAGAGAGATGTTACTCGAGAGCTGAAGAGACCGAGAGATAGTAGCAGCTGTGAATCGACGAGGCGACGACGACGAGGACGACGAAGACAACGAATGACGGAAACAGGTGAGTGAAGCATTGAAGCCTTGTGGGGGTGGTCACCTCTCTTATAATTATTATGGGACCTGAGAAGAAGCTTCCGGAACATCTGGTCGCTCTATTTCATGGATAAATTACTCGGTTCACCGAGTCCGTTAAAAGCTTTTCTGCCGACTCGCGTTTTCTTTTTTGCCCGACGGAAATAGACGTTGAAATCGAAACCATATGAGATTCCGGAGAGAATCGATCAATGGAAGAGGTATACACAGACAAAAAAATCAATGTGGTCATGAACTTTCGCTTGAGGCGGAGGGGAAGACGAGAGAAAAGAGAAACAATACAACACATCAACGCATTCTTTTGTTTATTACTACTAAAAGACATTCAAACGGTATATTATTACTATTTTATTGATTTTTAATGAAAAATCGCCGCGCCACCGTTAAAAATTGAAAAATTAATTGAAAAACACCTTGTCCGAGAGGACTACACGAGCCTTGGATTTCTAGTCCATTCACCGTGAACTCCTCTCGAACAAAGTTACAGTAATCAATTTCTCATATGTTTGAATGCATTCGTGAATGTTTATATTGCGAATACTCAAGAATATTTCTGATAAAACCATAATAAGAGACGTTATCAATCGATCAGTCAGCCGTCACTCGACCACCTCGTGGCACGTTTCTCATTCACTTTTTCTTCATTCTTTTCCGTCTACTTCTTCGTATTTTCTATTTTTGCAAGAATCAATATTCAGAAAATGAAGCTCGATCTGAAACCGACACCAGAAATTCTAAAAATCAAAAGTGAGGAAATGTTTCGGTTTTTGGGTGAAATTGACTACTATCTGTATCTTGAAAAGACATCAAACTCTATCAGTTCGAATGATTCTCATTCTGATAATAGAGTAATCATGCTCCATTGGAAACGTTACACTACATACATATGATTTTAGTATAAAAGAAGAAGCAAAATATGGGAAAAGATTTATTTTTCTCTACTTAAACCTGACTAAATCTGCGAGATTAACTCTCAACTCTGAGAGCAGGTGCATTCGCCTTCCTTTTTCTCCACCATATCTTTTTAAAAATGAAAAAGGTTTTTTAAAAACAAAAACGTTTTTTTGACTTGCGGGTTTGAACCCCCAAGGGTCCGTCTAGAGGTCAAAAACGTAGCCAACTGCGCCTCTTTTCGCACAAAAATTTATCTTCACAAGACAGTGGTAAACCTCCAGCTTCTCAAAATTTGCCTGGTCAATTGTAACTTTTAATAATAATTCCTAGTTTCAGAAGAAGAAATGACTCCAACAGACAAAGAGGAGGGTGCCACATCATCATCACCAACGAGTCAGAGTCCACAATCTTTTGAGAATGTTTTTTGCGCGATTTGTGGTGACAAAGCGACCGGAAAACATTATGGAGCATTGAGTTGTGACGGGTGTAAAGGTAAGTTTTGCAATTTTAAATTATTATTCTCAACTTCTGAGCCGCAGAAATTGCCGATGTTTCCTAATTAAAATGGGCGGACCTTATTTCACACGTAAAGTATGGTGTGTGGCGGAACCCACGAGATGTCGGCTGCTCAAAAAGTATAAGATGGTGGCGCAAAGGAGCGCGGACTTCCACGCATTTTACGCATTGTACTGAAATTCAAACACAAAACCCTAAATCCGAAAGCTAGAATAATGTGGCGTGACAGACATCTGCTGCTTTTACCATAAATAAGACTCGTCTAAACAATGCACTAATGCGTTATGGCACATAGTAAATGAAGTGAAAAGAAGAAGAAGAGAAACCAATAGAATAGAGAGAGAAAGGGTTTCGTTTTCTTTCTTTTCCTTCCAAAAACCTCTTGAAATCTAACGGATCACATTTCGGAAGAGGGAAACAACAAAAGAGAATCTAGAAAAGCCTTTTTGGGGAATCGCAAAAAAAAATTTTTGAAAAAATGGTTGTCGAACATCTGCGCTCAAGCATATATTCGGATGATACGGAGCCGAACGGTAGTACAATAGGGCGCAGCTGCAGACATACTTTTAACAGTCATATGTTTTCGTTTGTTTCTGCGTCATGAAGTGACCGAATCAGGAGGAAAACTGGTTTCTTAGTCATTCGAATTTCCATAAAAACGGAAAATGTGGAAAACGAAAAAACACAGTAACAAAAAATGATTGCGTTGAGAGGTGACATGTAGGAGAACATTAGGACATCTGGATTTAGTACAGACAGACAGAGGCAGTCTCTAAGAGCAGCTATGGGTTCCCACAATTTCGAACAACATTCATGAAACTGAGTGCCCTTAGCCTCATTCGAAAAGTTATAGCATGTGAAGCATATCATTCGGAAGCTGGAGAAATAAACTTTTTGAATAAATAAACTGGATTTCTAGGAGTTTTCTGGTTTTCGAAAAAAATTAAGTTGAAAATTTGTTACATGCGCTTTTTTTGAGCTCAGAATTCAGAACTGAAAATCTCAAAAATTGAAAGCTCTATGCAAAAACTACTTTCAGCTTTTGAATGGTATGCGCCTCACTATCAGTTCATAAGTATTATAATTAGTGAATTAGCCTAAATACTTGGAAAATTCAAAAAGTTTTAGAAATCACTTTCCATAAGTTTGAAAGCGTGTCACTGTTGGACGGATTATTCTAGTATTTTGAACTTGCAATATGCTATAGAGCTAACCTGGATCTAGAGTTTTGTAATTGACAACTTTTTGGTACAAACAGTTCCTAATGAGTTCTAGCCTAATGAAGTTACCTTGATGAAAACTTTCCTTCTGTAGATGTAACTCATCAGGTAGAGATCGTATGGAAAAGATGTAAGCTGGAAAATGAAGATAATCTATGGCATTCAATGAATTAGGCATTCAATGAACTTTGGAACAAGATCAACGTTTTGAACATCCTCAGTACACCTAGACGCTACCAACCGAATCTCAAAACCTAATTTTTCTTCCAGGATTCTTTCGACGAACGATTCGAAAACGTCACTCGTACATATGCCGTTTCGGAGAAAAGTGCCAGATGGACAAAGGTAATTTCTGTGGTCTTTTTAAAATCAGTGTCTGGTCAAAACACACAACTCCGAATGTTTGCACCGTCCTCCTTCCATTCGTCTGATAATTCTTCGTCTTCCGCGCCTCCACTCGATATATTATTCTGTGTGTTTGTGTGTGTATTTGTATTTTCGGTACGCACCGCGCATCTTTTTTCATCGTAATCCTCTTGGCTAGACGATGAAATAGTGTGGAATACGAAGATACGGAGACAGTTTGTATTCAATCAAATGTTGTTACATGCTATCTTATATAGTTGGGCTTTTACAAGAAAAGGGACTTTCCTTATGAACAAGTGGTTTGGATGATTGCTGAAATGCTTTCGCCAAAAGGAATAAGGGATCTTGGCAACCATATTGAGGCGAAAAACAAACATAGAGGATTCTTTTTTCTGAAACTTTGAATTACTCTATCTAATATAAAACTTTCAGCAAAACGAAACTCATGTAGAAAATGTCGATTCGACGTGTGCCTCCGGAAAGGAATGCGTCGAGACGCTGTACAAACAGAACGGGATAGAATTCGACCTCTGAATGCAATGTTGAACGGTACCTCTGGAGATGATCCCTTTTTGGATACACTGATCAGAGCAGAACAGTCGACGAGGGGGTTACGGTAAGTGGGAGGAAGTTGGGAGGGGTATAACTGATCGTATAACTGTCAATGGTCTTTGACTTGGAAATTAGGTATAACGGATGAATAGAGAAAATTACGGGCTATAACTGTGAAATAGATAATTTTTTATTAAGTTCGACTCCTAGAGAGTTATGAGTCGGGGAAGTAATGATACCTAAAAATAGACAGCCAAAAAGTAGACTTCCCACAATTCATCTACAGTGCCGTGCAAAAGTATGCGAACTTTGGCCGTTCCGTGAAACTGACCAATTTTAAGAGTATGTCATAGTGACACTGATTGTCCCACTAAGAAAATTTTAATGGATCTTACAGATTTAAGGTAGAGCTTCATTTTTCAGAGATATGGCCATTTTAAGACGACAGCTCAAAAATCATATTATATTGCACTGAAATTGGTCGATTTGAGGGAGAAATGACTTTGTCGAAACGTAATTCTCTAGGGAGTGCTCGTTCAAAACGGTTGCCAACTACAAAAATGAAGCTCTTTTTACAATCTGTAGGATTAGTCAAAAACCTATTGGGTGTGACAATCAGAATTACTATGACACCCTCTAAAAGTAGAACAATTTCAACTGAAAATGGACAAAGTTAGTATCTTTCTGTCCAGTACTGTAGCTGTACCTTTCGGAGAGGTTCTGGAGAAATTCTAAACTGCAAGATGAATATTCTTGAATTTTTCTATCCAACAAGCCAAAATTCTACATCCAATGAAAATGCTGACTAATTTTATGATCATTCCAAAAACAAAACAACAACAAACAATTTCCAGAACAACAGTGATTACAAAAACAGCAGAAGCACGAAAACAAGCGACAACAGTCGACGTGACAGACAGTATGAATCAGCAGTTAACACTAATGGTCGAGTGGGCGAAAGTTCTGGATGGATTTCAGAGAGTTGATAGTGCCACACAAGTCGCTCTCCTCAGAAACTTTTCTGCACAACATCTAGTGATGTGTGCAGCGTTTCGAAGTATTCATTTATCAGATGCAGTATGGTTGACAAATGAGACGTGTCTGCATAAGGATAGTCCCAAAATTCCAGATATGAAGTGGGTTATTCTGCTGGCTGAGCTCCTTTTCCCATTTTCTACCTCTGAACCCCAACATTTCTCAAATTTCCAGCCGTGTAGCTGCCCGTATTATCGATCAAGTGACAACGCCGATGAGACAATTACATATCAATGAAATCGAGTATATTGCCCTCAAAGCCATAGCATTTTTTGATCCATGTGAGTCTAGAAATGGTCGGTTATCCGGTTTTTCCTACAGAAAATTTCAGTGGCAAAGGGGATATCAAGTGAATCGTACAGTGATGTGGAGGATATGAGGCAAAAAGTGAGTTTTAATGGGTTTTTTAATGGGGAAACTTTCATAAAAAGTGGGAATAACTTTAAAAAATTAAGAAGATTTCAACAAACAGTGGTTAGAATCAGAAGAATTTTGAATCTGAAAATCAGAAAATCTAAAATTGAACGATCCTAGAGGTCCCATGTTGGCACTGAAATTCTGTTATTCTGTAGCTGAAATTCTAGTGGTCTGGAAATTTGACTTTCTGAATATCTGGAATTCAGAAATCCTGGAAACTTGAAAATCTAAAATTCTGATAAACTGCAATCCTAAAAATCTAGGTTCTCCAATTTTGAGACTTTCAAAAATCTGAAAGTTTCGACGTCTGAGAATTTGAGAATCTGAAAAATTGAAATCCTGAAAACCAGAAATAAGTTGCGCATTTTTTAAATGAATCTGATTGAAACCCGTCGCAGAAACTTTGAAAATCTGTTATAGTGATGATCTGAAATTCTCGAACAACTGGAATCTAAAAAATCTGAACATCGGGAGAAGAAGACATTTTGACGATTTGGTTATTCTCAAACTTTCAGAATCTGAAATCTGAAAATTAGAATTGCTGAATTTCTGAGACATTGAAATTTCCTTAATCTAGAAAGACTAAAATTTTTAAAAATCCTTATTTTCTCTATTCCAGGTTCTTGAATCCTTCGAACGACACGTCCGTTTCGTGTCTCCATACAAAGATATGCCTCTTCGATTCGCCAATTTGCTTCTCCTTCTACCTCCAATGTTGGCCATTTCAAGAGATCTCGTTGAAGACGTTCAACTTGCGAAACTATTCGGACTCGCCTCAATCGATCATTTGATGCTCGAATTGATGCTGCCCAACGAGAAGAATGCCAATGATAATAATACGACTCAATCGCCACTTACGTGCCAAAAATAAATGTTCTTTCTTGACATTTTTTAAACAAGAAGACTGGCGTGGCGCTTCTCTAACGCAACTGTGCTTTAGCACTTTTAAAGTGCAACTGTGAACTGAAAAAAAGCAAAACTTCGAAAAAAATCATTTATCGTCAAAATAACTATTCGCCCGTACTGATAAATCAGATAACCCGAAGTCTTGTACACGTTTATATAAACTGAAAAGAACAAGTTAGAATCAGAATATTCAGAATATCAGCAACTCACTCTAATGAAACTTTTACAGTTCCGAGATCATGAACTTGTTTGGAGAGTATTGCATCCTGCGTACAATTATGATAGATCCATACAAAAAACTCGTATTCGTTCTGAAAATTATAGTATGACGGGGAGGAGTTGTGTAGGAGAAGTTGGGGTTTATATTTTGGTTCTGACCCACATCTAGAGAGCTGACATCAATCGAGTTTTGAACAAGTTCTAACATGTAAGCTTTAAAAACTGTTATTCGCAAAAATTCCGAGACTATAAAAACAGAACTTAAGAAAATTTGATTGACTTTTTTTTCTGATCTTAAATTTTTTTGACAAAACGAACACCTAGATACCGTAAACACTGCACTTTAACAGCATAATTTTTTTTCAAAAAATGTATCAAGAATTTAATTTTCACGTGCTATTCAAGACTAATTTTTCTTGAAATGCTCTGGGAAAGAGTGAAAGTCTCGAGACGCTTTGAGAGTTCATCACTCATTTTCAACTAATTTTCAGATATGGCTCCAAGAGTCTTTTTTTTCATAAAATTTTGATTCAATCCATGAAAAATAGTAGGGATATTTCCTTCACAATGACCTGCCCTTCTTTGTTCTTCAAATTTCACTATGTCCTATGAAGCAGACTTTAGAATTGGAAATATAGGTTTCAGAATCGGTCTGTATGGTTAAATTTTACTAATTGTGTTTATTTATGACTTGAAAGGTTAGTTATAGCACATGCCGTTATTATAATTTTGGTATCTGTATAACGAGGTAGACGATACTAGAATGCGTATTGTGTACGACGCTTCAAGGCTTTCTGGGAGTCGATTCTCAGCCCATTCGATGAATTGTGCGGAAAACGAAACTGTTAAGAATTTCATACTCGAAACATGACTCTAAGTTGAAAGAACACTTATTTTTAAGCTTGACAAAAGGAAAACTGAATGATTTTAACTAGACCTATGTAGAAAAATTCTGAAATCTGAAATTGGAAACTGATCAACTGACAATGGGAGCAAGACATCCGGACAGACAGACACACTCACAGACATAAAACACGTGTACGTGAAGTGTGTTCTGATCTTGATAACAACAGTTGAACTTTATTTTTTGATAACAAGAGCGCTCAAATAACAAACAGTACTGTCTACTTGTAAGGCTAACTTGTAGAGCCAAAATACAAAGTATTTTCTGTTTTTCTCCCTAAACTGTACTAATTTTCCAGAAAGATCTAGTCTACTTCCCATTTATTTCCGTTATCAGCCATTAATTTCATCCAAAATTTTTTTTCCGTGCAGATTTTTTGACAGCTCAAAAGACACCGACACTGATTGACAGTCATTTGATAGGGTTTTTGAATTTTTTTGCGTTTTTGAAGTTCAAAGGTTTTCAACAGAAAAGAACTCACATCATTAAAGCCATCACCGTATTGAGATCCTGGAAGAAAATACTCGTGTTCCGGACCGTTGTCTACACATTTCACACCGTAATCCTGAACTCTGTCGTGCCCTACACCACTGAAATAATGAGTTGGTTGAATGTTTGTCTCTTGGTTTTCGGTTCGGAAGGGCGGCTCTTTATTCATTTATTTTTGAATTATTTCAAAAAAAAAAACGATGCTCCTGATCACAACCGTCTTGGTCAGAACTGCTTGTTTTACACCTGAATCAAATTCTGGTGATTCTGATTCATTCTACTTCAGAGACGAAGTGAGGACTGAGCCGATACTCAGCGAATTTGACTAAGCGTATACAAACAAAATATCCAAATGAATGGTTCCGGAGGAGCTCGAGCTAGAGTCAAACAGAAATTTAGTACAAAAAAACTCACAAACTGTCATATTCCATGAGCACAATCCTGAAACACCATCTTTTATTCCTCCATCGGGGGCAGGTGACGTTCCCAGAAAGGTCTATCACTGTCCGATGTCTCTCGAAGATAGCCGCTTCTCCAAGAACACCTAGAAGAATGAGAAGTCGCAGGAGGGTTTGGGAGGGACTCGATCTCACTCCAGGCCACCACATGGCTCCCATCTCTCTTTTCTTCGGTGTAGGTGATAGATACGGAGTGTTTGGAGAGTGGAGTTGAGGAGCAGGCGCAG
Organism: Caenorhabditis latens; assembly: GCA_002259235.3. Classification (NCBI taxonomy): domain Eukaryota; kingdom Metazoa; phylum Nematoda; class Chromadorea; order Rhabditida; family Rhabditidae; genus Caenorhabditis; species Caenorhabditis latens. The sequence continues at coordinate 5,318,226 of CM056092.1, read as the reverse complement.
CGGTCAAAAAGTGGCAGACGAAAAGAGAATGAATGTTCCTCTTCCCGTACCAGTCGCTCGATGAAGATGGGGCTTGTCTCAATGCACCGAAACGTTGCGAGACGCAAGTTGATTCTGAAGAAAGTGGTTTTTTCTAATGTTGAGGGTTGGTTGGTTGGAGGAAAGACAAAGATCTGAATAGATAAGAAGCCACCATGGGGAGAGAGAGAGAAGAGAGAGAAAAGAGATAGGAGCCAAAGGAGCGGGGCGCCCAATATGAATGGGGTTGGAAGAGTGATGAGAGGAGGGGTTGGGGGACCGAATGTACTAAAGGAGGAGGAGGAGAAAGGGAGAAGAGCGAACGAGGTTTATGAGAAGGAGGAGACTCTTTTTTTATTCGTAAAAGGACATCAGGAAGGGTCTGGGTGGTACATGAAGGCACGGCGGCGCCATTCATTCCAAAGAGTGATTAACATATAAATGGCTTGTATTGGAGGTCGAAATAAATATTGGTGGTTGGGAAGAAAGTGCAAAAAAATATGGCTTTGCCCTTGGGGGGACGCCGTGACACTGAATGGGTGGTACGAAAAAGAGAAATGTTCGAGAGGAAAAGATGTTTGATGTAGATAGAATTTGGGGGATGGTCTCGGTGGTTGAAGGACGATCAGAAAAAAACGTCTGTAACGAACTGGAGGTTCTGAGAGAGATAGAGAGAACGTGTTGTTGATTTGTTGTGGTGAGCGATGCTCAAATTGACAATAGGTCGGAGGAAGTAGGATGAGGTCATCTGAAATTCTGTATGGATACATGGTATCGCGTCTGTATTCCTCTAAAAAGTAAGGCGACACTGATGAAAACCGTCACTGGCAATTTTCTGATCTGAACTTGCCGACAGCACGTTTTCCATTAGGCAAGAGTACAGCCGAGTTTTATGAGTTTACGAGACAAAGACTTGATAACGAACTGTACGAAAGTTGCAACAAGCAGTTTCGAATGAACTCTCTGGACGGAACCGTGATTACTCTCTAACTTTTTAGCTAGAAATGTAATTTATATAGTTCTGAAAATATCGAAGTAGAAATTGAGATGTACTGGTTAGAAATTGGTCGGCTCAAAAGTAGCTGATGAATTTTGATCTGCGTGAAGCTACACTTGTTAGAAGGTAGATAGATTTTTTTAGTCTTTATAGCCTGACGTGTTCACATCTTTATACCAAATCGAAAAAATCTCTACGCTTTCATTTTGAAGTGAACTATGAGGCGAAACAATCTGGTCTTTCCGCAGCTGTACAAGATAACCAACGAAATTCTGAAAGCTGACTCTCATGTTTGAGTGAATGATCCATCTCGGCCAATGAAGCTGAAGTCCTTTTGTCGTGGTTCAGAGGTTCTGGAAATTGGTTTTAAAATAAACAATAGCTAGATAGAAATGATTAGAAAGTCAGTTAGCTTAAATTCTGCTGAAAAGTTTTGCTGAAAATCTGATAATTTGAATCATGCTAAATAAAAAATCGAACTCTAAAAACCAGATAAACGAACAAGTTGCATCATCATGCTCCCGTCGTTCCCCAAACTCTTTGTAATCATGTTGTTTAGTTGATTTTCAGATCACCCAAGATTTTGTCTCTCCACAAACACCATTTCATCCTTTCTACCTCTCTCTCTTTCTCCTCCATATCGCCACGTTCAAAAGTGCAACACATTTAGTTTAAAGTTCACACAAAACGAAGACATCTTATCAGTCTGTGTGAAGATGAAAAAGAAGAGAAAATGTACGAATTGAAGAAAAAAGAGAAAGATAAGAAAGATAGGGAGAAAAGAGACAAATACACAACAGATACTGGCTGAAAGACACGTATCAAATGGTCTAGAACTATCGGTGTGACGTAGTGATTGTCCGGTTTGTTGAAGTGAGATGGTCAGCGGCGTTTTCAGCAAAAATGACTATGGAAAGTTCTAGAAATTGGTAGTTGCTCGTTTCAGAAGAGCGGGCCACTGTTGTCATCCTTGAACCTTTGATTCCTGATAAACATTGCTAGGACTGGTCTTTCAGAAGCTTCCTCAGCAGACAATACTTTGATTCTTGACCGGTCACAGTTTTATTGATAAAGACAAAGAAAGAGGCAGTCTGTTGTCCTGTCAATCAAAACGTGCATTTTTGGTTTTATAAGCATTTTGATTCCGAAATTTTGATAACTTTCGGAGTTAGGCTTCGGACTTTCTAGATAAAATGGATTCTTGAAGTTTTTTAGAACATACATGGATTATAAAAAAACTATGAAATCGGATAGCGAGAAGCTGCTAAACCGGTTCCATCAAGGATATAGTTTCTTGGATCTGATATCGTTGCCGACGAAAAAAAACAGTGAGACCTCCGTTTTGAAGTTGTCAAAAGACATAGAAAACACAATCGAGAGTTTTCATGTGGGGAAGGACATATCAATTTTCGAGAAGCTGTCGTGTCTATCAAGTTCTGTCAAAACTGATTACCGTGGAAAATAAGTTTAATAGTACTTTTTATTCGTTTCTCACAGCTAAGCATCTTGAAACTACGGTGTCCAATATTTGTTAGACCAGGTCGCTTCAATTCGGAGCACCTTTGATGACCGCTTACATCCACATGCTCTCTTGGCACTATGCCAGTCCCGCTGTTGAAGGGAGCGCAGAAAATAAACATTTTTATGACAGCCTACTATTTTGTAAGAGTAGTTATTGTATTTGTTAGTTTTAGGAATCTTCGAACATGACCTGTTTTTTGACAACTTTAAAACTTCGGAAAACAAATAGTTCAGTTGATATATTTTCAAAATCTGAAAAGTTTCCAAAAAAGTTCGATGCCCACCATCATGAAAAACCAGTGTATGCTTTGATCCTCCACATCCATCCGTAAGATCAATGTAAGTAGACATCCTCGACGTTACTCCTACTTCCAGAGCCACTGGCTGGAAGAACACACGGAACATCGAGCAAACATTGACAACGTGCCCAGCTTTTCACATTCGTTCCGGTCTTTCAGCGTTGACGTGATACTAAAATGTTTTCTCTCCTGACAAAGCTTATGAAGGCTTCGAGCATTTTTCAGATCTGATTTCTTCACCAACGAGCTGAACAGTTTTGATCAAAATGTGGGATTAATCACGAAGAGTTGCCAGCGACCATTTGATTAAAGTTAAGAATAAAAAAATGCAAAAAAAAAAAACTGGGGTAACGTTTTGTAAGTTTTACTGGCTGGAAATCCTGACGCCGGCTTCGATTCCAGTGCGGTTAAAAAAGATGGTACGGTTTAAATTCTCTTTATTTCGCGAATGATCAACATGCAGTCCGAACCATTTTTTAACTCCAACTCCAGATGTTTTTCTGATTCTTCCCTAGCGTTCTGATCTTCAGATCACCACCTCCTGGTACCACGTGGATCCAAAAAACACCTATGAAAAATCAAAAAATCAAAACATCTTTTCCCTTAATGTTCCCTTAACCCAATCATTTTCTCGATGTGTTTCATGAACTTTTCAGTGTGGGAAAATAGAAGTACAAGAAAACAAGAACTTTTCTCCAGATTGTTTATGCCGTGTGGGATAGACAAATCGAAAGAAAAAACTGTCAATTGACAGGAATTTGTTTTCTAGAATTTCCCTTTCCAAGGTATCAATCATCAACGACCACGTGGTTTCTCGAAATTTTTTTCTTCCAATTTTTTATCACTTTTTTTGCTAGAAATATTTGTTATTGCAATTTGATTCACGTAGTTTGAAGGAATGAGCTGCTTCCTGCAAAGAAAGACATTTCGGAGAAATAACAATGATGCAATTCAAACAAGAAAAAAAATAGATGAATACAAACTGAAAATTAAAATCAAAATGAAGTTCAGAACGAATTATTTGATCTAATCAAATAAAAATGCTGACATAAGAAGTTTTATTCGATTAGTGATAAATTGAACAAATAAACATATTGTCATTGTTTTCCATTTCCCGCTAGCATTGATTTTTAGTCTCAATTTTCTATTCTGACTTGGATGAAATAAGGAAAATGTTCTTGAATCTGAAAAGCTTGAAAATATGAGAACGTTTGATTTTTCTTATGGTAAAAGTTCACCATTTCTAGCGGGCAAAGCTGAACGATTGGAACTGGAAAAATCATGAAAAAATCAAAAATTTCGTAGTATTTTGGTATTTTCTGTAATTTTTAGAACCTGATGTGGTTGAAATATAAAAATCCCATTGTCCGTGATCAGATAAGCGTTGTCACCTATGCAGATAGCTTAAGCCTTTCTTCTGGTCGCAGACATTGAGAAGAATTGAAAATTGGGGAGGGTACGGTTCATGGGAAAACGAATTTGGTTTTCTGATGGCATTTCTGCGGATGTGTTTTGTCTGGATTGCGGTCTATCTGTGTTTGTATTTTTGTGGCGAGACCCAAAAAACTGAAAATGCAGATTTTTTCATGTTTTACTCATTTGAACCGTTCGAATCTCTGGGTTTTAAAATCTTACATATTTGAAATCACCACATTTTTAGCATTCTAAAAGTATAAATTTCGCTGCAGAAATCCCAAACCACAGTCAGTGGTGCCAACGCCAAAAAGACCAATAACCAAACGACGTTTGAAACATTCTCAGTGTATCACTTCTCCCACGAACTCCTCGAATCTATTTTGAACTTCTTCTCTTCTTTCTGTTTATTTTTTTTTACATTTTCGTATATTGACCTTTCAAATCAAAATATCAATCTCAATTCGATACATTCTGGATCAGAGGTCACGACAGGTGTGCTGGGGAGAAGAGATGCTTTGATGTTTTTTTGAAAAGATGGATCAAGTTCAGGGCAGAAATGTAAAAAGTTGTGTGTTGGTGTCAAGGGGTCTTCACTAGGTTTGGATAGATCGACTTTCAAAGCATTCCAGATTCCAGACCAGACGAAATATATGTGTTTTCATAGATTGTTAGAATAACTTTGAGTTTCTCACGGTTGTATCATTTTGGATTTTTAGTAGATCATGGAAAGCAGATCAAAAGTGTGTTTCGTCACAAACATGTGTTAGATCATTAATTTGTCATGCAGCTGACAAGAAACTTGTTTTCCAGATTTTGCAGGGAGTAATACTAAATTGCGTATAATTGAAATGTGACATAGAATTAAAAGAACCAAAGATTTTCAAAGGCTCTCATTTTCTGATTTGAACGTCGATGTATGGAATGATTATCAAAAAAGATCAAATACATCTTAGAATCCGGCAAATAGTCCCTAGTGGAAAAGTTCTATAAGTCTGTTATACCTATGTTCTGAAAACTGTTACACTATCTCGCTATCCCAACCAGCTGCTTGATAAGTTAACGATGACATCACTAGTATTCGAACATCTCAATTCTGAAACTTGTTTGAAATTTCAGTAGATCAAAGTACCATGATCGTTAGACAATTCCAGAGAACAAATGGCTTGACACAAGATGATCAGGTTCAAGATGACACATTCATGGAACTGTTCGCCTTCTGGAAAAGAAAATTCTCAAAGACCTTGACTACCTGAAGTCCTTATCAAAGCTCTGCCTGAAGACTTTTCGGGAATCATAGGCAGGAAAAGTTTGAATAATTAGTAGTATCTGAAACAACATAGATCACAAATATCAGTGTGTCTATGGCTACATCACGTTTATGTGACTCATTTTGTCTGAAAACTGAGTCACCCTTCTCTCAAAGTATACCTTTTCACATTTTCTATTTCTAGTCCGACTCCTAGAAGATTAGCAATGAAATTCGTGAAAGAAATTCCGCCTGAAAAACTTCTTACAACCATTTGTTATTGTTGACCATCTCCTCTTCTTCTAAAAATAAAAAGTTCAAATGATAAAGAATTCATTCGGAAATTTCTCCTCCCCCCTTCAAAGTACGTTTTCCTTCATTTTTTTGTCTTCAAAAGAGTACTATCTATCATTGAATAGTTCAAAATACTGATGACCGCCCATTACGCTGAATGGCTGATAACTGATGTAACCTGTGCTGCACGGATTGAAAAAGAACTGTAGATCACAAAAATAAGGATTCATTTTCTGAACACAGTTGGATGGGGACAGACTTGGGGACGAAGCCATGGAAAAGGCAGATGATGACAAGGAATGTGAGACAAATTATAGAATTAGATTCAGAGAGAGGGGGAGGGATCACACCAAAATGTACAAAACGCGGTTTGAGATCGAATTAGAACGGGATATCTTTGAGGGGCAATTAGGTTTTTGAACAGATCAATCTGATAGGACACAGTGTTATAATACATATATAGAAGAGTGGCTTAATTTGAATCACTCAAAAAAAAAATAGCGGAAAAAATTATCGGGATTTGAATTAGATCTTCTAACCCGTTACGAAGCAAAAAAACTTTTGACGAGCGTGCGGAAATTAGTAGGAATAAGAGAGATGGTGAATGGGGAATAGATATAATTACAACTGGCTATACATGAGAATTACAAATGGGTTTTTAGTAGAAATACATTTCAAAAGTCTGGCGGCTGGATTGTCGGCGTGTGTTTTGTAAGATAAGTGACGGCTTGATCTCGTAGGAAGTCCGGAAGTTCTCCTAACTTTCGACCGATTACGTATAACACGTCACCCACGTTCTTTTCGCTGTGGGCTTTTCGGACCTGTAAATATTAGATTGAAAAGAATGCAAAAAAGTTTGGAGCTTTGGAGCTCGAACCAGGGAGTGGCTGCGTGCGGGTCAAAAGTGTAAACCATTGCGCCACACAGTTGCCTGATAACGTGGGTGGGCAAGGTTGTGATAAGCTGGCCGCGATCAGCGATTTTCACGCAGCGAGCAACCCCAATATCTCACCTCTTCCGCCTCTTCCGCATTCAAAAAATCGTTGAACACTGGTGGCGGTCGAAGAGATTTCAGCATTCTCTCAATCTTCCTCCGATCATTTGGTGCCACGTCAGTGATCACTAGCTTCTCTCGAACCATTTTCATAACTTCTGGATAGTTGGCGGTGGCGTGAAGTGAGGAAATCAGTGAGAGTTCGTATTTTGTCCACGGTAATGCCTGAAATGTGATCGGGATAAGGGGATTTTCGCGGAAAGGAAGACAATGAGTAATATTTTATTATTCAAATTTTTGTTATTTATCTTCTTAAGTGAATTTGGAACATCACAAAAAAAGAAGCCGTTGCAGAATTTGAAAATCAACACGTCACATTACAAAAGTATCAAATATCTAGGTCATTGAGCTGTGAGAAAATGACATTCCCACGTACCCACTACAGTACCCTACTGATTCTAAAAATAGATTAATTATCTATATTTGGCAGCTGACAGAGCGTGACCTACTCACCTGAAAGACGCCATTGTGTCCCGTTAGTCCTTCTTCAGGTCTGTAATCTTCCGGTCCATGACATAGTACTGCCAACGGAAGGATGAATAATGCCAAGAGAAGAGTAAAATAGTTTCGAGATAATGATGACATTTCCTCTGCAACACCAACTGCCGTCGGCTATATTACTCTGAAAATGGGCGGGTGTTGTATGAAGAAATGAATGAAAGGAAATGAACGGACAAATGAGAAAAGAGGCGGGAAGAAGCGGAAATTGAACGAAGAAGAAGATGAAGACGAGTAAATAGGTAGACATGTTTTTGAAGGGAAGAAAAATTGGAGAAGGGGCGGGGCCTATTTCAGAGAAGACAAAAATGGGAAGAAGAATAAGATCCGGGGAAGAAGTAGGAAGAGGACATTTTAAAGATATACGATGCTAACTGTGAAAAATACGGGGGTGGTGCAAAAGTGAAGGGTTCTCCAAAATTACAAGGTGCGAACTTAAGAAAATTGGAAGAATTAACAATAAAAACTTGTTTAATCTAAAAATAGAAGAAATTAAGAATATTGGCGGACAATATTTTGAGAAATCGGTTCAAATGTTGTCGGAACCAGTAAGACAGAATGAAGGGAGATTGGTGGAAATGGGGTTTCTCGAGAACTATAAGGTCAAATTGCTTGAAACTTGGGGAATGTACTAAACAAGACCTTCTGAATCAGATCTTGCAAAAATATCGAGATGTTAATGATCTTGTTTTTGAGATATGACTCTGAACATCGGCGTGTTAATGTATATGCAAAAAATCGCTGTTTCTCGAAAACTCCCCAAAGTGGTGAAATTTGACTAACCGACTAGCGAAGACATGCTTTATTAGAATATGTAAAAGTCAAACAAATCAATATGCTAGATTTCGCAAAAACTCAAAAATGACAGATCATTAATATGCCTTCAAGTAGGTGTTTTCCTTCCTTTTAAGATTTTAATGAACCACCCAGCTTCCAAATTTTTATGCCGTTTAATTGCGGATGTTCTCAGTTTACCGTAACTGTAAACATCCAGAAAATTTGACCGGTCAACTTTAAAAAACTCCAATTTGACTACAATTGGCACAGTGATGCTTCACTGCAGCGTGTTCGCCAGCGTAGATCTCAAAAGCTAGGCGATCAACTTTAAAAGTTCTCAGACAATGCTGTTGAACAAGTCTTACTTGATACATGCGCAAAATTTCAAAAAAAATATATCAGAAAAATCTAGAAAAAACGTGAAGTGAATGGTCATGGGGCTACTTATAGTTAGTACTCGGCCATCTACGCTGACCTACCGTATGCCTACAGTAGCTCAAACTACAAAACTAGATGACCTACCAACCTATAAATAGAAAACAATGAAAGTGAGAGTATAGAAAGTGAAAAGTGAAACTTTCAGAGAAACCGAAATCGCGGAAATAGAGTATTAGGAGGCAGGAGGCAGGCCCTCCGAAAAATGTTGCACAATTATATAAAACATCGTCATCACTCTCTCACACACGCAGTCACTATAAATTTTCGTTGATAAGAGGTCTCAATGCTATTTAGAAATAGAAAACGGAGTGTGAGAAGAAGTTGCTTGCGGAGAGAAATGGAGAGGAATCGCGCAGAATCAGCATTGATGAAGAAGGAAAAAAACGAGTGGAGAGGAGGAAATACAGTGAAGAAAATGAAGTGTCACGAGATGAATTCTCTCCTCGAAACGCTTGCGAGAGGAGCTGCCGGTGTGGTCAATTCGGGCAATCAAGCAGGAGGGAAGGGGTCGTGTGATGCTATAAAATTATTATGGGAGGAAGAGGGAAGAATCGAAAAATCAGAACACAGAGGAATTGCTTCCTGGTTTTTTGGTTTGTAGTTGTCGTTTTGTAGTGGGTGGCCACAAGTATAAATAGCTTGCGGGTTGATTCGATTCAACGAAAATATTAGTGGTTTAGGGAAGATCCTCTCTCGGCCCACCTTGTGACATTTGGATTCTGGTGACATTTCTGGTTTGACAAGCTTTGAATAACAACACAAAAATGTCAGAGTTTGAATTAGAAGTCACAAAGTTGGAACGACCTTATGGCGTCATCTGATGGTCAGTTATAGCCACTGTTCAAGGTTCGAAGGCTTGTTACAGTTTAACACAAGGCGAAGACTTTTTAATATTGTACTGGGTAGGTAGATCATATTTTGAGGGGGGCTAACCCTCGAGAGATAGTGACTTTGGAAAATTGGTGGTGGTCAAAAGCTCGAAGTGTCTACATTGGAAACTTGTGAAGCTTGCTAGGGTGTCAGATCACATTGCACTGTTTCGAAATTTAATCGGGTTTTGTAGATCAAACGTACTGCTACATGTTTGCAGTGAGCAACTTTTCTCTATGAAGACTTCCTCAAAAGTTATAAAACGCCAAAAGTTGATGACAGTCAAACGCTCAAAGAAGAATGAAACTATCAGCTTCCGAAGCATGCCACGACATGGATAACACCGGAAAAAAGTTTCCAGGCAAGTCGAGATCTACACTTTCGCTGTTGATAAATTTCTTGTTCAAGCTCTTTCTGGAGAGATATGCTTTTCAAAGTTATCCAAACAAGTAAGCCTGTGCGACATCGGTCTCCATACTTCCTTGACCGCCAGTAACTATCTAAGTTCAATGCTCACCAAAAAGTTTTCAACTATATAAAAAAAATAGCCCAAACCTTGTACTGCAACATACCAAGAAATTAATTTAATAGAACGCCCTCTGACCTTGTGACGCGGTTTCAAAACTGACCACCTAGTTGCCTTCACTTCAAAATTCTTAAAATTTAACTTTGCCCTAAAAAGTCACCTGAGGGGTGTCCAAACTTCCAAACTCTTCCAAACCCAATTCGAAATGAAAATTTCCAGGAAAATACTCGCATACTCTATACTCCCTCCGCGTCGTAAGAACACAAATGCCCATCTTGCACCTTTTTATCGCAAAAAAATAATTCTGATATAATAACTGAATCAGCCCCGTAGTATTTTCTCCTTTTTCGCGTCTCTGTTTACTATGTTTGAACTCGGTACGGTAGCTTATGGTTTTAAGGGAATTATGGGTTGTGGGTTACGGTAGCGTGACGTGGCATTCGGTCAGCTGGTCTGTCTTCAAATCTCTCCAGTTGCTAACTATAAGAAACATTTCATCACTCGCATCAATGAACAATCCAAAAAAAGACTCAAAAAACCTTGACCCAACCATTTTTCAACTATTCACACTCCCTTCTCTATCATATCATTTCTCTAGAAATCAGAATCAAATCAATTTAAGATGATTGACAGATGTGACAGTTCTCCTCTGCGAATGAGGAAGAATCTGCACTCTACAGATGCACTTACGCTGCGTCGAATTCGGGAAAATCAGCAAATTCTTGTATCTCTTGATATGGCGTGCATGCCGTCGTGGGCGTGGCGCAGCGGTGAATGCTTTTGACCGCCGCACGATGGGTTTATGGTTCGGTTTTGGAGATGGCGAATCTTTTTTCTTTTTTTTAATCGAGTGAGGAAGAAGAAAATGCTGTCATTTTTAATCTATGAGGATTGGATTTCATCCACTGAATGTACTCAAAAGAGATGATCCACTTGTTTTGTTGAATGGGTGGCATATCCTGAAAATCCATTGAAATATCCAAATATCACGTCAACATGTGTAACAAAGTACACGGTGAACATGAGCTTAAAAAGTGAAAACACGTGACCTTTTTTATCAAAAAAAGACAAAAAATAATCGGATCACAATTGTTGTCACTTTTTCTTGAAGTGTCTGACCGGTTGACAAGAAAAGCGAAACAAGAGAGTTTTCCACTCTGAAAAATAGAGAAAAAGGAGCGAATCACTAGAAAAACACAACTGATAGGGGTTGGGGGTAAAAGTCGACGAGCATGGGGGTTCTCCACTGATATCATGTGATGTGTGAACCTTTTGTAGAAGTGAAAAAAAAATGAAAAAAAGAGGAGTCAATTGAATGAAAAAGGGGGATGAAAGGGAACGGAAGAGGAACAAACATCAATGAGATCTTTCTAATGGAAAGAATTGAAAAAAAAGAAGGAAATTCTGGAAAGGATAATAGGAGGAACACGTGAGAAGAAGTGGGTGGAAAAGAGGAGAGCAGACGACGACCTAATTGATAGTTTAGAGGATGTCAGACTGACCTAAACATGCATTATCACATGTACTTTTTGTCAACAAATCTTTTTGGAAAAAGAAGAAGACAAAAGAAATCCGGAGAAGACCAAACACTTGGGAGACCAAAATCTAAGCAACATTGGGTTCGGATAGAAACAAATTAGGAGGAAAGGATAAATATGGGGAAGACCAGAATCTGGAGAAGAAGATATCCTCATAGTAGATCAAATTGTGAGAAATTCACTTTTGGGAATACAAGGAAATCTGGAATCTGGAACACCAAAATCTGGGGAAGACCGAATCAAATTTGAAGAAGACAAAATCCAGGGAAGATCAAAATCTGAGAAATACTTGATCTGTCAGAAACCCAAGTTTTGGAAGATTACATCCGAGAAGGACTGAAATCCAGGAAGGAAAAGTCTGAAACTGAAATTTGGAAAAGAACGAAATCCAGAGAAAGGAAACTATGGAGACGTCCAACACCGGAAAATCCCAAATCTGATGAGGGGACATCCAAAGTGACCGATTCCTTGGAAAATGATATTTGAGAAAAAAAAACTAAATTAGAAGAAGAAGAAGAAGGCCAAATTAGTATCCTGGTTAGACCGAATCCCAAGAAGAAGGGAATTTGAAGAAGATCGAAATCCGGGAAATGCAAAAAAGACAGAAATTCTGGAAAGTATTTAAAATATTATTGGATAGAGTGTGGATCAGATCAAAACATCGGGAAGATAAATTTTGATGAATATGAAAATCCGTAAAAAGTGGAATCCGGGGAAGAGAAAAACGAGGAAATTGCCGAATCCTGGAAACAGAAAAAGAAAAAAGTTGACTCACCTCTAGACAACTGACCCGTTTGAAATACTTCTAGAATATAGAAGTTGTCTTCTGATCTGATTCAAATGTATCTCTACCCCTTTGTACCTTCAAAATGTCGTTGTTTCCCCAATCAACAAGATCAGAATTGTTGGATTCTGAATCCATTAGAAGACGTCACAAAAATGACAAAAAATTGTGGGTATGCGTGTCAACAATAACCACAACATAGCAAGAAATTCTCCTATTTTCAGAAAATCATCATCGTCAGAATAAGAAAAAAAGAAGAATAGAAGAATATTTTTGGTGGTAAAGGTCCTTGGTAAGGGGTTTGTATTTAATATAATATTTAATTGGTGGAGAAGAGTCCACGTCATACGAAAAGAAATGATTGACAGATTCAGATGAGAAACAGAAGACGTCACTCGGAAGCGAACGGAAGAAGAAAGAGAAGAAGCAATGAATAATTATAGAAAAGACAGACCGGTAATTGAAAAAATATCTCGCCACCCACGGAACTATACATTTCCGTTTTCAGATGACGTTGAGATTTTGACCTCTTCAGAATTGGTTACAAGAATAGTATCGTGTCTCGTGAAACTAGTTGGACAATGTCTGGGAGGAAAGAAGACGTGGGAGAACGGAAATCTGAGATGAGCTGAAGGAGGAGAGAACGTACTGGTATTTGGGAAAAAAGGACTGCAGGGAGAATATGAAAAAGGAAAAGAAGAAGAATAATGGAAAGTGGAAAATCAAATAAAGAAGAAGAGAAAGACAATGAAAATTTGATTTTTTTGGAATAAGAAGAGTTTTTGGTCTTTTTGGGAAAAGAAGAAAAAGAAGGAGAAGAATCCAGGTTCTGAATCTCGCCAAGAGTTCAAGAAGCGAAGGAATTCTGGTTTTCAGACTCACACCAATTTTTTAGTTTTTTGTTTGAAATGTAGGTTAGTTGACGTCAATTGGAAAATTGAAGGTTCAGGATTCAGACTCGGAGTGAAATATGGGGAAGAAGAAAATCCGGAGAAGGATGAATCCAGGAAAAATCAAAATTTGGAAAAGAACTAGATTGAATGAGCTCGAAATGAGGAAGAAAAACGTAAAAGATAACAAAACCTTAAAAAAAAACCAATTGAAAGATGACCAAATTTGAAAAAGACCAAAATCCAAGAAAAACGAAGACCCAGAGAATCAATATGGGGAAGATCGGCTTTACAGAGGCTCAAATCCTGGAACGGTCGAAATCTGAAAAAGAAGAAAATTTTGAGAAGTACCGGAATTCGGGGAAGACTGAAATATGGAAAATGTCATAGCGGTCGATCCTCTGAAACTCAAAAAGTATAGAAAAAGTAAAATCTGGACCACTGAAATTCAGGAAAGATCACATCTTGAAAATATGGGATAGAAAAAAAGCAAAAATCTGATTAAGATCATGATCTAAGAAACCCAAATGAAAAAATTAAACAAATCTAGGTAAGAAAGAATCCGAAGAAGAAATAATATGAGGTAGATCAAAACCTAAGTGAGACAAAATCCAGGGAATACCAGTGTCGTAAATGCCACGTATTGCTATTGTCTGCAATTCTGGAATTCAGAAATGTCAAGCCCAACTTATGAGAATACGCCTTCCATCCAAAGTCAAAACAAAGGAAGAAGAAGAAAAAACTCAAATATCAAATATTTCATACATTTATAAATGAGAAATAATGACACAATATCCTTGTTTTTATTGTTCACTGGAAAAATAGAAGAAAGATGAGAAAGAGAAGCTATTTTTTAAATGGGCAAGGTCGTTCTCTTCTCATATATCGCTTTTTCTGCCATGAGACACCAAAGTGACTAAAAGAAGTGGTTGGTGGAGAACTGACCAGTTCTTTTATTTTTCTTTTAGTGTAACTTTATAGTATACGAAACAAGAAAAATAGAGGAAAAGTAAAAAGAACTTTGGTTTAGAATACAGTCGTGTGTAGTTTTATTTCAGAGCAAGAGAAAAAGAACAAAAGAAAATTAGAAGCCACCGGGAATGGTGCATAGCCAACTGATCTCTTCCACAATCCGAAGGACATGTCAAAGTAGGAAAAAATGTCAAAAAACAAGATTTATATAGAAAAGAACACACATGATCTATTTATCCCTTGGTCTAGGGTTTCATTTTGATGAAATTTTCAACAGAAATTAATTCTTGTTTTGATTTTTCCATCTGGTGATCAAAATAGAGCAGAAAAAGCATCTCCATGATTGAAAAAACAAGAAGAGAAGTGAGATCTTTGTTTTCACTCATCTGAATTTATCTGAATGAAGTCCTGAAAAAGTGTTTCAGTGACGGATGGAGGTGGACTTTCAGAGGGATTAGAAGAAGGCTTAGAGGACATCACAATCTCCTACATTTCGAATGATTGAGATAAACGAGATTTGTGACGTTTAGAGCTGAGTTTATACAAAAAAGAGATGATTCTTGGTGCCATTTGGAAGCATACAATAGGTATAGGTCAGAAAGTTGTTGTGACAATTTTGAACTTTCAGGATATAAGAGATTGTAAATTTCAAAAAAAAAAGTTTTGGAGTAAAAACGTCAAGTTTTAAAGAAAAACTGTAGTGATTATACTTTGTTTCTAGAAGATTATATTCCTCCTACTTTTACATGTATAAATATACAATTTCCAACATTGAGTCCTGTACACAGTTGGAAAGCGTATAAGTTGAAGAAGTCTGGTTTTTTTCATACACTTGCTTTTATTGACTCAGTTTTGTTATTATCACTTTATTATGTCAAGTGAACCAATACAAATAATGTGACATAGAAAATAGAACAGTGAGGAAAAAAAATAAATATACAGAAATTTGAATTCAGAATTTCTGTATAATTTACAACAAAATTGATTACGTGAAAAATATACAGAAATTGAAATCTGAAATTTCTGTATATTTACAAAAAAAGATTACGTGGAAAATATACAGAAAATTCGAAATCAAATTTCTGTATATTTTCGAACAAAACATTTACCACGAGGAACTTTTAATAATCTGTAAAACGCTGTTTTTCAGTGAATAACGGTACTTACCTGGCTTCGAGAATGCATTGGATCGGTATTCCCTTTGAAGAAATTGGATAGCGAAAAAGAAATTACACATCATCATTTTGTTTTCCTTGGAAATGAATATGAAAATGAACTTTCAGAGGGTTCTCACGTGGCTTTTGGAAATTACAGTACAAATTCCCACAATACTGCCAGTGGCACGTGAAATTTATTTGAATGAAAAAAAAAAAAAAAAATTTCATTCAAATAAATTTCACGTGCCACTGGCAGTATTGTGGGAATTTGTACTGTAATTTCCAAAAGCCACGTGAGAACCCCTCTGAAAGTTCATTTTCATATTCATTTCCAAGGAAAACAAAATGATGATGTGTAATTTCTTTTTCGCTATCCAATTTCTTCAAAGGGAATACCGATCCAATGCATTCTCGAAGCCAGGTAAGTACCGTTATTCACTGAAAAACAGCGTTTTACAGATTATTAAAAGTTCCTCGTGGTAAATGGAAGAAAAATGTTAGAAGAATGCGTGTGGATTATGTTCAAAATATCAAGCCTAATAATCTCGGAGACTCGGAGACACTGTAAATCAATTATCTATTTGTGACGCATATTCTCATGATCAAGTACACTCAGACAGGTAAGAAAAGTGTCTGGTCTCGACAAGAACAATGAATTTTTCAGACATGGTTGCTGAACTTCTAAACAGTGTCAACTAGATTTAAGTCCTAAACGTCAAATGAGGATTGAGGATATGAAAAGATGGAGGATCTGAATGAAATTATCAACTGAATTTTTTTGTTCGAAAATATACAGAAATTTGATTTCGAATTTTCTGTATATTTTCCACGTAATCTTTTTTTGTAAATATACAGAAATTTCAGATTTCAATTTCTGTATATTTTTCACGTAATCAATTTTGTTGTAAATTATACAGAAATTCTGAATTCAAATTTCTGTATATTTATTTTTTTTCCTCACTGTTCTATTTTCTATGTCACATTATTTGTATTGGTTCACTTGACATAATAAACTGATAATAACAAAACTGAGTCAATAAAAGCAAGTGTATGAAAAAAAGAGCAGAGCCAAAAATCACAGAGATTGAGACAATATTCTAGGATCTTCAGATTATAGGTATATTTATACAGCAATCACTCACATTTTTGCTTTGATGAAAAAGCTGTAAGGGCTACATAAATTGATATAAACTAGTGAGAAATGGTGCGAAAACTTTTTTTTTTGAAATTTGCAATATGCAGCGACGTCGAAATAGGGTCTAGTTAGCCATGCTTGAGATATATTATAGAACAAAACTAGCTCTACATGTTTGCAGTTGACAGCTTTTTGATAGCTCATCAAGGTTTTGAGATACGCGCCTTGAAAGTTAGACACAAAAGACAGATAGAGAGCGAGAGACCGCAGAGAAGCTAGAGTGTCTCGTTTCTTTGTGCTCTCCACGAACACTTATCAATCCTCTACAGTAATCCAGAACCTGATGTTTGGTGTCATGACATTTATTTATGACCTACAGTAGTCTGTCCTCGAAAAAAGAAAGTTTTATGCATCTTGTGACACCGCTGATTTTTTGATAACGCCTAATAGTTTTGGTTTGAAAAGTCAAAAAGTCAAACATTTGGGGAAAGAAAGGAATTCGAGGTTATCAATTGAGTAATATGACAGGTTTATGGGGTGATCAAGGAGTACGGTAGGAGGAGCAAGCGCGCTCCAATGGACTCAGGTATGAACTTGCGTTGAGTATTTTTAGCCACTTTTTTCCGATAGTGTTTAATATTTGTCACTTCAAAACATGAACTAAATCTTTTTGAGCCAAAAGTGTAAGCATAGACCATGCTGAAAATCCGATCCGCTTAAACTAGTCACCCTTTTGCCAAATCTGTGAAAGAGGTCACTAGGCATTTTAGAACCAAAAATCTAAGACGAAATGAAATGCGATATGATATAAACACTTTTAGAAATGATGTGTGGAAAAGGTCAAATATAAATATGAAGAGACCAAAAAAGCACACCATACGGTATCCACACGCCACCCACACGATATTAGCTCGCCACAGTTCTTACAACTGCGCTCCACCGAAACTCCCTAGAAAATGTCTCTTTTTCTCTGAGTCTCTCAATTTCGCACACAATTTTCTACGGTTTCGGTAGAGCGCGGTTGTAAGACGTGTGCCGTGCTAATACACACTTTTGTTTTTACAAATCACACTTTATTTCTGCAGAAACTTGTAATCTGACGTAGACTCGTCCAAAATTTCGTTTCCAGCACTCAGACACACCAGAAATGTATTTTATCAAAGAGGGAGGAAAAGTGCAGGCAGATCGTAAACGGAGGGGTTAAACGACATTAGTGATAAGGAAGAGAAGAAGAATGATGACTCGTTTTTCTTTTTTTTGGAAGAGACAAGTTTTTGTTATTTTGGGGGTTATAAATATAGAATTGAATAGGATTATTTCATATCTTTTTGTATTCAATCAAAACTATAATAACTACAGACATAGACAGCTTTTTTGATGGGAAAACAAGATCAGAAAGTGGGGGAAGAAGGCAGAAAAACATAGGTAAAAAATCTATTTTATGGAGAATTCAGATTTAAAAATGTCTGATTACCTTTGGCTTATCACCGCCTTCCTCAATGGCTTATTTTGAGATCGTGTGGCGCAGTCGGTTGCACTTTTGCCTCACGCGCCAGTGGTCTCGGGATCGACCCTCCACGTTCGTTTTTGGTAAATTGAGATTCAGTGAATCCCAAATTCGTCATCATGAAAGACACAGAATTCAAATTCTACGCACATATCTTTGTGTTATATGTTTTTTCCAGTCTCTCCATTTCCAAAATAAATTCTGCAGACACTTCATCAAGAATTCCTCGGATCGCTTATTCTCTCCGTTTCGCAGAGTCATTTGGTATCAAAAAACAGAGAAAGGAATAATAATCGACGACGTAGTAGTGAGAAAACACAATAACACATTCCGAAATTAATCAAAAAACTACGGAGAAGCCAGAAGCCACACGCCCTTTACCACCCTTTTTGAAGAATTGATGAAAATAACAAATAGGAGAACGCCCAAAAAAGTGTCGATGGAGTGGAGGAGAATAAAATGTGGAGTAATGAAGAGACACTTTAACTAGGGACCGAATCTGAAAAGTGGGTTATCGGGCATACGACGACACGCCGATTACCAGTTATGTTCGAAAATTAAAAAGATTCGTCAATCCGTACTTAGGGAAATTTCAGAGGTACTGATTCAAAAGTATGAATTACTTTGACATTCCAGTGAAAACTTTCAAATTAGCCTAGTCCAGTCCGGCACGTTCAAAACAGGCTTTCAGATGACAAACATTTTAAGACACATTCTCTGTGAAACTCGAGCATGACGATGTACAGAAAAAAAGTCAAACCGGTTTTTATGGGTTGGTATTATACATAGTACTCACGTAATTGATGGGCGAACTGCGCTATCATTGGGCAGTTCGCGCGACATTTGGGCAGCCCTGCGGAGTGGCAGCGGCGAGCCGCGCATTTGGAGCGCAGTTCGCCCAATCCCCGCGCATTGCCTGCCCAGTAGCTGCCTATTCCTAGCGCCGCCCGCCCCAACTCATGCCAGATCTCGCGCCACAGCTGCCCACCTTCGCGCATTGCCTGCCCAGTAGCTGCCCATTAGCTGCCCATCTCCGCGCATGTCCTGCGCATCCTCGCCCGACCACACACATGCGCGAGTGTCGAGCCCGCTCGCGCCGATGCTGCCCATCTCCGCGCTTCAGCTGCCCAGTAACTGCCCATCAGCTGCCCATGCGCGGATTGCCCAAAACCGGCGCGGTCGCCCAAACCACTGGGCAACTGGCGCACTAGCTGCCCATCAGCTGCGCAAAATTACGTGAGTAGGTACCCAGAAAACTAATAACACATTGGTCCATATTTAATTTGGCTCCACCCCCTACCGTCTATCCCTTTTGGGAGGTGAAAATTCTTTTTTAAAAATCTGAACGTTTTTTCGATTAAATTTTGAGGGGAGCATTTTTAACCGATTCAAAAAGATCCTGTTGAGTATCTTTGAGATATCTTTGAGAATGGAGTTGGTTCCTTGCTGATACAGATTCCGTTCTGTTATGGGTAGACAGGTTTTACAGTACCAGCAGAAAAAGGGACAAGCTGCTCATTGTACAATCGAGAAAGAACCCAGGGACATTGAGGTCCAGTATTTTTGATTTTGACCAATGAATGACGAATTCAAAGTACTCGCCCAAAAACTATTTCGAAGGAAATTAGACTTTAGAAAATCGGAAACAAAGAGCAACACCTCATTGTCTCTCACTAAATACATGCTCCTAAAATAAGAAAAATGGAGAGAAAGTGGCTCCGGAAAAGAAGAAAAGAAGAGGAAATTGTCTTGTCGACAGATGATTGATCGATTTGGACTGAGACCCAACGAAACAAGAAACATGACAAATATCTGAAAACATTCGGAAGAAAGATGCGAAAGGGAATGACCTGGATTGAAAGAGGGCGTTGAGTGATGAATATTCTAACAGGAACTTGCTTGGAATTGAGCCAAAAAAGTTGACTTTCTTCAACTCGGAAGCTCAGTTGAGAAGTGAAAATGATGGGGGAGGGGAGATGAGTTCAGGAATAATATATGTCCTTCGGAATATTACATTTTTATGTTTCATAAATGAATTTCATACGGATGTTTTTTTTTTGAGTGAATGGTGTAAAATATGCAACTTATTGTTCAACTATATAATGATCACATCCCGAGAAATTGTGAACTTTTTGAGTGTTCGTTTTCGTCTGGAGTATCCATAATTGACTACACAACAACGTGTAGAGACTAGTATCTGTATATACTCTCAATGGAGTGAATGACTGAGAACACGTATTGCACTTTTCAGATCACGGAAAGACATTTTAGCAAAGCTGAGAGCTTTTTTGAAGATGGTGATTTGATTTCTCCATGTTTACAAAATGTTTTAAATAAATTTTTCAAATTTTAACGAGGGAAGTTCATGACGAGGCGAGTTGAACTTTTTCTAAAAATTGGACTCCTGGTACTTTCGACCCTGCTGATGCCTAAATTGCAAGAAAAATCGGCGAAATGCTCACCTGAACCAAGTTATGACCCGTCAAACTTGCAATTCTACAGCACAAGTGTCAATGAAAACGTGAAACGTGAGCAAATTGAAACGCTTCACTGGCCATAACTCGGTTCACGTGAACATTTCGCTGATTTTTCTTGCATTTTTGGCATCAGCAGGATCGAAAGTACCAGGGATCCAATTTTTAGAAAAAGTTCAACTCGCCTCGTCATGAACTTCCCTTGTAAGATGTTCTATTTCATTGATCTCTATTCTAAGATAGGAGATTTCAAAAAAAACGGTGGACTCTGAAAAAAATATGAGAATCACTACTCTCAAATTCTCAAGTTTTAGAAAATGTCAAAATCAGATTTTTTCGAAGCAATGTATGTAGATGTATTTTAAGTTTGACTGAGTTTCAGGTTTCTCTGACCCATTTTCCGAACGTTTTGTTTTGTTTGGTTTTTTGTTTCAAAAAACCAAAGCAAAGTTAGTTTTGACTCATTTTCTTCATTACTCAACAGATATTCATACAGTACAAAAAAAATTACATAGACCAATTTCAGACATTATCAGAACATTCGGAGATTTTTGTTGATTTCAGCGTCCGCTGTTATGGAACAGAGCCGTTTATTTCAATGTTTTCCCTGCCGCTTGCTTCATTCTCGTTCTAAATTCACTGTGGCCTGTGAGATACGTTAATTTATCACCGATCCAAAACGGTTCCAATTGAACAGCATCATCAAATTGGAAGCTGGCAGGAAGATCTCCAATATCTTTCGTTTTTTCATAAATTCTACGCACAACTACATGGCAAATCACTCCGTCGACCGGTCGTATCCTCATATAGTCTTTGTACTGTCGATGCTCACATAACATGTAGAATGGAGTGGTGAAACAAGAGTAGGCATCCACACAGAAAATGAATGAAGAGAACTGAAGAATCGAACAGACGATCCAATGATTCTGAATAGTTGAAAACTTTAAAATTTGTGAAATGAAGGAGGGATATTTTAGAGTTGTAGAGTACTGAAGTCTGCGACAATATTTTATGGAAATATGCAGCTCTGGGCCAGTTTGCCGACCATTCTAACAAGGATTAAACTACAATACCAAACTTTCATTAAAAAAAACTACATTTTCACTCACCGTGTTCAATACTGAAAACGTTGAAATAGTCAAATGAATAATAGCAATAACTCCAACAGAAAACGACTTCCAGGAGAGTAAGACCTTGTTTCCTTTGGCAACTGAATGTAAAGTCGAGTGATGAAATTTCCAAATAGTGCATATGATATCAAAAGAAAATAAAAAAATTCTCTTGAATTTTAAAAAATCACGTCAAAAATATATTTTCCAATTATTAGCGTCAGATTTGTGCTCATTTAGTTCAGTGGATAACACGCTGGGTTTTTAATCAAAAGGTTTCAGGTTCGAACTTTCTCAAATTTTACAAAAATTCGACGGATTGAACGTGAAAACAGAAAATATTTTTTGCGTGGTCAGGAAAACAAAAGAATTCCCCAAGAGAAATTCAGTAGAAAACATGGGTCACAAAATGGCCTGTAACTTCGGAGAGTGTGAATATTTTCGGGAAAAATTTCGGGAATGTACTTCGATATACCTGAAGGACAGGCCAGGATGAAAATTTTAATAAAAAATTGAGTTTGAAAAAAATGTTGCGGTCTCTATCTTAAAGGTTAAATTTTTGATTTATAGATTCCGAAACATGCGGAAATGTTGAACTCTGAAAGTTCAGAAATCTCAGAAATTAAAAAAAAAGTTATTCTGAAATTCGTGAATCTATACCTTTTGAGTTTTGGAATTTCTGCACCACATAGTATTCTTCCTCTTCTGAAATTCATTATAGTTTCCTCAACTCTTCCTCAATCCCATTTTCTCCGTCAGAAAACTATATTATTTTCTTCTCTCTTTTTGTAACAAACATTTAGTAAGCATCAAAGCGTGTTGGGTGTCCAGTAGAGAGGAGAGAAGCATCCACTTAACGGCAGTTTTCAATGCGAAACTGTTTTTGTTGCATTTAATGTACATACATACAAATACATACACAATATAGAATCAAATCTCGAGGTCTCTCTCTCTCTCCCATATATTTGCATTTTCAATAGAAGGACAGACAACGAAATGGAGCGGAACAAGCGCCTAAAACTGGCTGTCTTCTTCCTTTATGATCAAAAAAGAAACTCATTTTTTGAAGATTCAATGTAACCGTCTGGCGTGCCTTTGGCGTGCTCATTTCCCCCCTCGAGACGAATTGTTATCAAAACATCCAAACATGTGTGTACTGCTACTTGAAAATAAACGAACACATGTTCATTCACACGACCATGTATCCGTTGACAAGTGGACATCCGATTACCGCATCATTTTGATTGTTTTTGAGTAGATACCACTACTGGTTGTTGTTTTGTGTGTGTTCGTTACTAATAGGAATTATAACAATATTTATTTCGATTCGTATAGATATGGTGTGACGTTGGCGCGCTGATTGAACTTGAATCTGTTCAAGTTGTTTTATCTGAAGCAGGACTTTTCACATTTCATCCCGTAATACGGACAGTTCCGATTGGAATTTGTGTCCCATTTAAAATTTAAGGCGTTCTTGTCTTGAAAATAGTTTTAACCTAATTGGAAAAACCTTGTATTGAAGAGCATTCTGAGCATCTGATTCAGAATTCTGGAATTCCGGAAAGTTGATTCCAGATTTCAAGTTTTCAACTCTTTTTCTGGCTACCATCTGACCATCGCTTTAAGTTTGGGATTACGTCTATAGTACCCCCAAAGTAGATTGATAAAATACTCTCTTACTAGAGCTTACCGTAGGAATAAAGTATCCAGTGATTTGATACAAGTATGGATCTTTATTTTTGCATTCGACGACTTTTTGTACCTTTGTACCAAGCTCTGACGCTGTCCGATAATGCATTTCTGATTCAATTTTTCGACATGTTATAGTACAAATCTAGATCTTCATTTTTGTAGTTGACATATTTTTGATATCTTCTCAAGATTCCGAGAAATATGCTTTTAAAGAAAGTTATCATGGTGTGAAAGTGTGAGAGAGCGCAGAGAAGCTAGAGCGTCTGACTTCTCTGCGTCTCCCTCTCCCTCTCTTTTTTTTTCTTTCTACTTTTGATCATTTTTTACGGAACTGGTGTCTTGATGAGCTAAAAAGATACTCGAACATTTTGAAGGTTACAAAAATTCGAGCTTTTTATTGTCACAGAATGAAATTATGGAAGAAAGTTACCAACTACAAAAATGAATCTAGGTTTGATCTACATACCCAGGATAAATAGACATCACGAGACAATTAGTGTCCCAAAATCTGCTAAAAACTTAACTTTTCCCTGCTCATCCTATCTTTGCATACTAAAAGACATCCGGACAAACAGACCACACAACTTACAAATTCAAATGCTATGTAACTCTCTCTTCTTGTGATTCTCATCACTCATCGTCCACCTGTATGTGTCATGTTGTCCAATGTTGTTTGTACAAATACTGTTCCCTTTTCTCTTCTCTTTTCTCTACCCATGGGAAATCTTTGAACGATCAAATGCAGCTGTCCTCTTATGGAACACACGACGATATTTTCCTTGTAATTTATGGATTTGTCAATACTCTTTCTCCTGAATTCTCTCTCTCTTTCATTTTCCAATTTGTTGTTGTAAGAATACACATAAATTAGAGGGTTCATTGCACCCACAACGACCAGTAGTTTTCTCTCTCAATCCATTCGAGGCCACCCACCCGACAGATGGGACATTTCGGAATGAGGTTCACTCATCTCCATCGAAAATTAGAAGGTGTATTCCGGAAGTGTTGGAAGAAGAAGAAACCAGGAGACATTTATGTTACTTGAAGACATTTTATGAGTTCATGTGTATACAAGTATACAAGTAGTTTTGCCACGTGCTTCTCTATATCCTACAGTAGGCGGCCCAGGACAACAGTAATCGTAAAAAGAATGACAGAAATTGTCTGAAAGCCTCAAGTTTTTGATATGTTATAGTTCGAATCTGGTTTTTCAATTTTGTAGTTGATCACTTTTTTTATTGAGTTCTCCCTGGATAGGTACAGTTACCGGAAATGGAGGACCTCAAGCATTTTTTTTCGAAATTTTCAAAAAATTATTCTTTTTCGAACAAAAACTATCTGGTTTCCCGAAAAATCGTATCATTTCAGGCTTTCAAGAGAGGGAGACGCAGAGAAGTCAGACGCTCTAGCTTCTCTGCGCTCTCTCACACTTTTACACCATGATACCTTTCTTTTAAAGCGTATATCTCGGAATCTAGAGAAGATATCAGAAAGATGTCAACTACAAAAATGAAGATCTAGATTGGTACTATAACATGTCAAAAAATGGAATCAAAAATACATTATCGGACAGCGTCAGAGCTCCTCAAAGGTCCTTAAAGGTTGATGATTTCTTCTTCTCCTCTTACGCAAATATCGCTTTATAAAATGTTACTTTCACAGGTTTTTTTGTTTTTGGATACGCAAAATTACAATTGATGAAAGATAAAGTAAAACTTTGTACCAGGCGTTCGAAAATTGAATCCAATTACTGCAAAAATGTGGTCTAAACTGTCCCCACCACACCCTTTTCCTACTCCTTCTTTCTTCTCAATAATTGGAAACTACTGAACATCTTATTCATTCAAAAAACCCAATATTTTCAATTCGCTGTCCCCAAACCGACTCCGAGACCACCCACTTTCCTATACTCCATTCTCCAAAACTGACACAAAAAAGTGATTTGAAAACAGTCCGAAATAACAGTACGCTTCATTTAACTATACACTCTTTCTTGTCCATTTCTCCCGCAATTCGTTTCAAATGTGTTCTTTTCTTGTTCTTGTTCGTGGCTGTCGCGTCGGAGGCGCTTTTTGCGATAAGCGATGTCGCTGGGGCTCCAATAGTGATGTTGATTAGAGCTGCCTCACAAGGGAAGTCTTTAGAGACGCGGCTTTCAAACGATCTAGAAATTGGGTTATAGGTAGGTACTTTTGACAACGGGGAGTCTATTTCTGCCATCAAAACCCACTAAACGTTTCAGCGAGCAAAGTTATGAGCTCTCAAACTTTGCTAATGGTTAGACCGTTTGAAAGCCACGTCCCCAAACACTTCCCTTGTCAGATGGTTGGCTGCAGGTCGATGTTCAAGTGCTTGATTTCAGGAACAAGCGATTATTTTCATTTTCTAAACTGTTCGTTTTTATCACTATTCCTAAAGTTCAGTTTCCCCAGAAAACTCATTTCATGCTCTATGATTCTTTCCCCCCTTTCTCATGAATCTCTTCTCACCTTCTAAACTGTTTTTTCTTCCATTCGATATATTTGTTGCTACCACTCCCCCCTCCAAATTGTATGTAATTCGATTAAAGCGATGATTCGGTCTCCCGTATACCAGAACAGGAGAGAGGGATGTATCCTTTTTCTCTTTTCGTCTCTCTCTCTTGTTGTTTCAGCTGTCCCTTGTTCCGGAGCTTCTTCTTATTATGATGATGAAGAGGTGGTATTGTATGACCATTATGTGCTTGTTTTAGGAGGAAGCGGTCCCTTTGGAAAGCCGAGAAATGGCGGAGATTGGGTAACTGCTGTCCAGATTTTTAGTGTTTTGGTGTATGTTCTTGGATTTTCTAGCAAGAGTTTTGAAATTTTGGAACGTCGTGTTTGAGAATCCTTTCATCTGAAAATATGTTTTTTGGAATGTAAGTACTCAGGATTCCGAGACTTCCATAAATCTGAAATCTGGAATTTTTGAAATGGGTGTTTCAAAAAAACCAGAATTTTTGAGAACCCAAAAATTCCAGTGATCTCAAATTTGAAAAGTCAAGAAAATCTTAATTTTCCGGAAGATAGGATATAATTCAGAAGTTACGCATTATAGGAGCCCAAGTTGTTTTTGAATCCAAAAATACGAAAAGTTCTGAATCTGAGAATCTGAAATTCATAAAGTTCCCGAGTTCTAATTGTCTCCATTACTAGTTTTTTGATAATGAAATTCCGAAATGTGAGGAAGTTTTGAAATTCAAAAGTTCAGAATTCTCAGAAATGAAAAAAGTAACTCTGCAAATCGTCCGAAAATCTATCTTTTTGGAAATCTGAAACTATTTAGAAGTTGACATTTTTGGGTTTTCAACTTTTTTTGGCTTTCGAGTCCAATTTTAATAATCCGATTTGATTCAGAAACCAATAGGCTCTGAAATTCTCGAATTCAGAAATCCAGACTACATACCATACATACAAAAACTCAGAGAACCAGCCATCCGACCTTTTCAGAATCCCAATTTCTCTATTTTAATCTCTGATTTTCTATGCCCCCCCCCCCCTTTCCAGTAAAAAACAATTATTCAAAAAGGGGTTTGACTCAATTAGACAGTCTTTTGATTCCATTCCTCCACTCCAATCGAGAAAATGGTTTTTCGCTCTCAATCCCCCATTTCGTCCTTGATTCAGAGAGTCCATGCACATTCAATATATTCGATATATTCGAAACAGCTAATTGTATGCAATTATATCGACAAAAACCACGCATCGCTCGCTTGTGCAACTGCTATTTCTCTCTCTTTTTTTTCGTCCGAAATGGGAGGGAAAAGGACGACAACACAAACACGCGATGGAATCGAACCGATTGTTCCGGTCTCTTTCATCAAATTTCTCTCTCTTCACTTATGAGCTAACTGTTGTGGTGGGGGCTCTTTCCGAAAAATCATATTTATGAAGAGCATGAGTCTGTTGGTTTTCACACTTATGCACAACCTGTCATTACGGGGGAACAAATGAGGAGGAAGGTAAATATGCGCGAAAAATTTCTGTTTTCCATTTTTAAACTTTTACATTCCTGATCATCCGGGTTTCTAGAATCTAAAATATTGAGTCTTAAATCATTTTCACTCCCAAAATCCAAAATTCAAGAAATTATGTCAGCACTAGAAAACAGTTATGATTTTTCCAAACTGGTGGCCCAAAAGTCCAAATATGAGAAACTAAGGTCATCTAATTTTTGGTTGTGTCCTGAATCTTGAACAGTCTCTTATATTAAATCATAGACGTCAAAAATGCGAATTCTGAATCTAAAATTTGAAACTTTTGATCAGAATTCCAGAAATCGGAACCTGTAACATTGTATAGAGACTCCAGAATTCAGAATTTTGGGTTTTTTTCAATACAATTTAGATTCCTGAATCCTGACTTTTAAAACCTGTATTAAAAATCAGAACCCAGAATCCTGAATCTAGAACCCACAAACCGAAATCCAGAATCTGAGATCCAAAATCCTAAAATCTTGAATTCTATATTCAAAACCAAAATTTTGAGCTCCGTATTTTAAATTTTGACACGAGAGCTTCGAAGCCTATAATCTGATATTCTGAATCCTGAATACAGTTTGATTTCTGAATCCCGAGCCTTGAATTCAGAATTCTGGATCTCGATTCTCAAATTATGAATCTTGAATCCAGAATTCAGACTTTTTGGCTCAGAACTCGATATATGGAATCTCAAGCCCCGAATTCTGAACCTTGATAATTACATTTCTTATCCAGAACCCTGCTTTTTAGAAACTGATTCTATAACCGATAATCTAGAATTCTGAATCCAGAAACCTGATTCTTGAATCTCGAGTCCCATATTTCAAATCAAGAATCTAGAAGCTAATATTCGGAATCTTGTATCCTGAATCCCGTATTTTGAATCTTGACGCGAGAATCTGAAATCCTGAATTCTGAATTCTGAATCCCCATTCCAAAACTCAAAATCTCAATTTCCCATCCCCACCCAAACTCATCATGCATCTGTCAACAAACAAACCAGAAATGTGTTCCCTTCTCCTCCCCCAAAAGTGAGAAATTCCTCTCCCACCAAAAAGAAGACATCTCTCCCCCGTCCCGTCTTCTTCTTATTCTGTTGATTGAGTTATCCTCAACAATTTCTTTTGTCGGTCTTTCCGTTCAATCTGTTCCATATTTCAAAGAGTTTGCAACTTTCTTTTCCCTTCTAATTCATCCTTTTCTTCTTCTTCCTTTTTCTTTTTCCTTTTTCTTTTTTTGTAGTCCATCAGAATCCGTGTCATCAGTTTTTTACCCCCGGCCTTTCCTCTTTTTTTCCTTTTTTGACGTCTTCTTCTTCCAAAATCGAATCACAAATGAGCTTCTCCAGCCGGCGGAAAGGCTCATTCTTGATTCCGTCGGACCCCCCTTCTCCTCTTTCTTCTTTCAACTTTCTTTCCCTTTTTTGTCTCTTTTCTTGTTTCTTTTTGGTTTTTTTACCCAGAAAATTTATAATTTGGGATTCAAAAGTTGTCAGTACAGTTCTAATTAAGTTTTGACTACTCAACCAGGGGACCCTCCATAGATCATTCATACCAATTAGCGTGAAATTCAAGGTTCCAAAGACCGAAAAAGAGTTTTCGGCCTTCATGAACACATTAGAAGGTACCCACACAAAAAACTCATTATTCATTCCTCCGGCCGTTCATTTTTTTTCCTTCTGCTAAGCCTCTCATCACGTTCCAATTCTCCCTCCACTCTCATAAACCAATCTCATCCCTTTTGACAGTTTTCTATTTCCCTTTTTTTGTTATCCAATCGAATCCAATTTGGATTATTCTTTTGATGCTTGGCGGCTAGAGAATGAGGGGGGATGTGGTGAGAGAATCGAGGGAAGTGAGTGGGAAGATCTGAAATTTGAGGTTCAAGATAGTAAGGAAATTTTCATTGAATTCGAGATTCTAAAACTAAAATTCAACCTAAATCTTGAAATCCTGGATCCGACAATCTTGATTCCTAAACTCTGAGTCTCGAGTTCGAAATTCTGATTTCTGAAAACTGATTTCACAATCCAGTATTCTGAACTCTGAATCCTAAATTCTGAACACAGATTTCTGAGTGCTGACCCTAAAATCTCAAGCTTTGAGTTCAGAATTCTGGATCTCGATTCTCAAATTATGAATCTTGAATTCAGAATTTAGACTTTTGAGCTCAGAACCCGAAATATGAAATTTCCAATACTGAATTCAGAGACAAGAATTTTGAATTCAGTACCCAAAAGCCTGAATTCAGAATTCAGAACTCACAGAATCCTGTATCACAAATCCTAAACCCTGAATCTCGATTTTCATATCTTGAATCCTGAACCCAAAATCCTGATGCCAGAATCTAGGATTCTGAGTCTGGAACCCAGAATATAAAACCCGGGATCTCGAATCTTGTCGATTTAACTTTCTACTATTCCACATCTGGGAGAATTCCGACACGCTTAGAATCTGCAGTTCAGAATCTCAATTCTCAAATTCGAATTTTCAAAATCAACCCTGTACTCCTATCATGATTATGGGCTCACCCCTTGACCCATTGACATTCAAATTCCAACCTTTACTCTCCGCCCGTCCACACCTTAAAACAAACAACTGTAAAACCATAAATTCTCCCCATGTCTTCTCCTTTTGTCGGCTCTTCTACCCCCCTTTCTCATCCATTTCTTTTCTACTTTTCAATTCATTTCTTCCCTTTTATTTCCCCTTTCAACCTGTCATAATTCGCTAATGCGTTGCGCTAATCATTGTCGATTTCATTTGGAATTTCCCTCTTTTCTCTCTATTCAATTCTGTCGCTTTTTATCACTAATCAATACGCATTAATTTGTATAATTTTATTATTATTGTTGTTATTCGCATCTCTTCTTCTTTTCACTTCCAATCCCCCAGTTAAAAAAGGCAAATATACCGAAGAAGACGAGGGTGAGCGGGGTGACAAAAAGCCATAAAATGGCACGGTGCGCCCTCCTTCCGTACACTGAGAGACCTCCTCATTCTATTCTTTTTCTCTCTTTTTACTCTCTCGATGCACCTGGCACAGTTCCAAGTGAAGAAGGAGCCAGGGAGGTCATTTTTTGTTTGTCCGGGTTTTTACATAGTTCTTATTTTCGAGATTTTCATAGTTAAAAGAGCTTACCTAATTTGAAATTCGTCTTATTTTTAGCATGTACCAAACTGCTGGCTCATTTTCTAGTAAAATTATGTCAGCGTGCTCGCCCCGCGGACCTGATTCTATAACCGATAACCTAGAATTCTGAATCCAGAAACCAGATTCTTGAATCACGAATTCTGAATGGTATTCTTCCCATTTTATGTTCCGATTGTAGCCCCAAAAGTCAGCAATTTGAAGGCATCGGCAGTATACCAGAAGCCCCTTCAAATCGTCTGAATCCTCTATCGATGTCCGCGACCAGATAGATGACATCCAGGTTTCCACTTCAATATAAAGTAACTCTTCCCAATTTTGAGCTTGAGACTCAATTTTTGTATTAAAATGACCAGATTTTCAAGGGCTATCAATACCAGGTTAAAAATCTTTGATTTTCCACCTAGGGAAGCCCTCAAATCTCTCCTGAAATCGTCTTATCTGCCATCATTTGAACTCTAACCTTTTGACCTCTTCTATCTTATTCAAGATCTCCCGTCGTCTTTTTTTCTCCATTTTTTTACTCTTTTGTTTCAAACCCCCTTCATTCTCGATTGCTCATCATCCATTTCCGCTCACCTGAGTCCGAACAATCGGTGCGTCGGGTATGATTACTCACCCCCAGTGTCCACTCTCTCTCACCTATTCGTACCATTTACGGGGGGCACCAGTTCAATTGTTCACCCGGGTAAAGAAGAAGAAGAAAATTCATCCGTTTTTTTCTCTCCATTCAAACCGTGGGGCCCCCGCTTGACCAATGTCTAAATGAGCCAGATGTTTGTGTCACTCCATCTCTTACGTAACACATTTCGAAGAGAGACAGTATTCTGACGGCGAGCAGTTGCTCTCCTCCTGAAGTCATCCATCTTATTGCTTCACATAAAACTTCATTATTCATTTTACTTCACTCGTACTCAATCTTTTCTTTCCTTGCTGTTGAAGTCTGGCGTGCCTTCTACGCGTTTTTCTCTTTTCTCACCACCGAAATTTCCCAAAATGAGCACTCTCATCACAACCTTAACCCTTCGAGATTCACGTCGGCGGCGCAGCCGGTATCACGCCTGCCTGCCACCCAACAGGTCTTTGGTTCGGTTTTGCATGACGACAAAACTTTTTTGGAAAGTTTGTGTAAAGATGATATGATTTCTTTCTCTCCATATTTGCCCCGTCTAGACACGCTTCGTAAACTTTTTGAAGAATGAGAACGAATGTTCGATGGCAGATGGACACAGAGGACAACGCACTCTGAATTACACTGAACTTTTTTGCGTTTCGATTCGATTTTTTCCTTCCGCTTCCTCCCAAAACATAATAGTTCTCGAGAAGAAGAATTTGACACCCTCCTTCTCTCTTCACTCACTAAACTTTTGAATAACAAAATTTGCATATTTTGGCGGCGGGTGGTGGACAAGAGAGAGGTGGTTTCAAATTTCGTACAGATAATTTAGTCGTTTTGCAAAAATTTTTTTTGGGGAAAACTCTCGAGAACATTTGGAGTAGACTAGGCACAAATTTGGAAGTACTAAACGTGTTTTTAAAATCCAAAAACGTCAGATTTTAGGGGAGTTATGAGCTTTAGAACTTGACGGCCTATGAATCCAAGAATTGGAAAGTTAGGCCATTTAAGTTCCTGTCGTTGAAATTTCAAACTATCCTGAAAAATGTAGGTCACTAAAGTGAGTTCAAAGTTTGGTAATGATAGATTTCAGCAGTGTTTGTAGTCTTCAAAGTTGGTGGCTAGAAAACGAAGCCTGGGAAAATTAGATCACAAAAATGGTCTAGAAATAAATACCTGAGAAAGTTAGGCCATCTAGGGTTTGGTAGCTAGGTCACAAAAAGACGACCTAGGAATCTAGAGTGGGGGAAATTTCTGAGCATTTTAAAGTTTCCGTTCTAATTCTAGAAATATGATTTTCAAACTCTATTTCTAGAATCTTTTTTGAATCCAGAATCGTTCTTCCACTTCCCCCAAGCACACCAAACCCATATCTCATCTTCTGGATCAATCTCTTCAGAAGACATGTTCATCATCCAGCCTGACACTTTCCCTCTCCCTTTCCGTACTGTATTGGAGACGAGGCGACGGCGGCAAAACTCTTTTTATCGTCGGTGAACATCAATTTTTCACACCATCCGATGTATCTGTGTCTCTTCACATCACTCTTATCTCTCACCTGTCATCGCTTCATCATCAAAAGCGACACCTATGTATTGGAGGGGGTTAACCTGGCGCGATGCCAAGAGACAAGTGCGCGAGACCTTTTCGAGATTGGCAGCCCCTTCTCCAAACCGCCCATATTGACATGGATCTGAATTGACAGACACGCAAAGTCCGTATATATTGACACCTGTAATTAGGTATGTGTGAGAGAAGAGAATGAGACATGCGTTGAGAGGAGAGGGGGACGGCTCGTACTAACATCTATATAGGTAGCATTTAGGGTGAGAATTAGAAAAGAAAACGGGAGAGATTGTTATCTTAACTAGTTTGTTTGTGGTTTGGAGGGGATAGTTTTTGTGAAAATTTTCTCGCAGTTTTTGAATACAACATTTTTGAATTTGGCTTTTTGGTTACCCTTATTGGACTTTTTCAGTGTGACACTTATACGACGCTATATGGGTGCAGTCACATCTATTTGGCTACTTATGGGTACTATATGGGTACTATCACAAAAACAGTACCAATTCATTTATTATATGTCTTCTCATCTTTGATATTGTGTAACCGTATCCTATAGTCTCGTTAATGTTCTAAAACATAAATATTCATATTTTCAAATCTAGAGCTCTTTTTTTGTAGTTGTCAACTTTTCTGTACAGTTGTTCCCCGCAACAGAGGTACCAAACTTCCAGACGTGATATCTCCGGACCTAGGGTTTCTACAAAAGAGTTGTCAACTACAAAGTTGGAGATCCAGGTTGGAAATTTGGAACGATAACGTGCTACGGGACGATGTGACAAGCTCTTAAAGTTGACTAATTTCAGATCAGCGCCGCAGAGAGGTTTTTTTTCCGATTTCGAATTTTTTGGTTCCAATTTCTCAAAGTTTGAAAACTGTGCCTTTTCATTCATTCTATTCTCAAAAGATTTCAAAGAATTTTCCCCATATTTCAAAAATTTAAAGTTTCGGTTCTTTATTTTCGAGAAGCGCTCGTCTTTGATGATCTTTCTGCAAAAGTGTGACACCAGATTTTGTTCTACGTTCATTTCTAAATTCTAATTCCTGACGTTCTTTCAAATCCCCTTGCCCATCCCACCCCATTTTGATCTGAGCTTGTCTACTCCACCCTGATTCAACCTGACAGCAGGTACTCTCATCTCCCTTCTTAGATCCCTTTTTGCCGGTCTCCATCGAAACCTTTTTCTCTCCGTTCTTTATCCACTCAGTCAGTTGAAACCCGTTTTCCGGAGAGATCTTCTTCTTCTACCGCCTCTCCGGTCGGCTTTTGGTCGAATGACCATCTGGACTGGGCGCACCGTTATTGTTGCACCCAGCCGCCTGTCTCCTCCATGTCGTTACTTGATCCCTTCTCCGCCCTAAATTGGTGTCACTCATAATGATCGTTTCGCCTTCTTGTGTCTCCTCACCCAGTCATCTTACCTGTCTTCCTTATTTCTGAAGGTCAGAATGGATCCTTCTTCGTTTTATTTGTTTGTTTCGGTCTCTGAATTGTAAAATATTGGTCCGTCGTCACTTGTCAAACATCATGTTCTCTCTTGTGATGTTCCTGGGGAACAGAATTTCCTTGATGATGGGTTCGACACATTTTCTTCTGTTTCTAGATTTCGAGGCTTCTTATTTTTCAGAAATTATTGAATCGTCTAATTTTTCGAGACTCTTGAGTTTCTGAAGTACTTTATACTCATTTTTTTCAATTTCTGTTTCTCGAGTATTCCAAACTTTCAGATCTTCTGGTTACTTAAATCTAGACTTTTTAAATTCCAAGAATCCAGATTCCAGTATTTTTCATTCTTCCCGTTTTGAATTTTCGAAGTTTTCAGCTTGTTCGGTTTTCCGAATTTTGAACATTTGCAAAATCTAGGAATCTGAAACTTCCCGTCTTTATGGATTACTGTATTCTCATATTTTTGAAATTCTGAATTCTCAGAATTCCAGTTTTCTGTAATTGGATTATTCCTACTGGTCTAGAATCCCAATTCTCCAGGTTCCAATATTTTCATTCTACCAGGTTTCTGCTTTCGAAATCTTTTTGTATTTCTGAATTCATGAGATCCCGATGACTACAAATTGTCGAATTCCAACTTTCCAGAAACCAAAATGTTCAATTTCTAGGATGTCAAAATGTCTTGAATTCTGAACTTCTGATTCTGAAACTTTGGAATTTCATCGGATTCGAACTTGTAGGAAGCTAGATCCCACGTTTTCGACGTTTTTGACTTCTCCAGATTTTCAAAATTTGAAATTTTTGGTAATTGATATTCCCTGTTTGGGTAATAAACCATCTGACAGTATGCCCAAATTATAAAATTCTTGTCAAACAATCTGTCCACCCTCCTCCCTCCCCTTCTTTTCCAATTTCTGATTGTTAATCCATAAAACGTCAACAACAATAAGAGAGCTCCCTCTACCCAATACATATGGTCGGTAGAACCTCAAAACGATCATTCTGTATAATTCATGCAAATCGTCACCTGCTCCTTCTCCCTCTTATTCTTGCTCATCATTTCCGCTTTCATGCTCATCCACTGGTCCTTTTCTGTTTGTTTTGACTTCTGTTTTGAGTTGTTTTGGTATTGAAGTCCTAGTTTTTGGCCTAAATTTGGTTGTTTCAGGGTTGGTAAGGTTGCTCAAATGTTACCGGTGACAGTATAAATGTTAACTTTTTTTGACAACTTTTCTGTACCAATTCTCTTCAAGCTAGTGGCGACCTGAGAAGCGATGCCAATAAAAACATCCAATTCTCTTGATGTATCGTACTTCAGAAATCCATATCTTTCTGGAGAACATTTGTACAAAAACGTGGTAAACTACAAAATTAAAGATCTAGCTTTGAAAAAACTCAAAGCGATACATATCTACGGTGAGATGGTATATTACCAAAACAAGAAATCTCAATTACCAGAAACTTCAAATTTCGAAAAATCTGGGAAATTCAAAATGTAATAAGTTTAGAATCTTTGCAGCAATAACAGAATTTAGGAACTCTAGGATAGCGAAGTTGGATTACCCTAAAATTCTGCGGATTCAGAATCAGAACTTGAGGATTCCCAATGAATAGGACACCGAAAATTAGAATTCCAGAATTCTGTGATTCAAATTTTTTTTCGGATTTTGAGATCTGGTAACTTATGTATTTGGGAACCAGGAAAAGTTCAATTTTTCAATTTCAAAAATTTTAGTTCATTGGTAATCTGACCCGCCCTATCGAACTGTAAATCCTTTGTTTTTCCAAAATCAAATCCCAATTCCAAACCTTCGCAGGTAGCTCATTTCCCGTTCATTTCCCTCCCCCTTTCTCATTGAAATAATTCATCATCTGGCACTTAAATAGACCTCCCTCTCCTTATTTCAAACACCCCGTGGAGTCACCTGGAGAGATCGAGATTGCAGTTAATATATATTTATTACCTGTTCCCCCTTTCTCTCTCTCTTCATCTCTTTTCTTACGCCACAATGTCCCCCCATTC
This sequence comes from Caenorhabditis latens, assembly GCA_002259235.3. Lineage (NCBI taxonomy): Eukaryota > Metazoa > Nematoda > Chromadorea > Rhabditida > Rhabditidae > Caenorhabditis > Caenorhabditis latens. The sequence goes on along the minus strand of CM056092.1, from coordinate 5,282,218 downwards.
ACTCTTCATCTCCCCTCGTTCTTGTTTTTATACCTATTGCACAATACAGTACACATTGGATCATTCACCCTTTTTTGGCCCCTTTTTGTTGTGAAAAGATGTCATTTCCTTGCGTTTTTGTGACATCATTACATACTGAGTGCCCCCTGAGAATCAACATTTTTTGTACTTTTTGACCTCCTATGGCTTCCAAAAGTTGTTTTAAGAAGTTGCTTAATTTAGAAACTTCTACAAATTAAACGAAAACAACAGCAAACAAAAAACAACAAAAAGCTACACAAACCGCTTGTTTCTTCCAAATTTTATACCAAATTAGCTGCAATTTTTCGTGTTTTCCGCTCCCACGCCCCTCTCGCCTTCATTCCCACCCACTTCTCGTCGAAAGGCCTCTCCTTACTCTCAAATTGGCTCACATGTTTCTGCCCAGTTTATATATTTAAAATTCATCTGTATTCAGATGGTGTTGCTGGTTTCTGGAGTGGTTTTTAACTTTCGGAAAACCAACAAAATCGGCTCCGGGACGTTAAGAAAACTTGACGTTTCGAAATCATGAAGTTTCGACACTAAACGTGATGAAAATCACTGAAAAGTGTTCCTTTTTTCAGTTTTTTCTGAAAGTTTAGTACCGAAATTTCATGGTTTCGAAACGTCTGGTTTAAAATTTTCAAAGTTGCCAAACGCCTATTTTTCTTACCCCTTAAAGTATTAACAAAAATAGTGTTACACCTGAAAGAATTGAACCGGCGACCATCAGATCCGTAGTCATCGCTTTTACCCACTAGGCCACCTGAGCATGCGGGATCGACGCTGCGCCTTTGTTCGCAGCGCTGTCGCCGTGGCATCAAACAGCTCCCATGTTATACTGTAGAATCGTCTGGAACCCTGTCAACGTTCCCACCATATTTCTCTTCCTATTTTACGAGCCGTTCCCATTTTTCTCTTTCTCTCCTTCTCTATCGCTCTCTTCGTCCGAAATCATAAACATATTTGTACACATTCTCTCACTTTCAGCGTTTTCTTCTTATCATCAATTCCCCCCTCACAACCTCCAATTTATTGACTAGTTTCACTTGTTTACATTCGTTTTTTGTTAATTTCGTCTCATTTCATTCTCCCTCATGTAATCCCTCCCTACTCTGTTCTCGGTGCTTCGTGGTATCATCCCTATAGGTGATATACTGTTTGCCAAGTACTTAGTAGTGCCAAATCTATTTGCTAAACTGTTGACACACTTTTCGAAAACGTTGCTTCTTCTTCGGCCACCGCAGGCAGTGCTCGCGAGCCTCGCAGCGCTCCTATGTTTGCACTTTTTGGGACGGGAGGGCTGGCATCAAGCGTTACCTTTTTGTTGCATCCTTCAAAACTCCTCCTCCAATTCTTCCTCATTAATTACACTATTACCTACACTTCTCTTTTGTCTTGTTCTTTTTCGAAACTCCGCTTTTTTCTTTTTTCTTCTTCTTCTTGTGGGAGGCTGCGTACTGCCAGCACCCAGTTGTTTACTGTTGACAGTTTGAAGCGACCATCTTTGAGAGGGTGTAATGGTGCCAATGATAACCCTAGTTGACCATAATTTGTTGTGAATATTGTCCATGGCTAGATCTACATTTTTGTAGTTGATCTCTTTTCTGTACGGATTTTTTAGAGAAAGATATACGTAGCAAAGCAAAGTGCTGCACAGTCTCGATCGAAAATTTTAGTCGCTATGCTTTTTTGAACTATAACTTTCGAGGGAGAGCTTGTACAAAAAAGTTAACAAATACCAAATCAAAGTCCGAGGTGTGTAGATTATTAAAATTTATAAGATTAGACCAATTGGCTATACCTAAAAACTCACAGCATACGGACTACTTTTCCCTGAAAATTAGTTTTCGGAATATCCTCTAGACTAAGTTTGTGTAAGTTGCCAGATATAGAAAATCTGCATAATCTTTTCCTGCTACTTGATTAGGGGCCGAGCTTTGTTACTTTTGGATTTTTAGGCCACTAACTTTATGTAGCCTTAACTCCGCTCAGATCCAATGGTTTTCAAATTTCGAAACTTTAACAGATTCGTCGTTTCATTACTACTCCCTGACCTAACTTTCTCAGTTTTGGTTTTTTAGGCCAGCAACTTTATCTAGTTATAATTTTGTTTAAAACGAACGGATTTGAGTTTGAAACGCTTTGACAAAACCGTTATTATCAAGTTTTTAATACTAGAACCGCGAAGTTCTTCAGTGAAGTTCCTCATTCGAAAATCTATATCATTGTTTCTTTTTTCCAAATGATTTTCGATGTTCTAGAAATTTCCCGAAACAATAAAAAGCAACATAATATTTATTTTGTCATTTCCTCACTCTCTTATCAGTGTTCTTCCAGAATTTCACAATTCCCCTTGGCTCTTAGTTGTTCTCTCTCTATAGGTCATCCATTCCATTCCCAAAATACTATATTCCCAGCAAAAAAACCGTATTATTATGGCTATTCGAGCCCAGGTGCTCCCCCTCTCTCCATTATTTGTTTATTTTCCATCGTCATATCAGCGCCTAATCACTCGTCCAAACAACTTCAACAATAGGGATTTCGAACAGAGCACTCCTTATTCTCGCTTCTTCTTGTCCCCTGGGATCACTGATTCTGATTCTTCATTCTAAAATCCAACGCCTTCTTCTCCTTCTTCTTCACTTTTAATCCTAATTTATTCACATCAAAACTCTGGAGCCTGTTGCTTCTTCCCTCTTCTTCTCTTCCCTTTTTCTTTTCTAAGTTAACCTTTGTCTTTCTCTAATTCTCTTCCTCTCACACACTATTTCTCTCACTCTATTCTTCCATATTCCCCTTCATATTTATCATTCAAATATGTACTTCTTTTACTATTACTACTACTCTTCATAATTAAAAACTTCAAAATGACATATTCAGAGATTTCTCAAAAGAGAATAGGGAATTCCTATATTCCTTCCTCTTCTTTTCTTTTTCTCTTTTTCTTCTTTTCGTTCGAAACATTTCCGTTCAAAGGACGAGACCGTCTCGAGTGCATGCACACGAGATGAGTCATCTATAGATGGTATGTTTCGAAAGTGAGAAGAACTTTCCATAAAAGGAGAAAAAATGTCTTCTTCTTTCTTTTTTCGCTCTGTTCTTTTTTCTTTGAAACTGGTAGATTTCATGTCAAAACCAGAATCAATCGTGTCAAAAAACTTTTGAAAATCATTATCCGCCAGAAAAATCGAACCAAAAACCCTACGATCCTCGGGCATCCGTGTTATCCATTAGGCCACTAGGCCGCAGATCCTGCGTCGATCCTAGACAGGTGGCCGAGTGGATCTAAGGGATTTTGGGTGGATAGATAGGCTCAAAACCTTTTACCCTATTTTGAGCTCAGATCGAACTCTGAATACACATGAATATTCTAGATTCTTGTTTTTGTTGACCCTCTCCATCCCCCTTTCTCTCCATTTTTTCCGCGTCCTGTTGAATCCTTTATTCTAAACCTTCTAAATTATTCGTTCACCCCCATTTGTACACTCTCAACAACTTTCCCACGATGGAATTCTTCATTTTTTGCCCCGTTTTATTCATCTCAAAAATTGAAAAGAAAAAAATCATTCCATCACTTCTTTTTTTGTTCTGACCTGCCCCTCTTCTCTCCGATGATTTATTAAACGTTTCGTGACACATAACCTTCCCTTTTTTACCCATTTCGGGGGGTTGAGCAATTTTGGAAACACTAAGCCCCACATCGTTTTGATTCCTTCTTTTTGTGTTTTTTTCTATTTTTATAAAAGAAAAAAGATTTAAAATTGGATGGCATACTGTAGTCGGCATCTAGTCCATAACAAAATCACAACTTTAACATACTTGTGAACCTGGCCGACGCGTAACTCGCTTCAAACTCAATATTGGGAGCTGAAAAATATACCAGAAAGTAGATTTCGACGGGTTCTATGTCTTACGACGTGCCAGATGGCTATTTGTTGATGTGACGCGGGCCGAGCTAGAATGGCTTTTTTGGTCAGTCTCTTGTTTTAGCACTTTTTCCCTGCCCGCGACCTATTAAAAAATCACCATTTGGTCCGTATTATAACAGAGACATAGAACTCGCGGAGATCTACAGTTTGGTATATTTTTCAGCTCATAATATGGAGTTTGAAGCGAGTTACAGCCGCACACACCATTGTCACAAAAGGTTCACACGTTGAACAACTTTATCTCAAGACAGCCACAACTTTTGGTTAACAATAGTGGGACACAAGCTTACTACAACTCAACCTCACGGCACCCACAAGTTGTATGCAGGACGAACACAACTTAACCACAAGCCATCCCACTCAAACTTATCACAAAACATGCGCAAACTTTCCGCAACTTTGTCTCAAGATAGCCACAAGCCAATCCCAAGACCCACAAGCTATGGTACCGATCCACTACCCTTTTCATTTTTTCTCCTAAATTTTGAATATTCCAATGTTTCTTTCAAATCCTCGACCTCCCAATACGTCTCCAATTTTATCCTGTTCCGCTTCCGTGCCCACCGCTCCTGGCTCCCCGCGTCGCCAGCCCCCCCTTCTCATTTTTACTCTCTCCGGAAATGCACGATTATCCTTCCGTTTATACTCCGAATCGAAACTTTTCATCTTCGTCCCCGGAGGACACTTCTCCTTTCTTCCCTTTTATCTTTCAACTCATTTTTTTGCTTTTCAGGTTCAACTCTCCCTTTATTTTTATCTCGTTGGACCCCTTTGCTCATTCAAAATGAGCGAGAGGCGGAAGGACAATCCGTTACGTCTCATCGCTGTTCTACATTTGTTTTTAGCTGTTTTAGTCAATTGTGAGTTGATATCAAATCTGGCGTGCCTTTGACGCTTTTTTTTGCAGGTGATATCCAACCCAGATTCTCATGTTACAATCACTACCTCGCTGGAATTCATAGAAGTTCAGTCCTTCCGATCGCTGGACATCATCACTCAATCCAGTCAAATGTTCAATGTATATTCGAAAATGACGTGGCATTCACAGAAATCCACTCGGCATTGGAGAACTCTCATCAAGTGATGGCGAAGAAATCCGTCAATTTTCAGTAAGTGGAAATATCTCCAAAACCGAGCTACGTAGGAAAAAAGTTGTCAACTGCTAAAATAGAGGAAATGAAATTTTCTACAATTCATTAGTTGAACATTTTTTGAGACAAGCAAAGCTTCCGGAGATACAAGCGTTCGAAGATTAGGGAGACGCAGAGAAGCAGACACTCTCATTTCTCTGCGTCTCTATTCTTCTGCTTCTCGATACAAAAGAAAAACTCCATCAATTTTCAGAGTACTCGACCTATACCATCTCCGAGAACTCGTCCGTCGTTCCCAGTGCACCCAAACCCTGACTGTCAACTGGAAGAGTGCTCCTGAAGCAGGGAAAGGAGGGATTCGAGTCGTCTCACTTCTCAATGAAACAACAAGAATCGAGTATAGTGGAGAGGAACGACAAGACTTTCTCTTCGATGAATCATTCGCTGGTGTCCGACATCTGATTCCAGATGAAGATGACTACGAATTCAATCCAACCGTCACGACGACTCGTCTCCTCTGCAAACATATCGCCCAACCGGAATGTCTTGTTCGAGGAAAATTTGAAGTGGATTTGGAGGCGAATCTCGAATGGAATTATGCATTGGCATTCAAAACTGATACAACAAACCAGACACTTTTCTCACTTCGATCCGGGGATTCCATTTCTGAAGTCCGTTTGGAGAACGACTTCTTCATCCGAGCAGATGGTGGAGTCCCAGTTGCAGTCAGCCATTTGTCAGATGCCACGTGGCATACTGTAATTGTGAAACACAGTGAACCGGATAGTCATTTCTTGAAAATTGATGATTTCCCAGAGATAGAACTGACAAAATCGATTAGTGATGATACGGATAAGTGAGTTTGATTCAAATTTATTATAGAATGAAAATTATAAACGAAATTTTCAGAACTGTCACCTTGACAATATCCGTAAATGGAAATATTCAACTGATCGATCCAACAGATACAAACGATGACTGCATGTACAGTTTTGATAAGCCACAGAAGAGATTGCAGGAGTGAGTTTTTCAGTTTTTCACAGTAGATCAAAAGTTCAGAGCCCAGTTTTTCATACTAGTGAACAAAAATTTCAGCCAATTCCCGTCCTTAAAATTGCCTCTTATTTTCAGAACTGTGAGCACCCGATCGATGTGTGTTGGCTGTGGATGTTCGAAGCTGAGTGGAACATTCGATGGATTGAGTAAATGTGATGAGGAAGAGGAGGGAGCATTCAGTTTAAGAAGAGATCTAGATAGACTCTCGTTCCTTCATTTCGAAGATTCATTTGATGTTGATTCGAATGGAGCAGCCATTCCAGCAATCTCCACAAACTTCAAATCGGATTCAGATGTCGGTTTGATTTTCTTTGGTTACTGGCAGAATTTTAATGGAAAAGGGCGTCTTCAAGTGTATTATCACTATAATTCCATCTCTGCAGTCTACTGTAAACATGCTGAAGAAAAAGATGAAGAATGTTCTGGATGCACTTTGAAGAATCCACGTGGATTTGGAAGGGATGAATGGATTCAAACGATACTTTGGGGTGGTGGAGATGAGATATTCCTGGCAGTCGATTCATCTGTTTGTCGTCTTCAATCGTCTGCTAACGTCAGTTTGGCAGAAGTTTACGCAATCCCTCAGATATCTCAGGGGGCGGGGCTATTTGTCGGTGGAACGTGGCATGAGAAGAAGCGACGTGGATTGTATCGATCGGAAGCCGAGCAGAAGTACTTTGAGAATACGAGAGAGAAGGCGCCAGTACTCAGAGGATGTGTGAAGGATGTGTTCGTTCGAGGAGCCAAAGTGGATATCTCATCGAGTTTTGAGGCTCAGAAAGAGGCGATGCTCAATGAAGTATACGATTCAAATGCGTTCGCAGTGAGGAAGGATTGTCAGAAGTGTACGCCGAGTTGTTCGGAAAACACGAGATGTAGATCACAGGGACCGTTGCAGTCGTCTCCGATGATTTGTGATTGTGCTGATGAGTTGCAATTCAATAGTTCCGAAGGGATTTGTGAGAAGAAGAGAGGTTGGTTTCTTTGATTTCGTGGGTAGGATTTCGGTGATTTGAGTTGAAAATTTGAATTCAAGCTTTGGTGTTTTTTTTTTTCGAATTTTTAAGATTCTGAAATTTCGAATTTTGTGATTTTCCAGATTCCAACATTCAAATTTTAAACTTATTTTCTGAATACCTGATATCGTACCTTTCCTTCTACTTTCGAAATTCTCCGATTCTGAAATTTTGAATATGGGACTTTTCTCAATTCCAGAATTCTTCAGATTTAGAGTTTCTTGAACAAATTCGTGGTTTTCCAGATTTCTGAGGCTTTAAAAATTCTTGAATTCTTGGTTTTTGAATTTCCAGATTTAAAAACTCTACTATGTATCACAATTTCTTGAAAATTAGGATTTCAACAATTTTGGAGTCTCAAATTTTAAAACAGTAGGACCAAGAGATTACTAAATTTTCAACCTTCGAATTCTGGATTTTTACGATTACTTTTTACCCAAAACCTGAAATGTTGAGTTGATATGTCTTCAGAATCTCTAAATTCTGATTTTCCTATCTCTCAATTTTTTAAATCGGCGATCCTATCTCAATTTTCGTTCCAAACCACGTAACCCAACCTCCTCAATTTTCAGATTCCACGCCAGTTGCCCTGTCCACTGCATTCCTATCCCAAAACCAAATCGTCTTGGATATCCAGAACACCAAGGCAGTTTTAAGCAAGGTCTGGCTGAAATTCGCCCTTCCAAAACAGATAAATCAAGCACAGAGGATTGTGGAGTTCAACTCTCATCGAGAGACATTGTGAGTTCTTTTTTTGAATGGGTTACTGTATCTCAAAAACTAGAAATGATAGGGAAAAATGTTCAATTAGTCAAATGAAGATCGAAAATTTTTATATATTTTATTAGTTGACTTCGTTTTGATTGGGTTCAAAACAAAAAAGTTATGAGCGTTCGAAGTTTGTGGAATAGGGAAAGAGACGCAGAGAAGCAGACACTCTAGCTTCTCTGCGTCTCCACTTTCTTTTTCTTCTATTTCAGTTTTCTTACTTCTGACTTTTTAGATTCAATATCAACCTAGAAACCGATGGAACTCTCAACGTACAACTCCACGGGCAGGACACTGCTTCTCGTATGTCTTTTCCTACTGTAACTTTTCTCTATTTCTGTTTTTTCCAGGTCAACTGGACCTCCTGGACGATCGTGTCCATCTTCTTCAGCTTCAACGTCGGACACCGATGGGTACACGACACTCGGCGAAGAAATATGATCTTTATGTGAGAACTAGATTACTGAAACTTGTGAAAACTAAATATTTTTCAGATTGATGGCTGGCATACTGTAGTATCAGACATCGGAAAATTGGTGTTGAACAATGTGTCAGTGTCAGCTGCAGAGACGGAAGACGAGTGGAGTTCTGTTATTGTTCATGGTAAGATTGGAACACTTGGAGCTCCTCCTTAACAAATGAAAATTTTCAGATTTCGGTCTATCCTACGAATACGATGAGCACTTTGCTGTCCTCCACCCTTCGAATGTGATACATCAAGTTGATTTACACTCCCAACTCCTCCCATATCAAATCCGTGCTCCTGATCTTTCGAAATCTGGAATTCTTGATGATTCTCTTTGGGAAAAACCAGTATTTACATCTGAAACCGAGGGCGCAGCTCCGATTCTGGAGTCGTCGCCTCACGGAGATATAGTGGATTTTACAGCAGATATTATTGAGCCAGAGCAGCTATGTAAGTTGATGTCATAGCCCCTTCTATCCGTCCAACAATCTTCTTTCAGTATCCGCCCGTTGGATCCTCTACTCTGTCGCCCTCACAATCCTCCTCTGCCTACTTATCCTAGTATGCGTTGTCTGCTATTGGTGTGTCCTCCGACCGAGATCAATGCGAAGAACTGATAGTGGATCTCAAAGAACCATAATGAGAGACAGTCCAGACTATGCTCCAGTCAAAATGAGAAGGGAGAGTCTGAGTGGAGTCTCGATGGGTGATGATGATGGATCAATCGGAACGGATGATACTGATCTACAAGCCTATCGAGATATTCCATCACATCGTGTCAAGATTTATAGGGAGTCGGTGAGTACAATCATCAGAATTCACATCCAACCAAATATATTTCTAATTTCCAGATGGTCTCGATACTAGTCCCCTCAATAGACCAACCAGCTGAAGCTGCAATTGTAAAAAGAACAAACTCCACAATATCAGATCAAACGTCAGTCCGACCGCAGGATTCACATGCTCCACTGGTTAGAGTGAATGATGATTAAAAGTTTTTTCTATTTTTCAATTCTCTTCCAAAAATCGTTCAAAATCCCATTGTTTTCTTCTTCTATTTGATCCTCAATCTCTGTTACGGACCGGTTAAAATGACCATTTGTTTTCCCCCCTCTCTCCCGGATATATCTCTTTTTTTAGTTACTCTCAGAGTGTGTGTGTGCCAACAAATCGCTTTCTTTTACAGCTCGCCTTGGATTTTTAAAACCAAATATTTCAATGTTTTTAATTTTGGATACGGGTTATTGTTATTCTGCAAAATTTTAAATGTTTTCTATTCATAATAAAGATGTTATTTTCACTGGATTGACGGGTTTTACAGAGATCGGCTCTAACAGGGTCTCCGGAAATGCCTGCGATCTGGCGACTTAAAAAGGCGACCATTAGGGTTACGGTAGGCTTTTTGGCAACATGCCAGAGCGAATTTTCTTGCTATTGCGGGTCGAATTTTCGGAAAAATTTTCAATTAAATACAACGAGGAGATGTACATGTACCAGTCTGCTCAAATAATTTTCGTTAAAAGCCCAATTAACGGAGATATCAGTGGCTGACGCGACGCGACCGCAGCGCCTACTCAAAAACCCGCGAAAGTAAATTCAATTACTGATCAAAGTGTCAAAGTTTTACAATTCAGAATTCAGGTTTCCAAATACAAAGCTCATGGATTTTCATTTTTCCCCTCACTTTATTCCGAAATAAAAATCAAAGAGTTCACTAGATTGGGCCTTATTTTCTCTTCGATTTCTGTGGTGCATCCTTCTTATTTCTTGTCGATTTCTTATTCCTCTCCGAGTTTTTCACAGGTGTTCTCGTAGAATTCACATTCCGTTGTGACACTTTTTTCGCCGGAGACTTCACACTTTTAATCGACTTTTTCGATTTTTTCCTCTTCATTGGAGTCACTGAATCAGCCTGATCACTTCGTGGATTCTGTTTCGGTTTGGAGTCATTTGGGGGCGGGGCGAAGTAGGCGGAATCAGTTTTTTGGAAAGCAGGAGGCGGTTTTGAAGTGGAGTAGGAAGATTTTCCAGTCTCCATGTAGACGGAACGGACTTCTGGTTTCGAAGCTTCTGGAGCAGGAGATTCACCATACGGTGGAGTCTTCGCCTCGTCAGATTTTACAGCTTTCATCGACGAAGTTTTCTGAAAATTACATAGAAAGTTTTCTAGGTTTTTCGGCTCTCACCTTCTTCTCGGATTTTCTCGATTTCTGCTTTTCCTTGCTACTCTTTGAGCTCTTTTTCTTCTCCGATGGCTCTTTTCTCTGGCTTTTTCTACTTCCCTTCTTCGATCCATTCCTATTCGATCCCTCCATTCGACTTGATTTCACTTTTCTCTGACTTCCTCTCTTTGATCCTTCGCCTCTTCTGGAGCCATCTCGTCTGGAGCCATCTCTTCTGGAGCCTTCTCTTCTAGAGCCTTCTCTTCTGGAGCCATCTCTTCTGGAGCCATCTCTTCTGGACCCCTCTCTATCCCTATTCGAACCTTCCCCTCTACTCGATTTGATCTTTCTCTGACTATTCCCTTTTCTAGAACTTTCCATTTTACTCGCTGAAACTCCCTTCTTACTTCCTCGCTTGCTCCGAGAGCTTCCTCTCTTACTACCATCTTTTTTCTCTCTTTTACTTCTGTGACTCCGTTTGCTTCTCTTACTTTTCTTCATACTTCGCTGACTGTTTTTACTCTTCCTTCTTCTACTACTGTTCTTTTTGTCTCTTTTCGATTTTCTCGATTTCCTTGAACGTTCACTTCTTTCTCTTCTTTCACGTTTCGAACGCATCGATTTCTTCGATTTTGACCCACGTCTTCTGAAAATCTCCCGATGACCAGCGGTGCAACCGATGGAAATGACAACACCGGTTGCTGTGACAGTGGCTGCGAAACACACTGAAACGGACGGTTTTTCAGTTTCGGAGCAAAGCTACTCACAATAATTCACTGCATCTTGCATCTGTTCAGAGGGAAAACTCATTTTGATATCGGTTTAAAAATAGAAACTGAGAGATTCGAGTTATTTTACGGAAAAATACTTTTATTTTTATGAACTCTTTTTCCAAAGTTCATAACGTTCAGTTTCTCGAGGATTGTCGTATCTTTTTTGCTGTTTGGTATGGAGATTTTTTCGCTTTAATTAAGTTTTTTTTTCAAATATTTCCATTAATACTCAAATTCCACTACAGATTCCAGTTAAATCTCATCGTTTATTCAATAAAAATGAGAACCTCCACGTGGCTCACACTCGGAGTTTGATGTGCAGGTTATCGCTCTACAGTAACGAAATTCAAATTTTAAAAACACTTTTTCTTTTCCTTTTTCAATAAAAAAAGTTTTCAGCTCAAAAAATCTATATATTTTTGTTTTCCAGGGTAATATGTCCTTTCCAACACTCCAAGTCCGCCCGAACGAAAAGAATCCGAAAGTTTTGCGAGCTCATGAGGTGATTTTTCGTGTTTTATACCATAATTATGCTGTAAACTTGTTCAGTTCCTCCGCCAATCCAACCAGCTCGTCGAGCGCAATTTAATCAACACGGAAGGAAGAAAAATGTTGGCGAAAATGTTAACGACGATGGTTACAGAAGTGAAAGGAATATACGCGTTGGACGAGAAGAGAGCAGAACTCACAAAAAGCGGAAAACTGCTCGAAAAACTGAAATCAGCTCACCAAACTTCGATGGATGTCATGGAAGATCGGTATTTATTAGCAGAACTCGGGCGCCAGGTTCAAGAGAAAAAGTTGGATTATCAGCGGTGAGTTTTCTCTACTTTTCAATTAGTTACCATTATGTTTTCACAGAAACTACTACGAATGCGATTATCTTCGCAAGTCAGTGCAAGCCACCAATGCTGAAGTTCGCCGGGAGAGGGAAGCGAACGAGAAACGCCTCAATGGTACAAAAAAGTCGACTGAAACATTGATTGCGAAAAGTGCTTCGATATTGAAGCTGCTCGAGAATTCTACGGATGTTTGCAAATTGCGAACAATGGAAGAAGAGAAACGGATTCTTGGAGAGGAAGTTGATGAGTTGAGAGACGAAAAGAAAGCTCTTGCTGATGATATTCGTACGAAGAAGGCTACTTGTAAGTGAATTAGTTAGAATTTCTTACTTACTGCCTGTTTTCAGTGAAATCCGAGTCGAAGAAGCCGTTCAAAAAGATGGTGATCGAGTGTGCGAAACACTACGCTTTATGTGAAACGCTGACTCCGAAGCTAATGAAATCGAAGAAGAACTTGCAGCTTCTGAAGGAAGAAGAGGAGAGCCGACGAGCTTGTGGAAGTCTGGACGAGACGATGCAATTCGATCGGTCGTTTGTTCTGGCTTCGGTTTGTCGATTGATTCCATTTGAATAATTTTCATTCTCCCTTTTTCAGATGGATAAAGACACAACTGCTGAAAACACTGCTCGTAACGCTGCTGCTCATAACGAATCTGTGCAAAAATCTTCCTCTCGATCGACTTCATTCAATGAAAGTATTCAACAAAATCAGACAATGGAAGTTGAAGAAGAACAAGATGCCTCACATCACAGTGAAAATTCACGCGATGGAAGTACCGAAATGCCGCCTGTCCCAGTTGAACCAACACCGACTCCTGTGGTCGTTCCAAAGCCTACTCCAGCGGTGTCGCAGGTGGCTCCAGTGGTAGCAAAGCCGGCTCCTGTAACATCGAAACCAGCTCCTGTAGCAGCGAAACCGACTCCAGTAGTAGCGAAACCAGCTCCAATTACTGCGAAACCGGCTCCCGTAGTAACGAAATCGTATTCAGTGGCTACAAAACCAGCTCCAGTAGCTGCAAATCCACCAGCTGAAGCTACTCCAAAACGTCGTGAGAGTATGGTGGAGACGCAAAGAGTTATACCAAGAGAACCAAGTCCAGAGCCAGAAGAAGAACCAGAAGAGGAAGATGCAAATCGTTCCGTCGATGTTATGGATCAAGGAGAGGATCAAGAAGAAGACGTCGAACCGATGGAAACAGAAGAACAACCGGATGTCGTGATTCCGCCGTCTCCCGCTCCACAGGAGAATGTAGATATCAAACCATCGGCTCCCGTAGTTCTTGATATCAGTCGTAAGTAACTACAGAAAAATTCCTGAAAATAAGAAAAAAATTTCAGACCAAGAAGATAGTCAGAACGATGTGGAGATGAGAATCGGTGATGACGAAGTGCTGAGTGAAAACGGGTCGAGTCGAAGCGCCAGTTTCAATTTCAACTTTTTCGGAAACACAAAAGGAGGTGCTGGAGAGGTTGTTGCCAACGATACAGACGGAAGTGAGTTTTCTCTTGAAAAATTTAACAATTTCGGAGTAAATCTATCTGTTTTCGCTGCCAATACATAATTTTTTCAGACTTCGATTTCAATTTTGGCGGTGGTGACGACGTGTCAACGAACGGATCCGGCGGCGCTTTCGACTTTCTAAATTGTGGCGGAGGAGACGAAGGACAATCGAATAATAATGAAGCAGATCCATTCGGTTTCGGAGCGAATACCGGTGGAACTGGAGGTGGCGATATGTCGTTCAACTTCAATTTCGACGGTGATAATGAAGGAGGAACCAGTTCGGGCGCCGGTGGAAATAGCACTTCTTTCTTCAACTTTTAGGATAGAATGTAATAAGTTATAATGCTCATGTTAAATAAATCTCATGTATCATTTATTTATTTTTTAAAAATATAAAAGTCGGGTTTCATTCGAGGAGAGATCAATTAGCAAAATCCGAGTGACACGTCCATCCCTCGCACTTATGAAAGTGTCCATGACTCGATCTCACTCGCTCATTTCGATGATCCACGACATGTCCACCATTATGAGGATTTCCGTTGTAATATGTATAGTAAGGATTATGAACGTGATGATGCCACATGTCCGGTGGAAAAATGCTCACATATTCTTCTTGTTGGCAATGGGAAAGTTTAAAAAATAGGAGAATAGAAGCGAAATAACGGAGGAAAAGCTTCATCACTGATTATTATGGGCATTGATATCTTGTTCGTCTAGCCGTGGCAAAGTGATTGATTTGTTGTTTTTTGTAACGCCTTCATAACGCGGGAGACCGAAAGTTGTTTTAACCAAAAGATGATTCCGTTATCAAATTGTTCATCAATATCGGTGATCATCGATAGCGCAGTCATTTGTTCGAAAATCAAACATCCATTTTTCGAGGGGAGACAGTGCAGAACAGACCGACCCATTGCATGCTTTATTTTCAATTATCACATTTTCCGAAGATTAAAAGAAACCCGGGGTTACAATAAATTAGTTATAATTATTTTCATACATAAATTACTTATTGAGCATCAGGACAAGTTGTTGAACATTCGGAAGAGCGGCCACCGCTCGAGATTCTTCATCGTACGTCTTCGAGGCGAACGAGTTGACACGTGTGAACACGTCGATGACACGCTTCCTAACGGGCGACAGAAGAATCGCTTCAGTCTCGGCAACACCAATGTAGAGAGTGTAGGCGTCGCGAATCTGCAAAGAATCAGTATAGTCACGTTGTCTGAGAAGTCACAGTTGGATCCTTGTTACAAATAACTATACTCACGCAATCAGAACTGTATCAGTCGAAATCAAAGAATCAAGACATCGACTCCGCCCACTGTTACGGTTCTCTATTTAAAAATGAAGTCAAAACACAGATTTTTCAAAAGTTGTTACTTTCCAAAATGAATTCTCTCTTCTACATTCTTGTTCTGCTGTCACTGATCACTATTACGTCATCCCAACTATTCCACACATCGCCAGAAGTGCTGTCTAATCAAGTCTACAATCCATATCATTCCTACAATGGATATGGACATACTCAACATCACCACGGCGGCGGACACGTTGTTCATCACGATAATGGAGTGAGAGCGAGTCATGGATTCTTCACGGTTTGTCGTGGATGGACATGTCATTCATAGATGGATTTTCGGGTTTATGATTGGAATTAATTGATCTCATTTGTTTTAAATAAATGTTTTTAAATGGTCTTCGAAAGATTTTTGAGGTTTTGCAACAAACCTCCACAAATTTACTTCCAACATTCCGATACGCTTGAGACGCCACATCCTTCAAAACTCCGGCCGCCAATTTCGGATGTTTGCTCAACTCGAACCCTTCTTGTAGTCTCTGAAATTGATTTTTTAGAAATCATTTCCTGAACTTCATATTTACCTCGTCTTCAGCAAGATCAATCCACTCTGCCAGTGCTCCAATCATCAGTTGGGATGCTTCGTGAGCCAATCGGAATGTCGCGACTCTTAACTGCTGATCGAGTACACGACGAGAATCTCCTTCGTGTTCGCGCATTTCTATGGGAACCTGGAATCTCATTGATGATTTTTAAAGTAGGCGAACCTTTCTTACTGTAGTAATCAGCTCCAAAAGTGTGTTATTCGTGCTCAACTCAAACCATTTCGAGTTGGAATCAAATAAAACATTGGTGAACTTCGAGAAGTCGATCGAAAAGTCTTTCGTATTGAGAGCATCGGACCTAGAACTGATTTTATGGTTTTGAAATGTGTTATTCACTCTTCACACCACCTCAAAACATTCTGACGATAAGGAGCTGTTTGCTCGCGAAGAATAAGCAAATGTTTGACGACAAACAGGTGAGCGTCGAGTTTTTTGCTCCATCCTTTAGCGGGTGCTGGCGTCGCCAAGATAGCGTTTGAAGCTGTTTGAAGTGATTCGATGCAGGCGAAAAGCATGTCACGGGCAAGCGAATGGAAGACTCCAATCTGAAAGTATAAGTTGATAATAACACATTTTGAAACATTTTCTTCCGGTTTGAAAACTATTTGAGCTGGTACAACAGGATGTGAAAGACATATAAAAGAGCTGGGAAGCTCCCAAAAATTCAGTTCACTCTTCAATTCTTACTGCTAAAATGAAGATGTTCGCCGTTCTTCTTCTAGCTCTTCTAACTATCGAACCTAATATTGCTTCACCAGCGATTCACCCAAGTGTGACTACTGTAGGTTTTGACAAAAATGTGTTTATATCTTTTCTAAGAATTTCAGACTGATTGTAAAGTCTCCGAGGAGAAGATCCGAGAAATCGTGAAGCAAGCTATTGCGATTGCACTGGAGGAAATCAAGCTGTCAGATATAGTTTCTGGGGACGCTCTAGTTAAAGAGGAAACTGATGCTCAAGATGGTGAAAAAATCGATCGACTCGAGTTGAGTTTCTGGAAGAAACTGAAGCATGGAATCGATAAAACTTTGAAGAAGATTGAGGACGGAGTTGTTGCTGGTGTCATTGGTACGCTTACTGGCAGTATCGTTGGTTAATTTTTTTTGTTCTCCCAATGTCGTATAAAATATACTATACTTCTTCTTTTCTTGAATCTTGTGAAAAAAGCGTTCCTCCTTCTGTGCACTTTCTCAGGTTACTGTAGATACAATGATCCAGAAATAAGGGAAGCACCTTGAAGGTAATCAAAAAAGCTGAAACCAGTCGTGCCTTGTTTTTGTTATTTTCTCTTATCAATCAGCAACAAAATTAAGAACAAAACTCATTCTATACTCATTTTCTGCAGCTGATACTATGAATTTCTACGCTCTCTTTCTTCTATTCTTGATTTTCATAGCATCTGCATTCGGTACTCACAAAACTATCACGAAAGTTAGCTCTAATGGTCAGGTAGGTACAGAACTAGAGTCAGAGCCACATCCAGTGAACAAATTCCAGGTTCGATATGTTGAGGAGCCCGATTTTTGAATTATTTCATTCAATAAATGTTTTTTCCCCATTTTTTTGAGGCTTTGAACTCAAACTCACATCCAAACATGGGAAAATCTTCGACAGACACATGACGGTTCTCCGAACAGTTGGATACCAGAGACAGTGTTGATCGATTGTTGTTGTAGTCGTGAATTCGACGCCTTCTTCCTTTTCTTTTTGCTCTTTCTGCTCGCTCTCGATTTTTCGAATCATTTGGAGCATTTGCGGGTAGGCAATATCTCCAGAAGCTGGACGATAGGCGCCTATATCGTTTTGAGCGTATAAGCCAGCGCTAAAATTGAACAGTTAAAGATGTTAATTTAGATTTTTGAATAATATACCGATGAACAATTCTCTCCGCAATATCCCCGACCAGTTCACTCATCACCGCCACAAATCCAGCTCTTGGATTCAATCCCGAAACGTTTGGATCCTGATTCGCATCATCTCCAAGAATCGATGCGACCATTTGCAACGAGCACCGATTTTCAATCATCTCCACTTTAATCATTGTACACAACTCGGCTAAAGTCTCCAGATGTGGATTATGAACGATTCGAGGGCGGAGCATATCGTAGAGTGTACGACACATTTGTTCAGCAAAAGTCTCGAATGGATGAACTTGTTGTTGAGTCTGTTGAGAAGTGAAGACAGATGTGATGGTCGACATTGCAGGACTGATTCTTCCGTCAGTCGACATTTTTCTATCGTCATTATTATTATGGGTAACAAAGAACTGACGGTAGAGACGGTACTCGTCATCGCAAGTTCTCAGCATGAAGGTGCATGCATCACGGGTTAATCGGCAGGTAGATTCCGCGTGCGTTCTGAAAATTTGGACATTTTGGAGAAACTATTTATTCGAAAAATAAATTTACGTAGATAAACTTGAGAGTGTTGACTCGAGAATCGGGCCGAGCAACTGGTGTCTCTTTGCAAAATAAGCATACTGACACTCCGCGAGCATTTCCTCGAATTCTGGTAGCGCTGCGAATCGTTGTTCCACCACATTGATAGATGCTCTGAACTTTTGAAAACTTTATTTCTCAAACTAAAAAAAAAGAAAAATCTCAAAATATGTGGGAAGAGCGGCAATGTGTAAGTAAACCGTAAAGAAAGCAGTTCACTTTTTGAAGGTGCACTCTTCTCTACGATTTTCGGACAGTAATTTGACCCAAGCTCTATCGGGGAAGAGCGAATCAACTCAAACTGCCCGGACACAGCAAGGGGGACACGAACTCCCGCTTCTCGCGCGTCACACGAAAACGTTACCAATCGGACACCCACTCACTTGACCACTGCCGCCTTCGACGCAAATACACCGTAGAGTAGTGCGAAAGTGTCCTCGTCCTGCCCGCCTCGCCCGATTTTCTCGTAGTCTGCCTCCAATTGTGCTTGCCGATCTTTGACGTCATTGAAGCAGGCGTCGAGATCAGCGAGCACTGCTACACGAACCCATGTCATAGCTCTACTGAGACATTGCTCGAATTTTGCGATATACGCTTCAGATTCTTTGTATTCTGGGTGAGCACGCAGATAGGTGAGACATTCATCGATAGAGACAAGTATCGCAGCGAAGGAATGACCAGTAACCATCAATTTTGCGACGGAAAGCTTTTTCATAATCGCATCAGCTTGCTTGAAATAATAAAGATTAGTTTTGATAAGCTGTGATCCCGTAGAAAGCGATGTCTGTTCTGCGAGAGCACGATCACAGGCGTCATGAAGAGAACAAGTTCTGCTCGACACAGATTCATAAGAATCACGGAGTTCCTTCATGGTTTCTCTAGAAATATCGATTTGCTTCTGTAGCACTCGATATCTTTTCATATTTGCCCGAATCGCAGTGATCTGAAGCTGAGAAATTTTTAAAAGCACATTTTCAACTTCAAATTCCTACTTCTGGAGGGAACATCAACTCGGCTAGCTCCTTTTCTCGTTTCTTTACATTTTGAAGACTCGTCGATATCAAATCAAAGTCTTCCTCATCATCAGAATGAGCTTCAGTCTCATTCGTGGCTTCAGGCAAACCCCACGTTGCTGCTTTCGCCGCAAGGATCTCTACGGTTTTCATATGATCCAAATCCATCTGGAATTTGAAAAAATAAAAATATTGTTTCCCAATCCACATTGTACAGAGAAAAAATAGATTGGGATGAGGATGAAACCATTACAACGTCAAAAAAAACAAATTAGTAAAACTTGGATAATGATTTATTGAAACAACAAAGTGAAAAATAAACAAAGACATGAGTGATTTGGTGATAAATTATAGAGATCAGACGGTGCTGCAAAACTTCGCATATTTAATCGACATAGCGGAATCGGTCGCTCTTCACTTTGTATTTTCCGTCTTCCACACCCAGTACAAGAGTTTGGGTGAACGCTCTCTGAGCATCATTATCGACAGTGACGGACCCGGCAACATGGAGAATCATTCCACCGGCCATTTCTCCGGAGACACCTTCTGGAAGTCTTTGTGCATCCAGCGATTGAATATTGTGTTGTGTGCTGGGGAGGGCTGCCATGAACCTGCAAAATTACGAGAATTAATAATAAACAATGATTAAATTGATAATAAACAATTATTAAATTAATAATAAACAATTATTAAATTATAGGCTTACCGGCAGATATCTTCGAACCCATTGATCGGATTTCCATTCCAAACTGCATTCGATTGAGAGATGTTGGCGTACAAGAATCCGATTTTCTCCCGTTTTCTATCCATAACATCGTAGTAGACTTGACTGAATTTTTCGGCCTCTTTGCATAACTGAAATATAAACAACGAATTTATAAAAAAGATTAAGAGTTAAAGTAAATACCTCTTCGTCTTCTTTATTGATGTCTTGGGTAGTCTTCATGGCCATTTTGAGAGAAACTGAAAATTTGAAGTTACTTCAGGTCAGCACTGACAAGGAAACAATTGAATTCATGCGGAAATATTTTGAAATATATTCGAAAAAATAAATTGAATCCACGAGTTGGCGTCAGATGTGGCGTTTGCGGTGCACAATACACTGCCACAACTTGCGTACAATGCATATAATTTCACGACAATTGAGAAAATATTATTGGATCTGGAAAAATAACATGTTCAATCTGTAAAAGAGAATTTCAGAGTTTCACACTACTATAATCTTTTTATTATTTATTTTTCTTTTTCTAATAAGGAAACAATGAGGCCGCGGGTGTAATACCCGTCCCGCAAGAGACAATTGAAACAAATTTTGAGAGGGGAAGGAAGAAAATAAATATGAAGAGAGAAATATACACAAATTTGTCTTCGTGAGAGGTCAGATGTTAACAAAAAGACAATAAATAGAAATTCTGATATGAAATGACAACAAAAATTCTATCCGATTTGTTTCTTAGTCGGTTTTCTTGGCTGTTTTGCGAGCCTTCGGTGATCCGGCGACTGGTGATCTCTTCTCCTTGTTCTTAACGGCATCTCTTGGAATCCATTCAAAGTCAACTTCAGAAGATGTTCCTTGCTCAACAACTCTGCGCTTGGAAAGTCCAGATTTGCGGGAAAGCTTCGACAAGAATTGGTTGGCAAGGTAGAGTCCTCCGATGGAAAGAGCAACGAAGAAGATGAAAAGGAATCCAGTCTCTCCAGAGAATCCAGAGTCGTCCTCGAGAATGTTAACGGTTTGGTTGAAGACGTTGTTGACGAAAGCGTTTCCATCAGCATCTTGGTAGTGAACATTGACAACAAGTCCAACTGGGCGTCCAGCGAAAGTCTCGTGAGCGTAGAATCCGTAGTCAAGGGTGACTTCCTCCTTTGGTGCAACACGACGGTTGTATTCTCCGCGGGTGAACTAAAAATGACAAATTCAAATATTTGAAAAAAGAAGAAAGTGAACATACGTTTTGAAGATGGTAGTTGTAGTCGGTTGGGAAACGGAAAGAAGTCTCAGAGTACTTCACGATAAAGTCCTTCTCTCCCTTGTTTTGGAATCCGATCAAGAACTTGACTGGCTTTCCGGTGTAGAACTCTAGAAATTATAAAAATATGAATAAAAATTAAAAAGAAAAGTACAAACCGTGAACAACATTGGCATCAGCTGGTTGAACAAAGTGGAAAGCAAGTCCGGCATCTGGGGAGGCTCCGATATCGAGGGATTCTTCTTCCTGGACAGTTTTTGGGCCGTCATCTGTTACTTCTCCGTCAACGACATCAGCGGCTGTAAATAACACTGTTGGTACATTCCCAAAGGCGAAAAGTACTTACCGTAAACAGCACAGAGTCCGATAACAGAGAGGAGGAGGATGGCCGACAGCTTCATTACTGAAAAAAGTTATTGTTAAGAGAAAATTTACTCGAAAAGATTAAAAGAATTTAAGCGATGCGTGGAGCATCTAACAAAAAAACGAGTTAGGTATCAATTTTATATCAGACGCAGAACTGAGAGTGACAGGAAATTGGCCGAAAAGTGACAGAGAACGGCGCGTTTTCTTCGCCGTCAACTATATGTCTGTGGATGACCGTATCTCTCTGCAGACTGCAAACGCCCTTTCGTGACGAGACCCGACCGGCGACTGAGCGTCTGCGTCTCTCTTTTCGAGAGATAAAGAAGCTTTCCGGTTCGTTTTTCAACAATAAAAGGTGAGATTAGGTGATGGAAAAGCCAAAATTAGCAAGATATATACTTTCAAGTATAGCTTTCAGTTGAAGATAGCTTTAAAAATTTAAAAATTAAAATTATTGGGTGAATAAGGTTAAAGTTTATGAATAACAGTGGAACAAGTTAACAACGAACAACAAAACGAAACAAGATAATTTAAACAACCTAAAAGAACAATTCAAGTTTTATTCGGAGTAAAAAGAACACTCCGATAGTGACTGACTCCCGTTTTTTGAATTTCGCATACTTCATCCTCGACAGGTTCACGAATCTTTCGATAGGTCAACAAGCGGCGACTAGTCTTTCGCGTCAGAGGTTGTTCACAGTTCGAGATCAACTTCATAGCAGGATGATTGGGTAGGTTCTCATCGCAATAACTGAAAATACTGTTTTCGGGAGGAAATTCTCATTGAAATCTTAAATACTTTTCGAGGATCACTGGATACCAAAATGAGATTCGTCCGTTCTTCACAAGAATCCGAGCTGACAAGTTGAGAAGATCACGGAACGCAGATTCCAGATCATACTCTTCTTTCTGTTGGTATTGTATTCTGAAATTTGAAATTTGAACCATGGAAATAATCCGTTTTATCAACATACACATCCTTGGCGACTTCTTTGTTCTTCACCGTTTTTCTGGCTTTCTCTCGGACTCCGTAGGGCGCTTAATTCGCAAAGTTTAATTCAACACATCAACAACTATAAAACTTACGATCTGCTACAATTGCATCAAATTGTGCATTCACACTCCAGATCCCATGCTTACTCGAATCGGCGATAAGGATTGAGAGGAGTTTATCCTGGAAGAAGATGACGTATTTCTGATTTTCCAACAAAAAAATCAATTACCTCTGTGTGATATTGCTCAAAATTAGCCTTGATGCTTTCTGATTCATCTCTTTCGCCTACACCTTGTCGAGAAGACCTCCCTTTTGCTCTTGCTGTCTGATAATTAATTTCAGTACCCATGACAAATCCTCCAAATTCTGCAGCGGGAAGAATTAAACCACCGGTACCAACGAACGGGTCGAGAACGAGATTTCTGGATTGAATCATTGCAAGATTTGCCTGAAAGTGGAAATGTTTTATTCAGGAATATTTTAAAGAATTTACTTGAATAAATGACAACTCTGGGTCCATCGTGGTGTTTCCAATGTAACATCTTTCTCGCAAATTGTATTTTGTTTTCAACTCGCTTCGACCTTCTCCAATAAGTTTTCCAAAATATACTTTCTTTGGATTTGAATCCGTCGAATTCTCGTATTCCTCCACTAAATACAACTCGTTTTGCGGAGATTGCAGGGAAATTGGAGCATTTTTAAACGGAACGGCATCTAAGAACGATTTGATCCGTTCCATACTATCCAATTTCTTCTTCCGACCGATTGCGAAGAATCTCAAAGCGAAGCTTTTTTCCGGAACATCGAACGTCTCAATAATTCCCGGATTTTCATTGATTTTTTGATAAAGATCGTCGTATGACTCTGATTCTATTGATAGGTCGATTGCAAACTTGATGAGAATTGATCTTGATAACAGCTTGCTCACTTCTAGATAACTTTCGAAATGAAGAACAAATACGTGACTCTGCAATTCATAGTTTTTTTTTTTCATTTTTCTCCAGAGAGACACTGACTTCTTGATTGATAGAATCAGAGCCGTTCACTTCAATTGAAAACATTGAGCAAATTGCATCGAATTCCGGTTTTCGAAAGTCGACATGACTTTGTGAGAATATTACCAGTACCGGGATCATTTTGTATGTTTCCTAATTTTTACGATTCTTTATAACAGAATATCTAGAAGTCTAGACGATGGTTCTCTACAAAAATTCTGAAAAAAAAGAGAATAAAAGCATGCACGCTCTGTTGAGAAACAGGTGGCGCGCGCCTTTGAAATTTATTTTTTTGTCGCTAGCCGGCGATTATACGATGTTCTCGGTATTGATTTCAAGGCCATGGGTCTAATTTACTCACGTTAATGCTTGCTGAAGATTAGGGTTTCTTTTAAATGCCTTTTGTGCTCTATGCAACCTTTTTGACCGTCGCGCCTTTGTGTATACAGCACCAATCAATATTGGGTGAATAGAAAAAAAGGATTTGAGCAATGTTTAAAAGTGATAATTATCGGAATTTTCTGACAAAAAAATGTTGACAGTTCTCAAGATTTCTCCAGTGAAACATTTCCTGGGTCCCGCCACGAAGACTACGGTAGTTCTGAAACAATAACACAAATTTTCTCTGGAATGAAATTAAAAATATTTGAAAAATTGTTTCGTTCGTTTGAAAAAAGAAATCCAATCATTGTTCTGTTTCCGCACCTCGCTCTCGATGTTGGGAGAAATCACTTTTCCTCATTCCCTCAATTCTATAACCACGCGTCTTCACCTCACAACGTTTTGCTCTCTTTTCTACTTTTGTATTTTCTCCTCAATTTATAAATCAAAGCTTCTTTCTTTAAGGGTGACGTGACAGCAGAAATAGCATGTTACACCCCACTGGGCCCCTTCCATATGCCATCGAATATGCTAAATCGAACCGATCGAATTGTAAAAAATGCAAAAAGAATATCGGAGCGGTGAGCTTTACCATTATCTTCATACCGAATAGTTCAACAATTGCAGAATTCTTTACGAATGTCACTAAATCAACAGTCTACATTTTTCGACGGGACCATTGATTGTTGGTTTCATTACGAATGTTTCTGGCAAAATCTGTCTCGCGGAAAAAATGATATAAATATCAGTTCCATCAGAGGTGTCGATTGGCTTCGTTGGGAAGATCAAGAACTTCTCCGCAGTCGAATTCAAAAATTCAGAGAACCAGTGGCTCATTTTGTTGCTGTCAATTATGAAAATGTGTTGTTTCTTTCTTCCATAAAATCGGAGAGCTCATTATCTAACCGAGGGAAGTGTATGAAGTGCTCAGTTAACTTCGAAAAAGGAGAGATGAAAGTTATTGTCAAAAATAAATATATTCATTTCAAATGCCACGCGGATAGCTTTGAGAGAATCGATGGAGAATTGGAGGAAATTCCGGGTTGGAATGATTATGAAGAGTGCTGGAGAGAGCGTGTCATCGCAAGTTTCGCTGAAATTGATGAGTCGAAGAAAAAGAAAAAGACGAAACCGGTAGAAGTAGAAGCGGGAAAAGTAGCACAGCCGGAATCTTCTTCGTCTACTGTAACTGACGATAATGGTATGAAAATCGTCGATAATTTAGCGATAAGTTTAGAAGATCCTCCAGAAGTTTTCATCGATTTTGATGATGATCCATGCTCGTCAACGAACAATAAGAAACGTGCAGCTCCTGAGGAAATCACGGAAATCAAACCTAGTGAAGAGGAGAGGAAAAAGAGAAAAATACAGAGTAAGGCAGCGAAAATGGCTGAACTTCAGAAACGCCGTATGAAGGTTTGTTAGTACAGAATTCAACTTTTAGTTACAAAATGTTTACAGACTCAAGTCGATCAACTGTGGGAATGTCGTCAACTTCTGGAAAAACTATCGCATTCGGAGAGATTGGCTCTGCTCGCCAAAAACTTTCAAGAAGTCACAGAAGGACATGATCCAACAGCACTGCTGATTGATCGACTAGCGGATTATGCTGTTTTCGGAGTGCCGATCGCCTGTTTGAAGTGTACGAATGGAAACATTTTCTATAACTCAGCACGTCGTACGTATGTATGTACTGGATATGCGACAGAGTACTCGAAATGCACTTTCGAATCGAAGAATCCTGTTAGAACTCCTTTCAAACCAACTGATCGTCTTCTTGAGAAATGTTCTGCTCGAAATGTGGTCTTCAATGCATTCGCTGAACGTCTTTATATGGGAGAAGAGGAAGAAGAGGAAGTCGTTAAAATAGCGAAGAGAAAATCAAAAGGAGGACTTCGTGGAGATGAATTCATTTATGCGGCTGAAGCATTCGACTCGCAGAATGTTATTCCGATTTCCACCAACGCTGACGCCGTTAGTAGCACTCACATCATTAAAAACGGAACTGTTGTTGATGCGAAATTCCAACATGCCAATAAATGCCACGTGTTCAAAAATGAAGAGGACGGATGTCTCTATCAGGCGACACTCTCATTCACTGATGTTTCACAAAACAAGAACTCTTATTACAAAATTCAGTTGTTGAAAGATGATGTTTGCGAGAAGTATTATGTATTCCGATCGTGGGGTCGAGTGGGTACCGATGTTGGTAACAACAAGCACGAGTGTTTCGACAAAAATGGAGCAGTAGAGGAGTTCAAGAAGATTTTCTTAGAGAAGACGAAAAATATATGGGAGCATAGAAAACATTTCCGTAAAATGCCTGGAGCATTCAGTTATGTCGAAACTGATTACTCTGAATTCGTGAGTTTAATTGAATGACTTCTGAAATTTTATGTTATTTTTAGGCTGACCTCGCACAAGACATCACTCCTGGTTCCAGAACCAAGCTTCCTCCTTCTGTCAAAGAAGTTGTCATGGCTATTTTCAACATCGAAAATATGAAATCCGCTCTGAAATCTTTTGAGATGGACGTGAACAAAATGCCACTCGGACGTCTCTCACGAAATCAGATCAATCTGGCATTCGAAGTGCTCAATGATCTCAGTGAACTTCTCATTGAGCTTCCAGTGAATAACGACAAGATTCTCGAATCCACCAACAAATTTTATACGATTATTCCTCATAACTTCGGAATGAAAGTGCCGGAACCAATTGACAGTATCCATAAGGTCAAGGAGAAGAATAACATGTTGAACGCACTTTTGGATATAAAATTCGCTTATGATCAAATTTGTGGAGGAGAAAATCCGACTAAGGGAACACTTGGAGTGGATCCAGTGGATACTAATTATCTGAAATTGAAGTGTGCTATGACAGTAAGACTGAGTTCTGTGTAAGTTTAATCATTCTAATATTTGTTATTTCAGCCTCTCGATAAAAACTGCCCAGACTACGAGATGATCCATGATTACTTGAAAAATACTCAAGGATCGACACATGAAATAAAAGTGGATTTGATTGATGTAAGATTGTTTATCAGAAATTGACAAACATGAGCCACTTTCAGATTCTACAACTGAACCGAGAGTGTGAGTCGACGAAGTTCAAGGCAAAGATCGGAAATCGACGTCTACTTTGGCATGGTTCTGGACGAATGAACTTCGCTGGAATTCTTGGTCAAGGTCTTCGTATCGCGCCTCCAGAAGCTCCAGTGTCCGGATACATGTTCGGAAAGGGAGTCTACTTTGCCGACATGTTCAGTAAAAGTTTCTTCTACTGTCGAGCGAATTATCATGAAGAGGCGTATCTTCTGTTGTGTGACGTGGCACTTGGAGAAATGGTCACAAAGATGCAGGCGACAACAATGTCGAAGAGCACACTGCCAAAAGGAACTCATTCTGTTAAAGGTAAGGATGAGAGGAGTCTTTCCGATCTAAAAGCAAATGTTCAGGTATCGGTCGTGAATGTCCCCATGAAAGCGGGGACTACCTTCATTCAGATGGCTACATTATCCCGAGAGGCAAAAAGCACTTCCAGCTGCAAGGGACCCATCACACCGACTTCCACTTGCTATACAATGAGTATGTTTATCAAAGTCGCTGTCTCTATATCATCCATACATTTGCAGGTACATTGTATATGACGTGGATCAGATTCAAATGAAATACTTGGTTCGTGTCAAAATGCATCATGCTCGCCATCGCTAGGACTTTCCAATTATCATCTAATGTTTTAATTTCATTTTTATCCTTCCTTCTGTTTTTATTTTTCTACTTGAATCTCTACCTGAAAAATGCATCTCTATCTCATTCACTGGTCTGGTGCCATTTCTCTGTAATACAAATCATCCTTCACTCATAATCATTAATGTCACATCCAATCCGTGTACGGTTTTTTTTCTAGGAACTAAATATTGTAGTATGAAATGTTTAAGAAATCGTTGATTTATTATTGTTAAATGAACCCTTTTTGATTTCAGTTCTTTTTAGGAGCATCCGGTTGACGATCTGGATGTGCCGCCTGGAATCTTGGATCCTCTTCGAGTGTTCCAGCGATTCTGACAAGTGTTGGATACGGAGACATGTCGACTTTGTATCTGAAAAGAGGCTAGATTCCTTGAATAGAGAATAGACAAAATTTACATTTTGGCATTATAAATAATCGATGGAATATTGATGTCAGCGATTGTCAGCTGGTCGCCAACACAATATTTTCCAGAATACTTTCTCAAGAGCTCCTCGAGAGCATCAAATCCACGTGTCACGAAGTGGTTGCACCACTGAAAAATCAAATTTTAAAATTTGGGTCCCAACACGAAATCCTTCACTTACAAAATCACCGTATCCCGCTTCCTTTTCATTCAACATTTTGTGAATGCTGATGGCTTGAAGGGGTTGAATACTGGAGACAATCTGAAAATTTTCTTTGATTCATTTCAGACAACTGGAAATCCAGACAAACAGACATACATGAAGAGCAATAGCACGAGAATAGGATCTCTTATCCAATTCCTTTGGAAGAAACGGGGGATCCGGATAGGCTTCATCCAAATACTCGATTATAGCGAGGCTTTCAGTCAGAGATAATCCATTGATTATGAGGGTTGGAACCTTCTTGGCCGGGTTGTGTTTCACGAATTCCGCGTTGTTCTGGATAGGGAGGTGTGGGAGAGGAGAGTTCTAACTTCTGGGGCATTTATCTCGAGAACATTAAAAACTAGAAGGAAGTTGTAAACTAGTAAAATGTGTAAAATTTTATGAGAAGAAAGGGTTCTTGAAAGTGCAAAATATTATGAGGCTCGATTTCAAGCGAGTTTATCTTGAAAACGAAAGCAGATGAAAAAAAACTGTCTATTAACAAAATATGTAAAATTTTATGGAAATCATTTTGTCAGTTGATAATTTTTTTCTAGACATCTTGGATTTTGAGATAATTTAATTAGAGAAGAAGGTCTAGCAAAATATGAGGGTCAATTTCAAGCAAGCTTAACTTAGAAACAAAAGCAGATGGAAAAAAAGATGACAACTAACAAAATATGTGAAATTTCATCAGGATTGTTTTATTAGTTGACAACTTTTTTCTAGACATCTTGGATTTTGAGATATTTTAATTAGAGAAGAAGGTTCTAGCAAAATATGAGGGTCAATTTCAATCAAGCTTATCTTAAAAACAAAAGCAGATGGAAAAAAGTTCTCCATTAACAAAGTATGTGAAATTTTATGAGAATTATTTTACAATTTGACAACTTTTTCCTAGCAGTTCTAGATTTTGAGGTAAATTAGTTGGAAAAAAGAGCGATTGATAGTACGCATTCGCGAAGGTTGTTGCCCTACTTTGATGTTGATTATCTCAAAAACTAAAGCAGTTAGAAAAAAGTTATAATTTAGTAAAATATGTAAAATTTTATGGAAATCATTTTGTTAGTTGACAACTTTTTTCTAGCTGTCGTAGTTCAGGAGTTACAGAAGCTAGAAGTTCGGCAAACTTCCAAAATAAATCTCATTAAAAGGGTCACAAACCTTTGACTCCTCCGAAAAGAGATCGATTGGTCTGTAGTCATAATCAATGTTTTTCAGAGCAAGAGCTGTAAAAATAAAATATTTTCCAATCTCTTAACCTAAATCAAAATTTACCGATTCGAACACGCCAAGCACAAGAAGATCTCCAGTATGAATACAGAATTGGTTTCGACATTTTTCTGATGAATGAATGGATTGAAAATTAGTGAAAATGGACAGAGGGAGACGGAGAGAAATGACGAGAACGACGGAAAATATTGACGAATGAGAATAAGATAAGAGGGTAGACAACACGTTGTTTTTGTTTAGATGTGGGGTGGTTTTTGGTGTTTTGGGAAGGTTACTGTAGGAAGAGTACGGTAGGATACAGAGTTCAGGGTTCAGGATTCAGAAATGCATTTAGGTTACTGTAACTAGATTCTGTTTCCCATGATTTTTTCACTTTCCTGATTTTATGAGCCCGAGAAAATGCGCTAATTGAATTATTTCTTCCAAATATAAACTGTCGGATTCCCCCCGTTTTCTTCACTCGAAATGCGTCTTCTCTTTCTTATTCTGATTCTGCTCGCCGCGTCATCCTACGTTTCAGCTAAAGCTGTCGCTGATACGTTCCAAACTAAACTGAATGGAGCAGTTGGTCAGAGATCTGAAGCCGCTGTGAGCTCTCTTGTTGCTCGGATGTTGGCTTACGAAGCATGTGCGAATGGAAGGAGAGTGATGAAGATGAAGGGTGAGAATCCAAGAATCCACATGAAATCTTCAATGAACTGAACGTTTGATCTTCCAGAAGACTTCATTCGTGACATCTTGGCTTACGGTAGATCTGGACGAGTAGTTCGAGGATCTATTGAGCCAACATTCCATGGAATCACTTGTTTCGTGTCACTTGTTGGAGAACGCAGCTTCAGATATTGCATCGGGAATGACAGTATGAAATTGAATACTGTCAGCGAGAGAGGATGCTGATAACTTGATTTTTGTCAATTATTGATTTGAAAAGCTTAATAAATCATATTAAAATGCAGTTTCTGTTTCATGTTTGAAGGTGAACGGGGGTACTTGATTTTAGAACTCGGAAAGATAGAACTGCAACAAAATAAAACTGTTACAATATAAAACTGACAAAAATAGAACTGAACAAAATGGAACTGCGACAAAATAGAACTGAACACAATGGAACTGCTACAAAATAGAACTGCTACAAAATAGAATCAAAACGAATGGAAGAGTTCTATTTTGTAGCAGTTCTATTTTGTAGCAGTTCCATTTCGTTCAGTTCTATTTCGTGGAGTTCCATTTTGTAACAGTTCCATTGTGTTCAGTTCCACTTTGTAGCAGTTCTATTTTAGTCAGTTCTATATTGTAACTGTTTTATTTTGTCGCAGTTCTATCTTTCCGAGTTCTAAAATCAAGTACCCCCAGGTGAACAGTTAGAAAAATTTCGGAAAATTGCTAATGGTGGGGTACTGTAGCTGAGGCAGCGAAATCACCGAGCTTTTCAAAAGATTATAGTTTTTGCGTTGGAATTTTAACTGGAACATGTTGTTTTCAGATCAAATATTGGAAAAAGAAAAAAATTTAGTAAGTTTTTGTATAAAAAGTTCGAGTTTATGCCTTTTTTTCCAATGTCTCTGTTTTGAAGTTTCACTATCAATTTTCAAGGAATTCCTGCATTTAAACCAAATAACCGCCAATTTTACTTTATTAGCTCATTCAAAATTGTTGTATTAAACCCATGAGAGTCATTTTTTTGCCTAACTTTCTAAAAGACCACTCTGTTCGCGGCCACCGTTCTCCAAAATTTTGATCATGTGTCTGCATTTTGTCGTCGGCGTGTTTGCACAGTTTTGGTTTGATGCGCAGGTTTCCACGTTGCGATGTTGCTTCCACTTTCCATTTTTACTGTTCAACGTGGATTAATCAGATTCTGAATTTCAGAAATCACAAAATTCAATTGTATGTATTGACCTGATGTGACTGTCATGCATTTTTCAATCGAAAGTTTTTCTCTCTGCGCCCTCCGAGCCTCTGTTCCACGTGTCGGCAAATTTCATTTTATTTCAGACCCTCCTACATTCCAAGGAGCTACTTCGGACTGGTAACCCGACGGACGAACCATCGGACACCATGTCGCTCCTAATCAAATTTGAGTCTAAATCTGCAAGAGTGAAGGGTAAGTAATCCAAATAAGTATTTTAGAATCTAAATAATTTAATTTGAAGGAATATCCTTCCACCCTACCAGACCATGGGTTCTCACTTCTCTTCACAGTGGAGTTATCCAACTTTGGGACTATCGAATGTGTGTTTTGCTCGACAAGTTCGATGAACATGATGGACCAGTCAGAGGAATCTGCTTCCATCACGATCAACCGATTTTTGTGTCTGGAGGCGATGACTATAAGATCAAAGTGTGGAATTACAAACAAAAGCGATGCATTTTCACTCTTCTTGGACATCTTGACTACATTCGTACCACTTTCTTCCACAACAAGTATCCATGGATCATCTCTGCTTCCGATGACCAGACCGTGAGAATCTGGAATTGGCAGAGCCGTAACTCCATCGCTATTCTTACTGGACACAACCACTACGTTATGTGCGCTCAATTCCATCCAACTGAAGATCTCGTCGCTTCTGCATCATTGGATCAAACTGTTCGTATTTGGGATATCTCTGGACTTCGCAAGAAGCAAATGCCAGGAGGTGGTGCCCCATCCCGCCCATCAGGAGCTCAACAAGCTGAACTTTTCGGACAACCAGACGCCGTCGTGAAGCATGTTTTGGAAGGACACGATCGTGGAGTCAACTGGGTCGCTTTCCATCACACTAACCCAATTTTGGTCTCAGGATCCGATGATCGTCAAGTCAAAATTTGGAGATACAACGAGACGAAGGCTTGGGAACTCGATTCCTGCCGTGGTCACTACAACAATGTCTCATCGGTCATTTTCCATCCAAATGCTGACTTGATTCTCTCCAACTCTGAAGACAAGTCTATTCGCGTCTGGGACATGCAAAAGCGCACCAGTCTTCACGTTTTCCGACACGAGAACGAACGATTCTGGGTGTTGGCTGCTCATCCAAGTCTCAATATGTTCGCCGCTGGACACGACAACGGAATGGTGGTCTTCAAGATTCAAAGAGAGCGACCTGCTTATTGTGTTAACGATAACTTGTGTTTCTACGTGAAAGGACAACAGATCAGAAAGCTCGATTTGACAACTAAGTAAGTTCTAAATCAATGAAAACTTATCTTCATTTTCTATCTTTTCAGCAAAGATGTCGCTTTGTGCAAACTCCGTCATCCACAACCGTTCATGCAACCATACTATTCTCTCTCATTCAACCCAGCCGAGGGAACTTTCCTACTCACCAGCCGTACCCATAACAAGGATTTGTGTGCTTTCGAGCTCTACAAGGTGGCCAGCAACTCTGATGGAACTACCGAAGCAGCGTGTGTCAAGAGCACTGGAATCAACGCTTTGTGGGTGGCCAGAAACCGTTTCGCCGTTCTCGACAAAGGTCACAATGTTTCCCTTCGTGATTTGACTAACAAGGAACTCAGAAAACTCGAGAACATCAACACCGCTGTAGACGATATTTTTTACTCTGGAACTGGAATGCTTTTGTTGAGAAATGACGATGGACTTCAATTGTTCGATGTGCAACAAAAGATTATTACTGCATCAGTGAAGGTATCCAAGGTCCGTTATGTTATCTGGAGCAAATCGATGGAGTATGCTGCTCTTCTTTCGAAGCATACACTCACCCTCGTCAACCGAAAGTTGGAGATTCTCTGCACACAACAAGAATCGACACGCGTGAAGAGTGGAGCTTGGGACGATGACTCTGTGTTCTTGTACACCACCAGCAACCACATCAAATATGCAATCAACTCTGGAGACTGTGGAATCGTTCGTACTCTTGACCTACCACTCTACATTCTCGCAATTAGAGGAAACGTTCTCTATTGCTTGAATCGTGAAGCTACTCCAGTTGAAGTCCCAATCGACAACTCAGACTACAGATTCAAGTTGGCTTTGATCAACAAACGAATTGACGAAGTCGTCAATATGGTTCGTTCCGCTAATCTCGTCGGTCAATCGATTATCGGATACCTCGAGAAGAAGGGATACCCAGAGATCGCCCTCCACTTCGTCAAAGATGAGAAGACTCGTTTCGGTTTGGCTATCGAATGTGGAAACCTCCAAATTGCTTTGGAAGCTGCCAAGAAACTCGATGAACCAGCTGTCTGGGAAGCTCTCGGAGAAACCGCTCTTCTTCAAGGAAACCATCAAATTGTTGAGATGAGCTACCAAAGAACCAAGAACTTCGAGAAGCTTTCTTTCTTGTACTTTGTTACTGGAAACACCGACAAACTTGTAAAAATGATGAAGATTGCTCAAGCTCGTAATGATGCACATGGACAATTCCAGACAGCATTGTACGTTGGAGATGTTGAAGAGAGAGTGAAAGGTAATTTTTATAAAAAAGAAAGTTATTTTCATATTCTTTTTATTTTAGTTCTTCGCAATTGTGGCCAGACCTCCCTCGCTTACCTCGCCGCTGCCACTCACGGATACACCGCAGAAGCTGAAGAATTAAAGGCAGAACTCGAAAGTCGCCAACAACCAATTCCGCCAATCGACCCAAGTGCACGCCTTCTTGCTCCACCACCACCAGTTGCTCGTCTCGATGAGAACTGGCCTCTTCTCGCCTCGGCTCGTGGTGCTTTCGATGCACAGCTCCTTGGTTTGGGAGGACAGTCAGGACCAATCAAAACAGCTGGAGTGAAGACAACTGCTCCTGCATTTGCTGCCATGGAAGATGATGTAATATAGTTTCAATCAAAACATTTTCTAACTATCTGTTTTCAGGACGCCGATGTTGGCAACGATGCTTGGGGAGATGATGAGGAATATCTTGTTGGAGAAGATGGAGAACCCGAGATTGATGAAGGTGATGGACCAGTTGATGGAGATGAAGAAGGAGGATGGGACGTTGATGATGACTTGGCGCTTCCTGATGTTCCTGATGATCAGGGAGGCGATGAGAACGAAGAAGTCGTTCCCAACGCATCTCCAGCTGTTTCTTCCGAATGGCCGAACGTATCAAGACTCCCTGCTGATCACGTTGCTGCTGGATCTTTCGAAACAGCGATCAAGATTCTTCGTGACACGATCGGAGTTGTCGAAGCTGCACCATTCAAGGAGGTGTTCTTGAAGGCCTACGCAACGTCCCGACTATCGCATAGAGGATGGGGAGGTTTCGGACCAGCTGGACCAGTCTTCATTCATCCGCTTCGTAACTTCCAAGATGACAAGAATCATTTGCCAGTGGCCGCATTCAAACTCTCGAATCTCGCCAAAAAACTCCAGAAGGCATACCAGATGACTACTAATGGAAAGTTCGGAGATGCTGTCGTGAAGCTTCGCGAGATTCTCCTCGCTGTCCCACTTCTCGTTGTTTCATCTAAACAAGAAGTAGCAGAAGCCGAACAACTCATCACAATCACCCGTGAATATCTTGCTGCTCTTCTTTTGGAAACTTACCGAAAAGATTTGCCGAAGACCAACATGGAAGACGCAAAGAGAAATGCTGAGCTCGCCGCCTACTTCACGCACTTCGATTTACAACCAATGCATCGCATTTTGACTCTCAGATCTGCTGTGAACACTTTCTTCAAAATGAAGCAAATGAAGACCTGCGCATCCCTTTGTAAACGACTGTTAGAATTAGGTAAATATCAGAAATTGTAGGAAAAGATCACAAAATCTCCTATTTCAGCTCCACGACCAGAAGTTGCTACTCAAATCCGCAAAGTTCTCACCGCAGCTGAACGAGACAACACCGATGCTCATCAGTTGAGCTACGATGAGCACAATCCATTCGTCATCTGCTCTCGTCAGTTTGTTCCCCTTTACCGTGGACGCCCTCTCTGCAAATGTCCATACTGTGGAGCTTCATATTCGGAAGGACTTGAAGGAGAAGTGTGTAATGTGTGCCAGGTTGCCGAAGTTGGCAAAAATGTTCTCGGTCTCCGAATTTCGACATTGAAAAATTAACTTTGTTTTGCTAGTCGGATGGTGATAAATATGTGTGTGATATTTGTAATTTATTTGCCTTGCTTCCCATGTTTTTTGTATTTCCTCTCTGGGTGGTTCTATCGTTTCTAAATTATTCAATCAATTGTGTGTTTTCCCCCATAAACTTAAATGCTTTCTTTAAAAATCTATTTATTCCTGCCCCCACAATCACTGAAACTATTAAGAAAAAAAGAATTCTTGCATGCTGGTTTTATGAGGTTTTGTTTTATTATTATTTAAATAAATTATACTGTTAGTAATTTACTGGTTCTTTTATATTTCCAATTTGTGTAGATGATTCAGAATCCAGTACATCAATTATTCTGACGAAATCGAGATGAAATTCTCGTCAAGTGAGACGCACGGTGTTTGCAGATCACGGAAGAATGCAGACACAACCGGAAAAAGCTCCTTGGAGCCAGAATTATAGTTTTCAAGCTTTTTGGTTTACAAAAAATTCTGAAAATTGAATTTTTAATACTGTTGGTTTCATGTAAACGTTTAGAATGCATTTTTGATGACCGAAAGATTCAAAATTTGAATTCTGTCCCGCGCAGAACAATTATGGTATTATTTCTCAACCGTCAACCTCCAAAAAGAAACAAAATAACATTTCTATTCTTTCTTCCTCACAATTCCATCATCTCAGCTAACTTTCTATAGTAAAACTATCGATTTTTCTCAACTTTAGATAGTGGTGAGTCACCGAACGACTCTCTTTTCCTCTCGCATTGATTGTTTAACTAGTGATGGACAAACATGCATTCTATCGTTTCTCGCTGATTTTGAACTCGTTTTATATGTAACAAAAACTAAATATTTTATTACAGAAAACCGGGGATAATGTCGTCACACAATCTACCGGCATGTGTGATCGATAACGGAACGGGTTATACAAAGCTCGGATATGCTGGAAATACGGAACCGCAATTTATTATTCCATCGGGTACGAATCGATAATAAAATTAATTTTCTTATAGTTTTCGTTTTCAGCTATCGCTGTGAAAGATAAGGTGGCAAGCTCGAATTCGCAAGCACTTCGCTGGAATAATCGAGTCGGAGCTGGAATAGATGACCTCGATTTCTTCATCGGAGATGAAGCTTTGTCACCAGCTGCTTCAAATTATACGGTTAAAGTAAGAGCTTATTTTGAACGTCTCAATTGAAAAAAACTCAATTTTTAGTACCCAATTCGTCACGGAATCGTAGAAGATTGGGATTTGATGGAGCGATATTGGGAGCAATGTATATTCAAATATCTGCGTGCCGAGCCAGAAGATCATTTCTTTCTTCTGACGGAACCACCACTCAACACACCGGAAAACCGCGAATATACTGCTGAGATCATGTTCGAATCATTCAATGTTCCTGGACTTTACATAGCTGTTCAAGCTGTTCTTGCATTGACTGCTAGTTGGCAATCGAGAGAAGCTAGTGATAGAACATTGACTGGATTGGTAAGATTTATTCATTTACTGAGAAGAATTAAAAGTTGATTTCTAAATATTATCAGTCAAGTAGGGAAATGAAAAGCGGGGGCGGACGAAGATATAGACAAGTAAAAACAATTATCACAACACAGATTAGCACAATTAGGTCGTTTATGTCCCTAACATAATTAATATCTGAAAAATTCCACAAGTCAGTGTCGTCGAATATGCTGTCCACATCGCTGTCGGCTTCTTCATCTTCCGAGTTTTCTTCCTCTTCCAAGTTTTCATCTTCATCGAGACTTTCCATTAGTTCACCACCAGCCAGGTTTTCAGCTATGAAACGCTCTTCTGTCTCGATAACACGGGCGATTTTGTTCCAATCCTCGGCCCAAAAGCTGTTTTCTCTTTGAGGGTCTACCTCCTCGTTGGCGTGGTAAACGTTCCAGCCTCGATCAATGAGGTCTTGAGCTCTTTCCATGTCCAGAAAGTCTTCGACCTGCTCATTATCCTCTGTCAGATCATCATCGAAACCGAAAGAAGAGTTCACATCTTCATTTACATCGGTCGGAGCATTGCAAGAATCGAAATGATTAATTCGACCCATTCTGACTGTTTGGATGGGAGAGAGAGAGAGCAAAAAGGGAGAAGTGAATATCGAAATAATCGAATGAACGAATAGACTATCGTGTGAACGCTATAGGGTCGCGACGCACACACATCGCGTTGCGTTTGTTAAATTTTGACTTCTGGGAAGCTACGTCGATCGATTGTTGGATTCAAGGGAAATTTCAAAAATCTGAACAATAAGGAAGTCTTGGGAACTTGAAATATACACTTTCATACATGAAAATACTCTAAGAAACTGGAATTAATAAATTCAGCAAATTGCCTTGATAATTGTAGATTAATAGGACAAAACTTCCTGGAACATCTCCGTAAAATCTGACTTTTTTCAGGTTATCGACTCGGGAGATGGAGTGACTCATTGTATCCCGGTTGCTGATGGTTATGTCATAGGATCGTGCATCAAACACATCCCAATCGCCGGTCGTGACATCACCTATTTCATTCAGCATCTTCTTCGTGAACGTGAACACACGATTCCAGCAGAGCAAAGTTATGAAGTGGCTAAAACCATCAAGGAGAAATTCTGCTATGTCTGCCCAGATGTCATGAAAGAGTTCGTGA
Source organism: Caenorhabditis latens (assembly GCA_002259235.3). Classification (NCBI taxonomy): domain Eukaryota; kingdom Metazoa; phylum Nematoda; class Chromadorea; order Rhabditida; family Rhabditidae; genus Caenorhabditis; species Caenorhabditis latens. The sequence continues at coordinate 5,244,297 of CM056092.1, read as the reverse complement.
AATACGATACGGACGCGGCGAAATGGCTTAGAACCTATGATGGAATCAACTCGATCACCAAGAAACCATTCAGTGTTGACGTTGGATACGAGAGATTCCTTGGACCAGAGATATTCTTCCATCCAGAGTTCTGTAATCCAGATTTCACGACTCCAATCTCTGATACTATCGATACACTTATTCAACAGTGCCCAATTGATGTTCGTCGTGGTCTCTATGAGAATATTGTCCTTTCTGGTGGCTCCACAATGTTCAAAGATTTCGCGAGAAAGTTGCAACGTGACGTCAAGAGACTAAGTGATGGAAGACTTCAGATGAGTGAAGCATTGAGTGGAGGACGACTGAAGGTTAGCTAAAATCTTCAAATTTAGTTCTAAATTCGTTTTTTCAGCCGAAACCGATCGATGTCCAGGTGATTTCCCACAAAATGCAACGGTATGCAGTATGGTTCGGAGGATCCATGCTCGCTTCTACCGTAAGTTTCTAACAGAGTTGCAACGGGCCGGGCCGGGCCGGGCCGGGCCGGGCCGAAATCAGAATTTCTCCGGCCCGGCCCGGCCCGGCCCGGCCCGGCCCGGCCCGAGCCCGGCCCGGCCCGGTCGGCCCGGATTTTCAGTACTAAAAAATTCAAACTTTTTTTTCGAATTTTTTCCGATTTTTTCCGAAAGATTTTTTAAAGGGAAAACAACTACTCCTAAACTTAGGATTTTTGATTTGAATCCATTCAGAAAGCCAGAAAAAATTTTGTGGATTCATGTCTGAAAATGCGTCTGAAGCGAGTTATGAGACCTCAAAATGCCAAAAATCGATGCTAGTCATGCAATTTTTCAGTACATTTCAATAGAAATTCTTTTCGTCGTGCACGAGAAAGCAATATTTTCAAGAATTTTCAAGAAAAGTTCGAAAAAATGAACAATTATGCATGCATTTCATGTACAGACGACGAGAATTTCTACTAAAATGTACTGAAAGAGTGCATGAAAAGTGAAAAAGTGAGCGATTTTTGGAATTTTTGGGTCTCATATTCCAATTTAAACGCATTTTTTACATATACTTGAGAAACATTTTGGAAAAATTTTGGAAAAAAAAATTATTGAAAAAATATTTGTAGTGAAAAAATTCAAAAATTCAAATCCGGGCCGACCGGGCCGGGCCGGGCCGGCCCGGCGGGCCGGCCCGGAATCTTGCAAGTCTGGTTTCTAACTGTGATTCGATAAGGAAATAAATGAAAATATTGAATTTTCAGTCGGAATTCTACCAAGTATCGCACACGAAAGCAGAATATATGGAGAAGGGACCATCGATTTGCCGCTACAATCCAGTCTTCGGAGCACTTGCTTAATTCTCTATTCCTCTATGAAATTCCATTCTTTTTTCGTTTTCTTCAAAAAACATTTCACTTCAATTATGGGCGAATTTCTTTTTTGTTCATTTATGTATTTATTACCTTTACTCCTTCTTAATCCAAAATTTTGTATCTTCTTCCAAATCTCTCAAAAATTTGATTCCCATTTTAAGTTATTCCCTTCTATGTTTAGCCCACATTTATTTTTGGTTGCATGACTTTTGCTTTAATTTATACGCCCGAACAATCTTATGAAAATCGTTTTAAATTGGAACCTTTTTTCATGTTTTTCATCGGTGCACATCACCAATTCAGATTATTTTCATTTTTACACCCCTCGCTTTCATCAAACCTCCAATGTAGTCAGATGGATCTCCCCATTCTCTACTACGATGAAACAGAATGGGCGAAAACGCATACTGGTAACAAGGTGAACAAGAAACATGCAATCGCTGGAACTCAGAATATTGTAATTGCTGGAAAAGTAGGGAAAATAACTCAAAAACTAAAAATTCTTGAAATTGCAGACAATTATCGAAGAAGGAGTGTCGATACGTGGAGATTTGGCGACAGTGAAAATCGGAAAGCACTGTGTCCTCAAATCTCGTTGTGTTATTCGTCCGTGCTTGAAAATGTTCAGTAAAAAGCCGACGATGTGCAATGTGATAATCGGTGATTATGTTTTTATTGATGAGGTTCGTTTTCTGAAACTAAAAGTGAAGATTTTCAAAGTTTTGAACTGAAAATCGCCGAAAAGTGCCACGTGTCTAATGAAATATTCCAGGATTGCGTCGTAAACGCTGCTCAAATTTACGCATTCGTCCATCTCGGTGCTCGAGCGGTTCTTGGAAATGGTTGTGTGATTCGTGAGTGTTCACGTGTTCTTCCCGATACTGTCATCCCTGCTGACGCGATTTTCCCACCATTCTCAACGATCGGAGGAAGTCCAGCGAGAGTCATTGGCACCGAACCTTTATGTGCTGAGAATTTGATGACGGAGGCTATGACGATGTACTATGATAACTTTGTTCCGCAACAGAGAGCTACTACGATCGCATAATTTGTATTCTTGAACATAATTTATTAATAAAACGAACAGATTGAGGGCGGGATGATATGACATGGGGTGGTATGAAACAGATCAACTTGGTAACTCGTCATGCGATTATACTCGGTATAATTATATTACAGAGGAAGAATATGGAACAAGTCTCGATCCTTTCAAAGTGTGGCCATTTGAATTGCAATCTTGGTGAGCCGATTCATCGCTTCATTATACTTTTCGGGAGACTGAAAAAGTTTTAATTCGAGAATATTGTTTTAATATGAAAACTTACATGAGAAAGGCTGTGAACTATTTCGTATTCGAAAAACTGGATGAATAAGAATACGGCGAATCGAACATGCGGATTAGCAGATAATCTGTTCAATTCTTGGAAATTTCTGAAGAAATATTGCATTCTGGTATGTTTCGAGTGTGGTGATCGAACACTAATAATTGAGAAATCGTCTTGATCAGCTCCTGGTCCAGCGAACATTTTTTCGAAGAGCTTTTCCAGTTTTTCTTTATCTATTACTTCATTTTTGTGTAGCAAGTTATGTATCGACAACGCTCCCTGCTCAGCAACTGATCTAATTTCCATATTCCACGTTTTTGAGCAGAAAGATCTGAAAAAGCAGATTTCTTTCTCAATTTTTGCTTACTTGCGCTAAATACCTAGTTTCGAGTTCTGTGCTATCAGGGACTACACTTTCTGATTGGCTAGAATGTTCTGGATGAAGTGGAGGTACTGGAATTTCAGCTGGCTGAGAAATCGTCGGTTCCGGATTCTTCGGAACTTCCACATTTTCTCTAGACTCAATTATCTCGATATCCATGCAATCATTTTCTACAGTAACGATCGGGATTTCTGTATTTTTCGTTTTCTCCGCAATTTTTTCAACTCTTGGACTCCTTTTCTCCACCGGTGAACTCCGAATAGTTCTCTTTTCTCCAACTGCCACGTCACTGCTCTTCCATCTCGATATGTACTGGCGCATACTACAAAAAGAGATGTTATCTGAGCAGTGGCCTTCAAAAAAACAATACATAATCCGTGTTGTCGGATCCAATCTTGAGCCGAAAATTCTGTAGAGTGACACGACTTCCAGTGGGGTCAAGAGGGATACGTAATGGATTAGATTGGGGATAATTTGACGACGAATTCTGGAGAAATGGGAAGATTTTTCTCTAGAAACTGTTCAAGTGGCCGAACCTGCCAAGGAGTGATTGAATTGAGTGTTCACTCCGAAATTCGAATTTATATTCTCTCCATATTACAACCCCCATTGCACTATCGAGGTCTTCGTTCCTAACAACCCACTTTAACATTCTGACGTCTTCTGATTCCGTGTAGAATTTACGTGTTCTCATCTGAAATTTCAATAATAAAAATGATGTTGCTTTGCTGTTCAAATATGAAGGTTTAAAAACGAAAACAATCCATTTATGAAAATCAATCACAGAATAGGACACCTCAAATACTCCCATAACGTGGTTTTATTACTAAAAAAGGACGAAGAAAAAAACAAAAACTCTGATGTCTCCCGCGTACAACAAATAAGGCCTCATGTGTGATATATATGTATATTAAAATTTAAGAAAGAAGGGTGCAGAATAGAAGAGGAGTGGGGGGAACAGGAAAAATTAAGCGAAACCAAGGGGGAAATGAGAAGAAAACGAAATAAGTTATAGATGAATATAATTACAAGCATTTTGAATAGGGTTCACTCACTTTCAATACTAGAATTATCAAATCCAATCACAGTAAATATAAAGATGCACTTTGCCAATTATCACTCAACGACACGAGTAACGGAACTACTCGTTCGAGAACAATATGAGGTTGGAAGGTAGTTAAGTGGGAATGAGAGGAATTCACAGAATGGACAATTTTGGTTGGTCCTTCTGGGCTCCTTTGTTGCCCTTCTTGCCGTCATTCGACGATTTGTTGTTGTTATTGTTTTTCGGTCTACGTGGCATGTTTTCCGAAGATGTGATCAATGAGGCGTCGAGACCACGAGCTGCCATTGTGAGCTGGAGAGTCTGTTGAAGAGCAGCCAACTGGTCAGCAGAGAGCCCAGAAGAAGTGAGTTGAACTCCTCCTGAATTGATGACCGTCTTTGGAGCAGCCTTTTTCTCTTCTAAACAGATGAAATTTAAATAGAAAAAGGTTTTTATCAAAACTACCTTTGTGTGTTGGACTAAGGTTAACTCCAGAATCGGCACCAACTGATGAGGTGATGCTCGATTGGCTGGTAGCATGCTTGATAGGTCCAGCTGCTGGTGGTGGTGGAGAAACGGCTTGCTTGGCTGGTGTAGATGCTGGTTTTCCGTTGGTGATTGGCTTCGACGAACCTCCGAGGGATGCGATTGCTTGAAGAATCGCAGAGGTGTCAAGCTTTGTGGAATTTGATTGCTTCAACTCTTTCTCACGCTCATTCAGAGCAAGTCGGATCGACTTGAATGCAGCAGACAGAGCGTCAGTTGGAGCTGGAGTGCTGGCTGAAAAAATTCAATTGGGAGTTGTAATTTAAAGTTTAATAAGCTTACCAACTGGTTTGGAAGCAGCAGCAGATTTATTTACCGAAGAAGAGGCAGGAGCAGCAACAACCGGAGCTGGAGCACTCTTTGTAGGCACGGGAGCAGTGGGAGCTGCTTCAGGTGTGGCAGACTCGGAGGGCTTCTTGCTCTTGTTCTTTTTCTTTTTAGCAGCGGTGACACTGACTCCAGTAGATGTTACCCATCCACCAAGAATGCTAGAGGCTCCATCTAAAAACCATTTTTGATATGAAAACGGCGATATAAAAATCTTAATTACCTTCCAAGAAAGCAGAAATTGTTTTATTAACATCAAGATCGAACGAATGAAGAACCATGATGATGTCGTTATTTGTTACATTATCAACAACTTCACGGACTTTGGCGACCTTCTCCGCCATCATTTTCTTCTCGCTTTCCTTTGGTGCCATTTTCTGAAAAAGAGAAAAATCAAAACTTGAACGGTCGAAAAGGACGTAATATGAGCGAAATAAATATCACAGGTTGACACGTATAGGTATGGTAAGACATTGGGTAATAGACGTAGAACACCGCACTCTCCGAGTGGTTGGCACGCGCTGCGGTCGCGTTGCGGCCGACCCGGCACCGAGACGCGCGTTTCAACGACAGCTAACCTACATAACGAAGAGAGTAGGAAAGAATGAACAAGTGGATATTTTATCAATTTATACGGGTACTGATTGACGGAATCACAAGACTGATAAAAAATAGGAGAGTAGAAAGAAGAAGAAGAGTCGACCTAAAACGGTAAAAAGAGGGAGGTGCCACGAGGAAGGCGCACGTATTTTTGCAGTGGTGTGTCCCTCGCCACGAAAAGTATACGGTAACAGTCGTTGATGCGCTGTGTGCGCTCTATTTTCTTTCGTCCTAAAAACACTTTCAGTTGATTTTGAAAGATTTTGAAGTTTTTTCAACACTTTTGTGTTAGTTTCCAACTAAAGAAGTATTTTCATTCACCTTCTGTCAATCTTTTCAGTCTTTGATGATAATTTTGCAAACTATCAACGCTTGCTTTTTTAATCGTATTTTATTCTTCTTTTCGTTCAAAATATGAATACAAAATATTTATTTTCCAGGGTAAAATGTCGAAGGTTTCCCGCGAGTCTCTCAATGAGGCTATCGCTGAGGTCCTTAAGGGATCCTCGGAAAAGCCACGCAAGTTCCGTGAGACCATCGAGCTCCAAATTGGTCTTAAGAACTACGATCCACAGAAGGACAAGCGTTTCAGCGGATCCATCAGGTAGCTACGACCTGTGAATACAGGGAGTCGGGACTACTTGTAGCCTGACGGACCTCCACCCAAGGTCTTAAATCTCTGGGTAGGCTTTTTACAGCCGACTATAACTTTATAATGTGTATTGGTATGATTTAATCACTACCATACTGTTTAGCCAAGTTTACTTTATTAATTTTTTTTAGACTGAAGCACATTCCACGCCCAAGCATGAAGGTGTGCGTCTTCGGAGATCAACACCATCTTGACGAGGCTGCCGCTGGAAACATCCCAGCCATGAGCGCTGATGACTTGAAGAAGCTCAACAAGCAGAAGAAGCTTATCAAGAAGCTCGCCAAGAGCTACGATGCCTTCATCGCTTCCGAGTCTTTGATCAAGCAGATCCCACGTATCCTCGGTCCAGGACTTAACAAGGCCGGAAAATTCCCTTCCGTCGTCACCCACGGAGAATCCCTCCAAAGCAAGTCTGACGAGATCCGCGCCACCGTCAAGTTCCAGATGAAGAAGGTAAGATTTGAACTTTTTATATTCGCTTTGTTTTGTACTCAACTAACAACCGAGAATAATTTTTTTTATAAATCGTTATATTCATCAAACTATTTCAGGTTCTCTGCCTCTCCGTCGCTGTCGGACACGTTGGCCTCACCCAGGAGGAGCTTGTTTCCAACATCTCCCTCTCCATCAACTTCTTGGTTTCCCTCTTGAAGAAGAACTGGCAAAACGTCAGATCATTGAACATCAAGTCCACCATGGGCAAGCCACAAAGAGTTTATTAATTACTTTGTTGTTGTTGTTCTTCAATAAACATTGTTGAATTTAATTTGTGTTTTTGTATCACAAAGAATATTTATCTTCACAAACAATCGTCTGAGCACAAGTAGATTGAAGAAATTGAGTCTCTTAACAAGGTCTTCACGCATGCATTGCAGATGGCAGAGAAATCGGATCATTTCATGATGGAATTTAAAGGCCCCGCGAAGCAATTCGTGGCTTTAGTTGGAGATGTTGGCGGAGCGGTAAACAAAACGAAGGAATATTAACTTTAATTCAAAATCTATTTACAGATCAGATATGAACTGAACAAAAAGATGAAAAAAATTAATGACGAGAAAGATAGCTACTATCTTGAAACATAGTGAGTGATGACATAAATCCACCAAGATAGTTTATTGAGCATGTGAATTTCAGTTACTACTCTGCGAAGTACGGCCTCAAAACATTCTCTGCTCTTCGGGATGTAACAAGAGAGTTTGACGCGCATAACACTAGTCTGATGTGCATGTTCGTCGGTTATAAATCAATCGATCATCTGAAAGACGCAAAAAAAGTTGCCGATGCAATCAAGGCAGACACACGAGTAGTCGTTATAGATTCGTTAGAATTGTGCCCAGAAGCAGAGAAAGTCGAAGAATTCGCCAGTAAAAATGAATTCGAAGTCGTCTATTTGCATCCGAATCAGGTAAAGTTGACATAACATTGATAATTGTCGAAGTGTTTTCATTCAACATTTCAATAATTGAATTGCGGAATGTTTTCTCAACATTTGAATTTCAGCAACAACGTCTCGACGCGGAAAGTGTCTCTGAAAAAGTCGGAGTCGACAGATTGATAGAGACGATGGAAGTGTGCAATTGGCCATGGAGAGTTGTCAACGCCTTCTCCAGGGTATGTGACACAATTCCAGAAAATATATCAATTTCATAATTTCAGGGACCAAGAAGCTCGTTCATCGATAAACAAGAAGGCGATATATTGGAGCTCAACGTCAAAGAAGACTATGTGATTGAGGGTGCGACCGCCGGTAAATAATTTTTCGATATTTTCTGATTTTATTGTCATAATGCTTGATAAATAACTTATTTTGAAAAAAGTGTTTTAATTTAATCAATGCGCTTCAATAACTTCATTCAACAATTTCTTTCGAAGTTTCAGATTCATTGATGCGTAACTATAAGCAGTGGTTCAATCGGACCTCTGATGCGAGAATTCCAGCACCACAACACGCCGAACGTGTTCATTTGTCTCCGGATTCGCCGACGACCACCGAAGGAACCACCAATCCAGATGACGTGTCGATTTCAGTGGATATCGATTTGGTTTGTACGAAGAATCAGGAGGAGAAGAAAAGCTGCGAAGGGAAGGCAAAGAAGCAGGTTTGTAGCTTTTTGTCGCTAGAAAACTGTATTTTTAATCCAAAATTTCAGAAGAGTGCTTCCGCGAAACACGTCAAAAAGGATTGATTCCTTCTCCAGCCATCACTAAATTCCGTATTAAATAACTTACATCTTCAAAATGTATCTACTCATGAGCCTCTTCTAATCACAGATTCCCATTTTATTCACTTCAATTGTTCAACAATCTTCTGTATTCCCTACCTAATTTCGTGTATAATCTTTGCCGAATTTTGAATTCTACAGCTTTAAGTGTCTCTTGCGCCAAGAAATCTTTTGAATTGTATCACTTTTCTTTAAGAAATTGGTTTTTTTTAATCAATTATGCCTTAGCAACACCTTATGACTTCATGATCCCAGATACAAATCAATATACAGTGTGTACACTCAGAACACGCAACAGGCATTTCCCATTATTGAGTTTTTCAAATTCTTTTCTGATGAGCATGACGTCTTCTTTAACAAAATGGATAACTAGTTTATTCAAACTGAGAAAGAAAAAGGAAGAATTAAAAAAGAAAAAGTTGTCTTCGTTTCCACTTGGGAAGCTTCCATTTCTTGCTCTCCAAGAAGTGATTCGAAATATGGATATTCAGGAAGGGTAAGATTTTAGCACTACCTTTTCCATGTTCATGATATGAGATGGAAAATGCAAAAAGTTGAATCAGAACCTTTTCTGAAAACTTCATTTCCAGAATTCGATTGGCTCTAACATCAAGAAAAATGAGATTGAATGTGAAGTACTCTCGTATTCCCGTAGACTATTTAGCAGTTGTCATAAATGATGACTTCTCTTATATTGAAGCGAGAGGCACCGGTGTTATTTTTTTATGTGGTCCTAAACTCGATAAAGAATGCGAAAAAATAAAAATGGATAAATATATCAAACGAAGTGAATTAGAACCATGGTAATCTGTTCATATTCAGAGTTGAAGCATCATAAATGTTGGCAATTTTTAGGTTGGATCCAACAGTTTCTACGCTTGAAAACACACGGAACGCTCTAGCTCAAATTCTAAATACGTTCAAATGTGACAGCTTTGTGTTGGGTATTGAGTTGAAATGTATTCAAACCACAATTAGAGATGTTTTGAATATTTCTGACTTTCAAAAATTTGAAGTTTTATACGTTTTTGAAGGAAAATTAGAGGAAGAAGATATGAATTACCTGATGGAAAATATGAAAGAAGATCAGGAACAGGGTTTACACATTTTGGACGTGGAAGTTCCAGAGAATTATTATCATAAAAATGTGAGTTTTTAATATGTTTTGGGATGATCATATTGATATTTTTCAATTCAGATGCTAAAAATTTTTGATATAAACTACGAAGATGCTCGCTTCGTCAGGATCGAACATCTTCTCACAATCAAGAATAGTAATGTGGTCAGCCTAGGGAAGAATAATCTAACACTCTCAGATATATACACATTTCTGAGGTACTGGGTCAACTCAGAGTATGATTTATTCAAAACTATTGATATAAAAATCGAAAGTGAAGCTGAACCCAATTTGGATATTCTATTCGATGGACTAGTGGTTCTGAAAGGTTTTCGATTCGGATGGGAGTCATGGCTGATGTTAGTTTTTGATTTTTTCTATTTTTGTATTCTTTGAACTCGCTTCTATTCAAACAATTTCAATTTTCAGCGCTGCCAAATCAATCAAGTCGAGGGAAACTCATATCTTATGTGTTGAATTGAACACAGATCAAATTCGTTTGTATTCTTATTCGATTAGTGAACGTCCTGTGACTGAAAATCCAAAAGTAGAAGACGAACCATACGAACCAGAGTTTGAGATATTGAAAGTACTGGAAAAGAAGAAAGCTCTGGAAGAAACGGTGAGAATTGAAGAGAATAATGAAAGAAAATTGGAAATCGAGAAGGAATTAGAAGAATTGGATCTGCAACTTTTGGAAAAAGGAGTGAGAATGGAACAAGGAAGACACGTTTTCGGGACACTTTGAATACACTTTACCTTCCTTCACAAGATGCTGTTTTCTAAAAAATTTATAATTATCCAACAGTTTATTCCTCAAATGTATCTATTCATGAGCCTCTTCTAATCACTGATTCCCAGTTTATTCACTTCAACTGTTCAACAATCTTCTGTATTTCCTCCCTAATTTCTTGTATGATCTTTCCCGAATTTTGAATTCTACTGCTTTGAGTGTTTGAGAAGAAATCTTTTGAATTGTAAATCGTGTTTTAATAAAATATGGTTTTTTACGTTCTACCAACAGACGATGTCCTCTCACGAGATCTCATCCTTTGACCCAAATCAATAGACAGTGTGTACACCCAGAACACGCAACAGTTGGTTCCCATTATTGAGTTTTTCAAATTCTTTTCTGACGAACTATGGCCTTTTCTTTATCAAAATGGATAACTCGTTTATTCAAACTGAAAAAGAAAAAGGTAGAATTAAAAAAGGACAATTCTTCCACGTTTCCACTTGGGAAGCTACCATTTCTTGCTCTCCAAGAAGTGATTCGAAATATGGATATTCAGGAAGGGTAAGATTTTAGCACTACCTTTTCGAATGATCTATGATATGAGATGGAAAATGCAAAAAAGTTGTGTTATAAACTTTCCGAAACTATTTATTTCCAGAATTCGATTGGCTCTAACATCAGGAAAAATGAGATGTTATGTGAAGTACTCTCGTCTTTCTGCTGGATATCCAGTAGTTACTATAAATGATGAGTTGAGCAATGTCACAATGAGAGGAGGCAATGTATTGTTATTTAATGGTTTCAAAGTTTATGAGAAAGCAAACAACTCAGAAGAGGATAAATATATCAAACGGAGTGAATTAGAGCCATGGTAATCTGCTCATGTTCGGAGTTGAAATATCATAAATTTTGGATATTTTCAGGTTGAACCCAACACTTTCTACACTTCAAAACACCCGAAATATTCTAGTTCAAGTTCAAAATACGTTCAATTGTGTCAAATTCGTAATGGTCATTGATTTGAGATGTATACAAACCACACTTAAAGATGTTTTAAGTATTTCTGACTTTCAAAAATTTGAAACTTTAAACCTGATCAAAGGAAAATTAGAGGAAGAAGACATGAATTACTTGATGGAAAATGTGAGAGGAGATCAGGATTTACATATTTACGCGGAAGTTCCAGAGAATTATTATCATGAGAATGTGAGGTTTTATTGTTTTTGGGATGATCAAACCATAATTTTTTGTTTCAGATGTTCAAATTTTTTGATATAGTCTATCAAGACGCTCGCTTCGTCAAAATCGAACATCTTCTCACAATCAAGAATAATTATATAATCAGCCTCGGGAAGAACAATCTAACTCTCTCAGATATTAACACATTCCTCAAGTATTGGGTCAACTCGGAATGTGATTTATTCAAAATGGTGACTATAAAAACTACAGAAGAAACTGGAGAAGAAAATGAGTCAAATTTGGATATTTTATTCAATGGACTAGTTGTTCTGAAAGGATTTCGATTCGGATGGGGGTCTTGGTTGTGGTTTGTTTTCTTCAGACTTTCTTCTATTTTAACAATTTTAACTTTCAGCGCTGCCAGATCAGTCGAATCGAGAAAAACTCCTATTTTATGCATTGAATTGAACTCGGATCAAATTTTTTTGTTTGCCCATTCGATTGAAGAGCGTCCTGCAATTGATCCGTATGTAGACGACGAACCATACGAACCAGAGTTTGAGATATTGAAAGTACTGGAAAAGAAGAAAGATCTGGAAGAAACGATGAGAATCGAAGAGAATAATGAAAGAAAATTGGAAATCGAGATGGAATTAGAAGAATTGGATCTGCAACTTTTGGAAAAAGGAGTGAGAATGGAACAAGGAAGACACGTTTTCGGGACACTTTGAATACACTTTACCTTCCTTCACAAGATGCTGTTTTCTAAAAAATTTATAATTATCCAACAGTTTATTCCTCAAATGTATCTATTCATGAGCCTCTTCTAATCACTGATTCCCAGTTTATTCACTTCAACTGTTCAACAATCTTCTGTATTTCCTCCCTAATTTCTTGTATGATCTTTCCCGAATTTTGAATTCTACTGCTTTGAGTGTTTGAGAAGAAATCTTTTGAATTGTAAATCGTGTTTTAATAAAATATGGTTTTTTACGTTCTACCAACAGACGATGTCCTCTCACGAGATCTCATCCTTTGACCCAAATCAATAGACAGTGTGTACACCCAGAACACGCAACAGTTGGTTCCCATTATTGAGTTTTTCAAATTCTTTTCTGACGAACTATGGCCTTTTCTTTATCAAAATGGATAACTCGTTTATTCAAGCTGAAAAAGAAAAAGATAGAATTGAAAAAGGACAAATCTTCCACGTTTCCACTTGGGAAGCTTCCATTTCTTGCTCTCCAAGAAGTGATTCGAAATATGGATATTCAGGAAGGGTAAGATTTTAGCACTACCTTTTCGAATGATCTATGATATGAGATGGAAAATGCAAAAAAGTTGAATCAGAAACTTTCTGAAACTATTTCTTTCCAGAATTCGATTGGCTCTAACATCCAGAAAAATGAGATTGAATGTGAAGTACTCTCGTCTTTCTGCTGGATACCCAGTAGTTACTATAAACGATGAGTTGAGTAATGTCTCACTCAAAGAAGAAATTTTTTTATTGAATGGTTTCAAAGCCGATGAGAAATTAGAGAACACAAAAAAGGATAACAATATAAGAAGGCGAGAGTTAGCGCCGTGGTAATCTGCTCATGTTCGGAGTTGAAATATCATAAATTTTGGACATTTCCAGGTTGAACCCAACACTTTCTACACTTCAAAACACACAGAATATTCTTGTTCAAGTTTAAAATACGTTCAAATGTGACAGATTCGTATTGGGCATTGAATTGAAATGTGTGCAAACCACAATTAGAGATGTTTTGAATATTTCTGACTTTCAAAATTTTGAAACTTTAAACCTGCTTGAAGGGAGATTAGAGGAAGAAGATATGAATTGTTTGATGGAAAATGTGAAAGAAGATCAGGATTTACATATTTACGCGGAAGTTCCAGAGAATTATTTTCATAAAAATGTGAGTTTTCAATACGTTTTCCGCATAATTAACCTTATATTTTCACTTCAGATGTTTAAATTCTTTGAGGTAATCTACGAAGACGCTCGCTTCATAAGAATCGAATATCTTCTCTCAATCAAGAATAATAACATAATCATCCTCGGGAACAACAATCTAACTTTCTCAGACTTAAACACATTCCTCAATTATTGGGTCAACTCGAAATGTGATTTATTCAAAATGGTGACTATAAAAACTGCTGAGGAGGAAACTGATTCAAATTTGGATATTTTATTCGATGGACTAGTTGTTTTGAAAGGATTTCGATTCGGATGGGAGTCATGGCTGATGTTAGTTTTTGATTTTTTCTATTTTTGTATTCTTTGAACTCGCTTCTATTCAAACAATTTCAATTTTCAGCGCTGTCAAATCAATCGAATCGAGAAAAACTCCCATTTTATGTATCGAATTGTTCTCTGATAAAATTTCGTTGTTTGCCTATTCGATTGAAGAACGTCCTGTAATGAAGGTTCGAAAAGATCGACTGGAAGATGGCGAACCTTACGAACCAGAGTTTGAGATACTGAAAGTACTGGAAAAGAAGAAAGATCTGGAAGAAACGATGAGAATCGAAGAGATAAATAAAAGAAAATTGGAAATTGAGAAGGAATTAGAAGAATTGGATCTGCAACTTTTGGAAAAAGGAGTGAGAATGGAACAAGGAAGACACGTTTTCGGGACACTTTGAATACACTTTACCTTCCTTCACAAGATGCTGTTTTCTAAAAAATTTATAATTATCCAACAGTTTATTCCTCAAATGTATCTGTTCATGAGCCTCTTCTAATCACTGATTCCCAGTTTATTCACTTCAATTGTTCAACAATCTTCTGTATTTCCTCCCTAATTTCTTGTATGATCTTTCCCGAATTTTGAATTCTACTGCTTTGAGTGTTTGAGAAGAAATCTTTTGAATTGTAAATCGTGTTTTAATAAAATATGGTTTTTTACGTTCTACCAACAGACGATGTCCTCTCACGAGATCTCATCCTTTGACCCAAATCAATAGACAGTGTGTACACCCAGAACACGCAACAGTTGGTTCCCATTATTGAGTTTTTCAAATTCTTTTCTGACGAACTATGGCCTTTTCTTTATCAAAATGGATAACTCGTTTATTCAAGCTGAAAAAGAAAAAGATAGAATTGAAAAAGGACAAATCTTCCACGTTTCCACTTGGGAAGCTTCCATTTCTTGCTCTCCAAGAAGTGATTCGAAATATGGATATTCAGGAAGGGTAAGATTTTAGCACTACCTTTTCGAATGATCTATGATATGAGATGGAAAATGCAAAAAAGTTGAATCAGAAACTTTCTGAAACTATTTCTTTCCAGAATTCGATTGGCTCTAACATCCAGAAAAATGAGATTGAATGTGAAGTACTCTCGTCTTTCTGCTGGATACCCAGTAGTTACTATAAACGATGAGTTGAGTAATGTCACAATGAGAGGAGGCAATGTATTGTTATTTAATGGTTTCAAAGTTTATGAGAAAGCAAACAACTCAGAAGAGGATAAATATATCAAACGGAGTGAATTAGAGCCATGGTAATCTGCTCATGTTCGGAGTTGAAATATCATAAATTTTGGATATTTTCAGGTTGAACCCAACACTTTCTACACTTCAAAACACCCGAAATATTCTAGTTCAAGTTCAAAATACGTTCAATTGTGTCAAATTCGTAATGGTCATTGATTTGAGATGTATACAAACCACACTTAAAGATGTTTTAAGTATTTCTGACTTTCAAAAATTTGAAACTTTAAACCTGATCAAAGGAAAATTAGAGGAAGAAGACATGAATTACTTGATGGAAAATGTGAGAGGAGATCAGGATTTACATATTTACGCGGAAGTTCCAGAGAATTATTATCATGAGAATGTGAGGTTTTATTGTTTTTGGGATGATCAAACCATAATTTTTTGTTTCAGATGTTCAAATTTTTTGATATAGTCTATCAAGACGCTCGCTTCGTCAAAATCGAACATCTTCTCACAATCAAGAATAATTATATAATCAGCCTCGGGAAGAACAATCTAACTCTCTCAGATATTAACACATTCCTCAAGTATTGGGTCAACTCGGAATGTGATTTATTCAAAATGGTGACTATAAAAACTACAGAAGAAACTGGAGAAGAAAATGAGTCAAATTTGGATATTTTATTCAATGGACTAGTTGTTCTGAAAGGATTTCGATTCGGATGGGGGTCTTGGTTGTGGTTTGTTTTCTTCAGACTTTCTTCTATTTTAACAATTTTAACTTTCAGCGCTGCCAGATCAGTCGAATCGAGAAAAACTCCTATTTTATGCATTGAATTGAACTCGGATCAAATTTTTTTTGTTTGCCCATTCGATTGAAGAGCGTCCTGCAATTGATCCGTATGTAGACGACGAACCATACGAACCAGAGTTTGAGATATTGAAAGTACTGGAAAAGAAGAAAGATCTGGAAGAAACGATGAGAATCGAAGAGAATAATGAAAGAAAATTGGAAATCGAGATGGAATTAGAAGAATTGGATCTGCAACTTTTGGAAAAAGGAGTGAGAATGGAACAAGGAAGACACGTTTTCGGGACACTTTGAATACACTTTACCTTCCTTCACAAGATGCTGTTTTCTAAAAAATTTATAATTATCCAACAGTTTATTCCTCAAATGTATCTATTCATGAGCCTCTTCTAATCACTGATTCCCAGTTTATTCCCTTTAATTGTTCAACAGTCTTCTGTATTTCCTTCCTAATTCCGAATTTCAAATTCTACTGCTTTAAGTGTCTCTTGCACCGAGAAATCTTTTGAATTGTAAATCATCTTCTAATAAAAAAAGGTCTTTAATACCCTAGCAACAGATGATGTCCTCTCGCGAGATCTTGTCTCTTTACCCAAATCAATAGACAGTGTGTACACTCCGAACACGTAACAGTTGGTTCCAATTATTGAGTTTTTTTCAAATTTTTATCTGATGAGCATGACGTCTTCTTTATCAAAATGGATAACCCGCTTATTCAAACTGAGACAGAAAAATGTTGATCTAAAAAAGGAAAATTCTTCTACGTTTCCACTTGGGAAGCTACCATTTCTAGCTGTGCAAGAAGTGATTCGAAATATGGATATTCAGGAAGGGTGAGATTTTAGCACTACCTTTTCCATTTTCATGATATGAAATGGAACATGCAAAAAAGTAGAATCAAAAACTTTCTAAAATTATTTCTTTCCAGAATTCGATTGGCTCTAACATCAAGAAAAATGAGATTGAATGTGAAGTACTCTCGTATTTCTGCTGGATACCCAGTAGTTACTATAAACGATGAGTTGAGTAATGTCTCACTCAAAGAAGAAATTTTTTTATTGAATGGTTTCAAAGCCGATGAGAAATTAGAGAACACAAAAAAGGACAACAATATAAGAAGGCGAGAGTTAGCGCCGTGGTAAACTGTCCATTTTCAGAGTTGAAATATCATAAATTTTGGATATTTTCAGGTTGAACCCAATTCTTTCTACGCTTCAAAACACACAGAATATTCTAGTTCAAGTTCAAAATACGTTCAAATGTGACAGATTCGTATTGGTCATTTACTTGAAATGTGTACACACCACTCTGAAAAAAGTTTTAAGTATTTCTGACTTTCAAAAATTTGAAACTTTAAACCTGCTTGGAGAAAAATTAGAGGAAGAAGATATGGACTATTTGATGGAAAATGTGAAGGGAGATCAGGATTTACATATTTACGCGGAAGTTCCGGAGAATTATTATCATAAGAATGTGAGTTTTCAATTCTTTTCCAGTAATCAAAACGGAGATTTTTTGTTCCAGATATTAAACTTTTATGACATATACTACGAAGATGCTCGCTTCGTCAAAATCGAACATCTTCTCACAATCAAGAATAATTATATAATCAGCCTCGGGAAGAACAATCTAACACTCTCGGATATTAACACATTTCTGAAGCACTGGGTCAACTCGGAATTTGATTTATTTAAAACGATGACTATAGAAACTGCTGAGGAGGAAACTGAATCAAATTTGGATATTTTATTGGATGGACTAGTTGTTTTGAAAGGATTTCGATTCGGATGGGAGTCATGGTTGATGTTAGTTTTCAATTTTTAAGTTATCTATTAGCTCGACACAGTTCTTCCAACTGCGCTCCACCGAAATACCTTTGAAAAGTGTCTCTTTTTCTCTGAGTCTCTCAGTTTCACACGCAATTTTCTTTGGTTTTGGTAGAGTGCGGTTGTAAGAAGAACACCGTGCTAATATTTAACAAAGAAATCTGCCATTCTCCTTTTAACTTTTTTCTGTTACACGGTCTCCTAGGATGATTTTAGAGGCAGATTACATGATAAAACGTGGAATGTCACGAAAAATGAAAAATTCCTGAAAATTCACATGTGAGGGATTTTTCAAACTGGGAATGAAGTGGTCATCCATTTTCTCGAGAACAAGGGCAAATCCCGAAAAACTGTCACACAGTTTTGTTCGAAACCGTGTTAATGGTAGGCAATGAAAATAAGAAAAAAGTAGTGTGAATGGATTTTTGCAAAATGAGGTCAGATATTTCAAAGTTATTGAAAAAGTCGGATGTTTTCAGTTCCACGTTTGATGACGTAATCTGCCCCTAAAATCATCCTAGGAGACCGTAATATATTACAAAAATTTCAATTTTCAGCGCTGCCAAATCAATCGAATCGAGAAAAACTCATATTTTATGTATTGAACCGTACTCGGGCGAAATTTCTTTGTTTGCCCATTCGATTGAAGAGCGTCCTGTGATGGAAGTTCGAAAAGACCGATTGAAAGAAGACGAACCTTACGAACCAGAGTTTGAGATATTGAAAGTACTGGAAAAGAAGAAAAATCTGGAAGAAACGATGAGAATCGAAGAGATAAATAAAAGAAAATTGGAAATTGAGAAGGAATTAGAAGAATTGGATCTGCAACTTTTGGAAAAAGGAGTGAGAATGGAACAAGGAAGACATGTTTTCGGGACAATGTGAATACAATTTACCTTCTTAATCCTTGGCGAGATGATGTTTCTCTGAAAAATTAATAATTAACCAACAATTTATATAAATATTGTTGTGCCAGCGAAATGTACAATGAATACAAGGTTTGCATATAACTTATAATACCTCTCTGAACTGAGAAGTGGGCTTAAACATGAGTTTGAAAAAGAAAAACGAAAATGAACCAGTGTGTGGGCGTAGGGAAAATACCAGAAAAGTAGAAAACGGGGACGAATTGGAGGAAAAAAAAAGAAAAAAGGATATAATAGGAATAGTTTCAAATCTCAAAAACAGATGAGAGGAGCAGCAAAATTGGTAAATACCCATGATTTGTGTGTCGAATCGAGTTTTGAAACAAAACAATTGAAAAGAAAATGAGTGAAACTTGATTAATGAGGCAGATGGAAAAAGAGGAAATTAGAATATGTAGAAGAGGTAGATTCAGTCGTCGCCAGGATGTTCGGGACAGCAATTTTTCCGTTTGAACCAATCATCGATACATCTGGAAATGAAATGTTTGTGATTTTGACGATAGGAATTCGAACTGTTCACAAAAATCCGAAAAATCAAATCAAAAATGCAGAATTTCTAGTCAAACTCACTGTTTATGATAAATGCAGAGACACGGTAATCGGGCAATTTTGTGTCCCGCTTCGAGATCTTCCAGGCAAATTGAGCATTCTCCTTTGCATTCTTTCAGAACGTCATCTGGAAAAATATGACTAATTGATTTCGAGTTGCTTATTGGATGACATTTTGAAAAAGCATAACTTTTTCTGATTACTTAGAAGAAAGTTTCGCGTGTTCATTTTATAAGTGGCAACATAATAGTTTCAATTTTTTAATTCATAGGTATAAGCTCTTGGAAAACGGTCAGCTGAAAACATTTGAATTTTCGCTGAAAATCCGTGTTACAACTGTAAATTTTTCTCAAAACCCTTGTTTTTGTATAAATTTATTAATGAAAAGTCACCCACCATTATATGTGATCTTGGGTCTCGTCAAACACATAACTAAATGAATATCCGCATCGTCTGATGGTACAACTTTGTGGCAAACCGGACATTTCATGTCTGAAGTTTAAAATCATGAATAATTTTCAATTCGAAATAATCAGAGAACCCGTCCTACCCATCATAAAGACGGGAACCGATCGACGACTGTGATGACCATGTAGACGACCTGGACGAACATGTAGACCTCGCGAGCGACTGAAAAATGATTTTATTTCAAATATTCGAGATAAAAAAGAAAAAGAAATTACCCTCCATGAACAGAATGCGATGGACCTGCATCGTCTTCCGACGCGTTCGAATCTGATGATGAGCTCAGAAAACGTGCGTTTCGCATTGTCTGCAAATCAGAAATACCATAATAAACAATATTGATAAGCGGTAGTTTGGAACCTGCATAAATTCGGCGGCTGTCATGACATTTTGTCGTTGTGACGATGAGTTGTGAGAGGAAACCTGCAAAAAGTCAAAATT
The DNA here is from genome assembly GCA_002259235.3 of Caenorhabditis latens. NCBI lineage: Eukaryota > Metazoa > Nematoda > Chromadorea > Rhabditida > Rhabditidae > Caenorhabditis > Caenorhabditis latens. The sequence goes on along the minus strand of CM056092.1, from coordinate 5,224,345 downwards.
TTGAGTTGATTTTAGATATTTTTGTTATCGAAACCTGTGCCGTATCAACCGAGTTGCTTCGAGGTCTCTCTTCGGTGACTGATGACTGTCGACCGCCCATCTCTGTGCCTCAAGTCTCTGTCAATCCCCCCGGGTTGATGTTCTGAAAAATCGATGATCATGTATTCGATGTCATATGGAAAGCAGAGCGGTTCAGAAAAGATAAGAAAATAGGCAGACAGCAACGAATTTGTGGAGGAGAACATGACAAAAAGGAGGGAAAACAAGAAGTAAAAATTGATGGGCAATGTATGAAGAGTGTGTTTCTATTTGCGGGAAAAGTATAGTGATACTGATAATAATTTTGAAATTGGCTGGTCAACTGCTGCTCCTCTATCAAAAAATATATTTCTGGCGTTTTCTTCGAAAATTGAGAGAAAAAGTCGTTACATCACAATATTAACTAGGCTCAAAGGAACATGAAGCTCGAATTTTCAGTAAAATTTTACTTTGATCAGGAGTTTTTTTAAAATAAAAAAACTGACAAATACCATCTCGTAAATCAACCAAAAACAACACAAAACGAAATAAGTTCCAGATGTTTAGCTACTTTACTAGGAACCGATTTCGTGGGAATTGATATTCGATAGGCAGAATAGTGGCTTCCAAGAACATATTTTCCACTTAAATTTCTGTTTTATAGTCCTAACATCACCAAAATCGTAGCAAAATACATCGTTTTTTACTAAAACACGTACTTTTTGCATATCAGACAAGCTTCGTCTTAAAAATGCAAAAAGTTATTCGATTTCTCTCAAAGAAGCACATGATTTCTCTTTTTACATTTCTAATTAAGGGAGGTCAGTCACAGTTATATTAGAAGAAGGGGATTAATGAAACGGCAAAATATAACGTAGAAATTGGTGAACGCAGAGAAGGATTCTCGTTTTTTTCCTCTTTTCTTTCCAAATGATGATGATGATGGGGTCATGCACAAAACGGGCTGCTGTCGACTTGCTGTGTCTCCGCTGCCGAGGTGTTCATTGATTCGGCGCCCAATGATGAGAGAGAAACGGAGAGTTTAGAGATATCGAGACGATTAGAGATTATATGAAGCATGTGAGACGCAGTCATCGAGAGACGGTCACGGGGGTCGCGGGCACCAGAAGATGGACACTGACGGAGGAAAAATATAAAAAGAGGGGCGAAAAGATGATGGAGAGAGCATTTGAATAAAATATATTCATGAGATGAATATAACGTCTCTGAAATTTTTATTTTTCCGTCCGAAAGCGTCTGTGATAATAATAAGAATTATTTTTATGATGAATACCAAAATAGAGAGCACAGAAAGTGAAAAACCGTGGTTTCATGACGAAACATTGTGCCTCGTCATTAAAAAGACAATTTTTAGGTCTAACACACACAGAAAAGTGACAAAAGACTGGCGGATTTGGCGGGGAAGTTGAATTGTTTCGCAATTAATGTTTGTCACAAATTTTGATGGAATTTTATTTGAATTTAGAGTGTTCAGTGATTTTTTAATACAAATTAAAAAAAAAATTAGCTCACCAGACTAGAAAAAATGTATTCAAAGTGCAAATTATGATGATCTCCGTGGATTTTTCTCTGCGAAGAAATAAAAAATTGGCAGAAAAAGTCTCGTTCGTCATCTCTCATGCATTCAAAATGATATGACATATTAAGAGTGAGGAATGATTTCGTTGAAGGGAGAATAGATGAGAGGGATCAACTAGAAATCGAATTTTGATCCGAATGAATGATATTGAAAACGAAAAATTTTGGAGAAACAAGGGAGAGAGAAACCAGAAAAATCACGAGGAGAGAGGAGGAGAAAGTGAGATAATTTAAAGCACGAGGAATGAAAAAATAGAAAAAACTAACTGTTTTTCTCGATAAACATAATTGATATTTAATTGCAAAAATAGACAAAAGTGCGCGCCCAAATTGCGAATAAGGGCGGAACCTATGGAGGAAGGCAGAAACCAATTCAGTTAAGAGCTATGGGACGGGGAGAGAAAGACTCATAAAAGTTGTACTAAAAGGAACAAAAAGTGCAAAGTCGTCAGGAATCTAGAGTACTTGACAGAAGTCGTTGTTGAGGATTTCAGAAGATCTATTTTTGAAGAAGAAAAAGAAAGAAAACGAGGTTTTTTTGTTGCAAGAGAGCGGGATAGGGACGGAGCAAAAATAAAATATTCAAAAGAAGAAGAAGAAGTTCATCTTCAAAAAGTTTTTGCTTCTTCCTCACTCATTCTTCTCTTTTCTCTTCTCTCAACACTAGAGTTGTTTATGAGGAACGGCTGTGACTGGTAACTCGTACACCTGGCGTTTCTCTTTCTCTAATTCTCTTCATCTCCCATACTCTTTCACTCTCATAATAAAACGGGCGGTCGCCGGGCCGAGCAAAGAGATAACATTTGAATTGTGGAGAGAAGGGCGTCGAAATAAATCATGTGTGAAGGTGTAACTGAACGTACAGAAGAAAATATATGTATCGGGGTTGTTTCGATGCATTACATTACGGGAGGCAACGGTTTCGGAAGGTGGAAATTGAATCCATTTCACAGTTTTCTTTATTGAAACTTTATTTTTTTAGTTATTGTCAAAAACAGAAAGACAACTTAATTGATATGAAACATTGAAACCTATCCGGAAGTTGGGGAGGGAGGAAGTTTACATGTCCCAGTTTTTAACACTGAAGAAATATGATACAAATGGGAGAACTGATACGGAAAACAATAAAAAAGATAAACGTATATGTTTTTCATTGCTTTATATGGAGAAAAACTAGAGTTTTCGATGAAAACATATTGAAAAACGTTCTTTAAAAGAGAAAATGATGATTTTCGAAAAGAAGAAAATGAATTACAGTAATCTCCGTAAATCGACACTAAAGACGCATGGCATTTTATGATTGTCGGGTTTCGACACGATACAATAATTTTTTAAAAATTGATTCCGAAAGAACATGAAAATGCGCCTGCTTCAAAATTTCCGGATCTCCCCAAAACTACAGTAACCTCCTTAAACTATTTTGACATTTTACAAAAATTAAGAACCCTCCAAAAAGTTATCTGAAAAGGGCAGTGATCTCTGACCAACTAAACGTCTCTTCCAAAATGACATCAAAAACCATAAATATTTTCAACTTTTCGCCTTTTACTTCATCTTCCAGGAGGGTAAAACAACATTTTTGTCACTCTTCCAACCATAAAAACAAACAACTTGTAAGAAGACATTTTGAACTCGGTAAACACCTTTCTCCGAGAAAAAACAGAGCAATGTAAGAGTAAAGTGGGCGGAGTCTTCTCATGTCATCAGACTATGGCAAATAATGGTAGATATTTAGAGAGTGACTGAGCCCCTCACCACTCATCAAATCGGCATCAAACTCTCTCTTTTTACTAAAAAACTATTTTCGGAACAATGACAGTCGTGTCGGTTGATACCAAGAGTGGATATATTGAGACTGATAATGATCGTCTCATTATGGTTATTTTGCTCATTTTCCTACCGGTAAGTCAGAACGTGGGATAGGTTTATATAATTGAATTCACCAAGTCTGGAGCTTCATTTTTATAGTTGACCACTTTTTTGTGAGATCTCTCCCTAGTCAGTTATAGTCAGTTGAAGTCAGAACAAGGGATATTTTGACCTGTCTTACTTCTACGGACTCTACCGGTCAGGGGATGTTTTGTATAAAAAAGTTCTCAACTACAAAGTTGTAGATCCAAAGTTGCTCTATCCGAAAATATATATTTAAAAGTGATTCCATCAGTTTTCGATATTGCAACACCCTCTCGAAGTAGACTTACTGTCTCCAACCCATCTTTATTATTCCAGCCCCTCGCCGTCTTTTTCAAATCTCGTGGATGCACCAGTGCCGTCTGCCTCAACATCGTCCTCTACATCTTCCTTATCCTCCCAGCATACTGTCATGCCACGTGGTTCTGTTTCATCAAGGGAAGAGAACACGAAGTGAGAGCAGAACTCTCACCGACTCGTCGTATTTAGCAATAAGATTTTTGCGGTTTTTCAGTGATTTTTAATGTAAATTTCATGATTTTTGGGTACTATGTTGACCAATACCATTGACAAGTGTAAAATGAATAAATGTAAATATTTTTTGGACTTTTTTGTTGGATTTTCAGGGCAAGCTGGAGGATTTTATGCAACGGATACACGGACACCCTGAATTTTATGTTTTTGAGAGCAAAATCTTTATTTTTGTAGTTGAAAATTGTATCGGAGATCTTCTAATTTTGGATACACTTTTCAGATTCAGTGCTCCAGAAAGTTCTTGAGACTGCAATAATAACTCATCTTTAAAGATGCGTATCTCAAAAGCTAGATGAGTAACCAAAATATTGTCAACTACAAAGTTACAGGTCTAGACTTGATCCACCAAAATATTATTAATTCACTATAGTGAGTTTCCGAGTTCCAATGTGACGAGCTCTTCAAAATCGGGTTTGAGGTTTATAGTGGTTCATGTTCCAAAGCTTGTCTCTGTTTATCTGTAAACTTGTCCATGTTGAATTCATATCGGTTGAGTAGATCACAATTTGATCTACATTTTTGTAGTGGACAACTTTTAGAGATTTTCGTCATTGAAGTTAGGGGACTCCTTCTTTTTACAAATCAAGAGTCGCTTGTCTTTGAAGGTGTAGATCTCGAAAACTTTGGTAGCTATCAACATGTTTTTTTCTGTGAAACTGTTGATCTAGATTAGGCAAATTTTCAAAATGTTTATTTGTAAAAATTTGATCATTTCTGATACGAGGACGTAAGTTTCAATGTTCCCACATGTTCACGTATTTGCTTATTTGCCAAATTTTTGAAGACTCATATCTCAAAAACTAAAAAGCTATTAAGAAGTTGTCAACTGCAAAAAAAGAGAGCTAATCATGAAAATTTTAGAACATAAAAATTTGTAAAAATTCGACCATTCCCTGCCACAGGACCCACTCTCAAAGTTCATCCATTTTCAACTTCGTAACCAGTTTCTTCAATCTTCAGTCTCTATTTCTATTCTCTTTCTTTCAAATTGCCAATTCAAATTCAAATTAAAACAAATTGACTTGACTTGAATAAGATCTTTCAAATCGAATCAACAAAACACAAACACATTTTGTTGATTTTTTGAACGGGCGGCCTCATGTTTCCGTGTCGAAGACCGCCAGAAGTTCTTTGTGTAACACGAAGAAGAAAGGGGGCGGCGCCTTGCCGCGAGAGAGAATGATAACGTTTCGGGCGGTCAATTCGAACGTCATTTTTCAAATAAATGAAGATTTTCTTCGATTTTCTCACGTCCTTCTTTTCAGATTAATTGATGTCTTCGGGAAATTCCTTTTTGCTGGTTTTTCTATGTGATCAAGCTTCAAAATCTGTCTGTCTGTCTGTCCATCCGGATGTCCTCTCTCTATTGAAAATGAAACTATTTACTAAAGTTCTCTCCATCCTTGCCGTCTCTTTTTCGAAATACAAACAATTTGTTGTATGATTTTCTTCTTCGTTTTGCACGTTCGAGTCCACCACCCGATTATTATCCCGTCAGAAAAAAAAGCAAAAAAAGATGGGCGGTTTCGAGGAAAGAATCGATGAAAAGAAGCTAAGAAAAGAAGGAGCTTTCATTCTGCAGCTTTTCGCCTTTTCTATACAATTTTTTCTTCTTATTTTGATGTTATTCAAGAAGGTTTTTTTTTGTCTAATCTGGTATCTTTCCGGTGGGAAAAATATATCATTGGCATCAGAAAAGATAGAAAAATTATTACGACTTGTCGGGAATCGAACCCTGGTTCATAGATTTGTGGGCAGACTCCTTACCTATTGCGCCACGTTGTAGCGCGGAGCGACGCGGCGCGGTGGCCTGGTTGGTGGACAAGGTGACGGCTGCAAATCTAGATACCAGGGTTCGATTCCTCCAGTGCTCTAAAGAGTCCCTACATTTTTTGATTCGTTTTTTTTCTTTTTCGGAAACGTGTCTTTCACATTTTCCCTTCGAAAATTAGTTTCCACGTGTCCCCCTACCCCCTTTCCCTTATCATCTCGCCCCGATCTTTTGACCTCTCCCCACTGAAAAATGTCAACGTGTCGAGTTTGAATTCCAGCTTGGTTATTACCAGAGAATCAGGGAAAACACTCTCTCTTTTCCTCTCTCTCATTCGTCGCAACATGGCATCGCAATTTCTCCGTTCCACCAACTCGCGTTACGTTGCTGGTGTCCTCGCTGCTCTCGGAGCCGGATCCGCTCTCTACACACTGACTCCACAGGTATGCAAAAATGGTTTGAATGGGGTTCCGGGGATGGGGCCCCCTAGGCGGTGATAAGCTGGCGCCAGTGGTCCTTTACTCGATAATACTCGAAGGTACTCGACAAAAGTTCTCTTCAGTGTATTATCAATCTAGGAATATTGGAATCAACTTGCCATCTGGTGGAATAATTGGAGTAGCGGACGGCCTTCGGTTGAGCGAATTTGCTATTGAAGTCCCAAAGTAATAACAATTGATTTTTCAGACTGTTCAAGCCAAATCGGAAGTGGATGCTGCAACAATCAAGAAGATTGAAGAGGCTTACGCCAAGCTGAATGGGCCAGAAGGGGCGAAATGCAAGTCTCTTTTGAAGAAACATTTGACGAAGGATGTGGTCGATAAGCTGAAGGCAAAGAGGACAAAGCTCGGAGCAACTCTTTACGATTGTATCCGTTCGGGAGTCTACAATTTGGACGCTGGAGTCGGTGTTTATGCTCCGGATGCTGAGGCTTACACTTTGTTCGCTCCACTCTTCGATAAAATCATTGAGGAGTACCACGGATTCACTCCAAAACAGAAGCAACCACCAGTGGATCTCGGAGAGGGAAAGACAAAGGAGTTCCCACCATTGGATCCAAAGGGAAAATACATCAAATCGACGAGAATCCGCTGTGGACGCTCTCTCAAGGGGTACCCATTCAATCCATGTCTCACTCAGGATAACTATTTGGAGATGGAGGGAAAGGTGAAGAAGGCGTTTGCCGAGTACTCGGATAAGGAGTTGAAAGGAAAGTACTATCCATTGGATGGAATGAGCAAGGACACTCAGAAACAACTGATTGCTGACCACTTTTTGTTCAAGGAGGGAGATAGACATCTTCAGTATGCGAATGCGTGCAACTTCTGGCCAAAGGGACGTGGTATCTTCCACAATAACGATAAGACTTTCTTGATTTGGGTCAATGAGGAGGATCATATGAGAATTATTTCGATGCAAGAGGGATCTGATGTTGGAAAAGTTCTCGATCGACTCATCAAGGGAGTTCGTGGTATTGAGAAGCAGGTTAGTTGTCACACAGCACTCATTACAGTACCACTCAAAATGTTATGGAAAATGACCAACTTTGACAGTTTATTTCGGTGCCACCTGATTGTCCGATAAACTTGATTTTGTTTGAGTTGGACAGAGCAAAAATAGCACTTCATTTTTGGAGATGATCATTTTTTTGTAGGGACACTACCACGGAAGTTACAGGTTGTCAAAGCCATGTTTCCCTGAAACCGACATTTCAGTGAAACTTCGAAGTTTTTCACTTTGACAACCTGTAACTTTCAAAATAGTGTTCCTACAAAATAATGGTCAACTACAAAAATGAAGTGATTTTTTGCTCTGTCCAACCCACCCAAAATTGAGTTTATCGGACAATCAGGTGACACCAAAATACACTGTCAAAGTTGATAATTTTCCAGTGAAAACGCCCAAAGTTTATAACCTTTTGAGCGGTACTGCGTGCTCGGATTTGCTCTGATCTCCTTTTCTTAATTCTTAATTATCCCATTTCCAGGTTCCATTCTCGCGCGACGACCGTCTCGGATGGTTGACGTTCTGCCCAACAAACTTGGGATCCACTGTCCGTGCCTCCGTCCATATTGCTCTTCCAAAGTTGGCTGCACGCAAGGATTTCATTGAGATTTGCGAGAAGTTGAACCTCCAAGTTCGCGGTATTCACGGTGAACACTCGGAATCGGTTGGCGGAGTTTACGACATTTCCAACAAGGTAAACATAGTTCGTTTTGTAAAACAAACAAACACTTCTTACTTTTGTTATTTAAAAGAATTTCACAAGTGTCCAAGGGGGCGCGTTTGCATTTTTGACTCATTTGAAATTTCAAATTATTTCTTTCCAGGCTCGTCTCGGTCTCTCTGAATATCAAGCGGTGAAGCAGATGTATGACGGAGTGAAGAAGTTGATTGAATTGGAGGAGAAGGAGAAATAATATATATTCTCACATATACAGTAGAAATATAAAGTAAAATGTTTTATTTATGTGTTTATTTGATAAATAAACGGTAGTAGAAGTGATTTCTTCTTTTGTTTCTTTGATTTCCCTCTCTCTTCTCTCTATGTCTTCTCAGAGACACTTGAGCCCATTGTTTGCTCGGAATGGGGCGCCGCCTCGAGCTCTCTGGTAACCTAACTGTCATACTTTTTACGAGAGAGAAGCTCTACTACTTTCTCTGTTTTCACTTGATTCTTACATACTTTTTTATCGAGGATTTCATCAATTTGATGTGTAGAGTTTATGGATTTTTCTAAAAGTTTGATGGCGTATACTTTCGGTTATGGAGACTTGGATTTTGGGGTAAAAATTCAAAAAATGAATGGGTCAATCCAGGTTTTTTGGGGAATTTCGTGACATTCTTCTTCAGTTCAGCTTTTCATCTTTTGTTTTCAATTAATATATTTCAGACTGCTATGGCTGCTCCAACTAAACTTGAATTGATCTCTCTCCCCGGAAGAGGGAGAGCTGAAACTATCAGATTACTGTAGGTTTTTGAAGTTGCGCTCGTATTTATTAACAGTACATAGATGACAAAAAGTGGTTAACGGATAAAATCTGTAAAATTTTATGTAGATTACTTTGTTAGTTCACAATTGTTTTCTAACTGCTTCGGTTTTTGAGATACACTTGGTTGAAGTTAACGTACTTTCAACTGGCTCAGCTCAACAACTTGAAGATCTGAAAAAAAGTTGTCAACTAATAAAATGTGGAACATTTTACGAAGATTGTTTTGCTAGTTGATGACTTTTTTTTATCTGTTTCAGATCTCGAGATATACAACATGAGAGTTTGAAGCTGGATAGAAAGGCGCTCCCACCGCACCTAACTTCAAACACATTTATCTCAAAAATCTTAAAAGCTATCAACATTTCATGTACTATCAAAATGCTTAAAATCGGAAATAGATCATTTTCGTAGTTGACAACTTTTTTCTAGCTACTCTCAATCTTGAGATACACCTGCTTAAAGTAAGATGCCAAACAGAGCGAGAGAAAAAGCGCGCAGAGAATCAGACACTCTCGTTTCTCTGCGTCTTTTTATTCATAACTTCTATTTCAGATTAATCTTCACTCACCGCAAATTTACTGATACCCGATTGACACTTGCTCAGTGGAAGGCTAAGAGAAAGATGGGTAGGTTCTCACTGAGTAGCGACTTGGATACGGAGCTCATCACATTTATTTTCAGCCGGATTCAATGATGACACCAAACTTCCAGTCATGAAGATAAATGACACTCGAACCATTATCGGCGTCATTGACATTTGCAGGCATATTGCTCTTCAATACGGTAACGACAGACTCCGCCCACTTTTGCAGACTTATAGGATTTTAGGTCTTTACGGAAGTTCGAGTGGAGATCAAGAGGCGATTGATGAAGTGATTCAGAAGTTGGAGGAGTTGAACACAGCGATGAATCCTATTTTGAGAGCAACTCTTACCAAGAATTATGATGCAAGGGTAGGTGGAATGATATCTCAGAAACTAGAATAGCTAGAAAGAAGTTTTCAGTTAGAAAAATGTGTAAAATATTATGTTCTTCATTTTAAAAATTAACTACCTTCTTCTAGGTCTTTCAGATCTTGAGAGTTGTTAGAAGGATGCATTTTCTTCAAAAGGCGTTCATCTCAAAATTTGGTATAGCTAGAAAAATTTTTCTAACTAACAATATGTAGAAACTTTCATGAAAACAATTTTTGTGGTTGACAACTTTTTTATATCTGCCTTTGATCTTGAGATATAATGGCTGAAAGTTGAAATTGCCTAGAGGCAGACAACCTTCTTTCTCTCCGTCTCTCCATTTCCCCAACTATTTCACTTGTTACAATTTCAGAAAGAGTGCTGGAATGTCTTCAAAGAAGAATCCCTTTTCCCACTTCTTCGAAAATACGAGGAGTTACTCGGTGAGCAACGATTCATGGTTGGAACTCAGGTACCCATCTTCTTCATTTTCCTGATCTCATCATACTAGAAATTTTCAGTATTCCTGGGCCGATATTGCTCTCATCGAGTTCCTGACTCGTTGCCAACAGTGTTACGATAGTTTCTATCTTGCTCACTTCGAAAGACTCCGCACTTTCTGTCAAGTCTTCGAGTCTCTTCCACACATTCGTCCTTATATTCAAGGACGATCCGATTCCTTCTTTTGATTTTTCTTTTATTTTTTCTCTCATTTTTTGAATTGAAAGTCAGATTTTAAATTAAATGAACCATAACGATCATTGAAGTTAAAATTGAAAGAGATTGAAGTGTTTCCGAGTTGAGAAATCCATTGAACCTGATTTTTGGACTGCCAGGAAAGCCATAAAAAGAAGAGAATGTTGATGGTTATCAAAAGGAATCAATCCTGATCTGAAACTTTAGAATCTTTAATATCGATTAAATCTTCTGAGTCTATAAGATATAAAATTCCAGCAAATTCAAAGTTTCGGCCGCTTTTGCTAGACTTTGATATTGCCTATTGATGTTTCATACTATCCGGTTGCGCGGCCTCATCAGTAGCAACAACCGAAGATTTTCGTAATAAGGGATGCTGAAGTTTTCAATGAGTTTCTCAAATTTCAGAAAGATATGGAATGCTATGTTCCGAAAGCATCCGCAACTCTCCATTTCCAGTTTTGAGAACTGGTAAATCGATTGTTGCAGACCGAGGAATGTTGAAAAATACGTAAGAGACGCAGAGAGCTGTTGACAGAATTGGAGAAATTTCAAATTTGTGAGCTCCAAAGGTATATAAAGCGGTATGTATATGAAGTTCACAATGAGTATTCAACCGAAATTTGAACTATCGAAACTCGTGGTTCTTGGAGAGAGATGAGTGCTGAAACTTCACAAAAATTGATAGACAGGTGTTTTTAACTGCAAACTTTGCACACATTTCAGGTTTCAAACATATTAAAATAGAAAATATTGTCAAAACTTTTGTTACTCACTCTTCTTGCAAGGTTTGGCTAGGTGGCCTTCCCATCTTAAGCCAAACAGATAATACATATTAACTCACTGACAGCACGCCATTCGAAATGCGGAATTGTTTCAATTTGTTCCTCCACCAATCGAAGTCTTTGCCTGATCTGAGAAACAAACTCATGAGAATAAATATCACGATAGACGAGGTGAAAGAAAAGAGACGGAATCCAATCAAAAATACTCGTTGCGTAATGCTTTCTCTCGCGGTCTCTTGCTCTCATACACTCTCTCGCTAATTCTGAAAAGACAATATTTTAGTGTCTACCTGTTCAAAAGAATATAATAATGAACGCGTGAACTATGTTCTGTTTGTTTACCTCATTTTCCTGTCACAAAGCGTAACGTTTCATGGCGTTATTGGTGGCAAGATACACCTAGGAAAACAATTATTTTTGCAACTCCACGTCAACCTTGCCAGAAGATGCCCTTTCGAATATGTATAAAGCCCTCAGGAGTTTCAGATCTCAAGAAGTAGGTTTTAATACAGAAAACATGTTTGTTGGCATATATTAGGTTGGTGCATAATTTTCTTTCTTTTTGGAGGGTGTGACTTTGGTCTTCTGTTTCCGAGCAGTGAGGTTGTTTTCCAGCCCAAACTTTTTTGCATTATAATAAGCTTTTTAGTGGCTAACATATAGTGTTTCAAGTTGATGCCTAGACAGTCCGCTCGTTAAAACGATGGTTGTTTTTGATGGCCAAACAAACGCCTATTTTGGGAAGTTTTTTTGTTCTAGTCAAATCGGTATTAGAATGTTGAAGTATTTTTAGCAAAATAAATTAAATGAGCAGAAGATAACTGTATCTTATTATTACAATTTAGTTCTGGGTCAGAATCACCAAGATGAGAAAGTTATGAACAGACGATCAACAGCAACGAGAAATCAAGGTTCAGCTGGGTTCAACCCGATTACAGAAATATTTGAGAACACATTTATACCAAACTATTTGTAAAAGTTAGAGAGAGACACGAGTAAGTTATGCCACAAAAATTTTAAGGCAAAACCATTCTAATTAGTGGTAGAACTTGACTGATGTTTTTCTTATGATTTTCACAATTTTGCGCAAATTTGTGTAGTTGACCTGAGTGAAGTCTAGGTCTCTTCTCAACGATCCCAAACAAGTCTGAACTATTTTGTTATAAGTCATCAACAGTAGGTACATTATTCTAAAATTGTGCAAAATATCTAGTGGATTGATTCAGAAGTATGAGCTGTAGGCTTTATCAAACGTCAAAATCACGTGATTTTGATCGTAGAGACTTCACGCTTCCTGCGAAAAAGACAAATGACGTGAAGATCTACAACAAAATAATTTTAGATACATCGATGTCTAATCAATAAAACTGAAACAGTTTCAACCAATTTTCTCATGTAGTGTTAAAGAAACATCGAGAACATTTACACCTCCCTATATTGCCGATCCTTGCCTTTCTTCAGGGACACGCACTGAACTATCGTTGCTTAGTTGGAATGTCTTTATTTGCTTTTCGTAAATATTTTTTCTTGCTTGTTATAATTCCAAATAGTTCACCCATTCTCGTAAACATTTTCTAGAAAAAAACAAAAGTCAAGGAATAGTACCAAAAAAGGGTTCCTCAGGTGTTTTGACTTGTCTGGCGCTGAGATTAGGCAGATGGCGGAAGTCAAGTCACTGGTATAATCACAATGACTTACAGGTACTAACCAACAACATTTCTCATTACGTGTGTTATTGGCCTTTAAGAAATTTCATGACAAAAGTTACCCAAAAAAAGAAAGAAATTTATGCACCAACCTAATATTTACATGCTCATTCGTACATTTATACTCACCGAGACTGTCTGCAGCTAATGTAGTTGCTGCTCGTTGTGTTCTCTGGAATAGAAATTTGTTAAAAGGAACATGAGTATATAGAAACAAATCGAGGAAAACAATGAGGAGAGAATCTGAAGCCTACAACTGTCATAATGAATGTGAATACCCATAAAAGTAGCAAAACTATAAATTGAAGCTTCATTTCCAATGGAGGTAAGAAAATACAACGAATTTCCACGTTTATCAGCTAGATTTTTGATTCAGAAAGATGATAAAGTGAAAAACTCTTTAGAAATGTAATAAGTTTTTTTTCTATATATGATATGATTCCTTCAAAACAACAGACAGATTAATTTAATCGTTTCAACTTCTTTTCAGTAAACGTGCTCTGCTGTCATCCAGAGTGCGCGCCCACGGGAACCCTATAAATTATCAGACGATTTTGTGTGAAATTTCCGTTGAAATTCGATGGAAAGTTCAAAAATTATAAAATTCGAACTTATTAGATTATCGTTAAAATCAGAATCTTCAGGTCTGTCAATAGAAAATGTAATTTGGTTACGGGAGAAGCTTCAGAAATGTTTGTGACTACTCGGAATATTGCTTTTTCTCTCACATTAAATTCTCGTCTCTGTCTAACGAAATTCTATTTAAAATACTCATTGAATAATAAGCAAGAAAAACTATAATTAGTCTCCCGTATGATATAATTCCTTTTTTGACACAATCATTCCATTTTTTGTGATTCATTGACCTGACATTGTTTCAGATCCAGCAAATGTCGAATCGAGTATCATTTGAATGTTCAATTCCTCAGAATTTGAACGATTTCCAATTCGAATTCGATAGTGTTGCTGCTGAAATTACTCCATCTCGGAAAGTGAGTCCATTTTCTTATGAAATTCCCAATTTTCTTACAAAAATGGCTATAATTAGTCTCCCGTATGATATAATTCCTTTTTTGACACAATCATTCCATTTTTTGTGATTCATTGACCTGACATTGTTTCAGATCCAGCAAATGTCGAATCGAGTATCATTTGAATGTTCAATTCCTCAGAATTTGAACGATTTCCAATTCGAATTCGATAGTGTTGCTGCTGAAATTACTCCATCTCGGAAAGTGAGTCCATTTTCTTATGAAATTCCCAATTTTCTTACAAAAATGGCTATAATTAGTCTCCCGTATGATATAATTCCTTTTTTGACACAATCATCCCATTTTTTGTGATTCATTGACCTGACATTGTTTCAGATCCAGCAAATGTCGAATCGAGTATCATTTGAATGTTCAATTCCTCAGAATTTGAACGATTTCCAATTCGAATTCGATAGTGTTGCTGCTGAAATTACTCCATCTCGGAAAGTGAGTCCATTTTCTTATGAAATTCCCAATTTCCTTACAAAAATGGCTATAATTAGGCTCCTGTATGATTTAAATCTCTTTTTCTCCCAATTATCCCATTTTCTGTGATTCATTAACCTCAAATTGTTTCAGTTCCAGCATATCGCATCTTCGGAATCGATTGATTCAAAACTGGTGGAACTTCTGTCATATAAAGGCGAGACAGATTGTGAGGATGGATTCGCGTGGAACCAAGGAAGACTTGCCACGATGCTTAGTGCGTCGTGGCAATGGAGCCGATACTCAAAAAATTTGAATGTGGCATGTAAGTTGAAATAAAACACACTGCCCTCACCAAATATTAGCTGATGCTTCAGAATGTTTCTCATCTGAAAAATCCAATTCGTCGCGGATGTTCGAAGAATTTTTATCGATAATGGAAGAGAAAAATTTGCCGAAAGAAAAAATCCTTGTCTTCTCGGTTTCCCAACTTCAAAAGTTGTTCAATTTGATTCATGTTTTCCTGGATTGGCATAAATTGAAAACCGACTTTTTCGGGAATGGAGGATCGAATGAGGATTTTGAAGACTACCAGTGCAAATCGAAAAATATGGAAAATGAACTGGATGCCGTGCTCGTTGAATTTATTCATGCACTCTCTACTACTTCTTGATGTATCTGACAGTGAGTATTTTGGATTTTTTAAACAACCCAAAAATATTGTTCACACAGTTTTTTCGTTTTCAGGTCGGCTCGCATAATCTCTCATCTCCATTCAACCATTCAACAAGACAATTGTTTCTCGGTCTATTTTGATTTTCTTTTTTTACATTTAAAATTTTTTCTGAACAATGCGAAAGTAAATGATACAAATTGTTAATAGTGATTTCAAATGAGAAAGATTGGATATTTCTCTTCAGAATAAAAACGAATTGGTTCGAATTAGAACGGTTTGTTAACATGTTATTTAAAAAAAGTTTAGCAACTTCAAAAACCAATTTTTCAATTTTTAGTAGTTATCCTTCCATTAAATCCAAGTAAGAAATCTAAAACGAGATGTCCTTATTTCGATCGATGCAGTTTTATCTCCAGATTTTGTTGTGATTTCCCATCCATCGACGATCTGACCAGCTTCCGGTTTCGATATATTTATTCTGAAAATCAAATTGAAGGAACTTGTTTTTCGGTTCAAATGCGTACTCGGGTACCAAAAATCACCTTTCATCATTCCACTGCGGCTTTATTGTTTTCTGCATGTTGTCCCATGGTTTTACACAAAATTGGCGCAGTATTTCTACTTCATTCAACTGATTTCCGTAATCCATACCAACAACAAGAGCTCGTAATTTCACAAATGATTCGCCTGTTTCCCACATCTTTAGAAATCGAATGACATCAGAATTATTGAATATAGCTCTGCTGAAGCAGCCACTGATTCCATTGAAATAGGTCAGTAACAATGGTGTCAAGCAATACGTGTGGTACAGTGTTAAATATGGAATTTGGAAGAGTTTCGAGTTATTTTTGAGTTCTCCAGTTATTGAAGTAAACGTAATTAAGCTCATTTGGTCATATGGTTTAGAGATGAACATTTCCAAAACACTTGCTGTGATCGGGGACCCTGATATGCTGCTTCTTTTGATATTTGACAGTTTTGGAAGGTAAATCAAGTTTTTACTCATGGTCACAGAAACCACGTGTTCATTGTTCGCTTCAAAAAACAAGAGACTTAGATGACGATGGATTGATTCAACAATCAAATCAGCAACAGTTTTGTCAAATGCAATTGTATAAAAATAGTATTGAAACCGCCGTTGGACACTGAAATAATATTGATTTAAATCTGCATAAAATTCCGAATTTTGCATTTTCATTTGGTTTTTCGGCTCCGCGAGATTTCTCAACTGTGACACTTCGCAACTGCGACGTTTCGCAACCACATGGCATTTGCATATTTGGGTCAGTTGAAAATGTTGAGTGTACCGAAGGGTCTGGGAACTTATTTGGAAACAATAAAATAGAAGAAGTAGTTGCGTGACCTATTTTTAGAAAAAAAAACTAGGTTAAACTATTGCTAGTTCTATGGTTGCGAAACGTCGTAGTTGCGAAACGTCGCAGTTGCAAAATGACTAGTGGCGAAGTGTCGCAGTTGAGAAACGTCGCAGTTGCGAAACGTCGTAGTTACGAAATGTCGCAGTTGCGGCACCTACGTGAGTTGCGAAGTGTCGCGGAGCAATTTTTGTTGTTACAGTATCATAAAGTTATTTTAAAAGAAAAGATTTAATCAAAAAAATTAACATAAGTGTATTTCAACAGTAAAAGAACAAACCTGAAAAAAAGTGTAGTATCCGAAACTACACATTTGAACATCTGAGTCGGCAGAAGGTCGGATACTGGGTGAGAACTCATTTCAACAAAGTTATGTCCTTGTCCATTGCTCATTGTCATTCCAATGCAAACAGAGTTTTTGCTTGAATGGTATCCCATACTGGGAAGTTTAATCCGAAACTTTTGGATTAATTTAAATGACTTTTTGGAACAAGTCGAAAGAAAAAAGAGTTCTCTATAGTTCATACTACGGAGGACTTCGCGTTGAACAACTTCCGGAAACTTGAATAATTTCATTGTTGATTCAACACAAAGTTGATAGTGAAAAAAAGAAGTTTATTAGAACCTGGCTAAGCCTAACTACCACGCCACTCGAGTTTAATTTTTTTTGGAAGTGAACACTTTTTTAGAAATCAAAATATAATGCTGAAATTAGGCCAGACTACCCACAAGTTTTAAGAATGGTATGCAAAAGAAAACTCGTAGAATTGATTGGAAAATTGAGTTGACTATTGAGTTTTCTTTTCGAATGTACCTCTCCTAATGACACGTCAGCAGTCGTTATTGCGCATTTAGTGTGTTGGGTAAGTCTGTCAGACGCGTATGGCCGACCGTACGACAGTCTTGCAGGGCCGCAGAGGCCGCGGGTAATCGAAATGGGCGGAATTCTTGCACATCGACTAATCTTCTGTTCCTCTACAAGGCCGTCAGAAGAACCGAGATTTTCCATGGCTGGAAACTCCGATATACAGTACCGCTCAAAAGTATATTAAGTTGTGCCTTTTTTAGTTGAAAACGTCCAAGTTTGAGAGTGTGTCATAGTAAAACTAACTGTCTTACAAAATAACTTTTTATGGGATCCAACAGACCAAAGGTAGAACTTCATTTTTGTAGTTGAAAACTTTTTTGTACGGACACTCCCTAGAGAGTTATAGTATTTTTAAGTGGACAGCTCAAAAATCGCACTAATTTGCACTGAAGTTGGTCGATTTGAGGGAGAAATTACTTTGCCGATATGTAACTTGCTAGGGAGTGTCCGTACAAAAAATTGTCAACTACAAAAATGAAGTTCTACTCTTGGTCTGTTTGATCCCATAAAAAGATATTTTGTGGGACAAATAGTTTTACTATGACACACTCTCAAACTTGGACATTTTCAATTGTATAAGGTAAAACTTAATATACTTTTGAGCGTTAAATTTGCCCCCTCTAACTCTCCAGGGAAGACGCCTACAAAAAAGCTGCTAGCTGGGAAAATGTAAGAGACACTGAAAACTATCCTTTTTTAAATTCTGTTAATTTTCTATTAGTCTTTACCAAATTTATAAACGTCTTGGTTTCGAAACGTCCTTATGATGGACAGTCCCGAGATTTTCATATCTACAGTAACCCGGATCCAGCAATAAACCACCCGGAAAATCAGATAGTAGATTGCAAAAATCGGAAAGCAATTAGAAAAATCGGATATTTTCTATTTTGAAAAAAGATAGGAGAAAAGTGAAAAATGAGAGATGTACAGTAATCAATTATGTGTCTTCCTCCTTCTCGTCGTCGGCGAAATTCTTTTGAAGTTTCAGGGAAAGAAGAGAAGAAAGGACTTGATAGATACGCTCATCAGTGAAGAAGAGAGAAATAGTGTTGAATTGAGAGAGAGAGTGCAGAGAAAAAGGTGTGAGAAGCTATGAAAGAGGAGAAGATCTCTCTCCTTTCTCTCTTTCATTTTTCTTCTTTTTTCTCTTATCCAATCACTTTTTGATTTGACATGATTTGATAATGATTTGACAAGGAGGTGTTCTTTCAGCAAACATTTTTTTCTTAGAAAATTTTTTATTTGTTTTTCGAAGAGTCTAGTATGATCTGAAAGCTAAAATTGTGTAGCGCCTGTATCTCTAGAGCTAAAAGAAATAGAAAAAAGTTGTCAAAAAAAACTGTAGAAAATGTCATGTAAATTATTTTGTTAGTTGAAAACTTTTTTCTAGCTGGCCTAGGTTTTGAGATACACCCGCCCAAAGTTTGAAGATCGAAAGATAGAGAGCGCAGACAATCAGACACTCTCGTTTCACTGCGTCTCCCCTGTCTCCACCGGAATTTCAGCTTTCAAACCATTGTCACAAAAACAGTCAATCAAATTATTATTTCTCTTCTTCCCTCGGATGATAATGTAGAGCATGAATGTACTTCTCCAAATATGATATTATTCTCCATGTCGCTTCCTTCAGTCCATTCTCCTCGATTACCATTTCGAACTGAAATGTTTGAATTAGATCTTTTACTGTATGTAAACTTGAAAACTGTTTGAAAGCTACAGTAGGCTTCAAAATACAATTTGCAGAAATCGCATTTAAAACTCATTGAGAGCTAACTCTGGCACCAGGTCAGAGTGTAAGAAATGGTATGCGGATATCAATTTTTGTTGAGTATGCAGAAAAACAACAAATCTAGATCTACAATTTTGTAATTTACAGTTTTCGTATAGGAGTCCACCCTAGAAAATTATAATAGGAGGAAGAAAAGACTGCCTTAAAAAGCAAATCTGAACTTCTCCGGCTCATAACTCTCCGGGAAAAACTGGTACAAAAAAGTAATCAACTACAAAAATGTCGCTCAATGTTTGATTTTTTTTCTTCTACCACTCTTCTCTTCTTCCTAACAATTTTGATTCGAACTCACTCCTCTCGCGATGAGTTGTTCATCATCATGACCACCTACTCTGTCGTCGTTCATTGTTTTCAGAACATTTGCCACTTCAATTTCAGCCGCCATTCGAGTGGTTCCCGTGTTGCGCAGTAGTTTTGCCAAGATCTGAATTGACATGTTTGAAATGAGAAAAGTTTTTTTTTCTGCAGAGGTCTAGGAGTCCTTAAAGAAAACTGGGGTACTGTAGCTTTCTTCCAGTTTTCGGATTACTGTATCTACAGTACCGGTCAAAAGGTTGTAAACTTTTCAGTTGAAATTGGTCAACTTTGAGAATGTGTCATGGTAATACTGATTGTCCCATCAGGTAGATTTGTTATAAATTATACAGAACAAAGATAGAGCTTTATTTTTGTAGTTGACTACTTTTTTGTACGGACACTCCTTACAGAGTTATGCTCATTTTAAGACAACAGCTGAAATTGGTCGATTTGAGGGAGAAATTACTTTGTCGATACGTAACTTGCTAGGAATTGCCCGTACGAAAAAGTTGTCAACTACAAAAATGAAGCTCTACTTTTGTTCCGTAAAATTCATTAAAAATCTACTGCTGGAACGTTCAACCAATATTACCATGACAAAGGTTGGGAAATCTAAACTGAAAACGGAGAAAGTTTCCAACTTAGACCGGTACTGTATCTACCGTAACCCTAACATAATCCTACATATTCAGTATGTCAAAGTCACTGCTTTTTTGGTCCCTTCTTCAGTCACAAATACAAGTTTTCTACCGACTCACTCCCTTTTATCACAATTGCCCCCCCCCTGGACCATAATCTCATTAGAGTCTTACCTTATTATCAGAGACTCTGATAAGAAAAAAGATAGGCGACAATGGCAAGTGTTGAACGTCATCTGGAGTATGAATATGTGGTGAATCAACCAGTAACAAGTGCAATTTCGATGTCATTCTCATAATCAACTCGACTTCTTGATTCTCATCCTGTCCTCTATCGTAATCCGAATCCCTCAATCCACGTAACCATCTAGCACTTCTCCTATCTCCTGTCTGTTGTCCACTTCCAATATCTGACTTCACATATTTGATTTTCTTTCCGAAATATTTCAAAATCTCTTCTCGCAACGCCAAATGAAGCAGTTGAGTGAGACGAGAATGTTGAAGTGTTGGTCCCAGGAAAACGATTGGTCGACTCGAAGGGACCACTTTATACGGGCACTTGGGTTCCCATATACTTCGAGATCTATCTTGTCCTGGATGATCAGAAGTGTTCTGTGAGGTGGTTACTGTAGTTGGATCCTCATCTGATACCATGTAGTTGGCAAGACGGCGAGCAGTTGGGACGAAACCGAACTCGCTGTGGGATCTGACAATTCGACCTATCCACCAATCGGAGTTGAATTTCTGGATATGGAAAATTTCAAAAAAGAGAGCAAGGGGAGAGACGCAGAGAAACGAGAGCGTCTGCTTCTCTGCGCTCTCTTTTCTCTCGATAATCAAACTTTGGCTCAATGTATCTCAAGATCCACGACAGCTAGAAAAAAGTGGTCAATTAATCAATTGTGTGAAATTTGAAATGAAGTTTTGTTAGTTGACAGCTTTTTTGTAGCTGTTTTGGTTTTAGAGATGAGCGCGTTTGAAGTTTTGGTACTTTCAAACTACCGTATCTCAAAGTCTTAAACATTTTTAACAAAGTTGTCAACTATTGAAACACTCTTCTTATAATTTTAAGCACTTCATTAGTTGGCAATTTATTTCTAGCTAACCTAGTTCTTGAGATACCACCGCTTGAAGTTGGCGGAGCGAGAGAACGCTCAACAGATAAAAGCGCCACCGTCACGCCAGCCACTCTGTGCAATTACTCACCGCATGAATATGAATAAAATCATTGGTCTGAAACGAGATTGTGTGGTCTTTCAGCGGGCTCTTCTCATCTAAACTCCCATCGTAATCTCTCATTGCTTGCACGGCGAATGCCACAGATTTTCGCTGAAAATTATGGTTTTTAAATTTCAGCAAAGTGAAAAGGCCAACTTTCGCATGTTGTAGAGATCTGATCGCGGCGAAATATTCCACATCTTTCCGGTGTTGGTCATCTTTTTGCGAGTTGTGCATAAGTTTGATTCCAGGCTGAAAGAGATAACTAAAATAATGGAGATGGTTTCGAAGACGCCTCGCAGCGTCAACGCAGGCGGCGCTGCTACCAAGTGTTCACAGTCTGTAACCGCTCCTGGTTCTGGTTGGGTGGCGCAGCGGTTTAGACAGATGACTATAGCGCAAAAGGTTTTTGGTTCGATTCCTCCTAGCCTCAATTCCTTTTTGTAACCCCTTCTCACCTCATTCGACGATAACTTATACGAATGTAGATACGCCTGAAGATTCTCCCTTGCCACACTATGCATTTTTCGATCTGAAAACATCTTGTTTGAATATAAATAAATCCAACGGAAAATCGGATGTTAGATTTCTCTTTGAGAAAATATCCATCTTTTTGGTACTTACCTCGAAAAATGTATCCTTTGGGAATGCGCGTGTGAAGATATATGAGTGTGCGCCTTCGGAAGACGAGGCCTTTCTTGCTCCGCGCCGTTTTGCAATCAACGAAAAAGAATAGAAACTAAACAAAGGTTCGTTTGTTTCGAAACTCGCTTTTACTTGGGTTATTTTTTGGAAAATTTTGTGCAAATTCAATTGGACTCGTTAGCCGGCGGGTGCGTTTTGTGTTTGATTGGAGGGGGGACCGGGTTCTGAACTTTATTGTTGGATTTTAAACATTTAGACAGGTGTCAGGGACATTTTTTTTGATATACTTATAGGGATTACTATAGGTTACTATCCTTGCCTGTTAAGAAACGCAGAGAAACGAGAGTGTCTGTTTCCCTGCGCTCTCCACTTCCATCTCTGTCTCTGTGTCTATCCTTCAAATCACTGTATCTCAAAAATGTGCACAGCTAGAGAAAAGATAATAACTAAAGAAATAATCTACTGGTTATTCTATTCTCCACATTTTCTTAATTGAGAACTTTTTTCTAGTTACTCAATTTCACGAGATACAGGCATTAGAAGTTGGCACCTTCCTAATCGCGCGAGACGCAGACAACCAGACACTCTCGCATCTCTGCGTTTCTTCTTCTCCCCCTTTTCTTTTTTGAAATTTCATCTTGTTTTTGTTGTCAACCCGAAAATATTAATTGGATTCGGTTCGTTAGTTGGTGCATTTTCTGCTTGATTGAATATACCGTCTGCCTCCTTCTTCTTCCTTTTTCCTCATTTGCACAGGTGTCACTTCAAAAAGAAAAATGGTCGGCAGGTCTCTAATGGTTTCCACCCGACCCGACAGGTGTTCGGTACTCGAAATCATCGAAGGAGATTCATTAAAAACCAAAGATAATAAGGAAATTAAGATGCGCCAGATGAATAGGGGTGTTGCATAACACATGCCTTCTGCGGATTAGTTTTTCAAGTGGCTGGGGTACCTTTGGACGCGTTATTTTTCTTTTAAAATGTCGTAAATATTTCTTTCCAAAATGATGAGAAAAATGATTTGAAACCAATAGGAATCGAACCAGGAACCTCTGAAACCATAGTGTCCCTCTTAGCCACTGAGCCATTGGTGCCGCTGTCAGAAAGCAGCCGCGAGTGGCGCGGCGTCTAGTGATTAAGGTGGACAGCTGCGGTTCTGGAGGTTCTTGGTTCGATTCCTTTCCTGCCTGATTTTTGTTCTTATTTTTAAATTTTTTATTAAGAATCCATAGGATATTCCCAGCCCTAGAAATTCTGAAAAAAGTCAAATTTTTGCCAATTTTCAAATCCATATCCCGCCGTCCCTCTCTCTTTCTCACACAAATTCGAAAAACCGCCATTCGGGACGTCTCCGTGCTGTCGTCTCGATTAGGAATGATCTCATCTCGTTTTCTCATTTCAATTCAAATTGGACATCTCCTCTTCTCTCTCTCTCTTCGAAAAGAAGATTACCATCTCTCTCTTGTCAAGTTTCTTCTTCTTCTCTTGACTCATGAAACTGTGTTGTAACAACAAAATCAAGATAATCGTTTCTCTCTCCACTGTTTTCATTTAATCATGATCAAAGGGTGTGGTTGAGTGGGGAAGGTGTGAAATAAATTTGAATTTTCCTTTTTGTTTGTCTTTTGGAAACCGACAGATGGCACGACAACAAGACAACCATGAAGTTGACCAACATTTTTGTAAGAAAAAATCTTGAAATACGAAAAAAAAAAATAGAAAGGAACTCGATAATGAACCAAATGGCCAAGAGCGTAGCTCACAAAAAGCTGGGTAAAATCTGAAACCAAATTCAGAATCTTCAGGATTTCAGTCTTTTGTTTCTTTAAAAACACGATATGAGATAGAAATTTGTCGTAACTCAGTCCAAACGATTGGTTTGCAAATTATGCAAACGTTTTTCAAACTCTGAAAATTTAAGCTTTCAAATCGTGTTAAATCTTGAATTTTGTTCAGTGAAATGGATGGGAGCCAAAAATTTCATTCTTGAGCTAGAGAGAAACTGAAAATACTTTCTTACTTTGAAAAGAACATTATATGAAATTGAATGTTGTTCCAGTTAGAAAGGCTAAATAGCCTATGAGTTCCTCCACCCTTCTACAGAATTAGTTGAATCTCCGTTCATTCGAACACTTCCAAACTTCTGTAAATAGAATAAGATTCCTCAGGATTTCAGCTTCTAAACCATATATCATTTTTCCCGAAAAACCAAATTTGCGAAAGTAAAAATAAGGAATTGTAGAAGTCGCATCATTCGACAGTTATATAAAAAAAAGTCGTGAATGTTAACTCACTTCTATTCATAGCTAATATGTTTGATTTGGCTAGATTTTTATTTTTTGAATGTGTAAAGGGTACCACGATTACAGTACTACAGAATCAGCACACCCCCACTCAAACTCCTAAGCAAGCCTCAGAATAGAGATTCATCTTTTTTTTCTTGTCAACAGCTATTAAGCTACCTAAAAAGTCTCAGTTTTTCCGATAAAGCTTGATATTTGGTTCACCCCTGGTGTGAAATTCAAATTTCCCTCTTCTCTCTCTCTGTCTCTTCGCTTCATTCTCTCCATTCGCCTCTTTGCGTGACACAGACAGCTGTGTGTATGAAGCGAGAGAGGACTGTTTGAATGCGTAAGACATCACCATCTGGGTCGCAATTAGCATTGTGCATGTCCCCTCTCTTACGGGAAAAAACGGCCCTTTTCTCTCTCTACCCGTTCAAACGGTCCGACACGACATGAGGAGGGAAAGAGAGTGATTCAAATATATAATTGCATTCTCTGTCACCTATATGAAGTGTTCTTCTCAGAGAGAAAGAGCTCATTATTTGACATGTTAATTAGCTATCTTTATGAATAGAGGAAAAGAATTCTGAGTTTACTTCAGTTGAATAGGATCTTTTGAATATGCTAAACTTTGAGAGCTTGAAAGGAGATGATGATCAAATTGAATTATATGGATATTTATATTTTTGAAATGCCTAAAAACAGAGGTTCACTTTTGTAGTTTACAGCTTTTTTGTAGGAGTTCACCAGGAAGAGTTATAGCTTCGAGAAGATGAGCTAGTGAAAAATTTATAGGGTTTTTTTTCTTCTGAGGGTGCTCGGGGGAATGGTGGTACAAAAAAGTTGTTAACTGCAACAATGAAGATCCAGATTTATAAAATACATTGAAGAAAAAAATGTAGCAACTTTTTGAACGTTTTGGCACCGTGCTCAATTCCTAACCGACCTGGAGGAGTCGAATTTTCGTTTATTTACAGCGTTTTCTCAGCTCAAAAGTTGAGATCTCCCTGTAACTTGATCCTTCTAGAAATCAATGAAATCTCACCAGCGATCCCTAATGAGCCACCCGAAGTCTAAAACGATCAGCTCCGGGAGCCTGCGCCATGATGACCTCTCGACTCCTCCTTCCCAATTATTTTCTGTTCTCATCGAATGATTTTTGTCTTCTGCTCTTCCAAATACATTAATCCCTTGTGTTGACAAACTGTATGCTCCAACCTCTTTCATCTTCATTACTCGGTTTTAATTACGCTTTTCTTGTTCCCAAATGTTTGTTCTCCTCTCCGCTTCCCTCTCTTTTCTCTTAGACTCTTTTCCCAATTTAATCTAATTCAACACTTTGAAAAATCAATTTGAATTACCACCTCAATTACCACCCCGATGGGAGGTCTCTCTCTTCTCGCCTAATCTCATTCTCACCATTCGCAATCTGATCGCCTTTTTTGATAAAAATCTGTTGGGAGGAGAGGGGAAAAGGTTACATCAATCTTTTCTTTACGCTAATGAGATTACCGATTTATTTCGGTGAAGGTTTTGAAAATTTGAAAATTGAGGCGAATAGCGGTATCGCGAAGTCATCAGTAGGAAAATCAAATGTAGCAAGACAAATTCAGCCCTAGAAAGAATTGATCCTGAAACGACGCCGCAGCGAACAAACCCACAGAGCAACCACCTTTTATATTTCAAAGGTCGTGGGGCGCCGCCGCGCCGATTTGGCCTAGTGGTTAAGATCCTAGATTAGAACGCAAAAGGTTATTGGTTCGATCCCTTATAACTGCTGAACGTTTTATTATTTTTTGCAATCTCATTTGGAGTTTTCCAATACATCCCGGACCCACCAAACTAATAAAAATTCAAACTTTTCTCCCATCATTAACTATCTATCTCCCCCTCTTTCCCCACTTGACCGTAATTTCCGTTTCCGGTCCACTAAATTACCTAATCAGTATACATCATAAGTTGTCAATCCATCATAATCCCTTCTATCGCGAGCGGATGGTCCCTTCGCCCTCCCTTTCACATATAATCCATTATCCCTCATCGTCTTGGATCAAATAAACACTGGGACGGGGTATTATGGTCATTTGACACAGGTCCACGGCGTTCTTCTTCTTCTTCTAATGTATATGAGGTATCAGATTTCGATACGGTCCCGCTTCGAAGGATCGGGACCGCCTGTCTTTTCGGGGTCACCAGACGCAAGACGCGTTTTTTGAAAGAGGTCGGTAGCTAGGAAGGGTATCAATGTCACATTTGTTTATTCTATGTTTCTGTTTGGTAATGAAGAAAAGAGAGAGCCAAATGAGCAACAGATGAATCACAAAGGAGGGAGAAGCAAAAGTTATATGAATGGCTAGCTTCCTGTTATGAATAAACAAAAAGAAATGAGTGATTTTTTGACATTTGAGAAGTGCAATAGAAGCTAGTTAGGCTTGGAAAAATGGATAGGAAGAAGAAGGAATTGAACCAAAGACCTCTAGAACCATGATCATCACCCTTACCGACTGAGCCACCATTGCAATAACACTTTCAGCTGCGAGGCGAGAACGCGGCGGTGTAGTTCGTTGGCTACAGTTCAAATAGTCTCGGGTTCAATTCCACATGCCGTCAAATCGTTTTTGACATAGTTTTTCGAGGTCTTCAAATAAGTTTTTGCATAGTTGTCAAGGCCCTGCCCGGATTGGCTTGAAGGCCCGGGTAAATTGGCGTCAAAGTTCAAAATTCAATTCTTTCAAATTTTTTGAATTTTTTCCTCGAAAAAGTCAAATTTTCGACTATCACTCAGAAAATAAGAAAAATTTTGAAAAATCATCAGAAATTGTCACATTTTGATGAAAAATTGGAAAAAAAAACTGTCATTTTTTGAAGCCGGGCCGAGCCTTAACTATTATGAGTTGGATTTTCAGCTCAAGAACCTTGAAAATTGGCTTTGCCTGTATCAAGACCCTGTAAATCTTCGAATTCTAGAGATCTTTTTTTCCCATCGTAGTTTCACTTTCCCATCGATCTCCACTTAATTTGTCACCTCTCACAGATTTTGCATGCCTCCTCCTTCTTCAATTTTTCCCTCCGTTTTCGCCCCAATTTGACCTCAAATTTGACGCGTGTCTTCTCCTTTTCTTTTCTTCATTCAAATCCCCTTTCTCTATGACTGCGCCACCTGACCGGCAACATCAAACAATTACTGATTCACTTCTCTTTTTCGGAGGGAGGCACAGGAGACTTTTTTGACAGGCCCCCCTCCGACACGGGAGAGAGAAAGAGAAACATGATGACTCTGTTTCATGTACTAGTATACGCTTTTTTGAATTCATTCTTGTTCATAATGCATTCCTTTTCATCTGGGCTAAAATTCCAAGTTCGGTGGTCTCCACGGCCTCCTCCAGACATTTATTTTCAAAAAAATATATTTTTGAAAGCCATCTGAAAAGGGTATACTGTAACAGCTCCACCACCTGCTTTTGTTCTCAATTTCTAAACGGTCCGATCATCAAAAACGTATAGACAATAGAAACAATAGATCTGACGGAAGGAACACCACCCCCCGATATGCATCTATTTCGCGCCTATTATGCTTCACCCATTTTTTCGAAAAATATATATATAATTTCAGTTTTTTTTTCACTTCGAGATACCTTCCTTTTTCATTTATTTTCTAGCTTCCTGAAAAAAACTGACTGAAAATGAGTATTTCCTCTTTGGTGAGTTTTGAGTAGTGACTTAGTTAGCACTAGAAGGGAGACGCTGAGAAACGAGAGCGTCTGATTGTCTGCGCTCTCAAATTGTTTGAAAAGGTATATCTCAAAAACTAACTAGGGAAGGCCTCCAGTTGACCGTGGAGTTACGGGACGTGACCTATATCGTTGGAAAGCTGAGAAAACGCTGATTTCAAATATATATTCAGTTTTTGCCCTCGAGGCCTGGTATTCGAGAAAAACGAGGTCAAAGTTTAGACCCCTAACAAATCATTACCTTACCGACGTGTTAAAAATATCGGCAGCGTGGCGCAAGTGGTAGTGGAGCGGTGTGGCATGGGGAAGGGTGGGAGTTCGGTCCCCGGTCACGCCAAAGTTTTTTTGCATTTTTTGTAATAAACTTTTCACACTCTCTGACCAGGTATGTCACACTTTTTCAAGATTTGGATACTGTTTTATTGATTTTCATGTAAAAATAACTATTCTTCAACAATTTATTTTTAAAAAATTTGTTCATCATTTGATGGTCGAAAAGTGATGAAGTACTCGGAAAAATTTTCTCATCTTTTTTGTTTGAAACAGTTATTTTTTACATGAAAATCAATAAAACAGTATCCAAATCTTGAAAAAGTGTGACATACCTGGTCAGAGAGTGTGAAAAGTTTATTACAAAAAATGCAAAAAAACTTTGGCGTTACCGGGGACCGAACTCCCACCCTTCCCCATGCCACACCGCTCCACTACCACTTGCGCCACGCTGCCGATATTTTTAACACGTCGGTAAGGTAATGATTTGTTAGGGGTCTAAACTTTGACCTCGTTTTTCTCGAATACCAGGCCTCGAGGGCAAAAACTGAATATATATTTGGAATCAGCGTTTTCTCAGCTTTCCAATGATATAGGTCACGTCCCGTAACTCCACGGTCACTTGGAGGCCTTCCCTAGTAAAATAACTGGAACTAAACTGTAAATCAGTGAAATGTTTTTTAAAAAAATTCATGTCGATTATTTTATTAGTTGACAACTTTCTTCAATATGTTTTAGATTTTGAGATAATAGAAATTGAAGGTAGCACCCATGTTTTGGAGCAAGAGAAGGAGCAGAGACGCAGAGAAAACGAACAATCTCGTTTCTCTGCACCCTCCATGTCACAGTTTCTTCTGAATGGCTTTACCTGATATTCCTCTGAAATTTTTTTCGAAGGCATGTCGAGTAGTGGCTCCCAACACAAACTCCAATTGCTTCCATCTTGACAACTTTTTTCCAGCTATTTCAGTTTTTGAGATAAATTCTCCCAACACCAAAAATAATCTGCTTAAAATTTTATACATTTAACTAGTTGGTAACGTCGTTTTAGCTATGTGAGATTTTGAGATACATTGCTTGGAAGAAGATCAAAAGCGATAAAGGAGACGCATAGAAGTCAGACACTCTCGTTTCTCTGCGTCTCTTCTCCGATTTCAGTTTTCACAGTGAAGTCCTAAACCATACTTTCGAGGAAACTCATTACGTTCCCTCCTAATCAACATTAATACCAAAACGAATAATGTCCGTTGATAGTGAAGGGGCTCCACTCAAGACACACCTTATCACTTTCAAGTTGTTTCCCTCCTCTCTCTTGTAATACATATGCTAATTATACAATGGTTCCTCTCTGTTGTCGGTCTATCAACTATCTATCTGTCAACAACAATGAAGAGCGGGCTCTCCGCCCGCACCTACCGTAATCTCGCTCGTGCCGCCACCTTTTGTCTTGAAAGGGGGATGAAACAGTGGTTGATAGCCGAGTGAAACGAGCTAGAAGAAGCAATACTTTTGAAGTGGAAATCACTCGAGATGATAGTTGATTGTCTTGTGTTAGGGATACTGTAACACACGGGGGTCCCGCCTCTTTTGATGCGGGATCCGCTTTCACTTTGAGGTTTCGAGAGCGGAGCGGTCTTCGGTGTTATTCTCAACTATTGTTTTGTGGAAGAGAAGAAGATATGATGCTCAGAAAAATGGTAGGCGTTTTTAAAACTTTGTGGGTGAGAGGGAACTGGTGGCCACTAGTTTTAACAAGGCTTCATCATTTTTGCTTACGGTAACAAATCCTGGGTACTGCATCTGGGTTACTGTAGCTAGGCTGGAGATTTGTATTCATTACTGTAATCAAGCCCAAAAGCAGCTCTCTGAAACTGAAAAACCTCTCTGAAAAGCTCTCCTATTGGGTTGCAACTTAATTCATGTTCTTAACTTTACAGTACCACTAGGGTACTGTAGTTAGGTGCATACTGTAGCGGGATCCTGTTTTTAGTTTAGATAAGTACTGATCCTATGTGATTGCCAAAGTCACATTATTCAGTAGACGAATGAGTGTTTGGCTACTGTAGCTGTGGGTCGCAGTATCTGGAGTACTGTATCCGGGCTTCTGGGTGACTACAGTCAAGAGTTACAGTGAACCTACTTAAGGGACTACTGGTTCAAGATCCAGCGAATGAAAGTTTTTCTTCAAAGAGTACTGTACCTGGGATACTGTAGCCTTAGCTACTGTAGTTTATAGTTCGCTCATTTTATCGTATTTCAAGGTGAAGCTACTGTAACCCAGATCAATATAAAACGTTTTCAAGCTCTAGAAGTGAAAGAAGGGTTACTGTAGTAGGAATTGTTGTAAGCTAGGCTACTGTTGCTAAGCTGATGTGGTGGGGTTACTGTAGGCCAATCTTACAAACATTCAACCCTAATTAACAGAAGAAAAACTCAACTGACCTTCTCTCTCTTTCCTTGTTACCAAAGATATACAATGGCGTAACACTAACTCCTAAACACCTTCGTCTTCTTCTCCTTATTCTTTTCTTTTTCCATATACATACAGTTATATGACAATCTTCCCGTCCTTCTCCCCTTTCATCTCTGCCGCCCCATCACCATACCGTGTGAATGTGCCGGTTATACGAGCCGGGAAACAGAGACATTCTGGAGCTTTTATTACCAATTCTCATTCCCCTCCTTTCTTTGAGGTACATTTTTATTGTTGGATCTAATATCAAGATAAGTTTAGTTAGCGATCGCTACCAAAAAAAATCCACATGCCCTTGCCGGCTCGAGCCACCGAATGGCAGCGTGCCGGGCAAAAATGCAATCCATTACGCCACTTCTGACTGTCTCAGAGTGCTGCCCAGGGCGGTCAACAGCCAGTTGCCACCGCAACTCGGCGCTCCACGTCATAACCAGAAAACTTGGCGAACATCTTCGGCATGGAGACGTCAAGGGTGTTTTATGTGTGGAAGAAAAGTAGGAGGAGACAACGAAATAGAGGGATCGTAGACAAATAGGGGGGAGAGAAACAACGACAACGTCTTCTTTTTTTCGTCTTCTGAAGAAGAGGTCTTCGGGCGGCAAATGATTTACTGCCCCCACCAGCACCCACCCCTTGTCCGCCCCTCCTTACTTTTACATTCACTTTTTTTTCCTTGAAAACCGCGCCCCGTCAATTTTTAATATTCTTTTTTTCCTTTCCGATTCTTTGCTTCTGCTCATTTTCTTCTCTTCTGACCTAACTTTGGACCATGAACCTGCTCCAGTTTGCTCGTGAAGACCCCATACTCTAATTGAGTTCTCTAACTGATAACCTGATAAGGAATGCTCCAAATCTCTTGAAGAATAGGGGGACGGGGGCGGATGATAAGAACTTTCGGAAAACGATAAGAGAGAACAGGAAAGGGTCAATTAGTCAGTCAGGTGTAGTACACCAAATGTTAATGATGTTGAGGATTTATGGCTGTAGATTATTCTTCTCTCTATTTTTCTGTTGATAGCGGTTTTTGGTTAGAATACGAACGCGGGCATATAATGTTTAATATACCGTCGGAAAGCTGAAAAAATTTCTGATTTGGTGGTTTATATCCGGTTTTTGGAAGTTCTAGTGATTGGGAGAAATTAAGGGTGGAAAGTTTTGGTGCGGAAATTTTAAGAGATAGTTTCAATCCGTGATTCCTCAATTTCTAGTAAATCAATTTGAATGCGAATTATAAATTTCAATTGAGCAGATGTTTAGCTTCCCAAATTTGTTGATAAAATAGTTTGAGGCATCGGCTAAAAATCAGACGAGCATTTTCAGTGGAAATGAGACAAGGCTCGCGATAGAGCGCGGCGGCTCGTTGGTACCAGTACCACGGCACCCAGTTACATGTGG
Source organism: Caenorhabditis latens (assembly GCA_002259235.3). Taxonomy (NCBI): domain Eukaryota; kingdom Metazoa; phylum Nematoda; class Chromadorea; order Rhabditida; family Rhabditidae; genus Caenorhabditis; species Caenorhabditis latens. Next base: position 5,192,264 of record CM056092.1, on the reverse strand, counting down.
AGTATTATTCAAAAATCATGGTAACCCCCTATATTGATCATTTTATTGGGATTTTTTTTATTCTACTAGTCGGTCAGAAATTCAAATCCAAGAAAAAATTATATTGAAAAATTTTCAAATCATAATTTCTCAAAGATCATTAAGGCACACTCATAATTGTTTGAATATTCGAATAGACCAACGTTTTGGCTTTTGATTATATAAAATGTATCCCATAAAAATCAGTATTTTGTGAAAAATTTCTGATCCGAAAACTTCGACACCAAAAAAATTTAGTCACATTTACAAACGCAATTTTCTAGAAAACTTGCGAGTCAATTTCAAAATTTTTATATATTTGGAATGAACAAGTGTTAACCTTTTTAATGATATATTATCGAAATAATAAAGTTCCGACATTTTTTACCGACGCGTGTTTGCGGACTTAGTGCAAAATTATTAAAATTAGCACTAAGTCCGCAAACACGCGTCGGTAAAAAATGTCGGAACTTTATTATTTCGACAATAAGTCAACCTCCATAAACCATCTTATCCAGGGAGCCACGAAGCTCCATTCGGTTACTGTGCCAACGGTAGTGCGGTAGAGCGCGCATGTATTTTCACCGTGTTTTGGAACCAGTTTCTGGGTTTAAAACCATTTATAACCCATCTTCTAACCTCCAAAAGCCCACCATTCCTCATATTTTTAATGTTCACTTTCTGTCGTCTTCTTTTGACAGGAAAGTGTGAAAAAGAGTAGGTCATTGTGCTAGTGTGACACCACACACAGTGGAATCTAAACAAATGTGGAGAGGAGGAGTCCAGGCCAGAGCAACAGAGGTTACTACTCGGATCACTTTCAATGAGGGTTAGATGATCCATTATATTTATGACAAAGACAGATGACTGACTGGTGTAGCGGGGGCGGGGGAGGGAGGGAAAGAGAGACTCCTTACCTTCAGCGGTTACGGTTTCAAATTGGTGGTGTCCTATTTCTTTCTATTTAATAGTTCTTCAAAAAGAAAAAAATAGTTTGACCGCGTCAAGAGTCGAACCCCGATCACCTGGCGCGTGGGGCAAAAACGCATCCGACTGAGCCACAACAATACAAGTCACTTTAGCGACAAGGCGGTAACCAACGTTCTGCACCCTGCTCATGGATTAGGTTGGTCTGCAGAGGGATCCATGGAAGTTTGAAGTTTGTCACGCCCAAATGAATGAAAACATTTTCTCATTTTTCCATATACAAACAAATGGCGTTACGCGTGTCCTTCTCCTTTCTATATGCATGTCCTTCAAAAATTTAAACGTTCCTCTTTCGTCTTCACGCTAATCCTTCTCCTTATTCACCCCTCCATCCGCCTACCGCTTCGTTCGTTTTGAAAAAGAAGCGGATGGTTGCATGTCAATTGATGATCAATCGATGTTTTCTACTTCGTCTTCCTTCTTTCCTTCCTTCTCTCTGTCTATATCACACCATTTGTCCCAATATTTCTACATAAATTATTGACACTCTGCCCGTCCCCGTCGTCCCCATCTTTGGAGATATGGGTCGGATAGAAGACGAAGACGTCTGTCGCCACGCAATTTTCAAATTAGGCAGCGGCACCCACCCCCATCGTCGAGATGAAGAGAAATGGGCGAATTTTTGGAAAGTGGGCGGAGTCTTAGATGCTTATCGAGAATTGTGGTTGGCGGTGTGGGGTTTAGATTATCTTTACTTTTTATTTTCGAATTCGCAAAAGGTGGATAGGCAGGTGGCGCGCTTGAACCCCCGGACTGTTGGCGCGCGGAGCAAAAGTGGAGCCTTTACGCCACGCCCCGTAAGGCGATGGAACTCTGCTTTGTTGCGAGCCTTACCAGACCTCTTACCCCGAAACCTCATTTCCCATAATTGCTTTATTACCGCAGTTCTCCACATTCACAACCTTTCCCAACAGTAATATTCCTATTATCTGAGTTCTCAGCTCTCACTAACTGTCGGATATTGACATGAAGTGACAACAGGAAACACACTAATTGTATTCATCTAGATTTCCCACCTTTTGTCCTTACTGCTAAGAGGATCAGATGCGATCTTCGAGATTCTCTGCAACAGATGGTGATGTTCTCCTGTGGGATGAAAAGAGACGGTAACAACCATCTGCTTTGTTCTTTTCCCTTCATCTAGTCTACCTTGTACGCTCATTCGGCACTCTAATTGATCTGATTTTGCTCTTCTTCTATGCCTCTCTTCATGAAACTTGCCCTTTTCTTTATCTTCGCCTTCCTCGGTTATATTGTTTTGTGCACGGTTGGCGCAGGTGGTATCACCTCTGTCTCCCGCGCCATATCTCTTTGGTTCGACACCACTCCACTCTAAAACTTCTTTTGAATGTTTGAAACTCACTTATTCGGGTTATAAATTCAGAATTTCCCCTGTTTAGATGTGTTCCGTCTCTCCCAAACACTAAAGTGGAAGACTAATTTTCGTTTTTCGTCGGTAGTCGTGCCATCTCTTCGTTTTTTTGTTTGAAGGAGGGTCACACATACACTCTCACAATGATGAAGAACCCTCTGTCTCTCTCTTTCTATCTCTCTTTTGTCTCCTCACTATCTGCCATTTCTTCTGAACATTGTGAGTGAGTCTGAACACACTTTGACAGTTCTTCTTATCAATTTCACTATTACCTTTCGATTTTTTCAATTTCTTAACTTGTCTGTCACCCTCCTTGAATTGAATGCTCCCTTCTGACCTCTTCTTTTTTCTTTCCTACAGCTATTATTGTCGGCCACCTGCGCACACATACACACAGGACCCCTTCTCACACACCATTTAGCATGGGCGGGCCGCCTTGATAGACGAGAGTGAAGAGACGCAGACGATTTTGGTGGGGGCCATGGTGAAGACTGCGCACAGCCACCAACCAATACACCCGCGGTCTCCCGTCTTCTTCTCTCCGCCCCGGCCCGTCATTTATTTGAATTTTATGGATCCTTTTCGCCTCTTTTCGTTCCACTATCTTCCTCACTTAGTTCTTCGTTTTTCACCTCCTGCTGGCTTCTGTTTTCATTTGCATTTTATAATTGGGCACCTTCGTTTTCCACTTTTTGAATAATTTTTTGCTAATTTTTGGGAAAATAGAGCCATATGTTGCCACCTAACAGCTGTTTTTGTTTGATGGGCCGTTGAAAATCGATTATTTTCTGTAAAAACGTCTTCTGAATAGTTTCTCTAATCCTCTGATTTCGAATTTCCCGCGCCATTCGTGGTGGGGGACTAACTTTTTCAGGCTTCTCAGAACTAGTCCCTCCGCATTTTTTGGTCCCTTTTCCCTCTATTTCAAATGTTAAAGACTGAAAATGAGTTATTTCTAATTGAGAAATTCTTTAGTTCTGTCTAAAATTCTATTATCGTTAATTTGAATGGCTGGCGTACCGCAGGCGCTTTAGAAATGTTATGAAATCTTGAAAATTGACTGAAATTCCCGGAGTTTCACTGTTTTTATAGTTTTATTGAAGGAAATCGCTAATTTTGAAATGATTTTCAGCTAATTCAGTACATTTTTCGACCGTTACATACTGATATTCTTCATCTCTTTTAGTTTTCCGTCTTTCATGCTCAAAACTAGTGTTTTATTATTCCAGATATCAAAAATGATGGCCGACGAAGAGCTCGGCGACGAGGTGAAGGTGTTCCGGAGGGACGAGGACGCCGACGACGATCCCATGATCAGTGGGGAGACGTCGGAACAACAATTGGCCGATGATAAGAAGGAAGCGGTGATGGAAGCAGAGTTAGACGGTGCCGGTGGTGCTAGTGGAAGCGGAAGAGTTCCGACGATTGGTGGTGAGTTTTTGCATTGAAAAATATTTGTTTTCGTTCAATTCTGTGAAGATTTTGAGCATTTTGCTCGCTTCGATGATATCTCATAAATTTGAAATTGATTCGAAAATTGAGCGCGAGCTGAGTGAGTGGGGACCCCTCTATTATCACACAAAAGTTTTATGGACCTCACCGATGGGCCACTCGGTGTGTGGGATCAACTTTACACCCTCCGAAAACTACCGAGCGTTTTGAAACTTGGAATTGTTTGATTGCGGAAAGCCACGTGGCAGTGAAGAAAAGTTAGGATTAAAACCAAATCAATCCAAGAAAAACCTTGCCACCCGAATGATAATGTCCATCGTTGCGCAATCGCATAATGACGGAAAAGGATGTTGCGCAATGGTGTTCGAACACTATCTGCGTCTCTTCAACCTATATTATCTCTCTGCTTATCTCTTCTTAGTCGTGTGTGTGCTAATCCGGCAAGTACACCTACTTGAACAAGTTGGTCCGCTTTCCGTTTGTATGCTAAAAGACTGTACAAAAAACGCGGGGGTAATGGAGGGGGGATTTGAAAGGGAACAGATGGTTAGGGGTTCTTTTGAAGAAGGTGTAATTAAGTTTTTTTTGAAAAATGGGGAAAGAAAATGATAGTAGAGTGAAGTAGATCGGTTTGGGGTTGAGAAATATTGTCAATAAATGAAAGAATGAGTCACAAGTCGAGTTTCAGACAAAACTTGTATGATGGGAAAGCTGATGTCGTGGAGACTCAGAATATGTGCTCAGATTTAGTTTGTTAGCACTGTTTTAAGGTTTTTCTACTTTCTACTTTACTGTTTTAAGGTTACTAGGTTTGTAGGAAGATGCAATTTAGAGCTGAAATTCTCCAGATTTCAAGTAATTTTTCCAGTAAGTATTGAATTACGAGAGTTGTGATTTTTGTTCTGAAAACCACAAACTGTACTTTTGAGACTTTCAACCAACAAAACAGACATCAATCCCTTTATTCTTTCAAAGAAAAGCATAGTAATGGGCTATTCTAATGCAAATGTTTGTCAAAGAAACTCGCCGCATTCTACCAGCAAAAAAACACCTATTCTACATAAAGTTATCACTCAAAACATCCCATTTTTAACCGAAATCTCAATTTTCCCATATTTTCAGGTCTAAAAACAGAAGCATTCATCAAAGCCGAACCCTCGCCCTCATTTCCAATGATGCCCATGATGCCGAACCCTGGTCTGAGTCCCGGCTATTTTCCTATGATATTTCCCATGTTTATGGTAAGCATTTGTTATAATCTTTAGATCTTTTGTAACGTGGCAGTGTGACATGATGATGATGAGCTGTGACACATTATCCTGACGCGATCGCGCAAAATTGGCACGGTGCTAACTAATTACACCGGTTTGAAAATGGAGCTGAATGATTTCTCTCCCGAAAAACAACTATAATTATAGTTGAGCGTGTCGCTGTTCCATTTATTCTCGTAACGCCAAAAATAGTCAAGAATGTCAAGAGCCCCCTCAAATTATTTCCTTTTGTAATTATCGTTGTCTCGTTCATTCGATGGTTCCCGACACGACGACACCGATATATACAATAGACAATTAGACACCTCTGAACGACATGTTTGGACACCCCCGACATACAAAAAGAGAACAAAACAATGTCGTCCCCCTCTGTGTTCAAAAAGGTGTCTTTTCACTTCTGTTCCATTCATTCAGAGGGAGGAGGTGATGACCCCAAAAGAAGAGGGCTCTAATTGCTTCCGGTACATGATTGGTGTGAGGAAATGGAGGGAGGGCTTCCTGTAAAACAATAGGTGGGTATAGGAGAAAACAAATAGAAATGACTTGTTTTTGAATTTTTCAAAAATATAGTTTTCTGGAAATCGGGAGCAGAATCGAGTGTAGTGAGGGGTCTGGGTTGTAGGAGATTCTACAAAAAGCGAGCTTGCCAGGTTTCTCAACACATTAGAAATAGTGATACAAATCACCCAGCCTTGACCAGATTCCCGATCATTTCAGCTCCAGAATCTCTTGATTCAAGGTAAAAGTCCGAATTTCTTGAGAATGTCACGACGGGCTCTCTTTCACGAAACCTTGCGTTGCTCCAGAAAGTGTTTGCGATCGTTTCTAAGCTCGCCGCTTGAAAGTTTTTGAAATTGGTCCCACTGATTCCATCATAGTTTTATACTATGCGACTTCAAAAATGCTCTGAAACTTGTTCTTTTTTCATAAATGCAATCTAGATTTACAGCGATTTCCTTTCATGAAACCTGCGCCTTCAAACAAACCCCGCTCCTAGCTTCATCCGACTTCTCTTACAGTACACTCTCTACCCAATCATTATCTTGGCTAAACCCATCCCCTACAGTCAAACATTCCCGCCAATCGGCGGCCGCCCGCTGTTTTATTTGTTTTGCAATTGTTCGCAGCTCATTATCACTGTCATAACTCCACTAAAACACAAAATAACCACTCGAGAATCGCCCCTCAAGTGGTGTCTCACAAAGCGAAAAGGATACAGATAATAAGCTCTCTCTAATATCTAAACACGACGATCCATTTCTTTCTCTCTTTACAGCAACCATATGGTCTCCGATCGCCGGGTATGATGAGTATGCTACCGATGAGTGCACTCAGTCCCCAATTCGGAATGTTCCCGCAGAGTCCGTTATATGGAGCGGCGATGGCGGCGGCGGCTGCTAAGCAACAACTGGAGAACGCGGCACCTCTTCATATGCGAGCGGGTCCGTTGAATCCACTGAATCAGATGAGAATGCCACCGTATATGACTCATCCGATGATGCCACAAAATAATGAAAGGAGGGGTCATGGAGGTGGAAAAGTGAAGAAAGATGATCATATCAAGAAGCCGCTGAACGCATTCATGTGGTTTATGAAGGAGAATCGGAAGGCATTATTAGAAGAAATTGGGAATAATGAGAAGCAGAGTGCCGAGTTGAATAAGGAATTGGGTAAACGATGGCATGATTTACCGAAAGAAGAGCAACAGAAGTATTTTGAAATGGCGAAGAAGGATCGGGAAACACACAAAGAAAAGTATCCACAATGGTCGGCACGCGAAAATTATGCTGTGAACAAGAAGAAGACGAAGAAGAGGAGAGATAAGAGTGTTGGTGAGTGAGATGATATGGTGACATCCGGATATTCATACAGACAGACAGACAGAGATCTAGTAACATTTTGTCTAAATATCTGAATTTTGAGCTCCGGATATGCAGAAAAACAGACTTTCCACTAATTCTGAAATTGACTGGTGTAGATAGACAGATACACAAGCAATCAGACAATTTTTTGATTTCTGAAATGCGGACATCTGGACATCCAGAAGCAGAAAATTCAGAGGATTGAACTCCAGTTTTTCTCAATTCTGAACTTTTTGAAATCTAGATATTCAGATGCACATACATCCACTAATTCAGAATTCCTAAAATCTAGACGACACTAACAGACATCTGGACTCCAGGATTCAGGAAATTCTGGACATCTAGAATTACAGACACATATTTAGACATTAAAGAATTTACTAGTTCAAAAAATGCAAATTTTGTGAATCTACCAATTCAAAACAATAGTTTTTCAACACTTCTCGGTCTTGATCCTCTTAAAAATAATGAAATTCTAGTTTCAGCGTCGGAGAACAGCGATCAGAAGAAGTGTCGTGCCCGATTCGGAGTGAGCAACACAGATTTGTGGTGTAAATTCTGTAAGCGAAAGAAGAAGTGCGAGTACGCGACAGATCGATCCGGTTCCGACATGACAGACACTCAGGACGGTAGAGGTACGAGTGGCGCTTGTAGCAGTAGCTCAGAGAGTCCATCGCCAACCGGTGGTAATAATGGAATTTCTCTGGCTACTCAGCAACAGCATCAAGCGGCTTTAATGCATTCAATGCTAATGCAAATGCATCTAGGCTCAACATCCACTCACGTTCCATCGCCGGTCGCCTCAAGCTCTGCTGGCCGCAGTCCGCTGGATGCAAACGCGTCAGATTCGGAATCGGACGTTGATGAAGATGAGGACATCGATCCGACGATTATGCAACAGACACATGATGTGATTATGCAGGAATCAGTGTGTACTCTTTGATGATTTCTACAGTAGTCTCCAGTCTCTCTTTCCTTCCGAGTGCTATCTGAAACCCTTTCTACTCTCGTTTCCCCCTTCAAAGCTTTCATTTCAAATTTTTATTCATCTCGTGTTTTTCCTCTCTCCCACCCCATCCTTCTCACATCATTGATCTTCCACCATTATATATCATTTTAGGATTAATTTTTGGAGTAATTTAATTTTTTTTGTTTTTAAGAGTTTTTTCTTTTTCAAATTTCGCGGGTTTCTCGTTATCGGCGTCCTTCTTTTCCCCTCTGTTCAAATTGAGCAACCGTTCCATTCACTTAATAAGAAAACACACACCTCCAACTCGCCACTAGGACCAAAGATTTTCAGAGACATTCTTTTGTATGTAACTTCATGTTGACCTAACCTCATTTTCCACTGACTATCATCATCATTTTTGTTCCATCATCATTTGTACCATAATTGTTTTATTTCATTTTCTCGACTTCTCTGCTCACAGATTGAACTTCATCCCTTCTCTCCATCCCCCTCTTGTCTACATGATTCCCCCACAATTCAAACGTTTCGTTTTCAAAAAAGAAAGCGAAATTCCACAATAAAAATAATTTATAATTTTTCTTTTCTTGTTTTGGATAATTTCAGATGCGAGATGAAGGCTCGGCGAAAGTGAACCTTTATCACTTCCATGCAAAATGGCCGAGCTTCCTCGTTTGTGGTGTAGTGGTTAAGGTGAATGGGTGGCGATCTGAGTATCAAGGGTTCAATTCCTGATGAGGTTGAAATGGTTTTTGCAATGTTTTTGGAAGACTTTTAGGACTTGTAGAATACTGAATACGTCTAAAAACTGTAAATATTCAAAAGTGTCCTCCAAAATCCACGAAATTTCAGCGTGAAATGACTGAAAAAGGTTTTTCCAGAATCCGCCTGTTCCCAATTTATTCCTCATTTCTCACATTTCTTTGATCTTCTTCATCGGTTCATTTCCGATTTCTCATCACCATGGCTGATGATGCTTACGAGTTCCTAAGCCCAGATTTAGTGAGTTGTGGCGGACATCCGGACACTCGGACACACATACAGACATCTAATTTCAGCTTGCTCCTCCCCCACCAATCGCTGGCCCATCTCCTGGAGCACCGGCAAATCCAGAGACTCCACCGGCGCCTGTCAATGAACTTGCTCCGGTTTCAGCAGCTGAAAAGTGAGATTTTCACTTCATTTTTCCATTGACCTTCTGACTTCAATTTTCAGATTCGAAGTGCCACGTGCCGCCGCCACAAAAGATTCGAAATCGAAGAGTAAATCGAAAGATTCGGAAGGAAAAGCGAAGGGAAAGGGCAAGAAAACACGTACAAAACGATCGGGTCGTGGATCGAAATCACGTGAATCAAGTGAACCACTTCCATCTCTGAGTGCATTCAAATGGCAAATGATATTCAGTGCTGTGCTCGTTTTCGCCTCGGTTGCACTCACTTTGATGGTTCTTATTGATGGTTTGATGTGAATGTTTTGGGCGAAAAGATATCCCAATAAAATTTTTGAAATTTTCATGATTTCTTTAGTTGTTGAATGTGATACAGGCTAAAAATCATACAGTACTGGTCATAAACACTTACAGTTTTTAGTTGAAAATATTCAACTTTGTGACTGTGACACGGCTTCCCTGGTAGTCTCACAAAATTGATTGTTTATGGACTTTACAGATCACAATTAGAGCTTCATTTTTGTAGTTGACAACTTTTTTGTACGGGCACATCCTAAGAAGTTATATACAGTCTATGTGTACAGCTCAAAAATGTTTTATTTTAGCACTGAAGAAGGCAACAATTGCGAGAAATTTCTTTGACGATTAATAACTTGTTAGGATGTGGTCATACAAAAAAGTTGCCAACTACAAAATTGAAGCTCTAATTGTGATCTGTATAGACCATAAACAGTAAATGTTGTGAGACTATCACGAAGGCCGTGTCAGAGCCACAAAGTTCACCATTTTCAACTAAAAACTGCTAGTGGCGCATTCTTTATAAAAAAGTACTGTATGAGCTAAATTTTTGTGTTACATACTTGTTAAACGTGTCTGGCAATACTCTGCACTTTTTCGGTCCTGTTTGGATTTTCAGTGCAAGAGTAGAAAATTCAAAAATCTGAAACATTGAAAACAGTTCTATGAGAAAATGATATAAATGTATTAGCACTTTTCATTGTCTGAATGGAATCCTGAAGTTTTGAAGGATAAAAACTTGAATATATTACATTATATTTTTAAATTTATTAAACTAAACACAAATATTACAAAATTACAACAAAAAATTCAAAAAATTAGAGAATAGAACAAGAGACACGAAAGATTGGAGACAGAAGAGAAGGGTTGATGAGTCCAAAGTAGACAAGATGAAGGGAAGCGATCGCATCTTCCTTCAAACAGTGTCCTCCAGCAGAACTCTGAATCTCTCGATTCAGATGGGTTGACGTCAATTTCTGAAGTGAGGGACGCCTTCCACGAATTCAAAGAGGATGGATGTGTCAATGAGAGTGGAGTGAAGAATCCGAAGTGATTTGAGATCTCCGTTTAAACTTTAAAGCATGTCTCACAAGGATAGAGTCCTTATTGATGTGATCGAAGATCTTCTCGCTGGCTGAATCCAAATTTTCCGTCGCGTATTTCATATGGTCCGGGGTGAGGCCTGAGTACTTAGGGACATAATTGAGGACTGGATTCTTTGGTTTCACAATTGCATCGACGAGAACTACTGTTTTCATGCGTAATCAGATACAGTTTAGCGTTTGTTGATATCTAATCTAGAAAAAAGTTATAGAATATTCGCAGTTTTGGTCTCTACCAGTTTCTGGAAAAAGTTAGAAAATGCGATTTCTCAGAGATTCTGTTGAGATGCAGTTCAGGGTTTGTTGATAGCTTGTCTAGAAAGAGAAGAGAGTTATAGGATATTCCTAGTTTTGGCCTCTATCAGTTTCATGTTGTGGAATGGCGTTCAACCCTGCGATGGTTAAAAGCCAAGTTAAAAGTAAAAGAGTATATATTCTTCCACCAGAACAAAATTGCTCAAAAACTCCAAGAAATGCTCGGAGGGAACTCGGTTGAACGATGAGGTAAATATATTAGCTTTGCACACTCAAGGCATCTTTTGCAGCTCAATATTATCGATGGGAATGTATTCATTATATACGAAACAAAGAACGACGAGCCACTTATCAAACTACCTTCTGGACGAAGATTTGAAATGTCCTCTCTTCTTACTTCGCACTAGAAGTTTCAATGGAGTTTACTGAAATCTCAAAATCAGTGTAGAGAGCTGCATTCAAAAAGGTGTCAGGATATTCGCGGAAGTGTTTTCAACTATACAAATTTTAACTAGTTGCATACGACAAATGAAAAAAAAAACTGTCAGTTTTATATAGAATATATCAGCTACCTTTCAAAAAAAAAACAAGTTTATGCCAAACGGACGCGTTTCAGCTGAGATAGACATGAACGTGAAGGTTCCACGATTGTTGTTGAAATTTCATTTGGATTATTCACTGACTGATTTGACGACAAAACTTCAATCAATGATCATGTTTGACAGGGTGCCGGTAGAAGAACTGGATACTCATACACATATTTCAGACACGACACGATCCAGAAGAATGATTCCACTTTTGTCGAGCTTCTGAAACAAAAATGTTAAATTAACTTTTTTCAACAAAACTCTGATGTTACCTTTTCCACGCATAGATTTTCTAGTCATTGCACATGATCACGCAAAAATCAAGTTTTTGTCTACCATTGCATCTTGTCATCGAGATGGATAACGTTTTCCGCCATTAGACAACACAGCTCTACAGATAAAAATGATTACTGTTGAAGTTGTTTTGAATAATCTAGATTTACCTTTTCGACAATAGCATGAGTATCATCATCTGTGCAACAGAAGGTTGAAAGCTCTAACGTTGAAAGTTCCTCCCGCATGTCGTTGATTAGATCTCACTGATTGGCTTGACCTGCTTGCTTCGGCCTTGCGACCTAGGCTTGCTGCCAAAGACATCGACCTGCTTGCTTCGGCCTTTCGACCTAGGCTTGCTGCCAATGGGCTGACCTGCTTGCTTCGGCCTTTCGACCTAGGCTTGCTGCCAAAAACATCGACCTGCTTGCTTCGGCCCTGCGACCTAGGCTTGCTGCCAATCGGCTGACCTGCTTGCTTCGGCCTTTCGACCTAGGCTTGCTGCCAATGGGCTGACCTGCTTGCTTCGGCCTTTCGACCTAGGCTTGCTGCCAAAAACATCGACCTGCTTGCTTCGGCCCTGCGACCTAGGCTTGCTGCCAATGGGCTGACCTGCTTGCTTCGGCCTTTCGACCTAGGCTTGCTGCCAAAGACATCGACCTGCTTGCTTCGGCCTTTCGACCTAGGCTTGCTGCCAATGGGCTGACCTGCTTGCTTCGGCCTTTCGACCTAGGCTTGCTGCCAAAAACATCGACCTGCTTGCTTCGGCCCTGCGACCTAGGCTTGCTGCCAATCGGCTGACCTGCTTGCTTCGGCCTTTCGACCTAGGCTTGCTGCCAATGGGCTGACCTGCTTGCTTCGGCCTTTCGACCTAGGCTTGCTGCCAAAAACATCGACCTGCTTGCTTCGGCCCTGCGACCTAGGCTTGCTGCCAATCGGCTGACCTGCTTGCTTCGGCCTTTCGACCTAGGCTTGCTGCCAATGGGCTGACCTGCTTGCTTCGGCCTTTCGACCTAGGCTTGCTGCCAAAAACATCGACCTGCTTGCTTCGGCCCTGCGACCTAGGCTTGCTGCCAATCGGCTGACCTGCTTGCTTCGGCCTTTCGACCTAGGCTTGCTGCCAAAAACATCGACCTGCTTGCTTCGGCCCTGCGACCTAGGCTTGCTGCCAATGGGCTGACCTGCTTGCTTCGGCCTTTCGACCTAGGCTTGCTGCCAATGGGCTGACCTGCTTGCTTCGGCCTTTCGACCTAGGCTTGCTGCCAAAAACATCGACCTGCTTGCTTCGGCCCTGCGACCTAGGCTTGCTGCCAATGGGCTGACCTGCTTGCTTCGGCCTTTCGACCTAGGCTTGCTGCCAAAAACATCGACCTGCTTGCTTCGGCCCTGCGACCTAGGCTTGCTGCCAATGGGCTGACCTGCTTGCTTCGGCCTTTCGACCTAGGCTTGCTGCCAAAGACATCGACCTGCTTGCTTCGGCCTTTCGACCTAGGCTTGCTGCCAAAAACATCGACCTGCTTGCTTCGGCCCTGCGACCTAGGCTTGCTGCCAATGGGCTGACCTGCTTGCTTCGGCCTTTCGACCTAGGCTTGCTGCCAAAGACATCGACCTGCTTGCTTCGGCCTTTCGACCTAGGCTTGCTGCCAATGGGCTGACCTGCTTGCTTCGGCCTTGCGACCTAGGCTTGCCGCCAATGGGCTGACCTGCTTGCTTCGGCCTTTCGACCTAGGCTTGCTGCCAATGTGCTGACCTGCTTGCTTCGGCCTTTCGACCTAGGCTTGCTGCCAATGGGCTGACCTGCTTGCTTCGGCCTTTCGACCTAGGCTTGCTGCCAAAAACATCGACCTGCTTGCTTCGGCCTTGCGACCTAGGTTTGCTGCCAATGGGCTGACCTGCTTGCTTCGGCCTTTCGACCTAGGCTTGCTGCCAATGGGCTGACCTGCTTGCTTCGGCCTTTCGACCTAGGCTTGCTGCCAAAAACATCGACCTGCTTGCTTCGGCCTTTCGACCTAGGCTTGCTGCCAATGGGCTGACCTGCTTGCTTCGGCCTTTCGACCTAGGCTTGCTGCCAATGAAATCTTCCTGATCGTTTGTCCTGACGCAGTTCGTTCCTATTTTCCCTTCTCTCATGACGCAAGTTTGAGTCATCAATGCACTCGTCTCATTTCTGGTGCATCAACTACTCGATGTTCACTGCTGATCTAAATTATCATTAGTTTTGCAATTTTTCAGAAGTTAGAAAAACTCACTTGACATTGTGATGTTGAAAACGAAGAGCGAAGAATGGAGACTAAATGATACAAACGTCCTCCACGGTGATTTGTAAGTCTGAAACGAATAAGAATTTTTTCTAGAAAATATCTTCTAGCTCCATTCTCACTGACCTGGTTCTTTAAAAGTAGTTGTCCGGAAAACGATGAATTCAAGCTAGATGTTGATCCTCTATGTTGTGATTGACAAATTTTCAAAATGAAAAAAAAAACAAAATGGAAATGGTTCTTATATATTCTCAAAGTAGAGCAATCAGAGGTCACTGTGAATATCCAAATATTTCTAGTTTTTTCACATTCTGCTACTAACACTTGTTCTACTCAAAAAATCACGAATTTAACAGCTTTCAATTGCTTTTTCTCAGACTTGTCAAGGGCCGGGACGGTCCGGGCTTCTTTCAAAACGGCATGCCCGGCCCGCCAGGCCCGTCTTTTTGGAGGGGATTTTTTTCAAATTTGATTATTGTCGGAATAAAAAAAAGTGATACCCGGTGTTTGCGGACTTAGTGCAAAATTATTAAAATTAGCACTAAGTCCGCAAACACCGGGGTATCACTTTTTTTATTTCGACAATAAAAGTGTACTATGGTCAACTCTGCTTTTTCTCATAGAATATATGTATATGTGTGTCAGTGAGTTGATTTTCATATCGTAAGATTTTTTTCGAATTTCATTGGTACTTTTCCTCCTTTTTTTTGCTTCCTTCCTCGGTCACAGAAAATCCCAAACTGTTTCGCCGCTCGTTTTCAGAAAGGTTTAGATGAACTCACGGAAACACATACTTTATTCGGCACTCCCAATCTGTCTGCTGAGGAGGATGAACGAGTGTTTTACTGCCCTGTTATCGCATTTCTGTACGAGCCATTTAAATCTGTACCATATTCTAGAACTGGTCTTATAAAGGATTTTATACAAAAGAATCATGACTCTTGAATCGTTACTACTGTAGCTCGTAAATATTTAGGAGACATGGAATTTAACTGAGTTGGTGGCCTTGAACCAGGGTGCTCAACCGATTCTTCAAAACCGATTAAAATCGGTTATTGATGAAAAAATCGGTGAAAATATTCGCCGGTTTTTAGAAAAAGAAATCGGTTTTTACTCTGAGAAAAATCGGTAAAAAATCGATTTTCTTGAATTTTGTCTCAAAAAAACCGATCTTGAAACGATTTAGAAACCGGTTAAAACCGATTATTCTTCGATTTTTACCGATTTTCATCGGTTTTCTCGGAAAGTTCAAGTTCTAAGGCGGTTTGTCACGTTTTTATCATATTTTGCACTGTTCGTAATTTAGATTTGACGTTAAAATTGACAATTTCTCATGTTTGCTCAAATTTTCTATAAAAATAGAAAAAAGTGTGAAGTTATTGAAACGTGACAAATTGCCGTAGATTTTGAACTTTCCGAGAAAACCGATGAAAATCGGTAAAAATCGAAAAATAATCGGTTTTTCAATCGATTTCTAAACCGATGAAAACCGAAATCGAACGGTTTTTTTCAAAACACAATCGAAGAAAATCGATTTTTCACCGATTTTTGTTCGATTTCAAACCGGTTTTTGTTTTTGTAAAACCGATCGAATTTAACCGGTTGACGAAACGATTTTCACCGGTGGAAAAAAATCGGTTTTTATTCGATTTTATCTTCGGTTGAGCACCCTGCCTTGAACAATAGTGAAACCGAATGTGTTACTCTAGGCAATAGAAGAGTTATGAATACCTACAGTATAGAAGGCAATTCAAAACATTGATTAGAGATCTTGGATTCCTCATAGATCAAAAACTAGACATCAGTGAACATTGACACAAAGCCACCAACTCAGCTAAAAAAGTTATAGGATTTGCCTAGTTTTGGCCTCTACCAGTTTCGGGAAAAAGTTAGTAAATGCAATTTCTCAGAGATTCTGTTGTCAAATGAGCTGAATTTTCAAACAAAAACTATTCGAGTCATGGTCGATCAAATGCAATTTAGCGTTCGTTGATATCTCTTGTGAAACTCCGAAATATTATCTAGATTTTCGATCAGTTCTAACATCTTCTGTAAAAACTTTTCCATTTTCGTAATCTAATTGTTTCCGAAGATTTGTGAACCTTCAACTTTCACATTCTCTCTTTCGCCTATAAATCAATTTGTTATCATTTCTCTCCTTTACCTTTTTCTCTCTTTCGATTAGCATCTTTTCGAACGAACCTCCAGTCTCAACGGATAAAAGAAAGAACAGGTTTAACCTGTCCGCTTCTTCTCTTCCTCTGGATCAAATGTCAAACGGTGATTCGCAGTTTTCCATTGTTATCCTATCCACACCATTATCCCTTCTCCTCTTCTCATTAGCCGCTTATCATTCATGCGTTTTCTTTTCTTTTTCTCACTTTTTATTGTTTCTATTACTGCCGGAATTGTGGATAGACGGAAACAGGAGGATGACGATTTGAAATTCTCGATTGGAACGATAGAGAGTGGACAGAATTATGGAGCAAGACCTTATTTACAAGTAGGTTTTCAGTTTTCTAATGGGGAAAAAAAAAGGAAATTAGAAGAAAATAGAAAACAGGTTTCTTCCAGATTCCAGTTGATGGTCAAAAGCTGACAGTCCCCAAAGCCTTCTATCACTATTCTGAAAATGAGATGTCTGCTGGAGCAAGCTTCGGACTTCCGGATGAGACACGTCTTCTGGATACAGATGGTCTATTTGTGAATAATCGGAAGGAGATCAATGGAATCTATCTCCCGATTCCAAATATGGACCCCATTAATTTACATTTTGTTAATCAGAAGTGGGTGGAGAGAAGAAGGAAGTTTGGAATATTTTTATGATTTCAGAGTATTCGAGAAGGGAATTGACACTCGAGCACATGAGGAATCACCGGAAAGTGTATTGCATAGGGCGAAAATGTTAGTTTAAAAAAATCAAAATCAGTGCCGACACCTTCCGATTAAGCATACTTGTCAAGGCCCCTCCCGGCTTCAAAAAATGAACCACTTTTTTGAAAATTTTTTCAATTTTTCATCTAAAATGTTAACTTTCGAGGTTACGATATGCACCTTTGAGTTCTGCTTTCAGCTGTGAGACCCAACAACTTCCAAGCCAAATGATCATACCTGCTCTAGATGTCTTGACGAGCTAGGTTCAATTTTGCTGGATTTAGAGAAAAACTGATAGAGTTGCAACGATTTCTCCTTTGACACCCATATATCTTTGTCAAATTTGCATTAAATTTACATACATGAATTTTCGGTACTGAGCTCGTCATGATCATTTAGAAAAATATAACCATGCCTAGGTTATCAAATTTGGATCTCCCAGCGAATCCCTCGCTTAAAGGCGCATACCGAACGTATTTTCACGACGAGACTCCGTTGACCAAGGCATGATTTTTACTTACTAGGGAAGGCCCTCGACTCTGTCTGGAGTTATGGGACGTGACCTATATCATTGGAAAGCTGAGAAAACGCTGATTCCAAATATATATTCAGTTTTTGCCCTCGAGGTCTGGTATTCGAGAAAAATAAGATCGAAGTTCGGAAAAATGACAAATTATTATTTTCTAACACGGGAAACTTGCAAATCTTTTGTTTTTATTTTCGCGTGACAGAAATGCAATAATTTATCATTTTTCCAAACGTTGACCTTATTTTTCTCGAACACCAGGTGTCGAGGGCAAATACTGAATATATATTTGAAATCAGCGGGATGTCAGCTTTTTGATGATGTACATCATGTCCCATAACTCCAGACCGAGTCGAGGGCCTTCCCTAGTCAGCTGAAAGGTCTCAACGAGCTGAATCTAAAAATTTATGTTTTATGAATTTCAAGTGAAAAATTTAAAAACTTTAACCAATTTTTTGTTCAGGATCTGTCTCACGGGCAGTGAATTCGAGTGTGAACGACAACTTTTAAAATACCACAGAGCGAAAAGTGAAGTATTGAGAAGAGAAAAAATGCCACTTCACGAGCAACTGATGGAACTGGTAGGCATTCGTTTTGTAGATCAAACTAAAGCAATACAACAAATTTCTACAGGGTCAACTCTCCTCCTCTGCCAAAATCCACGATAAAGAGGGGAATGGAATGGGTGTTGTAGTCGGAATGCCTGGTTATGATCCTCTCTATATCGGAGCAAATCTCGGACACGACAATGATCAAGATTTAAATATCCGCTTCGCGCCACCAGCGTGATAACTTTTTTTTTTGAGATTTTGGTTTGTTCAGCGGGTGTTTTCCAGATTTTTGTACAATTAATAATGATAATAATGTAGAATCAGTTTAATAAAAGTTACCTTCAAATTCGATAACTTTATTCAAAACATTTGGTTCATTTAGCACTCCATTTGACTGTTAGCGCTCCTCCAGTCGGCTTTGTTACTGTCTTGAAAAGATCCGCCACTTTTTTCTCGTCGCCGGTTAGCTGGAAGTATAGAATCTTTCTCTAGAAAAAGAGACCCAGACGACGAGAGTGTATCGTTGTCTGTGTCGTCTCTTGTGGAGACTCTTATCGATAGAGCGCATATCCAACAAAACATATTCCTTACCACTGTATTCACTATAACCAATTTTCCTTCTTTCGGCGTTGACTTCCGATGCGTAACAGCAACGTCAACTGTTTTCCCTGGCTCCAATACTCCGAATACTGGGTTCACTCTGAAAGTCATAATGAAAATTAGTCAATTTAATGAGGAACTTACTGAAATGAAACGTTATCCGATAATTTGATCTTGAACATAATCTTTTTGTCATGAATGTTTTTCAATACAACTTTCGATTGGGAGGATTGATCCGCTTTGAAGAGAAGAGGGCCCACCGGGTCGGCGGAGACTGAAATAACGGTTTTGGTATATTTGAGTGAAAGAAAAAAGCAGCTGAAAAAAATTTCAGCTCGGGTGGGAGTCGAACTCTTGACCTCCATTGCGACAGACAAAATGACAACGGGTTGCGCCACGCGCGCTCAACGACCACGGTGGCAAAGGGTGGTCATAAGGGGGAGGCCGATTGGGTAAAGCTCACCGTGAGGTTTTTCGTTGCCACCTTCGTTTTCCATTTTCTCCTCAGGTTTCTTTTCTTTTTCCTTTTCTTTTTCCTTTTCAGGTGACTCCTTTTCCTTCTGTTTCTCTTTCTCTTTTTCAGCCGACATCTTCTTCTCTTCTGGTTTTTTCTCTTCCTTCTTTTCTTCTTTTTCCTCTTCTTTCTTCTCCTCTTTTTTCTTCTCTTCCTCCTTCTTATCCTCCACTTTACTCATATTTTTCGTCATTTCACTCTCTTTTTTCATCTCACTTTCCTCTTTTTTCTCTTCTTCTTCCTTCTTTTCTTCTTCTTTTTTCATTTCACTCTCTTCCTTTTTCTCTTCTTTTTTCTCTCCTTCCGTTCCAGATTTCTTTGATTTATCCAATGACTTTAATGTATCCGTCTGTTCTTTCTTCTTCTCTGGAGTCTTCTCTGGAGTTGGAGTATTCAATGGAACTGCTGTTTCTGTCGATTTCCCCGGTGGTTGTGCCGCTTTTGGCCCTGCTTTCTTTTTCTTCTTTCCGCCACATACCGTAATCCAAAACGAGGAAAAAATCAGAAGAATTGCGAATAAACCAAGCGAGTCAATTGCCATTTTTGTGGTGAGAAATTTTCATCAATATGTCTGGTAATAATGAGAATTTTCGGAGATTTTCAAAACTGATAAATGATTGAAAAAATTTGAGTTCACGTACTCAGAATCGGATATTTTTCGTAGAGCTCTTGACTTCGCCAATGCGGTCGACCTCACTGCGTGCTCACAGGCAATAAGTTCTTATAAAACTTTTTCTGAATACTACATGCTCTTTGTGTCATCGCCGTGAGTTCAGTGAAGTCAATGCAAACTTTTACCGTCTTGATAATCTCGCTTTGGCCTAGATGCGTACTCACACGGTGTTCATATACTGTGTCCCCACAGCGTATTCAATGGGTGTTCGAAGTGAGCGCACTGTATCCTCACTGTGAGTTCACTGCACTTCCGCCGCGTTCTCACTGCGATCTCATTGCATATTAACTTTCCGCTGCGTACTAGCTGCGAGCTCACTGCGTACTCACAGCGCCCCCAGACGGGTAGCGGGGCTCCGATTTTTACCCTGTCCGGATGGAAGTCATACCCTAGATTACCCGATCAAACTAAATTGAAACAGAAACAAAATAAAAACAGAAATTTCATCAATTTTTGAAGTATTAAATTTGATATGAATTATTTTAGAAGAAGACAATCTAATAAATTAAAAGAAAAATTAAGTCAAAAAGTAATAAGTTTAAGCGAAAAATACACGTTATTCGGGGGAGGTGATTTCGAGAAAAAAGTGAAGAATCAGAATTGAAAAGGCACATCAAATTGAGCTGACTTGAGAATTATTCGCCATTCTTGGTGGAGGGACTGGTGAATTCACGTGAACTGGATACGATGGTTGTCGAGGTGGTGAGTACAATGGACTATCTTTTGGAGCAGTTGGATCACCCGTACGGAATGAGGAGACTCGTTGAGGGAGGTGGCTGACTTGTGTGGGACGGGAGCTGGAATAGTGATTTTAGTTGTA
Organism: Caenorhabditis latens; assembly: GCA_002259235.3. Lineage (NCBI taxonomy): Eukaryota > Metazoa > Nematoda > Chromadorea > Rhabditida > Rhabditidae > Caenorhabditis > Caenorhabditis latens. The sequence goes on along the minus strand of CM056092.1, from coordinate 5,171,836 downwards.
AGAGTCTGGGTTAAGATTGGAATAGCAAATTATAGAAATTTTCGAAATCAGCGTGTCAGGACGGTTCGAAAGAGTATAATCTTGATTGGGTTTTGAAATTGGTAGGTCTCGCCGCGAAAGTACGGTACGAGCTTTTAAAACAGATTTCGTGTCGAGACCCAAATTTGTGTAAACCTAGGAAACTCACACAATAACCATTCCATCCTCATCCTGCCCTTCATCATCAATATGTCGAATCGTGTCGTTGTCACTGTCATCTCGAATCGTTCCATCAACCAAATCATCGCCGACACCATCGTCCTCCTCATCGTCATCATATATGTTTTCCTGAGCAGTGAAATATCCGGAGATGCCGGACGAAGTGATGCTGGTGGCGCGCGTATGATGATCATCCTGATGGAAAATGCGCAAAGGCTACTAACGCGTCACCAGTTGGCACTCTCGGCCGCGGCCTAGGAAAACCGCGGCCGCGCGCCCGTCCGGCAGCGCCAATATTTTAAAAATGATTCTTACCTTGTAAAAGTCTACGTTTGGACTAGGTACATGATAGTTGCTAGCAAGGGATTTGGTGATTGCTGAAAGTCAAGGATGGGAAATCACCGGATAAAAGTTGACAAGCTTACGTGGCGGACTTGGTTGCGGTTGTCTCAAAATAGTGGGAGCCATATGGAGAGGAAGGTCTTCATCATGATGATACCCGTCGTCTCCTGCAAAAAGGGAAATAAAAAAAAACGGAGGGGTGTCGAACCCTCGTTGGTAGATTCGTAGACTCAATCTTTTTTCCCTTTTAACTCACTTGCATGAATCTTCTCGCGACAGCACTTCATGAAGATGCAGAAAACGATCAGGAATATTACGAGGAGCACGATAATAATGAAGATGACCCACATCACTGAAAATATTCTACAGTAAGATTCTACTGTGCCTGACACTCACATGAGCCACTATCCTCAGCCGACCAGTCATTATTATCCCCCTCAGGATTCTCGATTTCACCGTGATAGATGAATCTCTTGAAATCGGTCTCCCAAATGGGAAACTTGACACGATTCTGATAAACTGGGAGGGAATTTGGAACTTCGAATTCAGCACATCCGCCGAGTGTCACTTTGTCCGATTCGATTAGTTTATGGTAGTGATGAGAGGGATTGGCGAAGTAGGAGATGGGTTGGAAGGTAAGAGAGGAGCCACGTTGGTAGTCCACAAGGAAATCTGGTGGAAAAGTGGAATAAGGTTACCGATAAAGAAGAAAATACTCACTCGAAATACACCCTTCGAATCCAAATTTGTTGTAACCCTCGGTTTCCGAAGATTGATCTCCAATCTTGATGAGAGCTGCGCTGAACATATCGATATTTCGCTCGTAGTCACGGTATTCGAAGTCTTGACGCAGGGAGTCAATCTGGAAGTTGAAGAGTTGAGTCAGCGAGTTGTCAGAGAATACGCAGTGAACTTATTAGAAACTCGCAGCGAGTAGACAGGGAGCTCGCCGTTAGCACCTAGTGAACTCTAAACGTGAACTTACCATAACAGCAGTGGCACTTCCTTGATTGGTCTGAACAACCACGAAATGTCGATAGCCATCTAAGAAATCGCCGACGAAGTTGAGAATATCTGATTTTCCATTTTCATAGGTGATAGCCACATTGATGGTTCTATTCGGATTGATTTCTATTTCTAGCTTTCTGGAATTCAAAGTCTTCATAGTAGGCGCAGACAGTAAGACAGTCTCACTGTCTGCGTCTTCACTATTTCTTACTCACCTCTTATCCTTGAAAATCACTGACGCCAACACCGCCTTATCGTCCAGCTCTTCAACCAGTCCAGAAGAAAATGCAAATTTCAGAAGTTGTGGAATTTTCTGGCCATTATCAAACAAATACATCTTCATCTCCTTAGAAATATCAAATTCTATAAATCCATTCTTCTCCAAATGAATTCCCTCATCCAGTGAGCACGTGGCACCCGAATAACTTGTTCTCGAACAGTCACACGTTGTTTTGACTGCTGTTGGATCAGTGTTCGTCCATGCGACAGAACAATGACCACCGTTTGAGCAGGTAATCGACGAACAACCAGTCTCGCATCCAGATTTCACTTGAACTGCAAGAAAGAGAATTACTGTAGCTACAGTAATTCTACCAAACCTGGTCCATAAGCTTTGTACATTTCACTTGTCTCCAAACTCTCAGTTTTCGCTCTCATGTCGATCAATTTTCGGTTGATCTGAAGTCCTCGAAGACATCCATAGAAACGGGGGATTGGGGATTCGTATTTTGGAGCAAGCAGGAAGGAACCGTCTGGAAAAGTCAATGATAGGATAGTGAGCTTGCAGCGAACACGTCGCATGCGTATTATTTAATAGCTCGCAGGGAGCAAACAACACGTAGAGCGTGGATCTCAAAGAACGCTCACAGCCATATAGTGAGCACATGATGAAGAACTTGCAAGCGCGTGAAGATCTCGCAGTGAGGTGAAGTATTCAGTTTACACCAAAAAATGAGTTTCTTCGTAGCGAAATCGCAGTGAGAATTGGGAAGGTAAGGAGCAAAATTGCGGTGAAATTTTGCAAGTACGCAGGAAATTAGCACCAATGACAAACAGCAATTCTGTGCGCTCGCTGGGTAAGAACACAGTGAGGTCAATGCACCTACGCAGAGAGTACTGAGCATCCAAGCTTAAATCTCATAGTGAGTACGAAACCAGCGCGTAGTGAGTTTGCTGCAAACTCGCAGCGAGTACTATGCAACTGTTCAGTGAGTTCGCAGCTGCACCTTTGCTACCACGCTTCGCCCCCACTCACCATTCGTTTTCGAACCAACATCGACGTTTCCGACAAACGTGAAAGTATATGGGTCTGGATTCATTGGAGCTGCGAAGCCTACTGGCATGCGAATGATTTCAGAATTATAGACATCAAGTAGTCGGTTAATCGGATATTGTGCTAGAATACGACTCTGGAATTCATACTTTTGTATTTAATTTTTGTAGCTTCTGGAACTCACTGTTCTAATAGTGCACGCTGCGTCATCGACTTGCAATTGAGAGGATTTTGTATCATGTGTAATTGCTACTTGAATCCATCTCATATCTCCAAACTCTGTTCCGGGTTGGGCACGGACGGTACATTGAGAGACAATGTCCAAGTTGTTGAGGGTTAGGGTGACATTCACTTCTTCGGATAAATGGACCTGGAAAGCATGGATTCAGCTTCAAAATTATATAAATATCGACAATTTCATCGGGGAGAGACGCAGACGACGAGAGTGTCTCAATGTCTGCGTCTCTAGTGTCCACACTGAAGAGAAGCAGTCAACGAGACACTATCGTCGTTTGGCACTCTCCCAGAATTGTCATTAGAGCTCATCAAGTTTCACCTGCAAGAAATTGTTGTTCTGATCGTGAGCGAAAAACAGCAACGCGTGAGTTTTATCCGTTCTAAAACTGAAATAGATCGACGTCGTCAACACATCTTCCACATCTTCGAATTTCAAAAATCCGCCATGGAACGAAACGGAGGAATTTGAATTTATGTCGATTTCACAGTTCAATCCAGAGTGAACATCAGGGAATGCACACCTGCAGTAGGGCATTCCTGTTAAGAAGTCTTCGTAGCACTTGGCTCCGTTTTGACAGAAATCTGGAGTGCAGCGTGTGTCACAAGTTTCGGAGATTCCTGGAAACTGGGGTTTCAGAAAATCAATTATTGTGGAACCTGCGCTCTAACGACAATTCTTGGGTCGTAGATTGCTTGGGAGCGAGAGAGAGGCAGACAGCTAGAGTGTCTAGTCGTCTGCATCACCAAATTTTGCTACTTACCTTTCTTCTCAGAATTCTTCACAACTTCATACAAATCCACGGATTCATCGTTGACCAATACATTCCTCACACACCCAATCAAACCGCTAAACATTTGAAAACTTATTTTTCGAAATTTCAAATTCCCGCCAACTCACCTTCCTTCCTCTCCCAAAACAACACTTCCTTCTAGAACTGCATTATCCATAATACTCATGAGAACATGCGATGCGTCTACAGTAACCCGGATCTCTCCATCTGATAGTTCGATGAGAATGTGATGCCAGTTACTGTCGTTTAGTCTGGAAAATAGTTTGTTGGAACATCTCTATAACTTCGATAATTTTAACCTACTTGTTCTGTGATTCAATAATTTTCACCGCCTCAAAGTTATTAATCTGTACAGTATGACCATCGAGAAGTGATACTCCGATTATTTTCTCTCCATAGTTCCCCCGAACAGTCACCAATGTCGCCGGGGTATCAGATGTACGGAATTGGAAGTCAACAGATTCTCCAGACCAGTCGGATACCTGGAAATTGAACTGTTGTATAGGAATACTGTAGCTACCGTTAACAAAAGTTCTTTCATCTAATTCGAAATACTTTTTCACTAAAACTTGAGTTGCCCAGACATACCTTCAACTCCGTCCTCTCCGTGAATCTAATCGGCTTTTCATTTTCTGAAAAATTCGAATTTTTGTCATAATTTTCTCAGAAACAAGTGGATCCTACCGTATCCCGAGCAATTCAAATCAGAAATCGTCATTTCCGCCCTCACATCAGCCTCGTCGAAAAGGGTAACAACTTCAGAAATTCCTGCATGTCTTCCAGTGAGATCTCCATTATCTTCAGCTATTGCTCCGGAGTCACAATTGCATTTATCTGGAAAAAATAATTGAACTGTTTCTGGAAAACTTTTGAAATTTTGCAAAATTTGCCCCAACTGAAACAAACATAAAGAAATAACTAAAAACTCCCGGGGGACACTTAATCTTACGGTCCGTAATATCCGACTGCTCTCCATTTTTCTCAAAATGTCCAAATCTTGTGTATACTCCTTAATTTTTATTAGTTTCCGATACTTTTTTTTTGCGATTTTCCATGCTTTTTCAAGAAATTTACGGTTTCTGCTGAATTAATGTCAATTTCACACTTACCTCCCGACTGACATCCGCGATCCAAACAAGGACATGAATTCTCCAGAATTCCAATCTGTCTGATTTTCTCTGTGGAATTTGAGACACTCTTGAACCACGTCTTTCCTTCCTTGAATTTTAGTGGAGCTTTGTTACAACGATAATTGATATTTTGAGAACAACTTCCAGAGTTTTTGATGTACTTCGCGAGTTGCCAAGTCTGGAATTTGGGTTTTATGGTTTGTAACGAATCTTGGAGGTTTCAGAGTTAATTAACTCATGATAAGGGGTATAATAAATCTAAATCATCCCACCACAAGTCTTTAATGTTTTTCAGTTTTTCACTGATAACTCACATTAAAATCTCTGTAACTCAAGACAAACATCGAATGATTCTGGAATCCAGCGTCTCGAACGACAGTTGAGGGAGCCATGTCGTGTGGGATTTGAGTTCTGAAATTAATTAACATCCCTTTTGCAGCTCTGTTCAATCCAAAAAAACTTACTCTCCATCAATACACATTGTCACCGAAGGATCTAGTTTTCGATTTCCGTCAACATCAACCCAAGTGGGGCCGTTAGGAAGTTTCAAGAAGTCTTGAGCTTCAGCACATGATCGGGGGAGAGTGGCTGGAATGAGGATTCTATTAGAAGTCAATTTTGATACTACACCCTAGAGATTCCAAAAAGCAAAAATAAAAACTCACTGAATTGACAGAACTTTCCAATGTATCCATCTCTACAGAAACATGTGAACTCTGTGTCGCTTTCTTTTTTGCATCCAGCACCATTCTGACACATGTAGGCGTTGGCTTTCTCGCAACTGGTAGCTGGGAGTGGGCGGGGTTCTGAAACAGGGTGCAATTGGATTTATAGATTGAAATGTCCATGAGCGCTCTAGTTTTGGTGTTTCTGACTCTCGGTGTTTTTCCTAACATGCGCTTCTGGGCTTTCAGTATTTTAATTTATCAGAATCTTGAGTTCCCAGTATCATTTTTTCCTCACTCTTCTTATTGCCTGGAATCGGAAACAGGTTCGCCGTGTTCGTCTCGAATTCTCCGTCTTCTGGCCTTCCTCCGTCGGATTCTGGATCATTTGTGATCATCTGAAAACCAGACTTCAGTTTTTTGATAAATTCAGGATGCTTACCACAACAGGATCCGGAGAGAAAAGTTGAGGTCCTTGGAATACCGTCAGATCTTCGTTGACACATGGCCGGATTTTGGAGGCGGTTACCTGGAAAAGAAAACAGATGGTAATGGAAGTGTGGCCTAGAATTTTGAGTAAAGTTTTCAAGGCTCCCGGACTTAGGCCACCAACAAAGAAGAGTACTGTAGTGTCTGACCAAAAAACTCACCCTAGAATCATTCATCGTTGAAATCAGATTAATGATGTCATTATGATCAACATAAACATTTCTGATACACGCCGTAACTCCAACTTCCGAAACATCAGTTGGAATGGGAGCACCGAATTGAAGAGTTGTGAAGTAGAGGGTCTCATTGAACTGCCGACGGATTATGTTCTCGTCAACAAACATGTTGAATATACCATCTCCTAGGCGAACGATTATGCTGTGGAAACTGAAATTTTAATTTTCTGTTGGTTAGGGTCCGCCCATGAGAATAAAACTCACTCTGAATGATCTTCCTTCAACTCGAAATCCACCACATTCTCACTGCCAAGCATCACTTTTCCCTTGATTCCTACCACATAGATCTTGAATATTTTCAACAAATTCGTCTCTCCATACACTAGAATTCCTTCTTTCGCATCAGAATCCGAAAATTTGAAGTCCATTGCGATCCGAGTGATATGCTGATCTGGTTGCCATGGTTTGTACCGGAGATACGCAGACGCTTCGTCATTTTCGTCGTTGTTGCGGAGTTGGATGGTGGACACGGCTGGAAATTAAAAATGAAAAAGGAACTTTTGAAACGAAAGTGAGCTTACGATCTCTACAATTCGGTCCGGTCTTTCCGGTGGCATAGCAGTCACACGTTGGAACTTCTAGAAGCAGGCATCTTCCCTGAAAATGTGATCGTAGAGTTACATTTTTAGAATTTTAGGTCCGGCTTCTCTAACGAGGGAAGTTTTGGAGACACGGCTTTCAAACGATCTATAAATTTGTCTATAGGTACTTTCGACTACGTGGAGTCCATTTCTGCAGTCAAACCCAGCTAAATGTGTCTGCGAGCCGAGTTATGAGCTTTCAAACGTGAAACTCCAAATCGACAGTTAGTATACGCAAGATATTTTCATTTTTGACACGTAAGATCACGGAGAAACCGCTGAGAAACACAAATGGAACTGCGCGATGGCGTATATGCGGCCGAGTTGAAATTCCATCTGAAAAAACTTGATCGCATGAAGTTCGAGAGCTCATAACTCGGCTCGCAGGGACATTTAGCACATTTGACTGCAGAAATAACCTCCCAGTAATCGAAAGTACCAATAGACAAACTTCTAGATCGTTTGAAAGCCGCGTCTCCAAAGACTGCCCTTGTAAGTTTCAAAAAACCAACTCACAGTATTACAATCCTTTGTCGTGCACTCATTTGCTTCTGGACACGATTCAATATCCTTAAAAGAGATCGGAGTTCCTTGTGCCACTGGATCGCCATCCCCTGCAGAGACAGCAACAATCGAAACACATCCAATCATTGCTTGACCTCCACCACCGATGGTTACAGTAACCTCGGTGTTCGAGATGTTAATTGGGTAGTTTATTTCGCAGTTCAAATTATCTCCCTGCCCAAGTTGGAACCATAAGTTACGGGCAGTCGTGTTGAGACCAACGGCGAGGCTGTGCTCGTGGACGTCTGAAGATCAGCAATAGAGAAATAGAGGCACAGACAATCAGACTCTCTCGTCGTCAGCGTCTCTCTCCTTTACTTACTTATCGGAATAGTTTCCAGTGGTTTATTGAGAATCCTTGTATACTTTTCGTTAAACAAATCGATTTGCAGATTCCCTTCGTAGACGCCGACGGTTAGCTGAGAAAATTGTAAAATTGGGAAAATTTCTAGAAAAATTGAATACCAAAGCCTCCAATGACCCGTCGGGATGAATGAACCGAACACTATAGATCTGTCCAACATGGCTAGAAGCTTGGAATTTGACAGCGAGGATTAGTTGATCGTCGGTTTCTGAAAAATGAATTTCATGTAAAATGCGCTACACCGGAGTTTCGCTGGAGCGCGTTTGTCAGAACAAGGAGCGAATTATACAAACGCGCTCTATTGAAATACTCTTTCTCTTTGTTCCGGTAGAGCACGTTTGCCACACTTTCGCATTCCTTATAGATTTTCCCCCTTCTTCCAATTTGACCTTCAACTTTCTAAGACGTCCCCCCCCATTTCTCAAAACATTCGAAACGATGCATCATGAGTGTCTCTATCCATTCAACACGAACAAACATTCACACCTTTTGCCATCTTCTATTTGCCTACACATGCATAACGACATATCGTTTAAATACTCTCCTCTTCTTCTTTTTGTACCCGACCTCCTCTTAGTATTATCAGTTGAACAGAAAAGGTGATATGTTGTTAGCTAATGGAATTTAGGAAATTTGAAATGGGGTCATTGATTGGGAAGGAATTTTCAGTTTTCGGAGGAGCAAGAATTTTCAATTTTTGTTTTTTCTTGCGAAAATTTCGACTATTTCAAATATCAACTTCCAGAAAGTTTTCAGAAATAGTTTCAGAATTTCGGCTAGCTCAAACTTTGTAGAAAACATTTACAGTTAAAATGAAATGTCTTATTCTAAAATTGTATCGATTTTTAAATTGTTAGATTTGCGAATTGAATTTTGGAATATTTTTCTTGATATCATAACTATGATGAGTTGGATCTTAGGAAACTAGAAATTTTCGGCGTTTGGGATTCTGGAACTGATAACTAGGATCCTCTCAAACTGGTCAATCATTGGGATTTCAAATTGGAGAATCCTCCAGTTCCGGAATCCTGTAAGGCTAGAATTCAAACTCTCAAGCTCCAACCCTATCCATACTTCCTTTTCTATATTTCAAATTTTCACTCACCTCCCAACTTCCAATCATCCGAAGTGAAATTAACGTATGAACTTGGATATTTGAGGAAGATTCGATCATGTGTCGGAACATCAGCAGCCTGTTGAGCACTAACTGTCAAAAAGACAGATAGTGGCAACAGTAACTGCCACATCGGGAACCGGTATAGGGAGATCTGTAATTAGAGAAAATTTTGAAAAAAAGCAATTTCAATAGTGACAAAAAAGTCGTTACATTTTCAGTTCTGGGTTTTGTCTAGGGCGCCTTTGACGCTTTCTAGAAAAAAAGCATACGAAGCTGAATCACTTGAACCATTTGCTCGCTATTTAGCAAATCTGGGGCGCCTGTGACGCGTTTTAATTTGAAGTTTAAAAATGAGCAAGTTGGTGAGAACTAAGGGAGCTATGAGCAATGCGGTATTTCACATTTTAGAAAGACTGGTGCACCTTTGACGCAATTTTCTTGATACAACTCGAGCCAATACCTATTCTAACTGATTCCTACCGATTTCAGCAAAAATGTGAAAAATGTCGCGGTGGTGATGTTTACTACGGAAAAACGAGGAAACGAGGGGGTGAAAAAAGAGAGAAATTTAAAAAGTTGAGGAGGTGAGAAACGATTGGTTTCGATGGAGAGGAAGAGGCGAAAGAAAAGAGTAAAATGGTTATGATAAGACAGGGAAAAGAGAGAGAGAGGGACGGTGTAAAAAAAGTAGAAGAGGGGGAACTGTAATTGAAGAAATAATGGGATAAATTGATGATGAAATTTGTAACGGTTATGAACAACCATTTATTGGATTTTCAATGGGTTTTTTGAGTGTTGTATAGGTGGGAAGAGACCAAGGATCCATAGTATTTGAAACTATATTGTTAGTTGGAAAGAAGCGGCTGGGGCGCCTTTTCGACAGAAAATCAGATAAAGTGAAAGAGAAACATTTCAGAGAGCGAGGAAGATTCGGCAACTATGAGTGAGCGTCATTGTTCTTTGAAACAACCTTTAGGATCTATAACTCTGTGAGGGATGGCGCGCCTCCAACGCGTTTTCAGTTGTCATGGAGTTCTTTTTCCTTTCGGATGCAAAACAAATTCTATGAATTTAATTTTTTAAATTTGATTCTAAAAAAACACATTCATATTTTGAAAAGTTATGAAACATGTGCACCTGGCAACCTGAAAAAACAAAAACATGGAAATTGAGTTTGTGTTGTTTCTTTCCGGCTGGCGTGCCTTTGCCGCGTTAGGACAAAGTAACATGAAACATGAGAGGAATGCTAGGGTAGGACTTGAGTTCAATGTAACCAAACTAAAGTTCAAAATTACTAAAAATTACTGTAAATTTGAAAGATTCTCAATTTTTCAGTACCTGCTGCATGCTCTTTGACAGACTTTCAGACGGTACCACCGGATCACTAACATTTAATATTTCTCTGATTTTTAGTATGTTATAAAACGAAGTTAGATCTTTATTTTTCCAGTTGACCTCTCTTTTGCACCTGTGCTTCCTAAAGAGTTACAGAGCTTGAGAGTGAAAGACATCCAGTGGTCTCCCGGAATCTAGTTTCATCTAAACTCTCTGAACCAGCCCTACCAAAAAAAGGTCAGCTACAAAAAATCAATCCATAAATTAGTTTTTTATGGATTCCTAAATGCTTCCTATAAAACTCATCAATAAATCAAAAGGTTAGACCTTCCAATGATACTTGAACACCCACTCAAACTTGACCATATTTCATGACTAGAGTGAAAAACGGAAATGGAGAAGTTCGAGTTGTGATAGTTTGAATGAGTCAGATTTGTGTGTAGAATGAAGAAGAAGAGCTGAGGAAGTGATAAAAAGGGTGAGTACATACACAATACCGAAAGAGGAAATATAGAAAAAGAGGAATTGAGAGAAGAAGAAGAAGCATATACAGGGCCCCCTTTCCATGTGTGTGTGCATCATCATTCGAACTGATAAGAAATTGATATTCTCTCTTTCTCTGTGTTCTCTCGATTCCATGTTATCTCTCACTTGTTACTCTTTAAATTTAAATGTGTTGAATGTTGTTGAAGGTTGGAAACCTGCGTGTGTTCACAACTCCTTTTTTGTTTGTTTTCTTCTTATTCGATTGGCTACTGAGGGAGGAGGATGGCAATGATTCATTCAAATGGAAATGGGCAGAGAAAGTGATATTTAGAAAAAGAAAAAAGGGAAAGGAAGGTCGAGAAGTTTTCAAAAAGTTATGAATGAACTAAGAAGTGCAAACAGTTGAGGACGTACGTTAAGAAAAGCTAAAAGTTATAAGAAAAACTTTATTTTTCTGTGTTTTTTCACGTCTATGATTGAAATGTTATGGTTTCGAAACGTCTGGTGTCGAAAATGTTAATGTTTCCAAATAATTCATTTTGAAACGTTTCGAAACTCGACCCAGCAACTCTCAGAGGAAATGCTCCAGCATCTCATTGTCTAGATCAACCCAATTCGTCTTCAAAGTGGAGAAGTGTTGGGAATGCAAGCCACCTCCAGTACCGTAGTATTGAACTCTCTTGAGGTCTCATTCCCTGATTTCTTCTACTACGAAACCTCCTCTCTATTATTATCATTATTATAAACTGTCGTAGTACATTCGTTCTACTTTACAGCTATATTATCTAAATATAACATGTCACAGACTCCAAAAGCAATAAGAATGAAACCATTATACAAAGTTCTAAAACAACTCACCAATTCTGGAATCCGTAGTACCTGATGAAAACGTTTCCCTTGCAACCGACTCGCTTCTCATTGTTACATGTGGTGTCTTGTCCTTGTCACTGAGTTCAATCCTTGATGACTCCGTCGTTGAAAGTAAGATTGGATAAAGAGCCAATTGAAAAGAGAGAAAGTTTCTTGTTTCTCGATATTTTAATTGCAACCCTAACACACTCTAGATCGGGAGGATTCAAACCCGCGTCTACTGAAGTAAACCTCAGCCCGTTTAGTATAGACTACTACATCCTCTGATCGACGAGTCTATCCGGTTCCGACACAGATAAGAATGGTTGGGGAAGTCAGTATCATAGAAAATGCTCTGTTTTTAGGAACTCAGTAACATAGAAAATGTCCTGTTTTTAAGAACTCAATACCATAGAAAATGTCCTGTTTTTAGGAACTCAATATCATAGAAAATGTCCTGTTTTTAGGAACTCAATATCATAGAAAATGTCCTGTTTTTAGGAACTCAATATCATAGAAAATGTCCTGTTTTTAGGAACTCAATATCATAGAAAACATCCCGTTTTTGGGTATTTTGATTGAAATTTCATTGATTCCTAGATCGGGAGGATTCAAACCCGCGTCTACTGAAGAAAACCTCAGCCCGGTTAGTATAGACTACTACATCCTCTGATCGACGAGTCTATCCGGTTCCGACACAGATAAGAATGGTTGGGGAAGTCAATTTCATAGAAAATGTCCTGTTTTTAGGAACTCAATAACATAGAAAATATTGTGTCCAATCGTCGAAGTAATTGCAGTCGTTTGTCCTTCCATCTATTGTTGTCCGTTATGGTGGCATGGGGTGCTGAAAGAAATAATTGAATAAAACGTGAATGCTATAACGCGTTATGAAAATTCGTGAAGGAAGAGAACTGAAAGAGAATAGCTGACCAAGTGATGAAAGTTACAAGAAAATGGAATAAGAAGGTCTAATTAAATACCTGCATTTTTTGAGCAATAGGAAAGCAAAGCAAGTTTTAATAGTAGAGGGCTGAGAAGGAGTGACTGACACAGATTGTTCAGAATGAGAAAATGACAGTATTTTGAGAAGTATCTCTAGGGATTTCCTCGGAAAGTTTATGCCAAATTACTTTCGAAAAGATACTTCTTAAATTGAACGTAGAGAGGAAGTATTGAGTCTATAGTAAAGAGGAAGTATAGAGGAGGTGACTGTAGGCGCGGGGTTTAGATGAGTGCGCTTCTCTACTGAAAATTGAAATATCAGGTTTGTGAATTTGATAAGCTCACAAGACGAGGTAACTTGAGAGAGAATGTGAAAAGGAGAAATATGAAGAGCCAAAAAACAGACGACTGCTCGGTTGCGAGAGTGAAAGGGACAACTGACTGTATTCCACCAGTCGGACCTCATAAGGACTGGAGGCGTGGCCTACTTGTCATCACATATTTGATTTCCCCGGAAGATAAGTGACAGGTGCGAGTGTTTGGGGCAGAGAACAACAAAAAGAACACAGGCCGGCATTCTTCACATTCATAATTATTATGTCTGCATGATCCTAGTTCACACCCTTCATTCAAACATTTACCAACTTCTGCAAAATCTGTTTTATGGGAATCGTCCACACAACTTGGAACCTGATCAAATTTCTCTGTGTGAATCTCGAACGGTTTGATTACAGACCCCCAGAAGACTGTTGTCTTATGTCATTCGATTCTTCTCCTCTTACCAGAAACCGACAAGGTGCGAACGCGGAGATCAATAATTACAATCAAGATGCCAGCCTGTGTTCTTTTTGTTGTTTTCTGCCCCAAACACTCGCATCTGTCACTTATCTCCCTGGGAAATCAAATATGTGATGAAAAGTAGACCACGCCCCCAGTCAGTAATGAGATCAGACTGGTGGAATACAGTCAGTTGTCCCATTCACTCCCACACCGAGCAGTGCTCTCTTTTTTGGCTCTCTCTGTTTCTAATTGCATTTGACCTACCTTTGCTACCTATACCCCTTTTAATTTTTCTCTCAAGTTACCTCTTCATGCGAGTATATCAAATTCACAACTTGATACTTTTCCTGTTGACTTCCTCCATCCCGATAGACTCCAATGTTTTAAGCTATTATTCGTTTGATAATGTTGAGTAATAAAAACGCTGACAGATTTTAAAGAAACGAAAATGAAAAATTGCCTTTTCGACCTGAAATAATATTCTAAACCTGGATTTTTTGGTATTGAATGGGTGGATAATGAAGTCAGAATAATTGTAAAACTTAAATTGTCTTACTTCCGACCTTGAGCTTTACGCTAAAAATTAAAGTAATACAGTTTTAGGCCTGCAAATTTCTCAAATTTTTCGTTACATGAGGGTTCCAGTTCCTTTTCCGAGATTGGGAGACTGTCCAGATGTCTTTATCCAACGTAAACATGTCAGCAAATTCACACATACTCAGTCAGTCTCCCCTCATTCCGACCAAAAAGAGATCTTTCTAATTTCTCCGTTTTATTCTATTGCTTATAGTTTCTCACAACACGTTATACCATTTACTTCTAACTAAACCATTTCTTTCAGCACTGCATGCTAAGCACGGCTTCCACATCGGCAGATCGAAGAGCAGTGAATAAGATGGATCGACTGATGTCTCGACGAGGAGAAATGGATGAACGCCAAAGGATATTCGAACACCATTGAAGGTATTTAAAATAGAGATACTCTCTATAAACTTGACTTCCCCAACCATTCTTATCTGTGTCGGAACCGGATAGACTCGTCGATCAGAGGATGTAGTAGTCTATACTAACCGGGCTGAGGTTTTCTTCAGTAGACGCGGGTTTGAATCCTCCCGGGCTAGAAATCAATGAAACTTCAATCAAAATTCCCAAAAACGGGATATTCTTTATATCATTTTATATCTAGAAATCAATAAAACTTCAATCAAAATTCTCAAAAACGGGATAATCTCTATATCATTTTCTATAAACTTGACTTCCCCAACCATTCTTATCTGTGTCGGAACCGGATAGACTCGTCGATCAGAGGATGTAGTAGTCTATACTAACCGGGCTGAGGTTTTCTTCAGTAGACGCGGGTTTGAATCCTCCCGATCTAGAGGGTATTGAAATTGCGATATCAAGAAACAAACAACTTTCTTCCTTTTCAATTGACTTCCTAATTCAATCTTACTTCTCTCTTTAAATCAACCACCGGCGGAGGATTGAACTCAGTGGCAAGGACAGTACACCAGATGCAACGACGAGAAGCGAGTTTGTTGCACAGGAAATGTTTTTATCAGGCACTACGGATCCCAGAGTTGGTTCCAGAATTTCACCGAAATTCCACCGAAATACCCTTCAGAAATTTCTTTTTTTCTCTGGGTCTTCCATAAATTTTCTTCGGTTTCGAAAGAGCGCGGTTGTAAGAAGCGTGCCGCGCAAATATCTGCTGAGATTGCGTAGCATTACTCCAGGTCAAGGCACGGCCAAAATCAAAATTTTTCTTCTTCTTCGGCCAGTAGCTCCGTTCGTCACAATCTTGAAACAGAAAACTTGTTTCCAACAAAAATTTGATTTTTTTCGTAAATTTTTTGAAAGTCTAGTTTTCACCTAAAAGTTTTGACTCACCCCGATTTTTGATAAGTCTGGTGACGCTGATAGTTTACATGCTAGTTAGTTCATATATTGGAATGTTTTGTTGACACTGGTGGAAAACAAATGAAAATCCTTTTAGTGTTACTAATGCCTGGATCCTCGAGTTGTTGAAGCAAAATAAGTTTCAAACATGGCGATTCATCATAGGACTCCTTGAGAAGTTCCACTATTTTTCCTATCTCCTTTTTTGCAATTGGCAACTGTTCAGTATGTGCTCTTGGAAAAAATGAAATAACCTTGACGTTGTAAAAACAACAAGAAAAAATAGGTGTCAATCAGATGGAGTTTCTCAACAAGTTATCAGACTACAAAACGAAATTTGTCTGTGAAACGACTAGACATGCTCCCACTCTATTTTCGTTTCGTATTGATGAGCCCACCGACACTGAATCAAAATAGGATTTTGTAACTGGAAGGGTTGACTTGACTGGCAGGTAACACTTATACGTTCAACGATTACTAGAGAGGTGTCCCTCAAATTGCCGAATTGTCGCTCTCAATGTGTCAAAATATGTTATTTCTCTCATTCCTTAGCCGAAAAATTGTGAAAATAATAGAGTTTTTAATAGTAAAATACATTTATTTCGATAAAGTAAGTGAATAAGTTGCCGTTTTTCACAAACTTCCGCGGCAGAAGTGATCCTCTTCAACTTCAACATCTCCTTTCTCCATCAGACTAATCTTTCTTTCCAGTTCCTCGACGATCGCCTCTTTTTCTTTCTTCAATTCCAAGGCGGCTCTCAGATCGGCTTTCTTTTTCTCTTGTAGATCCTGGTACTGAAAACATTCTATTGATTATCAATTTTATAAAAATCACAAATTAATTTATTCTTGCTGAAAATGTCGGGCCCAGAGTCCAATAAATAGGATGATGTCAGATTGTGAAACCTTCCTGTTTTGAAACCTTCACACTTAGAACCCGGAACATTTCAAAACCGAAGTTTTTTTTTTAAATTGGTACATTTCAATTTCAATCAAATTCTTATATTTTGAAATGTTTTTTCATAGGAAATATTAATATTTCGCTGTTTTTCAACCTTTCTTGTTCTGAAATTTTTGCTGTTCGCACAACAACATACTCTCTGTTGATTCTCTTTCTTCTTCATATCCATATCATCGTTGTGAATTGTTTTTGTCAGTCGGACAGCCAAATCTCTCAACTCTTTCACCTTTTTTTCGGCGAGCCGGACGGCTTCTTTTGCCTCTTCAAGATCATCATGGAGTGTCTGAAAACATCTGATTTTGATTTTCAGTTTCACTGTTTTTCACGAATAAATTTTCAGTTACAAGCCAGAAAAAGGGAAAACTATTCCTTTTCTGCCCACCATAATTTTTTTGTAGTTGTAAAAAAACCAAAAATACTTCTTTTTTTAACACCAGACTCTACCCAATTCAATTCAGCTGTTCTTTTTTTGGACTACTATATATCTCAAAATAAGAATATACCTTTCCCTTCTTCCCTGCTGCTGGATTTTCAGGAGCAACAGCGCCACCAGCATTCTTCTGCTGAACCGGACAAGACTTGGCAGTGAGAAGCTCCTCGAATGGAGTCACCTGAAGATCAGAACGAAGAGTTCGAATCACGAGTTGAGCAC
Source organism: Caenorhabditis latens (assembly GCA_002259235.3). Classification (NCBI taxonomy): domain Eukaryota; kingdom Metazoa; phylum Nematoda; class Chromadorea; order Rhabditida; family Rhabditidae; genus Caenorhabditis; species Caenorhabditis latens. Next base: position 5,154,934 of record CM056092.1, on the reverse strand, counting down.
ACAACTGTTTCGCAACTTTCTTAGTGGATGCATCCATCTGAAATTGAAGTCCGTCGACGAGAAGTGAGCACCGATGCTGTCCATCCACCGCAGTGTACCTGAAAATAAAGAATTATAGAAGTTTGAGAAAATATAGTTGTTTCTGAAAATTCAATAATACTCACTTAGCTTCGACATTTTTGAAGAGTTCATAGACGAGCTCCGCCGGTGTCTTTCCAGATGTATCCACTTTCTTCGGAGGCATTGAACTCTTCTGTTGCTGCTGTTTTTCCTTTTTTGGGCCCATTTTTGATATTAAGATACAAACTATAATCTTAAAAAGAAAGTTTAATTTAAAAAGAGAAACAAATGCGGGTGAAGCAACACGGAAAAGGTTTTTAGAGCTGAAAGTGAGATTATGAAAAAAAAATCGTCTCAACAAGGAAAAAGTGACATTTATGAGCATTTAGAGCCTATTCCATTAGTTTTTTGGTGATTTTTGAAAGCTTCAGCTCAGAAAATTTGAAAACTTTCAAAATTGAAATGAAATCACAGACACACAGGCGGACAAACGATGATTCAGATCCAACTTTTGCGTTCAGCTAATACTCATCAATTTTAGGGACGAGGACTCAATAGAATTAGCAGAAATTTGAAGGATTCTGACACAGTGGAGCAAAAAAATCGTCTCTTAATGGTCGCATTGAGAAAAAGAATGAGGGAACTACAGTATACGCTGAGGGAACTCTTGCTTAAATACCAAAAAATATATGTTGCAACATTATTATTTGTTAGAATAAAGAGAATCTGTGAGACCTCCCCCGGTTATATGCATAAAGTGAGGGGAAAAGCCGTTCGCAAAGAAAAAGAGTGTAAAGTGTAAACACGAGAAGGGTCAACTAGAGATACAGTACCGGACAAAAAGATATCAAGTTTTGGTTTTTTGACCATAACTTTTTTCAAATCGGTCGGATTGACCTGAAACTTTGGGAAAACATTTATTGTAGGGTTATTGTTATATTTAGTTAACATTCTGAGTGAAAAATCATGTTTCACAAGTTTTTTGTAAAATTTTCGAAAATCACGAAAATTCGAGAAATCGCATATTTTTGTTTCCATGACCGGTGTATGAAAAATAGAGCGTATAATTAGTGTTTATAATAGTTTTATAATAAAAACATTCCTGATGTTTATTTTTTGACCACTAGACCACTGCTTTTTACTTGTCACCCACATCTCCCGGACTGTCAAAGATTGGTAGTACTAATATATGGAGTTGTACACTTCAAACATCTGTAAAACTTGTTTTTTTGTAGAAAACAGTATGGAAGTCTGCAAAACTATAGAGTAAAATGTGGAAAATCTAAATGTAACATTTTTATCTTGATAGAACCCCTCAACCAATTTTTATAGACCTCCGATTGTCAAATACTGCATATCTGGTATCGATGTCTGACCAGTTCCAGAGCGAAATTATACATTTATCCGGTATCTTTGGTTATTTGAACGTATGAAACTTGTTATTTGAACAATTGTGGATTTTTTGGATCAAAATTTGATGAATGACTAGTTGTTAAGGTATTGTTACATTGAAAAGAATCTTGGTCGAGATCATGTTCTGACAGCATTTTTTGGCTCTCTTATGAAAAGATGAGAAAATGCGGGAGAGGACTTTTGTAGTATTTTAAAACTCATCTAGGTTATTTTCTAACGTGAACGATCAAATATACCATAAATACACTATGATTTTTCAGTAAAAACCAAAACATATAATTTTGATACTTTCAACCCAGTGAGAGTCACATTCCAGGGAGTGATTCAACATTATTAATACAAAATTGTGTACGGAAACTTGATTCAAAAAATCCACAATTGTTCAAATAACAAGTTTCATACGTTCAAATAACCAAAGATACCGGATAAATGTATAATTTCGCTCTGGAACTGGTCAGACATCGATACCAGATATGCAGTATTTGACAATCGGAGGTCTATAAAAATTGGTTGAGGGGTTCTATCAAGATAAAAATGTTACATTTAGATTTTCCACATTTTACTCTATAGTTTTGCAGACTTCCATACTGTTTTCTACAAAAAACAAGTTTTACAGATGTTTGAAGTGTACAACTCCATATATTAGTACTACCAATCTTTGACAGTCCGGGAGATGTGGGTGACAAGTAAAAAGCAGTGGTCTAGTGGTCAAAAAATAAACATCAGGAATGTTTTTATTAGAAAACTATTATAAACACTAATTATACGCTCTATTTTTCATACACCGGTCATGGAAACAAAAATATGCGATTTCTCGAATTTTCGTGATTTTCGAAAATTTTACAAAAAACTTGTGAAACATGATTTTTCACTCAGAATGTTAACTAAATATAACAATAACCCTACAATAAATGTTTTCCCAAAGTTTCAGGTCAATCCGACCGATTTGAAAAAAGTTATGGTCAAAAAACCAAAACTTGATATCTTTTTGTCCGGTACTGTAACTCATTTTGCTCGGCGGCAGGGAACTTGGAAGCCTCAGGACTTGTCTAGATATGAATAAACTTATTCAGGACATGTGGTTCTAGACATACGTGATATCCAAAATGACGACTACCACAGATGTCATGATTTAGCTGAAAGTGGAAGAAAATTTTGAAAATCAATGAGTTCGAATCAGGGAAGAAGTGAAATAGAAATTCGTTTGAATATGAAAACATCTACTAATAGTTACTTTCAATTTTCGTTGACATTCCGTCTATATTCGTCTACAAAGAAGAAAATGATATGTATTAATTACGATGGGGTGGAGTCCGAAGACCTTGGATCATATGTGAGAAAAACATGACCCACAACAAAGCTGTTAGAAAGTTTGTGAGCCACCTCATACTCAATTTTATTAGTATATATTGCAATCTCGGGTAGCTGCGAGAATCCAACTTCAACCGTGATCTGAGATGTAGGGGGCTCGCGCACGGGAGGAGGGATATGCGTACACTCGGGAGAGAGAGGGGAGAGTGAGAGAGAAATCAAAAACTTTAGGCGTCAGAGACTGAGAAATTACCGTTCATCAATTCTGAAGAGCTCTCGAAGTGGATCAATTTTCTGTCGAAAGCTTACCGCTTCCGGTCACATGGAATATGTCAATAAATAAAAAAGTACAATCCGAGGATCGGCTCACTACGATGTTCCAATTTTCTATGGCATTTTCAATAAACAGCAGAAAAAAACGAGAGCTTAATGTTTGATCTGCATCTCTCCCATTATGTGACAATATCAGACTTTCGAGCCGTTCAGTGCGATGAAGAATAATAGGAATTCAAGTGAAATAAGAAGACGCCTCTCGATCTTTCCGTTCTTTTGAGGTTGCCAACTATCTCGGTTTCTAAACGTCTGGTTCTGGAAGGTCCCGGCTCATAGAAACTCATACAAAGAGACGACTTATAGAGAAAAACTTCTTCGAAAACGAGGAAAACTGTGAAAAGACTTCCGAAAGGAAGACACGCTGGAACGTATTTTTTCTGAAAATCTCATAATAGGAACGTGGCTCTTTTCTTTTGCCCTACTCCATTTCCAAAGCTCCGCCCCTATCTATTTCCCTCCCATCTCCTCTCCCGCATTTCCCAATCATTTCTACACTTTTTTTCCGTCTCGTTTTGATTGATCGAGACGAGAAAGCGCCAAAAGAAATCGTAAGGAGAATCGTTCCCATTTGTGTGCTAGAATCTTGAAAAACGAATCAATCAATCATCGCAAAAAATGCAACGAAGACGTGTGCAACGTGGCAATAATGTTCATAGTCAGGACGATGGAACGTCTCGAAAATTGTCGAAGAAACCGTCGGAAGATAAATGTGATGACAAGGAGAAGACGAAGAAGGGGACCAACATTTTTAGGAAATTGGGATTTGGTAAGTTAGAGACGCAGACGACGATAGTGTCTAGTTGTCTGCCACTCCCGTTATCAATAGAGCGCATTTGCAGTACTCCACGCTGACAAAGACAAAGCTCAAGACAATGGAAGTACTTTGAAAAGGAGAAAACAAAAGAAGGGAACCGAACGAAAACGTCGACCGGTGCCTGTCTGGAATCCTGATAAGAAGGTTCATTTCAATATTGAGAAGACTCACGCCTCGATTCCGGTGAGATTTAAAATCTGAGCTTGACTTTTCTAACCAGTTTAATTTCAGTTGAAAGGCGAACCGATATCGGATATCCAGAAGAAAGTATTTATGAAATTTGCAACGGAAGCTGTCAAAAAGAGTCCCCCGGAATATTCTATGGAATTCCTGACAAAGATCAAACCGTATCCCGGGCAACCGTTGGAAAGAAAGATATTCGATGCGAATCCGACGAAGAATCGCTATAAAGGTAGATTGCTTTGAATGTGGATATCTCAAGGAGTAAAGGAGCTGGAACGAAGTGGTCAACTAATAAAATGTAGGGAAGGAAATTTCCTACATTTTGTTAATTGAAAACTTTTTGATAAATTAAGAAAACACTGAGATAGAGATGTTAGAAAGTGTGGGGTATAGAAAAGAGACTTATGTAGAGACTCTATCTTCTCATTGAATATCTCATACGTTTGAATAGCTAAACAAAAGTTTTTAACAAATAAGAAAAGAGCAAAAAATTTCCTATATTTTACTAGTTGTTAACTTTTTAATACCGGTTGAAACAACCGAGATATGGACGTTTGAACTTGAAGAGGAGATGCGCAGAGATGCAGACACTCTAGCTTCTCTGCGTCTTCTTCTCCTTGTGTCTTAACGTCAGTATCCCTTATTTCAGACGTCGTCTGCAATGATGTTACTCGTGTAATTCTGAACGATGGATCCGACAACGACTACATCCACGCCAACTACGTGAATGGTCTGAACACTCCATTTATTTTGAGTCAAGGCCCCACAGCTGCAACAATTATTGACTTCTGGAGAATGGTAGTTCACACGAAATCTGCTTACATCGTTATGCTCTGTGAAATAACGGAAGACGGAAAGCCTAAATGTGCTCCGTATTATCCGGAAAAAGTTGGTGACTCGGTGACTTATGGAGCATGGACGATTATGTGTACTCTGGAAGATAGCCAGGATGCAAACATCATAAAGAGAAGTCTGACTGTGAAAAATGGAGAAAACGGGAAGGAGCACAGTCTGAGACACTTGCATACAAAGTCATGGCCTGATCGTTCCGTTCCCAAATCCACGATGTGTCTCCTTCGAATGCTCTATTCAATTCGTACCGCCCAGGGTCCTGTCATTGTTCATTGCTCGGCTGGAATCGGAAGGACTGGAACATTTGTGGCAATCGAGGCGTGTCTTCAGATTCTGACGGATGGAAAGGAGTTGGATTTGTTGGCGACGTGCAAGGCTTTGAGAAGTTGGGATTCTTTGATTAACTTGAAAACAAAATCCAATTTCAGACAGTAGAGCTGGAAGTGTTCAAGTCGACATACAGTACATGACACTGGTGCAAATATTGTTAAATTATGGGAAGGATAATGGGTATTGGGAGGATGCGGATTTGGATGATGTGAGTTGGTTAGGGGAAATCTGGACATCCCGAGTTTGGGACTGACAGAAAACATAAGGCGGAGTATCGAGAAAGTCTCCATTGTCTGCATACTTGCAAACACGGGCCGGTCCATAACTTGCTTCACACTCCCTATCATAAGCTGAAAAATATACCAAAATGTAGATCTCGGCGAGTTCTATGTGTGTGACTTGCTACTGACCGGATCGATATTCGTTGATGTGCCGCGGGCCGGGCTAGAATGGCTATTTTGGCCTTTTTCGCTTTTTTTCGCACTTTTTCCCGGCCCGCGGCTCATTACTAGCCACCCGCTCGGTTTTCAAATTGACTCTTAATTCCCGAACGGGAACTTTTGAAGCTCAGTGTGATTTCGAAAATTGACCTGCGACCGTGACGCCCTGACCGCGACGCCAGGCTTCAAAATCATTCACTTTTCCAGCGCGTCGAGCTCCTCACCTGGAACATTGAACAATTCATCCAGACCCGTGGACGCGTCGACCATATCCTCGCCACCCCGTCTACTCCAGCTCTGAATCTTCCCCATGGAAATACTCAAGCTGTAACAGCCACCACCACAACAACAACTACCACTGCACCTCCACCTCCACCCAAAGAAAAAGAGCCCACAATTCTCCATTCTCCAGCTCAAAAAGCACAGGAATGTATGGAAAAAATATGTGAGAAGATATTGAAACCATTGAAAAAGGACAAGGATCATCACAAGGAGCACAAGTCGCCGAAAGAAGAGCCGAAGGAGCATCCACTTCCGATAATTGTGACGAAGTCATCGACAGAAGATGGAGATGATACGGATGAGCAGAAAGGAGGAAAACATCAGAAACAGGAGACGAAGGAGATGAAGGAAGTGGTTCAATCACCACAACCAGTGCATAATCATAAGGAAGATGATAGTGTGATGACTGGAACACCCGGTCTGCCTCCTCTCGAAACTCCCGTGTTGAATCCGTCTCCGAAGGGAAGAAAAGAGATGAAAATAAGTATGGACAGTCGGGATAGTTTGGATAAAACTGTGATTAGTCGGGAGTTATTGGGGGATAATCGGACGAATGAGAAGGAGAAAGTGGATTCGAAGGAGGCTAATATTAAGTTGAAGAAGAAGGTGCGGACATCCGGACTTACAGACCTTTTGATCTATAAAATTGTACTTTCAGCTCTCTGCCAACTGCAGTCAATACTTGTGATAAACTTGAAAAACGCATCATACTCATTATTCTAGTCATTTGAAATGAAGATAGTTTTATTGTGTTTTGGCTAGACGATTCAAAAAATGTCTCACACAAGATATTCGCAAATCAAAGTGTTTGCAAATGCGCTCCACCGAAATCCTTTTGAAAATGTCCTTTCTCTCTGTGTCTATCAAATCACCATGCTTATTTTCGAAATTTCGGTAGAGCGCGGTTGTAAAGACTGCACAGATCTAATTTAATGGTTTGAGTTAACTGGATATAGTTACTTTCAGGCTGGCGTGTCTTAGACGAATTTTTCTAGTTTGTATTATTTCTGAATTTCTGAATCTGCTGGGGCGTTGTCAACTCGTTTTCTTCCGTTATCTTTTTTGATTAAAATCTGTTTTTTGTAAACAGATAAGCATCTGAGTACAAAAAAAGATACTCATAGATAATTTTTATTATTCACATTTTTAATCAGTTTTCAATTCTAGTAGCTTCCATAGACCTTTGTCTACCAAAAGTGAGTTCCCCTTCCGTCTAAGCTACAGTAACCTTTAGGAATATTCAGATGAGAACTCAAAATGAATCAGATCGAAAGAAGGGAATAAGCAATGAAGAGTCTAGAGAGCATGCCGGATTCGAAATGGCTGCCGAACCGGATAAGACCTGGTGTTGCTGTTCACCAAGATTTCACGTACTCGCACAATGCATTGTGATCTTGATTTTGTCGTTAATCTTATGTATTTTTGGATTCAAAGAATTCTTAATCTGGTCGGCCGTCGCTCTCGTTTTGACTATATTGGTTATCGCGATACCTAAATTCTTCGCGAGTTTTTACAGTTTTGCAATTCAACTCTTGTTTTGGGTGAGTTCTGGAAATCGCTTTTTTCTAAACTGGTTTATTCTCCAGATCGCATTCTGTGTGTATACACTGGTCATCATGATTATAGTTGTCGTTTGGAAAATAAAAATGGATAAATTAATGGAAAACGGAAAGAAGGGAGATACAGGAGCACCGAACTGTAAGTGTTTTTCGTCTATAATTGAAACAGGAAATTGGAAAAAAAGAACTGGGAAAGTCCTTAACCTATTATCATACATTTTCTTTTAGTTGCTGGGGCCATCGTTGGCTTTTTCTTCTATACTTTCATCGCATGCTCCTCGATTATTTTGCTCTTGTCCCTGCTGGCCACCTTCCTCGTCTTTCGGATGACTCTCTTTGCATATAAAAATCGTTGAAGAACCTTTAGCTAAACTATTTTCACTCAAACTGTCTATTCAATGAAGTGTACGTTCATGAATTTCGTACATTCTGGTTAATTGAATACAGAAATTTCCTTTCATTGACATGTAAATTTCTAGATTCTTAAACCTCACAGAATCGCGTCAATCAAAAGTGAGCACCTCTCAGATTACAGTAACCTATCGTATTACTCAGATAAGAACTCACAATGAATCAGATTGCGAGAAAAGTATATATAATGAAGAACTTAGAGAGAGAGTGCTGGACTGGAACTGGCAGCGGATCCAAATGAAGTAATTTTCAAGGTTACAACTCAATTTTACTCATCGTAATAGATTTCCATTGTGAACCAAGCTGTTCAATTCATTTTATTGGTCAGTGTTTGCAGTGCTGACAATTCGATTGATAGTTGCTCTACCAAAATATTATACTTGTTTTTCTTATATCTTCAGTTGCTTTTCACGGATAATATTTGAACTCTACATAATTGTCACAGTTTCCCGGAAAGTCCAAATAAGTGAGCAGATCAAATGGATGAGTATCAAAATCCGTCAAAAAGGTAACAAAATTTCTTGTGATCATTTCATCAAAATCACTTAAAAAAACGTTATTTTTGACTTCTCAAACAATCAATTATTTGAAAAAGTCAAGTTATTTCTGAAAAACGGAAAAAAATTGAGGCTGTTGATCTCATGGTTGCAAAACGTCTGGTTGCGAAATGTCTCAGAGCCGGTTTGGTTTGTTTTTTGATATTTCGCGTGATTATTTTCTGATATAGAAATCACTGAAAATCCATAAAGTTTTACTTCGTTTTATAAACAAAAAATACGAAAAAAAAGTTGGTCAGTGCTGTGGCCGACGTGACCTTCTCCACAAGAAACACAACACATTTTCTTTTTCTGTCAATTCTAGTATTAAGTCGAATAAAAAACAACTCCCTTGGCTATCAGAAGTAAGCTCTACCCTTCGTATCCATCTACTTTAACCTGTCGATTTCAGATGAGAACCCAAAATGAATCAGATCGCGAGAAGGGAGGTACAGATACTGAAGAACCTAGAAAAGCTGCTGGATTCGAGGTGTTGGCTGCCGAACGGGATGAAGTCATTATTCTGTTCGCAACTAAATTCTACATGTTGGGAATATCTGTACTCATTATGATTATATCGATTATTTGTTGGATCGGAACATATTGGGCATATGAATTTTTCGTCTGGTCGGTCTTCTCAATGTTATCGATTGGATTGATCATTTTTCTGCCGGAATACTTTTCGAATATCATCAACGTGGTCATTCATTTTTGCTATTGGGTGAGTTTCTGGCAAAAAAAAGTCGTTGTACATACATTTGTGTCTAATCACATGATTTTATCTCCAGGTTGCATTCAGCATCTACGTACTTGTCAGAATTATTCAAGCAGCAGTTTATAGAGCGAAATTAAACGAAGAAATTAAAAAAAGTAATAGTTCCCCAGCTGAACGAGAAGGTATTTCATATGATCATCGAGTCAACTTGAACAGGATAATTCATTGCAGCTGCCACACAACTAGCTGACAGAATATTTGCTTACTTCATTGGATGCGGTTGTGTCATTCTTCCTCTAGCAATTTTGGTTACTTTCCTCATGTTCCGCTTTTTCTTTTTCTTCTACAAAAATCGCTGAAAATTGAGGAATCGCATAATTAACTGACCGATGTATTAATTTAATAAAAAGAGGTGATTGTAGTTGTTTTCTGATGGATCGAACAAGGTGTCTTTTTTGCTTAGACTTTCCCAATTTCGTCTCTCAATGTCACACAATTTTCTTTGGTTTCGGTAGAGCGCGGTTGTAAGAAGTGTACCGGTCTAAAAGGTTGATGAAATGTTTGACTACATTGATAGTCTTCTGAACAACTTCTGTCCAAATGCTAATTGAAAAATCTCGGACTTCAACTGCCGACCAAAAGTTCCAAGAACAAGCATTATCTCTCAAACATGCTACCAATGGTATGCAAACGATTCATTATCATTGATTCATATAACTTCACAAATTATTGATATGTTTGTTTCATTACAGTTTACTTTCCCCTCTCGGCGCTTCAATAACCTTCAGCCTGTCCCAATCTTGAATTTTCGTCGTGTTCCCCAGAGCCCGCTGGAAGAATTTGATCGAATTCGCCCATGTTTTCTCCTGTGACTTCGCATGAAGTAGTACTTCTCCTCCATATCCACAATAGAATCCTTGATATTTTGCATAGACTAACTCATGGTGTGGGAAGTAAGGGGGCTCCATGATGTGACCTCCGTTGACCATTTCCACCTGGAATAGAATAGATTGTGGGAGTTCCAGACTTCTTTTAATTTTTCTCAAAATATATGAAAATGATTTTTTGTAATCCGATTGTGACACTACTAATCTGAAGCATAGACTCCATGTTTTTTTCTCTTTTTTTTACTTATCACATCAGTTCTGATTGACAGTTACGACTCTAAATATTGAAATTTTGTACTCTCACCTCAACTTCATGTCCAGTCTCCCTCAACCTTCGTTGTCTATAGAGGGTAGCGTGGACGGAAGGTTGACAGAGGTCGTCAACAGAACCCTGAAAACATAAAGTTAGCTGAAACAGTACCGTGCAGTAAGCTATACAATTTGACCTTTTTCAGTTGAAAATTACCTACTTTGAGATGGTATTACGGTATCACTGATTGTCAAACAAAGTAAATTATGTATAAACCATACAGAACAAAGATAGAGCATCATTTTTGTAGTTGACCACTTTATTGTACAGACACTCCCTAGCAAGTTACATATCGACAAAGAAATTTCTCCCTAAATCGACCAATTTCAGTGCAAAATAGACAGATTTTTTGAGCTGTCCCCCTAAAATGACCATAATTCTCTAGAGTGTCTGTACAAAAAAGTTGTCAACTACAAAAATGAAGCTCTACTTTTAATCTGTATGATTCATTAAAAATCTACTTGATGGGACAATCAGAATTACCGTGACACACTCTCAAAATTGGACTATTTCAACTGAAAACGGACAAAGCCCATATCTTTTCGACCAGTACTGAGAGTTCACCACACGTGATTTAATAGTTCCCGTGCCTAAAACCAATGTTTTTGAGAAGTTTCCCAGATTCCTTGCATGCTTTCGTTCAAGTTTCACAAATGGGCCGCTGATCTCACAGCGCACCTTGACTCAGCGTCAACTCTCCACCTCTGGCTCCTCTGTCCCCTAAATCCACTCACAATAACCCTTATCTTCACATCACTCGGAATCCTCCACCACGGTATCTCTGTCTCTGGCGTCAACTTCTCTGTCATAATCTGGAAATTTCGATGGGAACACATGACTCCATTTATGAATTGACAGTGTTCCAACATGACTTGTCCATGGGAAAGATGAGGGATCGTTTCTCCGTTTTCTTTCATGTAAAGGTAATCGGAGACCACTTGGGGACCGTTGATCGATACGACTGCTTTGATCTGAAAACTTCTTTGTAGCTACAGTAAGACTCAATTGAGTGTTCCCTGATTTCCTCTACCTTATCACCATGTCTTGTAGCCAGTAGGTCAACAATTGTCGCACCAAACGAGACTCCTTGTATGCCGATTATGTTCATAGTGTACGGAAGGTTAACCAGATAGTCGATGGGTTTCTGAAATTCATGCTATAGAAATCGTAGAGACGCCGGCAGTTAGACTGCGTCAGACTCACCGAAAAGTAGTTCATATCCACCTCTTCCATTTTGTGAGGCAAGTATTTGTATTGAAAAAATGCGACACAGAGAACGACGAACCCTTCTGAAGCCATCATTGCACCCTTGTGCTCATGAATCCCGCCTCCAGTTCCCGAGATATCAAGGACCACTGGGAATGGGCCGTCACCTACAAAACAGGATTCTGGTGAGAGATTCAGACAGCGAAAGTGTCTAACTGTCTGCGTCTCTTATCATTTACCTGGAGGCTTAAAAAGTGTCGCACAAAATCCATCATCTTCAAGCTCAACTCTCTCCAGATTTGGATGCATCCAATGCTTCTTGATATATGTTTGATCTACCAGTGCTCCAACTGAGTTGAATAACCTAAATCAAGTCCTTAACATGAAAAATTTCCTACTGTATCTTACTTTAGCTGGTAGTAGAATGGAACTGGCGGGGTGCATCGGAGATATCCACCGTAAGCGAAGTCTTCGCATGGCTTCATACCGAGTAATAGTCCCATTGGGTCAGGTTCTGAAAGTTCAATTGGTTTTCCCAAGAAATTCAATTCCCGGAGATATTTCTTAATCTTTCCTTACCATAATAAGATCCCCTCAGTGGTTTTGCGTGTTTCAAATCTATCCTTCCTACCGGATCCGATCGAAACGTTGCTTCTGAACGATGAGTTCCATAGTCATGCTTTAATCTGAAAACCTCCTCCCAATGTAGATCAAAACTTCACAAGTCTCACGTCATCCGAAACGTATACATCCGATGGGGTTCCAGCCCACTCGCCACAATTTGAATCAACTCATTTTGCATAGAATCCGGTTTATCCACGTGGATACTCATGGCTGAAACAATGATCAGGTTCAACAAGGAAGAGAGTGAGAAAACGAGGAAAATGAGAGTAGAAATTCTTTTTGTTTTATCAGTTGGAAGAGAAGAATCAACTATCAATCACAAGATACTCCGATTGGAGTGGGGCGGTGGGAGAAGGTGTATTTTATTCTGTTATCAATTTTTGATTTCTACATTTTTTATTGAACTGGAAGTGGCAAAATTTGTACTTTACCTAGATGGGTAGGTGGAAAAAGGGAGAATTAAGGATGACACACACACAATGCACTTGGAAGGAGCGCTGGGCATAGGGTACTACTGTAGCCCTCGGACTACAGTATCTATAACTTCCAGGCTACCACACCTACCGTAGTCTACAGTGACCTCTTGTTTTAATTTTGGAAACAATACTCTTGTGCTATTTAAAAACGCTAAACAACCAATTAACTAATAACCAATAGTCTCAAAAACTTTGAGAATTTTCAAGTCGAAACACTTTGATACGTGCAAAAATTGGTGCTCATTGCTTATCAATTACTTATAATATTTATCGATAACATATATTTCAAGGAAACGGTTTTAACGAATTGGAAAGAATCAAAAATCTATAAAAATTATTGAATTTTCAGGTCACAGTTTTAGTTCTACCGTAATTTCTGGCTTCAGGACAAAGCGTTTCACAGCTACAACTTCTCACAGTGGCGAAATAAGAATCCGGGACATTTCGAAATGAGACATTTGGAAACCGATACAGTCTTGATATTTTGAATTCAAACTTTTCAAAACCATGAAACTGACAAGGTTTCGAACAACTTCAAATCTTACCTTACCTTTCCCCCGGTATATTGTACACGTGATTTCCCACGTAGATCAACATTTCTTTAGAAATCCATTTCTCCTTTTTATGAATACTAACATTATAATCAGCTTTCTTTGCATTTTCTTTTCTTCCGCCTTTTCCAACAACGCATCAACGACTTCAGACAACCCATCAACGTCTTCTGAATCCCCCACGGCATCCACCATTTCTCCATGTGGAGTTCCCAATCAAACACAAGTAGTGCGTTTGCATAGGTTCACTTTGAATTATCGTGAATGTATCGCGTTTTCAAATGCCAATAAAGATATGAGGTGAGTGTCAGCAAATGCGCTCTGTCTGTCATCTCTGAGCAAGGTAGGTCTACGAACGTTCTAGAACCCCCATCACCGTCCTTTCCTGCCATCCATACACAGTCTCTCTTCACACTCACCCCACACAGTCCTCCTCTTCTATTGCCCTCTCAAAAATATTGATTTTCTATCAAAATGGAAAATTCGAATAGTTTTCCTCTTTTCCGTCTACCTAGAATTGTCATTGAAGAAGTGATGAGAACAATGACGCCATTTGAAATGTAAGTTGTTGTTTCAGAGTTTCGTATACAGAACCGATCAAAGCAAACTAGTTTTCATGGACAATGGTCCTACCCACTAAGAAAACTTGCACCATTTAATGCTATTTAATTTTATTTAGGAATGCAAAATGATGCATTATTCTGTCATTTTGTACAGTAAGAAAATGCACTTAGCAAAACTTTGAGAGCTCATAACTCAGCTGACAGTGTCGGGCGCACTTCAAAAATTTCAGAATCCTATTTTTTTGAGCTGATTTTCAATTCATCCTGAAAGTTTCATCCAAAAACAGCACTTGCATAGTCTTGGCGTTCCCTTGTAAGCACTATTGCTATATAATTTGGAACTTTCGCTGTATTATAAATTCACAACACCACGCCGCATGGCTTTAAAGGCGCATCAAGTTTATTAGAAATTTCGCGGAATGGTCTCGTAGTTGAAAAAGATCAAATACCGTATTTTCGAGCTTTTCAGGTCTAAAAATAAATATAAAAAATGCTTTTCGCTTCGAGACCATTTTTAACAAAATAGATGCGCCTTTAAAGCCATGCGGCGCGGTGTCGTGAATTTATAATAACAAATTTTGATTTGATACCCTTCGCAAACTGATATACCCAAATTTGAAAAATTGTTCATTTTGATTTCATTACTAGCCTAACGGCTCAGGAGTGATTGGTAACACGGGAACAGCTATTTGTGTCGTAATCGAAGTCCTTGCATTAATTCATTTATTTCAGGATTAACTTCTCAATGACGTCTTCAAGGTTCAAGTTTTTTGTGAAGTCTTATTTGAGTTACAAACGAAATTCTAAATATACGATAAGTTTCGCTACAACTGAAGAACCTTTTGTTTCCATTAAAGGATCAGAAATAAATTTTGAATTTCGAATAACATCCGATGAGAAGAAGAACGGAAATAAAGAATATTTAGAATACATGGGACGGGACAAAACTGAAAGAATCTGGGTTTACTCGGAAGATGTGGTAGATGATTGGATGAAATTAGTGAGAACTGCAAAAGAGATTTTCACTTTCAATTATCACACTTTTTATTTCAAACTGGACAAGTTCCCAGAAAGTAACAGATCGATTGTCGATTTTTTAAAAACGCAAACGGAATCGATTGATTGGTGTGAATTTCATGGAAAAACTGGAAGCGACACAAACGTCGAATACTTTTTCAACAATATCACTGTCATCGACTACGTAGCAATATGCTCGGAACTTAGTGATTATTTTTTGTTCCCACGGGTTGATTATGCAGGACATCTTGCTATTGTGTACGGAAATTGGGTGACTTTCAATCAGCTGCTTCAGTTCAAAAGCCATGAAATTACTATTTACAATTCCCAAATAACAAACCATGAACTGAACATGCTGCTACTTCACTGGATGGCAAATGAATGTCATCAGAATTTAATGTATCTTACTATAAACATCAAGGACCCTCAATCACTCGAAACCATTCTCAATCTACCACATGAAATCGTAAACTCTGATGTGGAACGAACCGGCAGACTGTGAGTTGATCCGAAAAATTTTTGAAGTTTATCTCTAGTATTATTAATAATTTTATATTACAGTTCCAATAATAAAACTATTTCATTACAAGGAGGTATCGATATCAAGAGAAACGATGGGATGACTGGAACTATTAAGTTTGAATGGAGACTGGATGAATTGTTACTGAAAATGCTGATTACTCGAATTCAGTAAAAGTCTTCCATCAATGTAACACAATACAGGGTGACTAATAATTATACAGCGGTCTTTCAAGAAGATTAAAATATATTTAATGCATGTTCATCACATAATTATCATCCAAAATGATTTTTTATTTTCACGATAAAACAGATCGTAATAAATTTATTTTTAAAATTATTATTATCATTTTCGTTCTCACCGAAGAAACATCTAATTAAAAAACGATTTTATCCAGAGCTGAAATACACCAGACTTGCAACCGGCCGGGTTCGGCTCGCTGGACGTTTTGAAACCATACTATTGGCAACTATGAAACAAATGTCTGAATAAGATGTTTCGAAACTTCCCGGAGCAAAAGTTCCTAGCTGCGAAGAGCCCCAACACAATGCATCAAGTCTAATTTACCTTTCCCTGGGTATGCTGTACACGTGATTTTTCACGTAGATCAAAATTTTCTCAAAAATGCATTTCTCCTTTCTATGAATACCAAAATTCTAATCAGCTTCCTTTGCATTTTCTTCTCTTCCACGTTTTCCAACGACGTCACAACGACTTCAGACAACCAATCAACGTCTTCTGAATCCCCCACGGCATCCACCGTTTCTCCATGTGGAGTTCCCAATCAAACACAAGAAATCGTGGATTTATCATTTAATCCAAATGAAATATTCTATTTCAATGCTCCATTTGACATAAAATTCAAGGATTATTTCCGGATAAATCATGATTTCTCTGAACGTCTGGCTTATCGGATCCAAGTAGAAACGTCAAAGAAGTCAATAATTTTGGTACCGAAGAAAAATGGAATACTGGAAAAGGAGGATATGAAGAGGAAGGTGGTAATCGGGTTTTCTGGTTTCAAATTCGATGAAAAAGTGAGTTAAGTGAGAGATGCAGACAACGAGACTCTCTACGTTGTCAATAGAGCGCGTTTGCAGTGTTATAACTTTTGAGTTTTCAGAAATCTTGGAATAATTCTATCACAATCGAATGGGTGAATGTTCCAGAAGATGCGATACCCGGAGTGAATGAGGAATGTTTCAAAATATGGTTCGCAGAAGATGTAACACCGAAAAATCATACGCTGGAGATTAGATATAATCCTTGATTTCTAATAAAACATTTTTAAAGTTTTATGTAGTCTTCAGTAACCTATCATTACTGTATTTCATCTTTACTGTCGTAATCTTGCATTTCTACAGTAATCCTAAACTGTGATACATCAATCTCCAATCAACACATTTTCTTCAAAATAAAATTTATTTTACAGAACAGGAAAAAGAAAATTATTCAGATCTTTTCACCTTCACCCTTTTGAGTCTTCTCCAATGCCTCGTTGCTCGTACGCTCTCTGAAAAGTTATCAATTGCGCTCTATTGAAATTCGAGAGACGCAGACAACTAGACACTCTCGTAGTCTGCGTCTCTCATTAGACTCACTGTTCCGAAGCTTTCGGCTTCTTCTTCGTCGTCAAACTAATAGTACTTTTGGTATTCGTGTCGGCAACACTCGGAAGAATTGATTTGGTTTGGGCAGGACCTGTAGTAGCAGAAGGCTGGGTAGGAGCAGTTGGAGCCGATGGAGCAGTCGGAGCAGTGACAACTGTACGGGTTTGGTTTCCAGCTCCACGATTCCCATCGAACGACTTCTGCTGAGCCATTTTCTTGGCGGGAGGAGGAGCAGGTTCTTGTGATTGCGAAGGTTCGAACTGCTGGAATCAGGATGACTTTGATTAATATGTGGTATTGCAAACGCGCTCTATCGACATTGGAGACGCAGATGACGAGACTCTCAATGGAGTGTACTTACATAACAAGAAACTCCGTATTGCTTCTCATTCGGAGCCAAAAACGGGCGCTCCGATCCGACGATTTCCTCCTTTGTTTTGATTTTCGCCTTCTCCGCATTTTTCGCTTGTCCTGGATTTTTACCAGCACCTCCCTTCTTTCCTGCATTCTTCTTCGCTTTCACGTTGATCTTCGCCAACGGATTCTCCTCGTCGTCGTCGAATTCGTCGCGCTTCTCCTCTTGTTTTTTGATATTTATGTTGAATTTCACTTCCTCTGGAATTATAAATTTTTATCACTGCTTCCTTCAGAAAAAAAAATCCGGCAAGTGGGCGGAGTCGCGCCACGTGCTAATGATAGCGGGCGGCAGAACCCGGGAGGTGTCGGCCGCTCTGTTTCTATATGTATCAGCGCTAGGTTTTATTCCGTTTCGTGCAATGAGTTTCTGGATTTCAAAGAAAGAAGAGTTTTGAAAGAGCCACGATACTAACCATCATCATCTTCTTCCTTATTCGGTGTTTCAGTTTTTCCTGGCGTCACAGGTGTCCCGTCAGTTTTAGGTGACTCTCCATTTGTCTGCGCGAGTTTGGTCTGCGATGTATTACCGGTCACTGGTCGATTTTGTTTTCTCTTTGCCTGGAATTCGAGAAGAAGTCCGTTGTCTTTGAAAATATTCCAACTCACGCAAAAAATTAAAAGCATACTAAGCAACTGAATCGGAAACCATTGAACGACTAGGATTACAATATCTGTAAAGTAAAGTGCGCTCTATTGACAGTTGTTAGCAGAGCACACTTGCTTACCAGAACCACGGATTCCCATCTCGCTCGCGTTTTTTGTTGCTTTTAAATTTATCTTGTGAAATGAATCACTGTTAGTCATATCTCTTGAAAACGACAATCAAGATCTTATCAGTTTTGTTATTATTTTCAGGGGAGGTCACGATTTTTTGAATATTTTTTCTAAATTTGAATTTCGATTGACTTCACTACAGTACCCTCGCTTTCTCCGGATTCCAATTTTTTATAAGTTCAGAGGCTCTTCGCTGTGCGACCGGATGGAGGAGTGGTTAACGCGGGTGGACTAGAACCAGAGGGTTTTTGGTTCAATTCTTCAACAAAGCATTTCATTTTTTCTTTTCTTTCTTTCAGTTTCAGGTGTTATCCATTATCATTCTTCACAGATATCAACAAAAACACTCTAGAAAAGTGAGCTCAATTTTCAGCCTTTCAACTCCAACCTTTTCGTTTTTTAGCTGTTTGTGTTGCTCACCGAGCATCTTCTCCTTCTCCTTCTTCTTATTCTTCCATCGTCTGTCTGTGTCATCTGACAACTCTTTTCATTCTCTTTTTCTCTATTTTCTGCTCTTTCCCGCCCACTATTTCCGACTGATTTCCGATCACTGCCATCATTTTTCCTCCCTTCTCTTCTTCTTTTCCGAACCACCGGGCAAAAATTTCGAAGAGAATTCGAGAAGAAGGGTTTTCCCTTGTTTATTGTTTATTGGTATCAGAAGCCAAATTAGATATTTCCACCCAAATTTTCAAATTCAAAATTTGCTTTTTTCTCAATTTTTTTCTCCGTCTTCCAAGTTTAAATTCTTCCTAGAAAACCCGAAGAAAACCCACTCATAAAATCACTTTCTTTTATCGTTTTTACACTATTTCTCTCCATTTCTCTTTCGCTTGTTCCTCGTGCTTTTCGAACCTTTTTTCAGACGTTTTTTGCGTTATCGATCGAATTTATCTCTTTTTATTTTTCTGAAACTCTTTTCGTCGCAACATTCTCTGCCGAGCAAGATGGTTATCACCTAATCTTTTTCGTCGATCTGGATTCTTTTTTTGCGATTCGTTTTGTTTTGTTTCTATCGACGAAACAAGAAAACGGAGTAAGTTTTTTATTATAATTTTTGAATTCTACCGTAACCTTTATTGTTTTAAAGGCGCATGGCCGTTTGTTTATTTGTGTCCCGGTGTGATTACCGTAATTCGATATGTTTGCGATTAAATAAAAGTTTTCTTTGGTTTTATTTATTTTTGGTGTGACTTTTGTCGCTTTTTTCGATTTTGTTGCTGTTTATCTGTTTACTATTAGTTGTAAGCATTTTTATTTAATATTATAAGTAAAATTTAACATATTTGCCAGTTTCTCATAGATAAATTCGAGTTGTGATAAATTCTGCTCTCTTCTCTTTTCTTCTCGTTTCTCTCTCTATTCTTCAGATTGATTCTTGTGGCAGATTTGGTGTCGGATAAGTGGGAGTCGTGAAGATAATGAACATAGTTTCAAATTTTCAAATCACCCAGAAATTAAAAATTTTACACGAGTTTTACTGGAAATTCCCCAATTTTTTCAAAAATTTAGTTCCTTTGTTTTTTGATTTATTGAATTTAAATAAATCAGAATTAAATAGACTCCACAAAACTCCAAGAATTGTGCACAAGATTTCAATTTCCAAATGTTAATTCCTCTTCCGCATTTTTTTTCCATAAAAAAGAGTGTTTTTAAAGTTTTTATCACTCCCTCCTCCTGTTTCTTCCTCTCCATTTGTTGACTTTTCAGTTCAAAAAATTCAGTTTCATCACCAAATATTGCACATTGTCTTTTTTTTCTCTATCAGTCCCCGTAAAACACGTAAATTCGTGGAATCATCAATTCTCTGGATCTATTTTCGAAGAAACTCTCACTTGATTTCCACTTTGTAATTCGAAACCACTTTTCATCTGCAGCATAGTAGAAAACATCACTTTTAGTTTTGTTTCGTTCTTTTTTTCAATTTCTTCGTTTTTCGTTTCCTCTTTTTTTCGAAAGTTTCAAAATTACCAGATTTCCTTGAATTCTCACATAAATCTCTTTATTTTCAAAGATTACCGCCGCGTCTATTCTCCTAGTTTTCCTTCTGGCAACTTCCCCTTATCAATCGAGTAGCTGAAAATCAATACCCTCTGACTTTTCGAAAAGAACCACCAATTTTTTATCAACTTTTTTCGAAAGCGCTCGAAAAAAATTCGAACAGCTGTCTGTTGGATGATGACATAAGAAAAAGAGAAAGACGGAAGGAAAACAACAAATTTTGAGAAAATTAAAACAAACATAAAGTTGAAAATTTTCGATTTTTCAATTTGGATTAATATTAAACAAGGTTTTAACTAGGAAGAGATTCTCGGTTCATATTTTTGGCTTCTTGGGGAATTTCGCTATAAGTTCGTTCTTTTTCTACTCGAAGAATTTCAAATTGTTCTGTTCTGATTTGTCCAGATAGATAAAAACTTCGTTTTCGAATTCATTTTTTACATAATTCGCAAATTTCACACTATTTCTTAGAGCTCCGTATTCTTCATATTCAGATCGTCAGGTTTGTGAAATCCATTCCCCATACTTGCAACGGGCCGGGCCGGGCCAACTGGAGAATTTTCACCGGCCAGGCCCGGGTCACAGTATAAAAATTTGCATACTTGCAAAATATCGGCCCGGCCCGGCCCGGCCCGTTGCAAGTATGAAAATTTGAGTTTTTGTCTATTCGATATTTCGACTATGTTTTTACAAAAAAAAATTGGAAAAAATTTTGCACATTTTTTGACTCCGGGCCTATATTTTGCAAGTATGCCATTCCCCCTTAAACTTCACTCTCATCTTGAAAATCTGACGGGTTTCCCCAGAAAGAATATATTATTTGGCCACTGATAATCCGAATCTCTATATTTGTACATTGCTTTTTTGTTGTACAACAATTCTGATCAGACGTCTCGAAGTGTATTGCAGTTCTAGCTATCACCCCTTCCTTTTCTCAAAAAATCACTTTAAAAAATGATTCATCGTCTGTGTCTACATATAGTCATAATGTATTTTGATACTTTCCTAACATTTATGAATAAGAACACAATGCATCATCAACATGCATTTTTTGTCATTTTATGTAAATTTTGTTCCCCTGAACAAATATAAAGTGATAGCTGAACGATGTATATCATTCTATATGTTTTACCTGTTGATCAGCTAGCTACGATCCCCAATCTAATAATGTATACTATAGTCTGTCATACTCATTCCGCCCATTTCCCGCTCCAGATGAGCTCTTTTTTTCATTTATGTACTCCGATCATCTAATTAAATCTCTTATTCCCAGATGAGTCCCTAGTTATCTTTTTTGTTCGTCTTCCATGAAAAACAACGTATCCCATTCATCACCACAGCCCGATACACTCTTTTCGTCCGGAGGATCCCATGTTTTCTCATCGTGAAAAACATTCAGGAACTCCCAGGTTCTTGATTTTTGGTGATGGAACTTTTTGTTGAGACAAAGATCTGAATGGGATGAGAAGAGGGAGAGTAAAGAACGGTCAGTTGGGAATACTGGAAGGAAAATTCTATGATGCTTAAGCTAGAGTTCCGGTGATTCTGAATTCATTATGGGAAAGGCGATTGATTTCTAGAATTTGGGTCGCCGTTATAATCTTCTTGATTTCAATCAATTTTTGTGGTGATAGGCGCATTGAACAGAAGAAAGTCGAGTTCTCCGGACAGACCTAGAGAATTCAGGATATTCGAAAACTTGGTGTGTTCGAGTTCTTCTTTGAAATGTTTAACCTATACTTTGAACCACCTCCCTGATAAATCTTGCTCAGCTCGAGATCAATTCTGAACCATATGATTTCACTCTCTGATCAGCTCTTCGGTTGCATTCCTGGTCAGTCTTAAGACAATCGGTTCACTGATTACTATAGAAAACAACAAAACATTTATTTCCTTGTGATTTCTTCCATTTCCTAGTGATAAAATACAAAAAAATCAACTGAATGTCCAGTCCAATCAAAGAAATTCTATGTCCGAATCCGAATCCATCTCCCCCCTTGTCTCCATCCAGAACAGGTGACAACACGTGGCAGATAGACGCAGAGAGAACCGATTCGTCTCGTTCATTTTAATAGTATCTCTTCTCTCTGTCTCTCTCTATCCGAGCGGACCTTCTTCTTGTTTCTGTCGGCTCCCTCCCTGATTCTTTTCTCTCTCTCTCTCCCTTTTGATATAAGCTCGACGGCCCCTCGACGACACATTTCTTGTGAGAGCAGAATATATCACAACTCAACTTTGTCTTCTTTTTGTTACTAAATTACTCTGCTTTTTAATAAGAGAACTTCTAATTACTAATTTCTGCTGCACATATTCCTTTGAATTGATTTTCCCTGTCTAATATTCCCTATTCCTCTACTACCACCCCTGATCGGGAGACGTATTCCTATTTAATCGAGAGTTTCAGTCGCTGAAACTCGCCACCTCTAATCAAACTGACGTCTGCAGTCGGAGCACCTCGTCTCGGCTTAACGCCTCGCGAGCCACCGTCACCGGTTGTTGTTGTTCCGCCGGCATCAGCGATGAGTCAGGCGAAAACTGAGTAAGTTTTGTGACAGATTAAGTTATGGTATAAAGATAAAGTCTGGCGTGCCTGCGGCGCGATTGGTACACAATATCAAAACATGAAGAAGATGAGAATTCCTTTATAAAATACGGTTGCCACAGGATTTAGCACTCAAAACAGTTTTCTATTTCGGCTAAATAACGACTAATACTTTTACTATGAAAAAACTGTCGTTACATCAGACACTAATAGCATCTGAATACACTAATCCTGTAGTTGAAAAAGCTTGGTTCTCAAAATTTCGATACGGAGCTAACTATGATTGAGCTTCCTAGAAGTGTCGTTATATAACCGTTCTCCGTTCATCTGATCTGTCAATATCGACTTTTTTCCACAGTAAACTATCCGAAAGTCTTGATACATGCCCCGTAGAGTCCCGCCTTCGAACCATAATTGTCTCCCTAGAGCCATCATTATAACAACTTTCTCGACCTCTTCTTTTTGTCACGATGGCCCATCTAAGATCTTGATCTGAGCAAAATATGTTCAGTGCTCCCGAAAATTGCACTTCTGACTACAAAGCTACTATCCTATGACCCTCTGTATTATATCAGAGAATGACCGAAAAGTTCATCAAAAGTTCACTTATCACACACACTCGTCAGATCACATCTTCTCTATCATTCTATTTTCTCATTCGGTTCCCTTCTGTCATTTTGGGGTCTTCTCTTTCTTCTTCACGAGGCGAAGAAAAAACTGAGAAGCAGTAGGAATGTTGGGGAGTCTCTTTTCTTCAGAGTATATGTGTGTGTATGTGTATGCTCCGGACAGCTGACCCTACTCAATTTTCAATGAAGAAAAGGGAAGAGAGTGCGACGACCCCGATATATTATCACAAGCGGCACTTTTTTAGTTGAGAAAAAGAGAGAAAGAAGATGAGAAATGGAACTAATTGACAGAAAAAATGAAGAGCAGAGGGAGATGTTCCATTAGGAAATGGGAAGAAGAAAATGATGAGAAATGTAGTTTCAGAACTGAGAATCGGGAACACCATGATGAGACTGGAATCGCTAGAAACTTGTTAGGTATTCATAAAACTATTTGGATTGTCATATTTGGCGGTGAAGTACGATGCACATGCAGAATCTTTGCAGTCGGTAGAATCACCAGATTATCCTAGATAGCGAAATCCACTAACGACGTCTTAAAGAAGCGAAAAAACGATGTTTAACAGACTGACATTATGATAGAGTGGCATCTCCAGATTGTGGATTTTCGATAAATGGAATTACTTCGTTCGGAAGGAATTTCAGCTGTTAAGTAGTCTCAACTACAGTAACCACTCCTGCATATTTCATACCAATAGTCCAATATTTTAGCACTTTTCCGCTCTGAAAAAGTTCTGAAAAAAAGTTTAGAACCTTCCTGATTCCTTTTTTGAAAAATCCCTAAACCCTTCCAGACGTTTTCATCGTTCCCTGTTCTGCTACAGTAACACCATAAAACAATTCTCGAAAATATTATTTGTTAGTGCAAACGCACAAGACCCCGTCGGTATTCTCAGAATCGAGATGGCATCACAATTGTTTATAGTTCTGCTTTAACTTTGAAACATTGTTCCCCTTGTCTCGAATTCCTTTCCCCTTTCTTCCTTTCGTTTCTTCAGTGTTCTTTTACTTTAGTTAACTGTCATCCAATCGGTCAGTCAACATTCGCCAATCTTTTGAACAAATTTCAATTTTTTTCGCTTTTCCATCCAGAAAAAACGCCCATCTATACTTTGATAGCTGATATTTACACTTTTCCCACTCTCTTTCTGCTTCTCCTTCCTCTATTCGAATATTCGGTCAGAGCACAAACAAAACGAGAAAAAGGGCGAAACAAATAACAAACAAAACGAGAGAGACTCAGAGAGATTCTCCAAAATGACGAAAAGTACTGTCAGGCAGAGAGAGAGACGAGATATGTCTCCGCCTCCTCTTTCTCTCCATTTTGGTTCGTCTGACTGTCTCGCCGGCACTCTCCACGCTCGACACACTCTCTCGTCACCCTCAAGTGCGCACACGGGGGGTTGGAAGACACTTTTCCATTCTCAGTCAGCTGCGCCCCTCAACCCCAAACCACCGACTTTATTCATTTTGTATTCTGTTGAAATTTTATAAATTGGCTGAAAAATGGAACCGCCCGCTTCTCAGCCGCCGCCACCAATGTTTCCAAGATCCAGACTTTATCATAGGTAAAGAAAGCGTCAAACGCACGCCAGATTCAAAAATTCTACGAACAACTAGAGAAAAATAGTGAATTCAGCTCTAATTTCTTGAAAAGGGATGTAAAAGCGCCGAAGGTACGCCAGATTTTCCACAAACGATAAAAACTCAATGAAATCTGGTAAAAACTGTTATTTTCATCGAGAAAAACTTTGATTAATGCGCTGCAGGCGCGCCAGCCTCTTAATTTCTGAATTTTCTCTATCCAAATTTAAACCAGATGCACAAAATTCAGCGAAAAGCAATTAAAAAGCGCCACAGACACGCCAGCTCTACATTTTCTGAATTTTCCCGAACAAAACTTTCAAAAAATCTTGAAAATACCTTCATTTTTCAGTTATTACTCGGAAGAGAAGACATTCTCGGCACCATCAGCAAATACTCAACAAGGAAGCAATCTACCTTCGAAAGTATATAATAAAGGGCTGAAAGTAAGATTTGAGAAGATAATTCCAGTTAAATAAAGAACCTCTGAAAATGATTTAGGATTTGGAGGATAATGATATCGAAGGTCTTCTCTCAAAGCTATCAATCGACGAGTTGGAGGATCTCAATAATGATTTCGATCCTGATGTGAGTCTTTTTTTTTTAAAAGAAGTTTTGGAGATTTTCGGTAAATATTGAATCGAAAAATTGCCTGAAAAGGAGTGAGAACGAGTTTTTGTTTGTGTTGGTTAGTCACCTTTTAGAGTACTTGAAAGTGAGTAAATGTGCAGGAAACAGATGGGCGTTGGCGAGAATTTTTGAATGGGTTTATAGGAAGGGAAGAATTTATAGGAAGGGAAGAGAACGAGATAACTGGAATAATTTAGAACATTTAAGGCAAAATATTGAAAAAATGTATTTTTTTTACAAAAATTCTGTAAAAATAAGTTTTTGAAGCTCGCGAAAGCTAGAAATGTCTTTTTTGGAGCTTTTAATTGTCCTTGACGTTCCTGATCATTTCGACCTCATTCCGTTTGGAATTTTGAAGAAACCGTACTGATATATGAGTCAGAATCCCCCCAATAAGTTCAGTTATATGTAAAAAATTACTTCGATCCTGATTTATCGGTTCCCAATAGTGTTTTCTTGTAGTTTTGTCAGCCTTCCCTTATCTAAATTTTGCATTTTGTCTCAAAAGCAACACTTTTTAAAATTTTTGATTTTTGCTAAGGGCTCAGCTGTCAAAAGGACGCAGGTTCAGGATCACTTTTTACTTTAAATAACAGAATCCCTTATGGATCGAAAGCTGAAGTCGTGACGATTCTGAAACTGTGATCCACAAAAAATTCACTAAGATATTGTCATTTTTGAAATAAGTGTTCCAGATTCGGTCACAAGATGAGCATGAAATTTCAATCGGTTTTGACAATTTCGTTTCAGTTTTATGATCTCCGCTATTTAAGTTTTTCAATGAAAAAGTTTTCATTAATATCTGAGCCCCCAAATAGAAGATTTCTAATCCTCCGATCTCTCACTACCATTCCCACGTTCCTCAAAAGTTCTCACTGATCAATCGATAAGTGATACGTGTGATGAATGCGTCTCCCCTCCAACCATCTATCACATGAGCCCAGTGTCCACATACTCTCACTCACACCCTCCTCTCGGCTTCTCTCTCTTTCTTCAACCATTTCCACTCGATTCTCGGGAATATGTCTGCTCATCTTCTCTCTGATCTCAATTCTCTCTCCTTTTCATGAAGAAAAGAAGGGATGTACCGCCCGAGATCCGTTTCTCTGCTTCTCTGGGTGGAAAAGACCCTTCAATCAATGTTGTTCCTTCCTCTTCCACCACTGCGGCGAGAGAGAAAGACGGCATGGATGATGACAGCATTTAGAGAGACAAAAAACTTGGGGGAAACCTAATGGAATTGGGTTGAAAAAGGTTGTGATGGGAAGGAGAGAGAACGGGATTTTGGAAGAAGTTGGAATAGCTATCGGACAGTGTAGTGATTGAGGAATTCACCAAATGATACGAGAAGAAACGGAGACGAAACTATGAACCTGGCGATTCTGGAGTCCGTTTCAGTAGTATCTGATGGCCAGAAGCTGCCAAAATGGTCTGATTCCAGACTGAAATGTTCTGGGATCTAAAAGGCTATGGAATCAATTCATCTTTGCCGTATTTCGTATTCTGACAAGCTTGATAACCAATTCAGAACTCTGACATCTCCGGCATTTCCAACCGAATAGGATTCATAATCACAGTTCTTCTGAAATTCTAGCTACTTTCGTTGAAGATAGTCTTTCTCGGTCGCGTTAATACATGTGTGCTGAACTAGCACTGGATTCTTGAAAATCTGATGACAGATTCAGAATCCCGACGTCTTGAGGTTTGAAAGCGTGTAGGATTCTACAGAGAATATGCTGATTCCGGTTCTTTTCCAATCCTGTTGAAATTTTCCAAGATTAAATCTCAGAATCTTTCCAATTCATCATGACATGTCCTCTCGGACGCAAATAGGAATTTCTTTGGAATCTATTAAAATCCGTTTCGTCCGATTACCAAAACTCTGAAGTCTGCGATGCTCACATTTGAGCTTAACGAAAATGATCAAGCTGAGCTTTCGATCATTGTTTTTCACTCCAAGATCTGTGTTCTCTGCTCCCATGATGTGCACACATAATAAGACCTTATGACCGAATAGAAATGCACACGGTCAGTTGATCTGCAGCAGCCACAAGTACTAATCATCATAAGCTTAATATCCATCTCAACTTTTATTTCCTTCCTCCTCTCCTCCTCCTCCTCCCCTCTCCACTATTTTATTACCAATCACATGCAGACAAATACCCTGAAATACCACACATTGTATGAGCATCAACATGCGTTTTCTGGAATTGAATGAACGATTGGAAACACGGGGAAAAAACCTCGATCGCAAATTTATGTTTCCCTCCTTCCTCTCAATTTTTCTCTCGTTTTTCCTTCATCTCCTACACTTGTACACACACATAAAGAGAGATACACTTACAAACACACAATTTTATTTGCGGAAACCTTGAGGAAGAAGTAGGAAAAGACCACCAATTGGGAGAAAAGGGATGTGTTTAACTTTGGTTAGGTAATGGTAGAGGAAGAGAACTTTGTCCAAGGATAGGGAAAAAGGTTAACACGACAGGGAAGGCGACCGAAAATCAGCATTTGAGGTGGCAATTGGGGGCAAAGTTGAGAGGGGATTCGTCACAAAATGAGGAAATGTTACTGTTTTGTGATAGAAAATGACGAAAAGATGGGACTATTTTTGTGTGAAGGAATTGACGAGAAATGAGACTTTCGATGTATTTTCAGCATGATTCAGATTTCGAGACTATGTTGGAGAACTGAGTACAATTTGGGACGCTCTAGAAATCCACCGCACAATCTGAGTGTATTTTCAAACTTTTTGAATAGGGAAATCACGTTGAGTCCCAGGCTGCCTATGCAAATGCGCTCTGAAAAAGACATGGTCTGAAAAGCTCTGAAAAAGACATGGCGGTGAACATTAGAATCTATTTTCCTACAAAAAATTTTAGGATACGTGAAAACATTTCATTTTCCACGTAGTTTCTCATTAGAGCGTGTTCGCATGGGTAGCCGGACTCAACGTGGGGTAATCGATGAATAAATATATTTTGAATGTTTCTAACTGATTGTCACTTTGATTATCCAGTCTTACAGTATACTTACACTGCCCGAGATCTCAAACGGGCCGGAAAGTTTCAAAAAATGACATTTTTCGGCTGAAATTCATCCGAAATCGACCGAAAATCTGCAAAATCGTTATTTTTTAGTGAAAATCAATCGAATTTTTGCGGAATTTCAGTTTTTGCGTTTAGTTTTCTCATGAAAACCTTTTAAATCTTCACAAAAACACTAAATTTTTCAAAAATTCAGCTAATATCAACTTTGCCCGATTAATTTTGAACACTCTTCAATCTACTCAATTTTCAGAACTCAATGCTCCCTCCCTCCCAACGTTGCCGTGATCAAACGGATAAAGAACCGACGGGACCCTACAAAAGAGACAATCTACTGAAATTTCTAGAAGAAAAAGCGAAAACGGAGAAAGATTGGGACGACGTCTGCCCGTATACCGCCGGTGTGAAACGTGGAAAAGTGTATGATAGTGACAGTGGAAGAAATTCTGAGGAGCCGGACACTGGGAAGATGGAAATGCCGATTGAAATCGATTTGGATGATGATGAGGAGGAATTGGAGTGTGCTCTCGTCACGGCGCCAGAGAAAGATTTAGTTGATTTGGCTGGAATTCTGGGAATGCATAATGTGCTCAATCAGCCACAATACTATAATGCACTGAAAGGAAAAACACAGGATGAGACAACTGGAACGACGTTTAATGGAATTATTCAGTCATATGTTCCCAAAATTGTTCCAGATGAGCCGGATAACGATACAGATGTTGAGTCTTGTATTAAGTGAGTCTTTTGTCTGAAAATTGTATCAAAATTCTGAATTATTTTCAGCCGATTACGAGAAGACGACACAGATCTGAAGGAAGTGAACATCAATAATATGAAACGAGTATCCAAGGAGAGAATTCGAACACTCATCGAAGCCGCATGCAATAGTAAACACATTGAGAAGTTCTCACTGGCGAATACAGCGATTTCGGATTCAGAGGCTAGAGTGAGTATTTACCCTTTTTTGGCTGAAAATTTTGTTGGAAGAATAGAAAAAAGGTGTGGAAAAAACATCTGGAAACACAAAAATATTGATTTCTTCAAAAAATATCTGGGAAAAAAACTAGATTAGATCGGTTTTGTACCACTGAAATTTGAAAAATCGGGACAAACAGACAGAAAGTGAACTGAGAAAAAGCTGAGTTCTACTTGAAGACATCTGGACCAATAGAGGCACAGACATACAGACAAATTATAAATGCGGAGAAAACAGACAGACAGTCGGACATCCGGACACACAAATATCGGAAGAGACATTTGGACATCCGGACGCACAGATATCGGAACACAAATGTGGACATCCGGACACACAGATATCTGAACAGACATTTGGACATCCGGACATACAAACACACAGATACACCTAGATTTATTTCTTGATCGAACTCCAGGAAACAAGCCAATTTAACGCCTTTTTATCTCAATTTTTCCCATGTTTTCAGGGCCTAATCGAACTGATCGAGACGTCTCCCTCCCTCCGTGTTCTCAACGTCGAATCCAACTTCCTTACCCCCGAACTCCTTGCTCGACTACTTCGATCGACACTCGTCACACAGTCGATTGTGGAATTCAAGGCTGATAATCAGGTACGTTTCAAATTTTGAAAATTTACTTTTGTATATGAATGGGCTCCTCGCACTTTTTGCAATTTGGCTGAACTCTTTTTGTTTCTGATATTTGAGAAACGAGAAATTGTTCAAAGTGGGCGAAGCCTGCTTTAAAAACAATCGAAAACTGTAAAAATAATGTACGAATTACTGAGCAAACAAACATCTTTCTCGATTCTTTATTTAGAACACACGTCTCGCTTTTTCTTGCTCTTTTCCCTATTTTCTATTTGTTTACCCAACAAGACACGAGATTTTTACACGTTTTCTGCTAGAAAAGCAGTTCAAAAAAAGACAAAAGGGATTCTTCAAAGAATGAGTTATTTCAGCGACAATCGGTGCTTGGAAATCAGATTGAAATGGACATGATGATGGCGATTGAAGAGAATGAATCCCTTCTGCGAGTCGGTATCTCATTCGCTTCGATGGAGGCGAGACATCGAGTTTCGGAGGCGTTGGAAAGGAATTATGAACGAGGTACGCTCAAAGTTCCCCTCTCTGAGTATTACGTCATCTCATTCCTCGTCTAGTTTTTGACAGAATGGAAATCAGCTGTTTTTATCAGAAAGTTTTGAAGTGAAAAGATGAGAAAAATAGGAAAAAATAGAGAGGATAAGTGACACCTGACCCCCCGTTTCTTACTTTAACAAAACAAAAATATACTATCAAGGGAAGGGGGGAATAGTGAGAAATTGTCTCTATTTATTAGAAGGGCAGGAAAGTTGAGAAAAAACAGTGAAAAGTCCGTAGAATTTTCGATTCAGAATTCTGGAAAATGCAGAAGTTTTGAGCTTTTGATTTCAGACTGAATTTTCAGATTTTTGTGTTTCTAGACTTCTGAAATTCATAGCTTCCTAGTTTTAAAACTTTCGAAAACTTTAAATTCTCGATTTTCAAAAACCCATCATCTGTCCAACATATGATTCATGTTTTCTGAAGTTTCCTGAATTCTCGACATCTGTGAGACTGAAATTTCAAATTTTCAAAGCTATGGATAACTGAATTTCTGGATTTTCAAGTTTCTGAATCCCTCCATTTCTGAAATTATGGAATGCATTATTATCTTTACTATTAACAAACGCAAACGTCTGTATGTTTGTCTAGGTCACTAGGTCAAAAACGTGGTTTTCAAGCCTAGCAGTGGCTTTCATTTTCGAAATAGGGAAGTAGGAGTTCACGGGGAAAATTATTTATAGAACTTTTACATTCTGCAAATGACTTCTTTTCTTAAAAGTGTGGGAAACATTGTAACAAGTAGATGGGTGGTGTAGAAAAAGAGGTTTAAGTAGTCGCCGGTAGGCGACGTGAACCGACTGGTATTTTTAAAATAACTAAATTTCCGGTTCCCTAGTTTTTCATTCCAAATTTATCTTCAAAACCAATAAATTCTCATTATTCCAGTGCGTCTCCGTCGATTGGGCAAAGATCCGAACGCCTAAACACTCCACCACCATCCTCCATCGGATCCAGATACCTCTCCTCATCTCCCTCCTCATCCCTTCATATTTCTCTTCTCTCGCTCTCTCGTTGTTCACCTTCTCAACCGTATGTGTATATTTTCTTTCGTTTTGTCCCAAATGTTTCTATTTTTCCCCCCATATAATTTCTTCCAATCCATCTCAATCGGTTTCTCTCTTTTCTTCGCACCATAATGATGAAGAAAATGTGTTAAAAATTAATATGTAATCAAAGATTTTCGAGCAAAAACGGTATAGATTTCCCCCTCTCCCTTTCCCCAAATTAAGAAAAATTCTAAAGTTTTTGTATAATTTTTCTCGAAATTCCGAGAAATTTGCAGGGTGTCGTAGTTCTTCTTTTTCCTAGCTTTATGTCATTTTTGTTTTAATTTTCTCTAAATTTTCGAAGCCCCCACCCCACCCACTTGTGATCCTCTCCTCCTCCCGCACCCCCTTTCTATACGATTCTATTCTCATCTAAATTTTGCTTCCAGAAAATAATGATGTTTCTATAATTGGCTCCCCCCTTGACAACAAAAATGTGATTCGAATAGTCTTCTCTCTCTCTCTCTGAAATCGTCTCGTCTATTCAAATAAACGAAATCAAGAAATTGTACAATGTTTATTAATTGTTAAAGCATTTGTTCAGATTATCAGATTTTCAGATTTTCAATGGTACAGGTACATCATCTGGGAGATCATCGCCGAGATCAACTTCAACTCCGAGAGCATTGCACAACGAGTATAAAACCAGTTTCACATCCGCATGAATCGCCGTCTCCACCCGTTTCTCGTGAGCGGTCTCCTGATAATTGATGGTGGTCGTCTTGATTCCACGTGTCTTCGCATCCAATGGCAGAGATCCCATCGGAATGATTTCGAGTGACGTTCCGACGCAAAGAAGATGAGACGTCTGTTTCCACGCCTTCTTGATTTTATCCAGATGAGTTTCGCTGATTTCAGTGTCCCAGTCGAGTGTGGCGTCGCGAAGTTTTCCACGACACGGGCGGCCTGTTTTACTGTTTCCTTCGCAGTTTCGGCCGGTTGGGTTGAGGCCGACACTCATCACGATCTCGTCTCGCACGTATTCTCTGGAAAATTTGGGATTTGCATAAAAATCGAAAATAGCATAGAATTTTCATGTTTTTCTGAAAAATCTTTGACTTTTCATGGTTTCAACAGTGAAATCGGGAAAAATCGTCCGATTTTCTGAAAAATTTAGGTCTCAGCGAGTGTAAAAATTTGAAGTTTTGAGCGCTTTTTTCGAGGTACTAAAACTATTTCTATGCGAAAATCTAAATTTTCTCAGATTTTTGGAATAGAACTTCAATAATTCTAGATTTTCATTAGCATCTAGATGCAGTTCCCGAAACTAGTCCGGAGCTCCGGACTAACCATGTGTCCAAGTCAAAGTTTTTGAAGAATGGAGGTGGTCAGGTGTTCAAAATTTTTTCTTTTTTTTCACGAATTTTGCTATTTTTTTCGAAAAACCTCCAAACCACCTGTCCAACTTTTGAAAACCACCTGTTCTGATTTCAATCTCACCTGAAACAAGACTGGCAAACTTCGAGAAACAGATTTCCGTGCACTTCGACCAAATCCTCCACCGGAATTCCCACTTTTCGATCCAATCCATCGACATTCTGTGTGATGATCGTCTTGATATAACCCGCCTTGTGAAGAGCCAATATCGATTTATGGGACACTCCGGGACGGGCGACCTGGAAATCAACGCCTTCCGCCTGTTTTCCCTCGGCTTGCAGTGTCCAGACACCTTTTTTTCCTCGAAAATCTGGAAGTTTCGAACCGGTGCTGACGCCGGCGCCAATCAATACGAAAATCGGTTTTCCAGTGGTTTTTGCGTTTCTGAAGTGGGCAGTGAGCGTTCGGAGTTTATCGATTATTTCTGCTTCTGTGTCGCGGATCTCTGGCTTTCCAATTACTCCTTTATCCGGATAATCTGATAGGAGACTTTCGTAGACTGATGTCATCTGAAACCAAATAAAATTATTGCTGAAATTCCTACCTGGTAAAGTTAAATATACGATTTTCATCCTGAACTACACACTTAATTTTGAAAAAAGAAGAAAAACGCGAGTAGATTCCGTTCGAGGAAACAATAAAATTCATTAATTTGTACTTGGATTAAAAATAGGAGAATGAGACGAGAGAATGGGCACACAGAGGAGAGAGTAAACGAGATCCGTGGTGGAAGAATATTCTAGATATTGATTCAAAATGCACGGCCTCCAGGGGAGGCCCTCACACAGTACTGTGCGCAGTGCATTGAGAGGTCCTCCGCTGGAGGTCGAGCAAATGAACGTCGTAAATCGTGAATCTACATACAGAAGAAGTATTAAAATGCATAGTTTTGAGGAAAGTACCCTCCTAGGCAAGATCTAAAATTAAATTTTAAAACAAAAGAACACAAAATTATTGGAATGTCGGAATATGGACAGCAGAGGCGTTCATAAACTGTAGAGCGAGTGGATTGTCCTCTCCAAAAGCGGGGAGTTTTGTTAGAGTCGCAAGAAGTGGTCCCATCGAACCGAGGAGTGAGTCCATGAGCAAGTCAAGAGATCCGTTGATTGTGCCGACTTCATCAGCTCTGAAAATCAACAAATTCTGTGAATTCTGTGAAAAAAAACCACTTTACCTCGTAACGGCAGCTGCTCTCGTAGCTTGAGAAATCATACGAAACGCCGCTGTCGAATCGAGTGGCGTCGTTCCCAAATCTCTTTCAGGCGATGCGTCGACTCTTCGTTTCTCTCCTGTCCACCATCTCGCACGCTTCTCCATTGCAGACGGGCGGTACGAGGCGGCAAGGTCTGATAGCGGTGAAGTTGCTGAAATTATACAGAAGTTTTCAGACGAAAAAATTAAATTTATACATACGTCGATTCTTGACATCCTCATCAAACGGACTGAAATCCCTCTTGCTCCCAGTGACTCCACCTAATCCATCCTTCTTCCTTTTCGTATACTTCCGTCGCTGTTGTTGCTGAGGTGTCGTCGAACCGGCGGCAGCGTTCGCAGCAGCAACCGACGCATTCGTTGCCATTTCAGCTGCTCTCGCCGCATTTGCCGCCGCTTGCTTCTCCTCCATCTCCTTTTGGACTCTCAGACGGATTTTGATATCGTTTTTTGAGGGACGACCGACTTTTCGTTTCAATGGATACGTGTCCTCGTCTTCGTCTTTTTTGGGCTTTAGGGGTTTCATGGGTTTTGTTATGGGCGATTTGAATGTGGCCATCTTCTTTCTTCCAGTGTTTTTTGGTATTTCTTCGTGGGAACGAACCCATCCGTACCATTTACGACACTTTTTGTCTACACAACGCCATCTGGAAAAAAGAGGATTGAATGAGGTAAAATTTGACATTTTTCATGAAAAAGTCAATTTCTGCCCTCATACTCACCTATGCCGATTACCACCACACATTTGCGGCCGCACTTGTCCATTACAATTGACGCAGTGTCGATGTCCACTTTCGGAGATTGGGGGTGTCTTTTCTACTTTGCTGTAACCACTTTAACAGTGTTGACGTGTCTCTGTCATGTTTTTCGTTTAAAGATTCTTGTGACTTACTAGTGTTTCGGACGAGCACGATCGCGGATACGGAGGGAGCTGGAGGTTGGTGAGTTGGAGCGTCCAAGGAGACCGGATGACGTGGAAATGTTTTGAGGCACGGGGCTGGTGGTTCGGGAACGAGGGGAGAGAACCTGGAAGTAAATTCAGATAGATTTTATCGAAAATCAAAAGGAAATCTTAGTTTTTTCTAATTTTCTTTTTTAGGAATGCAGGCCGCACCCTGTGAAGCTCTCACGCCGTAAATCGACATCAGAGGCGGCCGCTTTTAGCGAAAAATTGAATGTTTCCGTTCTATTTCAGTTATTCACCTGAACTCTTTTCTTTTTCTTCAACATTAGAGCTTTCCGTCTCGAAGCCTCCTCGTCATCCGAATCATCATCGTCAGAGTTTCGTTTCGGTTTCCTTGCTCTTTTCGCCGGTAACAAGTTCACTTTCTCCGCACTATTATCACTGAGACACTCTGTCTTTATTTCAAGTTTCGGTATACGCAAAGGTTCGTCGAGCATTTCACGAACGGCGTTCATTGTGGCGCCGCCTGATGTTTTTATAACCCCACAATGTGCTGCGAGACACTTCCAGATTCCGTTAACTATGCGACATTCAAACCCACAAGTGTCACAGAATTCTACGGCGGGTTGCAGCATTGGATTCAAATTGAGCATTTCTGGACTCAACGGGCGGTCTATTGAGCCATCAGATGGCATATTGTTGAGTGTGAGCATTAACTGATCAGCATGACTCTCCAAGTCTCCAGGATTATTGAATATCTCATCGAACATATCAGAGACTCCGGAGAATCCAGATAGAGATATCATTCGAGATCGTCTTCCAGACGCACTTCCCGATCGATTTCTAGATCTTCCCAATAAATCAAAATCGAAAACTTTCGAACTGTTTCGTGATCTTCTAGATTTCCATGATTTCGCGTCGTCGTTCAACTCGAAATTTCCAAAAATTGCTTCACCGAAGAGAGCATTGAAATCTGTTGAATCCGCGTAATCTGGGAAAGCTTCCGACGTCGAGGGGGCACCACCAAGCAACGCGTTGCTTAGAAGCTTCTTTTTCGAGCCGTGAGAGCTCTCACTGTTCATACGATGTCTCTCTTTTCTCATCATATCACGAAGGAATTTGGATGCGGACGCGTTACTGGAGGCACGGGAACGGGTTCTGGAATAATTATTTAATTTTGAGATATTTTTTTAAAGTTTCAAGGAACTTACTTCGTTGAAGCGCTGCCAGACCGCTGTCCCCTCATTTTACTTGGATCCGGACCCGCCATGATTGCATCCAAAAACCGTCCACTAGTCTGTCGTTTCCTTCCGCTTGTCGGTGAACCTGGC
This sequence comes from Caenorhabditis latens, assembly GCA_002259235.3. Taxonomy (NCBI): domain Eukaryota; kingdom Metazoa; phylum Nematoda; class Chromadorea; order Rhabditida; family Rhabditidae; genus Caenorhabditis; species Caenorhabditis latens. The sequence goes on along the minus strand of CM056092.1, from coordinate 5,118,308 downwards.
GGACTTTTTCTCTCTATTGTGGGAAAATTGAGTTCATCGGAATCTGTCTGTAGACCTGCTGCTTTCCGGATCTCTTGAACAGCTTTATTGAAATCTTTCTGTTTTCGGGGAATCTCATGAATCGATTGATTCGCTAAATAATCGGAGAGATCTGTTGGTTTCATGAAAGAAGTCTCCAAAGTTCCGAAGAACATTACAGGAATCCGCCGTGCTGGTGTGTCTTCACTTCTCTCTAATACCTGAAACACATTGATTTGTTTCTATTTAACAGAAAAATCGATAACTCACTTTAGCGGGCCACGGCGGGAAGCCCTTCATTTTTGCCCAAATCAAGTCATTTGGTTGAAAATTGTGAGATGAACACGAGGGTTCAGTGGAATCCATTGCAAATTTAATGTCTGTAATCGTGGGAAAACGATAGAGAAATTGATTTTTGAAGAGAGAGCGAGGGAGACAATGAAAACACGAGTAGTGCGCACACACCACGCGCCGGTTGGCAACAAGCGTCAATAGAGGGCGAGAGACACGAAATGTGTGTGGAGAAACAGACATTTTACACTGGGCTAGATAAAACATGAGAGAAAACATTTATTGAACAGGTTTTTAAGAAAAAAAACAGTGGGAAATTGAAGAAAGGGTGGAGAAACAAAAGAAAAATAAATCGAAAAAATTCAAAAATTTAATTTGGGTTACGGTAGAGGAGAAACTGTGCGACTTTGCGTAGTGTTCGGTGTACGCGGTGCCACGTGGGAAAATTTCGAATTCGAATCATTCTGATGATTTTTTCCTGTTTTTTCATCGGTTTTCTCGTTTTTCTGCTTCAAATTTCGCTTAAACTCGCTTAAACTTATCATAAATTTTGCGCCGACACTCATTTTTAATGCGGGCATGCTTTCAGAAGATCGCTAATAACTGATAAAGCGAAACGTTGGAGAAATGGTTTCCCGGGAGCAATGGGAAGACGCGTATCACCTCGCCGAGAGGATGTTTATGGAGAAACGGTCGTACAAACAATCTGAGTTGAATGTTCTGGAAAAGATTATATGCTCCAGATACGACACGATTTTCCAATACGACCCTTACACTGGTTTGTGAAGCAATGTGGATTAAATGAAGCCCTATTAATCCTTTCAGACGAATACAGCTTCATTTTACAAGTATTGAAATTCGATGTGCCAGTTGATCCGCATTGTCGTACGATTGCAGAGGCAGATTTGGAAAATTTCAAGATTAACACTATGAAAGTGCCATTCGAGGTTCCCTCTTACCTCACAGTAAGACTTTGGTAAAGGAACTGCTAAAAACAGATATTCTATTTTCAGATCACTCCAATTTATGTGGTTCCACCCTCAACAATGCTGATTTTCAATCATTCGCAGCCAGTAGCTGAAGGTTTGGAAGAGGCGCTTCAGAAAGCTTCACCTGGGCTTACTGTGAATCCATCGGAGACTCAAGTTACTCCAGGTGCTGAGTTCATATTCAAGAACAAAAATGGAAAATGCTATCGATGCATTGTGATTTCCGAAGTCAGCGATGAGAGAGTTGGAGAAAGCGATCGGAGATATGAGGTGGCCTTTCTGGATTATTGTCAAATCGTTCCAGTCAAGCTGAAAACACTTTACATGCCAATAGATCTCACACTTGAGAAATATCCGTGCGCTCTTCACTGTATTCGTCCTCTAGGTTACGCCTCGTTCCGTTCTGCCTGGGTCCCGGAATATAACAATGACATTCGGACATTCTACAATGACAGAACCAGAAGACGTGCTGGTGTGCCAGCCCTCATCTACGGAAAACCTGATGATGAAAAGAAATTGGTCATGGACTTTCCATCGCTTCGTGGAAACAAATTCACGAATTCAGAAGAAATCGAAGCCATTCTCGGATATAAAGAAGTTGCTCGCAAAGATCCATTCAAATTAACATATGATCAGTTGGTGAATAGGGAGATCACGCAATTTGTGTACCCGGAAATCGAGGAGCCCGAAGAGCAAGAGGAAGAAGTTGTGAAAGAGAAAGTTGTAGAAAACAACAATCGTGAAGACGACGAAGATGATCCAGTGGAGTAAGTATTAACATTTTTATCAGAAACACAGTACAATACTAAAATTAAATTAAACATTTCCAGCTTGGATGATTCCGACGCTGACATTCCTAGCAGTACAGTGCAAATTCATCTCAAAAGTGTTGCGGATGATGAATGCCCGTTGGGTACAGCGTATATTGATAAATATTTAAAACAAGCCAGGACACTCCCACCATCCAGAAAGCAAAGCGAATCCTCTTCACAGGTGCTTCCTCCAGTTCCACAGCAGAGAAATCTTCAAGAAGAGATTCCGTTGGACGCGAGATCCAACGTATCGATGTCGAGTCTACAGTCTACAACAATAAATCAGACGGCATCTTCCAATCCAACGCCGCAGCCAACTGTTGATGAACAGGAGACCGAGGAAATCACTCCAAAGAAAGTTATGTCAAAAAATGACACCGTATCGTCTGATGGTTGGGATACGCCGAAGAAGGGAGATGAGAAGATCACAAAACCTGCGAAAGTTTGGGGTGACGAATTCGGTACAACTCAGAAGCCACTGATGGTTGAGTTTGGATTATTGTTTTTGTTAACACCATATTCATAGTTTCAGAAGCCGTCTGCCGCTGCTCCGATTATCAGATCGGAAGAAGATAATCAAGCTCGCATGCTGAAATCTTCAAGCCCTCCACCACCAGTTCAAAGACCGTTGACTCCAACTCCGCAGATTGTCATTCCAGCTAATGTCGAGCCGAAGAAGAATAATCCGTTCCCAGTTCCATTGATGAACCTTCAACCTCCTACTCCTGAGAAGTACAAGTTGAGTGCCGGGTTCCCTGAGAAACAAAACGAGAAAAAGTTTGGGGAGGTGTTTGGAAACAATGCGGAACCACCGTCATTCCCAGCCGTCGCGACCATAGAGAAGAATGGTACACATTCTAGTTTGTTCGGCCAACCACCTGTTCTCACTGACAATAAAGGTATAGAGACTAATGATTTTAGAACGGAAATGAAAAACTATTTTAGATCGGAACTCTTCATTCATACAGTGGAGAGAGAATGGAGTAAAGAGTTCAGCTCGTCAATCGCAACATTCTAGTGAATCTAGTTTTGCTTGTAATACCACAAAATCCATCGTCAAACAGAACGAGCAAACAGATAATGATAACGATTGGGGCTCACGAACCCTCGTCCTTGCGCCAGATCAGGTTTGTATGGTGGTGGAATATACGAAAATATGCCTTGTTGCAGGATGCCAACATATCGAAAGCATCAACGAATCAACTGATTAGCAAAGCGCAAGACAACTTCCAGGATAGTAGTGAAGGCGAAGATGGATGGGAAGTGGTGGATAACACTAAAAATCAACCTAAAGATCTCACCATCACTGATAAGATCTTTGGGAATGTTATCTCAGTTAATAAAGCTGCTGCGATGGCCTTGTCGCACGTAGTCGACGATGAAAACTTCAGTAGAAGATCTGTCTGTTCCGGAGATTTCGGAGATAATGAGCCGGATTTGGAGCGTGGTGCTGATTCGGAGACAAGTAAGAAATCGGATTGTCATTAAACCCAGTATAAATTCTTAATTTCAGTTGTGATCGTCGACGAGTTCGCTGAAGTATCCGACACTCTGAAACAGTTGGCCACTGCTTTCATTACTGCAATTCGTGATGCTGCGATACAGAAGAATCGTCCAATTTTCTCGTATGAGATGATTGGAATGGAATCGGTTAGTGGTGGAAATAGTTATTCTCTCAAATCGAGTTTACTTTTCAGATTTCGCAAAAAATGACGAATGAACTCGACAAGCGGTTCTGGAAAATCAAAGTCAGCGAGGCCAAGAACTTTGACGGAGCCTTCGATTAAACCTTCGTTTTCTTATTATATCCATCTCATAGTTAGCAATCTAGAGCTTCCCAAATTCTTTTTTTATCAATCAAATTCCATATGAGCATCGTTGTGCTGCCCAACTCGTCTATATGCACTGTCTCCAACGTATCAAGTTTTAAAATTCTGTTTTGTTTCCCATTTTTTGAAACCGACTCAAAATATCGGGTACGTGAATTCTTCAGATAGTCCCATACTCTTCATGGTCTCAATAAATACTGTTCAAGGAGACAGTTGGAATGCGCTTACAAGAAAAAAACAACAAAGAGTTAGGAATAATTTATGTTGTAACAATAATAATAATAATGAATGTGTGAGATGTCCCCCCTCTCATACACTACGACAGCTCTCTGACGACACATTATCACAGCGGAGAAGCTTCTTTGCAGCTTTTGCTTCATCTTCTTGCTTCCGAGTTACTCATATTTCAGGTGCACTCTCTCTTTTCTTATTTCCTCTGTCTATCTCTATATTTCCTTTTCCCCCATCATCCTCATCATCATCATTTTCTTGTCGAAACGACACGAATCACACATTTGATTGATTGACTTTTAACTTTCGTTTTAGTTTTTTTTTTCAGAAGAGTTCCCAATTATCACGCGTCTCCAGGTGCCCCAGTTTGCTTGTCTCCCCTCAGTATTTGTTCCTTTTACTCTCCTTTTACCTTCTCCAAATATTCTAGTAGTCATTCAGTCGTTTCAAATTGCTTATTCATTTCCATCCCCCACTTCCCACCTGCTTCCTCTTCTCCACTCTTTTTATGTTTGTTTTTGGGTGCTTTCGTAACTTGTGGAAGTTAAAGGGGGACTGCGCTATTCGAAATGAAAATTTCTTTTTACATGAATCGACGCAGAATTTAGGCTGGACAAAAAAATTCTCTTGAAGGTAGGTCAGAAAATTTGATTCAAGAGAGTTATGAGCTGTCAAAGTTGTCAAATCGCCCCTTTATGGTACACTTTTCCGTTGAATTTTTCATTGAATTTTTCCATGGTGCACGTGAAAAAATAATAAATTTCTAGTAAAAGCGTCATTCTTTTATATAAATATTGTTTTATTGGAGGAACTGAAAAATCTAAATATGTTTACTCGATATTTGACCTGTATGTAACCTTCTGAGAAACGCTTACCAGTTTGATTTACTGTGAGACTCCAGAGATTATGCAGTAGAGAGCATAAAATCTCGATTCTCTCAATTTTTTCGGTTTGCTTTTTTTCCCGAACTTTTTTATTCGATTGTGACCCACTAATTTGTATACAAAGGTCGATGAACTGAAAAACTGAAAACACGTGTCAGGAAAAAAAGCAAACCGAAAAATTGAGAGAATCGAGATTTTATGCTCTCTACTGCATAATCTCTGGAGTCTCACAGTAAATCAAACTGGTAAGCGTTTCTCAGAAGGTTACATACAGGTCAAATATCGAGTAAACATATTTAGATTTTTCAGTTCCTCCAATAAAACAATATTTATATAAAAGAATGACGCTTTTACTAGAAATTTATTATTTTTTCACGTGCACCATGGAAAAATTCAATGAAAAATTCAACGGAAAAGTGTACCATAAAGGGGCGATTTGACAACTTTGACAGCTCATAACTCTCTTGAATCAAATTTTCTGACCTACCTTCAAGAGAATTTTTTTGTCCAGCCTAAATTCTGCGTCGATTCATGTAAAAAGAAATTTTCATTTCGAATAGCGCAGTCCCCCTTTAAATAAGCAATAGGGAAGAAGTAATGTTGGATGGAAATTCTAGAAAATTAATAATTTTGAGTTTAAAATTTTTCATTGCTCGAATAGTTGTCTTGGTAGTTTTCCAGGATTTTCAGTGCTCATTCAAAAATCTTCTGCCTCAAAAATACGCATCAATTTCAACAGAAAAAGTGATTTTTGAGCTAACTTTGATAAAAACTGCAGTTTTTAAACCGTACTCCTCCTGACAAAATTTTTGGAAGTTTATAGCTGATGTTCAGAAAAATCTGTCATTTTAATTCGTATCGTCATTTTCAGTTTTCGGTGCTCTTATATAAAACATGTACAACACTGTGCAAAAAGATACGAACTTTGGCCCTTTTCGGTTGAAATTGTCCAACTTTGACAGTATGCCATAGCAAATCTGATTGTCACATCCAGTAGGTTTTTAAGGAATCATACAGATCAAAAGTAGAGAAATTACTTTCTCAATATGAATTTAACTTACTAGGAAGCGTTCGTACAGAAAAGTTGTCAACTACAAAAACGGAGTTCTACTCTTGGTCTGTTTGATCCCATAAAAAGTTATTTTGTGGGATAGTTAGTTTTACCATGACACACTCTCAAAGTTGGACATTTTCAACTGAAAAAGGCAAATCTTGTTATACTTTTGAGCGGTACTGTAAGACATGTATGCTTGCAAAGCTAGCATCGTTAGGATTCTGAATCCTTCTTCAAATTACTCCCAGTGTCCGAATGACCCAAGGTACCCCGAGTGAGCCTTATTTGTCTGGAGAAGTGGCATCATTCAACCATTCTGGTTTTGATTAAATTTCTGTAAAATGGTATTGAAAGTTTCATAGTTCATACTTCTTAATGAGAATCCTCTAGAATGTTAGCGTCAAACGATTACAAAACGATTGCAACTTTCTAAGGATCGCCCCTACAAAAATGTTGTCAACTACTAAAGTGTAGTTCTAGATGCAATCTAGATTCTCTACGAAAGTTGAAACTGTGTGACAATAAACGGTAGCTACTAGCTAGACACATTGTCAAAAATAGTAATTTTTTGCTGAAAACCTCATATTAGAACAAATTGTTTAGTTGATACTGTAATATGGAAATTTGGAGAATGCTCCTTGGGTTGGCCATAAAGAAGATGTAATAAACACAGAATCTCTGTATGAGAGAAAATGGGAGGTCCTGTATTTTGGTTAACTTTAAATAATAAGGAAGTTTAGAAACAGATTCAGAATCCTCAGAACCGCACGATCCAAGTCTCTTCATGGAATCTGCAAACCGTACAAAAATTAGCTGAAAATGGGGTGACTTTCCAGTCGGATGTTTTCAAAAACTTCGGTTTCAATGTTAATCACATATCGTCCTACTTGCAAATTGAATTTTTGATACATAGCTTCCCGGCCCGTTGCAAGTATGAACATCGTCATTATTCTTCGAATTTCTTCGATAACTTTCTGAAAATTTCAAAGAACTTATCTTCGCTTCGTTAACCTAGACAGCCTCGTCTTCTCAGACTGAGAAAAAGCAGCAGCAACCTATAATATAATATTCTGACCTCTCAACTCCCTCTTCTCTCTCTCAAATATTCCAATCCTTCCCCTTCTCCTTTCATCCGAAAAGCCGTTTTGTCCAGCTTCTGCTGCTGTGAAATGCAAAAAAGGTGTTTGTCTTCTGTCCCCTCATAGAGCCTTCAGTCAATTCACCCTCCCTTTCATGTCCAGGTAATACTTCTTCTTCTCTCCATTCTATTCCTTTTTTCCTTTCTCTTCTCCAGAGAACTTTTTCTTTTTTCGTTTCTCTCTCTCTCTCACTGTCGGCGTCTCTTTCTCTCTCGTTCTTCTCTGGAAGAGATAGAAGGCTAAAAGGCATCTTAGAAAGGGGATGAGAAGAAGAAGAAAACGGAGGAGGAGGGGCCATAGTTTAGAGGAGAAAACGGGGAGAAAGGCTCCTTCTTTTGCTCTTCTTTCCTTTTTTTTTCTTCCTCTCCGAGTCTTCGCATAACTATTAGCCACCCCATCATCACTCCGTTTTCTCAGCTTTTCATCTCCTCCTCTTTCTCATCTTTTTACGATTACTATTCACCAGATTAGCCGTCTAATTTCTTTTCAACTTTGATCTCGGTTTCTTGGGTTTTTTGGGGAGAATGGTCAGTTACGGTGAAAGGGATCCTTCTTGAAAATGACATTGATAACTAATTATTATGTTCTCTATCCCCGTTCCAATCCCTGCTTTCATGATTCTCATCTCTGTTATATAGTGAGGGACTTTACCTGGCCTCCGTTCAATTTTTCTGTACATCCAGTACCGATCAAAAAGTTATGAACTTTGGCCGTTGCTAGTTGAAATTGTCCACCTTTGAGGAAGTTACGGTATAACTGATTGTCCCATCAAGTAGGTTTTTAATGAATCATACAGAACAAAAGTAGAGCTTCATTTTTGTAATTGACAACATTTTTGTACAAGCATTACCTAGCAAGTTGCGTATGGACTCCATAAAATCGACCCATTTTATAGCGATTTTTGAGCTATCGTCCTAAAATGACCATAACTCTCTAGGGAGTATCCGTACAAAAAAATGGTCAACTACAAAAATGAAGCTCTACTTTTGATCTGTATAGTTCATTAAAATTCTACTCGATGGGACGATCAGTATTACCATGACACCTTCTCAAAGCTGGACAGTTTCAACCAAAAACGATACCTTTTTGACCGATGCTCTCTAAACGATTCAATAAAATAAAATAAACTTTAAGACTCCCAGACGCTGTCCTGCTTCACCCAATCAAAAAGAGTATATTTGTTGTGTAGATCAAATTATTTAAGTTTTCGAGATATTGTTTTTAGAAAAGGTTTTGAAGGGGAGAGATATCACCAAGAAGAGTACACAAAGACACGAGACACTGTAGATTTTCTGAGCTTAAACTAGAGTGGTTAACTTTTATGAGTCGTGTAGATCAAACCTTTATCTCTATTTTTGTAGTTGACAATTTTCTGAGAGCTCTTTCAGCTTTTGAGATACGAGCCACGGAGGCGACTGTAATAGAAACATGAAAAACGTTAGCTAAACCGTTATTTCTCAAAAACTTGGAAAGTTATCAAAACGTTGTCAATTGCAAAAATGTGTAGCGAGGTTTGGTTTATATAAATTCCCAAAAATTAGATAGCTGGGATTCGAAGTAACTTAGTGACAGACTCTCAAAGTTGGTAATTTCCAGTGATAAGATAAAATTCAGTTTTCTTTTCTTCCGCACTGATATATTCTGAGATCAGAAAGATTTTCCCATTATTCTCCATCATTTTCTCCGTCATCGCTTCCAGTTTTCCAACCAAACACCTCAATTTTTTCAGATGTGGTATCACCGTCTAACCACTCTTCTTCTAATAATCTCCATTATCCATTCAGTTCGTTCGAAACGAAAATTGAAAGAACAGGAAATCATTCAACGAATTCTGAAGGATTATGATTGGAGAGTGAGACCGAGGGGAATGAATGCAACGTGGCCAGGTACTGGAGGGATTCTGAAGGCGTCCTTCGATGACGTGCTTCAGAATACTTTAGAGGAGACAGACACTTGAAAAACATTTTTGTACTTAGAAGGAGCACCAGACGGAGGGTTCAAAAATTAGAAAAAGAGAGAAAATTTCAGACACGGGCGGTCCTGTTCTCGTGACAGTCAATATCTACCTCCGTTCAATATCCAAAATCGACGATGTCAACATGGAATACAGTGCTCAATTCACTTTCAGAGAGGAATGGACTGATCAACGACTGGCTTATGAGAGATATGAGGAATCTGGAGATACTGAGGTATGCAAGTCAGGGTGAGATAGCTCCTGCTTTTATGATCGCCTTGAGTTCAGCGGCGATCCAAAGGTCAGGGGTTCGATTCCTGGTAGCTACCAATTACTTTTTGTCTTTTTCTTTCTCCATCCCATTCACTATTTCCAAGTCTATTCAAAAGAATGAAAGGACCAATGCCATTTTTTGTGTGTGTCGCTAGTGAATGAAAGGAAAAGAGACAACCTTTTTGTCATTCTGAGATTTTAGTTAGTATGCTCTTAGGGTCTCTTCTCCTCCATCGTCTTCTACGACACAAAGTGGTGCTCTGAAAAGAAATGAAATAGAAGAAAGTAGGGGAGAGAATACAAATTGGATTTAAGGGATTTTGGAGAAGAAAAAGGGGTCAAAAGAAGTGGACAAAGAGAGAGAGAGTTGATAGAATAGAGAGAAGGGGAAATAGGTTGGGATTTGAAAAGTATTCGAAGTGCAAGGAGACTTTTATCTGGGTATGTAAGGGATCTGACACAAATGTGTGAAAATAAGGTGGCTTCAAAACTGAAAAAAAGTAATTTTCCCATTTCCAGGTTCCCCCATTCGTCGTTCTTGCCACATCTGAAAACGCGGACCAATCTCAACAAATCTGGATGCCCGACACATTTTTCCAGAATGAAAAGTAAGTTTTTTGAAGGATTTCGGAATGAAAAGTGCTCTATCGACAACAAGAAAAAGAAAGGAAACTTTAAACTCTTTTATCTCAAAAACTGAAATACCTACAAAGAATTAATCAACTAATAAAATGTAGAAAAGAAAATTTTATACATTTTTTCTGTTGACAACTTTTTGATAGCTACAGTCCAAGAGGAGATACGAGCGTTTAAAGTTGTAACTTGAAAAAAGAGACGCAGACAACGAGACACTCTCGTTGTCTGCGTCTCTCTCCTCTTTGTTATCAATGGAGCGCGCTTTTCACTATTACGAGTATACCATATGAAACTTTCATAACTTCCATTCATTCATTTTTTTTCTCTCTAACAAAACACATTTTCTGTCATTTTCTTTTTTCTTTTGCGTGTCAAAACCACATGTGCTAAACGCAGAAAAAAGATAGAATTTATGATTTCTTTTCTGTTTTTTTGCCGCTTTTTTCACACATTTTTGAGAAGGAAAGATGTCAAAAGAGAAAAATAATCAAATTTGTTTAGAGAAATTTTTGAGAAAAAGGATAAACAAAATCCGTTTATTTCCGGGGGAAACCAGATGCGATCGGGAGGATTTTTGGATTAGAAATCTAAAAATAAAGATGGATTATTTGAGGGATCTACAGTAATCCTGTCTATACATAAACTTTCAGAGAAGCTCGACGGCATTTGATCGATAAACCGAATGTGTTGATCAGGATTCACAAAAATGGGCAGATTTTGTATTCTGTTAGGTAAATCAGACTGACAAAAATGGTTTGGAGCCAAAAGAAATGGAACCAAAGACCCCTTGTACTTTGGGCATCCCTCTTATCCACTGAGCTATGATGTCGATCCGGGATCAGAAGATACGCAGCTGCGCAGGATAGCTCAGTGGATAACATGGTGATCAAGACGCAAAGAGTCTTTTGTTCAACTTTTCTAGCTTTATTTTATTTTATACATTTTTTGCATATCTTATTCTTCATTTCTAGATTATCCCTGGTCCTCTCCTGTCCAATGTCTCTCGAATTCTACCCACTTGATCGTCAGAACTGCCTGATCGATTTGGCTTCTTGTGAGTTCTCATCCAGATTTCCAGACGTATATATCATTTTCGAATATCTAGATGCGTACACAACACAAGACATCAAATACGAGTGGAAAAGCACAAAACCAATCCAACAGAAAGATGGTCTTCGGCAGTCACTTCCATCTTTTGAGTTACAGGACGTTGTGACGGATTATTGTACCTCTCTTACTAATACAGGTAACAGAGAAGCTGGTTTGGAAGTGTATTTGTCAAATTAACAATTACTGAATAGCCCTTGAAATTCTGCGTTTTATGAGCTAAAATTTTTTATTCTATCTGTATTCTGTCCAAAGTTATGAAGCGTCAAAGTTGAGTACTCGCGAAGATTGCGATCACTCTAGTTTGACCTGACGTAATTTTGCCTAGAATTGGACAAGGAATTCGGTTTTTATCTATAAATAACCGCGTTTTCAAGAGCTACAAAATGAACTATTTTTGTGCTTGACATCTTGCTTGAAAGCTTGTCTAATCCCGTCCGATCCCCCCTCATGTTCTAAATCGCTTTCTGTCTCTTGTTCAGGCGAATATTCATGTCTACGTACCCGTATGGTCCTCCGTCGAGAGTTCAGTTACTATCTACTTCAGGTGTCTTTTTTTGTCTCTTTTCGTCCATTTTTCTAACCTGTCCTCGTGTCCTTTTTCAGCTTTATATCCCAAGTTTTATGCTTGTTATTGTCTCATGGGTCTCATTTTGGTTGGATAAGGATTCGGTTCCAGCGAGAGTCACGTTGGGTCAGTTGGAATACTGTAGATCAAAAAAAAGATATTGATTGATTTTTAGGAGTAACTACACTTTTGACAATGACTACTCAAAGTTCTGGTATCAATGCGAAACTGCCACCCGTCAGTTACACAAAAGTAGGTTCAGAATCTTCCAGAATTTTGAAAATTTTAAATTTTCTCTTAGGCTATCGATGTATGGATTGGAGTATGTCTTGCGTTCATTTTCGGAGCACTTTTGGAGTTTGCATTAGTGAATTATGCGGCGAGGAAGGATATGACACAAGTCTCGCAGCGAATCGTAAGTTTTGTTATTCAATCTTTTATATCTCAAAAAGTAAAAGAGATACCAAAAAGTGTTCAACTGATAAAATATAGAAAATGAAATTCGCTACGTTTTGTCAGTTGAAAGTTTGTCGATAACTGGAAAACCAACGGAGATACGAGCCCTCAAAGTTAGGACGTAAAAACAAGAGACGTAGACAGCGAGACACTCTCGTTGTCTGCATATCTCCTTTCTCGTGTATCATTGAGTGAAAAATAGAAAAATAACTAAATAACCAACACACCGCGCATACAATTTCTTAAAAATTTCAGAGACAAATGAAACAACTACCAACTGATGGGTACCGCCCATTATCTTCCTCACAAGGACGGTCTTCATTTTGCTGTCGAATTTTCGTAAGGAGATACAAGGAAAGATCAAAACGAATCGATGTGGTTTCGAGATTGGTGAGTTTTCCCTTGGTTTCTGGATGACTTGCCAGTGCGCCAAAGGCACCCCCGATCCAGTTTTCCTTCGCACTTTTCTGTTTCTCTCCACTTTCTTATCGGCACTCTTTCCCTCATTCCGTCGTGCCGTCGATAGCTCAGTTGGTAGAGCGGAGGACTGTAGAGTCAGTGGGTATCCTTAGGTCGCTGGTTCGAATCCGGCTCGACGGATTTCTTTTCTTTTTCGTTCCTGTTTTGAATAAAATCTTTATTGTTTTCAGGTCTTCCCAATCGGCTACGCGTGCTTCAATGGTACCCTCGCCCGTATCTTTTCTATAACCTAATGTCTTTTCTTTCAGTGCTTTATTGGGCCGTCTACCTCATGTGAAACCTGAATGCGTGTTGTTTACCTTATGTCAAACTTTCTGTGTATTCTAATTGCTCTTTTTCTATTTCTGTGCCTTTTTCCCCCGATGTTTCTGTCTTTTGCTCGCGTGCGAATCGACCAAATGTTCTTGTCGATCATTTTTAGGTGAATACAGTTGTGCACGGGTTGTATTGCGTCTTCGCAGAGAATACAGGTGAGTCTGGGTAGATTATCTCATTTATCTGAAAATCTCGAAACTTTTGAAAGAAATTTTCAACTAACAGATTGAAGAAAAATATATTATCTTCATATTGTTAGATGAAAACTTTTTGATATAAGCAACACTAGAAAAGTTATGAACATTTAAAGATAGACGTTCGAAAAAGGGAGATGATAGACGCAGACAACGAGACTGTCTAGCTGTCTGCCTCTCTCTTTTATCATGGGAGCGTACTTGCATTCCAATCACTTTACAAATACAAATCCAAATTTTTCAGTTATTATCTCATTCAACTCTATATTCCGTGTATTATGCTTGTCGTCGTCTCATGGGTCTCGTTTTGGCTTGATAAGGTGAGTGATCTCAACATCTACAGTAACCATATGCTATTTTCAGGATGCTGTACCAGCTCGTGTATCACTGGGAGTCACCACTTTGCTGACAATGACCACTCAAGCGAGTGGTATCAATTCGAAACTTCCACCGGTTTCTTATATTAAGGTGAGTTGGGAGGGGTGTAATCGGATTCCATGCTGGTCTATTTGTGGATATGTTATAGAAACAGTCAAAGGCTACATTTTTGTAGTTGACCACTTTGAAAAGCGTATATTTCAAGACCCTGAAAAGCTATCAAAAATTGTCAACTACAGAAATGAAGATCTAGATTTGATCTACATGACACACAATCTTAAAACTACCGTATTTCCCAGGCTGTTGATGTTTGGATTGGAGTGTGTCTCGCATTCATTTTCGGAGCACTTTTAGAATACGCAGTCGTCAATTATTATGGAAGAAAGGAGTTTTTGAGGAAGGTGAGAAATATGAGTTTTCAGAAAGGGGAAAATAACACGCAATTAGTATATGGTGTCAAATTTCAAAGGGAAAGCATCTAGAGCCAATTAGCACACCTTAATGCGTCACGGGGTTTCCAAAGGATTTCGGTGGAGCGCAGTTGAGATATTGAAAAAGTTAAATTTCCAGGAAAAGAAAAAGAAGACACGAATTGATGACTGCGTGTGTCCATCGGATCGTCCCCCACTACGTCTCGATTTATCAGCGTATCGAGGTGTGAGGAAGCTTCCGATTGTGAAGAGGTATAAGGGGTTTTGAATTTTTGATTTTTGGTAGTGTTTTCATTGAACTTTGGAATCCGAATCCGGAAGTTGGGAGTTGAAAACTAGCTAATTTTCAGCAGCCCTGTCTGTTAGTGACCTTTCTCTGGAAACGATTAACGCTACCGCTTTTCAGAACTGCCCAAAATACAAGTAACCCCTAAATTAGAACTGATACAAACGAGAACTTTCCAATCTATTAGCACGGAACGCTTATTGCAACCGCGCTCTACCGAAATCAAAGAAAATTGTGTGTGAAATCGAGAGACGCAGAGAAAATGTAACATTCTTATGGGTGTTTCGGTAGAGCGCAGTTGCAAGAACTGCGCCGAGCGAATAGCTCTGAGAACATCAAAACCACGCCTAATCATCCTTCTCTCGGCTCTGATTAGTACCAGTTCTGATATGGGCGGTCTGATTAGGAACAGCAACAAAAGATTCAACGCAGCGCGACATGAAACAAAATATTTGAGAAAAATGACCTACTCACTATTAGTTGAAAAATTGAAACTCCGTATCATATGCCTACGACGACGCAGCGAATTGAATTCGCAGCCATTTCCTAGTGGAGTGCGATTGCAAAGAAGTGCATAAACTGTATTTTTAAAAGCATAATTTTTGAAAATTCAACTTGAATTCCAGGATTCCTTATCTCGAAAGTAATTATTTTTTTCAGGATAAGCGAACTCTTATCCGCCAATATCGACATATCTCGGAGGGTTGATTTGATGTCCCGACTGACATTCCCACTTACATTTTTCTCATTTTTAAGTGAGTACATCCGCAGAGAATCTCTTTCAGAAAATCAATCGATATTTTTCAGTATTCTACTACCAAGCCTATGTGAAACAAAGCCGTGATCCGTGATTGATGACATCTCTCTTTTAATATTTTATTCTTGTTTTATTTTTGTAATATTTTAAATATTAAAACCCATGACAACTCTTCATTTTTTGTAAATATCAGATTTCTTCTTGTGAAATAATTGTTGATTGGATTTATATTTTTTGGTGCCGAATAAATATAGGTACCTTATTCTGTCACACATTTATTTTTTTCGAGATCAATACGAAGTTTAAAAATCAAATTCTGGTGCACCTGGAGACATCGGGAACAGAAACTGTAAAAATGTTTAACCAATCAGCTATAGACTCTGTAATCCTATGGTCAAAAAAAGCTAAACTAGACTTGAACAATAGTAAAACCGAATGTATTACTCTAGGTAATAGAAGAGCTATGAATACCTACACTATAGAAGGTAATATTATTTGTCAGAAAACGTTAATTAGAGATCTTGGATTCCTGATAAGCCCCAAACTTGACTTCAGTGATCATTGGCACAAGGCCACCAACTCAGCTAAATTCCTTGTCTCCAAAATATTTACGAGCTACAGTAGTAACGATTCTAAAATCATGACCCTTTTGTATAAAACTTTCATAAGACCAGTTCTAGAGTACGGTACAGAAGTAAGTAGCCCGTACAAAAAATGCGATATCAGGGCAATTGAATCTATTCAAAATTCGTTCACACGCCGCCTCCTCAGCAGACAGATCGGGAGGTATCTTACTCCGTCTGACCCGGACTATTTATCAGCCAATCAACGAAACGCCAAGTATGGTCTCGCTTCTCTGGAGCAACGCAGACAAACAACAGACTACAAAATGATTCTCAAAATGCAGCTAGGCAAAATTGATATTAACATTGATGACTTCTTCACGACCAACACATTCACTAAAACACGCAGTAACAACACATTCCTCTGGAAAGCAGGTAAAACTAAAACTAGGCGCAACTTCTTTATTCACCGCACACTTAGCCGCATTTCCGTCAGCTCTGACCGACCGTCTACCTCATTGCACTCTTTACCTAATTGATCAAACCTCTTTCTTATATTATGTTAGACATTTAACATCCCGATTTACCCTCACTGACGCTTATACGCTTATACTCTTGATATTTCTATTTTCTTTTCTTTTCTTTCTTGCACGATACTTGCGATCGTATTCTATAAATAAATAAATAAATAAACATTTATTTCAATTCCAGCGTAAAAACCTGAACAAAATTTTCGAAATTTATTTATAAAAATGGAAAAATAATATAGAAATGTGTCCCGATGACAAAGAGTACCAGTCAAAAAGCTATGAACTTTGGCCGTTTTCAGCTGAAATTGTCCAACTTTCAGAGTGTGTCACGGTAATTCTCAAATTTTTCAATTTCTCCCAATTTCAGTGCAAAATAGTACGATTTTTGAGCTGTCGTTTTAAAATGACCAACTAGGGAACTAGCTAACTAGGGAATCTAACTAACTACTCGGCAAGTGTCGCCAAGTCTAGGCCAAAGTCCTCGCCTCCACAAGTCTAGGAGAAGGCTGCCACAAGTCTTGGCCAAACTTTGCGCCTGCCACCGCGTTGAGAGACTGGTTGCCAAGTCTTGGCCAAAGTTTGAATATTGATTTTTTTATCATTCAAACTCTTTATTAATTATTCGATTTTTATCACCTTTCGCTTATTTTCAGTCTCTTTCGAATGTCTTTTACCCTATTTGAGTTTTTCTAACTGATTATATTTCACTACCGTATTCAGGAAAAATGAAAAGGACGGCAAAAGAAAAATTTGATTTAGAAAAGGAACGATTGGAGAGAAGAAAGGTTCAAAACAGAAGAAAAACACGTGAGTGTTAAGAAAGAAATTCGGAGAAAATAAATGTTTTTAAAGAAGAAATTCTCGATAGTGCTCTTATTGGAAAAAGAAGAGAAATCGGAGAGTTCGAGAACAGGATATCAAACAATGCCGCTGTAGAAAACAATTCTGAAATTTTGGAACCGATGAGCTCAGAAATGATCGACTTTAACTATGAACCACAACCGTCTGTTCTACAATTTCATGGTAGGTTATTACCTTTTCTTCTTACCTCCGAGGAATTGTCGAAAATAAGTATTATTCAGAGTTCAAATCTTCTACTCGCGCGACAACAATGATTAATTCGATTGAGGAACCCGACGATTTCGGTGAGAAAAAAAGTAGATTTAACTGTTCAAACTTTTCAGGTTTGAACGACGCGATCGAATACGTTGCATCCGTATTTTTGAAGAACAACATTTCACATAACATAGGGAAAGATATTTTCTCAGTGTCCACGTTGCTGAGTATATACCCATCCATCAAAGTAGGTAGTTGAGAAAAATAACAATGTGGAACCGTTCTACTTTCAGTTGCATCACATCTCTCGTACAATTGAGCAATGGGGCGATCATGAAAAACGGATCTACTCATTTTGTGCAATGTGTAGCCAAAGTCTCACGGAAAACCAGAGGTGCCGTAATGTTGAATGTACTCGATTCTTGATGTCTCAGTGTAACGTTTCTGGAACAAAAACGATCGTCACTTTCTCATTGCGTAAGCAGTTACAAACATTATTAGATAATAATGTATTTCGTCTGGAACTGTCGGTAATTTCCCGTCTAAAAAGTGAAATCTATACATATTTGTAACAGAACGATGGACCTGTATCGCTGTGTTCTCGACTAAAAGACACTCCAAAATATAAAATGAAGAAAGACGAGATGAAAAAAGTTAATCCAGGAGTTATCACTTTGTTGATGACAATGAATACTGACGGATTTAGGAAAAGAGGAAGTAAAAGGTACTCCAAATCATGATGTAACTGTTTTATCTATTGACTTTTAGGGGAGAATTCAGGCCACTGTTTCTTGCAGTTCATGAAATTTCGAAAGGAACAGGACGATATAGGGAATACAGACCAGAATTCGTTATGTTGTCTGCCATGCTCCAATCATGTCCGAAGCTGAAACATGAAGACTTTCATTCTGTTTTTCAACGAATGTTTCTGGAAATCGAGAATATTCGAAAATCGCCATTAGAAGTTACGATTGGAGAAACAAAGTTTAATGTTATTGTAGATTTGTTTCAAAGCGTTTTAGACTTAGATGTATGTTGGTCGTTTTCATTTTTTACTCTGAAATCAATTCAATGAATTTTTAGGCGTCACGTAAGATTCACGGACTGCCTGTCTGGCTGTCGTTCAACTCTTGCTCCCGCTGTACGGTAGACTTACTTACTTAGTCGATCCGTTCTTCGCTCATTGGGTGTGGGCGCGGATCACAGCTATCCATTTGTTTCGATCTTTTGCGATTGTGCTCCAAGGTTCTATCGTTTGATTTCCTTGTCGCACTGAGATTTCTTTTCTCAAGGAGTCAGCCCATCTCATTGGCGGTCTCCCTACTGGTCTTTTCTCATTTCTGGGTATCCATTCTTGTAGCAACGTTGTCCACCGATTATCGTTTCTTCTCATAACATGTCCAGCCCATCCTAACTTTCGTTTCGTTATAAAGACGAGAGGGTCTTTCACTTGGGATAGTTTCCTTATGTCTTCTCTGTGAAGGTTCTTCTCTCGTTGTTCTGTGAGGGTGATTCCGACGAGTTTCCTTTCAAGTGCGGCATGTGTGATTCTTACTCGTTCGGATAGGGCTTTTGTGAACGTCCATGTTTCTGATCCGTATGTCAACGCTGGGAGGACCGTGGTGTCGAATAGTTGGGCTCGGGTCTTTGGGCACGATAAGGCATCTGTAGTGGTTTTGATGTTGTTGAATGCCGCCCATGCAGCTCTTCGTCTTCTGTGTATTTCTGGCTCGAGGTCGTTTTTCGTGTTGAGGAGTCTTCCCAAATAAACATATTCCTCAACATCTTCAATTGTGGTTGTGGTGTTATTGTTTCTGATGGATATTTGGTGACTTGACGCGAATTTGTTTCTTAACACTTTGGTTTTACTCGCATTGATTTCCAGACCGACTGTTTCACAACTGTTTACTAGCTCTTGTAGCATTTTCTCCGCTGTTTGTGGAGTCTTCGAGATGAGAATGATGTCGTCGGCGAATCGTAGGTGTGTTAGGTTTCTACCGTTTATTCTGATCCCGGGGAGTTATCGTAGTCTTCTTCGTCTCCTTTCAGTTGTGACCATGACATACGACTAAAAGCTGATTCGAGACAAGCAGAGAACAGATTTGGTGATATAGGGTCTCCTTGTCTGACTCCTCTGGTAATGGGGATGTTGACTGGGTTGTAGAATGGAGTGATTGTAGTGGAGCAATCTTTGTAACATTCTTTCAGTAGTTTCACATATCCCGAGTCTATCCCTTGGGTCTTCAAGCTTTCCCATAAAGCCGCAGGTTCGATTGTGTCGAATGCCTTTTTGAAGTCGATGAACACCATGGTGATTGGGATTTGGTATTCTCGACCCACTTCCATCAATCTTTGCACAGAATGGATGTGGTCAATCGTAGAGAAGGATCTTCTGAATCCTGCTTGTTCGACCGGTTGTACTTCTTCCAATGATTTCCGGATTCGATTCAGAATACTTTTCGTGAAGACTTTGTATAGAACTGGAAGCAGGCAAATCGGCCGATAGTTTTCCAGATTTTGTTTGTCACCTTTCTTGAAAATTAAAGTTGTTTTCGAAGATTTCCACTTCGTTGGAACTTTTCCTTCTTTCAGGTACCGTGAGAATCTTTCTGCTAGGAGTTTATGGACAGTTGAGTGACTATTTTTTAAGAAGTCTGCTGTTATTTTGTCTTCTCCAGCTGCTTTCCCGTTATGGAATGAGTTCAGGGTGTGTTGAATCTCTTCTGGAAGGAATGCAGGTAACGTTTCCGTTTGTTGAAAGAGAGTGGTTGTAACGCTCGGCTTTTTGGTTGCAAACAGGTTTGAGTAGAACCGTCTCACTTCGATTTCCATTTTTTCTCGAGACGTGAGTTTTTCTCCTGTCTCTCCTGATATCAAGCACGGAATGTATGATTGGTATTCTTTTATGTCCCTTGCAACCTTCTTCAGACTCTTTTTCTGGTTCGCAGCATTCAGAAGTCTATCTTTCGTGAAATTTTCATGGTCTTTTTTCACTGCTCGCCTACATTCTTTGGACAGGGTCTTGAAGTTGGGGTCTGATCTATCAGTGCATCTTCTTTTTGTCAGTAGCAGTCTTGTATTGTCCGTCAATCGATTTCTAGAATGGTTACTCGGCATTGTGATTGCAGTATCTTGGGCGTTTTTCAGGACTCGTACAAGAATATCGTACTCTTTATCGATATCTTGGTCATTGCAACAGTCTAGATTTTCCGTTACAAGCAGAGCTGTTGTGGGATCCAGGATTCTTCTAGGTGGCTTTCTCCTTTTTACTTGTTCAAATTTCGATTGTTTTGCGTTTATGTAGACATTCGCTCGTAGCAGACGGTGGTCGCTGCCGTTTGTGAATGAAGGAACGACTGATACGTCGGTGACGTATTTCCCGTTTGCAAGAATGTGGTCTAACTCGTGCCTATGTTGCTTGTCAGGGCTGATGTGGGTCCATCGTCGGTGAATCGGCTTCATAAACTGAGAATTCATGTGTGTAACTCTATTGGTCTCGCAGAAAGTGGCAAGCCTTTCTCCACTGTCGTTTCTGTTTTCCATATAATGGGGACCAATATATACTTCGTTTCCTTTTCTTTGACCGATTCTGGCATTGAAGTCACCGATGATCAGTTTATATCTGGCTTTGCATGAATTGTACACGTCTTGTAGATTTTCATAAAAGTTCGAGTGTTCTTCTTCTTCGTATTCTGCGGTGGGAGCATAGACTTGAATGATCGTGCATTGACTTTTATTGATTTTCAGAGTGAGGTATCCGATACGATGGTTCACTATCTTTATTTCTTTTATCTTTGGCATAAGTGACTTGTTGATAATAAACCCTACTCCTCCTGATACAGAGGAGTCGTTCCGTTTTCCCAGTATCACGCCGGTTCCGTCCCGATTCGTTAGATGCACTTCTGTGGGTCTTTTTGTTTCCGAGAGACCAATGATGTCATAGTTAATGCGTTTTGTCTCTTCAAGGAGTTCTGAGAGTCTGTTGTCTGAGGCGACAGACCTGCAGTTGTACGTGCAAATTCTGAGGTCGGTTTTTCTGGTTTTTGGTCGGGTTAACTGTGTCCGTTTCGTATGGTAGACGTCCGAAACTCCGAGATTAGATCGCCTCTCTCGACGTGCTACTGCATCTACCGTAACAGTAGCAGAGGCCGAGTGCGGAGGACTGAGGCAGTTTGTGGTGCTGTTTTGAGCGGATTGGGTGTCTCTGGTTACTTTACTATGGTCTGCTAAACCAATGCTAAAGCCGCCCGGTCACGGAGAGTATTCGACGCTTCCTCTGACCTGCGTGAGACGATGTACTTATTGGCCAGATGTTACACTCCCGGTGTGACGAATTCGCCGGGTTTGTAGAAGTGTAACATCTGTTGATCTTCTTCGCCGCGAAGAGGCTCAGTACAGAAGAAGAAGCTGAAACATGAAGACTTTCATTCTGTTTTTCAACGAATGTTTCTGGAAATCGAGAATATTCGAAAATCGCCATTAGAAGTTACGATTGGAGAAACAAAGTTTAATGTTATTGTAGATTTGTTTCAAAGCGTTTTAGACTTAGATGTATGTTGGTCGTTTTCATTTTTTACTCTGAAATCAATTCAATGAATTTTTAGGCGTCACGTAAGATTCACGGACTGCCTGTCTGGCTGTCGTTCAACTCTTGCTCCCGCTGTACGGTAGAAGGAACATCAATCAAACTGATAAAAGGAAGAAAGATTTCATGGTATCCAAAAGAAGATGTACTTAACTACGACGAAACACTGATCCCCAACAGTAAGTCCTTTTTAGTAGTTTTTCTCTAAAATTTGTTTTAGAATTACTGCAAACTGGATTGCCTCCTCCATGGGAAGATGGATACGATGGACTACATCTATTATATGAAGGTACATCTAGAGACCTTTTGAAAGATGTTCTTGGAAAAGGAATGAAATCCGGTTACTGTTTGGATCCGATGGAGAGGAAAGTATGGGCAGTAAGTTGTTTGAAAAAGGAAACTCTCTGTCAGCCGAAGCAGTCAGGTACACGGTTCTCTCGGGGATGGGAAGTCAGAGTCCTTTTCTCTGTCAGCGGAAGCAGTCAGGTACACGGTTCTCTCGGGGACGGGGAGTCAGAGTCCTTTTCTCTGTCATCCGAAGAAGTCAGGTACACGGTTCTCTCGGGGATGGGGGAGTTAGAGTCCTTTTCTCTGTCATCCGAAGAAGTCAGGTACACGGTTCTCTCGGGGATGGGAATTCAGAGTCCTTTTCTCTGTCATCCGAAGAAGTCAGGTACACGGTTCTCTCGGGGATGGGGAGTCAGAGTCCTTTTCTCTGTCATCCGAAGAAGTCAGGTACACGGTTCTCTCGGGGATGGGGAGTCAGAGTCCTTTTCTCTGTCAGCGGAAGCAGTCAGGTACACGGTTCTCTCGGGGATGGGAAGTCAGAGTCCTTTTCTCTGTCAGCGGAAGCAGTCAGGTACACGGTTCTCTCGGGGATGGGGGAGTTAGAGTCCTTTTCTCTGTCATCCGAAAAAGTCAGGTACACGGTTCTCTCGGGGATGGGAAGTCAGAGTCCTTTTCTCTGTCATCCGAAGAAGTCAGGTACACGGTTCTCTCGGGGATGGGAAGTCAGAGTCCTTTTCTCTGTCAGCGGAAGCAGTCAGGTACACGGTTCTCTCGGGGATGGGGGAGTTAGAGTCCTTTTCTCTGTCATCCGTAGAAGTCAGGTACACGGTTCTCTCGGGGATGGGGGAGTTAGAGTCCTTTTCTCTGTCATCCGAAGAAGTCAGGTACACGGTTCTCTCGGGGATGGGAATTCAGAGTCCTTTTCTCTGTCATCCGAAGAAGTCAGGTACACGGTTCTCTCGGGGATGGGAATTCAGAGTCCTTTTCTCTGTCATCCGAAGAAGTCAGGTACACGGTTCTCTCGGGGATGGGGGAGTTAGAGTCCTTTTCTCTGTCAGCCGAAGAAGTCAGGTACACGGTTCTCTCGGGGATGGGAATTCAGAGTCCTTTTCTCTGTCATCCGTAGAAGTCAGGTACACGGTTCTCTCGGGGATGGGGGAGTTAGAGTCCTTTTCTCTGTCAGCCGAAGAAGTCAGGTACACGGTTCTCTCGGGGATGGGAATTCAGAGTCCTTTTCTCTGTCATCCGAAGAAGTCAGGTACACGGTTCTCTCGGGGATGGGAAGTCAGAGTCCTTTTCTCTGTCAGCGGAAGCAGTCAGGTACACGGTTCTCTCGGGGATGGGGAGTCAGAGTCCTTTTCTCTGTCATCCGAAGAAGTCAGGTACACGGTTCTCTCGGGGATGGGGGAGTTAGAGTCCTTTTCTCTGTCATCCGAAGAAGTCAGGTACACGGTTCTCTCGGGGATGGGAATTCAGAGTCCTTTTCTCTGTCATCCGAAGAAGTCAGGTACACGGTTCTCTCGGGGATGGGGGAGTTAGAGTCCTTTTCTCTGTCAGCCGAAGAAGTCAGGTACACGGTTCTCTCGGGGATGGGAATTCAGAGTCCTTTTCTCTGTCATCCGAAGAAGTCAGGTACACGGTTCTCTCGGGGATGGGGGAGTTAGAGTCCTTTTCTCTGTCATCCGTAGAAGTCAGGTACACGGTTCTCTCGGGGATGGGGGAGTTAGAGTCCTTTTCTCTGTCATCCGAAGAAGTCAGGTACACGGTTCTCTCGGGGATGGGGGAGTTAGAGTCCTTTTCTCTGTCATCCGTAGAAGTCAGGTACACGGTTCTCTCGGGGATGGGGGAGTTAGAGTCCTTTTCTCTGTCATCCGAAGAAGTCAGGTACACGGTTCTCTCGGGGATGGGAATTCAGAGTCCTTTTCTCTGTCATCCGAAGAAGTCAGGTACACGGTTCTCTCGGGGATGGGAATTCAGAGTCCTTTTCTCTGTCATCCGAAGAAGTCAGGTACACGGTTCTCTCGGGGATGGGGGAGTTAGAGTCCTTTTCTCTGTCAGCCGAAGAAGTCAGGTACACGGTTCTCTCGGGGATGGGAATTCAGAGTCCTTTTCTCTGTCATCCGTAGAAGTCAGGTACACGGTTCTCTCGGGGATGGGGGAGTTAGAGTCCTTTTCTCTGTCAGCCGAAGAAGTCAGGTACACGGTTCTCTCGGGGATGGGAATTCAGAGTCCTTTTCTCTGTCATCCGAAGAAGTCAGGTACACGGTTCTCTCGGGGATGGGAAGTCAGAGTCCTTTTCTCTGTCAGCGGAAGCAGTCAGGTACACGGTTCTCTCGGGGATGGGGAGTCAGAGTCCTTTTCTCTGTCATCCGAAGAAGTCAGGTACACGGTTCTCTCGGGGATGGGGGAGTTAGAGTCCTTTTCTCTGTCATCCGAAGAAGTCAGGTACACGGTTCTCTCGGGGATGGGAATTCAGAGTCCTTTTCTCTGTCATCCGAAGAAGTCAGGTACACGGTTCTCTCGGGGATGGGGGAGTTAGAGTCCTTTTCTCTGTCAGCCGAAGAAGTCAGGTACACGGTTCTCTCGGGGATGGGAATTCAGAGTCCTTTTCTCTGTCATCCGAAGAAGTCAGGTACACGGTTCTCTCGGGGATGGGGGAGTTAGAGTCCTTTTCTCTGTCATCCGTAGAAGTCAGGTACACGGTTCTCTCGGGGATGGGGGAGTTAGAGTCCTTTTCTCTGTCATCCGAAGAAGTCAGGTACACGGTTCTCTCGGGGATGGGGGAGTCAGAGCCCTTTTCTCTGTCATCCGAAGAAGTCAGGTACACGGTTCTCTCGGGGATGGGGAGTCAGAGTCCTTTTCTCTGTCATCCGAAGAAGTCAGGTACACGGTTCTCTCGGGGATGGGGGAGTTAGAGTCCTTTTCTCTGTCATCCGAAGAAGTCAGGTACACGGTTCTCTCGGGGATGGGGAGTCAGAGTCCTTTTCTCTGTCATCCGAAGAAGTCAGGTACACGGTTCTCTCGGGGATGGGGGAGTTAGAGTCCTTTTCTCTGTCATCCGAAGAAGTCAGGTACACGGTTCTCTCGGGGATGGGGGAGTTAGAGTCCTTTTCTCTGTCATCCGAAGAAGTCAGGTACACGGTTCTCTCGGGGATGGGAATTCAGAGTCCTTTTCTCTGTCAGCCGAAGAAGTCAGGTACACGGTTCTCTCGGGGATGGGGAGTCAGAGTCCTTTTCTCTGTCATCCGAAGAAGTCAGGTACACGGTTCTCTCGGGGATGGGAATTCAGAGTCCTTTTCTCTGTCATCCGAAGAAGTCAGGTACACGGTTCTCTCGGGGATGGGGAGTCAGAGTCCTTTTCTCTGTCATCCGAAGAAGTCAGGTACACGGTTCTCTCGGGGATGGGGAGTCAGAGTCCTTTTCTCTGTCAGCGGAAGCAGTCAGGTACACGGTTCTCTCGGGGATGGGGAGTCAGAGTCCTTTTCTCTGTCATCCGAAGAAGTCAGGTACACGGTTCTCTCGGGGATGGGGGAGTTAGAGTCCTTTTCTCTGTCAGCCGAAGAAGTCAGGTACACGGTTCTCTCGGGGATGGGAATTCAGAGTCCTTTTCTCTGTCATCCGAAGAAGTCAGGTACACGGTTCTCTCGGGGATGGGAATTCAGAGTCCTTTTCTCTGTCAGCCGAAGAAGTCAGGTACACGGTTCTCTCGGGGATGGGGAGTCAGAGTCCTTTTCTCTGTCATCCGAAGAAGTCAGGTACACGGTTCTCTCGGGGATGGGAATTCAGAGTCCTTTTCTCTGTCATCCGAAGAAGTCAGGTACACGGTTCTCTCGGGGATGGGGAGTCAGAGTCCTTTTCTCTGTCATCCGAAGAAGTCAGGTACACGGTTCTCTCGGGGATGGGGAGTCAGAGTCCTTTTCTCTGTCATCCGAAGAAGTCAGGTACACGGTTCTCTCGGGGATGGGGGAGTTAGAGTCCTTTTCTCTGTCATCCGAAGAAGTCAGGTACACGGTTCTCTCGGGGATGGGGAGTCAGAGTCCTTTTCTCTGTCATCCGAAGAAGTCAGGTACACGGTTCTCTCGGGGATGGGGGAGTTAGAGTCCTTTTCTCTGTCATCCGAAGAAGTCAGGTACACGGTTCTCTCGGGGATGGGAATTCAGAGTCCTTTTCTCTGTCATCCGAAGAAGTCAGGTACACGGTTCTCTCGGGGATGGGAATTCAGAGTCCTTTTCTCTGTCAGCCGAAGAAGTCAGGTACACGGTTCTCTCGGGGATGGGGAGTCAGAGTCCTTTTCTCTGTCATCCGAAGAAGTCAGGTACACGGTTCTCTCGGGGATGGGGGAGTTAGAGTCCTTTTCTCTGTCATCCGAAGAAGTCAGGTACACGGTTCTCTCGGGGATGGGGAGTCAGAGTCCTTTTCTCTGTCATCCGAAGAAGTCAGGTACACGGTTCTCTCGGGGATGGGGGAGTTAGAGTCCTTTTCTCTGTCATCCGAAGAAGTCAGGTACACGGTTCTCTCGGGGATGGGAATTCAGAGTCCTTTTCTCTGTCATCCGAAGAAGTCAGGTACACGGTTCTCTCGGGGATGGGGAGTCAGAGTCCTTTTCTCTGTCATCCGAAGAAGTCAGGTACACGGTTCTCTCGGGGATGGGGGAGTTAGAGTCCTTTTCTCTGTCATCCGAAGAAGTCAGGTACACGGTTCTCTCGGGGATGGGGCTGAAGGGTCCGCAGGTACTAAGGGCAAAACCTACGTCTGAAAGAGCTAACCATTGCAGAGTGCGATCTTATGTTTCGTTGAATCCAGATAAATCGATTATTCTTCCCAAACTACAGGTTCGACTCCAATCATATTTTTGAAGTAGTATCCATCTCTTATTTGCACTGAAAACAAACACATATTGATCTGGAACAAGGGAAAAGAATGAAATCATCTTTGTGATGAGTTCGAAAACTAACTTCCACTAGGATTAGAATGCTCCACTTGGGATAGAATTCTCATGTGTTTTTGATTGAGAGGATGAGCAGGAACTGAAATATAAAAGACAAAATTCAACTATTAAATCCCCCAAACTCACTGTTTGGGCTTTCCGTTAAAATAAATATCTAGTAATTCTAGTCGAGGAATTGAATAGAAATGTGAAACTGACGCGTGTCACTGAATCTACCGTCTTTTATATGCATTTCTGATCAAAACATCCTGGTTTACTTTCTTAGGTCACGTGTTTTATATTTTCTATTTCTCGGAAAAGATTACGTGAAATTGTTATTTTTCAAAAAAAAAATGCTAAAAATCTTTACTAAAACGTGAGCTTGGTGTATTCAGGATAGAAGTCTACCAATTTTTGATATTTTCGATACACTTCGACATTTTGACTCGCTCCTTATCAAGTTGTTTTCTGTTTTTCTAACATTTCCCAGCATACAGTTACTACAACATATCTCTCTATCATCTCTCTCGTCTTCTATTCACCATCTGTCCTTTTATTATCTCGAGTCAACACTGCAGCATTCAGAAGACCTCCCACTCAATACGGTCTATAGATTTTCGTATTTCTTTGTTAGATTTTCTTCATGCTCAGCATTATTACTCTTTTGTTAAAGTATTGCTCGGCAATACTTTTTGATGGGCAACGGTTCACGGTGCTTCCTTTTTTCGAATGGAAGAAAAATAAGTTTTCTCTTCAAAAATTGCCATTTGTTGTTAGAAAACTTGTGTTTGAAATGATGGACCAAGCAGAGCGGTAATACATTCCAATACACGTTTCCTTTACCCAGTTTATTCAGATTCAATATGAGTCTCACCTCAAAGCGGATGGAAGTCGATGCCCATTGTGCTAGAACTCGATTATATTTCCCTATTATCGTTTTTGTTGATAGCTGTTCAAAAATTCTTTTGAGGGAAATCAAAGAGTTTGAACTGCTTTGCACAATAACTGCTCGGCAAGTGTCGCCAAGTCTAGCACGAGCCTCTCACAAGTCTAGGCGCACATCTCCCACAAGTGTTACGTAAAAGCAGGCCAAGACTTGTGGGAGGCTTGTGGGAGACTGGTGGGAGGCTTGGTGAAAGCGCGGTCCAGGCTCTGGCATTGCTTCTTTTTTATTTTCTCCTGTTTTGCTCGAATATAATTCATTGAAAATATCCCGTTTTTGGGAGTTTTGAATACAATTTCATTTAATTCTAACCCGGGAGGATTCAAACCCGCGTCTACTGGAGTAACCCCCAGCCCGGATAAGTATAGACTATTACAGCGCCATGCTCGATCAGTCTAACCGGAACCGACACAGATAAGAATGGTTGGGGAAGTCAATATCATCGAAAATTACCCGTTTTTAAGAATTTTGATTATGATTTCATTGAAAATATCCCGTTTTTGGGAGTTTTGAATACAATTTCATTTAATTCTAACCCGGGAGGATTCAAACCCGCGTCTACTGGAGTAACCCCCAGTCCGGATAAGTATAGACTATTACAGCGCCATGCTCGATCAGTCTAACCGGAACCGACACAGATAAGAATGGTTGGGGAAGTCAATATCATCGAAAATTACCCTTTTTTAAGAATTTTGATTATGATTTCATTGAAAATATCCCGTTTTTGGGAGTTTTGAATACAATTTCATTTAATTCTAACCCGGGAGGATTCAAACCCGCGTCTACTGGAGTAACCCCCAGTCCGGATAAGTATAGACTATTACAGCGCCATGCTCGATCAGTCTAACCGGAACCGACACAGATAAGAATGGTTGGGGAAGTCAATATCATCGAAAATTACCCGTTTTTAAGAATTTTGATTATGATTTCATTGAAAATATCCCGTTTTTGGGAGTTTTGAATACAATTTCATTTAATTCTAACCCGGGAGGATTCAAACCCGCGTCTACTGGAGTAACCCCAGCCCGGATAAGTATAGACTATTACAGCGCCATGCTCGATCAGTCTAACCGGAACCGACACAGATAAGAATGGTTGGGGACGTCAATATCATCGAAAATTACCCGTTTTTAAGAATTTTGATTATGATTTCATTGAAAATATCCCGTTTTTGGGAGTTTTGAATACAATTTCATTTAATTCTAACCCGGGAGGATTCAAACCCGCGTCTACTGGAGTAACCCCCAGCCCGGATAAGTATAGACTATTACAGCGCCATGCTCGATCAGTCTAACCGGAACCGACACAGATAAGAATGGTTGGGGAAGTCAATATCATCGAAAATTACCCGTTTTTAAGAATTTTGATTATGATTTCATTGAAAATATCCCGTTTTTGGGAGTTTTGAATACAATTTCATTTAATTCTAACCCGGGAGGATTCAAACCCGCGTCTACTGGAGTAACCCCCAGCCCGGATAAGTATAGACTATTACAGCGCCATGCTCGATCAGTCTAACCGGAACCGACACAGATAAGAATGGTTGGGGAAGTCAATATCATCGAAAATTACCCGTTTTTAAGAATTTTGATTATGATTTCATTGAAAATATCCCGTTTTTGGGAGTTTTGAATACAATTTCATTTAATTCTAACCCGGGAGGATTCAAACCCGCGTCTACTGGAGTAACCCCCAGTCCGGATAAGTATAGACTATTACAGCGCCATGCTCGATCAGTCTAACCGGAACCGACACAGATAAGAATGGTTGGGGAAGTCAATATCATCGAAAATTACCCGTTTTTAAGAATTTTGATTATGATTTCATTGAAAATATCCCGTTTTTGGGAGTTTTGAATACAATTTCATTTAATTCTAACCCGGGAGGATTCAAACCCGCGTCTACTGGAGTAACCCCCAGTCCGGATAAGTATAGACTATTACAGCGCAATGCTCGATCAGTCTAACCGGAACCGACACAGATAAGAATGGTTGGGGAAGTCAATATCATCGAAAATTACCCTTTTTTAAGAATTTTGATTATGATTTCATTGAAAATATCCCGTTTTTGGGAGTTTTGAATACAATTTCATTTAATTCTAACCCGGGAGGATTCAAACCCGCGTCTACTGGAGTAACCCCCAGTCCGGATAAGTATAGACTATTACAGCGCCATGCTCGATCAGTCTAACCGGAACCGACACAGATAAGAATGGTTGGGGAAGTCAATATCATCGAAAATTACCCGTTTTTAAGAATTTTGATTATGATTTCATTGAAAATATCCCGTTTTTGGGAGTTTTGAATACAATTTCATTTAATTCTAACCCGGGAGGATTCAAACCCGCGTCTACTGGAGTAACCCCCAGTCCGGATAAGTATAGACTATTACAGCGCCATGCTCGATCAGTCTAACCGGAACCGACACAGATAAGAATGGTTGGGGACGTCAATATCATCGAAAATTACCCTTTTTTAAGAATTTTGATTATGATTTCATTGAAAATATCCCGTTTTTGGGAGTTTTGAATACAATTTCATTTAATTCTAACCCGGGAGGATTCAAACCCGCGTCTACTGGAGTAACCCCCAGTCCGGATAAGTATAGACTATTACAGCGCCATGCTCGATCAGTCTAACCGGAACCGACACAGATAAGAATGGTTGGGGAAGTCAATATCATCGAAAATTACCCGTTTTTAAGAATTTTGATTATGATTTCATTGAAAATATCCCGTTTTTGGGAGTTTTGAATACAATTTCATTTAATTCTAACCCGGGAGGATTCAAACCCGCGTCTACTGGAGTAACCCCCAGTCCGGATAAGTATAGACTATTACAGCGCCATGCTCGATCAGTCTAACCGGAACCGACACAGATAAGAATGGTTGGGGACGTCAATATCATCGAAAATTACCCGTTTTTAAGAATTTTGATTATGATTTCATTGAAAATATCCCGTTTTTGGGAGTTTTGAATACAATTTCATTTAATTCTAACCCGGGAGGATTCAAACCCGCGTCTACTGGAGTAACCCCCAGTCCGGATAAGTATAGACTATTACAGCGCCATGCTCGATCAGTCTAACCGGAACCGACACAGATAAGAATGGTTGGGGAAGTCAATATCATCGAAAATTACCCTTTTTTAAGAATTTTGATTATGATTTCATTGAAAATATCCCGTTTTTGGGAGTTTTGAATACAATTTCATTTAATTCTAACCCGGGAGGATTCAAACCCGCGTCTACTGGAGTAACCCCCAGTCCGGATAAGTATAGACTATTACAGCGCCATGCTCGATCAGTCTAACCGGAACCGACACAGATAAGAATGGTTGGGGAAGTCAATATCATCGAAAATTACCCGTTTTTAAGAATTTTGATTATGATTTCATTGAAAATATCCCGTTTTTGGGAGTTTTGAATACAATTTCATTTAATTCTAACCCGGGAGGATTCAAACCCGCGTCTACTGGAGTAACCCCCAGTCCGGATAAGTATAGACTATTACAGCGCCATGCTCGATCAGTCTAACCGGAACCGACACAGATAAGAATGGTTGGGGACGTCAATATCATCGAAAATTACCCTTTTTTAAGAATTTTGATTATGATTTCATTGAAAATATCCCGTTTTTGGGAGTTTTGAATACAATTTCATTTAATTCTAACCCGGGAGGATTCAAACCCGCGTCTACTGGAGTAACCCCCAGCCCGGATAAGTATAGACTATTACAGCGCCATGCTCGATCAGTCTAACCGGAACCGACACAGATAAGAATGGTTGGGGAAGTCAATATCATCGAAAATTACCCGTTTTTAAGAATTTTGGTTATGATTTCATTGAAAATATCCCGTTTTTGGGAGTTTTGAATACAATTTCATTTAATTCTAACCCGGGAGGATTCAAACCCGCGTCTACTGGAGTAACCCCCAGCCCGGATAAGTATAGACTATTACAGCGCCATGCTCGATCAGTCTAACCGGAACCGACACAGATAAGAATGGTTGGGGACGTCAATATCATCGAAAATTACCCGTTTTTAAGAATTTTGATTATGATTTCATTGAAAATATCCCGTTTTTGGGAGTTTTGAATACAATTTCATTTAATTCTAACCCGGGAGGATTCAAACCCGCGTCTACTGGAGTAACCCCCAGCCCGGATAAGTATAGACTATTACAGCGCCATGCTCGATCAGTCTAACCGGAACCGACACAGATAAGAATGGTTGGGGAAGTCAATATCATCGAAAATTACCCGTTTTTAAGAATTTTGATTATGATTTCATTGAAAATATCCCGTTTTTGGGAGTTTTGACTACAATTTCATTTATTCCTAACCCGGGAGGATTCAAACCCGCGTCTACTGGAGTAACCCCCAGCCCGGATAAGTATAGACTATTACAGCGCCATGCTCGATCAGTCTAACCGGAACCGACACAGATAAGAATGGTTGGGGAAGTCAATATCATCGAAAATTACCCGTTTTTAAGAATTTTGATTATGATTTCATTGAAAATATCCCGTTTTTGGGAGTTTTGAATACAATTTCATTTAATTCTAACCCGGGAGGATTCAAACCCGCGTCTACTGGAGTAACCCCCAGCCCGGATAAGTATAGACTATTACAGCGCCATGCTCGATCAGTCTAACCGGAACCGACACAGATAAGAATGGTTGGGGAAGTCAATATCATCGAAAATTACCCGTTTTTAAGAATTTTGATTATGATTTCATTGAAAATATCCCGTTTTTGGGAGTTTTGAATACAATTTCATTTAATTCTAACCCGGGAGGATTCAAACCCGCGTCTACTGGAGTAACCCCCAGCCCGGATAAGTATAGACTATTACAGCGCCATGCTCGATCAGTCTAACCGGAACCGACACAGATAAGAATGGTTGGGGAAGTCAATATCATCGAAAATTACCCGTTTTTAAGAATTTTGATTATGATTTCATTGAAAATATCCCGTTTTTGGGAGTTTTGAATACAATTTCATTTAATTCTAACCCGGGAGGATTCAAACCCGCGTCTACTGGAGTAACCCCCAGCCCGGATAAGTATAGACTATTACAGCGCCATGCTCGATCAGTCTAACCGGAACCGACACAGATAAGAATGGTTGGGGAAGTCAATATCATCGAAAATTACCCGTTTTTAAGAATTTTGATTATGATTTCATTGAAAATATCCCGTTTTTGGGAGTTTTGAATACAATTTCATTTAATTCTAACCCGGGAGGATTCAAACCCGCGTCTACTGGAGTAACCCCCAGCCCGGATAAGTATAGACTATTACAGCGCCATGCTCGATCAGTCTAACCGGAACCGACACAGATAAGAATGGTTGGGGAAGTCAATATCATCGAAAATTACCCGTTTTTAAGAATTTTGATTATGATTTCATTGAAAATATCCCGTTTTTGGGAGTTTTGAATACAATTTCATTTATTCCTAACCCGGGAGGATTCAAACCCGCGTCTACTGGAGTAACCCCCAGCCCGGATAAGTATAGACTATTACAGCGCCATGCTAGTAGTAAGTAAAGCTTTTTCTTGCCACCGGTTTTTCAAAGTTTTTTCTTGCCACTTCCTCAAAAAAGGCCTGCAAGGCCTACCTGTCTGAAAAAAGGCCTGCAAGGCCTACCTGTAATTCATAATACCCCTGTTCATAATCCCAAGCACCTGTGCACCTGTTTACCTGTTTACCTGGTTACCTATAATTAAACCCCTACCGTACCCCTACCGTACCTCTACCGTACACCTGTATACCGTACACCTGTTAATTAAAATTACCGTACACCTATTGACAAAAAAAAAGGAAAAAAAAGAAAATTATTATTTTAATGATTAATTACCCTTATTACGTTTTACATCAGAGCAAAATACGACCTACCACCACGGCACCTAACAGAACAAAATGAATATAATGAGCATTTTAGGCTCCGCCCCTAGAAAACCCTCTCTTTCTCTGGGTCTCTCACTTTTTCTTTATCTCTCGTTTCATCTTTTTTTTCTCTAACTCTCTCATTTTCTATCTCTTTCGCAAAATGTGCCAAAATTAGTGACATCATCTTGATTAATTACCTTCAAGAAAAGCCTCTCAATGCGCCAAAACCGCAGGTACCAACTTGATTAATAACCAGGTGCCTTCAAAAAGGATTGACCCATGAAGATGGTCCCTCAAAAGATGGTCCCCCAAAATTGGAGAAAAAGTCTCAAGAAGCCGGATTGGGTGCGATAAGATCTTGATTGCTCTTGATTAGTTGCTCCCAGAGAGAGGTTCCTCCAAATAGCGAGAAACGTTGCTTTGTGAGTGACACGTGTCCATCAGGATGTCACTTTGACGGACATATGTCCGAGATTATATCTTGTGAACCACGGAGCCTCCGCCCCAAGAAGCGCCTCTTTCTCTGCGCCTCTCACTTTCTCTCGATATTTTTCTCATTGCACCATGGAGCCAACGGAGCATCGGATCCCCTTGATGGACATGTATCCATCAGGATGTCTCTTTGACGGACGTATGGCGTCTGTTTGATTAATTATCGCTCTTCTGCTTCAATTTCATAAAAAAGAAAAGCTTTTTACGACCAAGAGAAAAAAGATTTTCATTTTGGAAATTGTAAAATTTTTAACATGTTACTTCCGTCCCCAAGCCTCTTTGGGCACCAAAAAATGATTATACGTTTCAGTTTGTAATTTTTATTATGACAATTAAAAAAAAGACTCATTGATTACATTCTCGGTTCAAACTGATACATTTTGCAAAAAAAAAAAAGAGTAAAATTATTGTTCAGCCTTTTCCATGTTGCATTTTCTCTTGAAAATGGGTAGATCGTGGTTGTAAAACTTTACATTGCGAAGGGACTTTAATGTGTTGGCACAAACATTGCACATTACCACAACTGAAAATATAAAATAGTATTTAAAATTGAGAATAGCGACTTACCAAGTTCTTGATGGGTTTCAGTAGAATTTCGAATCTCTTGAGAAGCAGACTTGTTTCGACAATCTCTGCACAAATTGAACACAAGGGTAGCGTCCTTGAAAATGTAATAGGGTTCAAGTTTGGCTTTTCCAGCAGAAGGGAACTCTACTTGTTGGCATTTTCTCTCAAGATAGACCAATCTTTTTTGATCCTCAGAGAGCAAAGAATTAGCGGCAGCCATGAAGACGACAAAAGGTTGAAATGAGAAGAACAGGTCTGAAAAGGTGGGGGCGGAGCTATTAATGAGCAGCGGCATCAAGTATAGGGTTACGCAGCGTGTCCAAACCCATCAAGGCATCAAACTCGGCAACAACAACACAGTATAGACCATTTTCTGGGGTTTTTTCTTTAAAGTCGAGACGAATACTGACATTGGTTTGCACAACCATTTCAAATAGAGAATTATCCAGAGCAACAGGGCTCAACTCAAAACCATAGATTGTGAAACCCTTTTCCTTGAACATTTGAGTGCTGATCGAATTGCAGGTAGAGTTGTTACGTGAATGGCCATTTGCTTCTTGCATTTGAATGAACGCCTCTATAAACTTGTTGTTTTCAAAATCCAACTCCAAAGGTCTTCCGGGTACTGTCTTTCCACAGTAATCAATATGAACATTTTTCAAGCCATATGGTTTGAAATTGAATGGAGACGTTTTTTGAGATCCATTGTATGCTTCCGCAGATACCAACCCCAAAAATATACGTCTAGGCATTTTACTAGTGAAAAGTGTGTTTGCTGGTGCGTCCAATCTGTTTGGTCCAATGTAAAATGAGCGAACCTGTGTTGAAATCATTGGATACTGGATCAGTTTGTGTTCAATGAGTGCGGCCTCCAACTCATTTGAAAGTCCATCAGTTAATTCGTATTCGTGAACAAGCGCATAAACATCTCGAATGTTTATTTTTAGTTTTTTCGTGCCGAGATTATGTCCTTCAATCAAAAAATCACTAGTGTTTGGATACACTGTAAGTGTTGCTTGGCATGAATTCAACAACAATCGTGATTGATTCATCAAGTCAATAGAGATATTGGTGGCCACTTGTACAGGCTTGGGGTTGAATACCATCAAGCATCTCTTTTGATATCCCAAACTAGTAAATTCTTCCACTGCAGTATCGTGATAAAAGCCAGCGGCGGAAAGTGTAGAGTCTTTAATGTCCTGACTATAGTTTAACAAGTTTTCAAAATAACTCTTGTACGCATGGTTTGTTGAATTTCCATAGACAAGCTGAGAATTAATGTGTAATGTGACAGTTTTGATAATAGAGCCAGCAATATTGTTAATTGGTGCATAAGACATGCTAGTCTCCAAGAGTTTAGGCTCCATTTGTACAAAGTTCCCTGTTGTATCGGTGATATCAAAAGTAAAAACCAAATAAGTTCTCTTCAAATCCAAATAATTACGAGAGTGATTAGTGAGGCTGAATTCCCAAGGGCCTTCGGCTTGATATGCATTTCGTAACGGAACCTTTACAAACTTTGAGCCTAGCACGGATGTGTTTGTTCCAGGCATAGTAGTAAAATCAATCTCGTCAATAATGACATCTTCAGATTTGATGTCCATACGGCTAATCATTTTGAGGCGTTTAATTGAGGAAAATGAATAAATTTGTATAGAGCCGTGCTCCTTTTATAGGAAAATGGGCTGCCACCTAGAGAAAGTTTTTCCGATGCGTCTTCTTTTTCACCAAATGCGGCTTCAAAACAAGAACAGACGCCTTTTGTTTCTTTCCAGAGCCACCAATTTCTTTAATTTTTCTTTGAGCAACAGTTTTCAAACTATTTTTAAAGTCTTTTCCTTGAGCCAATTCCGAAACTAGCTGTTTTCCAGCATTGACCATGTGTTGTCCAGCAAACGAGTTCCAAAAACGAGGAATTAAATGAGCAGCTGCAGTGAGAACACCACCAAGGCCATTTCCTCGTTGGTTTCCGCCTCTCTGGTACCTCATTCCATGATAATACCCGTTTCCGGGGACGTTGCGCCGAAGAAGACGCTTGTAGTCAATTTTAGTCAAATCAATAGGCACAGGTACCATGATTTTTGTTATAAAAGAATGGAAATGTGAGAAAACTCTTCACTATTTATAGGAAAAAATGTTCTCTAGTGAAATTCACGGCATGCTCAATAGAGACAAGTACGCCAAAAAGACGTTTATTGGAGTGTACAGCTGCGACGAATTGAAATCTATCAAAACACGAAAGAAACTATATGGATTAGTTGTGAATACTGACAAAAGTGGGGAATTAGGCACTCATTGGCAATCAATTTTCGTCAAGAACAATAAATGTCACTTTTTCTGCTCACTAGGATTGAAACCAAACACGGATGTATTGCAATATCTTTCAAAATTCCCAAAATATTATTGTAATCGCCAAAAACAGCAACGATTCAGCGAGAGGACGTGTGGGGCTTATGCAATTTTTATACAAGCAATGATGTCACGCGGGCATTCGTTCAAATTTTTATGTGAATTCTTTGACAATCTCAAAAATGACGATGAGTTTATGCGAAACTATCTAAAGGAAACATTCAATTTTCACATCAATTAAAAAAATCCGTATAAAAGGAAACGTCAAACTACCCGTTTATCGAAATGTCTGAACCTATTTTAAAAAGCGAGATAAAAGTTTTGGAGAGACTATTGCTAGAAAAGGAGCAACAAATTCTATTATTGCGTGAAGAGTCTATAAGTGTGCTGGAAGGACTAGTCTTGTTGAAAAAGAGTCTCTTTGAAAAGGATACACAAATTGCTCAAATCAAAGATGCTGGAATATACAACAAGTGGCATATCGAGCAGCTTTCAATTGAATTAGAATTGGAAAAGGAAAAAACTGAAAGTTGCAAGTGCAAACTGACCATTGCTGAACTTGAAACCCGTATTCTGAAAAAGAAGATGGAGATAAACTAGTATTGTTTACAAAAATTTATAGTTTTTTTAAAATAATAAAGAGTTTCAAAAAAAAAACAAAAAAAAGATTCAAGACAAAACAGTCATTTATTAAGCTTGACACAAGTTTTGCAAAGCATCATTGAAAGTTTGCCGTCATTAATCTCCAGAGTAGACTCACAGCATTCTTTGAATATAAAACAGTGAAAACCATCTTTTTTGGCAACGTTCTTCTTCTCAGTAGTCTTTTTGGCAACGCTCTTCTTTTTCTCAGCAGACTTTTTGGCGCGTGGCATTCTTTTTCCAGACGTTCTCTTGACTGGTGTTGGCTCAAGAGTTGGTACTGGGTTTGCAACACTGTCACCATCAGCATCAACAACACCAGAGGGGTCTGGTTGGAACCATCTGGGTGGTGTGTCTCTCCATCTATATTGATATTCGTCTGGGTAGTCTTCAGAAATACCAGCAATACCAAGTTCTTATAAAATTAAAATTAATGTATTAAAAATGTACAAATTGAAAGTTTACCTGGGAGTCCAACAATATCTTCATTTCGTTTTTGAAAACCGAGGCTTGGACAATTCCAATGATTGAAAAAGGACATGCTTACGAGTCACCAACCTTCACGACAGCAAATGATGACAAATGAAGTTTTTAAATACTTTTTCAGGCAGAGCTTAGATTTCAGAAAGAGGCGGGGCTTAGAATCGAAGCACCCAGGGTGTCGAGTTGCTCTCTTCTTATCTAACATTTCAATCTCTGCTTTGAGGCGGTAGCTTAGCTTTCTAAAGAGGGCGGGGTTTAGAACCGAAACAACATTGAGACGTCGTATAAAAGGACGCGCCAGCGACCAATTTCACAAACATGTCCGACGACATTGTGCATGAGCCTGAAGAGGTTATCGAAGATTTGCTGCCCGATGACGAGGATCATGGTGAGTTTTTTTTTTCAAAAGTTTCAACTTTTTCTTGTTTTAGACGTTGATGGTCAAAGAAGAATCGTACCGATACTTGAAAATTTTCCAAAGTTTGTCAAAAGAAGAGCATTTCCCACTGTTGAAGAACTGGAATATTTTGACAATTTTGCCGAGATCATTGAATCTACACCGTTGGAAAGAATTTCTGGTGGAATTCTTGAAATGGACTGTACTTTGTTAAAATTTAAAAACTTTGAGAATCTGCCAACTAACAAAAGCTTGGACATTCACATTTCACAGTTGTTTGATATTTTTATTCGAAAAACGATACAGCTAGCAGGTGGATCTTTGAAAGACACAAAATACTGGTTATGGTGAGTTTTTTTCCACGTTGGTAGCTTTACAATTATTTCCTTGCAGTCTGAGGCATCCTGATTGGCCAGGTGATGAAATATGGATCAATCACAGCACTTATTTTGTATCAGATGGGCATACTCTTGTGAATTCAATTGCAAAAGTCATGCAATCAAGCAAAGCATTAAAAATTGATGAAACGTTGAAGCTTCATATGAAAATCTTTGCACCCACACCAATGACCGGTTCAGGGGGAGCACTTTCTGAGCAAGTATTGGTAAGTTTTAGATATTAAAGAAAATCCTATTTTGAAACCTTTCAGAAACTTTTTGGAATTAAAAAGCAATTTGTCGTGGGTGATGGGTTCTGTCTTCCAAAAGCCTTGGCAATTGGAAAAATTTGGAGTGATTGGAAAAGAACCAAAAAAGATGCTGATGAATGGAAAAAATTGGATTTGTTGTGGAAGAAAATTGTTCGAACAGAGGTATTTTATCATTTTTAATCAGTTTTCTATCATTTTTTTTTTCATTTTTTCAGCGGTCTGAGGTTCATACGGTGAACAAGAGTAAAAATCAGGTCATAATGGCCAAAGAATTGTTGGCTAGTGCAAATATGGACCCTGACCAAAGTGATCATAACCTCTCTGATTTGACAAAATTGGCACATCATCTCAAAGAATATCAAATTGTTGTGTGGACTGCTGAAGATACAAATGTGCCAACTGTGATGACGAGCTTCAATGATAAAGCAGAGGGGTTCATCGGTTTGGTTTATAGCAATGATCACTATGAATTTTTTGTGCCAAAATGTGAACAAATTAAAACAAAGTAGGTTTTTCCAAACAAGGGGTCCAGAACATTTCACGAATTTTCCAGATTCTGTTTCAACTGTTCGAAACTTGTCGACAAGGGTCATTTTGAAAAATGCAATGCTAAATGTTGGAGGTGTGGGATGATTGATTGTGTAAAAGAACCGAGTAATATCATTCATTGCAAAGTATGCAACATTGAATTTCGTGGTCAACAGTGTTATGATCAGCATTTGATGAAAAAATCTGGACATGCTCTTCCATATTGTCAAGTTTGGGAACAGTGAGTTTTTTTTTGCTTTTTTTTCAACAAGAGTATTTTTTAAATTACAGATGCCATTATTGTGATAAAATTGATAAACGTTTTTCTTACACCATGGTGCAGCATGTATGCGATGCCATAAAGTTCTGCTTAATATGCCGAAAACAGGTTAGAAAAATTCACGACTGTCACCATGCTCTCTACTCTGAAGCAGCCCGAAAAAAGAAACGAGAAAAACAAGAAGAATGGACAATGGTCATTTTCGATGTTGAATCAATTGTTACTTCTGTCAATGCAGGTCAGATTTTTAATTTTTCTCTATTGATCAAAAGTGTTTTGTTTTAGATTTATCCCAGCGAGGTCCTAAACATGAGGTCAATTTTGTCACTTATCGTCTAATTTGTCAAAGATGTGTTGGACGCCCCTGTCGTCATTGCGGTCCTATACAATACATATCGTACATCCCTTTACCTGGCGAAGAAGGGAGTGTGTTGGATCGTTTTTGTCATTTTTTGACGGATGACGCTCGTTTGAAAAACGCCTATTTGATTGCGCACAATGGAGGCCGGTGAGTAATTTTTCTATTTTTTTATACAGAAGAAATTTTTTTTGTAGATATGACCATGTCTTCTTGATCAGTGCATTGGCTCAAAAAATGAATGTGACCCCTGATTTTGTGTGCAACGGTTCAACTTTCATCTCGGCAACGTTCAAACTCAAAGACAGAGAATTGGTTTTTCGTGATTCTTGCCATTATATGCAAATGAAACTAGCAAGTATGCCGAAAGCCTTTGGATTAGATGTCAGCTCAAAAGGGCATTTCCCATATCTTTTGAATGTACCAGAGAGTTATGGGAAAACATGGAGTACGAAACCACCAAAAAAGTACTACCAACCAGAGTACATGTCAGTGGAAGATGCCAAAGAATTTGAAAACTGGTACGAGGAAACATACAATGAACCATTTGATTTTGATGAAGAAATTCTAAAGTATGCTCTCAATGATACTGAAATTTTGACTAGAGGGCTAAGCAAGTATATCAAGGTTGGTTTTAAAACTTTTTTTTTATTTTGATGACGTGGTTGTTTTTTAGATTTGTGTGGATACTTTTGGTAGCTGGAACCCAGTTATCCAATGCCCAACCCTTGCTAGTTATGTAATGTTTATCATGTCCATCGAATTATTTAACGAAGATGATGTGGGTTACATTCCTGAAAATGGCTTTCCCGGCAGAAATAATTCAGTGTTAGCCTTGAAATATCTCCGTTGGCTAGAGCACAAGGACCCGACTCTAAGCATCCAGCACAGTCTCAAGGGAAATGAGTACCAAATTGACTCATATTTTGTGGATGGATATGTGGCAGCTACAAACACAGTGATAGAGGTGAGTTTTCTATTAATTTTTTTAATATCGAAACTTCTTTTTTTTTAAAGATTCATGGATGTTTGTGGCATGGTTGTCCCCGTTGTTATCACGACCGAAAAGCATTATGCCCAACAAGAACAAATGTCACAATGAAGCAGTTGTACGACGAAACTATAGCACGTGAAGAAGACATCAGAAAAGCCAATTACAACATGCAAATCGTTTGGGAGTGTGAGATAAAGGCACAACTAGAGCAGAACAAGGAGATGAAGAACTTTTTTAAGCGTGTAAGTCTACTTTTTGTCTAATCTAGTGTTAAAAATTACATTTTCAGTGTCGCAACACATACCAATTGAGACCTAGAGAAGCAATGTATGGAGGGAGAACACAACAGTTTATGACATTTGTATCGGCAGATTCAACGCACACTATTGAATACCAAGATTTTTGCTCCTTGTACCCATTCATCAACATGATTGGTTAGTTTTATTTTTCTCAATACATAAAAATTTGAGTTTTACAGGTGCTTGGTACCCGAAAGGCCAGCCCATTGTCATTAGAGAAAATTTCCGAGCTATTGAACACGGTGCACCACTCTATTACAGGGGTCTCATTTTTTGTGATGTGCTCCCACCAACCAACCTCGATTTTCCCGTATTACCATACCGTAGTAACGATAAGCTAATGTTTCCATTATGCCGCACCTGTGCCGAAAAAACTAATCAGAAAAAATGCTTACACTTGAGAGTTTCTGAGCGTTATCTAACTGGAACCTGGACCTCGGACGAGTTAAACTTGGCCATTTCAAAGGGTTACCAAGTATTAAAATATCACGAAACTTGGCATTGGCCAGATGAAAGATGGTTCAATGGTGGATTTTTCAAAGAGTTTCTGGGGCCGCTTCTTGTCATTAAACATCAAGCTAGCGGATGGCCACGGTCCAACATGACTGATGAGGAGAAAGCAGAACATGTGAGAATAATTGAGGAAAATGACGGTGTTCGTATTGATCCTAATCTTGTGGAGTTCAATCCAGCATTGCGTAGCTTGGCCAAGCTCTTTTTGAACTCTGCGTGGGGTAAGTTTAATATTCTTCTAAAAAATGCAATATGTTTTTTTTAAAGGTAAATTTGCTCAAAATCCATTGAAAGCAGAACTACGTTTGATGAAACTTGAGGATTATGTTGAAATTAGCAAGTTTTTTGAAGCGCCCGGATACGAACCAAAGAATTTGATAAGATGGAACGAAGACATGGTTTTTGTCGGAAGACAAATTTCAAAGGACGCATTGACCACAACAAAATTCACCAACATCATGTATGGTATAATCACAACTTCGGCCGCTAGAATCCGTCTCTACGATGCGATGCAACGAGTTGGTGCGTCAAACTTGATTTACTGCGGTGAGGCTTTGTGCTATTTTTCAAAAATTATCATATTTTTTCAGACACTGACAGTGTAATGTTCCGACAAAAACGTGGTCAAGATTTATTGGGAGACTTGAAAGGAGATGGTCTTGGAAAATTGACGAATGAAGTACCAAATGGAAAGAAGATTGTGGAAGTTGTGACTGTTGCCCCCAAAGTGTATGGAATAAAATTTGAGAATGAAGATGGTGAAAACAGCTTCTCTATCAAGGCAAAAGGCATCACACTGAATAAAAAAAGTGCAGAGGCGGTCACGTTTGATGCGATGAAAAAGATGGTTTGTCAATTTTTTTTGATGTAATAATGCATTGTTTTCCAGATGACTGATTGGATAGAGAAACGAGTGACAACGCCGATTCACACAGAGAGATTTCGTTTCAAACGGGGTAATAACCTCTTGGATGGCATCGAGACTGTTTTGATTGAAAAGGACCTTCGCCCTATATCTGACAAAGGATTACTTGATGTTTGTGGAAAAACTATACCCTACGGACATTTACCAAATAGTGCTATTTTAACACATGATTATCATTTTTAACATTTTTATTCAATAAATTATAAATTTAACAAAGCGTTAGCATCAATCCAACTATTGTGGGAAGAATCATAGCCATCCCATTT
This sequence comes from Caenorhabditis latens, assembly GCA_002259235.3. Taxonomy (NCBI): domain Eukaryota; kingdom Metazoa; phylum Nematoda; class Chromadorea; order Rhabditida; family Rhabditidae; genus Caenorhabditis; species Caenorhabditis latens. The sequence goes on along the minus strand of CM056092.1, from coordinate 5,074,699 downwards.
GACAAAGTGTTGTCTTCTACCATTGCGCATCTCTGTCCTCAGCACTGTCTCCACGCGATATACTGCATCTGCAGCATATGTACATTTTGTCAGCTCTCTAGTATAAAAAATTCCAACAATTGGTTCTCCATTAGTGTCTACTAGGCGATAAGTTACCGGGTGTCCAGCCAAAACTTGTTTTACTACATAGACTTCGGTCGTCCAACCTTGCTCATAACCCTTGTCAAAATGAGCCTTTTTAGCAGCAATCCGTACATGATCTCCGACACTAAATTTAATTTTTGCGCTGCTTCTCCCTGGAATCGGTATCGGAAAGTCTCCTTGTTTTACTTGGTTTGGAATTGCTCCAATACCTCTGTTGAACGAGTTGTTGATACCTTTCACAATTTTGGGTAATACATCAATATAACGATGATTGTATTTTTCAGTCATGTACTTTGCGAGCCTAGTCTTTAATGTGCGATTTGCCCTCTCAATAACTGCACACTTGATTTCACTTTTTGGGGAAGCCAACTTAATGTGTAGTTTGTCGAATAGCCGTTTCACATTTGCATTGTAAAATTCTTTTCCATCATCAGAGTAGACTGTTAGGGGTGCTGTCGACATTTCGTTAAAAATTTCTTGAAAGGCTTTTGCCACGACAACTCCATGTTTAGATTTTAGAGGTTTAACAAAAAGACGACGAGTGTAAATGTCAATCACATTTAATAGAAAGGTCACTCCATCATTTTTACTTTTATATTTTGACATGTCTGCCAAATCTGCCTGAAGGTCACAATACATTCCAATAGAGCGCGTAGCCCGCCGAGGAAAACGAGATACATTTGGCCTGTGGAGAGTAAAAGATTCCAAATCTTGTAACGTTTTCTCAACTTGCTCCAACTTGCACCGAGGAAAACGGCGTTTCACAAATTTGTAAACAGAAGCAACACTAGTAAAAGCACAAGGATGTTTCTCATTGGTCCAAGCATCTTTGATTGCAGCCTCCATTTATAAAAGAGACGAAAATTAGTTTTCTTTTATAGGAACTTCCAGAGGCGACAATGAATTCTAGGGCCTGAACCGTGAGTTTCTTCCTTTTTTATAGAATTCTCACTCTTGATTTCACGTTTTGGCTCTCGTGGGATTTCTTGCTTAAATTCAGTTTTCATTTCTTGTTTCGGTTTTCTCTCGGGTTTTGTATCCTCCTCGTCATCCGAGCTATCATTCAATTCTTTCTTTCTTTTTGCTTCATTTTCAAGTGTTTCTCTAGATTTGCGCTTTCTATGCCTGAGCATTTTATACTCTTCCATCTTTCTCCCCATTTTGAAACGTTTCAAATCACGTTTTCCCGGAACACGGTGTGGAACTTTTCGGTAATCTTTTCCTCTATATTGATGCAATGGACCGACATTGTCAGTTTTAAAAACTGTTCCAGGCTCAATTTCATGAATCGGGATTGATGGTTTTTTCTTCAAGACACGCATAACTAATTTTGGTCGTTTTGTATTCCGTTTTCGTTGCAATTCATTTTTAATACTAGACGGGTCATCATCGACACTTGCCAGATACCGCTTCATTGACGGAGGTCCACTTTCGCTTGTCTTGCGCTTTCTTTGTACAACAGGAATATCATCAACACTCGTATATTCATCATCGCTTTGGTCGACAATCTCTTCGGTTGTTTCATAAAGTGGGGAAGGTGGGGACATTTCGGTTTCAAACGTGGGTTTCACTTCTGGTTTAATCTCTACTTTGGCTGCACGCATATTTTCCTTCAAAATTGTCAAAATTTCTTGATTAACAATGGGTAATTCATTAAGGTGTTTGATGCGATACAACACATCTTGATAAAATTTACACTTTTCTCCAGCATCCAAGCTTGGATCGTTTAAAATCTTTTCCAGAAAGCGTTTTGCAGATTCGACAGCTGCTCCTTCGACATAGGGAATGACGTGATACTTTTTGAGTTTCATCAGGCAAGATGGGCTGCTACAAGAGCAGGAATAATGAAAGATTTGAATTGAGTTTTCGACAGCTTATATAGCATTTTTCTGGCTTGTTCAACGTTTCTTTCCCGTGACAATTGAACCAACGAGTTGTGTATTGGTTTCAAAACTTGCTTTTCCCTTGTGGAAAGTGGAATATTTTTAGAGTTTAGCAAATTGTAAACAATTTCAACGAGAATATTTATTTGTTTTGAATCGCAAGACAAAATTGTCTTGCGATTGCGTTTCATGACATTGTTTAAAAAGTCAAGATGAAGTATAAGGTGGCTAGTCATTTTTTAAAATATGAAGAGTTTATGAAAAGATCAAAACACTTATATAGGGTCATAAGAGACTGGGTACTCATCCAAAATGTTGGTTAAAATACGCATGTGCGGATGAGAAGCAGGGTCGTTATTAATCATCATGCAACTGAATGGTCGAGACATGCATTCCTTGTAAGCTTCAAAAGCGTTACGCCAGCCATCCCCAAATTGTTGCATGAGCAATTGTTTGGTTTGGGCAGCGTCTGATAAGCTCTTCATTAAAATTATATAGGTGCTATTGTTTCTCGTAATTGGTGGTAGAGCAAATGCGCTCTGAACAAGGTTGAAGACTGCACAATTCAAATGGTGGGCATAGACAGTGAATAGAGTGTTTAGCAGGTTTAACGATTCTTTAGACTTGCCAAATTCTGTCATCAAGTCATCACAAACTACAATGTTTCGTTGATTTCGGCATTCTTTTAGCAACTCTACATCGGGTAGGCCTTCATAAACTTGTAAATTTGGCAGATACGTTGGTATACTAGGTGTTTTGATTCCACAAAACCAAAAAATGTTGTCAATGGGCTCGTCAAAGTTGCCATTTTCCAAAATGTTTCGCAACAGTGTAGTTTTACCACTTTGCGTCGCGCCAATAATTGTAGTTTGACTAGGGAAGCGGAAACTGAACCCCGGTTTCATTTTCGTAAGCGATACAAAAATGGACAAAAGGCAAGAAAAATTGTGATTGTAATGACGATATTTATAGTAATTGCACGGCCGTCTAGCCAGTTAGTTTGGTCTTGGCTACAAGTAGTAGACGTCCACATGACTCGATTATAGCAACAAGAATGGTGACAATCACAACTACAGCCACGTAATTTATACTATTTTCTTCGCACTCTTTCGCACTCTTCATTCTAAAATCTTTGGTTGCAAAAATTGGAAGACGACTATAAAGCGCTGGATCAACACGTGCCAAGACTGTTCCATTGTGCGTAATCGTCCCGTTTGTATGTAAAATTGTCAAAACACCATCAGCTACATTAAAATCTCGGAGGTCATCTACACACCAAGAGGGTAGCGTTCTATTTGGTTGCAGTAAATAAATGTTTCTCTGACGATACACATAGGTTAGGCGTTGAACGTGGTCATACGTAAATGCGTCTGAAAATTGATCCAATAGTTGTACACTGCGGTTCCTGATACGCATCAAACGTCCACGGCAATGCATTAGTAAATCCTTGGGTGCAATGACATCAAAATTACAATCTTGATTAACTACATGTATATTATTGTCGGAATCTACTAGCGTTTCTTCAAATTTTGTGAATGTTTTCATTATTGGTGTGCCGACAGTGTCGTATCCTTGAAAATTGACATGCGTATTTGTTTCAGATGGAATATTGAGTAGATTATATCTTGACGCTGGATTGGTTTTTGTCAGAATTGATAGTGCACGAGCACCAGCAAACAACAAGGACAAGACAAACATTATGAGTGGTTTTCCTCAAAATTCTTTTGCTTTTATAGGGGCCGCCTATAAAAGGAGCTCTGATTTTGTCATTTCATCCAAAAAATGACTAGTTTTTACGTAACTCTTCCTAGTAGTGTCGAAGACCCTCAGACTAGAAATACCTCTTCTCAATATGTCACACGTCTGCCCCAAGTTTTAAATTTGGAACGTGATAAATGGTCAGTTGCCCTGTCTGATATTATTTATCCATATAGTTATGTGAATGTTGGCCAACCTCTCAGTTTTTGGGTACACTTCAAAGAGGCTCCACCCATTCACGTGACGTTTCCTTCTGCACAATATTCGAAAATTGATGAAATAGTTAATGTTTTGAATGGAGATTTCATCACTCGGCGAAAGCGAAGTGCTGTAGAAGCTGGTATGTCTATTATGGAAAAGGCTCTAAAAATTCGGAAAGAAAAAGAAGAAGCTGAAAAGAAACTAGGCAAAGTGAGCAAGGACGCCGTAACTGTTGCTGAAACAAATTTGAAAAAGCATGCCGACGTTCGAGAACAAGCTGAAAAGGAAGAAGATGAAAAACAAAAGGCTGCACAGGCTAGAATTGATGCAGCAATAAAAGTTAGACAAGAAGCACAACTCGAGAAGCGAATCGAAAAAAATGAAACTATTCAAAATAAGGCAGAGCAAGACGCTGCAAATGAATCGGCGGCCCAGGAGAGAATTGATGCAGCAATGAGAGCAAGACAAGGGTCTCAAGCACCAGCACCAGCCCCAGCCCCTGTCCCTGTCCCTGTCCCTACAGGACCTGAGGCCGCTAAAGGGCCTCAGAAAGGACCTGAGGCCCCAGCCCAAACTCCAGCTCCAGCCCCTGCTCCAGTTTCAGTCCCTGCCCCAGCCCCAGCCCCAGCCCCAGCCCCAGCTCCAGCCCCAGCTCCAGCTCCAGCCCCAGCCCCAGCTCCAGCTCCAGCTCCAGCCCCAGTCACTGTCCCTACAGGACCTGAGGCCGCTAAAGGGCCTCAGAAAGGACCTGAGACCCTTCAAGGGTCTCAGCCTCTTGTCCCACCAGGACATGAGGCCCCTACAGGGCCTCAGAAAGGGCCAAAAAAAGGACCTGAGGCTCCGAAAGAGTCTCAGAAAGGACCTGGGGCATCTATAATTGTGCAAGTTACTTTAGCCAAAGATGAAAAGGCGGCTCAGGACAGAATTGCTGCGGCGAAAAAAGCAAGAGAAGAGGCTGAAAAAGCGGCTCAGGACAGAATTGATGCAGCGAAAAAAGCAAGAGCAGAGGCTGAAAAAGCAGCTCAGGACAGAATTGATGCTGCAAAAAAGTTGAGAGAAGAGGCACAGCTCGAGAAACGAATCGAAAAAAATACAGCGCTTCAAAACGAAGCAGAAGAAGAAGCGAGAAATAAAGTGCTTGATGTGGTACCCATATCTGAAATGACTGATGCTGAAATGGCTGCCCAGTCTAGAATTGATGCTGCGGAAAAAGTGCGAGAAGAGGCAAACAATTACTTGGTGAGCACGTTTGCAAATATACGAGAGGGAAATAAACAAGACTCTGAAAACTGGCTAAATTATAACAATATTAAAATGCTCGTTTTCAATAGATCAGAAAAGGATTCTGAATATCAAGAATCAAAGGATAGTTTGTCCAAATTTAGAAATGCAAGCTTTATCAAGTCTCAGAAAACCGCCCGTGGCTTTGTTCACTTTAACAAGGTAGATGAAAGAAAAGTTGGTATAGATTTTACGGATGACGTTTTGTTTGTAGTTTGACAAACCATGTGCCTATTTTTTGGGTTTCACTGATAATATTGTGAGAGTTTCTGGAAAAGCACAAAAAAATGTCGATTTCTTTGGAAACGTTTCTGCCTTGTATCTTTATTGTGACTGTGTAGAGCCAAACTTTATTGGTAACGAGCTGGCCCCATTACTATCAATCATTCCATGCAGTGGCAAATATGGAGACATGATTAGACACACTATAACACACCCTCGATATTACCCTATAATGAGTTCTACTATTGATAGTATTAAAATCAGACTACTTTCTGAATTTGCAGAGCCAATTGATTTTAACTGGGGTACCACTATTGTTGTATTACATTTTAAAAAGAATTATTGATTACATGTTAAAAATTTTACAATTTCCAAAATGAAAATCTTTTTTCTCTTGGTCGTAAAAAGCTTTTCTTTTTTATGAAATTGAAGCAGAATGATTCGGAGCGATAATTAATCAAACAGACGCTATATGTCCATCAAAGTGACATCCTGATGGACACATATCCATCAAGGGGATCCAATGCTCCGTTGGCTCCATGGTGCAATGAGAAAAATATCGAGAGAAAGTGAGAGGCGCAGAGAAAGAAAAGCTTCTTGGGGTGGAGTGCACAAGATTTAATCTCGGACATATGTCTGTCAAAGTGACATCCTGATGGACACGTGTCACTCACAAAGCAACGTTTCTCGCTATTCGGAGGAACCTCTCTCTGGGAGCAATTAATCAAGATCAATCAAGATCTTATCGCACCCGGCTTCTTGGGGCTTTTTCTCCAATTTTGGGGGACCATCTTTTGAGGGACCATCTTCATGGGTCAATCCTTTTTGAAGGCACCTGGTTATTAATCAAGTTGGTACCTGCGGTTTTGGCGCATTGAGAGGCTTTTCTTGAAGGTAATTAATCAAGATGATGTCACTAATTTTGGCACATTTTGCGAAAGAGATAGAAAATGAGAGAGTTAGAGAAAAAAAGATGAAACGAGAGATAAAGAAAAAGTGAGAGACCCAGAGAAAGAAAGGGTTTTCTAGGGGCGGAGCCTAAAATGCTCATTATATTCATTTTGTTCTGTTAGGTGCCGTGGTGGTAGGTCGTATGTTGGGTTGCTCTGATGTAAAACGTAATAATGGTAATTAATCATTTAAAATAATAATTCCCTTTTTTTCCTTTTTTTTTGTCAATAGGTGTACGGTAATTTTAATTAACAGGTGTACGGTATACAGGTGTACGGTAGAGGTACGGTAGGGGTACGGTAGGGGTTTAATTATAGGTAACCAGGTAAACAGGTAAACAGGTGCACAGGTGCTTGGGATTATGAACAGGGGTATTATGAATTACAGGTAGGCCTTGCAGGCCTTTTTTCAGACAGGTAGGCCTTGCAGGCCTTTTTTGAGGAAGTGGCAAGAAAAAACTTTGAAAAACCGGTGGCAAGAAAAAGCTTTACTTACTACTCATGCTCGATCAGTCTAACCGGAACCGACACAGATAAGAATGGTTGGGGAAGTCAATATCATCGAAAATTACCCGTTTTTAAGAATTTTGATTATGATTTCATTGAAAATATCCCGTTTTTGGGAGTTTTGACTACAATTTCATTTAATTCTAACCCGGGAGGATTCAACCCCGCGTCTACTGGAGTAACCCCCAGCCCGGATAAGTATAGACTATTACAGCGCCATGCTCGATCAGTCTAACCGGAACCGACACAGATAAGAATGGTTGGGGAAGTCAATATCATCGAAAATTACCCGTTTTTAAGAATTTTGATTATGATTTCATTGAAAATATCCCGTTTTTGGGAGTTTTGAATACAATTTCATTTAATTCTAACCCGGGAGGATTCAAACCCGCGTCTACTGGAGTAACCCCCAGCCCGGATAAGTATAGACTATTACAGCGCCATGCTCGATCAGTCTAACCGGAACCGACACAGATAAGAATGGTTGGGGACGTCAATATCATCGAAAATTACCCGTTTTTAAGAATTTTGATTATGATTTCATTGAAAATATCCCGTTTTTGGGAGTTTTGAATACAATTTCATTTAATTCTAACCCGGGAGGATTCAAACCTGCGTCTACTGGAGTAATCCCCAGCCCGGATAAGTATAGACTATTACAGCGCCATGCTCGATCAGTCTAACCGGAACCGACACAGATAAGAATGGTTGGGGAAGTCAATATCATCGAAAATTACCCGTTTTTAAGAATTTTGATTATGATTTCATTGAAAATATCCCGTTTTTGGGAGTTTTGAATACAATTTCATTTAATTCTAACCCGGGAGGATTCAAACCCGCGTCTACTGGAGTAACCCCAGCCCGGATAAGTATAGACTATTACAGCGCCATGCTCGATCAGTCTAACCGGAACCGACACAGATAAGAATGGTTGGGGACGTCAATATCATCGAAAATTACCCGTTTTTAAGAATTTTGATTATGATTTCATTGAAAATATCCCGTTTTTGGGAGTTTTGAATACAATTTCATTTAATTCTAACCCGGGAGGATTCAAACCCGCGTCTACTGGAGTAACCCCCAGCCCGGATAAGTATAGACTATTACAGCGCCATGCTCGATCAGTCTAACCGGAACCGACACAGATAAGAATGGTTGGGGAAGTCAATAACTTACTGATTTTTGATTCTCTTTATGTATGACTGCCATCTCTCCTCGTTGGGGCATTCATCGGTTCGTCTTTGTCACTTCAGTTTTCCATCTTTCAATGCGCAGGTCGTTATTATATCAGCTTCAAGGGGATGATGGCACGCGGGGCTGAAAGTAATTGTTGAATAATAGTGAATGGTATAACGTGTTGTGAGAAACTGTAAGCAATAGAATAGAACGGAGAAATTAATAAGACCTCTATCTAGGCCGGAATGTCTGAGTGGTTTTCTACTAGCAGATATGCGCAGAGGGCGGGGCCAATTGCCTGCGTCCGGTATGATTTCCCAAGGAGATAAGGTGACAGATGGTAATACGTGAAGAAAAATGTCCCAGACAATGTGTGAATTAGTTGACATGTTTACATTGGGTAAAGACATCTGCAATTTACTCGAACTGCCGCAGTAGGAATCAATAATTGAGGTCAGGGAAAAATAACTTTTCGAAAAACTAAGACAATAATTAAAAGATAACTGAGAAAATCGATTAGTTATGAGAATTAATTCCCTCGAAAAGTGTAGAAAGTGGGCGAGATAGTAATGAGAAGGGCTGTCAAAAGGTTTTGGAGAGGTAGTGGTACAATTAATAACTGTCTTGTTGGGAAAACCTACTGGAAAAACGAAGGCTTGAGAATCTACCTCAAAATGGAAAAAAGTACAAAAATTAGTGGATATTGACTCTAGTATCAACGTTTAAATCATGAATCAAAGAGTTTTTATAACAAAGAGATTTAGCATGAAGAAGTAACTTGAGTAAAAAAGACCGAAAACCAGAAAGCTCGAAAAGAGAACACTGCTCGGTGCGGGAGTGAAAGGAAGACTGACTGTATTCCAAATGTCTATTCTCATATGGTCATGGGGGCGTATCCTATTTGTTGTCATCTGTCAGATTTCCCAGGAAGATAAGTGACAGGTGGGAGAGAATAACAACAAGAACACATGCCGACATCTTCACATTCATTTTTATTATGGTCACACCTGCCGACATGAGATATCTACCAATTAGTACAATTACTGTTTTAGGGAAATATATCGAATAACTGAAGAAATTCAAATCTTCTAAAGTTGAGGTTCCAACTTTCAAACCTTGGAAAAGATGCACATTTCTTTAGAGTCTATAAAAGGTATAAAACCGAAGTTGACAAAACAGCTGCGAGACATCCGCGTGCCTGTAGATCAACGCGGCACACATTGACATACGGAGTGAGTCTAGAAACTCAAGCGACTCTTAAGAAATGTGCATCTTTTCCAAGGTTTGAAAGTTGGAATCTCAACTTTTGAAGATTTGAATTTCTTCAATTATTCGATATATTTCCCTAAAACAGTAATTGTACTAATTGGTAGATATCTCATGTCGGCAGGTGTGACCATAATAAAAATGAATGTGAAGATGTCGGCCTGTGTTCTTGTTGTTATTCTCTCCCACCTGTCACTTATCTTCCTGGGAAATGTGACAGATGACAACAAATAGGATACGCCCCCATGACCATATGAGAATAGACATTTGGAATACAGTCAGTCTTCCTTTCACTCCCGCACCGAGCAGTGTTCTCTTTTCGAGCTTTCTGGTTTTCGGTCTTTTTTACTCAAGTTACTTCTTCATGCTAAATCTCTTGGTTTCTTTTTCTTTGATTCATGATTTTAACGTTGATACTAGAGTCAATATCCCATAATTTTTGTACTTTTCCATTTTGAGGTAGATTCTCGAGTCTTCGTTTTTCCAGTAGGTTATCCCAACAAGACAGTTATTAATTGTACCACTACCTCTGCAAAACCTTCATACTATCCTATATCAGTAGTTTGATATAAACTCTTCAAGCATATACGCCATTTTTGACAGCCCTTCTCATTACTATCTCTCCCACTTTCTACACTTTTAATAATGATTTTCATAACTAATCGATCTTCTCAGTTATTTTTTTATTAATGTCTTAGTTTTTCGAGAAGTTAATTTTCCCTGACCTCAATTATTGATTCCTACTGCGGTAGTTCGAGTAAATAAGAGATATATTTACCCAATGTAAACATGTAAACTAATTCACACATTGTCTGGGACATTTTTCTTCACGTATTACCATCTGCCACCTTATCTCCTTGGGAAATCACACGGGAAATCACACCGGACGCAGGCAATTGGCCCCGCCCTCTTCACACATCTGCTAGTAGACCACTATTCAGTCATTCTCCCCTCATTCCGGCTTAAGAAGAGATCTTTCTTATTTCTCCGTTTTATTCTATTGCTCACAGTATTTCACAACACGTTATACATTCACTATTATTCAACTATTACTTTCAGCACCGTGTGCCATCATCCCCTTGAAGCTGATATAATAACGACCTGCGCATTGAAAGATGGAAAACTGAAGTGACAAAGACGAACCGATGAATGCCCCAACGAGGAGAGATGGCAGTCATACAAAAAGAGACTCAAAAATCAGTAAGTTATTGACTTCCCCCACCATTCTTATCTGTGTCGGATCCGGTTAGACTGATCGAGCATGGCGCTGTAATAGTCTATACTTATCCGGGCTGGGGATTACTCCAGTAGACGCATGTTTGAATCCTCCCGGGTTAGGAATAAATGAAATTGTATTCAAAACTCCCAAAAACGGGATATTTTCAATGAAATCATAATCAAAAGTCTCAAAAACGGGTAATTTTCGATGATATTAACTTCCCCAACCATTCTTATCTGTGTCGGTTCCGGTTAGACTGATCGAGCATGGCGCTGTAATAGTCTATACTTATCCGGGCTGGGGATTACTCCAGTAGACGCATGTTTGAATCCTCCCGGGTTAGGAATAAATGAAATTGTATTCAAAACTCCCAAAAACGGGATATTTTCAATGAAATCATAATCAAAAGTCTCAAAAACGGGTAATTTTCGATGATATTAACTTCCCCAACCATTCTTATCTGTGTCGGTTCCGGTTAGACTGATCGAGCATGGCGCTGTAATAGTCTATACTTATCCGGGCTGGGGGTTACTCCAGTAGACGCGGGTTTGAATCCTCCCGGGTTAGGAATAAATGAAATTGTAGTCAAAACTCCCAAAAACGGGATATTTTCAATGAAATCATAATCAAAAGTCTCAAAAACGGGTAATTTCTAATGATATTAACTTCCCCAACCATTCTTATCTGTGTCGGTTCCGGTTAGACTGATCGAGCATGGCGCTGTAATAGTCTATACTTATCCGGGCTGGGGATTACTCCAGTAGACGCAGGTTTGAATCCTCCCGGGTTAGGAATAAATGAAATTGTATTCAAAACTCCCAAAAACGGGATATTTTCAATGAAATCATAATCGAAAGTCTCAAAAACGGGTAATTTCTAATGATATTAACTTCCCCAACCATTCTTATCTGTGTCGGTTCCGGTTAGACTGATCGAGCATGGCGCTGTAATAGTCTATACTTATCCGGGCTGGGGATTACTCCAGTAGACGCAGGTTTGAATCCTCCCGGGTTAGGAATAAATGAAATTGTATTCAAAACTCCCAAAAACGGGATATTTTCAATGAAATCATAATCAAAAGTCTCAAAAACGGGTAATTTCTAATGATATTAACTTCCCCAACCATTCTTATCTGTGTCGGTTCCGGTTAGACTGATCGAGCATGGCGCTGTAATAGTCTATACTTATCCGGGCTGGGGATTACTCCAGTAGACGCAGGTTTGAATCCTCCCGGGTTAGAATTAAATGAAATTGTATTCAAAACTCCCAAAAACGGGATATTTTCAATGAAATCATAATAAAAAGTCTCAAAAACGGGTAATTTCTAATGATATTAACTTCCCCAACCATTCTTATCTGTGTCGGTTCCGGTTAGACTGATCGAGCATGGCGCTGTAATAGTCTATACTTATCCGGGCTGGGGATTACTCCAGTAGACGCAGGTTTGAATCCTCCCGGGTTAGGAATAAATGAAATTGTATTCAAAACTCCCAAAAACGGGATATTTTCAATGAAATCATAATCAAAAGTCTCAAAAACGGGTAATTTTCGATGATAATAACTTCCCCAACCATTCTTATCTGTGTCGGTTCCGGTTAGACTGATCGAGCATGGCGCTGTAATAGTCTATACTTATCCGGGCTGGGGATTACTCCAGTAGACGCAGGTTTGAATCCTCCCGGGTTAGAATTAAATGAAATTGTATTCAAAACTCCCAAAAACGGGATATTTTCAATGAAATCATAATCAAAAGTCTCAAAAACGGGTAATTTCTAATGATATTAACTTCCCCAACCATTCTTATCTGTGTCGGTTCCGGTTAGACTGATCGAGCATGGCGCTGTAATAGTCTATACTTATCCGGGCTGGGGATTACTCCAGTAGACGCAGGTTTGAATCCTCCCGGGTTAGGAATAAATGAGATTGTATTCAAAACTCCCAAAAACGGGATATTTTCTATGATACCGTAAGTTTAATTAACAGGGGAGTTGATGTGCAATTAACTGGGTGTTTTCAGGAACAGGGGTACGATGAGTTGCAGGTAGGCCTCTCCTGTCTTTTTTCAAAAAATGGAAGGAAATTTCTCTGTTTACTACTGATAAATCTAGCAATTGTTTAACCTAGAATTTTTTTATCCGAGAAAAATGTCAAGGTTATTGTTGGGATTTCGTATGGTCTTCCTGGGTAGATCCTAGACCAATCCAAAACTTACGATACCTCATACTGTGGGTAAGTAAACATATATTATGCAACAATAAAGAAATAAATAAACATAACAAGAAGGGTAAAAACTGGAGGAAACTTCTTGGGAAGCTTCGAGGTGAATCCACGAGTCCAATCGTCACCGTTAGTCCGTATAAAAGTCCTTACTCGTTGTCGTCCGTCGTCTCAGGGATAGTACAAGAGGCCTTGTTGTGTCCGTATAGATGCCAATAAAAACTCTTCTTTGACGGTCAGTTCTGGTTTTCTGCCCGGAAGAGAAGCCATCTCCAACATCTGTTATTCTGCGTTTTCACATTTTCTTTCATGTTCTTTTCGAGCACAAATCGGTGAGTGATTGGTCTGTTGGCTCTTTCGGCCTGACGTCTTCGAGCAGGTTCCTGAGATTTTCTCCCCAACGGTCCAATCTTGATGGATAGGTCCTCTTGAATAGAGCGCGGTTGTAAGAAGCGTGTTGTTCTAATGCAATTGATTATTGCGAGAATAATTTTTTTAACTGATTGTTATTTTGGTTCTCTTCAAATCGAATAATTGCAAGATTGTTTTGCAGCTTTATGTACAGGTTCCAGATCCTTTGAATTCTCTACTCTTTTTTCCTGAAGAAAAATGTATATTTTTTCAAGAAGTTTTATGGATTGGTCCATTTTCATTCAATAAAAACCTGAATCAAAAATATCTTTAATATCTATCCGCACGTGAGTTCTCCTCGTGAGATAGCAACTCTCTTTCTCTAATCCTCTCTCAATCCAACACTATTTTCTTACTGTTAGCTACGTGCGCAAGGATCACAAAGAAAGGTGTGATGTGATAAGTGCGGTAGCCGCCGAGAGGTAGGTGATAAACGAATGATTGGGCAGAGAGAGAGGCAGAGGTTGAGTATGTTTACCCATCCAAATAGAAATTCACGGGGGGCTCGGTACGCACTAAAATCTCTTTCGGAGGATATATTGAAGATGAAAAAGGGTGAGAACTTCTCACCCACCCCTCTCTCTTTCTTTTTTTTTGAGACCGTTTTCTGTTTTGATCTCTCTTTTCTCAAAGAACCGTTTCTTCTTTGATCTTTTTTTGAATTTCTTTTTGAAAAGGATTAGGGATTTATAGTTTTAGGAAGAATTGTACATTTTCAAGTTACGACAGAATAAGGGTTCTAAACGCCACTGGCTCAAAAGGAACCTAGATGGATGAGTTTTCCAGCGCGGCCGTGTAGTCCTCACGGACAAGATTTCTGTTCAAGCGAGGAAACAAAGAATTGAACAGAAATCTTGTCCGAGAGGACTACATGGCGGTGCTGAAAAACTCTTCCACGAAGGCTCATTTTGTGCCAGGAATACGGGAATTGTAGAGTTTAGAGTGATTTTTAGCATAGGCTCCAATGATGAAAATTTCTTAGAACTGTCAGAAGTATCATAACCCAAAGAAAAAACATGACCACTCCTCCTTTAAATATTCAGTTACTAAGAAATAGATCATTAAAATAGGCTATTTTTCCAGAAATTTTCCGTCAAAACGGATTTAGTCACATAATTGTCATTCTTGAATTTTTAAAAAAAAGTATCTTTACACAAAAAACAGCAGGTGGTACACTTCATACAGACTCGAAGCGGTTTGAGACACAACTTTCTGAAAATTTAACTATGTATACTTGTGATTCCATTTAATCTCATTTCTGCAAAAATATCGGGTGTATTATCGGTTCATAAATCCTTGCTGGGGTACTAAAGGCTTATGAAACTTGTTTGGATAGCATGGATAAAAACCTATTTTTCTACGGTATGAAAAATGTTTACTACGGTAGTTCATGTATTCAACTACGAGACTCATCCGAACTAATTCCATGTGTCTTTAATACCCCCGGCAAGAATTCGCGAACCGATAATATGATATTGTTCCCAATCTATGAGCTCGCAATCTTCCACATCGGTAAGAATTTTTCTCCAATTTACTTCCTTTTAAAGGCTGGCAAGTTTAGAATAGTTCAAACGATAATAGAAAAGTAAAACGACAAATAGCTATCAGAAAATTTGAGAACCAGCGAAAATACTGGCAAAAACAACGGAACAATCGAACTAGAATAAATATACAAACATGATTTTGAACACAAAAAGTACGAAATCCGGAAGTCGTTATTTTCATCGTCAATTGATCTATCCATCTCTTTTTCTGACAATCGATGTATCTCACTACATTCTTTCATTTTTCATTTTTTCTGTGCTGCAAGTGAAGAAGAAAAAGAAGAAGAAGGACCAAGTGTTGTTTGAATCAGAGAGAAAAAGAATCAGAAGACATCCCCTCATCTCTCTCTCTCTATTTCATTCATTTTGTTGTTGTTCCCGAGAGAAAAAGAGAGAAAAAGAAAAAGAGATTCTCCCGAGAGCTCCCGCCGTCCAACTAGCTCATCACACTTATTATTTTCAGTTTTTATTATTCCGACTCTCTTTTTTCCTTTCTTTTAGATCTGACGTTCTGGAATCGTTTAGATCTGATGTAGAGAAAGTAATTTTTCTGATAGAAATCCTGATTTTAAAGAAAGTTTAGAAAAAACCTGGTTTTTCGAATATTTACAAAACTTTGAATTTATCAGAAACTTCTTTGAATCGAGAACTGTTTTTGACAACATACAAATACTATTGGTTTCAGTTCTGTCAGTTAAGAACTAACATTTTGGAGAACCTGATTTTGGGATAATTATCGAAAATGATGAGAACCCACCAATATATTTGCTTTTTTTTTTGAGATATCAGATCTTCAGAGATTAAACTGTGAGTTCTGTTCAAAAAGATGAGTCCAAAATACTTTTTTTGCCAGATTATAACCGTATTCACTCTATTATCGGTTCCCGAGCAATTGCCGGGGGTGTCACGGAGTTTGTTCGGATGAGTCTCATAGTTGAAATCATGAAAACCCGTAGTAAAATATTCAAAACCGTGGTAAAATACGGTTTTTCACCTATTTCAACTATGAGACCCATCCGAACGAATTCCATGCGCCTTTAACACCAGAATTGGCAGAAATAACTGCCTAAGATTCAATAAAAGGTGTAAAAACTTGTTAAATTTCTATCCAGTTATCATGTCTTTCCTAGATGAACCCGCACTCTCTAACGTGATTTTTTGTGGAAATAAAATTGTAAATCCGCTCACTTCTGTTAAGTAGAAACTGATTATACTAGATTTCACATAACTCGTTTTTTTGGTTTGTGATGATTTGTGATAAATTTAGGCACAGTTTCACCAGAAATTTGAAAAAATTGATTTTAACACTTTTTGTTGTGTTATCAGCTCGGCACAGTTACGTCTGCTCTTCACCTAAATGCCCTAGAAAATGCCTTTTTTCTCTGAGTTGCTCAATTTCTCACACAATTTTCTTCGATTTCGGTAGAGCGAGGTTGTAAGAATTGTGCCCTGCTATGTAGTACGACTGTATTGAAACAAAAAACCAATTCAACTTAAAATTTTTTTGGTTACTGTAATCTATCTTTTAACGTCCAAAATCGTAACAACTGAAGACTTTCAAATAACTCTCAAAATAGTGGAAGAGTTTCTGATTTTGACTAGATCTTAAAAATTCTGACTGCGTGAGTTTTCCAACAATTCGTGAACCTCGAAGTATGATAACTTTACTCATTTTGATACTTCAAGAATCATCTGATTCCTCAGGAAACCCCCTCTTCCAATTCATGTCCCCAATTTCAAAATGCGTCCAGTTGAGTTGAGTCGTCTCTGGTCCCTCCTCCCCCTCAATCTGATAAAAATAATCTGCGGTGCAAGTGTAATTGTGTCTCTTCCCGAGAGTCACTCTCTCTTTCTTTTCTTGATGTTTCCTTTCAATATCTTCTCTCTATTCTTCCCACATCTCTTTGCCAACAAATCTCTTTTCTCTCTCTCTCGTTTTTCTGCCGGAAATACACAAATGATTCCCTTCTTTTTATCTTTTTTATATTCATCCGATTGTTCTGAAGCTTCTCTCCTTCCAAACATTCAAATTTTCAGACACCCCGTGTCCCGATGCTCCTCGATTCGTCACATCCAATAGATGTCATTTGATTCAATATCAGCTGGTGCGACGGGATGTTTTCCCCGTCGTGCTCACACGATCAATGCGACTGATGATGCACACACGCATACAGTCGCTGTCTACATGCACAGTTTTAATCCGGACTGTGAGAATGATACAGTACACTTGGAGGTTCATAAGAGATGCACAACAGAGGAATTGATTGAGAAAGTGTTGGCTGGAAGGGCAGGTAGTGGTTTTGCCACGGCTAGACCACTACTCACAAACTAACATCACAACATTTTCAGAACTGGAAGGTCAATCCGTTCAAGACTTTGATTTATTCGAAATGATGGGCACTCCAGATGGTCAAACATACAAAGAACGACGTTTGGATCCTGGAGAATACCCTGTAGCCGTCCAAGCAATCTGGTCACGTCTCCCGGTTGTCGTCGATAGTGCAACACCGAAGAATAGATTCGTTTTCCGGCATCGTGGATATCGAGCAGCGACCGGGGGAACACGATTCGGAAGTGCCGAAGTGGCCAGTTCGATTGATGCGTTTTTGACAAAGTTTCTGGTTCAGCCACAGGTAAATTAGCCCCAAAAATGAACAAAAAGTAGCGAAAGTCATAGAAAAAACACTGTAGCTCCCATTCAAACAGTGCCCACACAGTGCCTATAAAACTTCAAAAATTTCAAAATTCTTTGCAAAAATGTTCGAATAACATTTCGAACTTGCTGATTTTCGTTTTCCGAACCCCGTCATTATAATGCACGACATAGTGCAAAGCTGTGCGGAATTCCGACTTCCGACTCTTAACTTCCGGATAAGGCATTTCACTTCCGACTTCCGTCATTCCATAGCTGGGAAATTTAGAAGAATTCCTTTCGGAGAAATACATGGAAAATAGCAGAAAATAGGTTTTTCTGTAGCCAAAAATTGATTTTCCACAGATTTTCAAGACTTTTATGAGTTTTGTCTTGGAACTTTGAATATTCGCGTAAAAAACTACTTACGACTTTCGACCGCCGACTTCCAACTTCCGACTTCCGGGCGTTTTTTTTACTTCCGACTTCCGTTTTAGAAAAAAAAACCATTTCCTCACAAGTCTCGTACAGTGCCTACATTGTCCTTACAGTGACCAAAACCCCTTATTCCTTTCTTTTTCCAGGACCGTGAATACGCGGATCTTTGTATGCTACCCGAGTTAACCGAACAGACTCTTCTCGACAATTTACGTGAGAGATTTGCCAATGGACACATCTACACGTACATTGGACCGATTCTTGTCGCTGTGAATCCCTTCTGTTTCTTTCCGATTTACAACCCAAAATATGCAAGGCTCTATTTTCAAAGCAAGAGACTTGGATCACTTCCACCGCATATTTTTGCGATTGCTGATGTTTGTTATCATAAGTAAGTAGCTACAGTACCAACCCGAGCAATTAAAAACTTACAGCATGCTGCGTATCAAAGAGAACCAATGCGTCGTGATCTCCGGAGAGAGTGGATCTGGAAAAACCGAGTCAACGAATCACTTGATGTCTCATTTGATCTCATTATCTCAGAAAGGGTCGACTGGATGTAGTACTGAGCAGACCCTTCTCTCTGCTGGTCCAGTTCTGGAAGCGTTTGGAAATGCGGTCACTTTGACTAATAATAATAGTAGTCGATTTGGAAAGTTTATTAAGATTAATTATCGAGAGAATGGAATGGTTTCTGGGTGAGTTTTAATAGGGTTTGAGCTTTTTAAGTTTTCGATTTTTCAGAGCGAATGTGGAGATTTATCTTCTGGAGAAGTCTCGAATCATTTTTCAAACGAAAGGAGAGAGGTAGGTCAAAAAATGAGTTTTGCTGATTCAAAACTTTAAAAAATTGCGGCTGTAAGAGAAGGGAGGGTAGACACACACAGTTAGACAGTCAAGCTTCTCTGCGCTCTCTTCTTTAGCTTGCAAACTTCAAACGCAAATATCTGAAAAAGGGAAAAAGCTATCAAAAAGGTGTCAACTAGTGAAATGTGTAAAATTTTAAGCTGTATGTTTTTGTAGTTCACGGTTTTTTGATAACTGTTGTGGTTTTCGAGAAATACCTGTTTAAAGTAAAGCAGTGAGATTTATCTTTCATATTTCGTTTCTTTGAATGTTTGTATCCTTTTGAGGAACAACGCTATCAAAAAATTGTTAACTAAGAAAATGTGTAAAATTTAATGCCAAGCATTTTTGTGGTTGACGGCTTTTTAGCGTCTATACTAGTTAATGAGATGTACGCATTTTAAGCACGGGCTTCCAGAGCGAGCGATCAAAATTCACCTTCTTTCCAGAAACTACCACGTCTTCTACTATCTTCTGGAGGGAGCTGATGAAGAGGAACGGAAGAAATATTTTCTCCTGAAGCCTCATGACTACAAGTACTTGAATCAAGTAACCTTTTTCATTTTCTGATCTAAAAAATAATCGATTTTTCTAGAATGAACCATTTGCACTGGAAGGAGTAAACGAGAGAAATGAGTTCGATCGGTTGAGACACGCGATGAGTTCTGTTGGATTCTGTGCGAAGACTCAGCAGACAATATTCGGAATTATTTCAGCAGTTTTGTTACTTGGAAATATTACTTATATCAAGGTGAGTAGAGAGGCTGTCCGCGCTCTCTCTTTCTGACGCACACACTTCAAACTCTCATATCTCACCAATCTTGAATGTTATCAAAAAGTTGTCAATTACAAAAATAATCAGCATTAAATTTTAAACATTTTTGCAGTTGACAGCTTTTTGATACCACTCACCAGTTAAGAGCTACACTTTCTTAAAGTTCACAACCATACAAAAACTTTCAGAGACACGGCTACCATAGCGATGAAAGTGGGTACATTGAGAATGAAGAAGTGGTGGATCTAGTGGCAAATCTGTTGCACATCAAAACGGATACTCTGATGCAAGCATTGACTATGAAACGACATGTGATGAAGACGGAGACTGTGGTTTTGAGATATAGTGTGTCGGAGGTGAGTGATGGCTCTTGCAACCGCGTTCTGACGGAACCGAAAAAAAGGATTTCGGTGGAGCGCGGTTGTAAAATTATTTTTTTAATTTCCAGGCTACCAACACCCGCGACGCCATGGCCAAATGTATTTACAACTCCCTCTTCCATTACATCGTTTTGAGGATAAATCAAGCACTTTTGAAGAAAGATTTCTCGGCGGGAAAGGGATATTACATAGGTAATCAAACCTCCTTGTTCAGCTACTTTTTATAAAAACAATCAAATTCAGGAATCCTTGACATATTCGGTTTCGAAGATGTCGGCTCCCAGTGCAATAGTTTCGAGCAGTTGTGTATCAATTATGCGAATGAGAAACTTCAATCCTATTTCAATCAACATATTTTTCAATTCGAACAAGAGGAATATTTGAAAGAAGGCATCTCGTGGACAAATATTGAGTATACGGATAATACCGAATGTGTGCAGTTGTTTCAGGTGAGTTGATAGTGGGATTTGTGACCATGGCCTAGAAAACGGAACGATGGGATTCTAGGCCATTTGCCTAGAAAACCAAAGAGTTGGAAACCAGATCACTCAGGTATCGGAGCGATATTGAGCCCAAATATCTAATAGAGTCGAATCGAGACCTAGGAAACCAAACTGTGAAATTCTAAAAGTTATGGTGGCCTAGAAATCCACCTCCACTGATCTAACTGAAATCTTACAGAGCAAACCTTACGGAATTCTTCGATTAATAGATGAGGAAAGTAACATCAATAATGGAACTGACGACTCCATGCTGGCGAAGTTGAACCAGTTTTTGAAGGTGAGTGCTTTGCTTTTTAATCATTAAAAAATGTGTTTCCATTCCAGAATAACGAATACTACGAGACACCGCAAAAGAAAGAACCGGCATTCA
This sequence comes from Caenorhabditis latens, assembly GCA_002259235.3. Classification (NCBI taxonomy): domain Eukaryota; kingdom Metazoa; phylum Nematoda; class Chromadorea; order Rhabditida; family Rhabditidae; genus Caenorhabditis; species Caenorhabditis latens. Next base: position 5,053,976 of record CM056092.1, on the reverse strand, counting down.
TCGTTGCTCATTACGCGGGAAAAGTGAAATATCAGATTACGGTAAGCTTGAAGAGAAGTGTCTCGTCGTCTGCGTCTCTCTGTTATCAATAGAGCTCTTTAGGGATTCCGAGAAAAGAACAAGGACTTGATGAGACAAGATGTGCTAAACGCTCTGAAATCCAGCACAAGTTCTGTGATGAAGACACTTTTGGGTATTGACCCGGTGGCTGTTCATCGGTGGAATGTGGTCCGAAGTGTGTTCAGAGCAATGAATGCATTCAAGCAGTCGGCGAGGAAGTTACAGAAGAGTGGTACGGACAAACCGACACACAGACGGACCCTTCAATTTTCAAATTTCAGAATCCGCTGGCCATCTCCGAGTTATGGATTCCATCGTGACGTCACCTCGTCGTGGATCTGACTCCGCCCTCTCCGCTTTCCTACGTGGAGAACTTCGTTGCGAAGTACCAGATTTCTGTGATACCAGTATGTTCAGCACGATTAGAAATCAAGCGAGACGAACGCCTGCTGGGAAATCTGATGATAAAATGAGTCTACTGAAGTCTTTACAAATACTGAAGGAGGCGATTGGAGGGAGACGACTCGCGAAGAAACCGTCATCTGTGTCCAAACAATTCGAGTATTCGTTGACGAGATTGATGAGTACACTGGCGAATGCGACACCCTATTTCATAAGGTGTATCAAGAGTAATAATGATAAGGTTGGTTATGGGAATGGATAGAGAGAGGAGAGTGAAGACAGTTAGACACTCTAGCTTCTCTGCGTCTAACATTTTGGAACGTTTAGGTTTCAGCGCTCATAACTTGAAAGTAGGAAAAGTTAGAATAAAGTTTTAAACTAGTAAATATGTGAAATTTTCAGATAATTCTTTTTGTAACTGGAAACTTTTTAGTGGCTTTAAAGCTTGGTGAGATACAAACCGTTGAATGAAAAACATTTTAATGAAAGCTAGACTTACACTGCTTGTAATTCAAAAGGACAGCGAGTTCTCAAAAAGTTGTTAGTACATGAAATGTGTAAAATATTACGTTGATTACTTCTACAGTTTACAATTATTCAATTGCTCAAATGACTTCTGAGTTGTTACGCCGATATCTGAAAAGTGATGTTTGAATTCTACCGCTAGAAACTTCAAGACTATTTTAGCTAACAGAGAAATTTTTCAGTTTATAACATTTTTATAGCTGCGATAGCCACCGAGTTATGAGCGTTCGAAATGTGGAGGCCCCAGACGCAAACATTCAGACACTCTCGCTTCTCTGCGCTCTCTCCCCTCTCCCCTCTCTCATTTCCCCGTCTACACCCAGTTACTTCATTTTTCAGATTGCCAACCACTTTGATGACAATATAATCCTCCGCCAACTCCGTTACACCGGAATGCTTGAAACTGTCAGAATCCGTCGTGCCGGATATTCCGTCAGAATCGAGTACCCGAGCTTCGTTCAACAATACCGTATCCTCCTCAGAAACGGGCGGGATAGTACTGTAGATGACGTGAAAGAGTTTGTTCATTCCCATCCATCAATCGATAATGACAATATCCAGTACGGAATTCATAAGATTTTTATGAGAGATGCTGAGAAATTGATACTGGATGATCACTTGCATCGGACGATTATGCAGAGTATTGACACGTTGCAAAGATGGTTTCGAACTATGTTGGCAAGAAAGAGATATCTGAGAATGAAGGAGGGAATTATCAAGATTCAAGCACTAATAAGAGGCTCGATAGCTAGAAATGAAGTGAGGAGGAAGGCGTTGGCAGCTCAGACAATTCAATGCAACTGGAAAACTTATAAGGAAAGACGGAAGTATTTATCGACGAGAGCCGCCGTGATAGGGATACAATCTGCATTCCGAGGCGCGGCGATTCGAAAGAAAATCGGGGAAATTCCGAAGAATAATGGGAATGGAGGAGTGAATAATATCAAGAAATCACCGTTTAGAGTCAGGAAAGTTCATGCTGTCAATCTGACTAAATTCGATTTGAATGACCCTAATTCTCTTGCTGCATTTGCACTTTCTGATGATGATTCGGATAGTGATAAGTCGACTCAGGATGGATTGGATGATGATATTTCAGAGGAGAGTGATGCGTTTCAGGAGTGAGTTTTTCAAGAAGTTGTAAATTTGAATGTTGAATTTGAAGGCTCCCTGAAACAGCCTGAATTTCAAAAACTGCAAACAGCATTAGAATAGTGTGTTTTGATGAAAAGCGTAAAATTTGATTATAATTAACAATTAATTAACTAATTGACACTTTTCTGATAACGTTGGCTTTAAGATACATATAAGAAGTAAAACATGCGCCAAGTGAGATAGTTTTTTTTATAGTTTTCAATTTTTAATAGCTTTCAAGGTGGCAACTTATAGATTTTTACACTTCAGTTAATAGCACGGCACGCTTCTTACAACCGCGCTCTACCGAAACCGATGAATTTGTGCGCGAAATCGAGAGACTCAGAGAAAAAGAGACGTTTCTCAATGGCATTTCGGTAGAGCGCAGTTGTTAGAACTGTGCCGAGCTAATACCCATAACCAAGACTATCGAAAAAGTCGTTTGGCAAAATTATACTGGAGTTCTACCAGACGTACGACAGCTTTGCCCATAACTCAAAAATGGTAAAAGCTGTCAAAAAGTGGTTAACTGAGAAAATGTGCAAAATTTTGCACTGATAATTTTTGTAGTAAAAAATTTTGAAATAGCGCTTTGACTTCCTGAGATACAAGCGTTTGAAGCACAATAACGCCAAAATGCGAGACATTCAGTCTGTCTCGTTTCTTTGCGCTCTCCAAACAATAGCTTCTGTTTTGAACGCTTACATAACTGGCTCGAGGTCAAAAAATTATGTCCCTGACTTTTGTAGTTGACAACTTTTTGATAGCCTTCTTGAGATATGAGGAAAGTTCTTGAGATATGAGGAAGTGAAAAACGGATTAGCAAAACAACTAATTTTAAACGGCTGAAAAGCCAAAAAGTATAAGACCACCCTCAAATACAAAAATAGTTGCATTATATAGATCTCGGCATGCGTTCAACATCTGCGACATGTCAACACCATAGTAGGTCTAGATGATTACGAGATCTTCTCTCAACCTTCCAAAAAGTTTTTTTTATTTTTCAGTGATGACGCTGTCGATGTGGATGCAACTTTTATTCTAGAAGACACAAAACTGAAATTAATCGAAGGAGCAGATCTATCACATCATAGAAGACAATCACTTGCTCCAACAGCTTCAACGACTAAATTGAAAATGTTGAGAAGAGCAAATAGTACGGAATCGAATAATTTCTCCGTCTCGAGATGTGATGACTCGTTTACAGTAAGAATGAAAAAAACTGGAAGGCAGGCATCTCAAATCAAGATTTTCTTTAGTTTCAGCTCAGCCCAACTCACTCGAAAAAGAAGACAGCAGGCGCCGGAAAACTGGGATTCCAAAAAGCGAAAAAGAACTTGAAAGCGTTATTTGGAAGGAAGGAAGACGAGGAAGAACCGTCACCTGGACCGAGTTTTTCGAGTGAATTAACTCCGGATGTATTCATTGCGAAGGAGCATCAATTCAAGATGTCACGTCTTCATCGACAGGAGATTTGTGCTCTTTGTAACAGGCATCTCACGAATTTTATATCACAGGCGCATAAGTGTCAGAGTGAGTTTTTTTTTACTTTGAACGGTCGTTTTTTGAAAAATTAGAATCGCTATCGAAATGGTGTCAACTAACAAAATGTGCGAAATTTCAAACTGATCATTTTCAAAGTTGACAAATTTTTGATAACCGTCATAGCTTTTGAGATAATATCTATGACCATTTGAAGTCAGCTCTCTTATACCTGTAACTTGAAAACCATTCCACTTTTCAGGATGTAAAATGTGTCTTCACAAGGAATGTTTCGTGTTCGCCTCATCGATTCCTTGTAACCCGACGTCCCCAGTTCGGTCACCAACACGCCTACATTCACCTAAGAGGCCGTGGGATTTGATGTGAGTTTTCAAACAGCATTAAGTCAAAAAATATAAACAGTTGGCAAAAAGAGATTAAAGAGTAAAATGTTCAGAATTGTATGCTGATTATTTTTCTAGTTAGCAATTTTTTGATATATGCAATGGCTGGCGAGATATGGGCGTTGGAAGTGCAGGCTCTCACCTCAAACTTTTGTAACTCAAAGCCATGAGAGCTACAAAATATTTTCAACTAACAAAATGTGTAGACTTTCATTTTAATAATTTTTTATTAATCATTATATTTTCAGGCCCCACAAACAGCGTCAGTCTTCATCTCCAATTCCGACTGGAACTTTCAGCTTAACCAAAACAAAACAACAGGTATTTCAAAAGATTTTTTCTCCCATTGGGTCAAAATTATGAAATCTAGACGGATCCTGGAAATATGGTAGTCGAATCAACAGAAGATCTCCGTCAATTCAGTGTTTTTATCTTCAACAAGACGTCTGGATTGGCTGGAAGTGCAACTAAAAGGGATACGGTAGTGGATGCAGTATTCAAAAAGTCTCTCAGAGCATTCCATATGGAGCTGTTAGGTTATGAAGCAGTGTTATCAGTGAGTGGCCTAGAAAACGTTTTTGGAAGTCATCATTTTTTGAACTTTCCAGGTCGACCAATCTGTTCTGAAATACCGTGACGTCATCACAATGTTCGAGGGACTCCTCACAAAAACATGTATGGAAGAGAATGTTTCCTTCCCGACAACTCTTGGAGTCAACGCATTTAGAGGATTTTTGAATGAATTCATGCATACGCAGTCGAAGAAAAAACGAGGAAAAGAGAAGTCATCGATGATAAAGGTGAGAAATCGCGATCGACTGCTTTTTGAAGAAAAATTGTTGGAGAAAAATTGTTAACTAGTAAAATGTAGAGAATTAAATTTCCTATATTTTGTTAGTTGATAACTTTTTGATCTGAATGTTCAATAAGAAGATATAGGCATTCAAAGTTTTGTTGCCGAGCAGAGAGACGCAGAGAAGCAGGCACTCTGGCTTCTCTGCGTCGCTCGCACTAGAGGGGCGGTATCGATTGATTTCGTTTTTTCAACAATAAAAAACTTCAGAAAGTTGGAAAGAAGCGGAGAAAATCTGATGTAACAGCGGTAAGAAAAGAGTGTTTATTTAGTAGAGATCATCATAGAAACTGACATTTTTAAATAATTTATTCTCTTTTTTTCTCTGAAACTTACCGTATACCAATTCACACTTCAATTTTCTCCACCCACCTTTTTTGTTTTCTAATAGTTCAGTGTTCTTGTTATAAAGGTAACACTCTTGCAGGGTAACGCGCTCTACCGAGATTGCAGCGGAGACGCAGACGAGGAGACTGTCTCGTTGTCTGCGCCTCTCGTAGCGAGAGAGAGAGTCGCCAACTTTGACCAGCGTTTTCTCGAAAACCTGTTGGTCGGAAATTTTGAAAATTGGTAAAGAAACTAAACAAGACATGGGAAACAAAAATATCTTAAAATCTATCGAAGTTGTTCATCCCGATTTCCAGGTCCACGCTGGTCACAGATTCCGTGCTGACGTTGTCCACGTCCCCACTTACTGTGAAGTATGTAATCAACTCATCTGGCACCACGAGAAGCTATTCATTTGTGTCGCCTGCCGGATTTCTTGTCACAAAAAATGTCAGCCGAAAGTGACGCATCCGTGTCATTTAATTGGGAAGACTATTGATCCGCAGGTGGGGTTTTATTGCAATTTTTAAGTCTGAAATTGTTAAAGAATCAAAATTTGCTCTGTTTCAGACAAATGGCGGCAGATTTTTCGGAGCATCACTAACGTCCATCATTGACGACGATCATACGGTACCTCCACTTTTGGATAGACTTTTCTTTGCGATTGAGACGAGAGCTCTGTTTGTGGAGGGAGTTTATAGGTTGGTAGTTGCAAATGCGCTCCACCGAAATTGAAAAATTGGTGGAGCGCGATGAATAACGAACATTGATTGCTTGTTTCAGAAAAAGTGGATCACTTCCTCAAGTCAGAAGCATCCGGAAAGTGATTGAGTCGACAGCAGGTAAGGCGCTCAGTATCTGGCTACAGTAGCCTGTAACTTAGTAACATACAGTGGTAGTCTCTTAGAGTATTGTAAAACCTTAATTCCCCTCTTCTTTTGATCTATAACAATCAATTTTTTGAACGTTGGTCTTTTCCAAGCCACTAATAAAACCGCAAAATCACATGGTGGTTTCCTTATCATTTATGACACTTTCTATCATCTTTACCAATTTTTTCCAAAGATCGTTACACAATTCTCTAGTTCCTGTCTGAACTAGAAAAGGTTTGCAAGTCAGTTTGCAAACTAACACTAAGGAATAAACAACTACGTCTTGTTTCATTCGTTATCTAAAGACTCTCTTACAGTACCCCATATGCTACAGTACCCATTTTCAGACGCCGAATCCGTGAACCTCGAGGATGCGGGTGTCCATGTACTCACCACTCTCGTCAAAGCGTTCTTCCGTGAACTCGCCGAGCCCATTATCATTTTTGATCTCTATGAAAACTTTTTGAATGTCTCAGGTGAGCAATATCCCGAAGATGTGAAGAGTTGGTGAAAAGTGATCAATTAGTAAAAATTAGAGAATAAAATTTCCTATATTTTATTAGTTGAAAGTTTTTTGATAGCTCGCTTAGCTCAGGAGTTATAACAGTTCCAAGATTGAAAAAGGAGAAGAGACGCAGAGAAGGCGGACTCTCTCGCTTCTCTGCGTCTCTCATATTGTCAATAGAGCGCGTTTACAAGTACATTTTCAGAAGTGGAAGATATGAGTGAACGAGTGCGTTGTCTCTCGGTCATGATCGAGCTCCTTCCAAAACCAAATCGAGCCGTTTTGGACCGTCTAATGTATCATTTGGCACGTGTAGCAGACCAGGAGGCTGTCAATAAAATGGGATGTAACAATCTTGCTCTAATCTTCGGTCCTTGTGTTTTGAGACGACAAGATAGTGCTCACGCTCAGGAGCAGCTGAATGATGTGGGAAGACAAACGGGTTGTGTTCAAACTTTAATTGAGGAGAAACTGAAACAGTACAAGGCGACATTGCATAATATTGTCGAGTTGGAGGATGCTAGTCATAAGGTTTGATTTTATTCGAGGTGTCAGAGTGAAGAAAAGTGCGCTCTACCGAACTCGTGTTTGCCTCTTTGTCACTACTAAAGTTGTCTTCCAGGTATCCGCCAACTTACGCAAAATCGAGGAGCATCGTAGGAACAGCGAGCCATCGAAAACGTCGCCGAACATCGGAACAGCCAAACAACTTTTCGAGGAGCAATTGGAGTTTTTGGGGAAACAAAAGTTGGTTTTTTTGAAGCTACAAGGATCTGACGGTAGCGCTGGTACAGTAATCTTTACCAACCATAGCCTACTAGGGTAATAAGCTACCGTAGTCCTACAATACCTTATTAAAGTAATCTCCTAGTATCAAAAGTGATAAGCTGAATGACACAGTAGCTTTGCAGATAGGTAGAGCAACCCTACCGTATACCCAATTACATTAACCTCAACATAAAGCGCTACCGTAATCCTTCAGCATCTAGTTATCATTCTACAGTACTCCTTTACCGTACCCATTTCTTCCAGAGAACGTCTGCTCCAAGAGCTGCCGCCTCTCGCGCCCGTCGCCTCATCCGAAGATCTCTCGTCATCCGATGAGAACGCCGCTGCCTCCAGCTCCCTATCCGTCGAAGAATACGCACTTGATCTCGATGCACCGCCCGTCTTCTGTCTACTCAGATATCCGAATAAGCTCCGCCCACCGGGTCCACCACATCGAAGACGTCCTGATTGGGATCTTCGGAGAAAGGCATTCGCCAATTCACGTGGAATTGTATCGTTTTATTCCTCACCGGTTTGAGAAAATTGTGAAAGGGGGATTGCTAATCGTAAAAGATATGAGGAAGACGGGGGCCTAGGTCACCCAGCTGCCTAAACTCTTTTGCCCTACAATCAGCAATACCGTAACCCATGATCTTTTCCTTTATTTTCCAGAAATAATCATGTTTATTCCTATCTCTTTTTTTCCAATTTTTCATCATTGTGCTCATTTTATGTTTTCATTTCATTCCATTCCATTTCCTCATATGCTTAAAATATTTTAATCACCCTTACTCACTTTCTTCAATTGCTCAATAAATTTCTAATTTTACTGGTTTTGAAATAGTTGTTCAAAATGTAGTTCAAATGAGTCAGAACTCGAGAAATGAAGAAACTGTCCATTTGAAAAGTTTAAACGTATGAATCAGTAAAATTTTTTGAGTTGTAACACTTCCCTATGTCAGGTTTGGAAAAAAAAAACTTCGAGACTTTTTCACGGTGTCTAGATTTGTCGGTTTGACTCACTTATGCGACGGTCAATATTTCATCATCAGAAAGAGCTCGTTGATTTACATCTAGTTATATGAATAACTATTTCAGTCATGTCATTTTTCAATTTTTACAATTAAAAACCTGATGATGGGGAAAGAAAAAAATTGTCATGTCCCCACATGGGTTCGAACCAACTAACTGTAGTCAACGTTGCCTAACTTGCCAGATCGGATGCGGCGACGCACCGACCTTAACCATGCGGGCGAGGAAAAACTCCGCCCGACGCGAGGAAAGAAAACCCGACGCTTTGTCGACCTTTACTGATTTTTTGGTATTTTGTTAGAAGAAAACAAGAAGATACGTGGAAGGGTCACGGGGGTAAAAAAATCAAAGTGACACGTAATGACACGAGTAACTTTCATTCTCTTCACTCATTTGAATTCCTGGTTCATTGTGTTGTCAATTCTCACATTCAAAAGGTAAGAATTATTAGCCAATAGCTGTGAGATTTTGCAGTTAAAAAGAAAAAAATTATAAAATGAAACGAATTTTGTTTCGAGCCCCTTGCTGCAACACATCTGCGCCTTTGAATTAACAGTACCTCAAAAATTTAGGTATTCCGACTTTTTTTTGGAAAATTTTTCCGAATAACAAATCGGACTTCCTTCTTTCTACTTCCGTTTCGAAAATTCTTATCCGACTTCCGCCTTACCACTTCCTTCTTAGAAATTTTCTTCCGACTTCCGTCTAAAATGTTCAGAATTTTTTTCCAGAAATTTCTCGACGGAAATTGCGGACTTTCGGTGGTTTTTTGATGAAATTTTGTATGAAAACAACTCCAAAATTTGTTTTCAGTAATGGCTAGAAAACATTTTCTGCAAATTTGTCATTTTCAAAATTAACTTTCGACATACGCTTCCAGAACGCAACTTCCGGCTTCCGTTTTGAAACTTTCACTTTCGACTTCCTTTTTTCCAACTTAACTTTATTCTGAGTTCCTTTTTCAAAAATTTATTCCGACTTCCGACTTTCTTTTTCAAAAATTTTACTTCCACACAGCTACGCGCGTTCATAGAGTAGTAGCGAGTGGTGAGAAGAAGGGAGTCCTCCGAAGGATAGGGGATAGTCCATGTTGTCGCTCAGACGGGAAGTCTTATTATTTAATTCTTCTTCTTTCAGCAATGTCAGCCAAAGTCTCGTTCAACCAACCTTTGAAAAGTCTCACATTTTGTGGTGCAGAGAATATTGCTGCTCTGTTCGACAACGACTTCCGAATCGCTTGGAGCTCCACGGGGACTCACTACAGTACAATCGAAGTGGACAGGAGCTCATCGGATGTCTTCGGGACGTGTGACTGTGAGTGTATAATGCAATTTATAAAAAAAAATGAACAGTTATTTCAGCCATCTTCGTCACTGATGGCTGGGATGAAGCGACTCGACCTCCATTCGTCGAATCTGATCTCCATATTCGGTCTCAACGACGAAGAGTTCTCTTCAGCATGCAGGAATGCCAACACCGAGATGCTCTACACGGCGACGGAACAAGCAGGCAAAGAAGACGGCTGTGAAGATGATTGATCCAAGAACACCCACATGGAAATACCGATAATATAAGTGTGAGTTCGTATAAAATAGTCAAATTTGGATCGGGAGAAAGTTCCACTTCTAAACGCAAATGAGACACAATAGATGATTTCCGCGCTGATTATCTATTATGAGTCATGAGTCAAGTGTAGCTGCTCACTGTGTGTTTCCGAAACATTCCGGAAAACTTTCAACTCTGAGGCCGGACCTTTCGCAACCGGACATTTTGAATGCGGCTGCTTTAAAACCAGAAATTTCGAAACAGGCCGCTGCATAACTATTATGAAACATATGGAACTGCTTAATTAGTGAAATTCTTTCTAAAATTTCTATTATTTTCGTTATTATTTCAGTTCAAACAGTAGTCTGTTTCGAGAATGGCGAATTCGGGTGATAACGAGATCGTATTGGAACAGAGCAAGGGCTTTGTGAAGCTCTACGACATCCGAAAATCGACACAATGCCGCTGGACTTTTGATTCAAGAGGACAGTGCAAGTCGATCCACGAAAATGGACAGTTTGTTTGTTTGGAAATGGATAAGGACGTCAGATTGTTGAAAAAGTCATCCGGTGAAGAGACTACGAGGTATGTTTTGATTGGAGTCGGATTAAATAAAATTTCTTTATTTTGCAGATTCTCCTTGCAAAATAATCACGCATTGTGTGGAGTACTTGAAGGGAACGAATCAGAAGATATTTTCCTGGTCATCAACAAGCTGAAATCGTCGAGTGTGGAGGTGTATGGTGTGAATGCGTACAATAATCCGAAAGGAAAATATGTTATATCATACCAAGCTCATCAGTCCCCTACAACTCGCTTCTCAAAATACCGTAGAGAATTGTATGCGTCTGCCGATCAAGACGGAAACGTCTGGATTCAATTTGGTGACACAAGGTAAGCATTATTTCATTTCTTGTCGAGAAGCTAAGATATCGAAAATAGTCCCACGAAAAGCGGGGCATAGAGATAGAAAGAGCGTCCTCGAAAAACCGGATATTCAGTTTTCAAATTGATGCTCGAGGCGTTCAAGAATTGATGAGTAGAAGAATTTCTAATGGGGAGGAAATTGGAATTAGATAAATGCAATCGTTTCAAAAAAACCAGTTTTTGAAAACTGCAGTTTTTCGTGGACACTCTTTTTTTTCTTATTAATTTGCTTTTACTGGGAGTTTTATTTTAACGAAAGAAGTTGGAGTAAGAATAATTTTTCAGAGCACCGAGCATGAAGGATGCCGCTCGCAAACTATACAAAGAGAACCAGCACAGAAAGAAGCATGAAAAATCCGACAAAGGACTTCTGGGGGCATTGAAGGAGGTCAAACGACAAAAGGAAAAATTCTTGAAAGCCAAAATGGAAGATTCTGAAAAATCAAAAGAGTCAACTGTTGAAACTCCAACTTCAAGAATCGATGATTATTGCTTCGTTCGAGATCTGGCCAGAGGAGGATTCGGAACGGTGGCAGAGTTCACATCGAAAAAGAATGGGATGTCTGTAGCAAGGTGAGTCAAGCTTTTCAAAGTTATTATAATTCAAGTCACCACTTTCAGACATTTCCGAGATCCAAGAAGTACACCGATCAATACGTGATCAATCGTGAGCTTCTTAACGCCACAAGGATTTTTCATGAGAATGTCGAGAAGATGGAAGTGAGTGTAGCAGACGTATTGGAACAGAATGGAAAATTGGAGAGATACGACTCTGCAATGATCATGAAGAGTATGGGAACCGGGCTACAGTATTGCCCCCGGAAAGGAATGATCCACCGAGATGTAAAACCGGAGAACATACTCCTCGGAAGCGACGAGGCGATCAAGCTGGGGGACTTCGGGGTCTCGACATTTGAAGAGTAAGTTATCTCTTCTGATCATAGGTTTACGAATTCTAGGATTCTGAATGTTAAATTTAGATTTTGAAACTCTGGATTCTGAATTCTGAGTTCCCAATTCTGGGTTTGAAATTCTCTGTTATTCTAATGATATGTTAACATCGAATTAAGAATTCTGAGTTCTGGCTTTCTGAATTCTGGGATTTTGGGATTCTAGATTCTGGGGTTTTGAAATCTAAATCCCGAATTTCAAGCTTTGAATTTTTGGTCTTCGAGTTCTGAGTTTTGAATTCTAAAACAGAAGACTTTTAGAATTCGGGTTACTAAATTCAAGGTTGAAGTATTCTGAATTCCGTGTGTTTGGGAAATTGAATTATGAAATCTGTACGATTGACCTTTTTTCAGAGATTGGACCCTATGCGGGACCCATGGCTATATGGCTCCGGAAGTGGTGTTGAACCAAACTCACACATGTCTTGTGGACAGCTGGGGATTGGGGCTGTCCTCGTGGAGCTTCTAACTGGAAATCCGGCGTTCCGGACTTGAACAATAAATCGACGGGCAGGTGAAAGCTTGACAAGAAGGTCACCTTCAATCCGGATCTCGATGCAGTCATTAATGGGCTCCTGAAAATCAAGGAAAGTGAGCGTTGGACCATGAGACAAGTAAGCTGAAAAATGTGGAGTAAAAATAAAATGAAACATGTTTTTCAGTTGCTGGAGTCTATTGGGATGGTCCGGGAAGAAGAAAATAAAGAAATCGAGATCATCCGGAATACAAAAAGTCACTTGTGGTACTCATGATATTCTTGCAACTCTTTCAAATATTGAGTTAATCTCCGTTTTACTTATTTTACCCGATTATCGTTATGTTTTATTGCCTTTCATGTAGTTGTTTGGTTTAAAAAAAATAAATTTACGAAATTGATTAAAATTCTAGTATATCATGTTCTCTTCTAATAGTTTAAACAATTTCAGATCGAACGAACTCGACTAAATTTATTAAATTTAAACTGACCGAGCGGTCTTAGAAAATTGTTAAAGAGAATTGAAGTGGAATGGGGAGGATTGCTAATCGTAAAATTTATGAGGAAATGAGGAAGACGGGAGACTAGGAATCCCTGTCGTCTAAACTCTTCTGGCCTACGATCAACAATACCGTAACCCATGATGTTTTCCTTTATTTTCCAGAAATAATCATGTTTATTCATATTTCCTATTTTCCTATTTTTCATCATCGTACTCATTTTATGTTTTGTAGTTCAAATGAGTCAGAAACTCAAAAATTGATCAATATGTTAATCAGAGAAGTTTGTGATAGAGTTGTGAAACTGAAAAATGTGTTGAATGGAGTTTGCACCGTGCCACGGATCATGAATCATGTTGGAAAAAAACGTTTTGAAACGGTTTCACGGTGCCTAGATTTGTCGGTTTGACTCACTACATATATTGGCCATGTATTAGCACGATACGGTTGTTACGCGCCCTACCGAAACTGAAAAGATTTCGATGGAGCGCTGTTGTGAAAACATATTCGTGGTATGATCGACCGAAAATCTGCAGCTTCAAAGTTGATAGTTAGGTAGAGTGATAGAATGGACGAAGAAATGCATTTGTTCTTGGAAGCTTTACAGTATTTTCTTGGTACGATACCTCTGTGGAAAGTATGATCTACTTTTTTTCACAGTTTCCACTGATGTACAGTGATTCGTGTGGAAAATTACTTTGCTGATCTTTACTTTTCAGAGAGGGCTAATGCAAAAAATTGGCAGTTACGAAAACCAAGCCTCTGATTTGGTATTTCTATGTATAAACACATTTTAATCGATTGGACGACAGATACCGTAAGCAATAATCTATCTCTCCAGGGAGCTCTCGTACACAAAATTTTTACTATATAGATGAACATTCAGGGTTAACTTCAGGCTATGCATTCTTCACCGGATATCTCTTCAGAGAGATAGATTGCATACAGTTGTCAGCTACAAATTAGCTCCCAATTTGATCAGGCTGTTGATACATCTTCAACGGTAAAAGTTTCAGAAAATTTATCTGGAAAAATGACTCGAGAGTATCGTAAGCAGTCACCGAGCTCCGTCTACGATTCGAGATTCCTCAGATACTTTTTTATCGAAATCATTTTTTCTAATTCGGAATCGACTGTCAAACAACCTGTCAAAAGTTCCTCGTTATCAGTTAAATATTTTCCACGAAAGACTACGAATTGAAATGGGCGGGAACCTGTCAAACCCTCAAACCCTCTCTCTTATTTATTCCTCATAGTTAATATGTTCAATAGAAAAAGACATTCCTCAGGCTGCCCTCTTCCTCACTCTTGTTTTGTGATATAAACCAGAAATGTTTGCAGTCTAGTTGTCTGTCTAGACATACATTTCTATGAGCAAGATGGTTGTTGACTGTGGTATTTGTTACGATGATTACGGTAAGTGTCTGCAAGTGCGCTCCTTCTGACAATCGACTTCATTTTCAGATTCAAAAGATCAAGTGCCTTGCATTGGTACCTGTGGACATACAATATGCGATAGATGTCGTCTATCAATGACGTCATCAAGATGTCCGCATTGTAATCGAAAAGAAGCTTTTGCTGTGAAACATGTGAATAAGCAATTGTGGGATTTGATACAGTTCTCGAATTTTGTGTTTGGAAAAAATGAAGAGGTGAGTTTTAAATCGGGTTTATCTCAAAAAGTAAGGAAGGTACAAAGAAATAGTCCACTAGTAAAATGTAGAAAAATAAATTTCCTACATTTAGTTAGTTGGTTATTTTTCAAAAGGGTGAAAGGCTAAGAAATTATGAGCATTTGAAAAGCAAAAAGGGAAAAAGAGAAGAGAAGCAGACACTTTGAAAAAAGTGTAAAAGAGAATTGAAGTGGGATAGGGACGATTGCTAATCGTAGAAGATATGAGGAAATTAGGCATCCCAGCCGCCGAAACTCTTCTGACCTACCATAAGCAATACCGTAACCCATGATGTTTCCTATTGTTCACTATTTTCAGAAAAACGATGCAGAAATGAAACAATGCAGTGAGTGCCACCAACCAGCCAAGAGACTCCGCATCTGTCGTGACTGTTGTTTGAATTCAGGTGCTGCTCCAAAACATTTGGAAGTGGAAGAAGTATCTGAGAGTGAAGCGAAATCGATTTGTGAGAAGATTCGGAGTCAAGCACTATGCGGAGATTGCATCATTGATGGAGAGCATTTCAGACATAAAACTGTGAATGTGGACACTTTTATTGACAGTTATTATTCTTTTTTGCGGAATGAGAAATAAAGATTTTATGGGTTCTTTTTAGTTGAAATTTTACAATAAATGTACAGTTCTTTCAACTTCGCTCTATCAAAGTTGACTTTTGCCTCCTTCTTCCTTCCGGCAGAGCACAGTATGAAAAACCGAGAAAATTCCTTTTATTCCAAAGGTGCGCCAGAACGTTCTTGTACATGTTTGCTGAAGCACCGTTTAATAACGGAAGTCAAACTAGTCAAGAATTTGGCTCTTGATGAGTTCAAGCCCGTAGATCTCGAATCTGAAATATAATTCTGCTAAATCCTTGTGTGAGCCGAGTTATGAGCCGTCAAACGGGTCATAACCCTTACACCAGCGATGGTAGAAAAACTAGGGGATGTGTTTGGTTAGACATTCCGGCAGACCGCGTGTCAAGCAAATAAAGCTTAGCCATATGGAAAGTTTAACGGCTCATAACTCGGTTCACAGAAGAATCTAGCAGACTTTTATTTCAGATTTGGAATCTACGGACTCGAAAGTATCAGGTGTTAAATTCTTGACTCATTTGAAATAGGACAGCCCACGGACTTCCCTTGTAAGATAAATATGTACAATCAATATTCACTTCTTACTGTGAAATGTTTTTTCCAAAATTAATTTTTTTGGCAACGTGAACTAAATTCAACTTACATAAGAGATGAAACCTGCAAAAAGTCAATCAGTTTGAAAAAAACACCGTGACGACTATCAACTTCAAGCAAACATCTCAACAAAAGAATCGTGGAAAGCGAGCAATTGAGATAAGGATGATGATGGTAAGGGAGACAGGTCGGCGGAGTCTGATCACTCCGTATCCGTGGGACATGGCTTAAGTCGTTACCCTTTCAAACACTAATTGTCTTTTGGATCATAGCGAGACCGGTACATCTTCCAGATACTCGTCTTCTTCTGTCTTTGGTCGGTGTCGACTGCTCAACCCGCTTCCAACTATTTCGACGACTACTGGCCAAAATACGATCACTTGGACATCGATCACAGTGCATTGAAATTTTGTTATGTATTCAATGGAGTAATCGGAGCGGTTGAAAATCAAAACGCCGATAAAGGATACAAATGTACTGCTTCAATCGGGACGTGGGTGGCAGATGATGTGAGCGGATCTCAAAGATTGCATTTATATGTAAACTATTTCAGGCTCAAGCGATGGACGCATGTATGAGCAGACTACCGTACCACATTATCAAAGCAACAAATGAAAAAGACACCGGTGGTGCTACTTGTACCTTCCGTAAGTCATTTCACTCTATTGTCGAAATAAAAAAAGTGATACCCGGTGTTTGCGGACTCAATGCTAATTTTTAATAATTTTGCATTGAGTCCGCAAACACCCGGGTATCACTTTTTTTATTTCGACAATACTGTTGTTCTAAAAACTCGGAAAATTTCCAGAAATCAATTTGAAATGCGAGCTTGGATGGTTTCAAATTATGAACAAGTGCTATCAACTGTCACAACTCAAGTTCACTTACAAGGAAGCGGAAGCAGAATGTGCCAAAAAACAACCAGCTCTGAAATCCAAAATAGCCACCTACTACGATGGACCTCTTGCTCTCTACATGCAGGATATGTGGTTCGGAGAAGGTTGGGTAGACGTTCCTAACCTTGAAATCGATTATCCGGGTCGAAATCTGAAAGCGATTCTCATTATGAATTCTGGATTCAAGTACGATGCAAGACGTGGAAGTATTCGTTTCTTCCCTCCAGATCAGAAGTTCGAAGCACTTTGTGAATATACTCCGCCGATGACAATGGCTGAAATGTATCTGTTGGCTGACTTGTATAGTGAAATCTATCCGATTCATGTCACTACGAATGGAGCTAGTTTCTCGACTTCCAGCTTTTTGACGTGGGTGCCCCTTATCTAGATATGATATACATATTTTTATAGCATCGAGCAGAAGAGTCTCACACAAAACCATAAAAAAGATTACGTTGAAACATTCGCTACTGACAATATCCGTGAAAGATGCAAATCGATTGGAGCTATTCTAAATGTTGACAGTCACCCAATGGCTTCCATTCAAGAAGAATTTGATACTGTTAAACCATTCCTAACAGAACAACGTTTCCATCTAACAAGTGCTTTTAAGAATGGGTTCGTTGCTTAGTTTGTCAAGATACCATTCAAATTCACTCTCTCTTCAGAGGATGCCAAAAAACAAGCTACCAGGATAGGGATTCTGCAACGGGAACATTGTTATCTGTATATAAAACTGCTCATTTGCACGAGCCTGACGTATACTGTAACGCATTCAGTTTCAGCTTCCATTCGTATGTCATCACAATTTTGTATTTATGCATTTCTGCTTTTCAGACGCGGAAGATACCCATCGATGGCAGCAATGCGAGCACCTGCGCTATGCTCTCTTCGTGAGTTTGAGTAGGATTTCCAGATGGGACTTTTTTGTCATTTTCAGACTCGTTTACTTACGAATATGGGGATTGTGGGAAGGGCTGGATTCGATTACAACGCTCAAAAACTACTTGGTTTTGCCATAAAGTAAGTTCAAATGATCACCAGAATTCTTTTAAAATATTCTTTGTTTTCCATACTCATGGTATCATTTTGAGATTGTTGCAACATCTCTAGTCCTACACGAAGTGGCCAAGAGAGCATGCAACAACGAGAACGCTGTGCTATCTGGATTTGAAACATCTGAAGAGTTTGAGGAATTGAGAAAACATTGTTAGAAAACTAATGTACCTACCCACGAAGAAAACTTGCCTATTCACGAACGCAAAATAATGCATTTTATGGCACAAAAATGCAAAAAATGCATTAAATTGCATTCGTGAATATAAATGGTACAAGTTTTCTTCGTAGTAGGCTCATAACGTTTTTCTTTGCATAGCAAAGAAAAATTTTATTTTATTACAGTACCACAAATCAACAGCGAAACTCATTATTGGCTCGGAGGCGTCTGCCCGTGTATTGAAGACTGTACAAATACGAAATACCATGCCAGTTGGGA
Source organism: Caenorhabditis latens (assembly GCA_002259235.3). Lineage (NCBI taxonomy): Eukaryota > Metazoa > Nematoda > Chromadorea > Rhabditida > Rhabditidae > Caenorhabditis > Caenorhabditis latens. Next base: position 5,035,964 of record CM056092.1, on the reverse strand, counting down.
TCGAGGAGTTTCGAGAAACACGAAACTTTTGAACAGTTTAGAATCTCACAAGTATGCGTGGGGTCAAAAAGACGACACAGCTATTTCATATCGCTCTGATGCGAACGAGTTCCATTCACAGTAAGAAATTTAGGAATGATACACCAATTTACGATTTTTTGTTTTCAGCAATCCCAATTCATTTTATATGTACTACATTTGTGGAAAGTACCCGCCACTTATCATAAAGAAGAAAGAGGTGAGCTCTCTGCTCAATCCCCGTGGATAACTTGGAAGACAGGCGAACAACAACTGCAGTTTGTGTAAAGATGTCATCTGTCTATTGTCTGATTTAATAATTGAATTTTTGGTAGCCAGCTTAACTGGTGACTTAATAAATGGTAGTAATTTAAAAGTACAGAATTTCTTCCTCTCTCAAATTGAGTCTCAATTTTCGATATTTGATACCCAACAATTGTTTCAGATTACTTCGAGTTGTATGTAGATGTCTAGAGTCTGTAAAACACTTATCCTTTTAGAAAGCCCAGCGAACCCAGCGTTAGCTCAAAATTCACAATGTGCGTGACACGATAAATGATAATGAGAGACATTCTCATCCTGGAGGTTGTCATGTTTGTGGAATCTGATAATTCATACCAATTCAAATAATGTATTCGTTATTCTACTGAAATTATACATCCCACGTAATTTTATCAAAATGTTGTTACAAGCTGAATATCAGATGGTATTTTAAGATTGTTTACAAAGTTATAAAGGCCAGACAATCATTGCAAAATGATAGATTTGACATGGGTTTTGTAGATGAGTTTCTTGCTGAAGTGTCGCAACTCTGCCATCACTCCGGCGTATTTCAAATCCTCCTTTGAATTCGTATTGAACACCAACGGCTTTACTGAAAAATATAAATACGAATAGAAATGATTTGAGATCAATATAATAAAACTCACCAATCGTAGTTTCTTATCAGAGAATTATCCTTCTCTTCATATCTAATTCCGTCGAAGAGAAGATCAGGATCAAGCTGTTTAACGATCACATGGAAAAACTCCATGGTTGGGTTGTTTCCATTCAGCCATCCTTTTATGAATCGATTTAGATCACCTTCATCAAATGAGCTCGCTTCTATCCATAATGTCACACAATTGGAAGCCAGTATATGTTCTACAGTAACCCAATCAATAGGATGCCACCAATTTTTACTGCTCGCCCACAAACAATTCACATTCAAAATCTTGTGACTCAAAGGGCTTATTTTATAAGTCTGATTCAGTTGGAGAACCAACTTTTGAATCGAAAAATCAGCTGTTTCGAAAAAGCGATCAAGACTATCACTATTGGTTTCAGTTCCATAAAAGTAACAGCACCTCAAACTAGACTGACGTTTGTTCAGCCATTCCGCAATCAATATCATTTTCTCTACAGATTGATTTGGTTCCAAATCAAGAGTATCAATATCAATTCGGAATATATCACATATATAATCTGCCCATATCTGAGCACACTCAATGCAAATCCCTTCTCCTTCATTTGAATATTGACTCAAAGCAATTCCTCCTCCGTTCATGTATCTATTTCGGGTTTTCAAGATTTCCGTAGAGAATTCGCATATTGTCTTCCTTTCTCGAATGAAAGCGAAAGGACATCGAGCTGTTTGCATATTGAGTTTAACATTGAAATTCGCAAACTTTGTAGATTTGATTATCGATCGACATTTTTTTCGAAATGAACGAGAAATCGAGTCTGAACAAAAACATTCAAAATAGAAAAAAAGAATGAACTTACACTTCCAGTTGATCCAAATTCATTATTACATTTTTCAGTGCCACGTAAGGAAGTTTTAAAATACGAAACGGTTTTGAAACTTGAACGGCATCCATAATTAGATTACATTTTTTAATAATTTATTTTCTTTTTTTCTCTGAAACTTACCGTATACCAATTCACACTTCAATTTTCTCCACCCACCTTTTTTGTTTTCTAATAGTTCAGTGTTCTTGTTATAAAGGTAACACTCTTGCAGGGTAACGCGCTCTACCGAAAATGAAACGGGGACGCAGACGACGAGACTGTCTCGTTGTCTACGCCTCTCGTAGCAAGAGAGAGAGAGTCGCCAACTTTGACCAGCGTTTTCTCGAAAAACTGTTGGTCGAAATATTTGAAAATTTGTAGAGATACTAAACAAGACATGGGAAACAAAAATATCTTAAAATCTATCGAAGTTGTTCATCCCGATTTCCAGGTCCACGCTGGTCACAGATTCCGTGCTGACGTTGTCCACGTCCCCACTTACTGTGAAGTATGTAATCAACTCATCTGGCACCACGAGAAGCTATTCATTTGTGTCGCCTGCCGGATTTCTTGTCACAAAAAATGTCAGCCGAAAGTGACGCATCCGTGCCATTTAATTGGGAAGACTATCGATCCGCAGGTGGGGTTTTATTGCAATTTTTAAGTCTGAAATTGTTAAAGAATCAAAATTTGCTCTGTTTCAGACAAATGGCGGCAGATTTTTCGGAGCATCACTAACGTCCATCATTGACGACGATCATACGGTACCTCCACTTTTGGATAGACTTTTCTTTGCGATTGAGACGAGAGCTCTGTTTGTGGAGGGAGTTTATAGGTTGGTAGTTGCAAATGCGCTCCACCGAAATTGAAAAATTGGTGGAGCGCGATGAATAACGAACATTGATTGCTTGTTTCAGAAAAAGTGGATCACTTCCTCAAGTCAGGAGCATCCGGAAAGTGATTGAGTCGACTGCAGGTGAGGGGTTCTTTTGATCTACAGTATCTGGCTACAGTAGTCCTGTAACCCAGTGACATACAGTAGTAGTCCCTTCTAACAATATCAAAATTTTTTGTACGTTGGCCTTTTCAAAAATACTAATAAAACCACAAAACCGCATGACCCATTCCTTATCATTTATTGCATTTTCTATCATCTTTATCAATTTTTTCCAAAGATCATATCACAATTCTCTAGTTCCTGTCTGAACTAGAAAAGGTTTGCAAATCAGATTTGCAAACTAACGCTGAGGAATAAACAACAACATCTTGTTTCATTCGTTATCTAAAGACTCTCTTACAGTACCCCATATGCTACAGTACCCATTTTCAGACGCCGAATCCGTGAACCTCGAGGATGCGGGTGTCCATGTACTCACCACTCTCGTCAAAGCGTTCTTCCGTGAACTCGCCGAGCCCATTATCATTTTTGATCTCTATGAAAACTTTTTGAATGTCTCAGGTGAGCAATATCTTAGAAATTTGAAGAGTTGGTGAAAAGTGACCAATTAGTAAAATTTAGAGAATAAAATTTCCTATATTTTATTAGTTGAAAGTTTTTTGATAGCTCGCTTAGCTCAGGAGTTATAACAGTTCCAAGATTGAAAAAGGAGAAGAGACGCAGAGAAGGCGGACTCTCTCGCTTCTCTGCGTCTCTCATATTGTCAATAGAGCGCGTTTACAAGTACATTTTCAGAAGTGGAAGATATGAGTAAACGAGTGCGTTGTCTCTCGGTCATGATCGAGCTCCTTCCAAAACCAAATCGAGCCGTTTTGGACCGTCTAATGTATCATTTGGCACGTGTAGCAGACCAGGAGGCTGTCAATAAAATGGGATGTAACAATCTTGCTCTAATCTTCGGTCCTTGTGTTTTGAGACGACAAGATAGTGCTCACGCTCAGGAGCAGCTGAATGATGTGGGAAGACAAACGGGTTGTGTTCAAACTTTAATTGAGGAGAAACTGAAACAGTACAAGGCGACATTGCATAATATTGTCGAGTTGGAGGATGCTAGTCATAAGGTTTGATTTTATTCGAGGTGTCAGAGTGAAGAAAAGTGCGCTCTACCGAACTCGTGTTTGCCTCTTTGTCACTACTAAAGTTGTCTTCCAGGTATCCGCGAACTTACGGAAAATCGAGGAGCATCGTAGGAACAGCGAGCCATCGAAAACGTCGCCTAACATCGGAACAGCCAAACAACTTTTCGAGGAGCAATTGGAGTTTTTGGGGAAACAAAAGTTGGTTTTTTTGAAGCTACAAGGATCTGACGGTAGCGCTGGTACAGTAATCTTTACCAACCATAGCCTACTAGGGTAATGAGCTACCGTAGTCCTACAGTACCTTACTAAAGTGATCTCCTAGTATCAAAAGTGATAAGCTGAATGACACAGTAGCTTTGCAGATAGGTAGAGCAATCCTTCCGTATACCAAATTACATTAACCTCAACATAAAGCGCTACCGTAATCCTTCAGCATCTAGTTATCATTCTACAGTACTCCTTTACCGTACCCATTTCTTCCAGAGAACGTCTGCTCCAAGAGCTGCCGCCTCTCGCGCCCGTCGCCTCATCCGAAGATCTCTCGTCATCCGATGAGAACGCCGCTGCCTCCAGCTCCCTATCCGTCGAAGAATACGCACTTGATCTCGATGCACCGCCCGTCTTCTGTCTACTCAGATATCCGAATAAGCTCCGCCCACCGGGTCCACCACATCGAAGACGTCCTGATTGGGATCTTCGGAGAAAGGCATTCGCCAATTCACGTGGAATTGTATCGTTTTATTCCTCACCGGTTTGAGAAAATTGTGAAAGGGGGATTGCTAATCGTAAAAGATATGAGGAAGACGAGGGCCTAGGTCACCCAGCTGCCTAAACTCTTTTGTCCTACGATCAGCAATACCGTAACCCATGATGTTTTATTCCTTTTCCAGAAATAATCATGTTTATTCCTATTTCCCATTTTCCAATTTTTCATCATCGTGCTCATTTTATGTTTTCATTTCATTCCATTCCATTTCCTCATATGCTTAAAATATTTTAATCACCCTTACTCACTTTTTTGAATTGCTCAATAAATTTCTAATTTTACTGGTTTTGAAATAGTTGTTCAAAATGTACTTCAAATGTGTCAGAACTAAGAAATTGATCAATATGTCAATTTGAAAAGTTTATCAAAACGTTATGAATCAATGAAGTTTTTTGAGTTGTAACACTTCCCTATGTCAGGTTTGAAAAAAAGCTTCGAGACTTTTTCACGGTGTCTAGATTTGTCGGTTTGACTCACTTATGTGCCGGTCATCTAGTTATATGGATAACTATTTCAGTCATGTGATTTTTCAATTTTACAATTAAAAAACTGACGAAAAAACGGGGGAATAAAAAAAGTTGTCATGTCCCCACATGGGTTCGAACCAACTAACTGTAGTCAACGTTGCCTAACTTGCCAGATCGGATGCGGCGACGCACCGACCGTAACCATGCGGGCGTGAAGAAATTCCGCCCGGCGCTAGGAAAGAAGACCCGACGCTTTGTCTACCTTTTTTGATTTTTTGGTATTGTGTTAGAAGAAAACAATTTCACGTGTTGCGTCCTTTTCAACAACATCCACGGGGCATGAGTCTCTTCTTTTTTGTTTTGTTTTATTTATTTATTGAAATACGTTCGTGAACATACGTGGAAGGGTCACGGGGTTAAAAAATCAAAGTGACACGTAATGACACGAGTAACTTTCATTCTCTTCAAACAATTGAATTCCTGGTTCATTGTGTTGTCAATTCTCACACTCAAAAGGTAAGAATTATTAGCCAATAGCTGTGAGATTTTGCAGTTAAATTGCGAAAAATGAAATCGAAAGTTCTGATGCAAAAAAAGTCAGACAAAACGTTTCAAGAATTTTCCCATGATCTATGAAAGTTTAGAGAAAAAACAGTTTTAATGAAAGATTTTGATGAAAACTTGAAAAAAATTATAAAATGAAACGAATTTTGTTTCGAGACCTTTGCTGCAACACATATGCGCCTTTGAATTAACAGTACCTCAAAAATTTAAGTATTCCGACTTTTTTCCGGAAGATTTTTCCGAAAAACAAATCGGACTTCCGTCTTTCTACTTTCGTTTCAAAAATTCTCTTCCGACTTGTGTCTTACCACTTCCTTCTTAGAAATTTACTTCCGAATTCTGTCTAAAATGTTCAGAAATTTTTTTTCGGAAATTTCTCTGGTTTTTTTATTTCAGAATTTTGGTGGTTTTTTGATGAAATTTTGTATGAAAACAACTCCAAAATTTGTTTTCAGTAATGATGGCTAGAAAACATTTTCCGCAAAGTTGTCATTTTCAAAATTAACTTTCGGCATACGCTTCCAGAACGCAACTTCCGGCTTCCGTTTTGAAACTTTTACTTTCGACTTCCTTTTTCCAACTTAACAAAACATTATTCTGAGTTCCTTTTTCAAAAATTTTACTTCCACACAGCTACGCGCGTTCATAGAGTAGTAGCGAGTCGTAAGAAGAAGAGACTCCTCCGAAGGATAGGATAGGATAGTCCATGTTGTCGCTCAGACGGGAAGTCTTATTATTTAATTCTTCTTCTTTCAGCAATGTCAGCCAAACTCTCGTTCAACCAACCTTTGAAAAGTCTCACATTTTGTGGTGCAGAGAATATTGCTGCTCTGTTCGACAACGACTTCCGAATCGCTTGGAGCTCCAAGGGGACTCACTACAGTACAATCGTAATGGACAGGAGTTCATCGGAGGTCTACGGGACGTGTGACTGTAAGAGTATAATACAATTTATAAAAAAAGAACAGTTATTTCAGCCATCTTCGTCACTGACGGCTGGGATGAAGCGACTCGACCTCCATTCGTCGAATCTGATCTCCATATTCGGTCTCAACGACGAAGAGTTGTCTTGGAACAAAACAATGGCCTGCTGAAGCTCTACGACATCCGAAAATCGACACAATGCCGCTGGACGTTCGATTCACGAAGACAGTGCAAGTCAATCCAAGAAAGTGACCAGTTTGTTTGTTTGGAGATGGGAAAAGACGTCCGGTTGTTGAAGAAGTCATCCGGTGAAGAGACAACAAGGTATGGTTTGATAAGAGTCGGAATAAATAAAAAATCTTCATTTTGCAGATTCTCCTGGCAAAAGAATCACGGATTGTGTGGAGTACTTGAAGGGAACGAATCAGAAGACGTTTTCCTTGTCATCAACAAGCTGAAGTCATCAAGTGTCCACGTGTATAGTGTGAATGAGTACAACAATCCAAAAGGAAAATATATTATATCTTACCAAGCTCATCAGTCCCCTACAACTCACTTCTCAAAATACCGTAGAGAATTGTATGCGTCTGCCGATCAAGACGGAAACGTCTGGATTCAATTTGGTGACACAAGGTAAGCATTATTTCATTTCTTGTCGAGAAGCTAAGATATCGAAAATAGTCCCACGAAAAGCGGGGCATAGAGATAGAAAGAGCGTCCTCGAAAAACCGGATATTCAGTTTTCAAATTGATGCTCGAGGCGTTCAAGAATTGATGAGTAGAAGAATTTCTAATGGGGAGGAAATTGGAATTAGATAAATGCAATCGTTTCAAAAAAAACCAGTTTTTGAAAACTGCAGTTTTTCGTGGACACTCTTTTTTTCTTATTAATTTGCTTTTACTGAGAGTTTTATTTTAACGAAAGAAGTTGGAGTAAGAATAATTTTTCAGAGCACCGAGCATGAAGGATGCCGCTCGCAAACTATACAAAGAGAACCAGCACAGAAAGAAGCATGAAAAATCCGACAAAGGACTTCTGGGGGCATTGAAGGAGGTCAAACGACAAAAGGAAAAATTCTTGAAAGCCAAAATGGAAGATTCTGAAAAATCAAAAGAGTCAACTGTTGAAACTCCAACTTCAAGAATCGATGATTATTGCTTCGTTCGAGATCTGGCCAGAGGAGGATTCGGAACGGTGGCAGAGTTCACATCGAAAAAGAATGGGATGTCTGTAGCAAGGTGAGTCAAGCTTTTCAAAGTTATTATAATTCAAGTCACCACTTTCAGACATTTCCGAGATCCAAGAAGTACACCGATCCGAATCGTGAGCTTCTTAACGCCACAAGGATTTTTCATGAGAATGTCGAGAAGATGGAAGTGAGTGTAGCAGACGTATTGGAACAGAATGGAAAATTGGAGAGATACGACTCTGCAATGATCATGAAGAGTGTCGGAACCGGGCTACAGTATTGCCACCGGAAAGGAATGATCCACCGAGATGTAAAACCGGAGAATATACTCCTCGGAAGCGACGAGGCGATCAAGCTGGGGGACTTCGGGGTCGCGACATTTGAAGTGTAAGTTATCAATATATTCCTCTTCTGATCATAGGTTTACGAAATCTAGGATTCTGAATGTTAAATTCTAGATTTTGAAACTCTGGATTCTGAATTCTTAGTACCCAATTCTGGGTTTCAAATTCTCTGTTATTCTGAACCCTGAATTGCTAACATCGAATTAAGAATTCTGAGTTCTGGCTTTCTGAATTCTGGGGTTTTGGGATTCTAGATTCTGGGGTTTTGAAATCTAAATCCCGAATTTCAAGCTTTGAATTTTTGGTCTTCGAGTTCTGAGTTTTGAATTCTAAAACAGAAGACTTTCAGCATTCTGGTTACTAAATTCTAGGTTGAAGTATTCTGAATTCCGTGTGTTTGGGAAATTGAATTATGAAATCTGTACGATTGACCTTTTTTTCAGAGATTGGACCCTATGCGGGACCCATGGCTATATGGCTCCGGAAGTGGTGTTGAACCAAACTCACACATGTCTTGTGGACAGCTGGGGATTGGGGCTGTCCTCGTGGAGCTTCTAACTGGAAATCCGGCGTACCGGACTTGAACAATAAGTCGACGGACAGGCGGAAGCTTGACAAGAAGGTCACCTTCGATCCGGATCTCGATGCAGTCATTAATGGGCTCCTGAAAATCAAGGAAAGTGATCGATGGACCATGAGACAAGTAAGCTGAAAAATGTGGAGTAAAATAAAATGAAACATGTTTTTTTCAGTTGCTGGAGTCTAATGGGACGGTCCGGGAAGAAGAAAATAAAGAAATCGAGATCATCCGGAATATAAAAAGTCACTTGTGGTACTCATGATATTCTTGCAACTCTTTCAAATATTGAGTTAATCTCCGTTTAACTTATTTTACCCGATCATCGTTTTGTTTTATTGCCTTTCATGTAGTTGTTTGGTTTTTTTAAAATAAATTTCCGAAATTGATTAAAATTCTAGTGTATCATGTATCTACACTTTCAGATAGAACGAATTCGATTCTACTTGATCGCTGTCACTTCTCCTCAAATTGGCAAGCAACGAGAGAGAAAGGCGGCAGTGAGAGATGCAGACATTTCTTCCGAACTTTCGGCGCGGCTAGATTTGGATTGACGCCATAGTTGTACGGAATGCCATTTTCCGAAAAACCGGAATCCGGAATCCGGAACCGGAATCAAATTTTTCATTTTCCGGAATCCGGAATCCGGAACCGGAATGAAGTTTTTCAAATACCGGAATCCGGAATCTGGAACCGGAATCAAAATTTTTATTTTCCGGAATCCGGAATCCGGAACCGGAATGACGAAAAAACCCGGAATTCCGGAATTTCGGAATCCGGAATCCGGAATGATTCGAAAAATTTGCAAGGCCAAGTCATTTTTTCGAGTGTTTTTATTATCGAAACAAACTTTCTTGACATTCGGTGTTTGCGGACCTCAGTTCCCGCGCTTAAAATAAGCCACGCCCCCTATCCATTGTCTCGGCTATGATATTAGTCGAACTCCCCGATCTTTTCTGAATATATTGGTCCGTCCAAAGTTGCTACAAAACAGCAAAAACGACAAATCTGCGGTGTCCAAAGCTGATTTGTAGATTTGCAGGTTTGCAGTTATGCGTTATTGCTCATCCTTAATTTTTCAACTGCGAAACCTGCAAAACCTACAAACCTACAAATCAACTTTGGACGCCGCAGATTTGTCGTTGTAACAACTTTGGACACACCATATAGCCGAGACAAGGGAAAGGGGGCGTGGCTTATTTTCAGCGCGGGAACTTGGGTCCGCAAACACCGAATGTCAAGAAAGTTTATTTCGACAATAATGATATATAAAGTTTAAAACTACTTTTGAGGTTCAAACCCGAAAAAGAAGTAATGCAGTTGTCTTTAAAACTCAAAAAAAATTAAAATTTAAACTTCAGAATTCCGGGAAAAAAATTCAAAAAAACCGGAATCCGGAATCCGGAACCGGAATGAAAATTTTCATTTTCCGGAATCCGGAATCCGGAACCGGAATGAACATTTTCATTTTCCGGAATCCGGAACCGGAACCGGAATGTCAAAAAAACCCGGAATTCCGGAATCCGGAATTTCCGGAATCCGGATTCCGGACAACTATGATTGACGCGTTTGTTTCGGCCGTTTCCCTCAGAGAGACGTAGTGGTCCGACAGTGGCACTTTGGCGTTTTCTTTCAGCCTAAAAAGGTACTTCGAAGAATCATACACACTAGTACGCCACTGTCAAATTTCGATTTTGCTGCCACTGGCACTCAACTATGCCTTTCTGAGCCCAACTGTACAAAACAAAATTGTGGAATTTAGAGCACGGCCTCTTCAGCAGTGGACTCTCTCCAGTCATCGAAAAACAAGAGAATTTCTCACATCAAGATGTCCGCATTGTAATCGAAAAGAAGCTTTTGCTGTGAAACATGTGAATAAGCAATTGTGGGATTTGATACAGTTCTCGAATTTTGTGTTTGGAAAAAATGAAGAGGTGAGTTTTAAATCGGGTTTATCTCAAAAAGTAAGGAAGGTACAAAGAAATAGTCCACTAGTAAAATGTAGAAAAATAAATTTCCTACATTTAGTTAGTTGGTTATTTTTCAAAAGGGTGAAAGGCTAAGAAATTATGAGCATTTGAAAAGCAAAAAGGGAAAAAGAGAAGAGAAGCAGACACTTTGAAAAAAGTGTAAAAGAGAATTGAAGTGGGATAGGGAGGATTGCTAATCGTAGAAGATATGAGGAAATTAGGCATCCCAGCCGCCGAAACTCTTCTGACCTACCATAAGCAATACCGTAACCCATGATGTTTCCTATTGTTCACTATTTTCAGAAAAACGATGCAGAAATGAAACAATGCAGTGAGTGCCACCAACCAGCCAAGAGACTCCGCATCTGTCGTGACTGTTGTTTGAATTCAGGTGCTGCTCCAAAACATTTGGAAGTGGAAGAAGTATCTGAGAGTGAAGCGAAATCGATTTGTGAGAAGATTCGGAGTCAAGCACTATGCGGAGATTGCATCATTGATGGAGAGCATTTCAGACATAAAACTGTGAATGTGGACACTTTTATTGACAGTTATTATTCTTTTTTGCGGAATGAGAAATAAAGATTTTATGGGTTCTTTTTAGTTGAAATTTTACAATAAATGTACAGTTCTTTCAACTTCGCTCTATCAAAGTTGACTTTTGCCTCCTTCTTCCTTCCGGCAGAGCACAGTATGAAAAACCGAGAAAATTCCTTTTATTCCAAAGGTGCGCCAGAACGTTCTTGTACATGTTTGCTGAAGCACCGTTTAATAACGGAAGTCAAACTAGTCAAGAATTTGGCTCTTGATGAGTTCAAGCCCGTAGATCTCGAATCTGAAATATAATTCTGCTAAATCCTTGTGTGAGCCGAGTTATGAGCCGTCAAACGGGTCATAACCCTTACACCAGCGATGGTAGAAAAACTAGGGGATGTGTTTGGTTAGACATTCCGGCAGACCGCGTGTCAAGCAAATAAAGCTTAGCCATATGGAAAGTTTAACGGCTCATAACTCGGTTCACAGAAGAATCTAGCAGACTTTTATTTCAGATTTGGAATCTACGGACTCGAAAGTATCAGGTGTTAAATTCTTGACTCATTTGAAATAGGACAGCCCACGGACTTCCCTTGTAAGATAAATATGTACAATCAATATTCACTTCTTACTGTGAAATGTTTTTTCCAAAATTAATTTTTTTGGCAACGTGAACTAAATTCAACTTACATAAGAGATGAAACCTGCAAAAAGTCAATCAGTTTGAAAAAAACACCGTGACGACTATCAACTTCAAGCAAACATCTCAACAAAAGAATCGTGGAAAGCGAGCAATTGAGATAAGGATGATGATGGTAAGGGAGACAGGTCGGCGGAGTCTGATCACTCCGTATCCGTGGGACATGGCTTAAGTCGTTACCCTTTCAAACACTAATTGTCTTTTGGATCATAGCGAGACCGGTACATCTTCCAGATACTCGTCTTCTTCTGTCTTTGGTCGGTGTCGACTGCTCAACCCGCTTCCAACTATTTCGACGACTACTGGCCAAAATACGATCACTTGGACATCGATCACAGTGCATTGAAATTTTGTTATGTATTCAATGGAGTAATCGGAGCGGTTGAAAATCAAAACGCCGATAAAGGATACAAATGTACTGCTTCAATCGGGACGTGGGTGGCAGATGATGTGAGCGGATCTCAAAGATTGCATTTATATGTAAACTATTTCAGGCTCAAGCGATGGACGCATGTATGAGCAGACTACCGTACCACATTATCAAAGCAACAAATGAAAAAGACACCGGTGGTGCTACTTGTACCTTCCGTAAGTCATTTCACTCTATTGTCGAAATAAAAAAAGTGATACCCGGTGTTTGCGGACTCAATGCTAATTTTTAATAATTTTGCATTGAGTCCGCAAACACCCGGGTATCACTTTTTTATTTCGACAATACTGTTGTTCTAAAAACTCGGAAAATTTCCAGAAATCAATTTGAAATGCGAGCTTGGATGGTTTCAAATTATGAACAAGTGCTATCAACTGTCACAACTCAAGTTCACTTACAAGGAAGCGGAAGCAGAATGTGCCAAAAAACAACCAGCTCTGAAATCCAAAATAGCCACCTACTACGATGGACCTCTTGCTCTCTACATGCAGGATATGTGGTTCGGAGAAGGTTGGGTAGACGTTCCTAACCTTGAAATCGATTATCCGGGTCGAAATCTGAAAGCGATTCTCATTATGAATTCTGGATTCAAGTACGATGCAAGACGTGGAAGTATTCGTTTCTTCCCTCCAGATCAGAAGTTCGAAGCACTTTGTGAATATACTCCGCCGATGACAATGGCTGAAATGTATCTGTTGGCTGACTTGTATAGTGAAATCTATCCGATTCATGTCACTACGAATGGAGCTAGTTTCTCGACTTCCAGCTTTTTGACGTGGGTGCCCCTTATCTAGATATGATATACATATTTTTATAGCATCGAGCAGAAGAGTCTCACACAAAACCATAAAAAAGATTACGTTGAAACATTCGCTACTGACAATATCCGTGAAAGATGCAAATCGATTGGAGCTATTCTAAATGTTGACAGTCACCCAATGGCTTCCATTCAAGAAGAATTTGATACTGTTAAACCATTCCTAACAGAACAACGTTTCCATCTAACAAGTGCTTTTAAGAATGGGTTCGTTGCTTAGTTTGTCAAGATACCATTCAAATTCACTCTCTCTTCAGAGGATGCCAAAAAACAAGCTACCAGGATAGGGATTCTGCAACGGGAACATTGTTATCTGTATATAAAACTGCTCATTTGCACGAGCCTGACGTATACTGTAACGCATTCAGTTTCAGCTTCCATTCGTATGTCATCACAATTTTGTATTTATGCATTTCTGCTTTTCAGACGCGGAAGATACCCATCGATGGCAGCAATGCGAGCACCTGCGCTATGCTCTCTTCGTGAGTTTGAGTAGGATTTCCAGATGGGACTTTTTTGTCATTTTCAGACTCGTTTACTTACGAATATGGGGATTGTGGGAAGGGCTGGATTCGATTACAACGCTCAAAAACTACTTGGTTTTGCCATAAAGTAAGTTCAAATGATCACCAGAATTCTTTTAAAATATTCTTTGTTTTCCATACTCATGGTATCATTTTGAGATTGTTGCAACATCTCTAGTCCTACACGAAGTGGCCAAGAGAGCATGCAACAACGAGAACGCTGTGCTATCTGGATTTGAAACATCTGAAGAGTTTGAGGAATTGAGAAAACATTGTTAGAAAACTAATGTACCTACCCACGAAGAAAACTTGCCTATTCACGAACGCAAAATAATGCATTTTATGGCACAAAAATGCAAAAAATGCATTAAATTGCATTCGTGAATATAAATGGTACAAGTTTTCTTCGTAGTAGGCTCATAACGTTTTTCTTTGCATAGCAAAGAAAAAATTTTATTTTATTACAGTACCACAAATCAACAGCGAAACTCATTATTGGCTCGGAGGCGTCTGCCCGTGTATTGAAGACTGTACAAATACGAAATACCATGCCAGTTGGGATCGAGGAGTTTCGAGAAACACGAAACTTTTGAACAGTTTAGAATCTCACAAGTATGCGTGGGGTCAAAAAGACGACACAGCTATTTCATATCGCTCTGATGCGAACGAGTTCCATTCACAGTAAGAAATTTAGGAATGATACACCAATTTACGATTTTTTGTTTTCAGCAATCCCAATTCATTTTATATGTACTACATTTGTGGAAAGTACCCGCCACTTATCATAAAGAAGAAAGAGGTGAGCTCTCTGCTCAATCCCCGTGGATAACTTGGAAGACAGGCGAACAACAACTGCAGTTTGTGTAAAGATGTCATCTGTCTATTGTCTGATTTAATAATTGAATTTTTGGTAGCCAGCTTAACTGGTGACTTAATAAATGGTAGTAATTTAAAAGTACAGAATTTCTTCCTCTCTCAAATTGAGTCTCAATTTTCGATATTTGATACCCAACAATTGTTTCAGATTACTTCGAGTTGTATGTAGATGTCTAGAGTCTGTAAAACACTTATCCTTTTAGAAAGCCCAGCGAACCCAGCGTTAGCTCAAAATTCACAATGTGCGTGACACGATAAATGATAATGAGAGACATTCTCATCCTGGAGGTTGTCATGTTTGTGGAATCTGATAATTCATACCAATTCAAATAATGTATTCGTTATTCTACTGAAATTATACATCCCACGTAATTTTATCAAAATGTTGTTACAAGCTGAATATCAGATGGTATTTTAAGATTGTTTACAAAGTTATAAAGGCCAGACAATCATTGCAAAATGATAGATTTGACATGGGTTTTGTAGATGAGTTTCTTGCTGAAGTGTCGCAACTCTGCCATCACTCCGGCGTATTTCAAATCCTCCTTTGAATTCGTATTGAACACCAACGGCTTTACTGAAAAATATAAATACGAATAGAAATGATTTGAGATCAATATAATAAAACTCACCAATCGTAGTTTCTTATCAGAGAATTATCCTTCTCTTCATATCTAATTCCGTCGAAGAGAAGATCAGGATCAAGCTGTTTAACGATCACATGGAAAAACTCCATGGTTGGGTTGTTTCCATTCAGCCATCCTTTTATGAATCGATTTAGATCACCTTCATCAAATGAGCTCGCTTCTATCCATAATGTCACACAATTGGAAGCCAGTATATGTTCTACAGTAACCCAATCAATAGGATGCCACCAATTTTTACTGCTCGCCCACAAACAATTCACATTCAAAATCTTGTGACTCAAAGGGCTTATTTTATAAGTCTGATTCAGTTGGAGAACCAACTTTTGAATCGAAAAATCAGCTGTTTCGAAAAAGCGATCAAGACTATCACTATTGGTTTCAGTTCCATAAAAGTAACAGCACCTCAAACTAGACTGACGTTTGTTCAGCCATTCCGCAATCAATATCATTTTCTCTACAGATTGATTTGGTTCCAAATCAAGAGTATCAATATCAATTCGGAATATATCACATATATAATCTGCCCATATCTGAGCACACTCAATGCAAATCCCTTCTCCTTCATTTGAATATTGACTCAAAGCAATTCCTCCTCCGTTCATGTATCTATTTCGGGTTTTCAAGATTTCCGTAGAGAATTCGCATATTGTCTTCCTTTCTCGAATGAAAGCGAAAGGACATCGAGCTGTTTGCATATTGAGTTTAACATTGAAATTCGCAAACTTTGTAGATTTGATTATCGATCGACATTTTTTTCGAAATGAACGAGAAATCGAGTCTGAACAAAAACATTCAAAATAGAAAAAAAGAATGAACTTACACTTCCAGTTGATCCAAATTCATTATTACATTTTTCAGTGCCACGTAAGGAAGTTTTAAAATACGAAACGGTTTTGAAACTTGAACGGCATCCATAATTAGATTACATTTTTTAATAATTTATTTTCTTTTTTTCTCTGAAACTTACCGTATACCAATTCACACTTCAATTTTCTCCACCCACCTTTTTTGTTTTCTAATAGTTCAGTGTTCTTGTTATAAAGGTAACACTCTTGCAGGGTAACGCGCTCTACCGAAAATGAAACGGGGACGCAGACGACGAGACTGTCTCGTTGTCTACGCCTCTCGTAGCAAGAGAGAGAGAGTCGCCAACTTTGACCAGCGTTTTCTCGAAAAACTGTTGGTCGAAATATTTGAAAATTTGTAGAGATACTAAACAAGACATGGGAAACAAAAATATCTTAAAATCTATCGAAGTTGTTCATCCCGATTTCCAGGTCCACGCTGGTCACAGATTCCGTGCTGACGTTGTCCACGTCCCCACTTACTGTGAAGTATGTAATCAACTCATCTGGCACCACGAGAAGCTATTCATTTGTGTCGCCTGCCGGATTTCTTGTCACAAAAAATGTCAGCCGAAAGTGACGCATCCGTGCCATTTAATTGGGAAGACTATCGATCCGCAGGTGGGGTTTTATTGCAATTTTTAAGTCTGAAATTGTTAAAGAATCAAAATTTGCTCTGTTTCAGACAAATGGCGGCAGATTTTTCGGAGCATCACTAACGTCCATCATTGACGACGATCATACGGTACCTCCACTTTTGGATAGACTTTTCTTTGCGATTGAGACGAGAGCTCTGTTTGTGGAGGGAGTTTATAGGTTGGTAGTTGCAAATGCGCTCCACCGAAATTGAAAAATTGGTGGAGCGCGATGAATAACGAACATTGATTGCTTGTTTCAGAAAAAGTGGATCACTTCCTCAAGTCAGGAGCATCCGGAAAGTGATTGAGTCGACTGCAGGTGAGGGGTTCTTTTGATCTACAGTATCTGGCTACAGTAGTCCTGTAACCCAGTGACATACAGTAGTAGTCCCTTCTAACAATATCAAAATTTTTTGTACGTTGGCCTTTTCAAAAATACTAATAAAACCACAAAACCGCATGACCCATTCCTTATCATTTATTGCATTTTCTATCATCTTTATCAATTTTTTCCAAAGATCATATCACAATTCTCTAGTTCCTGTCTGAACTAGAAAAGGTTTGCAAATCAGATTTGCAAACTAACGCTGAGGAATAAACAACAACATCTTGTTTCATTCGTTATCTAAAGACTCTCTTACAGTACCCCATATGCTACAGTACCCATTTTCAGACGCCGAATCCGTGAACCTCGAGGATGCGGGTGTCCATGTACTCACCACTCTCGTCAAAGCGTTCTTCCGTGAACTCGCCGAGCCCATTATCATTTTTGATCTCTATGAAAACTTTTTGAATGTCTCAGGTGAGCAATATCTTAGAAATTTGAAGAGTTGGTGAAAAGTGACCAATTAGTAAAATTTAGAGAATAAAATTTCCTATATTTTATTAGTTGAAAGTTTTTTGATAGCTCGCTTAGCTCAGGAGTTATAACAGTTCCAAGATTGAAAAGGAGAAGAGACGCAGAGAAGGCGGACTCTCTCGCTTCTCTGCGTCTCTCATATTGTCAATAGAGCGCGTTTACAAGTACATTTTCAGAAGTGGAAGATATGAGTAAACGAGTGCGTTGTCTCTCGGTCATGATCGAGCTCCTTCCAAAACCAAATCGAGCCGTTTTGGACCGTCTAATGTATCATTTGGCACGTGTAGCAGACCAGGAGGCTGTCAATAAAATGGGATGTAACAATCTTGCTCTAATCTTCGGTCCTTGTGTTTTGAGACGACAAGATAGTGCTCACGCTCAGGAGCAGCTGAATGATGTGGGAAGACAAACGGGTTGTGTTCAAACTTTAATTGAGGAGAAACTGAAACAGTACAAGGCGACATTGCATAATATTGTCGAGTTGGAGGATGCTAGTCATAAGGTTTGATTTTATTCGAGGTGTCAGAGTGAAGAAAAGTGCGCTCTACCGAACTCGTGTTTGCCTCTTTGTCACTACTAAAGTTGTCTTCCAGGTATCCGCGAACTTACGGAAAATCGAGGAGCATCGTAGGAACAGCGAGCCATCGAAAACGTCGCCTAACATCGGAACAGCCAAACAACTTTTCGAGGAGCAATTGGAGTTTTTGGGGAAACAAAAGTTGGTTTTTTTGAAGCTACAAGGATCTGACGGTAGCGCTGGTACAGTAATCTTTACCAACCATAGCCTACTAGGGTAATGAGCTACCGTAGTCCTACAGTACCTTACTAAAGTGATCTCCTAGTATCAAAAGTGATAAGCTGAATGACACAGTAGCTTTGCAGATAGGTAGAGCAATCCTTCCGTATACCAAATTACATTAACCTCAACATAAAGCGCTACCGTAATCCTTCAGCATCTAGTTATCATTCTACAGTACTCCTTTACCGTACCCATTTCTTCCAGAGAACGTCTGCTCCAAGAGCTGCCGCCTCTCGCGCCCGTCGCCTCATCCGAAGATCTCTCGTCATCCGATGAGAACGCCGCTGCCTCCAGCTCCCTATCCGTCGAAGAATACGCACTTGATCTCGATGCACCGCCCGTCTTCTGTCTACTCAGATATCCGAATAAGCTCCGCCCACCGGGTCCACCACATCGAAGACGTCCTGATTGGGATCTTCGGAGAAAGGCATTCGCCAATTCACGTGGAATTGTATCGTTTTATTCCTCACCGGTTTGAGAAAATTGTGAAAGGGGGATTGCTAATCGTAAAAGATATGAGGAAGACGAGGGCCTAGGTCACCCAGCTGCCTAAACTCTTTTGTCCTACGATCAGCAATACCGTAACCCATGATGTTTTATTCCTTTTCCAGAAATAATCATGTTTATTCCTATTTCCCATTTTCCAATTTTTCATCATCGTGCTCATTTTATGTTTTCATTTCATTCCATTCCATTTCCTCATATGCTTAAAATATTTTAATCACCCTTACTCACTTTTTTGAATTGCTCAATAAATTTCTAATTTTACTGGTTTTGAAATAGTTGTTCAAAATGTACTTCAAATGTGTCAGAACTAAGAAATTGATCAATATGTCAATTTGAAAAGTTTATCAAAACGTTATGAATCAATGAAGTTTTTTGAGTTGTAACACTTCCCTATGTCAGGTTTGAAAAAAAGCTTCGAGACTTTTTCACGGTGTCTAGATTTGTCGGTTTGACTCACTTATGTGCCGGTCATCTAGTTATATGGATAACTATTTCAGTCATGTGATTTTTCAATTTTACAATTAAAAAACTGACGAAAAAACGGGGGAATAAAAAAAGTTGTCATGTCCCCACATGGGTTCGAACCAACTAACTGTAGTCAACGTTGCCTAACTTGCCAGATCGGATGCGGCGACGCACCGACCGTAACCATGCGGGCGTGAAGAAATTCCGCCCGGCGCTAGGAAAGAAGACCCGACGCTTTGTCTACCTTTTTTGATTTTTTGGTATTGTGTTAGAAGAAAACAATTTCACGTGTTGCGTCCTTTTCAACAACATCCACGGGGCATGAGTCTCTTCTTTTTTGTTTTGTTTTATTTATTTATTGAAATACGTTCGTGAACATACGTGGAAGGGTCACGGGGTTAAAAAATCAAAGTGACACGTAATGACACGAGTAACTTTCATTCTCTTCAAACAATTGAATTCCTGGTTCATTGTGTTGTCAATTCTCACACTCAAAAGGTAAGAATTATTAGCCAATAGCTGTGAGATTTTGCAGTTAAATTGCGAAAAATGAAATCGAAAGTTCTGATGCAAAAAAAGTCAGACAAAACGTTTCAAGAATTTTCCCATGATCTATGAAAGTTTAGAGAAAAAACAGTTTTAATGAAAGATTTTGATGAAAACTTGAAAAAAATTATAAAATGAAACGAATTTTGTTTCGAGACCTTTGCTGCAACACATATGCGCCTTTGAATTAACAGTACCTCAAAAATTTAAGTATTCCGACTTTTTTCCGGAAGATTTTTCCGAAAAACAAATCGGACTTCCGTCTTTCTACTTTCGTTTCAAAAATTCTCTTCCGACTTGTGTCTTACCACTTCCTTCTTAGAAATTTACTTCCGAATTCTGTCTAAAATGTTCAGAAATTTTTTTCGGAAATTTCTCTGGTTTTTTTATTTCAGAATTTTGGTGGTTTTTTGATGAAATTTTGTATGAAAACAACTCCAAAATTTGTTTTCAGTAATGATGGCTAGAAAACATTTTCCGCAAAGTTGTCATTTTCAAAATTAACTTTCGGCATACGCTTCCAGAACGCAACTTCCGGCTTCCGTTTTGAAACTTTTACTTTCGACTTCCTTTTTCCAACTTAACAAAACATTATTCTGAGTTCCTTTTTCAAAAATTTTACTTCCACACAGCTACGCGCGTTCATAGAGTAGTAGCGAGTCGTAAGAAGAAGAGACTCCTCCGAAGGATAGGATAGGATAGTCCATGTTGTCGCTCAGACGGGAAGTCTTATTATTTAATTCTTCTTCTTTCAGCAATGTCAGCCAAACTCTCGTTCAACCAACCTTTGAAAAGTCTCACATTTTGTGGTGCAGAGAATATTGCTGCTCTGTTCGACAACGACTTCCGAATCGCTTGGAGCTCCAAGGGGACTCACTACAGTACAATCGTAATGGACAGGAGTTCATCGGAGGTCTACGGGACGTGTGACTGTAAGAGTATAATACAATTTATAAAAAAAGAACAGTTATTTCAGCCATCTTCGTCACTGACGGCTGGGATGAAGCGACTCGACCTCCATTCGTCGAATCTGATCTCCATATTCGGTCTCAACGACGAAGAGTTGTCTTGGAACAAAACAATGGCCTGCTGAAGCTCTACGACATCCGAAAATCGACACAATGCCGCTGGACGTTCGATTCACGAAGACAGTGCAAGTCAATCCAAGAAAGTGACCAGTTTGTTTGTTTGGAGATGGGAAAAGACGTCCGGTTGTTGAAGAAGTCATCCGGTGAAGAGACAACAAGGTATGGTTTGATAAGAGTCGGAATAAATAAAAAATCTTCATTTTGCAGATTCTCCTGGCAAAAGAATCACGGATTGTGTGGAGTACTTGAAGGGAACGAATCAGAAGACGTTTTCCTTGTCATCAACAAGCTGAAGTCATCAAGTGTCCACGTGTATAGTGTGAATGAGTACAACAATCCAAAAGGAAAATATATTATATCTTACCAAGCTCATCAGTCCCCTACAACTCACTTCTCAAAATACCGTAGAGAATTGTATGCGTCTGCCGATCAAGACGGAAACGTCTGGATTCAATTTGGTGACACAAGGTAAGCATTATTTCATTTCTTGTCGAGAAGCTAAGATATCGAAAATAGTCCCACGAAAAGCGGGGCATAGAGATAGAAAGAGCGTCCTCGAAAAACCGGATATTCAGTTTTCAAATTGATGCTCGAGGCGTTCAAGAATTGATGAGTAGAAGAATTTCTAATGGGGAGGAAATTGGAATTAGATAAATGCAATCGTTTCAAAAAAAACCAGTTTTTGAAAACTGCAGTTTTTCGTGGACACTCTTTTTTTCTTATTAATTTGCTTTTACTGAGAGTTTTATTTTAACGAAAGAAGTTGGAGTAAGAATAATTTTTCAGAGCACCGAGCATGAAGGATGCCGCTCGCAAACTATACAAAGAGAACCAGCACAGAAAGAAGCATGAAAAATCCGACAAAGGACTTCTGGGGGCATTGAAGGAGGTCAAACGACAAAAGGAAAAATTCTTGAAAGCCAAAATGGAAGATTCTGAAAAATCAAAAGAGTCAACTGTTGAAACTCCAACTTCAAGAATCGATGATTATTGCTTCGTTCGAGATCTGGCCAGAGGAGGATTCGGAACGGTGGCAGAGTTCACATCGAAAAAGAATGGGATGTCTGTAGCAAGGTGAGTCAAGCTTTTCAAAGTTATTATAATTCAAGTCACCACTTTCAGACATTTCCGAGATCCAAGAAGTACACCGATCCGAATCGTGAGCTTCTTAACGCCACAAGGATTTTTCATGAGAATGTCGAGAAGATGGAAGTGAGTGTAGCAGACGTATTGGAACAGAATGGAAAATTGGAGAGATACGACTCTGCAATGATCATGAAGAGTGTCGGAACCGGGCTACAGTATTGCCACCGGAAAGGAATGATCCACCGAGATGTAAAACCGGAGAATATACTCCTCGGAAGCGACGAGGCGATCAAGCTGGGGGACTTCGGGGTCGCGACATTTGAAGTGTAAGTTATCAATATATTCCTCTTCTGATCATAGGTTTACGAAATCTAGGATTCTGAATGTTAAATTCTAGATTTTGAAACTCTGGATTCTGAATTCTTAGTACCCAATTCTGGGTTTCAAATTCTCTGTTATTCTGAACCCTGAATTGCTAACATCGAATTAAGAATTCTGAGTTCTGGCTTTCTGAATTCTGGGGTTTTGGGATTCTAGATTCTGGGGTTTTGAAATCTAAATCCCGAATTTCAAGCTTTGAATTTTTGGTCTTCGAGTTCTGAGTTTTGAATTCTAAAACAGAAGACTTTCAGCATTCTGGTTACTAAATTCTAGGTTGAAGTATTCTGAATTCCGTGTGTTTGGGAAATTGAATTATGAAATCTGTACGATTGACCTTTTTTTCAGAGATTGGACCCTATGCGGGACCCATGGCTATATGGCTCCGGAAGTGGTGTTGAACCAAACTCACACATGTCTTGTGGACAGCTGGGGATTGGGGCTGTCCTCGTGGAGCTTCTAACTGGAAATCCGGCGTACCGGACTTGAACAATAAGTCGACGGACAGGCGGAAGCTTGACAAGAAGGTCACCTTCGATCCGGATCTCGATGCAGTCATTAATGGGCTCCTGAAAATCAAGGAAAGTGATCGATGGACCATGAGACAAGTAAGCTGAAAAATGTGGAGTAAAATAAAATGAAACATGTTTTTTTTCAGTTGCTGGAGTCTAATGGGACGGTCCGGGAAGAAGAAAATAAAGAAATCGAGATCATCCGGAATATAAAAAGTCACTTGTGGTACTCATGATATTCTTGCAACTCTTTCAAATATTGAGTTAATCTCCGTTTAACTTATTTTACCCGATCATCGTTTTGTTTTATTGCCTTTCATGTAGTTGTTTGGTTTTTTTAAAATAAATTTCCGAAATTGATTAAAATTCTAGTGTATCATGTATCTACACTTTCAGATAGAACGAATTCGATTCTACTTGATCGCTGTCACTTCTCCTCAAATTGGCAAGCAACGAGAGAGAAAGGCGGCAGTGAGAGATGCAGACATTTCTTCCGAACTTTCGGCGCGGCTAGATTTGGATTGACGCCATAGTTGTACGGAATGCCATTTTCCGAAAAACCGGAATCCGGAATCCGGAACCGGAATCAAATTTTTCATTTTCCGGAATCCGGAATCCGGAACCGGAATGAAGTTTTTCAAATACCGGAATCCGGAATCTGGAACCGGAATCAAAATTTTTATTTTCCGGAATCCGGAATCCGGAACCGGAATGACGAAAAACCCGGAATTCCGGAATTTCGGAATCCGGAATCCGGAATGATTCGAAAAATTTGCAAGGCCAAGTCATTTTTTCGAGTGTTTTTATTATCGAAACAAACTTTCTTGACATTCGGTGTTTGCGGACCTCAGTTCCCGCGCTTAAAATAAGCCACGCCCCCTATCCATTGTCTCGGCTATGATATTAGTCGAACTCCCCGATCTTTTCTGAATATATTGGTCCGTCCAAAGTTGCTACAAAACAGCAAAAACGACAAATCTGCGGTGTCCAAAGCTGATTTGTAGATTTGCAGGTTTGCAGTTATGCGTTATTGCTCATCCTTAATTTTTCAACTGCGAAACCTGCAAAACCTACAAACCTACAAATCAACTTTGGACGCCGCAGATTTGTCGTTGTAACAACTTTGGACACACCATATAGCCGAGACAAGGGAAAGGGGGCGTGGCTTATTTTCAGCGCGGGAACTTGGGTCCGCAAACACCGAATGTCAAGAAAGTTTATTTCGACAATAATGATATATAAAGTTTAAAACTACTTTTGAGGTTCAAACCCGAAAAAGAAGTAATGCAGTTGTCTTTAAAACTCAAAAAAAAATTAAAATTTAAACTTCAGAATTCCGGGAAAAAAAATTCAAAAAAACCGGAATCCGGAATCCGGAACCGGAATGAAAATTTTCATTTTCCGGAATCCGGAATCCGGAACCGGAATGAACATTTTCATTTTCCGGAATCCGGAACCGGAACCGGAATGTCAAAAAAAACCCGGAATTCCGGAATCCGGAATTTCCGGAATCCGGATTCCGGACAACTATGATTGACGCGTTTGTTTCGGCCGTTTCCCTCAGAGAGACGTAGTGGTCCGACAGTGGCACTTTGGCGTTTTCTTTCAGCCTAAAAAGGTACTTCGAAGAATCATACACACTAGTACGCCACTGTCAAATTTCGATTTTGCTGCCACTGGCACTCAACTATGCCTTTCTGAGCCCAACTGTACAAAACAAAATTGTGGAATTTAGAGCACGGCCTCTTCAGCAGTGGACTCTCTCCAGTCATCGAAAAACAAGAGAATTCTCACAAGTGAACTAAGAGTTTGATTGAAATTTTCAATATATTTAAAACTTACTTTTAGTTGATTAAGCAACATGAAATTACAGATTTTCTAAACTTCAAGATATTAGAATTTTCATAATTGACCGATTTGATTTAAACTTTTTAAATTTAAATTGACCGACCGCTCTGAGAAAATTGTGAAAGAGAACTGAAGTGGAATGGGGAGGATTGCTAATCGTAAAATTTATGAGGAAATAAGGAAGACGGGGGACTAGGAATCCCTGTCGTCTAAACTCTTCTGACCTACGATCAACAATACCGTAACCCATGATCTTTTCCTACATTTTCAAGAAATAATAATGTTTATTCCTTTTTTCTTTTTTCCAATTTTTCATCATCGTACTCGATTTATGTTTTGTAATTCAAATGAGGCAGAAACTCAAAAATTGATCAATATGTTAATCAGAGAAGTTTGTGATAGAGTGCGAAACTGAAAAATGTGTTGAATGGAGTTTGCACAGTGCCACGGATCATCAATCATGTTGGAAAAAAACTTTTGATGTAGGTGATTCGTGTGTGAAATTACATTGCAGATCTTTATTTTTCAGAGAGGGCTAATGCAAAAAATTGGCAGTTACGAAAGCCAAGCCTCTGATTTTGGTATTTCTATGTATAAACACAGATGAATCGCTTGGACGACAGATACCGTAAGCTATGATCTATCTCTTTAGGGAGCTCTCGTACACAAAATGTTTACTATATAGATGAACATTCAGGGTTAACTTCAGGCTATTAGCTCGCCACCGTTCTTAGAACCGCTCTCCACAGCAAACGAGAGAGTATCGGCGAGAGACGCAGAGCTTTTTTTTTCAGTTTTTCTCGCGCCGACTCAGATTTCCACAGTTTCTTATCAATTTTCGCTGCTTTTCAAAATAGTTTACAAAAAAACTTTTGAAAAATAGCGACAATTGGTCAAAACTCTGAAAATCCGAGCCGGCGCGAGAAAAAAACTTAACTCTGCGTATCTCGCCGATACTCTCGTATGCGGTGGGGCGCAGTTGTAAGACACGTGTCGTGCTGTTGGTACATATTCAAAAAAAAAAAGTTTCAGAAAATTTATCTGGAAAAATGCCTCGAGAGTATCGTAGGCAGTCTCTGAGTTTCGTCTGCAATTCGAGATTCCTCAGATACTTTTTTATCGAAATCTTGTTTTCCTAATTCGGAATCAACTGTCAAACAACCTGTCAAAAGTTCCTCATTATCAGTTAAATATTTTCCACGAAAGACTACGAATTGAAATGGGCGGGAACCTGTCAAACTCTCAAACCCTCTTATTTATTCCTCATAGTTACGATGTTTTATAGAAAAAGACATTCCTCAGACTCCCCTCTTCCTCACTCTTGTTTTGTGATATAAACCAGAAATGTTTGCAGTCTAGTTGTCTGTCTAGACATACATTTCTATGAGCAAGATGGTTGTTGACTGTGGTATTTGTTACGATGATTACGGTAAGTGTCTGCAAGTGCGCTCCTTCTGACAATCGACTTCATTTTCAGATTCAAAAGATCAAGTGCCTTGCATTGGTACCTGTGGACATACAATATGCGATAGATGTCGTCTATCAATGACGTCATCAAGATGTCCGCATTGTAATCGAAAAGAAGCTTTCGCTGTGAAACATGTGAATAAGCAATTGTGGGATTTGATACAGTTCTCAAATTTTGTGTTTGGAAAAAATGAAGAGGTGAGTTTTAAATCGGGTTTATCTCAAAAAGTAAGGAAGGTACAAAGAAATAGTCCACTAGTAAAATGTAGAAAAATAAATTTCCTACGTTTTGTTAGTTGGTTATTTTTCAAAAGGGTGAAAGGCTAAGAAATTATGAGCATTTGAAAAGCAAAAAGGGAAAAAGAGAAGAGAAGCAGACACTTTGAAAAAAGTGTAAAAGAATTGAAGTGGGATAGGAAGGATTGCTAATCGTAAAAGATATGAAGAAATTAGGAATCCCAGCCGCCGAAACTCTTCTGACGTACCATAAGAAATACCGTAACCCTTGATATTTCCTATTTTCCTATTTTTCCCTATTTTCAGAAAAGCGATGCAGAAATGAAACAATGCAGTGAATGCCACCAACCAGCCAAGAGACTCCGTGTCTGTCGTGACTGTTGTTTGAATTCAGGTGCTGTTCAAAAGCATTTGGTAGTGGTAGAAGTATCTGAGAGTGAAGCGAAAGCGATTTGTGAGAAGATTCGGAGTCAAGCACTATGCGGAGATTGTATCATTGATGGAGAGCATTTCAGACATAAAACTGTGAATGTGGACACTTTTATTGACAGTTATTATTCTTTTTTGCGGAATGAGAAATAAAGATTTTATGGGTTCTTTTTAGTTGAAATTTTACAATAAATGTACAGTTCTTTCAACTTCGCTCTATCAAAGTTGACTTTTGCCTCCTTCTTCCTTCCGGCAGAGCACAGTATGAAAAACCGAGAAAATTCCTTTTATTCCAAAGGTGCGCCAGAACGTTCTTGTACATGTTTGCTGAAGCACCGTTTAATAACGGAAGTCAAACTAGTCAAGAATTTGGCTCTTGATGAGTTCAAGCCCGTAGATCTCGAATCTGAAATATAATTCTGCTAAATCCTTGTGTGAGCCGAGTTATGAGCCGTCAAACGGGTCATAACCCTTACACCAGCGATGGTAGAAAAACTAGGGGATGTGTTTGGTTAGACATTCCGGCAGACCGCGTGTCAAGCAAATAAAGCTTAGCCATATGGAAAGTTTAACGGCTCATAACTCGGTTCACAGAAGAATCTAGCAGACTTTTATTTCAGATTTGGAATCTACGGACTCGAAAGTATCAGGTGTTAAATTCTTGACTCATTTGAAATAGGACAGCCCACGGACTTCCCTTGTAAGATAAATATGTACAATCAATATTCACTTCTTACTGTGAAATGTTTTTTCCAAAATTAATTTTTTTGGCAACGTGAACTAAATTCAACTTACATAAGAGATGAAACCTGCAAAAAGTCAATCAGTTTGAAAAAAACACCGTGACGACTATCAACTTCAAGCAAACATCTCAACAAAAGAATCGTGGAAAGCGAGCAATTGAGATAAGGATGATGATGGTAAGGGAGACAGGTCGGCGGAGTCTGATCACTCCGTATCCGTGGGACATGGCTTAAGTCGTTACCCTTTCAAACACTAATTGTCTTTTGGATCATAGCGAGACCGGTACATCTTCCAGATACTCGTCTTCTTCTGTCTTTGGTCGGTGTCGACTGCTCAACCCGCTTCCAACTATTTCGACGACTACTGGCCAAAATACGATCACTTGGACATCGATCACAGTGCATTGAAATTTTGTTATGTATTCAATGGAGTAATCGGAGCGGTTGAAAATCAAAACGCCGATAAAGGATACAAATGTACTGCTTCAATCGGGACGTGGGTGGCAGATGATGTGAGCGGATCTCAAAGATTGCATTTATATGTAAACTATTTCAGGCTCAAGCGATGGACGCATGTATGAGCAGACTACCGTACCACATTATCAAAGCAACAAATGAAAAAGACAACGGTGGTGCTACTTGTACCTTCCGTAAGTCATTTCACTCTATTGTCGAAATAAAAAAAGTGATACCCGGTGTTTGCGGACTCAATGCTAATTTTTAATAATTTTGCATTGAGTCCGCAAACACCCGGGTATCACTTTTTTATTTCGACAATACTGTTGTTCTAAAAACTCGGAAAATTTCCAGAAATCAATTTGAAATGCGAGCTTGGATGGTTTCAAATTATGAACAAGTGCTATCAACTGTCACAACTCAAGTTCACTTACAAGGAAGCGGAAGCAGAATGTGCCAAAAAACAACCAGCTCTGAAATCCAAAATAGCCACCTACTACGATGGACCTCTTGCTCTCTACATGCAGGATATGTGGTTCGGAGAAGGTTGGGTAGACGTTCCTAACCTTGAAATCGATTATCCGGGTCGAAATCTGAAAGCGATTCTCATTATGAATTCTGGATTCAAGTACGATGCAAGACGTGGAAGTATTCGTTTCTTCCCTCCAGATCAGAAGTTCGAAGCACTTTGTGAATATACTCCGCCGA
The DNA here is from genome assembly GCA_002259235.3 of Caenorhabditis latens. Lineage (NCBI taxonomy): Eukaryota > Metazoa > Nematoda > Chromadorea > Rhabditida > Rhabditidae > Caenorhabditis > Caenorhabditis latens. The sequence continues at coordinate 5,007,201 of CM056092.1, read as the reverse complement.
TGACAATGGCTGAAATGTATCTGTTGGCTGACTTGTATAGTGAAATCTATCCGATTCATGTCACTACGAATGGAGCTAGTTTCTCGACTTCCAGCTTTTTGACGTGGGTGCCCCTTATCTAGATATGATATACATATTTTTATAGCATCGAGCAGAAGAGTCTCACACAAAACCATAAAAAAGATTACGTTGAAACATTCGCTACTGACAATATCCGTGAAAGATGCAAATCGATTGGAGCTATTCTAAATGTTGACAGTCACCCAATGGCTTCCATTCAAGAAGAATTTGATACTGTTAAACCATTCCTAACAGAACAACGTTTCCATCTAACAAGTGCTTTTAAGAATGGGTTCGTTGCTTAGTTTGTCAAGATACCATTCAAATTCACTCTCTCTTCAGAGGATGCCAAAAAACAAGCTACCAGGATAGGGATTCTGCAACGGGAACATTGTTATCTGTATATAAAACTGCTCATTTGCACGAGCCTGACGTATACTGTAACGCATTCAGTTTCAGCTTCCATTCGTATGTCATCACAATTTTGTATTTATGCATTTCTGCTTTTCAGACGCGGAAGATACCCATCGATGGCAGCAATGCGAGCACCTGCGCTATGCTCTCTTCGTGAGTTTGAGTAGGATTTCCAGATGGGACTTTTTTGTCATTTTCAGACTCGTTTACTTACGAATATGGGGATTGTGGGAAGGGCTGGATTCGATTACAACGCTCAAAAACTACTTGGTTTTGCCATAAAGTAAGTTCAAATGATCACCAGAATTCTTTTAAAATATTCTTTGTTTTCCATACTCATGGTATCATTTTGAGATTGTTGCAACATCTCTAGTCCTACACGAAGTGGCCAAGAGAGCATGCAACAACGAGAACGCTGTGCTATCTGGATTTGAAACATCTGAAGAGTTTGAGGAATTGAGAAAACATTGTTAGAAAACTAATGTACCTACCCACGAAGAAAACTTGCCTATTCACGAACGCAAAATAATGCATTTTATGGCACAAAAATGCAAAAAATGCATTAAATTGCATTCGTGAATATAAATGGTACAAGTTTTCTTCGTAGTAGGCTCATAACGTTTTTCTTTGCATAGCAAAGAAAAAATTTTATTTTATTACAGTACCACAAATCAACAGCGAAACTCATTATTGGCTCGGAGGCGTCTGCCCGTGTATTGAAGACTGTACAAATACGAAATACCATGCCAGTTGGGATCGAGGAGTTTCGAGAAACACGAAACTTTTGAACAGTTTAGAATCTCACAAGTATGCATGGGGTCAAAAAGACGACACAGCTATTTCATATCGCTCTGATGCGAACGAGTTCCATTCACAGTAAGAAATTTAGGAATGATACACCAATTTACGATTTTTTGTTTTCAGCAATCCCAATTCATTTTATATGTACTACATTTGTGGAAAGTACCCGCCACTTATCATAAAGAAGAAAGAGGTGAGCTCTCTGCTCAATCCCCGTGGATAACTTGGAAGACAGGCGAACAACAACTGCAGTTTGTGTAAAGATGTCATCTGTCTATTGTCTGATTTAATAATTGAATTTTTGGTAGCCAGCTTAACTGGTGACTTAATAAATGGTAGTAATTTAAAAGTACAGAATTTCTTCCTCTCTCAAATTGAGTCTCAATTTTCGATATTTGATACCCAACAATTGTTTCAGATTACTTCGAGTTGTATGTAGATGTCTAGAGTCTGTAAAACACTTATCCTTTTAGAAAGCCCAGCGAACCCAGCGTTAGCTCAAAATTCACAATGTGCGTGACACGATAAATGATAATGAGAGACATTCTCATCCTGGAGGTTGTCATGTTTGTGGAATCTGATAATTCATACCAATTCAAATAATGTATTCGTTATTCTACTGAAATTATACATCCCACGTAATTTTATCAAAATGTTGTTACAAGCTGAATATCAGATGGTATTTTAAGATTGTTTACAAAGTTATAAAGGCCAGACAATCATTGCAAAATGATAGATTTGACATGGGTTTTGTAGATGAGTTTCTTGCTGAAGTGTCGCAACTCTGCCATCACTCCGGCGTATTTCAAATCCTCCTTTGAATTCGTATTGAACACCAACGGCTTTACTGAAAAATATAAATACGAATAGAAATGATTTGAGATCAATATAATAAAACTCACCAATCGTAGTTTCTTATCAGAGAATTATCCTTCTCTTCATATCTAATTCCGTCGAAGAGAAGATCAGGATCAAGCTGTTTAACGATCACATGGAAAAACTCCATGGTTGGGTTGTTTCCATTCAGCCATCCTTTTATGAATCGATTTAGATCACCTTCATCAAATGAGCTCGCTTCTATCCATAATGTCACACAATTGGAAGCCAGTATATGTTCTACAGTAACCCAATCAATAGGATGCCACCAATTTTTACTGCTCGCCCACAAACAATTCACATTCAAAATCTTGTGACTCAAAGGGCTTATTTTATAAGTCTGATTCAGTTGGAGAACCAACTTTTGAATCGAAAAATCAGCTGTTTCGAAAAAGCGATCAAGACTATCACTATTGGTTTCAGTTCCATAAAAGTAACAGCACCTCAAACTAGACTGACGTTTGTTCAGCCATTCCGCAATCAATATCATTTTCTCTACAGATTGATTTGGTTCCAAATCAAGAGTATCAATATCAATTCGGAATATATCACATATATAATCTGCCCATATCTGAGCACACTCAATGCAAATCCCTTCTCCTTCATTTGAATATTGACTCAAAGCAATTCCTCCTCCGTTCATGTATCTATTTCGGGTTTTCAAGATTTCCGTAGAGAATTCGCATATTGTCTTCCTTTCTCGAATGAAAGCGAAAGGACATCGAGCTGTTTGCATATTGAGTTTAACATTGAAATTCGCAAACTTTGTAGATTTGATTATCGATCGACATTTTTTTCGAAATGAACGAGAAATCGAGTCTGAACAAAAACATTCAAAATAGAAAAAAAGAATGAACTTACACTTCCAGTTGATCCAAATTCATTATTACATTTTTCAGTGCCACGTAAGGAAGTTTTAAAATACGAAACGGTTTTGAAACTTGAACGGCATCCATAATTAGATTACATTTTTTAATAATTTATTTTCTTTTTTTCTCTGAAACTTACCGTATACCAATTCACACTTCAATTTTCTCCACCCACCTTTTTTGTTTTCTAATAGTTCAGTGTTCTTGTTATAAAGGTAACACTCTTGCAGGGTAACGCGCTCTACCGAAAATGAAACGGGGACGCAGACGACGAGACTGTCTCGTTGTCTACGCCTCTCGTAGCAAGAGAGAGAGAGTCGCCAACTTTGACCAGCGTTTTCTCGAAAAACTGTTGGTCGAAATATTTGAAAATTTGTAGAGATACTAAACAAGACATGGGAAACAAAAATATCTTAAAATCTATCGAAGTTGTTCATCCCGATTTCCAGGTCCACGCTGGTCACAGATTCCGTGCTGACGTTGTCCACGTCCCCACTTACTGTGAAGTATGTAATCAACTCATCTGGCACCACGAGAAGCTATTCATTTGTGTCGCCTGCCGGATTTCTTGTCACAAAAAATGTCAGCCGAAAGTGACGCATCCGTGCCATTTAATTGGGAAGACTATCGATCCGCAGGTGGGGTTTTATTGCAATTTTTAAGTCTGAAATTGTTAAAGAATCAAAATTTGCTCTGTTTCAGACAAATGGCGGCAGATTTTTCGGAGCATCACTAACGTCCATCATTGACGACGATCATACGGTACCTCCACTTTTGGATAGACTTTTCTTTGCGATTGAGACGAGAGCTCTGTTTGTGGAGGGAGTTTATAGGTTGGTAGTTGCAAATGCGCTCCACCGAAATTGAAAAATTGGTGGAGCGCGATGAATAACGAACATTGATTGCTTGTTTCAGAAAAAGTGGATCACTTCCTCAAGTCAGGAGCATCCGGAAAGTGATTGAGTCGACTGCAGGTGAGGGGTTCTTTTGATCTACAGTATCTGGCTACAGTAGTCCTGTAACCCAGTGACATACAGTAGTAGTCCCTTCTAACAATATCAAAATTTTTTGTACGTTGGCCTTTTCAAAAATACTAATAAAACCACAAAACCGCATGACCCATTCCTTATCATTTATTGCATTTTCTATCATCTTTATCAATTTTTTCCAAAGATCATATCACAATTCTCTAGTTCCTGTCTGAACTAGAAAAGGTTTGCAAATCAGATTTGCAAACTAACGCTGAGGAATAAACAACAACATCTTGTTTCATTCGTTATCTAAAGACTCTCTTACAGTACCCCATATGCTACAGTACCCATTTTCAGACGCCGAATCCGTGAACCTCGAGGATGCGGGTGTCCATGTACTCACCACTCTCGTCAAAGCGTTCTTCCGTGAACTCGCCGAGCCCATTATCATTTTTGATCTCTATGAAAACTTTTTGAATGTCTCAGGTGAGCAATATCTTAGAAATTTGAAGAGTTGGTGAAAAGTGACCAATTAGTAAAATTTAGAGAATAAAATTTCCTATATTTTATTAGTTGAAAGTTTTTTGATAGCTCGCTTAGCTCAGGAGTTATAACAGTTCCAAGATTGAAAGAGGAGAAGGCGGACTCTCTCGCTTCTCTGCGTCTCTCATATTGTCAATAGAGCGCGTTTACAAGTACATTTTCAGAAGTGGAAGATATGAGTAAACGAGTGCGTTGTCTCTCGGTCATGATCGAGCTCCTTCCAAAACCAAATCGAGCCGTTTTGGACCGTCTAATGTATCATTTGGCACGTGTAGCAGACCAGGAGGCTGTCAATAAAATGGGATGTAACAATCTTGCTCTAATCTTCGGTCCTTGTGTTTTGAGACGACAAGATAGTGCTCACGCTCAGGAGCAGCTGAATGATGTGGGAAGACAAACGGGTTGTGTTCAAACTTTAATTGAGGAGAAACTGAAACAGTACAAGGCGACATTGCATAATATTGTCGAGTTGGAGGATGCTAGTCATAAGGTTTGATTTTATTCGAGGTGTCAGAGTGAAGAAAAGTGCGCTCTACCGAACTCGTGTTTGCCTCTTTGTCACTACTAAAGTTGTCTTCCAGGTATCCGCGAACTTACGGAAAATCGAGGAGCATCGTAGGAACAGCGAGCCATCGAAAACGTCGCCTAACATCGGAACAGCCAAACAACTTTTCGAGGAGCAATTGGAGTTTTTGGGGAAACAAAAGTTGGTTTTTTTGAAGCTACAAGGATCTGACGGTAGCGCTGGTACAGTAATCTTTACCAACCATAGCCTACTAGGGTAATGAGCTACCGTAGTCCTACAGTACCTTACTAAAGTGATCTCCTAGTATCAAAAGTGATAAGCTGAATGACACAGTAGCTTTGCAGATAGGTAGAGCAATCCTTCCGTATACCAAATTACATTAACCTCAACATAAAGCGCTACCGTAATCCTTCAGCATCTAGTTATCATTCTACAGTACTCCTTTACCGTACCCATTTCTTCCAGAGAACGTCTGCTCCAAGAGCTGCCGCCTCTCGCGCCCGTCGCCTCATCCGAAGATCTCTCGTCATCCGATGAGAACGCCGCTGCCTCCAGCTCCCTATCCGTCGAAGAATACGCACTTGATCTCGATGCACCGCCCGTCTTCTGTCTACTCAGATATCCGAATAAGCTCCGCCCACCGGGTCCACCACATCGAAGACGTCCTGATTGGGATCTTCGGAGAAAGGCATTCGCCAATTCACGTGGAATTGTATCGTTTTATTCCTCACCGGTTTGAGAAAATTGTGAAAGGGGGATTGCTAATCGTAAAAGATATGAGGAAGACGAGGGCCTAGGTCACCCAGCTGCCTAAACTCTTTTGTCCTACGATCAGCAATACCGTAACCCATGATGTTTTATTCCTTTTCCAGAAATAATCATGTTTATTCCTATTTCCCATTTTCCAATTTTTCATCATCGTGCTCATTTTATGTTTTCATTTCATTCCATTCCATTTCCTCATATGCTTAAAATATTTTAATCACCCTTACTCACTTTTTTGAATTGCTCAATAAATTTCTAATTTTACTGGTTTTGAAATAGTTGTTCAAAATGTACTTCAAATGTGTCAGAACTAAGAAATTGATCAATATGTCAATTTGAAAAGTTTATCAAAACGTTATGAATCAATGAAGTTTTTTGAGTTGTAACACTTCCCTATGTCAGGTTTGAAAAAAAGCTTCGAGACTTTTTCACGGTGTCTAGATTTGTCGGTTTGACTCACTTATGTGCCGGTCATCTAGTTATATGGATAACTATTTCAGTCATGTGATTTTTCAATTTTACAATTAAAAAACTGACGAAAAAACGGGGGAATAAAAAAAGTTGTCATGTCCCCACATGGGTTCGAACCAACTAACTGTAGTCAACGTTGCCTAACTTGCCAGATCGGATGCGGCGACGCACCGACCGTAACCATGCGGGCGAGAAGAAATTCCGCCCGGCGCTAGGAAAGAAGACCCGACGCTTTGTCTACCTTTTTTGATTTTTTGGTATTGTGTTAGAAGAAAACAATTTCACGTGTTGCGTCCTTTTCAACAACATCCACGGGGCATGAGTCTCTTCTTTTTTGTTTTGTTTTATTTATTTATTGAAATACGTTCGTGAACATACGTGGAAGGGTCACGGGGTTAAAAAATCAAAGTGACACGTAATGACACGAGTAACTTTCATTCTCTTCAAACAATTGAATTCCTGGTTCATTGTGTTGTCAATTCTCACATTCAAAAGGTAAGAATTATTAGCCAATAGCTGTGAGATTTTGCAGTTAAATTGCGAAAAATGAAATCGAAAGTTCTGATGCAAAAAAAGTCAGACAAAACGTTTCAAGAATTTTCCCATGATCTATGAAAGTTTAGAGAAAAAACAGTTTTAATGAAAGATTTTGATGAAAACTTGAAAAAAATTATAAAATGAAACGAATTTTGTTTCGAGACCTTTGCTGCAACACATATGCGCCTTTGAATTAACAGTACCTCAAAAATTTAAGTATTCCGACTTTTTTCCGGAAGATTTTTCCGAAAAACAAATCGGACTTCCGTCTTTCTACTTTCGTTTCAAAAATTCTCTTCCGACTTGTGTCTTACCACTTCCTTCTTAGAAATTTACTTCCGAATTCTGTCTAAAATGTTCAGAAATTTTTTTCGGAAATTTCTCTGGTTTTTTTATTTCAGAATTTTGGTGGTTTTTTGATGAAATTTTGTATGAAAACAACTCCAAAATTTGTTTTCAGTAATGATGGCTAGAAAACATTTTCCGCAAAGTTGTCATTTTCAAAATTAACTTTCGGCATACGCTTCCAGAACGCAACTTCCGGCTTCCGTTTTGAAACTTTTACTTTCGACTTCCTTTTTCCAACTTAACAAAACATTATTCTGAGTTCCTTTTTCAAAAATTTTACTTCCACACAGCTACGCGCGTTCATAGAGTAGTAGCGAGTCGTAAGAAGAAGAGACTCCTCCGAAGGATAGGATAGGATAGTCCATGTTGTCGCTCAGACGGGAAGTCTTATTATTTAATTCTTCTTCTTTCAGCAATGTCAGCCAAACTCTCGTTCAACCAACCTTTGAAAAGTCTCACATTTTGTGGTGCAGAGAATATTGCTGCTCTGTTCGACAACGACTTCCGAATCGCTTGGAGCTCCAAGGGGACTCACTACAGTACAATCGTAATGGACAGGAGTTCATCGGAGGTCTACGGGACGTGTGACTGTAAGAGTATAATACAATTTATAAAAAAAGAACAGTTATTTCAGCCATCTTCGTCACTGACGGCTGGGATGAAGCGACTCGACCTCCATTCGTCGAATCTGATCTCCATATTCGGTCTCAACGACGAAGAGTTGTCTTGGAACAAAACAATGGCCTGCTGAAGCTCTACGACATCCGAAAATCGACACAATGCCGCTGGACGTTCGATTCACGAAGACAGTGCAAGTCAATCCAAGAAAGTGACCAGTTTGTTTGTTTGGAGATGGGAAAAGACGTCCGGTTGTTGAAGAAGTCATCCGGTGAAGAGACAACAAGGTATGGTTTGATAAGAGTCGGAATAAATAAAAAATCTTCATTTTGCAGATTCTCCTGGCAAAAGAATCACGGATTGTGTGGAGTACTTGAAGGGAACGAATCAGAAGACGTTTTCCTTGTCATCAACAAGCTGAAGTCATCAAGTGTCCACGTGTATAGTGTGAATGAGTACAACAATCCAAAAGGAAAATATATTATATCTTACCAAGCTCATCAGTCCCCTACAACTCACTTCTCAAAATACCGTAGAGAATTGTATGCGTCTGCCGATCAAGACGGAAACGTCTGGATTCAATTTGGTGACACAAGGTAAGCATTATTTCATTTCTTGTCGAGAAGCTAAGATATCGAAAATAGTCCCACGAAAAGCGGGGCATAGAGATAGAAAGAGCGTCCTCGAAAAACCGGATATTCAGTTTTCAAATTGATGCTCGAGGCGTTCAAGAATTGATGAGTAGAAGAATTTCTAATGGGGAGGAAATTGGAATTAGATAAATGCAATCGTTTCAAAAAAAACCAGTTTTTGAAAACTGCAGTTTTTCGTGGACACTCTTTTTTTCTTATTAATTTGCTTTTACTGAGAGTTTTATTTTAACGAAAGAAGTTGGAGTAAGAATAATTTTTCAGAGCACCGAGCATGAAGGATGCCGCTCGCAAACTATACAAAGAGAACCAGCACAGAAAGAAGCATGAAAAATCCGACAAAGGACTTCTGGGGGCATTGAAGGAGGTCAAACGACAAAAGGAAAAATTCTTGAAAGCCAAAATGGAAGATTCTGAAAAATCAAAAGAGTCAACTGTTGAAACTCCAACTTCAAGAATCGATGATTATTGCTTCGTTCGAGATCTGGCCAGAGGAGGATTCGGAACGGTGGCAGAGTTCACATCGAAAAAGAATGGGATGTCTGTAGCAAGGTGAGTCAAGCTTTTCAAAGTTATTATAGTTCAAGTCACCACTTTCAGACACTTCCGAGATCCAAGAAGTACACCGATCAATACGTGATCAATCGTGAGCTTCTTAACGCCACAAGGATTTTTCATGAGAATGTCGAGAAGATGGAAGTGAGTGTAGCAGACGTATTGGAACAGAATGGAAAATTGGAGAGATACGACTCTGCAATGATCATGAAGAGTGTCGGAACCGGGCTACAGTATTGCCACCGGAAAGGAATGATCCACCGAGATGTAAAACCGGAGAATATACTCCTCGGAAGCGACGAGGCGATCAAGCTGGGGGACTTCGGGGTCGCGACATTTGAAGTGTAAGTTATCAATATATTCCTCTTCTGATCATAGGTTTACGAAATCTAGGATTCTGAATGTTAAATTCTAGATTTTGAAACTCTGGATTCTGAATTCTTAGTACCCAATTCTGGGTTTCAAATTCTCTGTTATTCTGAACCCTGAATTGCTAACATCGAATTAAGAATTCTGAGTTCTGGCTTTCTGAATTCTGGGGTTTTGGGATTCTAGATTCTGGGGTTTTGAAATCTAAATCCCGAATTTCAAGCTTTGAATTTTTGGTCTTCGAGTTCTGAGTTTTGAATTCTAAAACAGAAGACTTTCAGCATTCTGGTTACTAAATTCTAGGTTGAAGTATTCTGAATTCCGTGTGTTTGGGAAATTGAATTATGAAATCTGTACGATTGACCTTTTTTTCAGAGATTGGACCCTATGCGGGACCCATGGCTATATGGCTCCGGAAGTGGTGTTGAACCAAACTCACACATGTCTTGTGGACAGCTGGGGATTGGGGCTGTCCTCGTGGAGCTTCTAACTGGAAATCCGGCGTACCGGACTTGAACAATAAGTCGACGGACAGGCGGAAGCTTGACAAGAAGGTCACCTTCGATCCGGATCTCGATGCAGTCATTAATGGGCTCCTGAAAATCAAGGAAAGTGATCGATGGACCATGAGACAAGTAAGCTGAAAAATGTGGAGTAAAATAAAATGAAACATGTTTTTTTTCAGTTGCTGGAGTCTAATGGGACGGTCCGGGAAGAAGAAAATAAAGAAATCGAGATCATCCGGAATATAAAAAGTCACTTGTGGTACTCATGATATTCTTGCAACTCTTTCAAATATTGAGTTAATCTCCGTTTAACTTATTTTACCCGATCATCGTTTTGTTTTATTGCCTTTCATGTAGTTGTTTGGTTTTTTTAAAATAAATTTCCGAAATTGATTAAAATTCTAGTGTATCATGTATCTACACTTTCAGATAGAACGAATTCGATTCTACTTGATCGCTGTCACTTCTCCTCAAATTGGCAAGCAACGAGAGAGAAAGGCGGCAGTGAGAGATGCAGACATTTCTTCCGAACTTTCGGCGCGGCTAGATTTGGATTGACGCCATAGTTGTACGGAATGCCATTTTCCGAAAAACCGGAATCCGGAATCCGGAACCGGAATCAAATTTTTCATTTTCCGGAATCCGGAATCCGGAACCGGAATGAAGTTTTTCAAATACCGGAATCCGGAATCTGGAACCGGAATCAAAATTTTTATTTTCCGGAATCCGGAATCCGGAACCGGAATGACGAAAAAACCCGGAATTCCGGAATTTCGGAATCCGGAATCCGGAATGATTCGAAAAATTTGCAAGGCCAAGTCATTTTTTCGAGTGTTTTTATTATCGAAACAAACTTTCTTGACATTCGGTGTTTGCGGACCTCAGTTCCCGCGCTTAAAATAAGCCACGCCCCCTATCCATTGTCTCGGCTATGATATTAGTCGAACTCCCCGATCTTTTCTGAATATATTGGTCCGTCCAAAGTTGCTACAAAACAGCAAAAACGACAAATCTGCGGTGTCCAAAGCTGATTTGTAGATTTGCAGGTTTGCAGTTATGCGTTATTGCTCATCCTTAATTTTTCAACTGCGAAACCTGCAAAACCTACAAACCTACAAATCAACTTTGGACGCCGCAGATTTGTCGTTGTAACAACTTTGGACACACCATATAGCCGAGACAAGGGAAAGGGGGCGTGGCTTATTTTCAGCGCGGGAACTTGGGTCCGCAAACACCGAATGTCAAGAAAGTTTATTTCGACAATAATGATATATAAAGTTTAAAACTACTTTTGAGGTTCAAACCCGAAAAAGAAGTAATGCAGTTGTCTTTAAAACTCAAAAAAAATTAAAATTTAAACTTCAGAATTCCGGGAAAAAAATTCAAAAAAACCGGAATCCGGAATCCGGAACCGGAATGAAAATTTTCATTTTCCGGAATCCGGAATCCGGAACCGGAATGAACATTTTCATTTTCCGGAATCCGGAACCGGAACCGGAATGTCAAAAAAAACCCGGAATTCCGGAATCCGGAATTTCCGGAATCCGGATTCCGGACAACTATGATTGACGCGTTTGTTTCGGCCGTTTCCCTCAGAGAGACGTAGTGGTCCGACAGTGGCACTTTGGCGTTTTCTTTCAGCCTAAAAAGGTACTTCGAAGAATCATACACACTAGTACGCCACTGTCAAATTTCGATTTTGCTGCCACTGGCACTCAACTATGCCTTTCTGAGCCCAACTGTACAAAACAAAATTGTGGAATTTAGAGCACGGCCTCTTCAGCAGTGGACTCTCTCCAGTCATCGAAAAACAAGAGAATTCTCACAAGTGAACTAAGAGTTTGATTGAAATTTTCAATATATTTAAAACTTACTTTTAGTTGATTAAGCAACATGAAATTACAGATTTTCTAAACTTCAAGATATTAGAATTTTCATAATTGACCGATTTGATTTAAACTTTTTAAATTTAAATTGACCGACCGCTCTGAGAAAATTGTGAAAGAGAACTGAAGTGGAATGGGGAGGATTGCTAATCGTAAAATTTATGAGGAAATAAGGAAGACGGGGGACTAGGAATCCCTGTCGTCTAAACTCTTCTGACCTACGATCAACAATACCGTAACCCATGATCTTTTCCTACATTTTCAAGAAATAATAATGTTTATTCCTTTTTTCTTTTTTCCAATTTTTCATCATCGTACTCGATTTATGTTTTGTAATTCAAATGAGGCAGAAACTCAAAAATTGATCAATATGTTAATCAGAGAAGTTTGTGATAGAGTGCGAAACTGAAAAATGTGTTGAATGGAGTTTGCACAGTGCCACGGATCATCAATCATGTTGGAAAAAAACTTTTGATGTAGGTGATTCGTGTGTGAAATTACATTGCAGATCTTTATTTTTCAGAGAGGGCTAATGCAAAAAATTGGCAGTTACGAAAGCCAAGCCTCTGATTTTGGTATTTCTATGTATAAACACAGATGAATCGCTTGGACGACAGATACCGTAAGCTATGATCTATCTCTTTAGGGAGCTCTCGTACACAAAATGTTTACTATATAGATGAACATTCAGGGTTAACTTCAGGCTATTAGCTCGCCACCGTTCTTAGAACCGCTCTCCACAGCAAACGAGAGAGTATCGGCGAGAGACGCAGAGCTTTTTTTCAGTTTTTCTCGCGCCGACTCAGATTTCCACAGTTTCTTATCAATTTTCGCTGCTTTTCAAAATAGTTTACAAAAAAACTTTTGAAAAATAGCGACAATTGGTCAAAACTCTGAAAATCCGAGCCGGCGCGAGAAAAAAACTTAACTCTGCGTATCTCGCCGATACTCTCGTATGCGGTGGGGCGCAGTTGTAAGACACGTGTCGTGCTAACGAGACCCCACAAATTCCGAGGAAAAAAAACTCCTGGGAAACGAACTCCTGGGAAAAAGGCGGGGCCAAGCGCGCTGATTGGCTAATCAGTTGCGCAATCTTGCTAACTAGCATTTTTGCAGCCAATCAGCACGCTTGGCCCCGCCTTTTTCCCAGGAGTTCGTTTCCCAGGAGTTTTTTTTCCTCGGAATTTGTGGGGTCTCGTGCTAACTAATATGCATTCTTCATCGGATATCTCTTCAGAGAGATAGATTGCATATAGTTGTCAGCTACAAATGTGTAGCTCCCAATTTCATCAGGCTGTTGGTACATATTCAAAAAAAAAAAGTTTCAGAAAATTTATCTGGAAAAATGCCTCGAGAGTATCGTAGGCAGTCTCTGAGTTTCGTCTGCAATTCGAGATTCCTCAGATACTTTTTTATCGAAATCTTGTTTTCCTAATTCGGAATCAACTGTCAAACAACCTGTCAAAAGTTCCTCATTATCAGTTAAATATTTTCCACGAAAGACTACGAATTGAAATGGGCGGGAACCTGTCAAACTCTCAAACCCTCTTATTTATTCCTCATAGTTACGATGTTTTATAGAAAAAGACATTCCTCAGACTCCCCTCTTCCTCACTCTTGTTTTGTGATATAAACCAGAAATGTTTGCAGTCTAGTTGTCTGTCTAGACATACATTTCTATGAGCAAGATGGTTGTTGACTGTGGTATTTGTTACGATGATTACGGTAAGTGTCTGCAAGTGCGCTCCTTCTGACAATCGACTTCATTTTCAGATTCAAAAGATCAAGTGCCTTGCATTGGTACCTGTGGACATACGATATGCGATAGATGTCGTCTATCAATGACGTCATCAAGATGTCCGCATTGTAATCGAAAAGAAGCTTTCGCTGTGAAACATGTGAATAAGCAATTGTGGGATTTGATACAGTTCTCAAATTTTGTGTTTGGAAAAAATGAAGAGGTGAGTTTTAAATCGGGTTTATCTCAAAAAGTAAGGAAGGTACAAAGAAATAGTCCACTAGTAAAATGTAGAAAAATAAATTTCCTACGTTTTGTTAGTTGGTTATTTTTCAAAAGGGTGAAAGGCTAAGAAATTATGAGCATTTGAAAAGCAAAAAGGGAAAAAGAGAAGAGAAGCAGACACTTTGAAAAAAGTGTAAAAGAGAATTGAAGTGGGATAGGAAGGATTGCTAATCGTAAAAGATATGAAGAAATTAGGAATCCCAGCCGCCGAAACTCTTCTGACGTACCATAAGAAATACCGTAACCCTTGATATTTCCTATTTTCCTATTTTTCCCTATTTTCAGAAAAGCGATGCAGAAATGAAACAATGCAGTGAATGCCACCAACCAGCCAAGAGACTCCGTGTCTGTCGTGACTGTTGTTTGAATTCAGGTGCTGTTCAAAAGCATTTGGTAGTGGTAGAAGTATCTGAGAGTGAAGCGAAAGCGATTTGTGAGAAGATTCGGAGTCAAGCACTATGCGGAGATTGTATCATTGATGGAGAGCATTTCAGACATAAAACTGAGAATGTGGACACTTTTATTGACAGTTATTATTCTTTTTTGCGAAATGAGAAATAAAGTTTTTATGGGTTCTTTTTAGTTGAAATTTTACAATTAATGTACAGTTCTTTCAACTTCGCTCTATCAAAGTTGACTTTTGCCTCCTTCTTCCTTCCGGTAGAGCACAGTATGAAAAACCGAGAAAATTCCTTTTATTCGCGCCGAAGATGCGCCAAAACGTTCTTGTACATGTTTCCTGAAGCACCGTTTAATAACGGAAGTCAAACGAGTCAATAATTTGGCACTTGATGCTTTCAAGTCCGTAGATCCCGAATCTGAAATAAATGTGTTTGGTTAGACATTCCGGCAGACCGCGTGTCAAGCAAATAAAGCTTAGCCATTTGAAAAATTTGGCGGCTCAATTTGGCGGCCTCAAAACCCGCTAACCTCGTTTACGTGGCAAATCAGACAGTACAAAAGAAGCGAAATCTGAGGTAAAATCAGTCAGTATGAGCAACCGCCTCCTGCCTATCAACTTCAATCAAACATCTCAACAAAAGAATCGTGGAAAGCGAGCAATTGAGATAAGGATGATGAAAGTAAGGAAGTTTCAGTTTCGGGATAGTGTTGCCTCTGCTTGTTCGAATCGGAACTGGCCCTGAATAAGGACCGTTGCAAATCCTTATCGTCAAATCAATTCAACGTTTCACCACCATTTTTTTCGGCACCAGTTCTGATTCGGATGGTTCTGATTAGAAGTGGTTCCATGAAGGCATTATTAGGAATGGTGCTCTCATCTAGAGGTCTCAGATAGACGTGAAAATCCAGATCCTGAAATGATAATGCTACTATGGAACATAATAAGAAACTGCACTCACATTTCTTCATTATTTCCAGATACTCGTCCTTTTCTGTCTTCTGTCGGTTTGTTCCGCTGAAAAAGAAGGTTTCTCTGCCTACTATCCTCTCTATGAAAAAGAAGACATTGACCACAGTGCGCTCCAATATTGTTACGTCTTTCAAGGAACGATCAAGCCTGTCGATGTCAACAATGTTCAAAAGGGATACAAATGTGAAGCGAGTTCCTCGACTTGGGTGAAAGACGATGTGAGTTGAATAACTTTCAGATCACAAGTTAATTTCAAATTCCAGTCGCATGCAATGGACTTCTGTACTAGTAGAATCCCGTATCACATTATTAAAGCCTTTGTCAATCCTAAAGGAGGAACTTTCTGCACTTTCCGTGAGTATCAAATTGATTTGTTGAACAAAGGAAACAATAAAACTTTAGAAATCAACTTAAAATGCGAGATTGGATGGTTTCAAATGCGAAACAAGTGCTACAAAGTTTTTGCCGCTGCAAAGAATTACACTGAAGCTGAGGAGTACTGTCTTCAACATAAACCAGAATTTAAGACTAGAATTGCTGAATACTACAATGGCCACCTTTCAACCTATATTGGAGATTTAATTTTCAATGATGCATGGGTTAGCGCACCTGAAATGGAAGAGTTGCATGCAGGAAATGGATTGAAACCTATTCTGATCATGAACGGTGCATACAAGTATGATTCAAGAAAGGGCGTTGTTTTAATGATAAAGCCCGAGTTGAAACGTGAGGTTATTTGTGAGTACTCTCCACCAATGACGATGGCTGAAATGTATTTGATGGCTGAGTTATACAGTGAGGTTTATCCGATTCACGTGACGACGAATGGTGCGAGTTTTGCTACTTCTAGTTACATGACGTAAGTTATTCTTAGTTATTCTTAGATCGTGACACTTACTGAGTATCGTTGCTCACACGAAAACTATTGTTGAAAGGCGATACTCAGCGAATTCAGTACAGTTTTCCAATAAAAATAAGATTAATACAGAATCGAACAAACTGACCTGAGAAAAAATCGGAAAGGAAAGCTAGCTGAAACATTCGATACCAAAAATATCCGTGAGAGATGTCAAGCGATTGGAAATATTCTGAGTGTTGACAGTCATCCAATGGCTTCCATTCAAGAAGAGTTTGATACAGTTAAAAGTCAATTGACGGATCATCGTTTCCATCTAACAAGTGCCTATAAGAATGAGTAAGTTTGCTTATTTCTCAGCAAAATAACTAGGTTTATATTTCAGAGGCTGCGAGAAAACGACTTACAAAGATTGGGACTTTAGTAGTGTTCGGGACTAAAATTCTCCACCACCATGAGTCATCATGAGATAAGATCTCCGAAAATGAAGGGACACCCCATGTCGGAGATAAGATCTCCGAAAATGGAGGGATACCCCGTAGCGGAGATTACAATCTCCGCGGTTATGATTGGTTGTGATAAGTTATGATAAGTTATGATAAGTCATTAATTGTGATTATTAATCATGTTTTTTACCCTCATTACGAAATTTCAATTTCTGTCAAATTTTTTCACAATTTATTAAAATTTTCCTCATTTTCAAGTCTTAAAATTTCAGATTTTTTGTTATTGAATTTTGTTTAGTTTTTAGTTCATTTTGAAAATTTTCATTTCATATTGCTCATGGCCGAGAAATCCAATTGTTGAGCCAGTTCAAGTGTAATTGTAGGTATACTTTTACAGGTAAGTTTTACCATTGGGGGTACTGTACTTTAGGAAAGAGAGACACAACGTGGAGAGAAGCAGACGGCAGAGAAAAGAAAGTGTATCAAATTTTGGTTGTATTTTGTTGTATTCTCTATACATCGGTCGCGGTCTAGCCAATTGTTTTGACAGTTCGAGTGTGATTGTAGGTATACTGTTCCAGGTAAGTTTTTTTCCATTGGGTGTACTGTACTTTAGGAAGGAGAGACCCAATGTTGAGAGAAACAGACGACAGAGAAATTATAGTGTACGGGTGGGTGCCAACGAGTGATTTTAGAATGTTTCTTGTTGGGTTGGTCAAGATTAAAATCTCACTCTTCACGATGAAAAAAAAGACAAATCATTCAATGTCAAAAAACTGTTCGTGACCATGAAAATCTTTATTTCAAAAAACTGAATCAATTTAAAATTCTTGCATAACCTCTATTGAGGTCCACACATCGGTTACACATTTTAAGAATCATTTTACCTTCCTCAAATGTCCAGACCAGCTTTCCAGCACAACACTTCATCACAGCTACATCCAGCTTCCCTTTTGACTTGTCAAGAACTCTGAGTGGTGTATCTGAAATATCAAGATGAATAAAAACTTTGCATACAGAAAACAAGTACCGTCAAAGCTAATTTCTCCAAATTGTTCTCGCGAAACCTTCTTTGGTTTTGTTGCACGAGTTCTCGAGACGGGAACTTTCTTGACAGGCGTTTCCAAGAGTTGTTTTCTACTCTTGAAGAGTTTCTTTATCATTGACACTGCAAAAGACAATAATTTTAAAGCAACTGGCGAATCGTTCTTACCTGAATCTTTTTGTGAGTCTGGAATCGATTCTCCGTCATGGTCAGTAGCAAATTGACTTGGCGGAGGGGCATATTGGTTTAGAGGAAGCGGAATTTGCGAAGGATGAACCATCGGGAAAACAGTAGGACTTAGGTCGAGGAAATCCATGAGAGCAATAAAAACAGTCACCGATTTGTATCGTTGAAAAAAGCAAGAATGATGCTTTTCATAACTTTACAGGAAACAATGCTGACGTCAGAAAGTGGGCGGAGCCAAAAGTGTATAAAAATCTCATACACCAAAAATAAAGCTTTTTGCTGTATACAGAATAATATGAATTCTCTGAGATCAATTAGAACCTATTCGGCGCATACAATGTGTACAAAGCCGTCAAGAAGATTCATATTTGAATTTCGAACGGACATGTCAAACAGCACCTCATTTATAATTCATTGTGAATAAAGTTCTCGTTATAAAAAATTTATTCTTTTACTATGAAAACACTCAATCAGCACAAGCGACAAGTGAGGAAGCAGATTCAAATGAGAAAACATACAAAGAGTGCTGTATTAGAGCACATCTACTCATAGAGCTACTTTTGTGTCCGGTAACGTTTTTCTCTATCAATTAACAATTTCATCTGATTGTCATACACATGTACATGTCCTCTACTTGTTTTATTCTTTCAATACTTGCTTTGACCCCATTGCGGTTTTCAATGTAGATGGTCTTCATTCGGTATAGTGGCCTGCAATATTGTAAACGGTTACTCTAGAGATTGTCTACTCATACTTTATGGGAATCTTACACTCGCAATCTTCATACACTGACATACCAGCCAAAAGTTTTTGCCATCGTAGACTGACGTAAAACTCTATTCTACGTAATTTGTCAAAGCAACCATCATACCATCCTTTCAAGAACTGATTCATATCTTCATTGGAGATTACCCCATACAGATGAATGTTGGCACAATTCATATCCAGTAAATTCCTCAATGTTCCTGGTATGATGATTTCATCCAAATCAAACACCCTCTCATAAACCAACTCATCTAGCGTCTCCAAGTCTACAGATAATGCTTTTGAGACTTGGACACTCTCCAAAAATCGAGTCACACTGAAACTTTTGACAGGATTCTTTGTAGAGATTGAACATTTCTCAACAAATATATTGGATAACCATTTGGTAACGTATTCAACTTCTTCTTGTTTTTCAAGATTAAGATCCAGTCTACCAATACTTTGGATAGAGCACAAATCCATCAATTGGTTTGCAATTTCAAATCCATCAAACAGAACGTTATTCGACCAGCGACAAAGACTGTTCTTTCTAGATCTTTCGTTCATTGCACCAACGCTTATGATACCCTTTACTTCTGGACACGCGTTGCGGTAAATGGTTATATCGAATTCATTATCGCTATCAAACTCTATTGACAACGAGTATTGTCGTCTTATTGCACTTTTGACATAGCCTGATGCTTTCTTTGAGCAAAATGATAATGCGACCCTGCAAAAACATCAAATTTTTCTGCTAAAAAAACACAAACTTACATGTCATGTGGACTCATCTGCAGAAGAATATTTTTCAATACGAGGTATGGGAAGCACAAAAGTGGGAGAGGCATCGCAATGGTGTAAGATGTTGAACTCCACATAAAAATCAAAAAATCGAAGTCACAGACGGAAATGTGTTGTAGAACTGCTAAATGGCTAAAAAATATATCTTTAACATCAGATGCATATGGAAGCTGACAGTATCATACCGTTCGTTTGAATCATTTGAATAAATGTTTCACTTATCTAAGATCAGATCTATAGATAACATTACAGGCGCCCTCATTAGTGCGCAAAAGAACGCTACGCACATGTCAATGATTGACACCTCCCTCCCCACACCTCAAGGACAATTAGGTCATTTAAAAGGGGGCTAATGTGCGAAATCTTCATTTTGAAGCTAGCAATGGAACCCGTTCCAAATAACTCTACCTTTTCTCCCGATTTTATTTTTGATAGTCCACAAGACTGGTTTTTTGATTTTGACTGCCATGATGAAGAGTTGCCATTCCCCTCGTCTCCAATCAACTACGATTTCTGGACCCCACAAGACTACAGTTTTGATCAGTGTAAGTTATTTTTCACTAGTTGAAATTTAATAATTTTTTCGTGTCTAGATGGAGCTGGCCCTTCCAACATTGCTAATCCTTCTCCTCCACCACGGAGAAGCGTCAAGAGTACAAAGTTTCCATCCGATGAGGAGTTGACATACCTCAGGAGGTATGCACAAGTGACAGAGGATTTCAACTTCAAGAGGCTAAATTTGGATGTGGTAAAGATGCCTCCGCAGCGTCTACAGTTCAAAAATTTGGATGATCTTCCTCAAGGAGTCTCCCTTGACGACCACATGGCCAACGTTTTTGACATTTTCATTCGGAAAATGATTCAAAAAGCAGGAGGAAACCTATCCAGTACAAAATACTGGCTAAAGTAAGTAATTTTTATGTAACAGAGAAGACATGTTTCCATTTTTAGCTTGCGTCATCCAGGCTATCGAGCCGATGATGGGTTCTGGATTATGCACCAGACTTATGCAGTTACCGACGGTCATTTCCTCTGCAACACGATTGCAAACCACATGCAATCAAACAAGAACATTAGCCTGGATGACGGAATGACAATCTCCATGAAGATTTTTGAACGGGATAAGAAGTCAATGGCAGGACGAGGAAGAAATATTCCAAAAGAGTCACTTGGTTCAAAAGTTATGGTAAGGTGAATTATCAACATAATATATTTTATGATAAAATTTAAAGAAAAAGTTTGGTGTCAAATGGGGACTCATCGCTGGAGAGGGACATTGTCTTCCCAAGGCGTTGGCAGTTGGCATCGTGTGGAGTGATTACAAAAATGAAAAAGATCCAGTCGAAAAAGAAAAGTTGCACCGTCGCTACATTAGTCTCACCCGGATGGACGTAAGTTGTTCACATGAGAACTCTAGCTTTTTGAAAAATACATTTAGATAAGTGCTGAAGGGAGGGCGAAAAGACAACTTGAAGCCGCCAAGAAACTGTTGACAGATGCAGGAATGGACCCCAATTGTGAGGAACACTCGCTTGATGATTTTGACAAGCTTGCCACACATTTATCGAAATACCGCATTCTTTTGTGGTCTAACGAAGGTGATACAAGCGTCCCCAAGGACGACAAAAACATCAACACAGACGGAGATGGGTTCATTGGGTTATTCTTTGCCGACAACCACTATGAATTTTTCAAGCCCACTATTGAAGACTGGGGTCTGAGGTAAGTTAATTAACAGTAAACATTTGTTTCAATGATTTAAAGACAGATTTACATAGAATAGTATGTGAATTGTGAGAACTGTGAATTTTTATCCTAACAAGTGTAAAAAGAAAGCGTAACCTACTTTACTAACCCTGAAACATCCCAACACCCCCGATCGGTAAATGAGTTGCCGCGGTGAGCGGTGACGAATGTCCGGTCTACCTAAACTGTGGTGAGTAAAACGAACCCTCCCTGCACAAATATTATAACATGAAAGCCTAACTTTGATTTCACTAGGTTCTGTCACAAATGCTCATCACTAGTCAACGCGAAACACTGGAAAAAATGCAAATCAAAGTGTCAGCGCTGCGGTAACTACAACTGTCAGGCTTCTCGAGGACCCAAATCGTTTTATTGTAATGATTGCAACATTTACTTTCTTGACGAAAAATGTTTTGATGCTCACAAGCTGTCAAGTTCAAAAAGTTCTCTGTCTCACTGTAAGAAATACCAAAAAGTAAGTTGCAAATACTCGTGTTCACTACCATATAGAGTTTTTTTACAGATGCCACACTTGTCAAAAAATTCATCAACGCAACGAATATTCAAAAAAGAACACGAATGCCATGCTACTCATTATTGCCCAGTTTGCTCACAGTTTCGTACGACGAAACACGAGTGTACTCATTCTCTGCCCACAGAAACAGAAAGAAGAAAGGCTCTAGAGAAGCAGAAAAAATGGACAATGGTGATTTACGATTTCGAATGCATCGTGGCCAAAGCAGGACAGGATCTTGAAGGTAAATTGCTGTATTCTAATTGTTTGCACCTTTTTGTTTTTTTCTAGATGACATCTTACTTCCCCACAAAGTTAATGCGGTGGCGTATCGTCTTGTGTGCGAGACATGTTTCGGAGATTCTTGTCAGCACTGTGGCCCCGTCCAATACATTTCCTTTGAAAACACAGATTCAGTGGTGGATGCGTTCATTGACGTCTTATCAAGTGATGTGCGTTTGAAGAACGCCTACATTGTTGCACACAATGGAGGAGGGTATGTACAAAAACACGTATTCTTTTTAAAAACAAGCTTTTTATAGATATGACCACATCTTTTTGCTCAAGGCAATGACAAAACGATTTTCGTCAACCCCAGACTTCATCTCCAATGGATCAACCACTCTCAATGCCACTGTCAAGGTAGCCCCGGGAAACGTCCTGACGTTTCGAGATTCTCTTCGATTCATGCCAATGAGACTCGCCGACATGCCCAAAGCTTTTGGACTTGCGATCGCAGACAAGGGCCATTTTCCGTACCTATTCAACACGCCGGAAAACTACAACAAGGTGCTGCCCACTCTGCCTCCAATAGAGTTTTACGACCCAAAGTTCAAGTCGGAAAAGGAAAAGAAGAAATTGGAGACATGGTACGAGGAAAATTATGGCCAGGAATTTGACTTTAATAAACAAGTTCGAGAGTACTGCATCAACGATGTAGAAATCCTAACCGCTTCTGTCTGTCGATACATGAAGGTAATTCTTTTACTTTTTTTCAAAAATGTACCAACTCTTTTTTCAGCTATGTCAAGAAATGTTCAATGGGTGGTCCCCTTTCATCCAGTCTTGTACGTTGGCAAGTTTCATTCTCTTTGTTCTCAAGCACGAGCACATCAAAAAGGGCGTAGTGGGTTACATACCAGAAAATGGATTTGTTGGGCGTAACAATTCTGAAATTGCGCTCAAATACATTCGATGGTTAGAACACCTAGACCCTGATTTGAAACTCGTGCATGCTCTGAGAGGAGGAGAGGAAAAAATCACAGTACAGGGACACGAGTATTATGTGGACGCATATAATACGGAAACACGGGAAATTTTCGAGGTAACGAGAAAATGTAAATGTTTTTTCTACTTGCAATTTTAGGTGTATGGATGCATGTGGCACGGGTGTAAATTCTGCTATCCAGCTCGTGAGGCAAAGTGTCCAAAAAGGATTGATGTTACAATGGAAGAACTGTATGATGCAACAATGGCAAGAAAAGCTCTACTCGAGCAGGAAGGCTTCACAGTGTCATCAATCTGGGAGTGCGAAATCAAATCAGAGCTGAAAAAGAATAGAGAAATGAACAAGTTTTTCAAGAATGTAAGTGTTTTTACGAAATTTATTTCAATTTTTACATGTTTAGTGTCGCCACGCTCACAATCTCATTCCCCGTAATGCCATGTATGGTGGAAGAACACAACCATTCCAATCCATTGCCGAAGCGGACGACGCGAGTACACTCGAGTACTATGACTATTGTTCTGTATACCCGTGGGTCAATATCATGGGTGCCATGTATCCAGAAGGCCAACCTATCCGAATCACAAAAGATTTTGAATCAGTCTCATCCGCTGTATTGCCGTATCGAGGTTAGTAATTTTACATGTTAGCAAGGTTTCTAACTTTAAAAACGTTTAGGACTCGTGTTTTGTTGTGTTCTAGCACCCAAAGATTTGACTACTCCCGTGCTTCCATACCGTGACGAGGGAAAACTCGTGTTCCCACTGTGCCGGACTTGTGTGGAAACCAAAAACACTGCAAAGTGTTGCCATGAATCTGTTTCTGACCGCTGCCTGACTGGAGTATGGTGTAGCGAGGAACTACAATTGGCTTTGGATAAGGGATACAAAATTCTCCGTTACCACGAAGTGTGGCATTGGCCAGACGAAAAGTGGTTCCGAGGTGGATTCTTTGCCAGTTTCATGAAGCCTCTTCTCAAGCAAAAGCACGAAGCTTCTGGATGGCCGCGCCCTGACATGACTGACGAGGAAAAGGAAGCCCACATTGAAAACATTTATTTGAATGATGGAGTAAAAATTGATGGCTGTAAGATTGCACTGAATCCAGCACTTCGAAGTCTTGCCAAGCTCTTTCTCAACAGTACTTGGGGTAATTTTAGTATGTATCAGAAAAAACTATCAAAATGTGTACTTTTACAGGCAAATTTGCGCAAAGACCCGGAAAGGTGGAAGTCAAAATCATCAAGACCAACGATCACATTGCTATTGGCAACTTTTTCAACGAACCGGGATATCAACCAAAGCGATTTGATGAATGGGATGAAGATCATGTCATCGTTGCTAGAAAAGCTACCAATAGCGCCGTGAAAACTGGACAATTGACTAATGTCGTTTACGGGGCACTCACCACATCAGCTGCACGAATTCGCCTCTACACTGCTCTCGAAAAAATTGGATCTGACCGTCTCATTTATTGTGGTAATGCATATTTTACAAAAAGCGAGAAATGATCTTTTTCAGACACGGATTCTGTTATATTCCGTCAGGACAGAGGAACAGATCTTCTCGGAGATTTGAAAGGAGAGAGTCTCGGAATGATGACCAACGAGATTGCACCGGGTTGTGAATTGGTAAAAGTGGTCACGGTGGCATCAAAAGTATATGGAACAATGGTTAGAAGAACTGCCACAGGAGAAGAAGACTATTTCGTCAAGGCAAAAGGGGTGACGCTAAACTCGGAAACGGCCAAGAAAGTGAATTTTGAAGCACTGGAAACAATGGTAACAACTATTGAATACATTCACGTTATGCAACCAAAACATTTTCCAGATGAGAGAGTACATTGATAATCGTTCTGTGCAACCATTGATTGCCTCGCAGCTCCGATTCAAGAGGGGACCAGGAATTTTGGACGACATTACCACCATTCACCAACGAAAACGTCTGAGACCCGTCACGGACAAGGGATTCTTCACATCAGAGGGACGCTACGAACCATTTGGCTTTGATGATGCAAATACAAATCTCATTGACGATTACGAGTATTAACACAATTACGAGTATTAATAAATTAAATTTTAAATTGTTGCCTTTACTGTTAAACAATTGCAGCTTATACTGTATGCACCTGATTTTTCAACTATGCGCCCCCCTACAAGAACAGAAACTTGGGAGTACAACATAATCAGCTCGCACAAACTGTATGCAATTCAATGCACATTTCAATGTAATTCATTGCAAAATTGTGAACAAACTATAAACACTACAAAACTTGTATCATTTTCAAGAAAAAATCATGACACAGCTCCTCATTTTAAACAAACCACCCCATTTTCAGACACCACACATGTATTTTGTGCAATCACATCAAATTTATAAGCTACCATTCGTATAGTTTGTTGCTACGTTCAGAACATGGGGTAGTAATAACAAGTTATAAGCTACAGCTGGATACCCGGGAATAACTTTTTTTTTTCACGACACAAACTTTTATTGTTCAACCATGTTCATAACCCTAGTCAAAGTGTCTTTTTTTTGAAATTCGCACATGGCCTCCCATTTTGTTTTTCGCCAACCCGGTGGTCGGCATGTTTTATCGGGAAATCTCCGCGTTTCACGTCATTGGACTTCTTTCCGATTTCTCTATTGACTGAATTTTTTTGTTCCCCGACTTTAATGTTGGTCGATGAATGGTAAACGATTCCAAGAATTCCAAACTTCTCAATGCTATGTCTTCGTGTTATAATAGTTGTGCAGGGAGGGTTCGTTTTACTCACCACAGTTAAGGTAGACCGGACATTCGTCACCGCTCACCGCGGCAACTCATTTACCGGTCGGTGGTGTTGGGATGTTTCAGGGTTAGTAAAGTAGGTAACGTTTTTTTCTTTCTTTCTTTTTTTAACACTTGTTAGGATAATTAAATCTCCAATATAGGTTGAAAGGTGGCCATCGTAGTATTCAGCAATTCTAGTCTTAAATTCTGGTTTATGTTGAAGACAGTACTCCTCAGCTTCAGTGTAATTCTTTGCAGCGGCAAAAACTTTGTAGCACTTGTTTCGCATTTGAAACCATCCAATCTCGCATTTTAAGTTGATTTCTAAAGTTTTATTGTTTCCTTTGTTCAACAAATCAATTTGATACTCACGGAAAGTGCAGAAAGTTCCTCCTTTAGGATTGACAAAGGCTTTAATAATGTGATACGGGATTCTACTAGTACAGAAGTCCATTGCATGCGACTGGAATTTGAAATTAACTTGTGATCTGAAAGTTATTCAACTCACATCGTCTTTCACCCAAGTCGAGGAACTCGCTTCACATTTGTATCCCTTTTGAACATTGTTGACATCGACAGGCTTGATCGTTCCTTGAAAGACGTAACAATATTGGAGCGCACTGTGGTCAATGTCTTCTTTTTCATAGAGAGGATAGTAGGCAGAGAAACCTTCTTTTTCAGCGGAACAAACCGACAGAAGAAAACCTGGCGAAAAACAAAATGGGAGGCCATGTGCGAATTTCAAAAAAAAGACACTTTGACTAGGGTTATGAACATGGTTGAACAATAAAAGTTTGTGTCGTGAAAAAAAAAAGTTATTCCCGGGTATCCAGCTGTAGCTTATAACTTGTTATTACTACCCCATGTTCTGAACGTAGCAACAAACTATACGAATGGTAGCTTATAAATTTGATGTGATTGCACAAAATACATGTGTGGTGTCTGAAAATGGGGTGGTTTGTTTAAAATGAGGAGCTGTGTCATGATTTTTTCTTGAAAATGATACAAGTTTTGTAGTGTTTATAGTTTGTTCACAATTTTGCAATGAATTACATTGAAATGTGCATTGAATTGCATACAGTTTGTGCGAGCTGATTATGTTGTACTCCCAAGTTTCTGTTCTTGTAGGGGGGCGCATAGTTGAAAAATCAGGTGCATACAGTATAAGCTGCAATTGTTTAACAGTAAAGGCAACAATTTAAAATTTAATTTATTAATACTCGTAATTGTGTTAATACTCGTAATCGTCAATGAGATTTGTATTTGCATCATCAAAGCCAAATGGTTCGTAGCGTCCCTCTGATGTGAAGAATCCCTTGTCCGTGACGGGTCTCAGACGTTTTCGTTGGTGAATGGTGGTAATGTCGTCCAAAATTCCTGGTCCCCTCTTGAATCGGAGCTGCGAGGCAATCAATGGTTGCACAGAACGATTATCAATGTACTCTCTCATCTGGAAAATGTTTTGGTTGCATAACGTGAATGTATTCAATAGTTGTTACCATTGTTTCCAGTGCTTCAAAATTCACTTTCTTGGCCGTTTCCGAGTTTAGCGTCACCCCTTTTGCCTTGACGAAATAGTCTTCTTCTCCTGTGGCAGTTCTTCTAACCATTGTTCCATATACTTTTGATGCCACCGTGACCACTTTTACCAATTCACAACCCGGTGCAATCTCGTTGGTCATCATTCCGAGACTCTCTCCTTTCAAATCTCCGAGAAGATCTGTTCCTCTGTCCTGACGGAATATAACAGAATCCGTGTCTGAAAAAGATCATTTCTCGCTTTTTGTAAAATATGCATTACCACAATAAATGAGACGGTCAGATCCAATTTTTTCGAGAGCAGTGTAGAGGCGAATTCGTGCAGCTGATGTGGTGAGTGCCCCGTAAACGACATTAGTCAATTGTCCAGTTTTCACGGCGCTATTGGTAGCTTTTCTAGCAACGATGACATGATCTTCATCCCATTCATCAAATCGCTTTGGTTGATATCCCGGTTCGTTGAAAAAGTTGCCAATAGCAATGTGATCGTTGGTCTTGATGATTTTGACTTCCACCTTTCCGGGTCTTTGCGCAAATTTGCCTGTAAAAGTACACATTTTGATAGTTTTTTCTGATACATACTAAAATTACCCCAAGTACTGTTGAGAAAGAGCTTGGCAAGACTTCGAAGTGCTGGATTCAGTGCAATCTTACAGCCATCAATTTTTACTCCATCATTCAAATAAATGTTTTCAATGTGGGCTTCCTTTTCCTCGTCAGTCATGTCAGGGCGCGGCCATCCAGAAGCTTCGTGCTTTTGCTTGAGAAGAGGCTTCATGAAACTGGCAAAGAATCCACCTCGGAACCACTTTTCGTCTGGCCAATGCCACACTTCGTGGTAACGGAGAATTTTGTATCCCTTATCCAAAGCCAATTGTAGTTCCTCGCTACACCATACTCCAGTCAGGCAGCGGTCAGAAACAGATTCATGGCAACACTTTGCAGTGTTTTTGGTTTCCACACAAGTCCGGCACAGTGGGAACACGAGTTTTCCCTCGTCACGGTATGGAAGCACGGGAGTAGTCAAATCTTTGGGTGCTAGAACACAACAAAACACGAGTCCTAAACGTTTTTAAAGTTAGAAACCTTGCTAACATGTAAAATTACTAACCTCGATACGGCAATACAGCGGATGAGACTGATTCAAAATCTTTTGTGATTCGGATAGGTTGGCCTTCTGGATACATGGCACCCATGATATTGACCCACGGGTATACAGAACAATAGTCATAGTACTCGAGTGTACTCGCGTCGTCCGCTTCGGCAATGGATTGGAATGGTTGTGTTCTTCCACCATACATGGCATTACGGGGAATGAGATTGTGAGCGTGGCGACACTAAACATGTAAAAATTGAAATAAATTTCGTAAAAACACTTACATTCTTGAAAAACTTGTTCATTTCTCTATTCTTTTTCAGCTCTGATTTGATTTCGCACTCCCAGATTGATGACACTGTGAAGCCTTCCTGCTCGAGTAGAGCTTTTCTTGCCATTGTTGCATCATACAGTTCTTCCATTGTAACATCAATCCTTTTTGGACACTTTGCCTCACGAGCTGGATAGCAGAATTTACACCCGTGCCACATGCATCCATACACCTAAAATTGCAAGTAGAAAAAAACATTTACATTTTCTCGTTACCTCGAAAATTTCCCGTGTTTCCGTATTATATGCGTCCACATAATACTCGTGTCCCTGTACTGTGATTTTTTCCTCTCCTCCTCTCAGAGCATGCACGAGTTTCAAATCAGGGTCTAGGTGTTCTAACCATCGAATGTATTTGAGCGCAATTTCAGAATTGTTACGCCCAACAAATCCATTTTCTGGTATGTAACCCACTACGCCCTTTTTGATGTGCTCGTGCTTGAGAACAAAGAGAATGAAACTTGCCAACGTACAAGACTGGATGAAAGGGGACCACCCATTGAACATTTCTTGACATAGCTGAAAAAAGAGTTGGTACATTTTTGAAAAAAAGTAAAAGAATTACCTTCATGTATCGACAGACAGAAGCGGTTAGGATTTCTACATCGTTGATGCAGTACTCTCGAACTTGTTTATTAAAGTCAAATTCCTGGCCATAATTTTCCTCGTACCATGTCTCCAATTTCTTCTTTTCCTTTTCCGACTTGAACTTTGGGTCGTAAAACTCTATTGGAGGCAGAGTGGGCAGCACCTTGTTGTAGTTTTCCGGCGTGTTGAATAGGTACGGAAAATGGCCCTTGTCTGCGATCGCAAGTCCAAAAGCTTTGGGCATGTCGGCGAGTCTCATTGGCATGAATCGAAGAGAATCTCGAAACGTCAGGACGTTTCCCGGGGCTACCTTGACAGTGGCATTGAGAATGGTTGATCCATTGGAGATGAAGTCTGGGGTTGACGAAAATCGTTTTGTCATTGCCTTGAGCAAAAAGATGTGGTCATATCTATAAAAAGCTTGTTTTTAAAAAGAATACGTGTTTTTGTACATACCCTCCTCCATTGTGTGCAACAATGTAGGCGTTCTTCAAACGCACATCACTTGATAAGACGTCAATGAACGCATCCACCACTGAATCTGTGTTTTCAAAGGAAATGTATTGGACGGGGCCACAGTGCTGACAAGAATCTCCGAAACATGTCTCGCACACAAGACGATACGCCACCGCATTAACTTTGTGGGGAAGTAAGATGTCATCTAGAAAAAAAAACAAAAAGGTGCAAACAATTAGAATACAGCAATTTACCTTCAAGATCCTGTCCTGCTTTGGCCACGATGCATTCGAAATCGTAAATCACCATTGTCCATTTTTTCTGCTTCTCTAGAGCCTTTCTTCTTTCTGTTTCTGTGGGCAGAGAATGAGTACACTCGTGTTTCGTCGTACGAAACTGTGAGCAAACTGGGCAATAATGAGTAGCATGGCATTCGTGTTCTTTTTTTGAATATTCGTTGCGTTGATGAATTTTTTGACAAGTGTGGCATCTGTAAAAAAACTCTATATGGTAGTGAACACGAGTATTTGCAACTTACTTTTTGGTATTTCTTACAGTGAGACAGAGAACTTTTTGAACTTGACAGCTTGTGAGCATCAAAACATTTTTCGTCAAGAAAGTAAATGTTGCAATCGTTACAATAAAACGATTTGGGTCCTCGAGAAGCCTGACAGTTGTAGTTACCGCAGCGCTGACACTTTGATTTGCATTTTTTCCAGTGTTTCGCGTTGACTAGTGATGAGCATTTGTGACAGAACCTAGTGAAATCAAAGTTAGGCTTTCATGTTATAATATTTGTGCAGGGAGGGTTCGTTTTACTCACCACAGTTTAGGTAGACCGGACATTCGTCACCGCTCACCGCGGCAACTCATTTACCGATCGGGGGTGTTGGGATGTTTCAGGGTTAGTAAAGTAGGTTACGCTTTCTTTTTACACTTGTTAGGATAAAAAATTCACAGTTCTCACAATTCACATACTATTCTATGTAAATCTGTCTTTAAATCATTGAAACAAATGTTTACTGTTAATTAACTTACCTCAGACCCCAGTCTTCAATAGTGGGCTTGAAAAATTCATAGTGGTTGTCGGCAAAGAATAACCCAATGAACCCATCTCCGTCTGTGTTGATGTTTTTGTCGTCCTTGGGGACGCTTGTATCACCTTCGTTAGACCACAAACGAATGCGGTATTTCGATAAATGTGTGGCAAGCTTGTCAAAATCATCAAGCGAGTGTTCCTCACAATTGGGGTCCATTCCTGCATCTGTCAACAGTTTCTTGGCGGCTTCAAGTTGTCTTTTCGCCCTCCCTTCAGCACTTATCTAAATGTATTTTTCAAAAAGCTAGAGTTCTCATGTGAACAACTTACGTCCATCCGGGTGAGACTAATGTAGCGACGGTGCAACTTTTCTTTTTCGACTGGATCTTTTTCATTTTTGTAATCACTCCACACGATGCCAACTGCCAACGCCTTGGGAAGACAATGTCCCTCTCCAGCGATGAGTCCCCATTTGACACCAAACTTTTTCTTTAAATTTTATCATAAAATATATTATGTTGATAATTCACCTTACCATAACTTTTGAACCAAGTGACTCTTTTGGAATATTTCTTCCTCGTCCTGCCATTGACTTCTTATCCCGTTCAAAAATCTTCATGGAGATTGTCATTCCGTCATCCAGGCTAATGTTCTTGTTTGATTGCATGTGGTTTGCAATCGTGTTGCAGAGGAAATGACCGTCGGTAACTGCATAAGTCTGGTGCATAATCCAGAACCCATCATCGGCTCGATAGCCTGGATGACGCAAGCTAAAAATGGAAACATGTCTTCTCTGTTACATAAAAATTACTTACTTTAGCCAGTATTTTGTACTGGATAGGTTTCCTCCTGCTTTTTGAATCATTTTCCGAATGAAAATGTCAAAAACGTTGGCCATGTGGTCGTCAAGGGAGACTCCTTGAGGAAGATCATCCAAATTTTTGAACTGTAGACGCTGCGGAGGCATCTTTACCACATCCAAATTTAGCCTCTTGAAGTTGAAATCCTCTGTCACTTGTGCATACCTCCTGAGGTATGTCAACTCCTCATCGGATGGAAACTTTGTACTCTTGACGCTTCTCCGTGGTGGAGGAGAAGGATTAGCAATGTTGGAAGGGCCAGCTCCATCTAGACACGAAAAAATTATTAAATTTCAACTAGTGAAAAATAACTTACACTGATCAAAACTGTAGTCTTGTGGGGTCCAGAAATCGTAGTTGATTGGAGACGAGGGGGATGGCAACTCTTCATCATGGCAGTCAAAATCAAAAAACCAGTCTTGTGGACTATCAAAAATAAAATCGGGAGAAAAGGTAGAGTTATTTGGAACGGGTTCCATTGCTAGCTTCAAAATGAAGATTTCGCACATTAGCCCCCTTTTAAATGACCTAATTGTCCTTGAGGTGTGGGGAGGGAGGTGTCAATCATTGACATGTGCGTAGCGTTCTTTTGCGCACTAATGAGGGCGCCTGTAATGTTATCTATAGATCTGATCTTAGATAAGTGAAACATTTATTCAAATGATTCAAACGAACGGTATGATACTGTCAGCTTCCATATGCATCTGATGTTAAAGATATATTTTTTAGCCATTTAGCAGTTCTACAACACATTTCCGTCTGTGACTTCGATTTTTTGATTTTTATGTGGAGTTCAACATCTTACACCATTGCGATGCCTCTCCCACTTTTGTGCTTCCCATACCTCGTATTGAAAAATATTCTTCTGCAGATGAGTCCACATGACATGTAAGTTTGTGTTTTTTTAGCAGAAAAATTTGATGTTTTTGCAGGGTCGCATTATCATTTTGCTCAAAGAAAGCATCAGGCTATGTCAAAAGTGCAATAAGACGACAATACTCGTTGTCAATAGAGTTTGATAGCGATAATGAATTCGATATAACCATTTACCGCAACGCGTGTCCAGAAGTAAAGGGTATCATAAGCGTTGGTGCAATGAACGAAAGATCTAGAAAGAACAGTCTTTGTCGCTGGTCGAATAACGTTCTGTTTGATGGATTTGAAATTGCAAACCAATTGATGGATTTGTGCTCTATCCAAAGTATTGGTAGACTGGATCTTAATCTTGAAAAACAAGAAGAAGTTGAATACGTTACCAAATGGTTATCCAATATATTTGTTGAGAAATGTTCAATCTCTACAAAGAATCCTGTCAAAAGTTTCAGTGTGACTCGATTTTTGGAGAGTGTCCAAGTCTCAAAAGCATTATCTGTAGACTTGGAGACGCTAGATGAGTTGGTTTATGAGAGGGTGTTTGATTTGGATGAAATCATCATACCAGGAACATTGAGGAATTTACTGGATATGAATTGTGCCAACATTCATCTGTATGGGGTAATCTCCAATGAAGATATGAATCAGTTCTTGAAAGGATGGTATGATGGTTGCTTTGACAAATTACGTAGAATAGAGTTTTACGTCAGTCTACGATGGCAAAAACTTTTGGCTGGTATGTCAGTGTATGAAGATTGCGAGTGTAAGATTCCCATAAAGTATGAGTAGACAATCTCTAGAGTAACCGTTTACAATATTGCAGGCCACTATACCGAATGAAGACCATCTACATTGAAAACCGCAATGGGGTCAAAGCAAGTATTGAAAGAATAAAACAAGTAGAGGACATGTACATGTGTATGACAATCAGATGAAATTGTTAATTGATAGAGAAAAACGTTACCGGACACAAAAGTAGCTCTATGAGTAGATGTGCTCTAATACAGCACTCTTTGTATGTTTTCTCATTTGAATCTGCTTCCTCACTTGTCGCTTGTGCTGATTGAGTGTTTTCATAGTAAAAGAATAAATTTTTTATAACGAGAACTTTATTCACAATGAATTATAAATGAGGTGCTGTTTGACATGTCCGTTCGAAATTCAAATATGAATCTTCTTGACGGCTTTGTACACATTGTATGCGCCGAATAGGTTCTAATTGATCTCAGAGAATTCATATTATTCTGTATACAGCAAAAAGCTTTATTTTTGGTGTATGAGATTTTTATACACTTTTGGCTCCGCCCACTTTCTGACGTCAGCATTGTTTCCTGTAAAGTTATGAAAAGCATCATTCTTGCTTTTTTCAACGATACAAATCGGTGACTGTTTTTATTGCTCTCATGGATTTTCTGAACCCAAGTCCTACTGTTTTCCCGACGGATCAGCCTTTGCAAATTCCGCTTCCTCTCGACCAATATGCCCCTCCGCCAAGTCAATTTGCTTCTGAACATGACGGAGAATCGATTCCAGACTCACAAAAAGATTCAGGTAAGAACGATTCGTCAGTTGCTTTAAACTTATTGTCTTTTGCAGGGTCGATGGTAAAGAAGCTCTTCAAGAGTAGGAAACAACTCTTGGAAACGCCTGTCAAGAAAGTTCCCATCTCGAAAGCGCGGGCAACAAAACCAAAGAGGGTTTCGCGAGAACAATTTGGAGAAATTAGCTTTGACGGTACTTGTTTTCTGTATGCAAAGTTTTTATTCATCTTGATATTTTAGATACCCCACTCAGAGTTCTTGACAAGTCAAATGGGAAACTGGATGTAGCTGTGATGAAATGTTGTGCAGGAAAGTTGGTCTGGGCGTTTGAAGAAGGTCGAATGATTCTTAAAATGTGTAATCGATGTGTGGACCTCAATAGAGGTTATGCAAGAATTTTAAATTGATTAAGTTTTTTGAAATAAAGATTTTCATAGTCACGAACAGTCTTTTTTTTTTTGACATTGAATGATTTGTCTTTTTTTTTCATCGTGAAGAGTGAGATTTTAATCTTGACCAGCCCAACAAGAAACATTCTAAAATCACTCGTCGGCACCCACCCGTACACTATAATTTCTCTGTCGTCTGTTTCTCTCAACATTGGGTCTCTCCTTCCTAAAGTACAGTACACCCAATGTAAAAAACTTACCTGGAACAGTACACCTACAATTACACTCAAACTGGCAAAACAATTGGCTAGACCGTGACCCAAGTATAGAGAATACAACAAAATACAACCAAAATTTGATACACTTTCTTTTCTCTGCCGTCTGCTTCTCTCCACGTTGTGTCTCTCTTTCCTAAAGTACAGTACCCCCAATGGTAAAACTTACCTGTAAAAGTATAC
The DNA here is from genome assembly GCA_002259235.3 of Caenorhabditis latens. Lineage (NCBI taxonomy): Eukaryota > Metazoa > Nematoda > Chromadorea > Rhabditida > Rhabditidae > Caenorhabditis > Caenorhabditis latens. The sequence continues at coordinate 4,972,537 of CM056092.1, read as the reverse complement.
CTACAATTACACTTGAACTGGCTCAACAATTGGATTTCTCGGCCATGAGCAATATGAAATGAAAATTTCTAAAATGAACTAAAAACTAAACAAAATTCAATAACAAAAAAATCTGAAATTTTAAGACTTGAAAATGAGGAAAATTTTAATAAATTGTGAAAAAATTTGACAGAAATTGAAATTTCGTAATGAGGGTAAAAAACATGATTAATAATCACAATTAATGATTTATCATAACTTATCATAACTTATCACAACCAATCATAACCGCGGAGATTGTAATCTCCGCTACGGGGTATCCCTCCATTTTCGGAGATCTTATCTCCGACACGGTGTATCCCTTCATTTTCGGAGATCTTATCTCATGATGACTCATGGTGGTGGAGAATTTTAGTCCCGAACACTACTGACTTTGCCACAGACACCTTGCTGTCTGTCTACTCCACTGTTCACCAAACCAGTAATGCCTACTGTAAAGCTTTCAGTTTCAGTTTCCATCCGTTAGTTTCAAACCTTTCTTTTCATTTATTTCAAATTTTTATTTAGAAAAGCACGTCTACCATCAATGGCTGCTATGCGAGCACCTGCTCTTTGTTCTCTTCGTAAGTTTGAAATTGAAAATGAGACAAAATTTTATTATGTTTCAGATTCCTTCTCTTATGAATACGATGATTGTGAGCCAGGATGGATCACTGCATATCGATCGAAGACAACAAAATTCTGTCATTACGTAAGTCTCACACAGAAAAATAAAACTGAAATCTAAAATGATTCCTCATATTTATAGATCTACACAGAAAAGCAGGTGACATTATCTGAAGCTAAAAGGGCCTGCTTGAATATGAACGCTGCATTGACTGGATTTGAGAATGAGGAGGAGTTTAAGTATGTGCAAAAGGAATGTGAGTGTATCTCAGACCAATTTATTTATTCCTGTTTGGAAATGTTTCCAGTTGGTCAAGGTAAACCAGGATATGGCGATCACTTCTGGCTTGGAGGAACTGTTCCCTGCAAAGAAGACTGTACAGATCCTATATATAAAGCCAGTTGGGATTCAGGAGTTTCAAGAAATACGCACTTTTTGAACTATTTCAATCATATAGGTTATGATTGGAGAGATGATTGCGGTGAAGATTCGATTTCATTCCGTTCTGATGTTGTTGCCTTCCACACACAGTAAGCAATTTGATTGTGACTCGAAAACATTTTTGTGATTTCAGTTACAGTAATGACGAGTACTTCTCTCATATGATGTACATTTGTGGCAAATATCCAAAACTGTCGGTGAAGAAGATGGACATTAAGAATGTGAAACAAGGATGAGAACTCAGCAGGAAAGAACCAGCAACTGCAGTTTGTCTGGATATCGAATTGTCTCTTACTCGTTTAATAATGCCAATAATTTTTTGTAACCAGCCTAACTGGTAACTAATAATAATAATGAAAATAAAGAAATTATAATTTGAAATTTATGTGTTGTTTAACTGAAACTGAAACTGAAATCAACACTGATTGTCTAGGCCAGTGGAGATGAATCGGGACTTGAAACTGAATGAAAGCTTGGAAAGAGTACTTCAAATTGATTCAATCGCAAAATGCATCGAATCAGTTTTTAAAGAAATTTGAGAAGACGAAAGCACGAATTTCACTTAAATTTGTATTCTTACTATAATTTTTCATTCGTTTTGATCCAAAGGGTACATCATGACCATAGGGCACATTGAATCAGAGGGTACAGTACTGGCCATAAAGAATGCGAAACTGGCAGTTTTTAGCTGGAAATGGTCAACTTTGTGACTGTGACACCGCCTCCCTGATAGTCTCACAATATTGATTTTTTCAGGACTCAGGACTGTATAGATCAAAAGTAGATCTTCATTTTTGTAGTTGACAACTTTTTTGTACGAGCACATCCTAAGAAGTTATCAATCGTCAATGTTAATTGCTCGAAAATCTCCTCTTTTAGCACTGAAAAAGTGCAAAAATAGCAAGGTAATACTTTGCGGATTGATAACTTCTTAGGATGTGCCTGTACAAAAAAGTTATCAACTACAAAAATGAAGCTCTACTTTTGATCTATACAGTCCTGAACATCAAAAACCTATGATCGGCGTACATCAACAAAGTTATCATAGAGTACATCGAATCGAGTCAGAACTTTCATAAAATATCAGAGGTCTCAAAGTTTCTATCAAATTTTAAGAAAAGCTTCACAGGCGGAGTTCAAGAAACTACTCTTTTGTGAAGAATGATATAACATAAAATTTATTAGATTATCAGAAAGTTATTACAAGCAAAAGGCTATTACAAGCAAAAAGTTATTACAAGCAAAAAGCTATTACAAGCGATATAAATGTTGTTTCTTTTTCAGTGGAAAATAGTGTATTTCGGTGTCACTTGATTGTCCGATAAAATCAATTTTGTATGGGCTAAACAGAGGAAAAATAGCACATCATTTTTGTAGTTGATCATTTTTTCCTAAGGACGCTATCTTGAAAGTTACAGATTGTCAAAGTGAAAAGATCCAAAATTTCGCTAATACGCACTGAAACCAGTCGGTTTTAGGAAGAAATGGCTTTAATGGCCTGGAAATTTCGAAGTAGTGTTCCTACAAAAAATGGTCAATTACAAAAATTGTGTGTTATTTCTGCTCTATCCAACCCATACAAAATAAAATTCCTCGAACTAGCAGGTGACACCGAATTACACTGTCAAAGCTGATCATTTTCCACTGAAAACTGCCGAAGTTGTTAACCTCATGAGCAGTACTGTACAGTATTTTTAGAACTTTTACATAGCTATGACATTAGGCCAGACAATCATTGCAAAATGATAGATTTGACATGGGTTTTGTAGATGAGTTTCTTGCTGAAGTGTCGCAACTCTGCCATCACTCCGGCGTATGTCAAATCCTCCTTTGAATTCGTATTGAACACCAACGGCTTTACTGAAAAATATAAATACGAATAGAATTGATTAGAGATCAATATAATAAAACTCACCAGTCATAATTTCTTATAAGAGAATTATCCTTCTTTTCATATCTAATTCCGTCGAAGAGAAGATCAGGATCAAGTCGTTTAACGATCACATGGAAAAACTCCATGGTTGGGTTGTTTCCATTCAGCCATCCTTTTATGAATCGATTTAGATCACCTTCATCAAATGAGCTCGCTTCTATCCATAATGTCACACAATTGGAAGCCAGTATATGTTCTACAGTAACCCAATCAATAGGATACCGCCAGTTTTTACTGCTCGCAAGCAAACAATTCACATTCAAAATCTTGTGACTCAAAGGGCTTATTTTATAAGTCTGATTCAGTTGGAGAACCAACTTTTGTATCGAAAAATCAGCTGTTTCGAAAAAGCGATCAAGACTATCACTATTGGTTTCAGTTCCATAAAAGTAACAGCACCTCAAACTAGACTGACGTTTGTTCAGCCACTCTGCGATCGATATCATTTTCTCTACAGATTGATTTGGTTCCAAATCAAGAGTATCAATATCAGCTCGGAATATATCACATATATAATCTGCCCATATCTGAGCACACTCAATGCAAATCCCTTCTCCTTCATTTGAATATTGACTCAAGGCAATTCTTCCTCCGTTCATGTATCTATTTCGGATTTTCAAGTTTTCCGTAGAGAATTCACATATTGTCTTCCTTTCTTGAGTAAAAGCAAAAGGACATCGAGCTGTTTGCATATTGAGTTTAACATTGAAATTCGCAAACTTTGTAGATTTGATTATCGATCGACATTTTTTCGAAATGAACGAGAAATCGAGTCTGAACAAAAACCTTCAAATTAGAAAAAAAGAATGAACTTACACTTCCAGTTGATCCAAATGCATTATTATATTTCTCAGTGCAACGTAAGGAAGTTTTAAAATACGAAACGGTTTTGAAACTTGAACGGCATCCATAATTAGATTACGTTAGTGTATGATCTAACCGTTGTATCTAGTATAGAATCAATAAACTCGTCGACCACAATACCGCGTTGCGTGTGCGTGTGCGTCGCGTTTTCAAGACGACCCAAAGAATAACCAAGGAATGAAAAAATATCTTCATCATATATATGATGAAGACAACTGGATATTATAAACGATAATTATAGACAAAATCAATTCACGTCTAAACACTTGACGAATGGAAAAGACCAGTCGGTTCACGCAGCCCCACGGCTTCTCAACCTCCTTTCCTACACTAAACATCTTAGTCTTACAGCGCCTTCAAATGATTCAGACTATCGAGATCTCAGGATTCTCTACTACTTCTGGAACTCAAGGCAAGTTACTTATGATTATTAGGCAATACATGATCTACAATATAGTTTCTGAGCACCATTTATTCCAAACTTCTCAATTAATGTGGTGCGAGTGACAAAGTTTTTTAATCATCAGCTCACATCCCATGAAAAACGAAATCATGAGTTCCTGTTGAATTCGTGTAATTGGTCTTAACTATATTCAGTTTTTCACATGTTATTTGCTGAAACTTCATTCAAATCATGTTTACTGAATACTTTTTCGAACAGGCTCTTCGACGAAGCTTTATTTTTTTTCATTTCTATTATCGCAATAAAAAAGTTCCGACATTTCTTAGCGACGCGCAAGAGTCGCGGCACTGGTAGATCAGAAACGCCCACTCATCATTAACATTTTTTCTGCAATATCAGGGCACGGTTTCAATTCTATTTACATTGTTTCGCGGGTAACATTTTGTTTAAAAAATACCACTTTTTCATCAAATTTGATCTATTTTCCTTGAAATTTCAATTCCACTACATAATTTTGAGGGACAAATATCAAAATTTTACCCGCGAAATCAATGTAAATAGAATTGAAACCGTGCCCTGATATTGCAGAAAAAATGTAAATGATGAGTGGGCGTTTCTGATCTACCAGTGCCGCGACTCTTGCGCATGCGCGTCGGTAAAAATGTCGGAACTTTTTTATTCCGATAATAACAGCCATAAATGTTTTTCCCAGTAGCGATATGTATTAATTTATTTATATTTTAAATATAAAAACTTATCTCTACTGTGAATACATTTACGCCTTTAATAAAACATAATTTCTATTTATTTTCCGCTCGAACAAATTTTGCTAAAATTTTTTGAGTGCATTTTTTCGTCACGGCGTGCCTACAGTATCGCCTCAATTTACGAAATATCGCACAGCGTTCAACTCGAATTTTTATTTCGTTCTGAAATTTCTCAGCTTCTTTTGACTTAAATCGTTCTTTAAGTGTGCAAATTGAAAAAAAAAACTCGAACATTTTCAGTGAAGATGTCCACTTGGCGTTACTATAACTCAAATCGTGGGAATTCATTTCGCGGTCGAGGCAAAAGTCGAGGAAGAGGGCGAGGGACAGGTTTGACGGCGATTTCATTGCCTCGAGAAGACCGTTTTCGAAATGGACTCGATAATGATGCGTTTAAAGGTATTTTTTAGATAACATTCAGCGAAAAAATATTATTTTTTCAGACATGCCAATGAATCCGAAAGAGTTCCGAGATGAAACGGTTTTGAGTCTCTCTTTCGGTCAGAATATGCTCGGGGCCGCTTACTATGAGCAATCGAGTCAACTAGTGAGAATAATGAATGATATATCGGAAGATCACGAGATTAGTTATTTGAAAAGATGTAAGTTTTGAAGAAAACTTCAGTTTAATTTAATTTTGCAAATTTTTCAGTGATTGAAGAAGTGAAACCGACGATAATCATTGCCAACCGAAGTCAAGATCTCGAATTTATCAAATTGTTGAGCTCTCGGTGTAAGTTTCTTGCTGTTTTGCTTTTTATAATATTAAGAAAATCGACAGAAAAATGTATAATTTTCTAGATGCAACACACGAAAAACTGGACAAAAACGCAATTGAAGAGTCTACATATGATACGATTCCGACGTGGGATGCTTCGATGGCGTATTCGACAGATGATGTGGGAATTCAGATAAAATTTTCCAGAAAGATTGAAAAAAATTCAGCTTTCACCCCTTTTTAATGTTTCTGTTTATTTTTCTCGAAAACTCACCAAATTTCGCACAATTTTGCCACTTTTAATAAGTTTTCCTACTATGGAAGGTAATGGAGTCAGTTTGGAGCTATGTGACGTGATTCATATCGTTGGAAAGTGAGAAAACGGTGATTCCAAATATTTAGTCAGTTGTTGCCCTGGTATTCAAGAAAAACAAGGTCAAAGTTCTGAAAAATGACAAACAATTATCTTTCTGACACGTTAAATTTTTGCAATTGCAATTTTCGAGTATTAAAACGGCAAAAATTCTTTATTTTTCCGAACTTTGATCTTGTTTTCTCGAGTATCAAGCCTCGAGGGGGCAAAAACTGAACATATATTGGAATCAGCGTTTTCTCAGCTTTCCGATTATATAGGTCACGTCCCATAACTCCGAACTGACTCCATGACCTTTCCATGTAAGAAAAACAACCTTTTATTCTTGAAGTACCTAAATAACATGCATGAAATAACCAGAAGTGGGCGCAGCCCCAAATATGTCATCATTCGCATTTCAGATCAACTTCGCCGAATCGAAAATCCAAGGAAGAGTAACAATGATGCCGGGAATTGATGAGGATTTGAACAGATGTAACTACTAATCTTTAGAATAAAAATCTTTCAATTTTTCTTTTTTGTAGATGAATCAGTGATAGAAGCACTTGAATTATATCATCCGATTAGTGTTCTCGTCGTCAAAAAGAACTTTGTACCGAATCAAGTTTCCAGTGGTCGGAATGGAGTGAAAGCGAGTATTATCACTGGACCGAATGCATGCGGAAAGAGTGTTTATATGAAATCGATAGGGATATTGGCTTTTCTGAGAAAAGGGACTGGGAATTCACTGGTGATTATCGATGAATTCGGAAAGGGAACGATGACAGAAGTTGGATTGTCTCTTTTGGCTTCTTGTATGACTTATTGGATGAAGAAAGGAGTTCAACGATGTCCGCATATCTTTCTCTCTTCCCATTTCCATGCTCTACCCAAACATATTCCAAATGATAATAATATTGCCGAGTTAGTGACATTTACAGTTCATCGTGAACCCGGAGGAAAGATTCGATATTTATTCCGTTTAACACCTGGAATAGCCGATATTTCGTTTGCAATGGCAGTCGCTAAAGAGGAGGGAATTCCGACAAGTGTACTGGGAAGGACGTGTCGGATTTATAAGGCATTGAAATCGGGAACGCCGTTGAAAGAAGTGAGAGCAGAGGTGTCGAATGAAAATGATGAGGAAAGGGTGGCGGAGATGGATGTTGTTTTGTAAGTTGAGATCTCATTCTCGAAAGAATTCAATGACAAACAAAAAATACCTGTGATCCGGAACGGCGAAATCCCGATTGAGCTAAATACTGAATCTTTAATAAGCGGTTTGTTGTTATTGAGGCAAAAATTGAAACATTTGCCGGTACGATTTCTTATCATTGAGGAAAAATGAGTCTAGAAACACTTTTCTCCACCAAAAAGATCTATTTCAGAAAAGGAAAAAAAGTTATTGCCCCGGGCGGGATTCGAACCCGCGATTGGTTTTCACCAATGAGATCATAAGTCTTACGCCTTTGACCGCTCGGCCACCGGGCCAGATATCATCATTCTTATATCATTCTTATATATAAAAGACAATTGGGCGTTGTCTGAGGCGCTGTCCGCAAGGGTTTTGGAAGAGGAAAGAAACTGAGCCAGCGGGCAAAACCGAACTCGCGTGCTTTGGATACCACCACCGCTTTAGACCACTCGGCCATGCGTGCACATTTAGGAGTAGGTGGCCACGTAAATGAGGAGAGACCAGCCTGACGAACCGCCGAAGGCGGGGAAGACAGGTTGGTTCTGAATAAGGGAAAACTGGGTCAAAAGACCGCAATTGGTGGTGGGAAGTGGGTCTCTGGTGTAAATGGGTACGGGTAAGACGGTGGGAGTGTTAGTTGTATCGTGTACAATTCATTATGATCCCTATGAGAATACAGTGTAAATTCCTCTTCAGTAGCTTTTTCTTTTAGATTATAACATAGAATTAGAAGTTAAGGAATACTTCAAAGTCTTTTGAAAACTGATTAAAAAATGCAAGTTTTGATAGCTTTTAAAAACGCCGGCCCGGATCATAAGTATTTAATAAACTCCACTTTCTGAATCTAAGAATTTCAATTGCAGAGAAGATGAATCTGGATTCATGGACGCCATCGAATCATTTGTCAAAAGAGAAAAGAACAATGAAACTCACAGAATAATCGCACCAGATTCCCGCGAAGAAGTTTCCACGACGATATCGAATCGGAAGACCGCCGAAGAATATCAGAAGACGAGGTAATTCGGAATGTAATTTCAGTGAGAAAACCAATTCACTTCTCTTTTTCAGAACCAACAGTGTCCTCTCTGCAAAATCGATATCATCGAATGACCAGCTCTCGATTTTCGACGCTTCGCTTCCAAAACGAAAGAAGAAAGTAGCAGTTTCACAAGAAACCACTTTAAACTCCACTAGATCACCGGATCCATTCTCGATAGACAGTAGTGATGAAGATAGGGAACAAGAGGAAGTTGTGACGAGAGTTTTGATACCAACACTGAAAAAATTGGCTAGTGAAGAGGAACTGGAGCATTCAACACAGTAAGATACACGAGATGATTGCACATTCCATAATAAAAAGTGTCCCAGTGTCAAAACTACCCTTCCCACCGTCTTCCCCGCATCAAATCATCCCAGAGACCCACTGCCCACCGCCAATTGCGGTCTTTTGACCCAGTTTCCCATTTTTCAGAATATCTGCCCCGGTGGCCGAGCGGTCAAAGGCGTGAGACTTATGATCTCATTGGTGAAAACCAGTCGCGGGTTCGAATCCCGCCCGGGGCAATAAGTTTTTTGCTTTTTTCAAATAGATTTTTTCGTGGAAAAAAGTGTTTCTGTGGTTGTTTTTCAGTATATTTAGATGAAATTCACTAGATTTATTTGTAAATTTACTAATTTCCACTGAAAAGTTCTGATAATTGGTTTAAAAATTCTGATAATTCGAGGCAATTAAAAAATAAACAAACCGGTTTTTTTTTCAGTTCGTCAAAATCAAAATCGTCTCGAACACACTTCACAGAGGATATCTTCTGTACACCGAAAGGAAACAATGAATTCGGCGGTACGAAACGACCCAGATCTCCGTCAACATTCGGATCAGCACCGAGAAAAGCAATCGATACAGTGGCTGCTACTCAAGAGACTCTAGTTTTAGATACTCCGATTCAGGAATCAAGGGCGAGGTAAGTTGGAACGAATAGCTTAGAAGATTTTTGAAGAAAAGTTTCTACGAGAAGAACCGCCTACAAATAATCATTTTTCAATCTTTAATTTACAGACACCAATCTTCAAATCGCTCGGCCCATTCGTCTATGAGAACTCCAAGAAATGAAGACATGTTCAAAACTCCAGAATCACGGTCGAGGTAAAAAATGATCATTTCAAAATTCATACCTTCCCACAAAACTGTTTATATTTCAATTTTCCAGACATAAATCGTCGAGTAACATGACTCCAACTCAACCTTCGTCAATTCATTCGTCTATGAGAACACCAAACAACGACGATATATTCGGAATAGTTCCGAAAGAAACTCAAGAATTCAATGAGTTCAATTTCACGAATAACTCGATTTTCAAGTCTCCAAGATCATCGTCTCGTCGCGAAATGAGAGGTGCAGACACTCCAACTCAAAACAGTCAGAATTTCTTCTCCTCGCCAATCGGATCGCAATTTTCGATTTTTGATACTCAGCAATCGTTTCGAATCGAAGTGATTCGAGCGGACAGGAACGATGAACCCATAATTCAACCTGATTTTGATGACATAATACTCGAGGAAGAGCTAATTGTGATACATAATGAGCTTCTTCTTCCTCAAGAAGTTGTAGACGATCTACTTGAGGAAGCAATTCACGTACTTTTCGGAGTACCTGGAAATCGAGATATTATCGAGGAAAATCAGGAGAATCAGGAAAACCAGGATAACCCGGAAAACCAGGAAAACCAGGAAAATCTGCAAAATCAAGAAAATCAGAACCCTGCCAGAGTGAGCTTTTTTATTAATTTCAGTAAACAGTTTTGGTTTCAGTCGCCACCTCGTCAACATGTTCTTAACACAGCAACTGCTTACGTCATGGAATCGAATGTGAACCATGCATTGATCCAGATTACGGACGCACGTGAATCGATGAATGATGAAGAGAGGCAGATTTTGTTAAATTTCTCTCCATTGTGTCCATTGTGCATGGAGAATGTCAATCAGTGAGTTTGGCTGGCGAATAAAAATTTCACATTGGAACAACCTACAGGTTCGAGCGGCGGCAGCACTTCGTGGAAAGGCATCGCGGTATTTGTGCTGTTTGTTACAGCTTCGAAGATAACGGCAATCATCAAAATTGCCGGTTGTAATCGATCGGGTTTTTCAATTTCATTAATTTAACTTATCTGCTAACTGTATTTATTCACTTTTTTTGCGATAAAAGATTCATGTAGACCTAGCTAACACAGCTAGTTTTTTCAGCATAATCGAAATTGAAAATGGATTCCTACTTCAAGCATTCGAGTATTTTCAGACGTCAATCGTTTCCAGAAGTTTGTGCGTTGCGTTTTCAAGACGACCCAAAGAATAACCAAGGAATGAAATAAACAATTGAAATGAGTAGTAGAATGTGAAAGTTTATTGAACTAGGACGGCAACACGACGGAAGTTTCATGATAGAATTGGAATCAGGAAACTATGAAAAGCAATGGATTACGGTTGTAGAAGTTAACAAAAAACGAAGGATATTTATCAGATTTAACACGTCAAAGATGAAGACAACTGGATATTATAAACGATAATTATAGACAAAATCAATTCACGTCTAAACACTTGACGAATGGAAAAGACCAGTCGGTTCACGCAGCCCCACGGCTTCTCAACCTCCTTTCCTACACTAAACATCTTAGTCTTACAGCGCCTTCAAATGATTCAGACTATCGAGATCTCAGGATTCTCTACTACTTCTGGAACAGAATTTTTCAATTATCAACTCACAACCCACGAAAAACGGAATCATGAGTTCCAGTTGAATTCGTGTAATTGAACCAAATATGAATGTTTTCGAAAAAATAGCGACAGTCATTAATTTATATTGGGGCGAAACTTTAAATATAAGAACTTTTCGCTACTGGGAATACATTTATGTCTTCAATGAAACATAACTTTCTTTATTTTCAGCTCGAACAAATTTCGCAATAAATTTCTTGAGTGCATTTTTCCGTCACGGTGTGCCTACAGTATCACCTCAATTCACGGAATATCGCACAGCGTTCAACTGAAAATTTTCATGAAACTGAAATTTCTCAACTATTTTAGATTTTCAATCGTTCATAAAGTGTGCAAATTGAAAAAAAAATTTCGAACATTTTCAGTTCAGATGTCCACTTGGCGTTACTATAACTCAAAACGTGGGAATTCCTTTCGCGGTCGAGGCAAAAGTCGAGGAAGAGGGCGAGGGACAGGTTTGACGGCGATTTCATTGCCTCGAGAAGACCGTTTTCGAAATGGACTCGATAATGATGCGTTTAAAGGTATTTTTTAGATAACATTCAGCGAAAAAATATTATTTTTTCAGACATGCCAATGAATCCGAAAGAGTTCCGAGATGAAACGGTTTTGAGTCTCTCTTTCGGTCAGAATATGCTCGGAGCCGCTTACTATGAGCAATCGAGTCAACTAGTGAGAATAATGAATGATATATCGGAAGATCACGAGTTTAGTTATTTGAAAAGATGTAAGTTTTGCAGAAAACTGCCGTTTGATATAATTTTCAAAATTTTTCAGTGATTGAAGAAGTGAAACCGACGATAATCATTGCCAACCGAAGTCAAGATCTCGAATTTATCAAATTGTTGAGCTCTCGGTGTACGTTTCTTGCCATTTTGCTTTTTGTAATATTCTGAAACTTTAAAATATACGTTTTTCTAATTTTCTAGATGCAACACACGAAAAACTGGACAAAAACGCAATTGAAGAGTCTACAGATGATACGATTCCGACGTGGGATGCTTCGATAGCGTATTCGACAGATGATGTAAGAATTCTGACTGAATTTTCCAGAAAAATTTAAAAATTTTCAGCCTGAAGACGAAACAGACGACATGGACGATGATGATTTCGAGGGCCCGGCGGCGACACTCTGCAAACTTCCCAATAATTTCTTCAGTAATTTTTACAAAAAATGTTGTATTTTCTTTAAATTTTACTCAATTTTCAGAAATGCCGAGAGCGTTGGAACGACTGAAAATGTTGGTTGGATCTGAAGATAACAAAATGACTGAAGAAGAGAAATATACGATTGTCACGATGAGATTCGACATCGAGGCTGTTAATATGGTAATTTTTTATATTTTTATTGTTTCAAATAGTTTATTTTTCAGATGAGATCCTTCGGCGCTCTACTTCTATTTCTCGATGAGACTCGTCTTGGTGTGGAGAGTGAACCGTTGACAGTCAGTCCGCCGATTAAATCGATCAAAACTATTACTCTGTTTGTTAAAATATTTATTTTTCAATAAATTTGAAATTATTTCAGAGAAAATCTTGTAGATATCGACTATAACACGATTCAAGCGCTGGACATTTTGCCGAAAGAAGTGGAGAGCAAGGTGGAAATTCGAAATAACTTTTTGAATAAATTTGTTGAAAACCTTTTAATTTGTGACCCAATTATTCATTTTTTCTGTCTTTTCTCTTAAAAATAACCCAAACTTTCAGAAAAGTACCGGACAAAACAAATCACTCTACTCGCTCATCGATCGTTGTCGATCAACTGTTGGGAAGAAATGTCTTCGTAAATGGTTCAGAAACCCCACGACAGATCGAGAAATCCTCGTTTCGAGACAGAAATGTGTTCATTATTTCAAACAAGACTGGAATGCGGAAGTCACTTCGAAAGTTGCATCAATTTTGGGAAGAGTTAAAGCGCTGAATGTATTTCGAAATTTTAAAGAAGTTTCAATAGAAAAATATTGAAATTTCAGAATGTATTCCAACGGTTTCAAAGTGGAACTGCAAAGCTCATACATTGGGAATGCTTCGTGTCGACTGTGAATGCATTGGTGGAAATCGTTCATATTATCAGACAGACACCGGTAGAAGAGTTTTATTATTTTTGTTTGAAACTAAAAGTTATAAATTTTCAGATATCAAGTGAGCTGTCCGTTGAGAATGCATTGCTTCGAGAAGTGTCAGAAGTCGCTATCATCACTGGATCGATTGTTAGTGTTATTCCACATTTTGTTTTAATTGTTGCTGGTTTCACAATTTTACCACTTTTAATAAGTTTTCGTAAACGAACAAGCTTACAAGACGCCTCGTACCTCCAAAAAAACAACATTTTATTTTTAAAGTGGGCGGAGCCTCAAATATGTCATCATTCTCAAAATGCATCCGATTCTCATTTCAGATCAATTTCGCCGAATCAAAAATCCAAGGAAGAGTGACAGTGATGCCCGGAATTGATGAGGATTTGGACAGATGTAACCAATAATTTTTTGAATAAAAAGCTTTTCGAGATCTCTTTTTTCAGTACGAGACACTTACGAGAATATGCCGATGATGCTGACTGCTATCGCGAAACAAGAAAGTGCTCGTTTCGGAATCCCGCCGTATTCCAATCTGACGTGTGTCTACATTCCATTAGTTGGATTTGTGCTGTCGCTTCCGATTGACTTTCCCATTGAATCTTATCGAGAGTGAGTGGAAAAATCCTTTAAATTTTACATAAATCAGAATTCAGACCAACAAAACTATTTGAAATCATTCATTTTCAGTATGTCACTGGTCTACGCTACAAGTGAAGAACTCCGAGTGAGAAACGAGACAACTCAACGATTAGACGACGAATACGGAGATATTCTGATGAAATTGATTGATAGTCAAACAGCAATTATTCTGATTCTGAAGACTAGAGTGATGAAAAAGAAGCGAAGTATCAATAAGCTTCTCTCACTGGCCGCCCGTATCGATGCTCTCGTTTCAATGGGTCTCGTAGCTGCAGAACATGGATGGAACTGTCCGACACTTGTAGATGAATCAGTGATAGAAGCACTTGAATTATATCATCCAATTAGTGTTCTCGTCGTCAAAAAGAACTTTGTACCGAATCAAGTTTCCAGTGGTCGGAATGGAGTGAAAGCGAGTATTATCACAGGACCGAATGCATGTGGAAAGAGTGTTTATATGAAATCGATAGGGATATTGGCTTTTCTGGCTCATATTGGGAGTTTTGTACCGGCGAGACATGCGACTGTTGGCGTTGTCGATCGAATTGTGACGAGAATGTTTACGATTGATTCGGTTTTGGATGGAATGTCGACTTTTGCGAAGGATGTGGAGCAAGTCGCGTTGGCGTTGAGAAAAGGGACTGGGAATTCACTTGTGATTATCGATGAATTCGGAAAGGGAACGATGACAGAAGTGGGATTGTCTCTTTTGGCTTCGTGTATGACTTATTGGATGAAGAAAGGAGCTCAACGATGTCCGCATATCTTTCTCTCTTCTCATTTCCATGCTCTACCGAAACATATTCCAAATGATAATAATATTGCCGAGTTCTTGACATTTACAGTTCACCGTGAACCCGGTGGGAAGATTCGATATTTATTCCGTTTAACACCTGGAATGGTCGATTGTTCGTTTGCAATGGCAGTGGCCAAAGAGGAGGGAATTCCGACGAGTGTACTAGGAAGGGCGTGTCGGATTTATAAGGCATTGAAATCGGGAACGCCGTTGAAAGAAGTGAGAGCAGAGGTGTCGAATGAAAATGATGAGGACAGGGTGGCGGAAATGGATGTTGTTTTGTAAGTTGAGATGTCATTCTCGAAAGAATTCAATGAAAAAAAAATACTTGTGATCCGAGACCGCGAAATCCCAATTGAGCTACTGAAACTGTCGTTTGTTTTGCAGTTCTCCTCTCATTTTGTTGTTGTGATTATTGAGAAGAAAGGAGTCTAGAAACACCTTTTTTCACAAAAAATAAAAAAATTTAATGCCCCGGGCGGGATTCGAACCCGCGATTGGTTTTCACCAATGAGATCATAAGTCTCACGCCTTTGACCGCTCGGCCACCGGGGCAGATATTCTGAAAAATGGGAAACTGGGTCGAAAGACCGCAATTGGCGGTGGAAAGTGGATCTCTGGGATGATTTGGTGCGGGGAAGACGGTGCGAATGGTAGTTTTAACGTGCACAATTCATATTGGTCCCTATGATCTTACAGTGTCAATGAATACTCTTCCTCTTCCGTAACCAGTTTTTTTTAGATGATGACAACTTAGTTTTAGGAATTATGAATTACATGAAAATCTTCTGAAAACGGATAGAAATTCAAGTTTTAATATGGTTAAAATACGCCGGCCCGGATCATAAGTAATAAACTAAACTTTCTAAATCTGAGAACTTCAAATGAAATTTTTCAATTTCAGAGAAGATGAATCTGGATTCATGGACGCCATCGAATCATTTGTCAAACGAGAAAAGAACAATGAAGCTCACAGAATAATCGCTCCAGATTCCCGCGAAGAAGTTTCCACGTCGATATCGAATCGGAAAACCGCAGAAGAATATCAGAAGACGAGGTAATCCGAATTGTAATTTCAGTGAGAATCCCAATTTTTCTTTTCAGAACCAACAGTGTCCTTTCTGCAAAATCGATATCATCACATGATCAACTCTCGATTTTCGACGCTTTGCTTCCAAAACGAAAAAAGAAAGTGGCAATTTCACAAGAAACCACTTTAAACTCCACTAGATCACCGGATCCATTTTCGATAGATAGTAGTGATGAAGATAGGGAACAAGAGGAAGTTGTAACGAGAGTTTTGATACCGACACTGCAAAAATTGGCTAGTGAGGAGGAAGAAGAGCATTCAACACAGTAAGATCAACTAGATGATTACTACACTCCTTAGTGGAAAAGTGTCCCAGTGACAAAAATACCATTCCCACCGTCTTCCTCGTTCCCATTTACCCCAGAGACTCACTTCCCACGGCCAATTGCGGCCTTTTGACCCAGTTTCCCATTTTTCAGAATATCTGCCCCGGTGGCCGAGCGGTCAAAGGCGTGAGACTTATGATCTCATTGGTGAAAACCAATCGCGGGTTCGAATCCCGCCCGGGGCAATAACTTTTTTTTTGCTTTTTTCAAATGGTTTTTTGGTGGAAAAAGTGTTTCTGCGGTTGTTTTTTGGTACATTTAGATGAAATTCACTAGATTTGTTTTTAAATTTACCAATTTTCACTGAAAAATACTTTTTTGAAGCAATTAGAAAAGAAACAAAGTGGTCTTTTTCAGTTCGCCAAAATCAAAATCGTCTCGAACACACTTCACAGAGGACATGTTCTGTACCCCGAAAGGAAACAATGAATTCGGTGGTACGAAACGACCCAGATCTCCGTCTACTTTCGGATCAGCACCGAGAAAAGCTCCGAGACAAGCGATTGATACAGTGGCTGCTACTCAAGAGACTGAAGTTCTTGAGACTCCAATTCAGGAATCAAGGGCGAGGTAAATTGGAACGAATGGCTTTATTTCACTAAGATTTTTTAAGGAACTTTTCTACGAAACGAACCGTTTACAAATAACCAAATTTACAGACATCAATCTTCAAATCACTCGGTTCATTCGTCTATGAGAACACCAAGAAATGAAGACATGTTTAAGACACCGGTCCAGGAATCACGGACAAGGTGGTTCTCTTTTTGGAAGCACCGCTCACAAATTGTTTGTTTTCAGACACCAATCGTCAAATCACTCAATTCAAATGACTCCATCACAACGGTCGATTTATCATTCATCTATAAAAACTGCTGGAAATGAGGATATGTTCAAGACTCCAGTTCAGGAATCACGAGTGAGGTAAATCCAAGTTTCTGACAACGTTTTAATAATGAAGTGTTTTTTTCACTATTTTGCATCCAAATGCTGAAATTTAGACGCCATATTTATATATGGTGTATGTGTCCGCGCTCAGAATGGGTGATCGTAAACTAGGTCAACTGGAAAAAAGTTCTATCGAGATGAAACAGAGATTTTCAATTTCGTAACTTTCCTGATTCGTGGCGTTATGAGGTTCCGCTAACTGAATGAAATTCTTGTGATCTCCCTTTTAAAATACAATTCCATAAGTCACCGTACATCAAACTTCCAGACACCAACCATCAAATCACTCCGTCCAAGTGACTCCAACACATCGGTCAACGTATCAATCGTCTATGAGAACACCGAGAAATGAGGACATGTTCAAGACACCAACACAAGAAATTGGAGGAAGGTTGGTAGAGAATTCGATGATCTATTTTCAGTTTCTCGTAAATAGATATCTTCAAACCGAATCAGCAAGCTCCGCCCACAAAACTGAAATTTTTAGACTACAATCTTCAAATCACTCTATTCAAATGACTCCAACACAACGATCGACTTATCAGTCTTCCATGAGAACTCCAAGAAGTGAATACATGTTCAAAACTCCAGAATCACGGTCGAGGTAACAAAATATTAATTTCAGAACTGCTGATCTTTTAACATTCCAGACATCAATCGTCGAGTAGCAAAACTCCAACTCAACCGTCGTCAATCCATTCATCTATGATAACACCAAGAAACGACGATATCTTCGGAATAGTTGCGAAGGAAACTCAAGAATTCAATGACTTCAATTTCACGAATAACTCGATTTTCAAGTCTCCAAGGTCATCGTCTCGTCGGGAAATGAGAGGAGCAGACACTCCGACTCAACACAGTCAGAACTTCTTCTCCTCGCCAATCGGATCGCAATTTTCGATTTTTGATACTCAGCAATCGTTTGCGGGGACTTCAGAGGATTCTTCGAATCATGAAATGTCTTTCTTTTTTGGATCATTGAATAATAATAAGAATCAGAATCAGGAGAAGAAAAAGAAAAAAGTGTCAGAGGAGATATTCACGACGCCGAAGAGTAAAAATTCGGCATCACAAAGGTAAGCCTTGATCCGTTCAAAAAATTCGTTCAAAAACAACCCTAAATTTCCAGATCATTCTTCCAAAAAGCGTCTCAGACGTCTCGGAACACGGTCTCCCCGAGTAGTGTAATTCTTGGAGAACTTGGAAATGACGACTTGGAAAAGACACCAATGCCACGTGGAGACGAGCCGGTAGATTTTGAATTCAATATGAATGAGGAGGATCCGATTGGAAGGGAATACACGAGTCCGATCTTTGATTTTTTGAATCAGGACGAAGATGATGACGACACATTTCTGAAACGCTTCCCAAGCTCCAACAAGTCGTTGAGAATCGATACGAGTGTGGATGAGACAATGCATCGGATTCAGAGGAAAAAATAAATATATTGCTTGTTCTATATAGTATTCATGTTTCATTTAATCATGTTTCAATTGTTACCTCGCAGAGGTGTAATTAATTTTATTTATTTTTCTTAGTTAATGTTAGCAATGTATTTTTTAGTGTTTATTGTTGAAATTTTCAGGACAAATGACTGGAAAACTCCTTAATTCCATAAAAAAAAACAATTTGAAAAAAAGCGAGAAAAGTTATTGCCCCGGGCGGGATTCGAACCCGCGATTGGTTTTCACCAATGAGATCATAAGTCTCACGCCTTTGACCGCTCGGCCACCGGGGCAGATATTCTGAAAAATGGGAAACTGGATCAAAAGACCGCAATTGACGGTGGTAAGTGGGTCTCTGGGATGATTTGATGCGGGGAAGACGGTGTGAAAGGTCAATTTGGGATACAAATTATTATTTTTCTGGAAAAACGGAACATACGTGGCCTCCTCGAAGACGTGGAAACCGATGAATAAAAAAGAAAAAGAAATAGAAATTAGTTTCCAGTTTTCATTAATTTATTAGTTCCTCCTTTCCGGAAAACGTAACGCAATGAGACCTCTTTTCAAGTGAGTTTCAGAATTCTCTTCCAGAAGAAACGACTGAAATTCAGAATAGCGTTGACGGCGTTTATCGGCATCTCAATCGTCGTTGCCTATCGTTTGTATCAAGTGAAAAAACGGCGAAGAAGTCATTGTAATGAGAAGAAAAGGCAACCGATGCGGAAATTGAATAGTGAGAATTAGTGAGGGGAAAATGGTGAATTTCAGAGTGGTGTCAAGAGGCGGGGAGAGATGTTTGGAGGGGGAAATTTTGGGAGTATATGAAACATGTCCCGCTCAACATTTCTGTAGTTGACAACTTTTTTATACGAAGTCATTGGAATGAGGTACGGGGTTCTGAATTGAGCGATCTGGATAGGAACAGTAGAAGACCACCTTCACTTCTGCGGGTTATATCTCTCCAAGGAAAACTCGCATAGAAAAATTGCTAACTGCAAAGACAAAGTTCTAGATTTGATCTACAACACCATTATAAATTCAAAATAGTGGAACAAAAACTGATACTGTGACAGCTTCTTGAATTTGGTGAAATTTCTGAAATTTGTTTTTTTTAAGTCAACTTTGACAAACTGTCCCATTATGACGAATGTTTATATTTATTTGAAATTTTGAAATGTTGTAGATTAAAAGTAGCTCTACATTTTTGTAGTTAACAACTTTTTTGTGAGAAATCATTGAAATGAGATATGGGGTTTTGAACTGAGCGACTTCAGCAAGAAGGGGGAAGAGAATGCCGACCTAAATAACTTTGCCGGGCTATACCTCTTTAGGGAAAGCTTGTACATAAACGCTGTCAACTAGAAAAATGAAGAACTAGATTTGATCTACTCAACAAATATAAATTTTAATAAAGTGGAACAAAAAGTGATTCTCAAACGACCTTCTAAAGTCAGCTTTTCTTTCAAACTACAAAAATGTACGCCCGCGCTTTTTCTATTTCCACAAAAAATTCAAAACCATACCATACCACCCGACATCGTGAGACCCTTCTAAACAGACCTTTTCCAGGAATCACTCCTAAATCCTCTCCAAACACTGCAAACGACGTTTCAAAACAATCGAGTCCGAGTACGAAAAATCAATCGAATGGTTCAAAAAAATCAAGAAAACAAGAGGTAAGCCATTCCTAGATACTAGAAGAAAAAAAGAATTTTCAGACATCATTGAGACCAACCGGCTCGGATATTCTCCACCCGCTACCGTTTGATGTATGTTTCGATAAACGCGCTCTATTGATAACTTTATGAAGTTGTCAATGGAGCGCACTTACCATACTCCCTGCTAAATGTCGGTGTTTTTCCAGAACGTGACCGGAACGATGACAATGCCAAGCTCCAAAGAAAAAGCTAATGAGTCTTCTCCCCTTTCCTCTACTATTGATTTGGTTCGGCTCCTCCCTCTGAACGTGGGCGGAGCCTAATACCTTTAAATTTCAGGCAGAAAAACAACAAAAAGACCTTTCGGAAGCCCGAATTTCGCCAAAACCAGCGAAAAAATCTAGAGAGAAAGTGGAAGAAAAGTCGTCGATTCGATTGGGAAATGGGATGGAAGAAGAGAAAGATGATGTGAGTTTAGAGATTAAGTTACTGGAATGGGAAAATGGAAGATCTAAATTTGATCTACAAAATTAATATAAATTAAAAATAGTACAGAAAAAACTGACACCGTATGACCTTCCCGAATTCGATGGATTTTCTGAAAAATGTGAGAAAAGTCAACTTTGACAAACTGTCACGTCGTGATGAATATTACTATTTACTTGAAATATTGATATGTTGTAGATTAATTGTAGATCTCCATTTTTAGAGTTTACAATTTTTCTGTACTGACACTCCCTAGAGAGTTATGGTCATTTTAAGGGGACAGCTCAAAAATCGCACTATTTTGCACTGAAATTGGTCATTTTGAGGAAGAAATTACTTTGTCGATACGTAACTCTCCAGGGAGAGCCCGTACAAAGAAGCTGTCAACTACAAAAATAAAGTTCTACTTCTAATCTATAAAATGTATTAAAAATCTATCTGATGGGACACACTCTCAAAGTTGGTAATTTTCAACTGAACAATGACAAATTGTATATCTTACTGCACAGTACTGTATTTCTCTTGAGAGCACTTGTATAGGAAAATTGCTAACCATTAAATTAAAGATCCAAATGTAATTAACAAATTCAATATAAATTCAAAACAGTTCAACAAAAACTGACACAGTAGCATCTTTCTGAATTTGGCGACTTTTCTAAAATCTCTGAGAAAAATCAACTTTGACAAACTGTCACGATGTGATGAGCTTTACTATTCATTTAAAATTTTGATATGTTGTAGATTAAGATTAGTTCTACATTTTTGTAGTTGACGACTTTTTTGTGGAAAATTATCAGAATGAGTTATGGGAGTCAGAAGTGAGAGCGATCGGAGGAGGAGGGGTCTACCTACCTTTCTTCTATGGGTTGTATCTCTCCAGCATAAGCTCTTATGAAAAAGTTGTCAACTACCAAAATAAGAATCTAGTCTTGAACTCTAACACAGTAAACTTTCATCAATTTGTAGCCGTTCCTGACTTTGTTACAACTTCTCAAAGTTACCTATTTCTCACAAAATCCCAGAAAAATGACATTGAGGTTTCTTTGCGAATCAGTCCAAAGCTTTTTAAACTCTGTAATAAAACATAATTTCCGCATTTTTAAAACACTGTCCAGTTACAAAAAGTTGTTTTCCAGCACCGAACCAACAAATTAGTTGGAACTCAAACCGAATCAGAGCGCAAGGAAATCGAAAAGATGCCGTATTCATTCGAGAATATTCCGGCTGCGAAATTCGAACCAGCTCCACCGAAAACCAAGGAAAATTCATCTGCGGAGAAAGCAGATGAATCACCGAAGAAACCCGTGAAATCGGAGGACGAAAAGGAACCAATAGAAGAAAAAATCGAGAAAAAGAAAAGAGAAATCGTTGAGAACGGGTCCGTCGAGCAGACTTTGAGTGAGCCATTGAAGGTTTTGCCAATTGGGGAAGGTAGGTCAATTTTTTGTTGCAATTCCGCTCTATCGAAAATATAATGATTTCAGAACCTATTCCTGTTCCTCCACCAATCCCACCAGCAGGTGCTCCACTGGAAACTCTTTCTCCTTCTTCACCGGTAATCACTAGTTGCGATGGAGCGCACTTATTAGCACTGCGCGCAAACCGGATGAGATTCCTGTGATCCGAAATCTCCTTTTTGAATTACAATTCAATAATCTCGTATGACCTGGATAAAAAGAGTACACAGCGGTCTCTAGGTGAAAAATCAGCCGTTACAAAGTGCCTCATGTCTAAATTAATTGAAAATCAAACGAATTATTAGCACGGCACACTTCTTACAATCGCGCTCTACCGAAACCGAAGAAAAATGTGTGCAAAATTGAGAGACTCAGAGAAAAAGAGATACTTTTCAAGAAGATTTCGGTAGAGGAAGAACTGTGCCGATCTAATACCAATTCGTTGCTATTCATTTTATCTATTCACTTTTTTTCAGCGAACCTCGGAACCCTCATCCGCATTGATTGAAACTGCAGTTGAGCGAACCGCGGAATCATCGGTCTCCTTCGACGCTTCGCAGTCGATGTACAAAGTTTGTAGATGTCGGAAGAAGGATAGAGGTGCTTTATTGAAGGATTCGGATGCTCCTGTCTATGATCCAACTCTTAAATTGGACATCCCAATGACTCGAGTTATTCCGGTCACTTTCACCAAATACAACCCACCGAATCTTTTGGATGCACCGACTAATGGAAGTACTGGTATGGAGTTTTGGGTTATTTGAAGGGTTTTTATTTGTACTGAAAATGCGAAATGTCGTGGGAAGATCTCATTTATCTGAAAATCTTGAAACTTTTGAATGAAATGCTCAACTAACAAAATGAAGAAAAATAAAGTTTTTAAATTTTGTTAGTTGGAAACTTTTTGATACAAGCGGAACTAAAGAAGTTATGAGGATTTAAAGATTGATGTCCGAAAAGGGGAGACGAGAGACTCAGACAACGATACTGTCTAGCTGTCTGCCTCTCTCTCTCTCTCTCTCTCTCTCTCTCTCTCTCTCTTTTATCCAGGGAGCGTACTTGCATTCCCATCAATTAACAATAAAAATCAGAACCTTCAGTTCCTCCGGCCAGCAATTAAATTTTTTGCAGAAATCATCGAACTCCCTGACTTTTTCACTTCACCTATTGAAGAGGAGCCGGATGTAAGTTCTCCCTCTTTCCCTTCTCTCCAATTTTCAATTATTTTCAGAACTATTTGACTGGAATGTATCCGATGATTGCCACTATGAGCGCCGCTCACCAACACGCTTGTCTCATCAATCATCTCGTGGAGAATTATGAATTTTTCGAGTGAATTCTATTCAGCTTTTGGGAAATTTTTTGGGAATAAAGATCTTGCTTGTGTGGAACCCTCTTGAATTCAGAATCCTGGATCCTGAGTTTTGAATACATACTTCAGAATCTAGAATAAGAAAATTCAATCCAGAAGCATTCTGAATTCTTTTTTTCCAAATACAAGATCGATCCCAGAGAAGATAAATCTGGATTCATTGACGCTGTCGAATCATCTGTCAACAGCGGTTTTGTGTTATTGAGACAAAAATTGAAACATTTGCAGGTGCGATTCCTTATTATTGAGAAGAAATGAGCCTAGAAACCCTTTCTCTCACCAAAAATTCAATTTGAAAAAAGCCAAAAAAAATTATTGCCCCGGGCGGGATTCGAACCCGCGATTGGTTTTCACCAATGAGATCATAAGTCTCACGCCTTTGACCGCTCGGCCACCGGGGCAGATATTCTGAAAAATGGGAAACTGGGTGAAAAGACCGTAATTGGCGGTGGGAAGTGGGTCTTTGGGATGATTTGGTGCGGAGAATACAGTGGGAATGGTATTTTTGTCACTGGGACACTAAGGAATGTGCGATCTATGCGGAAGCTCCGAAACCAGTGTCCCTGTTGTGCTGATTAAACTCTGAAATTTTGTCTCAATTTATTACTTTTCCTTGGGATACATTCGGTCCTAATAAAGAATCTGAAGAAACAACATGAAACAATGAGACAAATTAATTAGATATGACAGAAAAGAGGAGGAAATAAGAACAAAGAAAATTTAAATTATTAAAAAAAGAATGAGATTCAGATGGAGAGCTCTCAGAGCAGAATGGGTAGCTAATGATGTAATAGGCTAAGAATTTATGTGCAATTTCTAAGCTCTCATATGATGATCGTCGATGATCACAGCATTCGGATTGAGCTCTTCCTCTACCAGGACTTCTTCCACGATAGCTTCTTCCAGGAGTTGATCGGTGACTTCTTCCTCGACAATTTGCTCCATCCCGTCTGAAAATAAAATGCATTTTGTTGAGAATTCAAGCACAAAATCTCTTACCAGAAAGATGTTTATCACCCATATAGACCTTCTCCTCGTTCATCGGTCCACCTTGTCTGGCGGCCTCTTCCGCTGTCTGTACGACCTCCTCTTCCACAATTTCCTCAACAATTTCACCGACATTTCCCATATGCATCATATCTCCGTTGTCCATCACTTCCTCTCCTTGAAGTATCTCAACGCCGAAGGTCTGATTCACAATTTGAAGGAGACGTTGCTCGTTCTTATCGAAAAGCATCTTGAATATAATGTCAAAGATTTCAGCGTCGGTGGTGGTTCCAAATGAGTTTCTCGCAATTCTCCATATCGCCTCACTTCGATGGTTTCCACGAATCATTCCGGGCGTCGTTGTTATCGGTCGTGGAGCCAAAAAGTTCTTAGGATCTGGGGTATGAAGTGGATGATGTTGATGAAGTGGATGGTGGTGATGAGGATGTTGATGTACATCTTCCATCGTCTTTCTGCCTGTTCCGTAGTCTCTCTGTGGCTGTTGTTCGATCTCCTCCGTGTGAGATACTTGAAGATCTCGATCATCCAACACTTCATGTAGAATCTTTTGTTTTCTACCTCTACCATGACCACCAGAAGTCGACGGAGCCGAAGGGTCCACAGGATTCGTCCAGTCATCAACATATCCAGATCCTTCAATCATTTCATTCTTGGAATCGTACAAATCCTGTGGATGAGCTTCCCCTGTGGTCACCGTCATAATCTCTCGACGACGTACATAATAGAGCATCTTGGTGTTCACATTGACCCCATACTTCTCCAATATAATTTTCGCCACCTCTGGCGGTGACATACGACTCAAAAGAGTATGCACGTCTTCACGAATGTGTGGTGGAAGACGTTGAAGAGTGTATTCTTGAGAGAGAACATTCATATTTATTGGAGTTGGCATCTCTCCAGGCTCTGTGTACCAGTATAAGATCATGGCGTGTCCGATTTGATGTCCATTCTTCAGAACATACGTGACCTTCTTGCGGAGACGTGGACAACGTGGAAGTGTCGCTGTGTATACGTGGAGTTGGAACTCAATGATTTCACCACGGTGTGCAGGAGTCTTCCAGACACGGAGTTGATTGTCTCGGTTGAGAGCAAGCGGATGTTTCGCTGACTTTGGTCGTTTTGTAACTCCATCTGAACGATTTTATATGATTGATTTTCATTTTTATTTTCAGGACGACATACGTGGATTAGTGCTGTTGTTTTCCGACCATGGAACCAGTCCATCGCAAGTCAGATTTCTTGCATCCACCTCGAGACCATCGATGAAAAATGCGAACGCTGCTTTATTGTTTGTAGCCGGTGGGAGAGTGGGGACACGATTGTTGAGACATCCGAGGGATTCTCTGAAAAAAAGTAAATATATTTGTGTTTAAACTTCTCGAACACTTACATCAAATTTGGTTTGTTAACCAAGAAATGGAGTTGTCGATTACGGTCATTCCAGAAGTCCATGTCAAGCAACTGAAGATACATAGTTCCATCTTCTGCCATACACGACGGAACTGCGAATGGACACTCTTTCTCTGATTCTGACATATCCGATACATCATTGTCTACGTCGTGTATTTGCAATGGCTGAAATGGTTTGTTTGAATAACTTGAATTCTAATTGAATCTTAAACTCACCGCTCTCTTGGTAGTTCTCTTCGCGAATCTCTTCAGATACCCTCCATGCATTCTCGGTAGATCTCCTTCCAAATTGTAGTCATACATGATGAGAGCGTGGCTGACAACAAGTCTCGATTCGGTCTCCATCATATAATAGATCTTCTTTCGAAGACGTGGTTCACGTGGATTGATAGAGTAGAGGAATACCAGATGGAATGGACATGTCTTGTAGTCGACATCTTTGATCTGGAAACATTGGGTTTTGAAGGTCAATTTTATGATCAAAGACGTCGGAATTAGTTGAATTTAAGATCAATTTTGTCGATTTCTACTCTAAATTTCGCCTTCTCGAACACCGTTTTCTCAACTCAGATTACCTGGAACTGCGACGCAATCTCATCACAAACCACTCCAACTTTTCGAACTTTCGTTCGATAACACGTCGGATTTTGTGCGTTTCCGTTATGAGACCACGGCGAGAAATCGTCTCGATTGATATCGTGTGGGAAAATCGAGTTCCCAGATACGAAGAATGCGTAGGCACGAGCATTACGAACAATCGGTGGATGACCTGGTTTCGCGTAGTTGAGAAGTCCTCGCTCCTCTCTGAAAATGTGGAATATGAATAAAAACTGAAAAAAAGAAATATGATTAACTTACACAACATTTGTGTTAGCGATCCACTCTAAAACTGTGTCGAATCCACTGGCAACTCTCTTATGTCTCACTGTCAGATAGATATGACCAGTGTCCAGCTGTCGAGGAGTCTCGAAATATGGAGCAGAATTCTCTTGTTGAGTCAACGGATCGTCGTCGAACTCCACATCATAACCATTATTAAGCACGTCTTCTTGTGACATATCAAGCAGCTCCTCGTCGAGAATTTGCTCTTGTATTGGTTCTTGTTGCAAAATTTGAACTTGTTGATGGTCGATCTCCTCCTCCTGCATACTATCGTGACCGATAACCTCCTCTTCAACGACTTCCAAATCCTCCACATCAATAAACTGATCTTCCTCAACTCCATTGTTATCCCCAGATGCTTGGATGGCTGCGGACGTGGAGGGACCTTGTGAACTGTCTTCCAGACTCTTCTTATCCTCCATCCATTGATTCATTTGTCGTTTCGAAGCGGAAGTTGGGGTTCCAACTGGAGTGGATCCTTTGACATATTCTGTTGGGATCGGACCATCACGAACATATTCATAAATATAGCATACATTTCCAAGGATAATTGAATTGTTACGTTGGACATATATGACCTGAAAATAAGAGGTTTTTCAGTGAAAATCTCAAGAAACAGACGCCAAAACGCGCTATTTTGTCATTTATTACCCTCTTTCTCAATCTTGGACATCTCGCCAACACGGACATCGTCTCCACCAGACACAACTGAGTTTGTTGCCATGGAGTACCTTCTTTTGCCATTACAAACAATCCACTTCCGTCTTGCTCTAACGCTCGACGTGTCGAACGAACTCTTGGCGATGGGGATTCTCCAGTACCTGGTTGTACTGAAAAAGACTACTTTTTGTCACTTAATCGACTCTAATAACCTACCATTGACTGTCCATGGCGACAAACCATCTCCAGTATGATGAATTTGATTGGCTATTAAATTCGAGGGGACAAAATATACAAAAACGCCGACAGTTGGAACGAGAGGTGGCAGAATAGGGACTCGACGATTGAGACAATTCGATTGATCGAGAAGACCCGGCTCGTTGACGAGATACTTCAGAAGAAGCTTCTTGTTATGAGCCCATCCGAGTTTACTTGGCTTCACACGGAGATACGTTCCGCCACGTGATCCTTCAACGATTTCATCTTCAAATGGAGTGGAGTCATCCATATCAAGCATGTGTGGATCAGAATTCGTTTCCATCATTGCACTCCTCAAATAGTCATTTCCATGTGGAAGATTCACCACGGAAGGCGCCTCTCCTGGACATGTGTAATCGTAGAGAATCAGAACGTTTCCGTAGATTTGACCTTCGCGAGACAGATAAAATACTTTCTTTCTGAGTCTCAAAAGTCTCGGAAGCCACGCACTATACTCTGTCAGATGAAGCTCAGCGAGTCGTGGATCTCCTTTTATCGGTTGAAGACGTCCATTGAGTCTAGCGACTGGATGACGTCGAACATTCGGTTTGATGACTGGATCATTATAATGCTCTCCAGAAGAGCTCCATGGTTTCAGATCGTCATTCGTGACGTCTTTAATCGACATAATTTTGGAACCGTCGACGTAGAATGCGAAGCACGCTTTGTGTTGAACGAGTGGTGGGAGGCGAGGTGGTTTGTCGAGCATCCATCCTCCTTCGCGACTGAAAATAAGAAACGAAATGATAGAAAATGTAAGATTTTGGGGATTTCTTAAACAAATTTTCCATAAATACGCGCTCTTTTTTGATAAAAAAAAAGCGGGGATAGATCAAAAACGGTGAAACCCTTGGCGAAACTTACATCATAGCAACCTCTCCTTCATTGGTCAACAACTCAATAATTCTCTCTTTTCGCAACAAATATGCCAGGCATCCAGAGATAACAGTCGCATAACAATCTCCGTTTTCAGTTATATCCACTTCATCCTCGAACAGCTTCACATGATACTGTCGATCAGCGAGAGCTTTACTGATAACTCGTTCTCCTTGAATTCGGAACGATCTCGGTCCCAATTGTGGTGTTTGTGCCTGCTTTTGCTTCTTCTCCTTCTTATTATCCACGTCACCAATTCTATCTGTCGTTTTCTCACCATCCTCCAATCCCAAATCATCTGCTTTACGTGGACGACCGCGACGTTTGCTTGGTCTGAAACATATAATGAGTTTCCTAGAAAATCTTTCACACTTACGGATTCAACTCTAGACTCGGTGGTTCTCCATCCAAATAATCGTCTTCCTCGTCTGCAAACGATCCCATGTCGTCAATTTCATCAGTTCCCATATGAATTCGATCATCCGGGTATCTCGATGATGCCATGTTTAGAATCGGTGGTCCATCGTCATCAGCGCCTCGACCGTATGGTATTTCTTGCTCTGCTCCAAGCGGGTGCATCGAAGAACTTCCGTAGATTTGTTGGCGAACAGGTGACATATTCGGCTGGAGTCGTTGAGAAGAGATGTTGGATTCTTCGAGACGTGGCAGTGTCTTTCTCTTCCTCGAACCTCTCAAAGGCTCATCTCCGACTCGTGCTCGTTTCGAAAACGACTTTTGTGACGAAGGGATGAGTTCAGACGTCATGAGAGGCGCCGAATGATGTTCCTCTTCCTTCGGTACGCCCGGAAGTTGAAGTTCGTAATCATCATTATTATACAACACTGATTTTCGAGCATTTCGTCGTGGACGTGTCGAAGTTGATGACGATGAAGCTTCTGCAGTGGTGTCGGATTGAGATTGAGTGTGATCAATCCCGGTGTCCACCGAATATTCTGTTGCGATAGTCTGAAAAATTGATAACTTTCAACTAATCTTCGAGTCTTTACTGGAAAATGACGCGATTCGCTAGATGAGCACATATTTGAAGCATCTAGTTTTATACCTGGATGCTACAAAAAGTTCAGGTTGCTTTTGGAATCGTTGCGCGTGAAGTCTAATGCATCAATTGTGTTTGCACTATGTTAATCGGGTTCCCGACTCTGCTTCAGACGGAAACTTATTTTTCCATTAATTTTCTATACTGATTCGATTTTCATCTCATTTTTTAGTGTTCTTCTGCTCTACAGATGTTATAGACGCGGTAAAATCAATAGACAAACCTCTTCGTGTGCTACTTCGACGCCTATTCCCAATTCATTGAAATTTGAAGTTTCTTCCGTTTCTTGGGACATCTGAAAAGAAATATGATGATTTTAGATTTGTTATTTTGGTAAAGATAGACGATAAATATTCAAAAAACATTGATTTGAGTCCGCAACGCGCGCACGCCAGCATACACCCAGTGACGAGAGAGTATTATTTGAATGGAGGCGACAGGCGACTAGAGTGAGCGGTGATAGAATGTGTGCTGAGGTGGAGGGTGTGTCGCAGAGACCAGTGGATAGACGGAGGCCCCGGCAAGCAAACGAGACATTTTCTGTTTCACAAAAGACGTTTAGTCATCACGTTATTTTCAGAGAATGGGAGCTAATTTTTGATTTTACATGAAACTACTGTCATGACTGAGTTATTTCAAAGAAAATTTACTCAAAAATTTAAATTAAATACGCGCAAAAATAACGTACAATGTCTGGGAAACTACGCAAAAACGCACTGAATTGGGCCGCAGTAATCGCGGCATACTGTAGCGGGTCTCGACGCGAAAATGCGGACATTCGCGAAAAACAATTTCTCGCCTTGAAAAATCAATTTTGAGCATAACCACCACTGGTAAAGGCATTGGAATTCTTCAAGATGTTTGTCTGTAGCATAAATTACATGGCTTTAGTGTTTACTTCATTCATTCATCGAAAATGACTATTTGAAAATTGCAAAATAAATAAAATCGATTAGGAACAATGTGCACTTCTTCGTTGCTTTTTCAAGGCTCTCGAATTCGGTCTGATTGACCATGATTTGGATGTACAAAAGACACATTACAAGTAACCAATATTTTAGGAATATACACATTGGGCCAGAATTATATTGAATTAAAAAAGGAAAGAGTAAAAACAGCGCTGAAGTGTGCAGCTTACTTGAGTCGGGTAATTTATAAGAAAGCAGCACCACTCAACTCAGATCACAATCTTCTGAAAAAGAAAAAGGGCGTAAAAATTTGGGACGAATGTATATGAGGGGGGAGAGGGAGGCGATTAAAACAATTCTGAATGAAAGTTACAATTGCCACACATCTCAAAACCCAAACGGAGAACATCTGAAATCACAGTGAGAACAGGTAGTAGACACAAATGGGTTTAAAGATGAAGACAGTACAAAAAGACAAGGCATTACGACAAATACACACGTTATCATGAAAAACACAATGTGATTTATGAGTTGCAACACTGCTTCTTCGGCGGTTCAGTTGGTGGAGCTGGAATAATTGTCCCACTGCCACCACCGTATCCTTGTCGGTCTGTTCCAACGTGTTTATTCGACACCGACTTATAGATTTCAGTGAGGATGTTTGTGAAAGCTGCTTCAACGTTGGTGCTGTCGAGGGCAGATGTCTCTGCAATGATCATGTTTCATAAACATTTTCAAATGGTTGACTCACCAATAAACGAAAGTTGGTTTCTTTCAGCGTATATTTTCGCTTCATCAGTAGGAACAGCACGCAAATGGCGCAAATCACTTTTGTTTCCAACCAGCATAATGACAATATTTTGATCAGCGTGATCACGAAGTTCTTTCAACCATCGTTCCACATTCTCGTATGTCACATGTTTCGCGATGTCGTAAACGAGAAGAGCGCCAACAGCTCCACGGTAGTAAGCCGATGTGATGGCACGATAACGTTCCTGTCCAGCAGTATCCCAAATTTGAGCTTTGACCGTCTTGCCTTCCACCTGAATGACACAAATTAAGTCAAGCTCAAAGAGATTGTATGATTTACCGAAATGCTTCTCGTGGCGAACTCGACTCCGATCGTAGACTTGGATTCCAAGTTGAACTCGTTTCTTGTGAATCGAGACAAAAGATTTGACTTTCCGACACCAGAGTCTCCAATCAGAACAACTGAAAATTAACAAATTATCGATTTTCTTGAATACTTTTCAAACAAACCTTTGAACAAGTAGTCGTATTCGTCGTCACGAGAGCCCATCTTCTCTGAAAAACTGTCAAAGATGAGAAAGTTTAGATAAGAAGCTATTTATATAGAGAAAGAAAGGACATTGATCACATGATTCACCAAAAAACAAATGTTTTGATTCTCAAATCGATATTGGAGGAACGAGAGGTTGTTGTGTCTGACGATGCGATTGAAAATTTTATGTTCTGTTCCCGACCGAGAGAAAAACGGGAATGAGAAAAAACCGAAACCGGTTTTTCGCCTGCCCGATTGGCTACAGCTGGATCTCTACCTGATTCAATCTATCGAGAATGAGAATGAAATTGAGAAAACCGCTTGCGAAAGATAGCGAAAACATGAACAAAACATAAAAAAAAAGAAATATTTTAACTCAAGTTTTACATAAAATATGTCCGTTAGTCAGTCAGAAATGGATAGGAAAAGCGTTGTGAAAGAGTATTTGAGGCTTATCAGACCGAAAAAGGGCGAGTTGAGCGACGGAACTTTGTTTGCCGACACGATTTCGAAATAGTCTAACAAAAGTTTTACAACAAAAATCGATTTATTAAGGTTTATAATGGAAAAATCGGACAAAAAATAGAACAGAACGATGAACAGACCCGTCGGGAACATTGCGAGTATGCTTTTTCTTTTGTAAAATGCGTGGGAAACCCGTAAAGTTGAGCGTAAAACAGGTCAGGCGCACCGGCGCAGCCACGTCGGTCCGAAAGCACGCGTCGCCAGCCGCGGCGCGTGACTTTGTGGGTCTCGCAGCGACAGAAGTACCGTACCCCTCGGCAGCGGCGCTCCTCGGCATAACAATTTTCTATTTTTTCTTTTGGCCTAACGAATTTTTAAGAGTTTTCAGAGCTTTTTTTCACCAAATTTCTCAAATTTTTCAGCAAAAAATTTAGAATAATTTTTTAAATTCGTTTTATGAACAATTTCTATCGATTATCCGAAAACTCTGCTCGAAATTTCCTTCGAATGTAACAACTTGAAATTTAAATCTTTGCTCCGTTGTTTCCGCTCATTATATCATTCGAACACATCAATTTATTGCTTTTCAGGGTATCAATCGCCTGCCATGGCTCCAACGTAAGTAATTTTACCCTCAATGTCGAGAAATACATTCCGATTCCATGAATCTGAGTATTTTTCTCTCCCATTGATCCCATTCCCGACAGAGATAGGAAACTAAACAATTTTCTTTCAGCAAGAAAGTTCCACAAGTCCCAGAGACTGTGCTTAAGCGCAGAAAGCAGAGAGCCGATGCTCGCACCAAGGCTGCCCAGCACAAGGTCGTCACTGCTGCTGTAAGTGGTTTATATTTAAAAATTTGATTGCTCTTCAAAAGCACTGGTTTTAGGATCCATTATTATCCAAGCCAGCCGTCAAAACTGAGCTATAAAAATTATCCTGTTTTTGGGTGAGGCGTATTCAATTCAGAATGTGTCTCAATAACACGATGACAATCTATTTTAGGTCTAAAAGTTATCGAAGTAATTCATTTAGTTTTTTTTTCAAATTTAAAGTTTTAATTTGCAGAAGAACAAGGAGAAGAAGACCCAGTACTTCAAGCGTGCTGAGAAGTACGTTCAAGAGTACAGAAACGCTCAGAAGGAAGGACTCAGACTCAAGCGCGAGGCTGAGGCCAAGGGAGACTTCTACGTCCCAGCTGAGCACAAGGTCGCCTTCGTGGTCAGAATTCGCGGTATCAACCAACTCCATCCAAAGCCAAGAAAGGTAAATTATCAGTTTAAAGTTGAAATGTACTCATTTTTTGGTTTTCAGGCTCTCCAGATCCTCCGTCTTCGTCAGATCAACAACGGAGTCTTCGTCAAGTTGAACAAGGCTACTCTTCCACTTCTCCGCATCATCGAGCCATACGTTGCTTGGGGATACCCAAACAACAAGACCATCCACGATCTTCTCTACAAGCGTGGATACGCCAAGGTTGACGGAAACCGTGTCCCAATCACCGACAACACCATCGTTGAGCAGAGCCTCGGTAAGAACTACTTGTATCACTTTCGTATTTAAATCATTTTTCTTCTAGGAAAGTACAACATCATCTGTCTCGAAGATTTGGCTCATGAGATCGCCACCGTCGGACCACACTTCAAGGAGGCTACCAACTTCTTGTGGCCATTCAAGCTCAACAACCCAACCGGTGGATGGACCAAGAAGACCAACCACTTTGTTGAGGGAGGAGACTTCGGAAACAGAGAAGATCAACTCAACAACCTTCTCCGAAGAATGGTCTAACTTGTTCGTTGTTCATACCTTCCTTCCGGATAAATCGTTATTGTTTGACGTTGTTTTAATATGTGCATAAATAATCATGAAACGTGATCGTCTCAACTTGACTCATCTCGCATTTCATGAAGCGCGAGTCATTCAGATGCATTGTAAGACCCCTTTGTATGATATATTTTCATTTCTAGACTCGGGTCCAACTCAAGAAATCTAACACAACACCGCCTCAGGTGTGTTGAACAGCACTTCGGTCTTTCAAATGGTTCTCGCAGTTGAAAAACATAATTCTCACTGCAAGGTCATGTTTTCCATCTGTGGGATCTATACGAACATTTCGAAATGCCTTGTTAGCCTCACCCGGCACAGCGTCTGCCGATAAAATATAAGAATGATTACTATGCTTTCAAACGTTTCTTATTTCGATCAAGCCCTCAAAGTTGACAATCTTCCACTGAAAAAAGGTCAAACGGCATATCACTCTGGTCGGTGCCTCCTCTATGACTGTACCTCTGACTGAAAATATGCTCGAAATCGACTTTTCACACGAAATTCTGAACTTTTGAATTTAGAATGAAATATATCTACCGGATAGAAACTGTTTCCAAAATGTCAAACTTTTTATAAGAACCGAAGTAGAACTTATCGTTCTACCATTTTTCCGAATAAATCGTTTTTGCTCGAAGTCGTTTCAATATATGCATAAATAATCCTGAAATGCGATCGTCTCAACTTCTTGACTCATCTCGTCTTTCATGAAGCGTCAGTCATCATTTAGATGCATCGGAAGACCGCTTTGCTGACTACTCTTCCCAGAACTGTGACAGTTCCCTATTATGCTCCATCTTGTCTATTCCTAGAAACTGTTCTTCGAAGCAAGTCTATTCCATATGATGTAGGTTCTGACAAATATGATTCCACTGATGTGAGTGCTTTATTGTTACAGACAGTTCAATGCTCTCTCTATAATGTTCTTCCTCGTGAACATTTGTATCCATTGATTGCTTCAGATGGTTTCTTTTTCAAAAATGTTATGGAAGGACTCGATTTTTTATTAGCAAAATATGGAAAAGTAAAGAAACTTTCATCTGTGAATTCCTTTGATATTTTTCTGTTTTCAGTCTCTAGATTCAGGTCTAACTCCAAAAGAACGTGCTCAAGCGTTGGCGTTGAGTGCTCTTCTCGACGAGTTGACCTGGATGTTGGCCTATTCACGTGGACAAGACTTCTCGTGGCTTCGTGACGATCGGAAGATTATCGAGGATTTCAGTCTGATTCAATTGTATTTTTGGAGGAATTGGATAGTTCCACAAATGCAGAAAAGAGTGAGCTCTAGATTACGGGTACGTATATCTGAAAATAGGAGAAATTCTGTAGACGCGACGTCGAGTACGTGGATACGGTCTATCCGGGAAATCGGCTGGAAAAGAAGTGACTATTCGAACGGAGGCAATGTTGGAGGCATTGGCTTCACTTCTGAATTCGAACAAGTACTTTTTCGATGTCAACGAACCGTCGTGGGTGGGTTTTTCTAGATTTTCAGTATTAGCACGACACGCTTTTTCCAACCGTGCTCTATCGAACAGAGGAAAATGGTGTGCGAAATCGAGAGACCTAGAGAAAAAGAGACATTTTTCAAGGGGGTTTCAGTGGAGCGCAGTTGTAAGAACTGTGCCTAGCTAATAGGGAAAATTTGAATAGTTTGGAGAAAAGTTGTAATTATTTTCGATTTTTCTGATCTGAAAATGTCGCTCTTATCTTTGCAAACCCGCTCCACCGAAACTCCAAGTTATATTTCGGTAGAGCGTGTTTACCTAATTAGTCATCCGTGAAATATTGAATTCCGGTAATTATTTCCATTCCAGCTCGATTGTAAAGCATTCGCGGTGTTGGTGCAATTCAAGTACACTCCACTGCACAATGAGGCGAGATTGAAGCAATTTATGAAGGATCGGACACCGAATTTGGTATGTCCGGATGTCTAATTTCTGTTTAATTTGGTTTCAGATGACATTTGTGACGCGAATGAAAGAGGATTTCTGGTCGGATTGGATCACTGTTTCGGATTGAATTTCAGTCGGAAATGCTAAAATTTATGCGAAAATGCTAATTTATATGTATTTTTCAAATTGCTTTTGCTAATAAATGTACTTTTTTCTGGAAAACAAGTAGTTATTCTCTAAAACTTGAAACTGTCTTTTCTCAATTTTCCACGTTGGTTGACCAGTTATCAATAGAGCGTGTTCGCCCCGCCACGTGAAATCAAATAAAACCGGAAAGTTCAAATTTCCGAGAAATTCACCATTTCTCGAAATCATTCGTCCAAATCTTCATCGCACTAACTGATAGGTAGGAATTGGGAATTTGTAACTATCGGGTTTTTACAACCGCGCCCTACGGAAAATGAAATAAGAGAATATCGGTGGAGCGCGTTTGTAAAAATGGCCGAACTTTTCCATTTCCGCGGCCACCATTTCTCTTCCAGAAAGAAGTTAATAATGATACTCTTCATTCTACTTCAATCCTCAATTCTTGTTTTTCTCCTATCCGGATGTGGTGGAAAGAAGAAAAAGGCGGCAAAGATATCTGCTCAAAAACAGAACCAATCAAAAATGGCTCCTCCACCACCGTCTTCCGTCAAACCTCCTCCAGTGGATACTGAAGTGAAACCTCCACCAGAAGAACCTGTGGCCCCGCCTCCAAAGGCTCCAAGTCCGCCGAAACCCATTGTTCAGGACGGGAAGACGGCTGAAATGGCACCTGAAAGTGTTAAGGAAGACGAGATGAAAGGGGGAATCAAATTGCCGGCACCGCCGAAGAATATGGTAAGTGCGCTCTGTTGATAACATTGAGAATAGAGCGCATTTTTCAGAAATGCGAGAGTGAGGTCCAGAAGCCAGCCGAGAAGAAAGAGGAGAAAGATGAGAAAGATGAGAAAAACGATGAAATCATGTGATAATATTAATGTCTCCTACTTGATAAATCTGCATTTTATAAACTACTTTTTCTATGAATTTCAGGAACTTACAGTAGGCCATCGTTCATCAAAAGTAGGAAAGTAGCGAGTTTAACAAAACCTCTACCCACAGTAGTCAAGTGTTACCTGTGGCGCAGCTGGGTGTGCGCTCGTTTTGGATCGATAGATCCCGGGTTCGAATCAGGGCGCGTCTTAGTTTTTTTTGGATTCTCTTAAAACACGAATAATAAAAACTTTGAATCAAAACACACTAATAAAACTTTAATATGTGAAGATTCCAATTATAGTGAAAAGTGTGACAGAAAAGAAATACATTAATTTGATCTGTTCCTCCCTTCCTTCTTCTCTCCATCTGACCAGTTATTTAATTCGAGACAACACGGAAAAAGATGTAATTGGTCGATAAGAAACAACGAAGCGGCTCGACACTTTCTCTCGATGAATTCGGAATTCCTATTGAGATGAATATCGGATAGAAAGAACTGGTATATGACGGAGTATAAAATGGATTAGATTTCATTCAAAAACTTAGTCTCCTTTCAATTTCAAATAGAGAGAATGAAGTCGTTAATCGAGGAAGACGACGTGGAAGTATCTAGATTCCGTCGCAACGCATTTTCAGCTGTTGCTCTTTCTACTTCTTGTATTCTTGCTATTGTCATCTTGACACCAATTGCATATCAAGCCATACAGAGAATTCATTCGAATCTTCTTAATGATGCACATTTCTGTCAGGTTTGTTGATTTCGTCCCCGGGAATCGAACCAGTGAACGTTCGGACCAAAAACGAATGCGCACCCACTTGCGCCACGCCGACTAGGAAAAACCTTGAGTGGAGACGAAGATAACCGCGCTGTTTTTGAAAGATTAACTGCTCCCTTAAAATTATAACGTTTTTCAGGCACGAAACCGTGACTTGTGGACAGAAACGATGGAAATGGCGAGAAGTCGTGGAAGAGACGAAGAGTTAGTCGCCAGAACGAAACGAGAAGTCAAAGGAACATGGCTGTTCGGACAATACATTCCAGATAGATCGAGCAGAAATAGAAGACAACAGTATGCCGAGGCGGGACCGGCTGGTGGTGGAGCTCCACCAAATGCAGAGTGTAGACGTGGACCACCTGGACCACCGGGAGATAGTGAGTTACTCTAATTAGGAAACAAATTAAATGAAAAATCTGAAATTTCCAGACGGAGTCGACGGTGATGACGGTAAAGATGGAGCTCCGGGAACCGATGGAAAGAATGGAGAGCAACCACAAGCGCCAGCCGATGGAGGGTATCAGGAGGGACCATCTGACGCTGTGGAGGCATGCATCCGGGAATGCCCACCTGGACCACCTGGACAGACAGGAGCACCTGGAGATAAGGGAGCCAGAGGATATCCAGGAGAGAGTGGAGAGCCAGGAACACCAGGAAAGGCTGGGCCAAAAGGAAATCCAGGACCGTAAGTTGAAAAAATGAATATAGGGAAATTCAGGAATTTGATTTTAGTGCTGGACCACCCGGACCACCTGGCTACCCAGGACGTCCCGGAGAAACTGGAGAGAATGGAAAGACTCTTGCCGGAGAAGCTCCACCAGGTCCACCAGGACGTCAAGGAGAAATGGGACCACAAGGACCTCCAGGACCACCGGGACCACGTGGAAAGGACGGAGCCGGTGGAGAGAAGGGAGCACCAGGAGATCAAGGAAACCCAGGACCATACGGTAAACCAGGACAACCTGGAGAGCCAGGATCCGATGGATCCGCTGGAGAGAAGGGATCTTGTGATCATTGTCCACCACCGAGAACTCCACCTGGTTATTAATTTTTTGAGTTTTTTGAGAAATTAAAATTAATTATTCTATTTATTCATGACGTTTGGTTTTTTCGGTTCTTTTTATTGTTGCAATATGATGATAATAAATCTGTTTTCATCCTAGGCACTTTGAAAACATCACATTTGAATTCAGCATGCCGAAAAACCCCCCTTCCAAACTCTCTTCCTCCCCAATATTCCCATATTCGTCTGGCTCCGCCCACTTCCCACACATTGCATAACAACGCGCGGAACCCGGGAAGTGTCGGTACACGCGGTGAATGACCACCCACCGACTTCCAGTCAACGTTAGCTTTGCGCTGGGGCGATAACGTGACCAATGAGGCTTTGCCGAGGTGCGTTTATTGCTGGTTGAAAACTTTTCCCAATTGCCCGCGATGACCCCTGAAATACGGGTGTCATACGCAATTTTTGAACGCCTCAAGGAGGCAGAAAAACTGTCTTATAAGAAAGTAGAGAAACGTGAAATGTTCTATTTTTTACCCGATAAAAGGAAATGAAAACAGTGAAAACAAGTTATTCCTACTCGATTAGAAACTCACTGCGAATACGCGAACAAATTTGCTTGTAAACGGGCTCGGAGAGGAGAAGAATAAGAGAAGAAAAGAATGCCCAACACTTATAGAACAACAGACGAAATAATTGCACAACGATTGGACGATGGAAGAGATGTGAGTTGGAATTGCGCTGTATTGAAAACTTATCATTAGAGCGCACTTGCTTCATGTTTCAATTCGAATTTTTGAAATTTCCAGGTACATCTCAACCTCGAGAAGATGACTCTTCTAGCATCTGGAGCATTCTCGAATGTCTATAGCGGAGTAGCAAGAACACAATCGAATCATCAGATGGAGATTGCAATCAAAAAGACATGGCCACGTCACAAAGGTGCTCCGATGGAAGTGAAAATATAGTAAGCGAACGTAAGACTTTTGTACTTAAACTACTAATTTATTGGACTAACTTTATGAATACAGAAAAGGGGTGAAAGGGGAAAAACAAGAGAAATCAGTCTCGGGTATAGACCCCGTAAGAACTGCCAAGATGAAGAGAATCAACGGTTTATATAGGGCGAAAAGAGGGCGGAGTTTACTAGTTAGACTTGGTGGCGCCTCGGGTGTCGAGCGGGAAGTCCGGGATAGTGGAGTGTCGTAACGGCGACCTCGGTGATGTCGACCAAAGGCAGGTCTAGGAGTTGTGGGAGAGACTGAGAGCGCAGCGAACAGTTTCGACCTGGAAAATATAAGATTGTGATGTTCGTAAAATGGGGAAACTAGATGGGGAACTGGTTACGGTAACTAGCAGGCCTAAGGTATACACCGAATACCTTACACCTCCCTTTTTAAGAAAATACGACCGCCCTCGGTCGTGTAATCAAGTTTTCCTAATGGGTGATAGGAAGACCTCCCTTTTCAAACTTGCGTTTATAATTACTTGTGAAGGGGTGGTGCATGTAGACTTCGGGATGATGATGTGTTGTTTTGGTTAAAAAAAAATGAAGAATGCAGGGAACGCGTTAGTATCTTCTACTTTCGCAAGGATGTCCCTGGTTGTGATCTCAAAAATGGGATCGCGGTGGCGTCTAGGATCGAAGTTTTGGCTGTAGAATCCAAGAGTGCCTTCCAGTTTGGCGAACCGAGGAGGCATGGGGTATTGGCGAGAACGACGAGTGCATCCTGATGACGAGACGCGGCCACCGTGAATCTTTCCGCCGAGCGCATGAATTCCGAGAACTGCTGGCTCCTAGTGGTCAGTAGGACTACAAGATGGAATTCTTTTCCCTGAACAGCATCGACGCTTGCCACTGTGACTCCATTCGGTGCCTTCGCCGCCACCTCCTGAACCTGTGCAAGATAATAAGACACGATCGCCATCGTCTTGCCCTCCAACTCCGGTGTCATCAAGAATCGCTCCGCGAGCTTCACTGCGTATTCCAGTTCGAGTTGATTTGACCAACTTGTACCTTCCTTTCTCTCCTTGGATCTGGTATTTATGACCACTGTAGGCGTCCGATCTGGTAATCCCATTACTTTCAACACTTTGCAGTGCTCCTCAGCTTTCTTGGCTGCTCGCAGTTTTCCTCCATAGTAGAGATCCGAAATCAGTTTGACCGATTGTTCCGGACAGCGATAGACTGTGTTGAGGGAGTAGTTCGGCAATAGGTTCATGCCTACGATTTGGCTGAAGACGGGACCGCAATGAATCTTGTACAACTTTGAAGGGAACGCATGCTCACTGAACGGAGGTAACTGTCTCTCGTCTCCTACGAGAAGCAGTTTTCCTCTTGGAAACGCGAAAGCCAAGTTGGTGATGACGTGGTGTCCGACTTGAGAAGCCTCATCAATGATGACGTTTCTGACCAAATGCTTCCAATTATCGAGGAAACTCTCATTTTTGAAGGTTTGTCGAAGTGTGTCGGCCGTGCCCAACACCACTTTCGGCTTCAAAATTCTGAAGAAAGTCTCTAACAGAGAATGTACGGGTGGTTCTGGCTTCTGACCAGCGACCTCAGAGATTGCCTCCCGCAGATATTTATTCCTCAGATCCTTTCTTGAAATGAGCTGGAACCTTTTCAAGTGTTTCACCGCCGAGAGGGTGTATTGGCGAGGCGGACCATTGAACCTGTCCTCCTCCATGACCTGGTTCTTCAGTGTCGACGGCCACAAGGCCGGAAAGTCAATTTCCGTAAGGGCGCTTTCGTCCACGACTTGACGATGAGCGTTGGAGATCAATCGCACTGCAGGAATTGTGCGTTTCGGATCGAGCTTCAGCAAGGTGGTAACACCTTGCGTGACCGCCGCGTTACTGTTGCCCGTAAAGACGGCGAACTCGCCTTTCTCTTTCGCGGTATACCGCACCATTGCTGACACGATTGTTGTTGTCTTTCCACTTCCGGGGCCACACGAAAGTGTGGCCGCCACGTACTGCTCAGACTCCAAAAGTCTCAGAACTGCTCCTTGTTCTTCAGTCAACATCAGTCCCGCCACCTCGTAGGCTGACGAGCCGTCAAACTTGGGAATTGTTGGAGGTGGACTTCCGCCGTGGATCGCAACCAACGCTTTCATGGCCGGCATCCAATCCTTGTACTTCGGAATAGACTTCACTCCTAACAAACGGAACACCCGATGACGCGGATTCTCCAGCATGTGCGCCGCAAACACTGGCTGATTTACTGCTCCGGCTGGGGTGAACGGAAATTCGTTTCGTCGCAAGGGCTTGACTCGGATTTCAGCAGTCTTCTGAATCACCGTAATCGACAAAAGAACAGCTTTAATGGCACCTGTCTCAAATCTCAACGAAAGTCTCGTTCCTTGTCTCCATTTGGTTTTGGCGAAGCCCAGACCTTCTGGTAGTTGCAGTCGGATGAATACCTCAGTAATCTTTCCTTGTACCACCTTGAGAACTCGACCGTAGAACTTGTGTGCGTCATAATAAGCCGACGCCATGGCTTCCGCCCCGAAGATTCCGAGCTTCGTCAAGTTTTGCAACTGCAAGAAGTCACTCTGATCCGGCTCCGTATCCTTGGTGAATACATTCGGTGCTTCTTCCAGGATTTCGGCTCTCTTCCAGTCTAACTCATAAACTCTTGTCACCACTGGTAGTATGTGCGGTAAATCGAGGTGGTATTGTACCTTCTTCAGCACCTTATCTTCTTCTTCGAATGGCGGTTTAAAACCCGGGAGCCACTTTCCTGGTTGGACAATCGGACGTACCACGTCCAGTGCCACGAACGTCGACAAATCAACTCTCTTTGCAAACAGACTGATATGAGCGACAGCTGTCTCAGCAACATTATTGACCAGGAAACTTTTCGACTTTCTAGAATCACACTCGGGAATGTGTATTCCTGTTTCGTTATGGAGAGCGTCCCTAATCAATCGTGAGCACCTGGTAACTTTCCAATACTTGTGAGCCATGATATTTCCAGCCTCCGAAATTTTCTTGATGTACTCGCCAGGGATCGCTTTAGGACGAACAGTGATTGCTTCCACGAAGATGATATCCGTGGTGACGACGTCTGTCATGTCGAAGTTTCGACCTGAGGCTGTATCGTATGCCGAGTCGTCGAGAAGGATTCCGAATAAGTCCGGACGGTCATCAGCTACTACCTCCCTGTGAATCGGGGAGAGCATATAACTACCACCCGCCGTATCTAGGACCATGTACAGAGCGTATACTTTGGATGACGGCACCACCACAAACTTGTTATCCTGCAAACTTTGAGGCAACGCGTCCGGCGACTCGTATGGCGTATTTCTGATATTATACGTGTACTTTCTGAACGCCTGAATTGTTGTTGATGTTTCTCTGGCCACCGCTTTTCTTCTCGGATCCTTCGGTTTCTCCTCACCCTCCTCAGCAAAATGGTAAAAGCTTTCGTACTTATGATGGTCTGCATTCATGATCTCCTCCAGATCCTCTTCTTCCATTTCTCCATCTGTCAACTGCTCCTGCTGCATCGGTTCCGGAGACGGCGCTCTGATAGGTGATCTTGCACGAGCTGTTGGTATCTCTTCACTCGAATGAGTACTCGAATCTGTCCCCTCCTCCATAGACAACGCCTCCATCTCCAGAGCATCAGGACCATCGAGGACGTCCGTGACCGGCTCTTCTTCGTACTGGAACGAGTCGTCCTCGCTACCATAAACATCAAAATCGATGTCATCGTCCTCCGGTGGTGGTCTCAGTTCCTTCTTCTCTACCTGTTCTTTCACTTCTACCTGATCTGGCACTTTTCTCTTCAACAACTCAGCACTCGGATCGTCCATCTTGGAATCTTCACTTGAATCGTAGCCATTGCTGACATGGTTTTGCTCATTGAGCTGGTTAACTGGTTTAATTGCGGGCTTAACCCCGGAGAGAGCCACTACGTCGGTATTGCTACCTTCGAATACTGTGGCCTCCCCGGAACCCTGATCGCCCGAAGGCGCTAAACTGGCCTTACTTCCGTCTGCAGACGGGCGGGAACCGGCCTCCGTTCCCTTACCTTTTCTCTTCTTTGATGGAGGAGACATTGCCCAGAGATGATTTTCTGCAAAAATCAGCAAAATTATACATTAAAAGCACGGGTTGCAGGTGAAAAAAAAGGATTAATTTACGCCGCCGCCGAAATTTGAAGCTTACCGGTGGCACGAATGCTTTTAAACTGAACGACGAGCGCTTTACGGGAGCTCAGAATAAAAATTTTCCGAAAAATTTGCCCCAAAAGCCCAGAAAATACGCTTCTAATGACGAAAAACAC
Organism: Caenorhabditis latens; assembly: GCA_002259235.3. Classification (NCBI taxonomy): domain Eukaryota; kingdom Metazoa; phylum Nematoda; class Chromadorea; order Rhabditida; family Rhabditidae; genus Caenorhabditis; species Caenorhabditis latens. The sequence continues at coordinate 4,928,532 of CM056092.1, read as the reverse complement.
GTTGGGCCACGCGAAAATCGCAATTCGAGAGCGCGCCTTTCGCGCCACTTTTGTTCGGCCGACTTGTCGTTGCGGGACCATTTCGACATCGGGCGCGCGCCTTTAATACCGTACTCCTCGTCGAAAACTTTTTACTGTAGCGCCTCGTGAATTAAACTGTTAAACAACCGGAAGGAAGTCGTAAACTCGTTTGAACATGATTTCGTAAATTTTCAGTATTCAGATCCTTTGACAATCTTCGCCTCTTGCTTTGTTATTGTTCTCCGATGGCTTTCCGTCAGAGAACTTCCGGAGTTTCTCATTTTCTTCAATTTTTGCGACGACTTGACCGGTTTTTCCCATCAACTTCTCTGCCAAATTGCGTTTGCTACTCTTATAAGCCGATCCACTCATTCCTCCAAGTGAATTAATTACCCGCGTGGGCTTGTTATCAATATTTTTGTTTTCTTTTCTTGTGACTGAGCACACCGCGTCAGTGTTTCCACTTTCGCAAACGGTGCCTGTGACGGAATGTCCGTCCTGGATAATATGCAGCTTGATCTCGCCGAGAGCCATTGTCTTCTCTCCTTCCTTGACTACGCCGCAATTTTGCGTACCTCTTTCAGAGTTTTTCTTGATCTTCTCGCCGCCAATCATTCTGAGCGGCCCTCTTAATCCAGTAGTCAAAGGCAACACTTCATTACCCATGATTATTCTACATTTGCGATAGTCTACCTGCAGCAATGACATCCGACACAATATGTCATTTCCCAGAATAAAGTCAAAATCTGCAGGAGACGAGCGTGTACTCGGGTCCTCGGTGAAGTGGATCCGGTGTCTGATCGTTGTTGACCCAATCTTGAATGTGACTTCCGCAGATCCGATCATCGGAACTCTGTTGTTTCCGACACCTCTCACAGCCTTAGTGTCGCTCGACTGAAATTTCCAGATCCCTAGAAGCTTGGCGGTCGCTCGAGTGGCCATTGATACACTTGCTCCTGTGTCAATCAGTGCGAAACACGGTACGCGGCCAGCTTTAACGCTTACTACCGCTTCCATATACTGTCCCGGTTTGAGCGACGTTTTCTGTCCGGCTTGCTTCTTGTCTGAGTGTCGCAGCATGTAGCATTCCGATCTTCCTGCTTCAAACTGACTCGCAGTAATCTGATCATTGCGTTTCTTCAGCATCTCGACCTGCTCATTCAGCGCCTTGATTTTCTCGAGATACTCCAACTCGGTTGTCCCTGCGCTTGCCTGCTTCACTTGAGGCTGTTGTTGACGATGATTGTCCACCGGATTCATTCTGCTTCTTGCCTGGTTATTCCTAGCCCTCTTGAGACATTCTCTCACGAAATGCCCTTCCTTCTTGCAGTAGTGACATGTTCCTTTCTTCTTATAGTTACTGCTTCCTTGGCTACTGTTGAAGCGATTCTGATTGCTTCCGCCTTCCTGTGCATTTGAGGAACCATTATTCCAAGGTTTCCCTTGAACACTAGCTGCTATTGCTCTCAGCTCAGCCAACAATTCGCTTTCAGAAGTTGTTGGTGGCAACATAGCTTCAACATCGAGTGCTGCTTCCAGAGCCTCACGAGGTGTCTTCGGTTTGTGTAGCTTGACACCCATCTTCATATTATCCCGAAGACCGAACAAGAAATGCTCGAAAATGCTGTCTTTAGCAGTTTCCGTTGTTGTACTGTTGTGAATCTGTTTCACCAAGCGTGTGATAGCTCTGTAAAACTCTTCAACCGTCTCATCAGAACGCATCTTCCTTGAACGAAGTTGCTCACGGTAACGATCACCCATCGCCGGATGTGCGAACCTCTTCTTGAGTTCATCGACCAGTTCGTCGAATGTAGCATCGTCCTTGCTATCCAGGATTTCTTGAACTGTATCTCTCGCCTCCTCGCGAAGATACGCCAACAGAAATCTCACCTTATTTCCAGCTTTCGTTGCATCCTCCGTCAGATTGAATCTATCTTCAAAAGACCGGATGAAGGCGTTCAGATCCTCTCTGCTGGATCCACTATACGGCGTGACTTGTGCTGCGTCCGCCAATGAGATTGCCATAACACGTGGAAGTGTTTCAGTATTTGAGCCAAGCTCGGTTAAATTATTTTCAAAAACTCCCTTCTCGTTATCACTAGACACCACGTTAGTCTTGCGACCTTCGAATTCTGTGCCAGTGATAACAGGGCTTATCTTCACGTCTCCAACTCCAGAAGACCCGACAGGACCATGTTCCTGACCAGCTCCGATTACCAAAGGAGCTATGTTCAACGAGGACTCGTCTGTCAGAGTGCTCTCACGACTCTCATCCGATCCAATCGGTGAAGAACCGTCCAGCGCGAACTTCTTCGCATCTTTTCTCTTTTGTTTCTTCAGCTTCTTCTTGGCACTTTTGCTCAGCCTCGAAGCAAGCTCAGGTTCCGTCTGAACCGCCGCCGAACCACCAGTTGACGACTGCATCTTGTTGTGATTATCAAGGGAACACCCCTCCTCACCGACTCTCGGAGTCCCGTCGCTTTCGCTGACCACTGACGCTTCCTGCGCCTGTCCAACCAATGCTGCCTGCATTGTGTTCCTCGCTGATCCTGATCCATGTTGTATTGGTTGCCGATCAACTTCAGATTGTGCTGGACTCCCAGCCCACGTCACGACTTCTTCTGCGATGACGGAAATATCAATTTCCTGGTCCACATCGTAATAAACATCTGGCATCTCCACTTGACGACCGGGATTGCCACTGGTCCCACTGTTTGACCTTGGTGTCAACGCTCTCGGTTGCTCCCCACTGGTACAGTGATCCGGGTTCAATGCAGACCCATTTGCCGAAAGCACGTTAGAAACAGACATTGGATGAGGAAGGGACTTCTCAAGAGGTACTGCCGCGTCGGGTTTAACGCCTTCGCATACTACAGCCTCCTGAAGCTTCTTGAAACATTCAGCAAGAATCCCAAGCTGAGTGGTTACTTCCACCAGCTTCTCCTCCATGGCAACTGCTTTGCCCTCTGCCTCCTTGACTTGTTGTTGTGTCATGTTGTTTGCTCCTTCGAGATTTCTTATTCTCTCGTCCATAGAGTCCTCCAGATGTTCCTTGATCCACGTGAGATCAGATGCCACTGCTCTCTTGATTGCGGAGATGTGCTGTGGAGTGACCATTGACTGGTCCGTGACTCGACTGGCCGACGCCATAACTGCCCACGGAGGGCGGGTATCGTTGTGTCCACGATGGGACATCGTTGAAAGCTTCGATTGGTGTATCGAACTAAGAATTACCTGGAAAATAAGAATCGAATTAACTCCAGCAGCCCATGTGCTGCCGGAAAAGGAGCGGTTTGGCCGAAGCCTGGTATCCGGATAAAAATAATAATTCTTATCCAAAGGCAGCACGTTGGTATTTCTACCTTCGAAAACGCTGACCGAAAGGATTAAGAAACGAAGAGATGCGTGACAAGATCTAAACGAAACTAACCAAACGGACGCGCAACTTACGCTGATTTCCCTTATCGGGAATTCCAAAAACCTAACACTAACCTACACACCCACCTAGAGCTAAAAGTAAACGCGCGCTGTCTACAGAAAGAGGGTGGGAGGGAGGGGTAAACACAAAGAGAAACGGGTTATGGTCCCGAGCCAATAAACGAAAAGTAGTAAATACGGGTGGGAAGCGTGGGTGGGTCTTTAAAGTTAATCTAAAATGAAGAAAAACCTAATTCGCTGCTACCAGTAAGCGAACGTAAGACTTTTGTACTTAAACTACTAATTTATTGGACTAACTTTATGAATACAGAAAAGGGGTGAAAGGGGAAAAACAAGAGAAATCAGTCTCGGGTATAGACCCCGTAAGAACTGCCAAGATGAAGAGAATCAACGGTTTATATAGGGCGAAAAGAGGGCGGAGTTTACTAGTTAGACTTGGTGGCGCCTCGGGTGTCGAGCGGGAAGTCCGGGATAGTGGAGTGTCGTAACGGCGACCTCGGTGATGTCGACCAAAGGCAGGTCTAGGAGTTGTGGGAGAGACTGAGAGCGCAGCGAACAGTTTCGACCTGGAAAATATAAGATTGTGATGTTCGTAAAATGGGGAAACTAGATGGGGAACTGGTTACGGTAACTAGCAGGCCTAAGGTATACACCGAATACCTTACAATATTGGGAATTCTGGGCAAACTGAAGCATAAAAATGTTGTTCGACTACTGTACAGTTACCAGAAGGCTCATGAAGATCGTATCTGTCTTGGATTGATATTCGAGTGTATTCCATCGAATCTTCATCAATTTATGAAGGAAAACAATCGAAAAATCGATTCGCTAGAGATCAAATTGATCACATGGCAACTGTTTCGTGGTCAATCGCATCTTCAGAAGGCGGGAATCTGTCATAGAGACATCAAGCCACAGAATCTCCTGTATGACATTAAGACGGGTCTTCTCAAGATATCAGATTTCGGATCTTCGTCAATTCAGACTCCAAGAAGCACTCAGCAGAGTTATCACGTTACCAGATACTACAGACCGCCCGAGTTGCTCTTCGGATCGAAGAATTATGGATGCGAAGTCGGTGAGTATTGAAATTAGTGAAACGTTTTTATTTATTTTCCGTATTTTCAGACATTTGGTCATGCGGATGTGTGTTCGGAGAGCTCCTCAAAGGCGGAATCTTCCTGGCTGGAAAGTCTGCGACGAATCAAGCGGAGATCGTAATGGATGCGATCGGAATGCCAACGAGAGATGATTTGACTGCAATGAGAGTGAGCAATTCGAAATATAAGGAGATCATGGATTCGTATCGACCGGATCACTCGAAAGTGACAGCCAATTTCACGTATCTCTATCAGCAGACTCCACTGAATACGAGGGAGAGAAAGAGTTGTGTTTTCAATGAGGTACTTCTTTGAAACTTTTTGAATTTTTTGAAATTTGAATTTCCAGAAAGTTGGTCTAGAAGATATGAAAGCGGCGACCGAGTTGATCCGACAAATTCTAGTTTACAAGCCGGAGAACCGTCTCTCCGGATTGGAGCTTCTGAAGAACCCCTTCTTCTCTGAAATCTGGAATCCGAACTCGTGTCGTTTTAATGGCGAGAAGATTACTTGTCTGACGAGACGAGACTTGAGAGATGTTGAGAATGGAGATATTACGACTTCACTTGAATCGGGCGAATGAAAAGATCTGCACATTACAAGCAAATAAACTTCACACTCATTGAGTTTTTTTTTGTAAATTGAAGAACTTTTTATAGAGGATCAGACCCAAAATTCAGCTCGCGAAGGCTTGGTTTCAGCGCGAGGCAGTAGTTTCCAGAAGAACTCTGTCATCTACCTTATGCCCCTAATGCGAGCCCGCTTCGGCCATCCTTCTCACTCAGAGAATGGATTAGAGTTCTCATCAACTCCTCTGTCTAACACTTCATACCGCGCCGTCGGAGGTCTTGTTTCGCAGCAGCCGACACCTCACGGGTTCCGCCGGCCGCTATCTTTTGTGTGTGTTGACGCTCCGCCCACTTTTGGAAAGTTTTTGCCAGGGTTTATTCACTTTATCGCGATTTTTAGCGGATTTTGATCAGATTTTTCAGGTTTCAGCGATATATAAACAGTATTTATTGGGTAGAGAAATAGAATAGAAACAAAGAATAACATACAGCAATAAAAATTAACATTTTCAATCATCTTCGGCACTCGTTGTCTGTTGACCGATAGGCTTCAAGGCGAAAATTTTAACTGGGAAGATTTCCTTCGGGAATCCAGTCTGAATGGTTTTCTGAACCATTTCGAGTTGAGCACCAGCGAATGCTTCCATAAGTTCTGGTTCCGTTCTCGTCCAACTGTGATCTTCTGTGTCGAATAATCGTTTTTCGTTGTTTGTCACGTTGTCTTTTAACACGATGCATCCGCCTGGTTTCAGTCCTTTCTGAAAATCAGGAAAAAGTTTTTCTTCTCATTCTTATGGAAACTTACAACACATCGCTTGAAAAACGCGACAAGATCCTCATCAACCAGATGCCCGGACACCCACTGAATCCAAATGAGATCGTAGCGACCCTCGGGCGGCGCAAACGTCTGAATTCCCTCGATGAATTTCTCTCCAATCCGTGGATCTGCTCCGATGTATTGATCACTGCTGACGATGAGCTCCTCGACGAGATCTTCCATATCGACTTTTTTGAATAGAGGCATCAGGAGATGTTTGGTTACTCGACCGATTCCAGCGCCACAGTCGAGAGCGTAGTCGTATGAGGCGAAGAGATTCTGGAAAAAAAGATAAAATGATGAAGGATCATTACTATTCGGTTGCTTCTTCGGGGAATACTTTTTGACAAATCGGTAAAAATAATAGCTGTTTTTACAGATTCATGAATAGTTTGTTGTTTATTTTCGCAATATTCAACCGGGAAAACCGACAATTATTAGTTTTTTCTGTCTTCTAAATCTGGAAACTATTGGTTTTATCAATTTTATGTCTTAACAGAAAGCGCTGAACTGCATTATGACCAAATTTGCTCGAAAACGACGAGAATCACGATTCATATAATACTAATGTTGGCGGTATTCGCTTATAGAACTGTTATTAGCGAAGCACAGTTCTTACAACTGCGCTCTACCGAAATGCCGTTGAAAAATGTCTCTTTTTGTCAGAGTTTCTCAATTTCCCACACAATTTTCTTCGGTTTCGGTAGAGCGCGGTTGTAAGAAGCGTGTCGTGCTAATAACTTGCGAATCGATTTACGGGGTATATTTACGAGGTTATCAGTTTACAATGTCTCCAGTTTAACCACCCCCAGTGGTCAAATCTTTTTTCTTATTTTTACTCGTTTCGCATCAAACTTACGTAATAAGCATCATCTCAACCTGCCAATCAAGTATCTGCAACGGTTCATAAATTTCTCCTACTTTTTCTCCTACATTTCATCGAAAAGTGTCAAATCATTACCCCTCAATCTTCTTCCCTTCGTATTCGAAACTTGACTTTATCTCTCGAATTTCCAATATTCGAGAAGCCACCCAAAAATGGCGACAAAAAGAGAATTCGTCATGATGAGCAAACAAGAGGAATCTTTTGTGGAAAACAGATGTTATTGGAAATCAGAAAGAGAGAAATCTTTTGTTTTCACTTCTCCAGGAAAATGAGAAAAGTTTCGGGTTTAATCAAGGGAAAATTTTCATTTTTAATTACATTTTACAGCCCGATTTCTGACATTAATTCGAGGAAACTTTGTCCCCTTCGCTTCCAAATTTTCAGCAGAGACCTGGCACCATCAACATCATGCGTGACCTCATTACCACCTCAACCATCACAACGCCTACTAGTTTTCAGTCGAAAATATGCGAAATTTCAGACAAAAACAGGTGTGTGTCACGTCTGATTACCCATCGCATTTCACGGTGGAGATGCTTCGATTTTCGAACTTTTGGTGATGAAATGGAGATTAAAGTTTAAAGAAAAAAGGATCATTTTTGGGGTGAAATTGAGCGTCGTCATACCGGAAAAGAAGGAAACTTCCGTGAGGAAAAGGTTGAAGATGTTTAAAAATTGGACTATTTTATTCATCTTCGATTTAAGATTTTGTGGTTTTTTTTTCGGAAAACTTCCAAAAAACTACAAAAGGAAAGCGTGGGAAATGTGTGGGGGTTCAGAATCAGAATTCTGATTTTTCTGAAATTTTTGTGATTTTTGCTGAAAATTGTTTTTTTCAACCTCATTTTTCAAAACCTCACTTTTTTCTTCAAACTCTGAATGAATCGTTTCGAAATCGTGATATCCGGAGTGTGCAATTTCTCGAATCCACCGAGCATTCCGTTCACATCTTGACTCGCTCGACTCCAGTATTCCTCTGCTTTTTCGTATACATCGTTTCCGTCGTGGATTCGAGATGTCATCGTGGCCACGGGGGTACGGGTTGTTGCTCCTTGGATTCTGGAGAGTAGAAGACGTGAAAAGAAGAAGGAAATGATGGATCTGAAACAGAATAGTTATTAATTGGAAGGTTGGGAAAAGGAAAAAAATGATGAGCAAGAAAAAAGATCAAGGGGCGGGAAGGTCTCTTCAAAATTCAAATACTCAGAATCTCAGCAGAGCGTATTTGCATTCTAATGTCTCGAGGTTAGAGAAAATCTCGTGGAAGCGCATCGTCTGTGAAAACAGAGCGTTTTCACTTTAAAAGAAAACAAAGGAAGAGCCCAAGCTGAAAATCAGATGGCCGAAATGTGTATTATTAGCACGGCACGCTTCTTACAAACGCGTTATACCGAAACCGAAGAAAATACTGTGCGAAATCGAGAGACTCAAAGAAAACGATACATTTTTCAAGTTAGTTTCGGTGGAGCGCAGTTGTAAGAACTGCGCCGAGCTAATAGTATGAACCAACTTTCATAACCGCGCTCCATCGAAACTGTGAAAGAATTCGAGAAAGAAGCAAACAAATGCATTACGGTAGAGCGCGATTCTCATAAACGTACTCCATCGGAAGAAATAACGCTGCTTGGTGATCGAAACTTTAGCAATTGCGCTCTACCGGAACTTTATTAGACTCCCAGGTTCTCATGGAGCGCGTTTGCTACACCTTGGCATCGTCTGCAAACTTGCTTTATCGGAACTCGATAAGACTCTGCAGGTCGTCCACTGAAGTGCATTTGCTACTCTCAAGTTATACTTTTCCAAAGTTCACGAAACGCCCACCCAGGCAGGGTGACCCAGCGTACTTTTGGCCTTCAAACTCATCGAATTTCACAACCTTCACCAAGCATCATCAGACAGAAAAAAACACCCGGAGAAACTCATAAAACCCTCTATTCTTCGAGACTAATTTCAAGCACACACTCTCAGTCTCTTTCACCTGAAAACCATAAAAACCTTCTCTCTTCTTCTTTTTTCAACCCCGTCCATCTCTCCTTTTGTGTCAACTGATAACACATCTGATAGCACCATCAGTTTTTTCATTTCCTGCATGCACACAGTCTCTTACTGACTTTTTGGCGCATCGACACTTTTAAAATTGGTGCTCCGCGAGCAGAAGAGAAGAGCTTCTTGATTCTTCCATTTGTGACGTCACCTCACACTTTTTGTCATTTTTGATTATCCTCATCTTTCTCGAAGGGCACAGAGGTCAACGGGTTCTCCGCCCTAAAGTGTATATTTTCGTAGTGTATGTCTTGTGACTTCTCTCCTTCATATTCGTCATTAAGGGGCCGTTGAGCCAAATCCCCGTAGGCTCCGCCCATTCATTTTCGTAAAGTAGGCGTGGCGTCGGAGCTCCTGGCGACGACGTGAAGCTCATTCTAGCCGTCAGTAAGCCCCACCGACGCCACCCATCGTCAAGTCGAAGAAACCTGCGCCACTCGTGTATGATTCAACTTCTTTTCCAAAGTTTCGAAATAATTTCTTCTTGTTTCTTACAGTAAGCCACCCAACAGCTCATTATGAAACTTCTGATCTTGCTCTCCTGTGTCGTCGCAGCCGTTGTTTTCGGTAAGTTTTGTTTTTCTCTGCAGATTTTGGCTGGAACTTCCGCTTGCGTAGTGTCATACTATTTCGTAGAACCGTCCTAATGAGTTGTTCAAAAGTTGAAACATCACAGAATTAGTATTCTGTAGGTCTCTTCTCCTGAATAGTCGAAGAACATTCTAGAAAAGCGCAACAAAAAGTCTAGCCGTAAACGTTTTTTCCCTTTCTCCATCATCACACCTCCAACGAAGCGCAAAGATCTAAACTAGCCGATTGCGTGTGTGTGAAGCACTCTATGATCACTTAAACTCGACATCCCACACCTCTCTCTTTTTAGGTCCCATCATTGAGCACTCTCACGCAGGGAGGGAGGAGGGGCAGTAGTGCCTGACTAATGGGATTAGAATTTTTAGACCGGAAATAAAATTGGGATGAAAGAGCATCGATCTCTTTACTTTTTCCTGACTAGGTGATCAGATCGTTGATGTCACGAAGAGAACGGGACTAGAAACTTCTAGAAACATTCTGAGAAGCCGTCCAGCCACTTCAGAATTCGATTAGGTCTATCAGACCTACTTGAGGTCAAAAGGGTAAATCCTCAAAAACGAAGCAGACATGAAAAACATCGGGGAGCGTTCTTTGTTGGATTATAGGAGAATGAGGTCACTTGAACTGTTAATCTCATTGTTTTTCCCTTTTCAGCAGCCCCATCGGCTCCAGGACTCGAGGAGAAACTTCGGGCTCTTCAAGAGCAACTCTACAACATTGAGAAGGAAAATGGAGTTGAGACAAAGCAACAATCGGCTGACACCTTCCTCGGATTCGCTCCACAGAAGAGAATGGTCGCCTGGCAGCCAATGAAGCGGTCAATGGTCAACGAGGACTCCAGAGCTCCACGTAAGTTCGCTTTATAGCACAGAGACTGTCTGATTGGCATTATCGCTCTATCAGACTTGTAGCAAAAGTTGCTTCCAACTAACAAAAATATGTTTATTTTTGTTTTGAAGTTTTTGTTGTTGATTTTGTTGACTTGATTCGATTATTTTCTCTAAACCCGGTACTTTCCTTGCGTCATTCTCTCTTATCTCTCTCCAAAAAGTGTGTTTGAACATTCAGTCGTCATTGAAATAGACGATGAGAAATCATGAGAGAATCGAGAAAACCGAGAAAATTTTATGAGAAAATGATTACAAGTCACTCGATCGACTCGAGGAATGAGAACAATTTCAGCAATTAACGGGTCATACAAAACCACGTGTCATTTTCAGTTCTCCATGCCATCGAGGCTCGTCTCGCTGAGGTTCTCCGCGCTGGTGAGCGTCTTGGAGTCAATCCGGAGGAGGTTTTGGCCGATCTTCGTGGTCGTAACCAATTCTAATCAATCGATAAAATCGATTTCTCGGCTCGTTCTTCTTGGCTTCAATTCAACTTTAAATGAATTTTTGACTTAAAAATGGTTTCTCTCGACGAAAGACAATTTGCTCGCTTTTTCTCTACTTCCCCTCCTCCTATCAGTTCGCATTTTTATTTGAATATTTATTTTCTTTTTCTTACTATTTTTTGACGAAGACGGATGTGATTTTGATTGATGTTAATGGATTACTTATTTGCAACTGAATAAATTCAGTATGTTGGCAGAATTTTTGGGAAAAATTAACAGAATCTTGTAGAGACTTACTCAGACTTAACCTTTAGAATGTCAAATATTCAAAGAATTAGCAAAAAACCCGGAATTCAGAGACCGTACCGAACGGGGAGAAACGAGCGAGTGAGAGAAACAAAAGCGGGAGAAACGAAACCGGGAGAAACGAAACGGGGAGAATCGAAACTGGGAGAAATGGCGGCGCGGCGATTTTCGGGCAGTATATGTGCAAAAACTGTGCGCAATGTTTAAGAATATTAATTTATAAGTTAAATTCACACATTTTATGTGATACAAACGTTCTAACAAAGACAGTGGCATTTACCACTTTCAACTCATATTTTTTTGATGACCCCTTTTTTGTCAATTTTCGTCTGACAACATTTAGGAACGTTACTTATACCTTTATGCACAATTTCATAACATTTACAGAACGAAAAACGCCGCACCGCCGTTTCTCCCGGTTTCGTTTCTCCCGCTTTCGTTTCTCTCACTCGCTCGTTTCTCCCCGTTCGGTACGGTCTCGGAATTCAGGGCGAAAAAAATTGAAAAATTGAAAAAATAAAAAATTTTCGAGATGGCCGAGAATCCGACTGCATGACGGCCACGGCCCTCGACGGCGGGAGTTTAAATTTGAATTTTTAAGAATAAAATAATTTAATTTTGTAATTTCCAGTGGAAAATACTCGTTTTCTGAAATTTTAAGACAGTTTTCAGATCATTTTTATTTGATTAAACATGAATTATATTATCAGCGAGTGGTTACATAATTTAAACAGGATAAAATCAGCAAATCGGGGTTAGAGTACAGTATGAAATCAGCGGAAAAGCACAATTAATTGGAGAACAATAGTTGAAAATACGACAAGCTTGGAGACAAATAATATGCGAAACATGAAGAACGAATTTGTAGAAAAATAGCAAAACAGTAAAGCAAAAAATCTACTCGATTGGGGTTTGAAAAATGGAAAATTGAACGGCTTGTGCGGAAGAAAAATAGTGAAAATTGAGAAGAAAAGTGTTTTGAAAAATCCCTGCTCGAATGAGTACACTATCCGGAAAAAGGAAAAGCGTAAAAATTCGCGAAAACCGGTACAAAAAATGGGGATCGGTGGTAGGTGGGGGTGTAGAAGGAAAATGCAATATAATAAGCATTTTCTGAAGGAAAAAATGACAAAATTGGTTAAAGAATTCGAAAATACAATGACTATTATGCAAGAAAAAACATACAACAGCAACAGGAAAAAAGAAGAAAAAGAAGCATTTGAATTTTCGAAAATATGAAAAATTGGAAAAAGAAATGGAAGCAAGATTACAAATTACGCAACAATTTTTGTGACTTTTGTGGGAATTTTTTGATTTTTTTTTTGGATTATTATATGAATTTGGTTTTTTGAATGAAATGAGAAAAAGTGAGTTGAGAATTGCGGTATATCAACAATTAAAAAAGAGAAAAAAAACATGCGAATCACTACATTTGGGGGGAGGAAAGCTCGCTCTATCGCACTATTAGCAACAGAGCGCACTTTCAGCAGTACAATCGAAAAACTACTAGTGAAGATGTTATTCTTGGAGTGAAAAAAAGAGAAGCAAAAAAGAGAATATAAAATATGAACAAAGCGATTTAGGTTGATTTTCAGATTCAGTCGAGTGGTTTTCTCCATCCCTTCTTCGAAAGGCACATTGCATTGTAATTGCAAGCGGCACGAGTGTAATGGAACATTGATGCTTGGAAACGGGCCATGGCGACCATCATGACGACGTGGATCTGGAAGAAAATGAGATGAAAATTGACAAATTGTGAGGGGTGTGGGCGCATTTACAGAAAATGTTCTAAAAGCGCTCCATCGAGACCGTACAAATCGGGAAGAAACGGATCGGAAAGAACGAAAACCGTGCGGCAAAGTTGCGAAAAGCGCGCGCATTACAAATACAGTATTTTCAGGCTGAAGGGAGTAGCAACGCCTCTCAAAACCTCTGAAAAGACTGTATTTGCAACCTGCGCGTGCGCTTTTCGCAACTTTGCCGCACGGTTTTCGTTCTTCCCGATTTGTACGATCTCGCTCCATCTGAATACAGCATTCTTACCTTTTCAGAATCCTTGAATCCCGGAAGAGCTCTAGTGAATTCAGTGGTCAATTTGTGTGGATAACAGGCGGCCAACTTGATGAACGTCTTGGTTCCCTTATCCAAAACACGATTGATCTTCGAGTAATCGTAATCATCTACACGAACTCCATAGAGTCCTTGACTGTAATTCCAGATAGCCTCACGGAAAGCGGCAGTGTCAATCTCATTCTGATCAGCTGGGGATCCTTCTCCAGACGAGTTGGAAGCAGACGACATGTTTCCAGTGAGAGTTCTGATATGATCAAACATGCGATCAAGACGAGAAGTCATCGTATCAGTGTACTCATTCATTGTATTGTAAACATGATCCCATCCGAACTCCTCAACCCTGAAAGGTGCGATGTCCTTTTCCGGGCGCTTTCTGAAGTCGATGTATCCAAAAGTGCGATCATGAGAGTAGATTGGATAGTCGCATGGTGGCTCTTTCTCCAGAATATCCTCCCCATTCTCATCAATATTTCCAACAAGAAGCACTGGCGAGTAGCTCTTTCGATGGGAACTGTAAGTGGCTGCTGGTGCATTGATCAGTGATTCAATCGTCTCTGTAGTCATTGCACACAACTTTGCAGTTGGTCTCTTCATTCCCTTCTCCGTCTTCTTCAGCTCACTGATCATATATTCCACATTCGTCTGCTCACGGTCTGCAACTTTTCGGAAGAACTCGGACATTCTCGCCTCCCAATAATCCAAATCATCGATATTCAGAAAGTCAATTTCATCTTGAGTCAATCCAACACGACGTTCCAATCCGATGGAGCAGACGACTGTGCACATTGCGTGAGTCATTGACATTATTCCGACGGCGTGGTGAAGAGAGCAAATCGAGAAGAACGAAGGCCCGGCGTTTGGTGAGCCACGTCCGATGAGCACCTGGAATTAAGAGTTTTGAGTTTTTGTTGTTACGCGATAGCTGTTTCGAACTTTCAAGATCTGGAGAGTTCTAATTAGGCTACGATCTAATTAGCCTTTGGTGACAAAAGGCCTGCGGCGCTAGAATCGGCGCAAAAATAATTGAAACAACTATCTTTAAAGGCGCATATCTCGAAAATAGGCGAAGCAAACAAAAAACAAAAAATTACAAAATTGTAGATCAAAACGAAAGCTCCATTTTTGCAGTTGACGGTTTTTCTCTAGCTCCGCCCACTTTTGAGATAAGCGCATTTGATTAGGTTCTTAATTAGGTTCTAATTAGGCTCTGAGCTCGTAATAATTTCAGCAGTTTTTCCAGTTTTCTGAAAATCGGTTCTTCTTCCCTCAACTCACCGCCAAATTTTTCCAATGAATAACCCATGGCCGATGGCAAATCATTCGATTCAAATAATCCAATTTTCGATATTTCATGTGTGCCCAATCGACGCCAAGAATCCACATCGGATTACCGCCCTTCTCCAAAAATTTCCGACGGTGATGATCCATAAGTGAGAGACATCTGTGACGAGAAGCGGCCATGAGTGCGAGATAATGACGAGCCGCTGCTGGAATGTCACTGATATCGACGAACATATGACCATAGCTGCCGGTCATGTGTTTGTGAAGAGCTGGATGTTTACACGTGAATCGGAATAGACTGGAATTAAATATATAATTTAAAACGTTTGAACAGTTGTCTGAAATCTTACCGATCGACTTCTGGAATTGGGTCGAAATTCAACCAATCCATTGTCGTCTTTCGTCTCCGATTTGTGTTGCTCATTTTGATAATCTTATAAAAAAGGCGAGTTGAATAAATACTATTTGATCGCGACCCGTTTCTGAAAAAATTGAAATTTTTTGAGATTAATGTGAAAAAAGTGGAAAAGTAGAAGACGATGAAGAATAAAAGACAGAAAATAAGTCATTTTAAAATGGAGAAAATCGAGAATGGTATTACTTTGACTGCCGATCAGAAACCGCTTAATAGGAGGTGAATATCGGAGAGAAATATAAAATTGGAGGGAAAAAAAGTATCTTTGAGGAAAATCTCCTTCTACAATTCGATCAGATTAACGTGTCGGAGGTTGTCATCACAGAAAAGGAGAAAAGGGAAATGTCTGATGAAGAAGATCAAGCGAACCGATCTATAGGCAAACCACCAGAATGGCGGGGCGCCGAATCGAAGAGAAAGAGAAGGGCGAAAAAGAAGAAGATGATGAAAAGGGAGAGAAAATGATTGATGTGAAAATGGAAAATCAGTTGTAAGTAGTGTCTGAGAATTCGAATGCATAAACGAAAGAAAAGAGAGAGAAAATTAGTTAAATTTAATTAAATTTGAAGGAAAAAGTGAAAAGGAGTACGGTAGTTCTTGGAGTGTGCAATGTTTGCGTGGCGGTGTTTGCACAATGTTGAAAAAAATCATTTTCCAGAAATTCTTGTGTAAAAAACATAAAAAAACGTAACAATTTCGAAAAGAAAACATATTTTCCACTCGTTTGAATCTGAAAGTTTACAAATATTTCGTTATTGAAGAAATGTTTCAAAAACTGACGAAATTCGAAATTAAATTCAAGCTTCTTTCACACTATCCAAAAGATATCATTTTTTGAACTGTACTAAAAACGACCCTGAGAAAAGCCTGTGTATGTGTAAAATCTCAATTCACGATAAAATCAAGATAAATCAACAAAATTGTGGTGACCTTGTTCGGCAGCGCTTTGAATTTTTTGAATGATATTCCGCAGTGGAAAGCCAGTTTTCATGGCGCTTTTGAATCAAATCTTTCTGAAAAAACTTGAGCGTACGATCAAGATCTTTGTATTATAAATATATTTCCCCTTCTCACCAACAAAGATCAGATGAGCTCCATATGTTTTGTAAACTGGGGAATGGGAAAAGGGAATGAATGAAAAGGAGCGGGGCCGCCTAAGAAAACAAAAGGCGAATGTCTTCTGTCTCCACCCCTTCGAATCGCTGAGCATACACACACAGAATAAACGACTTGCCATAAATCAGTGTCCATCCTCTCCACATCAATGATGTGTCTGTCCGGAGAACGTTCCATCTTCTTCTTCTGCTTCTTCCATGTTCAAAAATCCCCCCGGTGTTGCTATTTTTCTTATTTTCAACCGCAAACACTCCTCTTGTTTTTTCAAGCTTCTTCTCCCCTCCTCTCACCCATTTTTCACATAAAACCGCAGCGCCTCACTATCACAACTAGCCATCTTTCGGCAAACGGGGCGTTTGAGCAAACGACAAGACAAATTGTTGCGATTTTTAGAAGATTCTAGAAGAAGTAGCGCTACGAATCGGAAAAAGAAGAAAAGAAGTTAAGAATAACCCCAGAAATCATAAGATATTCTTCCTCTTCCTGCACTCTTTCCATTCCCCACCATCAATATTGATGGACGGGTGCAAAGTGAACGATTCGTTCTCTTCGAAGGGAGGGGTTCAGCTGTTGTTGCTTCTGTTGGTCAAACATCGTCAGAATTGACACTCTCTGATCAGAGTGTAAAGGAGAATAGGGAGAGAAGGAGAAGATGTTTTTTTTGGTTGAGAGAGGGAGTGTGTAAGAAACATTATACTGTATAGTTTTGAGATGGGAAAGTGAGATAGACGGTGGTGGGAATAGGCTGAAAACAACTTTAATTGGGATTGATGGTGTTGACCGGAGGTACGGTAGGGCAGGAGGATCGATTTACGCGGAGGTCGTAAATCAAAGTGAAGTTCCCGAGAATAGGAACTTCGTTCAGGAAACATGTGCTGGTTTGGTGAGTCTTGACACAAAAGTTGTTGGCAAGACTTTCGCGGCGAGACCCAAAAGATCGTGGTCATAGAATTCCTACATTTCCAGCGGAGTCTCACTTAGGCATAATAGGTTTCTGGTCACTTCCGACGACGAGCTGAGGGAATTCTTGAGGGGTCTCACCACGAAAACCCTAGAATACCGTACCTTCAGGATTTTCGTGGTTCTTTCGCGGCAAGACCCTTCTCGATGCTCATTTGATCACAACCGACTGCTTTCAAAAGGCGAAAATTCGCAAAGGCTCACCCTGGTGTTAAACTCTTTTTTTAGCATGAGGTCTCCCTGAACAGTGAAAGCTTCGTTGAGGGAGATGGTTCAGTTCAAATTGATCTGTAACGGTCTACCAGGGAAAGACTCAAAATATGAGAGTTTTTCTACAGTATACTCACCTGACAGTTGAAAAAGAATCTATTACTATTTAAAGATCACGCGTTCTCGTCCGCCTGCTCCTTCTCGTTTTTCAAACCTTTTTCTTGTTGGTAAACAAACTCCAACAATGAGAAAAACTGAAGTGATCTCTGCATTTGACAAGTCCGAGGAAGCGTATTTTGCACCTATACAAGGGAGGAGCAGAAATAAATAAAAATAAAAAATTTGCAGACAGTGAGTCTCTCTCCCCTGCACATCTTATCAAACATAACTTATCTATCATCAACAAAATTTTTTTGGGGAGGGAAGAAAGTTCCAGTCGATTTATGACCAGCACCGCCAGTCTCTCGATGGTTGGAAATGAATAAACAAAGAGAGATCATGCTCTTGCGGTTTTTGGATGCTCTAACAGGGGAGAGTGAGAGATAGACTGTCTGATAGAGAGTTGAGAGAAAACGAGTGAGAAATAGTGTGCGAGGGGGAGAGATATAGAGAACGAACACTCCTGAATGCTTTGCTTACAGAGCGAAAAGAAAGCTGTAGGCTTGCCCCAATTCGCAAATAAACAACCGTCTTCCCAATGATTTCCGTTACTTTTATTCTGTCTGTGTAGACAGCAAAAAAGTGGGCGGAGCCTATTAGGGGTACTGTAGCTATTATGCGTCAAATTCAATAGAAGGCAATTTCAATAATGAACAAAAGAAACACAAAAATTGGAAAACCAAACTAGAAAATTGCGAGAAAACCGAGAGAGAGAAAAGTGTACCCAGTGAGTGCACTCAGAAGTCAAAGTCAGTGTAAAGTTTTCGGTAGGTCAAATTTTTATCATCGAGACAAGCGTGCTCTACTGGCACTAGAAATAAGTAGGGGATTCTGGTAGAGCAAAAGAACGCGTTCCCATTATTTGCCCTCCCGATAGTCAATATTTTCAAGATATCCAGTTACCATTTTTGGATAGAATTTCATCTCCTGTGTGAAAAATGGAGAATGGAGAGGATTTCGGTGTTTGGCTTGGTTTGGAGAGCGAAGATTCATAATTCTTACGGAAAATCTAAAAGCAAAAAAAGATATTCGTATCGCGGGGTCGAACTCTCGTCGCGTGCCTCCCGGGCAAAAGCATAAACCTCTACACCAAATCACCGCACAATTGATGACCGGATCAAGGCGATGATAATCCTGCTGCGTTCCGGTGACTGTGACCACTATTCCAAATCCAATAAAACACACACAAATGAATGGAAAAAGATCTTTCAATCTTTGGACATACTTGTCTCCACTCAACTGTGTTCCGACATTCAAAAACATGTCTTCTTCTTCTTCCTCTCATCCTAGTCCCACTCCTCTCCAATTTCTATTGCGTGTGTTGATGGATGGATCGAATTGAAATGACCTGCAACACAGAAAAAAAAGTGAAATTAGAGAGGGAGAGAGGAGGAGAAAACAGGTATTTTAAGAGGAGAAGGACAAAAGTTCAGACGAGCAATTAACGATACAGTTGACAAATTGTCATGTTTCAAAGTGGAGAAGAGTTATTAAAGAAAGTTTTTGGGATGTAACATTGGAAAATGGCACGTTTTTGTTCGATTCTCTAGTTTAGATGAATGGAGAGACGAGTGAGAAAGAGCAGCGGGGTGTGAGGGGGTCCGTGGTCGAAACAATGATAAATCGGACAAACGGAGAGCAGGACCGAGAGAAGGATGAAGGGAGGAGAAGGAGAAGAAGTAGTTCAAAGATGAGATGGAACAAAGGGCAGTTACGAACACTACGATAGATCGGAAGGAGAAAGTATTGATCTACTTGTTAGAAGAAAAGAAAGGAAAAAAGATGAACGGAGGGTGGGGTCGAACCAGGGAGTGGTGGGTTGAGGGGCAAAAGCGTAACCGGTTGCGCTATGTGTACGCTTAACAAAACGTTGGTGAGAGGTGGAAACAAATATGCCCCCGGTGGACGGAAGACTAGAATGTTGTTTCGAAGAATCAGTTTTTTCAATTAGAAATTCCATTTCGTTTCGCATTCTAATTAGAATTCCTAGACCTTTTCAATCACTTTTTCTTTAGAATACTTGTATAGTTCCGAGGTGTCTAGACTTATTAATAGAACTGTCAAATGACAATAGTCCAGTTATTTTCAGTCAAAAACTGAAGAACAGGAAAACTCTCGTCAGGGAAAGGAATCGAACCCGGATACCCCGGACGCAAAAACAGAGTCACTACCACCTGCGCCACGCGGTAACTATGAGCTAGAGATCATAAGCTAGAGAGAACCTTTTTGAAACCAAAACACATTATTAAGAGCTACCGTACCCCAATTCACGGTCTCGGTGCGTCATAATTCTGATTGGCAGACGGGTTGTTGTTCTCCAAACTTCTCTCTTTATCTTGTTTATTTGCAATTTTTAAGTCATAATACATACACTCTTGATTTAGAATTCTTGATTAGACGGTACGAAGAACGCGCTCTATCGACAATGGAGGCGCAGACAGCGAGACGCTCTCGTCGTCTGCTTCTCGCCAGTGCGGTAGAGCGCGACTCAGTGAAAACTGAGAAATAATTGAGTGAGTTTTATATGAGATTCCGCTGGTTCCAACACAAATATTTGACTATTCTTCCCATTTTTGGAAAGTTTTCTGGCAAAAAAATGTTTGTGAAGTTGAGACAAAGTCCAAACAAAATGGAGAAAAAAGGGAATTGAGAGAAGAAGAAGAAGAACGAAGACAAAGTTTTTTGGCGGAGAGAGTTCGGAAAAGATGCAAATCAGCAAATCATTATGGGAGGAGAGATGATGATAAGAATCGTCTCGAAACGTATAGTGAGAAAGAGAGAGAGAGAAAAAAGAAAAGAGATAAGCATTGAGAAATAGGTTGTGAAATTGTACAGAGAACAGATTAGTCGATGGTGAGTAGGATCGTGGAGAAAGAAAAAATAAAAAAGAGAACTCCATGGAGTGGGGGTCGAACTCGGGTTGCGTGAGTGACTGGCAAAAGCGTAGCCTTCTGCGCTACTCGACCGCATTTCAAAGCACAAGTAGAGGCGGTGAGAAACCGGGGGCTTCTACAATATTCTCGGGCGTCAAATTAGTGAATCTTCCTCAATACAAGAGACAAGATCACCTATAATTAGATGTAAATATATTAATTCTGTTCTACAATAATCATTTCATTTAGATTTAGAACCGATGTTTTATTTCAGCTGCCTCTATTTATTTTCCCATTTTTGTGCGATATCGAAAACAACGGTGACGTGGCAAGCTACGGTAACGACACTGCCTTGTTCGAAATGGCTGGCCTATTTTGTCTGGTGATGACTCACGAAAATTGATAAATGAAAAATGACAAAATGAGAAATGCAAGGTTGGGCGTCGGCGGACACCGAACCAGCGACCCGAGGAACAAAAAGGAAGCGCACACCCGACTGAGCCAAGCGAACACATCTGATTATGAGGTGTAGGTGCCTACATGACCCTGCTGTTTTTTGGACTTTTAAACCTACCCGATAAGTCGTAAAAGAGGGGATTGACTAGATTTCGAAGTAACTTTTTTCACTCAAAAGTCACCACAAATCACCCAAATCCAAATATAGAACAAGTCAGTTAATCCCCATTCTCAACTAACGTCAAAACCAATTCTCATAAAATTTTGCATTCTAAATGGGATATTTGGACTACAAAAACTATAGAGAGCAGAGGGAAAAGAAAAGGGAAAAAGTGATGAAATAAACATTCGGCTTCTCTATTGTTGTGACAAAAGTCCATTGTTGGCCAGAGTTTTTCAGAATAGATTATTATATTAAGTGATTACTGTACTTTTGGAAAAAGAAGAAATGCACTTCGAATCGAATTAGAAGGGGAAGTACGCTCTAATGAGAATCTTTGTTGAGTGGAAAAAAGTCCAAATTTGGGACTCGGGCGGGACACGAATTAGCGGCTAATTTGAGATTTCTTCTGAGAATCGTAGCTTGGTTGCACTTGCAAAGAAAAAGTCCACATTTCGGATTCAGAAATTGAATTTAAAATTTGGACGAAAAATCAAATTTTCCAAATTTTTGCAACATGGTGCATCGGAAAGCAACTTTCTTGGAATCAGTGTTTTTGGCGCCAAATTTGAAAATCTTAGTTTTGAAAATAGATTTCGGGTTTTCGAGTTTTTGCAACATGGTGCATACACTTAAATCGTTCGTTTTCATAGTTTCTGGGCCCGAAACATTCAGCCACAAAACTGTGAAATTTGAATTCAGCGGGTTGGAGAACCCCTTTTCGCTAGAATTTCAAAATTATTTTCGAAATTAAAGCCCCTCTAAACACTTCCGATGCACCGATGTTTCAGGCGGAAACCCTACACGCACAAAATAGAAAAACAACACGTTCTGAAACTTTGATCTATTTCGTCAGTTATCTAAATTCGGATATTTCGCAGAATTTCCCTCCGGAAATCCGCAATTTCCGTCTCATTCAGCCCTCAATATATTCATTTCCTTTTGCACTTTTTGATATTGAATTCAATTGAAATGAAGTATATTTCAATAACTCTTTTCTCTCTCTCCCTTAGGGCCAATTTCATCTGTTTGTCCTCCTCTTCTATACAAAATGTTGAACGATTTGAGTGTTCGATGATCAATTTTCGAGATTTTGAATGTAATGCACCCGAATTTCAAAGCTGAATAAACATCGGGATCAATCTTTCCTCGTTTTTTGGTATGGGCAGAAAAAGAAAAAAGAAAAAAAAGATTTGGGAGGCACCAAAAATCGAACTAGCACCTAGTGGAACAAAAACGAAGAACTGTACCGGCTGCGCTATTCGTGCACGATTGTAATGAAGGTGGCAGGGGGTAGATAACCGGGAGCAAGTGGAGGTAAAGCTCGCCGCGTAAGAAAGGGAAAATGAAGATAAACACAATGAGTTTTGAGACACAAATACGGAAAATATCATATTTTTATAGTTTTTTAAATGAACTACGTGGCAAAAACACGAGGTTTTCGAAATCTAGAACAATCTCTTATCAGTATCGTTCCATTTTTGGCCGAGAAAAACGAGAAGAAGAGGATTAATTTTTTGGTTTAGAATAGAGACGAGACTCTTATCAAATCAAAAATTTCGCCAAGAGAAGAGTTGTTTCGTCTTCTTCTAGCAAATTCAATTTTCCTTCTTTAGGCTCCGCCCCCTTAGACAGCATAACCCATAATTTCAGAGCGAACATGTTATTTCCAGAGATTATTGGAAAACAAGAGAGACAAAAAGTTTTTTTTTTGCAAAAAAAGAGAAAAAGTTGCCCCCGGGGTCGCTGAGAAAAGAAAAAACGCTATCCGAGGGAGAGAGAGCGAGAGAGTGTGTGAAAATGAGAGAGCGATGAGAGAAAAAGAGACATGTAATGTTAGGAAGTGTCCACTAGAAGAGAGACTTTCTTCTTCTTATTCTGAAAGTGGCATTTTCTGTGAAGAAGAAGAACAAGAAAGAGAAAGTCCTCAAAAGGAGGCGGGGCTTAGATGGGGGCGGAGCTTAGAAGGATGGGGAGACGCAGAGAAATTGATCTACGATTTGAATAGTGAGAGAATTAGAGAAAAAGATCAAGTATTTTCTTCGAAAAAAACAGAGATCTTCTTGAATTTGGACTCATCGAAATGTGATTATGCGCACGACGCATTGATACACTTGAATGAACTAAAAAGTGTTTTTTTTCTGAAAAAAAAGAAACGGATTAGAGGAGAAACGGAAGTGTAGAAAAAACGAGAAGCGGAAGTCTGAAAATGGGACTGAAATTGAGTCATTTGTTGGAAGTTTGGGGGGTTTTTTTGGGAAAATGCGGAGAAGAGAAGGCGTGGCTGAGTTTTTGAGGAGAGGAGAAAGTTAGGCCACCAAAGCGTTTTTTATTCAGTATTAACACGGCAGACATCTCACAACCGCGCTCTACCGAAACCGAAGGAAATTGTGTGCGAAATTGAGAGACGCAGAGAAAAAGAGACATTTTTCAAGGAAGTGTCGGTGTAGCGCACTTGTAGGAACTGTGCCGACCTAATAAAAACAGCAGTTTTCGATGAAATGAGTGTGTGGCCTAGTTTTCGCAAAAGTGAGGCCACCAAGCCGACCAAATGACTTGGCCTAGTTTCAATCAAATTTGAAAAGTTAGGCCATGAATTGAAAATTGAAAAAGTTCAATCAGCATTCATTTGAAATTGAAATTTTTGCAGCATGGCCAAAATTCATAACACTAGAAAAGTGAGGCCACCAAAATATGCGGAGACGAATTTGCGCTTGTGGCCTAGTTTTCCCTTGTTAGGCCATATGGAAATTGATCTGGCGGGAATTCAAATTAGAATGACCAAAACTTCGCAAAAAGTTAGTCCACCACGACGAAATTCTAGGCCGCCTCTAAAAAATCGAAGATTGCGGAGAATTCAAGAATTATTTTCTGTCTATTTATAGAAAAAATGACACATTCACAATGAAGTTACTCCTTCTTCTTCTCCTCCCTTATTCTGAACAAGAAGAGAGAAAAATGAGAAAATTGCATGGCTCATCGAGCAGAGAAAAGGGAAAAAATGGCTGAGCAAAGAGCAGAACATTGGATGTCAAAATGAAGAGAGGGAGAGAGAGAGGACTCATTTCTATCCAATTTCAGTTTCATTTTTTATTCAGAGAGGGATGAAAAGAGGGAAAGGGTCAATTAACATTCGGAAATTTAATTGGAAATTAATTTTTCAATGTTTAAATTAACTGAGTCACTTTGATGCATTGCTAATTGGTGAACTTGAAAACAGAGTGCATTGGAAGTTCGGCCACGGGTGCAAAACGCGCTCCATTGAACCTCAGTTGTTATCATTGGAGCGCGGTTGTCACAATCTATTTGAAATTCCTGATTTGTGATGAGAGACTAGTCAGATTTCTAGACCACCATGGCCGAACTTTTTTCCTATTGTTTTTCTAGGCCGGTTGTACAAGGTCACTTCAAGACGGGTCCTCTTCTTTTCGATTATTGAAAATTCGGGGAAGAAAAAAGGATTTTCGGATTTTTCTTTTCTTTTCCGGATTTTGGGTCTTTCTCAGATTTTTGAAAATCTTGGAAGAAACAAAAGATTCTGGAAAAGTTCAAATAAATGAAACGAGTTTTTCGCTCTTTTTTCTTCCCCGGATTTTCAGTCTAACTCGAATTTCGGGTCTTCCCCGGATTTTGGGAAAAATTCGAGAAAGAAAAAGAGATTCAGAACTAAAAGTTGTGGATTCTGATTTAGATGGATCGTTCAACATAGAATACAGTGAAAAATCTCTTTTTCATTCTTTTTTTTCTTCTCCGGATTTCAGAAAATTTGGGATTTCTGGACTTTGAATCCTAAAATCCAGGATTCTTCATTTTTGTCTTCTAATCCTAAAAATGTTCTAACCGTAATCCTCTGGCACTTCTTAAAAGGAAATCAAGATTAGCACTAACTACAGTAACCCAAAACTTTTTTCACTACAGTAACCCCAAAGCGATTCTTAATGCCCTCAACTACACCCTCTTTTCTTATCGGTTTCTCTCGAACTTTGTTCTTTTTCCCCCCCTTCTAAACATGTAATTTCGATCGAAATCATCTCTAATTTATGTTACGTGATTTCCCGTTTGAAACCGCCCATCTCTTCTTCTTCTTTTTCGTCAAAAAGTGTTCACAAAAACGTTTTTTTTCTTTTCTAATGAAATGATTGATGAGGCGTCGGAACGCCTTTTGTCACTGAGATTTTTGATCTTTTTTTTTGGAGGGCATGGCCTAAGAACCGACTCGGCAGCCTTATGAGAGATGACTGTGACAGAACACTTATTGCATCAGAAATCAAAAAAGAAGAAACCAAAAAGTTAAGAGAGGATTAGAATATGAAACTGAAAATCCAGTGTTTCTTCTAATCCTGATCCCCTTTAAGAAGGATTACGGTATTTGAGGAGAGAGAAAAAGAGAGATTGACACGTCGGAAGGTGGATCGGATTAAGGAAAGAGATGAGAGAGAATATGGAGAAGAAAAAAGGAATTTGGAAATTCTGGGATCGGTGTCGGAGATTTTGGAAAAGAGGTTCAAGATTCAGAATCCAGAATCCATAATCCATGACCTAGGAAACTTAACCCGGAAAGTGACCAAGTAGGAAAAAAGCAAATTTGAACACGAAACCTGTCACAACTTTTTTGATTTTGCTCCAAAACATTTGAAATTGCGCTTTTTAGAATCAGGGCGTCGAGACGGTTCAGAAAAGTATAATCACGGCTAGGTTTGAGCAAGTTGGGTCTTGACACGAAATGTACCGTACTCCTCACAGAAATTTAAAGGCGCATACTGTAGTTTTCATGGTGAGACCCAACTTGCACGGAATAGGGGCATGATTATACTTTTCTGAAAGCTGAAAACGAGGTGATTTTGAAAATTTAGATTTCAGATTTTTTGGATTGCAGGATTTTGAGAAAATTTTGGAAAAAGCTTCTCCACCGGGATTCTCACTATCAGAACAGCCTTTTACAACCAAATGGTCTGGAATTCCAGCTAGGCCACGGCCACCTCTATAACTACAGTACCCTCCATCACAAACAAACCAGGCGAAAACAATGTACCCGATTTGACGTAAAACCACGTCCTCCTCGATTTTCGAAACAAACATCAACAATTTTGTTGACTTTTTTCTCTTTTGACAAAAAAAGGATATCGAATTTCCCCCCACGGCGAACTTCTCTCAACTCAGCAAATAGACACAACTTTTTTTGTGCTCTCTCAGGAAGAGGAGGTAGATCAGAAATACAATGAGTGAGAGATTGCGTGTGTGCCCCCTTATGGTAAGTGTGTACCCCTCACTTGCGTGCGCGTGTACCGCCTGCGTATGTGCCCCTTGCGGTTTTTCCTGTTTAGCGAATCGCCATATCTCTTTGATAACCGATTTGGAACGTTTTCTCTTTTTTTTGTTGCAAAAAGGACAGTCCTACCGCTATATGACCTGTTAAAGAAGACGAAGAGGTGTGTTGTAACACGAACAAATGGGTGTCAGACCACTTTCTTTTCGACTACAAAAGAAGAAATAGTGTGTGAGAGGGCAGAGACGACAGAGAAATGAAAAATGATGAATTGGGGAGAGAGATGGGAAAGCGATAAATGATGGGAAAATCGGTTGGGGTGCAACATTTTTAGAGGAGATGAGATGGTGAGGATTCATTATTCATTTGGGATGGAGGGGAGAGAGACAAGAAATTAGAAATTCAGTTGCATTGGAGAGGGAGAATAGAGTCTAGGGAGATAGATCAAGGATTGGATGATTTTCAGAATTTCAGATGATCCTCGGTCCAAGCTTCCACCAGAAAATTGTCAACTACGAAAATGAAGATCTTGGTGAAAAAAATTTACCAAAAAATCAACAGCGTGGGAATCTGACTACTTTTGAGTTAGGAAGTTTTGACTTTGTTAGGTCATGTCTGTCCAGAACGACTACGGTCATCAAAATTTTAAACTACAAGTTTGAAGAGCTGGACTTGGGTTATTCAAAAAATAACATTTCAAGACAATCGATAAAAGTCCCTATCAGAGTTGTGCGGAAGTGATTTTTTCTGAAACGGAAGTCGGAAGCCGGAAGTGATTTGTTCATCCATAACTCGGAACTTGGAAGTCGGAAGTCGGAATCGATAAAACGTCCGGAAGTCGGAAGGCGGAGATCAGAATTCCATGCAACTCTGGTTTCTACCGGTACAAGGAGAGCCCCTACAAAAAAGTTGCGGTGTGTATATCACAAGAAACAATATTTTGACAGTTTCTGACAACTTTTGGACGCTGTGAAACCACTCCTTGCAACATTTTGAGCTCCCTAATTTGCAGGATTAAATCTCTCTGGAATGTCTTGTATCTCAAAACAACCTACTACAAAAACAAATTTTTCCAATAAAAAAGTTGGCAACAGCAAAATTAAAGATCTTCACTTGATCGACACGCTTCTTACAACCACGCTCTACCGAAACCAAAGAAAATGTGTGTGAAATTGAGAGACTCAGAGAAAAAGACACAATTTTCAACGGCATTTCGGTGGAGCGCGGTTTTAAGAACTGTGACTAGCTAACTTCTAAAATAGTAATTTTACAACAGTGAGACAAGTTTGGACACCTTCTAATTTCAAGGTTCTACGTGTTGTGCGCTCGCAGATACCGATGAAGGGAAGCTACCGTAACCCATGCCACCATTCGTATTTTCCGTTCGAACACGTTCCTTCTTAAACCCCGCCCCTTCTGCCTTTCTACCGTAACCCATCCATCTTTCACCACTGCCATCATGTACTCAAATGACTTGTGATGCCTCCGAAAGAATCTAAAATTAAATGCACCCGAAAGCCGAAAGAAGAAGAAGAAGTGTCAATTCTAACACCAAACCGCATCAATCAAATGGCGGGCGACAAAAAACTAAAAGAGAGAGGGAGATTCAGTTATCTTTCTGTTTTATCATCATCTCCGTTCTTCTTCTTCTTCTTCTTTCGACCTCGTTTACATTCTAATTCATCACTTCTCTTCTTCTTAATTTCTTGTTCATCCGTGATTTGTAACAGAAGATATGAGAGAAGAAGAAGAAAAACTTCGACCTTTTCACATTTTGGTCGATGATTTGAGACTTTGATTGTGATAAGTGAATGAGATAAGTAGAGAAAGAAAGATAAACACGAAGAAGCAACGGAGACACGTACCCAGATATTGGGTGCACGGCGTATATCGGGTTCAGAGGAGCGGTATGGGCTTAGAAATAGTCAAATTGGTTAAAATTTAGGTTGATTCAATAGGAAATGTCTAGAGCTACAACTTTGCAGTTGACAACTTTTTGTGGAAAGCTGTCCGACAGTGATATGGCTCACGGCGTAAAAATCTGTCAGCGGCCCCCAAAACAAGACGCCACGACGCCACGAAGAGTGTCAGAATTATGATTTTTTGATATTTCATAGAAAAAGTCTAGGGTTACATCTTTGTAGTTGATAACTTTTTTCTACAATATCGTCCTGAAGAGATACAATACAAAATAGGAATAGTGGTGAGACAGAGACTAGGGCAAGTAAACGACGGAATTGAGGAGGAGCCTGTTGTGGCATAATTAGATCCGTTCGATTTTTTGAGATGTGGTAGATCAAATCTAAAGTTACCTTTTTGCAATTTGCAACTTTTTTCTACAAGTTCACCCTAGACAGTTATAAGACTTGCAAAGTGCGCGACACAAAAAACTTTACTTTCAAACTGGCCCAGCGTGTAACTTGCTTGAAACTCAATATAATAAGCTGAAATAAATACCAAAATGTAGATATCGGCGAATTGTATTTCCGTGGCCTATTACGGGCCGGGTGGCTAGTCGTTAATATGTCACGGGATGGGAAAAAGCACAAAAAGTACGCAAAAATGACCAAAAAAGTCATTATAACTCGTTCCGCGGCACATTAGCAAATAGGCATCCAACCCATGGTAGGTCACAGACATAGAACTCGCCGAGATTTACATTTTGGTATATTTTTCATCCCATAAGATTGGGTTTGAAGCGAGAAACTAATTGTTTCCTAATTTGTAGAATAGAGCGCACTTGCAACATCTCACAATTAAAATCACAACTAACAGAGATCACCTCTCTCTTTATTTTATCACCTCTCCACAGAAATCATAAAATGTCTGTCTATATAGAAAAACCAGTCTAATCATTGAAACAATGATAGGGCTGGGGTGCCTCAGGCGCGTCAGCCAACCAGAAACGAAGCTCATTATCCATCCCAGTGAGCTCGCGCGGTCACAATTTGGGAAGAATGAGTAATTCAAAACTAATATTAACGCTTGTTTACACTCGAGACACCCCCGAATAGAATGAACGGATGGATAAACAAGAAACTTCGAGAATTTTCTAGATCAAAAAACCGAAAAAAAAACCGAACTGGAACCATTTTCAGGAAGACCACTCGGCCACCCGAACAACTATCAGTTGGCGTGTCGCCGGAGCGCCCTGAAGCGCCCTGAGACACCAGTCCCTAATGCAACAGGTCGAGGGTCATAAAGCAACGTTTGCATACATATCATTTACAGTTTCTCCGAGTATTCACCATCTCAAATGAATCGTATCTTTCTCCTCCGTCTGTGTGCTTCCTCCTTGAAAAGTTGATCGTTGATCAACTAAAGAAGCAACGCCCCTTTTGGGTCTAAAATGAGCAGAAAATGAGAGGGAGATGGAGAGGGAAAAGAGAGAAATAGTATGGGTTAGTGAAGAGAAATAGAGAAGTTGAGTTTTGCAAGAAACGGCGGAGAAAAGGGTATGAATAATGAATGAAAAGGACGGAAAAGGGAGGGAAAGGAAGGAGAAAAAGGGGGAGACGAAGGAGTTGTTGACAGGAGGAGGAGGGCATCTTCAGGGATTCGTACGATGAATGAGTTCACACTGGGAGGGCACTGGTTAAGAGGGAGCGGAGCAGGGCGAGGGATGGTGCCAGTTCTGGGCTGCAATTTTGTAGTTTCCAACTTTTTTTATAGGAAGCGACGGTAGAGAGATACAGTACCGCGCAAAAGTATATTAAATGTTGTCTTTTCCAGTTGAAAATGTCCAACTTCGAGATGGTGTTACGGTATCACCTGATTGTCCCACAAAGTAAATTTTGTATAAACCATACAGAACAAAGGTAGAGCTTCATTTTTGTAGTGGACAACTATTTTGTACGGACACTCCCCAGCAAGTTACGTATCGACAAAGTACTTTCTCTCTCAAATCGTCCCTTTTTAGTGCAAAATATAGTGATTTTTGAGCTGTCCCCTTAAAATGACCATAACTCTTTAGGGAATGTTTTTACAAAAAAGTGGCCAACTACAAAAATGATCTACATAAAATTTCCCACATTTTTTTAGTTGATCACTTCTTTGTAACTCTTTTTGTTTCAGAAATATCGGAGTTCTAAGGAAGGAGCTGAGAAGTCTGTCCACTCTGCGAGCTAGAAGACCCATATCTCAAAAACAAGAAGGGCTATCAAAATGTTGTCAACTGCAAAAATAAATTTCTCAATTTGATCTACAAATAAATTATAAATTCAAGCCCGAATATTCTTTCTCAAAGTTTACTATTTGTCATCAACCTTGACCACAATACTCTTTCCAGTTGTCTTCCTTGTTCATTCTTTGACCGATTCTTGTTGTTTATTGTTGTTGTTCAATTCGAATCCTTCCAACTGAGAACAACCAGTCTTTTCTCTCTATGAAAAGGAATTGAAAAAACGAATTAATCGACCTTGAAACGTCGGGTTTTTGTCGGGGGGTTTTTCCTCCGAAGAACTGGACGATTCAAGGGTTTTTACGTGCTTTTTATGAATCTTTCCGACGGGAAACGGACTACTGTAGACACACTTCTTTTGATCTCTTAAGGGGAACGTGAGAAGTCTGAATTCTCAGAGTTCCAAGAATCAGATTTCAAGAAGAAATGTAAGATCAGTTACTATTTCTATATATAACTTCTCAAAAAAAAAACTTCATTAGCGGTTCTATTGGCTGCATTTGCAGGCAACGGAGACACCCAATTATAGATCAAAAAACAGAAATGAGAGCTCATTTTGGCAAGGGTAAATGAAGCCAATGACTCAAGTAGACATTCTGGGAAATTTCTAATTTGAGGGGAAAAAATTGTGGGAAGTTTGGAATAGAAATAGATGGAGCTATCCGGATGAACAGGCAAATTATACCAACTTTGGAAGAGCGTTACTAATTCAAAATCAGCTCTAACTTATAAAATTTCACAAAAATTTTGTAGCTCAAACCCAAATCTACATTTGCGTAGTTGACCACTTTTTGATAGCTCTTCTAGTTTTTGAGATACGCGTCTCCAAAAAAAGATCAGTGAAGAGCCAGTGCCACAGTTTTATCAAAGCGCTCGCAACTTTCTTGGGATGCATCTTACAGAAAAGTTGTTAACAACAAAAATAATCTCCATAAATTTTTTCACATTTTATTAGTTGACAACTTTTTGATAGCTCCGCCCACTTTTGAGATACGTCGCTTTGAAGTTTTGAGTGAGAGAGCGCGCGCCGAGAAGTCAGCCGCTCTCGTTTCTCTGCGTCTCTCCTCTCTGAAGCTTGCAGTCGCTTATCTTTAAACGCGTGTATCTCGAAAGTGGGCAGAGTTTTCAAAAAGTGGTTAACTACAAAAACTAAGCTCAGTTTTTGATCTACCCAATCAATATAAACTCATCTCGCTCAAACTTCACCGATTCGCCACGAGCTCACTAGAGCGCACAAGCCTAAGAGTACAGTACCCACATGTAGGCGTTTCAATCTTTGAAACGAAGCAAAATAAAACAAAGAAAAAGGAAAAAGATTCCCTCTGGGATGTGTACTTTTGTCCCAAAACAATTGAATTGTCGCCTTCTATTCCTCCCCGCCAATCCCCCTAATTGAAATTCTTCGGAATAGGAGACCGAAGATGTTCCAGGCAACGCATCAGGGTTCTTTCCGCCAAAATAGATGAGCGATGGTGTCAAAAAAGGGCATCTTTTGAGTAGATCAAAAGTTTGAGGTGATAAGAACACTATTCCACGTAGTACAATTACGTGCAAAAGAACTACAAAACTGATAAAAAAGTTGTTAGGAAACAAGAGAGAACGTAAACAGATTGTTAGACTTTCTGACTCCACGGAATAGGAGAATTCTGGAGAAAAATGTGGGAAGGGACCAGAGGAGCCAAACCAACGACGTCTGGAACTAGAGCTGGCTCAGCAAGAAAGGTGGATGACTGAGAAACGAAGATTATCTTTAGAGCGCAATTGCATTAATGAGAAACACAAGGTAGATCAAAAAGTTTGCAAAAGTAGGATGTGGGGTAAAGGGGAGAGACTTCTCTGCGCTTCCCGTTCTATTAGTTGATCGATTCTTACGCAGACTTCTTAGAAAATCACGAATTTCTATAAAAAAAATGCCTAGAAAACTCAAAAACAGAATTCAAATTTTCTCCCATAAATTATCTCTATCCTAAATGAATCCTAAATGAATCCAATTCCAAATTTAGCCTATTCCAAAGGCTCTCACCCTCAAAACTCCGTGGGTAAATCAAATTTTTATAAAAACAATAAATAACTCAATCACCGAACACCAATTCTATAAAAATTCTCTAAATTTTTTGGGAAAATTTTTTCGAAAAATGATAAATCGTGGGAAAATGGGTTACTCGGAGGGGGAGTTAGAGAGTGATGGACTAGGAGAGATGGCAGAGAAAAAATGGAAGAAAAAGGGAAAGTTAGGTCACGGTCAGACCTTCATGGATTGAGTGATTACTCGATTAATCAGTGGATTCTACATCAGAGTATTTATTCTTAAAAGATTCAATTGAAATTTTGGAAAAAAGTTTTTGTTTTTTTATTTTTTCAATGCCAAGTCTGAATGAAGTCTGAAAGAAAGTAGAATTTTCGGCAAACGTTTGAAATCAAAATCTGAAAAGCCTGAAAAATATATTTATTATTCAATGGATGATTCTTAATTCGAAATGCCGTGTTCGGCGTTTCTTCTTTTCTGAGAAATCATTTTTAGCGAAAGTTTTGAATTATCGAAATAATTCAACACAGTTCTTTCCAATTTTTCAGAACTGTCCATCCTTTTTCTCATGTATCATTTAAGCTCTTCCACTTGATTCCAATACACTTCTTTTGGAATTTATTCATTTTTCTCATTTCGCTAAACAACACGCAGTACGATGCTCCGCTATTCCGAATTAAATGAAGTTTTTAAAATCATGACGCGACAAGCTTCTCCATTAAAAATTCGTTTTTTTTGTTTTTTATATGCAAAATTTTCAGATTTTCATAATTATTGAATCTTCATAAATTAATTGTGAAGAAACTTTCACGAATTTCGAAGTTTTTTATTCGTAAAAGACCTGAAAACAAACAGGTCTTGGAATTCTAATGAAACAGTTAAAAATAATAATTTCCTGCTCCGGATATCTATAAGTTATGTTAATTTCAAAAGCTCAGATTATTTTTCAAGTAAATATATTTTTTAGGGTATTTTTCAAACAAAAAAGCAACTTATCATCGAGAATTTGCAAAACTGAAGATAAATATCGATTTATAGTTTAAAACTCACACTTCAAAATGAAAATCTACTTTTAAAGTATAAAACTTGTGAAAATTCAATCTTTGTACAGCTGAAAATAATTTTCCTATAAACAGTTCAAAAAATTTGTATGAAATTGCCAAAAAATGTTATATTACAAGGAGGATATCGATGAATCTCATAGAAAATGTTAATTTAGGAGCTCCGACTCATATTTTTACTGAAAAAAACAAAGCATCTTCTGACTATTTAGTGGAAAAATTAAATTGTTTTCATTTAAAATTATATTTTACACTTGCTTTCTCCTCACTTTGACCTTCTTCTCTGGAAAAATCTAATTTTCTTATTTCCAGACAAAATGGAAGTGGATGAAACGAAGCGAGCTGAAGGATCTTGTGGATGGATTCCATACACCCCGAACAACATTCATGCAAAAGACCAACCGCTTCTCGACATTTCTTCTCAAGCTATTTGGTGTCTTTCCAGTTGTAAAAACGGTATTATTCTTTATCAGATCCATTTGAAAACTCATAAATTTGTTTGCAGGGTACGGCGTCGACGAGCTCATGTCGGATAGCGTTGAGAAATACTGGCAAAGCGATGGTCCCCAACCACATACGATTCATTTGGAGTTTCAGAAAAAGACCGATGTGGCCATGATGATGTTTTATCTCGATTTCAAGAATGACGAATCTTATACACCGTCCAAGTACATATTTTTGAAAAATCTGTTGAAAAATGAATAATTTGTTTCAGAATTCAAGTAAAAATGGGGTCATCTCACCAAGATATATTCTTCCGTACCACTCAAGCATTCAACGAGCCACAAGGATGGACTTATATCGATTTGCGGGATAAGAATAAACGTCCGCAACGTGTTTTCTGGATTCAGATTCAAGTTATTCAGAATCATCAGAATGGAAGGGATACTCATATCAGGTGATTAGAAATAAAGAACGTTTAAAGCACAATCTCGAATCGAAATTAAAAGAAAAGCTATCAGCTCAGCACAGTTCTCACAACTGCGCTTCACCGAAATCCTCTTTAGAAATGTTTCTTTTTCTCTGAGTCTCTCAATTTCGCACACAATTTTTTTTGGTTTCGGTAGAGCCCGGTTGTAAGAAGCGTGACGTGCTAATATGAATGAGCCCCAAAGTTTTCTTTTAAATATTTATTTTTCAGACACGTCCGCGTGCTCGGCCCCGAACGATCTCGTGTCTCACCCACAAATCGGATATTCACTGGAGAACCCCACGGACCATTCCCCGATCCAGCTACCGTCGATTTCGAAGATGAAGATTTCGCCTCGTTTGTAGACCACTCACTCGTCCATTTATCTCTTCGATAGACACTTAACACCCCAATACTAATTCATTCCTGTAAATTCCTGGTTAACTAATACAAAATACTGATGATTTTCAATCTATTTCATGTTAAATGTACTTTATTCTTAACAGAAACTTATGATTTTATGTATTCCATAAATGATGATCTGCCTTTAAAAAATCAAAGGATTTTCCCAAATCATTTACCTTTTTCTGTAAAAAACCCTGAAAAAATCCAATTTTTAGATGGAAATTCCGAAATGTGAAATGCCGGGAATACCGATCCATGCGGAAAATCTAGAAATAATAGAAACGCCTTCGCTGTTTTATGAGAAACTTCTCGTACGTTTTCCCTGCTAGCAACCGCGCTCCATTGACATTTTTTCCAGAAACTGACATCGAAAACTGAGCGAAGATTAGCATTGAGTAGTTTATATTTGGGAGAAGGAGAACTCGAAAAGAATTTAGTGAAGAAAATCAGAGAAAGAATGGAACAAATCGATATTGAAGTGACAATTCTGTTGGATTTATTGAGGGGAACGAGGAAAAGTTCAGAGGGAGAAAGCAGTGTGACTGTGCTGAAACCGATTGCAGACAAGGCGAAGGTAGGAGATATCCGGACACACAGAAATACAGACAGACTTACAGTAGTGTTCAATTAAGTGTTGGAAACAGAAAAATTCGAAAAAGGTGTTTTTGAAATCGAATTTAGTTCGTTTTTAAAAACTTTTACGTAGTGAAATCATCTAAATTCCCACAAATTGACTAGTTGCAGTACAAAACACTGAAAAATGCGTCATAAGAAGAATGCTAATTATTTGCATTTTTCAGTCAAAAAAATAAATTTATTTTAAAATCTGTAAAAAAGAGTTTCAAAATAGTCATTTCGTTAGTTTTTTCGCGATTTTTGTTCACAAATTATTCTTCTCACAATTAATTCGAGTTTTCTAGGTGTCTTTCAAATCGTGGACTCGCAAACATCAATTTTTCACGAAATTATCTATTTTAACGCTATCAAAACTTGAATTTCTATCCGTTTTCAGAAGATTTTGATGTGATTCATAATTCCTAAAACTAAATTGTCATCTAAAAATTGCCTACTGAAGAGGAAGAGTATTCATTATCATAGAGGTGAATATGAATTTCGCACGATAAAACTATCATTCCCACCGTCTTCCCCGCACCAAATCATCCCAAAGACCCACTTCCCACCGCCAATTGCGGTCGTTTGACCCAGTTTCCCATTTTTCAGAATATCTGCCCCGGTGGCCGAGCGGTCAAAGGCGTGAGACTTATGATCTCATTGGTGAAAACCAATCGCGGGTTCGAATCCCGCCCGAGGCAATAACCTTTTTTTGCTTTTTTCAAATTGATTTTTTAGGTGGAAAAAGTGTTTTTGTGGTTGTTTTTCGGTATATTTAGATGAAATTTACCACATTTATCTGTAAATTCATGAGTTTTGGCTCCTAACAACCTGATTTTTAAAAACAAAAATTAAGACATTCGGATAAATTGTCCCCCAATTCCCACCTTTTTTTTTCAGATCTTCCTCTACCACACTCCTGAATTGAATGGTCTCGTCAAACGAATTCTTCCTCAGAGAGCCGATGAAATAATTGGATTACAGCACATGAAATTGTATATTTTTGATGATAACGTCCTTATTAGTGGGTTAGTTTTAAAACAGAAAATGTTAAATTTTGAATTCGAATTTTTTAGTGCAAATCTATCTGATTCCTACTTCACCGACCGCACGGATCGATGGTTTTTATTCAAAAATTGCAAGCCACTAGCAGATTTTTTCCATGAAATAATAATGACAGTTGGTAAGTTGGAGCACGATTTCATCAGTCCTTCGAAATTCAAATACCATTTTTCTTCCAGGAGACACCAGTTTCACTGTCGAAAATGATCAAGTTGTGCCCAGTTCGAAGTGTGATATTCATCCTTATCTCGGCGGGTCTCAGTCTTATAGAGATCTGCTGAAATTACGTGTTGAAACTGTAATCGAAAAGTATAAAGAATCACGAAAAAACCAGGAAAAAACAGAGTCGGAGACGTGGATTTATCCGGTTTTACAAATGGGATTACTCGGAATTCATCAAGAATTTCAACTTTTGAATCAGATTTTTGCGATGAAAAACAGCGAAATGAAGATGACAATGGCCTCCGGATATTTCAATTTTATTCGAGATTATGAGGATTTGATTCTGATGGAAGGAGATTATCGATTGGATATTTTGACGGCTTCTCCGTTTGTGAGTTTAGAGAATTGAAAATTGAGATTCAGGAGTCGGCGATTCTGAATTCAAGATTCAATTTCGAGAATTCTGAATTCCGGATTCACGAATAAGATTTCAGAAGTGTGAATTCTAAGTACAGAATTAAACATTTGGATTTCTCGATTCTGGAATCATGATTCTGATTTCTAAAATCTTGATTCTGAATTTCGGATTCAGACCCACAGATTCCGGATTCTGGATTCAAAATCCTAAATTCTATATATTGAATCTTAGATTATGGGTTTTAGTTTCCAGATTTCAGTTTCTGGATCTCAGATTCTCAAATCTCGATTCTTCATTCCCATTTTTCTTTTTTCAGATTCTGAATCCTGGGTTTCAGAGTTCAGGATGATATTTTCTCGATTCTGAGTTCAAAATTTAATTTCGAGAATTCTGGATTCACGAATTAGATTTCAGAAGGCGAAATTCTAAGTCCAGAATTCAAATTTTGGAATTCTGGATTCTGGAATCAGGATTCAGAATTCGAAAATCTAGATTGATTCTTGATTCTGAATTCTGGATTTCTGGGTCTGGGTTCAGTATGCCAAATTTCAGATTTCAGTTTCTGGATCTCAGATTCCCAAATCTCGATTTTTATGGTTCCCGGCACTCAGAACCCCGATTCCCATCTCCAATCTTTCCCAATTTCCAGGCCAATGGATTCTTCGAATCAAAAGGATTTTCCAAATATATTCCCCCTCTCTACTCGAATATTTCCGAACAATTTCTTCTGAAACAACAAAGAAATAATCGTCAAAATGTCCAAATGCATCAATATTTTCGTGAAGGATGGACATTTCATGCGAAAGGATTGTGGGCGGAGCACAATAATCAAATTATGACACTAATTGGGTCCTCTAATTATGGTATGTAATTATCTTCGGCAGTGGCCGAATTTTAGCATTTTCTCTTCCATCAACTCTTCTTCCAGGTTACCGATCCGTTCACCGAGATCTCGAAGCTCAAATAATGGTCGTCACAAAAGATCCGAAGCTTGTCGATCGGTTACGAGAAGAGAAAAATCGGTTATTCGAGTACTCGTCCCTGCTGGATATGGCTGCTCTCCAACAACCAGAACACCATATTCCACCCATTGTTCGTGTTATTTCTAGACTTGTTCGAAGTTTTTTGTAGATTTTTTTGAATAATTGGAATTATTTTTTTGTATTTATAGATAGGCGATTAGTAGTTTTGAATACATTATTGTAAAAAAAGTTTGATTGCTATTTTCAGGTAATTTCAGATGTTTCTCACTTCCAGGATTCTGATTTTTTCCAGAATTTCAGGTCCAAGAATACGTGCCAAATTCCCTGTTCCGTCTCTCCTGATGACTCATTTTTCCATTTTCTTTCACAATTTTTCCATTAAAAATTCATTAGATTTTTGACCAAAAATTCTATAAAACACCACCGAAACATCTAGAAATTGCCCAATTCTCTATGATTCCCCTTCTAATTTTTTGCGTTTTGGCTTCAGCTTGCCTCGGAGCTCCGACAAAGAGTTATCGTGAGTTTCAGATTCTCAGAAGCCAGGAATGTAGAGAATCACCAAAACTCAGATTTGAAAAAAGAAACTCGATTACAGCGGTGCCCTTTCCAACGCATGGAACATGTGCATATGATGGGCTGACCATGGCTGATCCAAACGATTCTCTCGCTTATTATCAGTGTTGTAAGAATCTTTGGTTGCCGAAATTGTGTGTCGAAGGGGAGATTTTTGATAAAATTGTGAGTTGGAGAGAGTGAGAAAATATAAAATTCAATGAAAAATAGTGTTAATTCGGTCGTAAGATGAGATTTATTTGAAAATTTGGTGAAAAAAGAAGACATTTTAGACAGAAATTTTGGCTGTCCTTCAATTTTATGGATTTCAGAAGCTGATTTGTGTCCCGAATGATATCCTACCGCCACCACCTGTTCCAATAAACCATCACCACCATCCAAACACCAGTTCGATGTGATTTTTGAGTGCATCTTGTTGTAAATTCGCAAATTTTCGAATGAATTTGAGATTGAAACCCTGAAATTGCTGAAAAATCCGAAAATAATTACAAAAGCCCGTAAATCCACAGAAAAAGGCACATGACCTGGAACTGTGCAACGGGTCTCGCCACGATTACAGAAAACTTCGCAAAGCACATTTTTTGCGATTATCCCTTTTTCAAGCCATAAAATCAAATGAGATTCATTGACACGAAGAAAAAGAGAATAAATAAATAAATCAAATCACAAATAAAGAAAGAAAAAAGTTGACTAAAAATTTCAGATCAGATTTCGGTTTCTTTGACTTCTTCGGGATTTCTGGCGGGTTCCGGTTCCGACAACGGAATCATTCTCGCCACATACTTTTTCGAGATCATCGCTTGACCCAGATATCGGGTTCCTTGATCGGCAGACGGCGTCCAGCGTTCGTCAGCCTGTAAAATTATAGAGTTTTGAATGATATTTTAAATTTATTTGAATGGAAATACCCTATTGAACACCATGTTCGCATCCTTGTCAGTCGCGATCAGTGTTCCACGTATGTAACGTCCGTCTGTCAGGTGAACCTGGAAAAATATGAATTTTCATTTATTTTACTACTTTTTTATGTGAAAAATGACATTTTCTGACTGATTTAAAGCCAAAATTGGGTTTTCAGCAATTTTTCTTACTAAAAATGACCATTTTCAGCTAGACTAACCTCATATCGTTTTCCAATAAATTCTAGAACCTTCTTATGAATTTCTGATTTTTCGCGCGGTTCCGTCTCTTGTTCGGCTATGAGATCTTTCGCTCGGTCATCGCACATACTAATAATCATTGTGCTGAAATGTTGAGAATCATTGTTCGAGGGAAAATTCGAAAATATTGAATCGGTCGGTGCACCAGACTTGAATTCAAAGAAAATATCGAGAAAAATTATAATTTTAAACCGAAGTTTACAATAAATTTTATCACAACTCTGAAAAATGGGTTATCACAAAAACGGAAGTATGTTGAAAGATGTTTGGCTAAAAAAAGCATTATGCATCAGAAAAAAATCATCGACTAGTAGGGAAAAATCGAGAAATTCGAGGGAAAACAATATAAAAATGAATGAAAAACCGGGCGCGAAGTAGATATAATAAGTGAAATATCTTAAGCGTAGAGCAAAAAATTCGAAAAAGAAGCGGCAGGGGGCAAGTTTAAAATTTGATATAACTGTGAATAGGGAAATTCTATTTGCATAATGAAACAAAAAAAAATTAAAATCGAGTAACACGAGACGTCGGACTGGTATCATCACTATGACGGTCTATATGGACACGAAGAATCGCTTCCGGTCGAACTGGAGTCAATCCGACTGGACGGGGCGGTGGAATGGGTCGATCGTCTCCGCGGACAGTGTTACTTCGACGAGCAGGTGTTGGGCGGTACGGGGTTTCGAACGTAGTGGACGACTGAAAATTTGGATTTTTGTTTTGTCAAATCAGCAGAATTTCACAGCCTACATTCTCTAGAATCGGCGTCTCAATAGTTCGGGAATGTGGGCGTGTCTCATCGAATGCGTATTTCGAGAATCCGACGATTTGTTCTTTTGGTCGCATTGAGATAACTGGAGATTCTGATCCGACGGTAGCGGCTATTCTTCTATTTCGTTTTTCGAGTGTCGATTGGTCGAATATTGATTCAGTTGTGGTGTTGTTATGGACGGGCTGAAATTAGTTGAGTTTGTGGGGGGGGGGTGGCGCGTGGGATCGCTTTTTGAAAATCATCATTTAAAAATGGGATTCTGGCGCGCCGTCGACGCGTTTTCTTGAAGTTTATCTTAAAATTACATTATCTGGCGCACCTTTGACGCGTTTTTGAGAATCCAAAAATCCAAGAAACGGGCTGTCTGGCGCATCTTTGGAGGGGAAAGAGGTTGGAAAAAGCTAGACCAAAGAACTGAATATGCCATTAAATATGATCATTTTCTTATCAAAATTGCAATTTTCGTTAATATCGAAGACAATTCTATTGAATTTGTACTGATCGAAATATCAGACTTGATTTTTTTCCAGAAAAATTAAGAAAAGCGTTGAAAAAGAGGGTCGGTTGAACACATTTCGATTGAAAACAATACAAAGTCTAAATTCTACAATTTTCAAGGTTCTAGGTAAAAAATTCTGTAAAAATCTGAAAAATTTTTGATGGAAAATAGAAATTATACAACAATTTCTGGACAATTGCTTTAATCTTCTAATTACCGTATTCGCGAATGACATCGAATTGAACGTCGAATTGAACGAGATTGAATCAAAATCATCATTTTTGATTTCCGAATCATTCAAATCAATAATCGGCCTCGAAATCTCAGGAATCGAGTAGGGATAAGCAGATGAGTATTCCTCTGGCAACTCGACGTGTCTCCTCCATTCCGAACTTTTCCATTTCTTCGCCATCTCAATCATTTTCTCATCGAGTGCCAACTCATCCGACAGTTTCCCTGAATTCCGTCCGTTCGCTGGGAGAATCCATCGAAGATAACACTCTGACCACAGATGAATATCACAGAATGCAGTCGGCGGTCGAATGAATTCACATTGAAGAAATTTCGAATGAGGGGAAACTGGTTGGTCTGGAAATAAGAGAGATTTAGACTGATTTCACTCCAAAAATCCTTACTTTTCTTAATAGATTCCATGAAAAGAACCGAATCATGCCAGATATTTCCGAACATTTTCGAATAACTCTTCTCATAATATCGATCCAGTGGAAATGGTCCTCCACCAACTCTTGCAACGAGTTGCTCTTCCAAATTGTTACACGTCATCGATGGAACCATTCCGGTCAGTGAGAGATCCCAAAGGGAAATCAGAACGTGAGGGGAGAAGGTGAATCTGAAAAACAGTCAATTTCAGGTTGAAATCAGAGTTTTTACTGCTGAAAAAAAAATTTTATTTGAAAATCGTATCCAAATTATAATAGTATTTGGTAAAAAAATTGAGTAAGAAAAATATGCGGCAGTATTGCAGAAAGTGGGCGGAGCCTAATTAATGTCATTTTTGTATTCGAACAGCTATAGATTTTTTAATGCGCTGTCTGGCAGCCACGCCCCTTTTTGTCCCGAATAGATAGATTTCACCGAAACTACAAGAAAAATAATACTCAAAAATGGGCGGAGTCTAACCATTTTCGGAAATTCATAACGAGATTGCCCAAAATCGTATTTTTCTTGACAAAAAAGTATGAGGCAATATAGCTGAAGTGGGCGGAGCCTAATTCGGAAGACTGGTATGATACGATACCCTGAATATCATTATCTTGAGTACGCGGCAAAATTGCAAAAGTGGGCGTGGCGTAATTCAAATCCTATTTTGTCTCATTCCAAAACATTTACATGTGACCTCTCTCTGCTGTGTTTACTTGGTTAGTTCTCTTTCTCATTTTCCATTTCTCTCCTTTCTTTTTTCCTTAAAACCATCAGTACCAACTACTCACTCAAATGTATAAATTCTGTGTAATTGTGCAATACAATCCAAGAAAAGAAGCCACGTCGGCATCACATCTGTCTTCGACGACGGCGTCTTCGTCTGCGCTTTTCCACGTCGAGACGAGTCGTCATCTCTCCCAAGAAGTCGTTCGCCGAATGGATGGCCGAGAGCGATCCACATCTTTTCGATGAGTTGTTGGAGACCTGGAATTACGATGAGGTGAGTAAGCTCCGCCCATTTTTGCAAGGATAGGGCGCAGTGTCTTACCTGTAGTCGTTCTGTAGAATGGATCACAACAGATTTGAGTGAGAGAAGCGACGACAATCGAGAGATCTTTTCCTTCTTCTTCTGAAATTTTCATTTGAATTACTGGGTTATAACTTTCGATTTTTGATGTGAAAAATGACCGAAATCAAACTTGTTGAACTCTAAAAATTCTCAAAACAAACCTTGCAAAATCACGGATCGATCTCTATCCACAACCCATCGAACTGTTTCATAGGTGACTTGGAGACATGATTTGACGAGATGTAACCATCCGGTTCGGTGAACTTTCGTATTCCAATTGCTCTGCCTCGATACGTATTGCTCGTAGGAGTCTGGAATTGAATTTTGATAAGGAAATTTGAAATTTACCGGACAAAAACCTATATACAGTCCTGTTTCAGACATTTTGAATTAGAGAACGTGGCTGAAAATAAAAATTTGACAATCAAAAGTATTGGCTCGATACATTTCTTACAACTGCGATCCACCGAAATTCCCTTGAAAAATGCCACTTTTTCTCTGCGTCTCTCAATTTCGTACACAAATTTCTTCGGTTTCGGTAGAGCGCGGTTGTAAGAAGCGTGCCTTGCTAATAGATAAAAGTTTTAAAAGTTTTAAAAAAGTCAGTTTTATCATAAAACTGACTTTTTTTTAACTAGTTTTGATCGAAAAATACTCAAAATTGTCAATTTTTTCGACTATTTTCGATTTTTCTGCTATTTTTTCCCAATATTTTGAAATTTCAGCCAAATACCATCCTTACCAATGGCACATAAATTCAGCAAATTATCAAAAGCCTTCCCAACATTCGACACGAATTCCGAGTCCAATTTGATGATATGCGGTTTCTCTTTCTCTAAATGACACCTCGAAATGCTTTCTTGTACTCTGAAAATCACAATTTTTTAAAAGAAAATTCTCTCAATTTCCAATTACTTTGCCGAAATTTCAGGCGTCGCCACATTATTCTCGTGATCCGCCGAAATGAAAAGCGACGAATTTCCATTTGCTCTAGACCAAACCCAAATCGGAAATCGGCCTTGTTTGTAGTGTTGAAGTTGTCGTTCGATGTCATTTCGGGCCAAGAAATTGGAGACCACCACGTACATTGGATATCTGGAATTCGGGTGATGAGGTCAGTGGAACAGAGAATTCTCTGTGAATACCCTTGAGCCGCATAATTGAATCCTTCCTTATGAAGTGCTAGAATATTCCAATTCGACGATGAATCTGTTTTCTGTTGGCATCTTTGGAGTTCAGCGTGCCACGCGTCGTAGCCGTTGTAGGGGACTGGAAATTATTTCATTTTGGCTTGATTTATTAGATATAGGGGGTCGAAATTTCTTTTGAGAGAAGAAAATTTGTACCAGATTGGTGTATTGGAAGGGGGATTTTAGAAATCTGGGAGTATGTTCTTGGCCTCGAAACACAAAAGAAATGTTAAGCCATCACTGACCACTTTGGAATTTTCAGCATTATTCAGACTGAGGTTCCGCGTTTTGGGTGTATTTTCAGCATACTTGTCAAGTCGGCTTCAAAAAATGACCTTTTTTCCAAAAATTTTTAAAAATTTTTAAAAATTTTTCATCGAAAATGTGACTATTTTTGTTAATCTTTCAGAATTTCTTCTAATTCTGAATTCTAGTTGAAAATTTGACTTTTTCGCGAAAAAAAATTAAAAATTGGACATTTGGCGCCAAAACACCAGTGCCGGACTTTGACAAGTATGCAAGAAACTATAAAAACTCCTTCACATTTCTAAGATTTCCAGTCAAATCTTCTCTCAGTTCTCATACTTTTCGCCTTCTGTCCGCGGTCCTCCATCGCTGCTCCAACTTGAGTCATCTTCTCGATGGGTCCACTTTTGGAGAAGAATAAAATCTGATTTGCGAGATGAGTTCCATTTTGAGATCTTCGTAAATCGATAGTCACAACTCTCATATCTTTTAGTATTAATCGAATCACCGATACCGTTTCCATACTCGACAAATTGTACTCTATTCGGTGGAATTTATCCGGTTTCCCCTTGTTGCTTCCTGTAAAAATTAGAGATAAGCGGGAAAGGAACGCAGAAAATGTAAATGCGCTCTATCGAACATTTAGAAGACAAGATTTCGATAGAGCGTAATTGCTAGAACTGGCATTTACCTTTCACCATCGCCACTTCAATTTTGGCGATCGCAGTGAGAGGAACATCGTAGAAATCGTCGAAAAACTTGGATCTTTGAGGGACATCTCGCTGGAAATGTGACAGCTTAGAGGGTGGAGTCAAATGGGCGGAG
This sequence comes from Caenorhabditis latens, assembly GCA_002259235.3. NCBI lineage: Eukaryota > Metazoa > Nematoda > Chromadorea > Rhabditida > Rhabditidae > Caenorhabditis > Caenorhabditis latens. The sequence continues at coordinate 4,883,640 of CM056092.1, read as the reverse complement.
CTAATTACTCACCTCTCTCGAAACAATCGGAATAAATCTGAGTCGAACCTTCGTACATATCACTTGTCCCTGTTCTGATTCACCGAATTGCATTGAGAAAGACACGTCATCGCAGGATGAACTCACGATTTCGTCTAGAAAATGGGAGATTTAAGAAAATTTCTATTGAGATTTTCTCAATATTCAAATTAAAAAAAAACTACAATAAAATAACAAATTACAACAAATTGGATGTATTTCTGTAGATTGTTGACCGAAAATCTGTCATTTTTTCGTTATTTTTGCCTCAGTTTCAGTAAAAATTTCGGTTTTTTTTCGAAATTTTTACCAAAAAAGTAAAAACAAACTCCTGTTTTTTCGATAATCAACAGAAAACTGCACTGAACATTTTTTTAGCGAAAAACCCCGATTTTTTTCAATTTTACACCGGAAATTTGACAAAATCCGACTAAAATCTTCATTATCTTCAAAAACTCACTCATTAACAATTCAATCGTATTTTTTTCGACGGCGCCGCATTCTGACGTTGACGCCACCGGAATTTGGTTTGTGGCAGCTACGTGAGGCTGGAAATTATCAATTTTTCAGATATTTTTGCAGTTCTAAAGCTTTTGATATTATAAAAATGATAACTTTTTAAATATTTCGCAGAAAAATCACGAAAAAAAAACCGTAAAATTAACTTTTTTGCATGAGAGAAGTTTTTGGTGTCGATTTACGGGGTAATGTGTAGATTTACGAGCCTCTTTAAATTAATTTTTTACCTTTTCAACATAATCCACGAAACTTGTGAAGCTCGACATTAGCACATCTTCAAATATTTATTATTTCATGAATTCTCTCTTCGAAAATCAAAAAAAATCTGAAAAATTCCGGTAAATAGTGACTACAAACACACACAATTTCCGTCTGAAACTCAAAATAGATTCCATTTATTTCATAATTTATCATCGATTTTGAAGCACATCGAGTAATTATTATGCATATAAAAATATTACAAATTGTCAGAAAACATAGGCGATTTTTTGAGAGAGGAGGGGAAAGAATTGAGCATTGTTCGTTTAAAAAAGTGAAAATTGATAAAATTTGAGGGAAAATGCGGGGAAAAATAGAATTTGTGGAGGAAAGAACCGTTTAGAATTGGGGAGTTTTATGAATATACCTTCTTTTTTGATTCCTAGAAAAGTTGAAAAATTATTAGAAGAATATAAAAATATGACAAATTCAACGATGAAAACAGGTGGGATAGAAAACAGAAAATCGATTAAAAAATATATAAAAATGGACTAGAATTTTGTGGATTTTTGTATTTTCATCTCGGTTGATGGGGGAGTGATTTCGTCATACTGCATTCCGTATTGCTGTCAATTTTTGGAGAACCTGAAATGAGTATAGTGAGGGAAAATGGATCAAAGAGAGGGAGAGATATCTGTTTAGACAGCTGAATATTGGAGAGAGAGAGAGAGAATGAGAGAGACGGAGACAATGTGTCATCACTCTTCATCTGATTTTTTTTGGTTTCTGTTCAGGAGAATTTTCAGAGGGAAAGATTGAGAAATTTGGACTGAAATGGCTGATTTTGAAAATAAAAAACTTGGAATACAGATTTTTGGTGTATTTTCAGTCTAAACTAATCATAATCTTCGGAAAAGTAACGGAAATTGGCGTATTTTCAGTCGAAACCAATCACATTTTTGGAAAAGTAACTAGCGCCCCCCGCCTGCCGGCGGGATTCGCTATGCTTCCCGGGTCTTCAAGAGTTTCAGGGCCTGCGGCCCTGGGCCGGAGTAAAACCGGGCCTTCGGCCCTGTTGCCCTGCGTCAGTAATGGTTCCCGGGTCCTATTCCACTGGTTTTCCAAAAAATGGGAACGAAATCACCTCCTACTTACCCCTAGTTTAAAAAATGAAAATGAATTTGTCTTGGTTACTTGCCTATGTCATTGAAAGGTCACGAATGTTTTTCACTGAAAAACATTTGACAAATCAAAACTTTTCAAGCCAAAATAAATGACTCCTACTCTACGGCTCATAGCTCAGCTATCAGAAGTGGTATCAATACCAAAATTTCCAGAACTGACGGGACAGACATATCCTAATTGACAGAGAAAGAACCAGGTGAAATGGTGTAATACGGACAAAGTTATTAACGGTCAACAAAGCGTGACATTTTTGCTAGTGGGAAACGAAAAATGGTAACGCATGCGCCTTTAAAAATATTCACCCCCCATACCTAGTGGGGTTAATAAGAGAAGGTTGCAGATGAAAATTACATATTCTGAATGCAGAACCGTTTGTTAGAAGATTTTCAGCAAATCTTGGATATTGAGACTTCAATTATCAAGATTCAGCCAAAAAAGAGTGAAAACTATCCCAAAATTCAAAATTCAAAAGAATTTTTACTAAAATTCGTAGAAAAAACTATATATAAATAGATGAAAAATGGAATTTTTTATTGTCAAAAACAGCAAATTTTTGAGAAAAAACTAGAGAAGAAAATGAGCTAAAATAGAGCATTTTTGCCGTATTTTTATGTGAAAAGCGGAAAAAAACTGCTCAGGATTTGCTGGAAACTGTCGAAATTTGTGGATCAGAGTGATCCATTTGTTTCAAAATCTTGAAAAAGTTACAGCACTTGTATTAGAACGAATTCTGAGTTCGAATCTCCAAAAAACTAATTTCTTCCAGTTTTCAAAAAATTTACCTGTCCAAACGAAGGCCTATCTTGTGCTTGCAAAGCCCATGTCTCATTCATGACTCGGAAAACTTCAGGCGGACATCCTTCGGGCGCCTCCATTCGATATCCCTTCTCGATATACCTCACAACGTCTTGGATTGGCTGAAATTATAGAAAATCGTTGAGATTTTTGAGCCATTTGTGAGTTTTGATTGAGAAATTGATGAAAAAATGATGAGTTTGGGTTGGAGAAAGAGAAGAAAAGAAATGTCAAAAACTGAGAATCAGGGGATTTGTTTTGGGGAGGATAGAAGAGTGAAGATCACACGGGAATAGAAAACACACGTGCTTTTGATGATGCAAATGCGCTCTAATCCTGATTTCGGTAGAGCGCATTTGCAGAGAAAATTGGGGTAAAGATAGTCATATAGAAGTGGGTTTCGAGAATTCAAAAAAAAATGAAATGAATACACATACCGAACGACCATCGGCACCCTGAAAAATCATGAAATGCAGAGGGGACAGGCGGAGAGAGAAATCCCACGAAAAAGAATACAGAAACCCAGAATAAATGAGACTAGAAGGATGAGATTACGAGCATAATGGGCGGGACCATTTTCAGATGGAAACGGGCTGAAATAACTCACGATTCGAGGATACGGTACCCGTCCAAACGAGAAAATTTCCCAGAGAAGAATACCGAATGACCACACGTCGGATTTAGTGGTGAATTGCTGGAAAATGAGGATTTTTGACATAAATTTCAGCCAAAAAAGGCTCAAAACCATCAAAATTTCTGTACTTACACTATGCCTCAACGCTTCCGGAGCCGTCCATTTAATTGGGAATTTGCCTGACGCTGAATCGTGTGACTGACTGTTCGCTTTCTTCGCCAACCCGAAATCCGAGACTTTCGCCACTAAATCCTCATCGAGCAGCACGTTTCGAGCGGCCAGATCACGATGGACGATTTGTTTTGATTCGAGATAACACATTCCTTGGCAAATGTCACTGAAAAATTGGAAGGAATTGATTGATTTTTTAAAGAAATTTGATGGTTTTGAGAAAGTTTTTAGTAAAAAGTACTGTAGAATGATGTTGAATTTACAAAACAGTGGAAAATGTTGTCAATTTGGCCGAATTTCGGTAAAAATTTTTCAACTTTTTCAAGTAAATGTTTATGGATCTTAAAAAAATCGAAAATTCCAGCTAAAATTAATGAAAACTTGGTTTTTTATTTGAGGAAAATCCAAATAGATGTTTTCAAATTGGAAATTTGGCGAAAATGACAATTTTTTGATCGAAAACAGTCGAAATCACACAGACTTGTAGTTTCAGATTTTGCAAGTGCTTTACCTGAATTTTCAATTTATTTACACTAAAACGTTGAGATTATGGATCATAAACATCTCAAAAACCTTATTAGCACGGCACGTGTCTCAAAACCGCGCTCTACCGAAACCGAAAACTGTGTGCGAAATTGAGAGACTCAGAGAAAAAGATACATTTTTCAAGGGCATGCCAGTGGAGCGCAGTTGTAAGAACTTTGCCGAGGTAATATCTTCCAAGATCAAAATTGTGTGATCTCAAGAATTTTTATTGAACTTTTTCAGAAGTTAATTTCAAAACTACTGAACATATCTATTAAACAATTCTTAGCTCAAAAAAACCAAAATCCTCAAATAACTCACATCGCAAACATCATCAACTGCCTCCTTTCCAACGCATGTCTTCCTCGAGATCTCAGCAAATCTATCAGATTTCCATTTGCCATATATTCAGTTATCATGTAGACATTCACATCGTCCAGCACCACACCAACAAGTGTCACCAGATTCGGATGGGATAGGCCTCTGCAATGGAATTCTTTCAATTTCTCTGAATTTCGGTAGAGCGCGGTTTCCAAATAACTTACACCATGAACTTTGCCTCGTCTAACAATGAATCCAACATTCCATTTCCATGTCGTTTCGATACTTTCAACGCCACCTTCCTTCCTTTATACGTTCCCAACCGAACATCTCCAAACTCTCCGTGTCCAATCGTGTCTCCAACATCAATATCATTCGAAGGAATCACCAGACCAGCATGTCTGAATACTGATGTTCTATCCTCCAAATCGACTGTTGATGAGGATCCATAAGAAGACGATCCGTTGGAAGAGAACGTCGCAGTTTCACAGATGATTGGAGTGACTAGTCGATGACACAGACCGTCTGCATCTCGTTTGTAATGCTGGAATAAAGAATTATTATTTCAGATTTTATGGGATTGTTCTCAAGGTGGAATGCTCAAAATTAAGTATTCACTTCTCAAGAATGATTCTGAAAGAAAAATAGCAAAATATCATCTACAAAACAGTAGTTATCTAATAGAAAGTTAACTAAGTGACGAAGAAATTGTGAAAAACTTTGGGCTGAAAATTGAAGCAAGAAGCGTGTTTTTGATCGAAAATTGGTAAATTTCAAACTTGTCAAAGCCCGGCTTTAAAAAATGAGCTTTTCTCATATATTTTTTTGAAATTCTTTCAATTTTTCATCAAAAATGTGACTAATTTTGATGATTTTTTCAGAATGTCTTCTAATTTTGAATGATAGGCAAAAATTGACTTTTTCGCGAAAATATTTCAAAAATTCGAAAAAAATTTGAATTTTGAACTTTGGCACCAATTTCCCGGGCCGGGCCGGGCCTTGACAAGCAAGTATGGAAAACTCAAATTTTGTAATTCTGAACGAATGAATGCTTAATTTTTCAAATAATTACAAACTAATAACCCCCTGATTCCAACAAATTATGTTTTTTTTTCAAACTCTAATCAAATGTTCGTCTGAATAATTCCTTCCCTTCCTTTCCCTTTATCAAAAATTCTCTAAATTCTTCTCTAATTTCAAAATCTTCTTAAGTTAGAATTAATTTTTTATCGCTTCTTCTCTTCTCCTCTATTCGCTTCCCGTCTATTCTCCAGATAGCAACAACAAGAACGTCGCGAGACACGAACATATAATTTGATAACTTTCTTATCTACCCTCTCAATCTAATAATACCGGTTTTATGACCGTTTTCTCTCTCCTCGCACGCATAAAAATATCCAAAATGACTCACCGAAACCAACTGTGTCAAATTCAAGAAATACTCTTCCTTGTCGCACGTCAGCTGTCCACCGGACATTTGATAAGTACGATAGTGCTCAACCTTCCCGTGATACGCCATGCATAGTGTGTAGTCGCCGGGGAAATTGGTGGATTCACGCACGAGGAATGTGCCGTCGGGTTTGCCACGTAGTAGTCTGGAAATTTAGTTATAAAGTGGGAAGTCTATAAAGCGAATGATACAGAAATGGCTCAATTTTTGAAAAAATGAAAGATCTAGAGTTCGATATATTAGCACGGCACGTTTCTTACAATTGCGCTCCACCGAAATGCCCTTGAAAAATGTCCTTTTTCTCTATGGTTCTCCCTTTTGCACACAATTTTTTTCATGAAAATGTGAATCGATTCATACAACATTTCCAGGAAAGCCCGAAATTTTCTTTAAACAAGAATAACTTTTGATGTTTTGACCGCATTTTAATAACAAATATTCAACAGATTTGCACAAAAAGTACCCATTTTCGCCCCCAAACCCATATAATCCCTTACTTTTCGGCGTGCTCTCTGCTGATATTGGAATGAAACCATGGTTGATTATTCGCAACAATCGAATGATGAGAAGACGTGCTCGAAGCTGTCGAAGCTGCTGCTCCAATATCACAACCACTCGCTCGCATCCGGACGATTCCGTTATCGTATGATTGACTGCTGGAATGAAAAGTTACAGTTTTAACAGAGACATTGAGAGATTTTGACTGAAAATTGATGCAGAAACGACAATTTCGTTCAATTTTGACATTTAAAGTGCTTTTAGAGGAGCAATTTTTCACTTTTGGCAGGGAAAAATTAGAAAAATTGACATTTTCAACATAAAATCATTCATTTTTGTCTATTCAAGCAATCGAAAATTTCTCACAAAAATTTCATAATATGTACGCGTCACTGGCACGCCAGCTGTTCAAATATTTCAAAAACTCACTTGATTCTAACTACACAATCCGCATGAACCAATCCCTCCTCCCCATTCGCATTTCGTGCTCGATACCATGCCGAATCCTGAATATTTATCAATAAAAATCCCAAAACTTAGAAATTTTTCTCACCGTCGTCGGACCAATTATCCTCACATGTTCATCTTTTCGAAATACAATATCTCTGACTCCAGGTGCATAAAACGATGGAGACGTCGTCCTCGTGACAATAACGTCATTCCCGGGTGACAATAAATCTCGATTTGCATTCAAATTATTCATTCGAGACTGCGATTGAATGGAATTCGACGAGCTCGAGATGGGAATTCCCGTTGGGAAGTGATTGTGATTGTAGCTGTTACCGTTGACGTTTCCGCTCATGTCTGAAGTGATTTCTTGAGATTTTAAATTTAAAATTTTAATGAAAATGAATAAAAACTCACTTATAATACCATTCGCAATAAAGTCGTTGATTATTCGCTCGATTTCAGCGTTCGATACATGTCTTTTGCTGAAAATTTGAATTGAAAATTGAAAATAAATATAATGTTTTCGTTGCGAGACCTTTAAAGGAACATAACGAAATTTGCAAGCTGGTATACCATGGTATCGAAGCGCTTACAGTTTTCTTATATTCTTTCTCTCTGAATTTGAAACAAAAGTGATTCATTTTTTCATTTTTCATTGAATTTCAACATAAAAACAACAAAAAAAGCAAAAACTCACTTTTTGTTGTCTTCGAATTCGTCAGTGGACGAAAAAGAGCTTGTCGGGCTGCTGCTACTTCCGCCCAAAGAGTGTGAGCGCTGAAATAAAAAATATTTAGTAATCAGTAACGAAAAAGAGACAGATAAGACCTTTTCGATAGCATTTTTCAGAAGTGAGTGAATATTATTATTAGTTTTTCGAAAATTACGATGATGCGAACGACTTCGATGATTTGGTAGCATGATTTGAGGGAGAAGAAGAAGAAAGTAATAATATTTTTGTATCAGAGGAGAAGAAGCCTTCGGGGGCGGAGAAATGGGAAAGAAGACAAGTAATTTGAGAGAATCGGGGAGTGGTCAGTTAGTAAAAAGAGATGGGGTCAAATTACGGGCGGTCAAAGTTATTTGTTTCTTTTGAAAATAAAAGTATTTTTGTTTTTAGAATCAAGGTAGCTTTCGCAATTAGGTTTAAATTAGAAATCAATAGGTGTAATTATCGATAATAGCGACACACGGACACCCAATAAAAAAGCAATAAAAGTGGCACCATGAAAATAATGAGAAGCCCTCCACCACGTTGAGTCCCAGGCTACCTATGCAAACGCGCTCTGAAAAAGACATGGTCCGCAATACGTGGCGGTGAACATTAGAATCAATTTTCCTACAGAAAATTTTAGGATACGTGAAAATATTTCATTTTCCACGTAGTTTCTCGTTAGAGCGTGTTCGCATAGGTAGCCTGGGACTCAACGTGCTCCACTAGCACACGTTGGCGGCGCGGCCATTTCATTTCGAAAAGTCCTCCCAGACGTTTCGATAAAGAGAACAAGTCGGAAGAACAAGGTGATTTGGGGAGACCTCCGAGAGGCATTCGGAGTCTGTTGGTAAGTGGCAGACGAGGCGAGATAGTACTAGCTACTGTAGGAGACGCAGACGGGAAGAGAGAAGCGTTGCGCGATGAGAGAGCACACGATGCGAGGAGTGTTGTCTGACAGATTACGATGGTGGTGAAGGGAGGGATATGGAGACGGAGAGAGTTGGAGGGAAAACGAAACGAAGAAAACGCGAACAAATATAAGAAAATCTTTTGGAAGGAAGACGGGAAGGAGGAGGAGGTGAAGGTATTATGCGCACGCGCAACACAGTCCGCATGATTCCGATTTCCTCTTTTGTACATTTTGAAATCTGAGCTCTCTTGTATAGAAAGGGGGAGATCGTTTACAAAAGATCAGACACTGGTAAAATTCTTTTTAGAAAAATATACCAACTTTTTTTTCTGATTTTTCTCTTGAAATTCCGACTAAAATGCAATCGAAAGCTTTAGCTGAAAATTAAAAAATTTGATTTTTTAAAAACTTGTAAAAGTTTTAGTTTCAAAACTTGGGTGGGGTCGGAAGTTAGGTTTTTTGACATTGTTTGCTCAAAAGCTATGAGTTTCCGTGTAAATTTCGTTTCAATTTTTGAAAATGTCATTCAATTGTTCGAAAATTTCCGATTTTTTAAATCAAAAAACTTTAATTGGAAGATTCGTTTTTTTATTAAAATTTATCAGAAAAATTGAAAATCAGCGAGCAATGTGGACATCCGGATTTGGAACACACAGACCTTTACTAGGCAGTTACTAGAAATAAAAAGACTAATTAGTCGTTCAGAAATCTGGAAATCCAGAATAGACAGATTGATAATTTCAAAAATTTTGGGCATCTGGGTACACAGACAGACATGGCTGAATCATCGCGAACCTATATTTTTCTTTTAAAAAAACTGAAATCTAACCAAAAATTGGACAACCGGATGTTGAGATACACATTTAGATAAAATTGACTTTTGCGGACATCCGGAACACAGACAGACGCAACTAGCATGGTCACCCTGGCACAAATCGAGATTTCGGTTCAAAAACCAAAAAAAAAAGTTGCAACAAGAGAGGAAAAATAGAAAAAAGAGAGAACAAAGATTTGGAGATACACCCTTCTCTGTGTGAACTCTCTCTCTCCCTCAGAGCTTTTCGGGATTTGTTTGAACATTGTTGTGTTTATCGATTTCGCCAAAACGGATCGATCCTTCGCTTTCTCCCGTTTTTTTTCACTCGAAAGGTGCTATACAAAGATGGAATAGAAGGAAGGAACGAGATGGGGAGAAGAAGCGTAGCCTGTGTGTGGGAAAAGGAGGTTAAGGAGGGATTAGGAAAATGGGCGAAATGAGGATTATGAATGGGTGGTCCAGCGGGTCGGTGAAGTTGTTGAAAATCTGAAAAAAAGTTTACTCACTGTGGAGCTTCTTTTCCAGTTTTCCTTGTATAATCACATCATTCTGCCTCCTTGAGGCGTTCAAAAATTGCGTATGACACCCATGTTTCAGGGGTCATCGCGGGCAATTGGGAAAAGTTTTCAACCAGCAATAAACGCACCTCGGCAAAGCCTCATTGGTCACGTTATCGCCCCAGCGCAAAGCTGAAGATGATTTGAAACCGCCGGGTGGTCATTCACCGCGTGTACCGACACTTCCCGGGTTCCGCCCGTTGCTATGCAATGTGTGTGAAGTGGGCGGAGTCTGGGGAGTTCTGGGATGAGGAGGACTATGGGCAGATGGGAATAGTTTCTTATCACAAAAAGTTTTGATTTTCAGTTTACAATAACACATCTATGGAATGGAAACAGTGTGAGCAAGGAAACAACCAATTTCAAAATGTATTTTTAAAAAAGCAAAAATAATCGAAAAATGTGGAAACTATTGTTCCTGGCAGGTCTTACAATTAGTCAAGAAGGTAAAGAAGTGAGGGTTACGGAAGGGATACTGTAGTTACAGTAACCCAAAAGATTCGTCTCAAGTTACAGTATGAAAACTGCGCATGCCGTAGTTTGAAGGAAGAAAGAAATTAAAGCTACAGTAGTATCAAAGTCAACAAAGTACCCCTAACTTTCTCGGAGCAGGTTACTGTAGGTCTGCTGTATCTACAGTAGTCCTTTCTCGGTTGCCAGGTTACTGTAGAGATACGATTGATACATTGAAAAGCTACTGTATCGATAGTAACCCGACAATTGTTCATCATAGTTACAATACGGTTTCAACAAGTACGGTACACTATAAATTTGTTAGCCGGATTACTGTAGTGTCAGTGATCTATGCTTGTTGGAATTACAGTAAGATTTTCCTACAGTACCCACAGAATTTTATACACATGACTACTGTAGCTGATGTATCCTTCTTCCAGAACCCCGTGTCTATCCATTTTCCAGAATTGCCGTATACTTTATGCTCTGGAATTCAAAAATATTTTTTGTCAATCAGATTTGTCAAGGAACACTGTAGCTACAGTAACTGTTCCAGCAGCCATGAATCCAACTACTATAAGTTGGGCTCCTTGAAAACGAGATATTTTTCTGAGTGTAGATCAAATCGATTAAAGGCATGACCTCCCGATCCTCCACCGTCATCAGCTGTTTGATTTCTGCTTCCATTTTCTAGACTTCTCATATGAAAAAGGCGGATCATGTTCCATCATTGAACTAATCAAAACTTGATTCAATGGCTTCTTTATAAGTCTACGGGAAAACACCTTTTCCCGACTTTTTATTATTATTATGACAACGGCTCAAAAATTTTTATTAATCATCATCATATTATTCACGACATGTCTGGTTGGTTTTTCTGCTCCGATTATTCTAGAAAATTCTCATCTTCTTCTAGACCTTGGCACGATGCCAAGTCCGTCAAACACTGAGAGTTGGTCTACTTTTCGTTCAAAATGTGACAAGTTTGCAAGTCGGAATAGGCTATCGAACGTCTGCTTCGGCGGTACTAGTGACCAGGGATAAGATTAGAGATGAGCATTTATTGGATGGATTTGATTTTGAGTAAGTTGTCCATAGAGCGCGTTTACTCTCTTCCCAACTATCTATTCCAGATTCCACTACGAATTCGACGAATGCAATGAGATTCAAGCCGGCGGGAAAACTGTTGAACTACTCGAAAATCAGAAAGTCGATGTGATTTTCGGACCGACTTGTTCGCGACGTAAGTACGAGTCGTGTCATCGGTTCACGAGCTCGTGCCAGGGGATGTTAAAGGCGCATCTAATTTATCGGGAATTTCGGGAAATGGTCTTGTAGTTGAAAAAGATCAAATCCATTTCGTACAAATTAGATGCGCCTTTAACACCCCAGGCAAGTGTTCGCGAACCGAAAATATTAGAAATCGGGCTACTCTCCCTACTTCAGCGGTTACTGTAGCTCAAATATCCCTCCCAATTTCAGCTGGAATGATATCCTCAACTCTCGCCTCGTACTACAACATTCCGATATTTGAATGGGGATTGACATCAGCTCGCCAACTGACCGACATCAATCGATACCCGACATCTCTCCCATTTTCTGTGAACAGTTATAGTCTAGCCATGGCGATTCGTGGAACACTGAAACAGTTCGAGTGGTCGGAGTTTGTTTTTTTGTATTGTAATGATGGAGATGATGAGAAATGTGAATCATTGAAAGATGATATTCAGGTGAGATCACTAGGAAAATAGATCTGTGGTGTTAGTTTTAGGGGTATGGAAGCCCTTCATTTATTGAACTAGATCAACTGGCGCGCCTGTGGCGCATCTGTTCATATTCTCTCTAAGATATCCCATGTCACCATTTATTTTGTAGACTGTCACCTCCCAACACTCTGATATCACTCTGGCTTACACTACAAGGATCAAAAGCAAAAATTTGTCGGATATGAGGACGGCGATCAGGGATATTAAGAAGAGAGGGAGGAGTGAGTTAAAAGGAAAAACGAATTTAAAACAAAATTTGAAACAAATAACTATAATATAATTTCTTTCTGCACGAATAATTGGTTATTCTGGAAAACTAGAAACATTTGGAGTTTTCTGACCAGTTCCGTGCAAAATTAGAAAATTCGATCCTAGCAGCAAGTTGACCACAATCAAAACACATCAATATCAACAGTATGTCCACACGCTCACAATGTCATTTTTACACACAAGACGCCCACAAGTTGAAAAAAAGTTATAAACAAGGCTACCACAAGGCCCCCACAACTACAAGGCTCAAACTCACATTCAAGTTGTCCGCAAGTTTTAAGTTTTACACAAGATGTACGCAATTCACTCACAAGACGTCCCCACGTCCACAAGTTCTGTACAAGTCTACCACAAAAAAACCACAAGATCACAGCTATAAGATTACTGCCACGAGATATATAAGATCTCACAAAGGAAGTCTTTTGAGACGCCGCTTTCAAACTTGGCTATATGTACATCCGACTACGGGGAGTCTATTTTTCTGCAGTCAAAACCTACTAAATGTCTCTTTGAACCGAGTTATGACCTCTCAAACTTTTTATATAGTTATGCTTTTTCACATGGAATTCCAAATCGGTTGTATATATGCCACCGCGCGGTTCCATTTGTGCTCCCCAGTGGTTTACCTGTGCTGGTACGTTGTAAAATGAGGACATCTTGCGTATACTATTTGCCGATTTGAAATTCCATGTGGAAAAGCTTGACGATAGGAAAAGAAAGCCGAATCTAACACTAGATACACATAACACGACATACAAGGCGTCCACACGCTCATTATCTTCCTCCCAAACCCTCCCCATTTTCCAGTAATCGTCGCTTGTGTAGCTTCTGGAAACGGCTCAAAGAGGACATTAATGCAGGCGGCGGCTCTTGAGAACGCCAACACAAGTGAATATGTTTATATCATGGCGGAGACGAATTCCAGAGGATTCAGTATGTCGCACTTTTCTTTGTATTCATAATAATCTTTCCTGTTTCCAGTTGTTGACGAGCCGGGCGGCAAATCTCATTATTTATGGGAAGGAGTTCTGAATGATGCGGCAAGTTTTTCGGTCGGAGAGTCTAGACAATCCATGTCAAATCTCTTGTTTTTGGTGGATGTAAGGATTGTCTGGGGTGCCTTGTTTTCTGTAACAGTGACTTTCAGAACATGGGAATGAATGATGAAGTGACTCCACAATATCTGAATTTTTCGAAAAAAGTTATCGAAATGATGAAGAATCCGCCGTTTAATTGTGTGGAGGATTGTGCAGGAGAGGAGTATTCATCGGTGGGTTCGAGGAGTTTTAGGAGGCCGCATCAAAGGCGCACCAGCCAGAAATAATCAATACATTCCAGGTGGCAAAATACGCTGGCCAGCTAGCCGACGCCTTCTATGCTTACGCTGTCGCCGTGAACAGATCCCTCACAGCAAATCCATCAGCTAACATCAGAAACGGAACTATGATTCTCAGAAATATGGGAATGACATTTGAAGGAGTCGGGGGAGGAGATGTGATGCTTGATCCGGATTCCTCACGGACTTCCGTCATCACAATGATAGGATTGAACTCATCGAAACTTCCGGAGACCTATGGAAGACTGATGATCAATAATCAGTCGATTGAGTTCGAAGTGTTGTATGCCGATGAGAGATCTGATGTCTGGAATGGAAGGGACCGACCGAATGAGAAACCGATTTGTGGATTCACTGGAACTCAGTGTCCGCCGAATTTTGTCAGGGACTACTTGGTGTTTGTTGTGTTGATTGCACTGTTTTTAACGGTGGCGATTGGAGCGGCGACTGGCGGGGTGGTTTATGCGATAAGGTAACGAAGTGTATTAAAATATTAAGAATCACTTTTTGATCCAATCGGAAATTCAAGAGTTATGAGCGTTTGAAGACGCAGAGACATCAAACACTCTCGCTTCTCTGCGTCTCCCATTTTGTCAATGAAGCGCATTTGCATTACCTTGAAGCATTTACTCCAAATTTTTCAGACAAAAACAACGAGAAATCGAACGACAAGACGAGTTATGGCATGTGGATGTCACACATCTTCAACCGATCACCAAAAAAGTTTATTTCTCCAAAATTTTCTTTTTATGTTTTCCATTTTTAGTCAAAATCTGAGGCGAGTCAACGATCATTTGCTAGTGGACCATCTACATCGACGAAACTGACAATGGAGAGTAGATCAGAAACTTCTCGATTTGTTTTTTATATGTATCATGTGAGAAATTTCAGACGTTTTCTGGAAAACCCAAAAACTGATTACAGAATGAGATTGTCGCAGCAAACAAACATGACTCAAGAACTCATTTTACAGAGGAAGAGAGATCACAGTTGAGACAGGTTTGTTAAGGAATTTTGAGATTTGGTAGTGGCTCCAATACTCCGAGATTTTGATTTTTTTAACTATAAAAAATTTCCTTTTAGTATTCAGGCACTTCCAGTTGTTAAGATATGAAAATGAGACGCTAGTGAGAGAGTGAGTGAAGAGAGCACAGAGAAGACATGCACTCTAGCTTCCCTCCGTCTCTCCCACTTCTTGTCTCTATTACGTATTCTTAAAGGCGCATACCTATCTCAGAAGCTAGGAGTATCAAGACATTGTAAGCTGAAAAATAGAAGCAGGAGTTGCGTGTCTACAGTACCTCGGCTACCGTATTCCGATTCCAGGCGTGACTCCAGTAATACAATTGGGCCAAGTGTTTACAGTAGTCACTCAAGGCTACAGTAACTGGAACAACTGTTCGTCACACAACACGAAATAGTGCCTATCATTACCAAGTTACAGTAATCCTGAAGTGTTTATCGTGCTCCTACCGTAACTTTGCAGTAACCAAGAACCTTATAATGGCCTAGGTTAATAGAGAAGCATAGATTGTTACAGTAACCAAGACAGATTTACCGTAATAGACCTACCTGAAGAACAGTTAAAAATGTTGTTTTTTTAACGTTTTCTTGGAATTGTTACAGAAAATTAGAGAAAAATTAAAATTGGAATTCTGACTTTTAGTAAACCATTTTTCCGCTTTCAATTCCACTCAATTCACACGTCAGGAAAGTAATGACTTACCAGTGGTCCAAATTTTGATCTTTTTTTTTCGAATACTAAGCCTCGAGGGCAAAAATTGAATATATATTCGGAATCAGTGTTTTCTCAGATTTCCAATGATATAGGTCACGTCTTGTCAGTTTCGATGGAGCGCAATTCTACAAAACAATTACTAAACCCAAGTTTTTAGATGCGAAGCCTCGACCACGACAACCTCAACAAATTCATCGCTCTTTGTCTAAACTCGACTCAGTTGATGTCAATCTGGAAATACTGCTCCCGTGGCTCACTTTCAGACGTCATTGAGAGAAGTTCAATGCAAATGGACAGCTTCTTCATGCTCTCGTTAATCCGTGATATTGCAAATGGACTCGGATTCATTCATTCGTCATTTCTCCTCTGTCATGGATACTTGACATCTAAGAAATGCTTGATCGATGATCGCTGGCAGGTCAAATTATCAGATTTTGGAATATCGGTGGTGAGGAATGAAGACAATGTGAGCAAGGAGGGATTACTGTGGACTGCTCCGGAGGTGTTGAGAAATGAGATGGGTGAGAGAAAACCGGATGGAGATATTTATAGTTTTGGCATCATTTGCTCTGAAATTATCACTCGAACTTCTCCATTTGATATGGAGAATCGGAAAGAGAAGGCAGAAGAAATAATCTATCAGTTGAAGAAAGGAGGATTCAATGCGATTCGTCCGATGCTTCTACCAGATGACTCACTTGATATTAACCCAGAATTAACGCATTTAATCAGAGACTGCTGGACTGAAAAACCATCGGAAAGGCCTTCGATCGAACAAATAAAAAGTTTGTTGAAGGGGATGAATGATGGGAAAAAAGGGAATTTGATGGATCATGTCTTCAATATTTTGGAGACGTATGCCTCAAATTTGGAGGGAGAAGTGGAGGAAAGGACGAAGGAATTGGTGGAAGAGAAGAAGAAATCTGATGTTTTGTTGTATAGAATGTTGCCGAGGTGGGTTAGAGAGTGTAGGAGAGAGAGACGCAGAGAAGCGAGAGTGTCTCGTCGTCTACGTCTCTCCTTCGTAGATAGCATACCTTGCCAACTTTGAAGCCCCGTATCTCGAAAGGGTGAAAAGCTATCAAAAAGATTTAAACTACGAAAATAGAGATCTAGGTTTGATCTACACAACGGTAATAAATTCAAAACTGTAGAATATGAGAGTGAAAAGATACAACCTGTCGAAGTTGACTAATATTTTTCTTCAGATTTTATGTTCTTTTGCTCATCCTTAAACTCTATCATAACTCACTTTTTCGATCAAACACCTCTAATGACAACGGAATAAGAGACGCAGATGACGAGAAAATCTCGCTTCTCTGCGTCTTTCTCTCTTTCATTATCTCTTGGTCGCTCTCTAGCTAAGAGACGCAGAAAATGAGACACTCTCGTTGTCTGTGTCTCCGAACGAAGAGATCTTCGTTTTGATCACAAGTTACCGTACTATTGCAGTAACATTTCCATTTCAGAGCCATCGCAGAAAAACTGAAATCTGGAATTTCCATAGAACCGGAGACGTTTGAACTCGTCACAATATTCTTCTCCGATGTCGTCCAGTTCACGAATCTTGCTGGAAGATGTACTCCACTTCAAGTTGTTAAATTGCTCAATGATTTGTATACTATTTTTGATAGTATTATAGAGCAACACGATGTTTATAAGGTTTGTGACGGGGGAAGAGGAAAAGCTAGGCCACCAATTTCAGTCATCTAAAGAAAAAAATTTTGTGCAACATCTATTTGCACGCCACGCTTCTTACAACCGCGCTCTACCGAAATCGAAAAAAAATGTGTGAAATTGAGAGACTCAGAGAAAAAGAGACATTTTTCAACAGCATTTCAGTGTAACCCAGTTGTAAGAACTGTGCCGAGCTAATCACAAATTTGACATTCTAGAACAAAATTTAAAAAAAAACTTCTTTTTTTATTTCAGGTCGAAACAATAGGCGATGGGTACCTGTGTGTCTCCGGTTTACCGCACCGAAATGGAAATGAACACATCCGAAATATCGCTCGAATGTCGTTAAGATTTTTGTCAAGTCTATCGCAATTCAGAATATCTCATATGCCAAACGAACGGATCAATTTGAGAATTGGCATTCATTGTGGTTAGTTTTATGATGAAAGTGCGCTCTATTGCAAATTGAGAAGGAGAAAGATAGAGCGTTATCAATAGAGCACATTTGCAGGATCTGTCGTCGCTGGAGTCGTTGGTCTCACAATGCCACGCTACTGTCTTTTTGGCGACGCAGTGAATACGGCTAGTCGGATGGAAAGTAATGGAAAACGTAGGTCAATTTTTGTCCCTTTGATCCCTAATCCCATAAACTTTCAGCCGGACGAATCCACGTGTCATCTGAAGCCAACCGGCTTCTGACTGAAGTCGTCGGAGGATTTCGAACAGAAGAACGAGGAGAAGTGATAATAAAAGGGAAAGGAGTAATGGAGACGTATTGGTTGATAGAAGAAAATGGGGGTGCTGAACCTGTAAAATCACTTTTGAAAAGAAGGAGAAAGAGTAGCACGACGGGATCGGAAGCAAGGAGTGTCACTCCTGTTTGATTTTTTTTTTCATTGAGAGTTTTGTTATTTTCGAAATAAAGACTTTGAAACACTTTGTACAAGCCGATACAAAAACTGAAAAAAGCGAGAAACGCCAGGAAATCTGTTGGAGAAACTCCACAACAGCCAATAGCGAAACGAATCCCAAAAAGCATCGACGGCTGAAAATTTTTCGAAACAAAGTTTTCGGTTTCCTGTTCTTTTCGAACCATTTAGCATTTCAATTCCCAAAAGTTCTACAGTAAAAAAATTGAAATGAAATTCAGAATATATCCGAAGCATCGTCACCTCGTTTAAGGCTATAGACGATTTACCACAAAACTCCGTGAGTAATCAAAATCTCTTTTTCTCCAAAACTTGATTTTTTGGACATTTCCGGAATCAAACATTTGACCAATATTGGATGACGAATCGTCTGGAATTCATTCTCTTTTTTCAATCAATTACTCATTTCTTTCATTTCATTTCAAACAATTGGCTCTTTTGTTCTGAAATTCTATAAAAGGAAGCAAGATGTCCAATGAGAAATCATCAACATCATGTTCCTCTTCTATCTTTTTCTCTTCGCCGTCGGAATAGCTTCAGCTGCAAAACGTAGGTGTCAAACTCAAGAGTCTCTAGAATCAAAAAAGATTTCAGCAAAGAACGTCGTCTGCTTCGAAGGAGAACGGAAGCCGCATGAGTTTCACTCGAGAAAATATTTCAAATGTGTGAATAATCGATGGATTCAGGAGGAATGCCAATTCGAGTACTTTTTTGATCAAATGGTGAGTACTGTAGGATTACAGTAAACCCGAGGCTCTAGGATTTCAAATATGAGGAAGCGAAGTATTTGGGAATTCTGGATTTTCAAAGTTCTGTTATTCAGTATTTCAGAAGTTTAATAATCTAGATTTTGAGAATTTCGTAAAGAATGAAGTCCTGGAATTCAAAGTTCTGATTTTCACTTTTTTCGGAGAAAAAATACTTGAGCGTGGAGATAAGCCAAACGACTCCGTGGGAATCCAGATGTTTCAATTTTCTGAACATCTAGAAATACAGTAATCCCAGGATTCAGGGGTCGTTTTGAGTATCGAGTACCGAAGAAAGTTGGGATATTGAAAAATTATAAATAGCGGAATCTGAAGTACAGAAAACAAGAAGTTGGTTTTATTCAATTGGCTCCGCCATATAACCCCCCCCCCTTTCCACTTTTTGCAATCTGGTCGCAGTTTTCGGTTTTTTCTAATTTTATAAAATTTTCACGTTTTTTGTGTTTTATCCAAAAAAACACAGAAATCAATGAAAATCAAGGCAAAATTAACCCCGACCACTTTTACAAGCTCTCAGATATTCTAGAAATGAAGTGACATCCAGAATTCCCATTTTTCCAGAGTGGATTCTGTGTGCTCATCAACTCTCCCACCATGGCACCAACTCCTCCAACCAATTCCAAAGGCAGAATCTGTGTGCCTGGATCCCGTCATCCGATTCGTTTTGAGCCAACAAAATATAAGGAATGCACGTGGAATGGCGAAGGATTCAACATCAGATTCTGTCAGGAAGGAGCAGTTTTCGTTCAATCAGCGAACATGTGTATGAATGTTCAAACATCATATCCAACGACACGTTGGACAACTCGTCCCCCACCAACCACTACTGAGTACTATGGATCATGTACTGAGGATGGAGGAAGAGCTGGATACAAACCAGATGTTTATAACTGCAAGAACTTTTATCAGTGTGCTTCAGGTGAGATTGATACAGTAATCTAATAGTCTAGTTGCTCAGACTTCTAGATATCAAGTACCTCTTTCTGATTCTGGTGGGTACAGTAATCTTTCGTCTAGTCTACAGTAACCCATGACTACTTGAACCTATTGTGGATACACTATGACAATTTACGGAAGCAATTGTAGGCTAACTAGCAAGCACTGCAATTATGTCTACAGTAACCGCGCTACCGTAACCTGGCAGGTTACTGGTGTTTGCGGACCAAACACTCGGTTTCACGACAATTCGAGAGGTCGAGATGAAAATTGATTCCTAGACTAATTCAAGTACGGGGAACACGATCCAGTACTTGGAATTGTCTGAAAATCAATTCCTAGCCTTTGCACCGTGACCTGGTAGCCTACAGTACCACAGAACCCACATTATTTTCCATCAGCCAAACGTAATCTCTAGCTTAAGTAACTCGACTGTATTCTTATGTGGCCTACTGTAACCGTAATCTACAAAAACCGAGCATTACTGTAGCTCGGCAGTTATCATATGCTTACTGTAGTACCTACCGTAATACCCTGTATGATTCCAGGAGTGTGGACACAAAGAAGCTGTGGACAAGGGACCGTCTGGAATCAATCCATCTTGACGTGTGACCATAATCGTGGCCAATGTCGCCCGTATACCCGTCCAACGATTACCCCGACTTGGCCACCATATCCTCCACCAACTGTGAGCCCATACCCTTATCCAGGAAACCAATTCAAAAAATAATTCATTTTTCTAATTCGTGACAACATTTCTGACGCTTCTTTTTTCAAATTTCCTTACGCTAATAAAGCTTTTTTATGACAACTTTATTCATTTCCAAATTGAACTCACAAAAAAACAGAAACTCGAAAAATGGCAGTTATGGTGGACAGTGGTAAGGGGATCAGAGCTGGAACTTGTCTAGAATTCTTTATTTTTTTCAGAGAAAAAGGTAAAAGACCTGAACGAATTATCGAATATGAAACTGCAATGCTCGTCGCCCGATCGAGATCTCATCGTTTATCCGAGGTAGCAACTTTTTTTTTCGAAAACTTTAAAAAACAGAAAAATAGAAATGCCGAAAAAAGTTAGTATTTCGGAGGCAAAAATCTTGAATTTGTATGAAAAAGGTTAGAATCAGACCCCAGAAACCTGTTTTTGAGGACAAAATTAGAAAAATTTCAGGAAAATCGGAAAATCGCTATTTTTCACTATTTTTGCTATTAGCTCGGCACAGTTCTTACAACTGCGCTCCACCGAAATCCTCTTTAGAAATGTCTTTTTTTCCTTGCGTCTCTCAATTTCACAAAATTTTCAACGGTTTCGGTAGAGCGCGGTTGTAAGACGTGTGTCGTGATAACACATATTTTTGAAAAATATTGGATTTTTTCGCATTTTTTGGCACAGCCCTGATCGGAGTAGCTAGAAATGTGTTATAATCTAAACAACTAAAAATCTGAAAATGTAGCATTTAGGAATTCAAAATAATCCGATTTCTGTGAAATTGAAAATCGGGTAAAAGTTGAATTTCTGGAACTTCTGAATCTTTCGATGGCTCTTGAACCAGAGTCTCAAAATTTTGACCTTTTACAAAAATTATGAATACTGAGAGCCAATAGGCCTATAATTTCGGATTGCATCATACACATATTGAAAAAAAAGAGAATCTGAAATTGCAGAAGCTTCCAGAAGCCAAATATTTGAAATGTAGGAAAATAAGGTTTAGAAAATATGGAAAGCTCTAAAAGTCTAAAAATAAAGAAATTCAAACTTCAAGGATTTTCAAAATCTACAATTCAGTGCAGTATCTGAAAACTACAATTTTCTGAAATTCTAGATTTGAAAGTTATTCTTGGAATCTGAAATATTCTTTAAAAAAGAACATTTAGAGAATCTTTAGTTTCGATTCTCAGATTCTCAGTATTTTTCTGTCTTGAACCACGAAACCTTTTCCAAATCTTGCAGATGGCTGTGTTTCACTTCTCAAAACGGCTACAAAACGCCTCTATTCGTCCGTTTCTTCATCGAAAACCGTGAATCGTATCCAGTGACGTACCTCATCAAAACTCGAGAGAAATGCTTCCGAATCGATTCGTCGTGTGGAATTCTGAAGGCAGAGGAGAGAAAAACGATCAAATTATATTTGATGTCATCGGATGATTGGCCATTGGCAGTCGGGGAATACACGCAGAGACGCATCAAAATGGCCATCGAGTGTCTCAGATTACCGGATCAGATTGAGCCGGCGACGACCAAGGTGAGTGGGGGGGGGGTACTGTAGTCCGGACAACTTTCTGGGAGTTAAGAAAAGTGGGGTTCGAGCCATGGTCCTTAGATTGGTAGCTGTTATTCCCACCACTGAAAGCTTGCTAAACCGCTAGACACCGTAATTATCTCATTTTTCAGGATGGCGGTTTGATGGCCAAAACCATCTGGAAGAAGTCCGTCACCGAGTGGCCGTTGGAGCGTCTTTACACCAAGGTATACGGTAGAAATGTTTTCTTTTGGGTACTGATTCTTTTTCGTTCCAGATCAACGTTTTCATCTTCGCCCCGACTACAGTGACACCGGCTCTCCCACCACCACCACCAAGTGCAAACAAGAATTCTATTTGAATGGATGATTATTGATTTGAAGAAAAATAAACTGTGGTTGTGTGGATTTGTTGGAGTGAAAAGGGAAGCTAAACGGGTTTTGGCTTTTTAATGTTGATGTGGTAGGACTGATATTTCAACAATAATTTATTGGGATCTGGATAATTTTTAGAAAATAAGGCGGATGCGGTGTAACTTGCATTAGAACCTGGTCCAGTACTTTGTTGGCTTCATCGACAGCCTCGATTACTTTTGCAGACTGCTCATCGATTTTTCTCATAACGATTTGGTCACCGTCGTTGATTTTGTTAACTTCTACTAGGAAGTTGTTCATTCGAGCGTAGCTAGTTTGGATTCCAAGAGGTACTGAGCTCCCATAATGTCCTTTTGATTTGACATCAGTTCATCATCCTCCATGTCTCTCCAGCTGTCGATACTTTGACTTGCAATATCTCGGACTTCTTTGAGAGCCTTGGTGACTCTTCCTTGCCTGTATGAAGGGCTTATATTGTTAGTATGGCAGGCGAAGCGTGAGTGTTAATACTGTCCAAATCGAGTAGAACACTATTGGCCACGCGGGATGTCCTATCGTCGATGCACGACTTCGTTCGTGTGTACATGTATTTGGTCGATTTGATTTGTCAGATCCGGAACCATGTAGTCCCAGACTTCTTTTCGTGTCTTCACAGTTGTCATTGTTTCAGCTGTAATCATATAGATGCATAGTCAGCTTTTTTGAAAAGTTTGACTCTTTTGTTACTTTTTTTGGTTTTGTTTTTGACTGAAAGTGTGACGTGAATATGTTTGTGGTCACTGAACAGATCCCCGACTTTGATATATCTCATAGAATCTGTGTTTGTGAAACAAAGATCGAGAATATTACCAAGCTTCAAACGGGGGGAGAAGCAATATGCTGTGTTAGACCGTTTTTTGTGACAAAAGAAAGGAAATGTTTACCGTGTGAGTTAGAAGCGGGGAGAGACGATACTTCATCCCGACGTCTCCGGGGTAAGACTCGTTGTCTCCTTCCAATTTTTCTTCTGAACGAACGTCCTTTTGGTGATCGTCCGAAATGCTCAGGGATTCATCCTTCCACATCTTTGGAATAACTTACTAGTCAAGACCAGAGCCAGTGTCTGCCACGCGGGACTTGAAACCGCACTGAGGTCGAAACCACGATGCACCATAAAATCGCGGGGGTGAGAATGATCTATTCTGGGAAGATCCCAAACAGACCAAACGCAACCTTGGCTAATTAAACCTTTATATCTTCAAAGATTAAGATAGATACAGTGGCACAGAGAGTATGCCAGAATAATTCAATAAAAATCAGAGTAAAGAATAGGCAGACCGCTCACATGGTCGCCAAAAAGACGGGAATGAGGAAAGTTGTAAAACCTTGGGAATAAGAAGAAATAGAAGAGGTGTTAGAGAAAAGTGTAAACATAAGATGATTAATAGAGCTTTTTGGGTTTCGGCTCGAAGAGAAGCGGTCTTCTTGATGACGAACTTGTGAGAGAAAGAGAAGTGAGGGGAAACTCGCGCGCGCTGTTAGACTAACGCTAAACTGACTAGGAAAGGTCATGGAGTCCGTTTGGAGATATGGCACGTTACCTATACCCTTGAAAAGCTGAAAAAACGCTGATCACAAAAATATATTCAGTTTTTGCCCTAGAGGCCTAGTATTCGAGAAAAAATAGGTCAAAATTTGGGTCACTGGCAAGTCAGCACCGTCCTGACGTGTGAAAAATATGGGCAACGTGGCGTAGGTGGTATACCAGGGCAAAAACTGACTATATATTTGGAACCAGCGTTTTATCAGCCTTCCAACGGTAAAGGGCACATCCACTATCTCCAGACTGACTTCAGGACTTTTCCTAGTGAGATTTGTGAAACAGAATTTTTCGAAATGCCTGAAAAAGGGAAACGTGTAACAAGATTCAGTTTTACATGTCCTGAATAACCCCATAAATATTGTTTGAAAAATTAAAAATAGAAGAAAAACACTATATGAAACCGCGCTGAAAGGGCTCTGCCTTGGGACGCTTTTTTAACCCGAACCGCGCCAACGACGCCCCAGACTTTCCTATTTTTTGAAAATTCCAGAAAAATACAATTTGAACTCATTTATTAGAAGCTTTTATTATTTTTTACAAATCTCTATTATTCATAAAAACGCCTTGACTAGTTGATATCTCTCAGAAAACTGTTTGCTTTGTCATGATACTTTGGTAATGTGATATGAGAAAAACGGTTGGATGATGAAGGTGGGGAACGACGGGTTGTTGTACGTTCAATTATCACTTCATCATCTTCAACTCGAAAGTCTTCTTCTTCTTCCGTTTCTTCGTGGGATTCGGAATCAGAAGATGTGAAGGGATCGGCGGTGTGGGATGAGGTGGAGTCAGAGGAGTATGAGGTTGAAGGCGTAGTCTGGAAAATGGTAAAATAATAGAGATGGGGAAAAGGAAAAGGTAATGGAATTGCGCTCAAATGAACATCTTACAAGGGAAGTTCATGACGAGGCGGGTTGAGCTTTTTCTATAAATTTGACCACAGATACTTTCGACCCTGCTGATTCCAAAACTGCAAGAAAAATCAGCGCCAGTTTTGGAATCAGCAGGGTCGAAAGTATCTGTGGTCAAATTTATATAAAAAGTTCAACCCGCCTCGTCATGAACTTCCCTTGTTAAAGAGAGGGAGACGCAGAGATGCTAGAATGTCTGCTTCTCTGCGTCTCACTGTTTCATTTCTTGTTTTTCAAACGTCTGTTTGTTCGAGACTAATTAAAAAGGGAGCAATTAATAAAATATTGCAAATTTCTTTTTTTAATAGCCGTTTGGTGTGTCAATTTTCTCCTTCAATCCTCTCGAACTAATAAATTAATGTTTGTATATTTCTGCATATTTGGGCTCAGCAGGTTTTATTCAGTATATCCACCACTTTTCACATATTACCCCGGCTAATTACGTAGAAAATCCCTCTCAAACTTCACCAAGAGAGACGCAGACTGCTAGAGAGTCTCGTTGTCTGCGTCTCCCTCATTCTTCGCGCTTATACTAGCTCGACACAGTTCTTACAACTGCGCTCCACCGAAATCCTCTTGAAAAATGTATATTTTTCTCTGCGTCTCTCAATTTCGCATACGATTTCCTTTGGTTTTGGTAGAGTGCGGTTGTGAGAAGCGTGCCGTCCTAATAATTAAAGTTATCAATAGAGCGCACTTCCTTCATTAAAATTTCTCTTCAAAAAACCAATCTTTTCCACCTCCTTCAACCTCCTCTCGATGATACTCCTCATCTGCTCACTCTCTCCATTCTCTTCCTCTTCCTCAATTAAAAGCGACTTTCCATATCTGACACGATGAAATGTGTCCAATGCTTGATCACACGAATCTGCTGACTGTTCCAGACATACTTGTCTCGCTCGGAGAAATGCTTTCCTGGATTCTGGAGTCATATCGGATCGTCTCACTTCTGGTTTCTTGTTCGAGTGTTTCTTGGGGTCGTCGACGAGACTCACTGCGTCATGGGACTCGCCGTTTATCTGGAAATTGAAAAATCAATGGAGTGTCCAAATTCCCAAACAAAATGATTTCACGGAGCACGCAACGCATGCGACGCTGATAACTTGCAAGTCTATAGATTCGAACACCCATTATTGAGCCCAGCGCCAAATATACTTTTCTAACTTCCCGTACCTGTAAACTCATCGGTCTGCCAGTCAATGAGAATGGCATTTGAATACCAGCTAACGTCTTCCTCTTCGTGTCAACCTTCATTGCAGATGACATCAAATCAGAAGCGACTTTAATTGGGTCTAACTGAAAATTCGATAATTATTTCTTCTGAAATACCAAAAGTATCTCACTGCCTCGAAATTAGGAATCTTGAAACTAGTCTCGATATCTCTGTCAGTGTCACTGAAGTGATAGATTCCACGGGGCAATTCTTCGTCCGATTCACGGGAAGCTGCTGGAAAAGAAAGAAAATTAAATTTGTTTTCAGTCGTAGTTCTATTGAGCTCGCAGTGAGCACTCACCTTCTACGCGAGAAATCAAAATAGCGAATAGCAGAAAGAAAGTTTTGATTTGCGGAACTACAATTCGTCCGAACATTTAATGTATCGCATACTGTAATATCTCTCTTCTTTTTCTCCTTTTAATGTCTCTTGATGACGTGGCACGAGGGCCCGGGATACTGTAGTGGAGAGGAGGGGATTGGCTGCGGACTGATATGGAGGGTCTGGAAAAGTGGTTGATTACGGTAGATATATAGATAAAGAGTCAGAAACACTTCGAAGACAAATAAAATATTTGAGAAAACTTAAAAAACTTCAGAGTTCTGATGCAATATATTAAACTGTCAACTTTCTTGATCGAATAACACAATGAATCCCTATATTTGTTTGATACGACACGGTCTCTCACACAGCGAAAAAAAACTGCAAGAAACGTGAAGTCGATTTTTTCTTAATTCAATTCTCATATTTTTTGCACTGAAAATGCAATATTTTTTTAGGTTTTTAGACGTCCAATGAATGAAAAAAGGGTCCCGTCCATCAGAATTGTGTAAAATTAAATAATCTATCTTTTAACCCTAAAAACGTACATTTTGGTAAGAAATGGACTTTTTTGATACAGAAAAACCGAGTTTCAGAAAATCGAGATTTTCAGCTAATTCAGTCAATGTTTTCCCCAAAAATTATAACAGTTTCCGAGCCTCCTCAAGTACATTATGTGAAATTTTCGTTTGAAACAGTTTCTTGCCTAAAAAGTTACACTCACTTTTCTGAAAATCTGTTTTTTGTATCAAAAAAGTCAACTTTTGACCGTAATTCACGTTACCCGGCTCATAAGATAGAGAATTTTATTTACTACAATTCTGGTGGATGGTACCTTTTTTAATGAAGTCTGAAAACCAGAAAACACTGCATTTTCAGCTCGAAAAATAAAATATTTGAATAAAAATTAAAAAATCTGCTTCACGTTTTTTGCAGTTCTTTTTCGTGGTGTGAGAGACCGTTCAGTAATGAATAGCAGTATCAGTCAGCTAACAAAGCCACTTTTCCTATAAAGTATAACTGGAACTTTCCATTCCTTACTAGAAAAAAAACACAAGACCTACTTCCCTATTGCGATAAATCAGAATCGGAAATCAACAAGACAGAAACAATTGCCCCAATAAGTTCAAGGTGAATCCAAAAATAAAATAATTTGCACCGAAAGGGGAAGAGAAATGAGAGATCAAAAAGATGAGAACAAAAAGGAACGATTTGGATTATATCGGCAGAGGGGGCGGAGTCTCTTCACAAGAATTGATGTTGATCTTTCAAGGTATTCTGATTCTCAGAAGGAAATTACGGTAGAAGATTACGGTAGTGAGAGACAATAAAAGTACAAACTAATTAGGCATCTAATTTTAGACTTTGAAACGTCATTGGTCGATGAACGATCAATTTTTAGGAGGTGGTTTAGGTATGGAAAGAGAGAACAGAAGGGGAGAAAGGTGATAAGAGAGGGAGAGAGGATTTGACCTATTTCTATGAGAAGATTCCTGTTTTCTTTCTGAATTCGAATTGAAACAATAGCTATTTCTCTCCTGGCGACTTTGACGTTGGAACGATATCAAAATGCACCCATTTTGATCTAAAAACTAAAGAATTCTTGAGAAAAAGAAGGAAACTAGAATACTCTTGGGAGAGAAAGGATGGAGAAAAACCCTTTTTGCAAAACGGTTTCCTGGATAGATTAGTCTCAAATCAATCGCGTGACGAAGACATAGAAAATGTGATCCCTCCTCTGACGCCTTCTGGAGGCGAAGGTGGAGACGTGAGAAGAAGGGAAAGGGGGAAGAAGAAAGAGAATGAAAACACAAAGATCCTCACCCCCGTTTAGATGTGTTATGTTTTGATTATTATTGGATAATTGAAGATAATTGAAATTGAATGGAATTAGGAAAGCGACAAAGGTCGTTATGACTCTTTGACCTTTGTTATGTATAATTTAAAGGAGGACTGAAGTCAGATTTTTTGAAAGTTCGAATTATGATACTTCAGACAACTCTAAGAAACTTTCATCATTAGAACATTTGCTAAAAATCCCTCTAAACGCAACGATTCCCGTCAAAAAGAGCCTTCGTGGAAGAGTTTTTTCAGCGCAGCCGTGTAGTCTTCTCGGAAAAAATGTCTGTTTAATTTCTCGTTTTCTCACTTTTTCTAACAAACTTTCTGTTTTATCACAAAAAAAAAAGGAAAAACTACGAAAATTTGTCGAAAAAGTGAGAAAACGAGAAATTCAATAGAAATCTTGTCCGAGAGGACTACACGGCCGCTAGCAAAGACTCTTCCAAGTAAGCTCCCTTTGAGTCAGGAGAACGGGAATTGTAGTGTTTAGAGCGATTATTAGTATATGTTCCAATTATGAAAGTTTCTTAGAATTATCTGAAGTGTTATAATCTAAAAAAAGACTTCAGTCCTCCTTTAATTGTTTTTTTTAACGAGAGATATCTGTCTTGGATGGTGTCCGTACAAAAAAGTTGCCAAATTCAAAAAAGAAGTTCTAAGATTGGACTACACAGTCATATAAAAATTGAATTCCGTTGGAAAGTTTTCAGCGTCGTTTCAAGCTGCAGAGGTTAACTATTTTGGGCAGAATACTATGAATGATGATCCGTCAAAGAAGCCAACTTTCAGTCGAGAAGATCTGGAACAGACTTTTGAAAAACTGTTGCTCTGTAGATTCTGAGTCTGTTGTCGAATTTACTATAATTTAGACAAATCCAGACTTTAGACTGTCCCATATGGCGTTTGGTCAGAGGGGGAGAGCTGACATCCTCGAATGAAATCTACCAGTCTTTCGAATTTGTTCACCGCTAGGTATAGTTACTGATTGTGACTTCGACAGGTTTTATAAAGACTCCGAGATGCGGTCTTAAACCAGATTGTGAGATAACTGCAGATATTAGTTTAAGAGAACTGCTTCGCTCATCTTCAATCAAAAAAGTTTCCTTTTTCAGCGCATTTTCCTCATATTTTACCAATTCAGTTGTCCTTGACTTCACTGAATTTTAAATAATAGAATAAGTTCTAGATTGAAATCAGATGTCAACTTTTGTTGTCCTGGAAAACTGGTTACCGTAAATACTGTAGATTATAACGGCACCCCATCCATACTCAGAATTCATGAATATGATTATCCCGGTATGTTTTTCTTTGCTCTGATTGGAATCATCGTGATTAGTAACTTAGCGAATATAACGTCCAAAACGTTTTTCGTTTAACTTAAATGAGTTCCTGAATCCACAGAAATCCTCTGGGAAGCAGTTGAAAAATATAATGGCATGCCGTTATAATACAGTATTTACGGTATTTTCACCGTTTCTGGATCTGACTCACGGCCTCTAGCACAGGCCCTCTCAAAGTACTGTGTGCAGTGCATCCGCTGGAGGCCATGTTGACTATTCTTCTCCCACCAATATCTCAATAGATCTGCTGTGGGTGAGAAGACAATCGATCGACTCCTGTTGGGTCTCGACACAGCAGACAACGTCTCTTTCTTCGAACATCTCGCTTCACTCAACAGGTTCACTCAATAATTCTCCTCAGTCATTTCAAAATGAAACTACTGCAATTCCCGTTCCTGGCCCAAGAAAAAATATTCAAATCGATGGATTTCATTGATTTGTTTTTTCTTTCTCTTTGCTCCAAACGAACTAATCAATCAATAAAAGTCTTTCGATATAATGTAGATAGGATTGTGATAGCGCTGAACGGAAGCAACATGCAAGTCTCTATTAGAACAAGGGAAACGGAAACTCCTCAATACTTTACTTTCTCTAGTTCGATCCCTTTCTATCGAGTGAACTTTGAATCGTGGTGAGTCTCTTTTTCTTCTTTTTAAAGGTGGACTAAGGTCAACTCTGATATTTTCATAGAATAATGAATGAGTACCTGTGAGTTCATTTTCATATCGAAAAAACTTTAAAAATCGATCTGGAACCCGCTGAGAGCGATCGCCGATCAGTTTGGGCATTTCGGTGGCCTAGAAATTCGACTTCGGCCATGTTGATTTTTTCAAATTTTATCGCTATTTTCGGTCATTTTTGTGATTTTCTTTCAATAATTTCGAAAGTAAACGGCTAAAATTGATAGAATTATTGCAAAAATGATAGAAAAAACGAAGAAAACTCGAATAAAACAACATTTTCGAAAAATTTCTAGAATGTTCTACGCCCACACAAATGCCCAAACTGTTTTGCCGCTCGTTCTCCGCGGGGAATGGACCGAATTGAAAAATTCCTTCGATATGAAGATGAATTCACGGAAATGAACAAATGAACATACGACTGAACTCGAATTGCTGAGCCATACCGCCAATTTTCACCGGCCACCGAAATGCCCAAACTCACCGGTGATCGCTCTAAGCGGGTTCCAGACCGATTTTTAAAATTTTTCGATATGAAAATGAACTCACAGGTACTCATACATTATTCTATGAAAATATCAGAGTTGACCTTAGTCCACCTTTAATGTCTTTTTGCAATATGAACATGTGTCACAGCCTTTTAAACTGTCTCACAATGTCAATTGTTTACGTAGCGTATAGATTCAAGTAGGTTAAACTTTCTTGCTCAAATTCTCACGGGAAACCTTATCGATTTTCGAACTAAAATCATCAAACGCTTTCTGAAAAGTAAAATCATGCCCACATTCCGTGCAAGTTGGGTCTCACCACGAAAACTACAGTAACTCATTTTACAGGCGTACACCATACTTTCGTGGTGAGATTCAGTTAGCACGGAATGTGGTCATGATTAAACTTTCCTGAATGCTCCACGGCCTCCAGCGGAGGCCCTCTCAATGCACTGCGCACAGTACTTTGAGAGGGCCTCTGTGGGAGGCCGTGATGCTCTCATCTCACTGAATATCAAAATCTTTTTCAAACAAAACTTCGACCTCATTATCCAGGCTAAAATATGTAATTGTCAAGGTTTTTCTCGATTCCCTCAAAATATCCCGCCTTATTGATTCTCGAACTCAGCTCTTCGAGAGCTTTCAGAAGATTTTAACAATGTTTACATTTTGTTCAAGTTGGGTAACGTGAGCTCGTACAAAAAAGTTGTCAACTACAAGAATAAAGGTGTCTTTTTGATCTACACATTCCGTTAATATTTGACATTCTGAGACAGTGCATAAGTCTGTGACATGTGCTCAAAGTGCCGCAGTCTTCATGGTCAGTACTGCGTCATACACAGAGAAAAATCGGAATAAAACAAAAAGAAAAATACAACATCTTTCCAGCGATCTCTTCCACGAAACGGTCATTTTCACCTATCATCGTCGCAATGTTCTCATTGATCTACCAACTGAGATCAAAACTTATTTATCTGATCTATTTTGGAAGTCTCCAGATATCGATTGGATTTTTCCTTTAGACGATGCCGTTCAATACAGCTGGCTTCGTTCCATCGAAATACTGCATTTCCGTGATGAACATGCGAAATCAAAGGATTTGGAGTGTTTAATAGAAAACAATCCGAATCTTCGTCTACTAATTTCTTCTGTTGAAATCGTAGATAATGTGGAGTTGAATTCGAATATCCTCAAAGTTCAAAACTTAATTTCATTGGAGGCGACAGCTTTCACAATGAGTCATATCTATCAGTTCGAAGGGAGATATGCTGTATTTGCAAAGATTAAATTCGACCAGTCTGATATCATCACACTAATTGATAAATGGATGAACCGAGAAATATATGATAATTTAAGAGCACTGAAAATTCATGGACCAGGATATGTCTTCCAACCGGAGGCACTGGATAAGTATCAAGGGAAACAGTGGAGTGAATCAGGATTGCCAAACAAATATCCATTTGATCCAAAGTGAGTTTCACACAAACTTTTTTTCATTTTTCACGCTTCAATCTAGGTAACCGAACACTGAGACTCGAACAGGAATGTGTACTGTAAGAAACGCGGCGCCTAAATACCACACATGTGCGAGACGTAAGGTCCGCAACGAACATTTTTGAATTTTTTACGAGCCATGTTGCGTGCGTGTCGCGGTTTATATTGAAAGATACGAATAACAAACGTAAGAATCCTTGGCGCTCAGCCAAGTCTTTTTGGCACCTTGCCAACCGTTGCGCGAGGGAGCGCGTTTCCGCGACTTTACGCCTCGCGCTACTATTCCTGACCTACCTAAACCAGGCGCTTTTAGAGAAATAATTAGCAGAAAAGTACCTTTTCACGTGTGTCAATCGAAAATTGTTTGAAAATTTGACTCTCCGTTACTAAAAAGAATGAAACGGTGCCAACCTGGCTTGCGTGGAATCGGAGAATCGGACATCCGAATTCTCCGATCCAAGCCTGGTGCCAACCCCTACCGTAACCCTAATGATCGTATTGATCAGATGAGCGCACTATCTTATAGGCTCGGCACATTTCTTACAACTGCGCTCCACCGAAATATCCTTAAAAATGTCTTTTTTTCTCTGACTCTCTCAATTTCGCACACAATTTTCTTCGAGCGCAGTTGTCGTGCTAATAGCATTCTTCCCCCATGTGCCTAAATCAAAACCCATTAAATCCGATATTTTCAGAATCCAAAGATACCTAGATCACGAAGATGGATGTCTCTTTCATGAGGAATCGATTGTCATCGCGAGAGACGACGGGAAATTGGCTTCTATTTACACAGATGAAACTTCGTTTTTCTTCTGGATTTGGCATTAATTTTTGTCAAAAATAACATGCTCTATTGATAACTTTCTTACCGTAACCCCGTTACTATCAATAGAGCGCACTTGTTATTCCTAAGATCATTGCGTTCATGTTTCTTTTGATCTTTTTTGTTTCTTCTCCAAAATCACAAAAAGAAATGATAATATCCGTATTGCTTACAAAACTCGATTCACTTGATTCGTTTGATCTTTTCCGTGTTATCATTCGATTGAGGTGGGGGAGAAGGGAAAACAACATTCTAATCTTTTTATCTTGGAATTAATGTGCGAATTTAGGTCCGATGAGGGCAGGGAAGTGGGATGAGGGATTGGACACGAATTTAAAATGAAACAATATATATATATATATATATATATATATATATATATATATATATATAGCTGGAAATCTGATAAAATGCAAATATTTTTCAATGATAGAAGAAGGAAAGCGTAAATAATGATACATAATAACCGATTAGTGAGCGATGAGAGGAAAGGGGGGCGGGGCTTGTTTTGTGTGTACAATTTATGTCAAAATGAGTCTAGAATTGCATATGATAGTAAAGATTTCAAATTTTTCAGTTTTTCAAATAACAAAAAAAAGAGAAAATTATGGCCGTTGATGTTGGGAATTCGGTGAAGTTGCAGCATTCAGATCAGTCTCTATCAGTCGCTGCGCACTGCTCACGTCCATTCGTTGACGTGGAATCGAGTCTTCTCCGATTTGACGAGCGAATAGTCGTTGTTTGTCACGGAAATCCAACTTCGCTCCGTCTGAACTGTTCTCATTTCGGTTTCGATCCTGCAGTTCGTTGAGACGACGTTGACGGGGATCACGGTAGATTTCGTTGGTGCCTACGATCTGGAAATTGAAATTTTTTGTAGGGTAAAATTAGTTTTCTGGAGGACAGGGCTACTGTATGGCCTACTAAATCAGAAAATTGTCTCTGATTTTCTGGAAATTCAAGAGTTTTTCAGTAATTTTCAGGTTTCAACCAAATTTTTTATAGATTTTTAATAAAATAATTGAGTGCTGAAAGGAGCTGAATTTTCAAACAAAAATCGCAGGTACTTTTAAAAGGCGCACTGAAAAACACTACTTTTTTGCAAAAGTTAAAGATTCCAGAAGACAAATCTGATGATTTTGATGAAAAAAATCACAAAAACTCGCATTTAACAGAAAAATGGAGGTTTTAAATTATTTTTAGTGAAAATCAGAAAAATTCCCTAAAATCTAAATTTTTGGTGTCAAAACTGGAAAAGTGGGCGGGGCATGAGAACATAATTTTCGCTATCAAATCTATTCGACGTAGCTACAGCCGAGAATGATAAAAGTTCTTTCAAACATGCAAAAGCGCGCCTCCGACACCCCAGTTCTTCCATCCCAACTACTCACCCCTGGTGAATCCAAAACGGGCACATCAGCAGCGAACAACATTGCGGTATTATTGCTGGTGGGTGTCTGATATTGATTGATTTCATCCGTGAACTGAACTTTTCTCGTCTCCGGCGGACTAACAGGTGACATATTCTCAACACTTGAACTCGAATGAGGCACATCGTCAATCATTGTTTCCGTCCGTCGACTCTCTGATCGATGCTCTTTTTGCACGTAGATGGGAATGTCTCGTTCTTGATGAGAGGGCGGAGTCTTGATCTCCGAGAGCATTTTTCTCGCTCGACTCTGTTCATGAGCCACGTTTAGAAGCTCTCGAAACCTCCTCTGCTCTTCATCTGTCATCGTTGATCCTTTCGATTCGAGACGATCGAGTTCGTCGTTCACTGCTTCGTAGCTCATCAACGCGATATTCGTCTTCTCCAGATTTCGAATATCCGCGTCTTGAAGACGTTCTCGGAGTCCGGATTGTGGTCGGATCTGACGGATTACCGGGCCGTTGCCGTTTTGTTTCAGTTGGAGGGCCTGAAAAGAAAACTGTATATTATATCACACTTGCACAATTGATGACTCAAAACTCAAAATCGAAGATTCAAAGTCTGGAAACTTGAATCCTGAATTCCAAAAGCAGAATCTAGAACTCTGACTTCAGTATTTCGAATTTAAAATATTAAAATCTAAGTTCAGTCTCCAAACCCGTCAATACTGGATTAGAAAAAGTAAGTAACTAAAATTTTGGTATCAGAGGTCATATTTCAGATTTCAATTCAGTGCCTCGGCACCAGAACTACAGAATCGAGAATACAGAAGCCACTATTCAGAATTAATAACTCATGTTTCAGGTTCTCTATAATTCAGATTTCAAAACGTTTATTTCGAAATCCGGATTTCAAAACTTAGAACCTAAAAACTTGAATCCTGATATCTAATTTCAGAACCAAAATTCTGTATCCCAATTTCTGAAATCAGAATCCAGATTTCCGATTTGGGAATTCTCGACTCTATAATTCAGAATCCCATTCTCGGATTTTTGTTTTCCGATCAAATTTTCAGAATCTGAAATACAAACTTTGATGTTTTGAAACTCAATTTCTGATTCCAGAATCCAGGTTCTTGAATCCTAAATTCCGAAACTTCTAAACCCAAATTCCCCATACAAACCTGCGTAATCGCCGTCGGCACTGCTCCTTTAATCGACGCGGGCACCGCTTTCGGCATATTCAAATCGATGGGTCGAACGATGGCTGGTTCCTGAGAAGAAGAATGAATTGATCCATTTATATTGTTATGAGATCTCGATGAGCTGACAGCTCCACCCAACGTCACATTCACTCGGGGTGAGGTATTGTTAGATGAATTCACAGAAGTCGTCGTCGTTGTATTCTGATGATTTCGAGATGCACCTCCACTCAACGAGACCGTCGGGATTACTGTAGTTCCGGTGGCCGTTGAGGAAGAGGATGTACTGTTGTATCCATACATGCTTGCTGGTCGAATCGAGTGAAGGGGAGCGTAGTTGGAGGATACGGTAGGTGGGATACGGTAGCTGCTGCCACTGTTGTAACTCTCGTCATGATTCGGTGTGGAACGGGCGAGCGGAGAGTTGAGTTCCAGGTCGTTGAGCTAAACAAACGGATGGGTTAGGAAGAGAGAAGAATTGGAATTATTTGGTTGGGAAAAGAGAGAAAATCACTGCAAAACACACACGTCACGCACGCATACAGAAGGAGGAGAATTCAGAATCTGGAGATTTCGGATGGGAAATTGGATATTTAAAATATAGAAAACTGGATCAGGGCTTCTGAACTAGGAATTGAGATCTCTATGAATTTTGTATCTTCAGCCGAAGTTTTAGATTCGAAAATCAAGAATTCAACAATTGAAAATCGAGTTTCAAAGTCCAGAATCGATAATACGGAAGTTAAAATTCAGAATTCAGAATCCGGAACACAAAATACGAAGTTCAAAATTCAGAATTCAAAATCCAGATCTCTAAATCCAGAATTCAGAATTCAGAAGTGAGAATCCTAAACCTTCGATTCAAAATCGAGAATTCGGAGCCGTCAACACAAGTTTCCGAATTCAGAACCCAGAATCCAGGATCCCAATTCCAGAATCTCATAATTCAGTTTTCTGAGCCCGAATAACAGGATCCAGAATCCAAGTTACGGGATTCTGAATCCCGAAGTCCAGAAATCCAATTTTCACCCAAGTCTCCATCTCCAGAATCCATCCTCTCCCATTTCACATCTTCTTCCAAACTCACCGCTCTATGAATATCCTGTGTCGATTCCCTGGCAGCATTACTCGAATATCCAACGAGACCTCCCGAATTTCTGGGCGGTGCGAACAGATTCGACGCCGACGTCGGTCGATACAAGTTGCTCGTTGTAGATGTCGAAACATTAGCCGGCGACGCGGCATTCTTTCGGAGAGCCGACGGGGATTGAGCTCCAGGTCGAGTTGGCTGGATTACAGTAGGACGAGTGGAATGCCGGTAGTGGGAAGGGAGCTTATCGAAAAGAGAGCTACGAGCACTTCCAGTCATCGACGATTGGGAGAACGAGGCATTCGGATCCTGCTGTAAATCACTTGCAGATGAACTTCGATAGTGCTTATTCGCATTCGGATCCGACGCCGTCGCCGTCATTCCACTATGCATATTGTGATGAGCATAGTGTTGTTGCATATGATTACTCGATGCATTCGATGAGGAATTCGATAACGGAGCCACGAATGCACTGTTTCTTCCGTTCGGAACTTGTTGTTGACTTGTGAATCTCTGATTGTAGCTCGGTGGTGGAGGGGGCGGGGCGTCGTAAGATCCATTACGTCCAACATTCGAATAACTCGGCGGATACTGTGGTGGTGGTACGGTAGATGGGGATGGGGCGACGAAATGACCGTTGGTGATGGAGGAGGTCGTTGGTTGGAGCCAGTTGCTGAGTCCGTTGCGATGAGCGGCATGTTTGCGGACTTCGAAGTGAACTTCGTGAGCACTTTGAGTCATGAGACGGGCGGCGCTGAAATGAGAGAAATGAGGTATGGTGGCTGTTATACTTGATGAAACCGGGACCTTTCGAAACTGAGATATTTTGAAACCGAGGCACTTCAAATCTAAAAAAATTCCAATCAGAAGCAATATGAATCATAGAAATCTCGAAATCGGGTCACTTCGTAACCAAGACATGTCGAAAACGAGACAATGCTTGGTTTCAAAACGTCAACGTTTCGAATTGTACAGTTTAGAAACTTCTCCGGTTCCTAGCCGTCTCAACGCGCCCAAGACACCCCCATCAGACTCACTCTTCCTGCGATATACCAATCAACGAGTGTCCATTAACACTCAACAACTGATCACCAGTCTCGAGTCGTCCATCTTGCGCAGCTGGCGTTCCTTCGACCACTTTCTTCACATAGATTCCCATTTGACGGTCACCGACTCCCTGTAACTTGTTGAGAATTTGAAGAACAATTTCAGAGAGATTTGGGGAAAAAAACTAAGGACCTGATAAACACCAATCACAACCATATTTTCCTTATAGGCGGTAGTTGAGGGGTCAATATCGTATAGTGTCAAGGAGGTTTCGATTAAAATCTCACTAAAGAAAAAAAAACCAAAACCACTGCGGGCGGCCGGAAATCGTGTAGATGGAGAGAATTGATAGAAGAAATAAGGAAAGAAGAGGGGAGGGACGGAAAATGAATAAACTGATGCCAATTATATCTAATCCATATGCGAAGGGGGTCCCTAACTACACCAAATTATTGGCTTCATTTTACTATTAAGGCTTCATCTCTCGGTTAGGAGCGAATCGGCAGAGATCAACATTGAAACATTACGTCGTTAGGCTCCGCCTTCTTTTGGCAATTGCGCCGCATGAATCCTCAAGTTAACTTAGAAAAAGTGTTGCCTGGAGGTCTGGATATAAAAAATTAGACTCCGCTCACTCCGTTTCAGTTTTGCTTAAGATTAGAATTGGTTTATCAGAAAATTAGGCTCCGCCCTTTTTTTTCCAGATTTGCCGCACAGTTTTCATCAACTCATTGTGAAGAGATGCTCGATCGAAAAAATCACATTTTTGGCTCCGCCCCTTTTTTGGCAATCTTGCCGCATACTTTTCTGATCACGAAATTAAAGAAAAAAATTCTCCTCTGATTAGACTCCGCCCACTTAAAAAAAAGATTTGCCGCACAGCTTTCATCAAACTCATTGTGAAGAGATTTTAAAACGAGAAAATCAGATTTTTGGCTCCGCCCCTTTTGGCAATTTTTCCCGCACGGTTTTATTTAGACTCCGCCCCTTATTAACAAAAAAAGTGGGCGGAGTCTCTCCCCTCAATTCCTCACCTGAGCAGCGACAATACTCAATCCGATTCCTCCGCCATTCTTTCTCAACGTCACTTTCGATATCGTATCGGAGGCGGCGCTTCCGAAACTGTCACCCTGAAATGGGAATTCTTCATTATTTCCAAAAATAAAAGCTGAAAACATACAAATTGCGTCGTCGGAATACTCGTCAACGTCGTCTGCGATACACTCCGAACGATTGGTTGTTGCTGTTGTTGTGGATGATGTGGTGGATAGTGAAGTTGCTGCCCGTGCCCGTTTTCAGATCCAATATGCATCGCGTGCATCGATGACGTCATCTGTGGATGGAGAGGCTGGTGCTGTTGGCCTGTGGACATAGAGACACTGTGACAGAGTCTTCTATGCTGTAATTGCAGCAAGTACTGGTGTAATCCATCGGGCACCGTCTTGAATTGTTCGATGAAATATCCATCCTGAGGAATGAGGAATGGTAGATTCAAGTCTTCATACTCTTCGAGTGTCATTCGTTGTCCATCCTCCAGTGTCAACACGTCCGCCTGCTTTTCAGCCAAATGACAGATTCTATCAATGACGTCATCGTCGCACGGAATCTCTCCGTTCTCCGGTTGGAATCCTGATAGAAGATGCACTACTTGCAGACTGTTCAGCTTATAGCACGTGGATCCGAGTGTCGCCACGTCGTTTTTCTGTGCTGCTAGAAGATTTGCAGCCTGACGAGTTCTATCCAAATGACACTCCGCGGCCAGCTCGACACCCATTCTTTCGCAGAATCTGTGAATTGATTCAATGCGATACTGTAAGCATTTTCCGAGTCTCGTCGTCAACTCGGATACCGGCGACTCCACGGAGACCAAACTATTGAAGATGAAGGCGTTGACCATATGGAGAAGGTGTCCACACAACTGGATAGTCAACGCTGCATTCAGACCACAGACTCTCGCTTGTCTCATTGTTGAATCGAGAAGATGTATCAAATCTTCAGTGGCCACCCGATCATCCATATGAATATCCAGAAGACTCCGTGCGGCCGGTCGAATTGATCCCTTCAGAATCTGCACTAATCTTCTGAATATTCTCTCGATTTCAATCGATATCTTCCCATATCGTGACGTCTTCAACTCAGAATCCCTCTCCACGAGATGATTGAATTCTGAGGCGTTGGCAAGCCAGAAGATCAAATCGTCTTTCGAATTGCATTCCTGAGCGATTTGCTTGAAATTCGACTCGATTCGCGAGAAGAATTGCACCGAGTACGGCTTGTTGTGGGCGTGGAAGAATCGAAGAGCCAAGTAGAGTGAGTAGGCAGGCGACAGGCGGAACGAAGATAATTCAGATGACGTGGCGGCTCGATTCGACATCACTTCCGCCAGAAAATCCCAGACATTGTAGTCTCCGATTTGAATTGAGATGGGGATTTGGAATGGCTCCTGGGCGATTTTCGACGCAGAAGAGGAGTATCCAATCGAGTTGGAATACGGTGGCAAGATATCTGAAAGAATTGAAAATTTCGAGTGGCTGGGGCGTGAAAAACGCGTTTTTAAATATTGAAAATTTTCAGTCTGGGGTTTCGTGGGCGCGTTTTCTTGGCAGTTGTTCACACACTGGGGTGTTGTTAGCGCGTTTTCTCACGAATTCGATAGTCTGTGGCTGGGGCGCTTTTGACGTTTTTTCTTCACTTTCAAAAAGACAACGTGGCTGGGGCGCGTTCGCCGTTTTTTTTTAATTTGAAATCCGATGCTTGGGGCGTCTTTAGCGCATTTTCAGCAAATATTCTGCATTTCAATTGTCTGGCGCGATTTTGACGCTTTTCTCTCAAAAACTGAAACTCACTATTATTGGAATGCATCATGAGGTCTTCTTGTCGGGATGAGGAGACCGATGAACCGGAAATGCTGGAAAATGATAGATTTTAGTATGTTGAATTCAACTTTTGGTCTAATTTTTCTAATTTTTTAAAATGAATTTTTCACTACTGGAGCCTCCTCCCATTCTTACAGATTTTTGAGTAATTTCGAGTTAATATTGCTGGAACTCGTTGTTTGAACACGTGTCACCGGTATGGGAATCGGTGGTTTTGTGTCGACCGGTTGGGAGAATGTGACACGCCGAGGACGTGGCACTGGCATCGGATCGGCATCCGTCGACGCCGCACGACGATGATAGAAGAAACGGGCGGCCGGTGTGGGGCGAGCGGCGGGTTGATATGGAGAGTATGGGGATGGATTGGGAGTGGTGGGAGTAATGGGCGGAGCAACGCCGAATGTTGTCTCTTGTTGTAGACGAGATTCCGAGTTGAAACGACGCATCTGTTAGTGGTGCTGATAGCGGTGAATTGAACAGATGAAGATGGAAGAGAGATAGAGAGAACGAGAAAGAGACAAAAATGGAAGAATTTTGACCAGCTGGATCTGCTGACCGGATCGCTCAGATGAGAGTTGGGAGCAGAAATATATTGAGAAAAGTCAGGCGAAGGGATCAGATTACGGTGAGAAAATTATGAGAATCTATGGAGAGTATACATAGAAGAAGTCAAATTGTTCAGGTTTTTTTTTCAGATTTTTTGGATATTAACATAATTTTTCCTAGAAATCACGAATTGGACAAAAATTTCCAAAACAACTTTTTGAATTCCGATTTCTCATTTTGAAGAAAAGTATTCAAACATCTAGAACGGAGCAGTTTTCTTGAAAAATTTTCTAAAAATTCTCCAGAATTTTCTTTTCAAGAACACCACTTTAAAAAAATAAATTTTAGTAAAACTATGAATCAATTTTTGATTTTTAAAACATGCAGAAAATTCTCGAATTTCCTATCCAAAAACATCGTTTTCAAACTGAAACAAAACTGAAAATTGAAGTCAAGCGCGCCTTGGACGCGTTTATCCTTATTGTCTTACATGAACTTCAGAAACCATCAGGGCTTTTCTAAAAAAATTCCAAAAAAATCCGAATTCAAGACCTTGAACAAATCCTACAGTACTCCTCAAACCAAAACGTGTTGTTCACATCTATTTTCCTTTTTTTCCAATTTCAAACCTATCTTTTACAAAAAGGAAAAAATCAACAAAGCAAAAAACCACCTATTTTTCGGTGTCTCTACACCGAAAGAAAAGCAAATAAAGCCTGGGGGGAGAGAGACCACCACGAACTAGACAGGGAAGGGGGGTGTTGGCGGATCCAAGCATTTGATCATACTTGTCACCACGATAGAGTGGAAGAGAGTGTGAGAGATAGAGAGAGGAAGGAATGTACAAAAATCTGGTAATTTTTGATGAAATTTCAAGAAGAACTAGGAGAATTTCAGAGATCAGAAAAGCTTGAACTTCATCGGAAAACCTTTGAAAATACAGAAATTAAGTAATTTTTATGTTAGCTCGGCACAGTTCTTACAACTGTGCTCCACCGAAACGTCTTTGAAAAATGTATATTTTTCTCTGAGTTTCTCAATTTCACATACAATTTTCTCTGGTTTCGGTAGAGCGCGGTTGTAAGAAACGTGCCGTGCTTATAACACAAAATAAAGGAGTTCATTGAAAAATTGAACGAGAAAAAGGATTTTGGGACCTAAAATTCAAACTCTATTCCCCCAAAAATCCGTATAACTAACAACAAGTATTCAAATTCAAAAAACTGTGTCTCTATGCCTATAAATAAGCACGAAGAGAGAGAGATGAATACTCTCAAACATTCACATTTTTAGAAAAGTGATGAGTCAGAAAAGGGGAGAAAAAGGAGACCGTATCGCATATTTACATTTCTCACTCTCCCATCACTCTCACCCTTCGTTTCCTTCTTATCATTAAAGAATGACACCATATCAGTCACTGGAATACTGGAAGGGAGGGAATTGTATTGATTATTCAAAAAATGACATCGAGGGAGAAAAGGTTATCGGAGAGAAGGAAATTCCTATATGAACTCAACTGTGACGGAGAATCGGAAAAAAAACGGAGAAAAAAAGAAGAATGAGTCAAAGGAAATGAGGAAATCGAGAGGAAGAGTTTCAGATGACTTGTGTGAATTACCGGTGCAAAAATCGGAAATTGAAGATACTCGGCTCAAAAATTTCAAATTTCCAGCCGTCAGGGATTTCAAATGTCAAAATTTTTGTACTCCGATTTTTCAGAAATGTCGTTTTCCAGTTATTCCGTAAATAGGATATCCGGATACGCCTATTGGCAGATCTTCAGAATCAAAGGTTTTCGGGGTTCAAATTCCAGGATTCTTCGAATTTCAAATGGTCAAGTGCATGGATTCTAAAGTTCCAGAAATTCAAAAGTGTAGATGTTTCGGTTTCGAAAGAAACTGAATATGGGATTCAGCTAGACCCGAATTTTCCAAATTCTGAATTAACAGATTCCCAAACAAGCAGATTTCCAGATGGCTAGATATCACAATGCCTATATCTCAAAGAAATCTGCTTCTAGATTTCTAGGTATTTGGATTTCCAGACTCTTAGAAATCTGTGAAATTGGAACTCCTCAACTCTAGATGTTCGAAATTCCAGATGCCAAGAATACCAAAAAATTGTTGACAAATAGACAAAAAGCTCTATTATGGAGACCCCATGTGACCTCTCCCAAAGAAAAAAACCAAATTCATTCAATTTGTTCAACCACTTTTCTCCTAGGCGACCACCTCTCTTCCAATTTCAGCTGTTTTCCAGCTTTAACTCATTTTTTCCTCTCTTTTCATCAAAAAAAAACCTCTTATCAACAAGAAAAGAAACTGATAGAGAGAGAGTGGAGAGAAATAGGTATAATGTTGAGGAAAGAGAAAAAAGTAAATGAATAAAAATGTGTGCTGCAAGGATCGGCGAACGCGGCGAAGAAAGAGAGAGCAATAAATTCCAAACATAAAACATTCGAAAAACGGAGAAAGAGGTGAGGTACCTATCCTCTTCTTTTTTGAAAAACGGAAAGGTGTCCCTCTGCTCTGGTCATTTCCTCTTTGAGAGAATGACAAAAAGGTGTGGGCTCTTTTGTGTAGAGAGAGAGGAGGGGGATGCCGATGGTCTCTCATAAAATGTGTGATTGAATTTATAATTGGTGGTAGAAAAAGGAAAGATGAATAGGAATGGGAGAGAGAGAGAGAGAGTGATAACATCGAGAGATTTTTGAATAAAGAA
Organism: Caenorhabditis latens; assembly: GCA_002259235.3. NCBI lineage: Eukaryota > Metazoa > Nematoda > Chromadorea > Rhabditida > Rhabditidae > Caenorhabditis > Caenorhabditis latens. Next base: position 4,839,846 of record CM056092.1, on the reverse strand, counting down.
GAATCAAAAGACTGAAACAGCGTCTGACGACGTGGATAGAGGCTCCGGAATGCTCTGGTTATCAAAATGTGAATAGTTTTCGAGCGGAATTCTGGAAAAAAACTTGCAAAACCGAGTTCGGGACGTTTTGAAATGTCTCGGTTTCGAAACGTGACAAAGCCGATGATCATGACGGAGAAACGAGTTTTTTTCTCAACTTCTGAAAATTGTCAGTTCCAACAAAGCGTAACTTTTCGCTGCTAATAGTAAGAGCTATAATTATCATAAAGCTACTAAAATGACTGAAATTTTTCAAATAACAAGATTTTGAAAGACACGATGTCGACGAAAAAGTCAACTTTGTCCAATTTCAAATGAGATTCTAACAGACAAAACGGCCTCCCCCTGATAGAAAAGAAAAACAGTTTCCTCAAAAAATTCTGAAATTTTCAAAACTAGAACAGTGAAAAACAGACTGAAAGTTCGTCATTTTCAGCCAAAATCGGACAATTTCTTTTTTCAGAACTTATAAGATCTTCTAAAAACTCTACACGGTAGGCTGGAAACTCAGAGACTGTTCTATGAGAGGAAGTTAACCCAGCAGGAAAAAAATTGGAAAAAATCCTTTTCTGAGTTGAAAATGGTCAAAACTAGTCAAATTTTCAGCAAAAGGCACCTACTATTCCACTGTCTCAAAACAATGCCTATTCAAATTTCTCATTTCCAGAAGACACTCCACCCCTTTTCCTCCCAATGAATAATTCCCAACAGGTCAAATAAAAATAGGTGACTTCTTCTTTCTTCTTTCCCATAATAGCTTCCTATACACCTTCTCTTGTTCTCGGGAAGTCGTCTCGAAAGATTGTTGACATATTGAAAGTATACATACATATATTCTCAATTGAAACAAAACAGACATACACACTTTTGGCTTCTCGATGAGAATGACGACGATGATGATGATGATTGAGTGAATCAAAAAGAGAGACAAAAGAGAAAAAGGAGAATGAGGAATTTCCCCTTGGAAAAGGGCATTTCCGAGGAGAGCAAAAGATGAAATCTCACGAAACTCTTTCTTTTCTTGTCTTTTTTAGTAAAAAAAAACTAGGAGAAGGGGATTTTGAAGCCTTCAGAAGATGGAGCGGCGGAAGGAACATGACAATGGGCGGTCTAGAGGGGAAAACTTATAATTTGGTGTCCGTGTTGGTCCCGGAAAAAATGGAAAATGGATGGAGAAGGAGAGTGGCGGGGAAAAGTGGGTTTTTGGAGGGAGGAAGATGAATCGAATGTTCGAATTTCGGAGCAATTTAGTAAAGGATGGTGACAGAAAACAGTCAGAAAAAATGCAAAATCGGTAAGTTTCTGAGAACAAGCAGACTATGTTTTCAGAGATTGTGAGGCTCGAAATTTGGTATTCAGATCAAAACTAGCTAGAAATAGGCAAACTAGTGCATTAGACTCGGAATTTCGAAATTTAGACAAAAATCTGTACGAATTTTCAAAAAACGTGAAACCGGGAACCTGAAATACAGAAAAACTGTTTTCTGAATGCGTTTTTTACCGACTATCATTCAACAATTTTCAATCGGAAATCATAATTCTTATACAATATAATTTTGAGAAAATCACAACGTTGGACCCAAAATTCTAATATTTAGCTGAAAATGTCGATTTTGAGCACTTTTACGTCAAAAAAGGTGGAAAAAATCCCAGAGAAAAAGCGCCCAAGACGCGCCAGTCAAATCTCTTTTTTTGAATATCGTTCTCTTATATCGTAGAAATCCATTCAAAACTTCTGAAAATAACAGAAGAAATTGAGAACTAAAATTGCGAAACTGATATAATTTTCTACAATTTCTGAATGATAAGAAGGGAACGAGAAGCGAGAAGAAGACGAACGGCTTCTTCATTTCACAGTATTACTGTTTGCCTATTTCTTCCTTCTCGTACTTTTCTGCATATTTGATATATGTGTATTTGCGTTGTGTGGCGGAGACTCCGCCCCCATTTTCCTCTCTCTTTCTACTCTATAACAATCTGCATATTGTTGTGTAAAACGAGAAAAGAAGAGAGAAGAGTAGGAAAAATGACAAGGATAGGGGCTCCAGTAGCAGTGGAAAAATTCAATTTTAAAACTTTTGAAATTCAAAATTAAAAAGAAGAAAAAAACGCACCTCGGCGGATAGTAGTCGTTGTTGTGTCCTCCTCCACCGTTCTGTTGATTTCCGTTCAGTGGCAGACTACAGTAATCTGACGACGGTGCACCACACCTGGCAGTGGAAGCACGTGAATCAGCCTAAAATCGGAGGAGAATTTTTGGAAGGAAATATGAAGAAATGCGAGGGGAATTCGTAGATGAATAACGAGGGGAGGGAGGGTGATGAGTCACACTTTTGTCAAATACTTATACGAGAATGATGATTATGAGAAGAGGGAAGAGGGGAGAAGTGTCATACTATATTCAAATAGAGAATGAGTTTTTTGAAAAGGAGATTTGTTGCAAGTCGGAATACGAATTTTGCATTTTTCCTAATTTTCCATAATTGTCAGGACCCGGGTGTTTTGACGCAAAAGTTTAATTTTGAAATGTTTTGATTTTTTTCCGCTAAAAATTTTCGACTATCATTTGGAATTAGAAGAAATTCTGAAAAATCATAAGAAATGGTCACATTTTCGAAGAAAAAAATGAAAAAATTTCAAAAAAAATTGGAAAAAAAAGCTCATTTTCTGAAGCCGGGCCTTGAAAATTGTCTACCGGGCCTTGACAAGTATGCAATTTTCTGTTTGATAAAATGATAGACTTTTAGAATGATAATGAACTTTTTGTACCTGTGAACGTTTAGCTTTTGGACAAAAATCAGATTTTTAACCTATTTTTGCAAAGTTTTTCAGCGAGAAATCATAGTTCAGAAAAACTAACATTTTAATCGAAAATTCTTTGAAAAACTATATCGAAATTCTTTTTTTCAATTCACAGCTTTGACCTATCTAAAATCCCAATTCTTAAAACTCAAACGATTTAAACACCTGGATTTTCCTACAGATTATTTTTAAGAAACTTCAGAAACTTTCCCAAAACGCGCCCAAGTCACCCCAGTTCCAAGAATGAGTAAAAACCCACCATTTCCGGATAAGTCTGCTGCTGGAAGTGTCTCTGATTGTTGGCTGGTTGGCTACTGAATTTGAACAAATGATCAGCTCCGATGCGTATCGTATCACCGTCCCGAAGGATCTCCGTCTGCATCAGCGGTTGGCCGTTCACCTGAAAAATTGGATATTAGTAGTATGAAAATTGAAAAAAAAAACTACTCAAAAGCGAGAAAATCAGTAAAAACTATGCGAAGAAAGATCGAAATCTCCGAAATAAGCGAATGCATGAATGGAATTTTTCTCCACAAAATGAAGATGTCGTCATTCTTCAAAAATTCCGAAAGAGAGAGAGAGAGAGAGTGAGAGAGACCTAGAGAATCAGAGAATCAGAATAGCGGGTGTCATCTCTCGACAAGAAATTGATCGGAAAGGAAAATAGGAGAGATTCCCGATATTATACACACCTGACCACCAGGGAGACGCCTACCGTCTATCCATTCCTTTTGCGGGCAGCCGTCAAAGAGAGAAGAAGCAAAAAAAGGAAAGGAAGGAAGGAGGAGAAAATGAGAAAGGAATGTATTCGGATGGACAATTAATTGGTGAGGCTAAAACATGTTATTTCTGGAATAAATGGACTGACTAATTATAACTGTGATTCTGCTACTTTTCTTAGCGACTGGAGTACCTTCGGCGCTAAAGTTGGAGAAAAAAGGCAATTTCTTCTGGGGCGCTTTGGACGCTTCTAACTCAACTGGCGCGCCTTTGGCGCCATATTCTGGGTAAAAATTCTTCCATATTGTCTATTTTGGCTGAAAGGATTACAGATAAGTTTTTTTAACGGGTAATTTATAGAGCTTTTTATCCCAAAAATGCCAAAAATCGGTCTTCGAGACATCAGAAACTCGGTGAACGCGTCACAGGTGCACCAGCCATATCAATTCTTGACTGAAATCGCGTATTTGGATACGAAAAACGAAAATTTGTGATTCAAACTGTTCGGAAAGTTCAAAACGCCCCTCTCAGACGCGCCAGATACTCGAAAATTGACTAAAAACGCGGCTAGAAAGTCGAAATTCAGCGTTTCAGCTCATCTGGGTATGAGTTTTCTGGACAAAATCGAAAATCGCAATTTCCGGACCCCCAAAAGAAACAATTTTTAGTAGTTCTGACCGCAATATACCTATATTACTACAATGAGAGTAATAAAAAGGATGGATCCGCACAGCAAAGAACCCATAAAACCACTAAGATGTGAATTGGGTGATGACTGTATTGGTTGTAGGAGAGAGATAGAGTGTCTTCCGGAAACATTTAGGAGATATAGGGAGGGGGCACTCCTCTCTCTCGTTTAATTATTCCTTTACTTCGGAAGATAGTCATCAGTCAGAAGATTATCAAGGATTGTATACGGAATTATGCAGATTTTTTGAGGAGACATTTTTCATCGCAGTTTCGGAGCAAAATAGATATTCCAGAGTCGCTAATTCAAAAGAAGAGAACGTTTATTTTACAGAAAAGGAGAATGTAGGATAGGACCTGAGAGGATTCAAATGGAGGGGAGAGGTGTTGGAATAATGAGATTTCGAAAATGAAACAGAGAATATTCTATTAGACATTCTTCAGATACGAATTGATAAAAATATGTTTTTTTTCGAAAAAATTTCAAAAAGTGTGAATCAGTCGAGTATCATGATGAATGCTACATGACGTTCCAGGTGACGTCGTGGGGAATCTGAATCTTTCTACAAATTCCTAGAATCTAGATTATGAGTTTAAACTATTCGAAATCTTGAGAGTCGAAACAAATAATAACAGAAAGCGGTGAAATCTGTTCGAACCTACATTTCTTTGATCTCAAGTTTCAAAACTCAATGGTAAATAAGAAAATTTTTGAATCCCAATTCTCAGTATCATGAAAACTAGTATAACTCTGAACCAAAACACATCGAGTGAGTAAAAGTGTGAATCCTCCTCCGTTCGTCCAGGCAAAGTGAGAACGAGTGTCCGAAACGCTAGTGGTCGTTCCGAGTCGTAATACAAAAAACCAACAGAACGGGGGAACCCATCACCGTAATGCTAGTCAGCTATCCCAACAAGCCATGGTCAGTGCAAGAGATTCAGAGAGAAAAACTCCTGCTGACTGACTAAAATGGGGGAAAAAGAGGCGCCGAACCGTCGGTTGTGTCGACTCGACCAATCTTGTTCGCACACTCCATTTTGGAGAGAATCGAATGGATCGGAACGGAGAAGCGAGGAGGAGGAGGCGGCAAAACGAATCGGAATAAAAAAAAACAACTGTGGTGGTTTTGCGGAGAGAGACTGAGAGGGATAATATGTACAACAAACAAATACACAAAGTTTCCATCATATTCTCGAGGTCATTTCTCGTAAATTTCTTAATCCGAAGAAAGAGAAAAAAAACTTGTGAATGGGACAGAGACAGAGGTATTACGGGGATTGTGGAGAAGAGAGGTGGCATAACGTTGGAAACACTTTTTTCTAGTTTTGAGAAGACAAAGGAAAGTTTTGTGGAATTTACAAGGCATTTTTTCGAGTGGAAATCAATCAAACAGTCAACTGTCAGAAATTTTAAAACGCGAATTTTTCAGTTTTTTAGGTAGGAATTACAGATTTTTTTATAAAACAACTGACGATTTGAGATGTTTGTTAGAACTGAAAATGGGCTTAAATGTTCATTTTCAGATTTTTTCACCGAATTTCAGAATTCCAGTCTTTTGATTGGCTGACATCAAAATTAATTAATTGCAACTACTTTTTCGAATACAATGATAATTTTTGACGAAGAATAGTTAAAAATTGTCAATTTTCAGACTTTTTTCGCAGATTTTCTTCAAAATTGGCTTATTTTCTTTTTTTTTTAAGCTTTCAAAACACTTCCTTCAGAAAGTAAGTATTATTAAAAATCTGAAATGTTGGAACATTTTGACTGAAAATGCGACAATTCATTATTAAGAAATTTTATTCTTGGCATTTTCAGTCTTTGAGGCTCAAGTTCACCCAGAAAGAAGGAAAAATTCTGTCTGAAAATCATCAGAATTCAGAGCTATTATTACGAAAAAAGCTTAAAGTTTCACAAAAAAACCTCTGGAATCTAGAAACTTGGCGCATTGCCAAGAAGTTTCCATCAACAATCTCCCGGCGAGGGGAAAGAAGTGAAGGTAGAGAGAAAATAAGGAAATTGGAAGGAGGATTATCAAGAGATAATTACAGCTTATTTCTCATTCATTTCCCTATTCATCAGCCTCCTTCGACGTCGTTAAAAACCATTCCTTCAGTTTCCAAATGACTTCTTCTTCTTCTTTTTTCTTTTCTTCGGGTTGGATGAACATACCAAAAAATATTCATCAAATCGAACAAAAAACGGGTTTCAGGGCCAAAAATAATCTAATTTTGTGAAGAAGTTAGAAGGACTTAGAATCAAGAAGGATTTGTGGAAGAATGAAAAAGAAGGGAGAATAAGGAAAAGCCGCTGCTGGATAGTAAACGGTGGTGGAAATAACGAAATGGATATGAGAGAGACAAGACACTAGGGGAATGCCGCAATGTCCGAAATGGTCTCATTTCGTCGTTTCCGCAGGGGAGGAGGAGGGGAAAGGTGAGAACTGTCTCGAAGCAGCGCTCCCGATATAGTCGGAAAACGAGGAGGAGAAGGGGGATGATGTTATAATTTGTATTTGAAGAAGCTTCCGAGAGAGCATATTGTCTCCCCGATTCGCGTTGAGTACCCTCTTCCCGTACTATATATGACAGAGAAAGAGGAAATGACAGGTAACCGGTGAGAGAGGGGGAGGAGTGCCAATGTCCTTCGGGACCAGGCAATTTCCCGTGTTACGTAATTTCCAATATATATGGGAGGGGAAACCGTTTGACAGTGACAACGACAACCATGAGATGAATATGGAAGGGGGAGAGCATGACGTGTATAGAGGAGATACAAAAGGTCATTGAAGGGGGAGAGAATCGAAGTTTAATTTGATTGGATTTTCAAGTGGTTAGAGGGATGGCTGAGGTTTGGTCAGTTTATGACAGTTTAGGATGGGTCAATCGCCGAAAAAGCGTTCGGGATCGTGGGATTCAATGTCGTCAGAAATTGCTCACAGAGATTATGACAATATCTGGGCGGGTATTAAACCCTGTTTTGCCACTGTACCAGGTTGACCACAACGAATCCCGCCTGGCGAGAGAAAACTTCGGACCCGTTAGTTAATTCAGGATCGAATCTGGGCAGATCTTGAGGATATGTAGAATTAGGAACCGTATCTGAATCAGAGTTCAAGATTCCATCGGCGGCACTGTGAGAAAATGAATTGGGATCGAATTAGAGCTTCGCTTCGACAGAGCCAGATTCTCAACCTTCAGACGCCAGACCAGACCTCTGATCGGAACGTTCGTCGCATTCTGGGTCTTTTACTGCGTCAAAGCGAGTTCGAAAATACCGAGAACTACTCACAGGGTTGGGGTCAGATCAGGACCAGTTTATAGGCATATTGCCGGTTTAAATTTTAGGCCAATGATTCTAACTTTTTGAGGATCTTATTGTCAGAATGGAAGATGTCTAAAGATCAAGCTAAGATCCGAAATGAGCTTAAAACCTCCATCCAAAATCAAAACTCAAACTCCACTATCCTCCTAGACTATCACCTAACTCCTCAACTCATTCAAAAAGACACAAAAAACTAATGAGTGATGGAGGTAAACATATCTAATTGAAGGATGATGAGGGCAGACACAAGAGAGCGTCGGAAAGTGGCAAAGCGGTGGCGGCGGCGGGCGGAAGAAAACGAAACACACGCGGATGAGGGCAAATCGGAGTGAAGAAGAGGGGGTGAAGTGGCAGTAAAGGGGGGACGGAGATTCTGGTTACCAGGTGAGACTAGTGCTCATTCGAAAAGTAAAGGGGTATTCTGTGTTGGAGTGTGAGACTGTATACAACTCATCATTCTGAGTCATGAAATAATTTTGAATGGCGGAGGAGGAGGAGACGGGTCAAACCAAAACATGCATATGTACATGTATGCATAGTAGTGGGGTATGAATGAACGAAATTTGTATAGCTTTTGATAGGAAGCTAGATGACATTCTAGTCAATTATGATGGAACTTGGAGCATTTTTCGCTCAAAAACCTCTTAAAAATCGTACAAAAAGGCTCTTCAAAGACCTAACCGGCAAGTGCAATTCCGAAAAGTGGACAAGCGCAATAGAAAAAAACGACTGAGAGAGTATTTACATGATGAGTGAAGAAGCGTATACGAAATACAAACATCCGAAAATGGGGTGGTGGTGTGTCCAAGTATATGTCACGATAAGTGGTTTCATATACAATATGGATGGAACGAAAATGGAAAATGACCGAAAATAAGTGTTACCGTAACCTGCCTGAAGATTCAAAAGATGGATTTCTAGATGGGGTGAAATAGTGTGGAGAACGGGGAGGTGACAGACAAATGGAACGGATTTTTTGTTTCGCTTCTCCGGATGAGATGCTAATTAAATTAAAGTAATTAGAGTGTCTCACCTCTAAATAAGCGTCACGTGTCGACGGTGTCAGTGTGACCACTCCTTCCATGAAGGCGATGGCAGCATGGCGGCCTCGAATGTCTGAACCGTCGAGCTGAAAATGGATTCAGAATATTGATTGAATTTGAGAAATAATCTATTGGATCTCTGCGTCTCTTTTCTCTCTAGTATTGTCAATAGAGCGCACTTTATAAAAACTTACATAGATATTATGTTGCGAGAAATTTGACATTTGACTGTCACTTCCAACTTCTGTGACACCTTCGTGTAGCGTTATTCGGTGGGTTGACAGGTGGCCGTCTGGAAATGGAAAGACCAATTAGGATTTCAGATTTTCAGTTTTTCTTACCATTATTCATCACAATGAGCACCGGAAAGTTCACAACTTGTGGTGGCATTGAGGTCAACGGAGACATTGGAAGAGTGACCGATGAGGGTGCGACGACTGAAGTGGATGGTACTCTGGAATCAACCAATAAGATGGAATTATTGAGAAAAAAATTTTAAAAACTGTGTATACTTGACTTTTTCAAGTTAAACGACCTTTTGAGTTTTCGGGAAAACAGAAGTCAGTTTATGTTTATAAACAATTGACCTTTCTCCAGAAGGATTAGCGCGGAAACGAGCCAAAGAGGGGGTCAAACATCAGAAGACTGGGGTGTCTTCGACGCGTTCTCCGATACCAGGACACACCGACACACAGACAGACAACTCACTGATAATCACTGGGTTTCTTTTTGATCGCAAGAAACGAGTCGAATCCATTCTGTCCGTTTCCACGTGCCGTCATTTCGAAAAGTGGACATTCTGTTGGGGGAATCGGTCGACCGTCGACTTCTCGTAGATCCGACATACTCTTCCGCTCGTCATCGTTGGATACCTGGAAATCCGGGGATTTTTTGTGAATTGTGATTGAACTGAATATTCTTTAAATCTGAAATTTTTATGATCTACTAGACCCACCTGTCACTTGGGTCAGAAAACGCGCTCTAATGAAAACATTATGAAACTGTCGAATCGGGATACTGTAGGATCACTGTATGGAAGATCGGAATTTCCCGAAACTCGAAAAGTTGGCACTGCGCCAACACTCTACCGTAACCTATATTACCCATCCGCCGGTAGTATAAAGCTTTTTTATGGCTAAAGTACGGTCAAGAGCCGCCGTAAATCGAAATTCCGCAACGAGACCCACTCCGCGTCCCCGGGCCGAACTTTGAACGAGTGGTCAGCAACCGGCGGATGGGTAATATGACCATGATTATCAGTAGAGCGCGCGTTCTCCATCTCATTTCAGAATGATCACTTTTTTTTACATTTCGCATTCAAAATTTCCAAAAAAATTCCTTCCCATCTTCTTCCCAATAATTAAATTTTCTGACTCATTGCAAGAAAGGAACAAGAAACGGGTTCTCTCTCTGCTGCATTCCCCCTTTCTCTTTTCTGCAAGAAATTGTGACAAATCACTGTCATTTTGCGCGGGTTTTAATGTGTCACGTAGAGAGAGAACCTTTTTCTTTTTGAAAAAAGTTGAACTTGAAAACTTTGTTTTCGAATTTTGAGAAGAGACGAGGAGATAGAGAAAAAGAGAACGATAAAATGTGACCCGAGTGGTAATTAGATAGCAATTTGTTTCATTTTTAAATGGAGAAAAAAGAAGAAGAAGAACGGAAATTGGTATCTAGTTGACTAAACGATTGACTTGATTAGGCAATTTCAGAAAATAAAAAAACAGATCATTTGGAGAATTGATGGAGATAGGAGTAAACCGATCAGAAATTACTGTAACCGATCAGAAATTGATGGAATTTTTTGGATTTTTTGATAGAATGACAACGAAAAACTGATCGAAACGGTTTCCAAATGAGCCTGGGGCAATTAACGATCCGCTATTTTACCACTAGTAGATCAGAGTATTGCAAGTCTGTTCTGAAGAACATAGATACCGAGACTTCAGTGAACACTAGGAATGAAGAGACCGTCAGATCGGAATTTTTTAATTTGAGCAACTGAAAACGACGTTAAAGACAAGAAGTTTAGAAGACTTGAGAATTCTCAATTTCCTGAAAATCCAAGACACACAAAAACTAATTTTTTAAAATTACAATAGTTTTTCAGCAATTTCTCAACGATTTTTTGGAGAAATTTTAATAATTCTGACTGAAAATCAAGTTATACATCCTAACTGAAAACTCTGGATGGACTATACCTAACTTCGAATAACAGTCAAACATCCAAAATTCTGTATTGAAATTCGTGAAAATCTCAACAAAAAATGTCCAAACGGGTAAAAATCTGGAGCTTTTTGACCCTTCAATTCGACTCAAACCGTTCAAAACTTCTCATCTCTACCTCTGACGACCAGCTATGCGTGAATTTTCTCAACGAATTCATGAGAATTCTTCCCGGTTTCGGCGGCCTCTCCTCCTCAATATTCCGTTTCTTCTCAACAGAGGGACTCCGTTCGAAAGAGAGGAGCCTCGTTAGCCGTTTCCCGAATCCAGAATTACTCCGTCTTCTCTGTAATTCTGCGGCGGCGAGTGCCTTCTGCTTCTGAATCTCTTGCTCTTTCTCGTATTGGAGCTCACAGATCTCATCGATAGTGTCAATAGAGGTGCAACTATCTTGACGGTACATTGGCATAGTTTGAGATGGGAATTTCAGAATTTCAGAATTTCAGACGGAATACAAAAATAGGACAATCAGTGATACAGAAGTGAGTGGACGTGGTCGTCAAGTGACCCAAAAGGGGTTTTCAAATTGAGAGAGAGATAGAGAGATACGCAGATAAGAGAGACGCAGATGACGTCAGACATTTTGAAAAACGAAAGTGATATTATCAGTCTCTTCTCTTCGCCTCTTTTACGAATTGAGACAAAAAAAAGTTTTTCGAAATTCGTTTTTTTTTCCACAACATTCTTTACTTTATCGTTTAGAATCTAAAATTTAGATAGAAACGCAGAGAAAACGAAACGAACCTCAATAAGAATGAAATCGTCTTTCGACTGTTCCAATCCGTATTTTTCCAATGCGGCTGCCAAAATTCGATCGGCCGTCTCGTTGACTTCTGCCAGAATTGAGACGTACGGACGGGTCGGCACAATCTCGCCACCGTACACTTTTAGACTTCCGCCTGGAAAATTGATGATGTTTTTGATTGTATTACTACTCTATAGATGTGATTGTTACCAATCGAAAGGTAAAAAATCGCCGATTTTTCAGTTAATTTTCTAGTTTTTATACGTTTTAAAAACTCTAATTTTAGTGAGTTTTAGTGAGAAAAACTCGAATTTTTCGGGACGAAATCCCTGGAAATCGATAAAAGGTGTTGGAATTAGATTAAAAAATAACTGAATCTTACGTTTTGATGGTCTAAAAAATCTCAATTCTGTCATTTTGTGCGATTTTTTCGTCTTTACACACAACGATTTTCCAGATTTTTCAAATTTTTGTCTTATTTCAATCCCAAAACCCCTATAAACTCCCACTAACCAAAAGTCATTTCCTTCAACTTTGTCTCCAACTTTTTCTCTCTCCGCTTCCGCATTACAGCTTCTGGATTTGAAATAGTACGAGTGAATGTATTGAATGGCACTTGTTTATAGATATCATCTTGCGATTGCGCCTCTTCTCGTCCGCCATTCACATGCACTGAAACTATAAACTCGTTTGGAAACTTTCTAAAAAAAAAGGGAAATTACCGAATTCTTTTTGATGTTTTTTGCTCTTTGGCTCTTTGTCCTTCTTCTTTGCGAATCGCGTCTTTTGATCCGCTTCTTGGAGGTTCTGAAATTTAAATTCTTGTAACTGCGCTCTACCGAAATTCCTTTAAAAAGTGTATTTTTCTTTGAGTCTCTTAATTTCGCACACAGTTTACTTCGGTTTCGAGATTCGCACAGTTCTTACAACTGCGCTCTACCGAAACCAAAGAAAATTATGTGAGAAATTAGGAGACGCAGAGAAAAAAAACATTTTTCAAAGGCATTTCGGTAGAGCGCAGTTGTAAGAACTGTTCCGAGCTAATAAAACTAAACTCCATTTTCACTCACCATCAACGTCACCGGCGCCGCCTTATCCTTTTTCAACAGAAACCGTCCTTCTCGATCATCTTTATGCCATTGCAACTGGACAACCAGTGGTTTCTCTTCGTCACCCAACTTCCTTTCATCTCCATTTTCATGCACTTCCCATAGTGAATACGTGTCATTCGAGAGCATTTTCAGATCTGGCAGGAATTTCTCTGATAGAGCGTCGACGACGGCTCGAGTTGTTGCGGTTGAGGAGACACGCACACATTTTGTCAGCACTTTTTCACCTCCGTCCTGAAAAATGAGAGTTTTAGAAAATTTGATTTTTGCCGAGAATTGTAAAAACCGAAAAAAAATTGAAAACATCTGAACATCGAGACACCTGGCCAGACAGAAAAACCATACATTCTTGATTTTTAAACAATTTTTGATTCAAAAGTTATGATTTTTTGGTTAAAAACTACTTTTTTTAATTTTCGAATTATTTTAACAAAAAATAAGAGCGGAAAGTGTTTTTTTCCAAATAGAGCGCTTAGAGATTTTTACAGTTTGCTCGGACAATCCGTATTGTGAAAATTCCGAGTTGAGGAAATTTTTCTAATTTTTTCCCTGAAAATCCTGTCATTTCCTTTCCAAAAACACCCTTCTCAAGTTCAAAAGCGAGCCGACAATCCCACACGTTCTATTCCTCTCTTTTCACTTCTCCCCGAGTCAATCGAAGCTTAACACAGTCTTCTCAGAGTCTCTTCTCTTGTTTACCGATCAGTTTTGTACATATACTTATACGATACGATATCGTGTGAGTGTTTGTTTATGTACCTTTATGCTTTCTCTCAGCTTATATGGTACTGTACAATGTAAAAAATAAAGAAATTTATTTAATTTATTCAAGAATTACCTGAAAATAGAATCTCATGACTCCCTCGACTTCGAGATCCTCTGTCGGATACGAAAGATGAAATAAATCGAGACGATTCTCGTTCCATTGTTGCACAAGGCAAGCGAGTTGTTCACGTTCTGACACCATCGTCATTTTTGCATCTTTAAGAATTTCAGAAATTAGTTAATGAATAGGTTTTCTGAGTAAAGAAAACGAAAGAGAGGGATTCGAAGAAGAAGAAGAATATAAAGAAGAAATACAAATAGACGATGGAGAAGAGGAGGAACTCGTTTCTTCTCGGGAGGAAGTCAAGCATCAATGAGAAAAAGGAGTAAAGAGACTGAAGATGATGATGATCTACACGAGAGATTCTAATGAGAATGGAAGAAACCAGAAGAAAAGCAACAAAGTTTTCAGTAGTACGGTTGTTGGGAAGATTCGGAAAAGATGTAGGTGGTGGCCGATGGATTTCTAGGCCATGGAAGTGTTGAGTCTTCAAAATACTTGCTTTCTTTTATTAGCTCGGCACAGTTCTTACAACTGCGCTCCACCGAAATGCCCTTGATAAATGTATCTTTTTCTCTGGGTCTCTAATTTTTCGCACACAATTTGCTTCGGTTTCGGTAGAGCGCGGTTGTAAGAAGAGTGCCGTGCAAATAACTGCAAATTCCTACACAAAGGGTCACTTCTCTCACTCAAAAATTATATTTATCTCAAAAAAGTTTCTTCGTAGAAAGATAGAAAGAGCAAAAGTCGTTCAATCAAATGAACAATTGGACTCCTCTTCTTCTCCCATAATTGAGTTTTAGAAGTGCCTCTTCTTGCTCTTTGACACAATAAAAATCTTGCTCGGAGCACGAAGAAAAGAAAATAAATTTCTTTGATTCAATTCAATCAACAATCTGTTCGAAGATTAGAGATTGAGAGACGCAGAAATATCGATAAATATTCTATTCGTCATCGAGAACCATTACGGTTTCCGGAAAAAGAAGAGCGGTGAGCAGAGATTTCTGGTTCTTACCGTCAAAACATAGAAAAAGAGAGAGAAAAGGTGTCGAATTTCGGAAGAAAACCGATGAAAATGAGCTGAGAAAGTCGAAACCGTGCTCAGAAATGCAAAGAAAAAAAATCGAAAACATGTACAGAAAACACAAAAAAAGAAAGTCGTAGCGAGAATTTATGATGGTTTCGACGCATGTTCCTTTAAGATTACGGTAGGCGGAAAAAACAACATTTTTTATTCAAAATTCGAACAATTCGGAGACTTCAACGAGAAAAAAGTGACATTGGGTGGGGTCACAGGTGTTATTCAGAGGCATCTTCACAGAGAGATTCTTCTTCCAACGTAATGTGATGGAAATAAGAAAAAGGAGAGAGAGAGAGGAGAAGGAATAAGTGTAAAATTTGAACATCTGTCATTTTGTCGGTGAGGTGAAATAAGATGGGCGAAGAAAAGGGGCAGGAAATGACCATAAACCTTGAAACCGTCAATTGCACCGGAACATGATTCGGTGGAAATAAGGAGGAGAAGAAGAAAGAGAAATGAAAAATGGTTTGATTATTGTTATTTCGAATTCTCCAAAAAAGGTCCACCTACTAATAATGATAAACACATTGATAAGGAAATCAGACAGATAGTACAAGAGAACAAGAGACGCAGATAGAAAAACGGGAAGAAAAAACTGAATGAATCGCCGATGAGCGGGTAGGTAATACAAGATGGCTGAGGGATGGAAAGAGGGGAGGAGCCGATGACCTTCGGATGGAAATAGTCGGTGAAGAGGAGAGACGCAGAGAAAAAAGAGTCAATGCCGCTCTCCGACGGGTTTACCTGCGGAGAAGAAGAAGAGAATGACTGGGTTGACCAGTGGCCAGTATTGGGTGGTGGTGGACGGTCAAGACGGTCAAGAGGGGTGAACACATGACGTAATATATGGTGAGAACGGGCATCGATTATAGAAAAAGAGAGAAAGATACAATCGAGACGATTTTATGTCTTTCACACTAAAAATCAAAAATACAAAAATGAAAAGTCACCATCGGGAATTGAACCAACGATCGTTTGCTCCAAAAGCAAAGACGTTATCCAATAGACCACCAGACTGCCAACAGTTTTAATCACTTTAGGCGTATACAAAGAATATGGTTATTGGTTCGATTTCGGCTCGTAGTGAATAGGATTTGGTTGATTTTTGTAAGATTTTGTGAGTTTTCCGAGCATTTTCACACTGATTTTTGGAAAATCTAACCGAAAAACAGCGAATTTCTCCTGAAATCGAAACAAAACTTGAAAAATTATGTTCTCCACAATGGCGAATCGACGTTTTTTTTTCGGTGATTTTATGAGATTTTTCAGTTTTTTTTCCACTCGCAAACACTGAAAAATCAGTTAAATTTACAAAATTCAACTATTTTTTACACATTTGAAAAATTTGATTCGAATCGTCCAGATGTGAAAGTTTCCACAGATGTGTGAGATCTCTTGTGAATACGACAGGAAATGAGTGTGATCCGAGTGAAACAAGAAGAGGAGGACAGAGGCGGAAGAGATAATTGAACAAATGTTCATGATCCGATTGAGAGAGAAAGAGGAAATCAAGCTTGCTCACTCGTATTACAACAAATTCGCAAAAAGCGATTGATGAGTGACACCAAAGAAACTAACGGCTCATGTTTGCTCTCCCAGGTTTCTGCAAAGATGTAATGATTGGAAACAAGAATTTGAACTTCTCACAACTCCCAAAAATGAACAGAGAAAAAAGAATAAAGAAGTGACAAATAATTCATAATTCTATTCGACAGGTGGAGAAAATATGTGTAGAACAGGGGGAATTAATGTTTAAAATTTAGCTATTAACAGAATTCTTGTCTATTATAAATATTTACAGACGAAAAAGTAAGCGAATTATGTGAGGAATTTAGTGTTTCTTGAAGGCGAAGATGGAGTTGCGCCTCTTCTTTTTCTCCACTCCTCCTCCCTTTCGGACATTCTCCTCGTCGGCTGATGGCGAGTTGACGTCGGCCATTTCGACAGCATATGAGCTTTGCAGGTGTGGCTTCACTTTCTCGTTTCGCGACGTCAAGATTCCGATTCTTTCCTTCGTCGTGCCTGATGGAGTGTATGGAGGCTTGAATTCAGACGTGGAAGCGATTGTATTCGTCTCGGATCGCATTGAAGAACGGGTGGAAGCGCATCGCTCGAACAAGTCGTAGTTGGAGCAGATAGATTCTCGTGGATTGCTCTGGAAAAATATGTTTTGATTTGGAATTTTGAAAAATTCGTTTACCTTGAATCCAATCGGAGTTCCTCTGATAGTATCGCTGAAATCCATGTCGATACTGAATGCGACAGACTTCCGCGGCGTCTTCTCGACGTTTCTCCTCAACTCCTCCTCGGTTTCGAGCGGACCTTCTCTCGAGAGGTATTCGACGAGGCTGTCCGGTGTGTCTGATCGTTCGATAGGCGATGGAGGATCTTCTTCGAGTAGTTCTGTAAAACATGTATTGATTAAAAGCTCTTGCTATCTTCACTCACTAATTCTTTCCTCCAAGAAGCATTTCTTCTGCTCAACTTCCGATTTCATCGTGGTCATCGACTCGAGTTTCTCAATGAGCTTTTCGTTTTGCTCTCGGTACTCCTTCATCTCTGAATCGTGTTGGGCTGCCTCACTCTGGTGCTTGAGAACTATGTTCTCCATGTTCTCTCTCAACAGTTCGATTTCCTTCTGCTTATCTTCCAAAGCCTTCTGCAGTTTGGAGTAACGATCGTTGAACTGTGTAGTTGACGCATCTCGGATCAATTGCTCGTTCTTCAGAATGTCTTTGGTTCGTTCCAACTGTTGAGATAACACCAGATTCATCGCTTCTTTTCCCTTCACATCAACTTGAAGTTCTTCTATTTTCTTCTTAGCACCTTCGAGACATGCCTTCGCCGATAAGAATCCCTCCGAATTGTGATGATTCGCCATGTCAGTGTTCAGCACCTGCTCTCTCAGTCCGTCAAGAACATTCTCCATT
The DNA here is from genome assembly GCA_002259235.3 of Caenorhabditis latens. NCBI lineage: Eukaryota > Metazoa > Nematoda > Chromadorea > Rhabditida > Rhabditidae > Caenorhabditis > Caenorhabditis latens. The sequence continues at coordinate 4,822,313 of CM056092.1, read as the reverse complement.
CCATCCTTCTCAGACTTCGCCGCTTCCAACTCGCTTTGGAGGCGATCAATCGTAGAGTCAGCCATCTTCGCTCGCTCAGTGAAGTCCTGCTGACATTTCTCCAGCTGTGCCTGGAACCGTTCTCTCTGTTGGCCCAATTCAGTCTTCGCATTGTCAGCTTCTTGTCTGTTTCGTGCAGACTCCAGACTCAACGACTCGACTGTACTCGTCAATCTCTTGTTCTCGCCATGAAGATTCGACTTGAGCTCCTCCAGACTGGTCAGATGATCAGCCATACTTCGATTCTCTTCAAGCGCAGAGCGGAGCTGGTCTTCGAGATCGCTTTCCTTCTTCTGATACCCTTGGAACTCCATTTCGTTGGTATCGCGGAGTTTTCGCATCTCCTTCATGCATGTTTCGAGAGATTCAGTAGTCGTGGCCAGTTTGGAAGAGAGCTTCTCTTTCTCCTTCTCCAATTCCTCCAGGTGCCGCTGCTCGCTTCTGAGCGTCGCACGGCTTTCAGAGAGTTGTTTAGTGAGAGTTTCTAGTTCGAGCTGTTTTGATTCCATCTCAGCTGCCATCTTTTGAACTCGTTCCTCCGCCAATTCTGCGGTATCTCGTTTTCCAGCAACCTCTTGTTTGAGCGCATCGATACTGAATAAATTATTTTTGTCTATTTTCAGTTATATAATTCGTTTCTAGCTACTCACGCGATCTTAATCGTTCGACTTTCGGTCTTGAGCTCTCGGTTCTCTCGTTCCAACTCCTCCACGTGTTGCTCGGCCTGAAGCATCTGACGCTGGGCTTGCTTGAGTTCTCGTTCGATTCTCATGAACTTCATTGTTGGGGAATCAACAGCATCCGCTATAGGACTCCTTCTGGCGGACGTGGCGGCTGTACGAAGACGACGTGCAGTTGCTGTCGGCGTCACAAACGTGCTGTTGTTGAAATTGTTTCGTGGCGGTGTTCTCATCCCACTCAACATGTTTGCATGCTCCGGACGGATCAGAAAATTCCACCAGTCATCGACGCTGTCTTGTGAATAAAGATTGTCGAAGTAGGCGAACATGTCGAGAAGAATGGTGCTGTTGAATCCTATCTCTGTCGCAAGTTTTTCGAGGACGTCTGTCAGCAATTTCGAGTGGTCCTTGCGGAGAAACTCGAGGAACAAGGCGTAGAACTTGCAGATTTCGAGAAGATTTCCTTTAGCAGCCACTTTGGGATCCAACGCCTCCGCCAGCGACCCATTGACCATACTCATCTTCCTGTGCAAGACCTCGTAGAACAGATCCGAATTGCGGAACTCTTTTGTATCGCATTGTCTGAAAAGTAATATTTTAGGCTATGAACTAAAATTATTATAATTACTTACATCATTGTGGCGATCATTTGTCCTTGCTTCTCCCAGAGATCTGTCATTGAACTTATTGAATCTGCATCACTGGAGCCGGTGGCAAAATGGTTCGTCAACTGGACGAACGAGTCGACGAGCACCGAGTCGACGCTCATTCTTGCTGAAAAATTATGAGAATTAACGGGAAAAATCAAAAGACACGCGAAAAAAGAACGAAAATCGAGTAAAGAGGGAGGTGAATTCAAAATACGCGCGCACAATTTCTGCGTCTCTTCAATCTCATACGTCGGCGCTCTCTTCGATTAGCACTCTCTCTCTCTCACTATTCTATTTGATCGGCGGGAAACGGCAAATATGGAAATTCAACTGGTTGTAAGAAAGATAAGGTTTTGAACATAAAGGAATAGAAGACGCCTTCAGAACTAAGGAAAAATTTGATTTGCATGTAATATAGAAAAAGATATAAATGTAGGCTGCAAAACGGCGAAAATTCAAAGTAAAACATGGGAAGAAACTTTTTAAAGCCATTATTCAGAAAAAATCTGCAAAATCTTGAACCAAAAGAACCAAAATGACACAAAAATGATGACATTTCATTTCGTCTTCGAAAAGCAAAAATTTTGGCGCGACTAAAAATTTCAAATCGTGGTGAGACCAAACCTGAAAGAGCCATGCGCCTTTAAAGATTACTGTAAGAAAACTATTTACGAGCAAATTTTTGTCGAATAATTTTGTCTTGAAATCAACGAATTTCCCAGTTTTAGATGAGTTTTTACATTAAAATTCAACTGAAACTTGTAAATAATAATCATTCCAGAAACAGCTTAATTCAAAATTGAAGTTTCTGGGGTGAACGAACACCCGAAACCCAGCGAATGGGGAAATGTGCGAATTTGAACGGTTTTTAGGTTCTCTGCAGCAAAAATGTTTGTTTTCGTGAAGTTTTTTACAGATTCTACATCAGATTGTTCCAGATTTTTCAAATAATGCCATTTTTAGATGACTTTTCCCGTCTTTCCCGCTTTCCAGATTTATTTTCTCCGGTTATACATCTTCCACCGATGATCCTCTCAAGACAACACCGCCACATGGAATTCTGAATTCTGAAAAAAATTAGTGCACCATTAGAACACTTTCTCTTCTCTCTTCTTGAAAGATATCAAGTTTCCAGTTGAAATTGGAAAAATTCCTCTCTTTCTCTTTCATTTTCTTCCCTCCTCCATCATTTTCTCACTCAATTTCACTCATTCCCACTCAAAAAATCTCCACGACAACAACATAATTTAGGCTCTCTTATTCTTCAAAAAAAGGTTTCTCCCCTTCAACGTCTTCTTCCCTTTTTCACTTCATCTCTTTCTCTGTCTGCGTCTATTTTTCTCGCCTTTTTTCTTCTTTTTCTCCATTTTTAGTCATTCTTTATCCGATGCGCACACAATTTCTCCTTCTTTCGTTGCAAACTTTCGGATTTCGTGATTTTTATTTGGAGCAGGAATGATAAAAATACGTTTATGTTGGCTCTTTTGCTCCAAAATTGCCAGGAATCAGTCAAGTATTCACCATTCGAATTTCCGTTGCTATAAGTTCATTATCTCCTTTCTCCTTCTAATGAGATGTCACAAACTCTGCTTTTATTCGTTTTACATCAGAATTCAGATGAGATTTCATGACGAAAAGGGGGACTACGTCACAATGGGAGTGAGAAAATAGATAGGAGGAAAAGACGAGAAGAAGAGGGACTTCTAGAAATAGAAAGAGAAAAGAGCAGTCATTTTTGTCAACTGGAGAAAATTTGGAATGTATATTTCCCGTCTTTAAAGAAAGCTTAAAGAAACTGAATCGTGAAACAATTCTTATTTTTGTAGTTGACAACTTTCTGATAACTTTTCTAGTCTTTGAGATAGGACTGCCTTAAAATTGCTTTCTAAAACAACTTCTTCTCTAATTACTAAGAGAGGAAAGAGACGCTGAGAAACGAGACACTCTAGCTTCTCTGCGTCTCCTCCATCTAACACCCTCAACTTTATAAGCTCATATCTCCAGATCTTGAAAAGATATTAAAAAGTTGTCAACTGCAAAAATGTAGGAAATTTTGTTCTCCATATTTTGTTAGTTGACGGGTTTTATCTTGATTTTGAGATAATCAAGTTTTCCAAAAAAGCGCAACAATTTTAAGAAAACCGCTATATCTCTAGACTTTGGAGAGCTATCAAAAAGTTGTTAACTACAAAAATATAGTCAATAAAATTTCCTATATTTCTTCAGTTGACAATTTCTTGATATCTCTTTCAGGTTTTGAGATATGCGACTTCAACGGTAGCTCGTTTCCCTCTTCGCGCTTGGAGCAGCCAACTTTGAGCCTCTCTATCTCAAAAGAGCTATCAATACAAAACCAATATAAATTTAACAATTTTGAGCTGGAATTGACTTCTTCAAGCAGTCTCATTGTGTGTTTCAGTTCACGGGAAAATTCATATCGAAAACTCAAAAACTTCAGTTTCTCTTCCAATTTAAACTTTAGTCTTCATTACACATTTGCTGTAAAAAAAAACAACAAATCAAATCAAAATTTTGATCGAAAGTCATTCAGCAAGACCATCCAGTTGACCCAGCTGCCAACGGAAGATATTCTCTTGTTTGGTTTTCCGATCTGTTCGTGTACAAGTCTATGTTCTCTCTCCCATTTCTCTCTTTTTCACAAAATCTACAAAACATATAGCTATAATTAGGTCATATTAGAGAGAGAATTAGTTGAAAATGTCATATGTTTGTGTCCTTTCGGGGAGCATGTATTTTCGAAAACATGTTGAAGACACGAGAACTCTGATTCTTTCGAGAAGAGAGCTCTCTTTTGGGAGAACGGGTGGAAAGAGAAGAGTGTCTGGTGCTGCACTCACAAATTCATAAAGTGCAGTCTCCTCTTACTCTTTTTTTCTTGTTAAACTTATTCGAGTTATAGATTAAATAAAGATGGTTAGAAATACGATCCTTGTTTTTATAGTTCATAGAATTTTCAGTATTTGAGATATGAAACATTACAGACAAGCTTGGAAACTTTGCGGGCTGAAATTTATATGAATCATGAAGGTCTAATCCAGATCTTCATTTTTGTAGTAGACATCTTTTTGATTCCTGTTTCAACTTTCGAGATATGCGCCTTCGAAAGACAGGCTGTACAGTCGAAATTGGTCTACTTTGAAAGCTTGCTACAAACTCACAGAAAACCCAATTCTCTCAAATTTATATTGGTTTTGTAGACGAAACCTAGATCTTCATTTTTGTAGTTGATAACTTTTTGATAGCTTTGCAGGGCTTTGAGATAAGCGTTTTTAAAGATTGGTGGTTGTGAAAAAAAACACAAAACTTTGACATGTACCATTGGTCTCACATTTTGTCTTCACTGTCCCAAATTTATATTTTTCTGATAGATCGAATCCAGAGCTACATTTTTGCAGTTGACAACTTTTTGATAGATCTTCACGCTTTTGAGATATGCGCCTTTAAAAATATGTTGGGAGGAGAGAAGCAGAGAAACGAGACACTCTAGCCTCTCTGCGTCTCTTCTATCTAAGACCCTCAACTTTATAAGCTCATAACTCCAGAAGAGATATTTAAAGGAGGACAGAAGTCAGGTTTTTTTATTTCAGATTCTGATACTTCAGAAAATTCTGAACAACTTTCATCATTGGAGCATATGCTGAAAATTGCTCTTAATGCCCTAAATTCACGTCTTCCCGGCTCAAAAGGAGCCTAGGTGGAAGAGTTTTCCCACCGAATTTTCGCCCCCGTGAAGTCCTCTCGGACAAAATGATTTTTTTTATTTCTCGTTTTCTTGCATTTTTCAACAAATTTGCGTGTTTTTTCAATTTATGTAGTAAAAAATGAAGAAAAAATGCAAAAAAACGAGAAGTCGAGAAATAAAAAGAAATAATATTGTCCGAGAGGACTACGCGGAGGAAGAAATTCGCGTGGGAAAACTCTTCCACCTAGGCTCCTTTTGAGCCGGGAAAACGTGAATTTAGGGCTTTTAGAGCGATTTTTAGCATATGCTCCAATGATGAAAGTTGTTCAGAATTTTCTGAAGTATCAGAATCTGAAATAAAAAAAGACTTCTGTCCTCCTTTAAAAGGTTGTCAACTGCAAAAATGTAGGACATTTTATTCTCTTTATATTGTTAGTTGACGGTTTTTATCATGATTCGATAGATTTTGAGATAATTGAGTTTCCCAAAAAACACAACAATTTTAAGAAAACCGCTATATCTTTCGACTTTGAAGAGTTATCAAAAAGTGGTCAACTACAAAAATGTAGCTCTAAACTTGATACTCTCAATCAACACAAAATGAAAATCAAAACAACATGTTTTGATACACTCCCATACTTCCTCTCCTCCATCCTTTTATTTTTGTTACTGTATAAACACAAGAAATGACCCACATTTTTCAATTCACCACTTTTTAATGTTGCTCCGCGAGCCACCAGACTATCCGCGAGCACAAAAGTAAATAAAAGAAAAGTTTATTATTTCCGTATTTCTACTTCTTCTTTCATCTTTTTCCTCCTTTTTGCTTCTCAGGTTTTAAAGTAAAGTTGTAGCTTTAGGATAGAGCTTCTCTAAGTCCCACCCATCTGGAAACCCCGCCCACACACCTCAGAATCAAAACCAAAACTCAATATTTTCGAGATCAATAATCACCGATATAGATTCCTATTGAAATGCAAATTATTTCATCAATACATATAGATATATTCATCAGAATCCACCTCTCACTTTTCCCCCTTTTCTCTCTTTTCATTCCTTGTGCAAATACCCGAAATAATGTCAAATACACCAGAAATTTTGCACTCTTTTTCGTCTCCTTTTTTTGTGATTTTGTGTCTTTTAAGTAAAGAAATTGGTTGAAACATTCGGATATGTTTACCTAGTTTCTCGAATGATGTGATCGATTTTCGGGACGACATGAGTCAGGAGTTATTGGAATTGTGACTGGAAAGGTGTTCGGTTTTTTGAAGAATTTTGAATTTTTTATATTAATTTTGTAGATCAAACCTTGATCCCTCTTTTCGTAGTTGAAAACTTTTTGACAGCTCTTTTATTTCTCGAGATACGAACTTTTCTAGCTGAAATTAGACGTTTTTAAGGAGAACAAAATTATCTCAATATCTAAAACAGGTAGGAAAAAGTTTATTATTAATAAAATATAAAGAATATTATTTTCTACATTTTTGCAGTTGACAACTTCTTGATAGCTCTTCCAGTTTTTGAGATATGAGGTTTCAAAGTTAAGGAACGGAAACTGAGACTGATAGATAGGAGGACCCGCAGAGAAATGAGACACTCTAGCTTCTCTGTGTCTCTTCTATCTCTTCTCTTTCAGTGTCTTTATGCTGAACGGACGGTTAAGAAGCTTCGAAGTTATTTTCATACACGAGAGTCAAGGAGGGTACAGAGAAGCTAGAGTGTATGATGTCTCTCCCTCTCTCACCTCTTTTTGTTACAGTAGCCTGACTTTGAGAACGTATAACTTGAAAGCTAAGAGAGATATCAAAAAGTTGTCAACTGCAAAAATGAAGATCATGGCTTGATCTACAAAATTAATATGATTTCAAACTAGTAGAATATTATGTGCCGGAGTAACATGCTCTCAAAGTTCCCCGATTGAATTTTTGAATCTGAAGTTTGATTTCAAAGGCGTATATCTCAAAAGCTATGAGAGATATCAAAAAGTTGTTAACTACAAAAATAGAGCTTCAAATTTGAGGAATTCAATAAATGCAAATTCAAAAGGATGTGATCAATTTGAGAAATCATCGCATGCTTTCAAAGTTGAGTGATTTAAACTGAGTTACTCATTTCGAGTTTCTTGTGTTTAAAGACGGATATCTCGAAAACCGAAAAATATATCAAAAAGTTGCCAACTGCAAAAATAAAGATCTAGATTTGATCTATATGAAATTATATGACATCCTTTCACACACTCAACCAAGGAAATTCTGAAAATGGCTCATGAAACTATTTTTCTGAAACTGAAATACGTCATCTCAAAACCAAGCACAATTCACGCCCATTGAATCCTATTCCGTTACATCGAGTCTCCTGATCTTACACTTCCTTGTGGTGCTAATCTTTCTCCTCGAGCTCAAAAATAACTCAGAAATCAAAATGTCACCCACAAAACTCAATTAAATTTGACTAGACTCTATCAGCATAATTTCATTTCCTTGTTTGATTTCTCATGCTTCAGATTCTAGAAAAGAAACTCAAAATCTCACATTTCTTCTCCAATCATCTCGACATTTACAAATTTCTGAGAAATAATTTTTCCCCTATATTTATATTTTCGTGGTTTATGCTTTAATAATAACCCTTTCTCTCTGAATCACCTGAATCTGAATTCACCTGATACTTAATTATTACATTCTTGTTTATCACAAGTTTTTTTTCTTTTTCTTTTTTTTCAGATGTTATTTTTGAGAATTTAGTTTTGTCCCAAGAGGGAAAATGTGACTCATGTAAATGAGCGCCGTGAAAAGCTTGTCAGACATGCTGATATCTCAGTTCGTTATAATTTAAAGTCGGCTTCTTATTTTTGTAGTTGACAACTTTTTGATGGTCATCCAGGCTTTTGAGATATGCGCCTTTGAAGTCAACCTTCCGTTTCAAACCTAAAAATAAAATCGGTGAACTTTGAGAGCGTGTTACTCCGGTCCAAGTTATTCTACTAGTCTGAAATAATATTCATTTTGTAGATCAAGTCATGATCTTCATTTTTGTAGTTGACAACTTTTTGATATCTCTCTTAGCTTTCAAGTTATACGTTCTCAAAGTCCGGTTACTGTAACAGATAGAGGTGAGAGAGAGGGAGAGACGTCAGACACTCTAGCTTCTCTGTGCTCTCTCCATCTCTCCCTTTATGAAACTTCTAAACTTTTAGACAACCCGTTTAGCATAAAAACATAAAAAGAGAAGAGACGCAGAGAAACGAGAGTGTCTGACTTCTCTGCGTCTCTTCCCTCTCAGTTTCAGCTCCTGGACTTTGAAACCTCATATCTCAAAACCTGGAAGAGCTATCAAAAAGTTGTCAACTGCAAAAATAGAGGAAATTTTATGCACTATATTTTACTCGTTAACAGTTTTTCTGTAGCTAATCTAAATTTTGAGATAAAACTGTTTCTCTGAAAACCATCTAAGATCTCAAAAACTAAAATCCGGAAAAGTTGTAAATACGAAAACTATTGATTCATGATTTGTGGTTTGTAACATTAGATACATACACAAAATAAATAAGTTGGGACAAACCGTGACTCTCTATTTAAGTTGGTGAGAAAGAACTCATTGGGAACTCACACACTTCCAAAGCACGGGTTACTGTAGCTAAACCTTATTTTGCCATTTTCGAAATCTTCCAAATTTGAAAAATTCAGCGATATTTCAAAAAAAAAGTACGAAGCCGGAAAAAAAGTTCCAGGATGTTCCCCGACCCATCTCGAGTACTTTTTCCCATAACTTTCTTCGTTAAACACTCTTTTCCTCCTCCAATTGTTTCCGTGTTCCTGCTCCTCCACGTCATATTTTCTCTCGTTTCCTCGCCTCCGCCCATCCATTTTTCCCTCCCGTTTTTCTTGCTCTCTGTCATTATTTGTCCAACCTGATAATGTCCTCTACTATGACTAGTTTCCTCTCCTCTTTTCACCCTTTTTCCTTCTAATTCTCTCTTCTTTTTCCTTATGAAACGTTTGAAGTGATTTCACTTTTTCTGTTTTATGAGGTGTCAAATCATCATCATTAGGAGCTGTCGCACTATGAGATTTGCGCGATTTCAAGTTAACCTTCCGCTGGCGTTTTGGCCCGGCCCGCGTGGCTCAGTGGATGTGTGCTGCACGACCACACGGAGGGTCCATGGTTCGGTTTTGCTGCAAGCGAAAACCTTTTTTGAATTTTGCCGTGAACTTTTCCTCGAACTTCCCTTCTCTAAAAAGTATCCCCCAGTTGTCTTATTTCAATTTAAGCCCAATAATGTAATTCTGAAAATGAGCGGGTCCTTCGAATCCGATTCGCAGCAAGTCCTCCTTTCGCAGCAACGTAATATTTATATTTCAAAAAATTTTAATTTCAGCTCAACACAAAAAAACCAGTTCAGATGCTTCACCGGATACAGAACAATTTGAGGAACCCGGTTTAGGAATGGTTGGATTTTGGCGCCAACTCAACTTTTTATTATGGAAATGTGTTTTGGTTAGGAGGAGACAGAAAGTGAGTTTTCGAGATAAAGTTTCTGGAAAAAAGTTTCTGAAATTCAAAATTTCCAGTTCTGGTTGGCTGTCGAACTTATCGTACCATGTATTCTCTTCATTATTATCGCACTTGTAAGAACCAAGGATTTTTCGGAAGGAATGCCGCAATGTGAGTCTTTTTTTCTGTCATATCTTTTCCAACTTTGAATAAAAATATTTGAAACTAAGAAAAGATGAATCATCTCGTTGAGACGCTTCGAATGAGTATAATCATGACTAGGTTCTGATCACTTTGGGTCTCGGCACGAAAACCACTACCGTAATTTCGTTATTTCGCGGCGAGACCCACAAAAATCCGAATTGCTCCAAAGTGGTTCATGATTATACACATTCAAAGCGTCTTGACACACTGAATTCGGAAATCTGTGTTTCAAAACGGAAAACTGAAATCCAGCAAAGTTACATCAGAGTTTTGTAATTATCAAGTTTCGATTATCAATCTGATTTTCCAGGTCACTACGACTCGAAAGGAATGCTCTCAGCTGGCGTCCTCCCATTCATTCACTCGTTTTTCTGTTCATTCTCGAATCGATGTAATGTGATTCCGACGACTGGAGATGAACGACAATTTCTGTTCAATGACGACGGGGAACACACGAGAAATGAGTCAATGTGAGTGGCGACATCTGGGAATTCGTTTGTTTTTAATGCTGATTCCAAAAGTTTTGAAAATGCGGGACAATTTCAAATGAAGCAAAAAAAAATTGGAGAAGAGAAAAACTGAAAAAGAGAGTGTTGAGAATTGAACTTGGGATGTCAGGATTGACAGCTGTCCACCTTAACCACTCGGCCACGCGTGCGAGCTCGCCAGCCGAACCGATGGTAGTGATAATAGGGGTGTTGTCGTTGGTGCCGGCGAGCCCAGTGAATCAAAAACGATCAAGTTTAAAGCTTTGTATCTCCGCTCATTATTACATTTGGAGAAAACTGAAAAAAGATTCAGAATTCTCAGGATTTCAGCTTTCTAATTATACCAATTCCACACCCCAAACATCATGCACTGTAAAGTTCTACCTTGATTTACACATCTCTTCCAGAATCGTCGATGCAATCTACTACTCGTCCCTCCAACTCCGATGGATTGGAAAGAATTCGAAAAAGTTTGAAGATTTAACTAAAGGAGGTGCTGAAATCATTCATTGGCTTGCTGGAAAACCACTAAACACGACTGAAATCATTCGAATCGGTGATCTTTTCGATGTTTCAATCAGAGAGAATCTGACGAAAGCATTGAATAACACTGGACTTCAACTAGAAACAGCTAGGAAACTGATGAATGCTCAATTGGAAACAGGAGCCATCGAAGTGTATGATGTGTTGAGAAATGAGTTGTCATGGACTGATCTTCTCTTCTCGAATCCGTTGTTTTGTGATGAGAGAATGTTCGAAAAAACGTTTTCTTTCGAAAAAGGACACGAGATGACAAGTGATGAGAGGGACGAGTTGTGCGATGTCTTGACGTTGGCTGAGTTGATGGATTATAAAGGATATATTAGTGAGATCGCGATTCCCACGGTGAGTTACTCTTTAAATAACCCAAAAAACAACAAAAATATCGAAAAGTTACAAAGTTACTAACTTTCAAAAATTTTCGAAAATTGCCAATTACCAAATCTGATGTAACTTTGTTGGATTCCAGTTTTGAGTAATGAAACACAAATTTCCGAAATCAGTGTTTCAAGACGCTTCGAATGAGTATAATCATGACCCACTTTGGAGCAATTCGGACTTTTGTGGGTCTCGCCGCGAAATTACGAAATTACGGTAGCGGTTTTCGTTCCAAGACCCAAAGTGATCAGAACCTAGTCATGATTATACTCATTCGAAGCGTCTCGACGAGCTGATTACGAATGTTTTAATTTCATCGAATTCGGCCAAGAAATCAGAAAATTACAAAACTTTCGAACATTTTTGAGAATCTAAAAATCACTAAAGCGTAAGGATCTCATTTCGAGACGGAGTCCTTGGAAACTAACATTTTGTAAATCAGCTTATCGAGACGGTTCCAATGAGTATAATCATGACTAGGTTCTGCCAACTTTGGGTCTCGGCACGAGAACCACTACAGTAATTTCGCGGCGAGACCCACAAAAGTTGGAATTGCTCCAAAGTGGTTCATGATTATACTCATTCGAAGCGTCTTACCATGCTGATTTCAAAAATCCAACTCTCATAGAGAATGACGATACACTGACAAACTTATGACACTATTTATCAACCCGATGAGTTTCCAGGCCTCCCGAATGCGTGCGACCACCTTCATGACATCGTTCCAAAACCTGTTCGAACCATCGATAATCTTTTTCCAAAAATACTCGAATTATACGACAGAACAATTACTTTTGGCATTATTCTGTGGAGAAGACCCGAGAGATGTCATCGAACAGACGATCAATCCGAATAACGACAAAAATGTGGAGACGCCGTTCGAGAAATTGAGGAAACAGGTCGTTAAGTGAGTTGGGGCAAACGACAAAAAGAGTTCGGTGGAGCGCAATTCCAAACATCGGTGCGGCACTAATACGTGTTTGGTTTTCAGATTTATTCAAACAGTGACACCTGGAAAAGAGCAAGAAAAAAACAGCACTTGCACCCCCATACCGTACCATAATGACATGAATTGCTCCTCGCTGGAGAGTCCAATTTTGATGAAAGTGAGAGCTGCACTCTCTGGTTATATTCTGGTAACTCCGGATAATCCGGCGACTAGAAGAGTTGTGGAGAGGGTAGGTCGAATTGCGGCAAGTGCGCTCTATCGAAATGTTGAGATTTCAGTTGAACCTTCCGCTTCGAGATGTGGAACATATTAGGAACTTGTTGTACAGCTACCCTTCGGACGCTTTGGAGTTCCAGGATAGGCTTCATGCTTCGGATTTGTGGCCGGCTAGTCAGGTAATAGGGGGGATGGCCAAAACAACAAAAACACACGATTTGAACCACGACCACAAGATTTTACAACTACGACCACACGCATCCAATGTATTCTATTTCAGAAACTGCTCCACTTCATCACTGTTTACAAAGATGGTCAGAATCCACTGAACAACAAAACGATCCGTTTCCTTCTCGAACATCTCTTCGCTCCGTCTTCAGATGAATACAGTTTCGGAAGTTTCACCAAGAATATCACAGAAGTTGCCAACAAGTATACAGGGGTACGGTAACTTGTGGTTGAAAATTTCAAATCTCAAGTTTTCAGTGCTTCCTTCTCGACCGTTTCCGGTTTGTGAGCGATGAGAAGGAGCTGGAAACGAACGCCGTGTGTCTTATGGAATCCCATCAATATTTCACTGGAATCGTCTTCGATATGGAGTCGAATGCAACGAAATTCGACGGGTTCACTACTTATAAGATCAGACATTATCCGGAAATGATTGATTGTAAGTTTAGGAATTCTGGTGTGGAGCGGAGCTCGCAGCGTCCGGCTGGGAGATTGGGGGATAGTTATCAACTCCCTGCGGTGTCGGCCCGCGGCGCGCCCGCGTGGCGCAACTGGTTTTGAAACAAGCCGGCGTGCAATCACTTTTTGGTTCGACTCCCCCTGCCCCCTAAAACCACTTCATCTTTTTTTGCTACATCTCCCTTATAATTTCAGCTACCACCAGCTTCATGGATAGCAAAAGCAACCCGTTCACTCGTGACAAACCGCTCATCGATCTGAAATATTTGACGTTTGGATTCTCGTTTTTGCAAGGTTTGAGCTATTTTTCAAAATAACTTTAATCCCTGAATGGTTTTTTCAGAAGCAATCGACCGAGCGATCATCAGTGAAAAATCCAACTTGTCAGATGCAAATCTAGGTGTCTATTCTCAACAAGAACCGTATCCATGCACTGTTAAGGATACGTGAGTGAATAGTTCTCAGGATTTAGAGAGCTTATAAGAAGAATTTCAGATTCAACGTGGCAATTTTCATGCCTCTCTTCCTTCTAATCTCATTCATCTTCCCATCGGCTCTACTCGTGAAAAATATTGTCTATGAGAAGGAGCAAAAGATTAAGGTGGGTCTCTTATCACGACCCTAAAGTCGGTCACGCACTTTCACCTCTCATGGCGCAGCAGGTAGCGTAACTGGCTAGTAGTCTAGGGACCAGGGTTCAATTCCGGCTACCCTCATTTTTCTTTTGCATTATTTTCTAAGGGATCTGAACCTATTTTTGCTCTTAACGTCCACTAATTTCCATGTTTTCCTTTTTCCAGGAACAAATGCGAGCTATGGGTCTTGGAGACGCCGTTCATTTCGTCTCATGGGCTTTGATCTCGCTGGTTCTCAACTTCGTCTCAGTTCTTGTCATATCAATAATCTCAAAAGTCGCAAAAATCTTCGACTACACAGACTACACACTTCTACTTTTTGTACTCGTTTTGTTCTTGTTTGCATCGATAGGTAGGGTTACTGTAGAGGATCCTATTTATTTATGAGATTTCAGCCATGTCATTGTTTTTCTCAACGTTATTCACTAATGCTAATATTGCAACCGCCGCCACGTGTGTCCTCTGGTTCGTCTTCTTCATCCCATTCCAACTTCTCAGAACCGATCGTGTTACGTCTCCAACTTTCAATCGGATAGCGGTGAGTTTTGATTTTTATCCCCCGAGCCAGAGTTGCGCGGAATTCCGACTTCCGGGCTGTTTTTCACTTCCGACTTCCGGTTACCGACTTCCGTTTTCAAAATATTACTTCTGACTTCCGACTTCCGACTTCTAACTTCCGACTTCCGACTTCCGACTTCCGACTTCCGACTTCCGACCTCTGACTTCCGACTACCGACTTCCGTTTTGAAAATATTACTTCCGACTTCCGACTTCCGTTTTTAGAATGAATCATTTCCGCGCAACTCTGCCCCGAACATTTTAAACCAAAAACCAACTGTCTAGGTCAATTTTAAGAAAAGTTGTTATTCAGCTCCTTCTCCCGCCAACCGCGATGGGTCATTGCTTCAAACTACTCGAGTCATTCAACGCAATGGAACGTGCCTCCTGGTCGGATCTCGGAGAAATGAGCAACCCGGATCTGGGTGTCTCCGTGGAGTTCTGTATGGCTATGCTCCTTGTCGACACTGCCGTTTTCCTTATCTTGGCATGGTATATTTCTGCGGTGGCACCCGGAGAATATGGTGTGAGGCAACCGTTATACTTCCCGTTCACTTTGAGATATTGGGCACCCGGATTGTACAAAAATCGAGTGGAATTCATTGATGATGAGCACTTTGATGTGATACCGAGTGAGTAGCAACTACGATACGCAGCAAAATTAAAAAGCAATTTCAGCAAGTGACTCATTCGACTCGGAACCCACTAATCTCAATTTGACGGTTCACATCAACTCGATGAGTAAAGTGTATGAAAATGGAACAAAAGCGTTGGATTGTCTGAATTTGAGACTTTATGAGGGACAAATCACAGGGTTGTTGGGACATAATGGAGCAGGAAAGACTACTACCATGTGAGTTTTCATTAAAAAAAATGATTTTATCTCAAGAAGTAAAAGACCTACACAAAAAAAAGTAAACTAAGAAAATGTAGAGAATGAAATTTGCTACATTTTTTCAGTTGACAACTTTTTTATAGCTATTCACGCTTTCGAGATATGAAGGGTCAAAGTCTTCCGCCGAAAGAAGGGCGAGAGAGTGTGCAAAACGAGGAGGGCGTCTAACTTCTCTGCACCCTCTCACTCTCTCTCGCGTCACTATTCTAGTTGCAATTTTTAAAGGCGTGTATCTCGAAATCGTGAAGAGTTATCAAAAAGTTGTCAACTGCAAAAATGAAGATCTAAATTTGATCTACACATCCGATATAATTTTGAAGATGTTGGATCAAAGGGGACGCTGGCAGGAGGTGTCAAAGTTCACCTATTTTTTGACTTGAAAATTGGAAAAATCTGTTATTTTGTGCTGTTACTCATTTGTTTCTCAACAATTTCAAATATAATTTTTAGGTCTATCCTCTGCGGACTGTACTCTCCATCCTCTGGAACTGCTAAGATCTACCAAAGAGACATCCGAACGGATCTTCGACGAGTCAGAGATGTTCTTGGAATATGTCCACAACATAATGTTTTGTTCAGCCAGTAAGAGACTTCTAGAAGATTCTTTTCAAAAATTTTCATATTTTCCAGCCTAACCGTTGCCGAGCAACTCCGGCTCTTCGCTGCACTCAAAGGTGTCCCGGACAATGATCTGGATTCTCAGGTGGAAGAGATTCTGGCGAGTGTCTCGTTGACTGAAAAAGCGAATAAGTTGGCCAGCACTTTGTCGGGTAATCCAGTCCTTATTAAAAGTGTTTATTTGAAAAAACAATTTGGTGGTTTAGGAGGAATGAAGCGAAGACTGTGTATCGGAATCGCGTTTATCGGAGGGTCTCGATTTGTGATTCTCGATGAGCCGACGGCTGGAGTTGATGTGACGGCGAGAAAAGATATTTGGAAGTTATTGCAGAGGAATAAAGAAGGTGGGTTACTGTAGTTGTGGTCTGATACAACTTCAGTTCTTCTAGGTCGCACGATTCTTCTCTCCACCCATCATATGGATGAAGCTGATGTTCTGTCCGATCGAATTGCTATTCTTTCGCAAGGTAATCTTTGGCTCCGCCCACTTTTGCAATTTTGACGCATATCGTGAAAATTGCAGAGCCTATTAGCACGACACGCTTCTCACAACCGCGCTCTACCGAAACCGAAGAAAATTGTGTGCGAACTTGAGAGATTCAGAGAAAAAGAGACATTTTTCAAGGTCATTTCGATGGAGCGCAGTTGTAAGATCTGTGCTAAGCTAATATTTCTATGTTCCAGGTCAATGCATCACAATTGGATCGTCTGTTTTCTTGAAACGAAGATTCGGAAATAATATGACACTGGCTATGGTCAAGGAAGATTCTCGAGTCGACTACACACGGATCTCATCAGAAATTGTTGAATTGGGAGGAGACATTGGGCTGGAAGTTGGAGATGAGAATGAGGAGGAGATTGTGTTCAAGTGAGTCGCTATGCAGCACTGGGAATCGAACCACCGATTTTTTGATTAGTACACCACGCGGCGTCCCTTTTCTACTCTCTGCGAAATGAGTATGCGTGAAAAATAGCTGTCAAAGAAACCGTTGTAACTCGGCCCTTTTCACATTTTCCACAATCTGAAAATTGATTCAAAATCCTCATGATCGCAGCTTTCTAACCACATAAAATTCTTATAATTCATTTTCACATTTGTTTCCAGAATCCCTATCCAAACTGAATCCGACAAGTTAGAGAAGTTCTTCCATGATCTCGATGAGAATTTGGAGAAATATCGACTGGGACAGTATGGAATTTCAGCACCAACTCTACAGAATGTGAGTGTATCCCTCGGTTTCTGTTTTGAACAACAAATTTCAGATCTTCGTCTCCCTTGCTCCTCAAAAAGAGTACCACGTGCCGAAAGTTGTGAGATGTGGATGGTTGAGAAGGTTGAAGGAGAAGTTTTGTCATACGTAAGTGTCATACAATTTTTAGATCAAAATTAAAAGAAAAGTCGATATTTTGCAGAAGACACGAGGAAGAACAAAACGATTTGATTGCTCAGAATCCGGTGATGATTGAGAATAATATGCCGCAAAATAATGAACCAGAGGAAGTTAAATTTGAAGGTGAGTATGACAACAAAAACACACGAATTTACAACTTTTAACCCATGTACACACTTGTACAGTACCGTTTAGTAAGGTATACTCAACAAAAATTACACGGTTTTCTAGCGTCTGGCGTGCCTTTGACGCGTTTTATGATGACTTTAAATTTTGACGGTCAGGGACACCTTCGGCGCGGTATTGCTTAAAATCCTGGGTTTTTCGCTAAAAATCTACTTTTGAGACATCCGGATACTCAGATCTACATTTGGACTCAAAATCATCGGTTTTTGGCTGAAAATTTCCAGTTTCTAGATCCAAAATTGTGATTTTCTGTTGAAATTGGACATCCGTACACTCAGATCTACATCTGGACATGATAATAACGGTTTTTTATGGAAAATCCTGGATTATTAGCTCAAAAACCGATTTTGCGGTTTTAAGCGTTTACAGCAAAAGACAAGCGAACGCCACAGACAAAATTTCAAAAATTTTCAGATTTCGAAAAACCAGACCTCCTCCACGGCAAACGTCTTATCTTCCAACACTTCCTGGCCCTTCTCGTGTGTCGAATGAACTATACTCTGAAAAGTAAACGAACATTCCTATTCCAAGTCATCATCCCGCTTGTCCTCCTGGCCGTGGCCGAACTTTTCGTCGTCCTCCAAGTCTCTTCATCCCGTCCGGATCTCATGACATCAATGCCACCTCTTCCGATGGAAACAAGTATTCTCGGGAATCATAGTGATTTCTATGTGAATTCTTGGGATACCATGGATAACTCAACGGCTACCGACATCCTCCATTCGATGTTTCAATCGCCGGGAACTGGACCGAGATGTGCGAGAGACACGCCCTCGGATTTGCTGTGAGTCTTTGTATCTCAAAGACTGGAAACAAGTGCTAACCCATGAAATGTAGAGAATAAAATTTCCAATATTTTATCAGTTAACAGTTTTTCGGAACAGGCTGTAGAGAAAAAGTTATCAGCGTTCAAAGTTTTGATTTATGGTAAAGAGGCGCAGAGAAGTCAGACACTCTAACTTCTCTGCGTCTCTAACTGAATTGGCAATAGAGCACATTTTTTAATTTCAGAGCAACTATCCGCCGAGAGCTTCTATTCCGAAATCGATATGGTTGGGGAAGGAATATGCCGCCACCAGGAGTCAAAAAAGATGCAGTGTAAGTCACTACAGTAATCCTGTTACATTCATTTTTAAAATTTTCCAGAGAAAACGAATACCAATGTCAGGATATTGAAGGAGAATTTGACTACACTGAAGATATATCGAATGTAACCTACAATGAAGCGATCTATTGTGGTTGTGAGGATTTCGGATGGAATTGCACTTTGGTTAGTTTGAAAATCTTGGGAGCGTGTGTTCACAGTTGTAACATCGTGTGTTTTTGTTGTTAGGCTTTGTGTGTGCGTGTTTCACAAGTTGCAAGATCGTGTGGATGTAGTTGTGAAAATGTGTGCTTTGTGTTGTACTCATGGGAGCGTTGTAGAGTTGTAGAGCTGTAGAGCTGTAGAGTTGTAAAGTTGTGGAGTTGTAGAGTTGTAGAGTTGTAGAGAGTTGTAGAGAGGAGAGAATCACAAGCTGCAAGACCGTGTGGATGTAGTTGTGAACCTGTGTGTGCACAGTTGTAATTTTGTGTGTTCGAGTTGTAATTACGTATTTTTCTGTTGATTTCGCTCGTGCGAACATGGATATATAATTGTTAACCCGTGTGTTTACAGCTGTAGAGTTGTGTTTTTTGTTGTAAACTGATAGATGCGTGTGTTCAAATTCGGAAATCAGGTGTTTCTATAGTTAAACTTGTTCGTTTTTGTTGCAATACCATATCTCCACATTTTCAGGAAGACTGGCCGTGGAGAGAAACCCCCTGGCTCCGCCTCAACACCACTGACCGTATCTTTGACCTATCCGGAAAGAACTTGACTCAATTCCGAATGGTGACAAGAAACGCCGCGTTGTCTAATGCCACTGCTCCATTCTTGTAAACTTTTCGAAACAAAAATTGATCTCAAAAAAATTTTTCAGCTTGGGCGGTTTCTCACTGGGACATGTCAATCAGAGAGCTCAAAGTCAAGCGGATATCGATATATCGAAAAGTGGATGGCTGGAAACTGTCAAGGATATATCTGAAGCAATTGTGATAATTAATTTGAACGTGACTGGAATGGAACCATCAACAGCGAAAGTTAAAGATCCGTTTGCTGAGAATATAACGACGACGAAAGTGATCGATGATCTACTCCAGAATCTAGACGTGAAACAGAATGTGAAAGTGTGGTTCAATAATAAGATATGGCCAGGGCTACCGATCACTTCGAATATCTTGTCCAATGCATTGCTACGTATGGAGGATGAGAATATTGGTGAGTGAAACAAAGATATTCAGATTCGCCGTATTTTCATTAGTATTTCTAAAACAATTCAGAGATTTCGGTTTAGAAATCAAAGAGAAAACACGATTCAAACACAGACTTTAACAGAGACGCAGACAGCGAGACAATCTTGTTGTCTGCGTCTCTCATGGAGAGAGTGTGTTGTGCTTGAAGCGTGTTTTCTCTGGATTATACCAGCGAAAACTTCTGAAAATTGGTGGATATACCAAATGAAGTATGATGAATCCGAATATTATCAAATTATGGCAAGAAAAAAACTGTAAACTTGTCAATTTTCAGCTCCTGAAGACCTTGGAATCCTTACGATGAATCACCCGATGAACAAGACAATTTCTCAGACCTTAGATCAGAATGCGTTAAGATTCACCCAGACACTTGCCCTGTTCCGTATCACTTGTCTCCTTCTTGTCCTTTCGATGATCCCTGCTGGATTCACTGTCTACTTGGTTGAAGACAGAATATGTGAAGCATTTCATCTGCAAATCGTTGGAGGACTCAGAAAATTGACCTACTGGGTGACAAGCTATCTATATGATTTGGTGAGTTATCAATAGAGCGCTCTTGTTCATCCAGACTGAAATTCCAGACTGTCTACACATGCGTGATCCTCATCATAATGTTGATCTACGTCTGCTTCCGAGTCACTGATTTCACTGCAGATGCGGCCACTTTCTTCTCATTCCTTTTGTTGTTTTTCATGCATGGAATGTCTGCAATTCTCTATGCATATGTATTCCAAAAGATGTTTTCTGTCCCTGCTCTCTCGTTCGTTCTCATCGCAATCGGATCGTATTTTGTGGGAATCGTTTGTGCGTTGACGGTTATCATGCTGGAGACTCTTATGGTTCAGGTTAGTCACGGTCGGTGCGGTCGGTGCGGTCGGTGTGGGCGTTGAGATCTGAGAGATCGGTATGGTATGTTTGGTAGGCGCGGTCGACACGGTCGGCGCGGACGGTGAGGTCGACACGGTCGGTGTGATCGGCGCAGTCGGTGTGGTCGGCGCTGTCGGTGTGGTCGACGCGGGTAGAGCAGCCGGTGATGTTAGAGCGATCGGTATGGTATGTATGATCGAAGTTGTCAAGACGTTCATAACTATCAGAGTGGTCTGAGCGCTTGGTGCGGTCAGTTAGGTCGGTGCGTTCGGTGTGGTCGACGCGGTCGGTGTGGTTTGGCGTGGTCGGGCGGCAGATCGTCTCAAAGTCGCCTTTCAGGTTCTAGAACTGTCTGAAATACTTTTTTCTCTTCCAGGACCCCACTCTAGTTCCCGCCCACAACATTTGTGCCATCGTTTTCTTGGTTCTCCCCCAGTACAACTTAGGAATCGCTATCTTCCGAGGACTCATGATCTACCAAGTTCGGAAGATTGGATCCAACTTTTTGGGTAAATAAATAAGCTCAATTTTGAAAACAAAGTGAAATTTCAGAACAAATCAACCGTCCCGATATGATCGATCAGCTGCCACTCCCGGCTCTTTTGTCATTTGATCAGATGGGAATTCATGTGATGTGTCTTGGTCTTCATGTCATTCTCGCGACGATTTTCCTGATTTTGTCGCAGATGGATGAATTTGGATTTGTGAGAAAACGAGAACGCGACCTGACGAACGGAATGATGCTCCGTGAGCCAACTCACGAGGAAGACGAAGACGTCGTCAAAGAGAAGAATCGTGTCGACGCAATCCCATCTGATGGATCCAACAGCCACGCTCTCGTTGTCAGAAATCTCGCCAAGGCCTACAATCCGGAGCTGCTCGCTGTCAAGGGTATCTCGTTTGCAGTCGAACCGGGAGAGTGTTTCGGGTTACTGGGACTCAATGGTGCTGGAAAAACGACGACTTTCTCGATGCTCACTGCCAAGATTCGACCGGGACACGGATCGATTGAAATGCAGGATACAAGGTAGTATATCTTTTGAGAAGTTGTATTCAACAACAAAACCTTTACAGAATCAACACTGGATCATTCTCGGATGTCCGAAATTTCCAACAACTTGGCTACTGTCCACAATTCGATGCGTTGAACATGAAGTTATCGACTAGAGAGAATCTGAAATTCTATGCAAGAATACGTGGAATTGTGCCAACTCAAATTGATTCGGTTAGTTAGTTTTTGGGGAAAAGCAAACCCGGGGGAAACATTTTGAAGGTATTTTCCTGACTCAAAAGGAGCCTAAGTGGAAGAGTTTTAACATGTGGCCGTGTAGTCCTCTCGGACAATATTATTTCTCAATTCCCCGTTTTCTCGGTTTTTTCAACAAATTTTCGAAAAATGAAAGATAAATTACAGACATTTTTTGGAAAAAGTGAGAAAACGAGAAATTGAACAGAGTTCTTGTCCGAGAGGACTACACGGGCCCATCGAAAAACTCTTCCATGGAGGCTCATTTTGGGTCAGGAGAACGGGAATTGTAGCGTTCAGAGCGATTTTTAGAATATGCACCGCGCCGAATCTGTTCCAAAGTCTCAAACTTGGCTAGCTCATTTTCGCCAAGAGAAGCCACAAAAGTGTGAACTTCAGGAGATCGTTCTGCAAAAATAGAAAACAGATTGAAAATCAGCGCAAAATTTCCGTTCTAGTGATATGTAAATATCTCGACCCGGTGTCCTTCCCTAGTGAAATTGTACCAATCTAACACTTCCAAATCTGTTTCTTTTTAGATCATCGACCGTCTCCTCATCGCCCTCCACCTCCGTCCGTACGCCAACACTCAAACATCCAGTCTCTCCGGTGGAAATCGTCGAAAACTCTCTGTGGCCGTGGCCCTTGTCAGTCAGCCATCCCTCATTTTTCTCGATGAACCCTCTGCTGGAATGGATCCAGGCTCTCAACAATTCCTTTGGAAAGTCATCGAAAGACTTTGTAAATCTGGAAAAGCAGTCGTTCTGACTTCCCATTCGATGGAGGAATGCGAGGCGTTGTGCACTCGAATCGCCATTATGGATAGAGGGCGAATTCGATGTTTGGGTGGGAAACAACATCTGAAATCAAAGTTCGGAAAGGGTTCAATGTTGACGATGAAGATGGGAAAAGACGAGAATTCGAGAGAAATTGCGGGCGTTTTGAAAGCGAAACTAGGAGAGGGATCGAGGATCGAAGCTGTTCATTGTTCCACTATATTTATTCATATCGAGCAGGGAGCGGCCAGTGTTGCACGTGTTTTGGAGATTGTTAATCAGGTGGGTATTCGGTTTTTTGGGGGAAATGGTGTTAGAATCGGACATCCGGACTTTCAGGCAAACAGACAGAAATATCAGCTCGGCACAGTGCTTACAACTGCGCTTCACCGAAATTCCCTGGGAAAATGTCTATTTTTCACTCTCGATTTCGCACACAGTTTTTTTTCAGTTTCGGTAGAGCGCGGTTGTAAGAAGCGTGCCGTGCTAATATAATGTTACCGGAAATTGATAAAATGAAAATTCCAACAATGTGGACATCCGGAAATCGGGACACACAGACAGACATATCCTGAACTTGAATTTTGCTGAGAATCAGTAGAATTCAACGCTTAAACTTCTGAAAGCAAACCGACATTCAGTTTCAAACTTGAAAATGGACATCCGGAAATACGGACACACAAACAGACAGATAGACCTTTTTTGAATGGAACGAACATTTCCTAGACATTTAGTAGCGCAGTACGGTTCTTACAACTGCGCTCCACCGCTTTCTTTTCTCTGCGTCTCTCGATTCCCTGTGGTATTGTTCTCAGTGTACGGCAGAGCGCGGTTGCAAGAACCTTGTTGACCTATTAGCACGGCACGCTTCTTACAACCGCGCTCTACCGAAACCGAAGAAAATAGTGTGCGAAATTGAGAGATGCAGAGAAAAAGAGACATTTTTCAAGGGCATTTCGGTAGAGCGCAGAGGTAAGAACTGTGCCGAGCTAGTATTATATCTGAGTTTCACCTAATTTGTGTTTTTCAGATCAAAAAGATGTATGACGTGGATGACTTCACTCTATCCCAATCGACACTTGACAATGTGTTCCAATCAATAGCTGAAAGTGATTCATCCTCCTCATCCTCTTCATCCTCTGATATCTCGCCGAGTGCAACTCTCACAATTAATCGAAATAATACGGGATCCACATATGTGATTGCATCCGATCAATAGACTGTGATCTACTTGTCTTCATCTGTGATCAATTTATTCATTTTTGTAAATTCAACAGGGTACACTTTTTAGAACATTTCTTTGTAATCCAGCAGATTTTTGCCATTTCATTTCTTTGTTTCCCAGTTCTAGTTGTGCTTTGTACGGGTTTATTTTTCTAGAAATCAAAATTTCAGTTGTGACAAAATTAAAGATTAATAAAGGGTAATTATCTTTATTAAATTTTAGAAAAATCACAGAATGCATACGTGCAATATTTTGATGGATGAGTCCATCAAAAAGACATGAAAATTGAGAAAATGATGAGAGTGCAAAGTGCAATATTCAATTCATTTCCTCTTATCAATTATCAGTCTATCAGTCACTCAGAAGCTCTAATTATCGTTCTTTGATGGACGTGCAATTCACGTTTTCTCTCTTTTTTCCGGGTTGATTGGTGGCTCCGCCTATCACGATTCATTAAATCAGAAACTAGAATTTTGAGGAGGAAGTATAATGGACGAGGTGGGGATTATGGGTGGGTAGGATTACTGTAATGAATGTAATTCGGAAGTTTTATCAGATTTTGATCCTATTATAGTTCTGGATTCTGGAACTCCAAGTTCAAAACGTTAAATTCTGAATCCTGAATACTTTAAGTATTCTTGAATTTTTATAAGATTACTGTACGGCAGAGCTGTGCGGGCATTTTCTAAAAAGGAAATCGGAAGTAAAATTTGAAAAATTGAGGGAAACTGTTTCTAGCCATCACTGAAAACGAATTTTGGCGTTGATCTCATACAAAATTCAATTTAAAAAATTCCGTCAAACATTCAAAAATGGTCTGAAAACTTTACGCGGCAGTCGGAAGTGGCAAAAAAAAATTTCAACGGAAGACGGAAGCCGGAAGTGAAATTTTCAAAACAGAAGTCGGAAATTAATAGAATCCCGGAAAACAGAACTCGAAAGGAGTTCCGCACAGCAGAGTTGCGCGGAAGTGATTTTTTCTAAAGTGGAAGTCGGAATTAGGAAGTAAAGTTTTGAAAACGGAAGTCAGAAGTGTAAATAAGCCCGGAAGTCGGAAGTAGATTTTTTCGCGAAGATTCAAAAATTCCAAGATAAAAGGTCATAAAATTCGCGAAAATTAGTGGAAAATTAGATTTTTTGCTGAAGAAAACCCTATTTTCTGTCCTTTTAGACCATTTTTCCATGTATTTCTGGGAAATGTATTCTTCCTAAAAACGGAAGTCGGAAGTAAAATTTTCAAAACGGGAGTCGGAATTCCGCACATGGAATATCAAAATGAAAAAGGATACTGATTCTTGGAGACCCAGAAAATCCACGGCGACATTATGACAGTATCTAGAAGGGAATACCCTGAATCCCTGATTCCTCGAATCACCAGACATTCTTCAAGTCACCAGCCCCCTTTCTTATCACAAAACTTTCGAAATAATTCATTTCAATATTTCCCTTTTCTCATGTTTTATTGTCTTGTCTTCTGTTTCGTCGTAATCCAAAACTCAAACACCCTGTCTCTCTCCTCTTCCAACTCCTCCCCTCTCTCTTCTTATCATCATTTTCCTCTGTGTCATTCCTCTTTTTTCATTTCATTCTCACCTCTAAAAGGTTCCCTTATCACAAGAACCATGGCTGCTACCATGATGCCATCATCCACATATAACAGTGTCAGATCTCTTCCCTCTGCAATTCCACGTATGTTGTCAGTTTTCTATCTCAGTTTCAGAGAGAACTCAATACAACCAATTTCAGCGTTATGGACACTGAAATCCATTCGTTTTCAAACGGCACTCTTGATCTCGTCGGCTTGCGTCGTTTTTGGATTAATGAGGACTTGTTTTGGAATGGCGATGGTTGATATTGTGCAGAGGTTTATACATTTTTGAAAATTGTTGTTCGGCATTTGCGCTCCACCGAAGTGAAGAGAGTTGTGTGGGAAACTGAGAGACGCAGAGAAAAAAAGCATCTTACAACAGGGGTATCGGTGGAGCGCAGTTGTAATAGCAATGAAACATTGATAGAAGAAACGATCTCATTTGTCTCTGAGTCTCTCAATTTTGCACACTATTTTCTTCGGTTTCGGTGGAGCGCGGTTGTAAGAAGCGTGCCGTGCTAATATTTATCGATATTTTGGCTCTCCGCTACTCAAGCTACCGTAACTCACTAGTGTGAGCTTGTACAAAAAAGTTGTCAACTACAAAAATTAAGATCTGGTTCTACTCCAGCAGAATCCAAAAAATTGAACAATTAGGGATATTTTTGACGCCGTGGCACCGTTTCTAGTTTCACATCTGAAAATCAATTCCCTTCTTTCCAGTGGAAATGGAACATCTCACAGTGATCTCCATATGGATTGGAGTGGTGAGGAACAGGCTCGAATACACACTTCCTTCTATATTGGAGCATTTATTGCCGTGTTTCCGTCGGAGTTTCTCGCCAAAAAGTGAGTTGAGAGACGGTCAGCTGAGCAAAATTTGAGACAATGGGAAAGGGAGAGAAACAAGAAAAAGAGAGGAAAAGTGATGGTTCATCGCTTTTTTGTGTTGTATTTTGTTACTTTTTCTTCTCTTTTCCGGTTTGATAAAAAGAATGGAGAAGGAGGTGACAAGTGATGTGTGATTAAAGCGTGTTTTAATTGTGATGGGTGTTATTCAAAGATGGGTTAATAGGAGAGGGGGGAGGACTGGAAATAAAAATGAATAATTAGTGGACATCCGGACAGACAGACATCTGATTGGAAACACAGGAAATTGAGACATCTAGGAACACCAGGAAAACTAATTGGACATCCGGACAAATACAATGGACAGAAATTCGGAAATTCAGATACAATGATTAACTTGTTTTATGTGGAAGTGTCTGGAGATTCGGACAGACAGACATCTAGACAGACAGAAATCTGAAGAAAAACAGACGTCTGGAAAAACAGACATCTGGATAGACAGAAAGACATTCGGACAGACATACATTCGGACAGACAGACATCTGAACGGACAGACATCCGGACAGACATCTGGACAGACAGAGATATGGACAGTCAGAAATCTGGACAGACAGACATTCGGACAGACATAAACACATCTGGACAGACATACATCTGGACAGACAGACATCTGGACAGACAGACCAAATTGGATTTTCAGATATCAGAGTTATTTTAAACTCAGGAATTTTAACATTTCCAGAAAACGGTTCTGAAATAGCTATGAAATTTTAGGAATTTTGTTTTGAAAAACTCGAAAAAGGTTTCACAAGTTTTAGTTTTAAAAATCTGTAAAATTTAGTCATAAGGACTTGAGGACATTTGGACAGACCTACAAACAGACAGACATCAAAGAACAGAAATCAAAACCAACATTTTTCAGAATGGGATCGAAAAACCTGCTCTCGTTCGCAATGATTCTCAACATCATCGGATCAATCCTCACTCCATTTCTGGCTATTCATCTCAAAACCTATATTCTTATTGCGGCAGTTCGAATGATTATGGGCTTTGGATACGGTAAGAACTCCCTTAGAGCTACAGTAATCCCTTCACTCTCATCCAGGATTCATGATTCCCGCTGGAAGTGTTCTCATCTCAAAATGGTTTCCAATTTCCGAAAAGAGTACAGCAATGGCTATATTCACAACGGGGAATCAGATTGGAATCGCTTTTTCGATGTTTCTAACTGCTAAACTCTGTCAACTCCAGATTTTCGAGGGATGGCCATTGGTTTTCATAATTTATGGATTGATTGGAGTCATCTTTTTGATTGTTTGGCATGTCAGGATCGCAGATAAACCAAGGGAATCCAAATATATCACAGCGACCGAATTGACGTATATCAAGGGAGGAAAACAGAGAAGAAGTCGAGCTGAAACTGTGGTTAGACCTACTCCTTATATGAAAGTGAGTCATTTTTTTGTTGAAAAATACCAGACTTCAATCTAAAATTTTCAATTTCAGATTATATTGAATGGCTGTGTCTGTGCAATTTGTGCTTGCTCATTTGCTCAAAGTTTTGTACTCGTTGCTCTTGTCACGTATCTTCCAAAGTATAATCAGATTGCTCTCAAGATGAATTTAACGCATGTGAGTTTTTATTAGCGCGGCCCAGTTATTACAACTGCGCTCCACCGAAATCCCCTTGAAAAATGTTTTTTTTTCTCTGTCTCTCAATTTCGCACACAATTTTCTTCGGTTTCGGTAGAGCGCGGTTGAAAAAAGCGTGCCGTGCTAATAGGTGTTGATTTCAAGATTTCATTAAAAATTTAATTTCAGAATGGAATCTGGTCTTCAATCCCATTTGTGATTCAAATGATCACCAAACTGCTTTTCGCTGTGATCGCGGATAAAGTGAAACAAGCGAAAGTGAATGCGACGTCGGTGACGAAGGTTTCGAATGCTATTGGTGGGTTAAGAAACTTTTTAGTTAGGGCGATCCTTAATGAGTTATGATTTCTTGGATGACGGAGAGTACTATCTCATGATGCACATGCTTTGACATGATATCAAGGAATGTTCGTTCAAAAAAGTGATTTTATACTAAAACTGAGAAAAGCTATAATTTCTTCAAAATGTAAAGTAGGACAAATGTCATATTTTAATTTCAAATTATGATACTTCTGGAAATTCAACAAAACTTTTATCAAGCCTAAAATTCGCTCAAAACAATCCCCGTACTCAAAATGAGTCTTCATGGAAGAGTTTTCCAGCGCGGCAGTGTAGTCCTCTCGGACAAAGTTATGTCTCAATTCCTCATTTTCCCGCTTTTTCTACAAATTTTCGTAGGAATCATCCATTTTTTGCGATAAAAATTAGAAAAAATACCCTCAAAGGCTGTTGAAAAAGACGAGGACACGAGGAATTGAACTTAGATCTTGTCCGAGAGGACTATACGGCCGCGCTGAAAAACTCTTCCACCTAGGCTCCTTCTGAGTCAGGGGAACGGGAGTTGTAGCGTTTTGAGCGATTTTTAGCATATTCGTCAATAATAAAAGTTTCTTAGCAGTTTAAAAAAAAATTGTCAGAAGTACCGGAATCTGAAAAAATTGTTTCTCAATTTCAGCAAGTTTCGTCAGTGCCCTCTTCATTGTATTCGCTGCCCTTGTGCCGTCCGGAAGTGCGGAGCTAGTACAGTTGAGTATAATCATTTCGATGGCTGCATTCTCGGCATATGTTCCTGGATATAACACGTCGATTGTTACGGTGGCTCCTCAGGTTTGTCTACTCTTTGATTTTTTTTTGAGGGGAAAGTTTGAGCCTGTTTTCTAAGTTTTAAAAATTTGTTCTATAACTTTCGGCGTTTTTCATACTTCAACAATAAATCCAGATCTTTGAAAAAAATTTGGTACCGAGCAGTGAGATGTACAATGTGGCCTTTTTCATTTGAAATTGTCCAACTTTGAGAGTGTGTAATGGTAATTCTTATTATCCCAAAAGGTAGATTTTTAATGAATTACATAGATCGAAAGTAGATTGAGTGATTTTTGAGCTGTCCGCTTAAAATGACCATAACTTTCTAGGGAGTGTCCGTACAAACAAGTTGTCAACTACAAAAATGAAGTTCTACTTTTGATCTATAGGATTCATTAAAAATCTACTTGATGGGACAGTCAGAATTACCATGACACACTCTCAAAGTTGGACAATTTCTACTGAAAAAGGCCAAATTGTATATCTTACTGCACGGTACCGTATTCGCCAAGAGTTATGCAACTGAACATTTTTTGAGCAGTAGAAAATCTCGGGGACTGACTATCTCCACCTCCTCCACCATACTGGTCAGGGATTTCTGAATCGCAGCTGTTTTCTTCAAAAATGTTTGCATGTTTACATTTTTTCGCAAAAATATTGTTTAGTAATCATTACAGTTTCTGACTTGGGCCCTTAAACCTCCTTAAAACTGGACACCTCACTATCTGATTTCTCATACTTGTCAACCGGGCCGAGCCGGGCCGACGGTTTTTCTTGAATAACTTTTTTCAAAAAAATCGTACAATGTTGGTTGATAGCTCAAAAGATAGGTATTTTGAATTGTCATCCATTGAATATAAAATCAATTAGCCAAATAAATCACGCGAGCCAATACAGCCTTCGGCCCGTCCGGGCCGGGCCGGGCCGGGCCGAAACCGGGCCGAGAGCGATTCTAGCTCGCGTGATTTATATGAAAAATTGATTTTATATTCGATGAATGACAATTCGAAATACCTATCTTTTGAGCTATCAACCAACCTTGTACGATTTTTTTGAAAAAAGTTATTCAAGAAAAACCGTCGGCCCGGCTCGGCCCGGTTGACAAGTATGCGATTTCTATTTACGACCTCTTGCATGTCCGAGAAAAAAATAATTCCTGCAATTCCTTTCAGTTCACTGCATTCATTTCTTCGTACGCTCAGCTGTACGCACAAATTGCATCAACATTGGCTCCAATTCTTATCGGAAGGATTACAAGTCATGTGAGAGAATTATAGACCGCCCGTGTCATGAAACTCCTTTTTTACAGGATACAATTGAAGAATGGAAACTGGCATTTTATAGTTTAGCAGCTGTTTTAGCAGTGACTGGAGTCATTTTTCAGTTGTTTGGACATGGTAATCAGACAAATGATTGAAGGGAAAAAGGAGAATTTGAATTGATTTTAGGAAGAACAGAAGCGTGGGGAGAGACACCGTCAAACGCCGCGTCCACTAGAATCTCCACGTCACTGGCTGTCTGTGAAGATGGACAGTGTAAACTGACACTTTTGGAAAAACATAATCATGACTTTCGGACGGAATCGAAAATGAGCTCCGATTCTGGAGTGTTGAAAAAGAAGGTGAGATTGTGGAATTAAAACAGGGAGTCGGAAAAAATTTTGAAAGTTGATTCATGGATTCTGAATACGGATTCTCAATATTCATGGATTCTCAATAGAGCTTAAAGTACAGAACCTAGAAATTCACAATTGAGCATCTAGAATTCATGAACCTAAATTTTTAAAAAATTCTTCCAGATATCGCGTGTCTCATACGCCGGTGAAGAGATTATAATACCGGGTCGGATAGAGGATCTCGAGAATGACGTCATTTATAGTATTGAAGAAGAAGGAGAAGAATAAATCTATCGGAACAAATATATAATATTTATTGAATTGACCTCATCTGACTTTTGATTTTTTATTTTTCATGGAAATGTATTATGAAGTGATTGATTTATTTTTGATCTGGGTGCATATTTCTGGAATCAGACTCCGCCCACAATTCCGCGAAGTAGTATTTTAAAATCCTTGGCTAAACTTATTTGTTCCACAATACTATAATTTTTACGGTAGCTTTTCAGACCACCAGTCACGTCTTCAACTTTGAACCTTGCCTTGAAATAACTCCCTTCTGAATATCTGCATATTCCCCCCTCCTCTTTTCTCTATTTTGACATGGGACCATAAAGCGCATGCAAATTCGATTTCAGTCCGACTCTCCCCCTCTTCAATTCCCGCCTTTTCATAAATTCAACACTCCAATATTTCTCTGTTTCCTCCATGTGTCTATTCCATTTTCTCGCTGTGATTGCTACTACTTTTGCTCAAATTTCTCATTCGGAATCCGAGAATCTAATGATTCCTCCAAAATGCACAAAGCCTAGGCTAACACCGGCGGCGATTTTAGATGTGATTATGGCCAATTACTCCAGGTGTGACAAGTGTGCACTAGAGCACACTTCCATCTCTTAAAAATCTAAAATCAATTTCAGATCTCTCCCTGGAAATCCCGTGGGAGTCCAAGTGGAAGTTACAGTACAAGACGTTATGGAGTTGAGTGTACTGAGTAACAGTTTCACAGCTGATATCTGGTTTAGTTCGATCTGGTATGATCCAAGACTCGCCTACTCTCATTTGGATAATTGTCGACAGAATCTATCATTTGATGATAGATTTGAGAAGGTTTGTGTGAGGGTGGCAAGCGCTGAGACTTCGGTGGAGCCAAATTAAATCATAGATTTGTAACGAATGAGAACTTGTTTCAGTTAATTTGGTCCCCAAATGTCTGCATTGTAAACACGAAATCTGCTCATGTACACCGGTCCCCGAAACCGAATGTTCTGTTGATGTTATTACCGAATGGGACGATTTGGTTGAATTATCGAGTGGGTTTTCTTAGTTTTTTAACTAGAAAAACTTATAAGAAAACTAATATTTGTCGTACTTCACACATCCACAATTTTTAGAATTCTGAATTTCTGGGACTGGGAATGATATAATTTGCAAACTGGCAAAGTCTAACCTATTTTCTTAAAACATTGAATGAAAAATTGAGTTCTAATCGATTTTCATGGCTCAAATCTCAAAAACCAGTTCAGCTTCTTATCTGAAGTTGCTCAAACTCTAATCTCCGAGATTCGGAACACGGAATTTGAAATCCTGAATAATCCTGAATATCCCAAAAACTCGTATGTGGATGGTTCCAGTCCGGGCATCGGGACCATCAATGTGTTAAACAATTTTGTAGAAGTTTTATGGCCCGGCTCGGATTCAAATATTGATATTTATTTTTACACAAATTTTTCTTAAGTTTCGAAAATTTAAAGTAGTAGCTCGGTACAGTTCTTACAACTGCGATCAACCGAAATACCCTTGAAAAATTAGTATTTTTCTCTGAGTCTCTCAATTTCGCACACAGTTTTCTTCGGTTCCGATAGAACACGGTTGTAAGAAGCGTGCCGTGAAAATAGCTAAACAAGGTTCTTGTGACATGTCTGCAGAAAACAAACCCAAAACGGAAGACTTCTAAAATTCTTCCCGATTTGTTGTGACGAAATGCGTAGATCAATATTGATAGACGGACAACACTGAAAACAAGTTTAAATAAGTGAACAATAGCAAAGGCGGCGGGGAAGAACTTTTCGTTCGGAAAAAAAAATCTAGAAAAAAGTGTTTTACGACCTGAGAAACTTGTCAAAAATGTAATTTTACAATTTCATTGCATTTGAGCAAGTTTGAGAAAACCCACATCCCCTTCTTCATACTTCTTCAGTTCCAGATCCGCGTCCAATCGCCGTGCTCAATGAATCTCGAGCGATTCCCAATTGACACCCAATACTGTCATTTAGTATTCGAAAGTTATTCTTATAATACTGCCAGTGTATCCGTCAACTGGATGGATAACCCGGTTACGGTACTTCCGGAAATCTCTCTTGCTGATTTCGACTTGTCAAGATATCGAACTTCGAGGCATACAGAGGTAATACATAGTTTTATTCTGGATTTGAGACATCGAATTCCCAAGAATGTTTCAGGTCTACAAAGCTGGGGAATGGTATAGATTAACTGTTGAGTTCGAGTTCACCAGAAAATATGGATTCTATATTTTACAGGTTTGAAAATTCTCACTGATCTGTAATCAGCAAGTCTATTTTCAGCTCTACGTGCCCACTTATATCAGTTTATTCATTTCATGGATCGCATTTTGTATCGATACGAAAGCACTGCCAGCTCGGATTGTTTTGGGAGTGAATTCATTGATGTCACTCACTTTTCAGGTAAGCAAGTGCGCTCCACCGGATTTCAATGTTTCCATGGAGCACACTTGTATGCTCTCTTGCATCTTACTCACGATTACTGTTAGCTAGCTCAAGATCAAGATTTAGAAACAGCTATCACTCTGGTCCTGAATAATTTATAAATATTTTCAGTTTGGTAACATAATCCGGTCGCTTCCCCCGGTCTCCTATGTAAAAGCAATCGATATCTGGATGTGTACATGCGTCGGTTTCATCTTCGCATCCCTCCTTGAACTCGCTTTCGTCGCGTATCAAGACAAAAAACTTATTCTAAAATCAGGGAAATCCAATGCAGCAATCAGTACACTCGTCAGTTACCTGAAGCATTTTGAACCATTCCATGAGGTTGCATCTCCTCCGCCACCACTTCCGATGGATGAGAAAAAGACAATGAGTCGGACACCGTCTACGATTACGAATCCATCGAAGAGTGAGTTCGATGGGTTGGATACGAAGGATTTGGAAGAGGAAATTGCGGAATATCGGAAGTTGGCTTATGCAAGGAAAAAGTGGAGACTGCTGGACTTCGGGGCAAATGTTGATAGAATATCTTTCATCGTCTTTCCATTGGTGAGTGGAAGCGTTGACGGCGCGCCAGACTTGATAGTGGTGAATGTTACTGTGGGGAAGGCTTTTAGGGATCTTGAAATCAGAATCCAGAAACCACTCTAAATAAATCTTTAATCAGAATGCAGTATCTGGAAATTTATTTTCAATGACTCTAAGTATTTGACAAAAATGCTCATATTCATCTCAAAATGCTCATATTCATCTCAGGTGTCAAACTTTTTCGAACTTCAATCTGCTTCCAAAAATATTTCAAAAAAAAAACTCCCGATTATTTTCAGTCGTTCGCAATATTTAATGTGGTATACTGGACGTATTATCTTCAAGACGTGCGGATCTCTACTTGGACATGAATTTAATCGTTGGACTTCCAGCTATGTGATAATAAATTTGTATTGTATAAATAATTTTTGAAGTCCACTAATATAATACTCAGGTATTGCACATTTATTGTGTAGAGAGAAATAACATTTCCGACTAAAACAAACTCAAATGGCTCAAATTCACGGATGACATGTTTTGATTGACAAAATTGAGTAAAGGATAGATGATATAATCGAATTACTTCTGGCCTCTACATGTCAGGAAAACGTACCAAAAGAGAAAACTCATTTCTGGTTTTATCAACGAAAATTCACTCAATAAACTTGAAAAGTTGCCACTTTATAGAAGAAGATTGAAATAGTAACAAAAACAAGAAAGTCACTGATAAAGAACAGAGAAAGATTAAGAAAATATTGTTATGAAATGTGAGCATTAGAACTATTTTTGTTAAGGTTAAAATATGATCTAAAAAGAACAACAAACAATTTAAGAGTAATGGAGCTATCACGATGATTCAAAGTGAACCTATGCAAACGCGCTTTTTTGAAAAAATCGCTTACCTAAATTTTTTTATTCAAACTGAAAAACCTTGACAAGAAATAGTTTTAAGGAGAAATATAATCGAGAAAGACCAATTTTTTGAAAAAACAAAAAATTTTAAAAATTGCAATTTAGGCGTCAAATAATATTACCAAAATGTAGTCTCAACAAAACGCGTTTGCATAGGTTACGATTGAATTATCGTGGGCTATTCATGAGGGTGAAATACATAAAATCAAAAACACCAAAAAATCCTATTCACAAATACCAAAAGTAGAAATTTATTACAGTACCCACTCAGAAAATTTCCTGCAACACATTTTCTGCCACGTTTTCAGAGTGAATACATTTTAAAAATCAGACAGCAGAGGAGAACTAATTCACAGCTGCTTTGATCGTATCCCTGCGAGTCCTAACTCTTCTTTGCACCCGCTTATTTGTAGATGACGTGGAAAGGGTTGAGATTGATGACTTCTGAGATGTCACACTGGTTTTTCGACTCGGAACATCCCGGATCTCTGAAGTTAAAAATAAAGTTTTTAGCTAGCGCAAATTGGGTGTTACACTTAGTGAAGGGGCACAGATGAAATATGAACTTCAAAAAAAGATTTTTCCCGTCATAATCCAAGGGTACATCGAAAAAGGGTACATCTATGAAAAATTTGATCATAGGGTACATTGAATCGAAGGGTACAGTGAATCTTAGGGTACATCGAGGAGCTATGATCATGGGGAACATCCATCGGATTATTATAGGGTATATCAAGTAAGAATTTTCATAACATTTTAGAAGTCTCAAAGCATTTATCAATTTTTGAAAAAAGGTTTACAGGCGGAGTTCAAGGATACTGACTGACTTTTTTCAGTGAGGATAATAAGAGCATTTGAGATGTTGAAATCCATTATAGAAACTCCAATATGACCATCTTGCAAATGGTTGTTAGAATAAATTTCATGTTATTTCATCCCTCTGAAAAAAACTCAGTCAGTATCCTTGAACTCCGTCTCTAAACATTGTTTCAAAAATATATGGAAAATTTGAGACTTC
Source organism: Caenorhabditis latens (assembly GCA_002259235.3). Taxonomy (NCBI): domain Eukaryota; kingdom Metazoa; phylum Nematoda; class Chromadorea; order Rhabditida; family Rhabditidae; genus Caenorhabditis; species Caenorhabditis latens. Next base: position 4,786,564 of record CM056092.1, on the reverse strand, counting down.
TCAAATTTCATGAAAATTCTGACTCGATGTACCCTATGATCATAGGTCCTCGATGTACCCTAAGAACCACTGTACCCTTCGATCCAATCTACCCTATGATCACCTTGTACCCTTTTTCGATGTACCCTTGGATTATGAGCCGAAAAATTGTTCTTTTCGGAAATGGTTTGTCATTGCAAGAACCCGATGAGTCGTATTATTTTCCATTACATCAATCAAAACAAAAAAAACTTCAAGTTTTGTACATACAATTCTACATTTTAAAGATATGAAACTCACCCGTAGAGTTTTTATCAAATTGTAGCTCTTGTGCATTTTTGTTATTATTGACGTCTAATGGCAGCACTGAAGTGTCTCTTGTTGGTTGCGTTGGAAGAGGTTTAGGTCCTTTGTATACTTTTTTCACATGCTTCTGAATAGGTGGCGGGTGCGTTGCTGAGTCTGAAAAAATAACTGTGGAGCATCTGGAGAATGGAGTTCTGACCTTCGTTTTCTTGTTTGACAGAAGTTTTTCCCTTTCTTAAAATTTTCTTTTTCCTCTGGTTCTTCGTTTTATCCGTTTGGTTCAAGTTTTCGTCGGATGTATCCTGACTGGAAGAGGAACTGAGGTCGTTCAACAATTCTGGAAACAAAGAAAGTTTATAAGAAACATTGCTCTCTTTTAACTCACTCATCGAATCACTCTTCAACATCTCATCATCACCTTCATAATTCAGTAAACTTTCTCGAAACAGTCTCAAAAATATTCCATTCTCCTTGTCAATCACATCTTTGTTGATCTCGACAAATATTCCCTCTCTTTTTAGGACATTCTTTTTCGCCAGAGCTTGAGCATCCCAATCGTACCAATATTTTATACAATTTTTTCTACTAACGATCTTCAAGGCCAGTCCAGTGCATTTATATATAGTGATAAGTTTGGGATCTTCATTAGGTTCAAAATCGCTGTACCTAATTCCATCCGAACAAATCATTTTCCAGAAATGATTATCTTCGAAGTCACGGCGAAAACAGATTTCAAATCCGGTTTCGGTAAACGCGAAAACGGTTTGTATGCTTTCATTTATAATTTTTTGCACAAACTTCACAAATTTTGGCTCGACTTTCTTCAACTCATCTGAAAAATGCTATTGGATTTTTCATAAACGTTTAGAAATACTATTATAGTACAATGCTCCATATAATTTTATGAGCAAATTAATGAACGAACATTCACAGAGAACTGATTCTATTCAGTTTACAAGATTAGTGTTCAAATAAATGTAAGAGTCTCTATTATTATTAATACACTCTCCGGCAATAGACCGTATTTTTATAATAATAGAGACTGATAAATTTATTTCACTTTTGTTTTACACTTACATTTTAGACTATTTAGACGTTTGTCCACTGCTGCTTGAACTTTCTTTTTTTGTTCCACTTCCGATTCTTTTTCACTAGTTTGACCTAAATAAAGTAAAAGTTCAAGTTCAAGAAGTAAGCCATTTTTTGAGGAAATATAACAATAAAAGTGACTAGGCAGTATCAATTTCGAATGTGAAATATCAAATTTAACTTATTAGCAGTCCATCCCTTTTACAACTGCGCCCCACCGCAAACGAGAGAGTATCGGGTGGACTGCTAATATGAAACCCATACACAATAGTAAATTTTGTTTTAAACTTACATTTTATTTTGTCCCCTGCTGCTTGAACTTTCTTTTCAGGTTCCACTTCCAATTCTTTTTCACTAGTTTGACCTAAAAAAAGTTAAAGTTAAAATTCAAGAAGTGATATTAATTGTGAGATAACTTTTGTTTTAAACTTACATTTTATTGTGTTCTCTGCTGCTTGAGCTTTCTTTTTATTTTGTCCACTGCTGCTTGAACTTCCGTTAGTTTCCGCGTCCGGTTCTGTTATTCCTTTACGTATATTATCAATTTCTTTCAATTGGCTTCTTAGTTCAGGACGCAATCTCCCAAAAAAGTCGTTTGGATGTCGAATAAGAGTGTGAGCGGAGCCGTAGTCGGCCGAATTATGGAAAATTTTAATCTGAAATCCAAAACTGATTTCTCAAACAATTGGAAGAAAACTCGCCTTAAAAAATTTCCACGTAACAGTGTCGGTCATAGTCAGTCAAATTAAAAATTCTGACAAACTTTTTCTTATCATTTGCGAAAATTTACCATTAGCAACATTATGCGTAGAAAGTTGATAAGAATCGTTGTCTCGTTGTCGAAATGATTCATGAATGTTGGCACTCATATTTCGAGACAAAAGTTGTGCATTTCATTTATTAAAAAAAAAGAATTATTAACTAATAACATTCAACAGATATGTATGTGAGTCTGTTTGTAGCCGACTGAACTCTTTTTTGTAGTGTACCCTTTTTGATAAAAGCTAACCAGAGAGATCAGAAATGTTTCTTAGTTTATGTCTGTCATTCTTCGACTTGAACATTGCATTAAAACTGTATTATTCCCAGGGTTGGGAAATCCCGGGCCGGGCCGAGGAAATGTCCGGCCCGGGCCCGGCCCGGCCCGGCCCGAATTCAAAAATCGTGCATAATTTTTTCACATATTTTTTCGAAATTTTCATTAAAAAATGATCAAAATGCTCTAAAATTCTCATACACTTCAGTTTTTATCGATATTCCAAAACATAGTCGAAAATTCGACTTTTCTGCAAAAAAATTCAACATTTTTTCAAAAAATTTCAAATTTCTACAGTAACGGGCCGACCGAGCCGGCCCGGCCCGGCCCGGAATTTCCCAACCCTGATTATACCGGCACCTCCTACATGCTCAAAATTTTACCATTAGCATTCTTCTTGACATTTTCCATGATTTTGATAAAATCAGCATGCTCATTGTAGCAATTTTAATGATGATCACGAGTCAAACACCAATACTTCTCTGGAAGACAGTTGAAAAATATAATGGCATGCCGTTATAATACAGTTTTTCGGACACCCGTTGAGTTTACTTGTGACACAGTTCTAGAACTTGATTTCGTTTCCTTGACTCGAGATTTTATCCGACTTCTGCTAACTTTTTGTAGATAATTTATTTTCGCAAGCATCACGAAAGGCATGACATGAAACAGAGATTCAAAAAAAGTGCAAGAATCTAATCATACGAATTGACAACTATTGTTCAAAAATACTGTATTTACGCTCCTGACAGAGTCAGAAAACTTTGATCTACACTTGTATCTTTTTCCCATTCTTTAGGAATTTTCTTGTTTAGTTGATGTAACATGATGGAATTTCATACATCGGGAGCTAAATTATTATTCACTTTATTGAAAAAATTCATAAAATCACTCAATAAAAGTTTAAACTTAAGTAGTTGTCAACGCAAATATTCTACCAATTCCACACCAAAAATATGAACTCGACATCCTTAATCTTCAACGACGCTTTCTTCGCATCTCCATCTCTCACAACATCGTAAAACGTATGCCTTCCGATATCCATTTCTCCGCGACCGTAATCGATGATTCTGAAGAAAAAAGTGTTCTCCGTTGTCTAACTGCCTCAGAACTATAATGGTTGGGTTGATCACATCTAGATCTATATTTTAGCTGTAAACTTTTTTTGTTCATCACGCTTTTGAGATATACGCTCTCAAAGATTACAAGAAAACCCTGAGAAGCGGGACATCCTTCTCTTTCGAAAAAGCATATCTCAAAGTCTAGAAGAGCTACCGAAAAGATATCAACTACAAAAATGTAGATCAAAGTTTGATCTACCAGAAAAACTTACTTTGGATCATAATTATACTTCGGCGGGCGCACTAATGGATCATATTCGATCAACGGTAAGCTTCCTTCAGCTTCCCTTCCACGTACTTCACTTGTCTCATAATACATTCCAACCACTACTGTCTCCAAGTTTTGATAGGCTTCATTCGATATCCATTTTCTTACAAATTCAACAATATCCCTAGTTTTGAGACTTGCTCTGCGCATGACAAGATGGCGTCCAGTGAACTTTTGAAGAATGAGTGCTGAGAATTCATTCGAATCATCAAAAAACATGTTCTCGACTCCGAATGATGACGTCATTTCCTGAAGGTCTCCGGTTATCCTTGGCTTCACTCGGGCACTATTTTGATTCGGACACTTTTCAAAATATTCCTTCAGATCCCTGATTTCTACAGTATCCCCAATGACAATCGTGTCAGATATATTACTGATTTCTGGAAGTCTTTCGAGATCCACATACATTTCATTTTGTTTCGAGTATCCGAATAGAAGGTTGATGTGATTTTGTAACGCACGTTGGTGCTCTTCATCCAGATAGTTCACCTGCATTTGGGTGCAACAGACACCTTCCCATTCGACTAGTTGAATACTGAAATTTTATGTTTTTGTAATAAGTAGGTCAAATCTAGATCAAGACTCGTTCTAGAAAAAATTGGAGTTCAGAGACGAGAGAGCGTGCGAATAGAAGAGGGCGTCTAGCCTCTCTGCGTCTCTCTCTCTCCCTCACCTCTCTTACTGTCAGTCGCTTAACTTTAAAGCCTCGTATCTCAAAAGCCTACAGAGCTATCAAAAAGTTGTCAACTACAAAAATGAAGCTCAGATTTTGATCTACCCATCCATTATAAACTTTTTAAAAAATATACTCACTTAGTCCTCATTTCCATATCCCCAATCTTCACCAAGCAAGTGTCTCTCTTTTTCAAATCGGGATACTCGTCCATACTGGCCAGATGCCCAATACGATAATCGTAATCTGTCGATAAGTGAAGACTTCTCCCATTGTCCACAAAGGTATAATGTAGCTTCTCAATGTTGAATCAAACACGTTGTATCGATTTTTTGGTTCTTGTTGAGAGCACAGACATCAGAAATAGTTCTGGATAAGTCATCTCTTTGAAGATTTTCCCTTGAACCAAATATGGAAAATGCAGGAATCTAAACGACATTCTGGAAAAAAACAGATTCAAAAAGAGAACTAATCGATGAATTTATTAGAAGGAAGCTAAATTTGAGGTACTGTCACACTGCCTGATGCTGTCCAAAATGTTCAAATTTGGCCAAGTTTTCATCTCCATTTTTACATCTTTTTTTTTGGAAAGGCTACTTTGGAAGACATCGCGAAGGTTGACGACTGGAGAGGTTGCTCTCAAATCGATGTAAATATGCTCCTGGGGAAACTATCGATTGGTGTATTTATCGTGTTGAGAGACTCAGAGAAAAAGAGACATTTTTCAAGGGAATCTCGGTGGAGCGTAGTTGTAAGAACTGTGTTGTAAGAAGCGCGCGCTACTGAAACTAAGAAACCGTGGGAATTTCTATAGAGTTGTAGCGCAGAAACCGTAATAGGAGGGTACGATTGTTACAAGTGTGCTCTACTGAAATCGCAGAGAAAAAGGAGGATCTCGGCATAGCGAGTTTTCAAGTAGAAGTTGGAACACGTTTAATGCTCCCGAAAACTGAAATGTCACACGATGAAGCTAGGACTACCAATTCAGTCGCGGTTTACTGACAAGAATGGTACAATTTTTGCGTCACGGTGAACATTCGAATTTAAATAGCCTTTATAAATAGTATGCACACAAGTTCGAATATTCACTGTGACGCCAAAAATGTACCATTCCTTTCAGTAGAGCACGGCTGCATTGGTAGCCCTGGCCTCCTCGTGTGGCACTCGCGCTCCATTGTCATGAATAGTTTTTTTTAGGCTGTATGTTATATGTATATAAATGAAACACTTACTAGATAGCGGTTAAAATCGAGCTCTACTGAAAAAAACGCGACCTTTAAGGTTACGGTAGGCTTTCTCACCGCGCCAAATTCCAACATTTCCTGCCAACTGCGAGGCAAGTTTTTGTAAAGGTGCACATTTTTTGCAAAACTTCATTCGTTTTTGTCCAGTGAATCATAGAATCTGTTATCAATGTGATTCGGAAAAGTAAAAGAAAAAACAGGAATTTATTTGATTCACAATCAGAAAATACAGTCCACATGCAGATGATTCAATAAAGGAGAAGTTAAAAAGAGACATTTCCGATATAAATTTGGGTATTAGATGGATTATTAGATTTAATGAAAAACTGAGAATTTCAGTTGTTCTCCACTGGAAGTGTATTCTTCCATACGAAGAAGTCAATCGATGAATGTCTAAATAGGGCTGTCGATGACTGTCTAAATGTGGCAAAGCGACCATCATTCCGAATTATATCCATGCCACCGAATAGGTTTCCAACCAGATCTTTACTGAAAATAAATGAAATGATTGAATGTGTTTCAATTGTCCCAACTCACTCATAATACTGTCCTCTGAGTTCTGGATCCCATGGTTTTGGGTTGAACTCGCTCAAATCGATTGGTTCCGACTCCTCACCAAATTTCAAATCAACCATCAGGGTTTCAAGACGTGTATCATTCGAATTGAACCATTGATTAATGAAATCTCGAACATCTTTTGAAGTTAGACTAGTAAATCCTCTCATATAGATTTTGGGGCATTTTAAAGATAAAAACATTTCACGAGACACCCATTTAGAATCTAATTCGAAATCCAGACAATCCATTGAGAATCTAGTGGATTCCCAAGGAAAATTCGAATAATTTGGAAGGTACAAAGTTACTTTTTTCGTAATCATATCGCCAAGAATGTATTTCATCTGGTCATCATCAATTGGCTCACGGCTCATTACCAACACTTCGTCACATTTTTTAATCTCTAAATCTGCTGGGAAAACATGAGTTCCTCCTCCGTAAAAGAAATATCTCAAAATGGGAATGTTGAAAAGAGATATCAGGTATTTGTACATTTCTTTCAATTTTTCAATAAATGGTCCTCCTCCAGTGTACATTTGATTATATTGTCTTCTGAAAGCATACAACTTCAAATTGACATATTTACTGTACAGGTTTGGCTGTTTTCAGTTGAAATTGTCCAAGTTTGAGAGTATGTCATGGTAATTCTGAGTGTAAAACCTAGTAGGAATTCAATGAATCATGCAGATCAAAAGAAGAACCTCATTTTTGTAGTTGACAACTTTTTTGTACGAGCACTCGCTAGTAAGTTACGAATCGAAAAGTAATTTCTCTTTCAAATCGACTAATTTCAGTGCAAAATATTGCGATTTTTGAGCTGTTGTCTTAAAATGACCATAACTCTCTAAGGAGTGTCCGTACAAAAAAAGTTGTCAACTACAAAAATAGAGATCAAGATTTGATTTTTATAATTCACAAAGCAACTACTGGGTGGGACTATCAGAATTACCATTTCACGCTCTCAAAGTTGAAAATTTTCAACTGAAAACGACACTGTATCCCTGCAATGACAAGAAGAATTCCCTTCAGAACTCGGAAATATGAAAATTGGCACGATGCCAGCTACTGTATTCTATCGGCTCCATTCCAGAACTTCCTTTCAAACTAACCTAATCATAATCGTCATGTTTCCAATTTTTCTGCTTTCATACAATTCGCCAGCACAAATTTCTGCGATCTTCCACGAATAGCTTGCACCGTAACTCGTTTCCAATTTTATCGTTGCATAACCCTCATCACCATTCCAGTCTATTTTTATACCTGTATACTTGTGCCGTATACAACTGACTAGTCGACGGCATTTCTGGGAGCATGTGGAGAATTCGAAACTGAAGTGAAAATACAATAATAGTGTTGAAAATTAGGAATTTTGACTTACAGAGCGAGTCTATCCAAGTTCTGTGTGAGAGTATCCAAGTGCTGTAACACTAGTTGGATTGGTAGAAAAGGGAGCTTGAGAATAGGAAAAGGCATTCTGGTTGGGTTTTGGAAGGAGAATGAGAGAGACGGGTCACGTCGAGTCATCGATCGATGACTATACCTTCTGGGAATCTAACGATTTCGTATCTCATTCTGGTACCCGCGCTCTACCGAATTTTTTTTTCGAAACCTGCGTCTTGTTGTGTTTTTCTCTTTGTTTTCCGACATTCAACTAACAAAATTCGATAAGAAACACTAGCTCTTCTCTTTTTTTTTGTTTTTCGATCATCTTTGTTCCTATTTTCATTGTTGTAATCTCCTAGACAATGGACGTAACATTCATCTTTTGAATTCAATTTTTTCAGAACAATGTCGTCGATGGCATTCGATGGAGAAGCGCCGGAAACTGATGACGAGGAAGAAGTTTGTGAGAAAGTGGAGAAAGTGACAAACCGAACAGAAACACCACGAAAACAGTGAGTTTTAGCTGATTTCCCCGCAAAAATGATCAATTTTTCTGAATTTCAGACCTTCTCTGGTTGACAAGAAACTGGAAAAGCAGTGGACACAAGCGGCCATCGAAACTATTAATGTATGCCAAAAACGATCTGTAAATCAAGAGAAAACGATGCAAAAAGTGACAGAATCGGCTGCAGATTGTTTTACTTCAATGCAGGTAATTTTTTGAAACGGAAAAACTCTGAAAATCAAGCTCAATTATTCAGAATGTCGCTGCAAAACTCAATGTAGTGCACACGAATGTGACGAGGCTCGAGGATTCGGTGGCGGACTTGCTGGAGGCGTCACAATTGCTGCCCGATAAATTTCCCAGTCTTGAATTGAATATTCCCGAGTTTTTGTAAAATTTCAATTTGTTTTTCTTGATTTAATTCAACTTTTTGAGCGCTTTTTCTGTATATAAATGCATTTTTCCACCAATTCCATACGGTTCGCAATAATGGCGCAATGCCAAGTCCGCAATGTACGCAATAGTGTACACGAGGTGTGTCGGCGCGCGAAATGTTCGAATTCAAATGGCGCGCCCTGTTTTACCGCACTTTCGTATCAGACTTCACACTTTATTGTTTCTTTTTCTTTTTTGGGTTCACGCGTGAATAATGTTTTCATCCGAGTTGGAGGACGTCCCCTGGTTCGTGTGGTTCTCAAAATGTTTCAGCTTGTTCAAACTTTCATTAATCTCTTACAATGACCCGTCTTTTCTTTATTACTACCCTTAAAATTATCTTTCAAAACAATTAAATTTCCAGTGGGAATGTCGCGAGCCAATGTTCCACGTGAGCCACAATCCGAGTCGGCAGATGTGTTCGCAGAACCATCCTCTCAAGGTAGGAACATCTTTTCCCCATTATTCGAACTTTTAAATTTATTCTTTCAGGATCAAGATCCGAGCAGGTGATGTCTCCAAGATCCGGTTCCTCCGCATCGGTTCTTCAGTATGGGTCAGAGATGGGCTCCGTGTCACAAATGTCGTCAGCGTCGACACTAAGACGAGGAGGACCACGCGGAGATCTCGGAATCGCCGCTGTCGATCATCGTACCGTCCAGATTCAAGGAATGGATGACGATTTGGCTGCAGATGACGGACAGCCGCGACTCTACGTCTGGGGAACACGTATCTGTGTCGCTGATGTTCAGAGAGCATTCCGTGACTTCCTGACAGTCTTCAAGATCAGTCATTTGGATGAAGACGAGAATATGATGACTGGAAATGACGAGAATCTACATCCAATCGACATGAGCCAGCCTTATTACATGGAACGTCTTCTAGAATGCAATAACGCGGAAGTTACACACATTAACTTGAATCTCGCTCATCTTCAATCGTTCTCAGATGCTCTCTACCGCAAAGTCATCGCCTATCCAGCGGTAAGATTCCCCTAATACTTCATTACCGTATAATCATTCTTATTTTTCAGGACGTAATTCCATACCTCGATATTGTTGTGAACGAAGTCTTCGCCGAGCGATTCAACCGAACCCTCTCCCAATCCATTGAGCTTCGTCCGTTCAACGCCGAGAAAACGCGTAACATGCGTGGATTGAACCCGAATGATGTGGATCAGTTGATCACCATCTCTGGAATGGTAACGCGGACTTCTGCTCTGATTCCCGAGATGCGAAGCGGATTCTTCCAATGCAGCGTTTGTGCATTTGGAATCGAGAGTGAAGTCGACAAGGGACGTATCGAGGAGCCAGTTGTGTGCACAAACTGCTCAAACACCCACTGCTTCCAACTCGTTCACAATCGATCCATTTTCCTCGATAAGCAAGTCATCAAACTGCAAGAGTCACCAGATGACATGCCTTCTGGAGAGACTCCACACACTGTCTCTGTATATGCACATGGATCGTTGGTGGAGTCGGTGCAGCCTGGAGATCGTATCACTGTCACCGGAATCTTCCGTGCAGTTGGAATGAAAGTCAACCCGAAGCAAAGAGCTCTTGCGTCAGTGTACCGAACATCGATTGATGCTCTTCACTTCCGTAAAATGGACACTGCTCGATTGCATCAAGACAACGGAGAGACACTTTCAGAAGAACGTATCCAACAGATTATTGAGTTGTCGAAGCGCCCGGATATCATGGATGCTCTCGCTCAAGCTATTGCTCCATCGATCTACGAACATGACGATGTGAAGAAAGGATTGTTGTGTCTCTTGTTCGGAGGAACTCGCAAGGACGATGAAACTACGAATAAGACGAAACTCCGCTCAGAAATCAATATTCTTCTTTGCGGAGATCCAGGAACATCGAAGTCTCAAATGCTTCAATACGTGTATCGTCTTCTGCCACGCAGTCAGTACACTTCTGGAAAAGGATCATCCGCTGTCGGTCTCACCGCTTCTGTCAGTCGTGACGCAGACACGAAACAACTCGTTCTCCAGACAGGAGCTCTCGTTCTTGCCGACAATGGTGTGTGCTGTATTGACGAGTTTGACAAGATGAATGACAGTGCTCGTAGTGTTCTTCACGAAGTCATGGAGCAGCAAACGCTCTCCATCGCTAAAGCTGGTATCATTTGCCAGTTAAACGCTCGCGCGTCGATTCTCGCCGCCGCAAATCCAGTTGACTCGAAATGGAATCAAAACAAGACTATTGTCGAGAATATTCAACTGCCACACACTCTCCTCTCTCGTTTCGATTTGATCTTCCTCATTGTCGATCAACAAGACGAGATGCAAGACAGAAGACTCGGAAATCACTTGGTCTCGTTGTACTTTGAGAATGGCACAGAGCAAAAGAAGACGGAAGAACTCGATATGAATTTGCTCAGAGACTACATTGGTAAACATCTATCTCTTTGTTTCCTCTAATCATTTATCGTTTTTAGCCTACGCCAAAGCAAACGTCCACCCGAAACTTGGCGAGGATGCTTCTCAATTCATTATCGAAAAGTATTTGTTCATGAGAAAAGCTGGCGCTCAACACGGACAAATCACTGCTTACCCAAGACAACTTGAATCATTGATTCGTCTTTCGGAGGCTCACGCCAAGATTCGTCTATCCGAAGAAGTATCTGTTGATGATGTTGATAAGGCTTTCACGTAAGTTGTCCCCTCGCCTGAATCCCCGTCATCATCGTCTATTTTCTTCCAGATTGTGGCGCGAAGCCCTCAAACAATCGGCCATTGACCCTGCCACAGGACGTGTCGACGTTGCGATTCTCGCGTCTGGAATGAGTTCTTCTGGAAGAAAGGCCGTCGAAGCAATGTGCGAAATCATTCTGAAGCAGCTGAAGACGGCCAAAGGATTCGTGACGTCGAAAGCATTGTTCCAAACACTCAAAGCGGCTGATAAGACATGTACAAAAGAAGTTTTCGATGAGGCACTCAATGAATTGGCCAAGAAAGAGACGATCGCTAGATCCGGTGAACGCGTTCGATTCCAAGCTGTCGACGCATAAAGATTCTAATCCCATTATACTTTTAACCCCCGTTTTACATCATTGCTCTTATCATCGGATCTCATAATACTCGATTGATTTTTGAATTTATTTACGTTGGTTTTGTCAAATGAAATGAATTTTTGCTTGTTCAAACTACTCTTATCTTTTTCAGAAGAACATCTTTAATGAAAAGGGCGCTGTTCAATTCATGTGGATCAAGGCTCAAGGCGCCGGGATATTTCGGAATCTTCATAATATAATTTTCCAAAAAAAGTTTCTGCGTTTCCAGACTAAAAATCACCTATACTACCGCAGAGACTCTGTAATAAAGTAGAAAGGTCCGTGAACTATAGGAAGGTAAGCCTGTCTAATAAATGACCATGATAAGCAATTGTGAACTCGTGAAATAAAAATAGTGGAAACTTCATTGAGCACAAAAGACCAATGAATCAAGAGCAATAAAAACGAATCAGTAAAGTTTTCAACATAGCTGTGTAGGGGACATATGAAAGGGTACGAGAAATCGAGGTGAAGATGAGCCAAAAAGGTAAAACAATCAAGAGAACTTACCTTAATGCGGGAAAATTGGATGCAAACTTGTTATATATAAACTTTGGAAAAAATAAATAAAATGAGCACATGGCGGGGGGAAGAAGAGAAAGAGAGATCTATAATTCACAGAACAAAGAAATATATCGGAATGCGTGGGGGATCACAAATAGATAGTGTTCAAAATACTTTCAGAGCAAGAAAAAACGAATTGAGAAAGGGCCGCTATTTAGACTTGGGAATGGGAAACTAATCAAAAATTAAAAATTAAAAAACGAAAAATACGAAGCAATTGAGAAAGAGAGAGAGGGTGAAGCAACTCTCTTCGTGAAAATGGGATAATTTACAGAAATGAATGAAATGTGAATGAATCGGGGGTCTCTATAATATTGTATGTTTTGTTTAATCGTCGTCTTCTCCTTCTTCGATCTCGTCGAGAGCGTGGCGGCGGAAAATTCGTTGAAGACGTCGTTCGCGCCGACGATGTCTCTCCATCTTCTGACGCATTCTCTCCCTTTTTGTGTTTTCGGAATCGTCAGAATACTCCCCGTCCGACGAGATTTCTGAAGCTGACGAGCAAACCGACTCGCGACACATTTGCTCGGGAATCGGCTCTATGCGTGGCGGAATCGGAGGACGACGAGTCGGTGGGTTCAGTCCGGTGTCCATGTAGGCGGCGGCTGTCAGTTGATAGCAGTATTCGATGAATAAATGCGGTTCCATACACTTTGCATTCGCCATGAATTCATGGGGAGCTGGAAGAGGAAGATCGGTGGGAACGAGGCGATACGGCTTCTTCGCGTCCATCCTTTTACGAACATGATCCATAGCCTCCATGGCAAAAGGGTGAACTTCTCCGACGCGATGAAAGGGATTGGCACGTTGAGCACGACTGGCGCCGATGATCGTGACGGTAAGAGGCGGTGGGTGACATCGTGGTGGACCGAAACATCTGGAATTTAGCGTTTGTTTTGAGAAAATCGCAGTTTAAACTTACTTTTTAGTGACTATTTCGTGCCTCCATTGAATTAACTCATTGTACCATTCAATCATATTCTTTCGCTCTGTCTCCTCATCAGGACACACACCGTTTCGAAATACGTGGCATTGAGTTTCATCTGGGCACCTGGAAAAAAGAATTTTGAATTTTCAGCAACTTGACAACAAAAAACTAACGTGTGACCACTTTTCTTGACTTCTGGCTTCATTTTCAGACTGTAATTCGATTCACAATCTTCCTCCACCACTTTCGACACGTTTTCAGAACACGATGCTCTTCCGGAATCGGAGAGACTCTTTGGTGTATCAGAGAAAAAGGAAATGTCGTCCGAGTCGACGGAAGACGAAGAAAATATGGTGTCCGTCTCCGACGACGACGTCACGCTTATCGGCGTGGTAATGAACGATTTCGCGGCTATCTTCGGATTCAATTCTAGAAGTGTAATCTCACTGGTGACGTTGGTAAGCGAGCAATTCGAAGACGGCGGCGGAGTGGTCACTTCCAACTTGTCAAACAATCTCTTCACTGTCATTTCGTCTTCCGGCGTCATCTTTGGACTCGGCGGCACAGCGATTCGAAGTAACGGGGAGAACGGAGGACGACGTGACGAACTCCGATCGTGTGCAGTTTGAGTGAAAGATGTGGGCGATTTAGTGGCAACCGGAGAACTGGGAAGAGAAAGTGGAGGGAGTGGCGGCGGCTTTGTCGATGAATATTGATGATGGAAGTGTGTATAGGAAGGGTACATGGGCTTACCTGAAATTATCAAACTATTTGTTTGAAATTGGAAAAAATGCAAACTTGGAATCGGTGCTGGCATCTGCTTGCTTCGATCCACCCATTTCTTTGTGAATCGTGACACTCCTCCGATAAATGGCGGTGGTTTCTCTGGTCTTGCGTCACCATTCTCTCGTCGTAGCACAAGAATCGGCTTACCTCGTAAACTGTTCACCTGGAACTAGATGGTGTTGCAGTTAGAAAGACTAACAAAGAAATACGTTGATTACCTGTACTTTCTTGTTTTTATCGTAGCCGTAGAGTGACGTTTGAACTGTATTTGGGCTTTCCATAAACTTGGGTGTGGGCATTTCTGAAATGACAGGTTTGTAGAGCGAGAAAATCACAAAATATCGGATTTCAAGTGGGAAAACGTTTTGAAAATAACTTTGATTCGAAAAATGGCGCATAACTTTAGAACTTTAGGACGTCGCACAAATCTTCAATAATGTAATTTCGTGTCGAGATATCATTAACGCAGAAGCTCATGCGCCTTTAAATGAGTACGGTAGGTGGCTTCAAAATGGGCGGTGCACAGCTGATTTCGCCGAGTTCCCGCCAGAAAAAATCACAAAACAAGTTGAAAAAAACAAAGACTGAATATTTTATTTCGAGCAAAGATATCAAGATCAATTGCCGTTTTTCATCATCTCTTTTCTCTTGTCTACATCTACTTCTTCTGGAAGCAATCGTTGCCGATTCCGGCCAATGTTTGGTAGTTCGGATCGTGAGTAGCCGCCATTCCAGGACCTCCTGGTTTTGGAGCAGCCGGAGCAGCTGCCCCGCCAGCTGGCTTCGCGCCATCCTTCTTATCGAAGCAGTCGTTTCCGATTCCAGCCAAAGTTTGGTAGTTTGGATCGTGGGTGGCTGCAAAAACATGATTGCAATTGTGTTTAACTTATTTCTATTTGATACCAGCCATTCCAGGGCCTCCAGGCTTTGGAGCACCGGCAGCCGGAGCAGCTGCTCCTCCAGCTGGCGCGGCTCCTCCCTTCTCTTGGAACACATTTGCATCAACTCCCGCAAGAGTTTGGTAGTTCGGATCGTGAGTTCCTGCAACCGCATTCTTATCAGTCGGCGCCTTTGGTCCATTCGCATCAGATGCCGCTGGAGCTGGTTTATCAGCCTCTTTCTTTTCACTTTTCTGCGATGCACCGCCGGATTTCTCTGAGGTTTTGGCTCCGCCGCCGCCTCCTCCTCCACCGGCCGGCGCTCCCTTATTCTTCTTTCCACCACATTGAGAAATCGTGTATCCGGTGAGAACAATCGGAACGAGCATACTGTAGCCGAGTTGAGCGAGTTGTAGAAGTGTGTCACTGTTTTCCGCCATGTTTCTTTCTGAACCGTCTAGATTTTCAAGATTTCAGGCGGATTCAGAAAGAGATTCGAGAAATTTCAACTTACCGAATACACAAGATCGCAGAATAAAACTCGTAATAACTATTTTATGAGGGTAATGAATCTTATCTGACTTCCAATCTTTCAGGAGAGTTCACGTTTCTCCCCATGCCCCGATAGACTTATTCCAATAATTTATTGAAAAAAAAAACCACCAAGCATGATCAACAAAGAGAAGATTAAATGAGAAAAAGAAAGTGGAATAGTAGGAAGACAGGAAAGAGGACAAACAGGGAGAGAACTTTTGGGCCTTTATATGAAAAAAATTTGGGGGCAGAATAGAAGAAAAAAAATTTGGACTAAGGTCTTCGACAGAAAGGAGCGAGAAAAAGAAACAATTGGATAAGATTAATAATATGTCAAATGTGAAACCAGTAAACGTCAACAGCTCTAATTCTTGATTGGCTCAACAGTTGTTCCCTTACGAATGGTTCCCCAACCGATCAAACGCCAACTCTTCTCAAAACGACGCGACATTGCGATCTTCTCTCCAACCTATAAATTGAAATGTCAATAAAATGAATGATGAAAAATAATTTTTACCTCTGTGCAAATTGGGTCGTTTAACCGAACCTTGGCGGCGTCTCCCTTGACAGCAGTCACTCTTCCTCCGGTCGACAAAGATCCAATGTTGACGAGCAACGTCTCTTCTTTCACCAATTTCTGAACCTTTGCTCCCTTCTTCTTTCCTTCGGTACGAACTCCGAGCAGTCTTCTCAAGAGGTAGAATGAGATTTCAATTTCGATGAAAATGTCAGGAAGACTTCCGACGGCTCCCAGAATATGTCCTACAAGACGATCTCCACGGCAGAGTGTTGGATCGATCTTGGTTCCTACTCCGATGAGTCCTCCTGGAACTGCGTACTCAAGCTGGTTCTTCTCGGCGAAAAGTGAATCAATGCGGGAGAAAATTGGGCGGCATTGGAGTTGACCGGTGGCCGTCTTTGAGACGATTCCTGGTCGGACTTCGATTTCTTGGCCGACTCGGAGAATTCCTTTTGTTAAAGTTCCTCCGGCGACTCCTCCTTTCAGGTTCTCGACTTCAGATCCTGGCTTATTAACGTCGAATGATCGGATAATGATAAGACGGGCTGGCGATTTGAAATCTCTAACTGGAACTGGAATCTTTTTGCAGAGGTACTCGCAAATAAGCTGAAAATTAATAATGAAAATTGGCAAATTATTGTTTTTCTTACATCAACATTGTACTTGAGCTGTGCAGAGATTGGGATAACAGGAGCGTTCTCGGCGACGGTTCCTTGCACAAATCCAGCGATTTGCTCATAGTTCTCACGGGCTTGTGACTCTTTGATAATGTCTACTTTGTTTTGAAGAATCATGAGGTGCTTCAATTGCATAATCTCGACAGCAGCGAGATGTTCAGAAGTTTGTGGCTGTGGACACGGCTCGTTAGCTGCTACAAGCAAGAAAGCGGCGTCCATAACAGCGGCTCCGTTCAACATGGTGGCCATAAGAATGTCGTGACCAGGGCAGTCGACAAAGGAAACGTGACGGACGCAAGTGAATTCTCCGCCGCAGTTCGCTCGTTCACATGGGAAACGATCGGGTGTTGATGAGCCGGCAGATCTGAGAAAAAAATGTTAAGTTTACGTTGATTATTAACTTAGTTTACCTGTAACAACCAGGTCTTGGGCACTCTGGGTTGGAGCATCGGTAGATTTTAGCGTTAGCGTATCCGAGCTTGATAGTAATGTTACGTTCCAACTCTCTCTTGAACTTGACAGTGTGAACTCCAGAGAAAGCTTTGACCAATGTTGACTTTCCGTGGGCTACATGACCGATGGTTCCGATATTGATGGTAGCTTGGCGAGAGATAACCTGAAACAGAGGCTATGTTGAACATTTATCGATTTTCTCTCGTTACCTCGTCAGTGAGCGGATTCAAGTTGTCTACGCCGATTTTCTCCAAATCTTGTTTCGCCAGCCAGCTTTGGGCTTGGTCTAGTTCAACTTCTGAACAGTAATTATGAAATCTAATTAAATTAAAAGACAATTCTTACCGGTCATATTCCGTAACTGTTGTTTCAAGTGAAGCAATAAATTAGCTGAAAAATCAAAATAATTATATTTATTTTCTTTTAACGCAAAAACAACAAACAAATTCAGTCGATTTATCAAAAAGCAGGCTATTTTGAGAATTTTTGGATGGATTCTTAAAGGCGCAGAGGGAAAAGAGAGAGGGTCTCGACACGATCTTGTGTCGATTTACGGAGATTCGCACGCTTTTACACATTTTGGCCAAATTCTGAGAATCTCTTGAAGAAAAATTTAAAATAGAGTGGTTTCAACTAAAAAATGTTGCTAATCATAATTTCTGAATAAATTCGAATATGTCGAAAATTTCTTATCGGGAAAAATGCGCTCTCTGAACGATTATGAAATCAAAATTTGCAGATATGGAGAGAAATGTAGAAAGAACACCAAATGACATTCCAGACCTGGAAGTGATATTAAACCAAAATTCAACAGACACAGATACATTCAGGTAATGAAGAGAGAGAGCGACTAGAAGCGAGAATCAATTCAAAAAATGATCAATTTCAGTGATAATATGGATCGATTATTCGCGGAGGATGAGAAGAAAAGTGCTCCAATGTTTGAAGAATCACCTATTTTATCGTCAAAACTCGCTGAAACATCTCAACTTTTTGATGAGAAACCACCACCAGCTAAAAGTATAACTTATTTCACTGCCACAGCATTCTGGAAAAATGGCACAGAATCTGTAAAAGTAGGAGTCGTTCTGAGTAAATTGAGCAACGATCATCAGTTATATTTCTTAATGTGCGACGCATCAAAAAGGATTCTGGAGAAACTTTGTGTTGACGACATAGAATTTCGATTCTCAGAAGATTCATTGGCGATGAAATTGAACAAAAAGGAGGAGGAATATTCAGAAAGCCCTGTTGAAGTGAAGTTTGTCGATCGGTTAACATTTCTCAATTTCGCAATAACAGTGAGAAAAATAAAGAAAATCGGAAAAACTTGCACTGTTTTCTTTCAGGCCATGATTCGCAGTTCTCAACAACACTCATTCAAGTTAACCGAAGGGTCTGGCGATGTTCAAATCGACAAAAACTGCGATATTCGTTATAATCTCACTAAACATAGTGTTGATGAAGACGGCCAAATGAAGCTTCCCGACGAGCGAAAAGGTGTAAAAACGAGACTGAGTAAGGAGAAACTCAAGGAACATATTGTGTATAAATGGATTGATGGATGTAAGAAAGGATGTCACTTTTTGATTAAAGATTCGGAAAACTCGATTTTTGAGGTGTGTTATTTAAAAATAGCTGAAATTTTAAGAAAAACCATGTATTTTCAGGTTGTTGTAGATAAAATACGAAGAACTTCTGACGCTGGTTACTCTTCGCAAACTGAAACCAGTGAAGCTCCCGTTGATTCTACTCCGCCTCCTCTTGAAGTGGAAAGCTTGAAAATTGTGGAGGATCAAACCGGAGAAGTCACAACGAGCCACCCAGAAGAAAATATCATCGCTCCAAATCAACTCGACGAAACCATAACACCAACACCTTCATCTGATCCTGCCGTCCATCCTTCTCCGTTATCCCTGACGTCTTCTGAACAGCAGATTCCGTCAGAAGACGTCCGAGACGCTCTTCATCGAATTGTTGGCATTGAGTTAGATCGAATCGAGATGAGACTCAATGCGAAATTCGAGAAACTTCAGAATGATGTAACTATTCTTCTAATTTTCAATATCCAAACAAGTAATTTACAGATCAATTCTCGCCTGGATCGTCAAGAGAAGATGTTGCAACAACTTCTAGAACAATCGAAATGCAATTAAAATTTAAAATTCCCCATTCCATTTTTATCTTTCGGGTGTTCTCTTATTGCAACTCTGATTAGGTTTTTATATTTATTGTTGAATGCTTGTATAAATTAAAGAATGTAATGACAAAATAAGCAGATCATATTCAATTTCAAAATTCAATCACCGAAAATCCCAAAGTAAGCGAAAATTGCCATGGTTTAGGCGGAAGCAGCGGCAGCCTAGAGGTTGAAGGCGGGGTGTCGTGACTGGGAAAATGAAGTTGAAGTGTTCGGAAACCCGACATTCACAGTTTTGAATGCGTCAAACTCTAAGATGAGAGTCAGGGGGCAGATCAAAATTCCCATGGTGGTCAGAGGGCGGAAAGTGAGAGTAGTTTTCCAGTTTGTTGAGAGTTGGGTGGAGAAGATACTGATAGGAACTAATGCTTTTGAGAGCATTGACGTTGAGCTGAAATGGAAAGATCCATATGGTTTGGTGAATGCCGAAGAGAACTCGTCAGAAGTACAGTTCATTGGAGGTGAGAAGAAACTGGAGAGACCAGGAGAGAAACTTCGGAAGGTTCCGACGGAGGTATCAGAGATACAGTGCAAGAGCGTTGCCGTGCGTAGAGAGAGGGGGAGAATTGCAAGCACGGGTGACGTGAGAGAGGTGTTCAAGTCGGAAGGGGAGAAGGAAAGAAAGAAGGTGAAGATTCGGGCGAGTGTTGCGGTCATCGGACCTAGATTGGAGGCGAGGGGGCCAGGTGTTCTCGAGTATCGTAATAAGACGATAACGGAGTGGACTCAGAAGTTCGATTGGGGAGAAGTGAAGGAGGCAGTGGTGCTTGTTGAGTACACTGATAAGGAGGATGAGAACAGCAAGAGAGTTGGGTTCGTAAAATCAGTTGCGAAGGAAGTGGAGAAAGTCTGGATGATGCCGAGAAGTCTACAATGTGAATTCGGGGACGTCGACAATGTGGCCAAACAATGGAAAGAATGGCTGAAGACATCAGCGAACGTGGAAGTTGTGGAAATCACAAGACACCGTTGATCTTGGAGAAATGGCATCGGAAGTCGCTGGATGGTCTACAGAAGTACTTGCACAATGCGTTGCCGAGCCATTCAGTCAGATGTCAGTAGGAGAAGAACGCAGACAGAAGACCACAATCTGGATTGAAGAGAGACCTCGGAAAAGGATGCCCGATCGCCGAGAGGAGGGGGAAGTGGCTTCGCCGAAGTTCTACATTCTCGAAACCCATTGGAAGAGAAGAAACAAAAGGAGAAAAGGCACGTGGAATCTGGACGACCCAAGCCACGTCAAAGGCTGATGTGAAATTGAACTTTCCTTAACTAATCAGTTCTAAGTTTTGCTTTTGGCAACAAATAAACGCTCTTTGACTTGTAAGTTTTAGTTGTGTTCTTAGTCCTCAAAGTCTGTTTCTGTCCTAAGCGATAGAAATAGATAACTAGTTAAATAAAATATCAAATATCAAAGAGGAAGTATTTGGAGCTGAAGGGGAAACAGGAGATGAGGAACGAGTTGGAAAAGGTGTGAGGTCTGAAAACGAGTGGGTAGGTCTGGAAATGGAAAGGTAGATCAAATGAGAAGAGGAGCGAGAAGATGTAGAGGGAGAAAATGAGGAGGCGGCAAATCGGGAGACTAGAGAAAAGGAAGCGGGTTCTTATTGACGTGATAATTAATATCAGACATGATGAAGATGGTCTTACCAGCTTTCTTGTTCTCATCATAGACGTGCTTGCGAGACGCACGGAGGGTTTCCCATTCAGGACAGGTTAGATCTCTTCGAGCTCGCGGCTTCGACTGCATGGCAAGAATATCCGGGTTGGTGAGGCGAACTTTATGGAATTCGTGTAGGAACGAGTCACGGTCGGAGCTGGATTCAAATTGAACTTTCAGAGGGCGGTACAATGACTTGCATTCGTGTCGGTGAATCTTGACAGGGACTGGGAGGTTGTTGGAGGAGGCAAGATTCTGGAGGATGCGGAGTTGCTTTGAGTCTTGCTCCTTGTGGCGATCATCAGGGAAGCGTTCGATGACAACTCGCGTAGCTTTATCGATCAGTTTAGCTGCTTCACGGGCGATTTCCAGTTTATCCAGGTGATTCGGCGTGACAAAAGGGGTCTTCGGGAAAGCGTTGGGGGTTGAACCAGCTTTCTTAGAAGTCACGGAAGCATAAGACGTGGGAAAAATTGATTGCGAGAACACTTCATCGAAAACAGGAGGTGCCAATACGGGGAGTCCGATAGGTGACAGATCTGGAAGTGGCTCACAAGTCAGAGCAATTTTCTCACCGAGTGTTTTTGATCCAGATTTGATGATACCCGACCTCAATTCGTTGACGATTGCAGTGAGCTTTGACACATGATTGAAAAGTTCCATGTAATCCGAGTAGGCAACGAATTTGCGGATTGTCTGGCAACGTATCCGTATGTTTCCGTTTCGACATCATTGGCGTAGATATTCAATAGTCGGAGTAACTATATCACAGATGAAGAATTTAAGATAGAATAGATAGAAAATAGGATAGAATAGGATAGGATAGGTTGGTTGGTTGGTTAGATGCTGTCGATATGGTCGACGAGTCGATGTAGACTGATATTGTTTTGTCGAACCTTCATCCTTATATACCCAATATCCATGCCCTGTTTTTTTCCTGACCTTGCTCTGGTTTGCTAACCTTGATAAAATAAAGAGATAAGACTTGCGTGGTCTCATTATACGGTTACGTATTACCGTGGAATTAGTGATTTCACGAGAGATTGTATCACTTTCTGTTGTTTAATACATCCTAATGACTCGACTTGTCACTTTTATCAGCTTTCGTATTAAGATTCTGGATGAATCAATGACGTTTTATAGCCATCAAAACGTAACTGAGATTCCTATTCTTGTGGTGATTCACATCGTTGGTTCCTGTGGCGTTTCACGGATTCATATGTGTTTGAGGTCCTCGTTGGAGAACATTTGCGGAAGTTGCGCAGTCGTCTTCCTGTCAGTTGCAAAGTTCCTTATCTGTAACCTCGTTTTCTCGATGATCCCGTTACTTTGGGCCATTTCGCGGTTTCAACGATACGACTGGAGATAGACCATCCTCAAGATGTGGTATGTCGGTGGTGGCGATTCTGTGGCTATCGATATGAGATTTCCGTTTGATCTTCAGAATCCGGACCACGCTATTTGTTTCCGATCTGACATTTTTCATCACCACATCTTTTTTCTTGTTTGTCATGGATATGACTTCATGAGCACCATTGTGCTCACTTGATTTTTACGTTAGGCACCGATTGTGCCTTTAACACCGATTGTGCTTTTATCAGAATATACCTTCGTTGGATCCAATTCTGATGTATCTAAGGACAAGAAGAGAACCTGTACGATAAAGTTCAATTGATTGGATGAATACGATAATTCATAGTTGGTAGGAACGAGACTGTGCTTGAGAGAATGACCAATAGATTTTAGTGGTGGTTCATGAATGAGGTCTGTTTCACGATTTAGAAACTTCTCTAGTCTCGCTGGGAATAACGTCAACGATATGACGTCCTACCTGTGAACTGTATGTTGCCACTCGTTCGGATTCCACCCGAACCCATACAGACACTTGGTGAACAACGACTTTGCTCACGATGATGCACTCTTCGAATAAAAGTTTGGAAACTCTACGATAGAGTTCAGATTCCATACGATAAGAGAAAGTTTTCCTTCGAGTAAGGAGATCAGAAGTCATCTGCCAGGATCCACTTTAACGATTTTACGTTCGATCAACGTAATCCTAGTTGAATAACTTTCGAGCTCTGCATTCTCTCACACCACCAAAGTTCGAATAACTCTGGTCCATGCACCATGTTCCGACGGTTATTGGGCAGGTGAACCCCGAACCGACCGCAATGAGTGAGAGAGTGTAAACTTAGAAAGTTAACAAACACAAAATTATACAAACGGTTTATTAGAGCAATCTCAATAGGAGAAACACCACAGTTGGAGGAATCTCTTTAAGCATTGTCGACGATGTTCCTTGGCGTTGGTGATCGCATATGACTTGTCGATGTGAGCAGTTGAGAAGAGATCCAGCAGCAGGTGTGAAGACGATTGACTTCCAATACTGATTGGTAGCGATTCGATAGCTTATATTGACATTGAAACGTGGCAAATGTCATGATAAAAGTATTGAGTTCGTTTCACGTTGTTGGTAGGCTAAGTAATCCTCCTTTGAGAGTAACAATAAGTTTACCGTTGTATATTTTATAAATTACGTGGAAATAACCCCCCTAAAGTACCGATTTTTTTGCTCATTCGATGAGTTTTGCGAAGAATATATGAGCCATAACGGGTTTTCCTGTGACGTGACCTTGTTTTTGAGAAATTGAGATTTTTCAAAAAAAAGTTTTTTTCCGAAATTTTTTCTAAATCAATTTTTTTCACTAGCTAGATGTAATATTGAAAAAAGGGATTATGGCATAAAAGTAGCAAATTTCAAGGGCTTCAAGAATAAAAATTAAACTTGTAAAAAAATGTTTTTTTTTGAGTGTCAAATTTTCCAAAAACTGACACCAACTCAAATTTTCGAAAATTTCAAACCGCTCTAAAAAATTTTAACGGGGAAAATTTGACACTCAAAAAAAACTTTTTTTACAAATGTAATTTTTATTCTTGAAGCCCTTTGTCGCGACCATCCTACGGATAGTCACAACCTTAGAAGGACACACATGATTTCACAGCCAAATCTCTCCACAAAATCCACAAGCAGACCTACAATCTTGTATGATCTCTCAAGAGTGCGGGAAACTCATATTCAAACTACCCCCAAAGAGGGCAAGCGCGCTCCATCGGACCCAACTCCTCCGCAGTCCGCACACTCTCTCGCCGCCACCTTCTGGAACTTTCACAAAAGTGGCGCGAAACCACAACAACAACAAAGCGGCGCCCACTCTTCAGTGTTCGCCTTGCGTTCACTCAGTGTTCTCACCAAGACACTCATTGGATGGTCGACTCCTTCGTCGTCTCCCACAACACCAACTCGTCGTCCGGACAATCAACATCAAGTCAACGACACCACAAATACCAGCACGAGCACTTCGCTCCCTACCTTAGAGTAGCTCCTCCTTTCCGTTTAAGGAGTGAGCATTCTTTGGCTATGGGTGAGAAGGGAAGGCTCTCGGACAAGCTCAACTACCAGCCAAGCCGATCGCCAACTCCAATCATTCATCTGTCAAAGCTCTAATAAAGATGAAATCTGGTACAAACGTGTTCTCTCTCTAGCATATCCAAACATACACAGTGGTGCATCAACTTAGGGATTGAGGCGGTTACCGGACTCTAACCCGGCCGGCCAAACCTCCTCGTCACATGGTACATCGACCGGGAACCAGAAATTTTTTTTCTGGAATAAGCTGTTGTGTGTTTGGTGTGCGAAAAGAGAGACACCCCCGGAAACGAGCGACAAACCGGCAAAGGAGGACCAGCCAAAATCGTGACGGATTTCAACATTTTCCATCAAAAGAGAATGTCAACTTCATGAAATCACCCCATTTATTTGCATCATACAAGCGAGCGACGTTGTCAAGCAGCCGGATTCCAGCAAAAACAGCCGAAAAGGAAGGATCGCGGAAGATTATCGATTTTCTGCGGAGTGCACACCTTCGTGGAAAGCTGCCAGCAATCACCGGATGTCAAGCAACTTCTCGCGCAACAAAACGGACAATGCGGACAATACCAGCTTCTTTCATACACAAAAGGCCTTCGGATGTTCTAACAGCACATTCGGAGTCACTGAGCGCCTTCGTCTGGCCGCTCGTGCTCTGATTGTTGCGAAATGAGCAAAAGGCGCCTCGAAAGCTAAGTTTTGTCTGTATGTTCTAGTAAAGTGGTGTTAATAAGTGGTTTCCATTCTAATACTCCGCAAAGTGGCGCGGAACCGTGAAAGTCGGGACATACTGCTGTCTTATCGCGGGTTCCCTAGACAGGAGCGACGTGGTAACGCACAAGACAGCTACTAGCCAAACTAGTAAGTGCTAGTCGTCTACCGTCGAGACGGGCAGCAGTTTAGGAAAATATTGGGTTGAGATTAGACAAATTCGCTTAAAAATACCACTGAACCCCACAAAAGCATTCGTCAACATCAATTCCCTCTCCCTTTACTTTCTTATTCTGTCTTCCCTAATCTCACGGTCTCTTTCGTATCTTTTCTGTTTAGTTTGCATGTTGTAACATCATTTAGCACACGCATTGGTCATTCATTTACTAAAAATTTCTTAAATTTCATTGTTATGAAGGACTAGTGTCGTGCGCTTATGTTTTTGCAACCGGTACGAGCTAAGTACCAGCAAACTTTCGGTCAAGGTGCAAACCTAGTTTAGGAATATCTTCTAGTCCTTTTTGGGTAAGTTTACATGCCCAACTTCTAGTTAAACATACCACTAGTCCCCATTAACTATTAGTTTAGTTTACTTTCTCGGTTTACTTGAGTTATTGATTTCGCCGACGGCCTGGTACGCCGAAGGTGGATGACGTGACTCAGGGACATCGGGTATCCAAAAACTTTTAGTAATTCTTATTCTAGTCAAAGGTTGGTCTAGCTAACCTTCACACTCTAACATCAGGGTATACTGCAGCTAGTAGCAGTACAAAAACTAGCAAAACCTTTGCTGACGGTGTGTTTGTCGGTAAGGGAAGTTAGGTTAATCAGGGTGACCCGGAGATAAGTCTCTGTGTGCCTCGGCAATGGCCGACACTAGCCTCAGAGCGCTCTTTCATCCTTCTTTCAGGTTACCAGCTTCCGAACACTTTTCAGCGCCGAGATCTTCGAGTAGCTTCTTCGGAAGATGCTTGATGACGTGATGGACCGACAAGAGTCTACTTACTCTTCCTGATCGTGTCTGATGTGCGCAGTCAGAATTCTCGAAACCCTTTCGGACTACTTTCCGAACAACCCATGGCTTCCGCCATCAACTACCAGCTTCCCAAGTTTCTTGGCTAAGCTCCCAAACCTAGCTAAAATCTCACAGTCAAATTACTGCTTTAGATTGAAGCTCAATTCTACAGACAAATACAGACAATACAACACAATCTCACATAATACAACAGACAACAAAACAAAACAAAAGAAATTTAGCTAAAATTTCACAGTGAAATCACTGGTTTAGATTAAAGCTCATTTCAAAGCACACACACTACATAGCAACAGACACACATCGCATTAGAGTCTTCCTGTCCGGACTTAAAACGGATAGGAAACCATCTCCTCACCATCGTCTACTCGCTTCTTCCCTGTCACACTACCAGCTCCGGCCGAAAAGAAGAAACTTCGTCAACGTTAAACACCGCACCAGCAAATCTACTGTCGTAGCATTGATGGTTGCTCCAGCTTCCGTCAAGCTGTTGTAGCACCATCGGTAGCTCCAGTGGACACGGGGTTCATTGCTGCTTCACATGGTTGCAAAAGTTTCTACGAAGGAAGGAAGAAAACAAAGGAGCGATGGAGGAATACAAAAGATTCTGAAGATGGACACAGTTAACCGGAACTCCCATCGGAAGAATCAACGACTTCAAGAAGTACCAGCTCGAGTAACGCCACCTCAGGACAGCTCGAAAAGGACTTCAACACCAGGAGCCGCACTGATCAAGTCATTAACAACAAGCGGCAACACTCGAGAAGAAAGAGCAAATTTTTGCGAAAATCGGATGCTCATCAGCTAGTGAGAAGTATCCCCGTGTCGGATATTTCTTACAATGCTGATTGTAGCTCTGATTCTAGCAATTACCAGCTCTCTTCTCACAATCTACTTCATTCTTGGCACTACCACTTCTTCGATGTTCAAACACCTCATCGTATCATCTCCGACGTCTTCAAAAAAGCTTTCATTGTGACACCAGCAGCACGGATAACATTCAATCGTCTTCTGGATGGAAGGAAGACAAAGGAATCATCACGACAACGACATCGGAAGTGAAACAACAATAACTATGCAAGCCAGATGATGTACCAGCAGAAAGGGACGACGTCTATCAACAGTCGCCTACGGAAACGTCATCAAAGAAGCAGGACATCTACCAGCTAGTCTTCACAAGCCAAGAAGAAGTCACCAACCCGTCCCGAAGAATATCAATGTCATCGGATGCTGTAAAAAATCGTTAGGTTGCAAGCAACTACCAGCCGAAGCGATCGATTCAATTCCATCTTGACAGCAAAAGGGACAACAAGAAGATGCGAGTGGAATGCCGCCATACGAACGGATGAGTCGTCAGCGGAAGTCGTCATTCAAGTCAAGAATTTCCAGTCTCCATGGATTGATTTGACGTATCGATTGTAACAGAAACGATGTCATCAAGTACCAGTATCATTTGTTTGGTCATCGCAATCGATCGAAGTCAGAAGCACATCTGACAGTCAAGTCATTCGCTTGGAACAACTGGAAGGAAAACGACGAAAACTTCGTGGCAAACGACGTCAACTCGTTGCTTCGGCAACACCTTTACAATACCAGCCGACGTCTACATTCAAGGACAATCAGCTGGCTCAAAGCGATAGGAAATTTCTATCGGACATGCGAAAAATCGTGCCGATCTTTGTTTCGACACGGATTCTAGCATGGAAAATCGTTGGAAACCACCACAAAGCAACGTTGCGAGATGCTACAACCACAAAGCCGGAAGAATTGGAACAATTCGATGAAGAATTCATGGGAAGAAGAAGCGAACAACCAAAATAAGTCTTCATTCTACCAGCAATTGATTCATCATCGAAAAATTCTCGGGCATCTGACTAATCTAGGAAATCAATACAATTCTGGACGTCAGAAGAGCAACCTCATGGACATCTATGAGTTCTCGCCTGGAAATACCAGCTACATTGGGCAACATCACCACGTTAACCGATCCAACGACTCAAGAAGTCAGAAGCCAAGAAGTTAGAAGAAATTTAGCAAACTTAAAGCTAAATACATCATCAGAAGACTTTGCGGCGTCTGCAACAACTAGTTGCTTCGGCAACAAAACAACATTACCAGCAATCGTCGGCGACAACACCAATCCTCGACGAGAAGCTGGGAAAGAAACAATAGAATGAATTCTATTGACATCGGAGGAAGATTGTACACGGAAAATTGCACTGAAGGACCAAGAAGACAACCAACTAGTCTCTGGTCTACCAGCGACTTCAATGCCAACGACAATTGACACAATCGATCTCCCGAGCACACGCAATCAGCTACAACTGCTCAAAAACAAGATGGGACAAACACAAACTGTCATCGGTGCTTCCAATGGACGGATCGATCAATAACTTCGCGAATTTCTTCTACCAGCTCATACTTCGTGCCCAAAGATGCTTCAAATATGCTAAAAGAAGTTAATCGGAAGGACAAACACATCGGAGCAATGGAGCAGAAGAAAGAAAAGAAGTTATCGACAACTACAACGATACCCTTTGTCAATCGGAACTGCCAGCTGCTACTGAGTCGTCTTCACGACCATTTGGGACATTGCACCCAGTAGATGTCAAAAATTGCTGCAACAACAAAGATTCAAGACGAAGAACAACACTAAGCCGCTAATCGTCAGAATACAAGCCAAGCAGCCAATTTCAGCTCATCTACTGGCGAATGCTCACAATCCATGACATCTCTCCGTAAGAGATTAAGGATTGTTTGTAGCTTTGCTCAAGATGATCTGAACACCAGCTATATTGATCAAGTAATCAAAGAAGTCGACACCTGAGGACGTCAGGATTCTTCAATGAGATCAATAGCTGATAATCCCTTATCAGCAGACAGCTAACAAGAAGACAACAAAGAAGTCGTTCGCTCAACAACTCCAGGAGTCAAGAGGGACAACTTCAGACTTCAGAAGCAGCCACAGCAGAATCAAAATACAATCGGCGTCAAGACCAACGTCTTCAAGAAGCAAAAAGCTCAAAAGTTCAAAAGAAGAAGGACAACAACGTACCAGCTGCAGAAGACATTGCACAACAAAATGTTGAAGCCACAGCGGAAAGACCATAGTCTACCATCCACTGTAACGTTTCAAGATTTCGCCTCAACAACGTCATCTGCAACTGTCATCAACTTCTGAGAGCAGACGAGAAATGCTTCCATTAGCTGAAGACATTTATCTTGTTGTCAATCTGCTGCAACACCTACAAGGATATGATCAAGGTCGCCTAAACAGAAGATGTTCTTCTTCATGTCATCAGGAAGTCTACCAGCAACTTTTGGAGAAGCTTCACGACGAAGTCTACAACCCAGAAGTCCAATATTCTACCGATACCAGCTCGAGCAAGAAGAGGAAATCTCATAAACTTAATCCTCAATCGATCGAGCAAGTGCGCATTCTACATCACTGTCACGAATCGGAAGAAGATGGACAAGAACTGGGTCAACAAGAAGTCATCAAGAAGACGTTTCACGACTTCAGGATCGACGAAGAGTCTAGTCAATGAAGATTTGACACAACACGGCAAGATATTCGGATGTCTACTGGACAATCCAATGGCTTCAGAAGATCTCGACGACACAAGGAGGCCATCCATCGTCATAATTCAACATCACCTCCCTACCAGCAGAAATTCTACTCCCCTTTTACACATTTCTATTAGGAATCAAAATCAATTCCATACGAGAAGAAAAAGGAACAAGGAACTGGAAGGAGAGGTCGAGCCGAAGATCAAGAAGTCAGTCAATCTGCTGAGGGCAAGAGGCAGTAGGACACCAAAGGAAGTCAAGCCGGGAGAGTCAAGTCTTCAGAAGTCACACTGCTTAGGACATGAGGCAGTTGGACATCAAAGGAAGTCAAGCCGGGAGTGACAAGTCTCCAGAAGTCAGACAACGACTACGAGAAGTCACTCGACGACAAGAAGAAGTTATACCAGCTCAATACTTCAAGAAGTCAAGGAATTTAGGATCCAAGTCATAATCAACGACATCAAGTCAATAATTGTTAACTTAGGGTTTTGAATTTTAAGATTTAAAGATATTGAAAGGTATAAAGATTCAGAGCTACCGAAAAGAGGCGTAAGCCCAGCTGCTAGTCAGTTTCGGGTCCAAAAGAGACACGGGTTCTGAGTCGATGGTGCAACATCTTTCTAGCAATTCTATCAGCTAGCTGCCCATTTACTTAGAGTCTTATGTCCAGACTGTAAGCGACAAAGCTTCAGTTAGGTTCAGGTCTGAGCCAGTAGGCGAAAGATCTGAAAAGCTCTGACAAAAGTCAACTCTTCTTGAATAATTTTCATGTCTACTTCTTCATGTATACCAGCCGACAACACCACCGTCGGAAGAACTTTCTGTCAGAGGAAGCCAGGAACATTGTTTCCCCAGCTCGACCTCAAGGATGTCAGTCAAGTCGAGCACAACTTCAGGAGCCAAGATCCCATCAACAAGCTCATTGCGCTCAACAACAGTCGCAGCAACTGGTCTCGAACAGGATCGATGTATTCTAGGAAGGACAATGCTGCAAAAAACCAACTCAACCAGCTACGAAATTCACCGCTTAGGAGCTCCAACCTCCGAAAGGTTGTGTAGCCTTTGCGAGAACTTCGCCTGCTGAAACCAACGAAGGATTGGATGACAAACATCACCTTCACCCACCTCCATCCGCCGTCAATCGGAAAACACCAATATTGGCACACACTATTCCAAGAAGATGTGCACGGATTCAACCATCATCAGGTGCTTCAAGCAACAACATCGCAAAGAAGTACCAGCAAGATTCAAGAATCATCTTCAAGGAAAGACGACAACAAAGTCAAGGAAAAAGGAATGTTGGACAACAATCCAGACATGTCAAGTCATCTTCACGACTTCATGTCACATCAAGATCCATCCAACAAACCTGCAACTCCACCAACACCAGGAAAGAAGCCTACTGCAGTACATCCTTTCACCTGCAACATCAAGGAAGATGTACCAGCAGTACCACCCAAAGAAAGATCCAGGACGCCAAGTCAACGATTGGATACGTCTAGTACCAGCACTCAACACCAAGATCAACTACAAGCTGCAACCAAGGATCGAGATTTGGGCATTCAGTCATGTGGGAATTCGCCGACAACCAATCCATTTTCCCTATCAAGAAAATGTTCGGTTCCCTCCGCCCCCGGAGTGTCGCGACCATCCTACGGATAGTCACAACCTTAGAAGGACACACATGATTTCACAGCCAAATCTCTCCACAAAATCCACAAGCAGACCTACAATCTTGTATGATCTCTCAAGAGTGCGGGAAACTCATATTCAAACTACCCCCAAAGAGGGCAAGCGCGCTCCATCGGACCCAACTCCTCCGCAGTCCGCACACTCTCTCGCCGCCACCTTCTGGAACTTTCACAAAAGTGGCGCGAAACCACAACAACAACAAAGCGGCGCCCACTCTTCAGTGTTCGCCTTGCGTTCACTCAGTGTTCTCACCAAGACACTCATTGGATGGTCGACTCCTTCGTCGTCTCCCACAACACCAACTCGTCGTCCGGACAATCAACATCAAGTCAACGACACCACAAATACCAGCACGAGCACTTCGCTCCCTACCTTAGAGTAGCTCCTCCTTTCCGTTTAAGGAGTGAGCATTCTTTGGCTATCTTTACTAATAATATTCAACAGATCCGTCTGTCCGTTTATTTGTCGCCGATCATAACTCCGTCCGTAGTGGACCGATTTCTATGAAACCTAGATAGACAGATAGGAAATTGCGCTTAGATGATGCCCGAACTTTTCTTTTTTCAAAAATATCAAATTTGACGTCATCTGGAGATGATACCGATTTCAACAGTAAAAAGCGTTGAAAAGGTGTGTCCCGACAGGGTGGTAGAAAGCTCAAAACTACTGACTCGGTGTTTCTTGATTGCCTTCTCGAGAGCGCCCCGGCCGCGCATGTTTGGTGTAGCGGTCTACACAGATGACTCTTACGCGTGGGGTGATGAGTTCGTTCCCGCCAAGTCGGAAACTTTTTTGTTATGGGAAAGTAATGGATTGAGGAGCTTTTTGATCTAAAAATCGAGGGAATATACGCGTTGCACTGATTTCTCTGTGAAATCGCATTTGGGAGAAAAACGTATGAAAATTTTGTCAAGAGCCCAAAAATTTGCGTTGAAAATGGTCCAGAAGACTGCCGTAATCCTAAGACTCATATTTTTTCATGAACGCGTCAGACCGATAGCATTTCCAGCGACCCCGGCGATGTGCGGACTCGAAAGCTTGATTCGAATTTTTTAATCCCGCTCACATACATAATCGGAAGGAGGGGAACCGGGAAGCATTTTTCAGTTAGCGAAATATACTAGAGAACTAAATAAATAAAGTAATGTTACACAAGAAGTGAAGATGAGTATAAACCCGTCGAAAAGAAGATTTTAGTGTGTATAAAAGAAAATCTTGAAATTTTCTGAGGAAGGGAGGCGGCATCGCCGCCGATCAGTCAAAAACTTGGGAAAATAACTTTTTGGATCAAAGCCGTCTAAAAAGAAGATTTCAGCATATATGAAAAAATCTTGAAATTTTCTGGAGCAGGGAGAGAAAGCCATTTTAATTTGAAATTTGCTCACATTCAAAGGTTTATAATAATCATTCCTTCCGCAGCTTCAAGAGGAAGAGAGGCGGCTTTGCCGCCGATCGGTTGAAAACTCAAAATGAGTACCCCCGGATGTCTCAACCACAAAAGAAACGGCGTAGACGCAGTTACCCCATATCCCAGTTCCAGTTCTTCAGTAAGATTGTTTCGAAATAAGCAAAACATTGGAAGAAAGTTCAGATCGGTAAAACCGCTCATTCTATAATCCATATTCGATCAGGATAGAAAAAATCATTGAGAAATTTCGGAAATTTGTAGTCTGAAAATAAGTGGTTTTATAAATGTGCCCTGCAGGAACGGACTACTCAGCTGACAAAAACCACCAATAAGTGATAAAAGCTATTAAAAATCCAGAAGTAGGAAAGAATTTCTGATGCCCCAACTGTTAGAGTGATTTAAGAAGCGCCGCAGGCGCTGTAGAACTGAGAAGGGTGGTGTAGGAAAGGAGGTTCAGTCGCCGTTAGGCGACGTGAACCGACTGGTGGGTGAGAAGGGAAGGCTCTCGGACAAGCTCAACTACCAGCCAAGCCGATCGCCAACTCCAATCATTCATCTGTCAAAGCTCTAATAAAGATGAAATCTGGTACAAACGTGTTCTCTCTCTAGCATATCCAAACATACACAGTGGTGCATCAACTTAGGGATTGAGGCGGTTACCGGACTCTAACCCGGCCGGCCAAACCTCCTCGTCACACCCTTGAAATTTGCTGCTTTTATGCCATAATCCCTTTTTTTCAATATTACATCTAGCTAGTGAAAAAAATTGATTTAGAAAAAATATCGAAAAATCTCAATTTCTCAAAAACAAGGTCACGTCACAGGAAAACCTGTTATGGCTCATATATTCTTTGCAAAACTCATCGAATGAGCAAAAAAATCGGTACTTTAGGGGGGGGGGGCAAATGAAGTACATTCCATGTAAGTAATCTTCTTTTGAGAGTAACAATAAGTTTACCGTTGTATATTTTATAAATTACGTGGAAATAATCTACGAGTTAGACTGTACCAGTTGTGGCAATATAGCTGGGCTATTATTGTCACGACAACGAGAACAAGGTGAAAATTGCAAACAGTATACTACAGTACGTTTCAAGGAAAAGTTCAACGAAAATCCCGACTGTTGTGATCCAGAAAAGAACTTGATCTTCTTCGGAAAGAGATCCGAAAAAAGCTGACAGAACAATAACATCATTTATGAATAAACAGACAGCAGAGTTATAGAATAATTGATTGAATATCGGCTCATGAAAATTTTGATCTTGAATATATTTTGTTCCGACGAAATAGGGATATTACCCTTGTCGGAATATGGAGGCAAGAACAGAACAGCAGAAAGGGAAAACATTTTATTCAACAATAAACACTGACCAATGCGGGGCACTTGAGGCTTCGATGCCTTCGCAGGGACGGCTGGAGCGGACGACGCAATTGGCGGAGGTGGAGCCGGAGTGGAGGGGACCGTTGGATCCACTTCCATGGAGAGCTCGGTGTTCAACATTTCGAGTGGAGACGATCGGCTTGTGATTGACAAGAGTGAGAGTTTCCGTTGATTCCATTTCCTTATATGCACCATAAGTAGGGCAGATTGTTATCGGAAGGTCAGATCGTTATCAGTAGGGGAACCAAGGTCACGTCTATTCGGGAGTATGCTCGAAGTTGAAGAAGTCCAAGAGAAAGGTTGAAGGGTCACGTGGAATCGATTAGTATTCTTATTGAATTGATGTAGTCTAGTGTAGACTGTTGTGTGTGAAAGAGAAGGAGTGTAGTGGCTTTGGTAATCTTGCAAGGTCGTGGATTGGTGTTCCACTAATTCCGCGACACTGGGGGGCGGCGCGAGGTGCTCGAAGCACTGGGTAATGCCAAAGCCACATGTGGCAGCTCTGTGGGAGTTTGGTCCAGTGCTGTAGTTAGTTCAAGTGGTATGAGCTGGTTTACTGAGCGTTCAATGAGCTTGTTTTTGCATTTGATGATCACGGATCGTACCTTGCCATCTTT
Source organism: Caenorhabditis latens (assembly GCA_002259235.3). Classification (NCBI taxonomy): domain Eukaryota; kingdom Metazoa; phylum Nematoda; class Chromadorea; order Rhabditida; family Rhabditidae; genus Caenorhabditis; species Caenorhabditis latens. Next base: position 4,751,868 of record CM056092.1, on the reverse strand, counting down.
GGATGGGAGTAGTTCCACGATTCGTGCCAGTGGCCATCGGTATCGTGGAATATTGGGAGTTTGTACCGGGACGACGTGGTCGGGTTCCGGATTGATTGAGCAGTGTGCTTTGCTTTTGAAGGTAGGAGCGTGGTTCCCTGTGTACATCGAATTGTAGAATTGGTCCCATAATTCGAGACGGATGTTGTCTAAGTGTTGGAGATATTCTCGAGTCTGTCTTTCCGTGATCCCAATGGTGGTACCTGGTGTGTGTCCCAAATGGTTTGGGAATGACAAATGTGCTCGTGGACTGATGAAGTCTATTGGGCGGACTGCGTCCGAGTCTGAGATGCTGATGGGATTTGCTGTTATGGGTCGGCTGTTTATTTTTCATATGAGAAGAGGCATCGAGTACGATGCGAAGTTTTGTGTTTTGAGCATCGAGTTTGATTATTACTCGATGTGGGATGTAATAATGTGGGCCAATGTGTTGCTCGCTTTCTGGAACAAGTTCAATTATGCCAGAGTTTAGTTGCTGCTGAATAATGTCGTTGTACTTTGCTCGATCCGTGATAGAAGCTAGCTGGACTTCTAATAGAGAAATGAGTCTCTTGACGGCTACCAAGAAGTTGTCGTTAGTAGTATACAGAGGCAGTTAGGTGCATAAATAAAGCACAGGGGGCGGAGCTTAGCAAGCTCCGCCCCCTGTGTTTTATTTATGCACCTAACTGCCTCTGTGAGAATACTTGATCATCCCATCAAATCAGAAAGTGATTAACTGATAAACTTACTGATAAGAGTGATAAGAGTGATTATACGCGAATGAAGATGCCTAGGGATCAGAGTATGGTGGGTTAAATGATGAAATGATAAGGTGATTACTGATAAGGTGATTACTGATAAAATGATAACTGATACAGTGATTACGGTAAAATGATTATCAGAACTACATTGCTCAATTCCCCGAAAAAGTGATTAGTGATAAAGTGATAACTGATAAGGTGATAACTAGTGATATGGTGATTACGGTAAACCGGTTATCAAAACTACATTGCTCAAATTTCGAAAAAAGTGATTACTGATAAAGTGATAACTGATAAGGTGATAACTAGTGATACAGTGATTGCGGTAAAGTGGTTGTCCAAACTACATTGCTAAAATTTCGAAAAAAGGGATAAAGTGATAACTGATAAGGTGATAACTGATATGATGACAACCGCTAGGTGATTACTCTACTTCTCAAATTGGGGGATAACTGATATGATTTAAAAAAAAAAATCGAGAGCGAAGAAAAAAACCGCAGCTCGCTAGGCTGCATAATGACAAGAATGAGCTAATTTGGAAAATCAGACTATTATGTACCTTATTTTTTCTCTAAACTCTCTTCTCTCTCACTGAAACTAGGTCATTGACTTTTTTTTCAAAAGTCAACTTTTCCTTTGACACATCCTCCTTTGATCATGTTCTTGTGTATTTCAAGGTTCATTCCATGTGTGAACATTTTCCGGCAACGGATATTTTATTTTCAACCCTGATTATTCCTATTTTACTGTTTTTTTTTTCATATTTCCAAATTTTTCAATGCCATTAATCAAAAATCCTTTTTCACTATAAAAGTACGGAAATCGTCCCTCCGGTCATTATGTCGCGTTTTCGTATACCACGTTCACCGTTTTGGCTCCCTCCATGTGAAGACGATGTGCGTTTATTTCCAATATAGTTTCATTATTATTCTTTGTAATTTCAGGAAATTGACTTTTTTCTCAAAGATGCTATAACTCATAATGGACATCATTTGGAAAACTTGAGTCCGTCCATCACTGAGAAGTATACGTCGTTTTTGAATCAGCCTAAAATTTTGCATGTATGGGATACAATAACTTACGAAACCGTTCCACTACCGATTATAATACAGTGAGTTGTCTTTTTTTTTTGAATTACGTCAACTTTTCTATTTACAGCGATTACATTGCAACGTATACAAGAATGTTAAATAATAGAAGAAGTGTAGCAGAAGTGTATCTGGAAGACTATGGCTACACCCTAACATTTCCATTCTCTCCAGTAATAGCGGATGTTCTAGGTCGTTACCACCCAATAGAAGTGTGTGCAGTTCGTATTCAAAACCCTTCAGTAAACTCTGACATTGATTAATAGCTCTTTTCTAGTTGTGGGCGGAGCCTAAATTATGTATATAAACTTGAATAAATGAACAAAACCTCATTATGATTTCCCGTTTTGAGTCTTTCCTTGACCAAAACTTTCCCAATTGGAAATCTTTATCCGATGATATTCTCAACCAAATTCTGGATGATTTTGTCGGAAGTATTCATCTACGAATTCGGCATCGTCGCTGTACCATTTATGGAGTTCCACAGATTTCAAGAAAGTAAGCTTCATAATGATTATTTTTTCTCTAAAACTATTTTCAGCCCCAAACACGAGTATTGGTGGTCAAACGGTCATTTAGTGAGTATAGCCAGCTACTTAAAACGAGAATGGGCAGTCCAATCCAACCACCCATCAGGGCCATATGTTTATATCAAAAAAGATGAAAACAGTTTGTATCCAATCGATTTGGTTCATCACATTGAGGCAGAGACGGATGAAGAAATACGAGAACGACAACAGTTGGAAAAGAAGGAGAGATGGGATGCATTGATATCTGTGTCAAAACAAATTACCGTTCTAGGAAGAAAACATGGATATGTTAAAGATTTAAACTTCAAGAAAGAACTTTCCAAAAAAGTTGAAAAATTAGCTCGGCGAATGATTGGAATCACCCTCAACTCTTAAATGACACATGTTCTTTTTTTTTCCCATTTATTAATTTTTCAAATAAATCATTTTATTAAAAATAACCTATACAACAGTATCAATAATTGGGTTTCTCTGGTAGTCTAGACCAATAATCTGATCAAATTCTGCGTAAACAATACAATAAATGCCACCTGAAGGGGTGGGTTTGTTAAAATTTAGGCGAATTGATAAATTTGTCGGCCTGACTAGATCAAAAAGGCGCGTATCTTGAGGCACAGGACTTAGTTCAAAACCAAATATCGTGAAGCCTTTAGATTTAAATTGATCAAAACTGATCGAATTACAACTAGTGTTGTTACGCGTATGACCGAGAGCTTCTTGTAGCATTAAATATGGTTCTACACACTTTCCGTTTCCGAAATCCAAGTTCATTGGTCTACCAGGAAGAGTAACACCACAATAATCAATGTGAACATCTCTAAGGCCGAACGGTTGGAAATTGAATGGTGATTTATTATAGTGGCCATTATATGCTTCCCCAGAAATTAGCCCCATGAATATCCGTCGAGGCATTTTTCTAGTGTACAAGGTCGTTGCAGGGGAATCCAATCGACTTGATTCGATAAAAAAGGATCTTACTTGAGGACTAATTAATGAATACTGAAAAAGTTTATGCTCCATAAGAGCAGTTTCCATTTCATTAGCCAATCCATCAGCTAGATCCATTTCGTTAACAATACAATAAACTTCTTCAATTTCAAATTTGTACTTTACACCAGAGTCTTCATAATTGTCAATCAAAAACTCGTCTGAATTCGGATAAGCTGTCAATTTCATGTTACAGTTGTTTAGCAAGACACGTGGTTGATTAGTCAAATCTATTGAAATATTGGCAGCTACTTGCATTTTCTTTCCGTCTTTCACCCAAGCAGACCTGGTTTTGAATCCAGAATCGTCTTTATTGTCGATTACGGAATCAGGAGAATACCCAGAAATTGAAAGAGTAGATCTCTTTTGTTCATTGCTGTACATTAGCAAGTTTTCAAAATAACTCTTGTATGCATAGTTAACAGAATTATGGTATACTAGTTGGGAGTTGATGTGCACGGAAAAGTTTTTCACAATAGAATGGGCTATATTGTTTACTGGTGCATAGAGTTTTGTATCAGTTACCGGTTTTCCAACAGCATCAGTAATTTTGAAAGTAAAAACCATCCAGGTCTTTTTCAAGTTTAAATAACTACGAGAGTTTCCAGTTAAAATAAATTCCCAGGGTCCATTTTTCAAAAAGGCATTGTGCAAAGCTGTAAAAGATATTAATGATTTGGAAAATAGGAATCAAAACTTACGAATGATTTTGTTCCGACTTGAAAGAACTGCAGTTTGGGTTGCAGGTATTGTAGTGAAATCGAGATCGTCAATGATTGCATCTTGAGATTTAGCGTCGAGTCTACTAAGCATTTAGAAATTCTGTTCGTCTACTCTTGACAAAGGGGGGTTTAAGGACTTTGACATTTGCTTTTATACGTTTCCGAGGTCCGAGCCCTGTCACATTTTTTATGACAGCTCGACCTCGTTTTTTCAAACTAGAGATTGAAGATTTACCAGAAGCAATATCATTAATCACCTGGTTTCCAGAATGAGTCAGTTGTTGTCCTAGGAATGAATTTAGAAATGAAGGAAGAGCACTTATTGCACTTGTCAAAATTCCGCCTAAACCGGAACCTCTTTGACCTCCTCTTTGGTAGCGAACCCCTAGAAAAGGTCCGTTTCCGGGTACATTTTTTCGAATTAATCGTTTGAAATCAATTTTGGACAAATCTATAGGTACAGGCGCCATGTATAAAATGGAATGAAAATACGTCTATTTATAGCAAAATGTGGAGCTACGAAATTGATCAAATCCTCTTCAACGATCGATTTAGCAAAAAATGGTACAAGGGTACTGTAATGGCGGACAAACTACCAAAGAAACGACCTCGTTTCAAAAAATTTGGCTTCATTGTCAATACTGACCCTTCAAATGAACCTGGGCGTCACTGGCAGAGTATTTTTGTTCTCTCGCAGAACCTCCAAATGTTTATATTCAAAGATTTCTACGACTTTTCTCTCGCGTTATTCAAAACCCGATTCGTCATCAAAGCCTATCGGCTGTCACGTGTGGAGGGTATTGCATCTTCATACAGGCAATGATGTCAAGAGGGGTGCGATTTGAGACTCTGTGTGAGATTTTTATCAAGATGGTCAACGATGATTTATTTATTGTCAATTATCTAAAAGATGCATATAATTATTTTATTTAAATAAATATAAACTAGGCAATTTTTCGAAAATGTAATGTTATAATAGTACTACCCCAATTAAAATGAATCCGGTCACCAAATTCAGAAAGTATTTGGACTTTGATAGAATCAATGGTCCCGTTCATCAAAGGTAGATAACGAGGGACTGGGAATGTATGTTGCACCATTTCGCCATATTTTCCTTTACATGGAATTACAGTTAGAAGAGAACTTTTAGAGTTTCCAACAATAGTTTGATCCACAACATCGCAATATACATACAATGTACTGATATTACCAAAAAAGTCAATACTACTAGAAGCTGTTTCGTTATTTTTCACAATACAATTGTGAAAACCTAAGAAATATGCACACTCCTTATCAAATTCAATGAACAAAACATTAGGATCTTTAAATTGAACCTTCAACACATCATTTTCCACTTTAAAATTAATTAAATTTCCAATAAAAGGAACATTTTTTGGCTTCATTGCATTCCGTAGGCCAGTCAATTCATCTAGTCTAGCTTCCTCAATAGCTCCAATCAGTTTTTTGTATTCATATTTCGAGTTGTTAATCAATTGACTTTTCAATGCATCAATTGCTTTTTTTACCACTGACGAATCTTCCTTTTCAGATAGTGCTTTCAAGAATGCAGATTGGTCGTCAGACATTTTACTCACAATACTATTCAAAGTGTTTGGGTTATTGACATTTTGAAATGTTTCTAGGAAGGTCGTTTGATTATCCGCCATTTTCCTAATTGCTTCTTGAAGACTCGAATCTACACCATGTAGTTTTTCCAACTCGACAAAATGTTTTTCAAGTATTTTTTTCAAAACATCATTTCCATCCTCCTTTGTCTCGACACTTTCTTTCACAACATCTTCATTTTCTTTCACACCACCTGTCTCCGCGCTCTTAAGCGCTTCAACTATTTGATCTCGTTCTTCCTTTTCCCATATTGTTAGCAAGATAAACGTAAGGAGGAATGCAAGTATCTCGGAATCTGTTTGACCTCCTTTAAGAGCCTTTACAAGTGAATTCACATCAGAAGTGTTATCAGAACCCCTCTCAGGACCATCTTCAGAACCTTGTTCACCACCTGTGAGAGCTCCTACAAGTACCACATCATGTGAGGCAGAATCCTTCTCAGGACCATCTTTATGTCCTTGTTCACCAACTTTGAGAGCTTTTACATGTGGCTTATCATGTGAGGCAGAATCCTTCTCAGGACCATCTTCAGAACCTTGTTCACCACCTGTGAGAGCTCCTACAAGTACCACATCATGTGAGGCAGAATCCTTCTCAGGACCATCTTTATGTCCTTGTTCACCAACTTTGAGAGCTTTTACAAGTGGCTTTTCATGTGAAGCAGAATCCTTCTCAGGACCGTCTTCAGAACCTTGTTCACCACCTGTGAGAGCTCCTACAACTGGTTCATCATGTGAAGCGTTATCAGAATTTGCAGAATCCTTCCCAGGACTTTTATCTGGGACGCTTCCACCTGTGAGAGCTGTTACAAGTGACTTATCATGTGAAGCCTTATCAGAATTTGTAGAATCCTTCCCAGGACTTTTATCTGGGCCGCTTCCACCTGTGAGATCCCCTACAAGTGCCTCAGCATGTCCTGCATCTGTTACATTTCTTCTTTTTCGTGGATTACCATTCAAAACTGACAAAACTTGATCTGCCGTCTTGTACTGATTTGCAGGGAAATTGAAATAAACTGGTTGACGTGCATCTTTGAAGTGAATGTAACATTTCAAAACTTTGTTTACATTTTTGTAAGAATATGGGTAAATTATGTCAGTTGCACCTACCACCCATTTGTCCTTTTCCAAGTTTAAAACTTGAGGTAGTCTTGTGGTATAAACCGAAAGTGTGTTTGAAAAAGATGGAGTTTCCGTAGAAGAAGGTAATGTTAAATAAAAGTCTTCCATTTTAGAATTTCAGTCAATTCTTGGCCTTTTATACACTATAAAAGGCATCGCAACTCGTTAATTTTTAAAAATGATGTATTTACTTTTTCTTCCACTCGTCACATGCGTCTCAATTTTCACAAAAACTGAACCATCTATTGAATTTGATTTATTCAATGTACCGGTAGAGACAAACTTTTTTGGACACTTTGAAGGGTACAATATGTTTGGTAAACCTAAACTTGTGCATTTCCATCAGTTTGAAGACACACTTGTCGATAACAGGTCCCAGACTTATAAAATCAATAAAAATTGTACATTTGATGTGATTGGAGATCAAGAACTTTTAATGCACTGTTTTGGACGTTTGTTAAAAATTACGAGAAATGAGACACATCTTTTGGACATTTATTCAGACTTGTTCACTTTTGACCATGTACACCGTCAAATTTATCTATGGAGAGACCCGTATATTTATAAATTAGAAGCCGGAGACTCAAATCCTAGTTGGAGAGTGGAAAATTTACAGGATTTTAACGTAGTAAGCGGATTGTTGACAATACTTTTTACAAATGGAACAATTGTTCATAATGATTCAGTGTTGACAAGTGTAAATCCCAAATTATACACTAGGTTACCCATTTTTGCAGCGCCAGATTTTGAATATACTCGGCCAGATTCTAGTATAAAATACCTGACATTTTTTATATTTGGTTCACTAATCATTCTAATGCTTGAAAAATGTGGAGCCCGTTTACGTCCTCCTCAGAAAACTACACTCATTCGATTGACCACGATCAAGGAGTCTTCCCGTCCATCATCACTATAAATATCGTCTTCACAATCACAATTTTCATTACCATCTGCCCATGTTTGATCAAAAAACTAAGATGACGCCTTTTCAATTTCGTTTCCCCTCCCAAACCACAGTTATTGGTGCTACTCAGTCTGGTAAAACTAGTCTAGTGCGAAAAATTTTGGACAATTTAGACTCGAGTTTTTCTACAAATATCGATAACATTTTTTGGTTTTATGGTGTTGACAATGATGGAATACCAAAACATTTACCACAAATTACTTGCATTGAAGGTATACCAGATGTTGAATTTTTGAAACAACATCGTTTCAAAAACAACATTATTGTGATGGATGATTTGATGAATATTTTTGCGAGAGATAAGAAATCTCTTCATCTTTTAAATGATTTATTCTGCGTCTACGCTCACCACTACAATTGTGCAATTTTTAACCTCGTACAGTCTGCATTTGCACTCCCTCCAACTACGAGAAATAATTCTACATATTTAATTCTAATGCGAAATCTCTCTGATGCTTCATAAATTAAAAATTTACTAATTCAACAATTTGGAGAAAAGTGGAGGGGAGCACTGAAAGCATATCAATCAGTCATGAGTAAACCTTACAACGCAATGATGATAAACAATGATCCCAATGCAGATCCATGTTTCAGAATAATGGAAAACTTCTTACACGAGTTCCCAATAGTATATAAATAGCTTTATAATGTATATTTCTAAAATGGCTGAACGTTTAATTATCCATCTTGATTTTTTGAACAAAGTTTTGAAAAAGAGAAGTCTTATTGATCTTGCTACAGACAAGGAAGTTGCAATTTTAGTGGAAATTATTGCAAACTTGATGAAAACAAAATATGTGCCCTTGGGAAAAGTTGAATTGGCTACTTTGAAACCAAAAATTGGCCTTTTAGCTCAAATTTCAAAATGTCGAGATGTTGATGTCGCTCGAAATTTGCTATTTAAGCTCAAGAAATCAGAATTAAAAAGTATTATCATTCCAGCGCTGATTGCAACTAAGCTAAAATGATTAAAAGATACCGGCTAATTGAAATTGATGGCCACAATCCTCTCGACCCTCCGCGTCGTCTACTTGATGAAATATTGAATGATAAGACTTTAGATGTTGATTCTAAACGTCAATTCTATCAAGATTTATTATATCGGGTGAAAAATTTACCACACTTGCGTATAATTGACAGAAATGTCTTAAAGACCTTTGACGAGCTCGTGAAGAATTATGAGAAAACCCCCAACTTGAAACAAATATCTGAAGCAAAATCACCAGTGGATGAAAAATATTATGATGAGGGAAACATTACGGAAATGGATGATACTCAAAAAAGTTATACATCATATAAAGATGAAAGCGATTCTGATATGAGCACTACGCTATCACCTGCAATTCCAACACCAGAACAACCATCTACTGACACACCTCTTTCTTCTCCGATAGTAACAAAACCTGTCACTCGTCAGACTGTAAAACAAACGACAGGGCAACAATACATTGTACCAGTAAAACCACGAATAAAACCAGCAAGACTGCCGGCGATCCCAATATTCAGAAAAGGAAAAGGTACAAATAGGCTGACTATTCGTTTGTGGAGATAATGTCTGAACAAGTAATTAAAGACGCTTATTTGAACCCAAAAAACCCCTGTGCATTTTCATCAGTCAATGCAATTCATCAATTTGTAAAACATAGAGGAATTACAAGACGCCGAGTGGAAGAAGTATTAGAAAATATTGAGACATACACTAAACATTTTCCTGTTCGATCCAAATTTCCTAGATTGCAGACAACATCCTCTGGCATTGAAAACACTATTCAAATCGATCTAGCAGATGTCTCCCGTCATAAAAAGTACAATGACGGTGTAACATTTTTACTAGTCTGTGTTGACGTGTACTCACGCATGTTTTACGTGGAACCTCTAAAGTCGAAAAAAGGAGAAGAAGTCGCTATCGCTTTGAAAAAAATAATTTCAGGATTTAAGACACCACCAATTTATGTGTACAGTGATTTTGGAAAAGAATTTTACAATGTTCACGTCAAAAACTACCTTGATTCTCTCTCTATTCGACACTGTACACCTAAGAGTGAGATAAAATGTGCAATGGCCAACGTGCCAATCGCACTCTCAAATCTAGACTTGCCAAATTTATGACATCTAAATACAATTGGCGGTATGTTGACGTCTTGTCAAAAGTGGTCGATGGCATAAATCGCTCCGTAAACCGATCAATCAAAAAGGCACCTATCGATGTGAAGAATGGAGATTTCTCTTTTCGGCGGAGGGGAAGACGTGTGAGACGAAAATATAACATTGGAGATCATGTACGAATTTATGCGAAACAAGGGACTTTTGATAAGGGATACGAGGAAAGATGGACTCAGGAGGTATTTGTTATTACTCATATTTTTCCAACAGATCCTGTAACGTATACTTTGGCTGATGAAAATGGAGAAGTTATAGACGGAAAGTTTTATTATCATGAAATGATTCGAGTTTTTTATGAACAAGATCAAGTTTATAGAATTGAAAAAATTGTAGGATATAGAAAACACAAGGGTAAAAAACAAGTGAAAGTTCGTTGGGAAGGACACTCTGCAGAGTTTGACTCTTGGGTGGATGAATCAGAAATTTTAGTTATTCAACAGGGGTAAAGAAAGTAGTATTTTACCATCTGATAGAACACCTGTCCATCATATCTAGAATGTCAACCTTTGAACTGAAAAAACCAAATCAACCAACATCAACTACACATCAATCAACATCGACAGAACAAAATAATTTTTTTTCAATTTTTCAGTTATTATCAATTTTTTGAAAATAAATTTAATTAATATTCAAAAGCTGTGTTTTTTAAAAGAGGGAGGGAGAGGTGTCAAAACAGTCAATGACCTAGTTTCAGTGAGAGAGAAGAGAGTTTAGAGAAAAATAAGGGTACATAATAGTCTGATTTTCCAAATTAGCTCATTCTTGTCATTATGCAGCCTAGCGAGCTGCGGTTTTTTTTTTTCGCTCTCGATTTTTTTCTTTTTTAAATCATATCAGTTATTACCCCATTTTAAAAGTAGAGTAATCACCTAGTGGCTGTCATCATATCAGTTATCACCTTATCAGTTATCCCTTTATCAGCAATCACTTTTTTGGGAAATTGAGCAATGTAGTTTTGATAACCACTTTACCGTAATCACCGTATCAGTTATCATTTTATCAGTAATCACCTTATCAGTAATCACCTTATCATTTCATCATTTAACCCACCATACTCTAATCCCTAGACATTTTCATTCATGTATAATCACTCTTATCACTCTTATCAGTAATTTTATCAGTTAATCACTTTCTGATTTGATGGGATGATTAAGTATTCTCACAGAGGCAGTTAGGTGCATAAATAAAGCACAGGGGGGCGGAGCTTGCTAAGCTCCGCCCCCTGTGCTTTATTTATGCACCTAACTGCCTCTGTATACTACTGTCGTTTAGACTAGCCTCTTTTCCGTTGAATGGAAATTGGACGTAGATCTTGTTGTCCTTGTCTAAGATGGCTGTTGCTTTGTATTTGGTGATGAGATCTTGGTTTAGTTGTTCTTTTTGTAAGGTGGCTGTTGGAGGTTCAATACCGAGTACCAGTAGTATACAGATGCAGTTAGAGGGGAAATGAAGCACAGGGGGCGGGGCTTAGCTAGCTCCGCCCCCCTGTGCTTTATTTCCCCTTTAACTGCATCTGTGAGAATACTTAATCATCTCATAAAATCAGAAAGTGATTAACTGATACAATTTTTCAAACTTACTGATAAGAGTGATTATACATTAATGAAAAAGCTTAGGGATCAAACTAAAGTGGGTTATATGATAAAATGATAAGGTGATAACTGATAAGGTGATAACTGATAAGGTGATAACTGATGTGATGATAACCGTTTGGTGATTACTTACTCTATTCAAAAATTTGATGATTCAAAAAAAAAGAAAAAAAAATCGAGAGCGAGAAAAAAAACCGCAGCTCGCTAGCTTGCATAATGACAAGAATGAGCTAATCTGAAAAAGTAGACTATTATGTACCGTATGTTTTCTTTAACTCTCGCCAAAATGAGTGAAAAGTTTCGAAACTAGCATGATGTCACTCCAAGAGTCCAGCAAGGTCAACATGATTGACATGTTTCCCCTTTCAAAATTTCCATTGAAAACCAGAATGAATCATTATGCCAAATTAATTACGAAATACGGTCAGAAAATAAGATATTCACAGATTTTGAGGACACTAAAAGAAACGAGAGCGAAAAAAAAACCACAGCTCTCTAGACTGACAAATGACACATATGAGCTAATCTGAAAAATCAGACTATTATGTACCTTTTTTCTCTAAACTCTCTTCTCTCTCACCATCATGAAACTAGGTCATTACCATCATTTTTACAACGGTCAACTTTTCTTAGAACACACCCTCTCTCTTTTAAATTTAGAAAAACAAGATGTTTTGAAGTTTAATTAAATTTTATTTTAGTTATCCGGTGGTTACGGATTCAGCGGCCTTTTTGACAAAACCAACGAGATTTTATCACGAAAAATACTAATTTATTCCAATCCAAGAATAAACCAGTAAAAGTACAAAAGAATAAGAGAAACCAGCACAGAAAACAGCAAAAAAACCGGAAAATTACCTTAAGAAGTAAAACCAGAAACGAGAACTAAAAATTATGTGGAGGAAAAGGTGGTCCGCGACGTTTGCCACGTGGCGGGTTAGCAGAGCGTCGTTGCGAATATGTGCGTGTGCCGTCAGAATAGGGTTTTTGAGTTGGCGAGAATGCCCACCGGCAACTTCCCCCTCCTCTGAAATACCGGACCCCTGACCGGTGACAGTAACCAGCACACCACAACTCGGCTTACATTCTACTCACTAGCCATCAACCACTGCAGTCACTCACCCTACTCCTTAACATAACATACTACCAAGAGATACTCAATTTGTCCTAATGACCTCAGAAAGAAAAAATACTTGTCCTAGTGACCTCAAAAAGAAAGAAAAACTACTTGTCCTAGTGACCTCAAAATCTCATAAAACCGGCAATACTCAAAAATATAATAAACAATTTACAAAATTATTCGGCTCTTTCGCCTCGACTGCTACTGTCCTCTTGGTTTCTTAGCTTTCGGCTCCTCCGACACTTCCTCCTTCAGACGAGCCACCACTGGATGTCTTGGCACGGCCAGCTCCAGATACTCGACTACTCTCTCCAGCGATCCGGTCTTCAACTCTGACAATATCAATGGAGTCTTTTTTGATCCCACTGGCGACAACGGGTCCACGATCTCCACATTCACTGCCGTTTTTCGAGTTTTCCTCCACTCGGCCGTGACTCCTCCAACCTCATCGAATCCACACTCCATTTTGGACGGAACCACCACAACCTCCTGCACTTCCTTGGCAATCTCCTCCACCATATGCTTCAGTCCCTCCAACTCCGGCTCCTTTTTGGTCCAATCCACCAAAATCACTGCCTTCTGGACTTGATCCCACTCAAACTTCTGCTTCCATGTAGAAATCGTCGCCGCTCGGACCTCAAACACCGCTCTACTCTTCAAATTCATTTTCTGGCCAATGAGAATGAATTTTTCCTTGATTGTTGCCTTCTTTGGCTGGTTCTTCTGCAACACATCTTTCTTCAAGCTGTCTGCAACCTCCTTCCACTCGCTCTCGGACTCCTCCATCTTTCCCATCATGATCTTCTCCGCCCAAGTTGGACATATCTCAGCGAATCTTCGAAGCGCCTCGAACCTTTCCGCCTTTCCGAGCTTCTTCTGGAACTCTTGATCGAAAACCATCAGATGGACGTCTTCTGGATTTATCTTCTCATTTTTCGCCATCATCCTCAATGCCAAGCTCTTCGGGTCATACGATCTTCCTCCAAATCCGTCAACGAAGTGGCCTTTTCCATTCTTGCATCCGCATTCCTCTTCCTTCGCTTTTCTGCAAAACTTTACATTATCCAATGTCAAGTTCTCTTCTTCTTCGTCACACAGTTTTCTTTGTTCTACTACATTTACCGCCACCTTCTTTTTCCTGCCACGCTGCCCCTTTCTCGCGCTAAACCAGAAACGAGAACTAAAAATTATGTGGAGGAAAAGGTGGTCCGCGACGTTTGCCACGTGGCGGGTTAGCAGAGCGTCGTTGCGAATATGTGCGTGTGCCGTCAGAATAGGGTTTTTGAGTTGGCGAGAATGCCCACCGGCAACTTTTTCAAAAAGTTTTAAAAAAAAACAAAATTTGAATAATTAAAAAATTATTATTATTTTGCACGGTCGGAGTTGATTGAGGTGTAGTGGATGTTGGTTGATTTGGGTTGTCCCGTTCAAAGGCATTTGTTTTCATCCAAATGGTAAAATACTACCTTCTGGTTATTATCCAAATTGTCGAAGACTACCCCTACTGTTGAATATCTAAAATTTCTAATTCATCCACCCAAGAGTCAAACTCTGCAGAGTGTCCTTCCCAACGAACTTTTACTTGTTTTTTACCCTTGAATTTTCTATGACCCACAATTTTTTCAATTCTATAGATTTGATCTTGTTCATAAAAAACCCGAGTCATTTCATGATAATAAAATTTACCATCTATAGCTTCTCCATTTTCATCAGCCAAAGTATACGTTACAGGATCTGTTGGAAAAATATGAGTAATAACAAATACCTCCTGAGTCCATCTTTCCTCGTATCCCTTGTCAAAAGTCCCTTGTTTTGCATAAATTCGTACATGATCACCAATGTTATATTTTCGTCTCACACGTCTCCCCCTCCGCCGAAAAGGGAAATCTCCATTCTTCACATCGACAGGCGCCTTTTTGATTGATAGGTTTACCGACCGATTTATACCGTCGACTATTTTGGGCAAGACCTCAACATACCGCCAATTGTATTTAGATGTCATAAACTTGGCAAGTCTAGATTTGAGGGTACGATTAGCACGTTCGGCCATTGCACATTTTATCTCACTTTTAGGAGTACAGTGTCGAATAGATAGAGAATCAAGATAGTTTTTGACGTGAACATTGTAAAATTCTTTTCCAAAATCACTGTACACATAAATTGGTGGGGATTTGAACTTTGAAATTATTTTTTTCAACGCTACCACAACTTCTTCTCCTTTTTTCGACTTTAGAGGTTCCACGTAAAACATGCGTGAGTACACGTCAACACAGACTAGTAAAAATGTTACACCGTCATTGTACTTTTTATGACGGGAGACATCTGCTAGATCGATTTGAATAGAGTTTTCAATGCCAGAGGATGTTGTCAGCAATCTAGGAAATTTGGAGCGAACAGGAAAATGTTTAGTGTATGCCTCAATATTTTCTAACACTTCTTCCACTCGGCGTCTTGTAATTCCTCTATGTTTTACAAATTGATAAATTGCATTGACGGATGAAAATGCACAGGGGTTTTTTGGGTTCAAATAAGCGTCTTTAATTACTTGTTCGGACATTATCTCCACAGACGAATTATCACCCTATTTGTACCTTTTCCTTTTCTGAATATTGGGATCGCCGGCAGTCTTGCTGGTTTTATTCGTGGTTTTACTGGTACAATGTATTGTTGTCCTGTCGTCTGTTTTACAGTCTGACGAGTGACAGGTTTTGTTGTTATCGGGCTCAGGTATTTTTGGGCCACTTTGCCCACGAAATGGGCAGTATGGCCCGCCCTACGCGGGCCATCATGCCCATATTCTGGGCCACATGGCCCATTTCGTGGGCAAAGTGCCGAAATTCGGTTCAACGCGCAGCATTCAGCTCCCTTTTCTCTATCCCATTAATCACAATAATTAACAAGATTACACATTTTTGTACTTTTCCACTATTTATTTGTCAAATTCAAACACAAATCAATTATTTCAATAATTATGGAAAGTAATAGGATAAGCTGAAATTGGTCAAACTAGAAGATGGAACATAGGGATACAGGAAAAGGAAATAATTTTTCGTGAAAACTACAAATATACAAATTACAACAAAAAATTCAGAGTAAATGCGAAAAATTAAAGATAGAAGAAAATGAGCAGCTGGAGAGCGTAGTTGGTGATGATTCTTGTGTTGTTGAAATCATTTTTTGTTCAGCTGAAATTTCACCAAAAATAAACAAAAACAAATAAAAAATACTGTCTTACCTGTTAAGTCGAGTTTAGATTTGTTTCATTTTCTGTGCGAAATAAGTAGAATTATATAAAAGGACGATAAAATTGAAAAAGAAACGAAATAAATAAGAAAAATCGTGGCGAAAAATCAGAGTGCGCAGTAGAGCGCGATTTCTCAACTTGTGCCCACTCCGTGCCCATGCTGCGCCCATTCATCCTCACCAAGCGCCCAACCTGTGCCCACATCCACCAAGTATTTCCTAACTCTCAACCTGTGGCCCAACCTGCGCCCAACCTGTGCCCACTGGGCCATGTGGCCCTTTTTGTAGGCACTGTGCCCTATTCACGGGCCACATGGCCCCAATCGAAAGTTTCGTTGCCCCACCCTTGCCCAAAAACACCTGAGGGGAAGAAAGAGGCGTGTCAGTAGATGGCTGTTCTGGTGTTGGAATTGCAGGTGATAGCGTAGTGCTCATATCAGAATCGCTTTCGTCTTCATATGATGTATAACTTTTTTGAGTATCATCCATTTCCGTGATGTTTCCCTCATCATAATATTTTTCATCTACTGGTGGTTTTGCTTCAGACATTTGTTTCAAGTTGGGGGTTTTTTCATAATTCTTCACGAGCTCGTCAAAGGTCTTTAAGACATTTCTGTCAATTATACGCAAGTGTGGCAAATTTTTCACACGATACAGTAAATCTTGATAGAATTGACGTTTAGATTCAACATCTAAAGTTTTATCATTCAATATTTCATCAAGAAGACGACGCGGAGGGTCCAGAGGGTTGTGTCCATCAATTTCAATTAATCGATATTTTTTAATCATTTTAGCTTAGTTGCAATCAGCGCTGGAATGATAATACTTTTTAATTCTGATTTTTTGAGCTTAAATAGCAAATTTCGAGCGACATCAACATCTCGACATTTTGAAATTCGAGCTAAAAGGCCAATTTTTGGTTTCAAAGTAGCCAATTCAACTTTTCCCAAGGGCACATATTTTGTTTTCATCAAGTTTGCAATAATTTCCACTAAAATTGCAACTTCCTTGTCTGTAGCAAGATCAATAAGACTTCTCTTTTTCAAAACTTTGTTCAAAAAATCAAGATGAATAATTAAACGTTCAGCCATTTTATAAAAATATACATTTCAATACTATTTATATACTATCGGGAACTCGTGTAAAAAGTTTTCCATTATTCTGAAACATGGATCTGCATTGGGATCATTGTTTATCATCATTGCATTGTAAGGTTCTCTCATAACAGATTTATAAGCTTGTAGTGCATCTCTCCATGTATCTCCAAATTGTTGTATTAGTAAATTTTTAATTTGTGAAGCATCAGAGAGATTCCGCATTAGAATTAGATATGTAGAGTTATTTCTCGTAGTTGGAGGGAGAGCAAAAGCAGACTGTACGAGGTTAAAAATTGCGCAATTATAGTGGTGAGCGTAGACACAGAATAAATCATTTAAAAGATGAAGAGATTTCTTGTCTCTGGCAAAAATATTCATCAAATCATCCATCACAATGATGTTGTTTTTGGAGCGATGTTGTTTCAAAAATTCAACATCTGGTATACCTTCAATGCAAGTAATTTGTGGCAAATGTTTTGGTATTCCATCATTGTCAACACCATAAAACCAAAAAATGTTATCGATATTTGTAGAAAAACTCGAGTCTAAATTTTCCAAAATTTTTCGCACTAGACTAGTTTTACCAGACTGAGTAGCACCAATAACTGTGGTTTGAGATGGAAAGCGAAATTGAAAAGGCGTCATCTTAGTTTTTTGATCAAACATGGGTAGATGGTAATGAAAATTGTGATTGTGAAGACGATATTTATAGTGATGATGGACGGGAAGACTCCTTGATCGTGGTCAGTCGAATGAGTGTAGTTTTCTGAGGAGGGCGTAATTGGAATCCACATTTTTCAAGCATTAGAATGATTAGTGAACCAAATATAAGAAATGTCAGGTATTTTATACTATAATCTGGTCGAGTATATTCAAAATCTGGGGCTGCAAAAATGGGTAACCTGGTGTATAATTTGGGATTTACACTTGTCAACACTGAATCATTATGAACAATTGTCCCATTTGTAAAAAGTATTGTCAACAATCCGCTTACTACGTTAAAATCCTGTATATTTTCCACCTTCCAACTAGGATTTGAGTCTCCGGCTTCTAATTTATAAATGTATGGGTCTCTCCATAGATAAATTTGACGGTGTACATGATCAAAAGTGAACAAGTCTGAATAAATGTCCAATAGTTGCGTCTCGGTTTTTTGTAATTTTCAACAAACGTCCAAAACAGTGCATTAAAAGTTCTTGATCTCCAATCACATCAAATGTACAATTTTTATTGATTTTATAAGTCTGGGACCTGTTATCGACAAGTGTGTCTTCAAACTGATGGAAATGCACAAGTTTAGGTTTACCAAACATATTGTACCCTTCAAAGTGTCCAAAAAAGTTTGTCTCTACCGGTACATTGAATAAATCAAATTCAATAGATGGTTCAGTTTTTGTGAAAATTGAGACGCATGTGACGAGTGGGAGAAAAAGTAAATACATCATTTTAAAAATTTACAAGTGTTTCGACGCCTTTTATAGTGTATAAAAGGCCAAAAGTACACTGAAATTCCAAAATGGACGACTTTTATTTAACATTACCTTCTTCTACGGAAACTCCATCTTTTTCAAACACGCTTTCGGTTTATACCACTAGACTACCTCAAGTTTTAAACTTGGAAAAGGACAAATGGGTGGTGGGTGCAACTGACATAATTTACCCATATTCTTACAAAAACGTAAACAAAGTTTTGAAATGTTACATTCATTTCAAAGATGCCCGCCAACCAGTTTATTTCAATTTCCCTGTGTCGCGGAATTAATAGGTCTCAATTCACGACCTAACACAATCTACCAAAGCCACACCGGCACAAACACACTTACAATTGTCTCCATCGGACTACAACTTCACATGAACAATATACTAACTAATTCACGTGGCCTTTCAACCTTCCTTCCTGGCAAAGCAACTCCTCTCGATTCTATCAAATACCCGTGACCTTGGCCTTCAATCGTGACCGCCCGACGTGCCCTGGAGATAACGATCTGCCCTACTTCCAGTGCATATAAGGAAAGAAAATCAACCAGAAGATCACTCTCAACCAGCTTCCTGCGAAGCCGCTCATTGCCAATCCCCTGCCATCAACATGTCGTTGCCACCGTCGTCCGTCAAGAAGGAGTCGTCTGCGAAAGAAGAGAAGAAGACCGTCGCGCCCGTTCCCATGGAACTTGGTGACGCCCCTCTCGTGAAACCGACCATACCGCTAGTAAAGGAACTCGGTTAGTGTTGTATTAATGTTCAATAAAAGTTGTTAAACCTCTTCTTGTTATTACTGTCGCCAAACTAGTCTGACTTGGGGTCCACACCTTATAAGTCAGAACATGGTGCATCGACTGTGGTACACAACCCAGTGGTGGCGAGAGTGATTCTAAGAAGGGGTTCCACAGGGGGGCAGGAACCGCACCATCCGCGGTCACCGGAACATCCGGTGAGCTAGAGTCAAAAACAACAGAAAACAATGATAGGCTCCGCTGTTCCACCACGAGGAACACTGCAAGGAGCAGAGCACATTTCACATTTACCCACACTAAAGGTACTATTACAGCAACTCCCCCAACAAAGGAGAAGTCAAAGGACAGAAAACAACCACATCTGAGTAGCGATTTGATCAACAAATTGATCCACAAGTTGGAGACGGTTGAATCTCGTCTCGATCTAATCGACAAGTGTCAGGAAACCAAAAAGAGAAAGTCAACCGGATCATCCGGAGACCCTCCCGCCAAGAAAGACACCCGCTGTGTCTTTTGTGCAGCCAGTCATGCAGCCATCAACTGCACCGAATTTGTCACGTCAGGTTCACGGTGGGAGCGCCTTACGGTCCTCCGCCTCTGCCCACATTGTGGCAGAGGCGGCCACTCTCCGAAGGAATGCTTCAAAAAGTTGAGGAAATGCTTGCATTGCCAGAGACCACATCTCACGGCTCTCTGTACTGAACAAGCATCCGAATCCAACAACACCACCAACCACTGATATCACCTGTCTGACACCCGCCACAACAACAATAGCTACGTGAACTCGATCCTACTCGCACCTCAATGTCTTCTTATAGTACCTTGACAATAAATATTTTATTGATTACCTTCTTGTTCTCACATTTTTACACAGATTACGAAGTCACAAGAATAAAATATCCACTGAACCACCTACAGTTTGCTAGTTACTTACACAATACAGTACACCTTTCAGCACCTTTCAGCAAACCATTCTCGTACTACACCTCGGGACTGCATAGGTACGAGCCCGCAACAAACCCATAAGTCAACAAGACACACTATTCCGTCGGAAGTTACGTAGACTCATATGTCTCTCATCCTGTCAAGGGCCCAACGGCAGCCTGAGCAGGGCATAATGATACCTAGTAATTCGATATTTCTAGACCAATGATAAGAAACGACCAAAGTTCCGTAATACGCACAGATGCGAGCTGTAACACATACTCTCGATCACTACCAGGTCTTATCAGTAAACGTTCCGGGACGTTTATCAGGAATATCGGTCTTTTTGTGACTTGAAAGCCCACGGCTTTCCGGAGATTCCGACACGTCTCTGACCCGTACCACGGAGAAACACCTCCAGGAGACGCTAATACAGTACACGGGATCGAATCAGCAAGATTCGACCAAACAATCCAGACTTCATACTCACGAGACCCTCACATTAATGGACCAATATTTCAGAGCAACCTTCGGGATCCAACCGTCGTGCACATTCTTCTCGTCGCAACAACACTTCGAAGAAAACCGGTGGAAACCGCAAGAAAAGAAACCATCACGGGTCATCGAAGTCGACCACCGCCAAGCAAAGGAAAAACCTTGCTCCGGCAAAATCCATTTTCTCCAAACGAGCCAAGAAAACAGCTCTTATGATCGAAGGAATCCAACTGATCCTCGACAACCCTGACGAGCCGGAGATTGCCTCAATCCTCCAGGCGAGTTACACCAAACTATCCGAGCAGCTCACCAAGCTCGACAATTCTGACAGCGAAGCATTGTCGCTAGTCCTGAAACATCCAGCGTTGTGCTCCAACTCTGAAGTTCGCATAAAAAACGTAGTCGAACTTTGCGATCACCTCAAGGAGCGTGGCTACCCCGCGCTGATCACAAAAGGTAAAGCAATCCTTCAACACATCGAAGTAATGCTTAAAAACCTGGCGGACACCCAGCCACTGGCACCCAGGCGCAAAACATCGGACGAAACAATCATCAATCCACGAGTCCAGTCCGCGCTCCAGGCACTGCCGTCGACCAGCGAGTCGGACAACAGTCAGGATCACGATCACCAGCGCACTCATTCCAATATAACGGAGGAAGAGCATACTTTATCTTCTCCCTCCAACGACAATCAGGATCGCACTCCCAGCAGTCCGACAACTTCATCAAAAGACGATTACGGTCGGTCCCCCACCAAGGACAATACGGGAAACCACTTGTCCCCCAAATCTTCTGAACCAAACGGTCCAATCTTGACTGGCACCCAGCCAAAGAAAGGACATCAACAAGACAAGGATACCCATACCAATTCCAAAACAACTACTACTGAGTTCCCAAACGATAACACTTCCAACCCAGAGGTAACATATGAGGTGTTGGAAGCACTATTACGCCGTTTCAGCGATAAAGTGAAAGTTGAGGTCACCGAGACTATTCACAAAGCGGTTCAAAAAGTAGACAAAAAAGTGGAAACACAGGCCAGAACACAAGGTATATTTCTGCAATCTATGCAAGCCATGAAAACCAATCTGGAGATGGTTCAAGACCAACTTGAACATCAACAACAACAGCAACAATCACGTTGTGCCCACTCACTACAGAGCGTGGACCCTCAATCCACACACGACGCTCACCAGTTATGCCTCAGCAACACACAAAATGCAGGAAACTCCAACGATGTCAGTGGAGCCAACAACACAAAGTCTCCAGAAACTGCCAGTCCGGTGATTCAAAGCCCGAGCCCAGCTCGCGGTTCACCAATCGGCACTCACAGCACACAGTCCGCAGACCTTAACACAATCTTCAACACTTTGAAACCATTCTCGGGAGAAAACGAACAATATTCTCTATTCATCACCCGTTTCAATTCTCTTGTTCACACTAACCCATCGATCGATACCATAATGAAACAGAATATCCTGATATCCCTGCTAGAAGGCGATGCGAAGGATCTAATCACATCTGATGAGTTATCGGAAGGGGCATATGATGAATTACGCACAAACCTTGAAAAGGTATACAACCGCAAAAATGATCGACGCAAACAGTTGATCGAAAGTTACAGAAACTTGCCGTTCCACCAATCGGATTACGAGCAGATGGATAAGGATGTGATGAAACACGTCTGTCTCACCAATTCTCTGCAAAAATGCCAGGTCTCAATAAACGACCCGTTCTTGATTGACACCTTTGTCGACAAGCTACCAATTCGCATAATGCGATCTTTCATCAAGCAGACACGGAACTCGACTCCATCCTTTTTGGAGGCATCCACCCTGATCCAGACTCTCATTTCAGAAAACCGTGCACTTGACGATGCGGAACAACGAAAGAAAAACCGTACGCAGCTCACCGAGATCTGCACAGCTGAGGTTAATAAGCTTTCGATCTCCGCAAAGTCACCTCGGAACAACGAAAGCCGACACAAGCAATCACGGCCCCCAAAGCCATCAAAATGGAGATCAGCTCCCTGCACGTTCTGCCAACAGAATCATCCAACGAACACGTGTCAAATTCCTGCAAAGGAGAAACGCGATCCGATCATGAAACAAAACTTGTGTCTCAATTGTCTTCGCAACGATCATCTCGTTTCGGATTGTCAATCAAGATTTAGATGCAACACGTGCAACCGGAAGCATCATTCAGTGATCTGCCAAGAGAACGAGAAGCTTGAGAAGCTTGACACCTTAGTCAATTGCGTCAACACCAACGAGAATCTCAAAACGTTTTTCGGAACAACGGAGTTGACCTCTAGACAGAACCACCAAACTGCACGGTACGGTCCATCACCTCGACCAACACAAACTCCACATATGTAAACAAACAACACCTTAACATGCCCAAATCGCTCATATACATCATCCACAAACATCGTTTGGCAAGACTCATTGCTTTGGACTCCCACAAAAGTCTACTGCATCAAGGCCCCAAAGACATGGCAACCGACATCCAACAAAAATATTGGATAAAACGGATCACATCCTTAACACGATCAGTCAGAAAAGGATGCATCACATGCAAACGGCGACACGGCCTACCATACACATACCCATTTGCCACATCCTTACCAACAGTCCGCACACAATCATGTAGACCATTTCAACACATTGGATTGGACTATTTTGGACCAATTGGATACAAGACAGAGACCGGGCAAACAGGAAAGTTGTGGTCCATGCTCACAACTTGTCTCGTCACGAGAGCAGTCCATATCGAAGTCGTACCAGACAACACGACAGCAAGCTTCCTTCTGGCAATGAGAAGATTTATTGGCCGCAGAGGGTCCCCTAAAACTATAATTTCCGACAATGCACCAGCATTCACATTGGGATACACTATGATCAATGCTGACATAAACACATTGATTAACTCAAGTCAAACACTCACGTGTTTTCTCGCATCAAAAGCGATAGAAGTCAAACAAATTACACCATTCGCTCCCTGGCAAGGAGGGGTGTACGAAAGAATTGTAGCAATTGTCAAAAACATGTTTTATAAATCCATCGGTCGACTACAACTGTCGTTCCTCGAAGTAGAAACATTGTTGATAGAATGTGAAGGGATTATAAACAGCCGCCCAATAACGGCGAATCCCGTAAGCATCTCGGACACAGAAGCAATACGCCCAGTAGACTTCATCAGTCCACAAGCTGAGTTATCCCTCCCGAACCACTCCGGAGATACCACAACAGCCCACATGGGGTTAACAGAGAAACAAACCAGAGAATACCTCAAACATCTCGACAATATCCGACTCCAATTGTGGGACCAATTTTACAACTCAATGTACACCGGGTACAATGCCCCAACATACAAAAACAAATCACACTGCACAATCGCTCCAGAGCCCAACCAAGTAGTTCTGGTCCACACGCCAAATCTCCCTCGATACAGATGGCCTCTAGCACGCATCATAGAACTACTCCCATCCAAAGATGGACAGGTACGATCCGTAATCGTAAAGTGCAAGAACAAACTTGTAGAACGCACAATAAACCAACTCATACCGTTGGAACTATCGACGGCAGCAGTCGAAACCACCCCAGACGCCCCACCTGTGGCTTCGGGTCAACCCACCAGTGCTCCGAGCACCTCTTGCGCCCCCCCAGTGTCGCGGAATTAATAGGTCTCAATTCACGACCTAACACAATCTACCAAAGCCACACCGGCACAAACACACTTACAATTGTCTCCATCGGACTACAACTTCACATGAACAATATACTAACTAATTCACGTGGCCTTTCAACCTTCCTTCCTGGCAAAGCAACTCCTCTCGATTCTATCAAATACCCGTGACCTTGGCCTTCAATCGTGACCGCCCGACGTGCCCTGGAGATAACGATCTGCCCTACTTCCAGTGCATATAAGGAAAGAAAATCAACCAGAAGATCACTCTCAACCAGCTTCCTGCGAAGCCGCTCATTGCCAATCCCCTGCCATCAACATGTCGTTGCCACCGTCGTCCGTCAAGAAGGAGTCGTCTGCGAAAGAAGAGAAGAAGACCGTCGCGCCCGTTCCCATGGAACTTGGTGACGCCCCTCTCGTGAAACCGACCATACCGCTAGTAAAGGAACTCGGTTAGTGTTGTATTAATGTTCAATAAAAGTTGTTAAACCTCTTCTTGTTATTACTGTCGCCAAACTAGTCTGACTTGGGGTCCACACCTTATAAGTCAGAACACCCTGCAAATCAGTACAAGACTGTAGATCAAGTTTTGGCAGTTTTGAATGGGAATCCTCGAAAAAGAAGAAATGTCCAAGCAGCAGTTAATGCGCAAATTGCAAAAAAAATTCAACAAGCTCACGCGGAAGCTGAAAAAGAAACATCTGGAGACAAAACAGATGAAGAACATGGCGAGGCACTTGTAGGAGCTCTTCTCAATCAAGGTGGAAGCGCCTCAGATGGAGATTCTGGGAAGGATTCTGAAAATTCTACAAATGGAAATGTGGATCTCAAAGATGCTGTAACTCAAAACTCGAATAATCCAGTCGAAGATCCTGAGAAGGATTCTGAAAGTAGTGGAAATAATTCTAATAAAATTTCTCACGGGAAGGCACTTCTAAATGCTCTCCGAGGGGGCGGCCAAAGTGCTGAAAATACAGATGCTCAAAACCAAGGTTCTACAAGTGAACCGAAAACGAGTTCTGAAAATTCTAAAGATACTTCTCATGAAGAGGCACTTGTAAATGCTCTCAAAGGGCGTAAAGATGGTCTTGATAAATCTGGAATCGACAAACAAACAATTGTTGATTCTGAGATACTTGCATTCCTCCTCACGTTCATTTTGCTTACAATGAGGGAAAAAGAAGAACGAGATCAATTAGTTGAAGCGATTGAAAAAGAGAGAGGAGAGGCAGATGGTGTGAAAGAAAGTGAAAATGTAGAGGATGTGAAAGTAATTGATGAAAAAAAAGAGGATGAAAATAACGTTTTGAAAAGAATACTTGAAAAACATTTCAACGAGATGGAAAAACTTCATGATGTAGATACGGGTCTTCAAGAAGCAGTCAAAAAATGCTGGACAATCAAACAACATTCCTAGAAACATTTCAAACCATCAATAACCCAAACACTTTGAATAGTATTGCGAGTAAAATGTCTGACGACCAATCTGCATTTTTGAAAGCACTATCTGAAAAAGAAGATTCGTCAGGGATAAAAAAGGCAATTGATGGATTGAAAAGTATTGATTAACAACTCGAAATATGAATACAAAAAACTAATTGGAGCCATTGAGGAATCTAGACTAGATGAATTGACCAGCCTACGGAATGCAATGAAGCCAAAAAATGTTCCTTTTATCGGAAACTTGATCAATTTCAAAGTGGAAAATGATGTTTTGAAAGTTGAATTTAAAGATTCCAATGTTTTATTCGTCGAGTTCGATAAGGAATGTGCATATTTTTTAGGTTTTCACAATAGTATTGTAAACAATAACGAAACCGCTTCTAGTAGCATTGACTTTTTTGGTAATATCAGCACATTGTATGTATATTGCGATGTTGTGGATCAAAGTATTGTTGGAAACTCTAAAAGTTCTCTTCTAACTGTAATCCCATTTAAAGGAAAATACGGAGAAATGGTGCAACATACATTCCCAGTCCCACGATATCTACCTTTAATGAACGGGACCATTGATTCTATCAAAGTCCAAATACTTTCGGAATTTGGTGATCGGATCCATTTTAACTGGGGAAGTACTATTATAACATTACATTTTCGAAAAATTGTCTAGTTAATATTTATTTAAATAAAATAATTATATGCATCTTTTAGATAATTGACAATAAATAAATCATCGTTGACCATCTTGATAAAAATCTCACACAGAGTCTCAAATCGCACCCCTCTCGACATCATTGCCTGTATGAAGACACAATACCCTCCACATGTGACAGCCGATAAGCTTTGATGACGAATCGGGTTTTGAATAACGCGAGGGAAAAGTCGTAGAAATCTTTGAATAAAAAATAAAAGGGAAAATACATCACCGACGTCTCTGTTGTTCCTTCATTCACAAACGGCAGCGATCACCGTATGCTACGAGCAAAAATCCACATAAACGCAAAGCAGGCGAAGTACGAGCAAGTGAAGAGAAGGAAGCCGCCTAGAAGAGTCCTAGACCCGACAGCAGCGTTGCTCGCAACAGAAACTCTTGACTCTTGTGAAGATCAAGATATCGATAAGGAGTACGATACCCTTATACACGCTCTGAAGAACGCGCAAGACGCTGCTGTGACAATGCCAAATAATCATTCTAGAAATAGACTGACGGACAATACAAGACTATTACTGACAAAGAGAAGATGCACTAATAGATCAGACCCCAATTTCAAGACCCTGTCCAAAGAATGTAGGCAAGCAGTGAAGAAAGATCATGAAAATTTCACGAAAGATAGACTTCTGAATGCTGCAAACCAGAAAAGGAGTCTGAAGAAGGTTGCAAGGGACATCAACGAATACCAATCATACATTCCATGTTTGATATCAGGAGAGACGGGAGAAAAACTCACTTCTCGAGAAAAAATGGAAATCGAAGTAAGACGGTTCTACGCAAACCTGTTTGCAACCAAAAAGCCGAGCGCTACAACCACTCTCCCTCAACAAACAGAAGCATTACCTCCATTCCTTCCAGAAGAAATCCAACACTCCCTGAACTCATTCCAAAACGGTAAAGCGGCGGGAGAAGACAAGATATCAGCAGACTTCCTGAAAAGCTGTCACTTCACCGTTCACAAACTCCTAGCGAAAAAGTTCTCGCGCTACCTGAAAGAAGGAAAAGTTCCAACAAAGTGGAAATCGTCAAAAACGACTCTAATATTCAAGAAAGGAGACAAAGAAAATCTAGAAAATTATCGTCCGATCTGCCTGCTTCCCGTACTATATAAAGCTTTCACGAAATGTATTCTGAATAGAATCCGGAATTCATTGGAAGAAGCACAACCGGTCGAACAAGCAGGATTCAGAAGATCCTTCTCGACGATTGACCACATCCATTCTGTGCAAAGATTGATGGAAGTGGGTCGAGAATACCAAATCCCAATCACCATGGTGTTCATCGACTTCAAGAAGGCATTCGACACGATCGAACCTGCCGCTCTATGGGAAAGCCTGAAGACTCAAGGGATAGACTCTGGATACATAAAACTCCTAAAAGAGTGTTACAACGACTGCTCCACCACAATCACACCATTCTATAACCCAGTCAATATCCCCATTACCAGAGGTGTCAGACAAGGTGACCCCATCTCACCAAACTTGTTTTCTGCTTGTCTCGAAACGGCCTTTAGTCGAATGTCATGGCCACATATAAAAGAAGACAAAGATGACTATGATAACTCCCCTGGTATCAGAATTAACGGCAGAAACCTAACACATCTACGATTCGCCGACGATATCATTCTCATCTCGAAAACTCCACAAATAGCGGAAAAAATGCTACAAGAGCTGGTAAACAGTTGTGAAACAGTCGGTCTGGAAATAAACGCGAATAAAACAAAAGTGCTGAGGAACAAATTTGCGTCAAGTCACCAAATAAATATCAGAAAAAACAACACCATGATTGCAATTGAAGATGTTGAGGAATACGTGTACTTGGGAAGACTGCTCAATACAAAAAACGATCTAGAGCCAGAAATTCACAGAAGACGACGATCAGCATGGGCGGCACTCAACAATATCAAAAACACAACAGATGCCTTGACATGTCCGAAAATCCGAGCGCAACTTTTCGACTCCATTGTTCTCCCCGCACTGACTTATGGATCAGAAACATGGACTTTCACTAAAGCTCTATCCGAAAGAGTAAGAATAACACATGCCGCACTGGAACGTAAACTCGTCGGAATTACCCTCACGGAACAACGAGAGAAAGACCTCCACCGAGAAGATATAAGGAAGATGTCCCAAGTGAAAGACCCTCTTGTCTTCATAACGAAACGAAAGTTAGGTTGGGCTGGCCACGTGATGAGAAGAAACGATAATCGGTGGACAACGTTACTTCAAGAATGGATACCCAGAAATGAGAAAAGACCAGTAGGAAGACCACCAATGCGATGGGCCGACTCCCTGAGGAAAGAAATCTCAGTGCGACAAGGAACTCAATTGATCGAACCTTGGAGCACAATCGCCAAAGATCGGAAAAAATGGATAGCTGTGATCCGCGCCCACACCAACTGAGCGAAGAACGGATCGACTAAGTAACTAAGTAACTAAGTAAGTAAAGTCCAAATACTTTCGGAATTTGGTGATCGGATCCATTTTAACTGGGGAAGTACTATTATAACATTACATTTTCGAAAAATTGTCTAGTTAATATTTATTTAAATAAAATAATTATATGCATCTTTTAGATAATTGACAATAAATAAATCATCGTTGACCATCTTGATAAAAATCTCACACAGAGTCTCAAATCGCACCCCTCTCGACATCATTGCCTGTATGAAGACACAATACCCTCCACATGTGACAGCCGATAAGCTTTGATGACGAATCGGGTTTTGAATAACGCGAGGGAAAAGTCGTAGAAATCTTTGAATATAAACATTTGGAGGTTCTGCAAGAGAACAAAAGAAGTAGCATGTGTTTCCGTTCACAAAAATACTCTGCCAGTGACGTCCAGGTTCATTTGAGGGGTCGGTATTGACAATAAAGCCAAATTTTTTGAGACGAGGTCGTTTCTTTGGTAGTTTGTCCGCCATTACAGTACCCTTGTACCATTTTTTGCTAAACCGATCGTTGAAGAGGATTTGATCAATTTCGTAGCTCCACATTTTGCTATAAATAGACGGGTTTTCTCTTTATTTTATACATGGCGCCTGTACCTATAGATTTGTCCAAAATTGATTACAAACGATTAATTCGTAAAAATGTACCCGGAAACGGACCTTTCCTTGGAGTTCGCTACCAAAGAGGAGGTCACAGAGGTTCCGGCTTAGGCGGAATATTGACAACTGCAATAAGTGCTCTCCCTTCATTTCTAAATTCATTCCTAGGACAACAGTTGACTCATTCTGGAAACCAGGTAATTAATGACATTGTTTCTGGAGAATCTCCAATCTCTAGTCTGAAAAAACGTGGTAGAGCTGTCATAAAAAATGTTACCGGACTCGGACCTCGGAAACGTATAAAAGCAAATGTTAAAGTCCTTAAACCACCCCTTGTCAAGAGTAGACGAACAGAATTTCTAAATGCTTAGTAGACTCGACGCTAAATCCCAAGATGCAATTATTGACGATCTTGATTTCACTACAATGCCTGCAACCCAAACTGCAGTTCTTTCAAGTCGGAACAAAATCGTTCGTACGTTCAATTAAAAATGGTTTTTTTTTCTAATAACAATATTTATCTTTTACAGCTCTGCACAATGCCTTTTTGAAAAATGGACCCTGGGAGTTTATTTTAACTGGAAACTCCCGTAGTTATTTAAACTTGAAAAAGACTTGGATGGTTTTTACTTTCAAAATTACTGATGCTGCTGGAAAACCGGTAACTGATACAAAACTCTATTCACCAGTAAACAATATAGCCCATTCTATTGTGAAAAACTTTTCTGTGCACATCAACTCCCAACTAGTATACCATAATTCTGTTAATTATGCATACAAGAGTTATCTTGAAAACTTGCTAATGTACAGCAATGAACAGAAGAGATCTACTCTTTCAATTTCTGGGTATTCTCCTGATTCCGTAATCGACAATAAAGACGATTCTGGATTCAATTGATTTGACTAATCAACCTAGAGTATTGTTGAACAATTGTAATATGAAATTGACAGCTTATCCAAATTCTGACGAGTTTTTGATTGACAATTATGAAGACTCTGGTGTAAAGTACAAATTTGAAATTGAAGACGTTTACTGTATTGTTAACGAAATGGATCTAGCTGATGGTTTGGCCAATGAAATGGAAACTGCTCTTATGGAGCATAAACTTTTTCAGTATTCATTAATTAGTCCTCAAGTAAGATCCTTTTTTATCGAATCAAGTCGATTGGATTCCCCTGCAACGACCTTGTACACTAGAAAAATGCCTCGACGGATATTCATGGGACTAGTTTCTGGGGAGGCATATAACGGTCACTATAATAAATCTCCATTCAATTTCCAACCGTTCGGCCTTAGAGATGTTCACATTGATTATTGTGGTGTTACTCTTCCTGGTAGACCAATGAACTTGGATTTCGGAAACGGAAAGTGTGTAGAACCATATTTAATGCTACAAGAAGCTCTCGGTCATACGCGTAACAACACTAGTTGTAATTCGATCAGTTTTGATCAATTTAAATCTAAAGGCTTCACAATATTTGGTTTTGAACTAAGTCCTGTACCTCAAGATACGCGCCTTTTTGATCTAGTCAGGCCGACAAATTTATCAATCCGTCTAAATTTCAACAAACCCACTCCTTCTGGTGGCATTTATTGTATTGTTTACGCAGAATTTGATCAGATTATCGGTCTAGACTACCAGAGAAATCCAATTATTGATACTGTTGTATAGGTTATTTTTAATAAATTGATTTATTTAAAAAAAAATTAATGAGTAGAAAAAACAAAGAACAAGATAGAACAATGTCATTTAAGAGTTGAGGGTGATTCCAATCATTCGTCGAGCTAGTTTTTCAACTTTTTTAGAGAGTTCATTCTTGAATTTTAAATCTTTTACGTATCTATGTTTTTTTCCTAAAACGGTAATTTGTTTTGACACAGATATTAATGCATCCCATCTCTCCTTCTTTTCCAACTGTTGTCGTTCTTGTATCTCTTCATCCGTCTCCTCTTCAATGTGATGAACCAAATCGATTGGATACAAACTGCCTTCATCCTTTTTGATATAAACATATGGACCTGATGGGTGGTTGGATTGGACCGCCCATTCTCGCTGTATGTAGCTGGCTATACTCACTAAATGACCGTTTGACCACCAATACTCGTGTTTGGGGCTTGAAAATGGTTTTAGAGAATTATTAATCATTATGAAGCTTACTTTCTTGAGATTTGTGGAACTCCATAAATGGTACAACGACGGTGCCGAATTCGTAAATGAATGCTTCCGACAAAATCATCCAGAATTTGGTTGAGAACATCATCGGATAAAAATTTCCAATTGGGAAAGTTTTGGTCAAGGAAAGACTCAAAACGGGAAAGCATAATGAGGTTTTGTTCATTTAGTCAAGTTTATATACATAATTTAGGCTCCGCCCACAACAAAAAACTATTAATCAATGTCAGAGTTTATTGGAGGTCTTTGAATACGAACTGCACACACTTCTATTGGGTGGTAACGGCCAAGAACATCCGCTATTACTGGAGAAAATGGAAATTTGAGGGTGTAGCCATAGTCGTCCAAGTACACTTCTGCTACACTTCTTCTATTATTTGACATTCTTGTATACGTTGCAATGTAATCGCTGTAAATAGAACATTTTTAATTAAAAAAAAGATAACTCACTGTATTATAATCGGTAGTGGAACGGTTTCGTATGTTATTGCATCCCACACCTGCAAAATCCTAGCCTGATTCAAAAACGATGTATACTTCTCAGTGATGGACGGATTCAAATTTTCCAAGTGATGACCATTATGAGTTATAGCATCTTTGAGAAAAAAGTCAATTTCCTGAAAGTACAAATGATAATAATAAAACTATATTGGGAAAAAAAACGCACATCGTCTTTGCATGGAGGGAGCCAAAACGGTGAACGCGGTATACGAAAACGCGACATAATGACTGGAGGGACAATTTTTCGTACTTTTATAGTAAACAATATTATTTTTGATTAATAGCATTGGTAGTTTAGAAACATGAAAAACAGTAAAATAGGAATAATCAGCATTGAAAAAAAACCCGTAACCGGAAAATGTTGAAATTCTTATTCAAGAACATGATTAATTACTTTTTTTCGGTAGACCTCCCAAAACCGGTTCTCTGATTTCGTTACAAATATTGATAGTTTTTGTGAAAAAGCTCATTTGTGTCATTTGTCAGTCTAGAGAGCTGTGGTTTTTTTTTCGCTCTCGTTTCTTTTAGTGTCCTCAAAATCTGTGAATTTCTGACCGTATTTCGTAATTAATTTGGCATAATGATTCATTCTGGTTTTCAATGGAAATTTTGAAAGGGGAAACATGTCAATCATGTTGACCTTGCTGGACTCTTGGAGTGACATCATGCTAGTTTCGAAACTTTTCACTCATTTTGGCGAGAGTTAAAGAAAACATACGGTACATAATAGTCTACTTTTTCAGATTAGCTCATTCTTGTCATTATGCAAGCTAGCGAGCTGCGGTTTTTTTTCTCGCTCTCGATTTTTTTTCTTTTTTTTTGAATCATCAAATTTTTGAATAGAGTAAGTAATCACCAAACGGTTATCATCACATCAGTTATCACCTTATCAGTTATCACCTTATCAGTTATCACTTTATCACGAATCACTTTTTCGGAAATTTGAGCAATGTAGTTCTGATATCCACTTTACGGTAATCACCGTATCAGTTATCATTTTATCAGTAATCACCTTATCATTTTATCATATAACCCACTTTAGTTTGATCCCTAAGCTTTTTCATTAATGTATAATCACTCTTATCAGTAAGTTTGAAAAATTGTATCAGTTAATCACTTTCTGATTTTATGAGATGATTAAGTATTCCCACAGATGCAGTTAGAGGGGAAATAAAGCACAGGGGGGCGGAGCTAGCTAAGCCCCGCCCCCTATGCTTTATTTCCCCTCTAACTGCATCTGTATACTACTAGTACCTCTAGCTTCCAAGCTCGTTCGAGTAGCCATTCCAGGCGTGCGTTGGTCACTTGCGGAGATTGACTGACGGCTATGTTCTCGTCGATACTACCGTGGTAGTCATCATTGTAAACATCTACCGTATTTATGTATTGTTCGTTGTAATCTTCGATCAGCTCTGATGGATCTTCTTCTGTAGTCCTAGTTCGTTGTAGTGCGTCTGGCACCGGACTTGGATGGGTTATGATTCCTAACTGTGTATCTTCCACTATCCTACCGCTTGGTAACACGTGTCGGATACTGGAGGAAAGTAAACTGGGTAGGACGTTATTTCCTATAATGAGATCAATCGGTTTCCCGTTAAATCTTTTGAGACCTGTGAGTTGTGGAAGGTCGAAATTCTTTTGTATCAGCACTGACAAGTCGTCTGGTGAGAAGTTTGGCGCTCTCACTACCGTGGGAAGTAGCGGGTATTCTGGCAGGATAGTGCTCCATGCTTTTCCCGTTTTGTCGAGGACGTCTAACTTGTAAAACTTAACCTGTTGTGGACCTGAGGATGACATGAATCCTCTAAAATTTACTAATTTTTGATAGATTACCGGACAATGCAGTCGTAGTACTGCTGGTTTGGATATGAGCGAGGTTGTTGCTCCGCTGTCAACCAATGCGTTGAGTATGGCCCCTGATGGGGTTAGTAACTGGAGGAACGGTAATGTGTAGTTAGGATCGGACACCACTGAAAGATTGATTGTGATGGTGTCAATTGGGTTCTGTGAATCGAGTTGCTGGGTTCTAGTTTTAGTGTTCTGAGAAGTAACTGGTGTGGATAGCCTGATGTGTGGTGTATGGTTAGTTGTAAGTCGTGTGGTTCTGATAGAGCGTTTAGATTGTGGTATTGCGGAGGGAGCCTGTTTAGGCGTCACCTCCTTTGGAACGAAAAAACTTCTGGTTAGAGGTATTGAAGTTGTTGGCTGCTGAGTCAACTTTCTCCTTATCTGGGCAGATGACGGAGTGATGTTTGTTACTACAATTGTTACAGACGTATCTAGACCAACAACGTTCAACTTGGTGAGTGGGCGAAAGGCAGTTCTCGCACAATCTTTGTTGCTTGACTGAATTCCTCTTTTCCGCTATAGGAATGGTGCAGTTGCTAGTCGGGTGCTCTTCGTGACAGAACGAGCACGGCGATGATCTCCATGGAGATGATTGTGACGGTGTAGACTTAGACGGTGTATTGTTATTTCGTTGCGGATTAGAATGTGTACTGTTTTGCCGCGCTGAATTAGACGGGTGATACCGAGACGGATTGTTCTGTACCGTCATTTTATTGACTTCTGCCGTGCAGATTTCGTTGGTTTGTGTCCGGTTTTTCTTCCTTTGTTCGGCGTCTTCGACTGCCTTATTTTCCGAGATAAGAGTCTGGACGATGGTGGCCGCCTCCAAAAATGTTGGTGTTAAATGGCGGGTCTGTTTGATGAATGGTCGCCAGATCGTTCTTGGTAACTTGTCGGCAAATGTATCGATCAAGAATGGCTCGTTTACTGCGACTTGACATTTCTGGAGTGAGTTAGTCAGACATATGTGTTTGAGCACGTCCTTCTCCATCTGCTCGTGGTCTGTCTGATGGAATGGCAAGTTACGGTAATTTTCCATGAGCTGTTTACGCCGATCTGTTCGTTTGTTGTAAACTCGCTCCAGATTTGACCTGAGGTCCTCATATGCTCCTTCTGATAACTCGTCTGAAGTTATTAGATCTTTTGAGTCTCCTTCAAGGAGACTGATCAGGATGTTCTGCTTCATAATGGTATCGATGGCCGGTTTGAGTGAACTAACGAATTGAACCGTGTTATAAAGAGAGAATATTTGTCTCCTGAGAATGGTTTCAGTGTGTTAAAGATCGTATTGATATCTGTAGGATAGTTACCCATGTTGACCGTTGGTGAGCCCCGGAGAGGGCTTGGACTTTGAACCACCGGACTCGGAGTTTCTGGTGACTTGATAGTTGGCGACCCTTTGGAGATCTCGTTGCGAATTTTGTTGTTACTCGAATCACAAATACCAAGTTGCTTGGGATTATGTGGTGGAGGAGTATTCATACTCTGTAGTGAAGGTTCGTAACGTGAGTGCTGTTGCTGCTGCTCCAGTTGATCTTGGACAATCTCCAGATTGGTTTTCATAGCTTGGATGGTTTGGTGGAATAGCTTTTGTGTTTCGACGGTTTCATTTACTCTCATGTTAATCTGGTGTACTGCTTTGTTTACAGAATACATGATTTCGTGTTTTATGTTTTCACGGAAACGATGGAACATCGCTTCCATTGCGCTGGGTGTCAATATCCACTGTGCAGTGTTATTGTCCGCCGGTTTGGGACCTGCAGTGTTGAAGTCCCTTAGTTCTGTCGCAGGGGCATGTTGTTGACGTGGCTGGGTGCCAGTCAGAATTGGACCGTCTGGTTCGGACGACGAGGGAAATTTGTTGTAGCCCTTTTTGGAAGATGAGTATTTGTCATCTTTTATTGGAGTCAACTGACTTTTGTCGGTTTCGTGACTCTGACTGCTGTCAGAATTGGAGGCAGTAGAGTGCTCCTGCTCGGATTGGATCGACGGATTATTCTCGTTAGTGAGATCGTGAATATCCGAGGACTTGCTGGTGGAAGGGAATGCTTGGAGAGCATCTCGAACTTCTGGTTTGACAATCACTTCACTGGTTGAAGATCTTTTTGTTGCTAACGGTTGAGTGTCGACTAGTTGTTTGAGCATGACTTCGATGTGTAGAAGTATTGCTTTGCACTTTTCGATCAGAGCCGGGTATTCTCGATTCTTGAGGTGATCACAAAGTTCGAGCACGTTGTTTATACGGGTCTCCGAGTTGGGGCAAAGTGCTGGGTGTTTCAAGACTAGCGCCAATGCCTCGCTGTCCGATTTGTCGAGCTTGTTGAGTTGCTCGGACAGCTTACTGTAGCTAGCTTGTAGGATTGAAACCATTTCTGGTTGTTGCGGTTCAGAGAGAATTAGTTGTATTCCCTCAATCATGAGAACCGTTTTTTTGGCTCGCTTAGAGAAAATGGTTTTGGCATGTCCAAGATGGATCCATGCTTTTTCGGACTTGTTGGAAAATGAGGTGGAGGACCTCTTGTGGGTGGAATTCTTCTTGTTTTTCCCGGGGTTGGTCTTCGAAGTTTTGCCAAGACGAGAAGGCGTTCCATGACGGGTCACACAAGAAGAATCCTCTGATTGGCCTGAAATGTCAGACAGTTAATGATATGCGCTCTTGGTGATAAGTATGTAGTAATTTTTCAACGGAGAATGGGGTTGTACGAGTTCCCAATAGTTTGCGAATTGTTGATTCGAGCCCATGAATGTTTATTAACGTCTCTAAGAGGTTACTCTCTATG
Source organism: Caenorhabditis latens (assembly GCA_002259235.3). Lineage (NCBI taxonomy): Eukaryota > Metazoa > Nematoda > Chromadorea > Rhabditida > Rhabditidae > Caenorhabditis > Caenorhabditis latens. Next base: position 4,714,989 of record CM056092.1, on the reverse strand, counting down.
AATGGGTCGGAGACGTGTCGGAATCTTCAGAAGGAATATAGTTGGCTTCCAGAGTACAAGAAGACCGATGTTTTTGATAAGCGTTCCGGACGGCTTATTGACAAGACCTAGGTTGTTTTGAGCGTTAGTTATTTGTTTTGAGCGTTAGTTGAGATGTTATGGTTAGGTTAGGTATGATATCTTGGAACGTAGATATGAGGTTCTTGTCATGGGTAAAACATCAAATTACTAGACACCATTGTGTGCTCATCAGGCTGACTTTTGGGCCCTAGACAGAGTGATGAAGACACAATAGCTTCATGTAACTTCCAACAATAATGGACGGTTTGCGTCAGAATGGTATCCCCATGTTCCTGAGGTGGACACTTGTTATATCTTAGTTTTAGATCAGTATGATATAATTTGGTATGTGCTGTTGGGGTTCAGTGGTAGGTTTGTTAGGAGATATGATCTCTATCTGTAATGAATATGAAAAAACCAGTCGGTTCACGTCGCCTAACGGCGACTAAACCTCCTTCTCAACACCACCCTTCTAGATGTTACAGTAAATTGTAATTAATCCGAAAACGGACGACACGTTCGGAATCCTCTTTTTTCTATATCTGAATATAAGAAAAAATATTTTACGTCCCCACATGGGTTCGAACTAACTGACTACAGCCAACGTTGCCGAACTTGACAGATCGGGTTCCTGAACTCACCGACCTTCCCTATTTGAAAGTCGAACTTAGCTTTGAAGTATAACCACTCGCAATATGAACAAATTTGATCCATCCTTCTGGAATAGTGAAGGTCTGGTTGTGCACAGTAGCAGCTACTCCGAGAAGAGCTTCTTTCTTCTCGCCGTCACATCATCGGGCTTTTATGATCGTCTGGTAGCTCCCCGGAAAGCTACTGAAGCCCTTCTAAATTATCTTCGGACTCTTGTTCACTGCTGTTTCCAATTTTTTGGTGCTGGTTCTTTTGCTGTTCAACTTCTCATTGTCAGACTGTAGACATCTTCAGACTGCTGTATCATCTACCATTGATTTCAACCTCAACTGTTTCTCATCCTGATTCTCAGCTTCTCGTTTGGCTACCAAGCGATTTGAATTAGCAGCTTTATTTTTCTGAAGTCATCAAAAGTTGATCTCTCTTTCTCTCTAAAGCGAGGTTATGCGTTTTTCTTATCTCGTTTTCGTACTGACTCCTGTTTCATCATCTCGTCCTCAATCCCTTCCATTCCGTCAAGCTCTACGATCATATGTGAACCGAGCCAAGGCTGTCAAAAAGGCCGTTGGGCGATTTTATATCTCAGTTCCCAGCCATGGAAAATGTTCGCTTCTTCAGCCGGCCTTGAAGAGAACCAAAAGATTAGTCGATATGCAAAAATTTAGCCAATATCGTTAATCTGCGGCCTCGACGGCCCTGAAAGCCACGGCCGGCCGTACGATAGCCTTGATCCGAGCTGATATCCGTACTATATTCATCTCGTCTCATTATGCCGATAGATCAACAACAATTGCTATGGATTCTGGACAATCTCAAGCCCGGATAGCAGTGCCCGACGTTTTCTTTTCGTCGTTTTTCTTCATCGACTCCTGTGTCATAAGTTGAATGTCCTGTACCCCATCAATTCTTTCGAGCTTCAATCTCCCATCTGATTCTGAGCCATGGAGCCCGCCTTCACCGGAAACAGGAGAAACCGCATCATAATCATCCACTAACTTGTCGGCAGGAACAGTAGTTGTTAGAGACAGTGACGCCATGAAGGAAATAGGAAAATGATAGTTATCAGCAGTTCAAAGAATGGGATTTACGTGGCCCCATGTCTGGACGTCACGCAACTTCCGCTTTTCGATGTATTTTACACGAAAAAGTAGACGGAGATATTTTTCCAGAAGCAACAGAAGTGACTGATTGACTTCTTGTTGATGGTTCAGTACCTGCTTGTCCTTCACCTTCAGGTGATGCTCCTGACTGTTTTGAAGTTGATGCTCCAGATGCTCCGGGAGCCGGTGTCTTCTGCGTCTAACGGAATTTCTTCCATTGTTTCTGATATTCTTGGTATCGACGCCACGCTTCTTCACTGTACGGTTTACGTTTCTGAGCAGCTATTTCAGCGGCGGTCAAGGGGCGAGCTGAAAAAATGTCGTCTGTTGGCGAAGTCATTGATTCGGAACTACGAAGCAAAAAATAACAAAGAATTGAAACTGGAAATAACAAACGTTTCGGAGGAGGTGGTGGTGGAGGTGTTGGTTCCCGATACGGTTCTGGTTCAGGAGTTGGTTCACGTGATGTCGGCTCTCTTGGAGGTGGAGAAGGTGTCGGTTCACGTATTAAAACCGTGGTAAGAAGGAGAAGGTAAATTCTAGCCAGATTAGCTATTAATACTTTCAAAAACGTGGACTCATCTCCACAATGGATCCATCCCCTATTAGCTGTTTCCAGAAAACTGCCCGTATTTATATGATATCTGGAAAAAAAAGGACACGGTTGGAATCATCTACTTTTCTGAATCCTATGATACCCAAACATCTTTCACGTCTTGCTTTTTAGAACGCGGACCGTATCTTTCCTTATTGGAAACAGACGACACGTTCGAAAATCTCTTTTTTCCGAATTTATCAACAAAAAAAAGTAAAAATCTTTCTTCGCCCGCGTGATCGAACTAAAAACTAACTGTAGTCAACGACGCATAAGTTGCCAGATCGGACGCTGCGACACGTCAACCCTAACCACGCGGCCACGGAAATGCAAGCCGAAGAAAGGAAAGAAATGACGACGCTTAGGCCGACAGTTTCACGCCACTTTTTCCGTTTTTCATTCCCCTATGCTTTATCAGTGTTTTTGGCTCAGAAGGCGTCATTTTGAGAATTTTGAAAAAAGAAAAATACGGGCATCATGCGGGGGGAATTTCTGATCTTTTGGTCCAACTTTGAAGAAAATCGGTCCAGTAGGAAAGGCTGTGGGATCGGCGACACACACACAAACATACAGAAACTGGTGTTTGTTAATAGTAAAGATGTGGTTTCAAGAAGAATCGTTTATTGTGTAAGGGGGCAGTCAAGGAAATAGGTCTCTCGCTTATGTGGTTCGTGCTTGCTGTTTCTCAGGGACCCGATGCTTCGGCTTGATTGCTTCCGGTTGGTTGGTCATTCTCGATAGAGCAGAAAGCGCTCAAATGATTGTCCGAGCAACTGAGGCAGCGTCGAAAGCGCTTGGAGCAGATGGTCGCACTGTGGCCGATGTGGCCACAGTGCTTGCAGAGTCCCTGGGTTCCTGCACGTTTCCAGCAATCGTCCGACGATGGGTAGACGGTGCATTGGGTTGCGGAATGGTTTTGACTGCAGAACACGCATATCGGCACCCTAACTTTGTTGGCAATTGGGGACGACTGATCAGCCATTTTGTGCTTGTGGCCTCTAGCTGTTGCCGAGAAACCATCTATCTTGTTGGCGACTAAGTCCAACTTTGTGCACAGTTTTTCCAACATTGAAGCTGTGACGCGGTTACTGGACTTTGGCGACTCTGTAACGATATTGTGTGTGAGTGTTTGTGAGTGAGGTGACTCTTGTTTCTACTATTCTGGTAGCAGTGGTGGGTGATGTTTCTGTCTTGCTCGTACGATACCTGTCCCCCCTAGAACTGTTCTTGCCACCTATGGGTTGTGTCCACAGGTCGATGCACCATGTTCCGACGAAATAGGGATATTACTGTCATACGAATCATGCGAGGCGTAAACACAAACAGCTCCAGCTGTTAAGTGCAACATCTGAGGAGAGAGAGATAAGAGATAGAAAAAGAAGAGGCACCAATCAGTCTTGCCTCCGGCAAGCCACCTGGCTGGTCGCAGAGAGAACACCTCCTCTGCTCAGCCTTTTCGACATTCTTTCTTTTAGTTTTCTTTTAGTTTTCTTTTACACTTAATCCCCAACGAACGATAACATAATTATGTAACATTTATCCCTTAGTTAGACCAATTATCTATGTCCACCTTCACTAACCTCTTATAAATAAACTCCATTATTCTAAATGTGTACTGTTGTGAATGTATGAAAAAGAAACTGCCTCCTAGACCCCACCAAGAGGTCTAGGCCGCAGTAAAAGACAGACTGGAAGACATGACCCAACCAAGGGACATGTAACATGGAGGTCCCACACGGAACTCACCCAACGGGTTGCAGAACCGAGAGTCCACTGTGCTATTATTCCACCCCAGTCCATACATTCATCTCAGTCACACCATAGGAGAGAAGCGACATTAACCACATTCTCTCACCCGGCCCAGTCTAGGAAATCGCCTCTGCGCAGTAGACCCAGTTAAAGAAGTAGTTCAGAGATACTTCCACCAGAAAAGGACGGAGTAGCTAACCGTGATTTTCTTATTGGATCTCCTCTCTTCAACAAAACCGAAGCGGAGTATGCCAGAGTATACTGTATAGGGTAAGTTTCGCCGTACCGAATTTTGAAAGTCCGTTGTAACATAAAAAGAGAGTGAAAAACATGCTAACCGCAAATTTTTTTTGCATAACCGCTACATCTTGGAACCAAGTTTTTCTAATAACCTCTCTGTGTTATAACTAGTTTTATTTTTGTATGACAGTAATGTTCTTGAAACCCTCACTTATACAAGAACCGTCCGTAATTGTTTTTTAATAACACGACACCTGGAGGGATCTTATTCTGGGCCAAATAAGATACCCGTATCCAGCGGAAACGAATCAATAGTTCGCATCCGATCCAGGAAATGTACGAGCCAAAGAATACATTGAAGATCCACGAAAAAGAAAACGAAGAAATCTCCAATAGATGAAAAAGCAGGCTGGATACTGCAGAGAAAAATTAAAAGAAGAAATCGTGGACGCCGGCAGAAAAAAAAATGAATGAAGAATTGTGTAAGGAGATGTAGTATAGGAAAATTTACGACACCCCCACTGGAAAGAGGATTGGCCTCCTTGGAACCTACTGGAAAGGACGTACCTGCTGGCTAGAAGAGGGCTAGCCTTCAGGAAAATGAATGAGAAAAATTGAATGAATGCTCGGTCGTGAAAAATTATTTTTATATTAGTTTGGACTTCAATCGGATACCATCGAACACCTCGCCACCGGACTTAACTGTTCCGTAAGGGCAGCAGAGAAATTACTAGAACGGACTGGTAGAAACTTATTAGCATAGTTATTTTCTCTAATTCTCTCTAATAATTCCAACAATAACAAACCAATCAGAAAAGCCACCGTAAGCAGATAGGAGGAGCCAAAGAGTGGAAGTACTACGGTAAGACAAAAATAACATTTGTTCAGTCATTACCAGAATAACAATAGTACAAAGTAGTCAACAGAAAGTCCCACCCGCATGATATGCTCAGGAAAAACAAAAGGGATAAATTAGAAGTCAAATTGAATCAGATGAGTGTGATAGCACAAGTGACGCCGCGGTGAAGATTTATGATATCAAGATGATAAAAACAAACTCCGCCCCACAGCGATGCAATCGAGAAAAGCCAGTCGAACACATATTCCGGATCAGAGACGGCTCCGGAAAAATTTTTGGAATCAATTTTTTTGCTTTTTCGTTTTAAAGTTTTTTTCTAAATCTTCAAAGTAACCACGACTGCTTTTAAACATCCCTAACAAACTCTAAACAATTATCGAATGATTTTAGTAACCGGACTCGAACGCACCCCACACAGCCGTCACAGCCACACCACTGCAGTACAAGCAGCCATTGAAGGAAGAAGCAAGGACTACTGACACCATCGACACACCTCCTCCACTGCCCAACACCGCCCAACGCCCCACTCCACACCTTCCAGCAACCAGTCGAAAGTTAGTTTATTTATCATTGGTTCAGATAAAAATAAATATACTGTTCCCAATTTTGAATAAAAATCAAACCGTGGATTTTTCGGAAAAATCAAACAAGGGAACGCTCTTAACTTTCGGGAAAAAAAGAGCTATTTTTCAAAACAAAAACTCCAAAAACTTCTCACCAAATATTCCCTAACTGACCGGACCCCCCTCAGCTTTAGGCAAGCTGAAAGCGTGGATCCACAGACCCCACCGGTGATCGAAAAACCGGGAGCAGGATCTTAGTTGAGCCGGACAGCTGGACCCCACGGGAAACCGGAGGCAGGGTTAGGCGTCCGAAAAATAAATAAATCAAAAAGAAGGGTTTCCCCCCCACGTTGGACCCAAGAAGAAAGAAGATAGAAGAAAGAAGAGAGAAACAAGAACAGAGAAGAGTGAAGGAAGCAGGAAAAAAGAAGACAGAAGGGATTCGACGAAACTCAACAAGAACACCACAGAAGGTCATCGAGAAAGAGGAGAATCAGGAAAAGAAGGCTCAAAAACGAACGTTACTGGAATAACAGGAAATCGTCCAACCTGCCGCCGAAAAAGAAGAACCCACGAGACCCCACGTCGGTGTCGGACAGGATTCTGAGAAGCCAAGTCAGAAGAAGAGTTCAACAAGAAGAAGAAGAAGAGAACGTGACATCCACCTCTGAAGAAGCCTCTACCATCGTCCGGAGAACTACCCCAGAAAGAGCTCGCCCCACCGACCGGACACCCATCACAGCCCGAACCCCCACCACCGTCCGGACTCCCAGATCCAGCACCCCCATACCAGGCCATCGATCTCCAAAATTGGAAGAAGTATTCCCAAACTTCTCCAACTATACAGGAAAGCAGAAGGTCAAGAATCATCATCAGAAGAAGAAGAAGAAGAGGAAACGCTGATTCAAAGAGAAGAGGCTCCAAAATCATCATCAGAAGAAGAGTCACTGTCCCGCGAGTTCTTCACTCCAAACGCAACCATGTCAAGAAGTGGAGAAGGCAAAGACGGAACAGGAAGACTTCCACAAGAAGCTCCAAGGAATCAGATGCCGGCTTGGAAGGAAAAAGGGGAGCTTGCAAAAATGATGGACCCCAGAATCAAAAAATTCTCGGAAGGGAAGTCATTGGACCTACATCGCTGGTTAAAAGAATACGCTAAGCTTGTTTATAGGATGGAGATCCCCAGAAAAGTGGGCACCGAGCTCCTCCTGTTCTTCTTGTCGGGAACGGCTCTGCTCAAATACAACAACTTGGATCCGAAAATCGTCAAAGACTGGGAGAGAGTCACGAAACAACTGATGCTGGCACATGACTGCCCGACGGACAGAGAGCTGTCGCTCCAAGAATTGACTTCCGCCCAACAAGGAAAGAAAACGATCAGTGAGTTCGCCAGCCACATCAAAACACTTGGCGAATACTGCTATCAAGGAATTCCGGAGAAAAGCAAGGAGCTGCTCATGTCATCACACTTCCTGGCAGGATGCGGAAAGAAAGTGAAGACACGACTACGCCAGCTTCAGGATATCCCAAAAACACTGAGCGCCATGGCAGCAGAAGCGGAGAAAATTCAAAGACTTCTCAATCTGGAAGATGAAGAGGACACGTTGGAAGCCACCATTGCTGCAGTTCAGGAGATGAACATCAGCCAGCAAAACTCAGGAAACTGGAACCACGAAAGAGGACCATCCCGTGGACACGGATTCTTCAGAGGAAGAGGATTTCAACAAAAAGAAGGATACCCACAACAAGACTTCCAGCAACAACAAGAAGATTACTTCCCAGATTTCGATGCAAGAGAAGACTATGAAGAGGAATTTAATCAGAATGAAGAATACCAGTTCAGAAGAAATCATCCGTATACAGCTTATCAAGATCAAAATCAAGGAATCTGGATCCGGAATAATTGGAATCAAAGAAGCTGGGACCAAGAAGAATGGGACAATCAGCCACAACACTGGAACGAAGAAAGCTACATCTCAAATCAATCTGCATCAGGACCCTCAAACCAGATTCCACAAGAAACGGAAGAGAATCGGAGAATCGAATGGGATCCGATTACTGGCAGACCATTTATAGTCAACAGTCTCAACAAATATTGTCTGGGAATTCTGATGATTTTGACTCTCATTGGAACTACCAATGGATCCGAAACCAGAAACTGTTCAGCCCAAATGGTTATTCGCTCAGAAGAAATGGAAAAATTGAAGATGCTGGAACATTACATACCGCTGAATTTACGCAAGAAAACAGTGAAAATTGAAGACTGCTTCATCAAATTCATAACAAGAATGGTAAGAAAACCAGCCGAAGGACCAATAATTGAAGATGCGGTCGGCCAAAAGAGATTCAAACTCTGGAGGAAATATTTCAAAGTGAGCTTGAAGAATGACATTTTGAAGAAAGGAAACCTACAAGACTCAAAGGAGATCTGCAATGGAATGCAAGAGACAAAAATCAACCAGATCAATGTTCACAGAATACCATCAAGGATACGACCAGAACTGAAAATCCAAATTGAAGAGATGATTAAGCCACTGATAGTCAGAAAAACGGATTCAATGTTTCCAGAACCAATCGCTCTTGTGAAAAAGGACGACAAACTGAGATACAAGATGACACTCGATTTCAAAGTTCTGAATGCTCCACGATCACCAATACAGAGCACAATCTTCAGCTTCCAAGGAAGGTCGAATCAGTCAACAACCTTCGATTTCCATCAAGGTCTTCATCAAAAAACTCTGCACCAACATCGTCCAAAATAAAATTTTTAAGATGGAAACCACTGAACTACCCAAAGAAAATTCAAGTTCGATGTTATGGAAAACAAGCATTCCACTACAAAAGATAATGGAAAAACACATCGAGTGTACGAAGTTTCGGGTAGCAAAGATCTCAGTAGAAAAAAGAAGAAAAACAACTGTAAAGAATTGAAGTACTCGGATGAAGAAGGAAAACGGATCGAATAATTCCCGTCTAAAAAGAAAAAGGAAACATTGGAAGAAGCAGAAGAAGACAATGGATAGCAGTTCGGAGAAGATCAAGAAGAATGTCACGAATGAAAACCGAAGAGGACAAATTGGAAAAAAAGAAAGAAATATGGAAATGTGGAAAAGTGATTTTGAAGAGCAAAAAGAAAAGGAAGTGGAAACCCCCTTAATCTAGCACCAGGGACGGTGCTAACTTTTGAAGGGGTGGGATGTCATACGAATCATGCGAGGCAAAGCACAAACAGCTCCAGCTGTTAAGTGCAACATCTGAGGAGAGAGAGATAAGAGATAGAAAAAGAAGAGGCACCAATCAGTCTTGCCTCCGGCAAGCCACCTGGCTGGTCGCAGAGAGAACACCTCCTCTGCTCAGCCTTTTCGACATTCTTTCTTTTAGTTTTCTTTTAGTTTTCTTTTACACTTAATCCCCAACGAACGATAACATAATTATGTAACATTTATCCCTTAGTTAGACCAATTATCTATGTCCACCTTCACTAACCTCTTATAAATAAACCCCATTATTCTAAATGTGTACTGTTGTGAATGTATGAAAAAGAAACTGCCTCCTAGACCCCACCAAGAGGTCTAGGCCGCAGTAAAAGACAGACTGGAAGACATGACCCAACCAAGGGACATGTAACATTACTCTTGTCGGAATATGGAGGCAAGAACAGAACAGTAGAAAGGGAAAACATTTTATTCAACAATAAACACTGACCAATGCGGGGCACTTGAGGCTTCGATGCCTTCGCAGGGACGGCTGGAGCGGACGACGCAATTGGCGGAGGTGGAGCCGGAGTGGAGGGGACCGTTGGATCCACTTCCATGGAGAGCTCGGTGTTCGACATTTCGAGTGGAGACGATCGGCTTGTGATTGACAAGAGTGAGAGTTTCCGTTGATTCCATTTCCTTATATGCACCATAAGTAGGGCAGATTGTTATCGGAAGGTCAGATCGTTATCAGTAGGGGAACCAAGGTCACGTCTATTCGGGAGTATGCTCGAAGTTGAAGAAGTCCAAGAGAAAGGTTGAAGGGTCACGTGGAATCGATTAGTATTCTTATTGAATTGATGTAGTCTAGTGTAGACTGTTGTGTGTGAAAGAGAAGGAGTGTAGTGGCTTTGGTAATCTTGCAAGGTCGTGGATTGGTGTTCCACTAATTCCGCGACATATTTTGACTTTCGAAATTTGTAGATAACCAACAGTGAAAATATAACATTGTTGATAACAAATAAAATAATTTTGAAAGTTTGAACGAGAGTAACAAAACTGTTACAGAAACCATCGGGATCCTGGTATGACCGGATGGCTATTATATAGAATAGACTCATACTAATAGAGGAGATATGAAGAGTATGAGGTTGTTAAGCAGGCAGGTGGAACTACGGTCTTTATTTTCAACAGAAATGTCAATACTAAAGATTTCAGGTGTCATGTTTCTTGCGTGAAATGAGAGATCAATGAGAAACTATGATCAGAATGAATTATACGACAGGAAAGCTGGAAGAGCAACATTTGAGAAGAAGTTGGAAAATGGAGAATCTGGAAGGAATCGAGGCGACAGACCTGGTCGACCTGGATTCTTCAAGTGATTTGGAAGTCTATCCAAATCAGTTCTTCGCTATTCAAGTGTTAGGAAACAATATTCCGCGAGGAGGAGATTTTTATTTTATAACTGCCACCAAGTGTAAGATATGTGTAACTCATCGGGTTTCTGGTTTTCAGTCAACTCATTTTTTTCTTTTAGGATGCCTACCTCTCCAATAACGACAAGATCGGTACATTACCCGCTGTTTCTCTACATTCAGCATGTTCCCTTGCGTTTTTTGAAGTCAGAGTTGGAATTTTTTTTTTCATCGAGTAAATACCGTGTATGTTATCAGGACTTTAATGCCTATATGGAATAATTTCTAAACATTAAGTCGACGGATCGGACTACTCAAAAGTTTTGACCGGATTCTGTGATTCTCTCTTGCTTATGCATTTTAATGTCGGCGCTATGAAGTTTTTAAAGTTTCGATATATGAAGTTTTCGATTGTAGAGCTCAATAATTTGATCAATGAAGGGAATGCTTTGTTGGCGGTGGGTAATTCTGAATTGGAATGCAATGAAATATTTACGTTTTCTAGAAGCACCCTTGTCAAATCCTTATCGTCCCTCGTCAATCCAACTACCCCGTCACCTTATTCTCCTTGTTCCCCTTTCACAGTACTTTTCACTACGAGCGTCAAAAAATATGAAATGGAGCATCGAATGAGTCTGTTATGAAAATCGCCGTTCCTGCGTAGATGTCATTGATTTTTTACAGAAGTTATTCCACGAGTAATTTAGTTTCTCGCTGGGCTTGAAGCGGAAAATTGTAATATTTTAAAATTCAATTTGCTCTGTTGTCGTGGTCTCTCTATTTAATCAGTTTAATCTTGCTTTTCTATCCATTTTTCATCATTTGATAGTTTTTGAGATTATTTCTTCTGAGAAATTGAATGTCCCAATTCTGAAAAAAATCCGGTTCTCATATTCCTAAATTTTGCTTCCATGCAATCTGCGATAGTAAATTCGGTTTCACCTGTCAGTTATCTCATTTTCATTGTCACTTTTTGGATCTACACACGAAGAAAACTTGTACCATTTATGGAATTTAATTCTATTCATGAATGCAAATAAATGCATTAATCTGCCATTTTGAACAGTAAGAAAATGCACTGAGAAATTTGCCGGTGCAAGATAACGCAGCTGATAATTTAATGCACCTTAAATTTGTTGTATGATACAGTATGATACACAAAAAAATTAAAGACGCATTGAATTTTCAGCTTGCGATATCTTGCACCGACAAATTTTTCAGTACATTTTCTTACTGTTCCAAATGGCAGATTAATGCATTCATTTGCATTCGCGAGTATAATTAATTTGCAAAAACTTGCATTAAAAGAGGACTGAAGTCATATTTTTTAATTTCAGATTCTGATACTTCAGAAAATTCTGAACAACTTTCATCATTGGAGCATGTGCTAAAAATTGCTCTAAATGACTCAAATTCCCGTTTTCAGCCTTCGAGCCTTCGTGGAAGAGTTTTCCCACGCGAATTTCTTCCTCCGTGTAGTGCTCTCGGACATAATTTTTTTTTTCTCGATTTCTCGTTTTCTTACTTTTTTCAACAAGTTTTCCTGTTTTTTTTTCAGTCTATATCGTAAAAAAAAGAACGATGAGGGATTTGGGGGTTCCAGAAAATAACGTATATCAGCGATTCTGGAGAGTTTCACGACATTCGCAAATAGAAGAGTTGATGGTTCCGTTTGATAAAGTTTTCATGATGTCAAGGTCTCAGAGGCTGAATCGATCGGTTAGTACTGTAGGCTTAGGGTTATTCTAGGATTACTGTAGACTGTACGGTTACTGTAGCCATCCTTCTTATTCCAGACTATCCTCACACTCGTCAAGAAAGGATAAACCCGAATTCCGGTCTACCGTGGTGAAATATGTGAATGTGGAGACGAATGCACAGCTTCTATTAAATCAAACGAGGACTGGAGACTTACATTTTGCATGTGTCGTGAAGTATACGATTTATGAGTTAGTTTGGATGCTGGCTGTGGATATGAGCTCAATGAAAAAATCCATAGATTGCAAACTAACGTAATAATAAAGAGCAACAACTCATATTTACAAAGTTCAAATTAAATTTAAAAATGTTATTATAAAATTTCGAAAATTCTGTTTTTTTTCTCACCGTAATCATTTAATTTTTGTTCCCGATCAAAAGTAATTAGATTCATCACAATCGTAAACATTCTGATAGAACTTTTTGAAAAAGATTGATGAAAACAATCAGCATCACGTCCGCTCATCCTTCAACGATCGTGCTGATAACGCAGTAATTGCATGGTGTCGAAATACTGTAAATGACAAGAACTATCCGTTATCCTTTTTTCAGCAACTTCATGTTCTACAGCAGAGCTGTGCGGAATTCCTTCCTTCGACTTCCTTCTTCCTTCTTCCGGGCTTTTTTCACTTTTTTATTCCTTCTTCCTTCTTCCCTTCTGAAAAATTTACTTCCTTCTTCCTTCTTCCTTCTTCCCTTTTAAAAAATTTTATTTCCTTCTTCCTTGTTCCTTCTTCTGTTGAAAAGTTTACTAAAATTTTGTAATTTTCGACGGAATTTTGGCGGAATTTTGGAGGTTTTTGACGGAATTTTGTATGAAACAACATCAAAATTCGTTTTCAGAGGCGACTAGAAAAAATTTTCCTCAAATTTGTCATTTTCAAAATTAACTTCCGATTTCCCGGTTCGGAACCCAACTTCTTTCTTCCTTCCTTCTTCCTTCCTTCTTCCTTCTTCCGGACTTTTTTCACTTTTTTCTTCCTTCTTCCTTCTTCCCTTTTGAAAAAGTTATTTCCTTCTTCCTTCTTCCTTCTTCCTTTTTGAAAATTTCACTTCCTTCTTCCTTCTTCCTTCTTCCTTTTCAAAAAATTTTACTTCCGCACAGCTCTGTTCTACAGTATCTTCTGGAAGAGTGCCAAGTTTTGAAAAATTTGGAGATTGGATACTTGAAATGTCGACATATATTGGCAGTGGAGATGATTCGTATCGCTAAGAAAAATTATGAGTTGCGTTGTGGAAGATATACTGTGGAAGGTATACTTTTAGTAATTTGGAAAGAGAAGGCTCCGGTTGCAAATTATTCCAAATCATTCGATCAAGAGATTGAGGTTCCCTCTATAAAATAGCAAGTCTCGTTGCTTGCGTCTTTCGTTTTACACACTCTCTACTTTCAATACCTCCAAGGACCATGACAAAACAATGACACCTATAGTTTCTGTTCTAATTGCTGGGAAACAACTTCTGAATCTTGCGATGACACAACTGGGAAGTCCGTTTCGTGAAAAAATCAACGAAAAAGAAGAAGCCAAAAAATCATCGCGCTTTCAAAAGTTCAATACTTTAAGGTAGATCATAATCATTCTTTAGTAGATACAGTAACACTTCACCTTCCAGCTTCGCATGGAAGGCCTTCTCAATGTGATAATTGGAAGTGAACAAGCGAAGAAAACTGGCTTTATACAGGCAGGAGATCGCTTGATTCGTGAGTTTCTTTCTCGATTCTAATATATCCTGGGATCAACATTGACTTACACCCCAAAAATGAGGACACCTCCGAGAAGTGGACAACGAATGTCATAGGATGGGAAGGCTGAAGTTTGGAACTGATCTTTTATTTTTGGGATTTATTTTTCAATTAAGAAAAAACTTCTTTTTTGATTCCGGTTTCATCACGGATAAAGTCTTTAAAATCATTTCAAATTTAGACTTGCCTTCGCAACTCGCGTTCTTAATGCAGCTGCGCTCTACTGTACCGTTTCTCCGGCGCGAACACGCCAAAGTGAAGGGAAAATGAGATTTTATAATCATTCTTGAGCCGGGGGCTACCTAGGGTAAGGTAGTTTTCACCCCTTTCTGTCAAGTTTCACCCGTCATTCTTTTCTGGGTGTTTTTATCACCTTTGTTTATTGTTTTGTTGTCTGTTTGTGTCTATTAGCTTAGAGTAGCTTTCAGACGTATTCTTGAATACTTGCTGTTTTTGTATTAGTTATCGATAAGTGGATCCTCTGGCACTCTCACTTCCTGACTATTCCTATCTATCACTTTTCTTTCTGGCAAATCGGATAGATGATGACAAATAAACCACGCCCTATTCCAATTTGTCTGAAATGTTTTGTTTGAAAGGTTCCAATTATTATTCCAATCACTGAATTGTCCACGAAACATCGAAATTTCATTGAAAATCTAACAAAAATTCTAATAAAACGCCGAAAAGATGGGATGGTGCAAACGTGCTCCACTAAACTCGCTTCGCTCCTCCCTTTTTTTGAGGGGAGATTAATCTCGAGATTTACCGTTTCTCCACTGATGTTCAACAGGTTTCCTTCATTTTTCTGATAAGTTTTGAAGACATTCTTGCTTTTTCAGATTAAAAGCGCGAAATCATTATGAAAAATGATTAATTTTCATCGAAACGCCTTCATTCTTGTTTTTATGAGATTCTTACTGTTCCTTGTTCTGATTCTTACTCATTCCAATATTTCAGACTCCAAATGAGCAATATTTCAGACTCAAAATGAGCAACGAAAAAGGACCGTCTTCAACAGAGAGAGGTGTCCGAATCGAGCAACTCAAGAAGGTGTTTAATCGGGGACATATTCGAATAGTACTCTAAAAAGTTTTAGAGCATGCACTTTTCTATTTTTGAAAATGGGTTTCTCTTTTAGTTTATCTAAATTTCTATAAACGGGAAATATAGAACTTTTACTGAATAGGCGGATTTCCACCCACTGACAGCTCAATCAAAATAGCTTTCTGAATAATAGAGTAAATTAATCAGAGAGGTTATGAATTACTGGGGATTTTTCAATGAATAGATTTGTTTTCATCTAAGTGCTCACGAAATTCAGCGATTTTCAATGAGCATCCCAATTTGTTTTTAGAAAAACTAGGCGGGACTTAATTTGTGGTGTCAGTGTTTAATTTCTTTAATTTTCTTCCGAAAGTTTGTTTTTCTAATATAGATAAAGTAAAAACGGTGAAACTGAAAATAAATTCGATTGTTTCAGCTCGTCAATAAAGCCGAGAGAAGGCTTCTTGAGGTCGAGTCAAGAGCGACGCCACTGAAACGAAATGCCGGCAGAACTGAAGCGGAATATGAGAAAGCCGTCGAAAAGAAAGAGAACTTTCTTAACATGATTGAAAGATCAAGAGGAAATAACTTGGAAAAATATGAAGATGTGAGTTAAAGTGTTTTCTATTTGATTTGAAATCGATGGGAAAAACGGAATGAAATGAAAGCGGTGTAATTCAAAATCAATTTAATTGTTTCAGGCAATCAACGATTATGATAATGAAATCGATCGGACGGAGAACGAGATGAAGACTGCAGCACTCCTTCTCGACCAGGTCAACTTGGAATATTCGAAACTCAAGGGAGTGATGAAAAGCGCTCAGAACTCAATCCGTGCTCTAATCGAGGAGATTGATAAGGAGAGAGCTGTGAGTTGATCCATAAAGAATGAAAATTGTAATTTTGCCATTTCTCCTGAAACTTATCAAAACACTCACCTCATCCGCCTTCTTCCAGGAAATCCTCAACATCAATAATCAACCGGATAGTGCAGTTGCGACACCACCACCTGGCGCATTCCGCCCATCTAGCCAAGGATCTCGACATGAAGTAGCATTCGGAATGAAGGAACCAAAAACCTCGGAAGGTGTGGATGAGCCGGAAGAGACTAAGGCGGAACCCGCAAACGAATCAAGAAACCGTCCGTTCAGTCCATGTGGACTTGGAACGTCAACGGTAAGTGGGTTGGAAATGGAGGGGATGGAAAATGCTAAATGCTGTGAGTTGAAGTGTCAATCTGAATGAATTAGTTTCCAAACAAGACTAGTGTCCCCCGCCTGCCGGCCGGCTCCGCTAGGTGGGGCTGCGCCCCATGCGAAGTGCCAAGCAAGCTTTGAATTTTGGGTCTACGATCTTTTTAAAGCAAGTTATGAGCGTTTTTCTGTTTAAAGTCACACAAGCAAGCAGTAGGTAAAGAGCTTTCGAATGGTAGTAAGATGAAGGTTCTACGACAATTTTGGGCCGAGTTATAAGATTTCGAAGTTTTGAAGCATGTGCGTCATGAGATGCGAAGCTTCTGAAGTTTATCAGTGGGCTATCACCCCTCTGAGTTCCGTGACGCGCAACTTCACATCTACCACCCTGTGGGGACACATGTGACGTAATGGTGATACCTCGATTTTATTCGAATGACGGTTGGTCAATTCGAAGGACCGCAGGTGCCGACCGGGGTTTTCGAAAGTTGGACGGCCTGCGGCCCTCGTCTAGAATGTAAACCGGGGTTTGGGCCGGGCCGAAACTTAACACGTTTTGGGCGCTCTTCGCCCCGCCTTCAAAATTTTCAACACCCCATACCAACGGTGTTTTATTGAAGAGTGGGCGGAGGATATACCAGGAGACTTCTAGCGACACATCCAGACAGATATGTGAATGCATATATTTTTGCAAGAAATTCGCAATTTTAGCTATTTTTGACAAAAAACAACAGAAGAAGCAAAGTAAAAGTTACAATTTTATCTTTTATGGATCGCCAAAAACAGCGTTTTCGAACGATTTCTAGTTTCAGAGTGATCCAGAAATCCAGTAGAAAAATGGTTGAAAAAACAGTGAAAAGTTCAAATTTCGGGTATTAACCTAATTAGAAAATGTCGGATTACTCTGGCAACGGGTCATTCCAAATGAGAAAATCAAGGAATTTCCAGTGATGTACTACAGTAGCCATTTGTCCTTCCTTGTTCTTGAAGTCTCTCCCATTCTGACAATCGATAGTTTCCATTGTGTTCGTATATTTTGATCTGGATACAGAGAAATGGGTTTAGTATTTCAGTTGACAACTCACTTGTAGTACCTTCCTCTCTCTTTTGGATTCCATTCCGTATGAACTATGTCTTTCAATAAAATATCCCAATCTGGAACTTCCTGGAATCCATCAAGCTTCAGACGTCTCAATTTCCGATTGTTTCCTTTTATCCAGTGATGAAGGAATTCATTGATATCAGTTTCTTCGAACTGATGACCTCCCAAAATGGCGATTTCACAATCCAACGCCTTCAGGTCTTTCAGCGGCATTTTACCAAGGTTTAGTGCACGAAGGCGGGAAAAGTGAAGAATCTGAATAAGGGTTTGGATAGTGTTTTTAAAAATTTTCATTTTTCATCCTTTGACTGATTCGAACTGACTCCCACCGGCGCAAAAACGTAATCGGTTGATCTGCACATGCTACTGAGTACTTGACTAATGAATAAGAAGAAAAAATAGCTAGGTGGTATTGGAGTTCTTATTTCAGTACTCATTCTAGTACCTAGATCATGCACCAAACCTCGTCACCCTACTCACCTTTTTATAATCGAAGTCAGGATTCAGACTGCAAAATATAGTAATACCAATAGTAGGCTGAGTCTTCTCTAACAGATAGTCAAAGATCTCATTCGATAGGATCTCCTTTCCGCCTCGAAATTGCACATAAATGCATTTTTGGAAAATCTGATGGGATAGTATTCCTTTTAAAACCGGTACCATGTTGATTTCTATTCCAAGTCCAAAATCGATACGGCTGAATATTTTGTCTAAATGTGTCAACACATGGATAAGACCGTATCCGAATTGGTTTGAATTGCAACGAATTATTTTTCTATTGACGTTCTTTTCACTGCAATACACAGTTTCAACTTTTGTTCTATAAAAGTTTTGACAAACCAGACATCAATGCAAACATTGTTCACTTTCATTCGGCTAACTATTGGTTGAGATTTTTTGAGAAAAAGGATCATAAAATCTCTTTTTGTTCTATTATTCTTCTCATAAAAGACAATTTCATCCGATTTTCCACTCACTACGCTGACTGTTCCTACCGGAATTCTTGATAGATGCAATCTATTCAGTATCCTACGAGACACTTGAGACAGTTCGAATCTGAAAGTCAAGGTAGGGAAAACTGAAAAGAATTTCGTCTCAGTGTCATAAGCTATCATATCACAACAGCGTCGATTAAGGTTTTTCATATATAATCTTCCTAGATTTACTTAGTTTATTCATGTATTCCTTTCTCACAAAACTCACATTTCCATTAGTTCCATCGAGTTCACAATTTTGGAAAAAACCAAGAAAGGGAATGATAGTAATTTCATCGAACTCATTCAGCAAATCAAGAGAAAAATCAATAGAAATCCGGCGCGTTCGTATAAGAGTAGTGGCAAGATTATTGGTGTCCTTGCGCACTCACCGTATGCAAACACGTCATTACATGTTCTTTTTGTTAATCGATTGATCCCAATCCAAGGTATCCAGATTACAATCATCAAAAAGTCTATTTTTTTCAATTCCTGTAACATTTTCTAACTAAGATAGCTCCTCAACATTATGCGGTTAGAAAGCTCTCAAATTCAGTTATTCAAAAATATCCGTTCTGAAATCAATTTGTTCCAGACCCACCACGATTCAGTCGACTAAAGGATCCACGTCTCATTCTCTCCCAAATATACTGTTTTTCATCTCTTCAAATCAAACTTATTTCCCGTTCTTCCCATTTGTAAAAGTCTCTTTCCATTTGTAAACTGATAGCCTGCTCTTTCCTATTTGGTTTGTTTTCGGTAATCGGCCTGTCTCTTCTCCCCTTATTTGTCTAGTGTTTTTTAGTAGGGTCTCTTTCCTTTCTCCTCCCATTCCCACTATTTCTCCTCCCATTCCGAAATCTGGCGACAAAAGGCTTTTTCTATATGAAATTTATATTCCCTGCCCAGTGTTTGTTTTCTCACCTTTCCCAACTTCTTTCTCCAAGTTTCAGATTTTCTCCTAATTTGAAAGATTGATACCGTATCCTGGAAAATGTGTGCTTTAAATTATAAAATATTTAATCTGTCAGTCCTTTTTCTTAAATTCCTTCCTTTTCATCAATTTCATACATTTTCAAATCATTATTTTCAGAATGCTACCGTAACCTCCTCATCTCCTTCAAGATTCATCTCTTCCCCCGATCTCGAATTTCTGCGATCCGTCCTTCCCGTTCTGTTGTTTTCCGTCCTTCCTCCAACCCGAGTGTACTCTCTATCATTTTCACTATTTCCACTGCGAAACGGGGCGAGAGAAAGAGTACACATACACACACACAACACATGCCATTTGTCGGCCGGCGTCGCCGTCCATCGCCAATTTTTTCACTGTTTCGGCTCTAAAATGGACACTTCGTCGCACAGTAAACCCTCGAGTAGCTCTGCGAGCCGAGTGTTTGCCTTTTCAGGTTGTCGTAGATAAAATACGAAGAACTTCTGACGCTGGTTACTCTTCGCAAACTGAAACCAGTGAAGCTCCCGTTGATTCTACTCCGCCTCCTCTTGAAGTGGAAAGCTTGAAAATTGTGGAGGACCGAACCAGAGAAGTCACAACGAGCCACCCAGAAGAAAATATCATCGCTCCAAATCAACTCGACGAAACCATAACACCAACACCTTCATCTGATCCTGCCGTCCATCCTTCTCCGTTATCCCTGACGTCTTCTGAACAGCAGATTCCGTCAGAAGACGTCCGAGACGCTCTTCATCGAATTGTTGGCATTGAGTTAGATCGAATCGAGATGAGAATCAATGCGAAATTCGAGAAACTTCAGAATGATGTAACTATTCTTCTAATTTTCAATATCCAAACAAGTAATTTACAGATCAATTCTCGCCTGGATCGTCAAGAGAAGATGTTGCAACAACTTCTAGAACAATCGAAATGCAATTAAAATTTAAAATTCCCCATTCCATTTTTATCTTTCGGGTGTTCTCTTATTGCAACTCTGATTAGGTTTTTATATTTATTGTTGAATGCTTGTATAAATTAAAGAATGTAATGACAAAATAAGCAGATCATATTCAATTTCAAAATTCAATCACCGAAAATCCCAAAGTAAGCGAAAATTGCCATGGTTTAGGCGGAAGCAGCGGCAGCCTCCAACTGAGTCTTCGCCTCAGCCAACTCGGCACATTCATCGGAGAAGCTTCCCGAAGAAATGAGAGTTTGAAGATCGACAATAGCCTTCTGAAGACGTCCGTGAGCATCGCGAACCATCGTCACTGTCTCCTTAACAACCTCCTTCGCCTTTTTGGCGACATATTCCTCGTCTTCGTTGGTGGCGTCGGCAGCCAACTTCTCAGCCTTCTCCTCATCCTTCACAACCTGCTTCTGATAGGAAGCGTGCTCCTTGATAAGACGCTTGACGACGCCAGTCTTGATTTTCAGTTGCTTGAGTTGATCGGCGTCCGACATGATGGAAGGTTCTGAAAATTTGATTTGAAAACGGTTATAAAGAGGAACAGTGGGGAAGAACAAACGAAAGAGAACGAGATATGTGTAATGAGCCGAAAAAGAAAGGAAATGAGAAAATGAGAACGAGAGAGTGAGAGCAGATGGTGACTGCCCACTATTTCGAAATACAATTGTCTGGTCTTCGAATAAGGTGGCGCTGACCAGTTTCCCGCCGAAAATGATCTGATCGTTTGATCCGTGAATTTCGCAATACGAAAAAACTATCGTATTTTGGTGTTCCTGGGTTGCTTGTTTGATCAAAATGTAAGAGGTGATAGGGCAACAGAACGTTATGAAATATTCTATGAATTTATGATGAGGTACATATTGGCAGATGGGAACTGCAAGAATGAGAGAGAAAAAGAGAGCGAACGATGAAACAATTTATAACAAATTCACACTAAACTATGAGAACTAAATGAGAGAACAAAAAATCAACAAGAAAAAATAATAAAAATCTATTGCAATCTGGTTAATTTGCAAATATACATTGGTCCGAAATTCGAGGGAAGGAACGGGACGACGAGGGCGCCTAGTGGAGTGTCATGGAAACGGTAGAGACCAGATGATGTCATGTGAGAGACGAGTTGGTGGAGGGATTCCTCGACTGTCTCGATTCCGAAATCATTTAGTGCCACGGCGACAGCGTTCTCGACTACTGCTTCGTTTTGACTTGGAGACAAAGTGCAAGTAGAGTAAACGACTGATCCGCCAACTTTTACGGAGCGAAGGGCATTTCTGAAAAAAAACCTATGTCTGTAATAGTTTTCAAACCAAACTTACACGAGAATCTTCGTCTGCAACAACGGCAAATCCAGCCTCTGTTGTGTCGACGCTGTGCTGAAAATGTTTCCATCATCCGTACTAACAGATAATCGATCGGTAGAGCATGGGACATCAGCCAACACTTTGTCGTACGCTTCGAATTCATCCCACGTTTTCACATCTGACGCATCTTTTCGTTTCAGCACAAACTTATCGATCGCCTCACTATCCTCCGCAACATATGTCATAAGAGCTCGTTTCAGTTGTCCTAATCTAGCCAATTTGAAATCATTACAAACAATTTTTGATGGAAGATTTGAGAGAGCAGCGAGGAGACTCTTTCCGCCAGGCGCTGCACACATATCGAGAAGAGATTCATCCTTTTGGAGACCGAGAGCCAAAACTGGAAGAAGAGATCCGCCATCTAACAGCCAGTAGCTTGGAACACCGACTTCGTCTTTCATTGGAGCAGGAAAGTCGAGAAGAACTGCTCGCTCGAATGCGCGGACTCGGAGAGCTCTGGAATACTTTGATTAGATATTTCAATAAGTTGAAATTCTCACTTTGGGTAATATAAAAAGTGTTCTCTCTTCGGAATTCTGACGCCTTCTCCCTCGAATCCAGTGATCTCTACATCCTTATTCTGCTGACTTTTCACTCCGCCTTGACCCATTTGAAGGGTTCCAGAAGATAATTCTCCAGGACTTTGTCGAAATTCACTCAAGCCAGCTGCTGACCGGAATATCGCTTCTTGCTCCTCATTATGCAACGAATCGTCTTTTTCCGATGATGTTGATGGATTCTGAAGTTCTTGCTTGACTTTTCTCGTCTCCTCATCCGCTCTTTGCTCCACGATTTTTCGCTTTGCTTCTAGAATTTCGTCTTCTGTTTTGCCACGAATACTCGCTAACAAATCCCTAGCACCCATATCGGAAAGTATTTCATCATGTGCTTCCCAATTCCTGCTCATTGTGTTCATCACTGCTAAATATCTATTCGGAGAGAGTAAACCGAGACGAATACTCGGCCATTTCTTTCCGAAAAGTGGTCCGTAATAGAAATCGAAATGATCGAGAGCCTGAGCGGATGGAGTTTTCAGTGGTTTCGTTTTGGCGATCTATAAGTAGATTTTCTCGATTTTTCTGTTAATTTTTCTCACTTTTGGCTTGAATTTCACTGTTTTCCATCGAATTTGCTGCAGATAGATTGAATGGGACGGTCGGAGACAACTCATTCTGTATTTTTCAATGTAAAAACTAGTGCTTTTCGTAGAATCTCAAAAAGGTGAAATGGGATGAAAACCGTGTAGAAACAGCAATGAAAACAACAAGAACACAATGTACAGACAACTTTATGTGCAATAATCAAGGCATTTTATACATTCGAACTAGTCCGTCTCTACAACAAGTATAGAATTTCTCCTTATAAATAGCCATATCATAAACCGGTTCACAATCAGCACCGGTGAATTCATATTCTGCAGAAATGATATTGAATGGAGTGCTTTCTGAAGAATTCGTTGGAAGCGAAGGAATTGGATAACCGAGAACTCCGCCGCTTGTGAAAGCGACGATAAGACGATTACTGTAACATTTTATATTCGTCACGCTTCCTTTTTGTGTGGCAATCTCTCCAATAAGCAGTTCTCGAGACACATCGTATGCTCCAACGTGCCCATCTTCGAAACCAACAAACACTACATCTCCAGCTTCATCGCCAGAAAAGCATAGCGCAGTGGGTGTGGAGGGCAATTGGAAGTCGTGGCGAATCTTCTCTTCGTGTAAATTCACAACCGATAGAAATTTATCCTCACAAATTACTGCGAATCGAGAGCTATCCACCGAAACAGCCAAATCCACACATTTTCCTCTTTTGAAATCCCAAATCTCCAGAGTTCTCTCTTCTCCACACTTCCACATTCTCGCTGTCCCATCATTTGAACACGAAAGAACGTCGCGTCCAGCACCGATGATTCCGATCCCTGTGATTGCTCCTTTGTGACCTTTCAGAGTTACAGCACATGATCCCGTGTCCACTGCCCAGATTCTGACAGTCATATCTATCCCGCCGCTGAGAATGACGAGACCCGATGGGAAATACATGCAACGGTAGACATCCATGATGTGGCCTTCGAGAACTCTCTGAAAAAATACGCTTTAGAATAGGATAAAAACGTTTTGGGTTGGTACCAATGTTTCTGCATGTTTGGCACTAGCAATCACAAAGTTTCCACTCAAATCGGATGTTGTA
The DNA here is from genome assembly GCA_002259235.3 of Caenorhabditis latens. NCBI lineage: Eukaryota > Metazoa > Nematoda > Chromadorea > Rhabditida > Rhabditidae > Caenorhabditis > Caenorhabditis latens. The sequence continues at coordinate 4,691,272 of CM056092.1, read as the reverse complement.
TAAGTGCTTCCGGTAGACGAAACGTCAAAAGTTCTCGGTGCTGACTTCAAACCTTCCACTTTTTGTTGGCTGGAGGGAGCTACGAAAATTGTTGTTTTTCCTTGGAATGTGATGTGAAGATTCTTCTGAAATAATCATAATATAGACTGTTTTCAGAGAAACAATCACTTACAGACTCATCCAGTGAAACATTTGTGAAGCTTGACGATTTGATTGTTCCTACTCCTGGCATCACAGCGAATCCATACTCATCGACAAGTTTTGTGACTTTCACATCGAAATATTCTGTCTGGGTAGCACCAGATGGCTTGACACCGATGTAAAATTCTGAAGTTGGTTCCCTGAGACCAATATGCCAGTCATGTTGAATCACAAGAGTTTCGTCGATGTTTTTTGTAGGTTTTATATCATTTTTGTCTTCCATTTCGATGCTTCACCTGAAACAATGATAGATTGATCATAAAATTATATTAATTAAAGAGAGAAAGAGAATCGGAACATTCTTAAAAAAATACAAAAACTACAGTAAGATAAACAAATCGTTGTGAGACGCAACCTGTATAATTTACGTGTGCGTCTTTAACTGTGGAATTCGTGGCGAGACTTGCGCGGGAAGTAACAAACTTGAATGACTTAAAAAATGTTTTTCATGTTATTTTTCGTATTTTTAACTATGATAAATCTGCACTGAATGCATGAATTTCGTTAAAATTCTAAAGCTAATGACACTATTTTCTTCATTTTTCAGACTTTTTCAACGTAATACACCATCCCTCAATTCTATCCACTAGCTTCTTCCTATTTGAATTCAAATTTGAATCGCTCTTCTTATTTTAACTTTGCGCTGAAAATGATATCCACAAAAACAAAACACAAAGCAATCCCGCTCCATTGCACGCCCGTTTTCGTCTCGCTTGCGCGCGAACGCGTGTGTTTTAAAATGTTGTGCTGTTCCGTCCCCTTTACTTACTTTTCACAGAAGCCTGGTTGGAAACTTAACTTTTTGTTCTGAATACTTATTTTTGGTTCCCTCGTGAAATGAATGATTTTGTTTCAGATGCCGCCGAAAGCGAAAGGGAGAACCACCAATCGAAAGCAGGCAGATCCGACAATTAAAGCCTTCTCTGCGAATCCTTCAATATTGAAGGTTGGTTGTTGATAGTTATTTAAAAAAAACAATTTTCTATTTCAGATATTCGAGGACGTCGTCGCTGCGCACTCAAGCTTAGTCGGAAGTCACATCGAGGAGTTTTGCCGGAATGTCGGCACATTAATAACAAATAATGTTGCACCAGAAGTATCAGAAAAGTTAAGAAACGCGATCTGCGGCGATTTAGAGCAATTAGTTGCTCCTGTTCAAAACAAAAAGGTGAGCTATCATAAAATATCAGAGATCAAACAGAAAACAAGTCTGTTTTAGTCAACCGCTCCACGAGCAGCTCGAAATGTGGCTAGTGCTACGTCTAGAAGTAAGGAAGACGTCCGTCGACAAATGAGCAAATGTTCAGAAGAAGATGTCGTGCAAAGTGAATCACAAGAGTCTGAGGATCATACTCATACTGATATGTACGTGGAAGACGCCTCGGAGGCTCTCATACCGGAATCAGTGACACCAAGAATTAATTCGGCAATGAGCGACAGACAATTCGAGGAAGTCGCCGTTCCAAACACATTGATTCGTATGCAGCAACTGAGCATTTCAAGGAAAACCGACGAGCAACAACCTTCAAGTCTCTCTCGAAACGCTGCATACAGCGGTACTCCGCGAAGAAATCCACCACGAGAAGCACACAGCACGCATGCGACTCCTCGTAACATCTTCTCAGCCACTCCGACAAGAGCAAATGGAACTCCAGCACGAGCAGCTGTCGTGGCGCCAAGAACTCCTCATAGAGCCGTATTCCAAGAAACGGAGAAAGATCAAGAGAAGAAACAGAAGCACGCTGAAGACTTGCGACAACTAGTTTTAGATCAAAAGCGAGAGAAAGCTAGGAAAGAGGAATTGAAGCGGATGGCTGTGATGGAACGAAAGAATGAGATGGAGAGAGCGCGACGGGAGAAAATTGAAGAGATGAGGAAGAAAGAAGAGCGTACCGCAAACTTCCAGAAAAATCTTAGAGAAGGAAAGTCCCCAACGAGAGCTCGTCCGAATCCTGAAGCGAAGACTCCGCAGGCCAAGAAACCTGTGAGCCGCAAAGTGTTTGCAGCTCTAGACAATGCGCCAACCCCAGGACGAGGTCCAGCCAAGAAGGGGCGAGTTGAACTGAAAACAGGAAAAGGAGGACAGAACGTGGTTACTGTCGCTCAACCTACTGTACAGATTTCGGTCAGTGTTAATAAAAAAAAAAACGATTTCTTACTAAAAATTTTCAGCCTTCGCGAAGTCTTCCAAGAAATGCTCTTCGTCAAGTGAAAGATGAGCCAGTGGACATGGATTTAGACGAAACGCCACCACCGCCACGTCCGCAAAAACCGAAAGCAAAGGCAAAGCGATCTCATCCAACCACAGCAGCTTCTACTTCTTCGAAGCCGTCTGCAGAAGAAGATGCTGATGCGAAGCTTCGAGCAGAACAAGAACGATACCTTATGCAGCAAGCAGCTGAAGCCAAGGAAGCGAAGGCTTTGGCTGAAGCTCAAGCCGCAGCGCAGGCTGAGGAACAAAAGAAACTGAAGGAGAAGATGGCTGCAGAGGAGAAGGCAGAAGCAGCACGACGAAAACATGCTGAAGAAGAGAAAGAACGTTTACTCGCAATTCAAAAAGAAGAAGAAAATCGGCTTCGGGAACAACAAGCCAGAGAAGAAGCTGAACTTCAAGCAACCCTTGCCAAGCAAGCAGCAAAGAAGGCGAAGCAAGAGGCTTCTGGGCAGACGCCTCCACCGACAGTCTACCAGATGACTCCGCCGCGTACTTATCAAGCCAATTCAAAGAACGATTATGGATTGCATGATTTGAACAGTGACGACGAAACCGATCAAGAAGACGATCCAAGAAAAGAAGTCCCAGCGTGGGCTGATTTTGCTGTTGTTCGAGAAAACGTGCGGCGACATGTTATCAGGCCACCATTCGATATTTCTGCATTCTTTGGAGAGATCGAAAAAGTAAGTGGACTTTTGAAGGTTCCCAGTAGCAAAACGTTTCAATTTTCAGCCAAATCTGAAAGAAATCTTTGGTGACGCGGTCAAAACGAAGAAGCGTGGCTCATCGGCTGTCTGGAGGTCACCGGCCGGTGGAAACTCACTCCGAACTGCGCTTTCAGACATTTCTGAGTAACTGAAAAGTTGTTGAATTCGAACAAGTCAAGAAATTCTCAGACAGTTCACAACTTGTATTTTATTTCTCTTTTTCGAATTTTTATTATTATTTCTAAACTTTCCATTGTACTAGTAGTGTGACCCACCCTCCCCCTAGTACTCTGTTTGTGAATAAATTTTTGGCGGTCTTTTTCCTTTTCTGTAATGTTTTGTGCTACGTGTTTTCTGCCACGATTTTTATTTATTCCATTTCTATTCTTTTCCATCTCTCTAATTCAACATTTCAGAGAGATGAATAAAAATCAAACTATTCAAGATTTTGACGAGAACTTTTTTAGCAGCATTGCTGTACCAAAAGTGAAAGATTACTCGAGACTGTCAAGTTCACCAAGCCGAGATCAGCCATGTGAATCTTCTTATTTTGAGAATCACTTCCGTAAGCCAACCCGAAATCTTTAATCATTCATTTCAATCATTTTCAGCAAATCTGGAGTGTGACACTCCTGTAAAAATTCGACTTCCATCGGCTGTTCCTGAATCCGATGACGCGTTACCTGGAAATATGGACAACTTCTTATCCTCATCGTCGTCCTCTGAGAGCACCGTGCATGTTGAAAAACACGAATCTGTGGAGGCGTCTGCTCCAGTCAAACCAGTACCACATCAGAATAGAGAACCACTTAAGATTGTACCAAATGACACCGCGCCAGTTCCAGCGAAGCCATACGGAGAAAATCAATTGATTGAAAGTCTCGAGAAGTTGACAATGTTTGCTGCGAAAGAACCAGAGGAACGTCTTTCGCAGCGTCGTCGTTCTGAGCAGAAAAAGAAACAAGAAGAAGAGAATAAGCGGCGATCTGCACTTCCAGCTGCCAGTCGTGCTCGCTCGATCAGCACAAAACGATCGGTATCTCGAGAACCAACTGCAGCTGCGACAAGAGAATCATCAATTCCTCGTTCTCGTCACAACTCGGTGACCCGTACCATCTCTGCACCAAACACAAACGCTGCAACTGGAGTAGTCACTCGGGCCATGGCCGCTCGCGCCGCTGAGGTTACTTTCAAGCCGCCTGGTGTCCGTCGCAGTGTTATGCCGATGAAAATCGCTCAAAAGACGCCAGTAGCAGCGGTGAAAACCGACGCAGCTCCAGGAAGTGGAGACAGATCTCGTGATCGTACTCGTCGGACGAATACAACTGGAACTTCGTCGTTCCGTCGTAGTGTAATGCCGATCAAACCCACTGGATCTACAACACCAATTGCACCACCTCGACGTTCTGCATCCGTCACCAAAACTACGGCTTCTCTTAGTAAAATGACACCGAAAACTCGTCCGATTGCTACAGCCAACCGTTCGTCAATTCTTCGCATGAGTGCTGTCAAACCTACCGCTCCACCTACTGCCGTCGCCGCTGATCCGGATGCTCAACAGAAGAGGTTGGCCGCTCGCCCTGCAGCTCCTGTGACTCAAACTGCACGAAGCCGTCAAGCAGTACGTGTCAATCCTGGCACTCCGAGCACCACGTTTAAGAAACCACCTATGGTAAGACACCTGTTCTTTTTATAACCTAATTTTGTTCTTTCAGCCATCTTCTGGACAACGGCCTGTTCGCCCGACAGTGGTTACCACACGTGCTCGATCTGTCGATCGTGCGGGTCAGCAGCCTCCTGCAAATGCTGGTGCCGCTACTCCTACTTCGGTATTGAGAATCTGAATAATTTTAAATAACATTTTTTTATAGAAGGTCAATCGGAGTGATGTTTTCAATCGTTTGGCTATTCCGAAAGTGTCGGCCACCCCACGCGTCTCACATGACGGTCCAACGTCAAGCATTCGCAAAACTGGTGTTCGCCCGGTCCCTTCATACATTTACAATGTCAACAAGGGGTATGAGAAGAAGAAACCATGGGTTTATTGAACATTAAAAAACGTATTGTTGAAAAAGAGTCATCTTTTGATTATATGATTAGAGGTCAACAAGTTTTAGGAAAGACATTTGGGAAAAATTAGAAAAGAAAATACAGAAAAGAGGTAGATTTTCACAATGTGGCCAAGAGGACATTGAGATTTATGTAAAAATTTACAAACAACAGAAAAACAGACAACATGATTACTCTTCATCAACCAACTCCCAGTCGACCGACTCGTTCTTCTCGCTGACTTCTTCAGCACGATCTCTATCGTCATCCAACTCTTCGACGCCCATGTTGTCCAAAAGTTCTCTGTGAGCTTTCTTCAGATGATACAGCTCGATTTCATGCTCCTCATCCTTTTCGATTTCTCTCTTCTCGAGCTCATCAACGAGGGTCAGCAATCTGCTAATCTGGGCAGTATTAGCGTCTTGAGTACCCTTGAGACTGGCACATTCGTTGCGTACAGAAACATTGTGATTTCTGACAGTGATGACTTCTTGGTTCAACAGTGAGAGTTTAGCGTTAGTATTCATTTTCACCAATGAAAGTTCAGCTCGAGTTTCTTCCAGTTTTGTCTTGATAGCTTCACTCTCAATCGCGTGTTTCTTCTTTTCAGCGTCCAATGCCATTTGAGCCTTGATCATCTCTTGGTTGATCGCCAACATGTGGTTGTACTTGATCTCCTCGATTTGCTTCATGAATCGTTGTTGAACTGCAGCGACTGTTTCTTCTTGCTTCTGCTCCATCTTCTCCTTCTCTATAACACAGTCACGAAGCATGGTGGTAACTTGCTCACGAAGCTGTTCTCTCTCCCTGTCGTTTTCCTCACTGCACTGGCGGTACTTCATGAAGTCATTTGCGGTTGAATACAATTTTGCTCTACAGTTTTCGAGATTGACCTCCGCATCCTTCAGCTGGAGTAGAGTTTCGTCATGAAGAGTCGTTTTCTCAACAAGTTTTCCAGTGGTCTTTCTTAGCTTGGTTTCTACTTCAATAAGTGCCTTTTCAAACATTTTTGATTCCATTTCACGTTTTTCATTGCATTCTCTGAGAGACTTCTCGAGATTGGCTGCCTCCACTTGGAACTTCGCATAATTCTTATAATTAATGTTGCACTCTGCTCTGAGCATTTCAAGTTCTTCATGGGTGGCAGCTTTCGAGGCCGCGAATTCTCCACTAAGCTCATCTCTTTGTCTGAATAACTCACGAAGACGATCAGTCAAATCAGCTTTCTCCATTTCATGATAATTCGCTGTTTCCTCCTGATCTCTTGCCATTTCGGACAGTCTATTCTCGTAAGCTTGCTCCTTCACATCCCAGCAGTCCTTCATATCTTGAAGATGTTGTTCAGTCTGCTGTCTGCTCTTGAGCAAGTCATCCAAAGCAGCCGCAAGCTCTGCAGATTTACTCTTCATGAGATGTTCTTGTTGTGCCAATTCGGATTCAGCAGTCTGCTTTTGCTGCAGAAGATCTTGGAGTTGGCACTGTGCAGCTTCGTGCTTTGATACGACATTCTTCATCTCAGCTTGAAGTTTCTCATACTTCTCTTGAGTCTCTCTATGAGCGTCCTCCTCTTTGTCCTTTAGTTCATAGCAAGTGATGAGAGAATCTTGCTCATCAGCACAAAGACGAGTCAGTCGTTCCACCTCCATCTGGACTTCAGCTCGTTCCGCTTTGAACGCCTTCAAAGTCTCTTGGAAGTTCTGTGTATCTTTCTTCCACATTGCTCTGAACTCTTCCATCATATCGTTGAGCTCTTGATTCTCTTGTCGAAGACGATCGGCCATATGTTTCAATTCCTTCATGGCTGCTTCGTACTTTTTCTTTTCTTCATTCCAAGTCGACCTGGTCAAGGAATGAGCCTGGTTAGCCTCGTCGAGCATAGCCTCTAGCATAGTCGCATATGTCTTGGCTTGACCAGTGACCACCTCTTGAACAGAGTTCTTCTGAAAGAATGCAAGTTTCTAAGTGAAAAAAGTAGAAATAGTTCATAAAATGGTTCAAGTTTTGTTTCGTAGGCTCAGTCCTTCCGTGTTACAATGAACTAAAAAAGTACGGGAATCAAAAATGTTTCTTACCTCAATGAGAGCCTGCTTTTCCCTGTAAAGATCAGCGTTCTTTGCCTTCAGAGCTTCGACTTCTAAACGAGATTGCTCAGCGAGATACTCGGGTTTAGCATTCCAAGTCTGAAATAACAGATCTTTAAGCATCAGCGAAGAAGGATGTAAGTTTTCCGATCGAGGCAAATATCTTTTCTGAAAAGTGCTAATGAGACATACCTGTTTCAAGTTGTGATTGACCAGAAGAAGACGTGCATCTTCTCCAACTTGAATTTCAGCATTGTCAGAAGCCATTTGGGAGTTTCAACCAAGTTTCGATATAAGTATCTGAAATAAGCAAATCACGTGAATGTATTGGCAAACACGGCGGCGAGACGGCGGAGAAAGGGGGTGTAAAGAAAAGAAACATATTCAAAAGCCCGTAGAAACAGTATGTTGAAAACGGTGCGCAACGCATTATACACATAAAAATTACACGAAAAATCAATCGAAAGTAGGTAGAGGCAGATAGGCCGATGAGACCCCGTCGATTGAATAGCGGGAAGGGAGAGAGCGAGAGATGTGGACACGGGAAGAGTGAGGCCGGGGGAGGTACTCATTTGCGAGAATATGCACAGATGAATGACAATTGTTGGCAAGGAGCAGCAGACAGAGAGAGAGTGAGAAAAAGAAGGGGATGGATGACCTCTCCCGGCTATTGCTCTCGACTCACTAGATACTCATCGCAGTGTCTACGAGAGGGGGTGGATGGGACCACGTTAAACAGTAAGCGGGGGGAGGGGCTGGCTGACCAATTTCTGATGTAATACAGGCCAAGGTTACAATAATGAGCGAGGTGGAAGGTACAGAGAAAGAGTGAGTGTAAACGAAGGAGAATCGAAAGAAAGAGTTAAGTTGGACACACAAGATAGGAAGTGCTCTATTTGCTCGAATCTACCTAGAAATAAATAGAACGGTGATTCGTAGGGTACGGTGGAATACGAGAGGATGAGATGAGGTGCAGCGATTATTTGGGAGTGAGGATTAGGTGACTTCTTCGATTTCTTTGATGTCAAGTGAGATTTGATAGTTTGTGTAATAAAGGGACTCTTTCCGCTCGACTCGGTGAAACCGCCTACTAGTTTGAGATGTTAAAAAGACAGCTGAGAAAGAGAAAAATTTAAAAAAATCAAAACTGAGCTGTTTCTGAGAGAAAGATAAATATTTGAAAACCGAAACGCTCTAAAAAATTTGGAAAAGGTTTTAGAACTGCCGGAAACATCATGAGCACATGTTGTTTTCTCATATTAAATTGCTCACAATTCTATAGCTTAAACACAGTTTTTTCATACAGAATTTTCGAAAATTTCCCTCTCAAAATCTTCGCCTAATTGAGCTTCTTCCAGAATGCCATCTGCTGGAGGACTTCATGGAATTCGTGCACCATCCAAGGATCGATCAACTCCAAAGAAGGCTGAGCCAACAAAAGAGTGAAACAGAGGAGGGAATGTACATATAATTGTTCCGTTATCATTTTTAAACAGTTTTTGATCAATCTATTTATTCATTTGATATTTTATGTTTAGCTATCCATTCTCCCCACCCCACCAGCAAAAATTCCATAATTCTCTTATTTTTCTTCTTCTCTTTAATTTTTCCTCTGATGATGCCACTAGTGTTCATTTCTAACTAATCTTGTATAATAGAAGACCAACATCATTCAGCAGCTATTACGGAGAGTTCCCCATCTCTCCAGTGAACTTCCCCTTTATCTTATTGTCTTCTACGGTGGCCACTATTTTTCTCCCTTGTTTTTCAATTGTTGGCGGTGAAAATGAACAGTTCTTGTGAAGAATACCTCGCCCCATTGAAGTATCGAACGGTTACATTCCGATGATTCTGTCTTTCAGCTCCCATTCCCACCTTAGACTCGAAACGTTATGGTTCCAATAAGTTTTTATTTCATAAGTCAGTCAGTGAAGCGAAAAGAAAAGTGCAGAGAAAGTAAGCATTTCTGGGGGAAAGTTGAGTACAAAAAGTAATTCGAATTTTGAATTCACAATGAAAAATGTACAACTGTACAGGGTGATTGCAACAACAGTAAATTTACTGTCGTTATCAGTATGGCTAACAAAAATAAGTACAATTTAGTTATTTACATTCAAATGTTCTCTTTATGTGCATTCGTCTATTTACATTCATCTTCATCATCCTCAACCATCTCCCATTCTTCCTTCTTCTTCTCCACTGGTTTCACTTGTTTCTCTGCTTCCAATTTTGGCATCTCTTCTTCGTAAATTACTCCTCTATCCGAATCTTCATCTGAATCCGACGAACAATCAGAATCCGAAGAGCAATCCGAGTCATCTGAAGAAGTTGAGTCGATCTCCTCGACACCCATGTTCTCCTTCAGTTTCTCATTCGTCTCCTTGAGCTGACTGACTTCGTTTTGCCACATCACACGATCCACGGTGTAAGATTTCTCCAGTTTCTCATTTGCAGATTCCAAACGAGAAATCGATGCGTAAGCCTCGTCCATTTGTACTTCGTGGCACTGTGCGAGCTGGAATTATTGCAGAATTAGAAACATCACAAAATGTTAATTGATTCTTACCTCTGACATCTGCTTCAATCTATTCTCAAGACACTTCTTAATGTAATCCTTCTCCACCAGAATCTTATTCTTCTCCATATCCATCAAAGTGCGAAGATTCTCCAACTCCATCTTCGACAACTCCACAGTGGCTTTTTGCAAATCACTCGCTTCAATCTTCTGAGCCTTCAAACTTCTCTCCAAGTCTTCATTGGCTTTCGCAAATTGATGCAAGCTCTCCAGAAGCTTCTCCTCGTTGTCCTTCATCTCATCATACGTTTTCTGGAACTTCTTCTTGTCCAAAGCACGTTGCTCATTCACAACGGCGATATTGTTCTCGTAGACTTCGCATTCGCTTCTCCAGTTAGCAGTGACGTTGTCAATCTTCTCCTCGAGTTCAGCGTTCTGCTGCTGGAGTTCCTCGATCTGTTTCTTCATTTCCATTCTGACGGTAGTCTCATCCTTCCAGGCATTGACTTCTTTCTTCAAGTCACTAAGCCATTCGACCTTCTCCATACGGTGAAGCTCACAGAGACTATTCAGCTTCTGAATCTCAAGTTTCTTAGATTCAAGCTCGCCACGTCGTTGTTCGGAGAGTTTTCTGATGGATTTAGTCAGCCAGAGATTCTTTCTTTTCATAGTTCTCATTTTCTTCTGTTCCGTCTTTCTCTTATCCATCAAATCATAGATTTCATCCTCTAAATCTGCACACTCCTCATCCCATTCCTTCACAGAAGACTCTTTCTTTGACTCCGATGCCTTCAACTTGTCCTTCAAATCTTGAACATCCATGTTGAGCTGTGAAATTATATCATCTGCCATCATTTTCTGTTCCTTCAATCGTTTCTCCATCTCATGTATTGCGAGTGATGTCTCGTATTCGACCGCATGTTGAGCGGTCGTATCCTCGAGCTCTTTGATCTTCTCGTTCAAAGAGACGATTTGATCTTCCAAAATTTGGGTTGTCTCGAGATGCTTAGCTCGTTCACTCGCGATTGTTCTCTCGTTGAAGATCAGCTTAGATTCCGTTAGCTTCCTCTTCTCATGTGCTGCAACCTCCTTATCCCGATGTTCCGAATTCTTTCTCTCAAGATCCTCGATCGCCTCGAAGGCATCTTGAAGATGGCGGTTCAAAGTGTTAATTCTATCATCAGCTTCATTCAAACGAGAGTTGTCATTCTTGGTTCCCTTGTTTCTCTCTTGAAGAATTCGAATGTCAGCATTGAGTGATTCGATACGTTCATTCCACATCTTTTCAGAATTCTTCGAATGATTGATGATATCTTCCTTTTGAGATTTCAACTTATCATTCTCCTTTCTCAGAAGTTCCTCAGATTCCTCGTACCTCTTGATCAAACCTGCCTTCTCCGCTTCGTATCTCATTGCTTGCTCGTTGATTTCGTCGAGCATGATTCTCAAATTCGACGAGTAATGATTCGACTCATAATCGCAATGCAAATCGTCACGTCTCGCGAGCTTCTGTCCGTTCACCATCTTTTCCAACTCCTCTTCTAGATGCTCCACCTCCTTCACCTTCTCGTTCCGCTCACGGAGCATCTTGCCGAGTTGACCACGAGTGCTGTTCAACACTGCCATCAGCTCCTTGTTAGTCGACTCCATCACGAAGATCTCCTTCTCAGCGTTGGCCAACTTTCTCTCGAGCTCCTCGACACCAGGATGCTTCTCGTTGCGAACTCGCTCGAGCTCATGCTCACAATCGGTGCGGAGAGCCAAAGTGAGACGGAGGCTCTTGTTCTCTTCTTGAAGCTCGTGTCTCTCAGCTCTACAGATGTTCAGCTTGACTTGGAGTGACTTTAATTTTTGCTGAAAAAGTGAAATTCTAAGTTGTTGAAGTCAAGAAGAAGCTCAACTTACCTCAAGAGTTTCCTCCTGACCTATGTGAGGAGCCATCATGGTTGAAAGTTTTTTTGAGTTTTGCTACCTGAAAAGCAAAAAAGTTGGAATGCGATAAAGAGCAAGCTGGAAAAGTTCAAGAACACGAGATGCAACAAGACGCTTCATCGTGGGGGTCACGCGGATGGCGGACGAGACGCATACATACATAACGCAGACACCAATGGAAATCAATAGAAGCAGGGCGGGGGCCCCTCCGGAGGCCTGGCGTATAGTGTTGGTTGGGAGTGTCTCCGTTGGAAAAGAAGGTGTCCCCCCTTCTACTTCTCTCCGTTTTTCCATCTCTTGTTCTCTTTACTTTGTGTTGTCCCCCCTTCTCTCGTGCCCCTTTTTCCGCTGAACGTTCTCTATGGCTGTGCACACTCAAATGAGATGAGAGGAGTGGAGAGAGAGAAAAGAGATTGGGAAATCATTACCATCAAAAAAGATATTAATCAGAAGAAGGAGTAGATAAGGAGACGAATATGGCAAACAACAATGAGATGGAGAGCAGAGATGCGTGGAGTCATGTTTATAATGACAGGAATACGATGTATTCATGAATTATGAACCTATTTGATTCAATTGGGCTAATTAGGGATTGAGTAGTCGGAGTTTACGGGTTGGAGAATCTTATTACTACATTTGTTGAGAAGAAATCTAGGTATCTAGATTGGGATCTAGTTGTCAACACATCAGAAGACCGCTAACTAGGAATGTACAACGGAACTTTCAGTATACTGAGAACTCGAGCAGGTTGACGGCTGCTCAGAAGAGAGTGTACTCGAAGCTGGTTGCCACTGGCTACGCATGTCATAAAACAGTGAAAGAGGACATAAAACAGTGAGAGTGGTTACTATGCCAACGAGAAAGCTCTGGATCGAAAGGGGTTTTTTTTTCATTTTAAAGACTCGTATGATTGAAATGAAAAGTCGTGATTTTTTTTTGCTGGATTTACACAATGAGAATGGTTTCGGGATCACTGTGTCTCGGCTGATTAGAGTTTTGGAAACCTTGAATCCCGCTCTCGAAATCTACACAAGCGAGTTTAGAAGGTTGACGAAGAAGTATAGCAAATTGTGTACTCATTCGGACTGAGGATCTAGATATCTCGTGAAGGGAGAATTGATACTTGAAGAGTCAGAACACTTTAGTGGTTATCGAAAACATTCTGAATTTGTACTCCCTGACATTATGATGATGAAAACATCACTTTGTGACTACTCTTGGTGTGGAAAATCTCGTCATTTTTTATGACGTCCTCAGAGAAGAAAGAGATTCTCAGAATCCTCAAGTCTGAATATAGAAAATTACGGGAAATGTTCGGTTAGACTTCGTGCTCGTAAAATTTTTATTTTCTGATGACAAGTGCTCTCTCAGAATCCTGTTACCAAGGGATACGAGCAAAATGAGCGAAAAGTGTCACGAATACGAAAAGTTGGAAACACCGAAAGAAAACAACACGAATTCCAGAAAATCAAATAGTATGATTTTCAAAATCTACGTATCCGACAGTTTGTATACAGTTGGTTCCAAAGTTATCAGACAAATTGTGAACTCGCGATGAACGTTATCGTAAAAAGCCCACAAAAGAAATTGCAAAACATCATAAAAGTTGTTCTCTCTAAAAGTGAAGATTATTTGGTTTCTGATGCAATCCTATTTCTTTCCTTTGTTTGAGACAAAAAATAAAAGTTGTCTTCTTCATAAACCGCTGGTTTCTTTTCTTCCCCGTTTCTCTAATTTCACGTGATCTACACATGTTTTATTGAAACAAGAAGACACTGATAAGGTGTGAATCTGATTTGGCAGCTGAAACATGAACGACAGAGGTGTAACATGTGTACTTGTGAAAGTATGAACAATGTGAACTGTTCTTGGAAAATGATTAGAGATTGGCATTGTGATGGGAAAAGAAGGAAGAAAACAAGTTGGAGTTTTCTCATTGCTTCGTGTCTCTAAATATCAAGAAAAAGCATCAAAACAGCATCATAAGACGAGAGCAAGACGAGAAACAAAACGGCTTTCTCGCTGTGTCTCTCCCGGTTTATACATTTATTTATTTCTATTTCTCTTTGCGTCTCTTGGTCGCTTGTTCTCTTACTCCCCGTTGAAAGGTCTGCTGACTTCGCTTCTCTATTTTATTCAGCGGGGCGCGATTTCTCGTTGTGGAAGGGTGAGGAAGGGAGAGAACAGAGTACGCACAGTTTCGGATTAAAAATGTTCAATTTAATCATAAAAACCGAGAGTTTTAGAGTCGTTAAGAATTCTTTTGAGAGGAAAATTTAGTTGGCCAATTTCGGAGATTTGTTACTGAGAAATTGAGAAAGAATGACATCATATGGAACATTTGAAAACAAAAAAAATCCCAAAAACTGGGAGGAAACAAAGAAATTTTGAAGAACTTAAAATAGAAACCAAATAATTCCCGCCGTGTCCATCAGAATGTTCAAATGTCCGCCAATGTTTTCTCTCCCAATCTGTCAAAATATATTATTTTCACATTCAATAGGAATTTCATGTACCCGAGTGATCTCTTAAAAGTTAGTGTATCTTGTTTTCCAACATTTTAGAAACACCATCTCGAATTCGTCACTATTGGCTAATCTGAACGGTGTAAATTGTGTAAATTTTTGAAAGAAATAGGGCTTTATTACAGTTGAATATTGCGAATATATCTGTTGCATTTTCAGAACATTTTGTTTTCACAGGGCTGAAAAGGATATTTAAAATGATCATTTTGAACTGGAATCCTAGGACTTTAATTAATAGATCAGTGGATGTCTTCAGAATGTGATATTACTTTGCTTGAATCTCTGCACTTTTCGCTACATTTTGGTTTTGATGACAGTGCTTCGTCTTATTCGATTCCACTACGTTCTTCTTTTATTTTCTCTCAATTCCAAACTTTCCAAACAATTCTTTCAGCCACACCTCAAAAATGAGCAAACGCTACGAGACGGTAAAACATCTTGGAGAAGGTCAATTCGCTAACGTCTACCTGGCGAAAGATTTGGAGTCTGGCGAGATGGTGGCTATCAAGAAGGTCTTTATTATGCAACAGAATTTGCAACAGAATTTGATTCCAGATCAAACTGGGATCACGAGAAGAAGCGAAAGACGGAATCAATCGAACGGCTATCAGAGAAATCAAACTTCTCAAAGAGATTCATCATGAGAATATTATTACGGTAAGTTTCTGAAACCGAATTTCAAAAATTAATTTCAATTCCAGCTCCGTGATGTGATCGGACACCGGACAAGCATCCAACTGGTATTCGACTTCATGGACACAGATCTCGAGCACGTCGTCAAAGATCATTCCATCATTTTGTCACCCGCACACATCAAAAATATCACAATGCAAATGCTGTTAGGACTGGAATTCTTGCATGCGCATTGGATTCTTCATAGGGTTAGTGGTGAAGTGGAAAGTGAAAGTGGGAAAGATAATCTAATAGAATTGCCGCAAAGAAGGTCATAAAAATCATATTTTTACCGGTTTGGTGAGGGAGAGAATTTAGAGGAAATGGGGGATTTTGAGGGAAGAGAAGAGGGAAAAACTGAAAAAGCAGGATCCGTTTTATTCAAAACTTAAATTTTCCAGGATTTGAAACCGAATAACTTGCTTCTGAACAACATGGGACGTGTGAAACTCACCGATTTCGGTCTCGCTCGATTCTTTGGATCACCGAACAGAAATTACACTCATCAGGTATCAAACTATAACTGAAACTGTTTCAGTGAAAACACGCTATAAATGAATTCCAGGTCGTCACCAGATGGTATCGTGCTCCAGAACTACTCTACGGCGCTCGTTCATATGGGGTTGGAATTGATATCTGGTCGGTTGGATGTATCATTGCGGAGCTGTTGTTGAGGGTTTGTTTTTGTTATGCAATTTTATAAATATAATTGTGATTTGTCCAGGCTCCAATCTTCCCCGGAGATAGTGATATCCATCAACTTGTCAAGATTTATAATGTTCTTGGGTGTCCGACTGACGAGAGCTGGCCGACGATGAAGTCTTTGAATAGTTATGTGACGATTAAGTGAGTCAATTTCAGATAATTTTACTTTGAAAATTCTACTTTCATTTCCAGACCCGAATCTGAAACACCCGGATTGAATTTCATTTTCTCCGCCGCTCCCCAGGATTTGATTGACTTATTGGTTGGAATGTGGACGTTCGACCCGGTGAAACGACTGACTTGTACTCAATCACTGCAAATGGATTATTTCAAATCTCAACCGTTCTGTTGTCTCGACGAGGAACTCCCGCTTCCCAATCAGAAACCGCCGAAACGAACGCGTCGTCTCGAGGAGGATGGATCGCATCCGGCGAGACGATTGATCTTTGAATAGGCATTTTATTATATTCATTTCATGTTTTATCTCATAATTCATTTTGTTTTTATTATGTGTCGGGTTATGTTTGAATTTTCGTTTCTTGTTTTTGAAAAGAGAACTAGTCTTTAGATGCGAGAACTTTATTGGATTTTGCTAAAGAGTACCTGAGAGAGATAGAGACCAGAAAAACGATAATGATTTGAAACTTTTAAAATTTGAACAAAAATGCCTGAATCGCGGAATATACAGAAGATGAATCAAACTTCGGGAATCTCCGAAACGTGGACCATCTCACACTTTTCGTCGAAACCCTCGGAGATCTCATCCAAC
The DNA here is from genome assembly GCA_002259235.3 of Caenorhabditis latens. Classification (NCBI taxonomy): domain Eukaryota; kingdom Metazoa; phylum Nematoda; class Chromadorea; order Rhabditida; family Rhabditidae; genus Caenorhabditis; species Caenorhabditis latens. Next base: position 4,674,901 of record CM056092.1, on the reverse strand, counting down.
TTATCAAATTGCTCCTCATCCCTCTCCGCCTGGATCTCATCACGTCTTCTTTTCTCCTGGCAGATCAAATCATCGACAATTTCTTGGAGTTCACACTCCAAATGCTCCTCGGATTGTCTGAATTGACGACGGATCTCCTCGGCTTCACTCTTGTATTTCTGGACGATAGCGTCCTTTTCCTCGAGCTCAGCCTCCAGTTTCTGCTCTCTGATGGCAGCCTTATCGAGACGGGCTTCATATGTTGCCATTAATTTCTTGATCCACAACTTATCCTTTTCCCATTCATCATTCAGAAAATCATCCCAACGTTCCTCCTGCTTTTTCCTATCATCCTCCCGAATCTTCTCCCATTTCTCTTCCCATTTCTTCTTCAATCGATTTCCTTTTTCCAACTTGGAGATCGCCTCACCGTATGCCACTATTTTACCGTATTTCTGGAATTTAGAAGTTGATTGGTTAAAGGATTGGCAAGAAAGAAGTAGGTTCTTCAGATCCCTGCGAATATAAACTACTTTGGGATGGCGTGGCGCAATGGGTTATAACACGGCATACACGGCTGCCCACGCAGCGAGAACTCGGAGGTTCGAGTCCGCGTGTGGGCTTTTTAGTTTTTTGTGGTTTTTAAACAATAAAAACTTACATAAATATGCCGGCTGTACGCAGTAAAAATGGATAATACCAAGAGGACAAGAAGGATTAAGATCAAGTCGTCGCAAGTCATTCTGAAACGTGGAAATTGTGAAAAAAATGTGTTGAAAAAAGAATAAAAAATAGCAAAAGAAAAGGAGCAAGAATAAGATTCTCTGTGCATATGACGGACGACATTTGGCTCCTCTCAGATCGATATGTAAAGGCCAAACACTCGCTCTCTTTTTCTCTCCTTTGCCCCGTAAATATCTGCGTATCTTCACTCTCTCGCCACCGTCTGATTTCTGCGAAAGAGTACTGTCTTCTGGCTTACGACATCAGAGATATATCTAACATCGATTGGAATTTGTTCAAAATGAGGGATGGCTCTATTTATATACATACAGTAGCGGCCTAAATGATATTAGATTTTGTCGTTTTCAGTGGAAAATGTCCAACTTTGAAAGTGTGTCATAGTAAAACTAATTGTCCCACAAAATAACTTTTTATGGGATCAAATAGATCAAAAGTAGTGCTCCATTTTTGTAGTTGACAACTTTTTTGTACGGACACTCTCTAGAGAGTTATAGTAATTTTAAGTGGATAGCTCAAAATCACTCTATTTTGAACTGAAACGGGGCCACTTCAGCGACCAATAACTCTCGAATGATGGTTATTATTTAAAAATTATTATTTATAAAATATAGATCTGTATTTGCTTTACAACTCATCAAAATTTTAGAACTATTCTGACTACATCCTCTCAAAGTTCTCATTTCTACCAAAAAATCACACAACAATTACAAAGTCGAGATCATTTATTGCATGAAAGTGAGAAGAATTAAATCGAAAAACAGAGGATACAGGTGAGAGAGAAGACGTCGACAGATCTACGATTCTGAAACTAAAAATCTTCAAATTTACCGCAATTTCGAGTTCTGACTCACCTTCAGTCGGATGCTTCATCGTGGAGTTCGGCACAGATTGTGTCGCTTTTTCATTGAATTTCTTGATCCTGGAGATCATGTCTTCCGTCGTGTTGTTGCCGGAAACTTTCGCTTTGATAAGCCAATTCGTCGCCAGGTACAGAGAAATGTATTGGGGAAACGAGTCGACAGATAGAGGGCGTTGCTCTCGGATAGTGCGGACAATGTCGTTGATCTGCAAGTTCTTGATTTACTAGAGAAGGTCATGGAGTCAGTTTGGAGTATTGGGACGTGACCTATATCATTGGAAAGCTGAAAATAAGCTGATTCCAAATATATATATTCAGCTTTTGCCCTCGACGTCTGGTATTCGAGAAAAAGAGGTCAAAATTTGGACCCTTGGCAAATCATTGGAATTGTACAAATCATAGACTTTATCATAATCTGAAACCTGATTCAGAATCCTCACGTCTTCTGCTTCCCAATCATATCAAATCCAGAACATCCGGACGTTCTAGACACACAGACAGACACTATTTAGGCGGGAGAGCTTAGGGAGTGTCTGTCTGTGTGTCTGCATGACCGGATGTCCTGGAATTTGATATGAGTGGAAAGCTGAAGATACCAGAATTCTGAATCTGTTTTCAAATTTTGTTTCAAAATGAACCAAGATTTGACAAGTTTTGTCTGAAATTTTCGAAAATTTGTCGAGGTCAGAGCTGAGCGGAATTCCTTACTTCCGTTGAAAAATTTCAAAAAGTGTTTGAATTCTCTGCTAAATTTTCGGCTCAAATCGATGGATTCTGTATGAAATTTCATATGTTTACCACCACCTTTCCGAAGGGGGGTTACTGTATCCAATGGTGTTGTTAGGTTTGGAAATTATATAAAAATGTAGAGAATTTCAAGTGCTATATTTTTTTAAATGACAACTATTCTGACAGGGGGCTCTTCAAACCAACCTTTGGCTCCTTCCCTCTCGTCAACTGATCCACAACCACTGCCAACGAAAGAAGAGCAGCATTCCTGCCAGCTCCATTCACAGAAGCAATCACAGTCGGAGAGCTTCCATGTTCATTCTTCGCAATATGTTGAGCCGCCTTAATCTGAGCTCCAAATCGATCGGGACCACCGAATTGTTTCCAATAAGTGTGCATATAGACAGTGCACATTACAGAATTCGAACATCCTTCTGGAAGAAGTTCTATGACGAACACATCCGCCTTCCCGCTATCCTTCTTCTCAACTTTCCGAGTATTGATGAAGAATCCGTTGGCATAGAGATAGGCACCCGACTCTTGAGCGAATAATTTCTCGATTCCCGGGTTCTGAAGTTCGTCTGAACGGGCGATGATGTGAAGGGATTGGCATTGCTCTTGGAATATGACTCTCCAGAATTCTTCCACCGCGTCGACAGTTTCCACTTTTGGAAGTTGGATTAGGTAGACCAGGGGAGCGAACTGAAATAGAAATAGTGAAATCGGTTTTCGAAATTGTTGATTTAATAAATGACTAGAATGATTCTGATCAAAGTTTCAGATTTTGTGTATAGAGAAAATAAAGCGAGATACGGGAGTATTAGTAAAAACGGAAGTTTTTCATCGATTTCAAATCTGAAACATGAAATGGATTCCTACCAATTTTCAGATCCCCATTTTCAGTGAAAACCCCTCAGAGCCTATCCGGGCTGAAAGAAAAATCTTATTGGTTTAACTTTTGTATATTTAAGTAGATCAAACCTTGATCTTCATTTTCTTATTTGACCACTTTTTGAAAGCTTTTCATGGGTTCGAGATAGAAAGACTCAAATTTAGCTGCTCCAAATGTAGAGATGGAAACGCGATATCTTTGAAAGCGCATATCTTCAAAATTAAAAGAGCTATTAAAAAGTTGTCAATTAATAAAATGAAGTTCTAGTTTTGATCTACATAAACATATAGAGGTTTAATCGATGAGACATTACCTCTAGTCCGGAAGGGCTCTCAAAGTTGAAGGATTTCACTGACAATAGTAATGTCTCATTGGTTTAACTTCTATACATTTGTGTAGATCAAGTCTCGATCTTCGTTTTCTCAGTTGACAACTTTTTGATAGGTTTTCTAGTTCTTGAGATATGTGTCTTCAAAAATCTCTCTACTTCTGGATCAGCCACCTTTGAGCTTTTTTATCTCAAAAACTAAAAGAGCAATCAAAAAGTTGTCAACTACAAGAATGGAGATCTAGTTTTGATCTACAAACTCACATTCGGCACATTAATCTTCGTTCCATTGATATAATCACTTTTACACATCTGAACAATCACTCGATTATCATCATAACACTTATAATCCGGATTCCTGTTACGTGACGAGTGTGCCTGCCAAATCTTGCATCGTTCCGATTGAACCGACACCTTCTGAATCTCCTCGTACTCTTCCTTCATATTCACCGAATTCAACGCCTTCGTGAATTTACACGCCGCTTCTTCTCCCGACCATTTCTCCTTCTTTTTCGGCTTCTCCTTCTCCTCGGTCACTGTTTTATCGTATGCTGTATTCACGTTTGATCGACTTTTTGTCAGTTTAACATCAGTTGAAGATCCCTTCTTATCGGCACTGATCGACGCTTTACTCGGCTGTTTTTTCGGTGGAATCGCTCTGGATTTCGGCCCACCGATGGCTGTTTTCTCTTCGGTTCGACATTCCGCTTCTCTTCGTTTATTGTTTGTTTTCGTATTCGGTGACTTTTTGGCCGCCGGTGGTTGTTTTCTGGAAATAAAAAGGATTCTGGATTCTAGAATTTCTGAACTCACTTCATTGTTATATCTCTCGAAGATCTTCGTCAGCACACAGTAAGTGAAATATTGGGAATGGATGGATTGTTGTGATGTCAGGCGGAAATTAGCTTTGAAACGTGGAAAATAACAACAAAATAGAATCAAGTCACGTTCAATTTTGTATAAATATATTTTTTGAACAGAGGCTGTCACGGGTTTTTGCCTTTGAAACTTGCAACATTCAAAATGTTTGTAAAAAATTGACAAACTTCGAACTTTTGTAACTTTTTTATTTTCAGCTCAAATTTATTGATTTTATGTTTATCTTGTAGATCAAAAACAGGGCTACATTTTTGCAGTTGATTATTGTTTGCTAGCTTCGCCCACTTTTGAGATATGCGCTTTTAAAGATGATAACCGCAGACCTTGCAAGGAGGAACTGCGATTTTTAAAGGCGCATATCTCAAAAGTGGGCGGAGCTAACAAAAAGCTGTTAACTGCAAAAATGTAGTCCTAGATTTGTTCCACTCAGATATATAAATTGTGAAAAGTAAAATATTATAGGGGACCCGCGTAATTTGCTCTAAACCATTACGAGCTGAAAATATACCAAAATGGCGACCGTGATCATAACCACTTTTCCAGAATCGCTCGAGAAAAACTGCCAAAAACGCGAAAATAGCAAAAACATTTTTACATTTTTTACATCACCTACATTTTGGTATATTTTTCAGCTTATAATATTGAGTTTGAAGCGACTTTGAAAAGGTTCAGCTCAATCAGAGAAAATATAGTTTTCGAAATCTTAACATTTTTACATGCACAAATTCATTTTCAGCTTGTAATTAGGCAAGAATAGTTCACTCTCAGCGGAAATTCACTCGACTGTATCGAAGGATGTCGTGGAATCGCCATGCTCCACATCTCTCAAATCCTGTGGTGTCACGCAACTTTTTTCTTGATTGCACCGCAGTTTTTTGGAATCGAATATCTAAAAATTCGGTCATAGTGGGGGAAAAGTTACATTTTTGTTTACCTCAGAGAAGAAGGGGTTCTTCAGAAGCTCCAATCCGGAAAGACGGTTCTCCGGCTTGTAAACTAGAATCTGTCGGATCAACTCGGTCGCCGCTTTCATATCTTCTAGACCAACTTTCTGGAAATTCAAATTTCCAAAAAATTCAAAAAGTTTCAAAGAAGTACCTCATTGAAAACCGAACTCTTTCTCTCCCTCGTATTCACTGGAGTCTGCTGATAGAGATATGTGAAATTGGCTGTCACTTTCGAGTGGTCCGGTCGATACGAATCCACGATCTCCTTATATTTCGAATTGCTCACTCTCATTGCACTCAAATCATCTCTCGTTGGCATTCCGATCGCGTCCATTACGATCTCCGCCTGATTCGTCGCCGACTTTCCAGCTAAAAAGATTCCGCCTTTTAGGAGTTCTCCGAACACACATCCGCATGACCAAATGTCTGAAAATTTTCTAATGCTGACTGGAGGAAGAAAACCCGAAGCAATATGTGTGTGACAGGCATATAGTACCGGTCACAAGGTTATAGACTTCGCCGTTTTTAGTTGAAAATGTCCAACTTTGAGAGTGTGTCCCGGTAGTTCTGAATGTCCCAACCAGTAGATTTTTAATAAATCATACAGATCAAAAGTAGAGCTCCATTGTTGTAGTTGACAACTTTTTGTACGGGCACTCCCTAGAGAGTTAGGGTCATTTTAAGGAGACATCTCTATTTTGCACTGAAACTTTGTTAAGATGTAACTTACCAGGAAGTGTCCTTACAAAAAAGTTGTCAATTACAAAAATGGGGCTCTACTTTTGATCTAAAAGACTCATTAAAAACCTACTAAGTGTGACAATCAGAGTTACCATTTCACATCCTCAAAGTTGGACAATTTCACCTGAAAACGGCCAAAAGTCTATAACCATTTGACAGCTACCGTACAGTAACGTAACCGACCACTCGTTCTATTTCAGTTGATATCTCGAAGTGAGTATAGCTCCTTCACCGCCTACTCACCGACTTCACTTCCATAGTGCTTCGATCCAAAAAGCAGCTCGGGCGGTCTGTAGTATCTAGTTACGTGGTAACTCGGCTGAGCACTTCTCGAAGACTGAATCGACGAAGATCCGAAATCTGATATCTTGAGAAGACCCGTCTTAATGTCATACAGAAGATTCTGTGGCTTGATGTCTCTATGACAGATTCCCACCTTCTGAAGATGCGATTGACCACGAAACAGTTGCCACGTGATCAATTTGATCTCTAGCGAATCGACTTTTCGATTGTTTTCCTTCATAAATTGATGAAGATTCGATGGAATACACTCGAATATCAATCCAAGACAGATACGATCTTCATGAGCCTTCTGGTAACTGTACAGTAGTCGAACCACATTGTTATGCTTCAGTTTTCCCAGAATTCCCAATATTTTCACTTCCATCGGAGCTCCTTTGTGACGTGGCCATGTCTTTTTGATTGCAATATCCATCTGATGATTCGATTGTGTTCTTGCGACTCCGCTATAGACATTCGAGAATGCTCCAGATGCAAGAAGGGTCATCTTCTCCAGATTGAGATGTACCTGTAAAATAACCAAATTTGTAATTGCGCTCTATTGACACCTTTCAGGATAGGAGAGCAACTCTCATTGTCTACGTTTAAAAATTGAATGATCTCTGTTTCTCGGCGCAGCGTTGCCCTGGAAAAGTTTTGAAAACAGATTCAGAATCCTGACATCTTCGGCTTTCACGTTATGTAACTTAATTGAAAGAAAGCTGATAACGTGAGGATTCTAAATCTGTTTTCAAAACTTCTATAGCTCTTCTTTGAACGGAGTTACGTTTGCTCAAACTGTTTCTTTCTGCTACAAGAGAGACGCAGACAATCAGACACTCTCGTTGTCTGCGTCTCTCTCTCTCTTTCTCTCGATTGCAATAGAGCGAACTTACATCTCTGCCATCGTCCAGTCGCTGCGCAGTAATTTCGTCTGTTGTTCTATAAGTTCCCGGCATTCTTTTCTCCTTTTATTCTTCTTCGCCGCAAGTTTTTCGTGAGTTGGTTTTCTAATCGAGTAGGAATGATTGTATTTCGTTATCTTATTCATCAAGATGGAACAAAGTTCACGAGAAAAAATTCCCTCTAAAACACTTTATTCTCCACTAAAAAAAGTACAAAAACTACTAATAAACAATGGGTTTTTCTCTCAAATTTTCTTCGTATCAGCCGACGACGATGACGTGGAAGAAGCAGATGAAACGGGCGGAACAGAAGTTGAAGAAGATGATTGGAGAGGGGATCGAGCCGGCGATTGAGACCGTTTTCTTGATTTCATCGATCCGATTTTAGTGTAGAGTGGGCGGGCGAATAAACGGCCAGATTCTTTGACTTCTCCGCATGGAGGGACTGTCTTGTAGCGATGCTTTCTGGAATTCTTCGTTTTGATCTACGCGTTTTTCTGGGGCTATTTGGATATCTAGAGTGTGAGGAGACGCAGACGATGACAGAGTATCGTTGGCTGTATCCAGTTACAGTACCGTGCGGTAAGATATAGAATTGAAAAAATCATTTTTTCAATTAAAAATGATCAACTTTGGGAGGGTGTTACGGTATCACTGATTGTCTTACAAAGAAATTTATTTTATGAATAATAAAGAACAAAGGTAGTGCTCCATTTTTATAGTTGACAACTGTTTTGTACGGACACTTCCTAGAGAGTTATGGTTATTTTAAGAGGACAGCTCAAAAATCACTAAATTTTGCACTTGAGGGAGAAATCACTTTGTAGATTGCCTGGGAGTGTCCATACAAAAAAGTTGTCAACTACAAAAATAAAGCTCTATTTTTGTTTTGTATGGTTTATACATAATTTACTTTGTAGGACAGTCAGTGATACCGTACCACCCGCTCAAAGTTGGTCATGTTCAACTGAAAAAGGTCAGATTGAACATCATACTGGACGGTACTGTATCAATGGAGCGCGTTTTCTCAATTACTGTAACATAAGAACGTACCGATTATAAACATTTAAATGCAATTCTCCCTCCGCCTTGAACGACACTCTCCTAAGATCCTCACAAGAAGAAATCTTTTTCCCCAGCTTCTTCTGCTTCTCCATGTTATCAATCTCTTCCTGCAGCTTTCTGTTCCTCACAGCTTCTTTTTTTCCCTGTTCGGTCTGGAAATCGAAAGTGCGCTCTATTAGGAAGACAGTCATCTCAACCCACCAACTTATCCCATGCCTGCTTCTCCATCTCAAACTGAATTGTCGCGTGAAAAGTGTTCGCACACACCCGATTCAACTCGTTCTCCTTCGGCGTCTTCCCACTCAAATCTATTCCAAACATCGGATCGATTGCAACCAGGGTCTCTAACGGACAAGTCGACGGTTCAAGCTTCGATTCAGGTCTTGAAAGTTTCGGAAGAACACTCGCCGGATTCCCGAGATACATTTGTTTCAACGGGCGGTGCAATTGAATTCGAACTTTCGGAATGACGTCAGTGGCGGTTCGATTCAACCAGAACGGACGTTTGTTGATGAACACCTGGTCTCTTCCGTAACCAGGATTAACCAGTCGTTGACGAAAGTCATAATCCTTAATGTTACATTCTTGAAGATCCGGAACAAAATCATACGGGTTCGTGGTGTCGTAATCCGGTTTCACGTAACACTTTGAGAGCATTTCTTGGGATCTGAAAAGGATTTAGATCACTGTAAACACACTTGTCAACCAGGTTGTAATGGGCCGACAACTCGCTTAAAACTAAAGTTTATAAGCTGAAAAGTAAACCAAAATGAAGGTCTCGGCGAGCTTTATGTTTGTGACCAAATGGCTGATCGAAAATGAGCCATGGGCCTTTCTTGAATGGCTTTCTTAGGTCATTTTTGCGTTATTTTGCACTTTATTCCGGCCCGTAGTAGGTCAAAAACAAAGAGCTCGCCGAGACCTACAATTTGGTATATTTTTCATCTTATAATAATGAGTTTGAAGCGAGTTACGTCACCGGTCCGTGTCGGCCCGTCTGCGGTCAAGAGAGACGCAGATAGCGAGACACTCTGGCTTTCTGTGTCTCTCCATGTGAGACTAAAAACTTACGGATCAGCAACACAATCCGCCCGTCTCCAAAACTTTGTTTTCTTCAAGACATTCTTCATAAATGCAATCTTTTTCCTCGGCGCTCCTTGAGGTCCTGGAGCACCCGGGGCCCCCGGAGCTCCCGGAGCATTTGGAGGTCCCTGAGCCCCAGCCGGCAACGCTGCGTTACTCGGAAGCGGTGACTTGGCTGGTGGTTTTAGTGTCGGTGGTTGAGGATCTCTTCTGGCTTTTCTTCCACGATCATCATAAGACTTCTGCTCAGCGATCGGCAATTTCAGAGAGCGATCCGTTTTGGGACACGCTGGGACAACTTGGTAGACTGATGTAGGTCCTTGAGAAGGGGGACACCCCGGTTTCTGGAATTTTTGGATTGGAAAAAAGGAGAACTAGAGATTGTCGAGTTACCTGAACGACCGGCTTGAACGCCGACTTCTTCTGTCTCTTCGACTTCCTCGCACTTTTTCTCATCACCTCGTCTGAATTCGCAAATTCTGATGACGCCTTCTTTTTCAGCATCACAGGATTTGCATTCTTCTCGCCCGCTGATTTCTTCTCATCCGACGACAAACTTCTCTCTTTTTTATTCTTCATCCTGTCACTTTTCTTCTCACGTCCACTAGGTTTATCGACTCTTTTGTCGACAGGGACCACTGGTTTTTCGGGTTGGGGCTTCTTCGCATTGGAATCCTAAAGAATTGTAAATACGGTCGCGGCCGCCAAAATGCAAAACCTAGGCCACCTACCACAGACGGCTGATCCACTGGTGAGACATGCACCGCTTCCTGCATCTCTATCTCCCTTAACTGCTGCATCTGTCGCTCCAACTCATTCTCGTTATCCTGTAACTCATCTATCACCAACATTGGCTCCTCCCAATGATTTTCAGCCTTCTCCTTATCTTCATCGTCATAAGTGAATGGAATTTGCTCTGGTGTCACCATCGGAGCCACTTCAATCGTATCATCTGATGACTTTTTTTTCAAAACTTTTTGAGATGGAAACTTGGGAAGAAGGGCTGGTGGAAGGTTGTTTTTGTTGGATTCCTCTGCTGGCCCTTTCGCTTTTCGACCCGATTTTCTACTTCCATTTACTGGTTTTTTGTCTCTGAAATTACTGAATTTGTCGATCAAAATTTCAAAAAATTGTATCTCGGCGCAGCGTTGAGATAATGCAAATTTGAAAACTTATATGGAATCCTCTCATTTTCAGCTTTCTAGCTATTTCTCAACAGAGCGCAGTTGCGCTTCACTTTTGGTGACCCTATTTTTAAACACTCATAACTTAAAATATATGCTTATAAAGTTTGAATCAAGAGAATTCTGAATCTAATTTCAAAATTGTTCTATCTCCACTCTCCACCGAGATACGCCTTCTCAAAGTTTTTTTCTCCGTAGAGCGCACTTGCACCACCCTCCGCCTTCAAATCTCCCACTCACTCTTTCACCGGTTCTCCTTGATTTTTTGCATTGTTGCTATCAGACTCCATTATTTCTTCGTCGTGTCTACTGTTTTTAATTTGATTCCGTAGCAATGACACTTTGTTGGTTTTTTCACTTTTGAAATTCGAAATGTCTCTTTTTATCAGATGTTAGCGATAGTGAAGACAGATAAGAATTGAAGGAAGAGATTAGAAAAGATAGGGGATTCGGGAGAAAAAAAGAGAGCGAAAGGTTACGTTCTGGTCATTCGATTGAGGGTTTCAGTGCAGTGGGTGGTCGTGTTCGGTTTGAAAAATGAACTTACAAGGAGCTCCAATTTTAAGAGCCGAGGTTCTTGGAGCATGGGGTTTCGGTAATGTTAGATTATAATTCAAAGTCAAATTTTCAATTTCCGAGGTTTGCGTTCACATAAATTAAAGAATGGGCCGGTCGAACGTTCCAGTTTGGTCTTCTAGGTCATGACCCAAAACTCGGATTTTTCAAATTTTGGTTTGGAAATCCGCTCGAAAACAAGACAATTTGAGCGATTTAAAGCATTTTTTGAAACTCAAAATCATATCAAACGCGCTCCCCGGTGAACGTTTGACATTTTTTCAGCGCTGTATTCTATTTCGGGGTGCATCCCGCTTTCGAGTATGTGGAGACTAGTTTTCCTAGATTTGGACTTCTAGACCACACAGAGTTTTCTAATCCCTTTCCTCGTTCTCTATCAGGCTTCCCATTTCCTTCTACTTTTCCCAACTTCCAAATTCAAACCAAATTTCTTCTCTTTCTCAGATAACCTTTAAGTTACACAATATACCTTTTTCTCATTTCTCTCTCACTTTGTAGAAACATAATGTCGTTTCATCTACCGCCTCTCACTGCCACTCTTTCAAAAACATATTTTGAATGTGGCGTCGATGGGGGGGAGGGTACTGTAGGTCTTTTGGAGGACGTTGAGTGAGGAAGGCTGTTAAGTATGAGAAAAAGGAAGAAGCGGGTTGTGAAGGGTACTGTACCAATGTCGTTGGGATTCACAAAAAGTATATCAAAAAGGCGGTCTGCTCTCGAGTTAGATCGTTGATAGAAATCTGGGTAATCTCTTCTGAAACAGTTTCAATGATTGAAAAAAGAACAAGAAAAGAAAAAATATACTTACAAAAACTGGGCTCCAAGGGATTACTGTAGCAGGACTCTGACATACAGAGCTTTTTCAAAATTTCAAAAAATTGATTCTCCCTGAGATTACTGAATTTTGTAATCTACAAGCATTTCTCAGCTTTAAATCAAATTGTTCATTCCTAAAAGTGTCCAGAGATGTTTGTTCCATTCCCTGGCTTCCTCTTATTTCCCATTCCAAGTATTTATTGTGTCTAATGATCATTTGCAGGTGGTCATTGACACTTCCCCCTTCTCCTTCGGTTCTCATGATTTTTCTGGGGAAAAGACAAACAAAAAATCCCATAAAACTACAGTAACCGAATAGAGAAATACTTGAGAAAAAGGCGATGTTTGGTTGGACACTGGTAAAGGGTAAGAGGTGGAACAGGTACCGTAATCGTTCCATTTGTCAAAGCTCAGGACTTTCTGTGTATACTGAGTTTAGTTTAGTCAGGGAATGATGATCTTGACGTCCTCTGAAAATAGGAAAATTTCTAATCGATAGCCATCTAGCGGGGTCGAATCGGAGCATCGGATGAAATGATACTGTATACTGTATTTTAGAGCATCCGAATTCTGACGTTTGTTCAACGGAATCAGCTTCCGGATCCGACTAACGACCATATAGAAAATGTATACATTTTCGTTGATAATTTCTCATAACTTTCTGAAAATTGGGATGATACCCCTCCCCTGCAAATTCAGAAATCTAAGAGTTTATCCTTTGTCCGCCCAATTTCCCTTTTAATATCCCGAAACGTCGAAATAAAATTAACCATCAATTCAATCGGCAAGTTAACTCTTATGCTGAAACATTTCGATTGTTTCTGTTTAGAATATAAGGCTGACTTGTCGCCAGAAATGGCTTTTCAATCTCAAACCAACTCATGAGATACCGACAGCTGTTACTTGTATTATGCATAAGTAACTGCTGAACGGTCTTCTCAACAGCTGGTGAGATAGTGGTTTGAATATCAGTAAGAATAATAAGAATAACAGATAGGAATACATGGGACAGGTATTGCACAATGAGCCACTTTGACAGCGAGTCGACAAATAGACAGAAAAGAAATCTGCTGATTCTTTCTGGATCATAGTTTGCCAATTCCCTGAAACAGCCACGGGCGGGGGAATAGAAGAAGGAGGAATAATGAGCGTGTATAGTAGCTCTTTTATAATAGAAGGGGCGTGGCTTAAACTTGTAGAACTAACGAAGCCCCGCCCTCCTTGGCACGCTGCCAACTTAGATTACAAGTCGCTACGGAGCAAATACTGCCGGGTAAACAAGATGGGAGATCCTTAAATCTTTGGAACTCTTCGTACCGAATTTTCATATCAAACAGTTCCCTAATTCCCTTAAAAATCCCTTTCAAGTGAAAAAAATCTGCCAACATTTCAATCGACAAGCCAGCGGATATTTTTCCAAACTTTTCAATTATTTCTGTTTGGAAAATATAGCTGCCTTATCGCCAGAAGTGACTTTCAATCTCAAACCAACTAGTGCAATTCCGCTAGTAGATACTTATTCATGTCATAAGTATCCACTAAAACGGAAATACAATAGCTAGTGAGATTGTGTGAGAATATCAGTAGAAGGAGTACGAGTAACAGAGAGATAATACACGACGTGGTGCACAAGTGATAGTTTAAATTTTTAAGGAATGGGGAGGGGTATTGCTAATCGAGCAAGTTTACCGGTGGTCCACGTGTTATAGGTCGAAAAGAAACATGCTTGTTCTTTTCTTCTTGCAACACGTTTACCCCCGGAAACAGCGGCGGGCACAGAGAGTGAAGAAGTAGTAGGTATAATGGGAGAACGGCGTGACTTGTCCATCTTATATAGGAATCCGGCGGAGGGGCGTGGCTTGGTCTGACCCAACTACCGAAACTCCGCCCATCTCGTAAACTCAAGCGCTTCTGGAGCGGTGCCTACCGTTCAATGACTGTGCCTACTTTTTCAAGGGAAGAGAGTAGCTATGCAGACAAAACTATCCGTCAAAGTACTGACGAATAATTAGGAGTAAATGTTCCATCCAATTGATTTGAATTTCTCGGAATAAATTTTGATAGAGCAGATCCGCTTTATACTACAAGTTAATGTGCGTAAGCGAACTCCTGCAGAGATGAATTCTGAGCTTCTGAAGTTGTTGAGATTTTGGAATTGGAATCCGTTTTCAAGATTCTATCAAAAACAGGAATTTACACAATTCGAACTCATTTTCTTTGAAATTTCTGTTACAGTTTTTCCACTAGTCTTATACCTTATATCTGTTTCAGATCTTCCAAGACCTTCCCCAAATAAAAAAAAAAACATCGCTATCAATTCTATCGATATATTGTCACCGAGATCAAACATTTTTAAATCTATTCTATTTGATCAACAATGACAACATATCGCCAGAAGTGGCTTTTCAATCTCAAACCAACTGATGGAGTTCAGTTCACGTATACTTATATTATGCATAAGTAAACACCAAACGAAACTCCAACAGCTAGTGAGATAGAGGTTTGAATATCAGTAGAAGGAATACAAGTAGCAGATAGGAATACATGGGACGGGATATTGCAAATGAGCCAGTTTGGCTGGGAGTCCACGTGTTATAGATCTAAAAGAAATTTGCATGTTCTTTCATTTCTAAAACACGTGAACCCCCAGAAACAGCAGAGGACAAAAGGAAGTAGGAATAGTGAGAATAAGGAGAGAATCGGGCGGCTTGATGTATGAGAGGACACTGGTTGAGGGGCGTGGCTTCTTTCGGCCGAACTATCGAAGCTCCGCCCACCTCGCATACTCAAGTGTTGCTGGCGTGATGCCAAGAACCTGTCCAATTGGGCGGGTCAAAACAGGAATTGGCACACTGCCAGGTTTTGAGATGATAAGTCATGGAAAGGTTTGTTGGAGTAGTGCCCTCAGTTATGAGTGGGTCAAACACATGATTTGGCATGCTTCCAGGTTTCGATTTCATGAGTTGTTACCCAGAAAAAACTGCCGAGATGCAAGATGGGAGATCCTGAGCACGTGGATTTCTGAAATTCAGTTATCACGTTTCCCCCCGAGAGATATATCATTATATTAAAAAGAAAACCGCCAACATTTCAATCGGCAAGTCAGCGCATGTTACTAAACGTTTCGATTCTGCCTGTTTAGAATACAGAGCTGACTTGTCGCCAGAAGTGGCATTTTCAATCTCAAACCAACTGATGAGATTCCGCTTGTGGTAACTTGTATTATGCATAAGTTACTACTGAAGGGTCAATCTCAACAGCTGGTGAGGTTGTGGTTTGAATTTCAGCAGGAATAATAGGAATAACAGATAGTAATACATGGGAAGGGAAATGAGCCAGTTTGGCTGGGAGTCTACACGTTATAGGTCCAAAAGAAACCTGCTGGTTCTTTTCTCCCTCAAACGTGTAAACCCCCAGAAACAGCAGATGTAGAAATAATACAGTTGCGGGTTCTTGGTATGAGCTGGTTCATTCAGAACTAAATATTACAGACAGTGAATAGTTGGGACTGTCAAGGTAAGGAAAAGGGGAAACAATGGGGGAGAAGAAGAAATGTTTGGTGGTAAGGAGACAACTGAGGAAAAGAGACGGAACGGGGTCCCTTTTATACTAGGGATTGTAGGAGAGGAGCTAGCCAGATAGTGGGGAAAAGGAGGAGACTTAGAAAAATCAGGAGATGTTCTGGAAACAATGGAACCAGACTTGTCAAAACCCGGGCCGGCCCGCCGGGCCAGCTCGGCCCGGCCCGGCCCGGGTCGGGCCGGGCCGGGCCGGGCCGGGCCGGGCCGTAATTTTGCTCGGCCCGGCCCGGCCCGTCGGCCCGGATTCAAAAATGGGTACCTATTTTTACCGATTTTTTTTGGAATTTTTCGAAAAAATAGAGTAAAAATGCTTAAATTATTGTACAAAATCACATTTTTATTCAATTTTGAATTTTTATTCGAAAGCTATACTTTTTTCGAAAAATTTCAAAAAAATTCCAAAAAAATTCAAAAATTCAAAATTTTTTCAAAAAATGTTTCAAACCGGGCCGAGCGGGCCGGGCCGGGCTACGGGCCGGGCCGGGCCGGGCCGGGCCGGGCCGGGCCGGGCCGAGATTTTCCTGATTTTGGCCCGGCCCGGCCCGGCCCGGCCCGGCCCGGCCCGTGACAAGTCTGATTGGAACGGAGTGGTGGTTGGTCGCTTAGACCACGAGGTGTCTGAGTCATCTAAACAATTGTAGAATGATAGAAGAAATGAGGGGAAAATGACATTGTGAGGAGTATGTACAAGATAAATATCCTTCTTCTCTGATATCGCGGTAGTGCCAAAAAACAGTCTAATTGGGAAAATATGATTTAGCACATTGCCAGTCATTTTCCAGAAAAAAGAGTAGCTGCAGGTGATAAAATTGTTTAGAGTACTGATCCATTTAGCGCACATGGTTTGATTTCTCGGAATAAATTGTAACAGGACAGAGTTGCTTCATATGGACGAGTTAATCTAATAAAATAAATATATTCTTACTATGCTATGTCAAGGTCCGTTCTAGCAAACTGTTATCGGGTGTTGAGATTCAAAAACTCATCTACAGAGAAGTCATTTGTTACTTTATGTTACTGGACCTACATTGTTTTAGGTGGAGGTAGCAGGAAGGGTTTTTGACTCCAGCCTAGTTTGGGGATTCTGAAAAAAAAACAAGGGTGTAAAACGGTAAACTTATCAGATAAGAAGTCAGTGCGCGGCTGTAAGAAGCGTGTAGTGCTCATAAAACGATAAAGTTGTCAAATAAAAAGTGAGAAGTTAAATTCAATAAAGGGGTTTCAGATCATTCCAAGTTTTATATATCCTTTATCTTCAGCAAGCCAAACACATCATTCGAAAAACATTATAATGTATTTTCCACATCGTGAACAACATCTTTAATAAATTCAGAGTATAATAAATCCAACAGATGAATAAGGTCTTCAAAATATCAAGTCAGGTACTCAAAGCCTCACGCCTTCAAATACAAATGATCCTCCACCTCATCATCAAATTTGAATATCTTCGGCAAATCTTCTGGGTTCTTCATTTTCTCGTACATTCTTCTGACAACTACGTGGCAAACGATTTCATTGTCGGAATTATTTTCGACGTCGTCGCTCATCGATGGACGATGATCATAGAAGATGTATGTTTCAGTGAACAGACACGAATATGCATCAGCACAGAATACGAATGATGATGCCAAAAGAAGGAGGCAGATGGGCCAGGCTCTCTGAATGTTTAGAAGACTTACACAAACTTTTTAAGCTATAAAAACTTACAGTAAGATTAACAACAGCGATTCCGACCATTAAATGGAAAAGTCCAAACATGAAAACGTAGAATTTGATTCCAGAGAACGGTTGACTTGCAGAAGGAAGACGAATGTAATAATCAGCTTCGAAACTTGAAAAAACAAGATAGAAGAATGTGAGTGAACAGATGCATAACATGTATATGCATCCAGCAGTCTGAAAGAAACTCCTGTTTTTGAGATACGTGGTCTTGAAGCTTTTGAAAAAAGGCTGGTACATTCTGATTGATTTTGATAGAGAACCAGTTTTCCATCTTCAAGATGTTCTTTTCAAAAAAAGACTTACTGTGCGGTGAAAATTGAACTCCTTCGAAACAATGCATCCAATCATCATCCAAACCGATAAAATCATACCAAACAGTCCAATAATGACATGAGTCATTTTTTGAACTTTCTTCTTAATATACTTCAAAATACTCTCATCTGCATGACAAAAAACACTCAGATACATTATTAAGAAAAACAGAATATCCAAAACAAGTCATCAGGATTTGCTTCTGGATTTTTCGGTTGAAAAACAATTAAAAAAGAAAGAATTGTTAGTATCGCAGAATGCCAAAATGCTTGATGTGACAGTAGAAATGAGGAAGAATACGATGGATAGCATATCAGAAACACAAGAACTAATATTGGATCAAGAAAGAATAGCAAAAGAAGCTGCAAATAGGCACAAAATATGAAACCAGGTTCTCGATGATGTGGCATTTTATCGATTCTTTCTGAGCGGAGGAGAGAGAAGAAGGACGGAACAAATGAATGAGGGTACAGAGACCCGAGACTGTGTTTGGTGACAGATGAGACAGTACGAGCATTAGAAGTGACTCCTGGGAATGTAACGTCTCAGGTATTTTCGGGCAAGGATGCGGCAACGAAACGATCAGTACCGGTCAAGAAGATATGAGCTTTGTCCATTTTCAGACGAAATTGTCCAACTTTGAGAGTATTTTATGGTAATTCTGAGTATTACACCCAAGTATGTGGAGGGCTAGCTTTCCTAGACTCGGATTTCTAGACCACACGGTATTTTCTAATCCCTTTTCTCGTCCAAGGTACTCAGTTCCTTCTACTTTTCCCAACTTCCCAATTCAAATCTCTTTTCTTATCTTTCTTTTACAACCTTCAAGTTGCAAAACATACCGTTTTCTCCTTTCTCTCTCACATTTTGTAAAAACATAATGCCGTTTCATCTACCGCCTCTCACTGCCACTCTTTCAAAAACATATTTTGAATGTGGCGTCGATGAAGAGAGGGTACTGTAGGTCATTTGGAGGGCGTTGAGCGAAGAAGGCTTTTGCAGGTGGTTATTGACATTTCTCCCTTCTTTTTTTGATTTCTCATGATTTTTTGGGAAAAGACAAACAAAAAATCCCATAAAACTACAGTAACCGAAATGAGAAACACTTGAGAAAAAGGCGATGTTTGGTTCGCCACTGGAGAATGGTGAGAGGGGGAACAGGTACCGTAATCGTTTCATTTGTCAAGGAACTTTCTAAAAAGCCTGTTTCAGAACTTTCTGTGTACACTGAGTTCAAAACAGACAGGGAATGTTGATCTTGGCGTCATCTAAAACTAGGAAAACTTCTAATCGATAGCTGCCTGGCGAGGCCAAATCGGAACAATTGTTCGAAGGAATCAACTTCTGGATACGACTAACGACCAGATAGAAAATGTGTTCATCTCCCTGGACAATCTCGATGTTTTTTCTCTGAAAATTGTGATAATATCCCTCCTCTGGAGTTTCAGCAGTCTAAGAGTTGACCCAATTTCCCTTGCATTACCCCAAAACATTAAAATAAAAGTAGCCATCGATTCAATCGGCAAGTGAGCTCTTATACTGCTAAACATTTGGACTGTTTAGAATATAGAGCTTACTTATCGCCAGAAGGCATTCTCAATCTCAAACCAACTGATGGAGTTCAGTGTGGATATACTTGCATTACTCAAAAGTATAATCCAAACGCGCGCTCCAACAGCTAGCGAGATTGTGTGAGAGTATCAGTAGAAGAAATACAAGTAGCAGATAGGAACACATGGGATGAGACATTGAAAATGAGCCAGTTGGACCGGGAGTCCACGTGTTATAGATCTATAAGAAATCTGCTGATTCTTTTATATCTAAAACACGTTAACCCCCAGAAACAGCAGATGACATGGGGAATTGGAAGAATAAGAACAATGAGAGAATGGGATGGCTTGATCTTTGAAAGGACTCTGGTTGAGGGGCGTGGCTTCGCTCGGCCAAACTATCGAATCTCCGCCCACCTCGCATACTCAAGTATTGCTGGCGTGGTGCCAAGAACCTGTCCAATTGGGTGGGCCAAAACAGGACTTGGCACACTGCCAGGTTTTGAGATGATAAGTCATAGAAATGTTCGTTGGCGTAGTGCCAACAGTTATGGGTGGGGCAAACACATGAGTTGGCATAATGCCAGGTTTCGAGTTTATGAGTTGCTACACAGCAAGATCTGCCGTGAAGCAAGATGGGAGATACTGAAAACGTTGAGATTATTTATACCGAATTATGTTTATTCTGAAATTCAGCTACCACGTTTGAAACACTGATAGCAAATTTTTCTTCAACAATTCGTATTTATCGTGTCCTTCATATGTTCCAAGAAACTGAATCCCGTGAGGGTTGTTGGGACTGTCTATGTTACCGAAAATACAAACGAGCTTTGTGTAACGCCCTCCTTTGTTTCCGCCCACTCCAATAATCACGTCGTCATCGGGACCCTTCATTCTCAACTGTTTGCTGTCATATAATCTTTGAGGTATCATGGTCAACAAGGATTTGACATCTTTCACAGAAATGTCAGCGGTAATTCGTTCGATTTCATCAAACCTTCTTTTCGAACGATACTTCTCACATTGACGTTATAATGGTCTATATTGGAATGGAGCTTTCGAAGATCGTGAATTTATTGACCGTGAGGCAAATACATCAAAACCCAAGCGTTCTCGAAGGAAATATTTCAGTTATTTAAGAAGTCCATCAGAAAATCGTCATTTTGAAATAGCAATGAAAGAATCCATCGCGGAAAGACAAGTTTTGAAAGAGTATCTTGGAACGTCGGCAATAAAATTACAGAAGCTGGTCCAATCTCTTTCTCCATGTAATCCACCATTTTCTGGTATCGGACGTTTCTCGTCTCCTTTTTCCTCAATTCGCCAAATTTTTTCTTATTTCCAACAATCGGAGATGTTAGAACCGTCGATTTCAGCTGATCCTTCTTTTTGTTGTTAATTTCAGAGTTCCTGGCCAGCACAGCGTCCCTTACCGATTTATTTTTTTGTGTTCTGCAATTGACACAAGTTTTTATTTGATTTGCGATTTACGATAAGTCTATAAGTCTACTCTACCAACTTTTTGGTTTTTTTACTCGGAAAAGGAGGAGTCAAGTGCCATCGCGAGGTCCTTCGTGACAACATCCAAGTAATCACCAAGCCAGCCATTCGCCGTCTCGCTAGAAGAGGAGGAGTTAAGAGAATCTCTAGATTCATCTCCACAAAGAGCCATGGAGTCTTCAAGGTTATTCTTGAGAACGTCTTCCGTGATGCTGTCACCTACTGCGTGCACGCCAAGAGAAAGACCGTTACCACAATGGACGTCGTCTACGCTTTGAAGCGCCAAGGAAGAACCCTCTACGGATTCGGAGGATAATCTCTCCGTTTGAACCCTCTACGGATTCGGAGGATAATCTCTCCGTAGTGTTTTTTGGTGTTTGAATACAGTACCATTTTGAAGAATTGTAAGCTGCTTCAGACTAGGGCTGTTAAAACGGGCATATTACGGCGGCAATCACCGGTTTCATTTTAGGCAATTGCCGGCCACGCCGGAAATGAAACCGGCGATTGCGGCAAATGCAATTTTCAAAACTTGCTTTTGATGCCGCCTTTTTTCATTTTTATTAATTTTCAGTATATTTTCTACTCAAAAAAAGCGGCGTTTGATGCCGGTTTGAAAATGAAAACCGGCGATGAAGCAAGTTTTGGAAAAGAACTTGTTTTTCATGCGATTAACGTGAAAATAAGCGGCGCCGGCTTGCCGGCGATCGCTGCAAGTAACAGCCCTACATCAGGCACGATGAATCAAAGTACATGGAAATATTGACGAAAGAAAATGAATAATTAAACTAAACACACGAATTTTAATTACATCGATGGTTTGTATACTAGTTAATTAACATATAAGCCAACGGTAAACTAATAATATTACCGTAAAAGATTAGTCTTTAAAAATTTTTTCGCTTCAAAAGCAAGGTTTTTTTTCGGGTTTCGAATACCGATATCATTCTATTCTCCTCACTCTTTGCGGATGTAGTGTTAAAATAAAAACAAAAAATGAAACCAAATAAAAACATACATAAGAAGCAATCAAGTTTCCTTGATTTGAACTTAAAAAGTCCAGGCATGTGCTGAAAATTGAGAAAATTCATTATCTTTTGGCTGATAAAAATATTTTTCTATACTTTTCGATGGAGATTTGAAAAGTTTTCACTGTTTTCATAAAGATTTCGCGCTTTTTAAACTAAAAATGCGAAAAATAACTTAAAAATTAACAAAAAAATGAAGAAAGCCCGTCGGAAACCAGTGGAGAAACGGTAAATGTCCTCTCAAAGAAATGGGCGGAGCGTAGCGAGTTTGGTGGAGCAGGTTTGCATCATCCGATTTTTCGGCATTGGTTTTCCAAAAAATTAGATGTTTCGTGGACAATTCAATGATTGGAATAATAATTGAAACCTTTCAGACCAAAAATTTAGAAAAATGATTGTGAAAATCGAAAAACAAAGTCTCTTGAGAAACGGCGATCACCAAAAATCAGATGTTTCGAAGTTTAACAAATTTACAAAATCAGGGATTTTAAAATGTTGTTTTCTTCATTTCATAGTTTGTTTCTGTTCAAAAACAATTTTCCGACTTTGAAAATTGATAATCCAACTGAAGTTTCACCGAAAAATTCATTTTCTTCGGTGCCTTTTGAAGACTGGTTTTGCATAAAACTCGAGTCACCACTCTTTATGACTCCTTCCAGATTCTCCATTTTTCCAACTCCTTCTCAAATGTTGCTTTTCCAGCTTTCCTGTCGTAGAATTCATTCTGATCATAGTTTTCATTGATCTCTCATTTCACACATGACACTTGAAATCTTTAGTCTCGACATTTCTGATAAAAATAAAGAGCGTGGTTCCACCTGCCTGCTCAGTAACCTCATACTCTTCACTTCTCCCCTATTCCGATGAACAGTTATGATATAATATCGATTCGAGCATATCAGGACTTAGATGATTACTGTAATAGCCTCGCTACAATTGCTCAAACCTTAAAAGTAGTCTTCCTTGTATTCAATAATGTTCTATTTTCATTATTGATTATCTACAAACTTTGAAAGTCAAAAGATATTCAAGATCAAAACTTCCACGAGCCGATATTCAATCAATTATTTTATAACTCTGCTGTATGTCTGGTTCTTAATAATATTATTGTTTTTTCAAGCTTCTTTTGGGATCTTTCCGAAGAAGTCACAGCTTCAGTGACTTTAACAGCATCAATAATTCTTATTGAATTTTTTCTAGAATGTTCCTGCAGTATATTGTTTGCAATCATCACATTTTTCTCGTTTCTGGCCTCTGTACAAAGAATTATTATGGTTTATTTTACTGATTACAAATGGATTGTTACTGGGTAAATTGCGGGCGTGATTTTGAATACCAGCTCAAAGTCATTCTGGATTTCAGAAATAGGCTAAAGTATCAAATATTGTTCGTGTATGTGTCTCTCATCCATTATTCGTACACTGCAGGTGAGCGGTTCTTTAAGATATTATTAAAAATACCAAATTTCAGTGAAATGTTTTCCATCGATTGGAAACACAATATGCTCAACAGTCGAAACAAAACGAATCTATTATACTTACAACACTATTTTCCTCGTAATGTCTCTGATCAGTGGTGCAATTTACTTTCATATTTGGAGAATTTTCCGGAAACTCAAAACCGGAGACAATGGAACTTATTTGTTATATCAATTCGTACCAATCCATACAATGTTGTTGGTTAGTCTCATTATAACTGATCTGTTTGTTCAACTTGTCAAAAAGTTGGAACATGAGGGAATCTAACAAACCCGTTTCCAGATCCACAGTTTGGCTCAATCCATTGGAGAGTTGTTGGATGAAACACTAGAAATTCAAGAAAGTCGGACAGTTAGCCAGTATTCATACTTTATTTTTGTACCGAATATTCCAGCTGTTGTGTCTTTATCTTATATTGTATCCCAAAAAAGTTTCAGACAAACTTTCACTATGATTTTCTATCCGGTTTGGAGAGAGTTGTCTTCTTGAATATTACAAATACATTTTTATTGAAAAGTAACGTTTCTTGATGCTTATACAACATTACTGAAAAAAGTGTTATGGGTCCTGCCGCGAAACAGACGAAATTACGGTAGTTTTGGGAGAGTGAACCAGAGTTGCATGGAAGTGATTTTTCTTATCTGCTAACCAGCTTCTTTTTGTAGTGCATTTGCAAAGATTACACAATTCCTCTCGAAACCAGTTCAACATTTCTGATTGTAGCTTCTCATTACATTAATACTTACCTTTTGCGGTAAATGTTCAGCAGTTTGAATAATTTCCCGTGCTTGAGTGTGTCGGTGATGATATGCAGCAGAGTTGAACGGAATTCCGTCGTTCAGATTTTTCCACATTCAACTTCAGTTGAAATATGCTACGCATCAAAAGCCAAAAAACATGCGGCATTTGGAAAAAACCAAATAATGTTCTCATTTTCAATTTTAACCAGCTTATTTCAATTTGTTTCTTTTCACCTGCTCACCACAATCACTCGTCACTTGTTTCAAAACAGCCACTCTTCTAATGCACCACATTTTGATAATAGGCATCCGAAGTAGTAACGATACAATTGCTGATGATTACAATAGTATTGCTTCCATTGTCCAGACTTATGAGATTATCGAGTTTATTATAAACAATATATTGTTTTTATGCTTATTGGTATACAAATATCGGAAAAAAGCAGATACAACTGATGAGAATTTCCATGAGCCAATATTCAACCAGTTGTTTTATAACTCTGCTGTCTGTTTAATGATCAATGACATCTGTACTCTGTCAACTTTCGTTATAGAAGATCCCGAAAACGCAGTTTCTATGAAAGCTTTCATTATGACACTTATGGTTATACTGGAACTATCACTCTTGTTACTTGCGAGCGTCATGTTTGCTATCATAACAGTTTTCTCGTTTCTGGCATCCATTCAAAGAATAGTCATTCTTTATTTACCGAACTACAAGAGTCTAGTAACAGGGTAACCACTTTTTTAGTATTCTAAATCCTACGGTTATATCGTTTTCAGCCATTGTCTGAAACTTGAAATTTGTCTAGTCTATGTATCACTCATCCATTACAGCTACATCATTTGTGAGTATATTTCAAGACATTCCACTTGAACCTCCGATTTTTAGTTCAACATGAAGTACTCCACCAACCATCGACATATAAAATGAAACTAACCCTCTACATTTATAACATTATAATTCTGACGATGTCTCTTATTAGCGGTGTCATATATTTTCACATTTATCGAATCCTTAGAAAACTTACAACTGGTGATAATGGGACCTATTTGTTATATCAGTTTGGTCCGATTCATACTATTTTATTGGTAAGTTTCTTATTATTTCTCATTTTTGAAAAAATCATTTTCAGATTCATAGTGTTGTAAATTTAGTTGGAGAATTATTACATCAATATATTGAATCACAATATATATTCGCGATTAGTGAGCTGGTTTATCTCATTTTTGTGCCAAATATTCCTGGAGTCGTTTCTTTATCCTATATCGTTTCACAGAAAAACTTCAGGCGCATTTTCACAAGGATCGCGTTGCCTATGTGGAAAGAGATCTCTTCGTGAATAAATAATAATAATTGAACAGTTTTTTTTGTTATAATATGAAATGTTTCTAATCTGATAAGACAAAATGAAAGTTTCAACTCCGCAATAACCAGGTATCACTTCACTTATTTCTACGTGACGCCACTTCAAAAATAGGGACATTACAGATGCAATGATGCTCTATTGAGAAACTTATGAACGGTGCACTTTTATGGGTCTCGGCGCGTAACTGACCAAGTTGCGTTAGTTTCAGCGAAAAAGAGGCCCACCCTGGTTGAACGGTTAACGGTCTTCTGTTTAGAGTGCATTAGCTAAGGACAGGCCAGAATATCCATTCTCAGTGTGATAAAGAATCGCAATCAAACTTACCATTCGGCGGCGACCCTCGCCAGTGATACGAAAGTAGCGGAATTCAGTCTTCCGGGTTTTTCCGCTATCGTTCTCCGTTTAAACACTGTTACGCTGCAAAAGGCAAAAAAAACAAGTGGGATATGAAATCCCAAAAAATGTTCTCGTTTTCAATCCCCAACCAGCATATTTCAATTAGTTTGTTTTTCACCTGCTCAACACAATCATTCCATACTTGTTTCTTAACTGCCACTCTTTAAATGTACCACACTTTTATTGCTGCCGCACGGAGTCGTAACGATACTGGTTCTTACAATACTTATGCTACCATTATCCAGACTTATGAGATTATCGGGTTTATTGTAAATAACATTTTGTTTTTATGCTTATTGCTATACAAGTATCGGAAAAAAGCAGAGACCACTGATGAGAACTTCCATGAGCCCATTTTCAACCAGTTGTTTTATAACGCTGCCATCTGTTTAGTGATCAATGATATCTGTACTCTGGCATCTTTCGCTACATCCATTCCAGAAGAAACAGATACTGCAGGAGCTTTTATTTTTGTACTTATGGCTATGTTGGAAACATTTTCCATGCTATTTGTGAACGTCATGTTTGCTATCATCACCGTTTTCTCGTTTATGGCATCCATTCAAAGAATAATCATTCTTCATTTACCAAACTATAAATTTCTAGTAACAGGGTAACTATTTTTGAGTATTCTAAACCCTACAGTCATATCGTTTTCAGCAATTGTCTGAAACTTGAAATTTGTCTGGTCTATGTATCACTCATCCATTACAGCGTAATCGTTTGTAAGTCTACTTCTAGAGACTCCACTTGAATTGCCAATTTTCAGTTCAACAGGTATTTCTCCGCAAAACATTGACATATAAAATGAAACAAACTTTCTACATTTACAACATCCTGATTCTGACGATGTCTCTTATTAGCGGTGTCATATATTTTCATATTTATCGAATCGTGAGAAAACTTACAACTGGTGATAATGGGACTTATTTATTGTATCAGTTTGTTCCGATTCATACTATTTTATTGGTAAGTTTATCATTGTTTCTCCATTTTCAAACATGTCACTTTCAGATTCATAGCGTTGCAAATCTTGTTGGTGATTTTTTAGATCAATTACATTATACAATTGAGATTAGTATGCTATTTTATCTCATATTTGTGCCGAACATTCCTGGAGTCGTTTCTTTATCTTACATCGTATCGCAGAGAAATTTCAGACACGTATTTACAAGGATTGCATTACCTATGTGGAGAGAGATCTCTTCGTGATTAAATAATAAAACTTCAGCAGTTTGTTTTCTTGTTGTAATATGGAATGCTTCCAATGCACAGAATCCATTTCCGTCAAAACCTGAATTCTTGATGTCAATTTTTACTTACGCATACATATTCTCGTTGATTAAAATATGTTTTCACCTGTTATGCAAGTGTGAATATTCTCTCGCTCTTTACCATTCCAAATTATGCTCAACTCCGATATTATAACAATTTGAGTCAAGGAGGACATCAGAGTTGTGCGGAAGTTATTTTTTCTAAGACGGAAGTCGGAATTCCGCACAACTCTGGAGGACAGCTATGAACTTGACAGATCGAGTTGTCACTTAGCCGTTTTAATGGCAACTGTTGTACTTGATTAAAAAATAATACCTAATTAATGAGCCTGCCAATCTATCAATTCTGGGAAAAAACAGTTCTTTGAGTTTTTGAAATTGAAGAAACTACTACATACTCATATTTTAACACTTTATTGTAACACACATTAGAAAAATATGAAATTCTAATGAATACAATATATAAGCAAATCTCGAGGTATATTATGAAAAAAAAACAACTGTATTAAAGTCGAAAAAAAACAAATGAAAAGAGAAGGAAACGGGGGGAGGAGGAAGGAGGTTTCACAGGAGACAATTTGGTACTACAATATTCGGATTTTGAAATTCCGGAATTCCTGGTTTTTCTCCATTTCGGTTGAGTTTCCGCTTTCCGGAATTCATAATTCGGAAATTAAAATTTATTTTTTTTTTTGGGTTTTTTTGAATTATTATTTTTGTTTTGAGTTTTATTGCTTATTTTTCTTCGTTTTTGATCTTTAAAAGTAGTTTTAAACGTTATTTGTTGTTAAAAATACTAGAAAAAGGGACTGGGTCTTGTAAATTTGGCAAATCATTTTTTTGGTTTTTTTGGTTTTATGTGTTTTTTTTTTCATTTTCGGTTTTTTTTCTTCACTTTAGCTCCTGATTCCGGAAAATGTCATTCCATACAACTATGTACACTACACTACAAGTTCACATAGAATCTCAAATCTACTTCATATTTTTCAGCTTGAGGTGTCTTCGGTACTCGTTTTCCAGTGCGACTTCCGAGAGCATGTAGATCAGCGCCCGCTCGTTCTCAATTTGCTCCTTCGTTTGTGGTATGTTTGTGGGCGGAAACAGCTCGTTTTGTTCCATTCTGGCATATTCGAGGTCCTGAAAGAAGATTATGAGTTATTGATAAGGAAGTGATAACTAAATTCTTGTGATTGCACGGTGCTAATTCCGCTCAAGGTAACCTAACTCACTAATTAGGCTGACTGACTAGACTAGGCTGACTAGTTAATAGACTGAGTAGGTAACTAGACTGCTCTGTAATTCAACTCTCTAAAGCTTAGGCTCTTACCTCTTCGGCCAGACGAAGTTGTTCATTAAAACTTTCCATCATCTTGCCTTCATTCAGTCTCAGCAGTTCCACTTGCTTCTTCACCTTCACTAACTCCATCAACACTGGTACTTCCTCATCTGTGAGCGTTCCAATGCACACTATCTTCGCAGCTTCAATATCCTTCTTCAACGCCTTCATTTCCTTATTAATCTTCTGCTCCTCGCTCTCCAACTCCATCAAACTCTTCGTCTGCTCTTCATAGTTTTTCTGGTGTTTTTCCATTTCTTTGTTGGTGTTATGAGACAGTTTGTATTCCTCTCCTTCGAGGATGTACAAGTTGTCCATCAGTTCCTCCACATCTTCCAATTCAAATTCCTTCTGGGATTCCTTCATTTTCTCATTTTCATTTTCAAGGGAAAGCAGTTTCATGATGAGGGCGGTCTTCTCAGCGTCTCCCAGATCAGGCTTGTTCTTGTTGACCTCATCAAGCTCGAGGTTCAAAGCATCACGGAGGACACGCTCTGTGTGGATTTCTTCTTTCAGAGCAACTTCTTCAGCGGTCTCTTGATGAAGTTCAAAGACTTCAACGATTGGTACGGAAGCGTGGGCAGACATTGCGATAATTGAGACTTCTGGAAGTTAGAAGGCTTGTGAAACGAAAGCGCAGGAAAACAAAACGTATTAAACAGGTACTAGTACAAGACGAGTTTTACAACAGTGCTCAGTGAGAAATTGATTGAGAAATTAAGAAGCACAGGAATTTCGGAGTGAGAAGGCTCTACTGTCAGATACCTCTTGACAAGGCAGGTGCACAGTGATCTTGTAATTGGTCTTGTCAAACAAAAAACGATCGAGCAAGGACAGGAAATGTAATTGTGCTCTGGGAATTTCCCATAGAGCACCTACAGTGAGGGAGGGAGATTCTGATTTGTGAAGAGGTCAAGCGAATCTGAATGTGGGCAAACACACAGGGAAATGGGAAGATCTATTGTGACTAGGGGGAAATCAATGATGTCAGATCAAGGAGGGGAGGTCTGGCAACATGCCGTGCTGATACCTTCTGGCATGCCATGGGAAACCTCACTATATTCCATGCTTATTGAAACGGAATCTTAACGGGATATTGATTTTTTGAACGTTGGAAAATTGCAAAACTTATGAACGGTGTGACATCTTCTTGCGCAAGTGAAATCTTTCTTGCATCAATCATGAACTGGATACAGATTGCTGGAGGAAGAGAAGGGATTATCGAAATGTTTTGAGAGAGAAGTAAGGGAAAATGTGCACGACAGTAAGGGAAAATATGCACGACCTATAAAACTAACTAATGACGAGACCGGTATTAGTCGCATCGAGTAGTCGGGGACCTTCTACATCTGGCATTTCCGAAGGAAAGAATCCTTTGGGAAGATCTGTGTAGTCCTCGGCCGTGCCTTCAGAAGGCTTGAGAGTGGGGAGTGTGAGGTGATAATTGGTATGTCACGTCACGTTACATAAGGAATCTGTGGAATAAGAGAAAGGGGATGGGGTACATCAAGGGATCTAAGTGTGAGCGGAATAGGCAGAGTATAAAAATAAGGTTTCGCATTTGGGCAAACACACAGGGAAATGGGAAGATAGGAAGGTAGACTACTGTGACTAGGCAGAAATCGATGATCAAGGACCAAACGGCGTTAGGGAAGGGGATAATACCGTGATAATACTTTTTGGCATGCTATGCTTGAACTCACTGGAATCAGTCTCATTCGGAACGGTAGTTGAGGGGGATCCTCATTTAATAAAGTTAATGCGATTCTCAGAGTTCTGTGAAGAACCAGGTGAGAACTCTAGACGTCGTGGGGTCAGGACAGTGGCAGGGCGAGGGATGAGCTTGGTTTAGAAGCATATATTGGGCAAGCGAACGGCAGACGTTGGGCTTTAGCTAGGAAGGAATAAGGTCAGAGAAAATGGCTGAAGGAACAACTAGTTGAAAAGTGTGCACAACATCTATAAACCGGTCAAATGAGGTGGGATGACGGGAAAGATGGATAGGGCATGCACTCGGAGGGATCTTATAGGATTCGCGGGGAAGAGTAGGCTGTGTGGGTCTATGGGAAAGATCCGAGAGCCACTGTGTACAGAAGGCAGATAATTGACGTTTCACGTCACGTAAAGAATCTAGTGAGAATCAGCATTCAAAAATAAAAGAACAGTCCATTTTCGAATGTTTGTTGAGCGCAGTAAACGACTACTAGGTAAGGCTACAAGAGGGTTGCATGTACACACACATCTACAGAGGTTCTTGTCGGTATTCTTGGCATGAATCCAAGTTTTCCCAGGTGCACAGGCTTCAGAAGACTCGAAGTCGGGCCTAAGAGAATGAGAAGATAATCCATCTAGATATCACTCCTAGAATACAATAGCTTTGAAATTTGGTGGTCATACACTGAGTTAAGATAGGATAAGTTTACTCGGCCTGCCTGGTTATGATATGAGTTTTCCTAGAAGCAGACTTCTGAAGACCCAAGGTCTAAACGATTGAGAAGAGAGTTGAGCTGTTGCTCTAATAGAACAAAATAGATTTGGAATCTGGTTGTCAGGGAGACGATTGGGAAGGTAGACTACTATTACTAGGGAAATCGATGGTGTCGGATCAAGCAGGGGAGGTCTGGTACCATGTCGTGCTGATACTTTATTGAAATACCATGGGAAATTCACTATATTCCATGCTCATTGGAACGGAATTTTAACGGGATATTGATTTCTTAGAAGTTGGAGAACTTAAACATTTTTTGAACGATGTGAAATCTTGTCGCGCAAGTGGTTTGACAACATAGTTTTCAGGAAAGGGTTGGACAAGGATTCCGCATAAATTGACCATAGTTAGGTTATTATTGGGAACGAATCAATCTCGAACTGCTGGGGGAATGGATGAGATTATGGAAAAGTTTTGAGAAGGAAGAAGTGTACACGACACCTACAAAACGGTCAACCGAGAGGAAGGATTGGACAAGGGTGTGGAATAAGTAGAAAGGTTATTATTGGGAATGAACCACTCATAAATTGGAAGCAGATTGCTGGAGGAAGGAACGGGATTATCGAAATGTTTTGAGAGAGAAGTAAGGGAAAATGTGCACGACACCTATAAAACGGTCAATCGAGGGGAAGTGAGATAACTAATGACGAGACCGGTATTAGTCGCATCGAGTAGGCGGGGATCTTCTACATCTGGCATTTGCGAGGGAAAGAATCCTTTGGGAATATTTCTGTAGTCCATGGTCGTGCCTTCAGAAGGACAGAGAGCGAGGAGTGTGCGGTGATAATTGGTGTGTCACGTCACGTTACACAAGGAATCTAGTGGAATAAGAGAAAGGGGATAGGAGACGTCAAGGGGTTTAAGTGACTAGGCAGAAATCGATGATCTAGGAGCGGTGTTAGGAACGGTGTTAGGAAAGGTGATAATACCGTGATAATACATTTCGGCATGCTATGCTTGAACTCACTGGAATCAGTCTCAACGGAAGATCAGGGAATTCTCATTTAATAAAACTTATGCTTTTCTCAGAGCCTGAGAAGAACATGGTGAGAACTCTAGGCTTCTTCGGATCAGGACAGTAGCAGGGCGAGGATTGAGCTTGGTTTAGGCTTATCACGGGCATGGATTGGTGAAGGAAACATCATGGATTGGACAAGGGAACGGCAGAAGTTGGGGTTGAGCTAGGAAAGAATTAGGCAATAGAGAACGGCTGAAAGGGTAACTAGTTGAAAAGTGTGCACAACACCAATAAACCGGTAAAATGAGGGTAGAGAAAAGATCCCAGAGCCATTGTGTCCAGAAGAAAGAGAGCGCGATGAGATAATTGACGTGTAGAATCTCTTCACGTAAAGAATCTAGTGAAAGAAGAAGAAGGGTAGGGAATCAGAGGTTCTTGTCGGTATTCTTGGCATGAATCCAAGTTTTCCCAGCAGCAAACTTTAGAAGGTCCGAGGTCAGGCCAAAGGGATTTAGGAGATAATCCATTCAGATGTCACTCCTAGAATACAATAGATTTCGAATTTGGTGGTCATGACAAAAATAGGGTAGGACAGGTGGATTCTGCCTTCCTGGCCCTGATCCTAGTTTTCCCAGGAGCAAACTTCAGAAGACCCAAGGTCCGAACGATTGAGAAGATAATGGAGATGCCACTCTCATAGAATACTCTCATAGAATTGATTTGGAATCTGGTTGTCAGGGAGACAATTGGCTATATATCAGGAGGGGTTAAGTGGATTTGGGGGTTCAGAGTTGAAGCAAGACATTTTTTAGCGTAGGGCACTAGAATCGGATATAAACTTTCTGAAAAGGTCATTCCTTATGGGTAGCATTGGAAGATAAAATTTGAGTTACATGAATGAAGGAAATACAACTATCATGGGTCTGGCACAATAAAAAACGGGGAAGAAGCAGAAGTTTTCAGCGTTAAAAGTTTCAGTCTTCAACTCAATTCCAGATAAGTCAAAAGTCGTGCTACAGAAAACAGTCTAAGCAGACGAAGCTCCGTCTGGACCATAGTCTCGACAAGTAAAAAAGAAGAGGAAAACTGCCAAGACCAACCATAATGCGGTTCTCTTTGCCTTTCTCTTCTGGTTCGTTGCCAAGTTTTCATAGAAACATTTCTCCAAAACCCCAAGAACGAAGACTGTCAGGAGATAACGGGGATGTCACTTAATACAATAAGAAAGAAATTAGGGAGATTAGATGAGATGGGATGTGTAAAATAGGGTGAATGTGGAAAATCGGGAGGTGAGATTCGTGGTGGAGGGATCGGAACGGTGTTATCGAGCAGTAGTTCTCCTTGAAAGAATCCACAGTACGTCTTTTTGAAGTCAGAATAGCATTTTTCAATCTATAGCTGGTTAGCAAAAAAACATGAAAGCCTTAAAAGATTAGATTCAAATTCCGATGAGATTCTTTCAGAACTCTCAATCGGTAGTTGATACTAACAACTGCAAACTTTATTCTATGGTACAACTAATCTTCGACTCTTGAGATTTGCTCACCCCTTCCATTTCCAATCGATTTTCTCACTGTGTGCTGGTTACGGTAGAACTACAGCACTCTCACCTCTCACGTCATACACTCTATGCAAATACTCTAGAAGATTCTAGAAGATTCGGAGACAACATCTGTCCTAATGAGGCCCGCCTCCATCACTGTCCGCCATTCATTCTCGCATTGAGGCAACCCAAGATTCGATTGCTCTCCGATTTTTTCTTTATTCTCTTCCCTTTCTCTCTTGTCTTTTCTCTTTATGCTGTCCTAAACGTATACATCTTCAGCTATCTATCTGCACAACAATCCTCTGTTCAATTCGAAATGATTCTTGATAAGTCATTGGAATGGTACTATTACAACGACGGTTTCGATAGTGATTCTGAAAAAGAAGAACGACTAAATCGGTTGCACTTGGAAGCCGAGAAATTGAAGAAAGGCAATACCACGAGAAAAAATGAAATCAAAGAAGGAAACGAGAATAACAAAAGAGTTGGAGAGATGGCTGGGATGACTGTGGAGGAGTTGGAGAAGAGGATTGAAGAATCGGAGAAGGTAAGAAATGAACTATTAAAGAAGGAAGAACTGAAGAAAAAAGAGAAGGAGAAGATGAAGAAGCTAGAGAAGCAACGAGAGTTCTCAACGAGACTCATCCAGGATCAGAAGAGAGATTTTGAGTCGAGAAAGATTGAGATTCAGACGAAAAGAGAGGACATGATCAAGCTGAAAATGAAGTTGGAAGAGTTGCAAGTGGAGAAGAAGACGTGGAATTTGTTGTCGACAGACATGAATGTCAACCTGAAGGATCTTCTAGTGAAGGAACGAGAGACGAAGCAGAAGATTGAACTGAAACTTCGAGAATTCACTGGAGGTCTGTATTCCAGACTCACCCAACTCGTCAATGAATTCAACGAACTCTCTAAGCTCGTGTTCTGCCAGAAACAGATTGATAACGATCATGATGATGCTGTCAGATTCATGAAGAAGAAGGAAGAATACGAGAAGAAAAAGCGAGAAGATATCGAGAGATTTGAGAAGCAAAGAGAAGAAGAAGGGAAACTCCGTCGTGCGAGACCGAATCCAAGGAAGAATGACCTCTATTACGGATATCTTGCCAATTAATTTATTTTTTCTTTTCATTTATTT
Organism: Caenorhabditis latens; assembly: GCA_002259235.3. Classification (NCBI taxonomy): domain Eukaryota; kingdom Metazoa; phylum Nematoda; class Chromadorea; order Rhabditida; family Rhabditidae; genus Caenorhabditis; species Caenorhabditis latens. Next base: position 4,640,478 of record CM056092.1, on the reverse strand, counting down.
GTTGATTCTGATTGTTATTTGTGATTATGAACCTTTGAAAATTGAATAAAGATAAGACTGGAAAACTTTGGAGTATGGTACGCATGAGAGAGGTGAGACTTGTCATATTGTAACGCGGATCGCTCTGTAACCATGAGCTTTGGTTGTCGCCGATAGAACATTTACATATTTCTGGTAAACCCGAGAATAAATTACTGATTGCGAATGGAATACCACTAGAGTTCGTGAAATAAACTTCAATAGAAATGCACACCGCAGCATGTAGACGTTCAAACATCGTTTTAATTGCAAGATAAACTAACACAGAACATTCTGACGTACACGGCCACAAATTGCAAGAAATTGGTTCCGTAAAAACTACCATGCGGCGAGAGCTTCAGTATGAAAATTCCAAATGACAAAAAAAAATAGTACATTGATGAGGCGAGCATGCAAGTTGAGACGGAGAGGATTCTTGTTCAATGTCTTATACGAAAGAACAGCTGCAACTGCTTCGATCCTTTCCATAGAACATCTGGCAGCTCCTATCTGACAACGGTAATCCTTGGCTTCTTGGGCAAGAGTTATCAGATGTTTCTTCTGTTTCTTCAAATCGACTGGAAGTTTGTCTTTCTTGAAATCAAGAGTTACAGCAAGAGCGATGAAATATTCGAAAAAATATTTTTGATTGATCCCAATAAAGACGTGCAATCCTGGTCGAGAAGCAGGAGAAGGTTCGACAAGCAGTAAAGGGTCAAGACCATCTGCTTTCATCTGCTGAACTGTTCTCAATTGTCCAGTCTTCAAAATCGAATCTACCAATCGTGGTCATGTTGTTTCCGTGATTGATCCATCTTTTGTGACATCGAAAACACGGCTCACTTGAAGACTGCCCAGAGTGATTGTAAAGAGCCGAAATAAATTTACAATCCCCCACTGGGATGATTGTAACATTCTGAGTCACTTCAACACCACCAACCTTATATGTAATAGTTTTCAAGTGGTTTGATGAAAGAAGTTGGCTTTCAGATTGGTATAGTTATCAGCTCCGGTGTAGAGACCAATAAGAAGAATTCCATGTGCATCGTTGCTGTTCTCCACATTTTCGAAAACGATGGCCAATTTTGTGGTGTCAGCACCTTTGTCGCCTCCAAATCCCAGCACAATTCCTCGGTCATCCACTCTCAGTCTACCACTTGTTGCCAGATCTTCGAGTCATCGAGAAACCAATTGAACAATGTTTTTTGCAGTCACTACAGCAGTCGATGTCGAGACTTCTTTTCCAGAGCGAGTTGTTTTTATAGTCTTCTTCACTTGGATACAGTAATACTCAGCAATAGCGTTGGCCTCTTTTATCTCCCTGGTTTTGTGGAGGCAATTGAAAACACCAAACGCCAATCTCGACTTGCAGAATTGCTGGAACTCTCTGAGGAATCCAATGGAAAGGTTCCATCGGATTGTTGCATGAAACGAATCCATTCGCTGAAGTTTAAGCAGAACTCGTATTCAGTGGACTTGGAGAGGAACTTCACAAAATGAAAAATATAGGAGTTCAAAGTGTCCTTGTCGTTTCCATCTAGATGGACCATGCATTTTATCATTTCGAGATCTGATTGCTTCTTTGGCTGTTAAATCTCCAAATGGCTTCAGTCTGTAGTCGTCTGGGATACCTTGATAACAATGAATACATTTTTTGTATATATTTTTCCTTTCTGTATATTATCTTAAATTAAACTTTATATTTACCTTAATTAGTCCTTGTATCTTCGTCTCTTCTTCATTATTGGCTTCTAGCCCCTCCACTTTCTTTCTAGTCAGCTGAAGAAGATAATTGGTTACATCCACCAGACGAGTCAATCGCTTCCTTTTTAAGCTTATGTGTTTCTTGTAGTTTTGTTCTCTTTTTTGTCATTGCCATTTCTGTAAATTTTCTAATTTTCTACTGTGATGCAAATCACTTCCTCTATAGCTTCCTCCAACGCTTTATCATCAAAATTTTCAAGTTTTTCTCTTTCTTTATTATCTGATTAATTTTGCAGAAGTTGCCTTATTCTCAGTAATTATACAGTCTTTTTTGACTTGATCTGACAAAAAATAAAACAGAAATAGGGCACAATTTCTCAAAGTATGCATTTTAGGCCAAACAAAAAACGCTGGTAGCTGCAAAACTGAAAAAAGAAGAAAATAGCACTGTATTAAGCATAATATCACTTTTCAGTAAAAAAAAGAGTTGATATCCGGCTTTAATCATTCGATTTTGCTAGCGCGTTTCGTTGAAGCAAAACGTGGCATTTTACCATGGCGCCGGTTAGAACATCGTGCTTCACGAGGTTTTGAGATGCCCACCTACTAATTTTTTCCACAAATCGAACACATGAATGGTCCTCCGCCTGAACGAGTTACTGCGTGTTGTTTAACAAGATCTGAAAAAATAATCGGTAGGAAAAAAGTGTTTTTCAATACTCACGTCCTATATGCGCAAACGGATTCCAATAAACTTCGCATTGATACATTGTTTTCGCTGGACTTTTCATTTGAGTAGTCTGAAAAAAGGAGACATGGGTAAAATGCAAGGAATAACAACAAAAACGCCAGAAGTAAAGAAACGAGAAGCATTTTGACACGTTCGGTGTAGAGGTAAAAACGAAAACAAGTATAATAGAGACAACAACTGAGCAACTGACCATTTGATTTTGATTTTAAAACAAAAAATCGTTATTCCTATTTCCATAACAGAAACCCTGGAAAACGAACTGATATTTTTGATTGTTTGAATATTTTCAACTTCGACGCTACGGTAGACTCGGTGTTTGCGGACTTGCTTACCGTAGCCATAAAAACTATTTCGATTTGGCCGATGATCAAAACTGATGAAACAAAACTCTTAACTTTCCGCTGATTTTTAAACGTTTTTCGCTGGCGTTTTTACCGTTCGCTTCGAGACCTGCGGTGTCGGAAAAGGCATGTGCCAGCGAAAAATAGTTTTTCACTGATTTCCTTTTTTCGTGAATTGGAAAGAATCAGCGAAAAACTATTTTTCGCTGCCACATGCCTTTTCCGACACCGCAGTTCTCGAAGCTGTTGTTTTTCGCTGCCTAAGAATAGGCCCATTAAATCTCGCTTTTTCCTTGTTTCTTTTTACACGCTGTCATCTCGCAGAGTATCTCAGTTAAGTGTTTTAAATTTAAAAAAAAATTAAAACGTTAAGTTTCTTCCGCCCACAAAACAGTTAACTTCATGAAGGAAAGCATCTATCACTGGTGTGAAATACCCGATACAACATCAGCTACTATCAACTTTCATAAAAAAAAGTATAAACCTCAAATTCTAACTACTCAAAACTCACAAGGTTTCCTGTTTTATCTTTATTAAATTTTCGAAAGTTCATAATCGCAAAAAAACAATAAAAATCAACAAATAAATGGAAAATTAATTGGCAAGATATCCGTAGTAGAGGTCATTCTTCCTTGGATTCGGTCTCGCACGACGGAGTTTCCCTTCTTCTTCTCTTTGCTTCTCAAATCTCTCGATATCTTCTCGCTTCTTCTTCTCGTATTCTTCCTTCTTCTTCATGAATCTGACAGCATCATCATGATCGTTATCAATCTGTTTCTGACAGAACACGAGCTTAGAGAGTTCGTTGAATTCATTGACGAGTTGGGTGAGTCTGGAATACAGACCTCCAGTGAATTCTCGAAGTTTTAGTTCTATCTTCTGCTTCGTCTCTCGTTCCTTCACAAGAAGATCCTTCAGGTTGACATTCATGTCTGTCGACAACAAATTCCACGTCTCCTTTTCCACTTGCAACTCTTCCAATCTCATTTTCAGCTTCACCATTTCCTCTCTTTTCGTTGAAATCTCAATGTTCCTCGACTCAAAATCTCTCTTCTGATCCTGGATAAGTCTCGTTGAAAATTCTCGTAGTTTCTCCAGTTTCTTCATCCTCTCCTTCTCTTCTTTCTTCAGTTCTGCCTTCTTCAATAGTTCATTTCTCATCTTCTCCTGTTCTTCGATCCTCTTCTCCAACTCCTCCACAGTCATTCCAACCATCTCTCCAACTCTTTCTTTTCCTTCTTTGTTTTCATTGTTTTTTGCCTCATTTCCTTTATTCAATCCATCGAAGTCCAACTTCAGCCGATCGATTTGTTTCTCTTTTTCAGAATTACTATCGAAGGAATCGTCGAATCCGTAGGTTGGATAGTACCAGCTCATTGACTTATCGAGAATCATTTCGAATTGAACAGAGGATTGTTGTGCAGATTGATAGCTGAAAATGTATATTTTTAGGACAGTATAAAGGAAAATACAATAGAGAAAGGGAAAAAGATGAGAGAAGAAAATCTGAGAGCAACCGAATCTTGGGTTGCATCGATGGGAGAATGAATGGTGGAGAGTGATGGAGGTGGACCTTACTAATAGACTTAACAGATGTTGTCTCCAAATCTTCTAGAGTCGTCTAGAGTATTTGCATTGAGTGGATGACGTGGCAGGTGAGAGTCGTGTAGTTCTTACCGTAACCAGCAAACATTAGATGATTGATAGAACAGAGAAAGGGTGAGAAAATCTCAAGACTTTTAGATTCGTTGTACTGGAAGAAACTAGAATGAAGTTTGCAGTTCTTAATATTTAAAAAAAAAACCATAGACTGATAGTTCTGAAAGAACCTCATCGGAACTTGAACCTAATCTTTTCAGGATTTCATATTGTTTCAGCTGACTAGCTAGAGATTAAAAATGATATTCTGACTTCAAAAAGACGAATCGTGGATTCTTTCAAAAAGAACAACCTCTTGATAACACCATTCCAATCCCTTCATCAAATATCACCTCCCGATTCTCTACATTCACCCATCCTTACACATCCCATCTCATCTAATCTCCCCAATTTTTTTTGTTGTATTAAGTGACACATCCATTATCTCCTTACAGTCTTTGGTCTCAGCGTTTCTGAGAGATCTTTCTGGGAAGACTTGGCAACGAGCCAGAAGAGAAGAGTCAATGAGAATCGCATTCTGATTGGTCTTGAACTTTTATCTTTCACTGCTAACTATAAGCTCCGCATGGGATTGACCAGAAAGATTATATCTGATTCCAGTGCCCTATGCTAAAAATAAATGTTTTGCTTCAACTCTCAACCCCCCAAATCTACTTCACCCCTTCTGACAAACCCCAATCGTCTCCCTAACAACCCGATTCCAAATCTATTGTATTCTACGAGAGTGACATCCCCATTATCTTCTCAATCGTTCTGACCGTTCTGAAGTCTGCTTCTGGGTAAACTTGGATCAAGGCCAGGCAGGCCGAGTACACCTATCTTATCCTAATGCATTGTATGACCACCAGATTCCAAATCTATTGCGTTCTAGAAGTGACATCTAGAGGGGTTATCTCCTCATTCTCTTCGCTCCGACTTCGGGGCTTCTGAAGTCTGCTTCTGGGAAAACTTGGATTCATGCCAAGAATACCGACAGGAATCTCTGTAGATGGGTGTGTACAACCCCCTTGTTGCCTTGCCTAGCAGTCGTTCACTGCACTCAACAAACATCCGAAAATGGATCGTTCTTTTTTTTTTAGATTCTTTACGTGACGTGACACGTCAATTATCTGCCTTCTGTACACAGTGGCTCTCGGATCTTTCCCATAGACCCACACAGCCTAGTATCCCCAGCGAATCCTATAAGATGAATGCCCTATCCATCTCTCCCGTCATCCCTCCTCACTTGACCGGTTTATAGGTGCTGTGCACACTTTTCAACTAATTCCCCTTTCAGCTATTCTCTCTTTCCTAATTCCTTCTTAGCTATGGCCCAACTTCCTCGGCAGAAACCCGCATCAGGCGCGCAGCAGTCCAGCAGCAGGCAAGCGTAGAGTGCGTGCCTGATGCGGTGGTGTTGCGGTACTGTAGCGTACGTGTTGCAGAAAGGTCGCTGTTGTGGTGCTCTGGCGCTGCTAAAATTAGGCCGCTGCCGCTTTTGCTATATTTTATTGCAACGAAAACAGCGTATTATTAAATTAAATTTATTTACAAACCTTGAATACAACTACATATATATTTAAATCTGACATAGTACAATTCACGAAAATGTATAAATATGTGAAAAAAACAGTACCATTTATGAATTATTTTTCAATGATGTTGCGTTCAGCTTTCTTTGAAATCCTCGTCGTTTCCTACCGTTCGAATTTCTGAAAAAAAGACGTAAGACTTATTTAGAGCATTGAGATAATCTCACCTTTTCATGTTTCCTGAAATCCTATTTGGCTTGACTGGCGGTGATGTTGTCTTTTTTGTAGTTGAGGGCTGAAATATGATTTTTTTTTGTTTCTTAGACAAACGTTTTTTTTTCAATAAACGGGTAAAATTATTTTCATAAAATAAATCCAGAGAAAACATTGGTATGAAAAACAGGAAAATAAATAGGAGAAAAGTGAATAAAAACATAAGTTTTCGGAACTGAAAAAACTGGAGCGTACTTGCTGAATGTTGCCTAGGTGCTGCCGAAGAGCACCGGATCTGCTGCTGCAGTGTTGCGGATATGCTGCCGCATCCTAGTGCCGCATCCTAGTACACGTGCTGTCGACGCGTTTCAGAAAACGAAACGCGTGTGAATGATGCTTTCCTGATGCTGCAGTGTTGCGCGCCTGATGCTCAACGTGTAAATGTTGCGGGCCTGATGCGGGTTTCTGCCGAATCTGCTGTTTTCTTGGCCAATATATGCTTCTAAACCATGCGCAATCCTCGCCCTGCCAGTGTCCTGACCCTAAGAAGCCAAAAGTTATCGCAATATTCTTCTTAGGGCTTTGAGAATCGCATAATGGGGGATCGCCCTAAACTTCCGTTCTGACTGAGACTGATTCCAGTGAGTTTAAACATAGCATGCCCAAAAGTATTATCACGGTATTATCACCTTGCCTAACACCGTTTGCTCCTAGATCATCGATAGTCATCGTAGTGCGCACTGAGATTGATACTCGTCAGCTTTTCCCAGGAGTTGTGGCACTCATCAAACGCCAATCATCCTATTTTGAACCGGACTCTTTGGCTTGCATCCTTCTTTAAGTACAGAAAGTAAGAAACGCTACCATTTTTTACCTGATGGCGCATGCTTTATCTGAAAAATCGTCCATCATCAATTAGTTTTAGTCAGTTTCGAACCTGACGAATTCCGTAATGTTCCTGCCCAGTTGAGGTGAAAAATGCAGTCTGATTTTCAATCGAATCTTACTGACTTCTCTTCATACTCTGCCTTTTTCACCTGATCCGCTCACACTCAAATCCCTTGACGTCTCCCAACTCTTTCTCTTGTTCCACCAGATTCCTTGTGTAACGTGACGTGACACACCAATTATCACCTCACACTCCTCTCTCTCCGGCCTTCTGAAGGCACGACCGAAGACTACAGAAATCTTCCCAAAGGATTCTTTCCCTCGCAAATGCCAGATGTAGAAGATCCCCGCCTACTCGATGCGACTAATACCGGTCTCGTCATTAGTTATCTCACTTCCCCTCGATTGACCGTTTTATAGGTGTCGTGCACATTTTCCCTTACTTCTCTCTCAAAACATTTCGATAATCCCGTTCCTTCCTCCAGCAATCTATATTCAATTCATTATTGATTGATTCCTAATAATACCCTAACTATGGTCAATTTATGCCGAGCCCTTGTCCCATTCTTTCCATTACCTTCCTGAAAGCAATGTTGTCAAACCAAGATTTCACACCATTCAAAAGTTTTGGGTGTTTCCAACGTCTAGGATATCAATATCCCGTTTAGATTCCGTTACAATTAACCCTGAATATAGTGAGTTCCAACACATCATGCCAGAAAGTCTCATTACGGCATGTTGTCTGACCTCCCCTGCTAGATCCGACATTATCGATTTCACAGTAGTCTACCTTCTGATCTTCCCATCTCCATGTCTGTTTGCCTACATTCAGATTCTCATGACCTCTTCACAAATGTGAATCTCCCTCGCTCACTGTGGGTGCTCTGTGGGAAATTCCCAGAACACAAGAACATTTTTCTGTCCTTGCTCGATCGATTTTCTTTTGACAAGACTAATTACGAGATCACTGTGCACCTGCCTTATCAGGTATCTGACAGTAGAGCCTTCTCACTCACATGCCTCTCTTAATGTGAGACCTTCCCAGATCCCTACAAAACTCTTCTGTCCCACACACACACACATATTGCCTTGAAAACACACCTGCCTCGCCGAAATCTTTCTGTTTTGTTAAAACAATTTTTCCTCCTTTCAGAACAACCTCAACTACAACAATGTCCTACTATTACACCAACACACCCTTCGAAGTCGATCAAGACCCAGCCACTCTAGAAGTAGAACTCAAGAAGAAGATCCAGGCAGAGAGAGTCCTTCGGGACAGATTGGACTTGGAGCTTTCGGAGGTCGCCAGAAACAAGCCGAAAGTGGAAGACAAGAAGAAATTCGCTTTGATGGGGAAACTTCTCCAATTGGAAGACAGTAACTCGAAACTGAGAGAGCTCCAGAAGGACTACGAGTTTGAGGATGTCGAAGAGTTGAAGGACAACCTCTATATTTTGGAAGGACAAGAAAAGAAGCAGGAGTCGGACAACTTCAAGGAAGTCAGTCGGAATCAAAAACTGAAGGACGATCAGGAGCTTGAATTGTTGGAGTTGGAAAGAGAAGAAAAGAAGATTAAGGAGGAGATCAAAAAGCTGGAGAGGGAAAATGAAGCAGAGATGACGGTCGCCATTCGGACAACAAATGAAGACCAGATCGGATTGCTGATGGAAGTTTTCCAGGAGATGAAGTTTTCTGAACTAGCCATACTCAATCAAGAAAGGGCCAAGAAGTACTTTGAGGATTACATTGCTTTTGTGGAAACGGTAAGAGCTTAAAATTTTTAATAAGAAATAGTAGGATAGAGTTTTCTCCGTTTGGTCATATTAGGCAGACAAGTTTTTCCACAAATAAATAATTTTCAGAATATCGATGACACAAGAGAAGTGCATCAAGCGCTCTCCACGCCGGTAGATCACCCACAGACGCAGGAGCAGATCGAGACCGATAAGGCGTTGACCGTCGCGCTCGGCGAACTTGCATGGGAAACAAAACACAGACGGCAATACGAGTTGGAGAACATGAAGAAGAAAATCTGAGATTTTCTGTAAATATATAGTGTAGTGTGTAGTAGTCCCAAAAGTGTCATCTGTGTTCATTTCTCCCTGTTCTCTTCTTTCTTTATATGATCTTCTCCAATCCTCTGTTTTTCTGTTGTTCTTGGTTTCAATATTTCTGTTTGTTCTTGCTTATCTATCGTATTAAATTTTAACTTGTGTTGGAATAAATCATTAAAATATAACTATGTTTTTATGTATTTTCAAGTGATTTTCAGTTCAAAAACTTAAAAAGGGCCAGTTCTAAAAAACGACACTTCTAGAAAGAATGATCTGCAAAGACATGTCACCCAAGGTTAAACCTGCTATACTCCTACTACCCTCTGGGTTCTACAAATCTCCAACTATACGATCTCTGAGATTTTTGACCTCAATCCCGAGCAGCTTTGAACTCGATGGATAAAAGATAGGAGCAATCAATCTTGACCGTGTGATCCAGTGCAAATCAAGACACTTTTTCTTTCTTTTTCTCCTCACATTGCTCAGCTTAGAAATCAGGCTCAAAATGTCAGGTAAGAAAGTTTTTAATCAATCTATGTACCTTCTATTTAATTCAGAAGACGTGAAAGTTCACTTCGAAAACGTTCCGATGAATGAAGAAGCTCCTCCCGATTACAGTAATCCTAATTTTGAGACTGCGGTGGATGAGCCAAGTGTTGTTATCGTAGATCAACAGTATGTTAACTTCAGATTTTAAAAATAAATCCAGAGTTTACTTTTAGAAGTGAACCTGTTCCAACTGGCTCTAAGCAGTCTCGTTTCAACATAATCAAACGACAACTTTTTATTTTTATTTCTGGATTCATGTTGTGCTTGATTTTATTTCTCATACTGAAAGCTTTCTCAAGCGGTGGATCGAGCCCGTCTCCTGCTTCAGGTTAGCTATTTGAAACTAAATTTAATAGCTATTTTCCCTTTTTACAGAAAACCCCGCTTTGAATTGCAGCAAACGGTTGATTGGTTACTACAGAGGGTGGGAGAACCGGAAGATAACAGCACAACAAATCGAAAAACTGACACATATAATTTTCAACGGGATCAATTCGGAAAAAGATGGAAGAGTTCAGTTTCATGATGACAGTGCACGATTCTCCTTCTTGGACATGAAAAATAAGGCAAGAGTTATGAAGTCCGATGTGAAGATCATGTTCTCTACTGACTACTATTCTGCAAATCGGATTGACATAACAGAAGTGATGAATGACTCGAAAACGAGAAGGTGGGCTGGATAGATATTGTTTCAGAACTTTAATATGGAATTTCAGACAATGGATTGACTCGATTTCCGCATTCATTATCGAGCAGCAGATCGACGGAGTTGAACTGTATTATCGTTGGCCAAACACAGAAACTGAAAAAGAAAACTATTTGTTCTTTGTCCGAGAGTTGAGATACAAATTCGAACGAATGGAAAAACTGACAAGGCGAAAGACTCCATATCTCATCAGCATACTTGCCCCTCCGTTAGTTTGGCCTAGTGAAGAATCCGTGTTTATTCAAGAACTCTTGGATTACGCCGATTTTCTCAACATTGAAACAGAAAATTATTATGGTCCATGGAAAAAGAATGGCAAAACTGGACCATCTGGTCCATTGTATTCAACTAACTCCAACTATTCAATTGACTGGACTCTGAAGGCCTATGCGTGTAAAACGGAAATGGCCAGCCGATTGAATTTTAGGATACTGTTTCATGGAGCGCCCTGGGTAAAAGTGAATGACCACTCATTATCGACGGATGTTGTTTACAAGACCTATGACAAAAACCCTGATGAGTCCTCTACTGAATTGTATACACCATGGAGAAAATTGAAAAATGAATGGAATCTGACCTTGACTTCCTGGCACAATGCTTCAAGAACACCTTACATTTGGGATTCTGAGAATAGAAAACTTTACACTTTTGAGAATGAGAGAAGTCTAATCGAGAAGATAAAGTATGCAAAAGACAAGAACATTGGCGGAGTGTCGATTGACCATGTGGAGTACGATGACGATTCGAACACTCTTTTGAATGCGGTGACATCAGTTGACTTGTGCTCCGGGGAGATATTCGATAAAGATGAGATCCGTTATGAATGTGGAAACAACAATTCTGAACGAAGTTACATTATCAACAACTCTGCTAATTTGAAGTTCTACGTTCTGAGCTTCTTCGTATTGTTCTTGTTCTATTTCATTTGAAATGTTCACAAATAAAATTAATTGTTAAGAAGAAATCACATTATCTAATATTTTCATCATTAGCTGGCAGACAGCTTGTGTGAATCTCGAGCTGTGTGATTTATTGCACTTTGATCTTGACAGGACAAAAAAGAAAAAATCGGGAATATTGGAGACCAGCTACGCGACTGTTGTGAGATTGTTGCACAACTGGTGTGCTCCCCAAAAACAGGGGAACAATGAGTCGCAATACCGTGAAAGCTTTATAACTGTTGCATATGTTCTGATTGATCGTTATTGCGATGGAACTATAGCAATATTGTCGCGTAACTGTTGCAAAAACTGTGAAAGCTGCTTAACTGTATCGCAAAGTAGCCGAGTATACAATCTCTGAGATTTTCGACCTCAATCACAAGCCGCTTTTAACTCGACGGATAGAAGATAGGAGCAATCAATCTTGAACGTGTGATCCAGTGCAAATCCAGACACCTTTTCCTTTCTTTTTCTCCTCACATTGCTCAGCTTAGAAATCAGGCTCAAGATGTCAGGTAAGGTAGTTTGTATACAATCTAAGTGCCTACTCTTTTAATTCAGAAGACGTGAAGGTTCAGTTTGAAAATATCCCGATGAATGAAGAAGCTCCTCCCGATTATAGCAATCCTAATTTTGAGACTTCGTCAAACGAAACAAATGTTGTTATCGTAGATCAACAGTAAGTTAGCTACAGGTTTTTAAAAGAAATCTAGAGTTTACTTTTAGAAGTGAACCTGTTCCAACTGGCTCTAAGCAGTCTCGTTTCAACATAATCAAACGACAACTTTTTATTTTTATTTCTGGATTCATGTTGTGCTTGATTTTATTTCTCATACTGAAAGCTTTCTCAAGCGGTGGATCGAGCCCGTCTCCTGCTTCAGGTTAGCTATTTGAAACATGAGAAAAGTCATTGCTATTTTTACAGAAAACCCTGCTTCGAAGTGTGGAAAACGGTTAATTGGTTACTACAAAGGGTATGATAGCCGGATGATAACAGAACAACAAATTGAAAAGTTGACGCATATCATTTTCAACGGAATCAATGCGGAAAAAGATGGGAGAGTTCAGTTTCATGATGACAATGCACGATTTTCCTTTTTGGACATGAAAAACAAAGCGAGGGTTATGAAGTCCGATGTGAAGATCATGTTCTCTACTGACCATTATTCTCCGAATCAAGCTCACATAACAGAATTGATGAATGACTCGAAAACGAGAAAGTTAGTTGCATAGATGTTGTTTCCAATCCTTATAATGGTTTTTCAGACAATGGGTTGGCTCGATTTCCGCATTCATCGTCGAGCATCAGATCGACGGAGTTGAACTTTATCATCGCTGGCCATACACAGAAACTGAGCATGAGAACTATTTGTTCTTTGTTAGAGAGTTGAGATACAAATTCGAACGAATGGAGAAACTGACTAGACGAAAGACCCCATATCTTATCAGTATCGTTGCCCCTCCATTAGTTTCGGTCGATGAAGAATCATTTCTTATTCAAGAACTCTTGGATTACGCAGATTTTCTGAACATTAGAACAGAAAATTATTATGGTCCATGGCAAGAGAACGGCAAGACTGGACCATGTGGTCCACTGTATTCAACCAATTCCAACTATTCGATTGACTCGTCACTAAAAAAGTATGCGTGTAAAGCTGAAATGCCTAGCCGATTAAATTTCGTGATACTGTTCACCGGAGCGACTTGGGTGAAAGTCAACGATCATTTATCATCGACGGATGCTGTTTACAAGACCTATGACAAAAACCCAGATGCTTCCTCTACTCTTCTTTGGACTCCATGGAGAAGCTTGAAGAAAGAAGATGGATGGAATCTGACGTTGACTTCCTGGCATAATGTTTCAAGAACTCCTTATATTTGGGATTCTGAGAATCGAAAACTGTTCACTTTCGAGAATGAAAGGAGTCTGATTGAGAAGATGAAGTATGCAAAGGAGAAGAACATTGGCGGAGTGTCAATCGACCATGTGGAGTACGATGACGATTCGAATACTCTTTTGAATGCAGTGACATCGATTGACTTGTGCTCCGAAGAGCAATTTGAAAAAGATGAGATCCGTTATGAATGTGGAAACAGCAACTCTAAACGAAGTTACATTATCTATAACTCTGCTAATTTAAAGTTCAACGTTCTGAGCATCTTCGTGTTGTTCTTTTTCTATTTTATTCGAAATGTTCACAAATAAAATTAATTGTTGAGAAGAACTTCTCTTGAGTCAAATCTCGAGGTTTGTGATTTATTGCACCTTGATCAGGGGAGGGCGAGAAAGAAGATATCCGTTGTCCTATTAGTTTTCATGTTTGGTAAGCTGCAAGACTTGGGACCAACACCTCTTGCGTAGCGACTCAAAGGTTTAACCAATTGATACGGAGCCTATTGGCAGTGAAATAACCCTTGTGACAAGATCAGCGCCTAAGATTATATGAAAAAATTTGAATATCCTCAAATCTAAAATGGTCTCAGACACTTTTCGAAATTGATACCAAGTTTCAGTCAGTTTTAGAACTACATTTCAAGGAACTCCCATTGCTTGAGACTACGGTGGTTTTTGAGGTCATTTCCACCAGCGCATAGATTCAATCACGAAATTAGCCATGTTTTGCTGAAAATCTTGGTTAAGCATGACTAAAGAACTCGCCTAACAACCTCGAAAATTACTAGAAGCTTTAATGGGCCCTCTGCCAATCTCATTTTTCAGCTTCAGACACTTTCAGATCGTTTTTTCTCGATCATAAATGTGTGATAGTGTGCTTCGTGTGTGCATGGAATGCATAATAACCACCCCGTCTCCATCTCTGCTTCTCCTCGTTTTCAGAGAGATACTTCTTCTCACTGAAAAGAGAACACCAACACGAAAGAAAAAGAAAAACAACACATCTCAAAGAACTGCCACTTTGAAAACGAAAAACGCGAGGAGCGAAAACTTTTCCCACTTCTTCTTCTTTTTTCTGAAAGCTGTTTCTATCACTTATCTATTTAGTGCTGGAAGAAAAAAAAGATCTGGAAGCTGTTTTTCCAGAGATTCCAGACTTATGGCGGTGGCCAAAAAACCCAAGAAATTTGAAATTCTCCAGAGATTTTTGAACATTTTTTCAATTTTTATTGCTTTTTTCTTCTTCATCCATCTTTTTTTCTTTGTTATCTTCCGGTTCATGTCAATCCTCTTTTATTGTTCAGTTCTTTTTCCATCTGTTATGTCGCCTCTTTTACGTCACAGTTGTGTTGGCTATTCGCTTATTTTTCATACTTATACCTGGTTCGTTTTTCAGTTTTTTCTTGTCGACAAGCTTGTCAGCTTTGAATTGTTACTGAGGAAGTTAAATTTTCAAAATATATTTCAGACTAAAATAGAATATGGGCGTTTTCAAACTTCTTCAAAATTTTTTTGAAAATATTTACCTTGATTTCACCGAAAACGATACACGGGCTTCATTTTTCAACTTTTAAGACAATTATTCTCTGAATACCCATGAAAATAGTTTGTTACGTTGAAAAACCGATAAAAATTGTATTAATTTCAGGTATTTATTAAAGACATTTCACTAGAAAAAGTTGAATTTTTCTGATTTTTCACTTTTTCAATAGATTTTTGTCGAAATAAATGCTAAAACCGGGAAAAAATCTATTCACCTTTCACCAATTTTCCTAAAATCCCCTGAAAAACAACTTTTATCTCTGAAAAACTATCAAAAAACCCAACAAAAACTGAATTTTTCTGAAAAATCTGTAAATTTTGAGATTCAGCAAATGCGCTCCAACGCTAACAATTTTTGAATTTCAGCAAAATAATTCATTTTTTTCATTTTTTTCTATTTTTTCTTCAAAATTCATGCTTTTCTCCGTCATTCCGTCGTCGTTTCTTCAATTTTCATCAATTTCCTTCCCCGAATGCTAAACATCGGCTAAAAAAGAATGAGAGAGAGAGAGTAATCAAATTCAGGAAGCGAATAATTATTTTTTCGAAAAAATCGAAAGAATCTTCTTCTCGGAACGTGATCAGAGGAAAAATGTGTGCTTCGACTCATGATGTTACACAAATTGTGAGAGAAAAGAGATGAAGAACGGTGCAGAGAGAGCTCGTTTCTCTTTTGAACTCTTTTTTCCTCTCATCTTATCCTAATGTTCATCAGCCACCACACACTCACCCAGTCAGCCTCTCCCCTTTGAATTACAAACTTTTCTATTTTTTCTCTCAAAAAAAACATTTTTCATTCCGTGACTCATGATTTCACCTTCACTTTTGTTTCGTTTCGTATACGTAAGGCTTTCTGTCTGAAATTGCGAGTTTTCTATTGATTCATCGGAGACGCTTCTCTTATCATACGCCCTTCTTATCATTCACTTTCAGCGCTTTCTCCCCAACAATTTTCGCTGTTTTAGTGCCCCGTCGGGTCTCTTTTCGGTGCTTTGAGACCGGCGAGACCATCAAAATCATTGGAATTCATTCACCACCTCGGTAAATTTGTACATTTGTCGCAAAAATCAAAAGTAGCTATCTACATCTAGTATATTTATTTGCGTTGCCTCCTCGTTTTTTTCCGTATATTTGCTCTTTACTTCAAAAAAAGAAATGACAGACAAACTCTTTGTATCGTTTCAGAGAGCGAAAGAACGTGGTTTTCGTCAATATTTTCAGTTTTTATTGGACAACTTGTGATATTTTTTAATGGCTTTTGATTTGAAGAATGAGCTAATTTTATTTTCTTTCAAAAACGAGAATTTAAAAAAATTTTACAGGTTTTTACCAAAAAAATTAGATTTTTTCGCATCAAAATTGTTCTGTAAAAATTTAAGTTCTGATTCGAAATTTTGCCATTTTTTTGCGATTTTTGCAGAATTTTTCGATTTTTTCGCTCAATAATCGCTAAAGTTCGAGTTTTTAGAATGAACCTCGATTTAAAATTGTGGATTTTGGCAGAAAAATTTCATTTTTCAATAAAATTCATGTTTTTAAAACATTTTCGAATTTTCTAACTTTTCATACTGAAAATCCGAAAAATCTGAAAATTGATCTCTGCTGACAAAAAAATCGTGTTTCTGGAGTGAAACCTCTAGTTTTCAATTTAATTCTCGCGATTTTTACAGATTCTGTTTCCTAGAATCAGAAAAATTCTTCAAAAATCGTCAAAATCATCCTCTAACCTGAATATGAGCAAAACGCGTCGAAGGCGCGCCAGATTTTCAGAAAACTTTTTTCAAGTGACTGGCGTGCCTGAGACGCGCTTTCAATAGTATTGAATCGAAAATGGATGGAAAATCAAGAAAAATGATGGTTTTGAATAGATTTTTTGTTGGAAAATTGAAAAATTCTGAAGTTTTCCAACCTGGTACTTCCAAAATCAGAAATCCTCTCATTAGATTAACATCTAGCTGTTCGAGATTCCTTTCCAATCTGCATCTTTCTCGGGATCTTTTGTTCCGCTGACCCCTTTCCTAACACCATACACGTGCTTCCTTCCAACACCTGTAACTGTCTCTATCTCGGGTGTCACTCTCCATCTCTGCGTCTCTTCTCGCTCCCGTCCTCTAACCTCTCTTCCTCTTCAACACCTCGTTTTTTGGCTATCCTTCGCTTCCCGCGTGTGCGCGAAAAAACCGTAGATATAGAGGCATAGAGAGAGGAAACAGTCTTCTCTTCTTCTCTATGTCTCTCTCCCTTCTTCACGTGGATCCCACGTATCTCGTCTTCTGAACGTTTCCCCTCTCGCCTCCAAATGACTGTCGAAAAATGGTGTGGGCGCCTCACAACGCTTTTTATTTCTATTTTTTCCACCGATCATTCCCGCATGTTTCTCTCTTTTTTGGCAATTGTTCCTCCACCTCGTCACGCTGTTTTGATTATCACAAAACACTTGTGTTCAATGTGTTTTTTTTCTTTTTTCCCTCGCTTTTATTAACCTTACTCCTCACCAAAGATGGCGTGAATCCGGTCTTCGTCTCGAAGAAATAGTCATAAAGAACCCTCTTTTTTTTCATCCCGACGACGAATGATTGTCTAGAATTCCGAGAAATAATTGTGGAGGAAGTAAAAAAAATTGGGTGTTTTCTTATTCTAGAGATTTGGAAAAAGCCAATCATCTCATCAAGTGAATGAGGTTTATCTGAAATTCGGTATTTCATCGTCTGAAAATCAAACTCTGAACTTCTGAAGTTCTGTACGTGTTGTTCAGTTATCAAGGAATAACGCTCTACTGGCAATTATCTGATAGTAGAAACGCAGACATAGTAAGAGCATGAGAAACGAAGAATCGCAGACATCACATCTCTATTCTCGTTTTCTGTGAGGAAAATGGAGCTTTAAGATTCTGAAAATTTCAAAAACTGGAGTTTCGTTTAATTCCAGTTATTCCTGTGAAACATTCCCTTCGTCAACTACATATAGAATGCGATTTGCAAAAAAGTTCAAAAAATTTGAAGCGGAAAATCCTGGGCTTTCAATATGAGAAGAGAGGTCATAAAAACCTCATCAAAACGTCTCTCTCTCCCCTATTCTAGTACATAATCTTTTGTTGTTTATATATGAAACGACACAAAGTACACTGCCAAATGTCCGATAGAAAGTGAGAAGCGCCTCCTTTCAAAAACTGAAGGTCATCACCACCAGAGGGATGGCAACAATGAATTCGTCGACGTCGTCGAATCGTTGTCTGAAAAAAAAGCATTATGATACATCGTCCTGTTCGACCTGTCTCCGTACTATGAATTCTCGAAAAAAAAACCGAATTCAATCGAAGTGAGGAGGAGAGGCAACAGAGAGTGAGAATAGTGTAACATGATGCCAAGAGAAAATTTTTGGAAATTTTGGAAAAAGGGGGCGAAAATTCTCTTTTTTGGAATTTGCCCGTTACCACCCAGCATCACCAACTTGGTTATTTCATTTAGATAGAGAAAGAGAGGAATAGAAGTATACGCGGTAACCAGTTTCGTGAGGGTTGGTGACCAATTTTGGCAGCATGATAACGACGAGACCCCTGGTAATTGGGTGACTGTCACTTCTGGCCCCCCTCGCCGTCAATCACATAGACGGTCAGCGGATGATGATTGGAAATAACAATAGAATTAGAAAGGAGAGAAGTTTGCGGTAAAGTTTCGCTTTCGTCTTTTTCATGGGTAATTTTTTTGTCTCGAAAATGTTGCATTTTTGGTGTAATTTTTGCTGAATCAGACCAAATAGTATGTTTACTAAGGGAGTTTTCTTAAATTTTTCTTGAAAATTAACGAATTTTGCGCAAATCGATGTTTCTCTTGATTTTCACTAAAAGTTAGGATTTTCGAAATTTTGACCTAAAATTCTCTCTGATTAGTAAACTCCACGTTTCTCTTGTCAGATTAACGAGATCTGAACTAACGTTTGTGAAGATTACTGAAATTCAGGGCGAGCTCATAGAATTTGAGCTCCGTTTGAACGGCATTCGAAAATATGAAAAGCGAAAATCGGTTCCTTACTGCTCATTCGATCTGAATCTATCCAATTTTAATCGAACACTCTCCGGCTTCCTCTTCGTTCAAAAGTACCTAATTTCTGTTCGAAAGTTCTTACGGAAACTACTTTTCTGGAAGTTCTGTTTTCCGTTCGTTTCTAATCTATCAATATTTGAGCTTCAGTTTTACAGTAACAAGCTTGAAAACTTGTCAATTCGGCTCCAGAGACTTCATGAGAACTGTGTTCCTCTAGGAACTCACCTTCCTTCCTAATTTCTGTTTTTCCACAAAAAGTATACAACACTGATGCTCTGAATCCATGAAACACTTGTGATACCCGCTGCTCCGTGCTCGTTTCAACTCCTCGTGCGATACGAATCACCTTCTTCTCGTGTGTTTCTGTTTCTGCCCTTCCTTCATTCATTTTCATTTTTCAGTCAGCTGTTATCACCCAACCGATCGTCTCCCTCTCTCCATCTCTCAATCTGTCTATTTTCCTTCGTTCATTTTCTTTTCTTCTTCTTTTCTCCATTTTTTCTCCTTCTTCACCCCTGCTTATTATTATTTTTTATCATCATGGACCTCTATTTTTTTGTGCGTGTATGTGCGTGCTTCTTCTTTTTTCTTCTTTTCTCTATCTCTCATTCCTATTTTTAAATGCTCCTTCCAGTTTCCCTCCCATCACCTTCTTTTCAGACCTCTGACCCTCGAGCTCCATTGTGTTGGCTCTGCAGGAGGCGCGTCTCATTCTCTCTTCCAGAAACAATACAAATTTTCAGTTGTTGGAAGAGTGCACAATGAGCAACGGGTATGGTGTTCAGGTTAGTTCTTTTCTCTTCTTTTTTTCATATTATATATATAAATATGAGTCATATATATACAGTCTCCCTATATGTACACATGTTTTTGTCGGTCGCTCCAGGAACAAACGAGAGAACTTGATTATGTTTCAAAAACCAGAAAACTCGATGTCTCCTTTTGCTGTTTCGGTGTGAAATTATTGTTATTTCAAGGGAGGAAATTTGAGATTCTACATGCGTAAATACCTAAATACTACATAACGATGACGACAACGACGTCAAGCTTTTAGTGACGATTGGAGAGAAAACTTTAGTTTAGAGTTATTGTTTATTTGAATAAGGGAGAGAACGAGGAGAAAACAAATAATGGGATAATCAGCTGACCCGAGAAAAAAACTATTCAAAAAAGGAGAGTTTGTAGGGGTTTTGGAAGAGAGAATTGAAAATGTGTCAATTTTTTGGGTTTTTTCGTGGAAAAATGTCGAAAATTGCTTCTGAATTCACACAGAAACTGAAAGCTGATTTCCTTCCAAGTCGAATTCGATTCGCTAAAATATTTTTCAAAAATCGAAATTCTGTCTGTTTCAGACGAAAAACTGTAAAACACAAATTTTCTTCTTCCAAAATGTCAAATTTGAGCTGAAACCAGGCTGAAAGTTGAATATTTTACTCATTTCTGGAAGGTTTAGAGAAAAAAAACACTAAAGTCCAAATTTTATTTCAAAAGTTCGAGCATTTCAAGCAAAAAATGATGAAAATTGGCTGAAAAAATAAAATTATTTTTGTAAAAATCTGTGAAAAACAGAGAAGGTCCAATATCTATTAGAACGGCACTCTTCTAACAACCGCGCTCTACCGGAACCGAAGAAAAGTTCGTGCGAAATTGAGAGACTCAGAGAAAAAGAGGCGTTTCTCAAGGGGGTTTCGGTGGAGCGCAGTTGTAAGAACTGTGCCGAGCTAGTAGCCGAAAATGCTGAAAAAGTCGAATTTCTATCCAATATTCTGAAAATATCAGCGAAAACTCAGTCAAATCGGCACTTTGCATGATTGTGACGTACATCTAGATAACAAACAGAACTCTGCCAAGTACATAATTTAAGAATTCCCAAGTTTTCCTAGACATTCTGAGAAAGAATCTTAGTTCAAATTAATTCTAAAAACAATAATAATGCACTCTCGTCCCAAATTAATCAAAAATTTGTTTTCAGACGGTCAACAACGAGACAACAATCAGTGATTCGAGTGCCGATGTTTCGTACGCTAAACCGATTGGACAAGTAGCTGGAGCAGATTTCATCAAACACAGTTGTGAGTTTTCATCTCTGAAAACTCAAAATTTCACTCAAAACAACACATTTCCGGGTATTCCATTGATTTCTTCATCCTAGAAGAGAAAGTGATGGTTGTCTATTGTTATCTTTTGGATATCATTTCCCCCATTTATAATTTTCTTTTTCTCTCCGAGATTGGAAGAAACCGAAGGGGGGATAACAGGCTGTACGCAATGGCATAAAGTGGACATGTCATAAGTGATAAAATCAGTCGTGTTTTCCCCACCGAGAATTCATATTTATTCCTCATTTTTGTCCAGTGGAATTCGCAAAATTCCAATTAATTGGAAACCGATGGACGAAAAACCTTTTCCCTTCCCTCACTCTAATTACAAATTTCCGCCATGCACGAGAAAAAGAAAATAAGAGAAAGACGGAACTTTTTTTTCTTATTTCTCTATTTTCCTCATCTAAAGTACACCGTCTTCATCATCTATTCTCCAGATGTTGTTGTTGTTTTTCTTTGAATTCGTCCCCACCGTCGGATTCGTTGTCTGCCACGTGACCTTGGTACAAAAGTGGTTTTTTTATTCGCATTTTGCCGCCTAATGTTGGGTCGCAACCAGCTGTGTTGTTGTTGTCTCCACCTGTTTTCAAATGGTTTTACTCCGAGGATTTGTGATTTTTGAAATATGGATTGATTTTTGGAATCGGATATTTTTAAATTTTCAGTTTGAACTTTGCCTGATTGAAGTCTAGAGCGTTTGTAACCATTTTGAGCTTTTCGAAGGCAGATTCTGACTGTGTGGTAAATAATTCGATCGAACCTGCAGATCATTTTCCTGTAGCCTGAAGTCATCACTTCAAAAAATCTTGAATTAAACTTTAGAAAGCTAACCGATTTAAATATAGTTCTTTTTATTATTAATTATCGTCCACAGATTTTCCAGAATGATATAACATGCTGGAAAAGGCTGAACTCTCCGGATTAGTTTCAACAATATTTTTCGTTCAGTACATCCTCGATCTTGAATTTTTTCGAACTGGGGTTCAGAATTTCTTCACTCGGGGAATGTCCCAAGTTCGGTCAGACTGCCGGGGTGCTGAAACTAGTCGAGTATACAGTATCAGACTCCTCCTTTTCTGTCACATGACAAAATCTGGAAAATCTATCTGCAAGGTCGTTATATTTGCAGATTCTCTCTATTTGGAAAACACCTCCTGCAAAACAGTTTTTTGTTCACGGTAAAACGATTTTCCCTTCACAAATTTTGCCCAAATCATCGAATTAGGGGCATAGAGACTCAAATCTACCCATCCCTAGACTCTAGGTCTCCATTCTCAATGAATAAACTCACATGAGAAGTGAATCTTGGTTTTTTTTAATATTAAAAAGAGGCACAAACTTACTTCTTCTTTTCAATAAACTCTTACTCTGTGTGTGTATTTTTGCCCTTTTTCCCTATTCATTGCCTCCTTTTCCTCGTCTCCTCTTCTCAACGATCTCTGATTCTCGGATCTCTCAGAATTCGAAAAGAATTCTTTTCATAAAATAACGCACACTTTCAATTTTTCGGGTCACATGTCTTTTCTCTCGTTTTTCGAAATGTTGTTCTCATTGGAAATGAACGAACATCTGGCCGATTTCCTCTCTCTACATGATCATAATGTTGGTTGAACAAACGGAAATAACCACTGGTAATCTAGTCATGATTCTTCTTTTTCTCTTCTTTTTGGAAGTCCACGAGGGGACAGAGATCCTCTTTCTCAGCAGAGGAAGCAACTTGAAGACTCCTTCATGATGAAAAGAAAAATGGGATGACATGTGCCGTCTCCGCAGACACCCTCTCTCCTGAAAAGTTGACAGCTGTCCTGTCCGACATATCAGTAGCCTTGAAAATGCTTCTTTTTTTCAATGTGCTCAACCAATCGTTGCATTGGGCTTTTTGATAATTGATTACCAACGACCAACTGTCTGCTTGAGACGTTTGGGAGTGCACTCGGTGGAAGTTGTACGGATTGTTTTAAAGAGGAAAAAACAGAGTTTTTGGGTTCACACCAACTGTTCGTGTGTTGTTTGGAAGAAAATCTTTGTTCCATTGGTATCTCATGAGGGGTTCTTTGCGTTATTGGAGGAAGGTGGATTGCAGGTTCTATGGATTCTGGAGTTTTCTGATTATCAGATAATCATTAGATGAGTCGCTACTCAATGAAATCGTGGTAGACTTGATTTGAAGTATTCTGCACTAGAATTCCAGAAAATCTTGGTTGATCAACTAAAAGAGATCTTTCTGCAAGACTCATCCTGCTTCGTGTTGAAAAGTTTGAAGAAAAGTGGGCGGAGCCTATGACTCAAAAAATCCTTATGAAATCCCACTTGTAAAAGAATTCTTTGTGTGATTGAACAGCTGATTCTGCCTCTCATCCTGCAAAGATTTCGCCAGACCCGTCATCTCGTATCGATCTGAAAATTCCAGCAAACCTCCTTGTTCTTCTGAACATTTGTATCTATTGTTGCCCCTGCTGTCGTCACTTCTCTCCAATGGAATTCTTCGTTTTCTACTTTTTCCGTTCCATTATTCACCAGTTAGCACCTCTCCGTGTTCCGTGTCTCTTTTGCTTATTCTTTTCGGAATTCTTTGTTCCTCCCACCCCTTCGAATGGTACTTCAGACGCACGTCTTCTCTTTCCTTCGTGAATCTTTTCTCCTCGGAAAAGAACATTGAGCTCTTACAGAACTCATCGCAAAAAGGTTTTTTTTTTCCGTTTCTCTAATTTGATCACCTCTTCTCGTCGTGTCCTTCTTATTCCTTATTTAGAAGGAAAAGGTCTTTGTCCTCTGAGTAATTGAGCAAGTTTGGTACTGGTCCGTGCCCCCTGGCTCCGCAGCAGTTCCAACGGCTGTGTTGAGATGATGTACGACTTCCTTCCGTTTCAGAGAGGAAAATGTTTGTAGAATGCAAAAAAAGGAGAAGGGGGATAATTGCGGTTGGGTTAACAACTTCCTCGTTTTAGTCTTAGCCAAACAAGTTGGTTTTTTTTTTCGTTTTTTCTTCGGATTATTTGTCAGACTCACAGAGACACTTCAGAATTTTCAAGTAGTACCTTTGAAGTTGTCATTTTTGACTTTTTAGGGATTGAAACGGAAATTCGGAAAAGCTGAGCTGGAGTCGCTAGTATCGTAAAAAGAAGCTTGTGAGCTTGCGGTATTAGTTTCTGAAATTTCAGCAGATTTAAAGGCTGTAAAGGGAATAGGAAAGAGATTTGCAAGAATCGTTTTAATCTTTAGGGATGGATTATTTTGAGCTCGGCAGCGTTTTCAGTATCTGGTACACTAGAGATCTAACCGGGAAACTCTAGATAGCTGACATTGAATGATTTTGGCCTCAACTGTTCTCACGATTCCAGTGAACCGCCTATTTCTGTACCCAACTCAATGCCCTTTCATCTGAAAAACATTCGAACGAAGATCATTCTTATTCTATTCTAATCCTTCCATTTTGAAAATTTGACAACCGGTTCCCCGGAACATTCAGTCGATGTCAAAATCACTTAAACCCGCACCCAATTTCAAGAATTCGCTCTTCAAGTGTTCTCACACAACGTTAACACAACGTGTTCCTTATTCGGTTCAACATGAAAAAAGCGAGAAATTGAGAGCAGTGTCAAACGGAGAGACGTGGGGGTCCTCTCTTTCCTTCTCTCTTTCAATTCTCTCTTCCTCTGACACAGTATTTTTCTTCAGTCATCCAGGACGGCTCCCCTTCTTCTTCTTCCTCCTACATCAGATGGGCACAAGGCTCTCTCGTTTTTTCTCAACAACACAACACACCGCCGCCCCGGTTGTTTTGTTCTTCATCTCTCGTTTCTCCGCTACTTTTTCATCTTCATCATCATCCTTCTTCTTCCTTTTTCTGTTATGCCGTCGTCCATCAGTCTTCTTCTCACACCGTCATTTTTTGGACTCATCATTATATGGAGACCTTCACCAGGGCTCACGCAGACAACACAACTATTTTTTGTTTACCACAGCAATTCGTGTGTGTGTGTGCCCGTTGTCGTTGTCCCAAAAAGGTTCCGATTTCACTTCTCACGGCTTCGCTCTGTCACACTCGTTTTCTTCTTTTTCTTCTTGTTCTCAACGTCTTCTGACATCAAAAGATGAATTTCGGAGGTTTTCCGTTTCAAAACAAGACGATTTGAAACCGAGATGTTTTGAAATGGACATTAGAAATATTACATTTCTTATTAGCTCGGCACAGTTCTTAAAACTGCGCTCTACCGTAATGCCCTTGAAAAATGTGTATTTTTCTCTAAGTCTCTCAATTTTACCCACAATTTTCTTCGATTTCGGTAGAGCGCGGTTGTAAGAAGCGAACCGTGCTAATACCCTTGTTTGGAAAAAAGACGTCCGGGAGCCGAATTATGCCGTAAATCCACACCAAATCCTGCTCCTATATGATCACCTGTGTTTTTCTTTTCTCACCAAAAAACATAAATTATTATCCAAATATTTTTAGATTCTCTTCTAAAATAATATATATCTCTGATCTATAATCTATTTTCGCCCCACCATTTCCGTCGTTGTCAAACATCAACAAATAGTGTTTTTTCGTCTGTCTGCCACCCATTTTTTCCTCTTTTCAACATGGAACAATTAGGGAAATTAAATTGTCGAGCATAAAAATGGTTCCTCGCGTTTTCTTCCAACAAAGTGTTCAGACAACAATAGGCGAAAAGTGTTTTTGTTGTTTTCCTTTTTTTGGGAAGGAGCAGAGCCGTATGCCAAGAAGCATAAAAGAGAAATCTCAGTATGTTTTATCGCTTTTTTGGATCTGCTGGAATCTCTGTTTTTTTCGGTTTTGAGGAAAAGTGTGACACCCCCGAAAAGTCACGAGGAGAGTCCAGACTTTTCTATAACTTTATTCCTATTTCTCCGTATCACCGTGGTAACGGGCTGTTCGGTTCCAATTGAATAACCTGCTCTCCCACGTCTTCATAAAAGAATAAAAGTGAATTATTCAATCCCTAAAAAGGGTCGGTGACCTTCAACCTCTTTCTTCCTTCCTTTTAGGCGAAAAGGCCATCAGAATCGGTTGAAGCGTGAAAGTCGCCGTGAGAGAGAGCACATGGCTTCTTTCTTTTTTAAGCTCCCCGATCGAGACCTTTCTTGGTGTGGTACATACACTTATTATGATGATTGACGTCTTTGCGTCCGATCTATTTTTATATCCCTTCAGAGCTCTTTGGAGCATGGCGAAGAGGAAAAGAGTGAGCCTCAAGGTGATTGGCACATTGCCAAAACTCCCGCCAGACCGACCTGCCGCTCTTTTCCGCGCCCTCCATGAAAGACGCCACTAATCGGTGAGGAAAGAGTGAGAGAGAGCAAGTTTATATTACTTATGGCTCACACACACATATATACGGAAAGACACACGTCTCGCGCCCCACACGCGGCACCGCTTATTTGCTCTTTGTCAAGCACTCTTGCACATTTTGGCAGCGGATGGGTTGGGAGGAGGGCGCCACCGTCGCCGCCGCGTTCTCTGCGATAACCTGACTCTTTCTGGGAGCACAGATGATAGGAGGCAAAAGAAACATAGAGTAGTTTCGCTCTCATTTCAACAAGCACTTCACCTCTGCCCTCGAATAATTTTTGTGTTTCTCTCGAAGCGAGTTGTTCCTTTCTTTTCTTTCCAAACATTGTGTTCTCTGCACTCTTTTGCACCTTTGAAAATGGCATGAAAGAGAGTGAGAGAGACAAACCAATTGAAATTGGATACATTTTGGGTTTCCCCCCACTCTTATGGGCAAATAGAGGAATCAGTGTTTTGGAATGAACAGATTTGTTCTCACTCAAAACACAGTCTATTTTTTGAGACTACGAATCAACTACCACTCATTGAATAACTGGTTGTGGAGCTACTTGTTATTCTGTCGTTACATTTGCTCAATTGTTCACAAATAGTGTCTTTTGTAGGAAGTGATCTGTCAAATGTTTTCGTTGCTATAACTGGCATACAGTAATATGGAAATCCTATAGTCTTCGGGAGTTCAAACTCTCATTTTAGTTAGTGATTAGAAGCAACCTCTTTATAAGGTTTTTCACCTGGAATTATATTTTAATTTGAAGATCTCGAGTATCTAAACGGTAGTTCACTTGAAATTCTCAAAATGGACTCGATCAATTCATAGGCGACTTCAAGATCTTCAATTTGAGAAATAGCTTGTATCGGAGTCCTTTCTCTGAACAAAGTTATGATAAAGTCTTTAATGTACTATAATTCGAAATTGCTATATCTCATCTCCTGAAGGTTTCCCAGACATTTTTCTGAAATCTCATTGCCTGAAATGCCATTTTTGCTCCTTTACTACCGATTTTGCCCTATCTGTAATCTTGTATAATGCCAACTCCCTCCTCCTTTCTGACCTTTTCTTGTCGATTTTCTGCTCGATCTTTTCTTATTTCTCTCGTATTTCTTCACAATTTTCCGTCCGCAATCTCTCAACATTTTCTAAATTTTCAAGAAGTCCATCTCTCCTCGATCCTTCTCTTCTCCTCCCCTTCTCACGCCTTCTCCTCTTCGGATGACCTACGCTGAATCGACTCGATCCGCCGTCGTCTACTCGTCGATTGTGCCCCCACCACGTACACCTGTCGGACCTTCCATGTTGAAAGATGGTGTGCGGAAAGGCTCCGCCCCCTTACAACCGATTCAACCGAAAAATGGAATAAATAGTCTGGATTATTGGAGTAAATCAGAAGACGAGAAATCAGGAATCACCTGCTATTACAGTCGACACAACATTCAATTTCCATCACAACGACAGATTAGTCGAATGAAACAAACGCCTGGAAGGCCTACAATGAATGGATTTCCGTCTACTTCTACTGCCCAGAACGGGAATGGAGTAGTACGGTACCCACCGTTTCCACAGAACACTCCAGAATCTGTGATGAGTCCACCAGTGGGAATCTACCGTAACGTGCCAGCAATGCCACGTGCAAAACTTGCAGAAGACGAGAAAAACGGTGTGAAACGGGAAGATGGAAATCAAAAGAATGTGGTGTGGGGTGGATCATCACGAAGAGATGATGAGAATGGTGCCACGTCAGCAATCACTCCGTTGAATCCTTTCCCAGCAAGTGGTAAGAAAAATGGAAATGTGTTGTTTGGGATGAGATTTGAATTTTTAAAAAATTTGAAATTAAAAGTTACTAATGACTATCCAAGTTTCAGCATCAAATGAGAAGAAACGATCAACTGCGAGAAGGAAACCGAGATGGGCGCGCTGCTTTCAGACGCTCTTCTGTTGTGTAACACCACCCAGAGAGATCGGTGAGTTTTTTTTTCAGTAATTCTCAAAAAGTCTTTATCTGAAAACTTATCGTTTCGAAACTATGAAGTCTCAGAGACTTTTAGAGATTACGAAATGGATTAGGTACAAAACGGTCGGTTGCGGAGTAGTTTAAATCTGTTTGATAGCTCTTCTAGTTGTAGAAATATTAGGAAGTTTTGAAACTAGAAATACCAAAACCAAGACATTTTGAAACTTTTGATCTCATGTTGAACGCAAAAATTTTAAAACTCTCGGTTTCAAAACGCCCTTCACCTGTTTTTCTCTGAAAATCACATGAAAAATGAGCATTTCAAGTGCAAATATTTTGTCGAACTTCCAACATCTCGAGGTGATTTCAGTCACCCGCAAAACAATTATTTTGATCGCCTCACTTCTCCCCCTTCTCCTCGAAAAAATGTTTTTCTCATCCTCTGATGTTCCAGTTATTACACTCATCGTCTCACCTCTGATTCTCTTTTTCCCTCTCCTTCTTTCATCAAAAATCTTCCAATCATTCGGAAATCCGCCTCGTTTCTCCACCCACAAATGATCGTTTCTTCATATTTCTATCAAAACTACCATTGATTTCTGTCCATACCATCATCCCCATTACCATCAAAAAGTCAATATTTTCCGATTCACGAACGCGGCGGCTCAACTTGTCGAAAGGCGGCAAAGTGAGTTCAGCCGGGGGTGCCGAAAAAAGAGATTTTTGAAAAAAGTGAGGGCAGCTGGTTTTGATTTATTTGCGAATAATCGGTCTCCTTACTCGTTCCTCCTCCCATCACCCCGCCGCCTCAGGCAATGTGTCACAACCACAATTTTGATGAGGAGGTGATGGGGCTCACGCGCACAAATTTTTGAACTTGCGCAATGTTTGCACAGAAATGAAAAAGTGGAAATTTGATGGGATTTAGAGAAATGGAGAGAGAAATGCATAGTTAAGAGAGGTTTAGACGGGAAAAGTGACTGGAAGTTTCAATTAATTATGAAGAATTGAAGGATTTTTTGTGGGGGTCTGAAACTGGTGAAATCTTTAATTATCCCAATCTCAAAAATCGAAATTCCAGGTCATTTTCTGACTTTTGCCTTCTGACAAAAGGAACATTTGGTTTTCATTTTGTTTCTAAAAAATCGTACTTTTTTAGATAACGAAACTGAAAAATCGCAATTTTTGGTGAAGGTTCATCGGAAAAATTCAGTAGAAATCTCGCAGCTTCCTGTATCCAGGATCTCGGTTGAAAATGACGTTTCGCCAGTTCTGAAACATGTTCCGTATGGAAGAACTTCAATATTTCCAACATACCTACATATTAACATGACACGCTTTTTACAACCACGCTCTGCCGAAACCGAAGAAAATAGTGGGCGAAATTGAGACTCGGAGAAAAAGAGACATTTTTAAGGGCATTTCGGTAGAGCGCAGTTGTAAGAACCGTACTGAGCTAATAGATACCTAGAATACTAGAATTCTGAAAACCTGACAATCGACCACTTCACCTAATTCTCTCATGTTTCTCCTTCATTTTCAGTCGGTAGAGCTCTTCTATTCCTCTAGAATCGGCCCCCTACACCCACCCAACTCTTTCTATCAGACAGACTTCTCCTGAATCTATATCATCAATGTTTGACCGGTCACTCTCACTACTCCATCACTCATTTCACTTTTAGTCAAAAAGTCGAAAACTTTGACCAGAGAGAGACGGAAAACTCTTCAAAAAATCATCCTCATTTCATAATCTCCCTCGTCTTCTTCCCACAAAACCAAACTATCATCTTTTCCTCATATTCTCAAATTACTCCCAGAAGAAGAAGAACCCCCGCACTGGAAAGATGAAAACGCAGTTTTTCTCTCTTTTTTGTGATTTCCGAAACAGATGGTGCCACTCGGTGTGCCTGGGACCATCCAAAGAACTCGAACTTTGATTCATACGAAGTTTCCTGCGGGTTTCTTCAAGTTGTGGGAGTTGAAATGAAGAGTTTTTGGAAGAAGAAGAGATAGACAACTGGTGGGATTTGTTTCCCTTCGCAAACTCATGCTCATTGATCACATAAAACACATAAAAATGATAGGAGCATCCATGTTTCCGGTGGAGATCGGAAAAGATGAAAAAACCATTTGATTTTCAGAGAAAATACAATCAAACCAGCGAACGAACAGTACCAACAACAATCATCAGAATGGAAGACCGTCGACACCGACGAATGCGGGACCCCCAATTCAGCTTATCACACAGGTACCGTTTCTGTCTGAACTCCACAATTCCAGATTCCAATTTTCTAGGTGCATCGTGACGGAACGGTGACTGGACTACCATCGACAAATCAGAATGGACAGCCGATTGGTCCAGCTGGTGATGGAGTGACGACGTATGAGAAGATTGCCAATGATTCGATTGTGAGTTTTTAAAAAATTCATTTTCAGCAAAAAAAGGGATTTTGAGTTATACTGGAATCATATCAAAAAGTCTTGAAAGATCTGGCGCGCCTTCAGCGTGGAGATTCAGCTTATGAGATTGTTAGTTACTGTAAACGTAAAGCGGACGGGTCCTGACTCTGTCCATTTTTGTAATTAAGTAAATACTGGCACTGCTATCACTAAAAATTAGTCTTTTTTCAAATCTGGCTGAAAAGTGGGCGGAGCCTAGATAGATAGAATTTGATAGAAATATTAACTTTTCCTGTTACAAAGCCATAATTTTCAATTTTTTTCGTCTTGTTTTGGCTCCGCCCATTTCTAGAAATTTGTTTTGCATTATAGTTGTCTGAAATTGTGGGCGGAGCCTAGTCGAATGAGCTCTGCTTATTTTCAGACATTATTAAGTTTTGAGGAAACACCATTGATTCTCTAGATGTGGTTCTATCTTTTTCACTAAAAGTGGGCGGAGCCTCCCTAATTAGCCCGCCCTGGTAGTTTTCCTCCCCCACTCGAACCTTCCGTCTTCTCTCCTAAAAGCTTTAAAACAACGTCAGAGGAATTTTTATGGCTTTCTGCCTTTGAACTCGCTTCTTCTTCTTCTTTTCGACCTTTGTCCTTCATCTCTCTCTTCTCGCCAACTCACTCGACATTCTTCTTTGCAAAACTCATCTCTCTCTCTATCATCTCTTTCGAAAACAATCGAGAGTTTGGCAAAGCAGGCGGAGCTCCTTGCTCCCCTTCAGGTGTGCTTTGCCCCCAATGAGATAGAGAATCATAACAGTTTTGTTTCATCTTTAAGTGAAAAAGAAAAGAAAGAAGTGCAGTTCTCTCTTTGAGTGTAATACCTTCTCTTCTCTTCCGGAGCTCACTTTTTTATCCGAGCGGGCAAGTCACCGGTTCAAATCAACCTGCTCAAGCTTTTCGACACAACTTTTTCGCTGGTTTTCGTTTCGTTTTTCGTTATCCGTTCACATCCTTAATCATTAATTACTCTGATATTGATCTTGTTAGAAACAATGCGGGAGCCCGTGAAACGGAGACATATGATGTTCCAAGACGAGTTTGACTATCGGTTAAACTATCGAGAACTCATCGAATGGAAGCCCGGAAGGACACCGTCGGCGTTAGAAATTATGGAATTAGGATTATTAAGTTGTAAAAAGGTATCATTCCAGTATAACTCAAAATCTGAAATTTTCATTTTATGAATTCTGAAAATTAATATGAATCTGTTCAGGGAACCATCAACGAGAAGCCACTTCTACCCCCATTGTTACCCCAAGATAGCAATAAAAAGTGTCTGGTGATCGATCTTGATGAGACACTGGTGCATTCTTCGTTCAAGGTGAGTTAAGAGGCTGAAAAAAGTGAGAATTAGATAATTGAAAACTTGCTGAAAACTTCTGAAAATTCTATATCGATAGGAGAGCATGCCATTCTAATAGGGAACTTCCAGTCCATTCATCAATCTTTTGAACCGCGAAGTCGAAAATTTTTGAACTCAATTCAAAACAAACTGGAATGTGTTGACGTTTTTCAAGTGAACAGCTGTTTTTCTCTTTTTCACACATCACTTATCTCAATCTCATCATCTGAAATTCTATCTACTTTCAGCCCGTGAAGAATCCGGATTTCGTGATTCCCGTCGAGATTGATGGTGTCGAGCATCAAGTGTATGTACTGAAACGACCGTACGTCGACGAGTTTCTCGCCAAAGTTGGCGAACATTTCGAGTGTATTCTGTTCACCGCGTCGCTGGCAAAGTACGCGGATCCAGTCGCCGATTTGCTGGACAAGAAGAAGGTGTTCAGAGGAAGACTCTTCCGTGAAGCGTGTGTATTCCATAAGGGTAATTATGTGAAAGGTGAGTAATTAGGAAAAGAAACTTTAATTGAGAAAGAATTTTCAATTTTCAGACTTGAGTCGTCTAGGAAGAAATCTGAATCAATGTCTGATAATTGACAACTCGCCAGCCAGTTATGCATTCCATCCTGAAAACGCGGTAAGTGAGAATCTGATGAATGAAGAATCTGAAAATAGAGATTCAGGTACCCGTCACGACGTGGTTCGATGATCCAGCCGACACAGAGCTCCTGGATATTCTGCCGTCATTGGAGCATTTGAATGGGGTAAGTGAGGAGAATCATACCGTTTTGAAACCGAGTGATTTCTGTCAAATTCATCAAATTATAAACCAAAAATTGATTTATTTTCTGGTTTTTCTGAGATGGCTGGAAATGGTTTCGAAGCGTCAGATTTTGAAATACCATATTTTGTGAACTCGAAACCGGTTTTCTGAAAAGAATTCCCCAATCGAAAATTCAAAATCCTTTAATTTTTCACTTAAAACTGAAATAATATCGAAATGTTTTCCAGTTCTCAAGCATCTACGACCTGTATCGCCCCGAAGAAGGACCACAATCAGAGCTTCTGAATCATTGCTCGTGCTGATTCTCCCTCTTTCTCTCTTTCCAATTTTCACAAAATCTTCATTCTTCAAATAATCTTGTCATCATCTCCACAGTCAACCCGATAGCTGTTTCTTTTTATTTTCGGTTTTTAAAGAATATTGCCCCCCTCCTGTCTACTTCTCTTCAATAAATTTGATGGAAATACATATCCTCTCAGGATTCACCCGCCCCCTCTCCCTTCTCTCCACTTGCCTTTTGTTATAATTTTTAATTTTTTTTACATTTTTAAAGCCCCGCCCCCACACTCCCCTCATCATCATTTTCATTCGAATTGTGATCTTTTTTCTCCAAAAATCATCAAAAGAATTGCCCATTTTTAGTTTCAAACCCGTCGTAGTTTTCCCTCGTCCCATCTTTTTACCTTTTTCTCACCCTGTTTTTACAAAATTTGTTAGATTTTATATTCTCACACACATTTCTCCAAATTCTTCAATACATTGCAAAACAATCTGTCATTCTCTTTTTTCTGTATTCCTATTATTCTAGCTGCTCCCTCAGTCAGTTTTTGTTGTTTTTCCCCCTCAAATTTCTAGTGAAATTCTGCTGTAAATATGAGCCTTATTTTACGGATTTCAGATGGATTCTCTCGGTTTCTATTGTAAAAATCTATCTGAAATCTGCCCTCCCTCATCCCACTTGTTCCCAAGCAATCCTCCCAAAATTCTGAAAACGTGCATCACTCCCTTTCCCATCCCCTCCCCCCGCCAGTGCCTTCCGTTCCAATTTTCAACCCGAGTTCGCCTTTTTTTCTGTTCCCCTTGAAACACACGTATCGCTAAACAATCAAAAAAACAATTTGAATTTCAAAAACAATTTTCTTTTTTTGCCGCAGTATTATGCAAAGTTTTCTTCTCTTCCCGGTTCCATGCCTACACTTCCCCAAAGTTTTTATAAATATTAAAACATGAATCAAGACCACAAAATTTTATAGTTAACCAAAAAAGAATAGTGAATCAATACCAATGGAACACACATTGCTGACAAGAACGATTTTAAAAAGCGGCGGGAAGCTATCAATACTTTGAAATAAAAATAAAAGTTAAAAGCCCAAAAGACAAGAAAGGGCGGCGGGAAACAGAAGATTCTACAAGAATCAAAATAGTTTAAAAATTTAAAATTAGATCGATCGAATGACTGGTCCATAAGGTCCATTCGCGATAACGACTTGATTCCTCAGGTAAGTATGAATAAACTCGGAGACATCGAAGCATGGGATATTGAGTTGACGTTTTAGTTCGGGCAACTGAAAGTTTCAAAATTTTATAATGAACGTTTATTCTTAAACTCACTGTCAACTCTCGTTTTTCGTAGGCATATTGGTATACATATCTCATAATATTGTCTTTGATTTGCTTGACCTCCTCTGATTCTCCTCCCCCTCCTCCACCTCCTCCGCCAGCGGCCTCCGCCGCCCTTTTAGCACCGAAAAATGACATGAACTTTTGTCCTCCCGGCGGGTTGAGACTGCTTCCAGCTCCAGAGTTTACAGGGTGTCCATATGGATTGTAGCCTCCTGGCTGTACTTGATGCCTTTGCTCGTGAACACGATTATTGTATGAATTGTTCGGCGGGTAAACGTCGTTATATGGGCGTTGCTGACTAGTATATTGAGGTTGACTCATCGGCGGGATTTGATGAAGACTATTCGACGGGAAGGAATTATAATTCATTTCGTTGCGAGGTAGCGGATTGACCGGAGCTCTCATAGCATCTGTGCTATTGTAGTACAGGTTATCCATGTGTTGCGGGTTGGCATGATTAGCAGTACGACTAGTTGGTCGGGATAGATCTTGGCTGAAAGTGTTCATACTATTATGACTAGTTTTGTATGAAATTACAAAGAATCTGCCCAACTGAGAAGAGGTTGGCATGGTAAATCATGTCACCATCACATCTCGGTTGATCTTTTAACATACAACTCTATTCAATTCATAACTCACTTCTGATACTGGTAAGGTTGTTGTTGTGGCAATGTTGATGATGGCTGGCCACCAATCGGATACGGATTTCGTAGAAGTGGCTGCTGATATTGTGGTTGCATCGGCTGGAATTGAGCCTGGGAAGTTGAATATTCTGAGAACACCGGCGGGTTTTGTTGCACGAGATTCTGGTGCCGCGGGTATTGCGGTACTTGTTGCTGCGGGTATTGTTGTTGGGACGGAGCGGGTTGAGCGTGGTTCTGAGGAGCAGTTGCTTGATGAATTCTCCCTTGATACTGAAAATCGAGAAAATTATTTAACAAAATTAACGATCTCAAACTGACAGTCTCTTGGAATGGAGTAGTGTAAAATGGTTCTTGCTGCTGTTGCTGCAATTGAGGAGCCTGCTGTGGAGGCGGTTGCGGGGCACTTCGTGGGACAGACGGCGGGAGAATAGTTCCGAATCCCTTGGTAGGCGCTGGCTCTTCATATGCTTGTGGTTGAGACGGTCCTGGTTTCGAAGCTGCGGACATCCATGGATGTGAGGCAGGAACTTGACTAAAAGCACTTCTTATGCGCATTTCGGAGAGTCCTTCACGTCGCAATCTCTCCGCTTCTTCCTGTTTATTTCTTTCCATAACACCTTCTGCTGGTTTATAAGGCATTTGAGCTGGACAGCGCACATGGTCATGGGTAGATGAGGATACAATGAGTGGGAGTGTTACGGCGGATACGGTCGCCGGTGGTGGCGGGGGAACGATGTCATCTGCATTTACTTGAGCATCGACATTCGAGGGCTGTGGGACGGGAGCTGGCACGGCGGGAGCGGGAGTCGGAGCTTGAGCGGAAGCCGCTGGAGGATCGAATGGAGATCGTCTTGGAGGAGCTACCGGCTCTTCTCGATCTTCTTGCACCACTGCAGCAGATGCACGCGGGTTCGCTGGTTCGGGAGCTCTTGCAGATTTATGTTTGTAGAATGGATCAGTTTGGAAGCGGGTAACTGAAAAAATAAACAAATTTTATGCATTTTCACGACTTTTTTGTATTTCATGAGAGCAAGTCCTCACCGGGCGGTACATGCACTTCAGCTTTATGCTTTTTTCTTCGCTCCATCTCCCTTGCTTCTTTTCTCAACCGTTTCTCGTTTCTCTCTACCATTTTCTTCTTCTGTTCTTCGGCATCTTCGTCTGAGTAACATCCTTCGGAGATCTCGTCACTCTCCGACGACGACGCTCCAAAGTGTTGGATTCTTTCGTACCCACCTTGACCGTTTCTGTTACCATTGACACCAGCGGATGTCGGCTGAACAGTAGCTCCTGCGATTGGATTCGGCACCGTACTTGATCTGCGGCTTTCTTGACTTGGACTTCGAGCGCGTTGATTACGAACAGATGGAGACGGGGACCGTCGACCATATACCGGCTGGGTGCTGGAGGATGGACCGGCCTGATTTACATGTGTTGATGTCGAGGGCATCTGGAAACGGTTTTTTTAAAGTAATTCGAGATCTAAGAGCTTCTGAAGTTTCTGCTTTCTTACCAATGATCCATCGTCATCATCGTCGTTTATCCCACCAGCAAACGTCATAGATCGATAGTTGGGATCTTGTTCAATTTTCCGCTTCGGCTGCTGTTGAGCTGGAACTTTTTTACTCATCAGTTACTTTTCGTGCCACTAAACCAACCTCCACGCGGTAATCCTCGCTGACCCTGACTTCCGTAATTTCTTCCGAAATTCTTGTTTCTCTCGTTTCCAGACGACCATTTCTCTTGGACATCCTTAATATCATTGTCGGTGAACATTCTTACGGGCCCTGGAAACATTGGTTCAAAATGACTAGTGATTCCTCAAAGACACTCACTATTTTCGTTATCAGCTCTGAAACAAAAGTGAGATGTTGGATTCTCAACGACGACGATTTCGGCGAATCTAGCCATTTGCACGAACTTTTTGAGTGTCGATCGTCCTGTGAACGCGTTGAACCAGTCCGAATTCCATACTTTCGTCTCGTCAAGATTGAGTTTTTTAAAGTATTTCTTGTGAATTTCGGGGTATTTTCTGCCAGTCACCATATCCAGATAACCATTACTGAGAGTCTGATAAGGGAGTTTCATGATACGATATTCTTCACGAACAGCATTCATAATCTCAACAATCATATTAAATGATATAAGAGCAATCACTTCTTTTTCGGCGGATGGGTAATTTTCTGCTTCTCGCTTCTTGTTTGCCTCCAAATTCTGCCTGAATTCATAAAATTATTGCAATTGCGCACCAACATCAAACTCACATCCTCTCAGCTCCTTCGATCAAGGAAAGAACAAAATCATTCTCAGATTCTGGTATAACTGGATAGAATTTCGAATTAACTTCTCGCAACCATCCGCGTCTTGCCAATGCGAAAGCCATTTCAGTCTTCGATCGATTCGGAATATTCTGCAATTCAGCGCCGAGCAAGACACTCGCGACACCGGTCAGAGTGATTCCCATTAGTTCGGAACAACATTTGTCCAAGTCTTCCGGATCGAAACCATCCTTCACTTTGAGTGGTTGACCCATCAATGAAGATGTTAAGAAGACCTGAAATATCGTTGTTTGCTTCATTTTTACTCAATTGAAACTATATAATCTTACTTTCAGAAATTCAACCGAGTCGCCTAAATCTTGAAGTTCTTGAGAACAAGTATTATCCGTCCCACTGACTATCAGATCATCAGTTAACTCTGGCAACTCTTCGGGCACACTCTGAAGTTCAATGTTTAATATTAAAATAATCGATTTACTACACCAATTCCTACCTTCAAATATTCATCACAATCGAACGCGCTCTCGCTCGAAGAATAATCACTGTACGGCTCGCGTTGATATTGAAGGTGTTCATCTTCACCTTCTGAATCACTGTCCGGCGGGGCTCCAATTAAATGCAATTCGTTCGAGGGGACAGAACCAACGATTCCCTCATTCTCCTCGCTTGTATGCGAGAGATCTAGCTCGTCGGGATAGTCTTCATCGTTCACTTCAGTCATTACCTGTAAGAAAAATCAATTTAGTGGTGAGCAACGAGAAGAATCGATCGATTGAATTGATAAAGGAACGAAAAATGGAGAAGAAGAAGAGAGCGAAGAGAAAGAGCGATAAGAGAGCGACACCACTGGCACTGAATAGAACGCGGGCCGCTTCGCATCGTTTTTTGGGCGGTGTAAGAAAGACGTGTCACATGTCTGTCTGTGTCTCTTTCTCTCTCTTCTTTCCCATAAAATATGCATCGATTTTTGAGAGAACATTGAGCGGAGAGTGACCTAGAGAACATCTTGTGGACGCGTTGGTAAAAATTCAAAAAAGAAGAGAAGAGTTGGAGAGAAATTTGGGGAAAAGAACGCCGAAAAACGGAGAAAAGGCGGTTGGGAAGGCGAATCGATGAGAAGACAGATGTGGAGGAAGTTGTC
The DNA here is from genome assembly GCA_002259235.3 of Caenorhabditis latens. Classification (NCBI taxonomy): domain Eukaryota; kingdom Metazoa; phylum Nematoda; class Chromadorea; order Rhabditida; family Rhabditidae; genus Caenorhabditis; species Caenorhabditis latens. Next base: position 4,602,033 of record CM056092.1, on the reverse strand, counting down.
GAAAAAAGGAGGCCGCCGGGACGATGAAGAGTGAATTTTCTGGCAAAATAAAACTGAAACTTGCTTTTTTGTACTGGAAAAATATATTTGCGGTGAGGAGAAGGTTTAAAACACAAAACGCTGTCTTTTTCTTATCACTTGGGGGGAGCTTCAATATTTCCACGTTTGATTTGCTCACTTTTAAAGAAGGTTACGTTTTTTTGTGATTTTTGGAGAAAAATTTGTTGTTTCGAAATGAATAACAACAAAAAAGAGGAAACCAAGAGAATCAACTGAAAATTTTCATGAAAATGCACTTTTTCAAATGGAAAATAATACAAAACTGAATACAGTACTGAATCAATTGTAATTCGCAAATTGGTTTGCAAGCTGATTTGAGAAAGATAGACGAAAATCGACAAACCAATGGGGTCAGCGTTTTGAAACGGCGGTACAGCGACAGACAAGCGGTGAAACAGCAATGCAAGCGTAAATATTCACCACTGTTACGCCGTTTCAAAACGCTGACTCAGCGTTTCGTTTCAACGGAACGGCAACGAAAGAGAGGGTTTGACGGAACGGCAACGAAACCGCAACGAAACGAAAACGGAAAAACGGTTTAACGAAACGACAACGGAAGAAAATCTCAACGAAACGACAACGTAACCACCACGAAACCAAAACGAATCGGAAATCAATCGATATATCCGCATAGTGTCCCTAACCTCAGCGCGAATGTCAAAACGAAGCTCTGTTGAAATAATATTTTTTTAGTAATGTTTTCCTTTTTTTTTAAATTAATTTTTCCGCAATGAGAATTTTCAGCGAGAAAAATTGATGCTGCGAACAAAATTAGTTAAACGTTTTTCAGGTAACCGTGCACTAATGGAATAAAATCGCAGAAAACTGTTGTCACAGCCTTTTCTGTCAGAAACCAAATGAAAAAGGTGACGACGTCAAATATCGAATATTTAACTAATATTGTTTTCAGGCTAGTCGCTGTTCTCAGTCAGGATGGAAACTCAGAGGAGATCGTTCAGAACCTCCTTTCCGACGTCACCAAGTTGACTGGGATTGTTTTTGACTAGGTACAGAAACACAGTATACATACTTAAAAATTTGTGTAATTGGTTTTCAGTATCGAGCTACGCCGCTTCGAAGATGTCAGACTCAACATTGGAAGTCTATGGGGAAGTCATCGAGAAGAAAGGCAACGAAAATGTAATTTCAATGTTTCAACATTTCTTAGAAAATAATTCGGTTTTAGGTCACACACATGTCGAACAACATGGAAAAGCTGCGCGATTCTGAAAGTCCACAGCTCGTCGAAAACCAATTTGTTCAAGAGGAGGAAGTTTTGGATGACATTCATCTCGTTGCGTGGACATCTTTTGGTATTAAACTAGAAAACGATGATTACTTCGGTTGTTAATTTTTTGTTTCTCAATAAATTATATTCTCATCGAACTTGTTCTTTTTGTTTAATTAATGCAAACATCTATTTATATGGAAGGAAGGAAGGGGGTACCAGCGATTAGTGGAAAAACGCGCAACCGCGCTCTGTTGCACACCATTCCCGTGGAAACGGCAACGAAACCCCAACGAAACCCCGTGGCATATCCGTTTCGTTGCGGTTTCGTTGCCGTTCCGTTGAAACGAAACGCTGAGGAGGAACTGCTTCTCGGGCGAGCGCACTTTCACACCCCTCAAAAAGTTTACAATTATTAGAAATTTCAGCACTTTTTCTCCTGTTCTTTTTAAAGAGTATTTTTGGAATGTTCACCGTGTTTCAAAAAAGACATCGTAAATAAAAAAAAGAGAAAAATATCATGACTTTATTCCAAAATTCATCATTTCGGGGGATTGGGAGAGGACAGAATTGAAAACAAGGCGTTGGAAAAAAACGTATTATCAATAAGTTAAACAAAACATGGTATGTGTGACACAGAACATGCCGTTTTGGCCGGCTTGGGAGACGGGTTTTCTGATGATGTGTGTGGGGAAAATGAAAAAAGAAAGAAGATCGACGCATATGGGGGTAAGCTTGGAGACTATTGGTTTGGTGGTTTTGCTGCTGGCTTCTGAAAAAGATGATTCAGAATTTTTGAAAAAAGCTTAAAGAGATTTTTTGATATTTTTAAAATTTTAAGCGCGCTCAAGTGATTTCTATCCTGACTAGTCGGTGCACTTTCGATACCAAACTGATTCGTTACCAAACTGATGCATCGTAGAACCGTTTGTCAACTAGAGCGCGTTTGCATTGCACGTTTGCATTGAGTGTGCAATGCAAACGCGCTCTAGTTGACAAACGGTTCTACGATGCATCAGTTTTACAACGAATCAGTTTGGTATCGAAAGTGCACCGACTAGTCAAACATCAAAAAAGTTTGAATATTGGGGGGAGTGTAATTAGCATCTCTAGGATCGGGAAGATCTATGTGCGGAGTGTTTTCGTTTGCAAACGCAGAAGGCCTGTTGCCGTCACGTCAGAACTGACTGCTCGGCCGTATTTTTATTGATTCTTGCCCTGAATCGCTCGATTAGTTCTATGAAGTTGTTATCGTTCCCACTTCTAGTTTTCTCAAAAATTGTTCGTTTGATGGAGATAATGGAAGTGTAAGTCTGGAAGTTGAAGAACCAATAATTATCGGGCATTCAATTTCGAGAAAGAAATAGGTTTTTCCTTACAGGGTCGAACTGTCACAAGTGTCTAATCGGATACTGAATTGTTTGCATCTATCAAGAATTCGAGTTGATACAGTTAATGTTGTGAACGATCCCTATGCCATATTCATACATGAAGAGGAAAGCCCTTTGAGCGAAAACTTCATGATACATTTTGTTAAAACACCTCTGCCAGTAGTAGGTCAATTGAAAGTGAACAATGTTTGCATAAATGTCTGGTTAGTTAAAAGCAACTCATTTAGAGGTAAAGTATTACTGAAAATGTGTATTACAGTGGGAAGAACGCGAGTCAGAAAGTCGTCCATTGTAATTCTAATCAATTCGGATACGGTCTCATTCATGTCTTGACACATTTTGACAAGATATTTTTTCGAATAGAGTTTGCTCTAGGAATATAAATCAACACACTGAATGAAATGAGAGGGATATTGTGTCATCCGATCTTTAGAAAATGTGGTTATCTACAGTTTCGTGGAGAAAATGAGACCTTATCGAATGAAGACTGCGAATATTTTTTGGATAAGACTCAGCCAAACCGTGGAATTACAATACTTAGCAAATTGAGTTCTGACTTTGACTATAAAAAGGTGAGCAAGGTAAGATGGTTGGAAGGGTGGATTCCAATGGCAATGGCTGGTAGCTCACTGTGGAATGTTGGCTTAGCAGTCACACAAAATCGTTATAGCTTATGTAGCTCAAATGGTAACGTTTTAACGCCAGTGGGAGTGTATCCATGAGTTCGAATCAGTGAGAGGATAAGAAAGTTTCACTTCGAGAGATTATTCTTTTCAAAATATTTTCCAGATTATTCACTTTTCCCGCCTTCGTGTACCTAATCTAGGAAAGATGCCTTTGGAAACATTGAAGGCGTTGGATTGCGAAATCGCGGACCTGGGGAATCATCAATTCAAGGAAGTAGATCTGAATGATTTCCTACATCACTGGATTAAGGAAAATAATAGAAAACTGAGACGTCTTAAGCTGGATGGATTCGAAAATGCTCCAGATTGGGATGTTCTTCTAAAAGATATAGCTCATACGGAATGGAATCCGATGGAAAGAGGAAAACTCTACAAGTAGGTTATCAACTAAAATATTCAATCCATATCTTATTGTCCAGATCTAAATACACCCATACAGAGGAAACTATCGATTGTGAGAAAGGAAAGGATTTCAAAAGCAAATATGGGCAAATGGCTACTGTAGTTCACCATTCGGAGTTTCTAGATTTTCTTATTTGGAATGACAGATTCCCAGAGTAATTTGAAAATGTCCAGTTTATTATGTAAAACCTTCGAAATTTGAATGTTCCCTTGTTTTTCTACTATTTTCTTCACGATTCAGGATATTTAGTTTCCACGAGAATTCAGTTTTCCAGTAAATTTTTCTTTAAAATTTTTGTTTTCATCAATAAAGTTCAGTTTTCTGCCTATATTCAACAACTTTTTTCACCGACCTGAATAGAGTAACATTGTGATGAAGTCGAAGGCATCGAAGGATCATGCTTAGGCTCGAGGGGCATAATCGACTTCTGGAATAGAAAATGTTTTGTTTTCAGAAATAAAATCAGTTTTGTTGGTATCAAAAAATGTACAGATGATTGTTTGAAACCGCGACGTATAAAAACAATCCGGTTTAAAGGTATTTGCTGGCAGCGTTCATCTATTCTTATCTGGAGTTAAGGCACTCCGAAGCTGTGAAGTTTCGAAACAAGCCCGTTTTTACTAGATTTTTCAACTCACTGGAACAATGTTCTCGCTTATCATCTTCCCCGACTCGAGAAGCTCCTTTCGAATAGTTTGAAGACTTTCGTCCTTCTCATCACACGCCTTGACAGCATCCGTCAAACTTTGCTCCAACTTCTTCAGATTTTCCATCATGTAATTTATTCTCTGAAAAAATTGTATCAGTTTTTAGATTCTCTGCGCCAACCTCGTTTTTGAGGAATTTGAACACAAGATCAGATTTGTGACCAGAAAAATATGAAAATGTTGATTTTCTTGTTTGCACATACTGTAAACACCCAGCTCTTCATTTTTGTAGTTGACAACGTTTCTGTCGGGAGTCTTCTCAAAACGGCTACGGCTGATTTAATGAAAACGACAATTTGTAACTTTTTCTTACTGAATTCGTGCATTTTGAGTCAACAGTACTTTCACAAACCATAACTTTTTAAGGAGACTCTCGATCAAAGAGTTGTCCACTACAGAAATGAAGATCTAGAGTTGTACAATATGTACGAAAAGATCTATGAGAAAATCATTACTTCTGACACCTTGGTAAGCTCCCAAAGTTGACAATTTTTCACTGAAAAAGACCAAAAGACATATCATTTTGGCCGGCACTGTACTTCTGCTCACTTTTTTAGTCGCTCCATCGGAGTTTGCTTTTCCAATCTTTTCAATATAGTCATCTCTAGCAGCGTATATAGATCACATCTTCTAAAAAGTGTTTCGCATTGAACTTTCTTGAGAATCTTCGAATATCTCCTCAAAATTAAAGACAATCTCAGAATCCCCGTGACTTCTGTTTCCTAGACATACACCTAACCTCTTTTCTGAAATTCTCTTGTTTTGCTATCCTGCTCGCCCTCACAGAGTTTCGGTACAACTCGAAGGTTTGAGTTTTTCTCAAAACTCTTATTCCAGAAAAAAGAAAAAAAACGTCTGTGTCTATCCTCGAAAAACTCGAAAATATGGAAATCGCACCCTGTGGGTTGTTCCTTCCGCCTTCTTTTTTTCGTTTCCTCATGCATTCTCGAGATGTTTATTGACAGATTGACACGAACAAAACTTCTTCTCTCGTCAAAAACGGCTCCTTTGTTTTAGCTTTTTTTCTTTTTTTTCTAAAAGTTCTGAAAAGTCAAATAGAAAAAAAGTTCCGCGTTCTTAATCAGACCGAATGGATAATCAGTTAGCCCTCAGGGTATCTTGCGCTTTTTGAGAATGAATGCTTTTCCGGATTTCTGCGAGAAAAAAAACGTCATTCGAAGAGATATTTATAGATGAATGAGGGGGGAGGAAATGATATTTATTTGGACAGAGAGTTCTCTGCAAATCGATGTTTTTCATTTGGATCAAGATTTGCAGCAGAGGAGGCAAACTAAGATGTTTTGTTGTTTTCTCGGATGGTTTGGGTTTCGTATTTTTTCGATTTTTAGTCTGAATTCAGGATTCAAGTTCCAAGAATGTGAATTCTGGATTCTGTTATTGGTGATTCTGTATTTTCAATTTGGATTCAGAACTCTTTTTTACTAAATCGACAATCCACCAAATGTGGAATCTGGAACTTCAAAAATCGCAAAACTTGGACATTCAGAATTTCAGAAGATTTGAATGTTGTGATTTTCGTTTTTTGTCTCTAGATTCGTAGAAAAGACAGAATAACTGCGTCAAAGGCACGCCAGACAACAAGAAAATTGTATTCTGAGATGGCGTGTTGTTCGAGAATTTCACTGGTTTTTGTATTTTTTGAAATAAAAAAGAATCAGAAATTCAAGAACTGAAGTTCAGAATCTCTGATTGTTGAAAATTGGGATTCTGAATTCGTAGAAGTAAATTTCAGATTTTGGTATCTGAAATCAAGCTTCTGGAGCCGGGACCCTCACTCCTCGATTCCGGATTCTGGATTTCAGATTCAGAATTTAGAATTCAAGATTCGGGTTTCTGGGTTCTGAATTCTGAATTCAGGAAATCTAAAACTTCTAGATTTCTTAAAAAAAAGGACCCGAAAACCATGAAAAACGCGTCAAAGGCACGTCAGATGCAAGAAAACTGTATCGTCGGATGTCTGACGTGTAGTTGTAGATGCAGCTTTATTTAATTGTTTTCTGAAAAGTTTTGAGAAATTCAGGAATTCATCAGTTTCCAATTTCTGAAAGTTTTTTGGATCAAATAGGTTTCTTGATTCTGAACTCAGGACTCTGAAATCTGGTTTCTCCATTAAGACCCCAACATTCCACTGGATTCTAGATTCTCAACTCTGCACTTGAAATTCAGAGATCATGATTCAAGGTTCAGGATTCAAGAATTCTGAATCCAGAATTTAGAATCTAGAATCAGAATGTAGAGTCCTGAATCCTGAATTCTGATTTTTGAATATCATGAATTTCGTTGATTCTCAAAACTTCTGAGTTCGGAGAAACCGTAAGAAAACGCGTCAACGGCACGCCAGTCTATGATACTTTATGAAAAAAGTGGCTGGCGTACCCAGAGCGCGTTTTTCGATAATTTTGGTCGAGAGTTCGGGTTCAGAACTCTAGACAAGGGCTCTATATTTGAGATTCTCTATTCTGGCTTCTAGATCCTGAACCCTGGATTCTGAATTCTGAATTCTGAATTCTGGAATCTACCGTATCCCAATATACTTTTCCAAAAATATTGCTATAAAAAACCGTTCCCTCACACCCTTTTCCATCTATTCTCCACACTTCTCCACACTTCTTCAATCTTCTTCTTTTTCCTTCTTCCTTCTTCTTCTTCTTCAAAAATCTCAGCGGCGGCCAATTGGGGGCTCCATCCCGAAAAAAAGAAGAAGCAAAAGCAGAAAACCCGAAAAAAGAGAAAAGAGGCTCTGGCCAATGTGTCCAAAAACTTTTAAACGACGGCTTCTTTTCTTTTTGTGTCTTCTTCTTCTTCTTCTTCTTTTTATCTCTTTCATACATTTTGATCATCTTTTTCTTTTTTGTATGTTTCAATGTTGCAATTTGTTTCTACGATTATTACCCCTTCTTTGTCTTTTTTTTACTCGATTGTTTCCAAATCTGGGGTGCCTTCGCAGCTTTTATTGCTTCTTGGCCCAGCTTTTGTACACCTTTTATAAATTGTTCTGTGGCTCGAGCGAGTGGCGCAGCTGGGTGCGCTCTCGTTTTTGGTTCCACAGGTCTTCGGTTCGACTCCCTGCGCCACAACTTCGTTTTTGTGATTCCCAAAATTGTGTTAAACTTTGCACTTTCTATTCTTTCGAAACAATTTTTTCGACAAAGAACAACAGTTGAATGATTCAGTACTTCCTTCGTCCCCTTTTTTCTTGTCTCTTTCGTCATGAAGATTCGTTTGCAATGAGAAAGTATGGGGGAACTTCGTCTACCACTTCATGAATTATTACTAATCGAAAACATATATCGACGTCTTCTGGAGGGACGTCAGAGGAAGGTTTTTTGGGAATTTGGAATTTCGGATTTTGAGTTGGCGATCGTGAATCGGACATCAATGAACTCAAAAATCGAAAAGTCTGAAAGAATCAAAATTTTAAAATTCAAAGTTTCCCTAGATTCTCAAAGCTTTTGAATCCGAAAAACCCTGAACGGAACGCGTCAACGGCACGCCAGATTATGAGAATTTCAAGAAAAAAACAGTCTGGCGTACCTCAGGCGCGTTTTCAGTGTTTTTGGTTCAAGGAATCGTCAAGAAAACTCTTGAATCCTGATTCTTAAACTCTGAATCTTGAACCTTCATTTCAAAACTCACAATCCTGAATTCAAAATTCGGAACCCTGAATCTTGAGTCCGTACTCTTGAACTCAGAATCCTGAATCTTAATTCCAAAGTTCAGAGTCTAGAATCCATAATCCTGAACCCAAACTCTGAATCCCATCTCCACGTGGCTCCTCCCCTTAGTATTGGAAAAAAATTGAGTGGTGCCTGTATAGTGTGAAATGTCATATCCTCTCCTCCCCCATTTCCCCATTTTCGGATGCCTTTCACTGCAGAAAATTCGCCTCTTTCCTTATTTATGAATATCCTTTTTTACTATTTCCTTCCTCGTCTTATTTCCGGAGTGGTTCCCCGAAATAAAATGTGTCTTCGTGTTCTTAAAATATATATACGAATGCCTATGGAATGGCCTAGAAAAGTTGAAATTGGAAAAGTTAGTCCTTCAGGAAAGTCTGAGGAACTAGGTTTTCAGCAGTGGGTTTAATTGGCCATTTGTTGAAATTTTGAATAGATTCACAGAAATCTAGTGCTCTCATTCCTAAATCTTAATTCCGATTTCTAAATGAAATAGGATGAAACGCGTCAACGACACGCCAGACCCACGATTTCGAATTTCCACCGGCTGGCGTATCTTTGACGCGTTTTCCGGATGCGCTTTTGAACGTCTATTTTTGAATTACCGAGATTTCGGATCTCCAATTTTTGTTTTCGGCAAATCACTAAGGAATGGAAAACTCTGATGTTAAGGATTGAACTTCAGAATCCAGAATTTTGAAAATTAATTTTTGAACCATAAATCGTGAATCTGAGACCTTGAAACCTAAACTCAGAACTAAATCTCGAAATTCTGAGTTCAGAAACCGGAATTTCCAATCCTGAATCGGAAATCCTGAAGTCTGAATCCGAAACCCCATAGTCCCGAAATCTAGATTTGTGAGGGAAAACGCGTCAACGACACGCCAGACTCACCATTTCTAAATTCCCCGTCTGGCGTGTCTTTGGCGCGTTTTCATGTTAGGTTTCTGATATCCGGAAGGTCTGAATACAAGGTTTTTTGACCGTTCCATCTGTTACTCGAAATCCAAAATCCTGAATCCTGAGTCATGATTATTGGATCCCGAATCTTGAATCCTTGAGATTCTGAATCCTCAGGGCCCTGAATTCAAGACCCCCCCTCTCCACCATCTGCAAAAACATTTCCCCCCAAATCTCGGCCATCAAATTGTCATATAACATTTATTTATCCAAACCCTCTTGATTCTTCTTTTTCTCTTTTCCTTCCCCATATTTCCCTTTTCTCATTCTTTTCTCCCAAAAAAACACTATAATAAATCTCGATCTGCACACACAAAATTACATGGTTCCTTTCCTCTCTTTCTTGTTTTTCCCGTTTCTTTTTGTTCCCATATTCTCATATTACCGAACGGAAAAATTAAAACGACACTGAAATCGAAATAATTTGCCATCATAAAACATTTTGTGTAATACACGAGGAGAATGACGGAGGGGGAAGAAATCAAATTTTATCCGAAAAAAAAGACAAAAAGACGTAGTTTGGTTTCTCATTTCGTCGTTTTATTCTCTCTGTGCTTTGAATGATGGATTCCCACGGGAAGGAAGAGGAGAAACAAAGAAACATTGAGACAAGAAAGTTGGGAGACAAGTGATGAAAGATAAGACCTATTTTTCAAAGTGTCACTGAGTTTCTGGGTGGTGTGAGAGGATAAGAAGAGATGAGTGAGGAAGACAGAAGGTGGGGGAGATCAGTGGAATGAACTCAAAGAAACAAAAACTGATCAGATCATGCAGATCCAGAAATTATCCATCCTTGCGATCTCAATGTGTGATGTGATGATCATCAAAGTCCGTAAACCCTTGGAGCCAGGCAAGCTTTGGTGACCTGGCGTGCCGTTACCGTGTTTTTGTAGTTTTTACAAATCGAGATATTCAGAATCCTGATATTAGAGAATCGACAGAATTCTAGATTTTCAGAACTCCGAACCAAAAGTACCAAAAACGCGCGTTAGCTACGCCAGCCACCATACACTGGCGTGCCGTTGACGCGTTTTCTAACGTTTTCTCCTTCACTGGAAGCGTTGAAGTGTCGGAATTCTTTCTATAAAGTTTTTTACTTTCTACAGTATCCTCCAGATTTTGCATAGATTTGAAAAATACTCAAATTGAACTTTCTCGATTCACCGACTTCTCCCAAGAGTAATGAATGTTTGGGAAATAACAGAACGTTCAGTACCAACTTGTCGGAATGGAGCTATCGTGAAAAAATGTATCATAGGCGCATTCGCCTCTATTTCTCAGCCCCCTTTCGAAAGTTCGTCTCTATTACAGGTGCGCTTCTTATAAAGGGGCACTTCTTTTACAGTTTTTACAGTATACGGAATATCTGGATCTCTGTGAGTTCTTGTCATCCTACCGGGCTTATAAGAGTCGAGTATGTGACTGCCAAGGAAACCCAACTAGATTTGAAAAGTCTGACAGTTTGATTATTAGATTGAAAGAATCTGGAGACGTTAATCCTATTGATTTGAACATGATTAAGAAATGAACAACAAGTATACAGGACTATAAGAACGGAGTCATGGTCATATGAATCTGATTTCAAGCATTTTCTCTCACCAATATATACCGAGGTACTTGATTCTAGTTTTATGCAATGAGTAAGTCGAATGGATTGAGATGAAATACTGATCATTGTGGCGGTGAGCAAATTTTGTATGTTTCCAACTTCACCTAGTAGGAAGTTAATATTATTCGTTTTTTAGAGGTTTGCTTCCTATATATTTCCATATCTAAGCAATTTTAACCGGCAGAAACAGCTGACCGCATAAATTCAGACTCAAGGTTCGAAACTTCCGGACTTGCAAAACTTTGGGCGAAAAAGGAATTTGCCGGCCCGGTCCGGATTCCAAAATGTTAAAAATTGTTTCACAAAATTATTCGAAGTTTTTGGAAATTTGCATCAAAAATAGTCAACATCATATTTACGTTTGAGCTTTATGGGTATTTAAAAAAATAGTCGAAAAAACTAAAAGTTCAAAAAAACCGATGAAAAATCTCAAATCCGCTCGGGCTCGCTCCGCCCGTTGCAAGTCTGGAAACCTTAGATTCTCGGCCCAGGATTCAAAATTACAGAATTCATGAAGCGCCGCTGTAAAACCATGGTCTAAACGTTCCCACATTTCGGAATATCTAATTCCGGCCGTTACCCTCCCATGACTAATAAAACTGCTCTCCATTTATTCATTCTCAATTCTGAATAATTCCTCATATTCTCCCTCCTTCCTCCTCCCAATCGAAGTGCAAGATCTTCTGCTTCTTCTCGATAAAATGATGAATCTTCTTCATACCAAACACTCTTCTATATCTTGCTCCCAAATCTTCCAAAAAGTTGTTCTCTTTTTCCCAAACATCTTCTTCTTTCTCGACCCAAAAAATACGAAAGGAACACCCAAAACCCGTATTAGTTTGTTGTCATTTTTCATTTCGTCCCCTCCGTCTCCGTGACTCCGCCCACTTTCTGTCTCCGTCTTCTAAGCCTCCGTCCGGCCAACAAAACGGAAACCCGGACCAGTTGAATTGAATTGTGAAGGCCCCTCCTCTCTGTCAAAAACGAAGCGAAGAAAGCATTTTTTCGTCTTTTTTCTTGTTGCTCGACGACAGCTCATCTCATTTTAGATGACAGAAACATCAGATGGACCCCCCTCCGCCTCTTTTCTCTTTTTTATTCCCTCCCGGCTCCTCATTTTAAGAAAAAGAAGAAAAAGACAAAACAAGTATTCCCTTTTTGTCATCAAATTGACGAGAGAAGATTCTGATTTTGATGGGTGCTGCTGTTTATTCTTCTTCTTGCTTTCGGAACGCATTGTCTCTCGAAATTTGTTATTTTTTGAGTTCTTGAAATGTGTGAAAAAAGAGTTGCTCTAGACTTGAGGAGGAGGAAGTAAACTTTTGTTTTCAAAAATTACAGTTTTTATAAAAAGTGACCGTTCGTCTGAAATCGGTATTTCAATATTTCAAAAAGATCTGAACCCCATTTCACTAAAAGTTCTCTTACTGTCTTTGCAAGATTTAGTGACCGTTGTCTAGTTTTTGTAGCTTTTATAAAACGAGAATTTCAGAAACCTGAAATTCTACTGATTTCAAAATTTTCAAAACACTTAACCAAACATGCCGAAAACGCGCCTTAGGTACGCCAGCCACTTTTTTCATAAAGTATCATAGACTGGCGTGCCGTTGACGCGTTTTCTTACGGTTTCTCTAAACTCAAAAGTTTTGAGAATCAATGGAATCCATGATATTCAGAAATCTGATTGTTCAGGAATTTTACATGTTTTCTAGCAAAAATAGCAAGGAAATGAGCCAAAGGAACGCCGTACAGCCATGAATTTTAATTTTGGACGCCACCTTAGTTGCTAGATGAATACTTTAAGAAACAACTTTCCGAACTCATTTTTCATAAGCTTTCCTTCAAAAGCCTTTTTCGAAAGTTGTCTGGTGTGCCATTGACGCGTTTTTAAAAAACTTGATTTCTAAAAGTTACTGTATTTCAAAGCTCATAATTTTAAATGAATTCAGGATAAGGTTTGGCTGAATTAAATGCATAACCACTCTTCTAGAAACCATACGTCTCTAGATAAAGCTCTAGGTCCGTTCTATAAAGAATTCTAATACATGGGACCACCCTAGTGACGCTCTCTCCAATTTAACCAATTTTGCCACACAAGTACACCAAAAACCTCTGCTCAACCCAAACTGATGCAAATTTTGGAACCTTTCTTCTTTTCCTAAGAAATCAAAAATCGATTGTCTCTTTCTTCTTCTTCTGTCCCCATAATTCCATTGAGTTCTGATCTTTTCTCATTCCATTAGCCATGTTTCTTTTCTATTTAAAGCCCCCTCCACAACTAATTGAAATGCCCTTTTTCCTACTCTTTTTCCACATATTTTTTGTCGAAAATCAAAATTCAATTCCCCACGGGGGACCATCAAAAGAAGACAAAACAAAAAACGCCCACCATGCTCTGTGTTTTCTAAAAAAGTCTTCAAGATTATGACTCGAAAAAAGAGAAAAAAACGAGAAGGGGAAGGGCTTAGACTCGTTTCGGAATGTTTGATGTGGAACCAGAATCAGAAGAAAGAAGAATTCTGAAGAAGAAGAGAAACGAAGAATGATTGTTTCAAAAGGAAAGTAGTGAGGAGGATTAGAGTGAGACTGTTTCAAGCGCTCTCAGATTAGTTTTAAGTAGTGAAACGTGGACAAAAACTACTCGAAAAAATGGGGAGGTGACACGTGAGAGGAGTTTGTAGTCTAGGGGGCGGAGCTTAAGTTCGAGATCTTGCCAAAAAAACACAAAGAAACGCGCCAACGACACGCCAGACAGCAAAGTTTTGTCTAGTGAAGTCTAGCGGTGCTTTGACTATGTATCTGAACAATTCTGATTGATGACAAAACAATAGAAAACGCACTAGAAGCGCTCCAGGCAACCTTTAATGACCGTTGTCGTGTTTTTGTAGTTTTTGCAAATCGAGAAATTCAGAATCCAGAAATTTGAGAATTTGAGATTTTCAGAACTTCGAACTTAGGTACGCCAGCCACTTTTTTCCTTAAAAAAAACCATAGATTGGCGTGTCGTTGACGCGTTTTCTTACGGTTTTATCCGAACTCAGAAGTTTTGAGAATCTATGGAATTCAGAACTTTGATCTTCATAGAATTTTACATTTTTTTCATGCAAAAAATATCAATTATATCTAGAAATTTGAATTTTTTGGAATCTGGAGTATGGATTCAGAATTCAGGATTCAAGATACAAGATTCCGGATTCAGGATTGTGGATTCAAGATTCTGGATTCAGATTTCTCGTATCCGTATTCTATGTTCTAAATTCTGAATACCGGATTTTGAATTCAGAATCCTGAACTCTGAATCCTTGTTCCCCAAATCCAGGGAATCTCTCCAATTTTTCAAAAAATGTCAAACCCAGGAATTCATTTCGCCCTTTTTCCCATTCCCTTTCCTTCCTCAAAATCCAATATCTTGTGATAAAAATGTGTGAAGAAAACCCATAAAATTCACATTCGAAACCCAATATAGTATACCCCACCCACCAGTTCCTCATCCTTGTCAGTCATGCTTTTTAATTTTCTCCCTACGTATCATCTTGATTGGCTCCGCCTCTCCGGAGTCATGGGTGGGGCTTTGGCAGTCACTGCTCTCAATAGTCTCGAAAGAGCCTTATCCCTTTGCACACATGTCGCATACAGGTAAGTCCCAAAAACGGACCAGTGCCGGATCACCGGCGATAATTCTGTGGGTGACCGACGGGCCGCCAACGGTCGAACATCCGTAGTCGGCCCGTTTTCTCGCTATTTGAGCCGCTGACAGACCGTTTTTCATCCCTTTTCAAACCATTGTGGAAATGGTTTTGGCGGGCCGGTAACGAGCCGTCGTTGGACCGTTGGCGGTCGTTTGGTTCGCTACTCGCACGCCTGCGGCCGCTTAGCCGTCGCTCGTCCGTTTTTGGAACTAAGCGATCAACCTGTGCAGTTGGACCAGCCGCCAGTTCAATCCCCCCTCCAGAAGTTGGCGTTCCATATGAATTGACACCGATGTGTTCCCTCCGCCAAATTACACCACGTAAATGCTCAATTGAGCATCCTCCTTCCATTTTGTCTCCTTCCCCCTTACTAGTTCTGTTTCATGTACGTCCCCCTCCCTCGGTCCTCAATCCTTTTCTTTTCCATTCGCAATTCAATCAAGTACTCTTTTGTTTTTGCCCCATCCCCTTCTTCTTGTCTTTCCTCTCCATTTTAGTCACTTCTGTCGTCGTCTTCACGTTTTTTTTCTTTTTCCATTTTTCTAAAACTCGATTTCAACTCTCGAAGACCTCACTCAACTTTTCGATTATTTGTTGTTTTTTGTCGGAAATTGACTTTCGCGTTCGCTCGCTTTCGTTTTCGTTTTTTTTTCAGAAAAAAGAAGAGATTACTGTAGTGAGGAACAAATAGGGTTTTGTTTTTTAGTTATTTTTTGAAGTTTTGAAGTTTCTAGGAATAGTTTCCCGTTTTGCACTTTGAGAGAATATTGGCAAGCTTGAGAGTACTAAGCCAGAAAACAGAATAAATTCTGAGAAACCATGTATTTTAATATTCTTATCCTCACTAGGGAAGGTCGTGAAGTCACTCTGGAGGCGTGACCAATATTATTGGAAAGCTGAGAAAACACTGATTCCAAAGATATATTTCGTCTTTGCCTTCGAGGCTGCCGATACTTTTTACACGTCGGAAATGTAATGACTTGTCAGTGATTAAACCTTTGACCTCTTTTCTCGAAGACCAGGCCTCGAGGACCAAAATCGAATTTATATTTGGAATCAGTGTTTTCTCAGCTTTCCAGTAGATTAGGTTACGTCATATCACTCCAGACTGACTCCATGACCTTCCCTAGTCAGCTCCATCTATCAGTTATGTTCATAAACTGTTTTGGAAAGAGTTGCACCGCCGGTCAAATAGGAAAATGAAGATCTTGGTTTGGATATCTAGAAGCGTTAAAGCTTCTGAAAAGGAATCAATTGTAATTATCATCAGAATCCAAGCATTTTTTGCCAGAATATCTAAAATAATCTCATTTTTTAAAACGCTGCTAGGTTTTCACATATGTCCTTTTTTGAAAATTGCCTCAAATTTGGAACTTTTGTTTTTACCATCTGCAAGTTTTTTTGTTTTGATGACGGGAAACTAATTAACAATTGAGAAAAAACTGCAAGTTCTTAAAAGTAGGAAGATCTTATGTCTTTCATTCCTTCTACGGATTCATTTAGCGACGGTTGAAAATCTCTTTTTTTACCGTAATTTTGATACGTAGTTAAATAAAAATGGCAGATCATAAAGACAACTACAGTTGATGTTTTTGAACTATTATCTGGGTTCTCGATTCTTGATGCATTATCTTTCCTGAAGGGGGCAGATTTGAGTGTCCTTCTTTTTATCTAGAATTTTATTGTAATGATACCTAAGATAGTGACCAGGTAGATCATACGTTTGTGGCAAAAAAGCAAATTCTGATTCTTTATTCCCATGACAACCATCAGTCATCTTTACACAAAATACGATTTTTGAGTCTCCAGGACTTGTGCTGACCGGCTGATGAATTCCTCGGAAATATATTTCAAAGTTAACTAGGGAATGCCTCCAGGTGACCGAAGAGTTATGGGACGTCACCTATAAAAAGCTGAGAAAACGCTGATTCCAAATGTATATTCAGTTTCTGCCATCGAGGCATGGTTTTCGAGAAAAACGAGGTCAAAGTTTGGACCGCTGACAATTCATAACCTTACCTGGTATACCACGACTTGTTAGCGGTCCAAACGTTGACCTCGTTTTTCTCGGAAACCAGCATCGAGGGCAAAAACGGAATATATATTTGGAATAAGCGTTTTCTCAGCTTCACAATGATATAGGTCACTTCCCATAACCCCTCGGTCACCTGGAGGCCTTCCCTAGCGAGATAAACAGCTTCATAATAAAATAAATGGCCCGCAAGTAGATTGGAGATCAGTATGAAATGAGCAACCATATCATCAGAAACTCTTAGATGTAGACTAGATTATCATTATCACCCACCAGGTGACCAACACTCCAAACTACTCTCCATCCGATCTCTGAAAACCCATTCCTCCCACTCCTGACATTTTAATCTCAAGTCATCCTTGTACTAATGACACAGACAACCCAATAATTCACTTCCTTTTTCTTATGATTCTTTTTTCTCTCAACCCACCTTTCTCACCTCCCTCCCCTCCAACATCATAATTCTTTCAGGTTCTGCTCGTCGTCCTGCTCACCACGCATAATCAATTTGTGCTGAAGTTTGTCAGGGTCCCCTCATCCCACCCCAAAGTTTTTTCTTTTTTCGAATATTGTTGACGTACCTCCACGGGCCCAACCAAAACGATTACCTGGAGAGGCTTTGTGCCACCCTAGGCTCCGCCCACTCTCCGTTTTCGAGGTGCTCTCCCTACTTTTGTCTGTCTTTTTGTGAATGTTCCGCTCGAGTAGTCGTCGACTTGAAAAAGGCGAAAGAAAGAAGAAGAAGAAGTTGTGCTCTTTTCTTCTTCATACTTTTGCTCCTTTCTCTTCTAATCCTTGTTCTTCTGTTTTGTTTCCTTTTTTCACCTTCCAAACCACATTTTGTGGGGCTCTGCTAAACTGATTGTCGTTCGAAAAGAATCGTGGGAAACGCGTGGGATCTGCTGGATATATTGGAGGGGAGGATGAGCAATGATCAGACATCTCTTGGAAAATGAAATCAAAAGATGCGAGACAGGAACTGAAATCCTGAATCTTTGAAGTCAGAATCTGGAATCCTGAGTTAGGAATACTGAATTCTGAATCTCGATTCTTGAATATTTATTCCAGGAACTAGGATCTTGAGTAATGATTTCTGAATCCTGGATGCATAATCCACGATTCAGAACCCTAATCTTCAGCTCTATTATACCTTAGCTTCCGAGAAAATGTGAGTGAAGAGCGCCTGCGACACGCCAGACTTCAAAAAAATAGGGATATGTCTGGCAGACGGAATTTGAAAGAGGCTGGTGTGCCTTCGACGCGTTTTCCCATATTTTTTGCCAGAATTCTGAAAGTCAAGTCGAGGATTCAAGGTTTTGAATCTTGAATCTTGAATCTTGAATTCCGAACTCAAAACTTATAATCTAGAATCATGTACCCTGAATCCCTCTCTCTCTCTCTGCACAACTTCCGCACAACAAAAAAACTTCCAAAAAGTAAAAAAAATCTCGAAAAACAAAATCCGATATCCGTGGACACTTTCCCCAACTTCACTGCCCTCACTGCTCCTATTCTTTCCTCAATTTTTCTTCTTTTCGTTGATCTTCAACCTGAAACTTTGATCCATTGCACCGACATTCCAGATTAATCTGATAAACTAATCTCTATCTTCGTATTTCCTCCGTCACTGAAAATGCATGTGTGAAACAAATAAATCCATTTGCGTCTTTTGATGAGAGAAAGAGGGGATTTCAGTAGTGCACTCCAATGATTAGTGATGAAGAATACATAGTTCTGATATTTATAAACGGGCTTCCATGTTAACAGATGTTCCAGTCAGAAGAGGCTAGATGTTTTTGAATAGTCAAAAGTGATTTAGGAATTTCTGTTCGTTTTCAACTTTTAATAGAATTAACAGTTCAATTTTTGAAAAAGCATATTCAATAGCCAGATTCTAGAAGGTTCTTCTCGAGGAAAAATTTGCAAAAATAGGTTACCAGGAGCATTAAAACTCTGCTCATCTAACTAGAGAAAGATCCCGGGTCGAGATGAGGTTGCAGGTCGAGAACGGAAACATTGCACTGATTTCAAATCTGTATTCTGATTTTGCAGAATGATTCTGTGAGAAAAGTTATTTGCGTTTTTGTGGCTGAGAAGCCTGTAACCGACCTGTAACTCCATCTCATCCCGAGATCCTTTCCTAGTAAGGTAAGTTTTTAAAAATCACAGTGCGCGTACGGATTTTGGTGCTAAACGAGATCTTTTTTAAATTGAGCAATTATGCCCAATAAAAGTTTTGCAAAATGCACAATAGCTTGCGTAACTTTGCAAAAAGCTCGCCTAGCCCTACCCCAAACCTGGAACAAACCAATAGAATAGAAACTACGATCAAAGGTTAGGCATATTAGCATTTTGCAATTTGTCGACTTTACAAGGGAAGTCTTTGGAGACGCAGCTTTCAAACAATCTATAAATTGGATCATAAGTACTTTCGACGACGGGGAATCCATTTCTACCATCAAAACCTGCTAACTGTCTCTGTGAGCCGAGTATCGGCGCTCATACTTTTCATATGGTCAAGCTTTTTCACATGGAATTCCAAATCGGCGGTATATTCGCAACCGCGCTATCCCATTTGTGTTTTTCAGCGGTCTAACTTGTGTTCGTACGTTGCAAAAATGAAAACTTTTTGCGTATACTACTTGTCGATTTGGAAATCCATGAGAAAAAGCTTGATCATATGAAAAGATTGAAAGCTCTTATCTCGGTTCGCAGAGAAATTTAGCAGGTTTTGACTGCAGAAATGGACTCCCCGTAGTCGAAAATACCTATAACCAAATTTTTAGGTCGTTTGAAAGTGGCGTCTCCAAAGACTTCCCTGTTAGATTAAATAGTCAAAAAGCTCCATAAGAGACGGAAAATCAGGAAATTGCCGAATCATTGCCAAAAACTCTCTGATCCACTTGCACTCATTCTTCCTTTTCATCCTAATCTTCCTTACTCATCAAATAATAAAAACTTTTATGACTTCTCCCCCTCAGATCTTTGTTATTGCTCCAAAAGACTCTCCGAACGAGAAAAAAAACTCTACTCGTAAGCCCTTCCTCTCCTAAATCCTTTACGGTCTTCCCTCATAATCCTTCTCAGAAAATCTCGACGCTGCATATTCTTGTTTACCCATCGTCGTCTCCATCGTCGTCTTCTTCAGTTACGCCTTCAGAAGAAGAATCTGTATGTCCAGAAGCAGGGGGGTGGCACGTCATAATCCAGTCTCAAGTATCAGCTTACGAGTGCATTCCTTCTTTATTTGTCCTTCGGGCTCCCACAGATTCTTTTCTCTTTTTTTCGTCTTTTTTTTTGAAGAAAAGCTTTTTTGTCCCATTTTTTTTTCAAAATCTAGAGCTCCGGGCGGAACTCCCATTAAACGCTGAGCAATTTTCGTCGTAGCTTTCACCGCCACCCCATGGAGCTTTTTTCCACAATTTTCTTTTTTTCACACTTCCATTTTTTCTCTTTCCTCTTTTTTTTTCATTCATGAAAGTGTCCGGGAGTCAAAAAGCCCCCACGCTATTATTTTTTTCGTCTGTTCCAACTAAAAAAGACGGGGAAGATTATCCATATCATCTTCTCACATCATTTTTTGTTCCAAAAACGAAAAAAAAAGGCAGACGATCATCCTTGAAGATTTTCCTTCTTTTCCTCGAAATTTTTCATCTCGATTTGGAGAAAAAAAGATTTATTTTTTGAGATATATGCTGTTATTTTTTCTATTTTATGAGCTGTGGTCGGTTAGTGTTAGCCTTAAATTTCTGAAAATCTGGCGTTACGTGGGCGCGTTTCTCATCAATCAAAAACTAAAAAATAGAGACTGGGGTTCCATTGGCGCGTCTGAAATCGGAATTTTTAAGAGTCTGGCGTGCCTTTGGCGCGGTTCTCATGAATTGATCCCCAAAACTTTTAAAAAAGAGAGACTGGGGCTCCTTGAGCGCGTCTGAAATCAGATTTTTTAGGAGTCTGGCGTGCCTTTGGCGCGTTTCTCAAAAGTTGATCATCAAAAACTTTAAAAAAAGAGAGACTGGGGTTCCGTTGGCGTGTCCGAAATCAGAACTTTTGGAAATATTTAAATTCTGGCGTGACTTTAGCGCGATTTTCTCTATCTAACTGTGAGAATTGAACATACACAAGCTCTCCAGAACGAAACGCGTCTCAGGCGCGCCAGCCTCTCTCCAATAGCATCAGACTCCCGACCACCCCCTACTAAAACGGATGTGTTCTATTTTTCCCTCATTTTTCTCTCTCATTTTTTAATCTGTTACTAATCAGAAGATGAAAGTTTTGATCTCTTTTTCTCTCTCATTTCTGAATCCTTAAATTCGTTTTTTTCTCTATTTTTTCCCCGAATGAATCATCTTTTTTTCTCGAGAAGAAGGTATCAATAAAACATGAATATTATCAATCCGGTTGTCAACAAGAACACGTTTTCGTGTGAATTTTTGAATCTTTTTTGAATCAAAAAACGTCTTCATTCAAAAAACAAGTGTTCTCCTCGTTTGAGAAAAGTTTTCGCCCCCGAAAATACTAAATTTTTCATCGCTTTCTTCCAGCTTTCAATGAGTTCCATTGTCACTTTTCTTGTTGTTTTTTGTTCTCTTCATTCTCCGTTTCCCATGTTCCAAAAACCTTCATTCGTAACCCATTTTTTCGTTTCCAGATGCGCGTCGGTTCAACCGTCCGAAGTCGTACCAAAGCACGCGTCGTTCGTCGACTGATTCTGCTCCCGGTGGCTCTTGTCGCCGTCATGGGAGCGGCTCATTTGATGAGGGAACGGAGGAGTATTGATGGGGAGCCGGGGATGATCTCGACGACGCCTGCGAATGTATCGCAACCGTTTTGGAAGGCGTTCATGCCGACTTGTAACAGGTGAGATTTGTACGTGATTTGTCGTAGGATCTGGTGTAAAAGGAGAAAAGGGTAGCCCAAGTATTTATACGCAAAATCTCATAGAATCTGATGTATGTTCCGGAGAGGGATTGTACGCAATTCGTCGAAAGATCTGTTGTAGAGAAAGTTACCGTAACCAATGTTACGCAAAGTGTCGTAAAGTTTAATGTAAAAGCGTAGAAGTACTCGATTTGTGTTCTGATGTGGGATCAACACTCCACCCATTACTAAAAATCCGCAATTTGTCGTGAGGTATGGCGTAGAAAAAGTTACCGTAACCTATGGTACGCAAATTGTCGTGCGCAATTTGTGATCTGATGCGTGGACAGCTATCGTAAGATTCAGTCAGCAATCATCAGATAGAATCGAAAGTACTTGATTTATCGTATTAGCTCAGCACATTTCTTACAACTGCGCTCGTCCGAAATGCCCTTGAAAAATGTCTCTTTTTCTCTGAGCCTCTCAATTTCACACACAATTTTCATCGGATTCGGTAAAGCGCAGTTGTAAGAAGCGTGCCGTGCTAATAACATCATATAGTCTCCAACCATTACTAAAAGTCCGCAAATTGTCGTAAAATCTCAGTCATACTTTAAAACACGCTCAAATCCAACGCCTCCAGAAACCACCGTAACCAAGACAAAAGTTCAAACTCCGCACACATTAACCTTTCACTTCCCACCACTTATTTCTTCGGAACTTCTTTCCCTCAACTACTTTTCTTTAAAACCCTTTCCCCCATCCAGAAAAAAAACCGGAAGTAGTTTAAGCCTCTTTTTGTGTGAATTCTTGAAAAGAAAGAACGTAGAGACCAAGGATTCTGAGGGCCTGTTTTCAGGGAATAAAACAATATCCAATTGTTCCAGATCTCTTGCTCCACCTGCTCCAGAAGTTAACGATGATGGACAGTTTCCACCAGATCCGTTTTCATTGAAACAGAGGCAGAATGGTTTTGGTAAGTAGTTGGAAAAGAGACATCTGGACAAACCGGGGTACAGACAGACCAAATTCTGAACTGTGTAACTGTGTCACGGGTTGGTGCGAAAAAAAATTGTCAACCCTACAGCCCCCAACAATTTTTTTTTGAAAATTGGACAGTACTCCGATCTGTTACACGCTTTCAAATGTTTGATCTACCTTCCAAATTTCAGTCGTCCTCCACATGTGCGGTCTCATCTACATGTTCGTTTCCCTTGCAATCGTCTGCGATGAATTCTTCGTCCCATCCCTCGACGTGCTCACTGAAAAACTCCAGTTATCTGATGACGTGGCAGGCGCCACATTCATGGCCGCAGGAGGTTCGGCACCAGAGTTCTTCACGTCAGTTATCGGAGTGTTCATCGCTCAGAATAACGTTGGAATTGGAACGATTGTTGGTGAGTTTAAAAGAGGAAGTTATAGATTTTGAAAAAAATCAAAGAATTCAGGATCCGCCACATTCAACATTCTCTGCGTCCTCGCTTTCTGTACGCTCTTCTCCAAAACTATACTTGACTTGACCTGGTGGCCACTATTCAGAGATGTTTCCATTTATATGCTGGCTCTGGCGATGTTAGTGTTCTTCTTCATGGATGAAATGGTAAGTGAAAGACGCAGACGACGAGAGAATCTCGTAGTTTGCGTCTCTCCTATGTATCTTGGAGGAGACACAGACAGCTAGACACTCTCACTGTCTAAGTCTCTCCACCTGATACACTCCTTCTTGTGAGACACAGACAGCTAGACAGTCTTGTTGTCTGAGTCTCCGCACAAGGAAAGTGTACCCCAACCCTCTCCAAATTCCAGATCACATTCCCCGAAGCGCTTGCCATGTTCACTGTCTACATCCTCTACTGCACCATAATGAAATTCAATGTTCAACTCGAAGGGATCGTCAAAGGAGGCTCCGATTCGGAAGAGGCGTCAGCTCACGAGACACAAAAACTGGCAGCTGACGTTGCACACAACAATAATAATAATGATGTGGTTAGTTTTAATGAGCAATGAAAAGAAGTCATTCTGGAAAGCAATTAGAGGGAGAGATGGGAAGATAACTTTACTGAAAAACTTGAAATTCGAAATTCCAGGCCGCACTTGAAGGGAATGATCTCCGTCGTCGCTCATCGGCACGTCGTCAATCCGTGCCGATTCTTCATTCTGGAACAATGTTCCGAAATGGAATAATGCAATTGATGAATCATACGTTGGAACAACTTCCAGAAGGTAATTCGAGGAGAGTGGAGGAAAAGTGTCGATTGGCGAGGAATATTATAGGAGAAAGAGATTTTTGAGCAGTTAGGTGCTCAATGAACTACCCCTTGAAAGTTTACTCAAGTGGTGTGTGGCTATATTGGTTTTTATTGTTTTTTGAGAAATGGATGGAGAGGAAAGAACTATAGAAAGGGGATTGGATGGAGGAGTGGGGTCCAAGAAGAGTTTTTGGGGATCTGGGAAGGAGATTCTAGCGCGAGACTGACTTTTTTGAAATGGGTGAATATATTTGTAGCCGGTGATATACAGTACCGGTCAAAAGGTTATAGACTTTGACCGTTTTCAATTGAAATGTTCAACTTTGAAAGTGTGTCATGGTAATACTGATTGTCCCATCAAGTAGATTTTAATGGATCGTACATATCAAAAGTAGTGCTTTATTTTTGTAGTTGACAACTGTTTTGTACGGGCACTCCCTAATGTGCCGGAACTGTACGGATCTCCAATTTTCAGAAATTTGAGTATAGCAGATCTCTCAACGATTCCATGGTTTTCCGTAATTTTCCCATTCCAGGCCTGTGGAGATTTTCAGAACTGTCCCAACCAGAACAGAACTGTCACCTGTTAAACTGATCCTTCCCAAAACAATGTCTTAAAAATAGTGACAGATATGAACTTGTATTCGTTCATTTCCTCTAGTGAAAATAAGTTCTGATCAAAAATTGTTCTAGAAAAGGGGCTTCTCGATGTAGAACTGGTACGAATTAGAACTAATTCTGAATCAGAAATACCTTGACTTGTCGGTTTTGAGCCATCTGCCTGGCAATTCTGATTCAAACGCGATTCTACAAACCTCTCAAGTGGACAATTGTTTTCTTACAAAATTTTCCATTCACAAAAATCTCACATAGCCTTACAAACCAAACCAGGAGCAGTCCTAGTAGGGCACTCTCAAACTTCCGTATCCGTCATTTCTGACTCAAGATGAATTCCCTTTCCGAAATAAGAAGTGAAACCTAACAAAAACAAAAAGCGTTTTGCCACTTGTCTCTCCATATCGGAAGTCATCAACAAGAAGTACTCGTTTTCCAGATTCAGAAGAAGACGACAGCTCGAGAAGTCGAAGTAATGTGAACGTCGAGTCTCATGACATGCATCGTCTCAACGTCAATCAAAGTATTCCGGATCGACGTTCGTCACAGATTGAGGAGATTGTAAGTGTCAATCTTCTCGCGGGAGTCAGTCATAGTTGTTGTTTTTATTCAGAAGTCCCTTTTGGAAGAGGAAGAAGAGAAACCACTTGATATGACATGGCCAGAGACCTGGACGAAACGATTGACCTATGTGTTGCTGGCCCCCGTTGTTGTCCCAATGTGGGTCACTATTCCAGATGTCCGCAGATCTGTAAGCCAATATGACGGGTCAGAGGAGACAATCTGAGTATGTTTCAGCACAACCGTCAGTGGTATCCTGCTACATTCATCATCTCAATCTTGTGGATTGCCTTCTTCTCGTACTTGATGGTTTGGTGGGCGAACACTATTGGAGAGACATTTGTGATTCCGACGGAAATTATTGGTTTGACTATTTTGGCTGCTGGAACGAGTATCCCGGATTTGATTACTAGGTTGGTATGGCGGTGTGGGTTACTGTAGTTACCTGTCCTAGAAAGATCGAGCCTTACTTTGCATTGAATGCGACAGGCTTATCTCACGGATCACACTTATTCATTATACTGCGTATCGTCAATGACACGGCAAAGGTGACGGAGAGTCGCTTCTCAGCTAATTTGAAAACAGTTATTGTAGAGCTGTATTGAGTAGAGCATTGGATTCTGGGATACTGTAGGCTCTTGGTTACTGTAGGAACCTAGAGGTACTGTAAGGAGACATTGTGTTAGGTATTACCCATCCGCCCATTTCTGACCACTCGCGCAAAGTTTGGCCCGAGGACGCGGAGTGGATCTCGTTGCGGAATTTCGATTTACGACGGCTCTCTACCGTACTTCAGCCATAAAAATTTTATACTACGGTAGTCGCGTCGAGACCCACGCGTGCCAGGAATACTGTGACATGACAGCTACTGTAGCTAACCTAGTCACTACTGGACAGTTTCATATTAAGATCGCAGGGTTACGGTATCTTACATTAGTAACCTCTCCCATTTCCAGCGTTATCGTTGCCCGAAAAGGACTCGGCGACATGGCAGTCTCCAGTTCAGTCGGATCCAACATCTTCGATGTCTGTGTCGGTCTTCCAGTCCCGTGGCTCCTCTACTTCCTGATGGAATACATCAAGAACCCATCCGAACCGCTCTCCCCAATCTCTGTCAGCTCTAAAGGTCTCCTCTGTTCCGTCGGAATGCTCTTCATCATGCTCATCGTATTAGTCTTCGCAATTTTCTTGTCAGGATGGAAGATGAATAAGGTTAGTTTTCACGAGAGAGTTCATATTTTGATAGTTCTGATTCCAGATATTCGGCTGCCTGATGATCGTCTCCTACATCTTTTTCTGCGTGTTTTCAGTCGGTCTAGAAACTGATAAACTCGTTTGCCCGTTGAATATTTGCGGATAGAGTTTCAACCAATTAGTCTAGTTTGCTAGGAGCGTGGCAATCACGCTCTATTGATTTCCCAATAGAGCGCGATTGCTACCAAATTTCAAATCAATACAAAAATCAACTTGGTCTGCATACAACGGGTTAAACAAAGTTTTTCAAACAAGCAATCCTAGTGACTTAATACCTTCTGAATTCACTACATATGTATTTTTCGAATAAGTTTTCTGTAAATAATAAAAAACAATATTTGTAGTTTGTAATGTCGTTTATTTTTCAACAATAAAATCATTATTTTGAAATTTCAACGTTCAAATTCAAATCAATGGAATATCAACTTCTTCTCCTAATTCAGATGTCTCATTCACTTTTCTTCCGACGGTTTCACCTCCAGTTTCAGATGCCTCAGCAGTTGGATCAGTTGTATCAGGCTTGCTGAAACGAGTGGCTCTCGAGGAGGAGCTACCATCCGGATGATCCTCGTCGAGTTCAGCGGAATCGAAACGGCTCTGAGCTTCTTCTTTATTTAGATTAGTAAGTTGATGCTCTGGTTCAGCATTCCATCCGCCAGAGTTTTGCGATCTATAAATTTGTGAATGGTAGAAGCGACTAGACAAGATAAATCTTACTGAATAGCGCCTTCTCCTCCAGCATTACAAAGTGGAGTATTGCAGCAGCAGAGTGAGATCGGGATGTTTTGGAAGGTAGTTCCGATGCATTTGTTTTGGGCGAACTAGAAATTTGATGTGGAAATGAGAGATGGTATTGATTACGGACAAGCTGGTCTATTTGTTACGGATGGAAGAAACGAATGTTCCAGGAGCTTTTCGCGGTTCAGATGGTCTCAAGTTTCACTCTTAAAAAGAGCAAGGTCAAAATTCGACAGCAAAGTCATTCCAGAAACTAGTATGTGATTGTCGGGAAGCATTGAACCAAAACTCATAGTCAAAAAAACAGAGAGTACAAATGACTTGTGATACTGTGGCTGGTGGAAAACACATATTACAGCTTCAATGACTATCTCATATGTAATTTTCTATTGGTGACGTTGATAGAGCAACTTTATCACTTTGCATGAGTTGACCCTGAAAAGTTCGAGCTCAGCAAAGTAATTTTACTCAGAATCTGTCGATATCAGTTCAAAATAATGAAATTTTAAGTACTGCTTCGGATCTTTTCGCAACTACAAAAATGACGCTTCTAATTTGATCTGCGTGTTCCAAAAAAAGAGAGGGCTATATAAAATATATTACTGGCTCACCTATTTTATCGTTTTTAACCGAAAAGCACGAAATTTTTTATATTCTCAGTTGAAACGGAACCTCTTTGTTATTCTTAATACTATTAAATAGGAACATCAGCTTAGAAAACTAGAAATCGAAAAAAGAAACAATAAATGGATCAGACTCTCAAATTCAAATTTTGACCAAATTAACTACTTTTTGATAATCGTTCGAGCATCTGATAAATTGAACCAGCTAATTCCAACTAATATTCTCATGAAGACCCTAATCATTAATAACCTTAATATTTCTACACTCACCATACATCTCCACATACTACATCCAGCTTTAGTCACTTCCAGAAGCGCTGCTGCCGACGCTGTCATGTTATAACAGTAGGCTCCAGAATTTTCACAGTTAATAGTAGCAGTTCCAACGGATGTTCCTTTGATGAATTTCAGGCCCTAAGATCTTTTAAAATGAAAAAACTATTTAAGAACCTTATGAAAACATACCGTATGACATTGTATGGCAAGAGTGGCAGTTACCGTTAACACAAGTGAAACAACAACGAAACGAAGCATCTGAAACTAGGAAAAAAGGGGTCGAGGTGGTCAAAAAAAAGAGAAAAAGAGGAAGAAGACGTACTACAAAATGAAAAACAGAGGGAGTATCTCACACTGTTGACCTTGTTCTTTCTTCTTTGTGAATGAGAAAAAGAAGAGAAAATTGTGTATTGTTGAATGAAATGAAATCTGTTAGTTTATTATCAATTGGATACGCAGACACACTCTCTCTGTATATACTATCAATTGGTAATTTGATGCTAAAGTTTATATTATTTTATTTATTATGGAAAAGTTATAATGTAAACTTCCAGATTTTTCGATTTCGTTCGAGAATGAAAGTATGAGTCAAGCACTAAACTAAAAAAAGATGAAGTGGTTTCAAAGGGGGAAAGATCAGTAGTTCAGAATAGAACTGTTTGCACTCGATTATGGGAAAGACTACAACCTGTTTGACCGCCCATGTTGGAATTGAGTATAACGGTGTATTATAACCAGGGTTGCCGCCGAAAAAAAATTTATTTTCGGTTTTTCGGGTTTTTCGGGTGTATGGAGCCGAAAATATTTTATTTTTTTCGGTCTCCGCGGGGCGGAGAAAAATTTTCGGTTTTTTTTCGTCTCCCGAAAAAAAGTTTTCGGTTTTTCGGTTTTGGAAAAAAAAGTCGACTTTTTAGCTGTTTTTAATAACTTCCTGACTTTTTTTCAAAAATTTTTTTGACTTTTCGGGTTTTTTGGGGGTTTTTAGGCGAACAAAAAAAGTTTTCGGGTATTTTTTAGGCGACCGAAAAAAAATTTATTTTTTTCGGGTATTTTTTCGGAAGCCGAAAAAAATTTATTTTTTTTCGGCTTTTTTTCAGGAGGCCGAAAAAAATTTATTTTTTTTCGGGTCAAATTATTTTCGGCGGCAACCCTGATTATAACGACACCCCATCTATACTCTGAATTCATGAATTGGGGTTTTTCTTGGTTCTGATTAGAATCGTCGTAATTAATACCCTGTAGATCTGCAAATAGAATGTCCAAAAAAGAGTTTTCCGCCTAATTTTAAGGAGTTTTTGAAAATACAAAATTTCTCTGGAAAGCAGATGAAAAATATAACGAGATGCAGTTATAATACAGTATTTACGGTGTAATGTGTGTACTGTACTGTTCAAATTCTGTTGGACCCAAAGAATGGAGACAGCTGATGAATCGTAAAGTGCCGGCTTACGAAAAAAGTATATTTCTTCCATGATCGAGAGCTAAATGATTTCAATTCCTTATTCCCCAAATGCTAATAAGACGACACTCTGATGGATAGGCAGGAAAGCTGTATATATATTAGGTTGATTCATAATTTTCTGCAATTTTCGAGCTTCCCAGTCGTCGTTTCGATTTCTAGGCATAGGACTTGTTTTTCGATGTGGTTGTTTTTGTGTTTTGTAGACCTACTTATGTACTTGTTACAGTTTCAAAGTTTTACTTCTCGCTTTTTTCCCGTCGAGAACGGAGATTTGATTTACACGCAACTTTTTGCGTTTTTGAAACGTAATTTTGTTTTCATTCGTTTCTGGTCTTAAAATCATGTCAACCAAAAGGAAGTTGCTGAT
The DNA here is from genome assembly GCA_002259235.3 of Caenorhabditis latens. NCBI lineage: Eukaryota > Metazoa > Nematoda > Chromadorea > Rhabditida > Rhabditidae > Caenorhabditis > Caenorhabditis latens. The sequence continues at coordinate 4,572,565 of CM056092.1, read as the reverse complement.
GTATGTCAACAAAGGTCTCCTTGTTTCAACGCAAAAACATTTTTATTCAAAAGATTTTAAGCAAAAAACTTGGATCTGACTGAAAAAGTTCTTCTCTTTCAGCTGTCAGAGCTAGATTGGGAAATATTGCAGGGAATCGTAGAAGCTGATCTGTATCAAACCACCCGTAGGTTGTCAGCTTCATTGAGGGTGACTCATGTAACTATAGTTCATGGAGGGAAACCATTTATCTCAATCAGAAAATTCGTCGTTACATACCCCACGCTTTGAATCAATGTGAAATGGTACATCACATGGACCTAAATTGGTTCTCAGTACTTTTCCACCCAACACACGTATGGTCGGGATATTTATCTGTTACAATTAAGTAGTGAAGTTGTTACTCTAACGATGTGAGAAAGTTACAATGTGTGGACTATGATTTGCGCGCTCTGGAAGTTCTCAAACCTAAAAAAGTGGTTTTTCAAATCTGGGACTCACTACTCTGGGTGGAGGGGTGAGAACTTTCCAACAAGGACAGGGACGTAACATTAGATGTTCACGTTTCTTATTTAGATAAATTTAAAATCACGTGACCACAGGACGGGGAGATATAACAAAACAACGTTTTTAGTCTGACAACGCTTCTTCATGTGTTGCGAAAGTAACCCACAACAAACTGTTGTTATCTGGCTGGACGATTATCTTTTATTCATCGTATTGATCCAACATTCTTCTCTTCAATTACAAATATTTAGCTTGACTACAACAACTTTTTAATGGGAAAAAATTCGAATAAAAGAGCTATATCAAAAAGAAGCAAATTTCCTTTTTAAATAATCTCGAATGGATGATCTACGCGGAGAGAATCAGTTAGCTAATAAAATGTTGCCAGAAGACCATCGATGCTGGTTGACAATATTTTGAATTCTAGAAATCTTTCTGGATTTCAAAAAATAGAAGCGAAGTTTTTTCGAAAAATTGCAGAAAATTATGAATCAACCTAATATATATATATATATATATATCGCCGGGAGCTGATATTTTTCTGATTCCGAAACTATGTTCAGTTTTTGCATTGGCCATCCCAGTTTTGAGAAATTCAGCACCAAAGTTTGGGTAAACATTAGTCCTAGATCATTCAACCGCTGGTTTACCTTATCGGAATCAGGAAAACTTCAGCTTTCCGGCTGAAAAATATACTTTGCCATCCTATGTGGGAGTCCTAGTAAGTATTATCCATTATCAAAAAAGAACCAATTAAAAAGTGTAAAAAACTTTAGAAATGTAATTGTCTAGTCTGATTAAAAAAAATAAAATCTGGAGGCTCACCGTTATCGACTCAAATAGATATTACCAGTCAGATTGAGTAGATTAAGAATCAGCTGAAGATCACATCACAAAAATAACCAAACAAAAACAATTTTTACATCGACCTGGTTCAGCTTCTCACACACAATAGAGTCTAATCTCCATATTTTCCATATCAATAGAAAAAGTGTTGTTTTCATCTTTTTTGAGAAGATGACTTAATCGGCACAAGAGTTCCAAGATTTCAGAGAATCGATTGCCCGATTCGACTTGTTTTCAGTATTTTGAGTGTCCAGCGGAAGGGAGATTTTTACAAAAAACACTTTTCAGATGTCGCAAATCTAAAATTTAGAGAATCATTGTTTAGCGGACCTGCTATAAAAATGTAAAGATTCAACGATTGTGTTTCATTTTTGACAATTTGCAATTTATTTGAGAAAAAAAAACAATCATTAAAATTATTACTCTTATTATTAACATTTTAATTAAAACCAAAAAGAGAAAAATGATGGTCCGTTTACCCGACAAGTGTTGGATTTGCTTTGTTTTGAACAAGTTGATCGACGATCTGAAAAACAGAAAAAACATCGTTATATTGGTTATTAGCACGGCACGCTTCTTGCAACCGCGCTCTGCCGAAACCGAAGAAGATTGCGTGCGAAATTGAGAGACTCAGAGAAAAAGAGACATTTTTAAGGAGATTTCAGTGGAGCGCAGTTGTAAGAACTGTGCCGAGCTAATAGTGGTTTTTCATTCGAATTTTCAATTTTTGGCAGCTCGACTCAAACTCGCTCCGACAGAACGAGTTAGCATTTCTTGTCACTACGTAGCGACTCCACTAGGAGGGAGGATACGGAGTCTTTTATCTGCTCACAGAATCATAAAGACAACCTTAGTACGATAGAGCGCGTTAGCAAAACCACCATGACCCACCTTATCGCGATCAATTCCATGAATATTAAGATTGGGAATAATATGAGCCAAATTGAGATCAATATCATTGATTCGCTCGAAAAAGTGAGCTTTGAATGGAAATCTTTGATTTGTGGTTGGAATTGGAAAGTTCATTCGGGTATGGTAGATATCTGTTAGCTCTTCGTCGTGTTTTTCCAGCGTTTCTTCTTGGAAATCGAACATCTGACACGGAAATTTAATGAGGTTTTTAAAGAAATGTGAAAAATCTTACCTCATTGATTCCAGGTAATGGGATATCTAACGCCACCGCGTGACTTGTAAATTTAGAAGAGTCGATTTCAGCACCGACGATGAAAGAGTTCTGGAAACACGAAGAGAATTTGTAGGGAAGAAAAGCGTCATAGGCGCTCCAGACAACTAACCTGAAATGGTTGATGCTGACCATCAGTGAATAAATGAGGCATATTTGCATATTGACGATAGTTTTTTCTTAGATTCAAATCTGAAAAACATTTTGATTTCTCGTTTCCTACCCAGAAAGACTTACCCAGAAAATTGACACCCTGAAGAGCATAACCGGCTCCCCATGAATCGCCGAAATCGTTATTTGTCCCGACAGCCATCATATGAGTAAACGGATTTAATTGGGCGTGTCCAGAGAAATGTTTCTCTTGGCCGGGAAGAGAAACATCGGGAACTGGTTGCGTTTTGTGGTAGAGTTTGTTTCCAGCGATGTAGAGATTTGGGAGATATGGACCAGAACGATGATCAGATACACCTGGAAATGGGAGGACGGGTTGATGGAGAACAGGATAAATGGATTATTGAGCTGGTTTCAGGTGCTATAGAACTAATAAACCATGTGGCTGTTGTGTTTTTCTACAAATGTGAATTGAGCTTGTGTAGTCCTCTCCGACATCATTTTTACCCAATTTCTCATTTCCACACTTTTAAAAAAAACTAGAAAAAAAAGAAGATTTTCTCGGAAAAGTGAGGAAACGGGGAATCGAAGACAAATCTTGTCCGAGAGGAATCTGCAGGGACTGCCCATGTGAAGACTTAGATCTAATTTTGATCTGTTAACTCATTATTAACAATTATGTTTTCGTTTTTTTTTGAAGAAAAAACAACTTTTATACAAATTGATCAATCAATTATTTCTCAGATGTCTAACTATAGAATTTTCATATAATGAGTCTGTTTCTATAGAGATCTGACAAATTTCATACTTGCAATCTAGGCCGGCGCGTCACTCGTTTCAAACTCAATATTATGAACTGAAAAACATTCCAAAATGTGAATTTCGACGAGTTCTATTGTCGAAATAAAAAAAGTGATACCCGGTGTTTGCGGACTTAGTGCAAAATTTTAAAAATTAGCACTAAGTCCGCAAACACCGGGGTATCACTTTTTTATTTCGACAATATGTCTGTAACTTACTACGGGCTGCATGGCTAGTCGTTAATGTGCCACGGGTCGAGTCAAAGTGTGAATTATTAACTTTCTAAATGTTTTGTGAAATGTTAAGCTGGAAAAAAATCCATTGGTTTCTAGATCAGGTTCGTGAAGTTTTGAAAATGAACTATAGTTATAGAAACCCTTAAAGCAGCACCTCTAAACTTTTTTTTTCAAAAAATTTTGATTTCAGAACGGTCAGACTCAGTACACCCCCTTTGACCTCTTGATCTTCTTATTCAGTACTATTGAGTCTTTACTCAAAATGACGTAAACAAAAAACACGGAAACATTCACAAAGACCATCATCATCAATTTGTTATTCACTCACCAAAAGGCAGTCGAATCAGTCCAATTCCACGTGGTCGTAGTCCTTGGACACGTGGAATCACGAAGAATGGAATTAGAAGAATCAGGAAGAATGGAGAAGAAGAAGTCGTCAGTTTCGACTCCATCACACATTATACCAAAAGTTGAAGTAGAGAAGAAGGAAATACTTTGATCATTTGTGAAAAAGAGAAAGGAGGAAAAGGGAGTAGGTGAAATCTCTGGAGACAAGAAGCCAGGAGATAAAGGATAACGAGAAATCAATCGGGGTTCGTGTTTTTGCGAAGAGAATTTTGGATATGATCAGATGTGTCTGCTGCCATAATCGAGAAAAGACTGCAGGTTTCTCCTGTCTTCGAATGGATAGGTGGATTGGTAGGAAAAGAGAAAACGGTGTTTGTTTTTATCGTCTGGAATATCTAGCAAGACGTCGGAGAACGGAGAATTTGGTTTTTTCATATTCTTAATTACATTTTTTTTAAGTTTTCACATGCTAATGATATTTGTTCGAGTACTTTCGTTGATCTGCACCAATTTTCTGTTCAAACAATTAAAACGCTATCCATGTTTGCTAGAACTTGGTACGCATATAGTTTCCAATATAATCAACAAAATGATGTTGAAAATAATACTTGCAAACCGGGCGGGTGCATAACTCGCTTCAAACTGAGTTTTATGAACTGAAAAGTATACGAAAATGTAGATCTCGGCGAGTTCTATGCCTATGTTCTATTACGAGCCGGATGACGGGTCTTGAATGTGCCGCGGGCGGGCCAGAATGGTTTTTTGACTATTTGCGTTTTTTGGCTCTTTTTCCCGGCCCGCGGAATTTCACCGACCCACCATCCGGCCCGTAGCAGGTTACGAACATAGAACTCGCCGAGATCTACATTTTGGTATATTTTACAGCTTGTAGTATTACGTGTTAAGCTAGTTACCGGTGTCAGCCTGTTTCGGCCCGGTTTACAAGTTGCGAGTATGTTGAAAATTTTAAAATTTTGAAGACATTTTCCAAGCTGATCGAACACCGAAAACCTTCCATACCACAAATGAAAAAGTAGATGTCTAGAAGTTACAGCTGATCGAAGTGAAAAACTGATATTAAATCACTTGCTCAATCTGTGACATCAAGACATTATCTGAAGATTAAGATGCAATGCAACATAAGCATTAACTGGAAAAAGTTTTTAATGATAGATTCTGAAAAAATTGTCTCTAATAGTAAGTCTTTCAAACGCAGTAATACAATGTTTATGGTATTCAAATATATTCTACAGATATTAGTCGCTACGTGGAAACCTTTATGATTCAACTTGTTGTGTTTCCAATGGGTGTCAATTTCTTTGATCTTCCGATTCCAAACTTCTTCCAAATAACCACTAATCATCCAGCTAATCGTTCCCCATTCCATAATTCACTAAATTGACCTATTGTTGTTATCAACTAGACACTCTTCCCTTTCTCCCTCTTCCAATCCCGGCGATCATCCACGAAAATGTTCATTGTAGTGCGAAAGGGAACGAGAAACCGGTTTCTCGGGCAAGGGCTGAGTGAAAAAGCTTTGCACGTGAAGTCACTAGATCAAAATATGATGTTCATGCCGTAATCGGTTTTTGTTTTTATTTTTTGTTTCGTCGAATAATCCGGAAGAGAATACTAGACAATAGGAAATGAACTGTGATCATAAAGCAGTATGGTTACAAAAGTACACACAAAGAACGGTCAAAAAGTTGTAAACAACTGGGGTGTCGTTAGCGTGGTATTGAAAAGTGGGAGGAAATCTAATATCGAAGCTACAGTACTCCCTAGAAAAGTTGCACAGTTTCCGTTCTTTAAAGATGTTCTTTTTGATGCTTCTAGTCGAGCCCCCGCTCTCTTCTTTTTTTTTCAGTTGTATTCATTCCCCCTGAGATATGAATGGCGGTCGAAAAACAATTGTTCAAATATTTATGGGTTGGCGGCATTTTCAGAATGCGTTACCTGTGATATATTTCCAATAAACTCCTTATGAACGTTAAGAAACTGATAAAATTTGAAAAATCTGCAATAAAAGAAGTCTGGCGCGTCTTGAGCGCATTTCCCCGGTTTTTAATTTTCAAAACTAACTGATCGAAGAGATCGCACTTCCCATTCTGCAACTCGCTGAAATTGTAACTTCTAAAAAAAAGTTGTCAATATCAAAAATATGCAAAATTAAAGAAGGATTATTTCATTAGCTGCCAACTCTTTCTGAAATATTTCAAGTATTTCACTTAACTCCAATTTCAGAAGCCAACTTCTGAACACTCACTCCTTAAGTAACAACAAAAAATCCGAAAAAAATAAGAAATTAAGCATGAAATACGGGATTATGTGTACCCGAAATTCACCGTTTTTTCATCTCAAAAGTTACCATTGATGTCATTATGCACAATTTCTGGAAAGTAGGTCAAAACAAATACAGATCACATAATCAGAAAGTCATCAGAATTCAGAATTCAAATGACGATCGAGACCAAGAACTCTCTAAAACAAACCATCAAAACAACAAATTTCTTCCGTCCAGCTGAAAATGAGAAAGACGTCATTTGTGAAGAGGTTCCAGGTGCGAAAGAACGAGAACCCTGACCGAAAATTCATTAAAAACGGGGTGTTCTATGTTTTCGTCCGTCCGTCCCTCAGTTTACTTGTCCTTTGTGTTTTTCCACTTTCAGAAAAAAAAAAGAAATGTTCAGTGCAAGACCATCATCTCTGCGTCTCGAAATGTGTCCGACTCATCGTGTGTGTTTGTGTCCCAAACGACCCCTCTCTCCCCTATTTTTTCTATTTTTTTGATATGTTTTTGCTCCGAGACTTTGAACTGCAAGAGAGAACCCTCTGATTCCGGTTGTTTTGTGCTTCTAGACCCCTTCCAGACCACAAATTCTTTCTTGTGAAACCAATTTCTCTTTTCGTTTTCGTTGCATGTTCCAAGTACAAACTTCAATTTTTCTCGTTTTGTTCCCTATAAATATTGTGACTTTCCAATTTCTTTTCTATTTTGCAAAGTCTGCTTAGTCAGGTCAGAAGGCTTAATTTTTGGTTTTATTACTTTGTCTTAATTCTTTGAACATTATAACGGTCTGTGTTTTACTTCCATTTGCTAGGATGTTTGGATAGTTATCGATGGGATACTAAAATTTAGTCCGTCTTAGGCTTCTATTTATCAGTATTTGTCAAAACCCCAAAAATTTGAAGGTTGGCGACCTTTGGCGCGTTTCTGAAGGATCAGGAAATCAGAAAATAACAGTAAAAGAAGATGTTAGAATCAAATGTTTAAAGGATGCTTGATGAAAAATAGTTATGAAAAGGAGAAACCACTATTTCGGATCATGCATTCTGAATTTTAGGGTTATTGTAGGAACGGTCCCTTCATCTTACTGTATCTAAATTGGGTTACTGTGACTACGTGATCCTATACTACTGTAACCCACTCACTCATATAAATACTGTAGGATTAAAGTAGAATATCAGGAAAAAACTCCGGATTACTGTGTTCAAAAAACCACTGTAGTTCCATTAAAACTAGAGAATATTACAGTTAGGTTTCATAAAATACAGTAACCTTCAAGCTACAGTAACCCCACCAGACTGAAACACTAGCATTTCTGCATTGACATTTTTGGATCAAAAATCCTCTGATATCACATTTTTATTACAAAAACAGTATCTGCGTGGAAAAGCTCCCAAGGCACGCCAGATCACTGATACGCGATTTTTTCTAAGCTAATATTTTGACCAAATCCCCACAAACTCCAAAAATTAACAAAATCAAAAATCTTTTTAAAAATGTTTGATTCGAACTTTTTCCTTTTTCGTAATCTTTTCATTTCCCGATTCTTCAGAAACGCGCCAAAGGTGTGCCAGACTCCCAATTTTTGTCAAGGTTGCTGTAAGTCTAACTTTTTAGAACTGCACTTCTTCATACAAGGAACGCGTCTGAGGTGCGCCAGTAACCGGATTTTATGTTACTTCGAAAACTGCGATGAACTTACTGAATCTCAAAAGTATGGCTATTGAGTTCGGCAAAAAGTGGGTGGAGCTTAGAGAAGTTTTCGAACTGAAAATCAAAATCTAAACTTGCTGATTTCTCGTCCTGATCTGAAAATAACTCTCCTCCACTTGTCCTCTCTCCTCTCCTCCAGAAAAATCACATGCGAGTAGTAAAAATAAAATTTCACAACACTCACTCACTCATTGTTTGACATAGAGACTAGATCAGCTGGTATTTCTTTTTGGATGGAGGACACATATTGATGATTCAAGACTCTTTTATTTTGTTTATGCATCTGTCATATTTCTGACCTTTTTTGTTCCCTACAGTGGGTTGAGACTGGTCTCTGAAGGCAGCCAACAATCTGGAAATGAGGGTGTTTTTGGAGCATTGCTGAAATTTGACCTGAGTGTTTACAGGGACTCACCCCTCGCTTTCCAGAGATCTTGTTTCATATTTTACGTTTTTCCCTGAACTTTTTACCCAAGTTAATTTCGGAGTTCAAATGTAGAAGTCTGAGATTTTCAGAAGTTTCAGAAAAATTACGATTCTCTAGGGAGAGTCCCCCTACAAAAAGTTGTCGGTTGAAAAACTTTTTGACCTGCAAGCAAATATTGACTTTATGGGATGGATAAGAACACTGTAAATCGGTCATATTCACTGAAAAATTGCAAAATCTGCACCAATACAGTATGTGAAAATAAAAAATTAATTTCTATTTCATTTTAAACACAGGAGTTTTGCAAGGCCTTAATTTCGGTTAGGCACGTTTTATGGTCTTTGTCCCAAATCAGAATCAGTGGCCATTACTCAGTTGGTTTGCTTCTGAAATTCGACCTCTTGCAGTTATGGATTCTGGTAGAATCTAGATAAGATTTAACCCAGAGAAGTCCTACTCTTGGAAATCCTAATCAATCAAGTTCCGATGAGACAAAGCTCTGTGTGACACCTTCTAAAGTTTATACTGTTATTCCGAACCTTTTCTCCCTATATCATCTCAACTACAGTAGCCCAAACTAGACTCGTCACGGGCCGGGCAGAACCCAAAATTATTTTCAACTCGACCCGCCCCGGTTCAGATCGTTTTGAACCAAAATATGGACTTTTTCCATTTTTTTTTGAAAAACAGTCAAGTTTCTGACTTAAAATTAAATTCAATCTAAAAGTGTACATCATAGTTGTCCGGAATCCGGATTCCGGAAATTCCGGATTCCGGAATTCCGGGTTTTTTGACATTCCGGTTCCGGGTTCCGGATTCCGAAAAATGAAAATGTTCATTCCGGTTCCGGGTTCCGGGTTCCGGAAAATGAAATTTTTCATTCCGGTTCCGGGTTCCGGATTCCGGTTTTTTGAATTTTTTTCCGGAATCCTGAAGTTGAAATTTTAAAATTTTTTGAGTTTTAAAGACAACTGCATTACTTCTTTTTTAGTTTTGAACCTCAAAAGTAGTTTTATACTTTATATATCATTAAAAACACACGAAAAAATGACTTGGCCTTGCAAATTTTTCGAATCATTCCGGATTCCGGATTCCGAAATTCCGGAATTCCGGGTTTTTTCGTCATTCCGGTTCCGGATTCCGGATTCCGGAAAATCTAAAATTTCATTCCGGTTCCGGATTCCGGATTCCGGAAAATCTAAAATCTCATTCCGGTTCCGGATTCCGGATTCCGGTTTTTCGGAAAATGGCATTCCGTACAACTATGGTGTACATGTATGGTAATTTAAGCACTTTTTTCTTTCGGTACCCATTTTTTAGGTTCCCATTTTTGAATTCAGGCCGGGCCCAAAGAAAGTACGGTCCGGCCCGATTTTTGACAATTCTGTCCCCAACCCTACCTACACAATACAAATCACACCCACCAGACTCCTTTTGATTTGTGTTTTTCTATCAACATACCACTTCACCACATATGAATTTTCCACCTGACATACCAGTTGATCTCTATCTTCTCAACCCCGTTCGCTTTTACATCATCCCTCTTTTCACCTGTTGTACTTTCTGGTACAGGTTCTGATTTTGTTCATTTCGATCTGATCTTCCTAACCGACTGTCAGGTTATTTCTGATGATCCCGGCTTTTTCAAGATCCTAAATTTCTCATTTTTACTAACTTTTCCCAGATTTGCATTCCAATCGAACATTGAACTTTACTCAAATCTTTCTTTTCTGAATTTGTTCTTTGGTTTCCTTCGGATTTTCCCATCTCCATATTTTTTGACCTTACCTACACTTTACATTTTCCATATTTTGGGTTTTCCTAGATTTTGAGTTTTTTCCAGTCCAGATTTCCTTAACCTTGTAAATTCTTGAGCGTCTCGTAAATTCTGGACACTCTGAGCTCTGCCCATTAGACAAAGACACATTGTTTTCCGGGTATTTTTTAGGCGACCGAAAAAAATTTATTTTTTTCGGGTATTTTTTCGGAAGCCGAAAAAATTTATTTTTTTCGGCTTTTTTTCAGGAGGCCGAAAAAATTTATTTTTTTTCGGGTCAAATTATTTTCGGCGGCAACCCTGATTATAACGACACCCCATCTATACTCTGAATTCATGAATTGGGGTTTTTCTTGGTTCTGATTAGAATCGTCGTAATTAATACCCTGTAGATCTGCAAATAGAATGTCCAAAAAAGAGTTTTCCGCCTAATTTTAAGGAGTTTTTGAAAATACAAAATTTCTCTGGAAAGCAGATGAAAAATATAACGAGATGCAGTTATAATACAGTATTTACGGTGTAATGTGTGTACTGTACTGTTCAAATTCTGTTGGACCCAAAGAATGGAGACAGCTGATGAATCGTAAAGTGCCGGCTTACGAAAAAAGTATATTTCTTCCATGATCGAGAGCTAAATGATTTCAATTCCTTATTCCCCAAATGCTAATAAGACGACACTCTGATGGATAGGCAGGAAAGCTGTATATATATTAGGTTGATTCATAATTTTCTGCAATTTTCGAGCTTCCCAGTCGTCGTTTCGATTTCTAGGCATAGGACTTGTTTTTCGATGTGGTTGTTTTTGTGTTTTGTAGACCTACTTATGTACTTGTTACAGTTTCAAAGTTTTACTTCTCGCTTTTTTTCCCGTCGAGAACGGAGATTTGATTTACACGCAACTTTTTGCGTTTTTGAAACGTAATTTTGTTTTCATTCGTTTCTGGTCTTAAAATCATGTCAACCAAAAGGAAGTTGCTGATGTATGTCAACAAAGGTCTCCTTGTTTCAACGCAAAAACATTTTTATTCAAAAGATTTTAAGCAAAAAACTTGGATCTGACTGAAAAAGTTCTTCTCTTTCAGCTGTCAGAGCTAGATTGGGAAATATTGCAGGGAATCGTAGAAGCTGATCTGTATCAAACCACCCGTAGGTTGTCAGCTTCATTGAGGGTGACTCATGTAACTATAGTTCATGGAGGGAAACCATTTATCTCAATCAGAAAATTCGTCGTTACATACCCCACGCTTTGAATCAATGTGAAATGGTACATCACATGGACCTAAATTGGTTCTCAGTACTTTTCCACCCAACACACGTATGGTCGGGATATTTATCTGTTACAATTAAGTAGTGAAGTTGTTACTCTAACGATGTGAGAAAGTTACAATGTGTGGACTATGATTTGCGCGCTCTGGAAGTTCTCAAACCTAAAAAAGTGGTTTTTCAAATCTGGGACTCACTACTCTGGGTGGAGGGGTGAGAACTTTCCAACAAGGACAGGGACGTAACATTAGATGTTCACGTTTCTTATTTAGATAAATTTAAAATCACGTGACCACAGGACGGGGAGATATAACAAAACAACGTTTTTAGTCTGACAACGCTTCTTCATGTGTTGCGAAAGTAACCCACAACAAACTGTTGTTATCTGGCTGGACGATTATCTTTTATTCATCGTATTGATCCAACATTCTTCTCTTCAATTACAAATATTTAGCTTGACTACAACAACTTTTTAATGGGAAAAAATTCGAATAAAAGAGCTATATCAAAAAGAAGCAAATTTCCTTTTTAAATAATCTCGAATGGATGATCTACGCGGAGAGAATCAGTTAGCTAATAAAATGTTGCCAGAAGACCATCGATGCTGGTTGACAATATTTTGAATTCTAGAAATCTTTCTGGATTTCAAAAAATAGAAGCGAAGTTTTTTCGAAAAATTGCAGAAAATTATGAATCAACCTAATATATATATATATATATATATCGCCGGGAGCTGATATTTTTCTGATTCCGAAACTATGTTCAGTTTTTGCATTGGCCATCCCAGTTTTGAGAAATTCAGCACCAAAGTTTGGGTAAACATTAGTCCTAGATCATTCAACCGCTGGTTTACCTTATCGGAATCAGGAAAACTTCAGCTTTCCGGCTGAAAAATATACTTTGCCATCCTATGTGGGAGTCCTAGTAAGTATTATCCATTATCAAAAAAGAACCAATTAAAAAGTGTAAAAAACTTTAGAAATGTAATTGTCTAGTCTGATTAAAAAAAAATAAAATCTGGAGGCTCACCGTTATCGACTCAAATAGATATTACCAGTCAGATTGAGTAGATTAAGAATCAGCTGAAGATCACATCACAAAAATAACCAAACAAAAACAATTTTTACATCGACCTGGTTCAGCTTCTCACACACAATAGAGTCTAATCTCCATATTTTCCATATCAATAGAAAAAGTGTTGTTTTCATCTTTTTGAGAAGATGACTTAATCGGCACAAGAGTTCCAAGATTTCAGAGAATCGATTGCCCGATTCGACTTGTTTTCAGTATTTTGAGTGTCCAGCGGAAGGGAGATTTTTACAAAAAACACTTTTCAGATGTCGCAAATCTAAAATTTAGAGAATCATTGTTTAGCGGACCTGCTATAAAAATGTAAAGATTCAACGATTGTGTTTCATTTTTGACAATTTGCAATTTATTTGAGAAAAAAAACAATCATTAAAATTATTACTCTTATTATTAACATTTTAATTAAAACCAAAAAGAGAAAAATGATGGTCCGTTTACCCGACAAGTGTTGGATTTGCTTTGTTTTGAACAAGTTGATCGACGATCTGAAAAACAGAAAAAACATCGTTATATTGGTTATTAGCACGGCACGCTTCTTGCAACCGCGCTCTGCCGAAACCGAAGAAGATTGCGTGCGAAATTGAGAGACTCAGAGAAAAAGAGACATTTTTAAGGAGATTTCAGTGGAGCGCAGTTGTAAGAACTGTGCCGAGCTAATAGTGGTTTTTCATTCGAATTTTCAATTTTTGGCAGCTCGACTCAAACTCGCTCCGACAGAACGAGTTAGCATTTCTTGTCACTACGTAGCGACTCCACTAGGAGGGAGGATACGGAGTCTTTTATCTGCTCACAGAATCATAAAGACAACCTTAGTACGATAGAGCGCGTTAGCAAAACCACCATGACCCACCTTATCGCGATCAATTCCATGAATATTAAGATTGGGAATAATATGAGCCAAATTGAGATCAATATCATTGATTCGCTCGAAAAAGTGAGCTTTGAATGGAAATCTTTGATTTGTGGTTGGAATTGGAAAGTTCATTCGGGTATGGTAGATATCTGTTAGCTCTTCGTCGTGTTTTTCCAGCGTTTCTTCTTGGAAATCGAACATCTGACACGGAAATTTAATGAGGTTTTTAAAGAAATGTGAAAAATCTTACCTCATTGATTCCAGGTAATGGGATATCTAACGCCACCGCGTGACTTGTAAATTTAGAAGAGTCGATTTCAGCACCGACGATGAAAGAGTTCTGGAAACACGAAGAGAATTTGTAGGGAAGAAAAGCGTCATAGGCGCTCCAGACAACTAACCTGAAATGGTTGATGCTGACCATCAGTGAATAAATGAGGCATATTTGCATATTGACGATAGTTTTTTCTTAGATTCAAATCTGAAAAACATTTTGATTTCTCGTTTCCTACCCAGAAAGACTTACCCAGAAAATTGACACCCTGAAGAGCATAACCGGCTCCCCATGAATCGCCGAAATCGTTATTTGTCCCGACAGCCATCATATGAGTAAACGGATTTAATTGGGCGTGTCCAGAGAAATGTTTCTCTTGGCCGGGAAGAGAAACATCGGGAACTGGTTGCGTTTTGTGGTAGAGTTTGTTTCCAGCGATGTAGAGATTTGGGAGATATGGACCAGAACGATGATCAGATACACCTGGAAATGGGAGGACGGGTTGATGGAGAACAGGATAAATGGATTATTGAGCTGGTTTCAGGTGCTATAGAACTAATAAACCATGTGGCTGTTGTGTTTTTCTACAAATGTGAATTGAGCTTGTGTAGTCCTCTCCGACATCATTTTTACCCAATTTCTCATTTCCACACTTTTAAAAAAACTAGAAAAAAAGAAGATTTTCTCGGAAAAGTGAGGAAACGGGGAATCGAAGACAAATCTTGTCCGAGAGGAATCTGCAGGGACTGCCCATGTGAAGACTTAGATCTAATTTTGATCTGTTAACTCATTATTAACAATTATGTTTTCGTTTTTTTTGAAGAAAAAACAACTTTTATACAAATTGATCAATCAATTATTTCTCAGATGTCTAACTATAGAATTTTCATATAATGAGTCTGTTTCTATAGAGATCTGACAAATTTCATACTTGCAATCTAGGCCGGCGCGTCACTCGTTTCAAACTCAATATTATGAACTGAAAAACATTCCAAAATGTGAATTTCGACGAGTTCTATTGTCGAAATAAAAAAGTGATACCCGGTGTTTGCGGACTTAGTGCAAAATTTTAAAAATTAGCACTAAGTCCGCAAACACCGGGGTATCACTTTTTTTATTTCGACAATATGTCTGTAACTTACTACGGGCTGCATGGCTAGTCGTTAATGTGCCACGGGTCGAGTCAAAGTGTGAATTATTAACTTTCTAAATGTTTTGTGAAATGTTAAGCTGGAAAAAAATCCATTGGTTTCTAGATCAGGTTCGTGAAGTTTTGAAAATGAACTATAGTTATAGAAACCCTTAAAGCAGCACCTCTAAACTTTTTTTTTCAAAAAATTTTGATTTCAGAACGGTCAGACTCAGTACACCCCCTTTGACCTCTTGATCTTCTTATTCAGTACTATTGAGTCTTTACTCAAAATGACGTAAACAAAAAACACGGAAACATTCACAAAGACCATCATCATCAATTTGTTATTCACTCACCAAAAGGCAGTCGAATCAGTCCAATTCCACGTGGTCGTAGTCCTTGGACACGTGGAATCACGAAGAATGGAATTAGAAGAATCAGGAAGAATGGAGAAGAAGAAGTCGTCAGTTTCGACTCCATCACACATTATACCAAAAGTTGAAGTAGAGAAGAAGGAAATACTTTGATCATTTGTGAAAAAGAGAAAGGAGGAAAAGGGAGTAGGTGAAATCTCTGGAGACAAGAAGCCAGGAGATAAAGGATAACGAGAAATCAATCGGGGTTCGTGTTTTTGCGAAGAGAATTTTGGATATGATCAGATGTGTCTGCTGCCATAATCGAGAAAAGACTGCAGGTTTCTCCTGTCTTCGAATGGATAGGTGGATTGGTAGGAAAAGAGAAAACGGTGTTTGTTTTTATCGTCTGGAATATCTAGCAAGACGTCGGAGAACGGAGAATTTGGTTTTTTCATATTCTTAATTACATTTTTTTTAAGTTTTCACATGCTAATGATATTTGTTCGAGTACTTTCGTTGATCTGCACCAATTTTCTGTTCAAACAATTAAAACGCTATCCATGTTTGCTAGAACTTGGTACGCATATAGTTTCCAATATAATCAACAAAATGATGTTGAAAATAATACTTGCAAACCGGGCGGGTGCATAACTCGCTTCAAACTGAGTTTTATGAACTGAAAAGTATACGAAAATGTAGATCTCGGCGAGTTCTATGCCTATGTTCTATTACGAGCCGGATGACGGGTCTTGAATGTGCCGCGGGCGGGCCAGAATGGTTTTTTGACTATTTGCGTTTTTTGGCTCTTTTTCCCGGCCCGCGGAATTTCACCGACCCACCATCCGGCCCGTAGCAGGTTACGAACATAGAACTCGCCGAGATCTACATTTTGGTATATTTTACAGCTTGTAGTATTACGTGTTAAGCTAGTTACCGGTGTCAGCCTGTTTCGGCCCGGTTTACAAGTTGCGAGTATGTTGAAAATTTTAAAATTTTGAAGACATTTTCCAAGCTGATCGAACACCGAAAACCTTCCATACCACAAATGAAAAAGTAGATGTCTAGAAGTTACAGCTGATCGAAGTGAAAAACTGATATTAAATCACTTGCTCAATCTGTGACATCAAGACATTATCTGAAGATTAAGATGCAATGCAACATAAGCATTAACTGGAAAAAGTTTTTAATGATAGATTCTGAAAAAAATTGTCTCTAATAGTAAGTCTTTCAAACGCAGTAATACAATGTTTATGGTATTCAAATATATTCTACAGATATTAGTCGCTACGTGGAAACCTTTATGATTCAACTTGTTGTGTTTCCAATGGGTGTCAATTTCTTTGATCTTCCGATTCCAAACTTCTTCCAAATAACCACTAATCATCCAGCTAATCGTTCCCCATTCCATAATTCACTAAATTGACCTATTGTTGTTATCAACTAGACACTCTTCCCTTTCTCCCTCTTCCAATCCCGGCGATCATCCACGAAAATGTTCATTGTAGTGCGAAAGGGAACGAGAAACCGGTTTCTCGGGCAAGGGCTGAGTGAAAAAGCTTTGCACGTGAAGTCACTAGATCAAAATATGATGTTCATGCCGTAATCGGTTTTTGTTTTTATTTTTTGTTTCGTCGAATAATCCGGAAGAGAATACTAGACAATAGGAAATGAACTGTGATCATAAAGCAGTATGGTTACAAAAGTACACACAAAGAACGGTCAAAAAGTTGTAAACAACTGGGGTGTCGTTAGCGTGGTATTGAAAAGTGGGAGGAAATCTAATATCGAAGCTACAGTACTCCCTAGAAAAGTTGCACAGTTTCCGTTCTTTAAAGATGTTCTTTTTGATGCTTCTAGTCGAGCCCCCGCTCTCTTCTTTTTTTTTCAGTTGTATTCATTCCCCCTGAGATATGAATGGCGGTCGAAAAACAATTGTTCAAATATTTATGGGTTGGCGGCATTTTCAGAATGCGTTACCTGTGATATATTTCCAATAAACTCCTTATGAACGTTAAGAAACTGATAAAATTTGAAAAATCTGCAATAAAAGAAGTCTGGCGCGTCTTGAGCGCATTTCCCCGGTTTTTAATTTTCAAAACTAACTGATCGAAGAGATCGCACTTCCCATTCTGCAACTCGCTGAAATTGTAACTTCTAAAAAAAAGTTGTCAATATCAAAAATATGCAAAATTAAAGAAGGATTATTTCATTAGCTGCCAACTCTTTCTGAAATATTTCAAGTATTTCACTTAACTCCAATTTCAGAAGCCAACTTCTGAACACTCACTCCTTAAGTAACAACAAAAAATCCGAAAAAAATAAGAAATTAAGCATGAAATACGGGATTATGTGTACCCGAAATTCACCGTTTTTTCATCTCAAAAGTTACCATTGATGTCATTATGCACAATTTCTGGAAAGTAGGTCAAAACAAATACAGATCACATAATCAGAAAGTCATCAGAATTCAGAATTCAAATGACGATCGAGACCAAGAACTCTCTAAAACAAACCATCAAAACAACAAATTTCTTCCGTCCAGCTGAAAATGAGAAAGACGTCATTTGTGAAGAGGTTCCAGGTGCGAAAGAACGAGAACCCTGACCGAAAATTCATTAAAAACGGGGTGTTCTATGTTTTCGTCCGTCCGTCCCTCAGTTTACTTGTCCTTTGTGTTTTTCCACTTTCAGAAAAAAAAAAGAAATGTTCAGTGCAAGACCATCATCTCTGCGTCTCGAAATGTGTCCGACTCATCGTGTGTGTTTGTGTCCCAAACGACCCCTCTCTCCCCTATTTTTTCTATTTTTTTGATATGTTTTTGCTCCGAGACTTTGAACTGCAAGAGAGAACCCTCTGATTCCGGTTGTTTTGTGCTTCTAGACCCCTTCCAGACCACAAATTCTTTCTTGTGAAACCAATTTCTCTTTTCGTTTTCGTTGCATGTTCCAAGTACAAACTTCAATTTTTCTCGTTTTGTTCCCTATAAATATTGTGACTTTCCAATTTCTTTTCTATTTTGCAAAGTCTGCTTAGTCAGGTCAGAAGGCTTAATTTTTGGTTTTATTACTTTGTCTTAATTCTTTGAACATTATAACGGTCTGTGTTTTACTTCCATTTGCTAGGATGTTTGGATAGTTATCGATGGGATACTAAAATTTAGTCCGTCTTAGGCTTCTATTTATCAGTATTTGTCAAAACCCCAAAAATTTGAAGGTTGGCGACCTTTGGCGCGTTTCTGAAGGATCAGGAAATCAGAAAATAACAGTAAAAGAAGATGTTAGAATCAAATGTTTAAAGGATGCTTGATGAAAAATAGTTATGAAAAGGAGAAACCACTATTTCGGATCATGCATTCTGAATTTTAGGGTTATTGTAGGAACGGTCCCTTCATCTTACTGTATCTAAATTGGGTTACTGTGACTACGTGATCCTATACTACTGTAACCCACTCACTCATATAAATACTGTAGGATTAAAGTAGAATATCAGGAAAAAACTCCGGATTACTGTGTTCAAAAAACCACTGTAGTTCCATTAAAACTAGAGAATATTACAGTTAGGTTTCATAAAATACAGTAACCTTCAAGCTACAGTAACCCCACCAGACTGAAACACTAGCATTTCTGCATTGACATTTTTTGGATCAAAAATCCTCTGATATCACATTTTTATTACAAAAACAGTATCTGCGTGGAAAAGCTCCCAAGGCACGCCAGATCACTGATACGCGATTTTTTCTAAGCTAATATTTTGACCAAATCCCCACAAACTCCAAAAATTAACAAAATCAAAAATCTTTTTAAAAATGTTTGATTCGAACTTTTTCCTTTTTCGTAATCTTTTCATTTCCCGATTCTTCAGAAACGCGCCAAAGGTGTGCCAGACTCCCAATTTTTGTCAAGGTTGCTGTAAGTCTAACTTTTTAGAACTGCACTTCTTCATACAAGGAACGCGTCTGAGGTGCGCCAGTAACCGGATTTTATGTTACTTCGAAAACTGCGATGAACTTACTGAATCTCAAAAGTATGGCTATTGAGTTCGGCAAAAAGTGGGTGGAGCTTAGAGAAGTTTTCGAACTGAAAATCAAAATCTAAACTTGCTGATTTCTCGTCCTGATCTGAAAATAACTCTCCTCCACTTGTCCTCTCTCCTCTCCTCCAGAAAAATCACATGCGAGTAGTAAAAATAAAATTTCACAACACTCACTCACTCATTGTTTGACATAGAGACTAGATCAGCTGGTATTTCTTTTTGGATGGAGGACACATATTGATGATTCAAGACTCTTTTATTTTGTTTATGCATCTGTCATATTTCTGACCTTTTTTGTTCCCTACAGTGGGTTGAGACTGGTCTCTGAAGGCAGCCAACAATCTGGAAATGAGGGTGTTTTTGGAGCATTGCTGAAATTTGACCTGAGTGTTTACAGGGACTCACCCTCGCTTTCCAGAGATCTTGTTTCATATTTTACGTTTTTCCCTGAACTTTTTACCCAAGTTAATTTCGGAGTTCAAATGTAGAAGTCTGAGATTTTCAGAAGTTTCAGAAAAATTACGATTCTCTAGGGAGAGTCCCCCTACAAAAAGTTGTCGGTTGAAAAACTTTTTGACCTGCAAGCAAATATTGACTTTATGGGATGGATAAGAACACTGTAAATCGGTCATATTCACTGAAAAATTGCAAAATCTGCACCAATACAGTATGTGAAAATAAAAAATTAATTTCTATTTCATTTTAAACACAGGAGTTTTGCAAGGCCTTAATTTCGGTTAGGCACGTTTTATGGTCTTTGTCCCAAATCAGAATCAGTGGCCATTACTCAGTTGGTTTGCTTCTGAAATTCGACCTCTTGCAGTTATGGATTCTGGTAGAATCTAGATAAGATTTAACCCAGAGAAGTCCTACTCTTGGAAATCCTAATCAATCAAGTTCCGATGAGACAAAGCTCTGTGTGACACCTTCTAAAGTTTATACTGTTATTCCGAACCTTTTCTCCCTATATCATCTCAACTACAGTAGCCCAAACTAGACTCGTCACGGGCCGGGCAGAACCCAAAATTATTTTCAACTCGACCCGCCCCGGTTCAGATCGTTTTGAACCAAAATATGGACTTTTTCCATTTTTTTTTGAAAAACAGTCAAGTTTCTGACTTAAAATTAAATTCAATCTAAAAGTGTACATCATAGTTGTCCGGAATCCGGATTCCGGAAATTCCGGATTCCGGAATTCCGGGTTTTTTTGACATTCCGGTTCCGGGTTCCGGATTCCGAAAAATGAAAATGTTCATTCCGGTTCCGGGTTCCGGGTTCCGGAAAATGAAATTTTTCATTCCGGTTCCGGGTTCCGGATTCCGGTTTTTTGAATTTTTTTCCGGAATCCTGAAGTTGAAATTTTAAAATTTTTTTGAGTTTTAAAGACAACTGCATTACTTCTTTTTTAGTTTTGAACCTCAAAAGTAGTTTTGGCTCTACCGTCCGATCGAGGTCCTTTGAAAATAACGAGGTCTTTTGAAATTATCGAGGTCCTTTGAAAATAACGAGGTCCTTTGAAAATATCGAGGTCCTTTGAAAATATCAAGGTCCTTTGAAAATATCGAGGTCCTTTGAAAATATCGAGGTCCCTTCAAAGTACAGGGGTCCTTTGAAAATATCGAGGTCCTTTGAATGTTATTTGCAAAATTTTTTTCTGTACACAGTTTTTTTTTTGAGTTGAATTTCGTTATTACATCTTCTGTACTGAAATCATTAATTTCAAACATTCAATCATCAATTTGAATGAAACGGGCCAGATGGTCGCTGGGAGTGGCAGATGGTCAAACGGCAAAATGCAACAGCGAAAGAATGAAGCAGATGTTAAATTTTCGATTCATAGCAGATGGTGATCAAGTATAAAAGCGCTGGCACAGCGGGTGAAAAATCATTGTGAAGGCAAAATGATTTTCTGTTTCATTCTGATTTTTCTTCTTCCGCATCAATTGCTTACTGTAGAGTGGAGCAATGGAACTCTTTCCAGGTAATTTTATCTGCTTTGTAAACCGTTTTGTAGAAAGTCTTTGCTTTTATTACAGATGGAAAAGAGTTCAGAAGTCGAGAGTTACAATTGTAGACCCAAGTTTGGTCACAGGACCAAACAGTCTTCTCAATCTAGCGGAGTTGACTACTAGAAACTTAGAAGAGTACATCGGAGAAATGGATCATCCAACAACTACAGAGAAAGCCCTTGAGTTTGTGGCGACGTGAGTTTAATTATCACACTATTCATTATGTCTCGCAAAATATTTTTCAATTTTTTATTCCAGGTATGGATTGCTCGCAAACGAACGCGAGTGTGAACAGGACTGGTGTAGCCAGTACATGTCTCTGGTCAAGGATTCCAGTAAAAAAAATGATATGCTAGTCTGGCGCTGCTCAACATGCAAAAGCGACGGGATGTCCAGTAAAGTATCGATCAGGTGATACTTTTGTTGTTTTATTAACATTATTACTTCCTTTCAGAGAAAACTCATTTTTCGAAGGTCTCCGTATTCCGCTCCAAAAAGTATTGTACATCGCAGCTGATTGGATCGAAAATCCGACAAAAACAGCGAAGGACTCCGCTGCGTACTTCGAAACATCTGAAAACACCATTTCTGATTACCACGAATGGTTTCGGGACATGACACAGCAGTGGTGGGAAAGAGAAGCAGGAATGAACAAAAACATTATGCTCGGAGGACCAGGTTTGTGTTTACGAAAAGCAATGAACAACTTAATTTTGTGTTAAGGAACTATTGTTGAAATAGACGAAAGTGCTATGTATAAGGCTAAATACCATCGGGGCCATATGCTGCGCCGGCGAACTTTTGATATACCGAAATTGACCTATTGAACTCACCTCTACATTGCTGAACTTCTTCGATTGCCTCGAGTGAAAGTGGCGGCTCTTGTAGCGGCACGACACTTCTCCATACAGTCCCAACAAAACAATTAGTATCAAAAAACTCTTCATGTCGACTGTAGCGCTTGCTGCAGGGAGAAGAATGCGACAATGACTGCTCCATTTGGAAACGTCCTACAATATTTACTATGTAGGAGGAGCCTGAATGCACGCATGATAACGTAGTAACGTCGTTTGTATCACAATGTTATATATATATATTCATAAAACTTATAAACGATAATAATTGGAAAACTGTTATAAAAAAACAATAAAAAATACAAAAATTCAAACAATATTCGCTGTTTGCGAGAAAAGTACTCCCAATTTTCAAAGGACCCCTGTACTTTGAAGGGACCTCGATATTTTCAAAGGACCCCTGTACTTTGAAGGGACCTCGATATTTTCAAAGGACCTCGATATTTTCAAAGGACCTTGATATTTTCAAAGGACCTCGATAATTTCAAAGGACCTCGTTATTTTCAAAGGACCTCGATAATTTCAAAGGACCTCGATAATTTCAAAGAACCTCGATCGGACGGTAGAGCCGTAGTTTTATACTTTATATATCATTAAAAACACACGAAAAAATGACTTGGCCTTGCAAATTTTTCGAATCATTCCGGATTCCGGATTCCGAAATTCCGGAATTCCGGGTTTTTTCGTCATTTCGGTTCCGGATTCCGGATTCCGGAAAATCTAAAATTTCATTCCGGTTCCGGATTCCGGATTCCGGAAAATCTAAAATCTCATTCCGGTTCCGGATTCCGGATTCCGGTTTTTCGGAAAATGGCATTCCGTACAACTATGGTGTACATGTATGGTAATTTAAGCACTTTTTTCTTTCGGTACCCATTTTTTAGGTTCCCATTTTTGAATTCAGGCCGGGCCCAAAGAAAGTACGGTCCGGCCCGATTTTTGACAATTCTGTCCCCAACCCTACCTACACAATACAAATCACACCCACCAGACTCCTTTTGATTTGTGTTTTTCTATCAACATACCACTTCACCACATATGAATTTTCCACCTGACATACCAGTTGATCTCTATCTTCTCAACCCCGTTCGCTTTTACATCATCCCTCTTTTCACCTGTTGTACTTTCTGGTACAGGTTCTGATTTTGTTCATTTCGATCTGATCTTCCTAACCGACTGTCAGGTTATTTCTGATGATCCCGGCTTTTTCAAGATCCTAAATTTCTCATTTTTACTAACTTTTCCCAGATTTGCATTCCAATCGAACATTGAACTTTACTCAAATCTTTCTTTTCTGAATTTGTTCTTTGGTTTCCTTCGGATTTTCCCATCTCCATATTTTTTGACCTTACCTACACTTTACATTTTCCATATTTTGGGTTTTCCTAGATTTTGAGTTTTTTCCAGTCCAGATTTCCTTAACCTTGTAAATTCTTGAGCGTCTCGTAAATTCTGGACACTCTGAGCTCTGCCCATTAGACAAAGACACATTGTTTTCCCCATCATCATCAATCGTTTCAAAATCCAATCGACTCATTTGGTCCGAGTACAAATCAGTCATCTCTTTTTTTCTTATGTTTTTTCGAATTGTTTTCCCCATTCTTTCCATAGAATTAGTCGGTGCAAAAAGCAGTTGTTTACCATACCAGTCACTATTTTCTCTCCTGTCTGCAGACACGAAATTTCATGTACTTTCATTCTGCAAACAATAGAGAGTTCATTCGTCACAACGAGACACATTTTTGGAATTTTTTGTTTTCTTGTATGTGGAAAAATGGAGAATGAATTTTGGTAGAAAACATCGGAGAGAAATTCGGCCACGTGTTTCATCGCTACAGTAGTCAAAAAACTATTCAAGAGGGACTAATCTTCCAAAATTAGAGTTTTAGGCCGTAAGCTACTCAGCTTCCCGCTTCCCAAGATGTATTCTTGGGGACTAACTTTCCAATTCAGGATTCCTAGGTCATCCTCAGAACCAACCAGTAAATAAATGAAAAGTTGTTTATACCCGTTGACCAATAGATTGACATGAATGCACTATTCCAGGGGTAATCGAGATGATCATTGAATCTTTTGGAATTTCTTATCTAGATGTTGTTTAGATGGTCTGAAAGAAAGATGTGATGAGCAGAAAGAAGAAAAGGAGCTAATGAACATTTGAGCCTAGATTCTAACATAAACAAAGTGACTAATGGTCAAGTAATTACCTTCGTCAGTTAGTGTCTTCTTCTTCTTTTCTTCGTCACGTTTTGTCTTTAAAGAAGAAAAAATATCACAACTATTTTTCTTGCAGTGAGAAGATATAGTCAGAATTTTTCAAACCCTTTTTTATTTGATGACCGAGAAGTCCAAAAGTGAGAGACTAGTCCCTTTTCAGTAAAGTCAAGACTGTAGGAACGTTCTGGTGACTCAAACTCACAAGGGTTAGTTTTATTCACGGATTGTCTAGGTCATCATATGATATAACGTGTCCTCTCTTTTCTAACAGTTGTAGTTTTATGTTACTCGAATAGTTTTACCATCATCGTACTTCTCGCGGACCGGGCTCGATAGATTCAGCTTGAAAAGTAAAGTTTAAAAATTTCATATTTTATAAAAAGTAGAGTTTTCGACTATGTTTGATAGTGCGGTCCCAAATTCGAATCCATAAGTTTCAAGGATACGTCGGTACGGACCGATCAGCATAGGTTCGAAAATATGGCTTTTCTGAAGAGTTTTCTGTCAACACCCCCTTTCTGCTCAGAATTTATCGTTGTCATTCTTCTGGGGATTTTCACACACTTCTGAACATATCACCGCGATCTGTAAATTTTAGATTAACCAGAATGGTACAGTACCGCTCAAAAGAATATCAACTTTTGCTGTTTTCAGTGGAAAACGACCAACATTGAGAGCGTATTTCGGTGTCACCTGATTGTCCGATAAACTTGATTTTGTATGGGTTAGACAGAGCAAAAATATCCCATCATTTTTTTAGTTGACAAATTTTTCTTAGGGACACTCTCTTGAAAGTTAAAATCATTTCTCTCTGAAACCGACTGTGCATGGCGAAGTTATGGAGTTTTTCACTTTGGCAACCTGTAACTTTCATAATAGCGTCCCTACAAAAGAATGGTCAACCACAAAAATTTTGTGTTATTTTTGCTCTGTCGAACCCATACAAAATAAAATTTGTCGGACAATCAGGTGACACCGAAATACGATGTCAAAGTTGGAGATTTTCCACTGAAAACTGTCAGTTGATAGCTTTTTGAGAGGTACTGTATATACTTTTCATGACCACAACATCAATAATTCTTATTCTTTCGAATATTCCCGATACGTTGTCCTCAGACCCCTTTTTCCATCTGAATCCTTGGAACACCTACCATATCTTATTCTGACAAATCTTCATTTCCTTCCCATGCCCTTTCCTTCTCCTCTTTCATTCATGTTCCCGTTCGAAAAGCGATCAAGCATCACTTCATTCCAGGAAACCCCTTTTTTCTCTCGCCCTGCTTTTTGGCGCCCTCATCCATTTCCTGAATGTACCCCCGGAGATTCGTTCATGTCTCATTCGTTCCTTTTTTCAAATTTCCTGTTGTTCAAGAACGAAAAAAAACAATAAAAAGAGATAGATATCCGTTATAAAATGCAGTTTTAGTGCAATTCTGGTCTAATGAAATATATATGTATGTCAAGGGAGATCCCTCTCTGAAAGTGGGTGGAGCCTAGGAAAACTTGTTTTTTGTGTCTTGCATGTCTTGACCAAACACACAAAACAAACTTTTTTTTGCAAAAGAATATTCTTCTTCTTTTCTTCCTGAAGAAACTTGTGACATCCATGTTTAATAAGTTCCCACGAGCACAGCTTCTTTAGAAACGAAAGGATGTGAAGTTTTAAAATTACGTTTTGATGGTTTGATCTCTTTCTAGTCTCCAAGGTTATTCGGAGATCGGAGTAGAAGATTCTGGGATAGATAAAAATCTTAGAGAGCGGGAGAAGTTGGTGATCTTTTTGATCTCATATTTAGTCGGGGCTTTTTTTAAGATTTAGAATTGCAGAAGTGTTTTTAGTCGTTTTCTCACTGGAGTACAGTATTCAGATTTGAAGTTCAGATTCCTTGTTGTTTCTGTTTTCTGTTTGTCGGTCAAGAATTTTACATTTTGGCTTTGAAATGTGTGTTTATTTATATCGGAAACCTCCAAACGCAAAAATATTGCGAACATTCTATTTCGACTGTCTCGAAGTTCTGAAGAATATGTGTTCAATAGAAAATGACCAACTTTGACAGTCTAATTTCAGTTCATATTAGCGATAATTTGGAGCTTTTCACTTTGACAACCTGTAATTTTCATTGTAGTGTTCGCACCAAAAAAATGGTCAACTGCAGAAATGATGTGCTACTTTTGCTCTGTTCAATCCATACAAAATTGATTTTATCGGAGAATTAGTTCACACCGAAATACACTATCAAAGTTAGTCATTTTCCACTGAAAACAGTCAAAGTTGATAAGCTTTTGAGGTTAGCACTGCGTGGGTGGAGATGTACGGAGATTTCAAACGAAAAATAGGATAGGATCCTTAAGTATTGAAAAACTTGTTATTCAGAAAGATGTCTGGGGCAATCTAGATGAAACTATGTAAGACACATTTTCATTCATCTGAAAGAAATGACGTTTCCGCAATATAATTTTTTCTCGGAAAGTTGAACAGAGATAGGCTGAATGGTAGGATAATGGTCATCAATAAGAAAATATTAGAACTACCGTAAAACCTGTAATAGAACGGCATCCCATCTATACTCAGAATTCATGAATATGATTATTCCAGTGCTTTTTCTTGATTCTGATTAGAACCATCGTAGTTAATAACTAGATCTGCAAATAAAAAAGTTTTCCGTTTAACTTTAAGTTGTTTCTGAAACCACGAAATCTCTTTGGAAGGCAGTTGAAAATATAACGGCATGTCGTTATAATACAGTATTTACGGGATATAGAACTTCATACGACTACGACTTCGATTTTTGATTAGGCTCAGTATCGGCACAGAATTAATGACTGTGAGTCGATACTCAAAGAATTCAAATGATACCGTAGTTCTAGCTGAAATTCAACATTTTTGAGTTCTTCGTGTGTTCTGAAGCCTCACTGACTAGGCACATGCTCCTGAAGCCTAATGTGAAAATGACTCTTCATTTTTGAAGCTTCCCAGACACCGTGATCCTCCAATTTCAGGATCATTTCTAGCAAGACCAAAAATTTTGTATCTTTAGACTCTTCGTAACTAAACTATACAAAATTTCCAAATGTACAACTCCAAAAAGTTACAGTACCCCTCCCTTCTTCTACAATTCTTGCTCTCCCTAATTTTCTAGTTTCTTCTTCTTTTCCAGACTGAACATTGATGTTGTCTGTCTCTTTTTCATCGCGGACCGCTGAAAGCGTGTAAAAACATGCTTCTCCTTTCTAGTCTTTTCCTTGTTTTGCTCCGCCTAAGAATCTGTGCATCTTCGTTCTCTGCGTCTCTTCGTCTCACCTACTCTCTAAGTGCAACAACTGAAAACTCAGCCTCATGTTTTTTCTTCATTTCGTTGTTGTTGCCTCATTCGGGCCTCTCCGACCGCCGTTCAATTGGATCGTGAGCAGCAGAAAATGATGTGTATGGAGCAGAAAAGAGAAGAAGAAAGGGTCGGTCTTTGGTTAGTTTTCTCTCTCTCTTTTCTGAAAGAAGGGAACACACAACGAAATTGACAGAATCTCTTTTCTTCTCTCTTCTCCTTTAATGTTGAGTTGTTGTTATCCGATCTTTTCATTTTTTGAAACGAACCGAACGGACAGAAGCCTTTTTTCCAGACGCTGTTCGAGGAATAGTTCCAGATTTTTTAACTCGTTGTGTTCCTTCGTTTTCGTGATTTCTGGAATTGAGCTTTCATTTTATTTTCTGCAGAGTTTTTAGTTGGAATAGAGTATTGGGGGGGTCGTGCCCTTTTTTGAGGTGGTAGTTCTTTTCTTTTTTAGATTAGGGACATAATACTCAGAATTTTGGTCAACTGTCTGAAAGTATTGAGTTTGGAAAAATTGTGACCCAGAAGTTGGGAGATTCAAATTAAAAAAAAAACATTGCAAAATTTCTTTCTTGAAAATTTTCCATATTTTTTCTCTAGTATACTCCTTGAAAACCTGTGAAACCTACAAAGAATCAACCCTAAGAAGTTTTTTTTCAAAGAAATTGAAAGACTTTCGAAAAAATTGAATGGTTTCAGTAAAATGCGACTGATTTCTCTGTTTGTTTTTAATTTTCAATATTCATTGTTCTATAGCTTGTAGATCCCCCTTCTACATTTTCCAATTTTGATATTTCTGCACAAAATAATATATATTTTCGGTGTCTGATCGACGATCGCGATTATCCCGGACACCTACGATAACATTTGGAATCTAATATAGTTCAGTGTATCTACTTTTTGATGTATCCACGTCACAACAAGATTAGGATTTAGTTGATTGGGGCGGAGTTGACATTTATCTAAAAGGATATGAGCTTTTAAGTGAAAAAAGTCGGAGAAGAGTTCAGAGAGAGGGGATTAGGAGAATTGGGATATATGTATAGGAAGGTGGGATTAGTTGGGGGAAAAGATGGAAATAGATTGATATGTAAGGAGTTTCATTAGAAGAGGAAGTTATATATGCGGATATATTTATTCGACATTTGACGATGATTTGACTCTTAAAATGGGCGGAGTTTCGGGTTTTGTCACGGAGCAGTCAGATTTTCTGATGAGTTTTGATTATAGCTCATATTTTCTGGATGTGTTTTTGAAGATATGATTTTATTCAAAAATTTTGAAGTGGCAATGTATTTAGTACCCGTCATATAGTACATACCTGTTTCTAAACTTTTAGTTTATCTATTAGCTTGGCACAGTTCTTACAACTGCGCTCCACAGAAAGGGTCTTGACAAATGTCTCTTTTTTCTCAAACCTTTTTCGAAACCGTTAAGTTTTTGTATAGAAGTCTCCAAATGTCATGTTTTCAAACATCCGAAATCGTAAATTAGGCAGAAATTTATACTAATTAGGTTATTTGGGGATGAATTCGCATTTCTACAACCGCCCTCTACCGAAACCGAAGAAAATTGTGTGCGAAATTGAGAGACTAAGAGTAAAACAGACATTTTTCAAAGGCATTTCGGTGGAGCGCAGTTGTAAAGATAGCTCTTATATATCTGTCGCGCCTTTTTGAAAACTCTCATATTGATAAGTTTTCAAATATTTTCTTTTAGCCCGGCACACTTCTTACAACCGCGCTCTACCGAAACCAAAAAAATTGAGTACGAAATTGAGAGACTCAGAGAAAAATAAACATTTTCCAAGGGGGTTTCGGTGGAGCGCAGTTGTAAGAAATTTTTGAACTTCAGTTTTTTGTTTTCTGCTTTCAAAACTATCTTTCATAAGAATGAATCATAAATGTACTAGGTCTTATCCAACTTCAAAATTTCACAACTTTTTCTCTGACTTTTATTCATTTTCTGACAACTTAACGAGCAGCTTTTCCTGGATTTCCCCTCCTCCTCCTCATCTTTTCTCAGTTTTCCCTTTTTTCTTCTTCATAAAACTTTGTACTTGATCGTCGAACTTTGTTTTCTTCCTCTTACATTTGATTATCCTATTTCTCTATAAATTGATATATACGTAATGCAAGAAAGTGTAGACATAATCTGCTTTCTAGCCTCGTAGTCCTCTTTTATTTCAATCTAGTTTTGATTAGAAAAAGAAGTTATTGAACTGGAAAACTGAAATTACGTATCATGTTTGTAGATTAGACATTGGACCAGGTGTGTTATGATTTCAGATCAATGGTGTCAGTTTTCAAGCTGGGTGAAAAAAAGGAATAATATTTATTTTTTGGAGGGATAAACTGGTGCAGCAACCTCCGCAACTTTTCATTGAGCCGGGGTGGTCGCGGGAAATCCTACGGTAGATTTCAAAATGTTTTTGTGATTTCTGGAATATAATAAGACAAAAATTCAAGCAATTGCACTCTAATGCAATATTTATGTCCATGTTTTCTAACAGGGACGTTTTCCAACTGGGTGATTCGTATTACCTTTTCATCGTCTCCTATTTTGCTTAGTTGGAAATTTTCTCAGTTTAAGAATGCTGAAAGTCTCGGGTTAAACTTCAAGAGCTTTGAAAATCTTACTCCGAGTTTGCCTGTTTCAAGTTGTCTCAACCACGAAAAATTACAGTGAGGAGAGCATGTAGAGCATAGTTGTACGGAATGACATTTTCCAACATTTGGAATCAGGAATCCGGAACCGGCATCAGAAAAAACTCGGACTTCCGAAATTCCGGATTTCGGAATATCGAAAGATTTGCTTAATTTGCAAGTCATTTTCCGAGTGTTTTCGATGATAAGTAAAGTTTAAAACTAGTTTTAAGGATCAAAACCGAAAAAGAAGTGCTGTAGTCTTTTAAGTTCCGTATTTTTAACTTCCGTATTCCTGAAATCGGAAACTCAAAAAACCGGAATCCGGAACCCGGAATTTCGAAATTCTGGAATCCGGAATCCGGATTTCGGACAACTATGATGCAGAGCGACTATTATCACGGTACGCTTCTTACATCCGCGCTCTACCGGAACCGAAGAAAATAGAGAGACTCAGAGAAAAACAGTTGCAACTAAACATGATACTAAAGAATTCGGTAGAGCACAGTTGTAGATTTTCAGACCCCGAATTTGGGCCACAAGATCATCTGAGATACCGTACGACTTTCAGCCAGCCGCCGGTTCCCCATTATTCCTTATCTCCCAAAATAAATCAATTTTGCATGTCGTCGACTGACCTGCACTCTCGATACAGATCATGTTTGTAGGTTCTTTAGACATGATCTTTGTTATAAATTTCCAATTTCTCCCTCCTCCTCTTCCCGTTGTCTCATTTTGATTCTCCGTCGTCCACACTCACCTATTTAGATCTCGTCATTAGATATCACTTACAAAAGATAAGTATCGATTGTCTGGAATTCCTAAAACTAGACTTTAGACCTTTTTGGATTGAAAAATTTTCGGAGAATCTTTTTCTATAAGATCCGTTTTCCCAAGATTGCTACTATAATAGATTTTTTTTCTGATAGCGTTTTCATGATAATAAGTTGTGACCATCTCTGTCTTCTGCTCTTTTTTCTATTTCCGTTTTATCATTGTTAAAAA
Organism: Caenorhabditis latens; assembly: GCA_002259235.3. Lineage (NCBI taxonomy): Eukaryota > Metazoa > Nematoda > Chromadorea > Rhabditida > Rhabditidae > Caenorhabditis > Caenorhabditis latens. The sequence continues at coordinate 4,541,292 of CM056092.1, read as the reverse complement.
TTTGCATAAAAGAACAGTTCTGTTGCAGTAAAAAACTGGTTTTGATGTGAGTAACCCCTACTTTTGAAAGTACAATAGGACAGTTTAAGAGACTAAAATGACATAAACCATAAAAGTGTGGGTGTTGTTGGAATGACGTTTTTCGTTTGAATACACAAGTGACCGGGAGTTGTTTCAGAATGTGCTGAACATAGAAAGTTGTTTTGTGTTCAATTGCTATAATTCTGGACTTTCTAAAAGATAACTCATGTGTATTTTCCTTACTTGTAAACCGGTCCGGCGCGTAACTCGCTTCAAACTCAAAATTATGGGCTGAAAATATACCAAAATGTTGATCTCGACGAGTTCTATGTTTGTGATTTAGTACGAGCCAGATCGGTTTCGTTGATGTGCCGCGGGCCGAGCTAGAATGGTTTTTTCGGCCATGATAAGTTAATCTGGCTGGAGCTAGGTAAAACAATCTTCGAATACTCCAACACCAGAACTTAACTGTTTAGCTGAAGTTATTGGTTGCATATTTTTACAGCTTTTGCCTCATTTTTTGATCTTTTTACTACGTTTTTCACTCCACATATTCCGGTTTTCAACGCATTTCAGTTTTTTAAATTCTTTTATTTTAATTTTTACCGTTGACCGTTACTCAAAACTGCAAAATGGTGTCTTTTCTGTCCTTTTTACCATACAGTAACCGTTTCTCCGTCACTATTTGAATCTGAATCATAGTCAGCTTATCTGACAGTTCCAGCCCCCTGTCTGATGACGTCAATCTCACCCTAAAACCATCTCCTCATTGAAATGTGACTCATTTTCCGTCTGTTCTTGTTTCACTTTTTCCCGCTTTTCCCCTTCGTGGAAACCGGAAGATTAATCAAGATTCCACCATTCACAAGTTCTTAGTTGTGTTTTGTTGAACGGATACTTGGTAATGGTATTCAGGAATCGATGTTGTTCGGTTTCATTTTAATTCTGCTGCTGATGTTTAGATATCCATCAGAGACAAAGGTGTATACAAGCTACGAATGATGCCGAGATGCGATAAAAGCGTTTCTTCGAGTCCAATTTGAGATGAAAAGGTGGGATTAAGAGCGGGCGGAGGAAGAAATGTCCTATTCATGTTTTCGTATGGTTATTTCATTGGACTCAAAAGAGATTCGTTAATGCCGCTGGGTTACACCTAATTTTCTAATTTTTCCTAATTCAAGATTTGTTGATAGTTTTTGCAAGCTCCTTTACTTTCCTCATGAAATACACTCTATGCAACTCTGCTTATTAGCTCTCATTGTGCTCTTGATGTCCTCTATTCCTTCAAACAGTTTCATGGCACAATACACAAATTTGACAACTTGTGTCCATGGTCTATGTTCTTGAACACACCGCTAGTAGTAAGAGGATTCAACTTTTGAAAGTTTTCCTAACCCTTTTTTCTAGACTTGTGATTTGTAATGTGAATTGACCCAGATTTTTGAATTCGTCTGAAAAATACAGTCACAGTATAAATATTAGTTTCCGTGAGGACTAACACGGAACTATATAAGACAGGCCAAATTAGAAAATGTTATTATTTTAAGGAGTGAAGTCAAAAATTTAGCAGAGTCCCATTAACCCTGCAACAAGTAGACATATATGTTTCCTAGTTTCAAAAAGTTCTAAGGATAATTTTAGTCAAAAATATTCAAAACTCTTCTGAGATAAGTGAGAGCTGAAAACAATATAGTACCGCTCAAAAGGGGTCATCAACTTTAGCTAATTTTAGTGGACCAACTTTGATAGTGTATTTCGGTGTCATCTGAATGTCCGATAATTTTAATCTTGTATGAATTGGACAGAACAAAAATAGCACCTGATTTTTGTAGTTGACCATTTTTTTTGTAGGAACACTACCATGGAAGTTACAGGTTGTCAAAGTCGTTCATCCCTGAAACCGACTAATTTTGGAGCTTTTCACTTTGACAACCTGTAACTTTCAAGAGAGTGTCCCTACAAAAAATGGTCAACTACAAAAATGATGTGCTATTTTTGTTCTGTTCATTTCATACAAAGTTGAGTTTTTCGGACAATTAGGTCACACCGAAATACAACGTCCAAGTTGGTCACTTTCCACTGAAACAGTCAAAGTTGACAACCAGCAGTCCTGTAGCTCAAAAAGTATCTAATTTTCAAAATTTTCAAAGCGGATTTCTATATCTTTCCACCGACACATAACCAATTTATCATCAACCTCACTCACTTCTAACTGTTCCTCCTCCCCCAACAAAGATATTTATATCGCTCTCTTATCAGATAACCTGTATCATTTCGATCTCCCTTTCTCCTCCATCTAAACCGTCCCCGCCCATATCAATTTATTGTCTTCCATGTCTGCATTTTCGAATCTTCAAAAAACACAAACTACGTGTCTCTCATTCATTCATTTCTCTTCCCCAATTTGTTGACTTTTCACGGAAAAACAGGGTAGAAGAAAGGGACTGTGGTGAGGGAGAGCTTGTTGTAACATCAACTACAGAATACACGTGTAGTGAGTCGAATTGTAGATCAAAATTTTATTCGGATCCAAACCGTTTCGGATTTTTACGATTTCTGTGTTCTGTGTGTGGTTTATAATATGAATTTGTGTCAGTCATCAACTAGTACATTTCGTATTTCATAAGCTGGGCACAAGATGATTTTGTATCCCGAGAGAGAGGTATAGTCTCTCCCTGCGCAAGTACTTTTTGTCATCATCTGTGTATTGTGACATTGTGATCTTTTTGGAGGGAAGGAGGCACAAGATACAACAAGGATATGATGATATAAACTACAGTATACCTAATCTTTTGAGCGTGTTAGAAGGTGATTGGAGATAGGAGAGAATCGGAATAAATGATGACAATTTGTGGAGAGATAGGCAAATTTTAGATGATAATTTCGGGAAGCTGGTTTTATTTTCAGGGTTCTAATTGTATCAATCGTTCATTCCATAATCACCATACTTGCAAACCGCGTAACTCGCCTAAAACGCAATGTTGTGGGCTTAAAAACATACCAAAATGTTGATCTCGACGAGTTCTATGTGTCTGATATAGTACGGGCCGGATGGCTAGTCGTTAATGTACCCCGGGCCGGGCTAGAACGGCTTTTTGGCACCTTTTCCCGTCTCGCAGCACACAAACTCCGTAATATTCTCACTTTTGAAATCTTAATAGAATGGACTACTGTAGTTTTAATCCTTGCGCGATTTTGAGAAGCTGAGATAGGCTTGTTTGATAAAAAAAACATGAGTTCTGGAATTTTCTGAAATTCTGATTCTGACTTTTTTCAACACAAAAAAAACCATTTACTTGATGAAAATCAGCGATTTCTTAAAGTTTATATTGAAATTCAACATTCAACCGTTCTTTAAACATCGGTTCTGTCATCATCATATAATTTTCCCACTTCCACCTCTTTTCAAAAAAAACCGTCATTCCTATCTTTTCCTCAAATTTACATTGACTCAATTTTCCGGGATCGTATACGTATCAGTCCCAACAAAGAACATATTTTCCACCACCCCAAAAAGGAAATAATACAAAAATAAAACTTTTGATCTTTTGGCATACAATCACTCCCTCTCTCTCCCACTCGCCCTTTATGTCCAAAACTCAAATGATAAAGAGACGCGCCTTTTTCAACATTTTGAGCCATTGATAACCATTGAATATTGATGATTTTTAAATTAAAAAATGATGTTTTCTTATTAGAAAAGGGTTGAGGTTGGGTTATTACTAAAATAATGACAAATATTTCTGAAGGAGGAGTCGCGTAAAATGATGAAAGTGTAACAAAACGCGCTGATTGAAGAATGGCACTGCGTAGCGACTCAGTGGATACGGAGTTAGTTTCAAGTAACAGGTTTTGATTAAATGAACCAAACTATGTATAGGTGTATGAGTGCATACTTTGTGATTTTCTGATTGATTTTATGATTTTGTGAATTCAACACAAGTTTTATCTACGCCATTTTTGAGCAATTTTGTAAGCAATTTTTGGAATGTGAGCATTTTCACTCAAATTTTTTAAAAACAATTTCAGCATTCACAATCTCAGTCCTTTTTCAATAAGATTGTTTTTTTATTTCTGAAGTCAACGTGACCTTCTGATAGATGTTAATTGATGGGATACGGTCTAATCGGATTGTTTCGTGAACTAGGATTGTCAGTTAATGCGCTCTACTGGTAGTTCGAAATTTGGAATGCTGAAAAGCTTCAAAATTTCAAAAATTTTTGGAAATTAAAAAAAAACTTGATAAACAGATTGATTTTGAAGTTGCAAACCAGATTATATGTGCTTTTTACATCAAAATAATGAAAAATTCCATTTCTGACGTCAAAACTACACATAATCCCCATTTTCTGCCTATTTTCAAAAAATGTGGACAGATGGCTCAGTGGGATTTTCGACTGATCAAGTCCCACACTTGAGTACCAGGGTTAGAGCCCACCCGGTGGCGAATCGTTTTCGTTTCTTTGAATATCAACATTCGACCATTTGTGGTTAAGAATGTGAAAAATTGATTATTATTTTAAAAAATGGGTATTTTTTTGGATTTTTTCTGATTTTTCGCCATTTTTTTCATAAATATCTGGATCCCTGCCAATCTCTTGAAAGACCTTTCCCTGAAACTCAAACCTCATCGAGCCATGATCACTCCATTCCAGGTATTCCCCCATTTCCAAATTACCTCTACTTGAATAAACTCAATAACTCAAAATCCAATTGGTCAGACACCCCTCACTCGAAAGTTCTTGATCTTATTCGAATTCTAAGAATGATTCTAGTTTTTTTGACACATCGGGTTCCCTGATTCTTGGAAAATGTATAGTATTTGTAGTCTGGCTACACATTAATTAGGGGAACTTCTGAAGATATCATTAGACGCTTTCCACGTCACTACATTTTATTTTGTTTTGTTTTCTCTTCTTCACTGACCAACGAAACACTTCATGCTCAACTCAATAGGAAATTCATTCATTGTCTTTCACTACCTGCGTCTCTCTATTTATATATTTGCATAGTTTTCGAAAGGCTACAAAATCCTTCACACACACTGTATTCTTCTCTCTCTCTCTCACCTGGAGAGACGCAGACAGAGATAGAACTCTGGTCACAGACATCTGATTCGCCCCTCCCCTCTCCTCCCATTTCTTCTTTCTTCCGATCAAAAAGTTGCTCTTCTCTTGTGACTCCGCCCCCCTCCTAAATATCTTAACTTCTCTAATCCTCTCAGATTCTGTCACAATGTTCTCCACTCTCTCGCCATCCGCCATCGACGATATTCTACGCCACGCCGTCCACTTTAGCCAGGGCACCACTGCCGGAATTGCACCGAGTCCTGTTAGCTTTATCAGTGCTCAGCATCAACCTCAGAATACTCTGAACTATCCGGTATTCGATACGACGACACTTCATCATCACTATTCACTACCTGTTAGTATGCAGACACCAGCTTCTTCACATGGGACGGTGACGACGACGAGTACAGGTACGGAGGCTTATTTCGAAAAATACATGCAAAAGATCAAAATGTGATTTGTGATGTGTGCATGTGTTACCTGATCTGTGTTTTTAGAGTGTCAGTGACAGTGACCGTAAGCAAATACAGTGACAACATACAGTGACAAATCCCTATTTTTAACTGAAAATACTGGATTTTGAATGACATTTTAAAATTTTCAGGAGTTTTCGGTCTTGAAACCACCGATCCTAAACTCAATCTTTGCTGAAGACTGCGCCACACAGGCCAAAAATTTTAACGTTAATGAGTAGATAAGCCCAGACGGAGAATTTGGGAATTTATAATTTCAAACTTTAGGTATTCTGACACGGAAAATCTGCAAAATTATCACATTTCAAACCGTCAGAACTAAAAATCATATCATTTTGACGATTTTTTCCATTTTCACATTTCAGAATATTTCGACCAATTTCTCATTTTAATCCGGTTTCAAAACGTCTTGTTTGAGATGTACCTATCTTTTCAGAAGCCTAGACGCGAATTCTAAAGTCTTCAACAGAAAAATTTTGACCGAGTACTAAACTGTAAGAACTCTCTCTCTCTCAAAATTCCCGCTACCATACTTCAGTTTTCTAGACGCAATTTTCTTACCGTAACCCAAATTTCTCCACTGGGCTCAAGCCACTCACCCTTTCTGTCTCTGTAATCTTTCTGATCCCCCTGATTACGGTATACAGTAATCCACTACTGTCAAATCAAATCATGTCTTCCCTTTTGTCAAATTAAAATAAACCCGTGGGAAAGAAACAAAACAAGACAATAGTCTAGAAATAAACTTAAAAATCAAAAGTCCAAACGACTAAACCCCCACCTTTTGCTTTTCAAAAATCGTACAAACACATGGAGAAAACGGAACCGTAGTTTGTGATAGGGGCTGGGGTGACGTAGACGCGTTTTAGTATCAAGTTTTAGCGCTTGTTACAGTCTTGTGTCACTTCTGAAGATGACGTCTTTTGAGGAGAAGTTGCCCATTGAAACAACTAGAGTCTTGTTTCGTCTTCCAATGTACAAAGTACATAATTATATTTGCATTTCTTATGAATTTCTGAATTTCCAGGTGGCCATGGAAGAGGTCGACGCAAAAACTCGACTGTAAATCTGATATGTGTCGTTTGTGGAGATCAAGCATTCGGAAAACATTACGGAGTGAACGCGTGTAATGGATGCAAAGGGTTCTTCCGACGAAGGTATTTTGATCTTTTGATTTTTGGTATTCTTTTACCCGAGAGAGGGAGGAAAGGGGGAGGAAGAAGAGACTTTTAAAAGAGAATAGAATAATACAAATATATTCATGAACAGTAGACACGAGGGTGGGGGAAGGTTAAATGATCAAAGGATCGTCGAGATAAGAAGATCAGTGATTGAAAACAATTGATCAAGTATGGAGAGAAGACTAGAAAGATGGATGGAATAGTAGGAAGTGAGGGAAGAAGTAGTTATGTGAAAAGAAGTGGATTAGTTGAACGTGGTGCACTTTTGGAAAATGCAAGTCTAGGCTAGAAAGGTACAAGGGTAGAAGGATTAGGAAGTTTTCAGAAAAAACTTTAAAATGGTTCGAAGGAAAACGGAAAAGCGTAGGGAGCAAGGAGATAGATCCTAAATCAACTGAAGAAGCGTCTTTCTGCAAATCAATGTAAAGTTTTGGGTGAAAATAATGTTTAAAATCTTTGTTCGCGCCTAAGTATTAGCAGGGCACAGTTCTTAAAACTGCGCTCTACCGAAATTCGAAAAAATTGTGTGCGAAATTGAGAGACTCAGAGTAGAAGAGACATTTTCGACCGTATTTTGGTGGAACGCAGCTGTGAGAACTGTGCCGAGCTTATAGACCTTATGAGATTTTTTGCTTGAACAGCTACAGATATTTTATCATTGCAAACAACTTGCAAGCTTGAGATAATATTTTGTATCCTCAAGAGACCATCTTTCAAAAAATATTGGTTAAGTCTCGAATTCAAATTAACGTTTAGACCACGGTGCGACTAAAGATAATAAGCATTTGATATTTTGACAGTACCGTAAAACCTGTAATAGAGGAGCACCCCCGCTTGCAAGAGTTTGGAGCATCCTATCTCAGTTGTTTTTGAAGATATAAAAATGTATTCAGCTGAAAAAATATTGAATGAAATTAAGCTATATTTTTACAGTTAGCAACTTTTTGATATTTTCTTTCGCACCCGAGATGTACCGCTACGAACAGGCGTCGCTAGGTGCACCTCTGTTACAGTTTTCACGGTATGTAGATCAAACCCAGCTATTCATTTTTGTAGTTGGCCTTAGACAGTTGCTACCTAGAAAAAGTACAAAGTCTGATTATGAGCTCCACACGAATTGAATTAGATTCACTTCTGAGAGCTCCGCCTGTTTTGTAACAGACTGTTGAAATGTGGTCATCTATTTTTGAAATGATGCTCCAGATAAAATCACGATGGAGAATCTATTTGTCTTCGACATAATTTAAGCACGGATCATTATGTTTTGCCAACTACAAACCACGGTTGTTTCGAAAAGTGTGTTTGTATATGTTTTGTGTCTTTTCCTCATACCCTGATACATAAAAAGCTATAATTTTGATCGCAGACACACACAGAACTATTTCGTACAAAAATCGTGTTTTTAAAAACTAATTCATAAACCGTGTTTTTGGAGTTTATGACTTATGAACGACACTTTTCTGCAAATTTTAGTTTCTTCTTGAAGTCTCTGACGTCAAGAGGAGGAATATGTGACTTTTCCCAGGAAAATTTGAGTGAGAATAACAAGAAGAAGAAGTCAAATATCAATAATCAAACTAGCAGAACATGGGGGCTTTAGGTGTTGCTGGTGATGGGGGGCTCCTCCAAAACTACTGTAGTTACCGTAGTTTGAAAATTCCAAACTATTGAAAGTAATGGATCTAGCCTTGTTAAGTAGTAGGAGTCTATGAGGCGTTCTGATTGAGAAACTGAAATTTTGTAGTGACATATTAGCTCCGCACAGTTCTTACAACTGCGCTCCTCCGAAATCCCCTTGAAAAATGTCTTGTTTTCCCTGAGTCTCTCAATTTCGCACACAATTTTCTTTGATTTCGGTAGAGTGCGGTTGTAAGAAACGTGCCGTGCTAATAGCTTCAATATTCTAGCTGACAACGTAAGGACGGTCCCTAGAAATATGGCTCCGGGAGGTTTGGAAACAAAACATTTGGAAACCGAGAGATTGACTATTTGACACCAACGCGTGTTAACAGGTTCTGAAAAAATAGTTTGGGAACCTCCAGATTTTTAATTTCTCGGTTTGCAAAGGTTTCGAAACGTCTAGCTCTGGAATGGCTGAGTTCCGAAACGTCTCGGAGCCATAAAGTTACAAAGGATTTCGAAATTTTCATTTAGCTTACAGTTACGGTAGCTACAGTAGTCGTAGTTTAAGTTTCTAGCCTAGGCCACGTCACCACGTTGCCCTTTCCACAAGGCTGTACCTTGTCGTAAATCATCAATCATTGACTACAGTCCATTCCTTCGCTTCCACTACAAAACACAATCACCATTTGCTTCTTCTTCTTTTGTCTCCTTCTTCTCCGAAAAAGGTTCAATTTGATCACTTTCCCAATTTGATATCCTTATCAATTTCTCGTTTTCCTTTTCCCCCGCTACGTGAGTCTTCTCAAGACCGAAATGTTGATGCATTCCCCCCTTCTTCTCTATGATCATATGATCTTTTGTATCAATGATGTGTCTATTTTCTCTTTTAAGATGTATATAATTGCAGTGTTTGGAACAATCGTCAGTACTTATGTCGTTTCGAGGGACGATGCGCTATTGCAAAAGGTGAGGACATGGAGGAAAAAGAGGAGTAAATGAGAGAAAGAGTGTTTTGATGATGAAAAGTAAATAAATGTAAGAGAAAACACAAAATAATGTGATCGGTTGTGGACGTAGAGAACTGTTTGGTAGAGTTTTTGTTTGTTTGTTGAGAGAGGAGCACGTAGTATTTGTAGTTCAAAATGTTCATAGGTTGTAGAATATGGGACAAGTTTGAAAACTGAGGAAATGAAACTGTTTTTTTTTTAATTTCTTGTTGGTCTCGGAAAGACTAGTCTTAAAATGGACCAGTTTTTAAATGTCTTGGTCACAAAACGTCTGGTTCTAAAACTATCAATTTAGAGATATTGAAACCGTCACCTAACGTTTTGAAACCGGAAAATTTGTTTCCAAATAGTGAGTGATTGTAGAAATTGTAGAAATCAATTCATCTTTACTTCCGTAATTTTAATTTTTAATCGGTTTTGAAACGGCGGGACGTCTCAGAAGGGAAGTCTTTGGAGACGCGGCTTTCGAATGATTTATAAATTTGGCTATAGGTACTTTCGACTACGGGAAGTCAATTTCTGCGGTCAAAACCTGCTAAATGTCTTTGCGAGCCCAGTTATGAGCTCTGAAACTTTCCATTTAGTTAAGCCTGTTCATATGGAATTCCAAATCGGCGGTATAGACGTCACCGCGCGGTTCACCTGTGCTCGTAAGTCACAAAATTGAGAAAATTTTGCGTACTTGTCAATTTGGAATTCCATGTGAAAAAGCTTATCCATATCAAAAGTTTGAGAGCTCATAACTCTACTCGCAGAGACATTTAGCAGGTTTTGACTGCAGAAATGGACTCCTCGTAGTCTAATTTACCTATGACCAAATTTATAGATCTTTGAAAGCCGCGTCTCCAAAGATTTTCCTTGTCAGTTCTGAAACGTCTGATTCTAAATAGTTTGGTTCAACAGGAAATATTTTTTTTAAAAACGAGATATTTCAATATTTTCCCAATTCATTGTTTCCAGAACACCGCAACGTGTGCCGAGCTTGCCGCTTGAAACAATGCTTTGTAGCAGGGATGAACCCACGAGCCGTCCAATCAGAACGAGAACAAAAAGGGTCTCCAGACCAAATGCAGGATGTGGAAGAGGACGACTACAAAGATCTATCGTCTCCAGATACGTGCTCCGTAGAGATTCAAACAGATGTAGATGACCAAAAGCCTGTAGATCATACAGTACCCCTACCAAGTATGGAGACAGAAATGGCAAGGTTTTCGGAGCAACTTGTGGAAATGCACCGAGCGGTTTGCTCCTACGTGGATCCAATTGTGAAGAAGGAGGAGTCTGAAATCAAAATGGAGGAGGGATCATCGGCAACCAAGGTGGTATTCATGGATGCATTCTTTAATCCAGGACTAATGTCTCCACGTACTCCTTTGAGAATCACTGGGGAGCGCATTGCAACTGTACAAGATGTGATGGATGAGTGGAGAAGGAACTTTGTTTTATTCTCCGATTGGCTTCGTGCTCTCCCAGAATTCCTTCAACTACCAATTGAAGATCAAATCGTATTAGCAAAGAATCGTTATGGACCATTCCACTGGTGGTTATGCGCGAATTGGACAGTTCAAGCGGGTTGTGAAGGCGTCTGTTATTCCAATGGAGCGTATTTTCCACGACAAATCGAAGCTCAATGCATACCAGATGTGAAGGGATCGAGTAGTCGGATGTTCGACTCGTTGAGTGTTCCGATCAAAGAATTACAGCTGGATGAGACTGAAGTTGTTCTGATGTTAGCAGTCATCTTGTTTAGTGATGGTGAGTCATCCAGTGCCTCTAGAATCTTTAGAATCTAGAATGCTAGACTAGTCGAAACGTGATTCTTCTATTGCAGAGGTTACAGAGCTTGCGGATTTATCTCAAGCTGGAAAAGATCATGTCAGAATTGTGGGCAATCGATTTGTAAGAATGCTTCATCATCATGTCAACTCGAAAGATTACGGAGAGATGATGGAGGAGGATGGGCAGAATGTCAGTGAGAGTCAGGCAGCTGTCCGGATTGCCAAGATGATGATTTTATTGTCAGCGACTACGGTAAGTTGACGGGATAGGTACAGTAACCCCATGAATTTTTGAATTTTTGCAGAACCTCGTCTACCTTACCTCTGACAACATCCAACTTATGGAAGTACTCCATGTCGTTCCCAGTGAATACCTCTGTCATGAAGTTCAATTAATTCATGACTCTTATGAGACACCATAAATCATTTTCTATGTTTTTTCTCAAGTTTTCGAATTCAACGGGTTCTAATTATTTATACTTTTTTGTTAGTATTTTCTCACAATTTGCTCCTGAAATTTCGCTTTTCCTTCTATGAGAACATTTCAATAAATATTGAATCTCACTAATCTGGTTATAGTTTTTCAAATCTTGAGTTGCCAGTAAGATTGTCATCAAATCCAATTCGCTGCGCCGTCGTAGAAATTTGATACACAGCGGAAATCAAGGATCCAGAATTCAGAAACCTGGTTTCTGAATTTCAATCAAATATCTTGAATCTAGAATCCAGAACCGAGAATCCTAATTCCTATGCTGAAACTCATGATCTCTCATTCAAAAACAAAAGACACCACATAAATTTCACTTCATTACAAAACTAAAGAATCATGATTTTGGTTTTTGGTCTTTGGTCGAGTTCGTTTTGGTTCTCTCCGTACATTTCTATTCCTTTGGAGCGCCTCCATCTGGCTTCGGCTGCTCTCCTCCACCCATCTCCGTCGCAGTCTTCACACCAGATTCTGGAGCATCACTCTTGTCTTCAGCAGCCGTCTTTACTCCCGACTCCGGAACATCATTCTTCGCCTCGTTGGCAGTTTTGACTCCAGATTCTGGCACGTCGTTCTTATCCTCTGCAGCCGTCTTCACACCAGTCTCGGGATCGTCATTTTTCGCTTCGGCAGCAGTTTTGACATCTGGTTCAGGAGCGTCTTGAGCGGCTGGAGAACGGATGGAAAGGGCAGTGTTGACGTTGGATTCTGGAGCATCGTTACGGATTTCGTTGGCTGTTTGGACTCCGGTTTCAGGTTGAGCTGGTGATGGAGCAGCTGATGAAGAGGTGCTCTTTCCCTTGCTCTTCTTCTTCTTTTTCTTGTTTTTGGTGGAAGTGTTGGCGGATTCTGGAAACAGGAAGTATTACTTGATATTCGTGGCCTAACTTTCACATGACCTAACTTCGCATGACCAATCTTTCGCATGGCCTACCTTTCAGATATCCTAACTTTCGCCATTTCAAAAAACTCACTTTTCTTATCTTTCGACTTCTTGTTCTTCTTCTTTTTCGTTTTCTTCGACTTTTTCGATTTGTCATCAGCGGAGGCGACTGGCAAGTGAGCCGATGAAGGTCCTCCCGGTGGTGGTGCCTGAGCAGTTTCATTCGTTTTTGGAGCCAACATGACAGACTCGACTGGAGCTGGAGCCGGTGCTGGAGCTTCTGGAGCCGCCTGTGGAACAAGAGCCGGAGCTTCTGGTGCCGGCGGAGCAACATCCGGAGCCAATCGTTCCGATTTGCCACCAATTTGACCGGAGAAGTTATCCGGGGGCGCCAATAAAACAGAGTTTCCACCGATTGGCGGACGGATTGGAGAGCTCAACGGATCGAGAGCCGGTTGGGGTTCAGGTGCTGGAGCTGGTGCTGGTTCAGGTACTGGAACTGGTGCAGGTTCGGATGGTGGAGCAACTTGGACTGGAGCAGGTTCTGGTACAGGTTCTACAACTGGAGCAGCTGGAGCAGGAGCCGGAACTTCTTGAATTGGAGCAGGTGCTGGAGCAGGGGCTGGAGCTGGAGGGGCTTCCACTGGCTGCTGAACTTCTGGTACTGAGACCACTGGAGCTGGAACTGGAGCCGGTTGCTCAGTGACCACCACCGGCTTCCTTGAAGACGTTCTAGGCGCCGATCGAGTGCTTCTCGTGCTCTTCGGAGAAGTTTTCGGCGACTCAACCGTCCCATTTTTGGAGAAGAAATAGTAGGCGATGGCGGCGATGATAGCCAGAAGGACGTAGACAATCATATTGTCGCGCGATGACTTTTCGTTTGATTCCAATCTGAAAATCGAGTTGAAATTTGAAATTTATGGAAGAAGAGAAAAGAGAACTTACCAGTCAACGAAACGTGTCTGAAAGTGAGAAGTGGGGAGAGAGAGTTTTCGACTTTCGATTATTCGAGACTAGCTGCTTTTTTCTGTGCTCTGGGATTTCTAGTTTATCAGATTGGGCTAATGGAGTGTCACGTTTTTAGTAGGAATAGTTTTTTGAAATTGATTTTTTATAAGTTTCACGTCCAAAATGAGTTCAACTTCAACGAGATATACGGTAGTTCTTTCCTGATGGTGGCCTAGAATCCCAAACCTAAATAACTCGATCACTGTTAAGTCGCTTAAAATTACTTCCTGAAATATGACTGAAAACTAAGAATGACCAAAACGTCGTTGCTTTAAATGAACACTGAAAAACCTTCAGCTTGCACCACCTGTAAAGATCAGTCTGGTAATAATCTAGCTTTCTTCCAGTAGCCCTTTTCCTCTACTCTCTCAAATGTTTGCTCCTCAATCTGAAAAATTTTAATTCATGATATTTACATATCTTTCAAATCCGAAAGAGAAAAGGAACATCAAAAAGAAATAATCAAGTTCATATAAAGTAATTGAGTAAAGTCATGGTTACAAAAATACCGGCAAAAATAGGAAATGACTGAATAAATGCACAAAATATGTCGAGAAATTTGGAAAATATCATGGAATTATCACAGCGAGTATATGATTCAATCCTGACGAAAAACTACCCATTGGGACAAATTTCTTATTTTTCTCAGCGTCTCTTTCCAAATTTCCATTGATAATTGCCTGAAGCTCGACGAGTCCCGGCGAATTGAATGAGGAGATTGTCTTATTGAAGATCCGAGCGAATTCAACGATCGACGTCTCACTCTCGGCGGACCAAACATCTTGTAATCGTTTAGTAGAAAGAAGGTAGCAAGACTGAAGAGCTATGTCCAGATGAGAGACGAAGATACTCTGAAATTGTTGGTATAAGAATAGAATAAGCTAACGAGGTCACTAACAGTATTCTTGTTTTTGGCATCTCTCAACGCTTTGTCAATCTTTTTGATGTCTGTTGCAAGATTCAGAGAATTCAGCTCCTCCACCATAGTTTTCAAGCCTTCAAGAATGTGGAGAAGTGGGATCGTCTCCTCGGATTTAACGACTGTGGGGTCTGCCACGTCATTGCGCGTTCTATCAGCATCGCCCTTAGCATCTGGAGGTGTTTCAGATGTTACTTCGTTCTTTGGTTCTAACTTCGCCTTCTTGCTCGGTGTTCCGAATGGCTTTTGGTCTTCGCTGACTACTGGGTTACTGAAACATTGTGGATTGCAGATTGGTTTGACTTATAGCCTAGGTCTGAGCTACAGTGGAGGTATATCACAAGATCTAGATCATAGGGAAAGCTAAAGTCAATTGTCACCCCACTGCAAACTCTACGGCTACCCTAGAAATAACTCACGTTCTTCTACTTCTTCTCATCGGCTCATCGGCGGTCTTTACATCTACGTCTCTTTCCTTTTCTTCATGAATTCCTTCCAAGTTGAATTTGTCTCTGTGCGAAGAATATTTTGTGATTCTCATCTCATGATCAGTCACCACATCGGCTTTCTTTTCAAGTCTGGAACAGTTTCATTAAGCTTCAATGAGATTCGTTACTTCTGCTTACACGCTCACATAATCGGAATCCAGCTTCACACCGAGAACAAACATCATTCGAACCGTCTGCTCCAGTGACCAATCGTCTCTCGCTTTGATTGTTTCGAAAAGTGAAGAGATGAACGCATTCATCGGGAGTTTCGCCTGTGTAATTCCCTTTTCCCTGTTGTGATTGCTGATTAATCTCTTCACATTCAAAGGTTCCGTAGCTTGGAATGCTCTAAAAGCAAGATGATCGAGCAAATCTTCGCATTGTTGTGGTGTGTAGAAGAAAGGCTTCTTCGTCGAACTAGACGCTCCATTGGAATCATCACCGCGAATCCCCACTTTCGCAGCAGAGTCATGAACACCTTTCAAGTGGATACTGTGGTCATTTGATCTGTATTCGATGATATGTTGTTGGTCGTCGAGAGTCACAAATGCATCTTTTTGGAGTCTGGAATGAGGATTTTGTATCAAAAATTCAATCTGAAAATGCTACTTACTCTGCCAAAAACTCTTTTTCGACTTTTGCACTAATTGCGAACATCATCTTGACTTTTCTCTCCAAATCGAAATAAATAGTACGCGGAATGGCTGAACGAATCTGACGAATATAACTTTGAAGGGTATTTATTGTCTTCGGTACACCGCACTCCTTGATATATTCATCACATAAACTAATAATTGTCAGCGGCGCGGTGACATTCAGCGACTTTTCCGCGATAAATTTCAGAAAGAACAAGTCATCTTCTGATTTGAGACCGTTTGCAATATGACAATCCATTCGTTCTTCTTCTGCCAGAATCTCGTCGAAATCGCCTTCCAATCGGAAACTTTTGTCTTTTGGCACAAATGTCAAGATTCGAGAGCTCTGATTCAATTTGATTTCTCCATATTTATGAAGATTCCACTCTTTTATTTCTTTTTGATAAATAATGTATCCCAAAGTGAACATCATTCGAATTCTCGTAAGCCAGTCGATCTCTGAATACGTCGGGATTCTTCTTTGATGACCATAGATTTCGGTTTCAATTAGTTCGGTTTCCGTCGATGATCCGCTGATTCGTTTGAATTTTCGAGCCAATTGAAGAATCGAGAGGGGTTTCACGGTCCGTAGAGATTCATTTTTGAGGAATTCCAGCAAATCCATGATGGACCTGAAATAAAAATTTAGAAATTTCAGTGAAACACTTTATAAACAAGGCGAAACGGTAGTAACTTCCATTATTTATCGAATTCTTCGATGAAAATTAAAAATTCTAGAGTTTTATATTAAAAAGACAAAAACATTCAGCCCTTGTTAGCACAAAACAAACAAAAACCAAGAAAATGCCGATTTATTTGCAACCGTTTGTCACTCGCGCCAAAGGCTACGGCCGGGCGCCGGTTCTTCGTCCCCGGGTCGCGGAAATTGACACCTTGGCGCGAAAAGGGAAATTTCAAATAATATACCGAAGACTTGAAACTTCTAGATCCAGATCTGGACTTTTCACACACATATAAATAAATCATTTAACCATAATTTGAAAGTTTTAAAAGAAAATAAACGATGAAACCACAGAATACGAGGCTTTTACGCTCAGAATACAAAAAATTAAACGCAATAATTAACAATTGGATAAAACTTAATAAATAAATTAAAGCAATCACAATTTATGAGTGGGAATCAGATCCGAATTATTTAGGAAGGTATATTGTTTTCGTCATGAGGAAGTTGTAACAGTAGGAGATCCAATGATGCAAACAATCGTGTGGAAGTCTCTGAAAAAATAGTTAATCGATCTGAAACTAGAATATATATTCCACCTTTTTGATATTCTCTCTGTTCATGGATTCACTAATCACAACTGATTGAAAATTTTTATATTGTTTTAAATGCCTTGATTCCATTTGAAGTCTGGCGAGAAAGGTTGAGAGTCTTATTGAATTTTGTTCGTCAATCGTTTCCAATGAACCAGCAAGAATAAGTTCGACGAAGGTTTTTAGTGCATAGTCGACATATCCACGAGCGATCATCTGAAAGAATTACAAATTTCAGTTTCTTAGTGACACGCAAACTTACGTTTGGCTTTCCTATACTTCTTTGCACCCAATCACTCAAATGATGTATGAACGACTGCAACTTGCTACATCTTATTGACAAAGAAAAACTCAGAAGTAAACGAATAATTGGTTCGCAATATTCCAGATCCGTCGGCTGAATGTCTTGTGGCTCTGGAAGTGTCGGCGGGGGTAAAAGTGACTGATTATTCTTGAAATCTGGATCTGCTATTGACAATAGTGTTAAAATAGCAGTGTGCCCCTCGGAATACAGTGGTTCCGGTCGCAATTTGATCGGTGGTGGTGAAGAATTCACTGGTGTATCTGGTTCTAGTCGTTTAGGCAGGATGTCAATGAGTTGCTCCATCATTTTTGGAAGTGGGAAATCTGGAATATCCACAGGCTTTTCACCCAAATTGACAGGAACCGGGCGATAACACTCCAAGATTTTGATGAGAAGAGGCCATGCTTCTGGAGTCATTTCTTTAGAGTTCGGCATGATTTTAGCAAGATGTTCCATCAATTCCTCCTTCGGTATCCAACTGAAAATCTGGTAGAAATAGATATCGTCCACTGGCACTGCATTGATCACTTCATTCATGAACAACGTTCGATTCTCCTGAGTACTGAGATCGTGGCGTTTTGATATAGAATACCAGATCTTTTCTATTATTTTCTGAAGACTTCTCAATATGGGAACACAGTGAAAGAGCTCCAGTACGTTTTCGATTTTTATTCCGAGTGAGTCGAGAACTTTATGAACATATGGATATTTGTCTCGTGGAATTGAAATTGTTTCTGGGTTTGGGGCATCTGATGAAATCTGGGTTCCATCTGATTTTTCTTGATATTCCCTATCAACGCGTGGACGTTTTTCTGATATTCCTCCGTTTTCCTTATCGCTTCGAACTCTTTTAGAGACTTTCTCCCTCGATGATATATCAGAAAATTCTTCTCTGAAAATGAGTTATTGAAAACTTCAGTTTCCTGTTAATACAAACTTTGCCTCGCCCTCATCATCAGGAGCTCCAGCTGGCGTCTGAATCACATGCTCACTTGACATCAAATTAGAGTAGAACTGAGAATTAATGGAAACATCTATTATTCGAGGCCACTTGGATTGATCTCTGAAAATTGTAAATCGTTCAATTTGGTTTCAGTATTGCAACCAACTTTTTCTCATCTTGATCAGAATAAACCAAACGTTTGATAAATTCCTTCATTACATGTAAGCGTTTATCCACATACAGTAAGCTGAAAAAGTGGTTTTTATCAAACTGTTTCAGAGTTTTCTTTCAATCTCACTAATTAATAGTCTCCCAATTTTTAATTCGGAGTTGATACACTTTTTCTCTGTCTATTTCGTCGTCATCTCGGAGATCTATCTCCCCATCTTCCCACTCGTCTGATTCATATACAAACTCTCCTCCGTTATCCTCCATTTCCATCGTGATGCCTATAAATCAAAGCTGATTTCAAAACCATATGAGAATAAATAAGAAATGAAGACTTTCAACTTCTCAATTTGTGAACAAATAGGTAAGTAAAAGCGGAAAAATCAATATAAAACTTCTCCCTTTCAGAATAATTATAGCACATGAATACAGTATAGATTAGTTACATAAGTATACATATTGGTAGGCAAAATTTTCAGCAATAATATAACAAGACAATGATGAGTATTATTAAAATCATGAAGTTCTAGTCTGGGGATTCTCGAAATTTGATACAGAAATGGCGTAATTGAGAGCTTCTGCAAATGAAGTGTCAACCATTGGGTACGAGATTTTCTGAAAAATATTCAATATTTTGATAACTTTGATCATTCTGAACTACCTTATACTTGCTGTCTGGTTTCCCGATTTGTAAATAACAAGCCTCTTTAAAGTTTTCAAGAGTATTCATATCTGACAATCCTGATATTAATGAGCCGATTACATGCTTCAAAGTATAACCGTATTTACATTCTTCGCCGGCGTTACACACCACACAATGGAGCACAATCTTGAGTGATGTTTCAGTAGTTCCTTCTCTGGCCATCTGGAAATGTAATTTCTTTCTGAATCGTGAGTCCAATAGACTCACTATAGGTTTAACTTCAGTGTACTCGATGAACTCTCCGATCCGCGATAGGATATTTGCAAATGTCTTGGTGAGTGATAATCCTTCCACCGAAAAGTACAACGCCTCGAGAAATGGTCGAAGATTCTCTGTAGTCTCGATGAACTGTGCGGCGTTCCGCGCTCTCTGGGTGCGCCGAAGAAACTCAGGAGTCGTCATAAGTTTGGCTTTTGACATTGTTTCAAACGTAAGAGGAATATACTTCAGAATGGGACGTCTCGGATTCTGGAGTCGATTTCCGGTCTTTTCACTCATTGAATTCAAACGAACTCTCATATAGACAGCGGGCGAAATTTGAGCCGCGTTGAATCCGGCTGATTTGCGATGTTCATTTAGGCGATTTAAAAAGTCAGTCATAGTTTCTCCGTAACGCATGAATTCTTGATAGTTTTCTATATTCATGTAAGTAAAGTTGGAAGCGTTGGCCTGTCTATTCGGTTCTGATGGTCTTCGTTCATCGACTTCCTGATCTCCAATTCTTCCTTGGTTATTTTGTTGTTGCGTATTCAGATGCCGATTCGTTTGATTCCCAACAACCGATTGGTTAGGGACATATCTTTTCAGATTCAATATTCTTGGCTGATCGGCAGCTCCATGAGTATATCGTTGACTTTTCAACTGCGTGTTTTGATTACTCGAGTTATTTTTCTTCGCAAAATATGGGACATTAGTTGAAGCACTCGGAGTTTCATAGTTAGTCCGTGAGTTTGGAGAGTCCCCAAGTCTCTCTTGGAGCTGTTGCTGACGGAGATTCACACCGGCAGTTCCGTAAGCATTTTGTGAAGAACTTTCGTAATACGTTGGACTTGAATATCTTCCAGATCCTGGGATATCAGAAGAAGTGCTGGGATTATCATACATAACTTCTTGATTTGAACCCAGATTCGTATTATTTCCCTGTTTCAGTACAACAATACGGTATTTCTTCCGGTACGATACTTCCGGCTGATTAGATGACTCAATACCGTTTTCTTGTTCTCCAGATTGACTGAATCTTTGCCGTTTCAATCGAATATTGTTAGAAGTTGAAGGCGCTTCGTGATGTGGGATGCTCGTTGAAGTGCTCGGATGATTGTTCTCGTTCGATCCCTCGTGAAAGTATTGATCGGAAAAATCATTGGGGACGGTGTCAGAGTTTCCACTGAAAAAATGATTAATCTTCGGAGACTTGTATCACTTCTTACCCATGCCTATCCCCAGTATATTGATATTGATTCTCTAGAAAGTCCGCATTGTTTTGCTCGTTATGATGAATATCATTGTTTCCATGGGCAGGCAATTGGGCATCAGCGACATAACTGGAAATTCTATATCTACTGCTGATTTTTATTTTTAAATCTTACGCATTTTCATTCGCAATCTGTTGTCCCGCATTTTGAACCCCATTAACTTGTTGAGGATATCCACCGACTTGGTCTCTGTAAACATAAACAATAGCTTGATTCTCCATTGCTCTATCAATCTTACGCATTGTCACCAGCCACGATCCTATTCGTGCGCGCCAGATCTACAGGATCGTCTAACCCCTCAACCTGCATTCTCGGATTTCCAAACTCGCCGATCCCCACTCGTTGTTTGTAATGTAGAATTTTATTGTCTTGATCGACAGCTACGTACGCATGAGTTCTAAAACTGAGAAAAATTGTTTTTCCGAAAGCATAAAACTGAAATTCCATACTATTCAATTTCAGCATCCATTAGAGAAGTTCTGGAAACGAAGAATATTTTCGCATGGAGCCACGGATGAATGCGTGGATAGAACCGATGAGTCAAGTGGGCGAATGATTTGACGAATTTGTCGATTGCGCCTGTGTCACAATCAATTTCTTCATTCTGCCCAAGTACATCAATGCTTATCGCATAAAATGTTTGAGGCTCAAGGGCTTTTTTTGAGAAATCCGCAATTGACCAAGCCATCCTCCAATAGTCATCGGGCCACTCATTTATCGGTCTATCCAGAAGTCGATCCATTTGAACGGTATTCTGTAAATAAATTGAAAATCTTTGTCTTAAATCTGAGAAATATTCCAGCAAAGAGTTAGACTTCTCGAACTGTACAGATTGAATGAATAAACCGTTAAAACTTTAAAACATAATAATAATGACACATGAATAAAAACTGGCATCAGTTACATAAGTATACATATCAGAACGAATGAATCCTGGTAGCAACGCTCTGATTGGTCCAGTAATGTAACATTAGAAAAGTTATTAAATACATGAATTTTGAGTGAGGAATGTTATAGCAACGTAGTGCATTGATTATTGAACAGAATTAGATGGAGTGATACATAATGTCGATTTAGAGATAACGAAATTGAGAGCTTCAGCAATCGAAGATTCAGCTACCGGGAACGAGAATTTCTGAAAGAAAACAACTTATTTCCAAATCGGGACTGCATAACCGGTACCTTATCACTATTAGAAAGTTTTCTCAATTCAAAATGACAAGTTCTATCAAAATAGTTGTCTATTAATATTTTTCTTCCTTCCAATCGTAACAATGTAAGAAATTTCCTCAATGTGATCCCATTTTGCACATCGTCGTCTGCATTCAAGGCTGTACAATTACATATTATTGTGAATGCAGTTTCGGTAGTTCCATTGCTCGTCGCCTGTAAAGTGGAAACAATATGAAATCGCGAGATAAAACTGACTTACAATTTCTTTGATTTCAGAATATTTCATAAACTGATTAATCCGACCGTAGATATCCGAGAGAATTTCCGACTTCGGAATAACTTCGAGAATTTTAATTAATGTTTTGAAAAACGGTTGAAGATCTTCAGAAATGTCCTTGAAATATGAAGAACTCGTCGTTGTTGCATTTGTTGGGAGAATTTCAGGCATTATCATCAACCTCTGTCTTGCTTCAAACTTAAGAGGAATCATGTGAAGCCCCTTTGATTCGAGCTGCATTCGAATCTGTTTTTCAGATTCAATTATTTCTTTTTCAATCGAAGATTGTGCAGTAACATGGTCGAAGATCTCTCTCTTGATTTGACCCTTTCTCCCTCCAATTCCTTTTGGATGTTGCATTATACGACTATGAAATTCAGTCATTGTTTCTCCAGGATTCACAAATGTTCGAAAGTTTTCGAAAGTCATGTTGCCCAAGTTCGGAATAGACGCTCTGGTTGCTCTTTTTGGCTTAAGTACTCCTGGCAGATCAATTGCTTCTTCTTCATTTCTTTTTCTTTTCCGACCAACATACTTCGAAGTTGGAGGCACATCAGAAACCGGGAGAGCACTGGAAGTACTGGGAGCATCTAATATTTTACTTATGCTCGAAAAATCGAATGCAGGAAGTTTCCTCGGTTTCGATGCACCTTCTGGACCGACTCCTTCTTGGTTATTCCCTGGTCTTGTCAGGGAATCGGTCGACACCGATGCAGAACTTGATAAGTTAGTTGAAGTACTCGGTGTATTGTAGATGGCTCCTATAGTCGTAGTGTCATTAGATTTCTCAAGAATTAGGTAATTGTTCGTAGGTTTTGGAGGTAAAATCGGGACATTGATATTCTCTGTCGACCCCTCTGATGAAACGAGTCCCATTGGCGTTTCAGGCATTTCGTTGGGGGGATTGACGATATTTGTTCTGAAAAACAAACGGTTTTCAACGCGTTCTTTCCAAAACACTGTCCTACCTGTTTGCACCTGCCAAATGTTGCCCTACATTCAAAATCCCCTCACTATCCACTTTTTGAGGATACGCGGCAATTTTCTCACTGTAAGTAGATACATTTGATGAAACCATTTGTGTTTTATATCGCTTACGCGTTTCCGGCTGCAACAAGCTCCGCCTGTTTTTCATTTCTGGGCGTCTGAACTCGCACTTTAGGACCTCCGAATTCGCCTTTTCCGTTTCTCCGTTTGTAATAAAGAATAATGTTCTCCTCGTCGACGGTCAAGAATGCATCGGCGGAAAAACTAAAAATACAACTTTTGAAGGAATAAAAGGGAAAATTAAACTCATACAATTTAAATAGAGAAGGTGATATAGGAGTTCTAAAAACGAAGAATATTTTTGCATAGAGCCACGGATGGATACGAGGAAAGTATTCGAGAACATTGTGGGCGAATGTCTTGACGAATATCTCGATTTCGGGTAATGCTTGTTTGAATGAAGTGGTTTCTCTGATTATTCTCCCACTTATTTCACGAAGCGAAACACATTCATCGGCATCCAGCGAGAATTTTGCGATGATGCAAGCCATTTTCCAATTATTATTTTTCTGTGCATCCATGTGAGTAGTATTCTGAAATTAACGAAAATAGTAAAAACCTATATTTAGCAGAAAAAGTCTTCAAAAAACTCGAAATTGCTGGAAAAATTCAGTGACATGTGCGGCGCGCGCCTACTGTACCTCTTAAGGCGCATGAATGTTTTTCTTCAATGGGTCTCGTCGCGCACTGACTACGGTAGATGGTTTTACGGGCGAAAGTAAAAACTTTTTATTGAATTTTATATTTTTCTGTTTATAAACTCATATTTTTAGCCAAAAACATCGTGTTTTCACAAGGTGCAGAAAAAATTTATATTTATAAGGTGTTTGAAAACAATAAACAAGAAAGAACAACATCGGAATAGTTATAGACAACGAAGAGTCGGGGTGGGATGGAGAACGCAGAGAACATTTTAAAGAAGGACCGCGCTCCCGGATTGTCGACTTTTTTACATGAATCGACCCATATTTAGAGGTTGACAAAAAACTATCTTGAATGTAGTTCAAAAAATTTAATTAAAAGAAAATATGAGCTGTCAAAGTGCCAAATCTCTCTCATCGTTGCACTTTTTACGTTGATATAAATTATTTAATGAAATTAGCGATTGTTTTTCAGTTTATTCTCAATCTCACGTGCACTACGAATTATTTTTTATCAAAATATCAACGTAAAAAGTTCAACACGATGACTAATTGTAAGATTAGGCACTTTGACAGCACATAATTTCCTCCAATCAAATTTTCAGATCTACATTCAAGAGAATGTTTGGTTCAACCCCTGAATCTGGGTCGATTCATGGAAACAGGTCGACATTTCAGGAAGCGCAGTCCCCTTTGAATAAAATTATTATATTTTATTCAGGTAACAATTCAGCTTTTTCAGACCACATTATTTCGAATAGTTCAAGATTCGATGCCACTCCAGTTTGAGTCTTCTCTCCAATCTCTATGATTGTTCGTTTCTCGGAAGACACTTTAGTTGTCATGTAGATTGTGGCTGCGGCTGCATTCAACTGATTTCTCCTGAAACTGTTTATGATACTTAAAATTTCTCTCTATTTGAAGAACTCGTTTTCGAAAAACCTACGTGAGAAACATCTTCTTTTCAGCCGCCTTTCGAGCAATCCCTATTGCAGTTTCTCGAAATGATTCAGATAATCCTAATAATCCAGAAATCTCCGCAACAGTCCGTGCAACACAATCATTTATCCAATTGACAGCTAGTATGGCGAATCTCCCTATTTCGTCTACAGAAACTCCAAAAACTTCAGAAATATCAAATATCGAACATGATGATTTCAAATATTGACAAGCAAGGAGTAGACATGTTGCCACTTTCAGTTCTCTGTCTTCTTTGTGAAGCATCTCACACTCCCCGATACAATTTATGTATCTCCTGGCGAAAGTCTGAAAAAGAGTATCGAAAACTTATAGAATTCGAATACTGGAATAGAACTGACCTCACAACCAGGTGTCAGTTTTCTCCACAGTGAGTAACACTTGCGACGTAACAACAAGTCATTTTTTGATATGACATAATATGGAGTGAGCAGGTGATTGATCTGAAGTAGATTTTAAAAAACCACGACAAGTGTACCTAGTTAGTAAATTGTCACAGTCCTAGCTGGTATGAAATATATGCATTCCTTATTGGACTTACGTTCTCTTGTTTTCGAACACAAACAAATCCGTCAGGAGTTGTCTTGGCTGAAAATGCAGTTTCCCCTTTTTGAAATCTGTATGATTGAGTTGAAGGATTGAAATGAAATGGTAGATCAAAATCAGAATTGAATGGATTCTCATGACACTTAAATCTTGCTCTGACGAAGGAGTTCGATTCGAAATAGTTCTGAAATTGAGATTATTCGATTGATAACTTCTAAACAAATACCTCAATAATTGTTTTGATCTCCATTGAAGTTTTCTGTCGTTCATTATGATAATACAAAAGATGTTTGATACTTTCAACAGGTACATCAAGTTGATCATGACAAATGTATACAGACCGCACCTTCTTCCATTGTTCCAATTCAACAATATCTTTCAAAGTATGCAGTTCAGTTCTAGGTCCACTGAAGATTAAGATTGTCTTAAGGATTTCTGAATTGAAAAAATACGAAGAAGTCGAAAAGAATGAACCGATACCTGGCTTGAGAAACTGCAAAAAGCCCAATGAGAAGTCATCATTTCCCAAACTAAAAAGTTGAAGTGACCTAACTGACAATTGATGTCCAAGAGATGACAGAACGGACGTGATTCTACTGATTAGCGTTTTTGTTGTATTGTTTTTGAATGTTTCTGAAATGAAAAGTTTCTGAAATAAAATAATGAAATAGTTTTCTAGATTGCGATTCACTATAACAATTTTAAGCCAACATTTGTTCTTCACGTGTTACCACTTCATAATTTTCTAACTACAAACCTTCTATGTTGAGACCACGGGTTCTTGACTTTTTGTAACAGAAGATTTTCTTCAATTCCATCAACGCCACTGTCACAAAATCCCCTCTTATAATCGACTTGCATCCATCAATACTCCTTTCACAATTCTCATCGTCTCGTTTAGAAAAAATGTAATAAATTTGGGGACTTCCTGAATTGTTAGCTATTTCTATTTTAATACTTCTAGGTCTTGATCTGAATATTATTTGATCAAGAGGAAAGATGATTGAATCGATGAGTGTGTGTGTACGTTTTGAGCATTTTCCCAATTGGTATCTGGAACAATTCTAGTTAGTTTTGGTTCATTTAAAACAGTGACACTCCCGACTCTTTTGATTGTACGCATCTCAAAATCAACTTACTTGGATTCATAATCCATTAATCGAATTATTTTCCATCTTGGAATATCAGGTAATCCATAAAATAGAAACTTCTTGAGCATTTTTTGAATGAATCAATATAATAAACCACCTGGCACGACGTCCAATTAAACGAGGTGTTTTCCCAGAAGGAAACGGCTCAAGGAGACTATGGTCATCTGTCTCTATGCGGTTGATTTGGGGGAGAACTGTCGACGTTTACTAACTATCTACTCAAAAATGCGTACGAAGTCTCTTTTTTATGGATTACCTAATATTCCAAGATGGTAAATAATTCGGTTGATGGATTATGACTCCAAGTGATTTAGTACTAGTATACTCCCGTTTCTCTGCGTCTCTACAATCCCTCACACCGTTTTGTCCAGTTACGACTGAACGCATTTGTTGGAGACATATTACTTGAATAGATAGAATAATGGAAAATTAAAAAGTTTTATGCTGAGGGTCAGATTTTTTGGAAAATATGAAGATGGGTTACTGTAGATCCACCATCTAAAGCTCCACTTCTTCCTTATAAACATGTATTTCCAGGCAGACCCGAACAAGAAAGCTCCGATCCGTTGGCTCTCGGTTGAAGTCATCATCCAACGTCTCTTCTCTCTGAAGTTGCCGAGTCTTGAAGATCGAATAAAAATTCCGTTTTTTTATTGCCATCAAATATTTTTAACTTAAAACATGAGTATTTTTTCATAAACCTGGTTATTCCAGCCGAACTTTGAGCGAGCGCTCAGCCACCGGCGGATTGATAACGATTGAACTAAAACTTTACCAACGAAACTCGTTTTCTGAGACCGAATCGATAATCAGAAAAATTCTGATTTTTAGCAGTTCAGAATTTTTTGCAAAAAGAGAGGCGAACGCGACCATTCGACCAAACCTTCACAGGAACATCCTTTTCAGACCACATCGAGACCCTCCGCCGCCACCATTCAATCGACTGTATAATAACTCAGATTTAATGATTGCATCCAGAAATTGTATTTCAGGTTCAAAAACAATAATAAATTAACTCATCAAAAAATACACTTTATTTATTTTCTATCTTTCTATAAAACCCTCCATTTCATTCTCCTACATTCCCTTCGGCAATCGTCCTTTCTGTGCTTTATTCTTTCGGACATGCGATTTATTCGTCAAATTGTTCGCAACCATCAATTCCTTTTTGATCTGAGCCTCCATCGCCACGAAATCCGGTCTGACAATTCCAGTAATACATTGAAGTTCCAGAGCAATTTCAGCCATCGACGGTCTCTCATTCTCGTTTTGAGCCCATGCTCTTACCTACGAAATGGGAATTTTCTTTTTGAAACGTTTTCTAATCAAACAAAATAACTCACAATAAGAACTTTAATTTCCAAACTGAGACTATCCGGTAGTTCCATCCGATATCCACCGAGAACTCTCTGTGCATAGGTCTATAAGGATCTACAGTAATCCATTTTCAGATTTTCTTATAAAAAAATCAGACCCTCAGCATAAAACTATGATAGCCTTCTGTATTTTCGGATTCCGAGATCCTGGATAAACTACAGTAACCCAAACTCATGGGGGATTGGGCTTTTCAGGTTTCAATGGTGAATCGTTTCGATTTTGGGAGGAATTATTCGCCTTTTGAATGATGCAGTAGATAGACTATTGTCGACAAACTTTCTTGTTGAAAAAATTGAAAAAAAAACAGCACGGAAGTTTATTGAAACGGTAGGAACCAAGAAATTGAGCAAAAATCTTGTCCGTTTTTCTTTTTTGATCAATTCCTCGTCTCTCAGTTTTTCTAAAATTTATATCGCAAAATAGAAATAACACGAAGTTCTGTTGGAAAAAGTGAGGAAACGATGGATTGAGAAGAACATTTTGGGAATTTTTCAAAATCCGGGGAGGACCTAAAATCCCAGTTAGACTAGAAATCTGAGGATGACAAAAATCCGGAGAAGGCAAGAAGGCGGAACACGATGAGAGAGATTTGGCACTTTGACGCGGCACATTATTTCCTTCAATCAAATTTTCAGAACTACATTCAAGATGTTTTTGTCAACCCCTGAATCTGGGTCGATTCATTTTTTGAAAAAAGTCGACATATCGGGAAAAGCGCAGTTGAAATTAATATATTTTATTCTGGTAACAATTCAGCTTTTTCAGCCCACATAATTTCAAATAATTCGAGATTCGATGCCACTCCAGTTTGAGTCTTCTCTCCAATCTCTATGATTGTCCGTTTCTCGGAAGACACTTTAGTTGTCATGTAGATTGTGGCAGCTGCTGTATTCATAGCTTGACGACTGGAAATATTATTTGTGTTTCTTTGAATTCATTTCAAAAACTAACTCAAAAAACAGTCGTTTTGCAGTCGCCCTTCGAGCGATCCCTACTGCGATCTTTTGAAATGATTCCGATAATTCTAACAATCCACAGATCTCCGTAACACACTGTGCAGGAATTTCGTTCAACCATTCCTTTAGCATTCCGAGGAATTTTCGGATTTCTTCAACTGAAACACCAAAAACTGAGGAAACGTCGTTGATCGAAACCGACGCTCGAGTGTAATAACCTGCAAACCAAACACATGTGGCCACTTTCACTTGACGACTCTTTTCCTTGAACACATCATCTCTATGCATGTTATCTATGAGATTCCAGGCGTATTTCTGAAAAGAAAAATTATATTTACTTATATGTGATGTATTGAAAACAAACCAGACAGCTATACGGAACTTTTTTACCAAGTAGGTAACACTTCCCACGCAACAACAAATTCTGTCTGTAAATGACATAGCTTCCAGTGACGAGGTCAGCAATCTGAAAAATATATAAACGATTCACTTTTTATTTTTTTTGCCATACATTTGCGTGTCTTTGAATACAAAGAGATCCGTCAGATGTTATTCTTGCATATAACTCGTATTCTCCCTTTTGAAATCTGTATAATTCAGTTGAAGGATTGAAATGGAATGGTAGATCGAAATCGGAATTGAATGGATTCTCATGACACTTGAATCTTGCTCTGACGAAGGATTTCGATTCGAAATAGTTCTGAAATTGAGATTATTCGATTGATAACTTCTAAACAAATACCTCAATAATTGTTTTGATCTCCATTGAAGTTTTCTGTCGTTCATTATGATAATACGAAAGATGTTTGATATTTTCAACTGGGACATCAAGTTGATCATGACAAATGTATACAGACTCCACTTTCTTCCACTGTTCCAATTCAACAATATCTTTCAAAATATGGAGTTCAGTTCTAGGTCCACTGAAGAATATAATACTTTTAAGAGCTTCTGGTTTGAGAAATGGAAGAAAACCCAAAGACAAGTCACCACTTCCACAACTGAACAATTCAAGAAATTTAACAGACAGTTGGTGTCCAATAGATGAAAGAATGTTAGTGATTCCATTGATTAGTATCTCTCTTTCTCCGTTCATGAAGTTCTCTGAGATAATTTTTTGTTCAGTCTACTCCATTTGTAACTACAAACCTAGTATATTGAGACGACGAATTCTTGACTTTTTGTAACAGAATATTTTCTTCAATTCCATCAATGCAGTTGTCACAAAATCCCCTCTTACAATTGACTTGGATCCATCAATATTCCTTTCACAATTCTCATTGTCTCGTTTAGAAAAAATGTAATGAATATGAGGATCATCAAAGTTTGTGGATATCTCAATCGCTATACATCCAGGTTGCGATTTCAATATAATGAAATCAATTGGGAAGATGATTGAATCGATGATGGAGAATGTACGTTTCGAGCACCTTCCTAAATGGTATCTGAAACAATTCTAGATTATTTTTGGTCTTGCTCTGAAACATCTCATTTATCATTGAACAAGAAAAATGTTCGTTAGTTTGCGATTTCGAGAAGACCTCTGTTAAAATCAACTCACTTGGATTCATAATCCATTAATCGAATTATTTTCCATCTTGGTATGTCAGGTAATCCATAAAATAGAGACTTGCTGAGCATTTTTTGAATGAATCAATAATAAACCACCTATCACGACGTCCAATTAAACGAAGTGTTTTCCCAGGAGAAGGAGACTATGACCATCTGTCTCTACACGGTAAAATATTGGTTTTTTGGCGAGAGTTATCGACGTTTATATTTCCTATCTTCTTACTCAAAAAAATGCTTTCGAAATCTCTATTTTATGGATTACCTGGTATTCCGAGGTGGAAAATAGTTCGGTTGATGGATTATGAATCCAAGTGAGTTGATTTTAACAAACTGTTTTCCATGAACCAAAAATAACTAGAATTGTTCCAGATACCAATTGGGAAAATGCTCGAAACGTACATTCTCCCTCATCGATTCAATTATCTTTCCTCTTGATAAAATAGTATTTAGATCAAGACCTAGAAGTATTGAAATAGAAATAGTTAACAACTTCGGAGGTCTCCCCATTTATTGCATTTTTTCAAAACGAGACAATGAGAATTGTGAAAGGAGTATTGATGGATGCAAGTCTATTGTAAGAGGGGATTTTGTGACAACTGCATTGATGGAATTGATGAAAATATTCTGTTACAAAAAGTCAAGAACCCGTGGTCTTAACATAGAAGGTTTGTTGCTTGGAGTGGTGACTTATCAGCAGTAATTGTGCAACTGTGCTCTATCGAATTCAGTAAGATTGAAAAATACATGAGAACAACTGTGGGCTGAAAATTGCTACATGAATAGTGAATTGCACTCTAGAAAACTATTTCAGAAACATTCAAAAACAATACAAGAAAAAAGCTAATTAGTAGAATCACATCCGTTCTATCATCCCTTGGACATCAACTGTCAGTTAGGTCACTTCAACTTTTTAGTTTGGGAAATGATGACTTCTCATTGGGATTTTTGCCGTTTCTCAAGCCAGGTATAGGTTTGTTCACATTAGACATTATCAGAGTATTTAAATTCAGAAATCCTCAAGACAATCTTAATCTTCAGTGGACCTAGAACTGAACTGCATACTTTGAAAGATATTGTTGAATCGGAACAATGGAAGAAGGTGCAGTCTGTTTACATTTGTCATGAACATCTTGATGTACCAGTTGAAAATATCAAACATCTTTCGTATTACCATAATGAACGACTGAAAACTTCACTGGAGATCAAAACAATTATTGAGGTGATTGTTTAGAAGTTATCAATCGAATAATCTCAATTTCAGAACTATTTCGAATCGAACTCCTTCGTCAGAGCAAGATTCAAGTGCCATGAGAATCCATTTAATTCTGATTTTGATCTACCATTCCATTTCAATCCTTCAACTCAATCATACAGATTTCAAAAAGGAGAGACTACATTTTCAGCCAAAACAACTCCTGACGGATTTGTTTGTGTTCGAAAACATGAAAACGTAAGTCCAATAAGGATTGCATACAGATCATTCTCACATGTCGCGCCTGTGAAGATTTACTAACTAGAAAAGCTTCTCGTGATTTTTTATAAATTAGGATTGTTCAGATTAATCACCTGCTCACTCCACATAATATCATATCAAAAAGTGGTTTGTTGCTGCGTCGCAAATGTTACGCAATTTGGAAAAAACTGCCACCTGGTTGTGAGGTTAGTTCTATTACAGTCCTTGATTCAATTGGTTTTCAATACTCTTTTTTTCAGATATACGCCTGGAGATACATAAATTGTATCAGGGAGTGTGAGAAGCTTTACAAAGAAAACAGAGAACTGAAAGTGGCAGCATGTCTGTTTGTTGCTTGTCAATATTTGAACTCAACAAATTCGATCATCGATATTTCTGAAGTTTTTGGAGTTTCTGTAGAAGAAATAGTGAGATTCGCCATACTAGCTGTAACCTGGTATAATGATGGTGTTGCACGGACTGTTGCGGAGATTTGCGGACTGTT
The DNA here is from genome assembly GCA_002259235.3 of Caenorhabditis latens. NCBI lineage: Eukaryota > Metazoa > Nematoda > Chromadorea > Rhabditida > Rhabditidae > Caenorhabditis > Caenorhabditis latens. The sequence continues at coordinate 4,509,179 of CM056092.1, read as the reverse complement.
AGGATTATCTGAATCATTTCGAGAAACTGCATTAGGGATCGCTCGAAAGGCGGTAGTAAAGAAGATGTTTCTCACGTACGTTTTTCGAAAACGAGTTCTTCAAATAGAGAGAGTTTTCAAATATCAGAATAGTTTCAGTAGAAATCAAATGAATGCAGCCGCAGCCACAATCTACATGACAACTAAAGTGACTTCCGAGAAACGAACAATCATAGAGATTGGAGAGAAGACTAAGACGGGAGTGGCATCGAATCTCGAATTATTCGAAATAATGTGGGCTGAAAAAGCTGAATTGTTACCAGAATGATCTCTATAAAATAAACTTCATTTCCTATCCAAATTCCAATAAAACCCTCTACAAGTTCCATTTCATTCTCCTACATTCCCTTCGGCAATCGTCCTTTCTGTGCTTTATTCTTTCGAACATGCGATTTATTCGTCAAATTGTTCGCAACCATCAATTCCTTCTTAATCTGAGCCTCCATCGCCACAAAATCCGGTCTGACAATTCCAGTAATACGTTGAAGTTCCAGAGCAATCTCAGCCATCGACGGTCTCTCATTCTCGTTTTGAGCCCAGGCTCTTGCCTGCGAAACGGGATTTTTTTTGGAAACGTTTTTAATCAAACAAAATAACTCACAATAAGAACTTTAATTTCCAAACTGAGACTATCCGGTAGTTCCATCCGATATCCACCGAGAACTCTCTGTGCTACTTCGGCAACCATCATTCCTGGATACGGTTCTATTCCATTGTTATAGATTTCCCAACTCATGACTGCATATGCCCAAACATCACTTTTCAGAGAGAACAGACGTTGAGTGATGACTTCAACCGAGAGCCAACGGATCGGAGCTTTCTTGTTCGGGTCTGCCTGGAAATATAGATCTATAAGGACCTACAGTAATCCATTTTCAGATTTTCTAATTAAAAAATCAGACCCTTATCATAAAACTATGGCTAACAACCGCGAATTTCGGCCCCTGACTACAGTAACCCAGTCTCTCAAACCCACTCCCGCTTCTACCTGATACGTCAATCCATGTCTAGTCAATCCGAAATCCGAAATCTTGACTCTTCCATCTCCATACAGACAATTTCTCGCGGCAATATCTCTATGCATCACAGGTTTACTATGCAAGTACTCGAGTCCCCATGCCGCCTGCAGTATCATTTCATTCTTCTTCTCAATCGCCAAGTCCGGATTCTTCTTCAAATAACTGTCCAATGCTCCATTCGTCGCCAATTCCATAACCATATAAAGTGGTTCAGTCGTGGCAGCAACTCCATAGAAACGAACGACATGCGGGTGTCCGAACTGTCTCATAACCCTCGCTTCTCCCATGAATTCCTTGATTTGATCTTTCGTCAGATTCGAGAGTTTCGCTTGTTTTATGGCAACATTCACCGTTTTTCCTCCTTTTCGAAACTTCAACTTTCCCATACTAACTTCTCCGAATGCTCCTTCTCCCAGTTTCCTCAGAATTTCAATGTTCTCATGGTCGAGTTCCCATGGTTGACGTGGCAGAGCTTTGAGGAGGAGGACATCATCTTTCACAGAATCTTTAGTTTTCATATGATGATCTACGAGTTCTTGAATCGATGGAAATGCGTTTTTCTCAATGAAAACTTTGTTGTCATTGCATTTGATCACGAAATGTTTGATCTGAAAAAGAAGGATTCGGAATAGGTTCAGAATCAGAAGACGGAGGGATTAGATAAGTTCCTGGAACTGGTATGGCTGGTTGCAAAATGTCTCAGTTTCCAAAATTAATTTTGGGACGTTTCGAAACCCGGAAAGTTTGAAACTGTGATATTTAGACAACCATAACATAATTCCTGGAGAGAAAACTTGCCCCAGTATTATTAGTTTCAAAATTTCACGGTTTCGAAACGTTCTATAATCTGGTCTGACTTCAAAACCACATTGAACAAGGAACGTTTCAAAACCAAGTCTCTGAATCTGGGCGGTTTTAACAACTTCGCGCCACCGGAACTTATCTCATTCAACAAGAATCCAGTAGAACGAATTCCAATAGAGCGCGATAACTTCACTCACCCAAGTCTCCTCATCAATATTGGGTGGTTGATTGTGAAAAACGCTCAAAATATGAGATCTCGGCTCCCCCTTCCTCGGCTCCGAAATCCGAATAAGAAACTCTCCGTTCGTTTTCAACACCATCTTCACGTCTTCTCTCGGCAAGAATCCGTGATAATACGGTGCTTTCTCGATCGATGCCATTTGAGATATGTTCATGATTATTCCCAGTGAAATGATCGCGGAGCACAAAATTTGATATTTTCTCGGATACCGATAAGCAATAAATGAAGAGTTGGGGAAGATAGGAAAGAGGATATATGAGAAAAACGAGGCTGGGTTACGGTGGATATGGGAAATGGGGTTTGGAAGGGAAGGTGACCACGTGGGATTGTGATTTTTGTAGAGATGAGATGAACAAAATGAGATACGTCAAATCGGTTCCGGGACGTTAGGAAACCGACCAAACTTATACATTTATTTTAGCTCGGCACAGTTCTTACAACTGAGCTGCACCGAAATGCGCTTGAAAAATGTGTCTTTTTCTCTGAGTCTCTCACTTTCGCACACAATTTCCTTCAGTTTCGTTAGAGCGCGGTTGTAAGGAGCGAGCCGTGCTAATAATTTTTCATTCAGTTTTACGGTCGTGAGTAATTTTTCCGTGACTTTTTCAAGTTTAGTGCTGAAATTTCTTGGTTTCGAAGCGTCAAGTTTTGAAACGTCCCTGAGATCATAAGTCAAGATAATCAAAGTCAAATTTGTTTCGGATCCCTGATTCCATATATTGGGCTTTGATTTACTGTTTTTAGATTGGAAATTCCAGAATCCCGGAGGAATAGAATTCCAGCAATTTCGAATTCTGAATAAGGAATCTTCCCTCCTGTTGCTAGAATCCACTCCACTTCTATTGGAATACAATCAATCATTTGGAAAACTTTTTATTGAAAAAAAACGAAAACCATCAATTATTTATTATCCAGATAAAATTAATCTAACAGCTATCCTACTTTTTTGGTGTCTCTTTCTTTGCAGCAGCCGATGTCGACGCCTTGTTGTTGTCGCCGCTTCCACCTTCTTTCTGAAAAATAGAAATTTATGTTTCCAGAAAAACTAAATATGTGACGTTTTAAAACCAAGGCGTCTCGAAACCGAAGTTGGCAAAAATTTGGGGCAAAAATAGAAAACTGTTAAATTTGGAGCTAGGAACACTAGTGGAATCTAACAAAAACAGAATGAGATCAAGGTGGTGCCGAACTCAAAACCAAATGTTTTCGCTAGACCTTCTTTGAAGAAATGTCTCTTATTTTTTTTCCAAAATCATTCGGTTTTGAAAAGGTAGATCCCTAATTTCTAAATTCCCAGATCACTCACAATTTCAATATCCTCCATTTTGAATTCCGACATCTTTCGGACGTCTTCTTCACTGATTTTCGGAAAATCCCAGTTCTTTGGAACCTTGCTCTCGATCATCTCGGTTTCTCCGGTCTCCTTATTGTATTGGAGGATTAGTGCGCTTCCCGGTGACATCTCGATAGGTTTCCCGGTTCTCATATCGTAAATCGGCATTGTACTGAAAGAAGGGAAGAAGATGATTGGATAATTGAGGAGGTGGAGTCTTACCTTTGACACAAATGAGAATATTCAAATGTATAGACTGAAGAGAGAAATAGGAAGAATGAGCTGAATTATTTGTTTTGTTGTTGTCCACGTGGCTTTTTTACACGTGGCAACCGGATATTTGTAAAAAAAAAATCAACGTGGAGAGGTCACGTGGAAATTATTTTCCACGTGGCGGTCTTTGGATGAAAATGATGAGGCGTGGCTGGTGCGCCTTTGGCGTTCATCAAAATTTTTAAGTTTTCCTCTCGAATCTAATATTTTGACAGAAGAAGTCGTAGTTTCGAATAGTTTGAAAGAAAGAAGACGTGTAGTTTCGGACTATCATTCCAGATTCAGGATTCTTAATTTCAGATTTTTCGGGCCTTTTCCTTTTCAATTACGAAACTTGGTTACCCTTTGAAGATGTCGCATCCATTCTGCGAGGAAAATTCTTGAAAATTAGAACCTACAAGTGCCTGTCAAACTAAAATTATACTAGATCCATTCTGACCAGCATACCGAGGAATACAATACTTGTAGTGATATCTATAAAGAACGTCGAAATTGCAAATTTCAGTTGAAAATGGTCAATTTTGAAAGTGTGCAACATCCTCACTTATTATCTCACAATTCCAGGTTTTTATAGTTTGTAGATCAAAAGAAGAGTTTCATTTTTGTGATTGACTACTTTTTGTACGGGCTCATCCTAAGAATTGTTATCAATCGGCAGTGTAACTTCTCGCAATCATTCTTCCTTTTCAATGCTAAAACTTGAGATTTTCGAAATGTATGGAGTGGGCAGATCAAAGATAGAGTTTCATTTTTGTTGTTGAAAACTTTTTGATACAAACTCTGCGGGAAGAATTACAGTCCATCAAAGTATACAGCTCGATTATTTTGTGTGTTAGTACTAAAATCGGCAAAGATTGCGAGCTGAGTGATAACTGCTCAGGATGAGCTTGTAAAAAAAAGTTGTCAACTACGAAAATGAAGTTTTATTTTTGATCTACAGACTCCTTAAAACTTGAAATTGTGAGGTGATCAGTGAAACCGGGGCACACTCACAGAGCTGACCATTTTCAACTGAAAACTCCAAGTGCGACTTTTTTCTTTATTGTGAGTACTGTACATACCATCAGATAACCTTTTGATTCACAAAATCACAAATAAATATTACTTTTATTGTGAAAAAAAGAAAGAACAGAACAAGTTACACTGAAAATGGGAGTTAGGAACAAAAGAGTTAAGCATGAGCATTTAGGAAGGAATGAGAATTTTGTAAGGTGGATATTAAAGATCAAAAATAAAAAAAGAGGAAAATTAACAACAAAAGTCAAAAAGAGTTATTCTGAGACACTGTAGACAAACGTGGCGTTCTTCATCTCCCTTCTGACTTGATACTCATAATTCACATGCAAAAATCCATCTTTCAAGAAGACCGTGATCCTACCATCTTCGTCTTTGTAGACACATGGACCGGTTAAACGAACTAGTTTGCCGGACTCGTTTTCACTTTTCGTGAAAAACTGAAAGTCAACCTGATTCTCTTTCATATTCTTGAGAACTGGATGCAATTCGTAAAGGTGTTTGACATGCTTTTGGTTTCCAATATAATGAGCAAATCCTTCAACTCCTTGGTATCTGGAGAAGTCGGGGGTCCATTTGGCCAACAGATGTTCTGGTAGCTCTTCTAGACACTTGAAGTTTCTCAGGTCGTTTTCTGCCATTACGGGATACATTTTTCCCTGAAAATTTTAATATGCATATTTCTATTTATAGACTTGATAACAACTTACCATAGAATACCAAACCATAAAGGGACAGAGAAGAGCCATGACGACGAGAGCACCTATTATTGCCCTTCGAGCATCTTTCTTGCGTTTCTCCTTGGCTTCATGCTTTTTAATGCGTTGGATGTGTTGCAATATATAATCTATTGTACATACCGCATCAGATGAAGCTTGTTGCTGGGAAGCTGATCTATAATTCACAGCTTGCTGGCTTACAGGTGGCTCCGCTGCTAGTGAGCGTTGAGCTCTCCGTTCTGCATACTCCTGTAAGCCCAGCCCGTAAGCTTCCTCAATCTTTTTCTTGGCTTCTTGATCTGTGTTTCGTTCGACGGATTCTAAAGCTCGGAGAGATTCCATATTGGCCAGATACTTCTCGTCTAATAGCTTCACCGTGGCTTCCTCAGAAGCTTGTAGAAGAGTTTTAACGTCCGCATTCTGTGGAGTTTCCTCTTCGTCGTCAGACCAATCTTCCTCGTCTTCTGAAGTGTCGTCTTCCGAAGACTCCTCTTCTTCACTCTCCGATGTTTCGTCGTCTTCTCCAGAAGACTCATCGTCGTCTTCAGATACCTCATCTTCTCCAGAAGTCTCTACCACATTTTCTACCTCTTCTGGCTCCTGTTGCTCCACATCAGACGCATCCGAGTGGTCCGAATCGCTGAGAAGATCGAATGATGAGTCGCTGTCAGACATTCCTGAAAAATAGCTGTATGAGGTTGAAGGGACAAGCAAATGAGACGGAAAATCAATTAGACGGGCGGTTGGAGGACGGAATGAATGGAGACTGTGTGCGCACACGAATACCGTGGTCCTAAGGTTCTGTGCGATCGATCTTCTGCTCAGAACATTCTAGAAAGAAGAGAAACTGTGCCTTCTGGGAAAGAAAGAAAGATTATTAGAGAGTGACAAGATCGATTAATGAATGACATCTACAAATCAATCTGAAGGAAATGGAAAGAGGTGTTAATTGGTGCTATTATAGGATTTGAATGGGAGAAGAGTGAATAGAGGATCTAGAGGAGACTGAGAAGATCAAAGGGACCTGGAACCAGAATTTTCATTTTCTAACATATTGAGAATTATTTATCTGTCAAACAGAAGGGACTTGTTTCAATGAATCTCCTGCTGTCGTATCCATTAAAAAACATACGTATCATCATTTGTCAGAAACACAGCAAAATTAACCTGAACTCCAGTTCCCAATTTTAAATAATTCGAGTAGGTCATGGAAGCATTAGTCACATTCTACGCACATTGATCTCTTTTTTCGAGCAACATGACAGAAAGGGAATACCGATTAGTTCCATACTTGAGAATATTTCAGTTTGGACACGCAGAAATAGTTGGGAAAAAAGGAGAGATTCAAAAAAAATCAATGAGCTGAACGAGGAGATGTAGTGAGTCTTGTGTGTCCTCATCTCAGCCACGTCGTCACCCTTCCATTCAAACGACAACCTATCCTGTCATCGGAGGACCCACACGGTTTTTGTCTCATTAGAGCGAAGATGCTCCATCGATACAGTACGCACCAATTACTTTCTTTGAATTTCTTTGAAGATATGAAAATTGTTTAAACTGAAGCAATATTCTATGAGTATTAAGCTACCCTTTGTCAGTTAACAGCTTTTTGATATTTCATTTGGGAACCGAGATATACCGCTGCGAACAGGCAACGCTAGGTGAGCCTCTATCACAGGTCTTACGGTAGCTAGAATATTAACGAGAATGAAACGACTGAACAAAAATACCACTAACATCTTCAAAAACCATGGGAAAGAAAAAGAACTTGAACTAGAATTTCGGGAAAAAACTTGATTATCTGGAACAGAGACGTTTCGAAACCAAACGTTTGGAAACCTAGACATTTTGAACCCATGTCATTTCGACTTTAAACGAGAAAAAACTGAAAGCAAGGCATTTTTCAAAAATTCAATTCAAAAATAGATGTTCCATGTTCAGAGTCCGAAAGCTATGGTTTTGAAATGTCTCAAATTCCAATTGTCTAGTTTCAAAACGTCCTGAAGCCGATTATTTCCTTTTGATTTTCAGATGATTGAGAAAAACAATTGAGCTAGAAAATTCTCAGCTTCTTTCATAGGTGCTCCAAGAAGTCTGCTTGATGTTTTCCTTGAACAACTGTAAAATTTCAAATTTCAATGTACCGTAAGACCTGCTCAGAATTCAAGCCTATCATTCTCCTGGAATTGTTTTCAAACCGCTTTGATACAGTTTTTACGATAACTCATCCGAATAACAACCAATTTTCTGTACGATTTCCATCTGAAATTCCCTGCTATTATCACTTTGTTATTCCACACTTTTCCCTTGTTTTTCAGACACTTGTTCCCTCCTTGACTAAAAAAAAAAAGAAAACAACTACTTGTAGGATTGAAGAAAAAGAAGGAAAAACAAGAGGGTTGTCATGACATTTCTCTCTCTCTCTTTCTCCATCCATTTCCTCTTCTTTTCAACCGGAAATCAACGGACCCACACAACTTTCTCTCTTCTTTTCCATCTTCCATTCCCCCATATTTTGTTCACTTTGGAGCTACACAACCCACGATTTCTTGCTCTTTCTTGCACTCGCTTTGACTTTTCTTCTCCCCAATTTGTCGAGTTTTTTCTCTTCTTCGTGTGACATGTTGCTCTGTCTTTTTGGTTTGCATAAGTTATGTGACATCTCGAGAAATAGTGTGGAAGACGGAGAGATGCTCAAATTGGGGAAACGTCGAATTGTGAATGAGGAGAACCAAAAAGACACGAAAAGGGTTCTTGACAAGGTTATTCATGACCAGATTTGTGAGTGTCAGGACTCGCAATTCTCGTTTTTCTTTTGTTGGGAGACGGGGGCTCCATTTCAATGGGAAAGGTTAGATCTTGTTATTTTTCTAGGTTTTTTTTTAAATCGCTGTCTTTTACAGAGGTATCAGAATTTAGTAGATTGCTCCGTATCGCGTTGCCAACACAGTAATGATAATTGCGAGTCGATACTCAGTGAATCTAATCAGGAACTTTGTGAATGTGCCACGTCCTCACTTATTATTTCTCCATGCCAAATTTATATGGAGTGTGTAGATCAAAAGTAGAGCTTCATTTTTGTAATTGACAACTTTTTTGTACAAGCTTATCCTGACAAGTTACAGCCCGTCGAAGTATACGGAAAATCTCACCACCTTCTAGCTCTGAAAATGGGAAAATGATTGTGAGATTGATAACTTTTTAGGATGAGCTTGTACGAAAAAGTTGTCAATTATTATCGGAATAAAAAAGTTCCGACATTTTTTACCGACGCGCAAGAGTCCCGCCACTGATCTCCGGGAACGCCCACTCATCATTTACATTTCTTCTGCAAGATCAGGGCACAGTTTCATTGATTTCGCGGGCGAAGTTTTGGTAAAAAATACCACTTTATAAAATAAAATTTGATCTATTTCCTTTAAAATTTGATATTTTTCATCAAACTTCATGGTGGGAATGCAATTTTAAAGGAAATAGATCAAATTTTATTTTATAAAGTGGTATTTTTTACCAAAACTTCGCCCGCGAAATCAATGAAACTGTGCCCTGATCTTGCAGAAGAAATATAAATGATGAGTGGGCGTTCCCGTAGATCAGTGGCGGGACTCTTGCGCGTCGGTAAAAAATGTCGGAACTTTTTTATTCCGATAATACAAAAATGAACATCTACTTTTGATCTACACACTCCATCAAAACTGGGCAATGTGAGATTATCTGTGAGGACGTGGCATACTTATAAAGTTGAACAAAGTTTCAACTGAAGACTGCAAGTGTCTTTGGCCAGTACGAAAGTATAGATCTAGATTCAAAATTTTTGAACTATGTAGATTTGAATATTGTAGAGGAAGTTGTAAGGTTTGTATTTAACTTGGTAATTCAATAGTTTTTGGAATTTGAAGAACATACTATTATTGAGATCACGATCTTCAATTTTAGTCAAAATTAACTAACTTTGAGAGGTTGTCACGATAACACTAAATGTCTCAAAACACAGTTTCTTCTAAAATCTGTATAAGCAAAACACAGTTCTTACAACTGCGCTCCACCGAAACGCTCTTGAAAAGTTTCTCTTTTTCTCTGAGTCTCTCAATTTCGCACACAATTTTCTTTGGTTTCGGTAGAGCGCGGTTGTGAGAAGCGTGTCGTACTAATAGATCAAATTTATAGCTTACTTTACGATGCCAAACTGAGTCTTCACCGAGTTACAACTCTTGGAAGTTTCGAAAAAAATAAACTGTTAACTACAAAAAGGAAGCTCTACTTTTGATTTACAAAAGCTTTCAAAGTTTGACACTATCCAGATCCCAAATTCCAGAAGCTACTATGCAACCACTCTCCACCTCACTCCATTCCTCACCACAAAATATCAATGGAGCGGGTTTTCTTCAGAGACTGATACCATCTTTCTCTGAGCTCATCCTGAGAAACCACTCGCATCATCAAAACCAAGAAAAAAAAGCGAAAAGAATGGGGTGGGAAAATGGGAATAGGTCTCAAGGGATTCGCCTCTCGGTTTCTCTCAATTTCTCTTCACTCTTCTCCCTCTACCCTCTCTCCCTCATCTCCACTTAAACTCTATTCTCTAATAGCTCCCAGAAGTCAAGTCTCGTCTCTTCTTCTTCTTTTCCTCTTACTTCTTCCTCAAAACCGAGTCTTCTCCTCTTCTCCCTTCTCTCCTCGTTTTCCACCAATTTTCGCCCGGAGGCGAGCAAAAAGAAGAGCACTTTCTCTGCTTCTCTCCTCTTCATTTTTCTATTTCACTGCACACCTATCCTTCCCTAATTTGAATTGAAAAGACCTCTTTTTGTTTCCCTTTTTTCTCATTTTACCTTCTTTTTTTCCTTTTTTAGAGGTGGGATTTCAGACGACTCTTCTTGTTTTCCAGTTTTGTCATTTCCCGCGCATTGAGGAAATGAGGGAAATTGTTCCAGTGCAAAGTGTTATTATCCGGTTTTGAAAATACGGCTTGGTTGAGTTCTGGCGGAATTCTTGTCATGATCCTGATGAAATCTAGTCCATAATTTCTTTTCCAGTTCCTAGTGGTTGACCAGATTTCGCCAAAAAGTTTGGTGGAAGCTCGAATACTTGGCTCAAGTTTTGCTCCTTGCCGAGTTTTTTCCTATGATTTAATTAAAGCGTGCTCAAAAGTCGTTCAAATGTCAATTTCTGCCCAAATCTTATTAGAATCTGACGTGGCTCTACTTTGCCCAGTTCTTGTCCTTGTCTTGCTCAAATTCTTTCCAAGATTTGCCTGAATCTCAGTCAAAAAAGCCTTTTCCTGCCTAGTTCTTGCCCAGGATCTGCCCAATACTTGCCTCACTCTTGTCTTCGTTGTCTTGCACAATACCTAATCATTGGGTATTCGTATTAGTACCCAAGTCTTACGCTAAGCAACTTTGTGTCAATCTTTTGCCTAAAACTTGCTCATTTCAACTCATTTTGCATATTTGTAAACCAGGCCGAAACGGGCTTTGTTGACCATTTTCGCGTTCATTTTTTGGAACTTTTTCCCGGCCCGCGGCACATTAACGAATAGCCATCCGGCCCGTAGTATGTTACGGACATAGAACTCGCCGAGATCTACATATTGGTATATTTTTCAGTTCATAATATTGAGTTTGAAGCGAGTTATGGGCCGGCCCGGTTTGCAAGTATGATTTTTCGCCCCAAGCTCTCCAGATTCCTCCCCTATTTCCCGTCTGTAATCTTCAAATCCAATTCTCAATGACTCTTGGCAACCCTCACATTATTGACTCATCTTTTCAATCACCCTCCAACCAATTACTCTAATTTCCAGTATGAAAAACCTACTACTAATCACATTTATCCTCGTCGGCGGTGTCTCCGCACTTGCGGGCCGAGGATCCAAATCCGCGTTGGCTCTGATCGCCGCCCGATCCTCCGAAGCTCACCCCCTTCATGCCACCGATCCAATCACTATCTGGTGTTCTCCCGATAATCCGCACGTTCAAATCACAAAAGCCACCCTGACACGTGTCGCTGATAACAAGAACTTCGAGTTGGAAATGAATCCAACCAAGAAGAATGCCACGTACACTTTCGGTTCTCCATCTGTGAAAGGTGAGACATCTGGAATTGGGTGTTTCCTTCCACATCTGTTTCTTTCTATTCTCCCAATTTATTGTTATTTTGCAGACGCCGGCGAGTATAAATGTGAATTGGAGACACCACACGGAAAGCTCGTCCACAAGGTCTACATTTATTGTGAGTAAAGAGAAGGGGAGTAGTAATAGTAGTGGGATGAAGGGGGTCAGGTGACGGGTGATGATGATGATGACACAAAATGGATTACAGCGAGACCGATTGTTCACTCACATGAACATTTCACCGAGCACGAAGGGCATGAATTCCATTTGGAAAGCACTGGATATACCATTGAGGTGCGTTGAATTCGGGAATGGGAGAACGTTGTAAAAATTGAAGAAATGAAATTGCCAGGTTGTCTCATTGGGTATAGTCCCCCATTTTTGTAGTTGACCACTTTTTGATAACAATTCTAGCTTTTGAGATATCTGGCTTCAAAGTCAAATAGTAGAGGAAGAGCCAATATTCTGCGAAATTCGTCCATATCTAAAACCTGTGTAAGCAAATTTTTTTTTAATTACGCTCAATGTGAAGAACAGTTTTATTACATTATTTTTGTAGTTGATAACTTTTTGACAACAGTTCTAGGTTTCGAGATATGAACATGTGAATACAGTGCTGCTAAAACTGACATTAGGCGGGAAGCGGCAAGCTTAAAGCGCAAGTATCTCTGAAACTAACAGACCGATGCTTTAATAATTTTTTATTTTTGTAAATTATAAAACTAGAGCTTCATTTTTGTTTTTGTTAACTTTTCAGTAACTTTTCTAGTTTTGGAGATATCAGTCTTCAAATTCAGATAGTGGAAATCGGGGTTAGAGTCGTTTTTCTCCGAAATTAGCCCACGAAAATCTAAAACTGTTGGAGCGAATATTGTAAAATTTACATTGATTGTAAAGAACAGTTTCAGATCATTACTTTTGTAGTTGATAACTCTTTGACAACCATTCTAGGTTTCGAGATATGAACACGAGAAGAAGACAGTGATGCTAAAACTGAAATTAGGCGGGAAGCTGCAAGCTTAAAATACAAGTATCTCTGAAATCAACAGGCTGATTTTTTTCAAATAATTTATATTTATTGTAAACTGTAAAACTAGAGCTAAACTTTTGTAGTTGACAACTGTTCGGTAGCTTTTCTAGTTTTTGAGATATGAAGGTTGGAAGACATGTGGCTGAAACAAACAGTTCAATTAGGAGCATTCGTATCTTGGTAACGAGATTGTACAATATTTTTGAATTTATGTTGGTTCAATAGATGAAAACTAGAACTTTGTTTTAGTAGTTGACAAACTGAGATACTGTTCAATAAATTGGAAACTAATAGATTGTTTTTGAAGTTGTGACTCAATCTCGCTTCTGTCAGAAATCGAAACATGTTCAGCTCCAAAGTCTTGAACCCTAATATTTTTCTGAAATTGTTCGGAGTGATTTTATCATAATCAAGAGGAAGTATGACTTTTAAAAACAAAAAGAAGACATCGTGTTTTCTCAATTTCTGAAATAAAACCGCGAGCAAAAATCGTGAAAAAGATACAGTACCGCTCACAAGTGTATTACCTGTTTCAGTGGAAAACGCCCAACTTTGAGAATGTGATATGGTAAAACTAACAGTCACACAGAGTAAATTTTTATGGGATCAAACAGATCAAAAGTAGAACTCCTTTTTTGTAGTTGACAACTTTTTTGTACGAGCACTCCCTAGCAAGATACATATCGTCAAAGTAGTTGCTCCCTCAAATCGACCAATTTCAGTTAAAAATAGTGCGATTTTTGAGCTGTCCCCTTAAAATGACTATAATTCTCTAGGGAGTGCTCGTACAAAAAAGTTGTCAACTACAAAAATGAAGCTCTACTTTTGATCTGTTTGATTCATCAAAAATCTACTTGATGGGACAATCAGAGTTACCATGACACACTCTCAAAGTTGGATAACTTCAACTGAAATGAGCAAAAGCTTACAACCGTTTTACCGGTACTGTAGCCTGCATTTGTGCTTTTTTTCGAAAAATTCTATCAAAAAAGCATTTTTTTTCTCATTCATTTTGCTCAATCTGATTTATTTCCATTACAGAAAGGAGAATCGGTCACCCTAACCTGTCCAGTCACCGGTTACCCGAAGCCAGTTGTCAAATGGACCAAAAACGGATCGCCACTTGGTAATTTTCTTAATTTCGAACTCAATTCCCACAAAATATCTTCCAGCTCTGAGCAAATCAGTTTCAATGGAAGGCACCTCGATAATCATCTCGAATGCCAACTACACCGAAGCTGGAGCATATTCTTGCGAAGCTCTCAACGAGTACACTGTCAACGGAAAAACGAGCAAAATGTTGTTGGTTATCGATAAAATGGTTGATGTTAGAAGTGAGTTTTTCTGAAAATTTCCATTAAAAATGAATGAAATTCCAGGCGAATTCCAATGGGTGTATCCACTTGCTGTAATTCTGATCACCCTTTTCTTGCTGGCTGTCATCATTGTTTTCTGCGAATGGCGTAATAAGAAAACCACTTCGAAAATCTGAAAATCTTCTGAAAATGAATTTTTAGGCCTAAAACACACACTTTTTTGCTCACAATCAGTTCATCTTTCTTCATTTTTTCACCCAACTTTACGGTGTAAACCTAGTATTCATCCCACGTTTCCATTGTTTAATAGTATTGCTCTCTGAAAATTTCATATTGATACCTCACAACGCCTTATTTTGCCTCTGCATTTTTATGTTCTTACTTTTTTTTCATGTTTTAAAGTGTTTCAGTAAATACAATAAAGTATCAAAACAGACAAAAAAGCATGATGACGTAGAGAGGATTTAGTTTTTTTTTAGAAGACGGGACAGACCAGAAAAGAAGAGAAATCGGGAAAAGAGAGAAAGAAAGAAAAAATAGGCTAATTATCTACAGAACATTGTTCAGAGCATTGATGTAAAACTGGGGGTAATGAAAGGGACGATGAGAGAATTGTTGTGCGGATCGACAGAACAGTTTGTGTATATGAAATACCTGTTTGGAAACGATAGCAGACAGCAACTGATAGTGAAAGGGGGAGAACAGAAACAGTTCTATTGGGGAAAGGGTTGAGTGAATGGGAAAAATGTGATTTCAATGTGACTCTTGAGGGCGAAAATAATTTTAAGCAAGAAACAGCCATTTTCATGATGATGATTATGATTGACGTGTGTTGGATTGTTGCGTTGGGATAAAAAGAAACGGGTAAAAATCAAAAGATTAGAAAAGGATTATAGATAAAAGTATGAAGGTGTGTGTTTGGTTGATAAAAATACTGTGCACAAAATATGTACGGGATAAAAACATGGAAGGTTGATGATAACAGGAATATGGAGACTTCTTGACGGTTTAGGTTGAGTATGTGTACAGTAGCAACCTTTCTTTTCGAATTTTGCAGGTGTTCTATTCGTTTGTTGCAGCAGTCGGAGAAGCGGCGTCGTGATGCTGAAACAAAACCCTTTTATTTTACTGGAAACCATTGGGTTTCAAAAACGAAAGGAAACCAATTATCAGTCAGTTTCCCTCATTGTTTACCTTTCCACTACCCCAGCCTTAGAATGCCCTTTTTTCTAGTGAGCACACAAACCAGACTGTCAGTGAGCTGATCGTACCAACAGCTTTTCTGTTGCTCTTTCTCGCATCCAACTGATTATGTCGCGCCAAACAGTCTAATTGATTTTCTGCGTCTCTGTTTAACATTGTCAGTTCTGGGGAGAGTCACCGCCAAAAAAGTGCAAAAAA
This sequence comes from Caenorhabditis latens, assembly GCA_002259235.3. Lineage (NCBI taxonomy): Eukaryota > Metazoa > Nematoda > Chromadorea > Rhabditida > Rhabditidae > Caenorhabditis > Caenorhabditis latens. Next base: position 4,493,883 of record CM056092.1, on the reverse strand, counting down.
TGCGTGAATCCCGTCTCACTATATTTGCTGTGCCAATATCTTTCTTTTCTCACCTGTACATGCGGTGCTGGGCTAAGCTTGCAATGCACACTTGGATTGATTATCGACGCTTTTCGCTGTGGAACTGTGTCTGGACGTGGAATCTGGAGGAAATGGTCGATTAAACAAAAGAACGGATTAGTGGGGAACGAGCTACCTGCAAATTGTCATCGTCACTATTTCGTTCGGCACTTGGGCGATTTGTCTGTTGAGAGATCGGAGAAGCGGATGGAGATGGTGACGACGCCGGTGCCGGACTTTTTTGAACCGTAGCAGGTGGCGGAGCTTGTGGTGGAGGACCTCCAGCGAGTGGATGTGGTTTCGATGCGAGTCCAGTTCCTGCCTTCGATTTGTCCATTGCATAATCACCGGAGTCGAAGAACTTCTGTAAGAAACATCACTTTGTATTATTAATGACGAAGGTATGACTCAATTCCTGTCTGGTTCAAAGACTTCTCACTATATTATCATCTTTGTTATAAGAAACATCGGAAGTGAGTGATTCACTTCTTATTTGACATGAGAGTTCAGAAGAATGTTAAAATGTAAATGAGCTCACCCTCTGTTGCAACTTCTTCTGCAGGAAAGAGCTGGCCGGCCGAGCAGGAAGTTTGCCAGTAGCTGCCAATTTGCCCATCAGCTCTTGCTCTTGCTGTTTTTCTGGCGACAAGGCTCCGGTGGCGATCTCTCCACTGCTTACGGCTAACTCTCCGGCTTCTCCGCGCATTTTGTCGATGTGTTTCTCTTTTTTTGAGGGGCACAGCTGAAAACGAATGAAGAGAGCGTGCGAGTGTTGTTGACCGACCCGAGTTCTGAAAATGACGATGAAAATAATGAAAAATACAATGAGAAGAGGAGAGAAATACGGGTATAGTGAGAAACAATGCGTGAGCGGAAAGTACTGAAATTGATATGATAAATTGTATACAAAAGCAACGAGGGGACGAAAGAGCATTAAATTACCAAGGATGTTAATGGAAAGTGAAAAATGAATTGAAGAAGTGAATGACGTCGGGAGAACGATGGTTGGGGAAAACGAATTGAGAATTCGTGTCGATCATCGATGTATTATGTAGGGGCGAGAGGGTTGTCAGCCCATGGTATAGACAAAATTGAAAACAAAAAAACATGGTGTCACGGACGGACACTGCGCTGTCTTTGTTTTAGTCATAGAATCGAAAAAGAAACACAATCATCGTCGGTTTTCGCTGTCTGAATTAGAGAAAAAGAGAGAGAGAGGGAGAAACGGATTTGGATGTGGCTCTACTCTTTACTCTCCAGATTTAATTTACAATAATGCCACTTTCATCATCGTCATCATGTGACAACCAAACAACACTCGGGTATGGTGAAAGAAACAGAAAGAACCTATTAATAATTCCAAGCTGCTTTTTTCTCGTTTTCTTTTACTGCATAACATCTAAAACGTGAGTGATGCAAAATGGGTGAAGAAAATGGGAAAACAACGTACAGTTTGATCGAGTGATCGGTCGAAAGAATGAATGCACACTTTTATGATAAGGCACAGGGCAGGTTGTGTAGACAAGAAGACAAGTTCTTTTCAAAAAATAAGTGAAGTGGAAAAGAGTGTCACCAAGGTGTCATGAGATATTATTCTGTTGAAATGTGGGGAGAAAATGAAGAGCGCCAGTGTGGGGCAATGCCGAGGATCACAACGGTTTCCATAGCACCTAATCCGACGCATTGACGTCAATGGGAAGGCGAATGAAGAGGGGAATAAGCGATGGGATAAATCCACAAAGTGGCGGAGCAGGGCACACTTTTTATATGGAATAAGACGAAAGGAGACGAAGGTTGTTGCTCGGGGCGAGAAAGCCAGAAAAGACGGGGCAAGCATAGGCTAGAGAAGCATGTATGGACATGTGTGCGTGCGACGGCGCCTGCCCCGGCTCGATAATGAGGAGAAGAAGCAAATGAGCTTGGAGCAGCGACGAGAAGAAGACGCCGCCTATTGAGTTTTTTATGCGCGCCGATTGTCACGTCTTCTGAAACGGATTATATCGTGGATGTTCATTATAATCCCATCGGGATCACCATCGTCTTGAAAACAAAAATGAGGAAAACAAGGGATGCCGTCGATGACTCACAACAAATGAGGAATGCAATTTCAAGTCGAGTGGTGTTGAATAAAATTGAGGAAAGATAGAAAAGTGAAATAAATGGGAAATAAAACGAACAACCACAATGTATTATGATGAATTGAGATAGTCTCCAGTCTGCCGAACTGATAAATAAATAAGAATCTACTGAGAAAAGAGAGAAAAGTGCTGTTTGCACTCAATGCCTCAAGAGTTCCTCTATTCGAGCACGTGGGAGAAGGAGAAGAAGCGATGAAAGAAAGTTTTCGATCGATAGAGATAAAGCCAAAGCGAAAATAAAAGCACGATTGGTTGAGAACGCAACATTAAACAAGAGAAGCCAGCGGAACTGGAAAAATAGAAAATTTCAGATGAAATTGTGATGAAAAGCAGTTAGAAATTAAATTAAATGGTTTTTACATCAAATTTGGTTTGATTTAGCAATAAAAATTGAACGAAAAGTGTTCGAATTTAACAAAACTGAATTCCAAAACAGCCAATTGATTCGAAACAAAATAATTAACGGTCTCGACACGATTTGTCATGAAAAGTGACGAAAAGTACGGTGGGAGCTGTGCGCCTTTAAAGTGAAGGAGGATTTACGAGCCTTATTAAATAACTTTATACTGATTTTTCGACGTTTTCCGAGTTTTGGAAGGATTTCACTCTAATAAAATATTTTTTTATTGTTACCGCTGTATTTTCAGATAACAGCAAACAACAGAATCATCAGCACCACAAAGAAGAACAGTGAGAAGTCCCCAACAAAAGAAGGTAAGATTTTAAAATTGAAAAAAAAACTTAAAAACAGCAAAAACTGCTCTCAAATCGTTAAAAAAGGCAATAACGATTGTGAAAGCACCCACTCATCCTTGAAAAACTAAAAAGTATCGATTCGTGTGTCATGTCTAGTATCGAACGGCATAGCGCAGGCACTCAGTCCTCTCCTAGCCCCGGTGCGAAGAGAGAAAAGGAGACGGTGACAGAAAAGAGATGACAAGCAAAAGACGAAGCATTTACTTTGAAACATGCGCAGACATGCTTACTTCTTTTCGTAAAGACATTAAACGAACGTCGGAGAGTCGAGGGAAAAAACGAAGGCGCGGTGGCCGTCAAGCGACCGTCCGGCCAACCGAATTGAGTCGACACGGCGGCCAGCCGGTCCCTAAGGAAGAGAAGAAAGAGAAAAAGACAACACACATACACAACACGCCGACCGAATACACTGAAATTCTTCTCTTCATTCTCTGCCCACCCTCTCACACTCTCAACCGATCGCCCTCCCCTCGTTTTTGCGTTTTTTTTTGTGTGAGTGTCATTGCAATTGCTCTTATTCTCTACGTTCTCCGCATCTCATCGCTTCTCTCGTCTCCCCATCAGCCTCCCAGGCCGCCCCTCTATCCAACACCAGCGAGTTTTCGGTGCCTGTGTGCTTCTAATTTTCCTTGTGTTGCACTTTGATTTCTTTGTTTCTCAGTCTTTTCACTTTTTTCCCATTTCTTTTATAACCTTCATCCCAACCCAGCTCGCTTTCTTTATCAATTGATTGAAAAATTCCCATTTCAACTCGTTAAACTTCTCCAAAAAGTGCAAATGTTTTCAATTATTCTCTCTTTTTCTGTCTCATCGAAACTCTTTTTCTTCCTTCTTTCATCCAATTTTTTTTGAAAAATTTAGCAATTCCCATTCAATTATTGTTGCGTTGGCTATATAATGACCTTCACAAGTTTGTTTTTATCCGCCTACAATGACCAACGATGACGTGCTATCTTTCGAAGATACCACTCCCACGATGAGTGGGAATGAGAGAAACCGATTTCTATTTCAAGTCACAAATAATATCCCGAATGATTTCCTTTCTTTTTTGCTGTTTACGCCTATTATTTCATGTGACAAAATTTGTCGTTTCGCATAAGAGGGCACGTGCCCCCGTGCTCGTCGTCATGGCGATCGCCACACTTTCAGAGCCCACCGAGTTTTGAAATTGGATTGCTTAACTTTTAGAGAATAAGCTTGAACATTCGTGATCAGAAATTACCTTTCTGTCAATTTTTGTAGAACAAACATCAGAAATCGTTCCTCTCTTCGTATCTTTGTATCAATCTTCATCTATAGAGAAAGTTCAGACTAGATTCTATCTTTATACAATTTTCGGCTAAATACTCTACAATTTGGATGAAAAACAACAAAATTTGTACTTTAATATATATTTTTCCATTCATTTTCACTCCGCTCCGCCCATCACATGTCCTTTTTCTACGTTCATTGTGATTCTTCTCCCAATTTTTCCGTCAATCGTCATACCTCCTCCGGTTCTCCAGTTTACACAGCAGTGGCAACATTGCCCTCTTCGAAATGCCGAAGAATGAAAGAAAAAAAGAACGAAACGAGGGAAAAAACCACCCGAGAGACGGTATGGCTACCAACGGGAAGCCCGTCGACCTCTCGCCTCCCCGTGTGTGTTTTTTCCTTCAAGTTGCGCAACACATCGGCAAGATTTTTTTTCTTCAGTGCGCGGGCGCCCGCTCATCCGACCCGCCCTTCCTGTCGATTCTTGTGCCTGTCTTCCTTCCTTCCCTTCCTTCTCAACGGTTTGGGTGTCCTCCTCCTCCTGTATTATTATTGGTTGGGGTCTGGTATGGGACATGTCTGTCTGACTGTGTGTCCTTGCCGGCTTGCGCTCTTGCGCAGTTCTTCGCGCAACACACGCTGCGCACTCTACCACCACCATTCACTCTTACTCCACCAATACATACATATACACATAACCACAAAAAACCCCCAATACAACGCACACACACGAACGAAAGAATGTCTTCTTCAATGGCGTGTGGCTATTCGCATGTCACCAATCCCCAAAAAGAGCAACTTGTTGGTCTTTTTCCCCTTTTGTTTAGGTTCGTTTTTGTTGCTCCTTCAGCTGATTGCCAATGGCCCACACGCGTCGACACCCGCTGGCTAATCAGGTGGAAGATGCTCCCTTTTTTTCTTCTCGTTTCTCTCTCCTTTTCTCTTCTTCCGTTTCACTCATTTATCAAATCTACCGTAGCTTTTTGATTTTGGATATCCTTGTTTTCATGTTCATAAAAGATCACTGATATTACTCATAATCCTTCCATTGTTATTAAATTGAAATGCTTTTTCGTTGATAATCCCTTATCCGTGAAGATTAGAAACTATAAAATGTCAAAATTGAAATAACAAATAGAGTGTAGCTCCATCTGAATCTCTAAAAGACAAAATTGTGCTTTGAATCCGATGAACTTTTTCCCCCCACCACCTCTCGCGGATCATCGTTTTGTTTGTTCCTTCAGTCACTTTTTCGCTCATAGCAAACTATCAAAGAGCATCAATTTCATCTCCTTTACTTCTGCCCTTCCGCTCCAATCGGCTCTCCTTGGGCCCTCCCTGCTGGTGGTGGTGCTCCTCGTGACGGATTCCATTTCGACGTCTCCTTCTTCTTCCCTTTTTTCTTCTGCTTCTTTCTTTTTTTGTGTCCACTATTGCTCTTCTCTAATCCACATGTAAATAGTTTGATGCGTTGGCGGTGGCACGACGTCGTCTTCGCCCTTCTGCTCCCCGTTACTACGCTCCTCGCTTTCTGTTGCCTTAATTTATTTCGAGATTCCCCACGCGACTCATATAAAATATAAAGAAGTATGTAAACAAGAAGAGCATACATTCATCCCTTTTACTCTCTCAATTTGCATTTTTCGTTCATTTTTTAGTCCGTCCATCTGTGTTCTTTTTTTCTTTCTCTTCTTTCTTCTTCTTTCTTTTTGTTCTTCTTGTTCGTCTCTACCACAATGACCACTTACTCCAATATTTATGACAATGGTTGGTGTGGCTGCTGCCGAAATTTGCATGTCTTCCTACTCCTGAGAGGGGCCATTCGATTCCGACGTCTTCTTCTCCATTCTCCATTAAAAAACAGGCGCCCTTTCGTGTCACTTTCCCGCCCTTTTTGTGTCTTTGCACTCTTCCACCACTACCAACACAAAAAAAAAAACACTAAACATCTGGCGCCCCTTTTTCTCTTTCTGTCGAGAAAACATCTGGCGGTTTTGGCACCTCCTCGCGCGGGAGTACTGTACGGCTTGCACTTTTGGCAGAAAAGAAAGGGAAAGTGTATATGCATATCACATGAATAGAAAGGAAACGAATGGAGCTGTCGTCGGTCGTCGTGGGAGCCCATTCCATTACTAGACACATATCAGGACCCACTGCCCTCAGCGGCGGCCAGGTAATGTGAGCTCTATTCTCTATTCTATTGCCCTTTTTGTGTTGGGTAAGTGTGACCAATCACAGCTCCCCCACACACACATTTTTTATGCAATCGCAATGTTTCGTAATATTCTAAAGTACATGGTTTCCCCTCTCAGATTTTCGTAGACTTTCGAAAATACCTCTCTAGAATTGTTGAGAGAGGAAGAACGTACACTTCTCACATCTCATTCGATTAATGGATCGCCAAGGGAAAAAAAAGAAGAGAAAAAGAAGAAGAACTCATGTGAGAGGTCATCCTGACACGGCGGGCCAAAAGCTTTTGCATTGAGAAAAAAAATGCATTGAAACCTATGCGTAAATATTGACAAAAGGCCCAAAAATGTCTCGAGTGCATTCTTCTTCTCCTTTTTTCGCTCCGAAAATTGCGATTTCGAAAACGAACAGTGACTGGATTATGTACTTTTATTTAAGAGGGCGATGCACTTTTGTTGTATCCACGTTACCGTATCCATCGAATTTCTTGTCATTTAGAAATTCCACAATCTTCCACAAAAAATATTCTAAAAATAATATCTTCTCTACCTTTTACACATGCTTCTTGATTCTCTCTAATGCGTCATTTCCGTTTCGTTATCTCGAATCTCAGAGGATCCGCCCATGTTTTATCCACTTTTTTTTTTTTGAAATTTGATCACCCCTAACTCCCAACACTCACACACAGAAGTCTTTTAATTGGCAGTAAGGAAAGCTCAGTTTGATCCGCTTTTCATATTTACTTGCAATCTTTGATGTCCCCTCTTCTTTACTCTCTCTTTCTTTTTTCTACTCGCACTTCCTACTTTGTTGCTCCACAATTCTTTCTTTTCTCTTTCTCTCTTCCTCACTGTCAAAAATTCTCGATCTACCATCTATCTGTTCTTTTTCCCCGAGACCACTCTTTCTCGTTCCTTCGTTCAACAGAAGCTCTGATTTTGCTTGATTGTTGCTCTTTTTTGCATGGGACCCCGGGGCCACCAACACTCGCTTTTGTTCGGCTTTGTGGCACATCGCTCCCTCTCTCTCTCCTCCGGATCTCAACAGATGGCAGCATGAGAAGTTAGTGTTCCGAAACGGAGGGAGAAAAGAGAAGAAATCGATTGAACAAGAGTTGATCAGCTATAGAGGGAGACAAGCTTAATGGAAAACAAGTCGGGTAGATCAAAAGAAGCCCACTTGCACTTCTAGATCCCTAGACTGAGGTCACTCGAAATAGTAGACTGATCAAGGCTTACCAATCGAGAAGATTCTTTCTGATCCCTCGACATTTCTTGACAAGAAAGAAATTCTTGTTCTTTTTCTTTTATTGTTGCCAAAAAAGTCAATCGGGGCTAGCCGTGCCACCTCGGAATATACCTCTTTTCTATCTCTCTTCCTCTCCTAAATTTACTATATTCTACTGTCCACAACATCTTCTCTCCCTCTTCTTATCTCTTTTTCTTCAAAACCGCTCTACTGCCACCGACCGTTACCTTCTTCCCTCTACTCCTTCATCTTCTCCCTATTCATCTCTCTCTATTGCTACTAGTAGTTGCTGCCCACTGTTGGTGTCGCTCCTTACCGTGCGCACGGGGTCGGCGACGCGCTGGGAGGTGGTGTCGATAACCTGAAATGTCCTTGAGGTTGTTATACACCGTCGTCATCGTCCACTCCGGGTGACCAATAGGTGGGAATAGTTACGGGAAGAAAAAAAACAAAAAGTTTGCTCTCCCATCGAAACCGTTGAGCTTTCAAACTCCAACTTTTTTGCTTCTTTTCTCTTAAAGAATTCACTCTTTGTTGTCCCTTCCGGTGTTTCTTTCCCTCTCCCTCTCTTCATTTATCCCTATCTCTATTCCTATCTTTTGAACCTATTTTTCATTATCATTTTGTTTCTTTCTTCAAAAATATCTATCCCTTTTTCTCAATTATCGCCCGTATTTTCTTCTTCTCTCCGAACCCATAAATCAACCACGTTTTATTTTTCTCTTTTTATTCAGATTCAAATAACAAACACCTCTTCGCCTATGCGCCATTACTGTCCAAAACTCGGCGAAATTGGTTGAACTTATATTGAGGTAAGTTTCCTTTCCACATCTCCCTCCCCATTTCAAGAAAATGTACAGAGATTGATCCCCATGAAATGAAAATGTTTCGACCGGTGATGGTCAAATAGGAGGAAAAAACGAGTTTATGTCACTCGCGAAAGGGCATTGAAAAAGAAAAATACAACGTGAACATCTCAGAATTCGAGAGTTGACGGTCTTGTAAACTGTGAATCATAAAGCAGAGAAGAAATTGTTACCAGAGATTTTAGAATCTTTAGGATCATAGTACAAACATCACGTTTTCCACTGTTCCGAAAGATTCAAATTTCAACGAATCAGATCAGCAGTTCAGTCTAAAACGAGTTATGAGATCTCAAACGTTGAGAATCCCAAACTAGTTTCGGATCCATTTTTGAACCTAGGAGCAATTTTCATTCGAAATTCCGACCCGTTCATCGGATTCATAAGAGAAGATACTTTCCAAATAATCCAGCTACTCCCCAATCCGTAAAGATAAAGTTGAACTACGTCAAACATATCCCTATTTCCTCTTCGGAAATCTTCTTTTTCCATCGAAAATCGTCTTTTCCCCGCAGCTCTGATTTGTCCGTCCTTGTAGCGCGACAAAATCTCTCTTAAAGTCTTCTCGATCTGTCCCGCTGCGGACACTTTCACTTTGTATCATTGCTAGACAACCGATTGTCTAGACACTTTTCCATTAGCCTTGATATACACTGCACCCTCCTCCTCCCTCCTTCTTCTACTTCTCGTCTCCTTCATTGCTCAACATTATTACAATAATCGAAGCGAACGGTGTGCGCGACGGTGAGAGAACGTGACTAATTACTTGTTTAAACTACAAGACAGTCAGTTTTCAAAAAAGAAGAAGAGAGAAGAGAAGAGAAAAGAGCATTTCGAATCGTTTTGCACTTTACAACTCCGCCCTTTTCTGGGGATGGCAGGTGTTAACCACCCGTCGTTTTGCCCTTTTTTGGGTTCATTTCATTTCACTCTACTCATTCACATCTCATCATTTTCATTTCTTTTGATTCATTCGAATCGGTCCTCTTCTTCTCTTCACGGTCTAGTTCTAGCTCTGAGATGGAACCCATATCATTGAGAAGCTGGAGATTCGTCCTTCTAATCATACATCTGAAACCTCCAACTTCCGCCTAAATCATTTCCTTTTTAGAGCTTTCTAGTTTTTTAGTCACCTCCTCCCATGGGACTCTTATTTTCTCACACTCACCACCATCAATCACATGAGATGGAGAGTAAGGTGTACATGGAAGCGTATGCACGTCGGTACCCCTGGAGCCACATAACAACATCTCATTTAGTCGGAGCTCACTCTCTACTGATTGCTCTCCTCTCGTTAGGCTCTTGTGCGCGTGATTCTAATAGTTGGGTATACGAAGGAGTTGAAAAACAAAAAATTGAGCACTTTTAAATCTTTACTTCTCTCTTATCCATTTACTAAATCTCGTTTCAGTTTCAGATGGACATAGTAGTTGTCCTAGCACTAGTTGTGCTAGCCTTCGTCTTCATTCTATCGCTTCTCGTCCTCGTAGTCACATGTCAACGCAGAAGACACTCTCGTGCCAAATCGAAGGTAAATTCCTTTAGCTTGTCTAATTCTTTTTCCTTATACACTCATATTCCAGGTGCTGGTACCATTCGAAAAACCACCGAATCGATTCACGAGAAATGCCAACGGTGTCGATGGCGTCGACGAGATCGAAACGATGGAAGATCTCGATGATCTTTTGAACGAGCTTCTCCAAAAGAATCCATGGTTGTTCGAGGCGCGTGGAATCATGCAGCACGTCGTCGCGATTCTGAAGCTCACAAAATTGATCACCAACAGACTCTCCGAAGTGGAACTCCCAACATCACCATCTCCGTTCCTTGATGCAATCAACATGGCGATGCGTAACATCTATCCAAGATTCGACGATCTTGTTGAGAGTATCGCTGCTCTTCCACTCGATATGCGTCTCCTCGAAGCAAGATCTCTCTCGTTAGGAACCGTTACGTGGTCTTTGTATCTCCCGTACACACTTCTCGATGAGGAGCACAAGGAGTTGATTCAGAAGCCATTGAACGAGATGAACCTTCATTTAGTCACAATTCGAACTGCTGCACATTTGATTGCTATGGCTGATAAGGGAGCTGAAGATGTAAGGATTTACTAGATAGCGATGTTATAATCTCCAAATTTTTAGAAACTTGACATCGTCGACCTGAAAGATCACCTATTGCGAATGAGACGACAAATTCGAGGAGACATGTTGCTGGAAGATGATCAAGTACTCGGCAACGTTTTCCGTAGTGACGACGATAACGGAGTGCACGGCGATCACCACGATCCAGACGGACTCGTTGTGAAGAACATGGTTGTCAACCTGAACGATCACGAGAAGATGCCGCTTGTCGAGTCTGAGGCGACCATTGATATGATCGAGTTGAGCAGAGGTGTGTGAATTTTCATTTTGATTTTTCACTCTAAAAATCCCTAAATTTTAGTGCCAATGATGGAGCAAGAACATTTGCTGAAAAGCAACGGATTGTCGGCCGACGGGAATCACAAACATACTCCAATTCATCATCTACATCATCATCATCACCATCCGCATCACATGACCAATGGGTCACTGAATACCGTTGAAGAGATCAATGAGGATGATCATCACGGTGAAGGGTGAGTTCAGTTTTTTGGGCGAAAACTAAAAATAGTAACTATCATAAACAACTATGATTATCCTCTCTCCCTAAAGAGCTTTGACTCATGTGATTTCGTGTGGATTATTCATATAGAAGAGCTAGTTTTGAGCCGTTACCGTAGCCAAGTGTGACTCAATGTAAAGAAAAGAACTTCTGAATTTTCAGCACCTCAACATCGTGCTCTTCCTCATCGACGTCTTCAGCGTCGTCCTCCACCTCTGCCCATCATCATATCGACCCAAAAGCATGACGCCAAGAGCTGTGATATTTCTTCCGGGAAGAGAACTCACAGCACCCATTATGTCTCTCAGTTTCTGTATGTGTCGATGATATAGGCAAAAAAATGTGCCAATTTTTATGTATATATTCTTCCTTCTTTTTGTCTCCCCCGTTTTGATTCAGACTTCCCATCATTTCGTTTCTCGTTTTCTCTGTTGTGTGTGTTATTTGTCTTTAATTCCTCCTTCGTTCCCTCCCCAATGTTACTTTCAATTGTTATTTCTTCTTCTTCGTTTACGCACCAGGACCTCTCGTTTTAAACCGAATCGCGGGCAAACTGTTAATTTCTTGATGATCACTCTCTTCCCTATATCCTTTACCTAATCGAGTACACATGTTTTCAGAACCAAATACCTCACTCACCCCCTCATCCCAGCTCTCCTTTCTCATAATTTGTGTAGCGATGAGAGACAGATAACATACGAAATACTGCGAAAAATTTCACAATTTCTCGCTCGTTTTTTGTCTGTTTCTATCAACCTCTCACCGTTCTATGCTTACGCCAACTACCTCTTCCACCCAACCATCGATCAAAACTTTATTTCACTCATTTAACTGTATACAAAACGCTAGAAACACGGGCTCTGATTTCTTGTAGTATTATACGCGAAGACACACATCTAATCCTTTCTGATGTTTTCACTTATTTTACCCATTGTTCTCAACTGTTTACCTCCTAATAAGCATATTGGACGGTTTTCCATGTTCCAGCTTTTCGATCTCACTGGTTTTGAATGACTGGAGCATGGAAGGCATCGGAAAGATTTCGAGTTTCGAAACTCTTTCCCCCCGCTTTCTCCGTCTCCTCCAAATTCTCACACACTTCAGGTTCTCTCACACGCCCTCTCTCCCTGTCTCCCCGTTTTTTTCCTGTAAAATATCCATTTATCTCTTGTACCCCGTCCCGATTTACGGTGCCGGCAATGCTGGTACGGTAACAAACGGCTTTTCACGCATCGGGTACTGTTTGTCTTATTTTATCGAAACTTATGTACATTTTGCCCCCTCAACCTTCCAGTTTGTTCTCTCTCAAAATTGTATTTCATTTTTCTATTTTGAATTCGACACGAAAAACGTGTGGATTTGATTGAAAAAAATCAGCGCATTTTGAAAGAAAAGATCAAAAATAGATTAAAAATCAAATAAAAATTAATAATTCTTACTCGATTTCACTTGTAGCTCTGGAATTCTGGAGTATCTTGTCTTCTCATCTATTTGCTTTCTCTTTCCAGATTTTTTCTCTATAAAAAAGAAATTTCAGAAACCAAAATAATAATGGAAAGTCTTGAAGTGGCGTTAAAACAGGCGGCGGCCACGGTAAGAACTATTCTGAAATTGCCTGAAAATCACAATTTCCTTTCCAGAAACCAGCGGAACATATTCGAAATGTGTGTCTAGTCGCACACGTGGATCACGGAAAGACGAGTTTCGCTGACTCGTTAGTTTCGGCTAACGCCGTCATTTCTAGTCGAATGGCCGGAAAATTGCGGTATATGGATAGTAGAGAAGACGAGCAGACACGTGGAATCACGATGAAGTCGAGTGGAATCAGTTTGCTGTGTGAACCACTTCTAATCAATCTAATCGACAGTCCCGGCCACGTGGATTTCTCGGGAGAAGTGACGTCTGCATTGATTCTTTCTGATATTGCACTCCTTCTTGTTGATGTAATCGAAGGAATCTGCTCACAAACGGAGGCACTTATCCGACAAGTCATTCGAAATGGACAAGTGATGATACTAGTTATCAATAAGATTGATCGATTGAGAGTTGAGCTGAAAATGTCGTCAAGTGAAGCATATCAACATATGGCTCGTCTCATCGAAGGAGTCAACAGTTGTATTAGTCAAGTGCTCGGTGGTATCGTAGTGGAAGATGATACATGGGGAAATATTGAGGAAGCGGAGGCGAAACTTCATTTCGATCCGGCTAAAGGAAATGTCATTTTCTCATCTGCACTCCACTCCTATGCTTTCGGATGTGAAGACTTTGCGACGTTGGCGGCAGAGAAAATGAAAGTGGAAAAGGCGACGATTCTGCCGGCGATGTTCGGTGATTTCTGGATTGATTCCACTGGAAGTATTCGGGATTCAGCGGCAGCGAAGAATAAGGCGACGATGTTTGAAAGAATTGTTTTGGAGCCACTTTGGAAACTTCATGATCTCGGATTAGTGGAGAATGATCTCACGAAACTCTCCGAGGCAGCCAAGAAACTCGGATTCACGCTGAAGTCCCGAAGAGCTAATGAAGCGTTTGATGAGCTCATGAGGAGTTGGTTGCCATTACCAAATGCAGCTTTCCGAGCTGTCGCCAGAGCACCAAATGTTCGATCGACTTTCGCAGCACAACATCGGCTGGATCATCTGACTGGACACCGTCTAGATCATCCATTGAGACCATTCGTTTTGGAATGTAATCCGGAAGCGATGACGGTGGTTTTTGTAGTGAAGTTATTGCAAACTGAAGACAAAAGTCTGACATCGAGAAGAGCGATTTGTCGGATTCTGAGTGGAACACTTCAGAAAGGAGACACGTTGCATGTTCTTCAACAATATGGAAGCGGTGAAGTCACTTCGACTACTATCAATCGAATCTCAATTCTCCGTGGTCGTGATTCGATTCCAACCGATAAAGTGATATCTGGAATGGTTTGTGCAATCGATGCCGAAATTCTTCTGCAAAACACTACTCTCTGCAGTAAACCAGACTATCCTAGTCTGAAAATCGGATCTCAAACCGGAGAAGCTCTCGTGAGGGTTTCTGTTAGTACTCAACAATTAGATGATATGGATGACCTCCGAGAGAAGCTCAAATTGCTCGCTCTTTTGGATACAAGTCTGAAAGTTATGGAGTTGGAGAATGGAGAATTGGCGATGGTGACTGCTGGAGAAGTTCACTTGCAGAAGTGTATCAAGGATTTGAATGATTTGGGATTAGTGGATCTAGACGTTTCTGAACCAATTGTGCCATTTATGGAGACGGTTATTGAAGATTCAACTCTCTCGGGTCCACAGATTACGGAGCAGGAGACAGAGTGTCGGATTCGGGAAGCTTTGCATATCAAGTTACGTGTAGCGCCATTAGGAGATGCTGTAATAGAGGTGAGCACCTTAAACTAAAACCTAAAAACCTGAAAAAAGTTTATCTAGTTTTTTGTTTCAGTTCCTTGACAAAAACGCAATTTTACTATCTGCAATTCGGCGTGGAGAAGCAGATCAAGCTGAAATTGATGAATTCCATGAAAAGTTGACATCGATTTGCACTGAATCTCTTCCAACTCTGAAAGGAACTTGGTGGTACCGAAAGCCGAAAGAGTTGATTGAGACGATGATCGAGAGGATTTGGGCATTTGGACCGGAAAGAGCGAGAGCCAATATTCTATTCAATAATGTTCAAAGTTATGATAGAGATTTGGTGTGGAAGAAGACAGAATTCGGAACAAGACGTTACGATCAAACACTTGTCGGCGGCTTCGAGATATTCTGTAACTCCGGCCCGCTTTGCAATGAAATTATGCATGGAATCGCTGTGATCGTTGAGGAATGGACGGTAGATGAAGAGGACGGAGCGATTGGAGGACAAATGATGTCAGCGATGAAAGCGACGTGCTCAGCAGCCGCAAAGAAATGTGCTCTTCGATTGGTAGCTGCTATGTATAAGTGTACGGTAACCACGGCTAGTCAAGCATTGGGAAAAGTTCATGCAGTATTGTCACAGAGGAAATCAAAGGTGGGTGTGGGAGTACGCTGGTTTAGCACCTGTTCAAATATGAATCAAAGATCTCTCTCGTTTCCAGGTGCTCTCCGAAGACATCAACGAGGCGACGAATCTCTTCGAAGTGGTCTCTCTGATGCCTGTCGTCGAGTCGTTCTCATTCTGTGATCAACTTCGAAAATTCACTTCTGGAATGGCGTCCGCTCAACTTCAGTTCTCACATTGGCAAGTCATCGATGAGGATCCCTACTGGACACCGACGACGCTTGAAGAGGTGGAAGAGTTTGGATTGAAGGGTGACAGTCCGAATCATGCGAGAGGATATATGGACGCGGTGAGAAGGCGGAAGGGATTGCCAACAGAGGATCTGATTGTGGAGTCGGCGGAGAAGCAGAGGAATTTGAAGAAGAATAAATAAATTGATAGTTTTTTCTTGTTTTGTTTAACATTGTTAATTTTGCCTGTTGTTTCTGTTAATTTTATTGAAATTCAAAAAACAGTTATTTGAAAAAATACTTTAATTGAATGTTTCCGGAAGTGTGCTCCAGTCACCTGACCGATCCGGCATACCTCTTAAAGACATTCACACTGTTTTATTTACGTGTAACGACGTCGTTGACGACGCGTCGCGGGAGTAGAACGTAGCGAGAGAGGTACGAGGGAGATTCTTCTTCACATCTCTGCGCCCTCTACCGTTATCGATTGTCAACGTGCCGCTGGCTGTCGTCGTGTCGTCTCTCTCTTCCCTTCCACTTTTCTCGCTTCTCTTTTTCTACTTTTTCCATATTTCCCTTCTCGTCATGTTTGACCAACGAATGTCTCGTTTCTCTTCCCGTTTCCTCTCTTTTTTGTCCTTACTAACCGACTGCCCGAGTGCCAACTTTAGCTTCTTCATCATCATTTTCTCTCTCACTCCCACTTTTCTTTCTTTTTCTTGTTTGTCACTTCATTCTGTTTTACAATCAAGAAGTTCATAGATTCACTTTAATGACACAAGTCCCAATTAGCTGAAAACGAAAAGAACAAAGTACATAAAAATGGAGTGGACAACGAACAACTTCTTGTCGAATGATCACTACGCAGCGTAGCCTTAAGGGGGGTTTGCAATGGGGTGATTCCTTTCCTTTAAGAGAGACTTTCGCTATAATCAGTTAGTTAGTTTACTTCTTATTCATTCACTTCGTCTCGTTTCGCGATGGACTACGAATCGGCGCTTCGCGATGCACCGAGATTGATTCCGACGGATGAGATTGATGAAGAAATGGGAGAAATTGATGATTGTGAGTCACAAAAAACACATTTTGCTCTTCTTCGCAAATTTGTAGTTGTCGAGACGGACACGTGGCTCATTTGAAATTTACGGATTGTTGGGGGTTTCGCACATCAAAAATGCAAGAGTTTTGTTCTTTCTGAATTGAAAGTTTGCAAGATTTTTAGTTCAATAAATCAGTTTTAAGTAAGAAAACAGAATGGGAAAGTGTCGAGAATTCCGAAAACTTTCATTTTTATCAGTTTCCGGAAAAAAGTAAAAGTTTCGTTATCAATCAAGACGGGAAAAAAATCAATTTTCCATTTTTCTGGCACCAGTTTCTCCGTTTTCTCCCTCAAACCAATATTTCCAAGTCCAAAAATGCTGATCTAAAGTTCAGAATCTGTGCCAGACTTCTAAGTTCATTCCCAGCTTCTTAAAACTGATTAGTTCCACTGCACTCTTCTTCTATTGTTCTTCTCTTCCTCCTTCAACGAATTACCTCAATTTCGATGCGAATCAACCTCAGATCCTCAGATTCTACCTCTCTTTTCCCTCTTTGTTTTATTCTTCCTCCTCTTCGTCACTACTTGCCTCTGTCCATCGAAAGAGAGATACAGATCGCCGCAGACGACGACAACGCACTGTCTTATACGATCCATCCACGAATGATCAAGAAGACTTTAGATTTTATGAATCCAGGTTCCGTGACGATTCGGTTCGTTTTCGATACATTTTGTTTCGAAAACACGAAAAAATGAGGTGCTTCTACTGAAAAAGAGCATTTTGAGTACTCATTTTCCCTATAAAGAATGGACTAAAAGTACTCGCCACCTCAATTCTGACGACAGATATTTTTCTGATCTTTTCGTTTTCTTCTCGGGCGCCCCCTCAAGTCGTTCCTTTGTTTGCTCTATAGTCTCTTTTTTCCATCTTTAGCAACACTTTTGTTCGTCATGTTTTATAGTTCCTGCTCGAAATATTCTGGAGTTGAGCTCAGAGATCCCTACCAGAAATTGCTTGTTCTTTGAGATATCAGTTTTCACAACTCCCAGAGTTTCAAATTTCAGCACCTTTTAAATACATCTGCTATGATTTTTGTGATTTAAAAGTTTGTTTTTTCTTTGAATGATTTCATAAATTTTCTATTTTCACGAATATAATCTAGTTATGTATAATTATAGGTTTCAAAACACAACAGCACCAGAATACTCCCGATATTGGTTTCAAAACTAAGCCTTTCGGTTCTATTCTTTCTTCTCTTTTCAATTGAGCGCACTCCTCGCCGGTCCTTTATTATTTAGACAAGGCCGTGGTGTCCTTCCTTATATGTATGTTTTCCTATGTCCTTTCACCTTCAATGATCATCGAAACAAAATGACGTCACTGGTCATGTTAGCTATAGTATCTGAAAGGCTGTTAGCTTTATCTGCTATACATCTCAATATTTGATATCCTCAAATCAGCTTATTAGCCGCTTTTCTTGCAAACGATTTATGATGTTCTCTATTGAAATATCATGATATCAAAATGTTTCTGTCTCTGTCTATCATGTGTTTGTATGTGTAAAAGTACGCCTAACTGACTGATCTCTCTTTTTGTCTTCTCACTCTCTCTCCTCATTCCGTTAGCTATCTCATTTTCTATGAACAAGTGACACACCTCGGTCGACATACTCTCTCAATTTTTCCCACAATTCGCTTTCAAACTATTTCATGTCTCTGTGTGTTTTTGTATGGCTTCGTTTTTATTTTTTCTGATCAATTTAATTTCAGTCATGGACCTAGTGGACCCGCTTGCGGAGCCATGCGCCGTTTGTGGCGATAAATCGACTGGTACACATTATGGAGTGATTTCCTGTAATGGGTGTAAGGTGAGGCTTTGGTTTTTCAAATTAAAATTTTGTAAAAACTATCGTGAAGCATTGTATTGTGAATTTACCAGAAATTGTGTGGAAAAGTTTCAAAACTGCAAAAATGAAAATCTGCCACGTTTTGATTAAAAGGCGCATCGCCATACAGTAACCAGCGCAGTTTTGAAAGTCAAATCGTTGCGAGATCCGCAGGATTCTTTGAGTTGAAGCTGATCCTTTTTGCAATTTTTTCTATCGCAACATTCACTCAAAATTAGAAAATCCTCGTTTCAAATTCTCGAGAAACAATGAATTCATTCTTTTTCCGCTGTTCCGCAAAGCAAAACACATTATATTCCTTGTTTCGAATTCCTAGTTCCCTCAACACCCAGATAAAATCGTTCCCTCTTCTTCTCCTCACTTAACTCATTCCGTTTTTCCAGGGTTTCTTCCGTCGAACCGTTCTACGCGATCAAAAGTTCACTTGTCGATTCAATAAGCGTTGTGTGATCGACAAAAACTTCCGATGCGCCTGCCGTTATTGTCGTTTCCAGAAATGTGTGCAGGTTGGAATGAAGCGAGAAGGTGAGGAAAATGTGTTCTCAAAGACACAAAAAATTTAAATACAATGACCTCTTTACGCCGTGAACAAGATCTCAGTTGGAGATATGTATTCTGATGAAAAACGCATGATTCGGAGACTGAGTGGCTTGACTAACGTATATACACATTTTCCGTTTCATTTTCTTGAAATTCAAGTGTTTTATTTTGATATTTTTAGCCATCCAATTCGAGCGAGACCCCGTCGGATCCCCAACATCTGGCAACAGTCTCAACGGAACGCCATTCAAAAAGGATAGAAGTCCCGGATACGAGAACGGAAACGCGAATAGTGTCGGATCGAACGGAGGTGTTGGACAGGAAAATATGCGAGCAGGTGCCACACAATCAAGTGTTATCGATGGTCTTATGGATATGGAATCTCGTGTTAACCAAGAAATGTGCAATCGATACAGGCGGTCACAGATCTTCGTGAATGGAAACGGTTCTTCTGGGAATGAAAGTGGTGATAATCCACTTGGAGCCGGTGGATCAGATGGAAGTGCTTTTGCCCCTCCAAACCGGGCATGTACAACCGAGGTAGTGAGTTAGGCTGGCCAGAATTTAAGAGTTCACATTGATTATTGTTACAGGATCTCAATGAAATCTCCAGGACAACACTGCTTTTGATGGTTGAATGGGCTAAAACGATCACACCATTCATGGATTTATCGATGGAAGATAAGATTATCCTTCTGAAAAATTACGCTCCACAACATCTGATTCTGATGCCAGCGTTCCGAAGTCCCGACACAACACGTGTTTGTCTATTCAACAACACATACATGACACGTGACAACAACACGGATCTCAATGGATTCGCTGCATTCAAAACAAGTAATATCACGCCGAGAGTACTCGATGAAATCGTTTGGCCAATGCGACAACTACAAATGAGAGAACAAGAATTTGTGTGTCTGAAAGCTCTCGCTTTCTTGCATCCAGAAGCAAAAGGTCTTTCAAATACATCACAAATCATGATTCGAGATGCCAGAAATCGGGTGCTGAAAGCTCTATATGCATTTATTCTTGATCAAATGCCAGATGAGGCACCGACGAGATACGGAAATATATTGTTGTTAGCCCCAGCGCTCAAGGCTCTCACACAGTTACTCATTGAGAATATGACATTGACAAAGTTCTTCGGGTTGGCTGAGGTATGGAATTGACGAAAGTTTTCTTGAAATTAATGGAAAATGTTCAGGTTGATTCACTTCTCTCCGAATTCATTCTCGACGACATCAATGATCATTCAACAGCGCCAGTCTCATTGCAACAGCATTTATCATCACCGACTACGTTACCGGCTAATGGGGTTAGTTGTCAAGACTCGTAAACAGAAAAAGGAGATTTGCTACCAAAATTCTAGAAAAACACGGTATATTCTAAACATCCACAAGTTTTTCCAGGTATCTCCACTAAACGCCGCTGGTTCCGTCGGCAGCAGTGGCGTCTCATCCGTTGTCTCCGGAATCACACCCACCGGAATGCTATCTGCCACCCTCGCAGCTCCATTGGCAATCCATCCGCTTCAATCACAAGATTCGCTTCTGAACGGAAATCTTCTTCTGAATGGAGAGCAGAAGACACTCATTGAATAAACCATTTTTCCAATCCCTCCCCCCTCACCCATCTCAATCTCCTGTTCTATTCCAAATCTGTGATCTTCTCAATCTGTAATCTACTCCAGTTATTCTTTCCACCTATTTTAGTCGAAAAAGAGCCAAACCCCTCCTCTAGATGTACATAACCCAACCGTGATTAGTTGTTTCGAATACTGAAACCATGCCTAGAACATCTTTATATCATATCAGGTTGTTTCCTCATTCTAATATTCTTCCCCTTGCTTCCGGGCTGGCTCTCGTCTCCTTTTGTGATCCATATTCTGCTAATTTTCAATCTTGTAGTCTCCCGGCATTTTATGTTCTGTATCCTCCACTGTTATTTTTCCAAAATTTGCTATGACACCAAACGTTTAAAGTTTTTTATATTATTTATACTTCAAAACTCATCCTACTTTTTCGTTTAATGGTTCACCTCAAATAAACAAAACTGTTTGAGTCATTGAGCAGACGATGATGGAATTGGAATATACTTCAGAATTCGATGCCACGACGACCACCACCGCCAGGCAGACCGTAAGTTGACACACCTGGAGCATTTCCCCCCGCTTATAATGACAATTTCTATAGTTTTTTTTCTCTTTTTCTTCTTTGTTTTGATTTCAATTGACACGATATGATGATCCACTCCTTTTGATGATATATGACCATTTCCCAAGACACTTGAGCCCCCCTATCGAATCAACAGTTCGTATAAAGAGGAGAAAAAGAGAAAAATGATGGGAGGTGTTTATATGTGGACATTGAGGATTAGTAGGAGAGAAAAGTACTTTCTAGAGAGCTCGGTGATTCATTTTCACACCATTTTGGCTTGGAGAGCCAGTTTTGGAATGTCTTTATGCTTTTCGTGAACTTTTTTCATGATGCAAATACTATTTTCGAATTTTCTGCACAGATGGCCTTGGAGTTTTCTAGGCTATCTGGATTTGGTTTAGCGGGAGTTTGAATTTTCTTAGAATTGTAATTTTTGATTGCTTCAGAATGCTTATTTTCCGTTCTAAGCTGTCGAGAATGCGCTCTATTGGAATCGATTCGATAACTGCATTTCCTAGATTTTTGGTTTGGCGGGAATTCAAAAAACCGGAGCGAAATTCCTAGCAAACGTGCTCCACTGAAACTCATGAAAACGTGCTTATGGCCTAGATTTCACTAGAATTTTCCTAGACCATCTCATGTTGGTTACGCGGGAATTCAAAAATTTGTATGGCATAGGTTTTGATTGGAGTTTTTAGGCCGTTTCTGGTTTGGCGGAAATTCAAATATCTAATGATAATTTGAACGAAACTTCTAAATTTCAGAAAGAATGACATTCTCATAAAACATGCAATTGCGCTCTACTGAAATAATCCGATTTTGCAAACGCGCTCAGTTGAAACTCTGAAAACTTCATTTTTCAATGGAGCACGAATTCTGTAACTTTGTCAATATAATAATGGTTCCAGACTACCACGCTCCACTGAAATCCTATTTTTCTCTTTGCGTCTCTCATGCAATTCCTTCAGTTTCTCTAGAGCGCACTTTCTCCTCCTCCTCTTCACTAATAGAAATTGAACACTCGAACCCATTTCTGTGCTTTGTGATTACGTAGACTATCAACAAAGAAAAAAACAATTCCAACTATGCCAATATAAACTCTTCTCCCATATATTCCCCCATATTTGAATTTTGACTCATTGAATAACCGGAGAGAGTCTGACTGTATATTCTTTTTTCTATTTCCGATCTACATATTTCATGACGTTTCGTCTCAGAATATTCCACTTGGGCGGTGATGGTGACTTTTTTCGAAACGCGTCTAAGGCGCCCCAGCCTATTGTTTCAGTCTTCCAATAGTTCTAACAGTCTGTATATCCTACCCCATCTTTTCCGTAATTTAAAGATGACGCGCCAAAGGCGCCCCAGAATTGGAACAGTAGGATCCTAGATTACTGTAAACGCGCCTGCGACACCCCAGCGCTTACTAAACTCTACATGTAGAGATCAATAAAACTGTCTTCACACACTCTTTTCTTCCAATTTCAACTTGAAATTTCTACGCAACGCACGTCAAACAGTGCCTACTATCAGAGGGTGGGAAAATCACAAAAATTGCGGATTTTTGCCATTTCCCAACGTCAAACATCCATCCCCCCTCCCCGACTAGTACTTTCTACTAAAATAAAAAGAAAAAGAGAGTTTGTAATTGAATACTGTATAAAGATAGTATCCATTCCCTCTCTTCTTCCTATTATGGAATTGTTTTCCCACTCGGCGGGGGATAACTACTAAATGGACGCACAAACTCTTCCGCAACACCATTCCGCTTCAAATAATAAACCGGGCGGTGGTAATCGTGTGGCTGTTCCCAGGTAACGCTTTTTGGGTTACTGTAGTTACCGTAGTCTTTTTGGGTTACTGTAACTACTGTAGTGAGCTGGAGTAAGGAAACTGATAGATTCTAAAGGTAAGGCTTTAATTTTGAATTTTCAGTAGCATTTTTGAGATTTTGAAGATATAATGCTCATAATGCTCATCAAGTATATTCTTCAAAATTTTTCAGTACTGCTCTTCCGGTCCAATCCTTTCGAAAGTCTTTTTGTCGATCACAAAGTCCCAGATTTTTCAATTTTATTAGTAAATATAATCAAATCTAGATCTTTGTTTTTGTATTAGCTCAGCACAGTTCTTACAACTGCGCTCCAACGAAATGCCATTGAGAAATGCCCCTTTTTCTCTGAGTCTCTCAATTTCGGACACAATTTTCTTAGGTTTCGGTAGAGCGCGCTTGTAAGAAGCGTGCCGTGCTAATAGCTGACAACTTTTTTTGACTGCTCTCGTTTGAAATTTTAGAAAAATTCAACTTTGAACAAAGGTACTTAAAGAAGTAACATTACGATCACTTCGTTTTCTTTTGACTGGAACCGTATTATTTCTAAAATTTTAATGCTACAGCTCTCTCCCTTTTCGAGATATTTCATCTTCACTGCTAAGAGACTGAAAATAGGAGAATTTCGGAATTTCAGAAATTGATCAACTTTGACAGATCCTTACAATTTGAGAAGTTCCTCCAAGTTTCCAATTTCAGATTATGTTATAAATCAAACCTGAATCTCCATTTTTGTAGTTAACAAGTTTCTACTAGCTTTTCTAGATTTTGAGATATTCGCTCTCAAAGGCAAAGGGTTAAAAATGAGAAGAGAGAGAGACAGAGTGCAAAGAAGCTGGAGTGTCTGACTTCTCTGTGCTCTCTCTATCTATCTTGCAACGCGTTTCCCAATACTTCCAGTTCAAATTAAAGCCATAAGTCACTATTAAGCGCATCCGTTTCTTCAATCTCCAAATTCCAGATTCTCCATTTTTACAACTTTCCCCCAAGAATACTATTATCGTGACCAATATAACCCAAAAAATTTGTAGAATGGTGTTCGCTGAAATCGTTGGAACCCTCTCATTCCTCCAACCACAAGCAGATGATGACATATTTGATAGGCTACATTATTACTACACTACCACTTTTTTATTGTTGACTGCCGTAAGTTAGCTGAAATGGGAGCGAACTTGCAACATTCCAATCTTCCAGGTTCTGATATCTCTGAAAATGTTTGGAGGACGACCTATCGAGTGTTGGCTTCCTGCAGAGTACAAAAGCAGTTGGGAGGATTATACAGGTTTCTCGACTCACTGAAAAATAAGGAACTCTTTTAAAATTTAAATTTCAGAAATGTATTGCTGGGCACGGAATACATATGTGACCGCTTTTGAAGATGATAACCTTCCAGAAGTGGTTAATAGAGAGTACACAATGGTTAGTTTCGGAGGGGCGCACTTGCAGCTTGATAACTTAATCCAGTAAAGAGGGATTTTTATGAATATTGTATCAAGCGCTAGCTCTTGAAATTTCCTACAAAAACTAAGTAATAAAAATATATATTCAGTGTTTTAGACCGTGTACAGCCGACATTTCGTCTTGGCAGAAACTTTTCTCGTTAGAGCGCACTTGCAGCTTAATAACTCATGACAGTGGAGACTGATTTCTATGAATTTTATACAGAAAGATAGCCCTTGAAATTTCCTACAAAATGTAAAAAGATATCTATTAAAAATGATCTTCTAGACCGTGTACGGCCGATATTTTGTCGTAAACTCGTTTTTAACCAGTTTTTCGGTAGAGCGCACTTGCAGCTTGTTAATTTAATCCAGTAAAGACGGATTTTTATGATTTTTGTATCAAACGATAGCCCTTGAAATTTGCTACAAAATGAATTAAAAATTTTTAGAAACAAGCTTTTTATTAGTCTGAAATTCTCTGTAAAGCGCTCATAGCTCTCAGCATTCAATTGTAAATTTCTCAAGACTCACTTATTACAGTTCATTTAATTTTATACCAAAAGATAGATCTTAAAAACAAAATCCTATCAAAAATTTTCCTTCCCAACATTCCAGGTCTCCTACTACCAATGGGTACCATTCTTCCTCGTGTACGTGGCATTCAGCTTCTACGCTCCATGTCTTTTATGGCGTTTATTTTATGACAAGTCTGGTATTCGACTGAAAGATATAATGGCATTTGCAAATGACAAAGCAAATGTTGTTCCCAATCAGAGACAAGCTAACATTCGAGGACTCTCTGCTCATTTATCTTCAGTTTTCAAGCATCGGTTCAGGATTGGAGAGAAGCATCCATATCACCATAAGTGAGTTTGTGAGTCAGATAGACTCAAGAAATTTGGAATATTTCAGAGTCTTCAAAATCTTCAATGTACGGTATTACGAATCATATTTGACCTACTTGTATCTGGCAATCAAATCAATGTTTTTGATGAATGTGTTGATGCAGGTACGCTGCGTAGCGACTTTAGATAGTTGATACGAAGTCTCGAGAGAGGTTGCAACCGGAGTGAATTTAATAAAATTTCAGATGTACTTCATGAGTAGATTTCTGGAACTCGACAGTCACCGCTACTATGGATACGGTATACTGTACGACTTGATTATGGGAAGAGGATGGAAAGAGTCTTCGAATTTCCCGGTAGTCACGTATTGTGACATGCAGATTCGGATATTGGGACATGTCCAGAGACATACTGTACAATGCGTGCTGGTTATAAACATTTTTACGGAGAAG
The DNA here is from genome assembly GCA_002259235.3 of Caenorhabditis latens. NCBI lineage: Eukaryota > Metazoa > Nematoda > Chromadorea > Rhabditida > Rhabditidae > Caenorhabditis > Caenorhabditis latens. Next base: position 4,468,311 of record CM056092.1, on the reverse strand, counting down.
GTAAGAGGGAACTTTGGAATTTTCGAAAGTTTAGAGGTTTTCCCAAAATAAGAATTACTTTTTTCAGTGGTTTGAACATAGTCGAATTCAGAAATAGTCTTACCATCTAACGAGTTGTCATTTGCATAATTTTTACAGCCGATAACGTTTTTGATAGCTTTGTCAGATTCCGAATTTTGGAAGGTTTTACTGAAGTCCCAGTGTTTTTCAAAATAAAAAATAATGAGTTTGATCGAGCGGGACAATCTCAAAAACTGTCAGAAACGTTCATATTTTTTTCCAAATTTCAAAAATGATCTAACTTTGAAAGGCCGCACAAACAGGGCTAGACAATTCTTTTCTCAAACTTTCAAACAATTTCAAGCATAGCTCATGATATTTAAATATCTGGATATGACATGAATCAACTCTTATATGTATTAGCTTTCATCAATTACAACTCTTCAAAGCTCTGTTATAATATTCCAAATTGTCAATCTTGGGATATGATATAAATCAGACCTGGATCTTTATTTTTGTAGTTATCGAAATTCTCCCAGTTTTTCTGGTTTTTGAGATATTCGCTGGCAAAGTCAAGCACTTAGAACTGATAGTGAGGGAGTGTTTTCGCTTTTTTCATGAAAATTACAGAATAGCAAAACCCGCCAATTTCCAGATCTTCTTCATCCTCTGGCTCTGGTACACCCTCCTATCATTCATCTCATTTGGATCCATTCTCTCATGGATTTTCGGATCAATTCCATTCAATCAACGACGTCAATTTGTTGCGAGAAGACTTGAGCTAGCTGATGTGAACTTTGAGAAAAGTCGGTATAGGCATGAACTTGATGAGGTAATTTTGGAAACTTCACTTTTCTTGAATCTTCTTTGAAATTTCAGTTCGTCCGAGACTACATCAAAATCGATGGAATATTCGTTCTGAAAATGATAACGATTCATTCTGGAATTCTGATGTGTACGGATATTGTAGATCAAATGTGGGATCAATATTTAGAGGAGTCTGGGAATCAAGTAATACGAGAAATAATCGAAGAGAAGAACTATGGAGACGATTATGATAGATCTCAGTCAGCAGTGTCAATTGAACCAAGTATCCGGCGAAAAACTTCAGTTCTGGTCCCCCTGATGAGTCGAGAAGATCTGAATGTCACCGATCAGTCCCCCACGACTCCAACTCCACAATTTCTGAGACCTCCCAGTAGTCGGATGACTGCTAATGTATGATTTTTTGCATTGTTGTGTTTTTTATCTTTGAAAGTGATATTTTGAATGAACAAAAAAGAATCAAAAGAAATCAGAAAAAACCATAAGTATCAAAAATTAAATTAAGAATTTGAGGTGATTTTTGAGCAAGTGTGTCCGTTTGGACCCGAATTCTAGAAAGAAGAGAAATATTAGAAGAGTAAATGAGGGGCAAGATGAGATTATGGTCACTGAAAAACGGAAGGAAAATTGAGAGAATCGACTATTCCTCCACTTCAACTTCTGCTTTGATTGTGCTCATTGGTGAGGAGAGACTCGTTTGAAGAACCTGAAAGTGTACTTTATTGAAACTGAGAAGATAGGTTTCGGTGGAGCGCGTTTGCATCAAATAACTCAGCAAATCCGCTCTACCGAAATTCAAAAATTTACCTGTGTTTCCGATGGTTTGATCTCATTTAAAATCAGCTCTTCCATCAAGGAATCTACATTTACGAGACCGAAGAGACGAGCGAGTTGAACGTCTTCTACCTGGAAAAATTTAAGTTTAATAAGGAAAAAACTGAGGATTTTGAATTTGTTGCTTATCACCAAATTGAGCCAAGATAATGGAGTTTGAGGATACCGTAAAACCTGTAATGGAGACGCACCTAGCGGTACCTGTTTGAAGCATTTTATCCCGGTTCCCAAAGGAAATATCAAGAAGTTGCTAACTGACAAATTATAGCTAAATATTCATACACTATTTCTTCAGTTGAATTTTTTTCATATCTTTAAAAGACAGCCGAGATAGAAAGCTCCAAACTCTTGCTAGTGGGTGCGGTAGGTGACTTTTTCAAAACATTTAGTGGTCTATCCAGAACTACAGTAATTATTTTCATTTTAATTTCTAAAATAAAGAAGAAAATCTTTTCAGAGTCTTTATGATCAGAAATTTCAATCATAAAACATTTATTTCCAGGGACCTAGAATCTTGTCTTCTCCATTTCAAAAATTATTTGCTAGAGTTTCAGAACTCAGATATTTTGATTACTTCAGAAAAAGTAAAAGCTGAACTTATAAGGATTTCGAATCTGTTTTCAGAATCAGTCTATCGTCAAAACTGAGCAAGATACGAAACTTTACAATCAAAGAGACTTTTTCTTGGTACTAGGCCTGAAACTATCTCATATCTCGGTTCGAATTTGATTTTTTACAACAAAAACTACTCTACCAGAAAGCTGAAATCATCAGGATTCTGAATCAGTTTTCCAAATATGTCTTTCACAAAATTGAGTCAAGATACAGAGATTTAAAACAATATGTCAGGTTTTGGGGTGGCCAATTTGAACATTTTGACTTTTTTTTATATTTGAGAACAGATCCAGAGTCTTCAAAACTTCAAAAAAAGCAACTAACCAACTGTTGTGCAATCGCTTGTAATGATGGTAACAACAACAGAAGTTTTCCACTTCTACACTCCAACATTTCGTCCTCCATATTCTCCAATGCTTTATCTGTACATCTGAAAAATTATTTCTATTTTTCAAAAACATTTTCATTAAAGTCCAGGACAAACCTTCTCTGCAATGACCTCAAAAACGCGAATCGTGCCGTCTCCACCGAGTTTTGATCGTTGATTTCTCTGACAACTGGATTAAAGAAAAGGATCGCTTTCAACGCAACGTATTCAATCAGATCCATATTCATCCGTCTCATTGGATTCACGATTTCATCGATAATCCGACCGACGACACCACTGAAATGACTATACGACAACTGGCATAAATTAGGGATAAACGGGAGAACTCACTTGATATCTCCCACTGTTTCTGCTTGTTCTTTAGATAGAAGTGTGTCATTTGCCAGACAAATTGTGTTATCCATTTTCAGACAAATCGATCGATAGGCAACTCCTAATACCATCATTGCGGCTGCTCCACCTTTCAGAAGGGCGGCCTGAAATTTCTTTTACATTTTTCTTTTTTTTTCCTTCTTTTTTATTGTTCGGGATCAAATACGTTTCTGCCAAACGCGGAATCATATGTGATTTGCGCAGCCGACTTCTCCCGGGTTCCGCCGCCCACTATGCTTATCATGTGGTGTGGCTCCGCCCACTTCTCGGAATCTCGAAGAAAATTGAAAAATTAGTTTATTTTTTGGAAAATAGTGAACTTTTCATGATTTTTCTTTTTGGAAGTGGATGAGGCGTCTAAAATATTTTGTTTGGAGACTAAATTCGGCTGGAAGCTGCGAAAATCAACAGAGTTATGCGGTTATCAACGAAACAATTTCCCTTTCCTCTAGAAAATTGAGAAAAATGGTAAATTTGATATGCCTTTTCAGACTTTTGATATGTTTAGAACACTCCCGTCTATTTTTTAAAACGCTGCAATCAAAGAAACACTTCCAAATGTTACCAATTCCTACTCAAAAAATTGTTCACAATTTTGGATTCAGAAGCATGTAACGGCGAAATAAGCAATTGGATTGTTATGAAACTAAACGGATCTTATAGACCAAATCCAGATCTACATTTTTGTAGTTAACAACTTTTTTCTACAAGCTGTCCCCATTGCGATATGGTTCATGAAAATGGAGTTTTCAAACATTTTCGGACTTTTCTTTTTGCTAGACTCCATCTTTTTCAGAAAGCTTCCTACAAAAAAAAGTGATCAACTACAAAAATGTAAATTCAGACTTTTTCTATACATTTCATTAGAATTCCGTTCAAAATCACATTTTCTGACATCACAAACTTTTGATCTCAACTTCTGATCTCCCCCAGTGCCTCACCTGATCTGCTTGAGCCAAGAATGAAAACTGTGGCAACGATTTTGCCCATTCGATGAAAAGAACCAACTGTTGATGAATGGATTTTCCAATATCATCTAAAGTGGCTGCTCTCGCATCCTCATAATTCCATTTCACTTTTCCGCAATCGTATGGAGCCTGTAAAAACATGAAGAACATGTGGGAAAAGGTGAAACTAGACAGGAAAGATTCGATAGATCAAAATGAAACATTTCTTGAAAGTGGAAGGAAAAAGAAAAAAGGTTTGGCTTCTGGAGGAATTGAACCCCAGACCCTCGGTGTGGAAGGCAAAAGCGTAACCACTGGACTACATGAGCTCCCACTAACATAAAACCGGCGGCCGTATATAACCTTCCTATCCTCCCGCCGCAGCTACAGTAACCCGAAGCTCACCAACGAAGAAGTATTCTTGATAACACTGGATCTCAACTGTTGGCACAAGGTTTCAGCTGCCACCAATTGATCAATTAGGTCCTCTTTTTCTGTTGCTGATGCTTTTTTTCTTTTTCCAATCGCATCTCGTTCATTTTGAATTGCTGGAAAAGAGGAGGGGTACTGTAGTTGAGAATCGGAGGATATTTGACTTACCATTACTCTTCATTCCAGCTTTTACACACTTTTGGAGTCGACACGCTCGACAAGCATTTCGTTTATCTGAAAAATTGAGACTTGAATATCGAGAAAATAGAAAAATAAGTTCTGATAACTTGTGTGGATTTACTAGGTATGGTGTAGATTTACTAGGTCTAGTGTACATTTACGAAATTAGATTCAAACCACAATTGCTTCGGTTAATCTACAAAGTACCTCGTGTGTGGGTTTACGAGGCTTTGTGTAGATTTACGGGGCTCAAAATATTCCGTAAATCTACACGAGCTCTCGTAAATCTACACATCTTACTGTGGATTTCATTTCGATTCACGGAACTATAAAATATAAAAAGAAGATCATAAAATCATAAAAACTAACTCCTCGTGACATCACAATTCTGTTCGAATCTGCACTGATAGTGATATCGTTTCCGAATACTCCGCCGGAAGAATCCTTTACATCCATCACAACTGATTGCTCCGTAGTGTTTGCCAGTGGATTTGTCATTGCAGATATGGCAGATTTCGTCTACCATTATGGGATTTTGTCTGGAATTTTGAATTTTTAGTTAGTTTGGAGTGTGAAGAGAGAGAGAGAGGGGGAGGGTGTCTAGCCGTCTGCGTCTCTTTCGTTATCGGTAGAGCGCGCTTGCTGCCACTAATAACTCAAAATTGATCTCTGTGATTCGAAGAGAAAATGTGCAAAATGGATAGAGAGAAATGGAGGAGATGAAGACAGTATGTTTCTCGGGGCGTGTGATGCCTCCTGATAAGAATTGAATGATGGAAAGAAATGACAAACATGTGAAAAAGAAGGAGAGAGACACACACTGATAAGGAGATCTTTTGGTTGAGAGAGAGAGACTCAGACTCTCACAGAGAATCTGGAATTTTTGATGGAAATTAGAATGACGGTTTACTTTGGAAACTGCTGATGTGCGTTAGGTGTTAGACACCAAACTAACAGTGGCCTAGAATCGAAAACTAGGCCACCGACACGTATCATTTCTTATCATTGTTGTTCATAACGTGCTTTGCTGGCAAATTTCTTGTTTAGTGGCATCGGGAAAACATTTAAAAAGTGAAAAAAAGCAAGTTAGAGAGAGGAATCGAACCAGAGAGTGGTGGAGTGAAAGGCAAAAGTGTATCCCACTGAGCTATATTGGAACCAAAAACTGCAGACCAGCTGGGCTGAGATAAGCTAGAGGGTTGCAAGAAGTTGTAAGCTGCGAAGGTTCAGTGAGAGAAGATTTTTCAGACACATTTATTATTTTCTTCACAATAAAAATTGAATTTTTCAGTGAGTCAACTGGTGATAATAATGAAAAATAAAAAATATTTTTTCAGGAAAATCGATTAGATTTAGAAAAAATTCCATTTGTGACACATGCAATTTTCAAAATCTCTTTGAGAAATACGATGAAAACGTCACCTGATATTTTTAGTGAAAGGCAGAACCTGTACGTACAGAATGTTATTCAATTGCTAAGTTCCTAATGTTTCATAGATCACAAAATACGATAGGAACTGATCAACAGAAGAAGAAGAAGGAAAAAAAAGAATGAGAACGGAAAAGTTGATAACAGAAATAATGTATTGATCAGTTTTTATCATTTGGCTTACTATGATACTGTGTAGTCTTCGTTTCTTTCACGCTCTCTTCTACCTTACTCGGTCATTCCGCAGCGATTCAAAGAGCGAGCAGCAGCCGTTTTTAACGGCCAACGGATGCAGTGTTTTCGCTGCTCCCATGTGGTCTAGTGGTTAGGATTCGTGGTTTTCACCCACGCGGCCCGGGTTCGATTCCCGGCATGGGAAGTCTATTTTTTGTAACTTTGGGGTTGGGAGAAAATAAGATGTTGATGGTTACAAAGAAAACGAAGAAAGAAAGAGAGGCGACGAGTGAAAAACAAAAAGTTCGTTCGGGTGTCTGGTGGTCTGCGTCTTGTCTCGTTGCCACCCAGCAAAAGATCTCATCTGGTTTACAACAACCTTGGAGAGAATAGACAGGGTCCCCTCTGCCATCGATTGGCAGCGAGAGAGATGAGTCAGAGAGATGGAAGAGATGGGAGGAGAATTATAATTGGATGATGATGGGATGGGTGATAAGGGGAGAGATAAGATATTCATTGTTGGTTTAGGGATTATGGAGGTTTCAGAATGTTCTTGTAAATGGATAACACAGAAAAATAAAATGATCAACATACTAAATCATACACAAAAAGTTTACAAGAAGCTATTAGCACGGCACGCTTCCTACATCCGCGCTCTACCGAAACCAAAGAAAATTGTGTGCGAAATGGAGAGACTCAGAGAAAAAAAGACATTTTTCAACGGCATTTCGGTGGAGCGCAGTTGGAAGAACTGTGCTTAGCTAATACAGTGATCTTCTGATTCCTCGAAGTTCAAGCTTCTAAAAAAAACTTTTTTTAGAATTCAGATCTTCCACACCTTCTTCTTCTTCTTTTTTATTCATTCTTATCAACAACTCCTCCAGAATCCCATTATAGAAAAAACGAAGTGAGTCAGGGGGAACGGAGTAAAAAGCACACATAGACAGTGTTCTCATCTCTCTTCTCTCTCTCTCATCTCTCAAACAGTTTTCCAGGTTCATGACATCTGTTTGAATGGGGGCACAATCATTTTATTGGGGAAGAGAGAGAGAGAATTGACAAATAGTTGGCAGGCAGGAAACGATCCCAACTGTGCAAACTTCGAACATGAAGAAGTGAAGAGAAGTCGAGAGAAACATGGCCGCTCCCATCTCATCAAAAATATTGGACAATTTTCAGAATCACTATAAATTGGAACAACTATTTGCGGCGCTGCTGCATTTTTACTCGATTTCATTCTCTTCCAAGTTCAAGTTTTCAGGATTCTCACGGTAGAGCGCGGTTGTAAGAAGCGTGCCGTACTAATACATAGAAATCTAGGAGCCGTATCTGTCGCGCGGCTCCGCCCACTTTCCAGATTCTCGGTCTACTAGAAGCACGCGAATTCAGATATAGAGATGAAGATGTTAGAAATGTTGAAAAAATTTATTCAGAAACTAACTTCAATCGAAAATTTCGTCTCTGAGTTTTGGAAAACACCGAAATTGCTGGTAACGAAACGTGACGATTCGTTTTTGTATACTGTAGTTTTTTAGAATTTTTCAGCGTGGCCGTGTGGTCCTCTCTGACAAGATTTTTGTTCAATTCATCGTTTTCTCACTTTTTCCAACACATTTTTTGTAGTTTTTCTTTTTTGCGATAAAAATTGAAAAAAAAAAACATGGAAATTTGCTGGAAAAAGTGAGAAAACGAGGAACTGAACAGAGATCTTGTCCGAGAGGACTACACGGCTGCGCTGAAAAACTCTTCCATCTAGGCTCTTTTTGGGTTAGGAGAACATGATGAAAGTTTGTTAGAATTGTCTGAAGTATCATGATCCGATATTTAAAAAATATGACTTCAGTCCTCTTTCAAGGCTATTCCAAAAAGCATTCTAATTTAAGTTCAAATCGATAGATTTATTTCCAGCATCTACGCCCCAAGTATACAGACTTCCCCCCTGATGAGTCACAGTTCATGACATTTTTCTAACTTTTTTCTGTATTCCCGGAACTCTTTTCGACCGAATACATCAGTGTCGATTCGATGTGGGAATAAGTTTTTGTGTTGTGTCTAAACAGCTGGTTTCTCTCTTCATTCTCTCCCCCATTTCTTCTTTTTGTGCTTTTTCAAATTGACCAGTTTTTCAGATGGACATCATCATCAAACAGGTATTATTAATTGTGATTTTCACAGTTTCCGTCACAGATGCAAGGGTAAGAATATATGAGTTTTAGAGGTATGAAAGTACAAGAGGATTCAGGGTCGACGGATCAATATATATGGTGCTGAAAACGGGCATAGTGATATTGTACAATTACGGGGTAATATGGCAGCGAATCAACAGGTTTTCAACTCGCCGATACGGGAAAGGTAAGTGGAAGCTTCTTACAACCGCGCTCTACCGAAATTTGTAAGAAATGGGCAGAGCTAATATGTTTTTTGTGAAAGACGGTGTTAGTCAGAGCTCAGGAACATTGCTAATCAATAAATTTCAAAGCTGAACAAACTTTCCTGCCGATTTTACACCAGATGACTAAACGGATAGATCTTTCCTTTTTGGAAAAGATTCTGTAAACAGGGCGTTCTTGGCAAGATGAGTGATGGAGATTCCGAATCTATTTCTGAATAAGCTAAGAAGAAAATTTGAACTTTTGAACATTGGAAAGTGTATAGTTATGCTATTTGTATGCTCATGTTTTTTTGGGAATCAAAGTTCAGAGAGAAAGAAATCGTTTGAGTTTCTGACTAGTCTAACATGGAAAAATGTTTCTGATATTTTCTTGGTTTTGGTTTTCATACACATGATCTACTGATATGCTGATGAGAAATGACGCTCTAATGAGAAACACGACAGTAAGGGATACGGCACAGAACTGGTCAAATGGTTGTAAACTTTGGCCGTTTTCAGTTGAAATTGATTTTCCCATAAAGTAGATTTTTAATGAATTATGTAGGTCAAAAGTAGAGCTTCAATTTTGCAGTTGACAACTTTTTGAACGGAGACTCCCTAAAGAGTTATGGTCATTTTAAGGCGACAGCTGAAAAACTGCACGATTTTTGGACTAATTTGAGGAAGAAATTACTTTGTTGATACGTAACTTACCAGGAAGCGTCCGTACAAAAAAGTTGTTGACAGCAAAAATGAAGCTCTACTTTTGATCTATATAATTCATATAAAATCTACTTAATGGGATAGTAGGTATTACCAGGACACAGTTTCAAAGTTGGTCATTTTCAACTGAAAACGGCCAAAAACGATATCTTTTTGGTCGGTACTGTATGTGTTGGCACCGTGCCAGTTTTAAAACTTAAGAATTATGGAAACACAAATTCAAAAAGGAGACGTTTCCGCATAGCATATGCACCTGAATCTCATATTTTAGCCATTCCATTTCTTCTTCTTTCAGACGACCCACTCTCCGAAACGCACTTTTATCAAATTCCCCATTGAAATGGAGCAAAATGCAAGATTCGGACGGAAACTACGTGATTCCTTTTGTCATTTCTGGAAACTATGGTACTCTTTGAACCATGCCTCTTAATCCATAACTCATTTTCAGATTCTCTCGAACGGAAAATCATAAAAAGTGCAATGGAAAAGATAGCTCAAAACACATGCATTCGATTAATTCCCCGAACGAATCAACCGGATTATGCGGAAATTTTGAATAAGAAGGGTCAAGGGTTTGCTTAAATTTTCTTGGTTTTTTTGGATAAATATTGATGATTTTTCGTTCAGATGCTACGCAAGTATCGGTCGTTTTCCCGGGAAGAATGTGGTGATGCTGGAGAGCAATGACGATCAATCGTAGGGCTGTTTCAGATTGATTTTTAACTTTTCAAAATTTGAACTGTTGCAATCACGCTCTATTGATAATTCACTTCCTTTTTCAGATGCATCCAGGAAGATACAGTAATCCATGAGCTATTCCATGTCATCGGGCTATGGCATGAACATATGAGAGCAGATAGAGATGCGTTTATTAATGTGATGTATAAGAATATTGAGCCAGGTACTTACCAGAAATATGACATTTTCTGAAATTTTAGATGTTTTCTCAGCTCAATATCCGCAATTCGAGAAGTTGTCATCGAGAGATGCCACGACTTACAACGTTCCATATGACTATAAATCAGTGATGCATTATGATGAGACGGCGTTTGCGAAACCCGGAAAGATTAGTATGATGACAAAGGACTCGAAATTTCAGGTACGGGGTTTTGATGGCTCGGGAACCCTTTTTTGAAATATCGAAAATAGTTAGGGACTAGTTTTTCAAGTGCTGGATTTCTAGGCCATCACTGAAGGTGCAACATCAATAGGGAAGGGCTTGGTTGATTGGGAAGATTGGTAACCTGGGTTTTCCGAAATCTCATTGGAATTGACAAGAACTCAAAGTTCAAGTATCCTGTGTTAAACTCAAATTCAGCAGGTTTTTTTGGAAAACAATTTCTCGGATTTCGAAAATCAGGAGAAGAAAAACGTTTTCTGGATTTTGAAAATTCGGGGAAGAAAACGAGATTCTGAGTCAGAAGTTATAGATTCTAGTTTAGTGCAGCTATAGAAATAGGAATTAACTCAAAAATCTCATTTTTCTTCTTCTTTTTTCTTCTCCGGATTTTCAAAATTCGGGGAAGAAAAAGGATTTTAGTATTTCGGATTTTGAGTTTTTGGAATTCGAAATAGAGGATAAAGTTCTGAAAATTGGTTATGCGGTGTCCAGAATTCTGATTTCAAGGTCCGGAATAGAAAATTGACTGGAATACAATAATTTGAACTCCGAAATTAGAAAAGAAAACTTGGAATTCAGGATTTTAGATACTGTATTCTATGTTCAGAAAATTGTTGAATTTCGAAGGAATTTCCGGTCTATTTTAGTGGTGTTTGGTGAAATTTTGTTTGAAAAAGCGCTAAAACTTTTTTCAGTGATGACCTCTTTCGAAAACTTTACTTCCGAACATCTTTATTTTCCACTATAAGCATCTAGACGATAACATTCCCATCTAAAAACTTTTTCCGATCAACAAAACAACTAGACTTTCATATTCAAATGACCCTGATGTCTGCCACAGAACTCTCATCGATCACCTTTCTTCCAGAAAGTAATCGGTCATCCCCGTGACGCCTCTTCCAACGACTACAAGAAAGTGTGTGCAATCTATCACTGTTCGAAGTGTATGAATCAAGACTTCGACCAACTTGTTATCAGAGATAACATAGATCTCCGCAATCCAATCATCACCAATCCTCCAGTCAAACAAGGTGACTCATCCTCTGATTGTACTGATCGATTAGGCATCTGTCCAATGCTGAAATCAAGAGAAATGCTCAATTGTAAAGTGATGTCAACGTTCTGTTGTTCGAGTTGTTCTGCTCCGACATCCACCACTACAACCACCACATCGACACCTTCAGATTCTTCGTTGTGGCAGAGGATTAAATCGATTTTTCAGTGATTTTTGATGTTTAATTTATGATTCGTTTTACGGTGTTTGTATAAATAATGCCTATTTGTTATTCAGAGTTTTTCAGTATGGTTTTTGGAAAGTTCAAAAATTTTCGAGACTGTTCAAAAAATAAGAAATATATCCATTTCTATAGAAAAAGGTTACTCTCGTTGCAACTGCGCTCCACCGAAATATCTCTGAATGCCTCTTTTTCTCTGAGTCTCTCAATTTCGAGCAAAATTTTCTTCGGTTTCGGTAGAGCGCGGTTGTAAGAAGCGTGCCGTGCTTTGAAAAACCGTATTCGTCACGGGCTGGGCCCAAAATCAAAGGTTTTTGCCCGGCTCGTCTGGCCGAGGTTTAAATTTCAAAAAACTTTTGAACAAAATTTTTTGAATTTTTGATTATACTTCAGAGTTCAATCTAAAGCTAGTTATGCATCAAGAAATTGGATTTTCAATGTAAATTTTTTTTTAATTCAAAAAATTTGGTCGAAAAATATTTTCTTGAAGACGGGCCGAAATTTGACAAGTTTGCTTGAAATAAAATCAAAAATCCTATCCGAAAAGTAGGCGGAGTCCCATCGAATGATAAGCATAGTGGCCGGCGGAACCCGGGAAATGTCGGCTGCTCATTTTTGTTATATATCGTCGAATATTAGGGTCCGGTTTGATGCTCCAATCATTAAAATCATAATTTTAAAAAATTTTCGATAATAGAAGCCATTTATTGAGATCATCGTTTCCAGATTCCACTCTAATTTTCAATTTTCAATTTCAAAATAAAAATTAAAACAATAATTCCTAAATATTCATAAGTCGACTACTTCTTCTCTTCCGATCATGTGGTGTGTGAGGTTCTAAAAGTGGTTGAGACTCTCGCTTCTTCGCTGCTTGGGTAAACATGCCACTGTCTGGATCCGGTTTTTTACCTGGAATCGAATTGAAATTTGAATATTTCTTTTTTTTCTCACCAAAACTTTCAGCATCCTCGATAGTCATTGGTAGTGGTGCTCCGAGAGTTTCCGGTAGGAAAAACGTGAGAATTCCAGCGGATAAAGCCATGAGACCCATGATGAGGAGTGGCAGGATTTTCACTATTTTTCCCTGGAAAATAGGAACTTTGTTTTTCAAAAAGTACAGCGGGGCACGAATGCATTGTTCAACTTACCAAATTCACAATATGCGGAGCCAACAAGAGCCCACTTCCAGCCACCATACTGCTCATTCCCATTCCAATTGCTCTCACTACAGTAGGATACAACTCTCCAGCAAAAATATAGATGACAGCGAATCCACTTCCGACTCCAAACTTCCCAATGAACGATGCAGAAGCCACAAGCCATGGATATCCATCTGGGACAAACATTGCAGAGACACAACCGATACCACAGACAATCATTGTGGCGGCGAGGGTCCAACGACGTCCGGCGCATTGGAGAAGGGGCCAGACGACGAAGTAACCGGGAAGCTCGACGGCTCCGTTTATGATAAAACTCCAGTAATCATCGACTGGAAGGTTGGAGACGTTCAGAGTGAGACCGTTGTAGATTATTGCATTCATTACCCTGGAATATAGTTTTAGAAGTTGACATTGAAGTTAAAAAAAAGTTCAAGGCTTTGCAAACACGCTCTACCGAATCCAAAAAAAGATTATATTGATTGTGTAGATCAAGAATAGGGCTACACTTTTGATGTCGACTACTTTTTGATAGCTCCTCACGCTTTTGAGATATGAGCTTTCAAAGATTGCAGCATAAAATTTTTGGTTAAAAAATGATAAAGTTTGAAGCGATGTAACTTTTTTCGGAATGATGCAAGCTCATTGATTTTGCATTGATTGTGTAGATCAAGACTAGGGATATATTTTTGTAGTTGACAATTTCTTGAAAACTTTCAAAGCTTTTGAGATATGAAGGGTCAAAGTTCGTAGGGCGAGAGAAGGGCGAGAGAGTGTGCGAAACGAAGAGTTCGTCTAGCTTCTCTGCGTCTCTCCCCCTCGTTCTCCAGATGCCAATCTTTAAAGCCGCATATCTCGAAACCTAAAATAACTATCAAAAAGTTGTCAACTACAAAAATGGAAACCGATTTTTGATCTACAACCACAGCACAAAAGTTTTTAAATAAGAGGAAGGTAAAACACTGAGACGAAAGCTCAAAGTTAGGAAAAAATAGAATTTTGCTTCTGCAAAATTAAAGCTCTGATTTTGAAAATAAAAAAATAAGAATAATCTGAAAATTTTAACGCCGTTTCACACTGTGGGATACTGTAGAGTCTGCAACTTCGCTCCAATGAAAATACCAGGAGAGCGCTCTTACTCACCAAATATACGTGACAATCAAAGTTTTCTTTCGTAAATTCGGAGTTTTGAACAAATCTGTCACGTTGTGACTCCTCTTTCGCTCCTCTTCTTCTGCAGCGTTTTGATGATTTTTCATCTGAAATCTTCTAATTTTTTCTGTTTTTTTTCACTCTCCCACTCACACTATCCACAAGTTCATCCACATCTACATCAGTTTTCCCATTCATTTTCGCAATTTTCTTCAGTTGAGCCTTGGCTTCCGACCATTTCCCTACTGAAACCGACCATCTTGGAGACTCGGGAAGGAAGAAATAATAGCAGAAAAGGACGGCGAATGGGGCGTTGCAGAAGAAGGTTAGTTGACGCCATCTGGAAGATTAGGAGTAAAATTGAATTGAGCAAGTGCGCTCTATAGACAATACGTCAAAAACCGCAACATTTTACATTAATTGTGTAGATCACACCTAGGGCTACATTCTTGTAGTTAACACTTTTTTGATAGCTACTCATGCTCTTAAGATATAATACTTAGAAAACTTAAATTTTTCGTTTTTAAGGGGAAAAATTGACCAATTTTACAACGTTGTAAAAACGCCAGTTTTTGCCAGACAGGTTTCTAAGTATACTCATTTAATAAATCAAAAATAGACCTTCATTTTTGTAGTTTGCAACTTTTTGATAGCTCCGCCCACTTTTGAGATACGCGCTTTTAAAGAAAGACACTTTGTGAGCTGTCTCGAGGGAGAGTGGAAGAGGGCGCAGACAACGAGAGTGTCTCGTTGTTTGCGTCTCTTCACAAACTCACCGTCTTATAAACATCGCCACAACTCCCAACAAAGCCATTGCTGCTCCGAAGAACAATGAAATCATCAACCCGGAAAAGATTCTTCCGGAATTCCCCATAAACTCCATACCTGAAATGAAATTCGAGTCAGTCCCACAAAAAGTTATTTTCCAAAAAAAAAAAGAACTCACAAATAATGAACGGAATCTGAAAGAGGGCTGGAAAAGCCAGTCCGGTGAAGAATCTCAAAATAATGAATGACTCGATATCCTTGGCAAATGAATTCGCGGTTCCACAGACTACCAAAACGATGAGAATTACGAAAAATGAGCGTCGCCGTCCGAATTTGTCAGCGATGTACCCGAAGAGACAGTTTCCGATAAAGCTTCCCACGTAGAACGAGGTGGTGGAGATTTCGACCCAAGATTGTTGGTCACATACCAGGTTGAACTGGAAATTAGGACTTTTGTTCGAATGATGTGTGTGTGTTGAATTCATTAAAAAGTCCATTATTACTGTAGCTCGCTTGAAACTCAATATTATGAGATGAAAAATATACGAAAATGTAGATCTCGACAAGTTCTAAGTCTGTGACTAAAACAGATGGCTTCACGTTAATGTGCCACGAACGTTTAGCACTTTCCTCTGACTCATGGCATATTAACGGGAAGCCGTCCAGACATAGAACTCGCCGAAATCTACATTTTGGTATATTTTTCAGCTCATAATATTGAATTTGAAGCGAGTTACGCGACGACCCGTGTCGTTCAGTTACTCCCCAATTTGCAACTATCATTAACTGACGATATCAACTCACCTCTGTCACCAAACTATCCAAATACGTCGAGTTATCATAATCCCATCCATTTTGACACGGAACCAAGTCGATTCTATCACTGTAAGTGTCCACTGGAGCTGACGTAAACGCACGGAACACATTGATTTGAGTCTCATTGTACTGTTTACAGGACAGAATTTGCTGGAATTCGGGACTTTGTTCTGATTTTGAAATTCAATTTTTCGCTTTCTGTACTCTGACTTAGTTTATGACCTGAATGAACAAGATTGTAGTGAAAAGTACTAACTACAAAACGTGTCTAGTGTCTTCTTCAGTTTATATTAGCGGAAGAACGAGAAATTACCAACAAAACATATTTCAAAGAACGAGAAAGAGATGAGATCAAATAATCAATGATAGTCAAGATGTCTGTCTTTTCGTCCGGATGTCTTGGGACTGGATATCCGGACATACAGACACACAGACAGACAAACAGACTTACCGGATCATCCGTCAACGGTCTTAAATACTCTTTCCCTGCTGGAATATGACATGTGTGAGGTGGGTTCCCGACCACAAAGGGAATGTTGAAGGCTGAAATTCTCATAACTTTAAAAACTTACACCAAATAAGGAAAGTAACCTGAAAAAGCGCTTGGAAGACTGGCTGGAAGACAGATAATGAAAAAGAAGACGAGTTGATAAGTGCCGTAATCTCCGACTTGCTCAAGAACATAATCAAAATCCGGCGGTTTGATGGCAGACATCAGAATGTGTTGACTGATTTCTGCGAATGTGTCCTGGAAATGGAATGGTTGAAAGGAGGGATTATGAAGGAAGATGATGCTGAAATTCATTCATGAGGAAATGGCTTGACAATTGGACCATGAATCAAAAATATATATTATTATTCGATCGGTACAATTTTTACAAATGCGCTCCACTGAAATACTCATGAAAAATGTCTCTTTTTCTCTGGGTCTGTCAATTTCGCACACAACTTTCTTCTGTTTCAGTAGAGCGCAGTTGTAAGAAACGTGTCGTGCGAATAGTACTCATTTGATCAACTTTGATAAAAATATATTCTTTATCGGTAATAATGTACCGGAAAGTTGGACACTAGAGAAAAATACAAAACAAAAATGAACAAGATTTTTTTTAAAGATTGTGAATTGTCTTCCAAGAAACCTATTGAGAATTTGAACTGATCTTTTTAGAAGATCTACGGTGTGACGTATCCGCCCTTTACCTGCAGAAAGTGTTAGAAATCGTACGATGAACATTTTGATGGAACTGCAGAATTTGAGTGAGGGCTGACGTCATATTTTTTTTATAATTTCAAATTATAATACTTCATACGATTTTAAGAAACTATTATCATGGGAGAGCATGCTAAAAATCGCTCTCGACGCTAAAGGTCCCGCTCTCCTGGCTCAAATGGAGCCTTTGTGGAAGAGTTTTTCCAAGCGGTCGTGTCCTCTCGGACAAAAGTTATGTTCAATTCTTCATTTTTTCACTCACCCCAACGAGTTTTCGTGTTTTTTTCTTTTTTTGCGATATTAATTGAAAAAAACACAAACGTTTGTTGGAAAAAAGGAAACGAGGAAGTGAGCAAAAATCTTGTCCGAGGGGACTACACGGCCGAGCTGAAAAACTCTTCCACCTGGGCTCCATTTGAAATAATTTAAAAATAAGACTTGATCAGTCAGTTATTCTAAAAGATACGTATCAATCTCTCACGAAATCCAAGAACCTAAATCTACGCCATCAAACTAAGTAAAAGAACTAATTCGAACCAATCCATTCTCCTTGATTTGCCAATTTTTGAAAAAAAAGAGAAAGTCAAAGTTTAGTTGGTTGCCCAGATGACTTGGGAATAAAAGAAAAAGGGGAACTTTTAATATGATAAGAGAGAAAAAAAGAAGAAAAAAGATAGATGTATTCGGAGGAAATGATCAACTTACCATCGCCTGGAAAGACATTTTCCGCATTCGGTTGGAATTGGAATTAGTTGGATCAAGAATTTTGAAAGTTGGGGGGAGTTTATCAGTAAGGAAAAGGACTTCTGGAGAATGTGTGGGACAGAAAAGGGATTCTGAAGGAGGAGTCTCTCCCCAAAGTATGATTGAATGTTGAGATGATTTTGATGAAAAAAGAGTGAAGTGAGTTACTTGAAATGTCAAGTGGACATCGAGACAAACTTGCACCCAGAAGAAGATTTTCAAGATTTTTCAAGTAAAAGAAGGAGAAAAAAGAAGAAGAAGAGGAAAAGAAATTCTGGAGATGAAAAATCTTGGTTTGCAGGGTAATTATTATGTATAACTAAAGTATCAGGTAGTCGAAAAAACTAGTTTTTTGGATGCACATGGCTGAATTTTGCATGTTTCGTTTTCATGTAATTTGTGTTCTCGATTTGTCTGGTGCAAGGGATCGAACTGTGTCGATAATAGGAATTTTGTTTCTTTTACAAAAAAAACGTTGGCTCGGCTTCTTACAACCGCGCTCTACCGAAACCGAAGAAAATTGTGTGCGAAATTGAGAGACTCAGAGAAAAAGAGACATTTTTAAAGTGTGTTTCTGTGGAGCGCAGTGGTCAGAACTGTGCCGAGCTAATATGAATGTGTCAGAATTCAAGTCTGAGGCCCAATAAGATTACCCGAATCAAAATGAGCACGAATCTCGAATACAATATGCCCGAGTGAGAGCAGCCAGGGCGGATTCTTATTCGGCTGGTTGAAATAGCTTGTGGTTACTGTATGACTACGGTAGCATTTGGGGTACTCTGTTTTCATGTTTTCCGTGGTAGATTCTGTTTGAAATGAGGAGATATCTCAACGCATGGCAGTCATTCTTATATCCAAAGAAAATTTTTGGGCGGAAAACGGAAAGCGGAATAAAAGTGGCATTTATAAAAGACGTTTTACTTTATTTTTAAAAGCTCCTGAAAACAGTTTAATTTGTATTATATTTCGTTTTTTGGTAACAACGGATAACTTTGCTGCAAAAAAAACCTCAGAAATATCATTGAATTCGAGTAGCCGAAACAAATTTTCAAGCTTTGAGGTTGTGTCAAAGGTCCCACTTTTTTCACTTTTTCATAGCTGATTAGTACGAGACCTCTCTGAAAAGTTACAGATCTGCAAAGTTATCACCCTCAAGAATCTCCTTCGAAGCAGATAGAAGTTGATGATAAAAAAGATCCTTATCAAAAGCTAAAAATAAATATAAAAAAAGGTCTTCGTTTCGTCAAGTGACCCCATTAAAACCAGAAAAACCCAAAGAAAACCACAGCTGTTGCTTTCCCCCCATCCTGCTCCGATTGATTAATGATTGTGTACTTTTTTCTATGTTCAATTTGAAATCTCTTTATTATATTTTCACACTTTCCGATATCCTCCAAAATTCTGAGAATTCGCCGACTCGCCCGTCTCTGGAGTCTCAGAAGACGATGGGTTCGGAGGTACTTGTTGTGGCAGTGATGGCTCCTCTCGAGATTTTGGTGAACGAGTTGGCAGAAGAGTTGGAATTGAAGGAGATAGAGTTGGAGTATGTGTAGTTGATGTGAGAAGAGGGAAGATGGTTGGGGAAGAGACGATTGTATCGGTTAGAGGAGTGCCAGATGGAGAGACACGGGACGATGAACGACGGGGGCAAGGACAGTAACCTGGAAATGAAAAATGGAAACTTTTGAAGGTTGGGATGATGCGCTCCATTTAACATGAAACTAGGCGATAGTGCGGTAGAGCGAGCATGCAATAATTCTGAAAAATTAGGCTCCGCCCACCAAATAAGGGTCGAGACACATAAACCTCAAACTTTTAAAGTATATTAGGGCGGAACGCTTCTTACAACCGCGCTCTATCAAAACCGAAGTAAATTGTGGGCGGAATGAAGAGACTCAGAGAAAAAGAGAGATCTTTCTAGGGAATTTCGGAGGAGCGCAGTTGTAAAAACTTTACCGAGCTAATAAAGACAAAAATTCTAAAATCGCTTTTGGCGCAACGAGAACTTTCAGAAAAGTACCCAACAGCTTAGGTTCGGGTCTTGACGCGAAAACTACAGTAAACCTTTTGTTTGGGTTACTGTAGTTTTCGTGGTAAGACCCAATTGGGTTGAATCTAGACGTGTGGGTACTTTTCTGAATGCTGGCGTTGAGCTGAGTACGATAAAGATATTGAAAATATAAAAATACGGAATCTGACTGAAAACCTAAAATCATGAAAAAACAAATTTTCCATTGAAATCGACTAAAATTTCGAGATTTTCAATTTTAAGGAGAAAAAAAACGCGGAAAGTTTTGAAATTCCAAAAATAAGTTGAAAATCTCTCACTGAAAAACAAACTTATCAAATTGCTCTCGGCCAGGTTTGGCCCCTGTTGAACCAATATTTGAATTTATTTAAATTTTTTTTAGACCTAAAAGTTAAAGTTCAATCAAAATCTGAGCTCCACCGAAATGCTCTTGAAAAATGTATGTTTTTCTCTGAGTCTCTCAATTTCGCACACAATTTTTTCGGGTTCGGTAGAGCGCGGTTGTAAGAAGCGAGCCGTACTGATAGAGCGCATTTGCTACTAGAGCATTGTGTCCATAACTCACCCGAATCAAAACCAGGAACGCCTTGCTCTCCTGGAATTCCATCCGGTCCTTCCTCTGCCTTATCTCCCGGATTTCCTGGTGGTCCTTCTGGTCCTTCGGGCCCATCTTGTCCATCTTCCCCAGTTTCTCCAGTCACTCCAGGCATTCCAACTTCTCCGGGCGGTCCTGGTGGCCCAGCTGGTCCAGGTATCCCCACTCCACGTGTCCCATTTGTTCCCTGTTTTCCGTCCTCTCCAGGTGGTCCAGGGAATCCGGGGAATCCAATGAATCCAGGTTCTCCATCTACCCCTGGCTCCCCATCTTCTCCTGGTTTCCCCGGACTTCCTGGCTGTCCATCCTCTCCTTTCTCCCCTGCTTCTCCGTCCTCTCCGGGCGGTCCAGGCTCTCCGGCAACACATGGAATACACTCGACTGGTCCAATCATTTCTTTGAATACATCCATTCCATCTGGTCCTTTTCTTCCTTGTTGTCCATGTGGACCATCGGATCCTTTTCGACCGGGTCGACCACGGGGACCATGGGGACCGACGGGACAGTTGATGGCTGGGCCGGAGTCACAGTCACATGGATCTTTTTTGGGGTCGGAGGGAGGGGTTTCACGGGGGAGACGGATGGAAGGGAGCATGTCTTCCCACGCTCCGTTTGCGTAGAGCTGGAATTAGAAGATCTGGCTTTCATTATTACAAAATCTTGATTTTGGATAAACATAAAACACCAGAAGCCCATGATTCTAGATTCTGGATTCTAGGTCCTAAATTCCGGATTCTGAATTCAGAATCCCTGACTCAATTTTCTAATATCTGGATTCTGAATCCATTCTCAACCTCCAGCTCCAAGGATCTTATTTTCCTTATCAGATTCAAGCTTAGCTCGTTGAGACCTTTCAAACGAGTATAATCATGCCTAGGTTTGCTTCAAATCGGGTCCCACCACGAAAACTACAGTAACCGAGAACTGCAAATCACGTTTTTCCCCGTAACTCTGTTAGTATTGATGCAATTCCTATGAAACTTGCCCCAAAAGGTTCAGCTCCGCAAGACGCTTCAAATGAGTATAATTATGCCTATGTTTGCTGGAATTTGGGTCTCGTCGCGAAAACTGAATACAGTAACCCGAAAATTCGTGGTAAGACCCAACTTGATTAAAAGCAGGGCACGATTATACTTTTCTGAACCGTCTCAATGAGCTAAATCCATATTTTTATGAATAATCAGAATATTGTATCAAAATTTTCAAAAATTCAAAAAATTACAATTTTGCTTTAGATTCTCAGTTTAAAATTCAGAATTCGGCATTTAGAATCCAGAATTCTGGGTTCAGGATTCAGAATTTTGACGTTGAGAATCAGAGCTCACTTTCTGAAGATCAAGATTCAAAAATCACAGATGCAAAATTCAGAATCTTATTGACCGAATTCCGAAATCCAATTCCATAAAACGCGCCAACGTCACCCCAGCCGACTCACCTTGAACTCATCCATTCCATCCATTGCATTCATATGCATTTGAGCGACTTCATAGAATAAAGAGACAGTACAAGTCAACATTGGAATCAGAAAAGCAGCACATATTACTGTAATTCCAGATGCCACTTGGGTACCGTAACCCATGTTTGGTGGCAATCTGAATTGTGATTGTCCTTCCTATTTCTTGACTTTATATGCACGTTGGCATAATATGGTGATACATTTAAATGGAAGAATTGCGTTCACTTCATATGGAGAAACGTCTTCTTTTGATCATAAAATAAAAAGAGTCATAATCATCGCTAGACACTAAATACATAGATAATAACAATTACATTTAGAGAAACGAAGGACAGAGTGGAAGGTAGCGACCAGCGTATTGGAAGAAGACAGACAGAGGGAAATGATCAGATTCAAAACATAATAAAACAGAAGTGAGTAATATAAACATTTGTTAGTCGGGGGCGAGGAAAGTAATAAAAAAAGGAGAAAGTGAGTATTCAGGTTACATTCTTTCAGTTACAATCGAAAAATCGTCATCGCTATTCCATTCGAGTTTCGCGATTTCTTGCTCCAAATAGTGTTGTCGTTCGAGAAGTTCCACGTGACGTTCGTGTTGCGGCCAACGGCTGAGAAGTTCGTGTCTGGAAAATAGGAAAGTTGGATATGAAATTATGAGAGCGTCAAAGGTGCGACAGTCAAGATGACTACCAGAATTTAGTGGAAAATGGGGGACTAGAAGTGGTTAGGAATGGAGAAAATCCAATATCAAAATTGATTTTTTGTGATTTTCAGTTTTTCTTTAAAATTTGTCGAAAAAAACCATTATAATCACCAAAATCTGGATGAAAATGGAAACTTTTTTCCTGAAGATTCATCGATTTTCAGGGGTTTTCAAGCAAAGTTATTGTGATTTTAACATTTCTTCTGGACCTTGATCCTACTCCAAAGACGATTTTCAGATTAGGCGCTAAAGGCGCGCCAGAGAAATTAAGCCTAACAGCTTAAATATATCACGGTTCTCAAGAGCAGTATTGGAACTTTGTGCGCCACGGGCGCCACGGGCGCGACAGCCGAATCCGAAATTAAATTCTACGAAGCTTTCCTGTTCACGTGACCCTCCTGTACACGCTACAGTATTCCGAGTTCAATGAAAAAAGTGAAAGATTCTTATCTCTCTTTCACGTCATCCTCCCATTATTTTTATCTCATTCCCCTCTCTCTTCATCGAATTTGGATTCATTCCCAATCTCATCCACTCTTCGATTTATCGCATCGAAAAGTGTGTGCACTCTTTCTCTCAAATCGACCATTTGAAGACTCGATTCGAGAGCTTCAAGTCAACTGGAAGTTCGCAACTATCGACGCTATCCATGGACGTTCAAGATATCATTGGAATTGCTTTGAACTTGGCAACCGCCGGCACTGTTGGCGCGCTTCTTGTGTTGCCTGCGTGTGGCGGGGTGAGTTTTTCAGATATCTGGAGCTGGCTTAAAACTAAAAACATTCAGAAAAAGGCGAAACCATCCGACAAAGGAGGTGACACACCAAGCAACAAAGGAGAGGGATCTTCTAAAACCGACAACGAAAAGGATGGATCTAAAGCGGAAGGAGCGGGAACTCCGTCAGCCGCCGGTGATTCTCCAGCGCCACCGCCGCCACCGGCTGGTGGTGCTCCGCCTCCACCACCAGCTGCCGGAGGACCAAAACCTGGAGGTCCTGGAATGGCTGGTATGTAGTATTCGATACTTGAAGCATGCACAACACATAATTTCAGCCACCCACGACCCGAACTATCAAACTCTCGCTGGAATCGGAAATGACTGTTTCGAGAAGAAAGGTGGTGCTGCTCCGGCAGCTGCACCAGCCGCCGGAAAACCTGGAATGGCAGCAACTCATGATCCGAATTATCAGACATTGGCTGGATTGGATAACAACGTTTTTGCAAAGAAAGATGGCGGTGGTGGTGCTCCAGCAGGAGGTCCATCTGCTCCAGCTGATCAGAATGCGAAAGCAGCGACTCATGATCCAAATTATCAAACACTTGCTGGTTTGAATAATAATGTATTCGAAAAGAAAGATGGAGGAGGTGCTGCCGCTGGTGGAGACAAGAAACCAATCCAACCCGCTGACAAGAATAAGAAAGCAGCGACTCAAGATCCAAACTATCAGACATTGGCTGCAGTTGGTGGAGATGTATTCGGAGCGGATAAGAAGGGAGGAGCTGGTGGTGCTGGTGGAGATAAGAAGCCAGTTCAACCGGCGGATAAAAATAAGAAAGCGGCGACTATGGATCCAAATTATCAGACATTGGCGGCGGTTGGCGGAGATGTGTTCGGTGCTGACAAGAAGAAGAAATAGGAGGAAAATGAGAACTATTGCTTCTGCTCATTAATACACGGCAATAAGATATTTTTTGATAGGAATTAGCGTGTTTTGATTGGATAGAGTAGAAGCATAGAGGGGTTTTGTAGTAGACTAAATGTAGAACTTGAATAATCATTTTGTGACAAATGCGCTCTACTGAATTCGAGGAATTGAGAAAAGTGGAGAGACGAAGCTCTGAAGATTCAGAAGAATTCAAAGGAAATTCTATAAATGAAGCCACACGGAATCGGTCAAACCATTGATAAAGTTTCAGATTCTTTCTATGAAAACGCCAAAATTCTGGTTCAAATTGATCTGGCGCGCCTCGGACGCTCTCCGCAAATTGAATTGAAAGTAACAAACAAATCTGCACTCATTTCAGGCTTATTCGAATTCGAAAATGCCCAAATTCGAATCTAGGAAGTTATCTGGCGCACCTCTGACGCTTTTCGGATTCCCAGGAATTACAACTTCCAACTTTCTAAATTCAAAACGTCCAAAATCTGTCTGGCGCGCCTCTGACGCTCTCCGAAAATTGGATTGAATGTAACAAACGAAACTGCACTTTGCTCTAATATCTTATTTCATCCTTGATACCCAAATTCGAATCTAGAAAGTTATCTGGCGCACCTCCGACGCTTTTCGTGAATGAGATGGAAGAGAAATGTCTGGAATTCCCGGGAATATACACTTCAAACTGGCGCGCCTCCGACGCTTTCAATTCTATAGTTTTCCGTTTCAATGCTGCACAACAGATACTCACTTTGCTCTCATAACCTCTCGTTTCAACACAATAACATCTCCATACTCGTGATTACATTGACAATGTTGATGATATATTCCTAGAGATGTTTCATCTCTCGTATCCGGCTCAACTGGCTGAAAATAAATAATAAAGTTAATCCCATCTAGAAACGAGTGAACACGAACTCTCGTCTCCTCATTTCTGCATGCTTCCAAGAAAGCGGTGTTTCTATCCTCCTCATTGCTATCTCGTCGATTGTCGAATGGAGGTGGAGGAGCGTCTCGATGTGGTCTGAAAAGGATAGAGGATATTTCGCAATATGCCATAGGAAGAGAGCTATTTCGAAATCCTCCAATTTCTCATATTTCTCCACTGGCAACCCACCTTTGCCCACTTCTAGCTCTTGTCGCATCTCGCAAATTCTTCGCCTCACTTTGAGATCTTGGACCTCGAAACGCGCCGCCTGTTGAAGCAGATTCACCGGGAATCACTGGATACGGAAGTTCCTGAAATTAATATTTTATAATATCTGATACTTTCGAAACTCTTCTAACCGGTTTCATCATAATCGTCTCGCTTCGATTCCTTCGATGAGTATTCACTGGTTGTGGTGCATTCAAATGATTCGACGCGGTTGGTGTCCGTCCATTCGTGCCCAATCCCAATCCACTTCCAGATGCGGATCCGAGGCCAGATGGGCGGAATGCACGAGGTGGAGGTGTTGCAGCAGGGCCATTAGTGTGAGTATCGGCTAGGGGAATATTGCCGTTTGGGAATTCCTGGAAGAAAGCGGATGAGGTGAGAAATTATTGAATTTTTGTAAAATTTGTAGTTTCTTTTTTGAAATTCTAACAAAAGAAGTCTTTGAAGAAATTCTAACAAGAGAAGTCCATTGCAAAAATGAGAAAATCTTGCGAATACTGTTTGCCTCTTCGGAAATCCATATGAAAAAGCTAAACCATATGAAAAGTCTGAGAGCTCATAACTCGGCTCACAGAGACATTTAACAGGTTTTGACTGCAGAAATGGTATCTGTGTAGTCGAAAGTACCGATAACCAAATTTATAGACAGTTTGAAAGCGGCGTCTCCAAAGACTTCACTAGTAAGAGTTTGAGTTGACAACAATTCGATATTTTTCTAGCCGGCTGCTGAATTTGTTCTAACTTTTGTAACGAAAACCCTCATTTTTTATTACTTAACTCAAAAATACCTAAGAGAGCCGTAACCCGAAACTTACAGTTTTCAACAAGCCAAAGTACTCCAGACACTCCGCTGACGTCGGTCTTGTATCCGGGTCATCGTGCCAACATCTCTTATAAAATCCAGATAAAATTGGATTACATTCCAGATCGGGCGGCCTCAAACTAGCCGTCGCCACGTTGTACAATAGCCCAGGAACTGACAAATTTCTGTTGTAAGGATGATTTCGGGCGATAATTTGCCACATTATGATTCCAATACTGTATATATCGGACTTTGTGTTATAATCCTCGCATCGAAACACTTCTGGAGCCATTGTTATCGGAGTTCCACGATTCGAAGTCATCGATTGATGCATTGTTGTGAAAGTTCCGAAATCACACAGTTTCATTGTTCGATATCGATCACAGAGAAGCATACTGGAAGAAGAAAATGAGAATTCTCAAAAGAGCATAAGTTACTTTTGAAGTTTCAAGTCTCGATGAACTTGATCATTCGAATGGAATGTATGCACTGCAGACGCCAGTTGAAACAACCAAGAAGCTGCATGGTCGATTGTGTAGTCGATGGATTTTCGATCGTAGATTACTGAAATAGTGGAATCTTTTTGGTGATTTTCGGTATGGATAGTTAGTTTTAATGGTAAGAATAGAGGTTTTTTGTCTTTTTTTTCACAGAAAAAACTTCTGTGTTAAAAGAGACCTTTCATTCAGCTCATTTACAAAAACTCTCTTTTTATTATGTAGAAACAGCACTTCTATTATTGAAATTCAGTATTTTTCGCAAAATTCAAATAAAAGCTGTGATAAGGCTACCTAAATGTATGATTTTTGGCAACTTTTTATTCAAATCTATTTTAAAAGAAGAGTCAATAAGTGGCAATCGTGTTCAGTTATCTTACATTCTTGCTCAAATCATCATTGAGCTGAAAATTGAACTTTTATGACTTTTTACATGTTTTCCGGTGAAAATGTTAGTTTTCAAATGTATAATGTTAGTATTTCAAGCAAAAATTTTCCGATCGAGAACTGGCTCATCAGCTACAAAATTCGCTTTAATTTCTGATAAATTCTTTCTGAAAACCTCAAGAATTGAGTAATCAAGCATGAGTCATTTCTTAATCAGCAAATTTCCAATACAAGAATTTTATATTTTGCCTAACTAACATTCCGCCATGCTTCCACAATCCATATACTCCATAACGACTCCTTGACCGTGACGTGGACATCTATAGAGTCCGTAGATTCTGGAATTCAATAAATTTTCAACCAAATCAATAGTTTAAGAGTCACTTTATGATATTCGTATGATCTCGGAACGCCCACATCACTTTCGCTTCTCGAATCAGGGTATTCAGGTGAATTGGAGATGAGTATTTGATTGCAGCGGGTCTGAAAATATATTCTTCGTTGAAAAACTAAAAATCACTCAAATTTCCTCACTTATATTCATGATTTCTCGATCTCCTGTATCTTGTTTTCTCAACAACTCCATATGTACCCTTTCCGAGTTGATGACTATTCAAATTATCGATACAATGTGCTGGAATTTCTGGAATATCTTGTGTCATACACAAGCCAGAATCTCGTGTTTTCCGTGGCGCTGCCTGAAATTCAATTACGTTTCTTCCAGGTATTATGCGTAGTTTTCTTCTCAAATGTTTGGATTATTCATCATGACGTGTCGATTCAATTTTATTCTATACTGATAACGAACTTCGAGCGATTTATTAATAAACTAGCTCAGCTTTATCGGAATTCGGAATTTCAAAAACTTACAACAGAAGCGGGACTCGGAGAATGACTCGAAGGGCTCGCAGAGCTACTCGACGGTTTACTGTGCGACGAAGTGTCCATTTTAGAGCCGAAACAGTGAAAAAATTGGCGATGGACGGCGACGCCGGCCGACAAATGGCATGTGTTGTGTGTGTATGTGTATGTGTACTCTTTCTCTCGCCCCGTTTCGCAGTGGGAATAGTGAAAATGATAGAGTACACTGGGGTTGGAGGAAGCAGACGGAAAACAACAGAACGGGAAGGACGGATCGCAGAAATTCGAGATCGGGCGAAGAGATGAGGAATCGTGAAGGAGATGAGGAAGTTACGGTAGCATTCTGAAAACAATGATCTGAAAATTTATGAAATTGAAGAAAAGAAAGGAATAAGAAAAAAACAGATTAATTATGTTTCTGTTTAAATATCACACAATTTTCAGGATACGGTATTAATCTGTTAAATAAGGACAAAATCTGAAACCTGAAGAAATAATCAGAAGTTTATCACTTAAATCTATTATATACTTGTTGAGTTTATTTAGAATTTATTGTTTTTGTATGAAATTTCTTGAAAAATAGTTGTTTTTCGACCAAAAATTAATTTTAGCTGAAAAAAATGAACAGTATGTTTAAAGGCGCACGCTATAATCCGAGAGGCGGGTCTCGACGCGACGGGTACAGAAGACAGTAATCCTAAATTTTAAGCTAAAAAAGTCGGTTTTTTTCGCTCTCTCAAACTGGAAATACGTCAAAATTTTCCGAAAATTCTTCCGAAAAAGTTGCTAGATGTCTCTTCTTGATGACTCTCAAGAAGGATCATACACGGGAGATGAATACGGAGGTCCTATAGCTGTGAGTTTTTGATTTTGATTTTTTGATTTTTTTGCTGATTTGAAACTTCGACTCATTATTTTATAACTTTTCATCTTTCAGTACACGCCATATCCACAAGAGGAAATCGCTCCGTTTGCTGTTCATCAGTGTAATGTCTGTAATAAAATTTTCATGAATTATAAAGGTGAGACTATTAAAATAATAAAAACAAATGAAAATTTGCACAATTTCAGGACTCCAACAGCATGCGGTCATTCACACTGACACGAAACCGTTTGTTTGTGAAGTATGCGGTCGTGGTTTTCGGTTCAAGTCGAATATGTTCGAGCATCGGACCGTTCACACCGGATACACGCCTCATTTGTGTCCGTTTTGCGGAAAGCAGTTCAGATTGAAGGGAAATATGAAGAAGCATATGCGAGTTCATGTGACCAACAAAGAAGAACTTGAAGCTGCTTACAGACCGTATTCAAGGTTTGAAAGAAGGTCGACAATTTTTGTATTTTCTGTCACTCTCCAATCTTTTAGCAACCGTCGCTCAGCAGCACTTATTCCGGACAATGCTCTTGTTATACGTGGATCACCAATGCCGTTTTACAATCCAGAAAAACGAAAAGTTGTTCCAAAACTTCATCTGGGAAGAGATACGTCGAAATGGATCAGTATGATTTGTCAAAATCAGTTGCTTCCGATTTCTCCGTTCAATGAAAAAATGCTCCGAATGAACATGAGGTTGAGCAGATCACGTAGCATTGGCGAAATGATCGATGGTGCAAGGTCGCTAGAGTTCGAACTGTAAGTAAGAGTTTTCAATAAATTAACTGAAAATAATTTCAGATTTTATTGCCCACTTTGCAAGTGTGAGTGTACCGGAAGAGAGGAATGCGAAGCACACCTCGCCGCATGCCACGGAAAGAAACCGGAGCATTTCATCAATGAGCCTAGTTATTGCCGTGTAAGTCGCTCTATCACAACAAGCTGATTATAATTATCTCTTCAAAAACTATTTTTCAACTATGACTTCAGCTATTTTTGAAGAGATATTTCTTCATAAATCGACAAAATTTAGTTTCTTTCACATAAAAAATTTCAGAAATGCATGCGTCTGTTCGCCGACGAGAGTATGTTCATACAACATCAAAGTTACCATAGCAGAGTTCAAGTGATGTTCTTGAATCGTCAAGATTTGGTAAGAGATTAAAACTTTCCAGCGACAATCATACGAGACGATGTTTATTGTAACGTCAGCTGTAGCTTTTCGTGATAAAAGCTGTTGCGCTCACCGGAAATCACCGATAGCACACGACTTGCAACGTGGTTCAAAAAGTTGCCACGTAACAAAGAACTTTTCAATGTCGATTTACGGCATCACTCGTAAATTTTCTCGAGCTTGTTATTTGTGAAGAATGAAGCAAACCTAATTTTATTCACAAACAACTATTCTGCTCAAATTCTGTTACATGTTTTCGACCAAGCTTGCGTTGCAAAAACGTTTTCAGAGTGGGCGAATGTGGCTTTTGTTATAAAAACTGTTCAAAAACTCGATTCATCACTGAAAATACCGTAAATCAGCCGATTTCTCAAATTTCGGGTGATTCCTATGCAAGAGTCATGCTTGAACTGTTTGAAACGCGCCAAAGACGCCCCAGCCGATGAGTTTGAGTCAACTGGCGTGCCTGAGACGCGATTTGAACCGAATTAATCGATTTTTTCAAATTCTAGTGTCATTTCCATGCAAAAATCATGCTAAAACAGACTGAAAATGAGACCTTGTAGATGATAACTGTGTTGTATATAATCGCAATCAAAAAGATGTGACAGAGGGTGTTCACAAGACATTCTCCGTTGCTATTCTCGTTACAAAAGTTTCCCTGTTTTTCAGATCACTCCAGAAGTCGACGTGTCCCAAATGAGCTACTGCATGCCTGTCATCAACAATAACCACCATCTACACCGCCTCCAACATCATCATCATCATGACCTGATCGTCCCTAAACAACAACCATTGTCACCACCGTCACTCCATCCCTAAATGAATTCCCCCTCCATCTTTTATCTGTATTCCTGTTGTGTTTTCCAGTGCCATAAGCTCTATTCAGTGTTTCTCTCATCGTAGGTTAGGTTTAAAATTTTCATTTTGAGTATAAAACTGGGAAGAATGTATGAAATCAGGAGAGAAACATATTACAATGACTTTTTCGGAAAAATAATTAGTGAAAAATAATTATAAATTAAAAGAAAAAGTGTGGGGGTCACAATTAAAGCACAACCAAAGCAAGGTGAGTGAAGGAAAGAAAAAGACAAAGTTGGGAATGTTTTGAGTGATAGGTGGTAAAGCTTGGGGTAATGAGATGGTTTCAGATAATTAGTGGAATGAAATGATAAATTGGGAAAGATGAGGAAACGAACACTGGGCGGGGAATATCAAATTCATAAGAAATGGGGAAAAAACTATTGTAGTATTGACACGTTTTGAATTTCATCCCTCGGGTTATACAGGGAAATAGAAAGAAGTCTGGGGGGAAAGAAGCAGATGTTTTTAGGTGTACAGATTTCGGAATGGGAGGAGAAATAGTGTGAAGGAATGAGAGAACTGATACTTTTTGAGATGATAGGCTTCTAGGGGAAATCAAAAACTGTTAGGGTCCCTTTTCCCCCTCAAAAGCACTTTTTCTCTCATCAAGCATATTGTCCAATTCACTTGACGAATAAGGGGAAAGAGAAAGGTCAATGACCGAAAAGTAACTGGCCAAAAACTCGGGGAGAGGGGACGGTGCAATCTGGCGACATCTGCCACTTCTTAATACGGTCTCTCCCCCCTCTTCTGTATTGGGAGACTTGATTGATGATGATGATGACCAACCGGAGAGAGAGGAGAGACCGGGGGAGTAGACGCAGACATATTGGGAGAGAGGGAAATCAGTTTGAATAAGAAAAGGAACTATATTTGGGAGAGAAGAAGACTTAGAATCCTAGAATCCCTGCTGCACTTGGAATTGTGCCAACATCAACTGCGCCAGAATCGCATTCTGATTCCCGAACATTGTTGCCGGTGAGTACTGCGGGAATGGGTTTGCGGGTGCCGGCGTTTGCATCTTCATCAGCGCCTCAGAGAATCCGGGCATTTGGAGGAGCATCGAGGTGGGAGATGTCTTCGGTTCCGATGGTGGTGGTGCCACTTTTGTTGGTGTCGTTGGGAGGATTTGTGGGATTTGTGGAGCTGGAGCGGATACTGGAGCAGTGATAACTGGAACAGGGGATTCTGGTTTGGCCTCCTCTTTGACCAGGACTGGAATATCGTCTGTGGTTGTCTCAACATCAACTTCCATCTCATTCTCTTTCTTCGATTCCTCCTCCAACGTGGCAAGTGGTTGAGTCTGGGCGAGTTGTTGAAGAATCGCATCCATCATTGGTCCAGTTGGCATGAATCCCGCTTGAGCAGCCGCCAACAATTGTTGAGCTGACATTCCAGCTGGAAGTCCAGTCAACGTCAAATCCAACGGACACTCATCGCTCATTCCGATTCCTTTCGGTGGAGTTCTCGTGCGTGTTGGCGTCGATTTCAGTCCTTTTCTCGCGAGCTTCTCCTGATGAGCGATGGGACATCCGGACAAACTTCTGTGCGAAGTTCGGTTTCCGTTGACATGTCCCTTGCCAGAGCAGCCAGCAGTTGTGCATCGAAGGACGGTGTCTTGGCGGAGAGCGAGCACTGCAAAAAAAGTATGAGAAAGGAAAAGAGAAGCAAATCATCAATCTTGTTTGGTACTACTCGAGTGAGAAATGCAAAAAGTATGAAATGCATGAGATCTCATTAATCTTCTCCTGCCTGCCTCTCAATACTTACTCTGAATCACAGTCTTGTCAGGTCGACGCGGACATCCGGACAAACTTCGGTGATGTGTGTAGAGGCCGGTTTGGTGTCCAGATCCATCGCATCCTGGAGTGGGACAAGCCAGTTTGCCTTCTGAAAGTTGGGACTAAGAGAACTGAAAAGATGAATGAAAGGTGCGAGTGAGAAAACATGAGAGGATTTAAGTAAGAGATGAATAGGTGAGTTAGTGGAGGGGGATTAGTTTGAACACGTGCGAGTGTTGTATCCTTTCTTTGACAACTCACGTAAGTGTGCTCCACCGAAATCCGAAATGGAGCACTTTTGTCAAAATGACCAAAATGACGTGATATACAAGAAAAAGAAAGATGTGTGACACGAGGGGAGTGTGGTTAAGTAAGTAAGAAAACTTAATGGAATTAGAGAATATATGTATGAGTGAGCTGAGAAGAAGACGAAGACCACTTCAACTTCTTCTCACATTTCATTATTATTATTAAGGGGTTAGTAGTTAGTAGTCTCAAATCCAATTTTCAGTTTTCCGCTTAAAACTATTTCACGTCCCAACTTTCTCTCGAAAAAGTTGACCTACCTCGTCGAATGCTCCACGAGTAACCGGTACCAGGTGATGGGATCGAGCCGTTTGGTGTGAAGGCGATTGTGGGCGTGGTGGAGATGGAGAGCTCGTCGGTAAGGTTTGACTGGAAAAATGGAAATTTCAAACTTTGATACTACAGTAATCCTGTTATCCTACCTGATTGATTGGCGACATCACACGAGACTCTGATTCAGATCCCGAATGCGGAGGACTTGACGCCGAAATTGGAGACTTTGGAATCGTTGTGTCAAGTGGGCTCTGAAAATTAGAAAAAAACAGTTTGGAAAGAAGAACAAAAAGTGAAAAACAATAATAGTAATCCATCAAAGTTGTGTGGTGGTGTCCCCCTCTAACAATCGGTGGTGTCATTGGTCACGCAATGTCATCTGCCTTATGAGTAGTTTTGGGAAAAAAGAAGGAACAAGGTGTACTAGTGGATATTCTATATAATTAAAGTTTTCCGGAGGCTATTGTCGAAAATTTGCGTGACATGCGGTCAGAATTGTAACTTTCCAATTGGAAACGCTCAAGCTTTATCACCACCCTCTGTTTCCCGCGGGAGCTCGCTCGGATGGCCGAGTGGTTAAGGTAGACGAGTGGCGAGCACACGACCAGGGTTCGATTCCGACCTATTCGCAATTCTCAATTTTTAATTTTTGTGTTTTCAAAAACTGCAATCCCTTTCTCCATTTTTCACTTCTCATTTCAAAATTTTTCAAAATAACAAGTCAAGTTGTGTTGCCACTCCAATTTTCGTATGTCTTTTCCTTTTTGAGTTCATAAATATGCAACAGGAGCATCACGAAAGTGTCTCTTTCTTCTTCCTGCCTGTTGAATTTCACTCAAAATGCAAATTCTCCCTCTTTCTGCCTCTTCCCTTACCTTTGACGTCTGAGCGACGACACCATCCGAAGATGTCAACGAGTCGACATCAGATGGTGATGTTTCCGAGTGTTGTGATCCCATCTGACTTCCAGATGTGAAGATTTCAAGCTGCTTTTGGAAAGCGGGCATCATAAATTGTGAGAGAAGAAACGTCGGAACTCCATCGAGGCCATTCGTTGATCCCAATGAGGTGATGACATCTGCCGATGCGGCGGTCTGAAAAATAATAGTTGTGCGGATAGAAAAAGGAAGGAAATGGTTTCTAAAGATGGTTATCTCAAAGAGGCAGATGTACAGAGGACACATGTTCGTCATCGTCGGAACGTATAAAAAGTTAGGTAATAGTTCGGAACAGGTGCTCGCCTCTCAGCTGTCTTTTCTTTTCACCATATTTAGTGCCTCGTGTAGAGACCGGTATTTATATCAAGGACAACACACACAGCATTTTTAATTGCTTTGAAGGAAAAGATTTTGAAATAAAACCCAAGAAATAATAATCTCACACACTCACCTGCTCATTTGTCTTCCCAATCACTTCTGAAGATGTTGTCGTCGTGTCACACGTCATCGTTCCCTCCTCCTCTTGATTCTCCTTGTTCGGCGTTTCGGTGTCAGAATGCACAGATTCGGATGATGATGGAATAGATGATGAGCAGGTTGGTGGTGGAAGAGCAGCACCTCCGTTTTCCGAGACACGAACGATGTCTTTAGCTGCAAAGAAGAAGTCGCGGTAATGGGGTGGTCTTATAATGAATAGGTTGAGAAAAATGAGTAGATGTGATGTGATGTACATGAAGAACATCTGTCAGGTCAGGATATCTGAGAAGAAGAAGAAGATTCGCATTAGCTAAGTACGTTTGACTTTTCAAACTGCTTTTGGGATCTCAAGACGGTGATAAGTAGAGGTCCCATGCTAGATCCAATGCATCAACTTCTGCCATTCTGACACAAAAGTGACAGTAATCCATACTCACACCTAACTCCATATGTCACCTCTATCCTTAGAAATTCTTTTCCTAATCCATATATACCATATGCCTTGTAAATCACAACGAACGTTTCCAGAGAGCGGTGTCTTTCACACAAAAAGAACGCAAGCAATGAATGCATAATTAATGAGGCACGACCCCTCAGATCACTTGCGGTAAAAAAAAACTACAATAGAGATGAAAAAGAAGGAAGCTTTTGATTGGGGCAAAAAGAGAAAAGGAAGTAACCAATGAGCCGAGACTCTCCCCTTTTTTCAAAAAGACCGCCCGTGTTGGGTCGGGACACAAAATGGTCTGGTCAAGTGATGATGTAACCAGAATTGGTACAATTATTAACCGGAAAAAAGCTGAATGAATGGATGATGTAGCTCAGGAAGTCACACTAGTCGTCGGTGTTCTTTTTGGATATACAAAACCCCATCTTAGTGTTTGCATAGACAAATCAGAAGAGGTTTTTGCCCTTTTAGGTTTTTTTTTGTGTAAGTCAGATCAAAACGTCAGCAGAAATAGGGAGAGAAAAAATGGGGTTGATGATGAAAGATAAGAGAAATGGAGAAGGTTGTGGTTCTAGATAGTGTAAAGGAAGGGGGAAAAACTTTTTAACACCTAACACCCGTTTGATTTTTGGTTGCATTGCCAAAAGTTGGTTACAAAAAGAAAATCGAAAAAATGTAGCCAGTATCAAAACCCGTACCAAAGACCTCCCGGTTGGCGATGGCGACCACTACACAGGTAAAACGGGGATGCCGAGAAATAGGGTGATCGGCGGCTTGAGAACCGCAAACAGGCGAAGAATGGCCGAAAAACCGCGGATTGCTGAAGGGTGGCCGACTGGTGGCCGGCAGACCGCAAACAGCCCAAAAGTGGTCCAAATCAAAAATCGTTAGAATTCTATAGAAACTTGCAATTTTTGTGGAAAAAAATTTGTGTACTATACCTCAGAATCCTTTCTAGTCTAGTGACAGTCAGTATTTCTAAAAATTTCTTAATTTTGATAAAGTGGCTGATTGGCAGCTGAACGGCGGCTGGAGAACCGCGGGTTGGTCAGTGGTGGTTCGTCGGCAGGCTAGTGGTGGCCGAATGGTGGTTCAAGGTGTGTCTCTAGTGATTTTAACAAGTACTTGTAATCAGGTTTTAGATGGAGAGTGAGGAAAAAAGATAAGAAAAACATATTTTTTGGCAGAATGAAGAATATGATAACAAGGTTAAATACCGTAAAACCACTAATAGAGGAGCTCCCAGTAGCAAGAGTTCGGAGCACAATATCTCAACTGCCCCATGAACTATCGAATTGTTTCCAACTGAAGAAATGTTTTATAAGTCTTCAGCTATATTTTGTCTGTTGGTAACCTTTTGATATCATCTTTAAGAAAAAAGATATACCGCGTTGAACATACTTCTCTCGGAGCACCTCTATTAGAGGTGTCTCTACGCATCCTGACTATTTGATGCAGGCATGTATTGGAATCTTCATTCTATTCGTTTCCACTAGCTCCTAAAGTTCGATATCCTAGCTTAAAGTACTAAATGACTTGAATCAACCTTATATTTCCAGTTACACACCTGGGTTTTTGCTAAGTATTATTATAATGAAACCACTCAATGTAATGCTTGGACATTAGTGTGAAAAAGTGTTCTTTTTTTCGAAATGATGTGTTCTTTCTTTGATTCTTTGTGGTTTCTGTGAAAAATTTGCTTCAAACCCTGCTCTGTAAGTCAATGCCATGCGAGCATTGCAGTCTCTACTGTAAAGCACAACGACACTCCGATATCCCGCCCGAGCGTGTTGTTTACCGTAAACTCACACCACGTTTATTTTATTCGCCGGCAGCCTTTATTACCCATTTTCAGAGCGTATTTCGCTCAAACTCGAGATTTTTCGCTGAAAACAGGTTGCAAAATGTAGAGAAAGGTTTAATGTACCTATTGAAAACTGGCGAAAGCTATTTTTGAAACAAAATTTGGACTTTGACAACAAAAATCGGCTTTTCGAAAATCAAAAAGAGTTTCCCTCCGATTTTCATTTCGGAACAGTCTAATATATAGTTTCAGGTGGATAAAAAGGTAAGTAAGTAAGTTTGCACTGCTCCGAAATGAAAATCAGTTGAAAATTCTTATTTTTGGGCCGTGTGGCGGAAGTCAGTTTTCAAACACTTTAAATTGAACATGGGGTTGTTTCGCTAATTTTCTTATTGAAACGAAATTAATATTTTTCAGTTGGAAATGAGGTAAGTCGGTAAGTAATCGTTTCAAAAAGAAAATTAGCCAAAACCAACTCTGTTTATCATTTGCTCTTTGCAAATCCGTGGCCTTAACTTGTTTTCATGCGAAAAAGTGAGTGAAAATCGGAAAAAATCACAAGTCCGGTGAATAAATGGGAAAATGAACGATGAAGGAATTACAATATTACATTAAAACACATAAATCACTTAATATAGCACTAATTAGGTAGAAATCGTATTCGGAACGAAGTATAATACCAATAATAGGGGGTAGGTGCTGCCCAAATTTTGAACCGCCAGCAGCTCAAAGGCAGGCTGCCGGCGGCCCGGGGTTTGAACTGCTGGTTGTTCCCCGGCAGGTCTCCCCCGGGCTGCCGATCACCCCATCTCTCGGCTTCCCCGTTTTACCTGTATACCACTGCGCCATTTCCGCACGGAAAAGTTGTAGGTGTGGAGGTGTATTCGAACTTCCTGGTTTTCAAGTTCGCTCGCTGCGAGGAAAACTTTTTGCAAAATTTTGGAAACTTTGAAATTAGCTCAAATAAAAAGATGTTTCAAAGGATCCCAAATTGTTGGCAATTCATGTTTCAATTTCACAAAACTTTTTCCTTTTTCAAATCTTGCCATCGACACACAAAAAACTTGGCGGGTGGCAATCTGTCGGCAAACAGTCAAGAGGAATGAGGGAACATCTGGCGACAGATGGGTACTTTTAGGGCTAAAGGGGGTCTCAGAAAAGGAGAGAACTTCTTTTTTTCGGATTTTTTGGGCTAAATGAAGAATGAAAGGTCACGAAAATTGGGGTGGAAAGGAATAGCCGTGCGGTAGGCGGCTGTTTAAACTTATGAATTCATGTTAATATTGGTCATCAGAGATTCTTCTTCTTCTGCCTCTGACCATCATTCGGGAGAAAAGTACTACTCATGGGGCTGTTTGAGCAGCTGCCCCCAGCACTGTTCTCGGGGTGGCCATATTTAGATTTTGACCAGATAGTAGTACTAGTAGCACTTTTGTAAATAGTACAGCAACACACAACTATTGGATTTCATTTTTGATCGAATGCTTTCCCTCTTGAAAGAAAAAAATGACTTCAAGTTTCTGACTTTGAAAGTGCTCTCTCTTCTCTTCGAGTCAAACCCCGGATACAAATGCGATTTGACGTGGCGACACCGAGTAGATCAACGGGTTGTAGTTAGAGTTAAAAAACAGATGACGGATTGTCAGAAGAAGATCTTCTAGAATCAGATGACAGATGTGTGTGTCGTCTTCTTCTTGCAAAAACTACGAAAACTTGTGTCGCGAATTCTTCGATTGGTACTTTCGAATATGGAGATTTCATTTTTGCAGTCAGAATTTGGTAAAAGTTGAAATACAGTGAGTTATGAAAGCCTAAAAGTTGCGAACTTCGCTGTGGCGTAACTCATTTCTATGTATCTTCAGGAAAGTTTTGATAGCAAAAATGAAATTTTTAGGGTAGAATCAGTATGTGATAGCAAAATTCTTATCTGGACCTTTAATTTGAAATTAAAAACTCAAGAAATTTCGAAAATCTAGCGAAGTTATGAGCTACCCCCGTCATCAGCACCAAATTTCAGGTTTTTCAAAATCTACCTTCTTTACGGAGTTATAACTTGCTCTAAACAAGTCCCTTCTAAATTTAGACCGCAGAATCGGATTCTGCGTACTCAGATTCTTATAAAATCCAACTTTGGGAAGAATTGTCTACCAAAAAGCGGTCCCTTATTAGTACAAACAATGAGATTAAGTGAGATCTTCCCACAAGGTGAAAACTTTCACCTCTTCACTCAATTAACACATTTCTCCCATGGATTCTCACTTACTTTCTGGCTTTCGGCGTCGCTTTGCCGCTGGTTCTCTCCCATTTTCTGAGCAATCCGAAGCAGTGGAATCTGGTGAGATGGATCCATCTGTATGGGTGTCTGGGGGTGTTGGAATCGACTGTGATGAGTTTATAAGCATTGACATCAAATCGACAACCGACGACGAATTGTATTGAGTGTCCATTGTGGATGACATCATATATATGTGTGGGGTACCTTGAAAACGGAAAGTTGGAAAAAGTTGAGACGAAATAAAAGAAAGAACGAGAAAAAGTGAAGGAGCAAGAAAGTAAGTGACGGTCAAGAACTATCTGGGAGGGCGGAGTGTCTCTCCTTCCCCTCCGAGTACACCATCTGCTTGGCGGCGTTATGGTGCACCTGGCATCATACATTGCGACTCCGCCCACTTGGACAGTAATGGGGTTGCGTCTTCTACGGAGGGGAGGGGGGACTCTCAAGTTGAATGGTTTGAGCAGAAAAGACAGGGACAGGTGGAGAATGAATCAAGATGAGGATGAATAGTGGGGGAAGAGGGATTAGAAAATAAAAGTTGAAGGAGAAGACACATATAATAACAGTTATTGCGAGAGGGATTAGTTGGGATGACAAGGGTGAGTTATCAAGTGTGAAAACGGTTGGGTGTGAGTGGAGTCACACAGTCACATACACCACAACACTCTAGTGTCAACCGGAAGGAAAAAGAAGGAAATCCCAACTTTTTCGAATCGATAGTTACGTATTGACTCACTCGGTGTGGACTCTTCCCATCAAAGGGCTAATAAAATGTATTATTGGATTGACTAAGGGTCACTTAATAAAGAAGTTTTTGAAGAGGAGATGATGACGTGGCGAAGGTTATGCAAACAAATAGAGAGAGGATAGAAGATACTGTGAGCAAGTTAGGAGACCTTGGGAAAGTTGGGAGATGACAGATTCTGGAGGACGTGAAGATCTAGAAAAGAGAAAAAAAAACAAAGAAGGGAAAGTTGACTGCTCTCACTCCACTCTTTCTCACTCCTTTGCTAACCAATAGTTGGGGAAAGGGGGCGGAGTCTGAAGAAGGCGTGGAAGGTGGAAGGGAACAGAACAGAGAAGAAGAGTGGAGGTCTGAAACTTTTTTGGAAACCAAAAAGAGAAGAGTACAGAAGAATAAAAGTTGAAGGAAAGTGCACGACAGGACAGCTGAGAGCAATAAAAATAGAAAGAAGAAGTTGAGTAATTTGGGTCGCTTATGGTTTGTAGAAATGGAAAGATAAAACAAAGGAGAGAAAAGTAGAGGCGATATATCTATAGAAAATTGAATTAATATGGTGTTGAAAAGGGGGGTGATGAAGGCATCCGGAGGAGACCGAGGGCGCCAAGATGAATGACGAGCCACATTTTGGGAAGGAGAAGAAGAAGAAAGTGGAATAAATGAGACAACTTTTTTGTAGAAAAGAAAAACTTGAGAAAATGGCAGTATTGGAAAGGAATAAGAGTTTTGAAGTAGAAGTAAGAATTGGGGTTTGAGAGGGGAGGGTAGATCAAATTTCAAGTTACAGGAAATGAAGGTAGGTTTGACAAAGTGAAATGAAACTTACGAATACTAACGAAAGTTTCTTGGAGAGCTCGTGGTTATCACAACCCTGGGGAGCAGCTCAGGTTTCGACCACGTGGCGCAGTAGGTAATGCGGCGGT
The DNA here is from genome assembly GCA_002259235.3 of Caenorhabditis latens. Taxonomy (NCBI): domain Eukaryota; kingdom Metazoa; phylum Nematoda; class Chromadorea; order Rhabditida; family Rhabditidae; genus Caenorhabditis; species Caenorhabditis latens. Next base: position 4,427,802 of record CM056092.1, on the reverse strand, counting down.
ATCCACGCGCGAACGGTCGGGGGTTCGGTTCCCCCGCGCGCCAAATCTTTTTTCTTTTTCAATAATTACTAGCGCAACAGGATTTCGTTGGAGCGCAGTTGTAAGAACTCTAACGTGCGTTTAGAAGCCTATCGCGCTCTATCGATTGTATGAAAAAGAAGAATGAATATTGGTATCTGTTTTTTTTCGAAAAGAATCTGTTTTTTGCGGAAACAATAAGCGAAAACATTTACGAAATCATTCTAGAATTTTTTTCTATGAGTCAATTTTTGAAAAAAAAAAACGGCACACAAGTTGTGTTATTGAACTTGTGACCTCCCCGTCTTCTGATGTTTGGTAGCTTAGAAATTGATTATTTTGAATTTTTCGTAGTTTTCCCAACGGCCAGATATTTGACCTACAATAATAAGAAGGGATCATATACAATAAGTTGGCAAAAGAATAGAAATTTGGCAAGTGAGAAGAGAAGACTAGGCAGATTACCGTGGGAACCAATTATCCCAAGTTAGAAGACAACAACTGACTAATCCCCAAGTGTGACGAGTACTGTAAGGTGAAAGTTCTATATCTACAGTCACCGCAACGCGACCGCGCCGCTTGGATCATCCAGTAAAAAGCGTTTGACCTACTTAACCAATTAACTTTTTATCTTTTGACCACCAATATAATTTGCTCTCCTACTATGGTCGTCGCCTCTTGAATTATTCATAAATTGTGAGAGACTCATCCGAATTCAAATTTTTCGAAAGTTTCTCAAGTCTCACCAGCGCCGATATGACACATTCACTCAGTTCTCATATCTACTTGAACCAATTTTCAGTAGCAGGTGCCCGATTCAAAACGCCTTCTGGCGCCCCAGCAGAAATCAAATCCCTTGTATTTCATGGAAACATCTGTCCTTTTTAGACGCGGACATTTGTTGCAACCCCCTTCTCTCACTCACTTGGAATCATTCGAAATCCGGCCAAATTTGCATTTTAATGGGATTTCGAAACGGGGCGCGAAATGTGTCTTTTTTATGAGGTGAAGAGAAGAACACACGTAGTTGTACTTGTTACTTGTGGAGAGAGTCAATGAGACTTAATGAGACCTACCGTAATCCCAAAAAAAGAGAGAGAGAGAAGTTGAAAGATTTGAATTCGCGCCGCCGCGGCGAGTAGTCAGTCTCCGAGTGAGTGTGCAAATACATTGGCACTTCAGAAGGCGTGAGCTTCACTTGGAACCTTCAAGCTCCGCCCACTTCGGAAGAATGGAGAGTGGCGTGTATGTGTGTGTGCCCCCATAAATTGGAAAACAACAATGAGACACAGATCTTTCGAAGAAAGACGAATGTGTGTGTTGTAACGAGTAGGTGTCTCGAGACGAACGACGACGCCTTCTCTAGCTCCCCTTTTTTTGATGTGTGCCGAAATGGGTTTATTGGAAGTCGAGAAGGAGAAGCCCAACAGGAAACTGGAGATATAGGATTGCAATTTATGGGTTTTATAGAAAAATCTTATTCCTTTCTGTCATTGGAAAACGCGAAATTTCGAATTCCATGTTAGCGAGTCGGCTGCAAATCGGCTGCGAGCACGTAAGCGAAACTATCATCTTTATCACAGCCTCCACCACCGACTAAAGCTGGTGACGTATGGCGCAGTTGTTTGAGCTTTTGCCCCACGTGCAAAGGGTCAGGGGTTCGACTCCGCTCCCGTTTACTTTCTTTTTTCCTTTTCTTTCCTGTATTCGCTACCATTTCCTTTCACTCTTCCTCCCAGTCTTCTTCTTTTCCCTTATCCCCGCCTTTCAACCAATCCAAACTTTGGCGCGCCTCCTACTTTAGTGGGCGGGGCGAGAGCAAGTTGTCGCTGCTCTCAACTACGGTGCCTTCTCCTGAAAAGTAACAAGAGCAGATGGTTATCAAATACGGAAATCCGATGAACGTATTTATTTTGAGTGGAGATGGGGGGAAGGTCTGATTGATGGTCATTTTTGAGTGATTGCGTTGAAAAATGACACTAGTTTTGGGATTTTATTTGGAGAGATGTTGTGTATGAAGATGAATTGGATGAAGATAATCAAGTGAAGAGAGAGATTTTGGAGTAGTTTGGAGAAAATGGTGGAGCAGGAAGGGTCATGGTGGAGACTTCTGAAAATGAAGGTTCTGGAAAAAGCTGAAAATCTGGAAAAGTATGTTTGGTTCTGACTTCTGTAGCTTCTTAGAAACCGTTACTGTTATCTCTGAAAGTCTTTTTCATCAAGACCTATCTCAAACTAGTGATTCGATCGGTTCGCCCAGAAAATACACGGTTTTGCAAAAACACCGCATACTTACCTTCTCACACTAATGAACCGTTCCTTTTACGTAATTGAGGGCGGCTTGTCCCTCATAAGCATGCCTAATTATTGACCATCCAAGGGTTGCCCAACTCATTTACTAATCCTTCTTACGATTTTTTTTTGAGATCCTATCTCTTGTTTCGCAATCAGACGGTATCTTTGATATAGTGGAGATGGTGAGTTTTGAGGTTTGTGTGAGAATCTCTATTTTCATAGTTGACAACTTTCTTGTACAAACTTTTCCTAGCTCCTGGAAATAAAGAAGCAATTGACGCCAAATCTCACTACGGTGAGCTCTTACAAATTAAAGAAAAATTGATGTTTTCATCGAAAAAATCGGTCAACTTTGACAGTTTGTAACTTTTTTACTCTGATGTTCTATTTACACTTTCGAATTTATTATAATTGTGTAGATTAAATCTAGATCTCTATTTTTGTAGTTGACAACTTTTTGATATCTGTTCACCCTTTCGAGATAAAATGCTTCAAAGATGATAAGGTATCTGCGCGAAGGAGGAGAGACGCAGAGAAGTCAGGCGCTCTAGTTTCTCTGCGCTCTCTAGCTCAATCAGTTCCTGTCTCCTGCCTTCAATAAGGGCTTGGAAGCGCCTTAAAGGCGTCTGGAGAATGTTGAAATTATAATTTTTGAAATCTATAAAATAAGCCAAAAATCTAATCAAAATACTCAAAATTCACAGATTTTCAAAACTTTTCGAAAACGTCATTTTTCACTAAAACCGTTGTAGCTCTCTTATTTTTCAATCAAATTTTTTTGAAAATAATAGTTTTGGAATCAGCGTGTCAAGACGGTTCGAAAGAGTGTAGTCACGACTGATTGTGTTTTTTGGGTCAAACTACAGTAACCCTTCTAGTAGCCTCATTTTTAAAGCTATCAAAAAGTTGTCAAGTACAAAAATAAAGATCTAGGTTTGAACAACCAGAAAATTTAACGAAATTCAATTCATACATATGTCACCAGTACTGTCTCCCCTCCATTTCCCCTCATTTCGAAAGTACTCATTGTTTCGGAATTGACTCCTTTTCGACGCCACTTTGTCTCCAATTTATTCCAATATATTTTCACTTCTCCTTCCCCTTTTCTCTTCTCTTTTGCCACAACTTAATCGTCTAAATGCGTGTTTAATTGAGTAGACACACATAGAGAGAAATGAACAAAACACGGTTGAATATATGGGAATGAGAGGAGAGAGAGACCACAACTTACTCACTTTTATCGCTTTTATTATTCGATTCGTTTTCTCAAACCGAACCCGTGGGCCCCCTTCCTCTTACTCACAAATTGAACAACAACTCTATCTAACCATTTTTAGTTTTTACTCACTACGGTAGGCTTCTGGGATCTTTTGGAAGAAAAAGGAAGAGACATGAAGAAAGTTGGAAACCCGATCCGTGTGTTGCCACTTAAAGACGTCAAAAGCTTCGATACTTTTGAGAAAGTCACTGCCTGCCAAATACATACATAGTTATCAAGTTTCGTTTTGAAGCAGAGGAGGGTCCACTTCTTCAAATGGACACATTTTGAGAGTTTCGGATGATGTTGGAAGAATTGGAAGGGCATACTGTAGCGATGAACAGACTTTTGAAATTTCTGAAAATCACTGGATCTTATGAATGCGTCAAAATGGCTAGGTTGCTTCTCTATTTTTGTGGTTGACCACTTTTTGGTAGCTCTTCCAGATATCGCGATACGCACCTTCAATGTTAGCATACTGTAGTTGGCAAAGAGGTTGTCTTATCATGTTGATATCTGTCTTGGACAGCTCCGCACAAAAATTTGTTAACTACAAAAATGATCACCGTAAAATTGTGCACATTTCCTCAGTTGAAAACTATTTGATACACCTTCAAGATTTCGAGATACATGCATCTGATTGGGGAAGGTCATGGAGTCAGTTTGGAGTTATGGGACGTGACTAATATCATTGGAAAGCTAAGAAAACGCTGATTTCAAGTTTAGATTCAGTTTTTGCCCTCGAGGCCTGGTATTCGAGAGAAACTAGATCAAACACACCGCCTCACTACCACTTACACCTTGCTGCCGATATTTTTCACACGTTGGTAAAGTAATGTCTTGTCAGCGGTCCAAACTTTGACCTCATTTTTCTCGAATACCAGGCCTTGAGAGCAAAAACTGAATATATATTTGGAATCAGCGTTTTCTCAGCTTTCCAATGATATGCGTCATGTCCTAGAACTCCACGGTCACTTGGTGGCCTTCCCTAGTGAACGATTCGAAACCAGAAGTTTGAAAACACCGATGAGTCCCAGAGCCGTTAGATTTGAATCAACAAATACTCAAACATTCTCTCGTCCTTGCAACCATATGGAAACATTCGACCCGTTTCTTGATAGATCGTTTACCCCCCCTCTATTATGTAGTCATCTCCTTCTCTCTCTTTCAACACTCACCGCCTCTTTTGTCTCTCATTTAAAATGACCGTATTCTCGGATGACAGAGAGAAAAGATATATTGTATGCTGTGGTGTGGATCACACATTTCAAATTGTTGATTTCTTTCCATGATTCGGTTTTTTCCATGATTGATGTAATTGCTAATGAGGTTTCTTTTAAGATGCCGGAAAGCTGGAAAGGAGGAAGAATTGATATATTAGCTCAGTATGGTAGTTGCAATCGTGGAATTAAAAAGAAAATTGCGTGGGAATTGAAAAACAGATTTTGAATTTTTTGATCTACTGCGATCATCACAATTCTGGATTATCAATCTAAAACAAAAAAATATACTATTTTTAGCAAAGCTCTTAAAGGAAAAAGTGACAAAAACCAATCTGAAGTTATTCAGGCAGTTAGCAACTTTGAGCTTCTATCGTGGTACTTCAGGTTGTTCCAGTTTAAAAAGAGTAATATTTTTGAGTGAAACAAGTCATGATTTCAATTTTTGCAGTTGACAACTTTTCCATAACTCTACTAGCTTTTGAGATACAAGTGTCCAAACAGAAGCCACTGCAAGAGTGAGAGGAAGTGAACGCAGAGAAGCTAGAGTGTCTGACTTCTCTGCGTCTCAATGAACCATACTTTATAATTTAGAGACGCAGAGAAACTAGACACTCTCGCTTCTCTACGCTCTCGCACTTACCTCGTTTCAGCTGACTAGGGAAGGTCATGGAGTCAGTTTGGAGTTATGGGACGTAACCTATATCATTGAAAATCTGAGAAAATGCTGGTTCGAAATATACAGTCAGTTTTTGCCCTCGAGGCTTGGTATTCGAGAAAAATGAGGTCAACATTTTGAAAACTGACAAATTATAACCACGCGAAAAGTGCAAAAAATGTTCTAAGTTTGACTTCATTTTTCTCGAATACCTGACCTCGAGGGCAAAATCTGAATATATATTTGGAATCAGCGTTTTCTCAGCTTTCCAATGATATAGGTCATGCCCCATAACTCCGAACTGACTCCATGACCTTCCCTAGTTTGTCGAAATGACAAGGTCTCAATTTCGAAATTTCTGTTTTCGAAACGTCACGGATCTTAATCAACCTGAAGCTCGGATCACAGTGGTCAATCAGTGTCCCCCACACCCCACTTGTCTTTTATGATGCCATCCACCCCGACCATTCCTACCGTACCCCTCGGAAAGTCATAATCCGATCAAAAACATCTGCTTCTTCTCTATCTCTCTTCCTCAACTTACGCAATCCAACCACCACGGAACACTAAACCAATTGTGTTCACCCTTTTCTTCTCCTTTTTTGATGATGGACGACGACAAAAAACTAATGGGAAGATATATGTAAGGGTGGAGAAGGAAAGGAGGGATTAGGTGCTCTCTCCTGTAAAAAGGAAAAGGGGAATTGGATTTTGGAATTGAGAAAAGACGAAAAAGAAGGGGGAGAAAAGAGTATTTTCTGAAAGAGAACACTACTCGGATTAGTTAGTTTTCTCTGTTTCTTTGACTTAATCTTTGTTTGTACAACATGTCGAGAAAAATGAAGACATTTCTCAATAAGAAGGGAATGGATTTTGCAGAAAGGGGATGAGTTGAAGGGAGTAAAAATCAAGGTATGCTCAAAAAATGAAATGAAAATCAGGAATTCAGAGCTCACAAAATGCTGAAATAGAAAGGGAGAGAGCGCAGAGAAACCAGACACTCTAGCTTCTCTGCACTCTCTCACTTACAGTAATCCAACTTCCAAAGCTCCAAGGCTAGTAGAGTAATCAGTAATTTGTTAACTAATTAAATGTGAAACATTTTATGCCATTCATTTTTGTAGTTGACCAATTTTTGGGCCGAAATTCCCACTTGTAACAGTAACCCTACTTCGAAGGCCCCTATCTCTAAGGCTAGTAGAGTTGCAGAAAGTTGTTAACTAATGAAATGTGTAAAATTTTATTGTAATCATTTTTGTAGTTGTCAACTTTTTTGTGCAAAGCTGTCCAAGATAGGTATCTAGAGGATAAGACAACCTCCTTACCAACTACAGTATGTTAACTTTAAAGGCGCGTATCGCGAGATCTGGATGAGCTATCAAAAAGCTGTTAACTGCAAAAATGGAGATCTAGGAGGTTTCGTTCAAACAATTGTGATTGAGGAGACGCAGAGAAGTCAGACACTCTAGCTTCTCTGCGCCCTCTCTCTCACTCTCTCCCTCTCTTCGGCCGCCGTCAAGCTGCAATCTTTAAAGGGTCATATCTTAAAAGCTAGAAAAGCTATCAAAAAGTTGTCAACTACAAAAATGTAGATCTAGATTTGATCTACACAACAATATAACATTTTAGGCGGTGGGTCATAATGGGAGCCGGTGACGGGCTCTCATATATCAGAAGTTTGGAATGACTCGTAGCTTTAAAACTGGGACTATTCTCCACTGATGGTTACTGTAGTTGACCCAAAATCAGGAAGCTTCAAACATGTATTTGTTGCCAAAGGTTTCCACTAATTGGAAACTTGGCCTAGACTTTTCCTAGGCCGTTTCAATTTTTCTTGAAAGCATCTGTCTCCCTTTCCCAAATATACCATTTAATTTCGTTCTCCCAAAAGAAACAATAATTATGTTGAATTCAAAAACTCGAAGGTCAACAACACTCATAAGTATCGGGTATCTATCAGAAGAGGGCAGGTGTTCCCCCCGCCCGCTTTTTTCAACTCGTTTCCCTCCCCAAATCCGCTCATAAAATTGCCATAAATCCGAGAAGCTTTTGAGCGAGAAGAAGGTCGGCAAGTCGAAAGGACATGCCCTTAATCGGCCATCCTCTCCAGGTGTCTTTTCTCTGACTACCGTATAGAGTGAGAGAGTGTGTGAATTGGTGGAGACGCAGAAGGCGGATGGCAGATGCTCGAGGACCTTTTTGATGGCTTCTTCTACGCAAGAAACGATGGGGAAAGGGGAGAAGAGCCATGCACAATCTCTTATTAGATACTATTACTCTTTCGAGGATCAAAAGGATGAGAAACGAGATTGGAAGGGGGAGAGAACAAGAGGGAGGAAGGTTTGTAATTGTGTTATGAAGTCAGAGATGGGGTTGGCAAAAAGTATAGGGAGAGGGACATCGGGACACACAGATAGACGAAAATTTGACTTTTTCGTGAAAAAATCAACATTTTTTCAAAAAATTTTGGATTCTGATACCAAGTACCCGGGTCTTGACAAGTATGGATGTGAGTGTCGTGAGGAGTAATTAGACGGTTCAACATAAAATTATGGGATATATGGACAAATTGACACACAGACAGACTCCTCTGATAGGATTCAGGAATCAAATTTTTCCGGATTATCGAACTAACAAACAGAGACTCTCAAAGCCTGGACATCCGGACATCTGGACATTCGGATAGACAAACAGATCGAAATTTGGAAATCTGGATATATAGATCCTAGAACTACAGTAATCATGGATTTGAAAGTTTCAGTATTTGGACAACCGGACAAACAGAAAGATATACAAATTTACATAACTTGGACAGACGGACAAACAGACAGAATTATGGAAATCTGGATGATAAATCAGAAAAGTATCAAGAAATCGGGTTATCTGGACATCTGGACATCCGGACACACAGACAGAAATCTGGAAACCTGGATTTTCAATCATAACAGTATTAGAAAGAAGGTGCTTCTCTGTATACTCTTGAGAATCGTGATATCTGGACATCCGGACATCCACACCGAACAGACGGACAAACAAAGATTTCGGAAGTTTCGACTTCATACAGATGTGAGGAATCCGAACTAACCATACAGAGGGACCGCCCATCTTTTTGATTTTGCAGTTGTGGACATCCGGACAACCTGACACACTGAATCTTCACTTTTTTTCTGCGGACTTTTGGAGTTATTTCCTATTCTGATATACATTTTCTCCTTCCTGCCCTGATACTTCTTCTTCCTTTATTTTCCCTGTTTCTTATCTTGCCACGTCATCTCTTTCTCTCTTTTTTTTCTATTTTTCCAACAACTTTACGGCCATCTTTCACACTTCTTCGCCTTCTGATTCATTTCGTCGCAACACATACAAACCGCTCAACTAATTGAGCTTTTTTCTCCAGGGAATCGTCTGCGTCTCCTCGTTTTCCACACTCTCTCTCTCACCGGTCCAACTTTTATCGCGTCAAATAGAGAGAAAGGAATAGGATTTAAAAGTAAATTGAAACTCTCTTTGACTCTTTGATGACGAAAAGTTAAGAGAGTGAGAAGAGCAACAATTGATTTTTATTCAGGGGACTGCTGGAAACATTTGAAATTCTTGGGAACACTATTTGAAAAAGGAGAAAGAGTACCGGAAAGTGACAAATGAGACACTTGATGACAGGAAATTGGTTGGAGTGAGAACATCAGAAAGAGAAGAAACCAATTCAGGAAACAACTACTGTATCCTGGATTCGAGAGGGAGATGAAATTGGAATTTTTGGAATTGAAATTTAGAAGGGATCTACAAAAATTGAAATGTAAAGGTTTTACTATATATAGGTAAGAGCCCATCACGGATCCATTTATTTTCATGAAACTTCACATTTATATTGACCTGATGGAGACGCAGAGAAGTCAGACAGTCTAGCTTCTCAGCACCCTCCTCCACTCTTCATCTTTCGCTATTACAGTTCCTTGACTTCCACCGCTCATATCTCAAAAGCTGGCAAAGATATCAAAAAGTTGTTAACTGATAAAATGTGTAGAATTTTTTAAGTTGATTGATTTTGTAGTTGACAACTTTGGTGTCCAAAATCTCCGAAAGCAGTTATAATCTATTAAAGTAAGACAGGTCGAATATGCATCCACTTTCCACTTGTTCATTTCTATTTCCCTATCTTTACGTGAAGACCTCAACTTTCCCTCTGAAATCCAGTGACCTTTCTCATTTTCTCTCTGAAATTCCATCATTTTTTCCATCATTAATTTTTCTGTGGTTGCAACAATCAACTTGATCTTTTCGCAAGGTAACACCCCTCCATCTGAAATCCATCTATACCTAATTTCAGTTCGCTAAAAAGGAGACATGGCGGCAGCGGTATTGCAACGAAAAGGATACGACAATGTCGAGTTGAGTTTAAGTGAAGACGATGAGCCGGTGGTGGAGAAGAAGAAGAAAAAGACGAAAGAGAAGAAGAGTAGTACGGATAGTAAGAGTAAAGAAAGTAAGGAAACGAGTAAGGAAGAGGATCCAGCAGTCGAGAAAAAGAGATTGGTGAGTGGGGGAGTTGAACCATGGTAGTTCTGTATGTGGGACAAAAATGGAACCGACTGAGCCATCAATGTAACGACCAAGAAAAATTGCGATCATGAACGTGGTGCAATCGACATTTTCCACTTATTCTGATTCTAAAACGAATTTCAAATTTTATTCCAGATGACACAAAAAACACAATCGCTCACAGAAGATGAGGTCAAAGAAAAAGAAGAAGTCAAGGAGAAAGAAGATAAGAAAGACGCAAAGTCGAAACCCGAGAAACAAGGAAAAGTAGAAATGAGTAAGAAATTGAAGAAGGATGAATCAGTGAAAGGATCGGGAAGTAATGCAGCGACACCGGCTGGAAATACTCCAATGGATCAGATGAAGAGTAAAATCACTCCTGCTCCACAAGCTAATCAGACACCTGTAAAAGTGCCTGGAGAGAAAGAGAAACCACAAAAAAGTACGGGATGTTGTGTGATTTCTTGAATCAGATTCAACTTTTACATGGATCCAATTAATGAAGTGTGATGTAATTAAGACGGATTTATATTAAACAACCCTAGATCTTAATTTTTTTAGTTGACAACTTTTTCATAGCTTTTTTAGTTTTTGAGATAACCGGTTCTGAAGACAAGCGACTGCACTCACTTCGCTTAAATTGGGTACCTAACTTTGAAACCTCGTATCTCAAAAACTGAAAGAATTATCGAAAAGTTGTCAACTACAAAAATGAACAAAAAGACTTTTTCAATAGCAATTAATTTTAAAAAATAACAAAAAAGTGGTTATTACTGTGACTAGGTCTATTTAACTTCTATGAAAATCGACACACGCACAGAAATGGAGAAATTTCAATGACTTATATATCTTTTCAGATAGAATTTTACTGAGAAGTTGTCAACTACAAGAATCGCAAAAAGAACAAGATTATAACATGAGACGCAGAGAAAACAGACACTCTAGCTTCTCTGCGCTCTCTCCCACCTTTCATCTCTTCCGCATCCTCTTCTCCAACCCCTCGTATCTCAAAACCTCGAAGAGCTATGAAAAAGTTGTCAACTACGAAAATGGAGATCTGAACTTGCTCATTCTAGCCATTATAAACTCACATCACCAAAACTATTCTCTACTCTGTGACGCATTCTCAAAGTTACCGGTTCCTCAGTTCTCTCCTATCTAACGAATGTTCCCGACTTCCTGCAAAACTACAGTAACCCCTCCAATGACTTCCGCTTCTTTTCATCTCAAGATCTCTTCTTGCTCTTCCGATACTTCTTCTTCCCAATATATGGGCCATCTCGAAGTGCCACTTTCCGGTTTTTCGTCGATATTGCCTTTTTCGATGTGTCCGTCTTCCGAAACAAACACTTCTTTTTCTTTTTCTCAATTTCTTTTTGTCATCTGATGTCAGATGAGGCGAGAAAAAGAAGAGGGGACTACTGTCACATAATTATCTCTGGATGATACATTGACTCCAATGACCGTATGTTGTGTTTTCGACACAAAAGAAGTGTAAGAATAACAAGAAAATATCGCATTTCCGGGGGGAGAGATGTTATCTCATATACACGCAACACGTATTGCATCGTCTTATGGTAATTGAGTTTGTACAAGAGAAAGGGTGAGAGAATTGGGGGTGAGAGGTGACAAGGGCGACAGGTGTTAGGGAGAAGTATGGGAACTGTGATAACAGGAACTACATAGGGAAATCGGACTTTTTCTTTTAATTTATAATTTTCACTAATTATTCTAATAATTTTTCGAAAAGTCATATTTTTCTTGTAATACATTCTGCCCCGTTTTATACTCAAAATGAAAATTTTAAACCTAAACTACGATAAGAGAAACACTAGAGCTTATGGCACTGGAAAACACAACAGGAATACAATAAAAAGATGTTGGGGGAATTGACGGTCCTACTTCTTCAGTCAAACTGGTTTCAATCAATTTCGGTCGAATTATCATGATTTCATATTCTTCTCTTGTTGTTTTTTGTTCAATAAATTATTTAATAATGAGTGCTTTGTTTGGTTGCAATGAAAAATCGAAACAGCATAACAACCGGGGTAGGCGAGATGTGGTCGATAAACGGTTGAAAAGCAGGCAGCCAGGCTGATTTATAATGTCTGCCCATTAGTTGTTTTGTAGTCGTCCATCAAAAAGCACGTTTCTCTCATCAAGCATATTGTCCAATTCACTTGACGAATAAGGGGGAAAGGTCAATGACCGAAAAGTAACTGGCCAAAACTCGGAGAGGGACAGTGCAATCTGGCGACATCTGCAACTATACACTTGAAAACATCTGCTCCGCATCAATACTACATTAGTTTTTCCATTTTTTTATTCAATTCTCATCTGATATTCCCGCCCAGTGTCTCGTTTCCTCTTCTCCCAATTTATCATTTCATTCCATCTTTATCTGAAAATCATCTCATTACCCCAAGCTTTACCACCTATCACTCAAAACATTCTCAACTTTGTCTTTTTTCTTTCCTTCACTCACCTGCTTTGGTTGTGCTTTAATTGTGACCTTACACACTTTTTCTTTTAATTTATAATTATTTTTCACTAATTATTTTTCGAAAAAGTCATTGTAATATGTTTCTCTCCTGATTTCATACATTCTTCCCCGTTTTATACTCAAAATGAAAATTTTAAACCTAACCTACGATGAGAGAAACACTAAATAGAGCTTATGGCACTGGAAAACACAACAGGAATACAGATAAAAGATGGGTGGGAATTCATTTAGGGATGGAGTGACGGTGGTGACAATGGTTGTTGTTTAGGGACGATCAGGTCATGATGATGATGATGTTGGAGGCGGTGTAGATGGTGGTTATTGTTGATGACAGGCATGCAGCATTTGGGACACGTCGACTTCTGGAGACATCTGAAAAAGGGAATTTTTATAACGAGGACAGAAACGGAGGATGTCGTCAATCGATACAACACGTTACAGTAAACGTTGTCTTTTATAATTGTCGCTGGAATGTTTTAAACTGTTCTTACTTACCTATTCACAATCAACAACATTTTAGACGGTAAATCAAAGTTCATGTCCATGCTCTTCGCCGAAGGCGCGAAGCTCCCCAGTCAACGCATCAACTTCCGCCTTCAAAACACGGAGGTCTCCATTGTTGGAGAAGTTTTGTTTAGCCGCGAAAATGTGGGCTAAAATCTCGATCAACGACTGGGTTTGAACATACATTCGAACGACATTGACATGAACCTGGATTCTTTCGAGTCTTCTCGTGGCAGCTTCGTGATTGATCGCATCTACAAAATAGGATAATTTTCAGTTTTGAACTTGGAAATACTTACTATCTCTCAACCTCATAAAAAGACCATATGTATCGCTATGACCGAGACGAATTGCATGACCCATAGATGCCCAATCACGAATTTCGTGGCGATTCATCCTACGCCAAGTCTGTAGAAAATAAAGTAACGGAAGTAAGTGAAAAATGAGTTTCAGTGGAGACAATTAGGTCAGAAGAAGTGGAAAATAATATCAGACTTCAACTGCAGTAGCTTGAAGACCAAAAGAATTGTGGGATGAAGGAGGCGAAACGACGGGAAAAAATCAAAAGAAGAAAGAAAAATCGTTGAACGCCTTTCAAGAGGCATTAGACGAAATGAGGATTCAAAGTTTCCGACTTGAAATTGCTATCGCAGAGATTGTTCAATCCTTGAACATCCATTCACTTCGGAAGTTTTTCTTGAAATATGTGAATGATTCGACAGATTGCAATATTATATATCAACTGTCTGACATGAAAACATTTCACTCCAAAGCCCGCTTCATCTTAACGGACGGATTCTTCCGGTTGTTCAAGAAATATTACAAGGAGATAACTGGATTTGATGTATTCAGTTCTAGACATTACATTGCCGATATCCAACGTAATATTTCTGTCAGTAGCTTCTATAATATCTTAACTCAATCCATCCTAACTAAAACGTTATCTGTCATCACCACTTTTAAGAATCCCATCGTGCAGATCGCATCACTTGGTGAAGTTATGAGTCGAAGACTCTCTATTTTTGGCAGCCTACAACTAATTGAGATTTGAAGAAGAAACTGGCGAAATATTTCCGAGGCGATAGCTGGCAACAAAGGACTGGAACAAATGGTAAAACGAATGGTACAACGGAAATGATAATTATCAAAGTCCTAAATACAACAGCATAAATGACATCAAATTCAATGAGGGATTTACAGAAGTTACTAGAAAAGTTGTCAAGAAAATCATTGGAGACAGTGCTCTTTATCAACACATTGGACAGTCATCAGAGCCTTGCCATCTTTACTATTAACAAACGCAAACGGCTGTATGTTTGTCTGTCTGTCGCCGATCCTACCGTCCTTCCTACTGAACCGTTTTTCTTCGAACTTGAACCAAAAGATCAGAAATTTTCACCACTTGATGCCCGTCTATTTTTTTAGTTAGAATAGGTCTCGACTAGGTCACTAGGTCAAAAAACGTGGTTTTCAGCCTTGCAGTGGCTTTCATTTCCGAAATAGGGAAGTAGGAGTTCACGGGGAAAATAATTATAGAACTTTTCATTCTGCGAATGACTTCATTTCTTGAAAGCGTGGGAAACATTGTATCAAGTAGAAGGGTGGTGTAGAAAAGGAGGTTAAGTCGCCGGTAGGCGACGTGAACCGACTGGTTATTGTAACATTTGTATCTTGAATCATGAAAGCAACGTCTTCTCAAAACTGCATTCTGCATTTGACCATTTCGGTACAGGGAGAACTTGCTGAATACAAATCCAGATTTTCTTGAAACTTTGAAAGAAGAAGAGTAAAAGATCTGGTGCTCGAAAAAATGATGTTTCTTAGAAGAATAAAGCCTTCGCCAAAAGACAAGGATCAGTTCAACTGAATTAGTAATGACTCAGTTGCTACTATTTCTCAAAGCACTCGCTAATTCAAAAAGAACGAAGAGAAATCCAATAAATGATTGCCTTCGACTTGTTGCATGGCGTTTTACCTATGTGGTAGTGGGCGGCGACGTAGTTGGAGAGTTCGGGGTTCGACTCTCTCTCCCGATAACGTTTTTGTATTTCTCGATTTTATCACTATGTGTCAAGGTATTTTGAGCTGTTCGTACAAACCTTCTACAATGTTTTGACAAGGGAACCCCAAGCACTTGTAAGTTTGGAATTTGATGAAACTTTGGTGGGAGGTCAAGGACCACTCCAATAGAGCTCCCCCAAAATATTGGAACACGCTCGGCACTCTGCTCCGAGTTATGGGCTCTCAAAGTTTGGCTCGGATTCAACACAGTAATCCTCATTTCCTCACTTCTCAACAGTTCCCAAATTGTCACTTTCCTCTCTCTGCCACGTTTTCGGCTGGCTGAGTGGCCGAGGGGATGTGCGTTGAGTTGGTGATCGAAAGGGGAAGGGATCGACCCCATGCAAAGCGTTTTGGTTTTTTATATTTTTTGGTTTTCCTAGTTGGACATTTTCATCAATATCTGAACGCTTTTCGATGATTTTTTATATTGTCCTGTACTTATTATTCCATGAAATTTCATTTTTTGAAGTTTTGGAAAAATAAATTTTTGGCCGAAATTTTCAAAGTTCCTTACCACTTGGGTGCCAATTTTTTACAAAAAATTTTTCATCGAAATAACACTTGGAAATTGTCTAGGACGTTACCCATGAACACATAATCATTTGAGAGGTATGAAAAGTGCATTTTAACCAGTCTTCGGCAAAGTTTTGGATAAACTTGCAAACTTGGATGGAAAAATCACTACAAATCAGCTTCAGGGCTAGATATTTCATGTCTCGAAAAGATTATGTGTTCATGGGTACCGTCCTAGACAATTTCCAAGTGTTATTTCGATGAAAAATTTTTTGTAAAAAATTGGCACCCAAGTGGTAAGGAACTTTGAAAATTTCGGCCAAAAATTTATTTTTCCAAAACTTCAAAAAATGAAATTTCATGGAAAAATAAGTACAGGACAATATAAAAAATCATCGAAAAGCGTTCAGATATTGATGAAAATGTCCAACTAGGAAAACCAAAAAATATAAAAAACCAAAATGCCTTGCATGGGGTCGATCCCTTCCCCTTTCGATCACCAACTCAACGCACATCCCCTCGGCCACTCGGCCAGCCAAAAACGTGGCAGAGAGAGGAAAGTGACAATTTGGGAACTGTTGAGAAGTGAGGAAATGAGGATTACTGTGTTGAATCCGAGCCAAACTTTGAGAGCCCATAACTCGGAGCAGAGTGCCGAGCGTGTTCCAATATTTTGGGGGAGCTCTATTGGAGTGGTCCTTGACCTCCCACCAAAGTTTCATCAAATTCCAAACTTACAAGTGCTTGGGGTTCCCTTGTGAGAAAAATGATTTTTTGAGATGCTTCGGAGTGAAACTGGTATTTTGAAGATTTCCATCATCAAAACATGTACGAATCAAATATCAGAACGCTCAAAAACCTGCTTCTGACACATAGTGATGACCCCCGTCATCCAAAATGGAGAAATACAAAAAAAAGAAATACAAAAAAAAAGCGCGGAGCAAGTTTCGAACTCGCTTTTTGAGCTCCGGAGCAAGAACGGGCACTAGCTTTTGTTACCATCGTATTCAGAATAGTCTAAACTACCTATGAGCCAATTTTCAGCAAATTCTCAAACATTTTCTAAAAGGAGTTCCCTTGTGAGAAGGAGAATGCATTGAAGATTATTAACAATGTTAAATTACAGTATGATGAAAACGCGCAACACGGCTATTGTCAAAACAAACTTTCTTGACATTCGGTGTTTGCGGACCTAAGTTCCCGAGCTTAAAATAAGCCACGCCCACTTTCCGTTGTCTCGGATATATATTCAGAAAAGATGGGGGAGTTCGACTAATATCATAGCCGAGACAACGGAAAGTGGGCGTGGCTTATTTTAAGCTCGGGAACTCAGGTCCGCAAACACCGAATGTCAAGAAAATTTGTTTCGACAATAACTTCTCTGATAACAGGGCTTAGAAATTCAAGACCGACTGAAAAATTGCTCTCAGTCCGGCCCGTAGAAATTTGAAAAAGTTTCAATAAAATTCGCAACTTCTGTATACATGTGCCACAAGTCTAGAAAATCGGTTTAAAAAAATTGCGAACTAGGGTAGTAGAACGGCACGCTTCTTATAATTGCGGTCTACCGAAACCGAAGAAAGTAGTGTGCGAACTTGAGAAACTCAGTGAAAATAGACATTTTTCAAGAGAATTTCGGTGGAGCGCAGTTGTAAGAACTGTGCTGAGCTACTTTTTATCGGAATAATTTTTTCTCACGGAAATTTTCATTGACTACGTGTGCTGAAGCATTGAATACTCAGTCAACTCAGAAGTAGTGTCTACATTTTTGTAATTGATTATTCACTGACAACAACACAGAGATCAGTACCAGAATTGTGCGGAAATCGGAAGTCGGAAGCAAAATTTTGAAAACGGAAGTCGGAAGTGAAAAAAAAACATGAAAATCGGAAGTTGGAAGTTGGAAGTCGGATTTTTGGGACACTGACCGTAGCTTTAGACCATTGGGCCATGCCTTTGAGAGAGGGTGAATGAAGGGCAATTTTATTTGTTTTTATTTAATTTAAAGGTTGATTTTATTTAATTTTTCAATAGCCGAAACCCGAAACTTACAGTTTTCAACAATCCAAAATACTCGAGACTCTCCGCCGCCGTCGGTCTTGTATCCGGGTCATCGTGCCAACATCTCTTATAAAATCCAGATAAAATTGGATTACATTCCAGATCGGGCGGCCTCAAACTAGCCGTCGCCACGTTGTACAATAATCCAGGTACTGACAAATTTCTGTTGTAAGGATGATTTCTTGCGATAATTTGCCACATTATGATTCCAATACTGCATATATCGGACTTTGTGTTATAATCCTCGCATCGAAACACTTCTGGAGCCATTGTTATCGGAGTTCCACGATTCGAAGTCATCGATTGATGCATTGTTGTGAAAGTTCCGAAATCGCAGAGTTTCATTGTTCGATATCGATCACAGAGAAGCATACTGGAAGAAGAAAGTGAGAATTCTCTCTTAGAGTAGAAATTACTTTTGAAGTTTCAAGTCTCGATGAACTTGATCATTCGAATGGAATGTATGCACTGCAGACGCCAGTTGAAACAACCACGAAGCTACATGGTCGATTGTGTAGTCGACCGATTTTCGATCGTAGATTACTGAAATTGTGGAATGTTTTTTGGTGATTTTTGGTATAGAGAGTTAGTTTTCAAGGTAAGCATAGGGTTTCTTGTAGACTTCTTTCTGTTTTCACAGGAAAACTTCTAGAAAATGAAATACTGCAACGGAAATTGTGTTGAAAGAGACCTGACTCATTTTCACATGTTTTTTTTCGTTTAAAATTGTTTTGCTCATTAAAAATAAACTATCCTCTCAATATGTAAAAACCTCTCTATTGTTCAAAAGTTCAGTATTTTTCGCAAAATTTTTATTAAAACTGTGGTATACATTGACTGGCTTATCGGCTACCTATGTTGTCTGATTTTTGGCGATTATTTATACAACACAGTCTCCCACGCCGCGAAAAAGAACTGCAAGAAACGTGAAGGCGATTTTTTCACGTTTTAATTCAATTCTTTTATTTTTTGCACTGAAAATGCAGTATTTTTTAGGTTTTCAGACGTCGCAATGGATGAAAAACGGGTCCCGTCCATCAGAATTGTAGAAAATCAAATTCTCTATCTTATGAGCCAAAAAACGTGAATATTGGTGAGAAACTGACTTTTTTGATACAGAAAAACCGATTTTCAGAATAATGAGTATAACTTTTTTGGAAGAAAACGTTTTCTGATTAAAATTGCACATATTGTACTTGAGTATGTTCTGAAACTGTCAGAATTTTTTGAACAAGAAATGTTGGTTGAAATGGCTGAAAATCTCATTATTCTGAAAATCGGTTTTTCTGTATCAAAAAAGTCAGTTTCTCACCAATATTCACGTTTTTTGGCTCATAAGATAGAGAATTTGATTTTCTACAATTCTGATGGACGGGACCCGTTTTTCATCCATTGCGACGTCTGAAAACCTAAAAAATACTGCATTTTCAGTGCAAAAAATAAAAGAATTGAATTAAAACGTGAAAAAATCGCCTTCACGTTTCTTGCAGTTCTTTTTCGCGGTGTGGGAGACTGTGTACAAATCATTCTTATATATAAAAGACAATTGGGCGTTGTCTGAGGCGATGTCCGCAGCGGTTTTTGAAATAGGAGAGAAACTGAGCCAGCGGGCAAAACCGAACTGGCGTGCTTTGGACAAGACCGCCGCTTTAGACCACTCAGCCACGCGGGCACTATTGAGAGTGGATGGCCACGTAAATGAGGAGATACCATCCGACTGAATCGCCGAAGGCGAGGCAGAAAGGCTGGTCTATAATAAAATGACGATTGAATTTTCAAAAATGAGTCAATAAGAGGTAATCGTATTCTGTTATGTTACATTTTTGCTGAAATCATTATTGCGCTGAAAATTGAATTTTTATGACTTTTTCTCATGTTTTCCGGTAAAAATGTTAGTTTTCAAAGGTAAAAATGTGTGTCTTTTCCAAATGTTTAGCATTTCAGGCGAGAATTTGCCTGACTCATCAGCTACAAAATTCTCTTTCATTTCTGATAAGTTCTATCTGAAAACCTCTAGAATTGAGTAATCAAGCATGAGTCATTTCTCAATTTACTGCTTAATCAACAAATTTTCAACACAAGAAAACCCTATTTTGCCTAACTAACATTCAGCCATGCTTCCACAATCCATGTACTCCATAACGACTCCTTGACCGTGACGTGGACATCTGTAGAGACCGTAGATTCTGGAAAAAATTCAATCAATTTGCAACCAAATCAATAATTTAAAGGCTACTTTCTGATATTAGTATCATCTCGAAACGCCCACATCACTTTCGCTTCTCGAATCAGTGTATTGAGGTGAATCGGAGACGAGTATTTAATTGCGGCGGGTCTGGAAATATAATTTTTGTTGAAAAACTATTTAAAACGCAGATTTCCTCACTTATACTCGTGATTTCTCGATCTCCTGTATCTTGTCTTCTCAACAACTCCATATGTACCCTTTCCCAGTTGATGACTATTCAAATTATCGATACAATGTGCTGGAATTTCTGGAATATCTTGTGTCATACACAAGCCAGAATCTCGTGTTTTCCGTGGCGCTGCCTGAAATTCAATTACGTTTTTTCCAGGTATTATGCGTAGTTTTCTTCTCAAATGTTTGGATTATTCATCATGACGTGTCGATTCAATTTTATTCAACACTGATAACGAACTTCAAGCAATTCATTTATAAACTAGCTCAGCTTTATCGGAAATCAGAATTTCAAAAACTCACAACAGAAGCGGGACTCGGTGAATGACTCGAAGGGCTCGCGGAGCTACTCGACGGTTTACTGTGCGACGAAGTGTCCATTTTAGAGCCGAAACAGTGAAAAAATTGGCGATGGACGGCGACGCCGGCCGACAAATGGCATGTGTTGTGTGTGTATGTGTATGTGTACTCTTTCTCTCGCCCCGTTTCGCAGTGGAAATAGTGAAAATGATAGAGAGTACACTCGAGTTGGAGAAAGCAGACGGGAAACAACAGAACGGGAAGGACGGATCGCAGAAATTCGAGATCGGGGGAAGAGATGAGGAATCGTGAAGGAGATGAGGAAGTTACGGTAGCATTCTGAAAACAATGATTTGAAAATTTATAAAATTGATGAAATAGAAGGAATTTAAGAAAAAGGATGGGTAGATTGAAGGTGTGCTACTTCGCTTAAGAACTATACGATTAAGAACTGGAGTAGCTCCATTAAAGGAGGAAAGTTGAAACGACGGCACTGCCCTCAGAGAGACGGAGTGATGCGCCAGTGGCGTTAACGCGCTGTGTTTAGCAAAAGCGGAATTTCGGAGTGTCGTACTAATGGAAAATCGGGTTTACGGTTCGAGTGGCAACTTTCCTCCATAATATCCGTTTGATTTCGTGATTTTTGTGATAAATATTGAAGAAAAAGGACAACTCAGCCTTCTGCAAGTGAAAAAAGTCGGAAAAGGTATCTGAGCGAGGAGAGACGTCGAGAGGAAGACAAAGAAAAAGTTTGAGTCGATGGTACAGACTCAGAAATTGAGCAAAAGTTTTGAAACTTTGTGTATGAATAGATCAATCCTTGTACTTTAATTTTGTAGTTGGCCGTTTTTTGATACGGGTCTCCGCTGGATTGTTGTACTATATTGAAAGTGACTGAGTCTCTATGAGCTACAGTAACCCAGAGAGGGGTCCTACAAAAAAGTGACCAACTAAGAAAATGATTTACTAAGTTTGAACATTCTACTGACAAAATTTCATGTTTATGGGTCCATTTTTCAGCTCAGGGCAGGTTTTTGAAGTGAGAAACGACTATTTTACAATAACTTTTTGTTGATCGACAACTCGCCCTGAGCTGAAAAATGGACCCATAAACATGAAATTTTGTCAGTAGAATGTTCAAACTTAGTAAATCATTTTCTTAGTTGGTCACTTTTTTGTAGGACCCCTCTCTGGGTTACTGTAGCTCATAGAGACTCAGTCACTTTCAATATAGTACAACAGTCCAGCGGAGACCCGCATCAAAAAACGGCCAACTACAAAATTAAAGTACAAGGATTGATCTATTCATACACAAAGTTTCAAAACTTTTGCTCAATTTCTGAGTCTGTACCATCGACTCAAACTTTTTCTTTGTCTTCCTCTCGACGTCTCTCCTCGCTCAGATACCTTTTCCGACTTTTTTCACTTGCAGAAGGCTGAGTTGTCCTTTTTCTTCAATATTTATCACAAAAATCACGAAATCAAACGGATATTATGGAGGAAAGTTGTCACTCGAACCGTAAACCCGATTTTCCATTAGTACGACACTCCGAAATTCCGCTTTTGCTAAACACAGCGCGTTAACGCCACTGGCGCATCACTCCGTCTCTCTGAGCCTCCTGCACGAGAAAAGCGCCTCTCTTTTCGCACGCGGTCTGCGTCTCCTACAGGGAGACACGTCTCTCACTCTCTCACTGGGATTTGAGGGTGTTTGAATTGAAAACTGTCAGATTTTGGTATTTCGAAAGAAAAATTAGGATTTTAAGAACAGAAATCAAAAGAACAATAACAATAATGTTAGAAAATCCAAAAAAAAGAGGAGAATAATACTGAACAGTAGATAAAACGGCATTTTATCAGTTTTGATCAAAAACGCTCAAAAAGCAGTCAACTTATACAAAAATCGGAAACGGATAAATTATTCAGAATATCTTCAGCGCAGTCTCTCAAACCCCGAGACACGGTGATTTTCTCGGAACACGCTAGTAGGAAGTGCGAAAAAAAGTTCGGCCGCAGTGTTAAAAATGGGCGGAGCCTGAATGCAAACTTGGCACGCGGTTTTTTTGCAACTGCGGCACTTGTTTTGCTCTGGGTCTCTTTTCTCTCGTGCATGCAGAAAGAGCGCGTTTGAAACATGGAATAATTTTTTACACTGTACTGAATGTCAAAAAAAGTAACTGGCGGATTAAACTGTGAAAATGAGGAAATTATAGAGTGAAATTTATAGTTTAAAATTCTCCATTATTTTCTTAAGAGGTTTTACAATTCAACCTCTGGGGGTTACAATTCACTTTTGAGCTAATTCAAGCCAAAGTTGAGGGACTAGAAATTTTCAACGGTGGATTGGAGCGGGCTTGCTCGCGGCCGCCAATGTGATGGCCTAGAAATCAAACCAAGTTGTTCCGAGAAAATCACCGTGCCGAGAAAGAACTGCAAGCGAAAGTTCTCAACGGAGCGCAAAGGCCGCGCGCTACAGTAGTCGGAATTGATGTTTTATTAATTTTTCAACTGGAAATTTTGATTTTTTATAAATTACGAACAATAAAAGAATTAAATAGTGAAAATCGTCCAATACAAGACACGAAAACGGCAAAAGCAACACTTCGAAGAAAAGAACAACAATTTTGGAACAGAAATGGAGGAGCTTATCAATATCGAAGTTTTGGCCTGAAAATTCCGTTTTTTCACGATTTCTGGAAAAATATTGGGTTAAAAAGTGAACCGTCCACCTGAAATGTAGATAAAAATATGACGAATTTTTGAGCTATAATTGAGATAAAACTATTAGAAAATGGTGAATTGCGGTTAGTTTGAAGCTGAAAATTCCACAACGTGACGCACGGGTTTTTTCAAAAATTAAGCAAACGGAGTACACAAGAGCCATTAAATCATGGTTTTTAGAAGAATAATTGATTTTTCTTGATATATTCATCACATCAACCATTAATTATGTGAAATTTTGTTGTTTTTTGTTCAAAAATCTCGTTTTATGTGATGTGAAATCTCAATTATTTGCTGAAATCTATGATTTTCCAGAAGTTCAAACAATTGGGTACATTATAATACGGGTTCCGTGCCAAGAGCACAGGATTCCATCCAATTGGTTAGTGTGAAATCAACTTTAAACATAGTTTAGTTATAACAATTTCAGAAAAATGGCACCGTCCCGAAATAAAATTTCAATAATAGAACGCGCAAAACAGGCGTCTCTTTTCAAAGCTGCAAAAAACCACGGGATTGAGCACGAAACAACAGTGACGGAAACCTACTACACTCTTCAATTAGACGAGAGATTGTTCTTCGTTCTCGTCAGAATCCTTCCCAAACGCTTTCCAACTTCTTGTTAGCCACACCATCCATGAGAGAGTTCGAGATTTCTTGGAAAAATCCTATAAAACATCTGGAAGTTGAAGATCAAATGGTAGAGTTGCAAAACTTCGAATTGTATGCATCCCTATTTCTCTCAGTGGGACGACTTCAATCCAGATACAAACAAAAATATCCGAATAAAAACAAAATTTTTTTTGCTAAAAATGGTTCTGGAATTCACTGCTGCTATCGCTTTATTGCTGTCTGTGAATATAAGAATAAGGGTTATGAATATTATATATAGAATAGATATAAGTATAAGTAAAATAGGAATAAGGAATAAAGATAAAATGTAAAAGGAATAAAATATAAGAGAAAGAGGTTTTACTCACGTCCCCTCATCTCCATCACACCACCAACTGCCCCGATGGTCCTTCCCTGCTTCCTCCTCGGCGGTAGGCGTGGCCTCGCTTAGGGGTACTGTAGAGGAAGACTTGGCACGGTGCTTCGCACCGTGTTACATCCCCCCTTCCCTAAGACGAGCGCCCTCGATCGTCCTTCTGTAGACTTGAAATCTTCTTCTTGATATATTTGACTTCCTTAGATGAGTTGGCATAATTCTTTTTGACTTGAACTTGACATGAATGGGTAGGGAGTTGACTTGATTGAGTTGGCAATTGACTGGACTGGGTCGGGAGTAGGCTTGATGTAGTGTTGGGTGTTTCTGGCTTGGTGTGGTGAGGGAGTTTTCGGTTCTGTGAGTATATAAGAAGTTTTGAGTTGGGGGAAAGTTACGAAAACGTAGACTACCTCTGAAAAGGAGTTATTAACAATTAATTAAGTAAGGGGAGGGAGTAGATCAGGAAATACCTAAAAATAGATAGATGGAAAGATAGGAGATAGATAAAAAGAATAATAATAATACAAAACCAGAGAGAAAATACAAAAAAAAGTGAGAGAGAACAATTTAATCAATAATTAAATACATAAAAATAAGAAGCTCATCAGAATCACATCCTTTTTGCTCTGAGCCGCTCCGATCTGCGTACTGCTTCGACATCATTCGGCTTGGCGCGGCTTTCCTTCCTCGGCATCAGCTTTTCCTTCTGCTTCGACTCAGCTGTCTTCCATGATACCTTCTTTATCAATTTTGCATCCATATCATTCGAATTCTTCTTTGTCGGCTCGATGACATCATCCTTCCTCGAATCTTTTACTTCCTTCGTTGGCGCATCACTAACATTTTTCTTCATCGAATCCTTCCTCTCCTTCGTTGGCGCATCACTAACATTTTTCTTCATCGAATCCTGTCGCATCGATCCTCCATCCATAATATCAGTCGTCGTCGTCGTCGTCTTCAAATCCTCCTCCATCGATTCAGCTAACCGAACGTCGTTTTTGTGGGCGATCTTTGTCTTCTTTCCATCTTGATATGAAACATTGAACTCTGACACCTCGACAACATGGAATGGTCCATGTAACCTTGGTGCCAACTTGTTCTTTGGTTCATTTCTTCTCACGAAAATCTTGTCTCCAATTTCAATATTTCTCTCAGCAATCCGATGAGTCCGGTCGTATTGTTCCTTTTCTTTTGATGAATTTCCAGCTTCTCCTTGATTCCTGCATGAAGATCCTTCAGATGTGCTCTCAGTTGACCTTGGAAATCTTCCACATCCCAGTAAGATGGTAGAGGAATCCCAAGATTCACATCTTCAGGCGTCGGCAAC
The DNA here is from genome assembly GCA_002259235.3 of Caenorhabditis latens. NCBI lineage: Eukaryota > Metazoa > Nematoda > Chromadorea > Rhabditida > Rhabditidae > Caenorhabditis > Caenorhabditis latens. The sequence goes on along the minus strand of CM056092.1, from coordinate 4,402,414 downwards.
TCATGTCCAAACAAAGCTTGATGGGTTGGTGATGGCATGTGGGGCAGAATTGATAGCGAACATGACAAATGGCAACTTCTGATCCCAGTCCGTTTGAGTCGAATTGACAAAGGATGAAAGAACTTCCTCAATTGTCCGATGAGCTCGCTCAACGGTTCCGTTTGCAGATTTGTGGTATGGGGCCGTTAGGTTGTGTTGAATCTTCATCGTTCTCAGCATCTCTTCGAACAAATCCGATTTGAAATTAGTTCCATTATCCGTCAACAAAATTTCCGGGGCTCCAAACTTCAAAACGATGTTTTCCACGAAAATCTTCGCCATTGTGACAGCATCTTGCTTCTCGATCGGGATGGCGAGGGTGTATTTGGTGAAATCATCCTTAATAGTAAAAACATAAAGATTTCCATCTTTGGTGACTGGCCATGGTCCGCAAATGTCAGCATGCACACGTTCCCACGGTCTTCCCAGTGATTCCAGATGTCCCATCGGTTCCTTTGTTTCAGCATGCGGGTTGATCTTCCTTCTCTGGCAAGCTTCGCATCTTTTGACAAAATTTCTAACGTCTTTGGTGATGTTGTTCCAGTAAAATCTTCTTCCGATCACTGCTTCTGTCTTCTCCATTCCAAGATGTGCTCCCAAATGAGCAGACTGATGGAACTCCTTCATGATGTTGTGAGTGACGTTCGTTTCCCTCGGGATCAAAATTACGGCATCTCCTTTTTGATTTTTGACGTAGACGATTCCATCTTCTTTTTGATAGCGTTCCAACGAATTCAGATCCATCTGCTCCAGTTTCTTCAAAATTTCAGCAATCCATGGTGTTTCCTCTTGGATTTTCCTGATTTCACTTTGATTAAGAAAACTTACTGGATCTTCAACATTGTTGACTTCTGCAGACTTCTTGATCGGCTTTTCTCTGCATTCATTGACTTCATCACCAGGCCCATAATCCAAGGGTACATCGAAAAAGGGTACATCATGATCATATATTGAATCGAAGGGTACAGTGAATCTTAGGGTACATCGAGGAGCTATGATCATGGGGTACATCCATGCGGTGATCATATGGTACATCGAGTCAGAATTTTCTTAAAATTTCAGAAGTCTTAGAGTTTTTATAAAGTTTTGAGAAACACTTTACAGACGGAGTTCAATTAACATGTTGGCTGCTTTTTCAGAAGGATGAAATAACATGAAAACTATTCTAACAACCATTTGCCAGATGTCCGTATTGGAGCTTCCAGAATTGATTCAAACATCTTCTTAAATGCAAAATCTTATTCTTTCATCCCTCTGAAAAAAGCAGTGACATGTTCCTTGAACTCCCTCTGTGAAGTTTTTCTCAAAACTTGATGAAAACTCTAAGACTTCTGAAATTTTAGGAAAATTCTGACTCGATGTACCATATGATCACCGCATGGATGTACCCCATGATCATAGCTCCTCGATGTACCCTAAGATTCACTGTACCCTTCGATTCAATGTACCCTATGATCAAATTTTTCATAGATGTACCCTTTTTCGATGTACCCTTGGATTATGGGCCTCATCACCAATATAACGAGATAGTGCGTCACATACACTATTTAATTTCCCAGGACGATATACAATCTTCAGATCCATCTCTTGTAGAATTATTTGATATTTTGCCAGTCTTCCAATAAGATCTCTTCTATGCATAAGACTGGTTAGCGGGCGGTGATCCACGATTGCAGTGACAGATGATCCAAGAATATAAGTTCTAAAAGCTTTGACACCAAATGCCAGAGCAAGTGCTTCAGTTTCAATGGGTGGATACCTTCTTTCCGTTGTTGTCAGCTTCCGGCTATCATATGCAATTGTATTTAGTTCTCCGTCCTCTCCGGTTTGTAAAAGCAAAGCTCCTACAGCGATTGAACTTGCATCTGACTCAATGACGAAGGGAAGTCCGGCTCTTGGTGGTTGTAGAACAGGGGTACTGCACAAAGCAGCTTTCAATCGATCGAATGAATCTTGGTGTTTCTTCTCCCAAATGAATGTCTGGTCTTTCTTTGTGAGATCATGCAGTGGTGCAGCCAATTCAGAGAATTGTCTGATAAATTTTCGAAAATAATTTGTCATACCGAGAAACGCTCTGACTCCAGTTGGTGTTTTTGGAACGGGAAACTCCTTGATTGATTTCACTTTGGCTGGATTCGGCTTGACTCCATTTCTTCCGACGAGCAATCCCAAGAATGTAACTTCCGGTTGAGCAAACTTGCATTTCTCGATCTTGACTTTGAATCCAATTTCAGCAATATTATGTAGAACCTCTTCTATATCCTTCATATGCTGTTCCAGCGAATTCGAAACAATGAGTAAATCATCTAAATAGCAAAATAACTTGGCCTTCGTTTTCTTTTGCAATTGTCGAACATCTGTCTGGAAAGTGTGAGGAGCGCCACACAATCCCATCGGCATCCTTTTGTATTGATAAGTTCCTGTTGGTGTTGCAAATGCAGCAAGTGGGCGGTCTTCTTTTCTCAGCGGTATTTGAAAAAATCCTTGGATAAGGTCTAAATTCGTGAAATATACTCCATCACTAGCCAAATCCACAATATCAGAAATAAGGGGAATTTGGTAGTTCTGTTTTACCGTTACCGCGTTCAGCAGACGAAAATCAGTAGTAAATCTATACGTACCGTCCTTCTTCCGCACTAAGACAATTGGACTGATGAATGTAGATGTTGATTCCTCGATAATGTCCAACAGAATCATCTCTTGAACTTGTTTTTCGACTTCATCTTGAGTACCAAGTGCAACACGAAATGTCCTTGATTTCGGAAACGGCATATCTTTCCTGATCACAATTGAGTGCTCGATTCCTCCTTTGAAAAGTCCAATATCACCATCTTCGTTGAAAAATGCATGACGACACTTCTTGAAAATCTTCTTCAGCAACTCTTTCATCTCAGCATTCAATTCCGATCCAGTCCAATCGATCTTGTCCATGAACTTGATTCCATTAGTCTCCAAGACTCTTTCTTCCCAATTTGCTTCGACTGGAACATCCGGTATTCCTGGTTTTGATAAATTCTTAAGTTGAACAATCTCTCCGCTTCCAATCACATCTCCAGCTTGTAATTGAATAGTTTTATTTGAGTTGTTCTTCACTCGAATTGTGGTTTCACGACTGTCCAATGGACGAAACACAGTCTTCTCAAATAGCAGCTTTCCTTCTGGTTTTGATTTGAGCAATACGGCTTGATCAGCATCGATATCAGCTCCATTAGCAATTTTTAGTAGTTGTTCTTGTCCGGGTTTCAGCATAACGTCGTCCGCATTAACCATTTCCATAACAACATTTGTTAACTCAAAAGGCTTACGTTGGGGTCCAACAAGGTCGATCATTACTGTCCCAATTTGTAGTTTCTGCATAGCTGGTCTCAACCACGTTCGAATTCCTCGACGATCCAACGATTTCATGAAAGCAATACCGATCAATGCATTTCCTGGACAGCAATCATCTTCAGCAACCAAAAACTCATGTTCTAGGATGACATCGGCAATTCGAACTGGGGCTTCAAAACATCCTAGAAATTTGAAAGACGAACCATTAGCTGTTTTTGCGTTTCGAATCCTTGTTCGTCTGAGGTGATAAGCCAAATGATTTGCTGTAGACCGATTGGCATAACTTATGCTGGCGCCAGAATCCCATAATGCTGATATTCCTTTATCTCCAATGCTGATGTGAACATATGGAATAGTAGACGAGACTTGACTTGCAGTTGCAGAGCAAATGAGTGGGATGATGATAGGGACGTACATGAATAGTGGTGGCAAAATACATCCTCTGTATGCTGGTCTTGGAAGTTCTGCTCTAGGTTCTTCTGTCTCGACGGCATTGATTTTTCCAATTCTTTTCCTTCATCATCTGCGTCGACTGCATTGATTTTGAGAGCATTTCCGATGACGTTTTTGAAAAAATAAAATTTAATCGCGAAAAACCCGATAACTCCTAGTACAAGCAGTACTCCAACAGCAATGCTAATGTATATGAAATACATACCAGTAAAGAAGCTTGTGACATTTTCGACAATGTTGACTGTGTTGTCGAATAGGTATTCTCCAGTAAAGCCAATTCCCTTCATTGCTCTCGAGCCATCCTTGGAGCCAAAAGTCATTGACTTTAGGATTTCCTGCTGGTGTTGGTATTGGAGTGATCGGATGCTTGCTCCAAAAGACATCGCCAGCATCATGGGAAACGAAGAGTCCTTTACTCCGGCGTAAATGTCCCCAGCGGTGAATATCAACTGTCTGGCTTCGTAAGTCGGCATTCCACCTTCCTCAATCTTCGTGACGTTTCTTGTCTGGTTCGTTTCTTTCCAATTTCCATGCTCATCTTGCCATATATAATTGGTGATAAAGCGGCAGTCGGTTGTTTCGGAGGCATGTTCCACTTCGATTGAACCAGGTTGAATATAAACCACCTTGTTGTCCGTTGTGAGGGCAGCCGTTTTCGCAGTACAGGATAAGCCTTCTCTTCTATCTTCTTTGATCTTATGAACTGTAACTTTCTGACATTGGCTTACTTTAACAACGTCCCTTCCTTTAAAGGTGGCGATGATGTCGTCCCGGTGTAGAAGAACGCGCATTGCTGCCTGAGGGTCCAGATCCAGAAACATACGCCATATCCTCAGTTGTCGATTCCGTGTGTGACATATGGCATCTACCAATCGGTTGAAGTTGTCCCTATTGTTTTGGTCCATTTTGTTTGAAACATATTGAATCTTGTGGTTGATCGCTGACATCGTCAGATTTCTTCTTATTGATTCTGCTCCGTCGTAGCTATTTTTCATGAAATTGATATGTGACTCGGATCCAACAGATGACACTCCCACGATTTCTTCTTTTTCCGGTTCCGATTCGTTGGCTGGACTTCTTCTGACACGATTGTCCACATCCTGTGGTGGTTTCAAATTCAGTGGTTCATCCGCAGCTGGCTTCATCTCAATCTCAGCAACTTTCCCGATGTCGTCCGGTATCTTCTCAACTTGATCTTCGGTGAATGTGAAGAATGTGACTCCATTACTGGATAATGTTTTTTCATCAAAACATTTCTTCATGGCTTGGGGTGCGAACGTCTTGTCGATTGGAAAAGCATTCTCCATGTGATCAACAATCAGAATGTTATCACCGATAGTGGCCGGGAATGTTCCAACATGGATGGTGTCGCAAACCGATCTTCTCTTTGCATTTTTCCATATCATCAAAGCCTGAGACGACTCACACTTTTCATCTTCCATTTTACATTTGTTGTCTTGATTGTTCATCAGTGACATAATCAAACTTCCATCATTCATCACAGCCACTGATCCTTCTTCTACAATCATTTTTCGTGCTTCATTGTAAATGCTTACTGAGAATCCTGTAGATGGCCAATTGTATTCCATTTCCGAGGCGTAGTATCCTTTTTTGATTTTCCTCATCGTTTGAGTCTTCCAGATCTTTTCCTCTACGGCTTCCTAGCATTCTGGTACGGAGGGTGCTTCCATGTGGAGAAAGGACGTGTTGTATATTGGAATCCAAATAGCAGAGTTAACGCACTGAGAGTATACTTCAATTCTGCATTTGAATGCCCGGTGCTCTGTCATCGTTTGGTTCAATATCGACATGGATACTGATCCTTTCTTGATGTTGATGGTCTCCTGTCTTTTACACTCAACTGGTTTAGGAGGGACAATAAGTGCTTGACCCGACGGTGAATGACAATCATAAAAAGGCATGGGTTGAACGTTTGTCCAGCACGTGCCTGGCGTGAAGAGAGCCACCAGACATGCGATAAACAAAAGTTTAGAAGACAACCCAACCCCACTTACATGATTGATGACATCAGCATAGTCCTCCGACGTTTCACATGGATCAAAGATTGCGTTGACTCGTCCTCTGAAGTTTCCACGTCCACGGTTGTTGTTTTGGTTTCCTCTGAATCCTCCACGCTATCCACGATTGTTTTGTCCGCGTCCGCTTCCTCGATTTCCTCCGCGATGCTGGAATCCATTTCCTCCACGATTTCCTCCATTGTTGTTGTAGAATCCACGTCCGTTCCATTGTTGATGACTTCCTTGGTATCTTTGATTTCCTTGGTAACCACGGTTTCCGAAGAATCCTTGATTTCCGTGGAATCCGTTGTGGATGTAGTTGATTTCCTCTGGAGCCTTCACTTCGAGCTTTGCTACCTGATCGGAGAGTTTGTTGATAGCAGCGGTGATTGCGTCGCTTCTCGAGACGTTGCTCAGTGCTTCTTCTCGTTTGGCGATTTGGAATGCGGCGTCCATAGTCCGTGGCATACTTCTCTGGACGTGAATGCGAATATCGTCTTTCAGACCATTCATGAAGCAATTGAGAACAATGGCATCACGAGCTTCTCTACTATTCTCACCAGGATACGCTTTCTCTGCAATTTCTTTACAAGCTCGAAAAAATACCTCTACTGTTCTGCCTCCTTGGTTCAGAGTTGACATCTCCGCTCCAGCGACGAGTTGACGTTCTTCCGTGTGAACTAGGTCTCGAAGGGCGTCCAACAAAACATTCCACGGTCCTTCACGAACTTCCTGGGTCAACGTATCATACGCATCTCGAGCAGATCCGGTGAGAAGAAACGGCAATATACGTCCTCCTTGTTCTTCGTCGTATTGGTGAGCATTGAAGTAATCATTCAAACTCCGAACGAAACTTGCGAAAGAGTCCTTTCCATCATAGCGAGGGGCATCCCGGAGGGCGGGACGACCTGCTTGGGGTTGTTGTTGTTGTTGGTGTTGTTCCTCCATTCGCTGGACAACTTGATGACGTTGTTGTTGTGGAGCAGGAGGTGGTACTTGGGGAGCGGGAGGTTGGTTTTGAAAGAACGGCGGAAATATGAACGGCTCAACTTGCTCGAATACTTCGTCTTCAATATGACGACGTTCGTCGAAAGCTTGGAGGCGTTGCTGACGTCGGCGTTCGGCTCGTTGATCACGTTCGATTTGCTGCTGTTGTTGTCGGTCAATGATGCTGGAAATCATTAATTTACGACAAGTTAACAACAAGGGGTTTTGAGTTGGGGTGGTGATAGTGATTAAAAAAAACGGGGTGAGTAAAGTATTGAGTATCTGCCTAGGAACAAGAATATTTTCTAAATGCAACTTTACATGACAAAGAAAGTGGACATGCAAAAGTGAAAATGCAAAGAAAATCGGACAATGGAAAAATAAAATCAATCCATAGCATCTCTGAAATGCTTTCTGTGTGCGTCCACACAGGTCCCTTGATCCGTTCCTGACGATAGAGACTCCGCCCTCCTGGCAGCCCTGGTGGGTGGAGCTTACCGTATGCAGCAGCTGCTCAATGACCTCTTCTATTATACGTTCCTGCGCACTTCAGATTTACGAGCGACAATTACGATTGCCGACAAAAACACCAGGGAGGTGGCAAACAAAAAAAAGGGGTGATGGTTCAGATTACAGTGTAATCTAATCCTCGGGTCTGATCCATAAATCCTCCCGGGATATCCAAATGTTTGAATGCCATGTGTTATTGCCAGCCATCGTCCTTTCTTTGATTGATGCGATTCGCTTAATCCTTTGTGCCAACCGGGGTTTTACGATAGATATGTTACAGTATACCTTCGTAGTGCGAGAGTTAGTCATGCGCATTCAAATTTTGATGCCTGCCATTTAACATCTGTGATTTTTTTCCATTCTCATCAACAATTTTAGAGACGAACATGCGAAAAGTAAATATATACAAATAACATGCTCAAACTTACGTTCCAATATATTTAGTTCTTAAATGCTAAAAATCTGAAAGGTTTGTCGACGAATTTTGTTAAACTACTACATTATAAAAACTAATTATAAAGGACTTCAGTTTGGTGATAGGCCTATCTGGTCTCTTCATTTTATGTAATCTTCTTGTTCTTTTTAGTATTATTATTATCCCAACTCTCATAACCTGATCTTAAGTTATTACTCTCTGAGAGTTTACCTGGAGTTATTACTATTATTTTGGTCTTAATGCTGGCCCTGGGCGGTATTATGGGCTCAGTTATTTTTGATGATTAGCTCAAGATTCTACACTGACTCACCTTCCTTGGGCAGTAGATTTTTTTTCCAAAAACAAGGAAAAATAGGCAGTGCAGTGTACATCCTTAAGAGATATACAGCTCACTAAGCGGCTCCTACACATGACTATTACAGTACAAAGTATACCTTAACCTAAGTGAAGAGTACCTCAAAGAAGTATCTTCTCAAGGTGGGACCTCCATATAACACGACGGTACTCGTGTTTTACTTTGACCCTCTATAATCTTAACTTAGACTAACACTCTATTCTAACTTACAATCATTTATTAGTACTTGAGATTAGATACAAGAATATAAGAATAAGGGTTATGAATATTATATATAGAATAGATATAAGTATAAGTAAAATAGGAATAAGGAATAAAGATAAAATGTAAAAGGAATAAAATATAAGAGAAAGAGGTTTTACTCACGTCCCCTCATCTCCATCACACCACCAACTGCCCGATGGTCCTTCCCTGCTTCCTCCTCGGCGGTAGGCGTGGCCTCGCTTAGGGGTACTGTAGAGGAAGACTTGGCACGGTGCTTCGCACCGTGTTACATTATTTACACTTGTATTCTCGTTTTCACTATGTTTGGAAATGCTGTTTTCAGACCAAATGTCACAATTGTTCCGGACCCCTCTTCGATTCAACCAACAACGTAACGGAATTCCAAAGGTTTGCCGAAGAACTTATCAGCACTATTGTAACAACGCGCTTTCCAGATTCCAAAACGATCATTTGAAGGAAGATTCCCGACGTCTTCAGAATCTTTGAACGGAGAAACTAGTGGCACAACGAAACGATACCAAATGGAGGCAAGATTTCCGACGTCTTCTGATTATTCGAGAGACGAACCAAGTGGTGTATCGAAAAGATACAAAATGGACGAGGTTGACCTTTCAATGAAATGAAGCAAATCAATATATTCGTTTCAGCGCTTCGATCTTCTCAATAGAATTTATACTGAGAAGGAGCCAATCAATGATCACAACAGTTCACGTCACCAACAAGATTTGTATCATGAGGAGGAGGACATAATTTCTGAAGATGAAGATGACATGGCTTATACAAAATCCACTCGAATTGAATCGCCTGAAACCCATCACACTGAAGAAGCACCAAAGAATCGAAAGAGATTCAATTCTTCCGAAAGAAACGCTTGGAACCCGGCGAATCTCATAACGAATACTTGTTATAATCAGAGCACCGGCATTCTCTTATCAAAAGAGCAATGCAAAGTAAAAAAAAGTTCACTCGTATCATTTCCGCCTATTGTTTTTCAGGTAAATATCGAAAGCGCTTTGAAGATGAAGAAAGATATCGACTTCTATAGTATCCTTCAACTTGGTGACACCCCCCGAACACAAAACAATCTCTTTTGTTTTGTATTCTATGAATAAATTGCTGAAAAAATCACCAAAAGAGGACAACCCGGAGGTATATCATCTTAGGATTATAAGAATTCAAACAGGATTTCTATTTAGATTGTTCCGTGTTTTATTTTCGATGAAGATGCCTCCAAGGAAGTTGAAGATGAAGCTCTTCTACCTGGTGGGGTTTCACTAAAAATTGCCATGCTGCTTTTTCCCGGAATTTCCGTCAATTGGGTACGAGATGTTTCGAGATGACGAGATGTTTCTAAAGCTGTCCTTCGGTTTTTGGATTTGGTACTCGCGTCCTTACTCGCTTCATTTCTCTGACTGTACAATTTGCAGATTTGCAACAGAGATAAGTACTTTCTAATCTACTCGTCTCCGGATAGTGACCGTCCGACTACATATCCAACTCTCTCGTTAGATTTCTTCACTTCTTTCTCGAGTGAGTCATTCACTCTTCAAAAAGAAATTTTCAATCTTTTGTCTACAGGAGTCATTCAAGCAGGCGTTCGACTTCCAAACGATTCCTCAACACTTTCGGCAATAATCGCCCAAATCCGCTCCTGCACTCGTAGCTACATGTTAGTTAAACTTATTTCTAGCAAGAAAGTATTCTACTGTTTACAGCGAGAAAAGGAGATCAAAAAAGAAAACTGAAGTCGACGGTCTTTTTGCAGAATTTCAGCAGCTGATTGAAATGTAACCTGCTTATATCAACCTGTCTAATTCTAATTTGAATAATTTCAGAGACCCTCAATTCCGTTCAAAAGAAGATCCAATTCATAACATCCGCACCTTTCCGAATGTCGTCAAAGCTAGGAAAATTGAACGAAACGGCCCAATCAGTTGTAGATCAGAAATGGCAGAGAGTCACACGTCATCTAGTGCTCAAACTCGAAAAAACGGTCCTACTTCTTCAGTCAAACTGGTTTCAATCAATTTCGGTCGAATTATCATGATTTCATATTCTTCTCTTGTTGTTTTTTGTTCAATAAATTATTTAATAATGAGTGCTTTGTTTGGTTGCAATGAAAAATCGAAACAGCATAACAACCGGGGTAGGCGAGATGTGGTCGATAAACGGTTGAAAAGCAGGCAGCCAGGCTGATTTATAATGTCTGCCCATTAGTTGTTTTGTAGTCGTCCATCAAAAAGCACGTTTCTCTCATCAAGCATATTGTCCAATTCACTTGACGAATAAGGGGAAAGGTCAATGACCGAAAAGTAACTGGCCAAAACTCGGAGAGGGACAGTGCAATCTGGCGACATCTGCAACTATACACTTGAAAACATCTGCTCCGCATCAATACTACATTAGTTTTTCCATTTTTTTATTCAATTCTCATCTGATATTCCCGCCCAGTGTCTCGTTTCCTCCTCTCCCAATTTATCATTTCATTCCATCTTTATCTGAAAATCATCTCATTACCCCAAGCTTTACCACCTATCACTCAAAACATTCTCAACTTTGTCTTTTTCTTTCCTTCACTCACCTTGCTTTGGTTGTGCTTTAATTGTGACCCCCCACACGTTTTCTTTTAATTTATAATTATTTTTCACTAATTATTTTTCCGAAAAAGTTATTGTAATATGTTTCTCTCCTGATTTCATACATTCTTCCCTGTTTTATACTCAAAATGAAAATTTTAAACCTAACTTACGATGAGAGAAACACTAAATAGAGCTTATGGCACTGAAAAACACAACAGGACTACAATAAAAAGATGTTGGTGGAATTGATTTAGGGATGGAGTGAAGGTGGTGACAATGGTTGTTGATGATGATGATGTTGGAGGCGGTGTAGATGGTGGTTATTGTTGATGACAGGCATGCAGCATTTGGGACACGTCGACTTCTGGAGACATCTGAAAAAGGGAATTTTTATAACGAGGACAGAAACGGAGGATGTCGTCAATCGATACAACACGTTACAGTAAACGTTGTCTTTTATAATTGTCGCTGGAATGTTTTAAACTGTTCTTACTTACCTATTCACAATCAACAACATTTTAGACGGTAAATCAAAGTTCATGTCCATGCTCTTCGCCGAAGGCGCGAAGCTCCCCAGTCAACGCATCAACTTCCGCCTTCAAAACACGGAGGTCTCCATTGTTGGAGAAGTTTTGTTTAGCCGCGAAAATGTGGGCTAAAATCTCGATCAACGACTGGGTTTGAACATACATTCGAACGACATTGACATGAACCTGGATTCTTTCGAGTCTTCTCGTGGCAGCTTCGTGATTGATCGCATCTACAAAATAGGATAATTTTCAGTTTTGAACTTGGAAATACTTACTATCTCTCAACAGCATAGAGAGACCATACGTATCGCTATGAGCGAGACGGGTTGCATGACCCATAGATACCCAATCACGAATTTCGTGTCGATTCATCGTACGCCAAGCCTGTAGAAAATAAAATTAATAATAGATTGCTTAGGAATGGAAAATAAAGTAACGGAAGTAAGTGAAAAATGAGCTTCAGTGACCAAAAAAAGTGAATACGCGGTTTTGTTTCAACGGGAAATACCTATTCAAGTGATTTTGATTAAAAAATAAAGTGAATTTACCCAGAGAATAGGAAAAATTATTGCACAACTACTTTTTTAGGCGGGCCTAAATTTTTTCACTGAAAGTAACGAAAAATCAGGTATTTTCAGCAATGAATTTGCTATTTCATGTAAAAATCGGATACTTTCTTGATATTATGTTGGATTTTAACAAGAAAACATAAAAATTCGAGCGAGAAAACTCCAAAAAATATGAAATTTGAAAAAATAATTTTTTCGATGAACAAGAGTACTGTAAGTGTAGCGTGGTGAGACCCTCAACAATTTTAAAAAATCATGTCCCTTTAAATTTGAGTTTTTATACGTTCAGAAGCGGCGTAATAAAATATGTTTTTGAAAAGCTATAAATAACTTCACACGCCAACAATTGTTTTTTTTTGTTTTGTTCGTTTATCTTTTAGAATCTGATGCTTCTCCCCATTCATTATACTTCTCTCTGTTTCTTTTTCTCGTGTGTTTTGGATAATAGCTTCACTTTTCAGAAATGTCCCGCTTCTTCCACGCCAAAGGAGACTCCGACTCCGACACCGAATCCAGTGAGGATGAGGTTGAGGAGCAAAAAGTGAACAAAAGCGCCAAATTCCGGTATGTTTTACATTTTTAATTGGAAAGGAAAACCAAAACAAATCATTTTTCAGTGATGATCTCGACTTCATGGCTGGGCCAGAGGATGACGAAAAACGTATCGTCCGAGCTCAAAAAGACAAGAAGTTCGACGAACTCAAAGGAATCATCAAACAAAATCGTGATGCCAAGAGCAACAAGGATTTGAATATATTCCACGTTTCTACATCAGGTATTCAAAAGTTTTATCAATTTATTTCGAATAATTGTTTTGCAGATCACTTGTGGAAATCGAGGATTACGTGAACAAGCTCTGGGAAGACAAGGATGCAAAATCATCTCTCTCGAGGAACAACGCCAAAGCTCTCCCACCACTTCGTCAGAAGCTGAAGCGGTACATCAAAGAACAAAGTTTCCAAGACTTGGTGACTGATTACCGTGCCAACCCAGATGAGGATGGTTACGAAACTCCAGAAGATGAGGACGATGATGACATTGAAGAGGTGTCAGAAGCCAAGGTTGAGAAATCACCTGGAAAGCAAGTCAGCAAAGGGGTGACAGTGAAAGCGACAGCGACAGTGATGATTCTTGAAAAAAGAGTTCCGTGAAGAGAGCAAGGATGACAAGAGGGTCAAAAGAAAAAGAGAAATCAAGGTTAAGGAAGTTGTTGAAGACGACGATGATGCTGACTGGACTCCAGTTAGCAAAGAGAAGTCTGTTGTTCACTTCGATCCGAAAGAAGAAGTCACTCATGATGTTATGATCAAGAAACTCAACGAAGTTATGTCTGCACGTGGAAAGAGAACAACTGATCGTAACCAACACGTCCCCAATCTTCAAAAACTATTGGAAGTTTCTGATGAAAAGAATCTTGGTCTCGGAATTCATGTCAAGATCAGTTTCTGCATCATCTCGGCTCTCTTCGAACTTAATGCCAAAATCAGCGACTATATGGAGTACGAGACGTTCATGAACACGTTGGCCACTGTCGACAAGCTTCTCAATCTTCTTATTGGAACCGACCGCGTCAAGTTGTCTGTGTCTTATGCCGAAGAAGATGAGAATCTCAAGGTAAAATACTATTAACGTGTTCAAGTAGTTTAATATTTTGTATTTTTACAGGATGAGAACGAGGAATATCGTATTCAAGGAAGTATTCTCATCGCTGTCCAAAGATTGGATGGTGAATTGGCGAAGATACTTCAGAACGCCGATTGTCACTCGAATGACTACATCGAGAAGTTGAGGGCTGAGAAAGACATGTGCTTGCTTATCGAAAAAGCCGAGCGCTACGTTGAACCGTAGCCATCTCAAAATCTTCGACAAGCACGAAGTCTGCGATGTTTACATGATGAGAATCGAGCATTTCTACTACAAATACCAAGATCAAAATGAGGGAGACGCCGGACAGACGATGGATTATCTGTGTAAGAAGATCTACAGCTTGGATGATGAGAAGCGTTTGAGACAGCGTGCTATGCTCTGCCACGTTTACTTCCTCGCCGTTCACGATCAGTGGCATCGTGCCAGAGACCTTCTTCTCATGAGTCATATGCAAGCCATCGTTGATCATTCGGATATTGACACTCAAATTCTCTACAATAGAACCATTTGTCAACTCGGACTATGTGCTTTCCGTCATGGTTTCATTCGTGAAGCTCACCAAGGACTTTCCGAGATTCAAAACACGAAAAGACAGCCAAACAAGAGAAGATCGATCGTTCCCGCCGGGTTTCTTATAACATGCACATCAATGTTGAGCTCATGGAATGTGTCTATTTGATCTGTTCGATGCTTCTTGAGATTCCACACATGGCCAGTTGTGAGTTTGAGATGCGTCGTCGTATGCTCAGCCGCAGTTTTCACTATCAGCTGAAACAAAGCGAGAAAGCTTCATTGACAGGACCACCAGAGAACACTCGTGAACATGTCGTAGCTGCATCGAAGGCTATGCTCAATGGAGACTGGAGAAAGTGTAAGGAATACATTGTCAACGACAAGATGAACCAGAAGGTGTGGAACCTCTTCCACAACGCCGAGCAAGTCAAGGGAATGGTTGTGAGACGTATTCAAGAAGAATCCCTTCGCACATACCTTCTCACCTACTCGACCGTCTATGCTACAGTTTCACTCAAGAAGCTTGCTTCGTTGTTCGACCTTTCGAAGAAAGATGTTCACAGCATTATCAGGTAACATAATTGTTTTCACAGCTAATTTTTATAGAAATGTTTTCAGTAAGATGATCATCCAAGAGGAGCTGTCAGCCACACTCGACGAGCCAACCGATTGCCTCATCATGCATCGTGTCGAACGATCCCGTCTTCAAATGCTGGCACTCAACTTGTCCGACAAACTCCAAATTCTTGCTGACAACAATGAGCAAATTCTCGAGCCACGCACCGGACGTGGAGGCTATCAAGGACCTGGATCGTGGTTTCCAGGCAGGAACGAGCGGCAAGGAGACAAGCAGAAGGGAGCAGGAGGATTCCAAGGAGAACGACGTGGAGGACAAGGACAAGACGGAAAGCGAGGAAACTGGGGATCACAGGGTGGTCAACAACGTCGTCATCCAAATAAGCAACGTGCTTTCTAACTTTTCATTATTCAATCGTCTCTTCCCTCTGTGGAACCCGCTAACAAGCCTTTCATGGCGCCTGCAGATGACTTTCAAGTTGTGTGCAGGCGCCAATACTCGTCTCTGTTTTTGTTGAATTGATCAGTTCTTGAATTCTTTTCATTATTTTCTTTTCTATCCCCTTCATATTTTCTGTTCAGTGATTAACCTGAAAACCCCCTATAAGTTTGTTTTCGGTTGGTAGTGTTTAAGTTATTTCTTTTCTCTACAACTTCGTTTGTTTCTTATAATATCTTAATTATTCCTGTTGGGTTTCCGTACTTTTAAAATAATGAAATCTACATTTTTGAATTACCATTTTCCATTTCTTTCTGGTGTCTATCCAACTTGATTTATTCTTTTATCGAAAACTGAACTTCAACTTGATTTCTATCATTAGGTAGCTGGAAACTAGTTTCGCCAAGCGAACAACATGGGCAAGAAGAAGGCATTCATTGATAAGAAAGCCAGTCAAAGCTTTCGATTGGTGCCGGATAATAGGGAGAAGAGTGAACGATTCAAGCCAGATCAAGCTCATTTGGAGGAACAACAGAAGTATGGAGTCTACTACGACGATGACTATGATTACTTGCAGCACATGCGAGCTATCAATGAGGTAAACGACAGTTCTTTTAAAAATTTGACCTCAAATGACTTGTTTTCAGCCGATGAAACTGGAAAGTGTACATGAGGAAGTGGAGAAAACAACCATCCGTGCTGCTCCTCCCGCTTTCCCTCCAGCTCCTCCTCTCTTTGGTCTCGTCGAAGGTTTCAAAAAGCCAGAATTTTTCGACGAAGGCGTTGCCAACGCGTTGGAAGATGTGACAGACGATCGAAATGGAGGAGAACTCGAAGATAACTTCATCTCGCTAGCGGGTGGAGTTCTTGACGAGCGGACAACTTTCTTCAGAAATGAGAGAAGAGGTGGAGATTCTGATGAAGAGGATGACGACGACGAAGATGATCAAATGTACGATGATTACGACGATGAGGAGCTTTTCGGAGAGGAAACTGTCAGGGAGATAAGACCAGAGAGAACTGAACAAAGAGTTATGGATGATGCTTTTGAAGAGCTTATGAATAGAGAATACAATACTGATCAGGTAGAAAAACTTTCCATATTTTTTAATTAAAAATCTTTTTTTCCCAGATCGGAGAGCTCGATGGAGACGACTACGAAATCGGAGGCTCTCTTGAACCAAACGCCGGTCGTCTTCATAAACTGATTAATGACAAAGGACGATCTAATGCTGAGTATGATGAAGAGGTACTACTTTTGAAGCTTTCATTTCTAAACATAGATTTGCAGCTCGCCAAACATTATGTGCGGGAACGTATGCGCCTCATTGAGGAAGGAGTCATCAAGGACAAAGAGGAGTACGAAATTGTCGAAGTGGACGAGGGTACCAACAAGAAGATGAAGTGGGACTGCGAGTCATTCGCCACTCAATACACAAATATCTACAATCATCCAACACTGATCAAAGAGCCACGTGGATTGTCAAGAAAAGCTTTGAAGCGATTCGATAAGGCTGTTGAAGACATGGAGATTGCTGAGGAAGATGAGGATGAGGATGAAGACGAGGATATGGAAGATGATGCAGACGACAATGAAAGTGTTTTCTCGACTGTTTCAACGTTCCGACCGAAAGGAGAGACTCCAGAACAAAGAAAGTTGCGAAAGGCAGCTGTGAAAGAGGCGAGAAAGCAGAGAAGAGTTGAGAAGAAGGCCAATAAGACGATGTTTGCAGAGGAGAAACGAAAGGTGAGAGTGAGCTACAGTTAACTGAAAACTGTATTGTTTTGTTTCAGCTCGCCAAGGGACGCATCGGACAGATCAAGGCTCGTCCAATCTAGTCATCTTCATTCACTTCGATATAATAACTGTTTCTTTTTCTTGTTGCTTGTTTCTGTTCATCCCAATATAGTTTACTTCCATCTGTTTTTCGTTTTGTTTTATTCGCCTTCATCCCTCCTTTCTCCCCCTTATTCTTGCGTTGTCTTAAATTTTTTGTGATCAATTTTTGAAACAAACACAGAGAATTCGGGTAACAAACTCAGAAAACAAATGAATTAAGTGTCTGTGCGAATTCAGCTCATTTTCCATGGAGTTAAATCTTTCGGAAGAATGCGTTGAATGACACATTTCGGAAGTAACTTCATCGGTGGAATCTGCGCTCTCCTTCTTTATTTCAACGATTTGTGAAAGTTGTCAACTACAAAAATAAACAGAAAGACTTTTTCTACGACAGGAAAAAATAACAAACAGCAGGTTATTACTGTGACGAGCTCTAGTTAACGCCTAAATATGACAATCGGCGCATGGAGCAATTTCAGTGACTTAAATCTTTTTTAGGTAGAATTTTACTAGGAAGCTGTCAACTACAAGAGCAAAAGAAAGAAACAAGCGACGCAGAGAAGTCAGGCAATCTAGCTTCTCTGCACTTTCTTCCGCTCTTCTTCTCTCGCTCTTACTGTTCTTTGACTTCCACCGCTCATATCTCAAAAGTTGGGAAAGCTCTCAAAAAGTTGTTAACTGATAAAATGTGTAAAATTTTACGGTAATCATTTTTGTAGTTGATAGCTTTCTTGTCCAAAATCCCCACAAGCAGGTACAATCCATAAAAGTAAGACAGGTATGAAGGCACTTTCCATGTTTCCATGTCTACTTCCCGACCTTTACGTGAAGACCTCAAAAAAAGAATATTTAGGTTTGATCTATAAAACCAATACAAATTTGAATTTTGATAAAAACAAATGGATCCGTGACGGACTCTCACCTAATTATAGTAAAAATTCAAAGCTTTACATTTCAATTTTTGTAGATCCCTTCTAAATTTCCACTCTAAACATTCCAATTCCATCTTGTTTCCTTCTTCTCTCGAACCCATGATACAGTAGTGGTTTCCTGAACTTTCCTGAACTTTACTTTTAAATCCTATTCCTTTCTCTCTATTTGACGCGATAAAAGTTGGACCGGTGAGAGAGTGAGAGAGAGTGTGTGAAACGAGGAGACGCAGACGATTCCCTGGAGAAAAAAGCTCAATTAGTTGAGCGGTTTGTATGTGTTGCGATGAAATGAATCAGAAGGCGAAGAAGTGTGAAAGATGGCCGTAAAGTTGTTGGAAAAATAGAAAAGAGAGAGAAAGAGAGATGACGTGGAATAAGAAAAAGAGAAAAAGAAGAAGAAGAAGTATCAGAGCAGGAAGGAGAAAATCGGAAAGAATCCCAAAACTCTAAGTGAAATTTCAGTCCGGATGTCCAGATATCCCGATTTTCAAAAATATTCAGAGAAGCACCTTCTTCCTAATACTTCTCTAATGTATCCAGATTTTCAGGTCTGTTTGTCCGGATGTCCAACCGTTATGCAAATTTTCATATCTTTCTGTGTGTCCGGATGTCCGGATGTCCAGATGTACAGGCTTCGAGACTCTGTTTGTTGGTCCGGTTTTCAGGAAAAGTCTGATTCTTTAATCCTATCAGAGGAGTCTGTCTGTGTGTCGATTTGTCCATACACTGCGTCCAATAATCTTAAGACACCCCCTTAAAATGAAAGTTCCGGAAAAATGGGAGGTGATCTGAAAAAACTGTGAATGCAGTTCGATTCAGAATCTTTGAAAACCCCCACAAACAAATTTCTAGAAAAAAAGACCTATTTCTGAGCACGTGACCTCAAAAAAACACTTTTTTGACCGTCCAAAAATGTTAAGACACCCCCGATTTTTTCGATTTTTCACGCATTTGACTAGTATAAAAGAGCTCCAAAACATTATTTATTATTCAACAACACAAAAAAACAATGCACAATTCAATAACTGGTCTTTCCTCGACTGCTCTGAATAATTTCAAACATCCTATTTTTCATGCTTCCAACGACACTTGCTGTTTTTAGTAGAAAATGGTAAACTTGGTGCCTGTGACACAGCCTTCCTGATAGTCTCACAATATTTATTGTTTATGGAGTGTATAGATCACAAATAGAGCTTCATTTTTGTAGTTGACAACTTTTTTGTACAAGCACATATCGTCAAAGTAATTGCTCGCAATTGTCGTCCTCTTCAGTGCCAAAAGGATAACTTTTTGAGGTGTGTACATAGACTGCCTGTAATTTCTTAGGATGTGCTCGTACAAAAAAGTTGTCAACTACAAAAATGAAGCTCTATTTGTGATGTGTATAGTCCATTAGTAATCAATATTGTGAGACTATCAGGAAGGCAGTGTCACAGTCACCAAGTTGACCATTTTCTACTAAAAACAGCAAGTGTCGTTGGAAGCATGAAAAAGAGGATGTTTGAAATTATTCAGAACAGTCGAGGAAAACCCAGTTTTTGAATTGTGCATTGTTTTTTCGTGTTGTTGAATAATAAATAATGTTTTGGAGCTCTTTTATACTAGTCAAATGCGTGAAAAATCGAAAAAATCGGGGGTGTCTTAACATTTTTGGACGGTCAAAAAAGTGTTTTTTTGAGGTCACGTGCTCAGAAATAGGTCTTTTTTTCTAGAAATTTGTTTGTGGGGGTTTTCAAAGATTCTGAATCGAACTGCATTCACAGTTTTTTCAGATCACCTCCCATTTTTCCGGAACTTTCATTTTAAGGGGGTGTCTTAAGATTATTGGACGCAGTGTATATCCCATTTGTGTTCAACGTTCTAATTAATTTTTTTCGAATTATTTAATTTTTTTCCGCGAAAAAGTCAACATTTCGACTATTACTCAGAATTTGAAGAAGTTTTGAAGAATCATCAAAAATGACAAAGTTTCGAGGAAAAATTGAGAGAATTTCAAAAAAAAATTCCAAGGCCCCGTCCTTGACAAGTATGCTCATATCCGTATACCAAGATTGCTGGTGGTCGCTCTATCTGTGTGTCCCCACATCCGAATGTCCACTCATGAGTCAATCTGTGTGTCCCGATGTCCCTCCCCCCTCCAAACTATACTTATTGCCAACCCCGTCTCTGACTTCATAACACAATTACAAACTTTCCTCCCTATTCTTCTCTCCCCTTCCAATCTCTTTTCTCATCCTTTTGATCCTCGAAAGAGTAATAGTATCTAATAAGAGATTCTGCATGGCTCTTCTCTCCCCCCTTTCTCCCCATTGCGTAGAAGAGAAACTATTAGGTTGTCCCATAAGTTTTCGAACATTATTAAAGGGGGACTGCGTGTCGTGGAATTAATTAGCCAGTAATTCACGACCTTGAATAACCAGCCTAACAACTCTATGGCTTCTATTAGATTCACAAACATCTTACCAAAATGGCTACAAGAAATGGTTGGACAATAAGTTCAATACGTGAAACGTGGCCTTCCCGAGGAAATGCTCAACATCTATCGTCGACTACTTGCGTGTCCCTCCTCTGATTGTGCCGACCCCAAGATAACGATCGCCCTCGATTCGCCGCATATAAGGAAACGGAATCGTCAGTTCAACTACTCTTTCTTCGACTCTCGTGGCTCTACTCTTGCGCTCTTGCTCTCACACTCGTGCTCCCGAAGATCTCCCCTGGAAGTTCTACTCTACGCCATCGATCTCAACCTTTGGCTCCACCATCCTTCTCAACCACTGCTTCTTCCAACGCTCAAGGCACCACTAGAGACTAAAGTATCCTCCTGGCCCCTTTTCACTATTGAATGAACCTGTTAATCTGTCCTCTCTTGTTATTCTCGCATTCTAAGAAGTATGACGGGGTTCACCTTCCCTCTAACGTCGGAACACTGCGCTATTCGAATTGAAATTTTTTTTACATGAATCGACGCAGAATTTAGGCTAGACAATAAATTCTCTCGCAGGAAATTTGATTCAAAAAGGGTGACATTCAGAAGGTGACATTCAGGTCAAATATCGAGTAAACTTATTTAGATTTTTCAGTTTCGCCAATAAAACAATTTTTATAAAAAAGAATGACGTTTTTATTAGAAATTTATTATACTTTCACGTGCACCATGGAAAATTTCAATGAAAAATTCAACGAAAAAGTGTACCATAAAGGTGCGATTTGACAACTTTGACAGCTCATATTGTCGAAATAAAAAAAAGTGATACCCGGTGTTTGCGGACTTAGTACACTAACCAAAGAGGGGACTCTTGAGATCCATCGGTGTTTCCTTCTTCGAATCCACGGAAGTCTTCGACGGGGTAGTAGTTGTGACGACGGCTTGGCACGGGAGTTGAGGAGGCTTCTTTGAAGCAAGAGTGAAGTTCTTCGTTGTTTCCATTTCCTTATATGCAGAAAGATGTGGGGCAGATGGTTATCGGAAGGTCAGATCGTCATGGGCCAAGGTCACGTTCATTCGGTAGACTGATTGTAGTTGTAGTTGACCGGAGGAGAGGTTGGAAGGTTACGTAGAAATGGTTAATGAATTGTTCGTGTAAAGCTGTAGTCTAGTGGAGACAATAGTGATTTGTTGGGAGCCTGTGTGGCTTTGGTAATTTAGCTAGGTCGTGAATTAAGACCTATTAATTCCGCGACACTGGGGGGCGGCAAGAGGTGCTCTGAGCACTGGTGGGTGAGTCCAAAGCCACATGTGGTGTCTCTGGGGTGGTGTCGGTGTTTGGAGCCGATGATAGATCAATTGTGATTGTGGTGATTCTAGTTTGTGAATCATGATGTACGGGATTGTGTGATGTTTCCTCGATTGTTGGAGGGATATCTGGTGTAGACAGAATAGTAGTAACTGCTCGGCAGTCGTGTGACAACTTTAGGGCGGAAGTTGAGGTCGATTCGGCTTTAGATCGGATCTTGCTCACCTTCTGGCCGGAAGTTGAGGTTGATTCGGCTTTAGGTCGGATCTAGGTCACCTTTTGACCTGAAGTTGAAGCCGTATCGGTACTTTTACCCGCAAAGTAAAGGAACCGCGGCTTCAGATCGGATCTTGGTCACCTTCTGGTCAGAAGTTAAGAGAATGTCGGCTTTAGCTCGGACATTGGTCGGCTTCTGATCACAAGTTCCGATCTGACGGTCCGCTGCTCACTAGGGAATGTTGTGAGTGGGGTATGGAGTTATGGCAAGTGACCTATATCATTAGAAAGCTGAGAACACGTTGTTTGTTTATCTGTTTTTCGTTTTTGCTGCGGACCCTCACAGTTCGAGAAATTTAGGTCTGAAAATGTGAAGATATTTTCCCCGTGAACTCGCGGTCACAGTTGATTTTTGGAGATTTTCGGCAGATTCAGTTCACGTGAAGTCTCAAAATAAAATAAAAGTGAAAACCCTTAAAATTATCGGTCGAATGGTTCAGTGGTAGAATTCGGGAATAGTAATCAGAGGGTATGGGGTTCGAGTCCCTATGATGAAATTGTTTTTTGTTTTTCTGTAGATTCTATAACTGGCTCGCAGAGCAGTCCAGGTCACTTTTTCACACACAGGAGCAACCTCACATAGTTAACTTTCACATTTTTAACGAAAAAAAATTCGAAAAATTTTTTGCCCAAAATGATCACATGTCTCTTCTTGAAAAATTAAAAAATAAATAAATTTTGAAAAAGGCCTGAAACCGATAGTCCAAAGATCAGAAAACATCGAAAACATAGAAAAAGTGACCTGGACTGCTCTGCGAGCCAGTTATAGAATCTACAGAAAAACAAAAAACAATTTCATCATAGGGACTCGAACCCCATACCCTCTGATTACTATTCCCGAATTCTACCACTGAACCATTCGACCGATAATTTTAAGGGTTTTCACTTTTATTTTATTTTGAGACTTCACGTGAACTGAATCTGCCGAAAATCTCCAAAAATCAACTGTGACCGCGAGTTCACGGGGAAAATATCTTCAAATTTTCAGACCTAAATTTCTCGAACTGTGAGGGTCCGCAGCAAAAACGAAAAACAGATAAATAAACAACGTGTTCTCAGCTTTCTAATGATATAGGTCACTTGCCATAACTCCATACCCCAGTCACAACATTCCCTAGTCAGAAGTTGATCGGACCTTGGTCGGATTTTAAGAGCGTCGCGTGTCTCGCAACGCGTGCTTTTTGTTTTTTCATTCATTTTTCAAAGTTTATTTTTTATTTCGTCCTACTGATAATCGTTTTTTGAGTCAATTTTGCTTATTTCTATAAAATCTCATTATGTTTCATACAGATTACACAACAAGATGGAAGTCCACGAATTTCAGCAGTGGAGGTGCTCAAGCTCAATGGAAAAGTTATTGTAAGTGGATTTTTATCTCATGAGTCGTGACCGAAAATCTCCAAGTTTTTTTCAGAATCTCACTAAGAGGTCAACAATAGGAACTTCTTACCTGGAATGTATTGTCAGAAGGTAACATTTGAAAATGAGAAACATAATTAAATAACATATTTTACAGAAATTCACTGAAGAATTCTACATTTGGACAACGAATCGAGCACATCAGGGATACGAAGAAAAATAACTGTATTTAGTTTTTTGTTGTATAAGTTTTAAAAAATGTTTACTTTTTTGTGAATAATCTTTTTCTTGTAAATAAATTGTAATATATGATAGTTCTCCGGTTTTTATGCGCGAGAAATAAATCAATAAGGCTATCGGGGGGTTCCATGCGGTCCGAGTCAGAAGTTGGTCGGAAGTTGGTCGTATTTTGGTCGGCTTTAGTAGCGGTCTTGTCCAGAATACGACCAACCTCCGAGCTGAAGCCGACCAACTTCCGTGCTAAAGCTGCCGGTGACTGCCGAGTGGTGTGATGTTGCTTGATATTGCACGGTTATCGCGTCCGTTTATATATGATTGTTGTGTGGATTGGTGGTAAGGATCGTGAAGTGTTTCGGAGTGGTCGTGGTCACATGTCGATTCCGTTTGACCGAAAAATTTGCTTCGTATTGTCATTGGTGGTGAGGTAGTTGACTGATGTGTCAACTTTTTCCTTTTCTGGGCAAATTGAAGAGTGGTGTTTGTTTCTGCACGTGTTGCACGTGTAGCTCGATGGACATTTAGTGACGGTGTGGTCTCGTCGGAAACAATTGAAGCAGCGATTTTGTTTGATAATCGCATCTCTTTTATCTTTGATCAACACTGTACAAGTGTTGGTCGGATGGTCTTGGTGACAGAAAGTACACGGCGCGGACCTCCATTTTGATAGTTTCGGAGTTCCTTCCGTTTGTGGATTGTTTCGGTTACTGTCGAACTGATTATTCTGGTTACCGTAATGCCGATGTGGTTGGGCTTCTGTGAGTTTGTTAATATCGTTAATATCGTTAACCTGTGTCCGGTTTTTCTTTCTTTGCTCCGCCTCATCGATTGCTCGATTCTCGGATATTAATGTTTGTACTAGGTTGGCTGCCTCCAAGAAGGATGGAGTGGAGTGACGAGTCATTTTGATGAATGATCTCATGATCCTGGTGGGTAACTTATCAACAAAAGTATCTATCAGAAACGGGTCGTTTATTGCGACTTGACACTTTTGAAGTGAGTTGGTAAGACACACGTGTTTCATCACGTCTTTGTCCATTTGGATGTAGTCCGTTTTGTGGAACGGAAGATTGCGGTAGTTCTCGATGAGTTGTTTGCGTCGATCGGTTTTTCTGTTGTATACCCGCTCTAAGTTTGCGCGGAGATCCTCATAGGCGCTTTCCGACAGCTCATCCGATGTTATAAGATCCTTTGAATCGCCTTCAAGTAGGGATATCAGGATATTTTGTTTTAAGATGGTATTGATTGACGGATTTGAGTGGACCAATGAATTGAATCTGGTTATGAACAGGGAATAGTGATCTGTGTCGCCGGAGAATGGTTTGAGCGTGTTAAAAATTGTGGTTAAGTCCGTGTGGTAGCTTGCTTGGGTGCTGATTGGTGAACAGTGAGTTGGACTTGGGCTTTCAATTACCGGACTGCAAGATTCTGGGGACGGTGCCTTGTTGAATGCTGTGTCGGCATCATTAGATTTGCCTTCGTTTTGTGAGCTACTCAGACATAAATGGTGGGCTTTGCGTGTGGACTGGGGGTCCATGCTATGTAGGGAGTGTTCCTCACGTTGTTGCTGTTGCTGATCCAGTTGATCCTGGACAACTTTGAGATTTGTTCTCATTGCCTGAACTGTTTGGATAAGGAAACGTTGTGTTTCCACGGTTTTGTCAACTTTTTTGTCTACTCTTTTAACGGCGGTGTTGAACGTCTGTGTGAGCTCGGCTTTTATGGTTTCACCGAAACGTTGTAACATTGCTTCTATAGCGTCAAGTGTTATCGCTGGATAAGAGTTGTAGTAGTTGTTTGGGAGAGTGGGTGGAGTTGGATCACTCATATAAACTTTGTGGTATAGTTCTGACGACTTTGTTTTAGTCAAAATTGGACCATTCGGTTCGTAAGATGATGGGAAAGGGTGGTGTCCCGTATTGTTCGTAGTGGAGCGTTGATAGTGTTTATCAGTCAGGCTCGATTGGTTGCCAACTAGTTGTTTCAACATCACTTCGATGTACTTCAGAATTGCTTTACATCTTGTGATCAAGGTGGGATAGTCGAGTTTGTTGATGTGATCACAAAGTTCGAGAACATTGTTGGTACGTATTTCCGGACTGGAGCACAACGCTGGGTGTTTCATAATGAGCGAAATTGCTTCGCTGTCTGATTTTTCGAGCTTCATGAGTTGCTCGTTTGGCTTGTAGTAGCTTGTTTGAAGTACAGATATTATCCCCGGTTGTTGGGAGTCTGTGAGGATGAGTTGTATACCCTCGATCAATCGAGCTGTTTTATGAGCTCTTTTCGTGAATATTGTTTTGGCTGGGCCAAGATTAGTCCAAAGAGCTTTGTGCTTGGTAACAGATGAAGTGGATGAAGTGGAGCGAGTTGATCCTCTGGAAGTTCCACCGATCTTCTTCGAAGAGTTGCTCCGACGAGAGGAAGGTGTGCGGCGGCTGGAGTACGAAGGATCCTGAGACGGGTCTGAAATGATAGACCGTTAGTTTGAAGGGTCTCGTAAGTCCTTGTTATGATCAAGTTGGTCTCGCGTTCTTGTGTGAATTTATGGTATAGTGGTATTGGTAGTGATCGAGAGAAGTTGTGATTACTCGATGCGGAAAACAAACAAAAACAACGGTTATCGTGTGCCTTATTGGCACTAGTCGTGTGCATTATGAGCACTAGTCGTGTGCATTATGAGCACTAGTCGTGTACCTTATTGGCACTAGTCGTGTACCTTATTGGCACTAGTCGTGTACCTTATTGGCACTAGTCGTGTACCTTATGGGTACTAGTCGTGTGCATTATGAGCGCTAGTTGTGTGCTTTGTTGGCACTAGTCGTGTGCATTATAAGCACTAGTCGTGTGCATTGTGAGCACTAGTCGTGTGCATTGTGAGCACTAGTCGTGTGCCTTGTTGGCACTAGTTACAATCTCGTTCCGTAGTGTGGTACGAGAATATGAAGTTGAAGCTATTCGATGTATGATTGAATAGCGAATTATAAGCGGTACCTGTGAGCGCTAATTGTATATGCGTGTTGAATGTGGTTCGGTTCAGTGGTAGTATTTGATGTGGATGTGAGAGTTGTGATACTGGTTATTGCTCAGTGCCACGTCTTCTTCTTGAAAAGACCAGAGCAATAGTATCTTTTTTTATGTGGATTGTGTGCTATTCCACTCTTTGTTCCCAGTGGTGGAGAATGTAATAGCTTGAGGTGACTCTTGCTTAATCGGATGTGCCGATAGTTGTGACTGATGCCATGTATTTGCCTATTAAGACTCAGACTCTTAGCACTGTTTTCGCCACCGCTGGGTTGTGTACCACGGTTCGATGCACCATGTTCTGACTTATAGGGCGCAGACCCCAAGTCAGATGAGTTTGGCGACAACAGTAAGAGAGAGAGAAATAATAAACAACTTTATTCAATTACACTAACCAAAGAGGGGACTCTTGAGATCCATCGGTGTTTCCTTCTTCGAATCCACGGAAGTCTTCGACGGGGTAGTAGTTGTGACGACGGCTTGGCACGGGAGTTGAGGAGGCTTCTTTGAAGCAAGAGTGAAGTTCTTCGTTGTTTCCATTTCCTTATATGCAGAAAGATGTGGGGCAGATGGTTATCGGAAGGTCAGATCGTCATGGGCCAAGGTCACGTTCATTCGGTAGACTGATTGTAGTTGTAGTTGACCGGAGGAGAAGTTGGAAGGTTACGTAGAAATGGTTAATGAATTGTTCGTGTAAAGCTGTAGTCTAGTGGAGACAATAGTGATTTGTTGGGAGCCTGTGTGGCTTTGGTAATTTAGCTAGGTCGTGAATTAAGACCTATTAATTCCGCGACATAGCGCAGGCCCCCTTTAAAACCAAATTTATTCAAAGCCAGAATATTACAAAAATCAAACATAGTGACCACCTTTATCCACGACTGTTTGCGGCAACTCTTCAAAAGACGGAAACTCTTCAAAAATTTATCTACATTCATTTCTTCCCATGCTCAAATCATATTTGTTGGCGACGTTAACTATAAAGAAATTAATTGGGCCATTGACCCACCCCTAGGTACCACTAAATTATCAGAAAAAATTCTCGCATTCTCTACCCAAAACGGGCTTTCACAATTAATTAAGAAACCAACTAGGAAACAAAACATCCTTGATTTGGTCTTCACCAATTTCAGAATCAGTAATCTTTGTATTTCTAATCCATTAGGTCTCAGTGACCATTCCAAAGTTTCGTTCACTATCGATCTACTCCATAAGGCTGAACTAGTACAGTACAAGTTCCCAGACTATAAAAATATTGAATGGACTACACTCTCAACATTACTCACTCACATTAACTGGACAGATGTCTTCGGCGCCAACGCTAATATAAGCACAAAATATGATAATTTTATAAGTTACTTATCGTATGTATTCTCTTCAACAGTTCCCTGGAAAACCACAAATTCGCTAACTGGAAATCTGCCCACCTACTTTGAAAACTTTTCACAACTAGTGGAACTGCAATGGGAAGTATCCACCTCCTCTAGAGAGGCCACTGATTACATTCTTTATGTCAAATTAGCGAAACAATTTAAATCCAAATTATCAAAATATCGCAGTAATTTAGAACTCTTGACTTTAAAAAAGAAAAGAACAAGTCGATTTTCCCAGTTTGCCAAAAATGTTTTGAAAAAGAAACACGTGGACGTTCCAGATTTTTTGGATAACACGGTCCGGAAGGTCAGTAGGACACCCGAAAAATGCGAAGCTCTTGCGGTTCATTTCGAAAACCAATACATTAATAAAAGATTCACACAATTCAGTATTCCCAAAGGCTACAAATCCAACAAGCAATTTATATGGGTCCAAGAAGAGCAACACTTGTAAACACTTGTTGAAATTTATTTGAATGAAAAAAATCATTTCCAAGGAAAACAAAATGATGATGTGTAATTTCTTTTTCGCTATCCAATTTTTTCAAAGGGAATACCGATCCAATGCATTCTAGAAGCCAGGTAAGTACCCTTATTCACTGAAAAACTGCGTTTTACAGATTATTAAAACTTCCTCGTGATAAATGGAAGAAAAATGTTAGAAGGATGTGTGTGGATTATGTTCAAAATATCGAGCCTAATTATCTCGGAGACACTGTAAATCAATTATCTATTTGTGACTTTATCCACAATCATACCATAATTACACAAAACTACTGATCACTCAAGGCAGCTGATCTCTAATTATTGTAATGAATGAATTAGACACTATAAAAACATCGTTTTTGGTGGATCCGTGGAAATCTGCAGGAGTGAAAATAAGTTGATGGAATTTCAAATAGAAGTTTAGACTGAATATTCAGTAAAGCTTGACAGAATACAATTTATTAGACATCAGTGTCAAAAACAGAGTTATTAAGATGTTCAGGACAAAAAAATTCAGAATATCTTTACAAACATGCAATTAAAGACAAAGAGCCGCAATTGACGGATGTTTTCAATAGGATCTCTTGAAGGTATTCTTTTCCAAAAACTCCTTTTCAGTCATATTCCACGCGGAAAATGTGATATTGTCCTCCGTAACCATAATGGATGCCACGTGTTGATCAGTCTCTCGAACAATGTAATTTGGACTGCTAAACTTGTGAATTCCCCAAGTATGTTTCGAATTGCGATCTCTGAAAATATCAAAGTTATGAGGCATCAACTCAATATGGACTTACTTTTTATCAAATTGGTAAACTGGCAGTCGATCGGATAAGTCCAATCGATTGATTGGAAGACTACTCAGGATTTGGTTCGGACTGAGAGGATGTGTAAATGAAGAGACACCAATACTGAAACATTCCGAATTCTGATATCCTTCATTCAATCTCCACTTGTTCAAAAACTGGATGATAACTGCATCGCTTATGATTCCATCGTTAATAAACAACTGTCTACCTTCAAAATTGGATAAAATTTCTTCTGCGAAGCGATTCGTTTTAGCAATATCTAACACTTTCGTCCTAGCAAATTCCAAATTTCTTCCGAGCAAGGGGCTTCGAATCTCAAAAAGTTGGATAAAATCCTGATTAGGAGAGATTTTTAGAAAATCGTGAAAATCAGCTAGAAGGTAACTGGATAAATGTGTACTAGTGATATTCTTCAGTTTTGAAAATGGTGGCATCAGGTCGTAAACATTTAACTGATATTTGATGGATGAACCGAATAAATCGAGGAAATAATTGTGGATAGATGGAAGCAGTGTTTCTTGATGTTCCAAATCGGATAGTATCATAAGTGGGTGATTTCTGGTTGGCATACTGAAAGAAAGGAAATTAACTCATTAGGGAAGTTGTTCAGCGTACGGCAGATACAACGAACACTTTTTTATGTCACCCATATTTGGTTCTTTTCTAAATAACTCCTGAATGAAAACAAGTGGAATTCAGGCTCGTTGTCACCAAAACACTGGCTGTGATAGTAGAAACGGATGTACCTCGATTGATAACATTCCTTTCGTTTCATATACATTGATTAACTCTCTAATATACTCACTTTACTTGTAAATCCATTCCAGTAAAATTGATTGGGATAAGTGGACGACCTCTGAATTCATATATCTCTCTGATACTCATAAATGGATTGTCTCCACTACTGGATGAAGAAATATTGATGCGCGACGGCACTCTCGACTCATAAGTGATTGTGAATATCTTGTCGAAACGGCTTCTCATCAATGATTTCATATTTTGATAGAATTTCTGAGAACAAGAAGCCATCATCAACAGATCCACCAACTCCATGCTCGACAAGATCTCTCTCTGAATAAGCCATGAAAAGTTTGAAATTTTGATGGAGTTTCTGGGAGGGTCAGCCTTTTGGATTGGAGTTTTCTGGAAAGTTTTCTGAATTCTTCCTTTCATGACCTCTTCTTCTGTCATTTTCCATGAAGCGAATTTGATTCCCCAAGTGTTGACGTTTAATGATGCCACGTGTTGATCAGCATCTCGTACTATGAAGTTTGGACTACTGAATTCTTCTATTTTCCATTCGCATTCAATATCCCATCCGCTTCTGAAAACAAAGTATATTTGTAATCTATCTAGACTAATTAAACTCTGGCTATCCAAATCATAGTAACAACACCACTCTACCTTTTGTCATAACGATAAATCGGCATCTTCTGCTTAGGATCAAACTGTTTAATGCCAATATTTCTCATTATGTTATCTGGATTTAGATTCATTCCCCTCCAGTGATGTATACTCAAAAACTCCAAGTTTTGTTGTGTTTGACTTGATTTCCAACTGTTCAAAAACTGAATGACATCATCATCTGTGACTATTCCATCACTTATAAACAGTTGTTTTCCTTTGAAGTTAATCACAAGTTCTCTAGCTCTACTTTCCGGAATCCATATATCGAGAACATTGGTCTGAGCCAGTTTCAGATTTCTTTCGTATTCAATACTTCCGTGTGCATACAATTGAATATATTCCTGTGAGGGTGAGAGAGTTAAGTACTCATCCAACAATTGTGCAGCTGCTCCTTCATTTTGAATGAAAAGATCACTGTATTTGATTTTTTTCAATCTGGGTACATAGTTCCTGCCACCTGCTTTCAAATGATACTCAATAGATGATCCGAAAAATCCTCGGAAATAGTTGTGGATTGTCTGTAACATTTGCTCTCCGTCCTGCTGATTGCATAGTATGAAGAATGGGTGATTCCTAGTTGCCATGCTGAAAAATATAAAGCTTATAAATGACTTGATTAACGAAAAACGTACCAACAGTCCACATCTACTCCATATAAATTCATTCGGACTATTGATCGGTTTCTACCTTCTTCTCTTGGTAGTAACTTCATAAACTCCTTGTTATTACTGTTAGAAGATGAAATACTAACATTATCTGGATTCGAGGCGGAGTATGTAATTGAAATGATCTTATCAAGTCTCGATTTTATAGATGATTCTATCGATTTTTTCAATTTTTTAGAGCAAAATGACAGAAAAAGAATATCGATTAGTTCCATACTTGAGAATATTTCAGTTTGGACACGCAAGGGAAAACTAGAAAGTTTCATAGTTTTCATTCTGAAATAATGAAGAATATAATAGGGGAATAGAGGTAAAGAAAAGAGAGATTCAAAAAAATCAATGGGTGGAACGAGAGGATGTAGTGAGTCTTGTTTGTCCTCATTTCTGCCACGTCGTCACCCTTCCATCACGACAATCTAATTAGAGCAAATAAGGTCCATCGATACAGTACGATACACATTCTAATGAAAACTTCTAATTTCTCTATGAAAATTCCATTACACGCACCAATTTTTCATCAAAACGTCTATTGAAGAAAGTGGGCGGAGTCTCGTTTGCCGCACCCAGTCGTATCTGGTAACATTCAATTGAAAATGAACGAAAACTTCATCAGAATTGTGATGGTTTCAAACTGTCTGGTTTCGAAATGT
Organism: Caenorhabditis latens; assembly: GCA_002259235.3. NCBI lineage: Eukaryota > Metazoa > Nematoda > Chromadorea > Rhabditida > Rhabditidae > Caenorhabditis > Caenorhabditis latens. The sequence continues at coordinate 4,370,419 of CM056092.1, read as the reverse complement.
CACGGTTTCCAACGTTCTGTTCTGAAACCTTCCGAACCAAAAAATTTGTTCAAAAAATCCCGCCGCGTGACATCGTCTCATTTCCGTTTTTTCTTCCTATCGACTATCTATTCTTCATCAAAATTCACTTCTAATTTATTCGAAATTTGAAAGTTCGACTGGAAAAATGAGTGAGAAAAAGCAATACATCTCAACGGATCCTGCTGACAAGGTATGCTCATCCTCCCTTCTGATCAATCAATCATTTCCAATCTCCTTGTAGATCAAATTCCGTGCGGACCCTCAAGAAGAGCAGAAGCAATATCTGAAGATAACGAATAAGAGTGAAATGAAACAGGCATTTAAAGTGAAATGTACTCGAAATGATTTGTTTCGTATCAAACCGTCGACGGGAATTCTCGATTACAATCAATCATTGACAATTGTTCTCATTTATAGAGGTGGTCAAGAGAAACTTCCAGCTGAAGAGAGACATCACTTTGGTATTTATCATATTCCGGCACCTGAAGGATGTACTTGTGAAGGCGCGTGGGCTGAACATTATGGACCGCCGCAAGGAGAGCACAAGTTAAGAGTCATTTGGGAATAGTATCCAATTGTGATAAATAAACTGAGTTTCGAAACTTTTTTTTGTGTTTGAAGTATCAGATAATCTTGTGAATGTAGCTGTTATTAGGATTATAATTAGTTTTTCACAAATGATAAGACACTGAGATTCTAAATTGTTATGTTTGGAGCGTCACTCAAAGGAGCTTTTAGTTCTTAAACCGGGTTTTACCAAGAAAAACGTAATTATTAGATTCGCTAAGAGACCCTTATGAAACTTTCATCGTTTTGCTAACATACTATAGAGAGGGTTGATCCTGATTGCTTGTAGTTGATAGACTACAGTAATCCAGCAATTCGCTTTGGTAATTTACTTCAAAACTTCAAATTTTATGTGTGTTTTTAAATGTCAGAAAAAAAGTATGAATATCGAACCAGAAATTGAAAATCAGATCTTAAAAAATGCAATTCGACCTTTACTTCCACTTAAAAATCGATCCCGAATTGCGAATCCCGACATCTTTATTTTTCAGTTTTCGGACCATGAGATAATTTTCTGAAATCTCATCTAGGTCCATAGTTCATCATCTCACAAGAAATGGTTATGTCTGTCCGTCTCTCTGTTCATCCGGATGTCCGAACCTCTTCCCAAAATCTCACAGCTTCCCTTTTCCTTTCCAGAAAATTCTCATTGTTTCCCTCTCAAAAAGCCAAGAGTTTCTCAAGACGATAAACCACACAGGAATGGTGATAAAATAAGAAATTCTCAGGAAAAAAGAGAGAAGAGATGCACGGTGAGAGGAGGAAAATAAAACAAATGGAATTATAGATGCAAACTGTATTCTATCTTTCTTCCCTTTTCATTCTTTCTTCGATTTTTCTTTTTCTTCTCAAAAAGATGGCTCTCTACTTGAATTTTCGGAGACTTCGAGCAGCAAAGGTTGGTGGATTTTCTCTGATCCACGTTTTCATAACACGTGGATTTTCTTTTTTGTAATTAATCAAAATTTTCTTATCGTGAAACTAAGAAATCCACGTCATGAGAACACCAGCTAGAGTAAGTTAGGTGTTACTGGCGTGCCTTTGACGCGTTAATGTAGCTACAGTAATCCAATCTAAAACGTTTCAAAGTATCCGATGACATCGTTCTATTCGAATAATCCCTTGCAACGGAAGTGTAATCTGAAACAAAAAACTGGTTGAGATCACCTTTTGAACTTTTTTTGAATCAAATGGATTTTTTGGTTTCACTTTATTGATTCCACGCTGCCAAAAACAAAATTATTGAATTGTCATCATCGGACCCGAGTCTAATGGAATTCTGCTCATTTCCAGAAAGTGAGAGTCATGTTCAACACCTTCCTCGTGATGGCTGCGATGGTTTTGGTGAGTTTTGAATCGTTTTTGAGGTGGAGAAGGCTTGGAAAAAAAACGGAAAAAATGTTGGTCAATGAGAGGAATCGAACCAAAAACATCGCGCGCGAAAGTTCAACGCGCTACCGGCTGCGCTACACCACCGCAAACAAATCTGCGCTCTCTAGGGCCATGATAAGCTAGCACTCGCCACCGTTTGTTTACAGTATGCCTCACCGAAAATTGTTGAGTTTCAGATGATCCACGCTGCAAATTACTGCATGAAAGAGGAGGAAATGACCGATGACCAATTTTACGATGAGCTCCAAACTAATTTGTTCAAGAATCAGCAGCATAGAGTGGTGTAAGATCTCTAAATATTCTGAAAATTACTGATTCGAGACGAGTAAATTTCAGAGAAATCGAGTGTCCAGACCTGAAAGATAACTCTACATGCCTCTATATTGTTGATAGAATCGGATATTCTGGAGATGGGTAGGCAAACTGAATTTTGATTTCAATTTCATCAATTTCTGATTTTCAGATCTTGGTTTGTTGCTAGATTCTTGACACCCGTCCCATCCCTCACCAAAGGATTTCTATCGGTTTCACTGCTTTCCAAGCCAGTTTTCAAGTCAATGAGCACAGTGGATACAGCTGTTTGGCCAGTTGATATTGGAACCATGGATGCTCTTACCCCGAATTCTTTTGAACTGAGTAGGTCACTCATCCGAAAAGTTTTGCTGAGAAGCCGAAAAAAAGAGAGAAAAAAACAAAATGCAGGGAAATCCGCGCAGTTTTTCATCCTCCTTCTCGCATCCAGTGTCTCCTACAACTCGTTTCTCTCAATCTCTCTCCAGAAACTAGGCTGCTGTTGCCATTTCACCACAAACACAACTGAGTTATTTCGCCGCGTTCGTGGTGTAATGGTCAGCATGGATGCCTTCCAAGCATTCGACGGGGGTTCGATTCCCCCCGAACGCAGATTTATTTTTTAATTTTTTAATTTTTCATTGCATTAATTTCAGCATCCCTCTTCACAAGTGGACACTATCCGCTGAGTACTGAAATTTTTGGAAATATTACGTTTCTTGGAGTAGCGACTGGTGGATTGATTTCGTTTTTGGCAACGCATTTCAAGAATGTTAGTCTTATAGTTTTCAATTTAAAAACTGATTTTTTTCAGCTGAATCTCACTGGAATTGATATCAACCCACAATCTGAGTACCTGGCGAAGAAATGGTTTGGATACAAGGATCGAGAAAATTCTAAAATTTTGATTGGAGACGGAGCAGAGTATATCAAGGAAATGGCTAGAAGAGGAGTAAATTCTGACGCTGTTTTGATTGATGCATGCTATAATATTGAGCCGAAGGATGGTATTTATTGTCCGGTCGAAGCATTGAGAACTCCTGAATTCTTGGATAGTCTTTCCAGAGTTATTGGGTCTAAAGGTACAGTAATCCCCATTGATTTCAGATTCTGAACCAGTGTGTGCTTTCGAAATTTTTTTTTCGAAAAACGATGGAATCGAAAGATTTTTCGAAAGATTTTTCGAAAAAATTTTCGAAGATTTTTCGAAAAATCTTCGAAAAAGTTTTGGATCTTTCGAAGATTTTTCGAAAATTTTTCGAAAGTTTTCGAGATTTTTCGAAAATTTTTCGAAGAATTTTTCGAAAAATTTTCGAAGAATTTTCGAAAAATTTTTGGAAATTTCTGGAAGTTTCTAGAAGATTCTGAAAATTTTGGAAAACATCTGGAAACAAAAATCACGCTCATGGATGGGCATTTTAGAGTTCCGGAGCACATTTGTGTTCGCCCTCGCATGTTCCTTTTTCCAGTTGACTTGTTTATTCACTAAATATGACTCTAATCGAAATTTTATTGGTGCAAAACGTGTCCGATAATACAAATGTGCTCCGGAACTCAAAACTGTTCATCCATAAGCGAAATCCCTGTTTCCAGATTTTTCCCGAAATTTCCGAACACCCCTCAATTTTTCGAAAATTCTTCGAAAATTTTTCGAAAAATCTTCGAAAAATCTTCGAAAAATTTCTTTCGAAAATTCTTCGAAAAATTTTTCGAAAAATTTTTCGAAAGATTTTTCGAAGGGTTTTTCGAAAAATTTTCGAAAAAAATTTTTCGAAGAATTTTCGAAGATTCTTCGAAACATTTTCCGAAAAATCTTACGGAAAATCTTTCGAAAATCTTTCGAAGACACACACTGTTCTGAACGATAATTTTTCCAGGAATTACCACATTCAACTTGTTCAATCTTTACAATAAATCGGGAGGATATGAGAAAGTTTGGGAGAACTTCAGTCAACACTTCGTTGAGTGTCACCTCACTAGAAATGATATTGGGAATGCGGTAAGTCTGAAAATATCTGAAAATTTAAAGATTTTCAAATTAATTTTAGTTTTTGATGTGCTCCAACTACAAGCTTGATCGCAGCAAAGTTGATATTCCGAAGACGAGAGAATTCTTGAAACAGTTGAGAATTCAAGGATTCATGGTGAGAATTCTTGCGTCATTCCTCTTAAAATTTGTCATCACATTCCAGAAAAAGCTTCTTTGAAGGATGAAACAGCTGCTGGAGCATCACTCTCTTCGATTGATTCAAGTGCTCTCTATAAATCAAAAAACCCTTTGAACCAGCTGTCCCTTCGGTCACCCCCTTCCCTTCCCCTCTCTTCCTCGTTTCTTCACATTCTTTGATGCTCCTCTATCACTTCTTATTCTTCTAAACAAAATGATTATATTTCCTTTGTTATTTCTACTATTTTCTTTAGGATTCGGTATGTTTTCTTTACTGGTTTCACCTTTTTAATAAAGACAAGTCATTTTTCTATTTAAATTTGAAAAGGTTGCTAAAAATCAGAAAAACTGAAATTTTGGAGTCTCCGCAAACACTACGGCGCAAAGTTGCGTACTTTGGACCCAAATTTTTTTGTTTTTGTTTGCTTATTTGTAGCCAAGATGTCTGATTTGTGATCTGATAACGGCTGGTGTTTGAGTATTACTAAACAAGAAAGCAGGTGAAATAATAGTCAAATAAATATTCTAATTTTCAGCTATGGGTGATAAAACCACACTGACAATTCATGGAGTCACGGATACGCTGAAAGAAGAGGATAAGAAAGTGAGTTTTGTCAATTATTCATCGATTTTTTTTTGTAAATTTTTCATTTAAAAAATAACAATTCCAGTTCTCCGATGCTCTTAAAATCGCCGGTGAAGTTTTCGCAGAAGTCGAAGCGATTTTCAACGATGAAAACTACGCGAGTCGTACCGGATGGTTTAAAGATGAATCAAATGACGATGGAGACATTGTCTATGCAAAAGATACTCGTCACGGACGAATGGTCACAATCACGACAGAACTTCCGATGCCAGCAGATTTTGTGATTAAAGAGACATGGGAGGGAATGGAAACTCTGCCGGAATGGAATCAGAACATCAATTTTGCCGGAATAATCGCTTCGCCAACACCACAATTCGATATTGTGACGGTAAGAAAGAATATGCAAATCTCGGTTTCTTTCATGAGAAAATTCTTTTCAGTACGGCAACAATGATGTTCTGGTGGTGAGCGGTCGTGAGTTTGTGTCGGCGAGAATATGGAGAAAAGTAGATGATGGTTATATTCTGGCTTCCAGAAGTGTCACTGTTCCGTCGTTTAAGTCGAAACATAAGGGAAAAGTTCGGTAAGAAATTTAATTTGATTTTGAAAAATCAAAAAATCGTTTTTCAATTCTGAATTCCTTGTTTCAGTGCCCATCTCCACCTTGCGGGAGCCCGATTCCGCCCGAACCCAGCTAACCCTGAGACCACTTTGACTGATGTCGTGATGCTTGCCGATTTGAAAGGATTTCTGCCGAAAATGATTGTGAATCAAGTAATCGGACGAGTCATGCTCATGGATACTGTCACAAATCGTCGTCATTTCCAAGATTTGAAAGCGAAACGGGATGAGAAGAACGCTTGAATAATACAATATAATATAATATTTTTACTGGTTTTTAGAACGATTCTTGTCTATCTATGTCTGTGAAGAAATCATGTGCCTTGCTTACTAAATATAAAAATTATTGCATTTTTAAAATAATTTGAACGTGAATCTTTCTAAAGAAAATCTGAAGAAAGGTCAGAGAGACCCGAGATTCAGTTATTACGCAATTCAGTTGTCGACGAAATGGGAAAATCAAAATCCGGCGAAGGAAATAAATGGCTGAAGTAAGTGACGGAGACCGTACAAATCGGGAAGAACGAAAACCGTGCGGTAAAGTTGTGAAAAGCGCGCGCGCAGGTTGCAAATACAGTATTTTCAGGCTAAAGGGAGTAGCAACGCCTCTGAAAAGACTGTATTTGCAACCTGCGCGCGCACTTTTCGCAACTTTGCCGCACGGTTTTCGTTCTTCCCGATTTGTACGGTCTCAAGTGACGAATCATTTCCTTCGAAGAACAACTTGGATTCAGAGATCGCGCTGAATTCGATGAGGAAATTCTGGGATTAGCGGACGATGCGAGTATCATTTTTGAGAATACAGGAGATCTTCTCAAAAGTATGAAGAATTTCGCGGCGAGCGTCGGTGAGGCGGAGAAGAAGCATCCGTATGGAAAAGCGTCGTATGCTGCGAAGACTTACGCTGGTGGAGTGAGTTGTTGTCTGAGATCTTCGGCTCAAATCAAATTTGAATTCAGTTTAAAAACTCGGCGAGCTCATTCAGTCGTTCCGGTGATCAATTCGATAAGTTGTACGCTGCTTGTTCCACTTTCCGAGAGCACATCAGTTCGGTGATCCTCGCCAAATTGATGAGTTTCAAAGATGTTGAATGTAAGGATTGCGATCAGCAAATGACCCTTTTGAAGAAGGCTCAGAAGGACTTTGCGAACAAGAAGAATAAGAAGAATCCGGATCAAGTGCTTGTCGATGCAGCTGAAGCTAGTTTGAAGAAATATCTTGAAGATGCAAAGGGCACATTGGCCAAGTTCAACAAGACAGGAAGCGAGCTGTTGACTCAAATCGCTGCTGATATGAAGACTGGATTCGATGCTTATTGTGAGGCTGGATCGAATGCATGAGACCCTGAAGAGCACTTACTTTGTGATTAATGAAGAGTCTTTTTAAAAAATGAATTATAAGTGGAAATGCATAAAAATGATAATGAGGAAGATGGAGGGAGGGACAACAAAATGCAGATTGGGTACGGTAGGAGAGAAAACATTATGAACAAAAGCATTGGAAAAATATACAAAAATGATACAGGATGTGGAGAAAAACATGTTTTAATAGTCTACAAAAGTCCAGGACTCGTCAAGCTCGTCCTTTTTGGAGCAGTCTTCCGGTCGTTGTGCTTCGATGATAGCATGTACTTCGGACAGATCACACATCGGGCGGCTCTGAAATGTAATAAGCTATGAAACAGTTAAACTAAACTCTTATATACCCCAATTCTATTGATATTATTATAATCGTTGACAACAAAGGGCGCCAATGCAATCAGATTATGATGTGGATCCATATATTTCAGCTTTCCAGGTGGCATTCCAATGAAGACACAGAGATAAATGACAGCATCACAGAGAGTCACCCAGTCACGATTCAACGATTCCTTCGTCCATCTCTCACGGATGCACAAGTCGTGATGAGAAACTGATTCTGGAGGACGGAAATTGAAGATGACACTTAACAAATGAACCAATTGAAGAGTGTTCGTGAAGGCGGCAAATGGTGGATGAAGTTCCAATGGGAGACTGATGGTTCCGTTGGAGAGTTGATTAGCGAGTTTGGCGCGGAGTTTGTCGTTGATGTAGGAATTTCGAATCTGAAATGAAAACTACTTGTACTTCTCTCCAGTTGTCATAAATAAAACTTACAGCAATTCTAAGTCCTTTCTGCAATTCTGAATCGTTTACCATCGCCCAGTTCTTTGAATTTGCCTTCAACGCGACACTTTCCACGTTGACATCATAAACTTGAACGGGGAATATCCGACATGCATGGATGCAATATTGAAGTCGTATCTTGGCAACTTCATCTTCAAGTTTCGCCAGTCTAGCTGCTTTCTCTTCTTTTTTAGCCGCAGCTTTTGTTAGATAATTGGTCTGAGACTGGAACACAGCTTCAAATTGAGATGGTTTTGATTGTGGAGTTGCGTCAAGTTTATTGATTTCATTTTGCTTCATTGCAATCCTCATCTTGGCATTTTCAACGAGGACTCGGAGCTTTATCAGCCTCTCCTCCTTGATTGATATCTGCTCTTTTAGGGATTCTGTCGGATCGATAAATGCCAGAACTTCCGCTTGAAGGCGTTCCTTTTCCTCATATCGTTGTGTTAAATTCTCTCTTCGTGAGTATAATTTCAGCTTTTCTAATGTACATTTTTTACACCAACAATTGATCTTCTTGTTGCAGTTCTTACAAATCATTCTTCTCGTGCTGAAAATATTCAATATTTATAAAAACAAAATAAAGATTAATTCTATGAGTCCTAACTTCTAACTGATAGCTACCTAACCTGGATGATGTGGCGACGACGACTCCGCCACCGCTGCCGCCAATCGACGATTTCTTCGTCTGAATCGTATCGATTTTCGTCAGCACGCCCGGCGGAGTGTGAGCGTGGTCTGTCGGCGAGCCGATGCCATCCGCTGTGATTCCTGACAACAACCAGGTTATTGTCATTTCCATTTTTTGAATTTATTATTTATTTTTTGGAAGCAGAGGTGAATAATAAATAACTAGTCTATATCTATGGCTATAGGATGAATAGATGCATTGATTCTAAGAGATCTCACTCACCTGGGATAGGTACACCTGTCACCGTATGAGAATGCCTGCGTATCCTATGCAAAACTACTGGAGATGACTTGCTCTCGACTGCACGCAGACTATCCATTCATTTATTGATTTGTGTGCGTTGGCCGAGAGTTGTACCCTCACTGCCAGCGTCTGCAAAAAGAGAATACTATTTAATGGTTGCTAATTTCAAAATATTGCTAGTTGAATATGAAGAGAACGGGTGGATAAGAGTGAGGAATACCGAGGAGTACTGTATTTTGCTGAAAACAGCGATGGAAAATTCAATTTCAGTGTATACATGAGGATACTATCTGGAATTCAATCAGAAATTAATTCATTTATATTTTTCTTTTAGGAAAAATAATATCAGAACCAGATCATCTTCAGAATTCAATCAATCAGATTCTTTTCTGTGATCACGCGCGTATTTGGAGAAAGCGGGTGCACTTTTGCGTCGTGGTGTTTGCAGACGCAGTGGAAATCAAATTGAATGAAGAAATGTCTTTTTCACATTGGAAACTTCACCTTTGCAAAGCTTTGCCTTATTAAAATCTATTTAAATTAAAATTTTATTCAAGTGAGCAATGTGGACAGTATCCAAAGCAAAAAATAAATACAGGAGAAGTACAAGATTTGTTAAGGCGATTTCAGATTAAGTAGAACAACAATAAAGCTAATATTGCTATAATATGCCTTGATTAGAGTATTTTAAGTATAATCATGACTAGCATGGAATCAAGTCGTGGATCACAGGCGAACGGGGTTATGAAATTTATGAAATCAAATCTCAATATGAGATAAATTAGGGGAGTTGAGCGTTTTTCGAAGACAAGAACTCCTCGAGCATCACTTCTTCTTGTTGAGCTTTGACAGCATCTTCTGGACGAGAGCGGAGGGCTGAAACTAAAAAAAAATTAAAATAATGATTAGAAAATGTGAAAAGAAATCTTACAAGTCAAAACACTGGGAGATTCGCATTCAATTTGAACAATAGTTGCAGCAGATCTCGCTTGTTGTCGAATCAAATCAACTTCTCCCTCGGTATGAGCCACCTCACAAAGAGCTTCCAAATATGTCATCGCTTGCTCTGTTTGATTACAGAATCGAGCCAATTTCGTGATCTGTGCGTTGATTTCTCGAATTTTCTTATCGAATTCCGCGGAATTTCGAAGGAATTCATCAATTTCCATCACGGCATCAGCCTTCTCCTTGCACATTTGTTGACAACGCCCCATTCGAGTACTACAGAGATTAGCGAGTCGACCGCCTTCCGCTCCATTCTCCTCCACTTCGGTTATCAGATTTTGGAAACTGAAATAATAGAATTTGAAGATTAAAGAAATGAAGTCGATAATGAAAACTCACTTTTGTAATAACTCATTTCCGGCGGAAGTGTTTAAAATTTCATTGACTGATTCGGTGGACACTCTGCAATTAGATAATGAGTTGATAGCAGTTTTTAATTGAAAAGAAAACTTGCTCAGAGTTCCAGAATATCATTTTTAGTGTTTTCAAAGCTGATACAAAATGTCAATTTTGAATTCAGACAGTTGAATTTCAATAAAACTGCGTCAATCGAATGGTTTTATGCAAATTTTTGTGACTGTTTCATGCGTATTTTCATATTTTCAGTCAAAATTTCATCGAAAACTCACTTTTGTTGCGCTGCCATATTCGCCGTCACATTCATTCGAAGCTTCTCGACGCCGGTGCTCAATTCTGCTTGTACACTGCTAAGTGTATCTCTTAATGTGTTAAGCATCTCCATTTTTTCTATCTGAAACTCGAAAATAGTCCAAAATTCTAAGAAAAATCAATGAAAATACGAGAAGCGGGGATAAACCGTTCAGAATCAGACGAAATTGAAAAAAAGAAGAAAAGAAAAACTCGTTTTATGTACAATACAAATCTAATTGTGACTAGAATCGGGAAACAAAACCTCGTGTTATGTAAGTGAAATGGGAGATGTGAAAATAACAATAAAATCTAGAAAAAGTCATCTGAATCTGAATCATCTTGAGATGTATCTTCGAACACTGTCAATTCAAGAAGATTCGCGGCGTACGGACGTTGACCAACTGGGAGAAGCATCATTTTCGCCATTCTCACAAGATCCTCGTCGATTCGTTCGTTTTCGTTTTTCTGGAAGTAAATTTATAAATATCTATGAACAAATAGTAAATTGTAGTAAACTCACCACAATTTTCGGCGGATTTTCATCTAGAATCCGTGGTACAGTTATCGGATGCTCTCCTTCAATATCCCATGGAAAAACATTCGTATACATTTCAATGACAATGACTCCAAGACTCCAGATATCAGATCTTCTTCCAGCGATATCTCTTCCAAGTGATACTCCCGGATCGGTGTATTTCGGTGTTCGCCCCTGCTGTCCGGCTCGTGTCTTCTTCAACGATGCGAATCGACTCGAACCGAAGTCTGCGATTTTTATAAGACGTTGAGATTCGTCGTTTTTCAGAAGGAGATTCGCCGGCTTCAAATCTTGATGAATGATGTTATTCGAGTGAAGAAAATCGAGTCCTTCGAGAATCTGTTTCGTGTACGTTTTCACTAGTTCGTGGTACATCGGTCCAAAATTTTCAAGATGTTCCTTCAACGATCCGGAATGCATATATTCCATAAGAATATGAATGTCATTCGTTCCAGAAGGTTCCACTATGAACAGATATTTCACGATTCGCTCGTGTTGCAGCATTCCTGAAATTAATTATTTAAATTTTGATTTAAAAAATTAAAAAATAAAAAACTCACTGAGATAATCAATATCTGCCTCCTGCGGAAGGTGTCGCCCGTGTTTTTGAATAATCTTGACTGCATAAGTACCTCCTTTTTTCGAAAGAGCGACGTAGACAGATCCAAGTGTTCCTTCTCCAAGTTTTCTGCAAGAATAAAAATTAATGAGAGAAAATAAATAAATTTCTTACCGTCCGAGATTATATCTTCCTGGAAAACTGCGGATTTTCTCCGAGTACCTGCTTGTTGTGCTTTGAAGTCCATACGATTTTCCAGCGAGCGATCCGGCATTGCTTGATTGACCAATCTGTTAAAAAACTATGTTATTTGTTTTATTTTTATTAATTCTAAAATTTAATTTAATTTAAAAAAAAGAAAAAGTTTAAAAAAGACGATAAGGTCTCGCCACGAAATAACAAATTCTAACATGCGCCTTTAAGCCTACAGTACTGTGAGTCATTTATATATTTTTTAAAATTATTTATTTTCTTTTGTTTCAGCGACTTTTTTTTCTTTTCTTTGATTAAAAATTAATAATTCTGAAAATCTCACCGATAATTTGCCAATTTCCAGTTCTGGAACTGGTTTCATACTTCCAGAATTCACATGCGTCACCGAATTTTTCTTGCAATTTTGAAGTAGAAACTCGACGACTAGTTTTTTGCCGTTGTGCTAAAAAGAACTAATTGGAAGTGTGTTCTTCCGTTTTTTGGAAATTACTTTAATTGCTTCATCCAGCTTCGTCTGTCCATCAACGACCAATTGATACTTTCCCATGTCGTACAAAATATCGAAATCATTCAAAACCGTAGTTGTCCTCAGTTTATGCGCCAATTGGTTATAATCATGACATGCTCTCGCCAGCACTTCCACTTTCTCCTTCGATTGTTCGTGTGTTGATGGGACCGCCATTCCGATTTAATGTCGGAAACCGATGACTTTTCCTCTTTTTCGTCTTCTTCTGATTCTCCCGAATAACCATTACATTACGGGGAGTAGTGGATGGTGTGAATGCGAGTAGCCACGAAGAAAGACGAAAAAAGAAGACAAGTTTTGAGGTGAGGGCACCTGGAAAATAGTAGAATAGCCATGTATGTGAAGGCACAAATAGAGACGAAAAAGAAGAAAGTTTTTTTTTGGAAAAAAAGAAAAGGGCGAGGACCAAACCAATCGAAGTGAATTCGTGTGCACGCTTCCGTCCAACAGAAGCCGCTTAACATAGCCCCTCTCCCCCGCTGGGGCTCTCCATCTAGTGAGTAAACGAACCCTACACCAGAAAAGCGTCCGTCTGTGTATGCTGGCGTGTTCAACGGGCGTTTGGTATTCCTTATGAACTAAATGAATGGTCTGTCTTATCAGCGTTATGATGACTATAACTTTCGCTGCTTAATGTCGTGTGGCGTCTGTGTCTCAGACTTATCAGTGGAAATGGACGAAAAGAAATCGGAAAAGAGATTATAGAGAGCAAAAGTACTCGGAAACAATGAGAGATTTTCGTGTGACGTAATATGATGGATTCAGATTCCGATTCACATCTAAAGATACGAATTCGATTGATCTGATTCGATTAGCTCTCTGGGTGGGCAACCGGATTGATGACGATTGGTATGAACGTATCAATGAACGCCTACTAGAGCAGTCTATTGTAAAACGATTCGATCAAACAATCTTGTGAACTTTCGCACATTTTGTGTTTTAGAATTAGCTCTGTCTGATTCTCATATTTCAATTTCGCTGATCAAAGTACTGGGTGATCACTTCGCAAGTTGAGCACAAGAACCTACATTCAATAAGGTGACAGTGCTCACTATTTGAACTTGTTTGAACTTTTGTTTGATCTACAGACCGCCCAGTGTTGCACCCGATCACCACCAACAGCTGCAACTGTTTCATCTTTTCTCCAGATGTTTGCTTCTTCCAACACTCTTCTTGCCACCGAGAGACACACTTGTTCTGTCTTTGAATGATTGACTACTTGAAATCGAATTCGTCGAGAATACACCTTATCAATCGCCCGCACCTGAGAGAAGTCTCGTCTCTCGATCCAGTGTGTCTATGAATGAAGAGGATGAGTCTCTGATTTCGAAAAAAAAAACACTAGATAGAGACGCAAATCATTCTCGTTTCGACATTAACTATATCCTCCCCTCCACCCTTCTCTTCATTTCTACGACGACGTAATCATTCTCCTTTTCTGAGAAATGATTGCGCCAGAAGCCATTCCCATCGTTTTGCCACAAAGTTTGTATGTCTCCGGCACTCACATCGTTGGCAATTCCGTTCGTTTGCAAATCGACTTGTTCGGTTTTTCTCTTCTTTCCAAATCTTCCTCTTCACCTTACTTTCGTTTCGTTTCGGATTCCGAGGACGTGTCGGTTTTTGGTATATGTGTACATGCCCAGTTTGGTAATCAAATGAGATTTCTTTCCTTGTGTGTGTTGGTTAGGCCTCAGCTAAAGTGCATCTGTACGACGAGACAAGGATATGTTTCGTTCCTCCGTTCGTGTCCGACCTTGGTGTCTCCACGCCTCCACGCTTTTTGCCACGTCTTCGTGTGTCACTCAAAAACGAACGAAGATGTACAACATCATCGTTTTTCGTTTTACTTTCTGCAGTGAAATTGAAATTTTGGAGGTTTCCAACTGACCGGATTCCATGATTCCATAGATGTCTGTTTTTCATCTGGTATACTGTAACTCAGAATTTCAAATGTGCAGAGTCTCAATCAGATTAGTGTTTTACTCTCACCCATCACGTTAATTGTGAAGGACATCAAAAAGAAAGAAAGAAAAACTTGAATGGATATACACTCTTGAAAGTACATGTCTCTGGCATTATGCCAGAACATTTTCCGATTGAAACGATGAGACACAGTTCATCAAAGATCTCATTAGTGACATCACGTACTACATATAGTTGAAATACTAATGGGAATTGGTGGGCAGCAAAGGTTTACATAGGTTTGTAAGGGGTGCAAAAAAGTTGTTTCTACAATTGCTGTTTGCACAAGCTGTTCGTTTCGAAAAGCTAACAGCACACACTTCCCTAAAAACTGCTCGTATTGGCTTCTGCAGATGAAAGTGTCTTTTGAAAATCGGAAGTTCTTGATCCCAGGAGTGTTCGAAGTTCAGAAGCTTCAACTCAGCGTGAAGATTTACGTAGAGCTCGTGAACCAAGACAAAGAAATCAAAAAGCTTGTTTCTATGGGTTTCAAACTTTTTGAAATTTCTTTTTCCGCCCTCTGAGTGCTCTGTACTCTCCCAGCTCATTCACATCTGGCCCATTACATAAATGTCTCTCATTTCCTCTTGCTCCCCAAAAAACTTATGGATAGCACCTGTTGCAGGAAGCACACCACCATGTTCCATCTCTCTCTTCCTACCAAAATCCTCCAACACTCCGCCCCCTCATCTCGTATGCGGTGTTGCGCAGAAGGTACGCACACAGATGTTGCGCAGTTCGGTGTCGCATTCTTCCGTCCTTCTCCTCCTCCTTCGTTTTCTTCTTTCTTCCTCAACGCAATCACCTCTTCTCCGGTCGACTGCGGTCAAAGGAGGTTGAGCAGTGTTGAGGTCCCTCCTACCTCCTCTCTTCCAATTCATTTACAATACATTGTCGTCTCTTTTTCCTTTTTTCTTCTTCTCCCCCCTCAAACCACACCAATCATAATTTCGATTGCCGAGTGAGCATCTAACCAGTCATACAGACAAAACGGTCATTGTCTTTTTTCCGTTTCTCCAGTCGGGTCGATGCCCTTTTCATCTTGACATCGCCTTCTTTCTATTGTCTATTTACCGGTATTCAGACCTCACCTATTTGCACTCCGACGCATGTTGTTTCGGGTTGTTACATCTCACACCTAATCCAAAAATTCTTCGCGATGGTGATGATAGCTATCTTCAGTTAGAAACAAGTCTTTGATCTATCTATGTCTTTATGTGATAACAGTTTCGAATAGGTGTGGGAAACCAAAGAATGGCTAATGTATTTTGGGTTTCTAACCCAGTTCAGTTCACCTTCACCAGATCAAATAGTAGAATTTGTGTACTCACCTGGAGAACCAAAATGACCATACCTGTTACATTCCTTCGATTGTAAAAGAAGTTGATTCTCAATTTAAATCTAGGTCAACTTCAAGTTCTCATTATCCTTCTATAGTTTCATCTTCTAATAACACCTTAGTCGGTGTTCGGATTCTCGAAAAACGCCCCCACACCTCCCGAAATAAAAAGGAAAAGGTCAACGAACGGGGAAGACTGTTTGGACACGCTGACCGCAAGCACTTTTGGAACTCCGCCGCCATGGCTTAACTCTTTTTCTATTGATGTTCGCACCTTGATGTTTCAAATTTCACTACAAGTGAGATCTCTTCGTTCCTCGGATATCTTCGAACGCTTGAAGATAACGCCTGTTGAAAAAATACAGTAAAAAATGGTTATATTGTGTTCCTCCCCCCACCCTACTCCATCCCATCTCACTCTGTTCATTTCCACCACTCGTGTGAATCTGTTTGAACAGTGGCGCCGCGGCTCGTTTCTTTTTCTCCTCTCTCGCCGTTTCGGACCCGTGTTGGGGATGGAATTGATGAAGATGAAGAAGAAGCGTGTCGTTTTGTCGGTAGCTATGCTGCTAGTTCATCGGCAAATAAGCATGCTTGTCCTACATTATGTTCTCATGGATGACAATCCTTTTTTTGTTCGGCGTGTATATATAGCGTCATAATAATAATAGGCAGTTCTCCTTTCTTCTTAAAAGCGAAAGTTGTTGAAAAGAGCTCGACATGTATTTATTGTTAATCTAGATTCGAAATCCCCTATATCATTGTACAACACGAAGAAAAAAGAGAGGGTTCCCCAGTAGCATCAACCCGACCCCAACCATGATGCTTATCTCTGCCGCCTTATTCTTCTCCTCCGACCTCTATAGTAGGCAGTAGACGAATATGCGTAAAGACCCGGTTTTTTTGTCTTGTCTTTCTACCTCAACCTATTCATCTAGAAACGGATTTCACCATTCTTCTTCCACTTCATCGTTATCAGGTGTACGTTCCACATTTTGTTTTGAATACCGTATCGATATCATCCAGTTCTCCTCCCTCTCTCCTGATACAAAAAACATTCCATTCCGTTAAGTGCGCGTAAATGTTGCGATCACTTGCCGTCGTTTTATAGCTTTCCCTTTTCAAGTTCAGTTCAACTGATGATGGGAGAAGATACGTTTTTGTGTATACACAACAAACGGCTTCTTCTTCATTCAAAACCACACCATATGCTTATCTGTGGAAGATCAAGGGTTAGGGAGAGTTGTAAAGACGCAGATGGAGAGACAATGAAGGGGACGAGGTCAAATTCGAGTGACCGACCTATCATAGTGGTCCGGATTATCAGTAGATAGAAATCTAGAGAAGATTATAGAGAAATATAGTCAGTATATAAAGGTGAAGTCGTCAAGATACAAATTGGACCGATATATGAGTTGATCTACAGTAGATCATCTACTAAAGGCTACTAACTCTCTTTTTCGTTCTTCTTTTTTCTTCCCAAGATTTTCAAAATTCGGGGAAGAGAAAGGTTTTTCGGATTTTTTTTCCGAAATTCCGTTTTTTCTCGAATTGCAGTCTTTTTTTCGGATTTTAGCTTTCTCCGGATTCTTGTCTTTCCCAGATTTCTAGTCTAACTCGGATTTTAGGTCTTCCCCAAATTTTGAAAATTTTGAAAAAAAAATCTGCAATAAAGGTTTAGATTTATCCAACTCTTCTTTTTGTTCTGAAACGTTCCTAATTCTATTTCCGAAAAAAATCTAGGTTCCCATTCACTTCTTCAAAACTTGAGTGAAGATTCAGAGTCGTCACGGCATCACATTTCCATTTCCAGCAAAATGAAATTTCTCAACCAACCATTTTTACTAATAAATCCACGCATCATGCTTCGAATGCGAATCGATGTGTTTATTATAAGAAGAATCATTATTATAACAGTCGATCATCTTCCTCTCCACTCCATTCCACTGGTCACCACCCAAAACCACAACCACCGCCACCAAAAGCTGAAGAAGACAGAGACGAATTGTTTACAAGTGACATGTGTGTCTAAGTCTCATTCACTTTCCATCTCTCGCTTCTTGCTCCAATCACTTTTCCTGCAGCACCACCCCCAACCACCAGCAGTCTACGTACCACTTGCCACTATTTCATTTCTCTTTTTTCTTCATCTCGACCTCTGATCTGTCTGCGTCTCTCTTTCTCCCCTCCTGTCTGCTAATCATGTTTCCACAGTGCACTAGTCATTTGCTGCTTGTTGAAAGTGCAAAAAACTTCTCGTGTCTCTCTTCTAACGGTCCTGGACGAAATGATTCCGTAGTAATGTGCTATAATTGCTGTTTCGATCGTTTTCACATGACTACCGTGGTGGCTCTAGATGACCTTTTCTTCGTTTCTCTCTCCGCAATTAGTACTCATCTCGGTTGAGATAATTGCGAGTTGAGGAGGATGAATACCGAACAAAAAACATCTTCTGTGGGAGTGATAGATTGAAACGGTCATGGCGCGAAGATCTAAGATCTCTTGGAGGATTTGAGGAGTGTTTGCACTGGTTAGGTGCAAAATTAGTGGTTGTTGGAGCAGGATTGAGATGAACAAGTCACGGGTTTTGAGAGAAGGACTCTTGAGAGAGCTTGTTGAAATTAGATTTTCGGTTTCTTTGTTCTTTTGATCGGCTTGTAGTTCCCACACTGATTGGGAGTTATGGGAGAGTGTTAGATCAGCAGGAAGCTAGGGTCATGAAAATTCTGAAAAATCTTGGATGATGTTAGAATGAAAAGAAGTTGTAAAGAGCTCAAAATTTTGGAAATGTACTCAGAATGTTCGTAATTTCAGTATCCGATAGTTTAGATTGTTCCCATATTTGGTAGAGCCGAGAATCCCGGAATCAGGATTCTTTTTTTTAGGGTTTTTGTTTTCCAGAGTTTGATTGAATTCTATAACACTTATTTCTTTTTTCTCAAAATTTTTGGACTTTGTAATCGAAATCGGGGGTCAATCCCGTTCTAGTAACCTGATTAGCATACCTCGGAATCCTGTAAACTTTCTATTTTTCTCTCTCTCTCTCCATAATTTTCCGAACAGTATTCCAATTGAAAGCGAATCAGGCGAGACTATCATCATTCGTTCACCTACTGTCCAGTAGTACTACTCTCGTACTTGAAAAAGATCTCTTTGATTGAGAACAAATATTTAGAGTATCGTTTATTTGAACCATGTTTACCGATCTGTTTACTTTTGGTTTTCATGCTCAATTTTTCATTCGGATTTTTTTCAAAAGAAAAAAAAGTTGATGTGTAAAATAAAAGGTTATTATCACAAGTACTTCTCTCAAAACCGACGTGCCGACAACGAGGTCACACCTGTTCTCTCTCAGCTGTCTACTCACTCATTTTATGTCTTCAATCATCTTTTCCTCGCTAAAAATAGTAGGAAAGTGACTAATTTTATTTTGCAAAGAACCTAAAATTGGTCTCTCTCCTTCTTATACACTCAACTTTTACTCTCAAACCGATAAATAAAAAATCGTCATACGCCTAATTAAAAAAGAGAAAGCAGCCGGTGCGTGTTCCTCCTCCTACGGTTTAGAATAAGATGGGTATCTATTTTATTTCGTTTTTTTTCTCCTGATTCACGAATCACGAGTATATAGTTAAATGGTTACGGTTTTTTTGAGTCATTCAGGTCAATTGCAGGTGACTTTGTTTTTTTTCGTCTCGGTTCAAAATGAGTAGAAATAGCAGAACTTTCCTTCGGTTACCACCCATTCTTCCTCCTCCTTCGAACGAATGCTTATCACTTGTTAATGTGATATGTAGTATTGTTAACAGTGTCGATATGTCAAGAATCTGAAGGCGAAGAAGAAGAAGACGTTGTGGTTGCCGACAACTACTTCTTGTCAGTCGGTTGCAACATGTTGCTTTTCTCTGTTTGATTCGCTACTTCTCTTTTTTTTCTCGATCGAGAGATGGAGGTCTGACACAATTATTCTTTCCGCTCTCTCTTTCTCTCATCTCCTTCCGATTTCTCATCGTGTCTCAGCTATCATTGATTCGTGTCTTATCTCGATATTCTGAACTCCCCTTCGAAAGGATTCCAAAACGTTAAAAAAAACCATTTCAACATAACCTACTATTCCTCTTTTCTCCGGATTTTTTTTGCCCCGAAATCACTTCTTCACCAGTAATATCTCTCACTCAATCCCCTCCCGACACATACCTCCAATGTGTGATTTTATGGGCCGACACGAGAGAAAAAAGAGATACTCAACAAGTTTCACACATGATTTTGTGTTGTTCTGCGGTTCGAAAAGATATCTTTGTGGACTATTTTTGTTTTAGATATTTTGTTTTCTTTGTTTTTGATAGAATCAAGAATTGATGGATAGCGTCTCACAGAGTGTCAGCAGTCTGTAGGTACATTCCTCTCCCCCACCTACCCTTGTGATCGAATTGTTCCGCCTCTCATCTTGAAGTTACTACATCGAAAAAGAGGGTATCGAACATTTTGGTACTAGAAACATTTGAAGTTTTTTCTTGTCTAATAGTTGCGCGAGACTTTTCGTCAAATTTAGAAGTTGTAACCTGTTTGAATAGAATTTCAGACGGTTTCTTTCAAGAGGTTTTGGTCAGTAACCAAAAACATAGTCTAACTTCTCAACTAATATAAATTCTCGTCAAGAAAAGCCGGTCAATTTGTTCATTTTTCCTCCTCAATCGGAAATGAAATGTCGCAATCATTCATAAGGGTGAAAAGGAAAGGAAGTGAATTTTCCATTCGTTCGTTTTGGAATTCCATGAATTCTCATTTTTCCCGTAACCGCATCCCCTTCCCTCCCTCCACACGCCACTTTTAATTGTCCGGTGCCTTCTTTTTCCTTACGAGATCTTTCAAGTGCTAAGTCACTCTCCTCTGCCGTTACTAGCCTTATTTCCACTCACATTGTTCCGTTGATTCTGCAAAAATTGTTTCTTCTAGGTGGCTGCAATTTTTTCTTGTCCCAATGTTTTGCTCTTTGTGCTCGCCTTCTTTTTTCGCTTGTTTTCCATGGCGAGTCGAGGCGTACTGTAGTTTTTGGCCACGCTTGCTGGCTACTTGTTGGAATTCTTTTTGGAAATTGCGAATCGAAATTTCTGAATAATAAACAGTTTCGAATTCAAATTCCTCGTATTCATTCAAAAATCAAACAGAAACTGAAAAGTTATTCAAAATCTTACGTCTTCATGTAGGTTTCGCTTAGGATTTTATATTTGGCTGAATTTCTGTGAGTCAATCTGGTCGGTCAATTCGGAATTATCCTTTTTCTCGAAAACACATTTTTTCTGATTTTGAAATTTTCTGGAAAAATTGAAAAGAAATATAAAAAAAAAATTTTCTCACTTGAATTGAAAAACTCTGACAATTACTTGAAACGATTTTCTTGTTTTTGTGTGCGAAAATGTCTTCATTTTCTACAGAATTTCCTATTTTTCCCTTTGGAACAGTATAAATCTGAGAAAATCAGAACATTTTCCAAGCAAGTGCACCTTCTTCTCTCGCCATTTGTTCTTTTAATTACTTCGCTTTCGACCCGAAATCTCTTGCTTCTTTTTCCTCCAATCATACGTGTGTTTTTCCAGCTTTCTGCTCAAATTGTGAACACACACGAGAAACCGGGCGGCGGTGTGATACGCGACGCAAATCGATGAATCAGAGTGCCATCTGACGCGCAATTATATGTCGCCACCTGCTCATCTTCTCAGTGTTAATCATCTTCATCATCAAACCAGCGACGAGAAGTTCACTACTATCCGACGACGATCACTAACACACCTGACGAACACACCTAACAATCCCACAGACTTTATCATCAAAAGAGGAGGAAATCAAAGAAAAAGATATAACCATCACAACAAGAGCCACAATTATCAGCAGTCGGTATCGGATCGGTGGAGGAGAGAAGGCGGCAGACGAGGAGACGCAGACACTCTTGCTCGACGACGAATCATCCGGTAATCGAGAGAGTATGCGAGTGGTGAGTCACTTTTTTGGTGATAAATCAGACAAAAAACAAAAGGAAAGGGTTCGGAACCCCCATGTGTCAACTATACATCATTCTGGCCTTTACCACAAAAAATCAGGAGAACGCTCGTGTTTTTCATCAGAATTTTTTTGTTTCTAGAATGTTTCGTTTCCCGGCTTGAGTCATTTTGATCTACATAAACAAATTTTCAATTTTGTCCCCAATTTTTCGCGGGAACCTTGATAGAATTAATAAAATTTGTTTTCTTTCGAAACAGTGCTTACCGTAATGAAATCGTTGTTTTCAAAGTTTTTCAGTCTAAAGTTGCCATGGTTTTCTCTATTTTTAATGCATAAACCCCTCATTTCTACTACTCCAGCTACTTTCTTCTCGATAAATTTAAGCTTCAATATCATATTTTTCAGCGAGGCGGCTGCAGGATGCCTGGCTCAAAAGCCACCTTCACCATCATACTCGGCATCCTGTTCGGTTTCACAGTCACCCACTACCTCACCGCCTTCAAATCTCTCCCCTCTCCGATAACATGTGGCACAGAAGAACAGCTCATCGGATCCGAGGATCTTGACATTATCAGTTCGAGAGCCGACGCCGACGTCTTCACGAGATCACAAAGTCTACCGGGTCATCGTCGAGGTCTGATACTTGTAGCGATTATGACAGCTGCGAAGTATGTTGACACGCGTGCCTACAACGTTTGGAAGACGTGGGCTCAACACATTCCGGGAAAAGTTTTGATTTTCGTTGCGGAAGGAACGGAATCAATTCACGAAGATATGCCACTGATTCGGTTGAAAGGAGTCGACGATACGTATCCACCACAGAAGAAAAGTTTCGCGATGGTCAAATGGTTGGCTGAAAATATGGCAGATGAGTACGATTGGTTCTTGCGAGCCGACGACGACCTCTATATCAGAGGAGAGGAACTCGCTGCCTTCTTGAGATCTGTTGACTCATCGAAAGCTCATATCATTGGACAAGCAGGACTTGGAAATAGTGCGGAGTACGGTCTTCTTGCTCTCGGATCCACGGATAATTACTGTATGGGAGGACCTGGAATTGTGATGAGTCGAGAGACTTTATTGTAAGTTATAGACTCTCCGTTTCATAATTTCTATGATCTTTTCTTTTCAGAAGAGTATCTCCTCACCTCGAATCGTGTCTCCAACACATGCTCACTTCTCACGAAGACGTGGAGCTGGGACGGTGTATTCGGAAGCATGTCGGTGTCGCCTGCACATGGAACTACGAGATGCAGAAACTATTCCACAACAACCAGAGTGCAATCAAGGAGTCGTATGCGAAGAATATGAAGGAATTGAAAGATGCCATCACACTTCATCCTATCAAAGATCCGGCTGTCATGAGGAAGGTTCATTTGAGAAATCGAGAGATCAAGTTGAGAGAAGAACGAGCGAAACGAAGTCTTCTCAGTGCTGAATTGAGTACTGCCAAGGCACAAACTCTCGTGAGAATGACACCGAATCGAACTATCGATTTGACACCATGGGATTACATTAATAACAATAAAATCCTTTTCTGTACTGATCGAGTGAACTGCCCTCGACATACTGTAGATTTGAGTATAAGAACTGAAATGGCTGATACGATCACTCAGGTAAATCATGTTCAGTTTAAGATTGTATTCTATAATTTCTACTTTTAAGCTATTCGATGAGTTCAATACAAACGCTCGTCAGAGAGGACGTGTGCTCCAATTCCAAAGTCTTCAATACGGATATATGCGTGTTGAGCCCACGAAAGGTGTCGACTACGTTCTCGATATGTTGCTTTGGTTCAAAAAGTTCCGTCCACCAAACCGAACGACTATTTCTGTTCGTCGTCACGCCTACGTTCAACAAACTTTTGGAAAACTGAGAAGTCTCGCGGAAGGAGTGTTCCGATCGAATATGCGAGCGAACTCTTCACTTATCGAAGATCCAACACTACATATGATCATGCCGTTGAGAGGAAGAGCCGCGATTTTTGCAAGATTTGCTCAGCATCTGAAGAGTATTTGTGCTAGAGGAGGAGACGATTTGGCGGTTTCATTGACGATCGTACTGTATTCGAGTGATGATGAAATGGAGAATAGGTAGCGATTTCTTAATGGTTTCGTTTCATAATTTCTTGAATTCTTTCAGAGAAACTATCGAAATGCTCCGCGCAAGTTCAATCCCAGTATCTGTCATCGAGATGGGTGACGTCGCCTTCTCACGTGGAGTCGCTTTGATGCGTGGCGCTGAAACTCTTCCAGCAAACGCTCTTCTTTTCTTCACCGATGTTGATATGCTCTTCACGTGTGACGCTTTGAAACGAATCAAGTCGAATACGATTCTCAACGCTCAAATCTACTTCCCGATCGTTTTCTCCGAGTTCTCACATGAAAGTTGGTCTGAAAATGACAAGTTGTTGGCGGACGCGTTCCATTACGGACGAGGACGTGGATATTTCAGACATTTCGGATATGGACTCGCAGCGATGTATAAAGTGAGTATATTTCGTATTGAGATAATATATAAAACATTGAATTTCAGGCTGATCTCATGGACATCGGAGGATTTGACACGAAAATCGAAGGATGGGGTAAAGAAGATGTCGATTTGTTTGAGAAAGTAAGAAATTGATTCCGGATAGTTTTTCTGTAATAAACTGCTTTCCAGGCCATCAAAAACGGTCGACTCAGAGTGATTCGTTCTCCCGAACCTGGTCTCGTTCACATCTACCATCCGATTCATTGTGACGAGAATATGCCAACTGCTCAAAAAGATATGTGCCACGGATCGAAAGCAGCGAGTCTTGCTTCAATCGATACACTTGTCGAGCAAATTGCACAGTACACATGATCCTTTTACCCCCAATTCTCTTTCACCCATTTTCTCACTCTTTCCGTTTTGCTGAATACGGTTGTTCGTCGATTTT
The DNA here is from genome assembly GCA_002259235.3 of Caenorhabditis latens. NCBI lineage: Eukaryota > Metazoa > Nematoda > Chromadorea > Rhabditida > Rhabditidae > Caenorhabditis > Caenorhabditis latens. Next base: position 4,345,980 of record CM056092.1, on the reverse strand, counting down.
CATCCCGGGTATTCTTGCCACTCTTACAGATTGATTTTACACTTTTTCCCTCACTCGCTGCTCACTTTTTCTATTGCATCCATAATTATCTTTTTCCCCTCCCGGTTCATTTTTCTATCCGTTTTATCATGTTTATATTATTTAATCCACAAAAATTGCCATGTTTTCATATATTAGACATCTTGAAGCTTGCCGTATTTCAGAATCTTTCTGAAATTTTGACGTAAGTTTTTGAGATTATCAGCTTATTAATTAGTATCAGTTCCTGTGAAATATACTTTCAACTGTTCAGTTCAATTCCTATACTGAAAACGAGTCATGCCCCGCCTTCCCCACCCCAAAGCTCAGCCTTTCATTGTTCAAATTATCTTTAATTTTCACTTAAACCCCAACCATCACTGATTTTGCTTTAAAACCAATCCACTTCATACATTTTTCCGTTTTTTTAATCGAATCTTTGATTGTTACCAGCTTTACACAGTTCTCATTTTGTTTCTCCCCATTTTTTCGTTTCATGCTGTTGCCATTTTTCTCGCCGTTTCTCTCAACTACAAGCAACACGGTGTCGTGCTTTCCCGAATTAATAAAGTGAACAGAAGCTTTTTTGACAACAGCAATTTTAATGAGTATTTAATTACAAGCAGGGGGCGGAAAGAGGGAAAGGGACAACATTGGAATCAAGTTTAAAACATGTCAAAGGATATCGACAAAGTATAAATACTTTGGCTGAGAATCAGGTACATTGGGTAACTGGGATAAAAGAATAGGAAAGTTTGGATCAATCATTGGGGGCAGAAGATGTGTGTGAATTAAGAAGAAGAAGATGGACCAGCAGAAGTAGATGGACCTGAGGAAGAAGAAGAAGCCTTGGCGGCATTCTTTAAGCGATGCTTCTCGATGGTTGGCATCAGAAGGACACCCGGAGTGTCACCATTCCATGGAGCACGGCAAAGTGGGCAATTCGGTCTATCGAAACTGCTCTGGCGGGCTCCATGCCAGCGTCGGACGCAGCTGAAATGTCGTAGATGATTATTGCGATATAAATATTTGATTTCAAAAACTTACTCTGCACATCCAAGAAATTGCAAACATTTCTTGCACCCTTGTGGCTTCGTAGGTGTCGATGAGCACATTGTGCAATCTCCCCAAGTCGGATCTCTGAAATTCAAAGCGTTGAAATCGCACATCGCAGAATAAAACTCACGGCTCAGCTGCCTTTCCTCTGCCCTGGACAACTCTTGGCGGAGGCACCTGGTACTCATCCTCGTCGTGATACAGATCGAGCTCACGGTTGTACATGTCACGGTCCTCCTCGAATATCGGCTGACGAATATTGTTCTCCTCGGCACGGAGTGGTCCGATATCATCGAGTATCCTTATGTCATCTTCATCGTCATCATCTTCAACGGAAGCCATCGACACGTCGTCACTGTCGCCGTCATAATCTTCATCGTTTGAATCGGTATCCGAAAAGTTCATCGCGGTTCGCGCGAACTGGTGGAGCGGGTTTCGACGAAGTAACGGATTCAACAAGCTACGGATGTAGCTGGCACTGATTGCCGGTGACAAAACGCGTTCATTGTCGTTATCCTCTTCGCTGTCATCGTCACTGGACGTTAATACGTACGTACGTTGTGTATTTATCGTCATCCTGGCTGCGCCCCGTGATCTAGGAGCCGCTGTCGATGATCCTCTTCTAGCTGCCATCGTGGCTAATTGTCGTCTAGGAGGCGCTACCGAGGGTTCTCTTCTAGCTTGCATTTCTCTAGGAGGCGTCCGCATTCTTATCTGCCGTCTAGGAGGCGCTGTCTCTCGCACAATTCTCACTGAACTTCCAGCACTATCGGTACTGCTCGACGGACTCGGACTGCTTCTGGCTCGTTGATTCGTTCGCTGTGGACGTCCCCTTCCACGACCACGAACACTTCCACGTCCTCTCGCTTCCATCGTGGCTGATTGTCGTCTAGAAGACACTCCTGCCCCTCTGAAGTTCATCGTGGCTGGTCTAGGAGACGCTAACGAGGGTCCTCTTCTAGATGCCATTACCGCTAACTGCCGTCTAGGAGGCGTTGGCACAATTCTCACTGAACTTCCATCACTATCGGTACTGTTCGACGGACTGGGACTGCTTCTGGCTCGTTGATTCGTTCGCGGTGGACGTCCCCTTCCACGACCACGACCACGTCCTCTTGTCGATGAAGCCGGTGAAGCTGCATCAGCTCTACCACCTCGATTGGCCCGACGTGTTGGTCGTGGTGGAGTTTGCCACTCTTCCCTAGATAATCTTTCAGCCAATTCACGATCTTTTTTTTCCTGTTCCATGAGCATTTGCCGACGCCTGTATCATTTGAACCGTTTAGTTTCGTAATAATTCGAAAATGGTGTTTTCAACTCACCGTTGCTCAGCAGAAGACATCGCGGCGTAATTTCTTGACGCAGTCGCCAATTTTTTGTTAGTTCTAGTTTAAGTACCTGAAAAAAGCGTCCTTTATTCGAATACAAATGTCCAAATGAGCTTAACGACGTGGGTAACGAAAAAAACACCTTTTGCCGAGTTGAAATCGAATTTTTCCGGACGAGACCACCCATTCACACCCGGCAGAGAAACTAGTCCCCCGTCCATGCGGCCACTATTCAAATTTTAATCGATAGACCGATTTTGTTTCAACATCTTTTAAATATATAGGAAGTTCACCAAAGAAAAATAAAACATTGTAAAATTAAAAACACAGTTTCGCATTTCTTCATTTTGTAGGTATTGGGTACAGATATAAAACAGCTACACCAGGAGGGGTTATTTTCAAAGGAAAGCAAGACAGGACCCGATTATTGTTTCACTACGCAGATCTTCAATTCGTAAATTAGTTTTCTTTCAAACACAAAAACTAATCGATGAGCTGAACTCTTACGTAATAAAAAAAATCATCGAAGCAATAGAGAAGGACTACAGAGAAGGGCGATATATGAACAATTATGCAGGGGAAATTGGATGGAAGTGGTGATTTTTTTAATTTCAAAATTTAGTATGCTGCGGTTACTCGGCTACTCAGCAGCGACAGGTACAGAACGATGTACACGTTTAGATCGACGAGAATTCGTAGTGTTGCGTCGCCTAGCCACCAAATCCATACGAGAGACATCAGGCTTGCGATGCCATTTGCGACGACAAAGTGGACACGACGGGCATCCGGAAGATTGATACCAATTCTCGACACATCTGAAATTATATTGTTTTCTATTGACTAGGATATGTATACTGACGTTTTACAACCCAACATTTGATGACATTTGTTACATCCTTGTGGTTCAATCGGACTTTCGAAACACATTAAACATTCTCCCCAGGTCGTAACTGGAGTGCCGATTCGAATCGGTGAGTGGGTGATTCCACGAGATGTACTCGGTTGACTGCTGTCACTTGGAAACTGCGGTTCAGCAGCGATTTCATTATTGTCTCCGTTCACACGATGGTCAATAGAAACTCTTAGGCTCGTTGAAGCCATATGCACTCTCGATGAAACTATGTAAGGGTGAGGTGTAAGTCTAGTAAAAAGTGGGGAACGTCTACTTCGTGGATTCCGAATTGGTCCTGGTGGAGAATCATTGGTCAAATCGATAACGACAGAGTTTCTCTGACTACGTCGCGTCTCGACTGGTGGAGGCGTTCGCACAGGCGCTGGACTCGGAACATCAACGGGCGCTTCAACGGGATCATCGTCGGCGTGATCATCGACTTCGACTGGGGCGCTATTTGGAACTTGAAGTGTAGCTGGAGCCGCGTCGATCTCTTCGTCGTCATCATCATCAGTGCCCATCAGCTCTCCTCGTTGAATACTCTCAGCTAAAGCACGATCCTTCATTTCTTGCTCATATCGGCGCATTTCTTCTCTAAAAGAATAGAAGGTACATTACAATTGTGTTTAAAACTTTTTACATTTGTTCTGGAATGTTCACATTCTCAAAAGTGAATATTGATCGTCGTGGTGGAGCCATCCGGTGAGTCGAGTAGTTCTAGTATTTCGAGTCGCTGAAAATATAGAATGAAAAGTGATTGATTTTGAGAACGAAAAGTGATGTGAACGAGAACAAATTATTTTATTCGAAAAAAACACGTGGTGTAACTTCATATGTTCAAGCAATCCCCTAAATGTCGTTTTCTAGATTGGGTCTGGTGCAACCAGACTATTTGGGGTCATATTCCTTGGTTTGCGCTGCATTACCGTCTGATTTGAAACGAGTTCTATAATACAAAATTTTGTCACTCTGAAAAATCACAACCGTGTGACAACGATGGGTTAAAGAAACAAAAGTGGAATGTTTGAACGCAATTCTAACAAAAATTAGATGGAAAACGCGATAAAAATCTCTAAAACTTTGAAAAGTAAAGGAAAATCACGAGTTTGTTTCCGAAACATTTTCAAACTGATCGAGGTGGATTACTGTAGGTGTCTCGACGCGAATTGCCAAAATCACTTATGATCCTTTAAATTTTTTAAAATAAATTGTTTTACCTCTTTTTTGAAGATTTAAATAAAGTATTAATCAAGTCAAAAAATAAATATGCGGAGGCTTTATTATTCAAAGAAACCTGAAAAGCATTTTCAGATTTAATAATATAAACAAATGTATTAAAACATGAATCTCTGCTTAACACCCGGCTCGTTTGGCCATTCAAACGTTTTGAAAAGGAATAAACTGAAAACAACTGAAAACAGAGCCACTTGCGAAACTAATTCTAAAGCAAGAAGAGACTTTCGATTATTTACCGTCGCAAGTCTCCAGATAACATATGGTACAATATAATAACGCATTTCAAACAAGTGAGCAGGGACGAGAACTAACAAAGAAGCGAAAACGAAAAGGAATTTGTGAAACACGTGAACATTTGGGGTTGATAAAGACATAAATCTGGCGGAAAATGTATAAAGAGGAGCTAAAGTCGCTCTCATCACAGGGTTTGATAGGAATCGGCGCCAAATATAGAAAGTGAAATGACGATTGTCGGCAAGAAGATATGGGTGATCGTAGGAGAATTGATAGACAAGTACTGCAATCACTGCTTGTAGACAGAGAGCCTTCAAATCCGTTAGATGGCTCAAATGTGAGAGAAGGTTCGGTAGAATTTGAGTCCAAGTGTGAGCAGCACAGAATAAAATCATGTAGAAGAATTGTGCAACGTGGAATTTCGGTTCATGTGCTTTGGCGTCTCCGAGAACAATTTGGAAGTTGTTGAGATATAAAAACACGAGAAATCCAGCAGCGAGTCCAACGAATGGCCATAAAGAGAAAGCAGTGAAAATGAGACGTTTCAAATTCTCGAACTTTGGCCTTGAAACATCAATTTTGGAAGCGAGAACAGAGAATGCATAGATCGCTGCCCAGACGATATTTGTCTGACGCGTGAGACAAGCTACAAGGAAGAACGCAGCTGAAACAACTGGATTTCTGGAAAAACAAAATTAAATTATTATTCTTTCATTCTGTTCTCTTACCCAATAGAAAATCCCCAAATAACAGTGGTTAACGACAGTAAATCGGTGTAGAAGATTACAGAAGAAGCCATCAGAATCGGAAGGGATCCAACTATCGACACCGTTAGCCAGACGTCTTCCTAAAGATACCAATGCTCTAATTTGTTTTTTATAACAGTACTCACCCTCACAAACATTCTCCGGAATCTACAAAATGCGGGAATCGCAAAAAACAATAAAATTGAGTTTGCATATCTTTCATATCCACCGCAAAGTGGCATCGAAAGGATGTAGAGTGCTGGCGGTGTCGTAATCAGCGGGTTCCATGTGTAGTTTCCAGCACAGTAGAGTCTTGTCTGGGCTGAAATGTCGTATTTTCAAAGTAAACCATTTTGAAATTTTCAGTTCTTACAAATATGGAAGAACTCATCCATATATGGGTCTGGAACATAATGATAGACGATTGTAGTCAGGAGAACGTGGACAGAGGAGAAGAACGCGCCGAGAAGAAAATCGGCTGTAAAAATATAGTTGTTTTTGTGTTTTCCAATAATGAATCTATACTTTTTCTTGATATCCCTGCGTGTGGTAGACATATTCGCGGCGGTTTGGACGTTGTCATCTGTAAATTGTCATTCTAGAAGGGGCAACTTTGTGAATAGTTTTTTTCGAGACAGAGATTAATCAAGCAATCAATTTCATTATTTTATTTAGTTTTCTTTTTTCAGAATTACTCTTTATTCAACGTCTTGTGGATAGATTCGAGATTCTGCCAAAAAAATTGTCCAGCAGGTGGTCCGCAGACACCTGAAACGACGACAGATTGCGTACCCGAGGGAAAATTTACCGCCTTCAATTTTATTTTTTGTCGAGACTCTCGAGGTTAACTTTTCTCCTTTTCAACTTTTTTCTCTCGTCGTACAATATTTTTTCGTAAATTTTCGGGTGGAATGTCCTTTTGGGACGTGTCAGAAGATAGTTTTCGACATGACACTTCACAAATATTCGACATAGAAGAGTCTCAAACACTTGTCACTTCTGCAAAGGAATCAAACATTTATATTAAAAAATCGAGATTTGCAATCTTGTCCTCTACTTTGATTGATGGGAATGCTCCCAACAAACGATAAGAAATGATGGAAGGAGACAATTGAAATGTAATTTGTTTGGAATACCAGACAATGGGACAAGAGGCGTCACTCCATCTTCGGAAAGTGCTAATTCGCAATTGTTCATGAATAAATAGAGAGAGTCTTTTCTCTCTCCTTCATCCATCTATCGTCTCCGAATTAGGGGCCCGCCACACATTGAGAAGGGCTCAAGAGACATCGGAGCACTCCATCATTCGACCAGTCCTCCTTCGAAACAACACAAAACCGATCCATCTAACACCTCGCTCCCCGTCTTCTTCTTCTTCCTCCGTCAGTCCCATCGCCTTTCTTCTTTCCTCATTGATTACTTTTTGTTCTTCTTTCTTCGTTCCGTCCCGCCCATTTCTCGTCCCTCTCTCCCTCTTTTCGTGTTGCAAACACCCCATTCACCTTGATTTATGGCGCCGCCTCCACCCAGAGAGACTTCAGATACGTTATTGCTTTTCGCGGGTGTTTTATGTGTTTTATGGCACTCAATGAGTCTTATTTACGGCCTGTTCGTTTTTTTAATGGTGATTAGTGGAACTTGATTGATTTATTGAGAGAATCTCGGTTCTTCAGTATTGCTCTCCTAGTTTTTCCCCTCGAATTCTACACAATGACCCAATCATATTTTCCATCTGACCGCCCACTGTCCTCATAATTTTTGCCCTTTTTCCTTCAGTTTTCGGTCAACAAACAGGTGGGAAACATCTGGGTTCACAACCATCGCTGTCTTCATTCCATCGCCATCAAATCATCACTTTTGTTGCATCGAATTGCCATTTTCGCAGTTTGTTTTATTTCGCCCCATAAATCCACCACTTTTAGTGTCCTTTTATTGATAATTATTGGGGAGAAGAGAGGGGAAGGGACACCGTGGGAAACAATGTCTATGTTTGTTCTAACGAAACAGAAATGTATGTTTTCTCAAAAACTAGAAATCATTAATATTGCTCGAACATTTTCACATTTTCACCCTCTTCCCCCCAACGCTTCTTATCACCATTTAATTTCTGCGTCTCTTCATCTCGCACAGTCTATCCGCCACCTCGTCCATTTTTCATTTCCTTTATCAATCACAAATCACTCCGTTTGCTCCATTCCTCTTCCCTCCGGTCACAAGGCTCCCAGTTGCTCTCTTTTGCAGTACTTTTTCATCGAAACGAGCGCTCTAGTTGGGTTCATTTGATTTGATTCCGGAATCGAATTTGACACCCATCTCTATGTGTGTGAAGGTCCGAGAAAGGAAGGCGGGGAGCTCTTGCGAAATTGAAGACGAAAGTTTATTCAGAATGTTTGAAATTCTATACTGTATTTAATTTCACAGCTTCAAAGACTTCCCGGGAACACCTAGGACACATGAATGTTCTCTTCATTTTCCTCTCTCTTATGATCCTATCCACGTGTCAACTGCTACTTTTCAACTGGTTAGGTCATTGCTCTTATCGCCTCTACAAATCGATTGTATTTTCTTTCTCGTCGATTCCAATCTCTCTTTCTCACATCCCATTTGTCTTCTCTAAACGAATACCGAGAATGTTTTCAAAATGAATCATTCGATTTGAGAGCTTCTTCCTTTTTCCTCTCTTCGATTTTGCGTGTCCTGTCCTCATTTGACACTTTGAAACAGGACATCAGGTGGTGGTGGTGGTCCACTATTCATTTATATTGATCTACTCATTATGTCGGGCTCTTCTTCAGTAATTACACTCAAATAATGTCGTAATTATTCTCTCTTCGAGAGCATTGCGTGTCTTCATCCCTCTCATTTTTTCTCGGAAGTTACGCAACCAGAGAATCAGATTAGAGAGGACACATGTTGTACAGTAATCTCTATTCAATTTGAAGAGGGAATTTCATGAATCATTAACTTGGAACTCTAATACAAACATTGCCTCATTGCACTGTAAAGTTCGAATTTTCTGTGAAATGGAGGTCATTTTTTGAACAAGAATGAGGCTACACTATAATCCGATTTTCTTCACCTTTCGTTATCTTTAGTTTGCAAAATTAATTGTTAGCAATCGATATTAATCCGTTCAAATACCGTCTGAAATTGTTATTTCTTCGCTTCTCATTTGTAAACTATCTTTTTTTCCAGCCAAAACAATAAACCGTGCTATGAACTAACCTGGAATCATCAATTTACCCCATCACTAAAATGTACCACCGTCTACTCATCCTCTTCTCCATTCTCGGATGTCTGTCAGCCGATCAACGTCTTTCCTCCACGTCGATTTCATCGATGAACGGATTCTCGGCACAACGAAAATGCGAACTCATCACGATTCCAATGTGCAAGAATCTCGACTACAATCAAACTGTCTTCCCCAATCTTCTCGGACACACAACACAATCTGAAGCGAATCCCGCGATTTCACAGTTTAATCCGCTGATAAAAGTGAAATGCTCTGAAGATATTCGACTCTTCCTGTGTACCGTCTATGCTCCTGTCTGCACAGTTCTCGAGAAGCCAATTCAACCATGTCGGGAATTGTGCCTGTCGGCGAAGAACGGATGCGAGTCTCTGATGAAGAAGTTTGGATTCCAGTGGCCAGATCAATTGGATTGCAACAAATTTCCGGTCACTGATTTGTGTGTTGGCAAGAATTCAAGCGAATCGAGCAGCTCCAAGAAGTGAGTTGCTCTTTTTTAGTTTTTAGATGATTTTTCAAATAAATTCAATCTGAAAACTTATCGTTTTATAGTCCAAGTTACAGAAGCAGCAGTGACGTCACGTTCGGAGTCTCCACGATCGCCAATGAAGTCGTTCTCTCACCGAAGAAATGCCCACATGTGATGCATACAACAAGCGGATCGCACTTTTCACTTCCACTTCTTAGTGGACGTCTTCCAGAATGTTCGTTGACGTGTGAGGCCGACAATCAAGTACCAATGATGTTCGACGGACGTGTGAGACGGATTCTTCGAATCTGGACCGCGGCTTGGTCGGTCGCCTGTTTCGTATGCTCATTGTTCACTCTGGTCACATTCCTCGTGGATTTGTCTCGATTCGCATATCCAGTACGACCGATTTTGTATCTGGCATTCTGTTACCTCGCGATTTCGTTAGTTTATATGATTGGCGTGGTTGGTGAAGACGGATTCGCTTGCGGAACTTATGGATCGACTCCTACAATCCTTGTTACTCAAGGAGGAGAAAACGTTGGATGCAGTGCTCTCGCCGTTGTACACTACTTCTTCTTCATGTCAAGTTGTGCATGGTAAGCTATTCATTCTGCTTTCCTATTACTCATAAACTAATTTTCAGGTGGCTCGTACTCTGTCTCGCCTGGTTCTTGGCCGCTAATTTAAAGTGGGGAGCCGAATCGATCGCTGCACTGTCGCCATACTTTCATGCAATGTGTTGGGGAGTTCCCGCCGTCTTATCAGTCTCCGTTCTTGTGACAAACTCTGTCGATGGAGACGTTTTCACTGGAATTTGTTCAGTTGGAAATCTGAATCCCTCCGCTCTTGTCTACTTCTTCTTTACGCCAATCGTTGTCTCGTTGGGTGAGTTTACTTGTCTAGATAAGGCAGTGAATGCCAAATCGAATTGTGTTCTATCGTTATTTATGCTCGTTTCTCTAAAGAGGAAAAACGTTCTTTTCTTGCAGCACTCGGAGCAGTTCTTCTCATCTGTGGCATTTGGTCGATGATCCGAATTCGAAGTTATATCAAGTTACAGCATGCAGACGTTGAGAGGAATATTAGCAAGTTGGAGAAGTTGATGTTAAGGTGAATATTGTCATGATTGCTGCAAAGCACAAAAATAATAATGTTCTTTCAGAATCGGAGCGTTTGCCATCATGTACTCCCTTCCAACCGCCATGAACGCCGCGATCATGTGGTATCAGGCGGTGAATATGCCAGCGTGGTTAGAAGGATGGCTCCATCATCGATGCATTCGACTGCAAGATCGAGAACTCTTCGGCTTCACGTATCCCATCGACGAGTGTCCGATGGATCCGAAAGTGGCGGCTCCAGAGATTATTGTATTCCTTTTAAAGTGAGTATTCCTTTTCCAATAATCTCACTGATTCCCTATTTTCAGATATGTATCACAACTGGTTGTTGGTATCACTTGTGCAATCTGGGTTGTCTCGTCGAAGACGTTATCAAGTTATCACAAAGCGTACCTGGCGCTTTCTTCCAGGTCACCTCCGGTTCCTAATCATGTTGATCAGGTCAATATGAGGTGATATTCCAATGTTATTTTAACATTTTTCCTGTAATATTTTGATTGTAATGTTCTTATCTTTTCCCCATCTGCTTTTATTCCCTTTCTCCCCTTCCTACAACCCAAAACTTTTCACCCGCTCCTCTTCTTGTAACTTTTCTCTCATCTTTTTGCTCCTCCGCGCCCATCGTCCCCCTCCTTCCAACACCACCAGAATCATTCCCCAGAGCATGATCCATCTTTGTGTCTGCTCCCTCTTCTGTCTACTCTTGTCTGTCCGACGCGCCGTGCTTCCTGATTTGAGTTGCGAGCACATTTCTAAGAAGCAGCTCCTAAAGATGCGCTCGCCACATAACAAAAAGAGAGACTCGACTGCCGGACAGACGAGATGGCCAAAAATGATATTTAGACTGGTGGAACGAAGGGGAAAAAGTTGAGAGAAAAGAGTCATCAAATTCAGGTTACTGTAGATCAGTTCATTCATCTCGCTGCCATTCTTCTCATGTATCTCGTTACTTACTCATGTTCTGTTCTGTTGTCAAGAGCTCCAGCACAAGGTACACACTTTCCCACTTTGAACGCTCCAATCCAGGGTAAACCCACTTCCAATCCCAGTCCGATTCGTTTGTTTTTCAATTTTTAAACTTTGAATTGAATTCAATGTATCAATAGTCTCATTATTTATGTTGTGCGATACTTTCTCTCGTATTTTCTTCTTTTTTCAGCGTATATCATAAATTATGCATTATTATTTCGTGGAATGAGAGAAAGGACGACACAAAAAGGAGTGAAAGAACCTAAAGATGAGAAATGGAAATGAATGAAGGAAAATAATAGAAAAAGAGTAAAGCTAAATAGACAACTAATAATAAAAATCGTGGAAGTCCTTGAGAATTGATTTTGAAAGACAACAAGCGAAACAGACTCCGACCAATTGGATGGCTGCCAACACTGCACAAATTCCACCGACCATTGCACCGTTTTTCAGCACCCATTCTGGAAAAATGAAACGTTCGCAATCACGCTCTATTGATAAAGTGCAACAGAGCGCATCCTTTAAAAAAGAGCAACTAGCGTTCGACACTATGAATGCATCCAGGCTCAAAAAGTGGAGCACTCTCTCTGGCACATCCCTCCATTTCTTCGATGCAACACGAATCGGGAATCGTTGTGAAAGTGAGCCAATCGGATGAGTTTGTCACTCCGCAGCATTCAAATAACTGAAAATGTGTCTTTTATAAGTTTCGGTGGAGCGAATTTGCTATATTTTTACAGAAGTTGTACACAAGTGAAATTGGGAGCGACTTTAAACAGCGCCAACTTTGAAGACGTGCTACAGCCTCGAAACATTTTCAATTCTTCCAAATTTTTAATATGTTATAGATCAAACATAGATCTTTATTTTTGTAGTTGACAGCTTTTTGATATCTCTTTTCGCTATGGAGATATCAATCGTTTTAGCCGGGTTGTTTTTCCAGTTTTTGTCTTTTTACTTTAACAGTGACGAAATTTAAAATCCGGTCATGCAGCCAGTTCTTGTCCGATTTTTGAGATTTTTTGATATGTTATAGAACAAATTCAGTGCTTTATTTTTGCAATTAACAACTTTTTGTGGGAGTTCTCCTTATAGGTCAAAGAGGGCGGCCAATAAGTGGTGAGTCATTGCATAGGTTCACAGGAGCTAGTAATTCCCAGGCGTTATATTTGTTTAGGGAGGGTTTGGGCAGAAAAATTGTTAACTACAAAATTGAAGATCTAGGTTTGAACTATGATATACCAAAAAATTGAACAATTAAAATAAGAACTGACGCCATGACGGGATTTCAAAGTTGCTCGTTTTTTAGTAAAATGTGAAAACAAGTTGGCTAAAAAAAATCAAATCTCAAAAGCGAAAAGAGATATCAGAAAGTTGTCAACTGGAAAAGTGTAGAATTAGGTTTGTTCTACACAGATAACAAAAGAATGAAACAGAAGGAAAATTTTTGAGACTACGAGACTTTCTCAAAGTAGAACGTTTTTCACTAAACCCGCAAAAACTGGAAAACAACCCAGCTAAAAAAATCATATCTTGATAACGAAAAAAGTTATCAAAAAGTTGTCAACTGCAAAAATGAAGATCTAGGTTTGATCTATAATATACTAAAAAATTGAAGGAATTGAAAATGTTTTAAGGTTGGAACACGCCTACAAAGTTAGTTCTGTTTTGAATTTCAGTTCTCATCGGTCCACATTCCACTCTCTGCCTTCTCAGAATGTCTGAATCCAACAAACACTAGATTCCAGATTCAAGAATATGTTCAGAATTCTCTAACCCTTCTTAAATTCTTTTTATTTTTTCGAAAAAAGAGTAGAAGGTCACTCATTAAACTAATCCCTCCCTCCACACTCAAATAATCCCTGGATTACTTGACTGACCTGATGCGTTTTATCCCAGGCACTTTCGACTCCTCGACTCTCGTGATATCGGATCATACCCGTCTGAAAATAAATGAATTAATTAAAAAAGACAGAAAAATCGAAGCGAAATTACCTGAAGTTGATTAGAAATACCAAGGCGAAAACTGTCGTGAAGCGCGTATCCGATGATGACGGCGGCGATTTCACAGGTCTGAAAATGATTCCGAGTTTGAAATCATCTTTTTTTTCCAGATGTTTTCTAGAAATTGAAAAGTGAAAACTCACGATGAGAAGTGCCAGCAGAACTGCAAACGATACAGTAATGGGGTTATTCAGGTCATGTAAAAATGTATTTTAATACATATTTTACCTTATTCACGAGCGTTAAAAAATGTGTTTTTTTACACTTTTTTTTCCATTTTTTTACATTTCTCTCCCATTTTTTGACAGTTTTTCTACATGCGCATGTCGAAAAATACAAAAAAGTGGAAAAACGTTGTTAGACCAACGCTAATTTGAGATTTGTGAAAAATAGTTTCTCGTCGGTCGTGAATAAGGAAAAAATGTATTAAAATACATTTTTTACATGACCTGAATAACCCCATAAGACAGTAGTTCTCTCGAATTGCTCCACAACATCCGAGAAATCCGAGAAGAGTACACAGAGAACCGATCACCAGAAGGATAATGGGCGTGGCTAACCTGGAATTGGGAGAAAATTCACGAAAATTCGGAATTATATAGTCCAGATTTGAGGAATCAAGATTCAGAAATTAGAGTTAAAAAAATCTTGAATCTAGATTTCAGAATCAAAATTATAGAATTCTGATCTCAAGATCGAAACTCAGAGCCAAGAATCCCAAAATCAGAATCTGGAATACAGGCTCCAGAATCCTAATTCCAGTATACAGAATCCCAAATTCAGAATCCGAATTCTAGAGAATCATAGGATTCAAATTCAGAATCCGAAACCCGAAGATCAGAAATTTTGACTCTGAAATTCAGAAATCAGAGAACTGAACCTCAAGATTCGGATTCTCACCCTTGGATTGTTATCACGACAACCAAATATCGAAAATTCAAAATTCAGAATCTTTGAATTTGAACTCAGAAACCGAAATACAAAAATCAGATTCCGGAGTTCAGGAATCTGAAAACTGAATCTCACGACAAGGTATTGGAATCAGGATTCTGAATTTTGAAAGTCAATTTCAGATATTCTTTATCTGGGAAGTGAAAATCGAGAATCCAGTTTTCAGAATTCTGGAATTCAAACTTTGAGTCAAAAAACATCGATTTCGGCCCCACTTTTCTCGAAATTTATTTCAAAATTCTATGCCCCGCCCCTTTCCGAATTCTCACCTTTCATCACCTAATATATCTAACACATTATCAAATTTCAGTTGTAGAATCGATCCGATAATGATCAATGACAGCCCGCCGACCTGAAAAATCATCATTTGAATCTCAAGCCCCGCCTCCTCTGTCTACCGTCCCCATAACACTAGATTCGCAAGGAAAAGTAGATATTTGACGATGGTGACGCCTCCTTCGACCATGACTTTCTTATCACGATGTCATCGAAGAAGACGAATGGAACTTTTGGTGGAGAAATAGAAAAAGAAGACGTCAGTGAAGAAGGGGAAGGAAACAAGAATGAGAAGAGAAGGCGACAACACAATTGAGTCGGAGAAGAAGAAGAAGGGGCGGATGCTCCGAACTCCGCCCATTTTGGAGCGCCCCGCAGAGTTGATACTTCTTTTTCTTTTCCAAGACGTCTTCATGTCTCTCTCTCTCTTGAGTCGAGCTTTGGGGAATATAGAGGATATATCTGAAGATATAACGGAGGGGCGAGAGATCTCTGGAGGGCGTCCGCGGCGATAAAATCCAAGACGTTTTGTGCGTTTGTTGCTCAAATTCATCACAAAAAATTCAAGATAATGCAAGAAAAAAGAGGGGGGGAGAACAAAACGAAAAGCATATTGAAAAGAAAAAAGCAATAAGAAAAATAAGATATTATATAAATGTAGGTGACTAGATTAGACGAGCCTTGATCTGTCCGATGTGTCCTTTGGCGAGCTGAAACAAAACACGCTTTCATTAGAATGTGTATCGTCCTGTCTTCGATGGAGCATCTTCGCTCTAATAAGACGGGAAACCGTGTGTCTCCTGCGATGAAAGGATAGACTGTTGTGGGAATGGAAGGATGACGACGTGGCAGAGATGAGGACAAACAAGACTCACTACATCTTCTCGTTCAGCTCATTGATTTTTTTGAATCTCTCTTTTTTTCTACCTCTCTTTCTTTATTATATTCTTCATTATTTCAGAATGAAACTTTCTCGTTTTCCCACGGTGGTCCAAACGGAAATATTCTCAAGTATGGAACTAATCGATATTCTTTTTCTGACTTTTTGCTCGAAAAAATTGAAAAAATCAATAGAATCATGTATGAAATCGAGACTTGATAAGATCATCTCAATATCATACTCCTCCTCAAAACCAGATAATGTTAAAATTTCATCCTCAAATAGTAATAACAAGGAGTTTATGAAGTTGGTTCCAAGAGAAGAAGGTAGAAACCGACCTATCGTTCAAATGAATCTGTTTGGAATCGACGTAGACTGTTGGTAAGTTTTTCGTTAATCAAGTCATTTATAAACCAGATATTTTTCAGCATGGCAACTAGGAATCACCCATTCTTTATACTATGCAATCAACAAGACGGAGAGCAAATGTTACAGACCATCCACGACTATTTCAGAGAATTTTTTGGGCCATCTATTGAGTATCATTTAGAAAGTCGTTGTTTTGACTATATACCAAGACTGGAGAACATCAAGAATAGTAATATTTGTTTCCGGAATGAAGGAGCGGGTACACAATTGTGGGATGAGTACATAACTGCCTCATCCTCACAGGACTATATTCGATTGAACGCACGCGGAAGTTTTGAAAACGAACAAAGTCTGAAACTGGCTCAGACCAAAGTGCTCGACTTATGGATCCCGGACAGTAAATCTGGAGATATTGTGAGGAATTTCAAAGGAATACATATGTTTTTAATTGATGGAATAGTCACAGATGATGATGTCATTCAGTTTTTAAACAGTTGGAAATCAAGTCAAACACATCAAAATTTGGAGTACTTGAGTATAGAAGTCGGGAGAAGAATTGATCTAAATCCAGAGAAAATAATGAGAAATCTTGATAGGAAACAATTTGATCCAAATCAGAAAATGCCGGTTTATCGTTACGACAGAAGAAGGTAGAGTGAGAAGAGTTACTACTATGATTTGGATAGTCACAGTTTTGTGAGTCTAGATAGATAACAAAAGTACTCTTGTTTTCAGAAGAGATTGGGGTAAATGCGAATGGAAAATCGAAGAATTCGGTAGTCCACATTTTATAGTTCGAGATGCTGATCAACACGTGGCATCACTGCAAATCACAACTAGAGGAATCAAATTCGCAGCATGGAAAATGACAGAAGAGGAGGTTATGAGAGAAAGAATTCAGAAGACTTTCCAGAAAACTCCAATCCAAGAAACAACCCCTCCCAGAAACTCCTTCAAAATTTCAAAATTTTCATGCCTGATTCAACGTGAGATCTTGTCGAATATGGAGTTGGTGGATCTGTTGATGATGGCTTCTTGTTCTCAGAAATTCTATCAATATATGAAATCAATAATGAGAAGCCGATTCGACAATATACTCACAATCACTTATGAGTCGAGCCCGCTGTCGTACATCAACATTTCGTCATCTAGTAGTGGAGACGATCCATTTATGAGTCTCAATCTGAGAAATGACTTCATAGGTCGTCCACTTATCTCAATGAATCTACTCGGAATGGATTTACAAGTGAGGTTAGTTTATAATAGACTAAATCATTACATAAAGTGTTCCTTGTCACTACCGTACGCTGAACAACTTCCCTAATGAGTTCATTTCATTCCTTTCAGTATGCCAACCAGAAATCATCCACTTATGGTATTACTCCATTTGGAACATGAGCTAACACTACTGACATCTATCCACAATTACTTCCTTGACTTCTTTGGTTCGACCATCAAATATCAGTTAAATGTTAACATTCTGTGGCGACAATATTCAAAACTGAAGAATATCACTAGTACAGATATATCCTATCACATAGGAGTAGCTGCGTTCCACGACTTCCTTGCGATATCTCCTAATCAGGATTATATTAGACTACCTGAATTAGAAAGCATCACAATTTTACAATCAGAAAGCCATTTGCTTGGGGAAAATTCGAATTTTGCTAGGACGAAAGTTTTACATGTTGATAAAACGAATCGCTCGGCAGATGACATTTTATCCAATTTCGAAGGAAGACAATTGTTTATTGATAATGGAATTATAAACGATACTGCTATCATCCAATTTCTGAACAAGTGGAAATCAAATGAAGGATATCAGAATTTGGAGTATATCAGTATTACTGTCTGTCCTTTTACACACCCTCTCAATCCGAATGAAATAATGAATAGTATTCCAATCAATCGATTAGACTCATCTGATATATTGCCAGTTTACCAATATGCGAAGAAGTGAGTCCATAATTGGGTTGATGTCTCATAACTTCAATAATTTTCAGAGATTACTTGGGGGATTCACAAATTCACCAGTCAAAATTACATCGTTCGAGATTCGGATCAACACGCTGCATCCATAATTATTACGGAGAACAATATCACATTTGCCGCATCGAATATGACTGAAAAGGAGTTTTCGGAGAAACGCCCCATCAAGAGACTCTATTGAAAACATCAAATCTTTAATTGCATTTTTGGAAAGACGACATTCTGAAATTGATTTTATTATGAACATTTAAATAACTCTGTTTCAAACACTGATGTCTAATAAATTGTAATCTGTATTGAATCTTCGGTCTAAACTTCCATTTGAAATTCCATCAAATTCTTATTTTCACTCCAGCAGGTTTCCCAGGATTCACCAAAAACGGTGGCTTTATGAGTTTGTTTGTCGGACAAGGTACCGTATTTAACGCAAAATATGATGCCTCGTCTTCAAAAAGCACCCTTTCTCCCCGAACTCATTCCTGTCCTTTAATAAAGTTGATTCTGTCAAGTTCCATTGCATTTTCAGCACGAATGGCTTCCTGAAAACTGAATTTCCGGCCGCATTTTTCAAGTTTTGTGACCATTCGTTCCATTCTCCAACATTGTCTTGCTGTTTTCGCTTCTCCGGATTCTCCCGAAGGAGTTGCTTCCAAAATGTGTCTTCCAACGCATTCTTCCGATATATTGAACTCCATGGAAAATGAGCTGAAAATGAACTGTAATGAGCTGCTGACACTTAATTCATTTGTTTTCTGTGTTTGTTTCAAAAAAATTGATCACAACAAATTTAAGACAACGCAAGAATAAGGGGGAGAAAGGAGGGGTGAAGGCGAATAAAACAAAACGAAAAACAGATGGAAGTAAACTATATTGGGATGAACAGAAACAAGCAACAAGAAAAAGAAACAGTTATTATATCGAAGTGACTGAAAGTGACTAGATTGGACGAGCCTTGATCTGTCCGATGCGTCCCTTGGCGAGCTGAAACAAAACAATAAAGTTTTTTGTTAACTGTAGCTCACTCTCACCTTTCGTTTCTCCTCTGCAAACATCGTCTTATTGGCCTTCTTCTCAACCCTTCTCTGCTTTCTGGCCTCTTTCACAGCTGCCTTTCGCAACTTTCTTTGTTCTGGAGTCTCTCCTTTCGGTCGGAACGTTGAAACAGTGGAGAAAACACTTTCATTGTCGTCTGCATCATCTTCCATATCCTCGTCTTCATCCTCATCCTCATCTTCCTCAGCAATCTCCATGTCTTCAACAGCCTTATCGAATCGCTTCAAAGCTTTTCTTGACAATCCACGTGGCTCTTTGATCAGTGTTGGATGATTGCAGATATTTGTGTATTGAGTGGCGAATGACTCGCAGTCCCACTTCATCTTGTTGTTGGTACCCTCGTTCACTTCCACAATCTCGTACTCTTCTTTGTCCTTGATGACTACTTCCTCGATGAGGCGCATCTGTTCCCGCACATAATGTTTGGCGAGCTGCAAATCTTTGTTTAGAAATGCAAGCTTCAAAAGTAGTACCTCTTCATCATACTCTGCATTAGAACATCCTTTGTCATTAATGAGTTTGTGAAGGCGACCGGCGTTTGGTTCAAGAGCGCCTCCGATTTCGTAGTCATCTCCATCGACCTCTCCGATCTGGGAAAAAATTTTGTTTAAATTAAAATATGAAAAGGTTATCTACCTGATCAGTATTATATTCTCTATTCATAAGCTCTTCGAAAGCATCATCCATAACCCTTTGTTCCGTTCTCTCCGGTCTAATCTCCCTGACAGTTTCCTCTCCGAAAAGCTCCTCGTCGTCGTAATCATCGTACATTTGATCATCTTCATCGTCGTCATCCTCTTCATCAGAATCTCCACCTCTTCTCTCATTTCTGAAGAAAGTTGTCCGCTCGTCAAGAACTCCACCCGCTAGCGAGATGAAGTTATCTTCGAGTTCTCCTCCATTTCGATCGTCTGTCACATCTTCCAACGCGTTGGCAACGTCTTCATCGAAAAATTCTGGCTTTTTGAAACCTCCGACGAAACCGAAGAGAGGAGGAGCTGGAGGGAAAGCAGGAGGGGCAGCACGGATGGTTGTCTTCTCCACTTCCTCATGTACACTTTCCATTTTCATCGGCTGAAAATAATTCATTTGAGATAAAATATTTACAAGAACTGTCGTTTACCTCATTGATGGCTCGGCACCTGACGATAGAAATGGAGGTGACGTTCAGTTTACGAGTAAAGAATGTATCAAGTTGGACAACCACCAGGAAGAAAAAGAAGAACAGTCATAGAAAAATGTAGATTTCATTAATTTTAAAAGTACGGAAACCCAACAGGAATAATTAAGATACTATAAGAAACAAACGAAGTTGTAGAGAAAAGAAATAACTTAAACACTACCAACCGAAAACAAACTTATAGGATAGGGGTTTTTCAGGTTAGTCACTGAACAGAAAATATGAAGGGGATAGAAAAGAAAATAGTGAAAAGAACTCAAGAACTGATCAATTCAACAAAAACAGAAACGAGTATTGGCGCCTGCACGTTGCTTATTTGGATGACGACGCTGTTGACCACCCTGTAATCCCCAGTTTCCTCGCTTTCCGTCTTGTCCTTGTCCTCCACGTCGTTCTCCTTGGAATCCTCCTGCTCCCTTCTGCTTGTCTCCTTGCCGCTCGTTCCTGCCTGGAAACCACGATCCAGGTCCTTGATAGCCTCCACGTCCGGTGCGTGGCTCGAGAATTTGCTCATTGTTGTCAGCAAGAATTTGGAGTTTGTCGGACAAGTTGAGTGCAAGCATTTGAAGACGGGATGGTTCGACACGATGCATGATGAGGCAATCGGTTGGCTCGTCGAGTGTGGCTGACAACTCCTCTTGGATGATCATCTTACTAAAAATTATTATATTGAAAATTAGCTGTGAAAACAATTATGTTACCTGACAATGCTGTGCACATCTTTCTTTGAAAGGTCGAACAACGAAGCAAGCTTCTGGAGAGAAACTGTAGCATAGACGGTCGAGTAGGTGAGAAGGTATGTGCGAAGGGATTCTTCTTGAATACGTCTCACAACCATTCCCTTGGCTTGTTCGGCGTTGTGGAAGAGGTTCCACACCTTCTGGTTCATCTTGTCGTTGACAATGTATTCCACACACTTTCTTCAGTCTCCATTGAGCATGGCCTTCGATGCAGCTACGACATGTTCACGAGTATTCTCTGGTGGTCCGGTCAATGAAGCTTTCTCGCTTTGTTCCAGTTGATAGTGGAAACTGCGGCTGAGCATACGACGACGCATCTAATACTGATCAGGTAGATAACCGCCACTTTCGGATCCATCGGACACTCGTCGATGGGATACGTGAAGCCGAAGAGTTCTCGATCTTGCAGTCGAATGCATCGATGGTGGAGCCATCCTTCTAACCATGCTGGCATATTCACCGCCTGATACCACATGATCGCGGCGTTCATGGCGGTTGGAAGGGAGTACATGATGGCGAACGCACCGATTCTGAAAGAAAAATATTATTTTAGTACTTTGCAGCAATCGTGACAATATTCACCTTAACATCAACTTCTCCAACTTGCTAATATTCCTCTCAACGTCTGCATGCTGTAACTTGATATAACTTCGAATTCGGATCATCGACCAAATGCCACAGATGAGAAGAACTGCTCCGAGTGCTGCAAGAAAAGAACGTTTTTCCTCTTTAGAGAAACGAGCATAAATAACGATAGAGCACAATTCGATTTGGCATTCACTGCCTTATCTAGACAAGTAAACTCACCCAACGAGACAACGATTGGCGTAAAGAAGAAGTAGACAAGAGCGGAGGGATTCAGATTTCCAACTGAACAAATTCCAGTGAAAACGTCTCCATCGACAGAGTTTGTGACAAGAACGGAGACTGATAAAACGGCGGGAACTCCCCAGCACATTGCATGAAAGTATGGCGACAGTGCAGCGATAGATTCGGCTCCCGAAGTTGATGTTAAGGTGAATATTGTCACGATTGCTGCAAAGTACTAAAATAATATTTTTCTTTCAGAATCGGAGCGTTTGCCATCATGTACTCCCTTCCAACCGCCATGAACGCCGCGATCATGTGGTATCAGGCGGTGAATATGCCAGCGTGGTTAGAAGGATGGCTCCACCATCGATGCATTCGACTGCAAGATCGAGAACTCTTCGGCTTCACGTATCCCATCGACGAGTGTCCGATGGATCCGAAAGTGGCGGCTCCAGAGATTATTGTATTCCTTTTAAAGTGAGTATTCCTTTTCCAATAGTCTCACTGATTCCCTATTTCCAGATATGTATCACAACTGGTTGTTGGTATCACTTGTGCAATCTGGGTTGTCTCGTCGAAGACGTTATCAAGTTATCACAAAGCGTACCTGGCGCTTTCTTCCAGGTCACCTCCGGTTCCTAATCATGTTGATCAGGTCAATATGAGGTGATATTCCAATGTTATTTTAACATTTTTCCTGTAATATTTTGATTGTAATGTTCTTATCTTTTCCCCATCTGCTTTTATTCCCTTTCTCCCCTTCCTACAACCCAAAACTTTCCACCCGCTCCTCTTGTAACTTTTCTCTCATCTTTTTGCTCCTCCGCGCCCATCGTCCCCCTCCATCCAACACCAACACCACCAGAATCATTCCCCAGAGCATGATCCATCTTTGTGTCTGCTCCCTCTTCTGTCTACTCTTGTCTCTCCGACGCGCCGTGCTTCCTGATTTGAGTTGCGAGCACATTTCTAAGAAGCAGCTCCTAAAGATGCGCTCGCCACATAACAAAAAGAGAGACTCGACTGCCGGACAGACGAGATGGCCAAAAATGATATTTAGACTGGTGGAACGAAGGGGAAAAAGTTGAGAGAAAAGAGTCATCAAATTCAGGTTACTGTAGATCAGTTCATTCATCTCGCTGCCATTCTTCTCATGTATCTCGTTACTTACTCATGTTCTGTTCTGTTGTCAGAAGCTCCAGCACAAGGTACACACTTTCCCACTTTGAACGCTCCAATCCAGGGTAAACCCACTTCCAATCCCAGTCCGATTCGTTTGTTTTTCAATTTTTAAACTTTGAATTGAATTCAATGTATCAATAGTCTCATTATTTATGTTGTGCGATACTTTCTCTCGTATTTTCTTCTTTTTTCAGCGTATATCATAAATTATGCATTATTATTTCGTGGAATGAGAGAAAGGACGACACAAAAAGGAGTGAAAGAACCTAAAGATGAGAAATGGAAATGAATGAATGTAGGAAAATAATAGAAAAAGAGTAAAGCTATTGGGGTACTAATAATAAAAATCGTGGAAGTCCTTGAGAATTGATTTTGAAAGACAACAAGCGAAACAGACTCCGACCAACTGGATGGCTGCCAACACTGCACAAATTCCACCGACCATTGCACCGTTTTTCAGCACCCATTCTGAAAAAATGAAAACATTCGCAATCACGCTCTATTGATAAAGTGCAACAGAGCGCATCCTTCAAAAAAGAGCAACTAACGTTCGACACTGTGAATGCATCCGGGCTCAAAAAGTGGAGCACTCTCTCTGGCACATCCCTCCATTTCTTCGATGCAACACGAATCGGGAATCGTTGTGAAAGTGAGCCAATCGGATGAGTTTGTCACTCCGCAGCATTCGAATAACTGAAAATGGGCTTTTTATTAGTTTCGGTGGAGCGAATTTGCTATATTTTTACAGAAGTTGTACACAAGTGAAATTGGGAGCGACTCAAAACAGTGCCAACTTTGAAGACGTGTCCCAGCCTCAAAACTTTTTCAATTCTTCCAATTTTTTAGTATGTTATAGATCAAACATAGATCTCCATTTTTGTAGTGACAGCTTTTTGATATCTCTTTTCGTTATTGAGATATTATTTCATTTAGCTGTGTTATTTCTCCAGTTTTTACATTTTCACTGGTAAATGTCTAACTTTGAAAGCCCGTCATGGAGTTAGTTCTTGATCGATTTTTGAGATTTTTTGATATATTATAGAACAATATTAGTTCTTCATTTTTGTAATTGACAACTTTTTAGTTGGAGTTTTCCCAAGATAGTTATAGGTCAGAGAAGGAAAGTAGGTTTAGAGTCGCTCAATAAAAACTCTTATCTTCCAGGCGTTATATCTGGTTAGGGAGGATTTGCACAAAAAAGTTGACAACTACTAAATTGAAGATCTATATTTGAACTATGACATATCAAAAAATTGTACAATAAAAAAAAAAAAAATAAGCGCTATTTCAGTGAAAACCTGAAAAACAAGCTGGCTAAAAATAGTCAAATCTCAAAAGCGAAAAGATATATCAGAAAGTTGTCTACTGTAAAAATATATAATTAGAATTGTTCTATACAGATAAAAAAGAATGAAACGAAAGGAATATTTTTGAAACTACGACGCTTCCTTAAAGTAGACCGTTTTTCACTGAAACCGCCATAACTGGAAAGACAACCCAACTAAAAAGAATCATATCTTCATAACGAAAAGAGTTATCAAAAAGTTGTCAACTGCAAAAATGGAGATCTAGGTTTGATCTATAATATACTAAAAATTGGAAGAATTGAAAATGTTTTAAGGTTGGAACACGTCTTCAAAGTTGGCGCTGTTTTGAATTTCAGTTCTCATCGGTCAACATTCCACTCTCTGCCTTCTCAGAATGTCTGAATCCAACAAACACTAGATTCTAGATTCAAGAATATATTCACAATTCTCTAAAGATTCCCTTTTCTATTTTTCGAAAAAAGAGTAGAAGGTCACTCATTAAACTAATCCCTCCCTCCACACTCAAATAATCCCTGGATTACTTGACTGACCTGATGCGTTTTATCCCAGGCACTTTCGACTCCTCGACTCTCGTGATATCGGATCATACCCGTCTAAAAATAAATGAATTAATTAAAAAAGACAGAGAAATCGATCAATATTCACCTGAAGTTGATTAGAAATACCAAGTCGAAAACTGTCGTGAAGTGCGTATCCGATGATGACGGCGGCGATTTCACAGGTCTGAAAATGATTCCACAAATCAAATAATCCTTTTTTCAGATCTTATCTAGAAATTGAGATATCAGAAATTGAAAAGTGAAAACTCACGATGAGAAGTGCCAGCAGAACTGCAAACGATACAGTAAGACAGTAGTTCTCTCGAATTGCTCCACAACATCCGAGAAATCCGAGAAGAGTACACAGAGAACCGATCACCAGAAGGATTATGGGCGTGGCTAACCTGGAATTTGCAGAAAATTTATGAAAATTCCAGAAACCAGGATTCAGAAATCAGAATAAAAAACAAAATCTTGAATCTAGATTTCAGAATAATATTGAGTTATGAACTCAAGATCCAAGTTCAGAGTCAGAATCTGGAATTCAGAATTCAGAATCCAGATTCCAGTATACAGAATATCGAATTCAGATTCCGAAATCTAGAAAATCAAGATAAGAGATTCTGAATCATAGAATTCAGAATTCAAAACCCGAAAATTTGACTCTGAATCTAGAATTCAGAAATCAGAGAACTGAACCTCAAGATTCGGATTCTCAGCCTTGGATTGTTATCACGACAAATATCGAGAATTCAAAATTCAGAATCTTGGAGTTTGAATTACAAAACCGAAACTCAAAAATCAGAATCCACAGTTCAGGAATCTGAGAACTGAATCTCACGACAAGGTATTGGAATCAGGATTCTGAATTTTGAAAGTCAATTTCAGATATTCTGAATCTTGATTTGAGAATCTAGAATCAAATTTTCAGAATTCTGGAATTTAAATTTTGAGTCAAAAACCAATCGGACTCACTTTCCTCATTAAAATTCTTTCAAATCCAAGTCCCGCCCCTTCCGAATACTCACCTTTCATCACCTAATATATCTAACACATTATCAAATTTCAGTTGTAAAATCGATCCAATAATGATCAAAGACAGCCCGCCGACCTGAAAAATCATCATATTGAATCTCAAGCCCCGCCCCCTCTCTCTACCGTACCCATAACACTAGATTCGCAAGGAAAAGTAGATATTTGACGATGGTGACGCCTCCTTCGACCATGACTTTCTTATCACGATGTCATCGATGAAGACGAATGGAACTTTTGGTGGAGAAATAGAAAAAGAAGACGTCAGTGAAGGGGGGGAAGGAAACAAGAATGAGAAGAGAAGGCGACAACACAATTGAGTCGGAGAAGAAGAAGAAGGGGCGGATGCTCCGAACTCCGCCCATTTTGGAGCGCCTCGCAGAGTTGATACTTCTTTTTCTTTTCCACGACGTCTTCATGTCTCTCTCTCTCTTGAGTCGAGCTTTGGGGAATATAAAGGATATATCTGAAGATATAACGGAGGGGCGAGAGATCTCTGGAGGGCGCCCGCGGCGATAAAATCCTAGACGTTTTGTGCGTTTCTTGCGCAAATTCATCACAAAAAATTCGAGATAATGCAAGAAAAAGGGGAAATAAAACTATATTGGGATGAACAGAAACAACCAACAAGAAAAAGAAACAGTTATTATATCGAAGTGAATGAAGATGACTAGATTGTACGAGCCTTGATCTGCCCGATGCGTCCCTTGGCGAGCTGAAACAAAACAAAAAAGTTTTCAGTTAACTGGAGCTCACTCTCACCTTTCGTTTCTCCTCTGCAAACATCGAGTTTTCATAAAGAGAATAGAAGTTTTCATTGGAATGTGTATCGTACAGCCTTTGATAGACCATGTTTGCTCTAATGAGTCAAAAACCTTGTGCCTCTTACGATGACAGGATTGATAGTCATCGGAATGGAATGGTGACGAAGTGGCAGAAGACACACAAGACTCACTACATCTCCTCGTTCAGCTCATTGATTTTTTTGAATCTCTCCTTTTTTCTATCCCTCTTTCTTTATTATATTCTTCATTATTTCAGAATGAGAACTATGAAAATTTCTCGATTTCCCTCGGTGGTCCAAGTTGAAATATTCTCAAGTATGGAATTAATCGATATTCTTCTTCTGTCATTTTCCTCGAAAAAGATTAAAGAAAGGATAGAATCATGTATGAAATTGAAACTTGATAAGATCATTTCAATCTCTTACTTCTCCTCGAAACCAAATAAAGTTAGTATTTCATCTTCTAACAGTAATAACAAGGATTTTATGAAATTGGTGCCAAGAGAAGAAGCAAGAAACCGGCCTATCGTTCGAATGAATCTGTTTGGAATCGACGTAGACTGTTGGTGAGTTTTTCGTTATGCAAGTACCTTATAAACCAGATATTCTTCAGCATGGCAACTAGGAATCATCCATTCTTTATACTATGCAATCAGCAAGACGGAGAGCAAATGTTACAGACTATCCACAACTATTTCAGAGAATTTTTTGGGCGTTCTATTGAATATCATTTAGAAAATGATTCCATAGACTACATACCAAGACTGGAGGACATCAAGTACAGTAGTCTTTGTTTCTCGAATGAAGGAGCAGCTGCAGAGTTGTGGGATGGGTACTTAACTCTCTCACCCTCACAGGAATATATTCGATTGAATGCACACGGAATTTTTGAAAACGAACAAAGTCTGAAACTGGCTCAGACCAAAGTGCTCGATTTATGGATCCCGGACAGTAGAGCTGGTGATATTTTGAAGAATTTCAAGGGAAGACAACTTTTTATAAGTGGTGGAACAGTCAATGACGATGATGTCATTCAGTTTCTGAACAGTTGGAAATCAAATCAAACACATCAAAATTTGGAGTACTTGAGTATACGTCTCGGAAGAGGAATCGATCTAAATCCAGAAAAAAATAATGAGAACTATTGACATAAATCGATTTGATCCGAATCAGAAGATGCCGATTTATCGTTATGACAGAAGAAGGTAGAGTGATTTGGGTTATTACTATGAATTGGATATTCAGAGTTTATTTACTGTATATAGAAAATAAAATTGATTCTGTTTTCAGGAGAGACTGGGGTAAATGCGACTGGAAAATAGAAGAATTCAGTAGTCCACATTTCATAGTTCGAGATGCTGATCAACACGTGGCAACACTGGAAATCACAACTCAAGGAATCCAATTCGTTTCATGGAAAATGACAGAAGAAGAGGTTATGAAAGGAAGAATTCAGAAAACTTTCCAGAAAACTCTAATCCAAGAAGCATCCCCTTCCAGAAACTCCATGAATTTTTCAAAATTTTCATGGCTGATTCAGAGAGAAATCTTGTCAAGTATGGAATTGGTGGATCTGTTGATGATGGCTTCTTGTTCTCAGAAATTCTATCGAAACATGAAATCAATAATGAGAAGTCGTTTCGACAAGATACTCACAATCACTTATGAGTCGAGTCCGCTGTCGCGTCTCAATATTTCCTCATCTAGTAGTGGAGACGATCCATTTATGAGTATCAAAATGAGACATGAACTGAGAGGTCGTCCACTTATCTCAATGAATCTATTCGGAATGGATTTACAAGTAAGGTGAGTAAGAATCATTGTGTCACTACTGCACGCTCAACTGGTTAAGGAACAACTTCCTTAACGAGTTCATTTCATTCCTTTCAGTATGCCAACCAGAAATCATCCACTTGTGGTACTATACGATTTGGAACAGGAAGAAACACTGATTACATCTATCCACAATTATTTCCTCGACTTCTTTGGTTCGTCCATCAAATATCACTTAAATGCTTGCTTCCTGATGCCACCATTTTCAAAACTGAAGAATATCACTAGTACAGATGTATCCAATCACATAAGAGTAGCTGCGTTCCACGACTTCCTTACGATATCTCCTAATCAGGATTATATTAGACTACCTGAATTAGAAAGCATCACAATGTTACAATCAGAAAGCCATTTGCTTGCGGAAATTTCGAATTTTGCTAGGACGAAAGTTTTACATGTTGTGAGAACGAATCGCTCGGCAGATGACATTTTATCCAATTTCGAAGGAAGACAATTGTTTATTGACGACGAAATAAACGATACTGCTATCATCCAATTTCTGAACAAGTGGAGATTGAATGAAGGATATCAGAATTTAGAGTATTTGAGCATTTCTGTGTCTCCATTTAGACATCCTCTCAATCCAAATCAAATAATGAATAGTATTCCAATCAATCGATTAGACTCATCTGAACAACTGCCAGTTTACCAATTTGCGAAGAAGTGAGTCCATAATTGGGTTGATGTCTCATAACTTCAATAATTTTCAGAGATTGGGCACGTACTTGGAGAATTCACAAATTCAGCAGTCCAAATTACATTGTTCGAGAGACTGACCAACACGTGGCATCCATAAGGGTTGCAAATAACAATATCACATTTGCCGCATCGAATATGACTGAAAAAGAGTTTTTGGAGAAACGCCCCATCAAGAGACTCTATTGTAAACAACATCTTTAATCGTAAAAAGAAGACACAATTCTGCGCTCTAAACTTCCAATTGAAACCCCCATCAAATTCTTATTTTCACTCCTGCAGATTTCCCAGGATTCACCAAAAACCGTGTCTTTATGAGTTTGTCTGTCAACTCATTCCTGCAATAAACTATTCCGTCAAGTTCCATTGAATTTTCAGCACGAATGGCTTCCTGAAAAGTGAATTTCCGGTCGCAGTTTTCAATTATTGCCATCATTCGTATTCCATTCTTAAACATAGTTTCGCTGTTTTCGCTTCTCCGGATACCTTCGAAGAAGTTGCTTCCGGTATGTGTCATTCAACACATACTTCCGAAAGATTTAACTCCATGGAAAATGAGCTGAATTCGCACAGACACTTAATTCATTTGTTTTCTGAGTTTGTTACCCGAATTTTCAGTGTTTGTTTCAAAAATTGATCACAAACAATTAATCCTCGCTCTTTCTGCCACAGACGTGAGATTAGAATGTGTATCGTACTGCATCGATGTACCATATTTGTTTAGGTTCATCCTGTGTCTGCTACGATGACAGGATAGATTGTCTTGGGAATGGAAGGGTGACGACGTGGCTGAGATGAGGACACACAAGACTCACTACATCTCCTCGTTCAGATCATTGATTTTTTTGAATCTCTCCTTTTTTCTATCCCTTTTTCTTTATTATATTCTTCATTATTTCAGAATGAAGACTATGAAACTTTCTAGTTTTCCCTTGCGTGTCCAAACTGAAATATTCTCAAGTATGGAACTAATCGATATTCTTTTTCTGTCTTTTTGCTCGAAAAAGATTAAAGAAATGATTGAATCATCTATAAAATCGAGACTTGATAAGATAATTTCAATATCATACTTCTCCTCGAAACTAGATAATGTTAAAATTTCATCTTCTAACAGTAATAACAAGGAGTTTATGAAGTTACAACCAAGAGAAGAAGGTAGAAACCGGCCTATCGTTCGAATGAATCTGTTTGGAATCGATGTGGACTGTTGGTGAGTTTTTCTTCAAGCCAGTCATTTATAAACCAGATGTATTTCAGCATGGCAACTAGGAACCACCCATTCTTTATACTATGCAATCAGCAAGACGGAGAGCAAGTGTTACAGACCATCCACAACTATTTCAGAAAATTTTTTGGGTGTTCTATTGAGTATCATTTAGAAAGTCGTTGTTCGGACTATATACCAAGATTGGAGAACATAGAGCATAGTAATATTTGTTTCAAGAATGAAGGAGCAGCTGCAGAGTTGTTGGATGGGTACTTAACTCTCTCACCCTCACAGGAATATATTCGATTGAATGCACACGGAAGTTTTGAACACGAACACAGTCTGAAACTGGCTCAGACTAATGTTCTCGAAATATGGATCCCGGACAGTAGAGTTGGAGAAATTTTGAATAATTTCAAGGGAAGACAACTGTTTATAAGTGGTGGAATATTCACAGATGATGATGTCATTCAGTTTCTGAACAGTTGGGAGTCAAGTCAAACACATCAAAATTTGGAGTACTTGAGTATACATCGCGAGAGAGGATTTTTTCAGAATTTAGGAAATGATCTAAATCTAGGAAGAATAATGAGAAATATTGACATCAAACGATTTGATCCGTATCAGAAGATGCCGATTTATCGTTATGACAGAAGAAGGTAGAGTGAGATGGGGTCATTTTTAAGACTTGAATATCAGAGATTGTTTACTGTATGTAGAACACAAAAGTACTCTTGTTTTCAGAAGAGATTGGGGCAAATGCGACTGGAAAATAGAAGAATTCAGTAGTCCAAACTTTATAGTTCGAGATGCTGATCAACACGTGGCATCACTGGAAATCACAACTCAAGGAATTAAATTCGCAGCATGGAAAATGACAGAAGAGGAGGTTATGAGAGAGAGAATTCAGAAGACTTTCCAGAAAACTCCACTCCAAAAGGCAGACCGTCCCAGAAATTCCATCAAATTTTCAAAATTTTCATGCCTGATTCAGAGAGAAATCCTGTCGAGTATGGAGTTGGTGGATCTATTGATGATGGCTTCTTGTTCTCAAAAATTCCATCGAAGTATGAAATCATTGATGAGAAGCCGTTTTGACAAGATATTCACAATCACTTATGAGTGGAGACCGTCGTCATGCCGCAATATTTCGTCATCTAGTAGTGGAGACGATCCATTTATGAGTCTCAATATGAGAAATGATTTCATAGGGCGTCCACTTATCTCAATGAATCTTCTCGGAATGGATTTACAAGTAAGGTGAGTAAGAAAGAGAGTAAATCATTCGAGGTAGCTCCATTATATCACAGCCAGTGTTTTTGTGGCAGCGAGTCTGAATTCCATTTGTTTTCATTTAGGAGCAATTTAGAAATACACCAGATATGCTCGACATAATAAAGTGTTCGTTCTCGCTTCCGTACACTGAACAACTTCTCAAATGAGTTCATTTCATTCCTTTCAGTATGCCAACCAGAAATCATCCACTTATGATACTATACGATTTGGAACAGGAACAAACACTGCTTCCATCTATCCACAATTATTTCCTCGACTTCTTTGGCTCGTCCATCAAATATCAGTTAAATATTCACACCATGATGCCACCATATTCAAAAATGAAGAATATCAGTAGTACAGATATATCCAATCACATAAGAGTAGCTGCGTTCCACGACTTCCTTACGATCTCTCCTAGTCAGGATTATATCAGACTACCTGAATTAGAAAGCAACACAGGGTTAGAATTGGAAAGCCCTTTGCTTGAAAGAAAATGGAAATTTGCTAGGACGAACGTGTTAGATATTGATAGAACGGATCGGTTGGCAGAAGACATTTTATCCAATTTCGAAGGTAGACAGTTGTTTATTGATAATGGAATTATAAGCGATACTGCTATCATCCAATTTCTGAACAAGTGGAGGTTGAATGAAGGATATCAGAATTTGGAATACTTCAATATTTTTGTGACATTTAAACATCCTCTTAATCCGAATGAAATAATGAATAGTATTCCAATCGATCGATTACACTCATCTGATCAACTGCCAATTTACCAAGTTGCTAGAAAGTGAGTTCACAATTGGGTTGATGTCTCATAACGCTAACACTTTTTCAGAGATCACTATCGGAAAGATACTTGGGGGATTCACAAATTTAGCAGTCCAAATTATATTGTTCGAGAGACTGATCAGCACGTGGCATCCATAAGGATTGCAAATAACAATATCACTTTTGCAGCGTCGAATATGACTGAAAAAGAGTTTTTGGAGAAACGACCCGTCAAGAGATTCTATTGAAAACAACAAATCTTTAATTGCATGAAGACTACATTCTGAAATTTTAGCTGTCTAATAAAGTCTATAAGTATAACACCCTAGTCCTTCGCTCCTGACCCCACCTGGCGATGGACTCAACATATTGAAATGAACATTTTAATAACTCTGTTTCAAACACTGCTGTTACATAAATTTTATTCTATCAAGCTTTATTGAATCTTCGTTCTAAACTTCCATTTGAAATTCCATCAAATTCTTATTTTCACTCCAGCAGGTTTCCCAGGATTCACCAAAAACGGTGGCTTTATGAGTTTGTTTATAATGATGCCTCTTCTTCACACACTATCACTTCAAAAAGCAGCCTCTATCCCCGAACTCATTCCTGCCCTTTAATAAAGTTGATTCCGTCAAGTTCCATTGAATTTGCATCATTCGTATTCCATTTTCCAACATAGTTTCGCTGTTTTCGTTTCTCCGAATTCCAACGATGAAGTTACTTCCGAAATGTGTCATTCAACGCATTCATCCGAAAGATTTAACTCCATGGCAAATGAGCTGAAAGGGGGCTGAAATGAGCTGCTGACACTTAATTGATTTGTTCTCTGAGTTTGTTTCTCGAATTTTCTGTGTTTTTTTTTCAAAAATTGATCACAAAAAATTTAAGACAACGCAAAAAATAAGGGGGTGAAAGGTGGGGTGACGGCGAATAAAACAAAACGAAAAACAGATGGAAGTAAACTATATTGGGATGAACAGAAACAAGCAACAAGAAAAAAAAACAGTTATTATTATATGGAAGTGAATGAAGATGACTAGATTGGACGAGCCTTGATCTGTCCGATGCGTCCTTTGGCGAGCTGAAACAAAACAATAAAGTTTTCAGTTAACAGTAGCTCACTCTCACCTTTCGTTTCTCCTCTGCAAACATCGTCTTATTGGCCTTCTTCTCAACTCTTCTCTGCTTTCTCGCCTCTTTCACAGCTGCCTTTCGTAACTTTCTCTGTTCTGGAGTCTCTCCTTTCGGTCGGAACGTTGAAACAGTGGAGAAAACACTTTCATTGTCGTCTGCATCATCTTCCATATCCTCGTCTTCATCCTCATCCTCATCTTCCTCAGCAATCTCCATGTCTTCCACAGCCTTATCGAATCGCTTCAAAGCTTTTCTTGACAATCCACGTGGCTCTTTGATCAGTGTTGGATGATTGTAGATATTTGTGTATTGAGTGGCGAATGACTCGCAGTCCCACTTCATCTTCTTGTTGGTACCCTCGTCCACTTCCACAATCTCGTACTCCTCTTTGTCCTTGATGACTCCTTCCTCAATGAGACGCATCCGTTCCCGCACATAATGTTTGGCGAGCTGCAAATCTTTGTTTAGAAATGAAAGCTTCAAAAGTAGTACCTCTTCATCATACTCTGCATTAGAACGTCCTTTGTCATTAATGAGTTTGTGAAGGCGACCGGCGTTTGGTTCAAGAGCGCCTCCGATTTCGTAGTCGTCTCCATCGAGCTCTCCGATCTGGGGAAAATGATTTTTAGTTTAAAAAATATGGAAAGGTTTTCTACCTGATCAGTATTATATTCTCATAAGCTCTTCAAAAGCATCATCCATAACTCTTTGTTCAGTTCTCTCTGGTCTTATCTCCCTGACAGTTTCCTCTCCGAAAAGCTCCTCGTCATCGTAATCATCGTACATTTGATCATCTTCATCGTCGTCATCCTCTTCATCAGAATCTCCACCTCTTCTGTCGTTTCTGAAGAAAGTTGTCCGTTCGTCAAGAACTCCACCCGCTAGCGAGATGAAGTTATCTTCGAGTTCTCCTCCGTTCCTATCGTCTGTCACATCTTCCAACGCGTTGGCAACGTCTTCATCGAAAAATTCTGGCTTTTTCAAACCTCCGACGAGACCAAAGAGAGGAGGAGCTGGAGGGAAAGCAGGAGGAGCAGCACGGATGGTTGTTTTCTCCACTTCCTCATGTACACTTTCCAGTTTCATCGGCTGAAAACAAGTCATTTGAGGTCAAATTTTCAAAAGAACTGTCGTTTACCTCATTGATAGCTCGCATGTGCTGCAAGTAATCATAATCATCGTCGTAGTAGACTCCATACTTCTGTTGTTCCTCCAAATGTGCTTGATCTGGCTTGAATCGTTCACTCTTCTCCCTATTATCCGGCACCAATCGAAAGCTTTGACTGGCTTTCTTATCAATGAATGCCTTCTTCTTACCCATGTTGTTCGCTTGGCGAAACTAGCTTCCAGCAACCTAACAATATAAATGTAGTTGATTTTCAGTTTTTGAGAGAGGAATATATCAAGTTGGACAGACACCAGAAAGAAATGGAAAACAGTAATTGAAAAATGTAGATTTCATTATTTTTAAAAGTACGGAAACCCAACAGGAATAATTAAGATATTATAAGAAACAAACGAAGTTGTAGAGAAAAGAAATAACTTAAACACTACCAACCGAAAACAAACTTATAGGGGTTTTTCAGGTTAATCACTGAACAGAAAATATGAAGGGGATAGAAAAGAAAATAGTGAAAAGAATTCAAGAACTGATCAATTCAACAAAAACAGAAACGAGTATTGGCGCCTGCAGACAACTTGGAAGTCATCTGCAGGCGCCATGAAAGGCTTGTTAGCGGGTTCCACAGAGGGGAGAGACGATTGAATAATGAAAATTTAGAAAGCACGTTGCTTATTTGGATGACGACGCTGTTGACCACCCTGTGATCCCCAGTTTCCTCGCTTTCCGTCTTGTCCTTGTCCTCCACGTCGTTCTCCTTGGAATCCTCCTGCTCCCTTCTGCTTGTCTCCTTGCCGCTCGTTCCTGCCTGGAAACCACGAGCCAGGTCCTTGATAGCCTCCACGTCCAGTGCGTGGCTCGAGAATTTGCTCATTATTCTCAGCAAGTGCTTGGAGTTTGTCGGACAAGTTGAGTGCCAGCATTTGAAGACGGGATGGTTCGACACGATGCATGATGAGGCAATCGGTTGGCTCGTCGAGTGTGGCTGACAACTCCTCTTGGATGATCATCTTACTGAAAACATTTCTATAAAATTAGCTGTAAAAACAATTATGTTACCTGATAATGCTGTGCACATCTTTCTTCGAAAGGTCGAACAACGAAGCAAGCTTCTTGAGTGAAACTGTAGCATAGACAGTCGAGTAGGTGAGAAGGTATGTGCGAAGGGATTCTTCTTGAATACGTCTCACAACCATTCCCTTGACTTGCTCGGCGTTGTGGAAGAGATTCCACACCTTCTGGTTCATCTTGTCGTTGACAATGTATTCCTTACATTTTCTCCAGTCTCCATTGAGCATAGCCTTCGATGCAGCAACGACATGTTCACGAGTGTTCTCTGGTGGTCCAGTCAATGAAGCTTTCTCGCTTTGTTTCAGCTGATAGTGGAAACTGCGGCTGAGCATACGACGACGCATCTCAAACTCACAACTGGCCATGTGTGGAATCTCAAGAAGCATCGAACAGATCAAATAGACACATTCCATGAGCTCAACATTGATGTGCATGTGATAAGGAACCTGGCGGGAACGATCGATCTTCTCTTGTTCGGCTGTCTTTTCGTGTTGACGAGTTCCAACAGCTTGAGCGAGCAATTCTTTGGCACGTTGAGTGTTTTGAATCTCGGAAAGTCCTTGATGAGCTTCACGAATGAAACCATGACGGAAAGCACATAGTCCGAGTTGACAAATGGTTCTGTTGTAGAGAATTTGAGTGTCAATATCCGAATGATCAACGATGGCTTGCATATGACTCATGAGAAGCAGGTCTCTGGCACGATGCCACTGATCGTGAACGGCGAGGAAGTAAACGTGGCAGAGCATAGCACGCTGTCTCAAACGCTTCTCATCATCCAAGCTGTAGATCTTCTTACACAAATAATCCATCGTCTGTCCGGCGTCTCCCTCATTTTGATCTTGGTATTTGTAGTAGGTATGCTCGATTCTCATCATGTAAACCTTGCAGACTTCGTGCTTGTCGAAGATTTCGAGATGGTTACGAAGTTCAACGTAGCGCTCGGCTTTTTCGATAAGCAAGCACATGTCTTTCTCAGCCCTCAGCTTCTCGATGTAGTCATTCGAGTGACAATCCGCATTCTGAAGTATCTTCGCCAATTCGCCATCCAATCTTTGGACAGCGATGAGAATACTTCCTTGAATACGATAATCCTCGTTCTCATCCTGTAAAAATACAAATTATCGAACTACTTGAACACTTTAATAATATCTTACCTTGAGATTCTCATCTTCTTCGGCATAAGTCACAGACAACTTGACGCGGTCGGTTCCAATAAGAAGATCGAGAAGGTTGTTGACAGTGGCCAACGTGTTCATGAACGTCTCGTACTCCATATAGTCGCTGATTTTGGAATTAAGTTCGAAGAGAGCCGAAATGATGCAGAAACTGATCTTGACATGAATTCCGAGACCAAGATCCTTCTCACCAGAAACTTCCAAAAGTTTTTGAAGATTGGCGACGTGTTGGTTACGATCAGTTGTTCTCTTTCCACGTGCAGACATAACTTCGTTGAGTTTCTTGATCATAACATCATGAGTGACTTCTTCTTTCGGATCGAAGTGAACAACAGATTTCTCTTTGCTAACTGGAGTCCAGTCAGCATCATCGTCGTCTTCAACAACTTCCTTAACCTTGATTTCTCTTTTTCTTTTGACCCTCTTGTCATCCTTGCTCTCCTCACGGAACTCTTTTTTCAAGAAATAGCGGCGAAGTTGTTCCATCTTCGTGACACTGTCTTCGTCATCAGACTCATCTGTGTCTGGCTCAGTCGTCCAGCTAGACGAATCATCATCATTGTCGCTGTCGCTTTCACTGTCAGCAGCCTTGCCGACTGGCTTTCCAGGTGATTTCTCAACCTTGGCTTCTGACACCTCCTCAATGTCATCATCGTCCTCATCTTCTGGAGTTTCGTAACCATCCTCATCTGGGTTGGCACGGTAATCGGTCACCAAGTCTTGGAAACTTTGTTCTTTGATGTACCGCTTCAGCTTCTGACGAAGAGGTGGGAGAGCTTTGGCGTTGTTCCTCGAGAGAGATGCTTTTGCATCCTTGTCTTCCCAGAGCTTGTTCACGTAATCCTCGATTTCCACAAGTGATCTGTAAAAAAGTAATTTGAGATGAATTTATGAAACTTCTGAATACCTAATGTAGAAACGCGGAATGGTGACATTCTGGCGTTGGAAAATAGTTTTTGATTTGTCATATGCCTTCACTAGAGAATCAAATCCCGTCAGAAGCCTGTTCAAATCCTTATTGCTCTTAGCATCACGATTTTGTTTGATGATTCCTTTGAGTTCGTCGAACTTCTTGTCCTTTTGAGCTCGGACGACACGTTTTTCGTCATCCTCAGGACCAGCCATGAAGTCGAGGTCATCACTGAAAAATAATTTGTTAAAATTTCCCTTTCCAAGTAAAAATGTAAAACATACCGGAATTTGGCGTTTTTGTTCACTTTTTGCTCCTCAACCTCATCCTCACTGGATTCGGTGTCGGAGGAGTCGGAGCCTCTTTTGGCGTAAAAGCGGGACATTTCTGAAAAGTGAAGCTATTATGAAATCTAAAACGCTCGAGAAAAAGATAACAGGAAGAAGTATAATGAATGGGGAGAAGCATCAGATTCTGAAGGAGAAACGAATAAAAAAAACAATTGTTGGCGTATGAAGTTATTTATCGCTTTATAGGATTTGTAAAAAGTATAAACCACATTGCTAATGAGAAAAAAAATCAGAATAACTAAATATTAATTTTATTCTGCATGAGACCGCTTCTGAACGTATGAAAAATACAAATTTAAAAGCGCACGTTGACTGTTTAAAGGGGCATGCATTTGCGCATGCAACAGGGTCTCAACACGCGGTACAGTAACCTTTGAATCCTAAATTTAATTTCGTAATTACTTTTTTTTCCTTTTCTTCGGTTTTTTCGATTTTTTGTCGTGAATTTTGTGGTTTTTCCGAAAAGTAATTGAAAATGTGGGAAATATTCGTTTTCTCAACGAAAAATCTGGTTTTTCACAGAAAATACCCGATTTATCGTTATTTTCCTTGAAAAAGTAGTTGTGCAGCAATTTTCGCGTTCTCGTTCAATTTTATCTTTATGGGCAGTGTATTCAGGCTGATCTCATTTGTGATGGACATGCCGATTGTTCCGGAGGTGACGATGAAGTCAACTGCACGAGAGGACCCATTGTAGATTTGAAGAAGACACCTTCTCTCAATGAAATGCACCCTGACCCAACTCTTTTTGCTCATGATGATTATGATGTAAGTTTCCGTTTCTGCTCCGGGGCATTTCGCCACCAATTTTTTGAAAATTTCCAATGCTATAACCTTAATTAGCATAATCAACGCGTGCTAGTGATATGTTTTTTTCCTCATAAAGCATTGGAAATTTTCCGAAAATTGGTGGCGAAACGTCCCGGAGCCTTAATTTCAAATGGTTATATAAACTTTCTTGTTTTTCAGAAAGAGGAATGCCGTCACGGATACGCTCTCTGCTTTAGCGGCGACGTTTGTATCCCGAACAACTTCTTCTGTGATGGAGACATCGACTGTGAGGATGGTTCTGATGAGCTCAATTGTGATATCAACGTACCAAGCGAAGAGCAATTCCTTTCGGGACAAGCTGACCATATGCATGCCTGCTCTACAGCTGGAAAGTTTGCATGTGAAACGAAAGGAACCGAAATAACTGTCTGTATTCCAATGAACGCGACATGCAACGGTATCAAGGAGTGTCCATTGGGTGATGACGAGTCTCGTCAATGTTCGGAATGTGCCAGAAAACGATGTGATCACACGTGCATGAACACACCTCATGGTGCCAGATGTATCTGTCAAGAAGGATACAAACTCTCTGATGCCGGCGTCAGTTGTGAAGATGAAGACGAATGTGCCACGCATGGACACATTTGCCAACATTTCTGCGAAGATCGTCTCGGATCGTTTGTCTGTAAATGTGCCAACGGATATCAATTACAAGAGGATGGACATTCATGCAAATACGAAGCCACTTCTACTTCCGAAGGATATCTTTTCATCAGTTTAGGAGGAGAGATTCGTCAAATGCCATTGGCCGATTTCAGCGACGGTTCCAACTATGCTCCTGTTCAAAAGTACGCTGGACACGGAAACATCAAATCAGTCGACTTCATGCATCGCAACAATAAACTGTTCATGGCAATTTCTGACGAACAAGGCGAGCCCACTGGAGAATTGGCAATGTCAGAGAACGGCTTGTTGAGAATTCTCCGTGAAAACGTCATCGGAGTTGGAAATATTGCTGTCGACTGGATTGGTGGCAATCTATTCTTCACACAGAAATGTAAGTAATTCTATATTTCAAACCTTTAATTTCAAAACATATCTTTCAGCTCCTTCACCAAGTGTCGGAATCTCGGTGTGCAGCATGAATGGATTGTTCTGTCGTCGAATCATTGAGGGAAAAGTTCACGGACAAACCTATCGTGGTCTCGTCGTCCATCCGATGCGCGGTCTCATCATTTGGATTGATTCCTACCAGAAGTCTCATCGTATCATGATGGCGAACATGGATGGTTCTCCAGTACCCTCATTTTCTATTATTTTTTCAGGGAATTCTATCGTTTTCAGGTTCGAATTCTTCTTGACAACAAACTAGAGTCACCAACTGCTCTGGCTATCGACTACGTTCGTCAGGATATCTACTATGGAGACGTTGGGCGTCGTCTGATTGAAACAGTCAACATCGACACAAATTACAGACGAGTGGTGATCTCAAGCGGTGTTCATCATCCATTCGACATGTCTTACTTCAACGGATACCTTTATTAGTCTGATTGGTAAGCTTATCATTCAAATATTCAATAAATTCATTTTTATTCTTTCAGGGGAAGTGAAACATTGGAAATTCAAGAGATCACTCATCACCACTCGAGCACTCACATCATCCACACATTCAACCGTTTCCCATATGGTCTTGCTGTCAACCACTCTCTCTATCAGACTGGTCCATCAACCAATCCATGTCTAGACCTCGAATGTCCATGGTTGTGCATTTTGGTGCCAAAGAATGATCAAATCACTGCTGCCAAATGCGTCTGTCCAGATGGTTATACTCATTCGATTTTCGATAACACATGCATCCTACCAATAATTGACGTGGAGAAAAAGCTTGAAAAGCTTTCTCAGGTCGGAGCAGCGTTGATGGCCGAGTATAGTGAAGCCGGTGTGGCGTATCTGAATGGAGGATTGTGTTGCGAACTTCAGAATGAGCACGGAAGAACTCATCGCATTGTTTGTGACTCTGAGCAATCGTACGAATTTCTGTAAACGTTTCAATCCGGAAATGCTTGCTGCAATGGAAGAAGAAGACACGTCTGCCGGACTCATTGCTCTTCTACTCATCTCTCTCCTCATTCTTGTCGTTGTTGGATGTGTCGCCTTCTTCTGGTTCGCTCAACGAGAATTGACAAACGAAGTGATTTCCACTGCTCGTGTTCATGCACAACATGGCTCGGAAGGCTGAGGACGCTGCAGCTCCACTCGTTGACAAGTCGAGAAAGGTCACCGATATGCAAAGAAGTACATCACCAAGAGAAGGATGTCATTCGGCTAATCGGTTTCACAGTCACCCACTACCTCACCGCCTTCAAATCTCTCCCCTCTCCGATAACATGTGGCACAGAAGAACAGCTCGTCGGATCCGAAGAATTTGACATTATCAGTCCCAGAGCCGAAGCCGATGTCTTCACCGGGTTGTTTATGATTTTTTCTTTTCAGAAGAGTATCTCCTCACCTCGAATCGTGTCTCCAACACATGCTCACTTCTCACGAAGACGTCGAGCTGGGACGGTGTATTCGGAAGCATGTCGGTGTCGCCTGCACATGGAACTACGAGATGCAGAAGCTATTCCACAACAATCAAAGTGCCATCAAGGAATCGTATGCGAAGAATATGAAGGAGTTGAAAGATGCCATCACACTTAATCCTATCAAAGATCCGGCTGTAATGAGGAAGGTTCATTTGAGAAATCGAGAGAAGAACGAGCGAAACAAAGTCTTCTCAGTGCTGAATTGAGTACTGCCAAGGCACAAACTCTCGTGAGAATGACACCGAATCGAACCATCGATTTGACACCATGGGATTATATTAATAACAATAAGATCCTCTTCTGTACTGATCGAGTGAACTGCCCTGGACATACTGTAGATTTGAGTATTAGAACTGAAATAGCTGATACGATCACTCAGGTAAATAATGTTCAGATGAAGATTGTATTCTATAATTTCTACTTTTCAGCTATTCGACGAGTTCAATACAAACGCTCGTCAAAGAAGACGTGTGCTCCAATTCCAAAGTCTTCAATACGGATATATGCGTGTTGAGCCCACGAAAGGTGTCGACTATGTTCTCGATATGTTGCTTTGGTTCAAAAAGTTCCGTCCACCAAACCGAACGACTATATTTGTTCGTCGTCACGCCTACGTTCAACAAACTTTTGGAAAACTGAGAAGTCTCGCGGAAGGAGTGTTCCGATCGAATATGCGTGCGACCTCTACACTTAACACTACATATGATCATCCCGTTGAGAGGAAGAACTGCGATTTTTGCGAGATTTGCTCAGCATCTGAAGAGTATTTGTGCTAGAGGACGAGACGAATTGTACTGTATTCGAGTGATGATGAAATGGAGAATAGGTAACGATTTCTTACTGGCTTCGTCTCATTATTTCTTGAATTCTTTCAGAGAAACTATCGAAATGCTCCGCGCAAGCTCAATCCCAGTATCTGTCATCGAGATGGGCGACGTCGCCTTCTCACGAGGAGTCGCTTTGA
This sequence comes from Caenorhabditis latens, assembly GCA_002259235.3. Lineage (NCBI taxonomy): Eukaryota > Metazoa > Nematoda > Chromadorea > Rhabditida > Rhabditidae > Caenorhabditis > Caenorhabditis latens. The sequence goes on along the minus strand of CM056092.1, from coordinate 4,303,673 downwards.
TGCGTGGCGCTGAAACTCTTCCAGTTAACGCTCTTCTTTTCTTCACTGATGTCGATATGCTCTTCACGTGTGACGCTTTGAAGCGAATCAAGTCGAATACGATTCTCAACGCTCAAATCTACTTCCCGATCGTTTTCTCCGAGTTCTCACATGAGAGTTGGTCTGAAAACGACAAGTTGTTGGCAGACGCGTTCCATTACGGACGAGGACGTGGATATTTCAGACATTTGGGTTATGGACTGGAAGCGATGTATATATTGATACGAAAATCGAAGGATGGGGTAAAGAAGATGTCGATTTGTTTGAGAAAGTAAGAGATTGATTCCGTAGGATTTTCTGTAATAAACTGCTTTCCAGGCCATCAAAAACGGTCGACTCCGAGTGATTCGTTCTCCCGAACCTGGCCTCGTTCACATCTACCATCCGATCCATTGTGACGAGAATATGCCAACTGCTCAAAAAGATATGTGCCACGGATCGAAAGCAGCGAGGCTTGCTTCAATTGATACACTTGTCGAGCAAATTGCACAGTATACATGATCATCTTTCTTTTTCCGGTTACTTTTTCTATTGCATCCATAATTATCTTTTTTCTATTCGTTATATCATTCTTATGTTTTTCAATGAATTTATTTTCTGTTGAGAAAAACCGTAGTTCTCTTTATTTGAAAATTCCAAAAGGTGTTCACGGTCATGAAATATCTTGTTTTATGTATGTTATTTAGTCTAATTTCCTGATTCAAGTCAAAGAGAATATGGCAGCTGCAAATGCGAGATCAGCGTGGTCTGCAGATTTTAGAGCAGCATCGTGTGACTGTGCGGCGGTCTGGGATGCTATGGGAGTTGGTGAGCGATTGATGGGTGATATTGTAAAGTAACTAAACATTTTGCAGAAATTGTACCGCGAGCCCGTGTCTTCAATACACTAAAGCGTATTCGTCAGAGGTTGGATATGATCGTAGAGCAAACTCGAAATGAGTTCCCAGACATTGGGGATATGCAAGAGCTCGGAAATGCAATCTCTGAGTTTGCACTGGATCTGGACATGATAGGGCTGCAGGAGATCCGAGACAATTTGAATCAAATCTCCGTTTCGATTGGAGTCTGTGGCCGCGCAAGGGGTCTTCCAATGTAACAGGTAATTGTTTCTTTGGATCCGTTAGTTGTCTCTGTAAGGAAATCCTTCCTATCAGAGGCATTACAGTTAGCGTTGTCTTCTATCTCAACGAGTGCTTTGCTCTCTTAAAATGTGTGTCCTTAGTTTAACAATCTTGTTTTCAGATCCACCACCACCTTCTGAGACCGTACCGGACGGGAGAAACGAACGAGTGAGAGAAACGAAAAACGAGAGAAATGGCGGCGCGGCGGTTTTCGGGCAGTACATATGCAAAAACTTTCATTTGACAACATTAAGGAACGTGACTTATAGTTTTATGCGCAATTTCATCACATTTACAGCCCGAAAAACGCCGCGTCGTCATTTCTCCCCGTTTCGTTTCTCCCCGTTTCGTTTCTCCCGCTTTCGTTTCTCATATTCGCTCGTTTCTCCCTGTTCGGTACGGCCTCCACCGTCTCTACCATCACACCTCCTCGTCGATATTTAATTCTCGTTTTTTGTTCATCTTATTTGTTTTGATTAAAGTACATAAAGATTATGAGTTGAGAGTTCAATATGTCCGGGTCCGTTATCCTTAAAAACGTGAACTTCCCCCATGTACTGTATTTCCTCTTCTTATTTCTTGCTTTGAAATATGTTTCGAAAGTGAGAAGGAAGGACCATACACGATAGATACCAGGTGAAACACATAAGATTGGCGGCGCATTATTACTTGACTATGAAACAACGAACTTGTACTTTAATTCTCGGAACTTTAGCCAGTGTCAATCTTTCGCTTTCTTCATCTTTCTTCTATATAACTTCCTGACTTATCTTTGACCTATCATCTTACGTTTCCTAGCAATTTGAAGCTCCTCTTGCACCATCTAGATGGGCCACGGCCTCCTGCAGAGGCCCTCTCAAAGTACTCTGCGCAGTGCATTGAGAGGGCCTCCGCCGGAGGCCGCGCCATCTCCCATTTTTTTCATCTGTGATCTAATACGACGTTTGATCTCCTGCCTTTCTTTCCTAACAGCATTTCTAGCAGCTCTTCTGTCGGATTCAATTACTACTGCTAACTTCTAAGATAGTTACCAGCTCACGGAGCAACCCACTTTCTTTCAAATCTTGAACGAAATCCTTCGAATCCATGTTGACGATTCCTATTCTCTTTTTAACTTGATTCCCTCTTGCCGACCAATCATCGATGAAAAAAATTTGGGAATGGTTTCAGTTAATTGGATATGAGACAGCACAGTATGTGAAACTTTGGTATATCATTGAAATTTTGTAATGTTGGAAACAACGAACTGATAATTCCAACTTTCATTGTCTGCGTCTTCACGAGCACTTGTATCGTTCACACTTTGTTATTGTCCCACCATTCGACCTTCCCTGTTTTCCCTACGCCAGCGGGCGCCAAGAGTTAATTTTCTCTTTGCCTTTTCATTTTTTGGTTGTTTTTCAACGATTTTTTGAAAATTTTCAGGTCTAATGAATTGGTTTCCCGCTAATTGATTGTTTTTCTCATGTACCTGTGTAGGGGCGGTAAAAACATCTAAAAAATAATACAAAATCTTCTTTAAAAACAACAAATTTCTAATTTTCCGTCATTTTTACGTTTCATACATTTTTAATTTTCCGTCTACGCGTTGTGTATTGGCTTTCGAATTAATGACAACTTCTGTACATAAATATTCTTTTCGACGACTCTTTCTCTTTAACCAGCGGTTAGTGGGTTCAACAGATACATACTTCTCCGCCAAAATAAGTTTCAGGTCTCATCGAATATTCGAAGGATGAGAACAATACAAAACATCATCACAGGGAGGCACCGTCTGTAGCATTAACTTTCAATCATGACTAGTTTCAGATGTAAACGAATTCAAAAAGCTTCTTCGAAAGAATTATTTTCAGATTGAAACAATTCTCGATGGTTGTCGTCACGCCAATCACTCCACGAAAGTAGCAAAGTTTTCTGTCTTCACGACAATATTTTTATTGACTCACGACTTGCGGTTAGTCGCACATGAACACAAAATTCTTCCCCGTTGCATATTTCAGGGTTTCAAGAGGAATAAGTTGCCGTGTTTCAAGAAATGTCAACTTTATCTTCAAAAAGAAGAATCTAACAAGAAACAAGGAAAAATCAAGAAGAATCTAACAAGAAACAAGGGAAAATGAAGAAAAAAGAAGACAATAGCAAAACATAGAAAGCGACGAAAAACGAAGAAGTGAACAAAGGAATATCGATGATTTTTTCGCTATCACTCGCTTTCAGGCAAACAATGCACTTCATATAAAAATCTGTCTGAATCAAAGCAAACTTCGACGATTTCAGATATACAATAAAGTGCATTGATAGCCTGAAAGCGAGTGATAGCGAAAAAATCATCGGAAAGAAGGAAAACGATTCAAGGGAAAAGAAGGAAAAGAAGTTAAAAGAACGTTCCTAAAAAAGGGAATGTGGAAAACTGAAACGAATATGGCAAAAGGGAAACAGGATATAAGTAAGTCTATTGTGAAATTAAGAAAAAACGGATTGTAACACGGTCCGCCCACGCAAAGGGCTGGTACAAGGGGAGGAGGAAAGGAGAGATCGTCAGTTGAGTTGGAGTTGGTGGTGTGATGGAGATGAGGAGACGTAAGTAAAACCTCTTACTCTTATATTTTATTCCTTTTACATTTTATCCTTATTCCTTATTCGTATTTTTCCTATATTTATATCTATTACAATAGGTGAGATTGAGCTGAAACTCTAGCAAAACATTTATTGTAGAGTTTTCGATTAATTTACACAAAATTTGGGAAAAAAATTATGTTCCAAAATTTTACTTGCACAATTTTCGAAAATCTCAAAAATGCGAAAAAATGGCATATTTTCGTTTAAATGACCAGTGTATCGAAAACAGGTTGTAGAAACAGGGTTTATAATACTTTTCCGTAAGATATAGTCTAGTTCTTCAATTTTTGAGTACTGGCCCACAAGATTAAAAAGGCTTCACATGTATCCCGAACCGGTAAACTTTGGTGGTTGTGACATTTGGAGTTTTGAAGTTCAGATAATTGCTCAGGCAACTCAATATTAATCTAATCCTACAACCGCATCAATCTAATCACAATCTCATTAGATTAGTGGTGTGTCCAAAGTTGCTACAACGACAAATCTGCGGCGTCCAAAGTTGATTTGTAGGTTTGTAGGTTTTGCAGGTTTCGCAGTTGAATGAGCAATAACTCATAACTGCAAACCTGCAAATCTACAAATCAGCTTTGGACACCGCAGATTTGTCGTTTTTGCTGTTTTTTAGCAACTTTGGACGCACCATAGTGGATTTTGCTTGCGCAAACTTCGTTCGCGCCAAGGATCCAAGAATAAGTCAGTACAAAACGCGCAAAATTTCTTTCAATTTTTATTTTAATGTTTTTTTCCTAAGTTTTAATTCTCTATTTATGTCTCGAAAGTCTGAAATCGTTGCGAACTAATTTCGTTTGCGGTTTTATCGACTTTTTCACAATTTTCAATTATTAAAAATTGTATTTTTCGGTTTCTATGGCTCTTCAAGTTTTCAACTGCAGTCTTCACTCTTCCACAACTTTCATCAGGTTTGGAAGAAAAGTCAACACTGCAATGAAATCATGAATAAATTCTTTGGTAAGCAAATTGTTTCGCTTTCAATTAACCGTGAATAATAGTTCATTGCTCAGGTATAATCGTCTACCTCTTCAACATCAGCGCTCTCTACACAAGCTTCGAAAAAAAGTCTTTTGTGAGTTCAGAAATCAAACAGTTTTTGATAATTTCGTTTATTTTACAGCAAAATTCGCTGAGTAGACGACAATGGACAGCAGCTGGACAGAGAACAACTTGGTCATTTTCCACTTGCAATGGATTTTCGACTAATTTTTAATTTTTATTTTCTGTTATATTTTTTGTACATTTCGATTGTAAAAACTCTTGTTTCTTATTTGAATAAATGTACTATTTCTTTTTACCTAAAAAATTTTCAAATATTTTGACTAGTTACACAAGATTTCACACTAATCTAATGAGACGGCGCATTAATCTTACAAGATTGCTCATCAATCTAATTAGACGCGGCACTAATCTAATCATGCCAACATTCAAGCTAATCTAACTGATGCCGCGTCTAATTAGATTGATATTGAGTTGCCTGAGTGTAAAATAGTTGACTTTTGTGAATAATAGTATCGGTTTGCGCAAAACTGATTGAAAAATATCAGTTATGGGAAACAATTTAATAATAGCCAAAACAAGTCCTCAATCGGTTTTTGGAGACGTTCAAATGTCGAATAAGGGGTCCTCTGGAATGGAAATCTAAAACGTTCCGGAGTGAAATTTCATATTTATCTGGAACCATTGGCATCAAAACTTCAAACACTTATTGTTTGAGTATCAGTCAATATTCTGAACCATATTCTGAAGCACAAATTTGTTTGAACGTACGTGCAAACTGCGCTGCTCATCTTTCCTTGTTTTCGAAAAATCTACTGCCCAAGGAAGGTGAGTCAGTGTAGAATCTTGAGCTAATCATCAAAAAAAATTCTGAGCCGATCATACCGCCCAGGGCCAGCATTAAGACCAAAATAATAGTAATAACTCCAGGTAAACTCTCAGAGAGTAATAACTTTAGATCAGGTTATGAGAGTTGGGCTAATAATAATACTAAAACATAACATCACATAAAATGAAGAGACCAGATAGGCCTATCACCAACTGAAGTTCTTTATAATTAGTTTTTATAATGTAATAGTTTAACGAAGTTCGCCGACAAACTTTTCAGATTTTTAGCATATAAGAACTGAAAACAAACCCAGGGAATATATTTCAAATTTTTTGGAAGAATGCCACATTCCAGAAGCAACTACTTCGAAAGAATGCGGAGAGGCGAAAACAGCGAAATTTTGTGAATGGAATAAGAATGATGACAAAAATTAAAACTACGACCAAAAGTTCGCTTTTCAGGAAGCCATTCATGCTGATAATTCAATGGAACTTGACGGAATCAAATATAGCAAAAGACAGAAAAGAGTTAGGGGGTTGTTTGAAGACGTGGCATCATATTTTACGTTAATTATGGTACCTTGTCCGACAAACAACATTGAAATTCAAGACAACTGATGACCAATTATTTGTGAACATTTAGTTATATCTAACATCATAAAGACAATATTTTTGGTGGATTCTGGGAAATCTGCGAGAGATAAAAATAAGTTGTTAGGATTTCAAATGAAACTTTAAACCGAAGATTTCAATACAGAATGAAATTTATTAAACAGTAGAGTTTGAAACAGAGTTTTTAAGATGTTCATAACAATATAAATTTCAGAATGTTGTCTTCTTAAACATGCAATTAAAAACTCGTTGTTTTCAATAGAGTCTCTTTACGGGGAGTTTCTTCAAAAACTCCTTTTCAGTCATATTCGAAGCGGCAAAAGTGATATTGTTCTCCTTAATTTTTATGGATGCCACGTGTTGATCAGTCTCTCTAACAATATAATTTGGACTGCTGAATTTATGAATTCCCCAAGTACGTTTCCAATAGTGATCTCTGAAATATGTAAAAGTTATCAGACTTCAACTCAACTATAGACTTACTTCTTAGCAAATTGGTAAACTGGCAGTTGATCAGATGGGTCCAAGCGATTGATTGGAATACTATTCATAATATGGTTTGGATTGAGAGGGTTTGAGACAAAAATACTGAAATACTCTAAATTCTGATATCCTTCATTTGATCTCCACTTGTTCAGAAACTGGATGACAACAGTATCGATTATAGCTCCATTGTTAATAAACAACTGCCTGCCTTCGAAATTGGATAAAATGTCTTCTGCCGGGCAATACATTGTCTCAATATCTAACACTTTCGTCTTAGCGAATTCCAAATTTCTTCCAAGCAAAGGGCTTTCTAATTCAGATAATTTGATAAAATCCTGGTTAGGAGAGATTTTTAGAAAATCGTGGAACTCAACCACTAACATAGTACTGTCACTCGACAAATCTGTACTGGAGATATTCTTCAGTTTTGAAAATGTTGGCGTCAGCATGTCGACGATTAACTGATATTTGACTGATGAACCGAATAAATCGACAAAATAATTGTGGATAGATGTGAGCATGGTTTCTCTTTGTACCGTATTGCATTGTATCATAAGTGGGTGATTTCTGGTTGGCATGCTGAAATGAATGAAATGAGCATTTATAATATAGGAAGTTGGTGAGCTGAATAGTCTAACAAAAGACGCGAAGAAACTCAATCTCAACTGACACTTTCACCAATAGGAGAAGATGTACATTAGCAATGAAATTACGTAACTAGTAAAGTAACTCATTTGAAAACGAGTGGAAATGATTATTTTTGTTATTTTTGTTTTTACTTCATTAACTCAGAAACGATTATTAACCAAATTCGTTGTCACCAAAATGACTGTTATAAAAGTACAAGGCATTTTTACTTTTGTTCACTCACTAGACTTGTAAATCCATTCCGCACAGATTGATCGAAACGAGTGGACGAGCTCTCAAACTTCCTGGTATGCTCATAAATGGATTTTCTCCACTGCTAGATGATGTGATATCGATGGAATTAGACGCTCTCGACTCATAGGTGATTGTGAGTATCTTGTCGAAACGGCTTCTCATCAATGATTTCGTATTTTGATAGAATTTCCGAGAACAAGAAGCCATCATCAACAGATCCACCAACTCCATGTTTGACAAGATCTCTTTCTGAACCAAACTTGAAAATTTTGAAAGTTTGATGGAGTTTTTGGAAGGATCTGCCTTTTGGAATGGAGTTCGTAGGAAAGTCTTCTGAATTCTTTCTATCATAACCTCCTCTTCTGTCATTTTCCATGCTGCAAATTGAATTCCTCTTGTCGTGATTTTCAGTGATGCCACGTGTTGATCAGCATCTCGAACTATAAAGTGCGGACTACAGAAGTTTTCGATTTTCCAGTCGCATTTATCCCATCCTTTTCTGAAAACAGTACATTTGTTTTCTATCTAAATACACTAACTAAACTATAAAAGTTTCAGTAATAACCCATCTCACTCTACCTTCTGTCATAACGATAAACCGGCATCTTCTTCGTTACATCAAATCGTTTTATATCAATATTTTTTATTATGTTCTCTCGATTCAGGAAAGTTTCTTCCTCAAGAGTAACATTCAAAAACTCAATATTATGATATCCGTTATCTGATTTCCAACTGTTCAAAAACTGAATAATATCATCATCCGTGAGTATTCCCTCATTTATAAACAGTTGTCGTCCAGTGAAATTCTTCAAAATCTCTCCAGCTCCACTGCCTGAGATCATTATCTCTAGTACTTTGGTTTGAGCCAGTTTTAGAATTCGTTCGTATTCACAACCTCTTATTGAAGAGACTCGGATAAAATCCTGTGAGGATGAGACAGTTAAGTATCTATCCAACAATTGTGCAGCTGTTGCTTCGTTCCGGAAATAAAGAATACTATTCTTGATGTTCTCCAGTCTTGGTATATTGTTCAAGCTACCATTTTCTAAATGATACTCAATAGATGACCCGAAAAATCGTCTGAAATAGTTGTGAATGGTCTGTAACATTTGTTCTCCTTCTTGCTGACTGCATAGTATAAAGAATGGGTGATTCCTAGTTGCCTTGCTGAACAATAACTGGTTTATAAATGACTTGTTTGAAGAAAAACTTACCAACAATCAACGTCGATTCCAAACACATTCATTCGAACGACAGGCCGATTTCTACCTTCTTCTCTTGGCACCAACTTCATAAATTCCTTGTTATTACTGTTAGAAGATGAAATACTAACGTTATTTGGTTTTGAGGAGAAGTATGTGATTGAAATGATCTTATCAAGTCTAGATTTCATAGTTGATTCTATCCTTCCTTTAAATTTCTTCGAGCAAAACGACAGAAAAAGAATATCGATTAGTTCCATACATGAGAATATTTCAGTTTGGACCACCGAGGGAAAACGAGAAAGTTTCATAGTTTTCATTCTGAAATAATGAAGAATTAAATATAGATAATAGAGGTAGAAAAAAGGAGAGATTCAAAAAATCAATGAACTGAACGAGGAGATGTAGTGAGTCGTGTGTGTCCTCATCTCTGCCACGTCTTCACACGTCCATTCCCCACGACAATCTATCCTGTCATTGCTGTAGACATCCTATTTAGATGGTTTTCTGTCTCATTAGAACTCAAATGACTTATTGAGACAGTATATAGCTATTAGAAACGAGTCAATGTGGTTCTTGACTTATTACTTATTCTATACTCATTATGTATATACTCAATAAGTGATAAGTATATAATAAGTAAGTAATAAGAAGTAAGTAATGAGTACTAAAAGAAAGAAGTAAGTAAGTAATAAGTAATAAGAAAAGAAAGAAGTCTTAAAAACTCTGTTTCAAACTCTACTGTTTGATAAATTTCATTCTGTATTGAAATCTTCGGTTTAAAGTTTCATTTGAAATCCTAACAACTTATTTTTATCTCTCGCAGATTTCCCAGAATCCACCAAAAATATTGTCTTTATGATGTTAGATATAACTAAATGTTCACAAATAATTGGTCATCAGTTGTCTTGAATTTCAATGTTGTTTGTCGGACAAGGTACCATAATTAACGTAAAATATGATGCCACGTCTTCAAACAACCCCCTAACTCTTTTCTGTCTTTTGCTATATTTGATTCCGTCAAGTTCCATTGAATTTTCAGCATGAATGGCTTCCTGAAAAGCGAACTTTTGGTCGTAGTTTTAATTTTTGTCATCATTCTTATTCCATTCACAAAATTTCGCTGTTTTCGCCTCTCCGCATTCTTTCGAAGTAGTTGCTTCTGGAATGTGGCATTCTTCCAAAAAATTTGAAATATATTCCCTGGGTTTGTTTTCAGTTCTTATATGCTAAAAATCTGAAAAGTTTGTCGGCGAACTTCGTTAAACTATTACATTATAAAAACTAATTATAAAGAACTTCAGTTGGTGATAGGCCTATCTGGTCTCTTCATTTTATGTGATGTTATGTTTTAGTATTATTATTAGCCCAACTCTCATAACCTGATCTAAAGTTATTACTCTCTGAGAGTTTACCTGGAGTTATTACTATTATTTTGGTCTTAATGCTGGCCCTGGGCGGTATGATCGGCTCAGAATTTTTTTTGATGATTAGCTCAAGATTCTACACTGACTCACCTTCCTTGGGCAGTAGATTTTTCGAAAACAAGGAAAGATGAGCAGCGCAGTTTGCACGTACGTTCAAACAAATTTGTGCTTCAGAATATGGTTCAGAATATTGACTGATACTCAAACAATAAGTGTTTGAAGTTTTGATGCCAATGGTTCCAGATAAATATGAAATTTCACTCCGGAACGTTTTAGATTTCCATTCCAGAGGACCCCCTATTCGACATTTTTCGCTTCTCCGAATTCCCCCAATGAAGTTACTTCCGAAATGTGTCATTCAACGCGTTCATCCGAAAGATTTAACTCGATGGCAAATGAGCTGAAAGTGAGCTGAAATGAGCTGTTGACACTTAATTGATTTGTTCTCTGAGTTTGTTTCTCGAATTTTCTGTGTTTGTTTCAAAAATTGATCACAAAAAATTTAAGACAACGCAAGAATAAAGGGGTGAAGAGAGGGGTGAAGACGAAGAAAACAAAACGAAAAACAGATAGAAGTAAACTATATTGGGTTGAACAAAAACAAGCAACAAGAAAAAGAAACAGTTATTATTTATATGGAAGTGAATGAAGATGACTAGATTGGACGAGCCTTGATCTGTCCGATGCGTCCTTTGGCGAGCTGAAACAAAATAATAACGTTTTCAGTTAACAGTAGCTCAATCTCACCTTTCGTTTCTCCTCTGCAAACATGGTCTTATTGGCCTTCTTCTCAACTCTTCTCTGCTTTCTCGCCTCTTTCACAGCTGCCTTTCGCAACTTTCTCTGTTCTGGAGTCTCTCCTTTCGGTCGGAACGTTGAAACAGTCGAGAAAACACTTTCATTGTCATCTGCATCGTCTTCCATATCCTCGTCTTCATCCTCATCTTCCTCAGCAATCTCCATGTCTTCAACAGCCTTATCGAATCGCTTCAAAGCTTTTCTTGACAATCCACGTGGCTCTTTGATCAGTGTTGGATGATTGTAGATATTTGTGTATTGAGTGGCGAATGACTCGCAGTCCCACTTCATCTTCTTATTGGTACCTTCATCCACTTCCACAATCTCGTACTCCTCTTTGTCCTTGATGACTCCTTCCTCAATGAGGCGCATCCGTTCCCGCACATAATGCTTGGCAAGCTGCAAATCTTTGTTTAGAAATGAAAGCTTTAAAAGTAGTACCTCTTCATCATACTCTGCATTAGAACGTCCTTTATCATTAATGAGTTTGTGAAGGCGACCGGCGTTTGGTTCAAGAGCGCCTCCGATTTCGTAGTCGTCTCCATCGAGCTCTCCGATCTGGGGAAAAGATTTTTAATTTTAAAAATATGGAAAGGTTTTCTACCTGATCAGTATTGTATTCTCTATTCATAAGCTCTTCGAAAGCATCATCCATAACTCTTTGTTCAGTTCTTTCCGGTCTAATCTCTCTGACAGTTTCCTCTCCGAAAAGCTCCTCGTCATCGTAATCATCATACATTTGATCTTCTTCATCGTCGTCATCCTCTTCATCAGAATCTCCACCTCTTCTCTCGTTTCTGAAGAAAGTTGTCCGCTCGTCAAGAACTCCACCCGCTAACGAGATGAAGTTATCTTCGAGTTCTCCTCCGTTCCTATCGTCTGTCACATCTTTCAGACACCCAGTAAGAAATCTAAGTAATCAAATTTAGAATATTTTAATTCACTCTGCTTACTTTTTTCAAGACGTCAAATTTAATCCTTTCTGTCTTATAATTAGGTACACCGTCTGTCTGTTGCGATGACAGGCAGACTGTGTATCTACCGTATAGATGAACCATATTTGCTCTAATGAGACGAAAGGATAGATAGTCTTGGGAATGGAAGGGTGACTACGTGGCAGATATGAGGACACACAAGACTCACTACATCTCCTCGTTCAGCTTATTGATTTTTTTGAATCTCTCGTTTTTTCGACTTCTTGTTCTCTACTATATTCTTCATTATTTCAGAATGAAAACTATGAAACTTTCTAGTTTTCCATCGGTGGTCCAGGCTGAAATATTCTCAAGTATGGAATTAATCGATATGCTTTTTCTGTCGTTTTGCTCGAAAAAGATTAAAGAAAGGATAGAATCAACTATAAAATCAAGACTTGATAAGATCATTTCCATAACATACACCTCTTCTAGGCCAGGATACGCTACAATTTCATCTTCTAACAGTAATAACAAGGAATTTATGAAGTTAATGTCAAGAGAAGAAGGTAGAAACCGATCGATAGTTCGAATGAATCTGTTTGGAGTAGATGTGGACTGTTGGTTAGTTTTTCTTCAATACAAGTCATTTATAAACCAGATATTTTTCAGCATGACAACTAGGAATTACCCATTTCTTATACTATGCAATCAGCAAAACGGAGAGCAAATGTTACAGACCATCCACAACTATTTTAGGCAATTTTTTGGATGCTCTATAGAATATCACTTGAAAAATCATTGCTCGACCTATATACCAAGACTGGAGAATATCAAGAATAGTATTCTTTATTTCAGTATTCAAGAAGCAGCTGCACAAGTATTGGATGGGTACTTAACTGTCTCACCCTCACAGGAATATATCACAGTCTTTTCAACCGAAGGTTTTGAATATGAAAGAAGTCTGAAATTGGCTCAGACCAATGTTCTCGATATAGTGATCTCAGGCAGTAGAGCTGGAAGGCTTTTAAAGAATTTCACTGGACGACAACTGTTTATTTGTGGAATAGTCACAGATGATGATATCATTCAGTTTTTGAACAGTTGGAAATCAAGTCGAACACACCAAAATTTGGAGTACTTGAGTATAAATCGCGGGAAAGGAACTGATCTAAATCCAGAGAAAATAATGAGAAATATTGATATGAAACGATTTGATGTAAAGAAGAAGATTCCGGTTTACCAGTGTGATAAGAGGTAGAGTGAGAAGAGTTGGTACTGAAACTTTTAGTCAGAATTCAGTTAGCATGTATATAGAAAACAAAAAACTCCTGTTTTCAGAGAAGTTTTTGATTATTGGAAAATAGAAGAATTCAGTAGTCCAACCTTCATAATTCGAGATGCTGATCAACACGTGGCATCACTGCAAATCACAACTCGAGGAATCCAATTTGCTTCATGGAAAATGACAGAAGAAGAGGTTATGAAAGGAAGAATTCAGAAGACTTTTCAGAAAACTCCACTCCAAAAGGCTGACCCTCCCAGAAATCCCATCAAAATTTCAAAGTTTTCATGGCTTATTCAGAGAGAGATCTTGTCGAGCATGGAGTTGGTGGATCTGTTGATGATGGCTTCTTGTTCTCAGAAATTCTACCAAAATATGAAATCATTGATGAGAAACCGTTTCGACAAGATACTCACAATCACTTATGAATCGAGACTGTCGCCGTGTATTTCCTCATCTAGTAGTGGAGACAAACCATTTATGAGTATCAATCGGAGACACGATTTCAGAGTTCGTCCACTTATCTCAATGAATCTTGCCGGAATGGATTTACAAGTAAGGTGAGTAAGAATCATTGTGTCAATACCGTACGCTGAACAACTTCCCTAATGATTCATTCCTTTCAGTATGCCAACCAGAAATCATCCACTTATGATACTATCCGATTTGGAACATCAAGAAACACTGCTTACATCTATCCACAATTATTTCCTTGACTTTTTTGGTTCATCGATCAAATATCAGTTAAATGTTGACAACCTGTGGCGACCATATTCAAAAATGAAGAATATCAGTAGTACAGTTTTATCGAGTGACATTGGAATAGCTGAATTGCTTATGTACTCTCCTCATCAGGATCTTATCGCACTATCTCATTTTCATAACCATTTGGTTGGGGGAAACTTGGAATTTGCTAGGACGAAAGTGTTAGATATCGGCAAAACGTATCGCTCGGTAGATGACATTTTATCCAATTTCGAAGGAAGACAGCTGTTTATTGACGAAGGAATTATAAGCGATACTACTATCATCCAGTTTCTGAACAAGTGGAAATCGAATGAAGCATATCAGAATTTGGAGTATATCAGTATTACTGTCTCAAACCCTCTTCATCCAAATCAAATACTGAACAGTATTCCAATCAATCAGTTAGACTCATCTGATCAACTACCAGTTTATCAAGTTGCTAGAAAGTAAGTCCACGCGACCTCCTGCAGAGGCTCTCTCAAAGTACTAAGCGCAGTGCATTGAGAGGGCCTCCGCTGAGTCCAAAATTAGGTGGATGTCTCATAACGCTAATACTTTTTCAGAGATCGCTTTGGGAAACATTTTTGGAGAATTCACAAATTCATCAGTCAAAATTACATTGTGAGAGATTCGGATCAACACGTAGCATCTATAACGATTACGGAGAACAATATCACTTTTGCCGCGTGGAATATGACTGAAAAAGAGTTTTTGGAGAAACGCCCCATCAAGAGACTCTATTGAAAACAACATATTTAATTGTAAAAAGAAGACACAATTCTGCGCTCTAAACTTTCAATTGAAACCCCATTAACTTATTTTCACTCCTGCAGATTTCCCAAGATTCACCAAAAACCGTGTCTTCATGAGTTTGTCTGTCAACTCATTCCTGTCCTTTAATAAACTTTCTTCAGTCAAGTTCCATTGCATTTTCAGCACGAATGGCTTCCTGAAAAGTGAATGTCCGGTCGCAGTTTTCAATTTTTGTCATCATTCGTATTCCATTCTGAAACATAGTTACGCTGTTTTCGCTTCTCCGGACTCCCCCGGTGAAGTTACTTCCGAAATGTGTCATTCAACGCGTTCATCCGAAAGATTTAACTCGATGGCAATTGAGCTGAAAGTGAGCTGAAATGAGCTGCTGACACTTAATTGATTTGTTCTCAGAGTTTGTTTCTCGCTTTTTCTGTGTTTGTTTCAAAAATTGATCACACAAAACTTAAGGCAACGCAAGAATAAAGGGGTGAAGAGAGGGGTGAAGACGAAGAAAACAAAACGAAAAACAGATGAAAGTAAACTATATTTGGTTGAACAAAAACAAGCAACAAGAAAAAAGATATTATATGGAAGTGAATGAAGATGACTAGATTGGACGAGCCTTGATCTGTCCGATGCGTCCCTTGGCGAGCTGAAACAAAATAATAAAGTTTACAGTTGACTGTTGCTCACTCTCACCTTTCGTTTCTCCTCTGCAAACATGGTCTTATTGGCCTTCTTCTCAACCCTTCTCTGCTTTCTGGCCTCTTTCACAGCTGCCTTTCGCAACTTTCTTTGTTCTGGAGTCTCTCCTTTCGGTCGGAACGTTGAAACAGTCGAGAAAACACTTTCATTGTCGTCTGCATCGTCTTCCATATCCTCGTCTTCATCCTCATCCTCATCTTCCTCAGCAATCTCCATGTCTTCCACAGCCTTATCAAATCGCTTCAAAGCTTTTCTAGATAATCCACGTGGCTCTTTGATCAATGTTGGATGATTGTAGATATTTGTGTATTGAGTGGCGAATACAGTCCCACTTCATCTTCTTATTGGATTCAGAATACCGGAGTTCTGCGGACCGCCTTAAAGATTAGAACCTACAAACACTGAAAGATAAGCGGGAACATTTAAACGTAAAGTTTTTCCAAAAACTCTTACTAGGCAAACCTGCAATCGACCACAACAATTACTGTAGTTATTCTCCCGCAAAATCCGGCGTGACCACTTCCACCGATGGAAGAAATCATAAACTAAAATAAGCTGAATAGAATAGTAAATCGAAGCTCTAGAAGAGACACGGATCCTGACATTTCTTAACTTCCCTGGACCTGCTCTATTGATTGTATTTTCTTTTTGTTTTCTGTATTTAATTGGTTAACCTTCATGTATCGAGAATCATTATTTTATATAAAATGTTTGTGGGCCCTGTCTGAGGATTTGTATGTGGAAGATATAATATTTAAGAAATAACGGGGGAGCGCCCAAAGGGAGCGCCCTGTCAGCCACAGACGTGAGATTAGAATGTGTATCGTACTGCATCGATGGACCATATTTGCTTAGGTTCATCGTGTGTCTGCTACGATGACAGGATAGATAGTCTTGGGAATGGAAGGGTGACGACGTGGCAGAGATGAGGACACACAAGACTCACTACATCTCCTCGTTCAGCTTATTGATTTTTTTGAATCTCTCCTTTTTCCCAACTCTATTTCTCAATTAAGTTTTTCATTATTTCAGAACTATGAAACTTTCTCGTTTTCCCTTGGTGGTCCAAATTGAAATATTCTCAAGTATGGAATTAATCGATATTCTTTTTCTCTCGTTTTGCTCGAAAAAATTGAAAAAATCGATAGAATCATGTATAAAATCGAGACTTGATAAGATCATCTCAATGTCATACTCCTCCACAAAACCAGATAATGTTAAAATTTCATCCTCCAATAGTAATAACAAGGAGTTTATGAAGTTGGTTCCAAGAGAAGAAGGTAGAAACCGGCCAATTGTTCAAATGAATCTGTTTGGAATCAATGTGGACTGTTGGTGAGATTTTCGTAATGAAAGTCATCTAAAAGCCAGTTATTTTTCAGCATGGCAACTAGGAATCACCCATTCTTCATACTATGCAATCGGCAAGACGGAGAGCAAATGTTACAGACCATCCACAACTATTTCAGAGAATTTTTTGGGTGTTCTATTGAGTATCAATTAGAAAGTCGTGATTCGGACTATATACCAAGACTGGAGAACATCAAGAATAGTAACATTTGTTTCCAGAATGAAGCAACAACTGCACAATTTTGGGATGGGTACATAACTGCCTCATCCTCACAGGACTATATTCGATTGAATGGCCGCGGAAGTTTTGAATATGAAAGAAGTCTGAAACTGGCTCAGACCAAAGTGCTCGACTTATGGATCCCGGACAGTAGAGCTGGAGATATTGTGAGGAATTTCAAAGGAATACATATGTTTTTAATTGATGGAATAGTCACAGATGATGATATCATTCAGTTTCTGGACAGTTGGATGTCAAATCAAACACATCAAAATTTGGAGTACTTGAGTATAGATGTCGGGAGTGAAATTGATCTAAATCCAGCAGAAATAATGAGAAATCTTGATAGGAAACTATTTGACCCGAGCCAGAAGATGCCGGTTTATCGCTATGATAGAAGAAGGTTAGGGGGAGAAGAGTTATTACTATGATTTGGATAGTCACAGTTTATTTAGTCTATGTAGATAACAAAAGTACTCTTGTTTTCAGGAGAGATTGGGGTAAATGCGAATGGAAAATCGAAGAATTCAGTAGTCCAAGCTTTATAGTACGAGACGCTGATCGACACGTGGCATCACTGCAAATCACAACCCGAGGAATCCAATTTGCTTCATGGAAAATGACAGAAGAGGAGGTTATGAGAAGAAGAATTCAGAAGAATTTCCAGAGAACTCCACTTCAAGAAGCATCCCCTCCCAGAAACTCCATCAAAATTTCGAAATTTTCATGTCTAATTCAACGACAGATCCTATCGAATATGGAGGTGGTGGACCTGTTGATGATGGCTTCTTGTTCTCAAAAATTCTATCAAAATATGAAATCATTGATGAGAAGCCGATTCGACAAGATATTCACAATCACTTATGAGAAGAGCCCGCTGTCGTACATCAACATTTTGTCATCTAGTAGTGGAGACGTTCCATGAGTCTCAATCTGAGAAATGACTTCATAGGTCGTCCACTTATCTCAATGAATCTACTCGGAATGGATTTACAAGTGAGGTTAGTTTATAATAGACTAAATCATTACATAAAGTTTTCCTTGTCACTACTGTACGCTGAACAACTACCCTAATGAATTTATTTCATTCCTTTCAGTATGCCAACCAGAAATCACCCACTTATGGTACTAACCGATATGGAAAATCAAGAAACCCTGCTTCCATCTATCCACAATTACTTCCTTGACTTCTTTGGTTCGTCCATCAAATATCAGTTAAATGTTGACAACCTGTGGCGACCATATTCAAAAATGAAGAATATCAGTAGTACAGATATATCCTATCACATAGGAGTAGCAGAGTTCCACGACTTCCTTGCGATCTCTCCTAATCAGGATTATATCAAACTACCTAAATTAGAAAGCATCACAGGGTTACAATTGGAGAGCTCTTTGCTTGAAAGAAAATGGAAATTTGCTAGGACGACAGTGTTAGATATTGGTGAAACGGATCGGTTGGCAGATGACATTTTATCCAATTTCGAAGGTAGACAGTTGTTTATTGACGATGGAATCATAAGCGATGGAGCTATCATTCAGTTTCTGAACAAGTGGAAATCAAATGAAGGATATCAGAATTTGGAATACTTCAGTATTTCTGTCAGTCGTTTTAGACATCCTCTTCATCCAAATCAAATACTGAACAGTATTCCAATCAATCAGTTAGACTCATCTGATCAACTACCAGTTTATCAAGTTTCTAGAAAGTAAGTCCACGAGGCCTCCTGGAGAGGATCTCTCAAAGTACTAAGCGCAGTGCATTGAGAGGGCCTCCGCTGAGTCCAAAATTGGGTGGATGTCTCATAACGCTAATACTTTTTCAGAGATCGCTATCGGAAAGATACTTGGGGAATTCACAAATTCAGCAGTCCAAATTATATTGTTCGAGAGATTGATCAACACGTGGCGTCCATAAGAATTGCAGATAACAATATCACTTTTGCCGCGTCGAATATGACTGAAAAAGAATTTTTGGAGAATCGCCCCGTAAAGAGACTCTATTGAAAACATACGTCAATTGCAGTTCTTTGTCTTTAATTGCATGTTTAAAAAGACAACATTCTAAAATTTATATTGTTATGAACACCTTAATAATTCTGTTTCAAACACTGCTGTTTAATAAATTTCATTCTGTCAAGGTTCATTGAAACTTCAGTCTAAACTTCCACTTGAAATTCTATGGAATTCCTAATTTCACTTCTGCATATTTCTCAGGATCCACCAAAAACGGTTTCTCTGAGATGTTAGACACACACACACAAGACTCACTACATCTCCTCGTTCAGCTCATTGATTTTTTTGAATCTCTCCCTTTTTCTACCTCTCTTTCTCTATTATATTCTTCATTATTTCAGAACTATGAAACTTTCTAGTTTTCCCTTGCGTGTCCAAAAATATTCTCAAGTATGGAATTAATCGATGTTCTTTTTCTGTCGTTTTGCTCGAAAAAGATTAAAGAAACGATAAAATCAACTATGAAATCGAGATTTGATAAGATGATTTTCATCACATACTCCTCTACTAGCCCGGACGAGGCTAGAATTTCATCTTCTTACAATTACAAGGAGTTTATAAAGTTAGTGTCAACAAAAGAAGCAAAAGATCAATCGATCGTTCGAATGAATTTATTTGGAGTAGATGTGGACTGTTGGTCAGTTTTTCTTCAAGCAAGTCATCTAAAAGCCAGCTATTTTTCAGCATGGCAACTAGGAATCACCCATTCTTTATACTATGCAATCAGCAGAACGGAGAGCGAATGTTACAGACCATTCACAACTATTTCAGAGGGTTTTTTGGATCATCTATTGAGTATCATCTGAGATGTGGTTGCTTGAACTATGTACCAAGGCTAGAGAATATCAATATTAGCCGACTTGCTTTCCTAAATAGAACAACAGGTGCACAATTGTTAGAGCAGTTCTTAACTGTCTCACTCCCTCAGGAATATCTTCAATTGGTATCAATCAATGGATTTAAATACGAAAGGAATCTGAAACTAGTGCAGACTGAGATTTTCGATACCGTAATTCCAGATAGTAAGGCTGCAGAGATTTTGAATCATTTCAAGGGAAGACATCTGTTTATAAGATATGCAATAATCACAGATGATGAAGTCATTCAGTTTTTGAACAGTTGGAAATCAAGTCAAACACAACAAAATTTGGAGTACTTGAGTATACGTCTCGGGGGAGAAATCGATCTAAATCCAGAAAACATAATGAGAAATATTGGCATCAAACAGTTCGATCCGAGACAGAAGATGCCGATTTATCGTTATGACAGAAGGTAGAGTCAGGAGGGGTTATTACTATGATTTGGATAGTCAAAGTTTAGTCAATGTAGAAAAAACTTGGTTTCTTCAGATATCCTTTTCATCAATGCGGCTGGACAACAGCAGAACTCAGAAGTCCAAATTTTATAGTACGAGACACTGATCAACACGTTGCAACACTGGAAATCACAAACAGAACAATCAAATTCGCAGCATGGAAAATGACTGAAGAAGAAGTCAAGAGAGTAAAGATTCATAAGCTTCTTCAAAAAAATCGAAGGGGAGACCCTATCGTGAACTTGATCAAAATTTCAAAAATGCCATGGCTGGTTCAAAAAGAGATCTTGCTAAACATGGAATTGGTGGATCTGTTGATGATGGCTTCTTCTTCTCAGAAATTCTATCAAAATATGAAATCACTGATGAGAAGTCGTTCCGATAACAGATTCACAATCTCTTATAAGGCGACAGACCTTCTTTCGGTCGATATTTTATCATCCAGTAGGGGAAATAGGCCATTTATGAATATCAGATGGTCACGATGGTTTGAAGTTCGTTCATATATGACAATTGATTTTTGCGGAATGGAATTAAAAATAAGGTGAGTGAGCAGGAGTCGAGGCAATCGATACTTTATCACATTGGTGACCACGAACTTGGTTTCTACTCATTATTTAAGAGATTGGAAATATAACAGGAGAAAGTGTAACAAAAGTGTTACATTTCAATGATTCAATTGGTCATCTCATTCTTCATTTGAAAATTCTTTACTTGGAAAAAACTCGGAATTCACTAAGACGAAAGTTTTGGATATTGGATATACGTACTGCTCGGCAGATGACGTTTTATCCAATTTCGAAGGTAGACAGTTGTTTATTGAGAATGGAATTATAAGCGATACTGCTGTCATCCAGTTTCTGAACAAGTGGAGATCGAATGAAGGATATCGAAATCTAGAGTATTTGAGCATTTCTTTTAGAACTCATCGTTGTCAGATCAATTCAGATCTTATTATGAATAGTATTCTAATTAGTCGATTAGACTCATCTGACCAATGGCCAGTTTACACATTTGATAAAAGGTAAGTCGACAATTCATTTCAATTCCATAACTCCATTTTTTCAGAGGAACCTATTTCGGACATACTTGGCGAATTCATAAATTCAGCCGTCCAAATTATATTGTTCGAGAGACTGATCAACAAGTGGCATCCATGATGATTACGGAGAACAATATCACTTTTGCCGCGTGGAATATGACTGAAAAGGATTTTCTGGAAAAGCACTCCTTCAAGAGATTCTATTGAAAACATACGTCAATTGCTGTTCTTTGTCTTCAATTTCATGATTAAAAATACATAATTCTGAAATTTATTTTTAGGGACCGCAATGAACGTGGGCGGAGTTATTCATTTTCTTCTCTTGGTCTTCATGGGAAGATTATCAGAATGTTTGACGGTCTGCCCTGAGAGCCCACAATGCTAAAACAGAATGAAAACTTTTGACCCGTATGTAATCGAGTACGTAGAGTTCAATGAAAACACTTTCATTTCACCCAAATTTTCAGTTTTCTCAGAAAACTGAAAAAACGTTTTGCTTTCTTCAGGATGGAGATTTTAATGAAAAAAATGAGTTTGAAAAAAATGTTGCGGTCTCTATTTATCAGACTTGCAAAATTCCGGGCCGGCCCGGCCCGGCCCGGTTTCAGCCCGGCCCGGCCCGGTCGGCCCGGATTTGAATTTTTGAATTTTTTTCACTAGAAATATTTTTTTCAATAATTCTTTTTCCAAAATTTTTCCAAAATGTTTCTCAAGTATATGTAAAAAATGCGTTTAAATTGGAGTATGAGACCCAAAAATTCCAAAAATCGCTCACTTTTTCACTTTTCATGCACTCTTTCAGTACATTTTAGTAGAAATTCTCGTCGTCTGTACATGAAATGCATGCATAATTGTTCATTTTTTCGAACTTTTCTTGAAAATTCTTGAAAATATTGCTTTCTCGTGCACGACGAAAAGAATTTCTATTGAAATGTACTGAAAAATTGCATGACTAGCATCGATTTTTGGCATTTTGAGGTCTCATAACTCGCTTCAGACGCATTTTCAGACATGAATCCACAAAATTTTTCTAGCTTTCTGAATGGATTCAAATCAAAAATCCTAAGTTTAGGAGTAGTTGTTTTCCCCTTTAAAAAATCTTTCCGAAAAAATCGGAAAAAATTCGAAAAAAAAGTTTGAATTTTTTTAGTACTGAAAATCCGGGCCGACCGGGCCGGGCCGGGCTCGGGCCGGGCCGGGCCGGGCCGGGCCGCGGGCCGGGCCGGGCCGGAGAAATTCTGATTTCGGCCCGGCCCGGCCCGGCCCGTTGCAACTCTGCTATTTATCTTGTCATGAATTTCTTTATAACTCTGTTTCAAAAACTCCTGTTGAACAAATTTCAATCTATCAAGCTTTCACTCATAATCATCACTTTCGGAGTCCATTTCATAGACAAATCCTGTGAGATCATTTTTGAATTCTTCCTAACTACAAGATTTCTTTAAAAAAATTGGAATATGCCTATTCGAGTTGTCCTTTATACCTGATAGCAATTTGGAGCGATTCCAAACTTGGGAACCCTTGAGGTTCCCTTGTTAGACCCAAATTGAACTCTAGCTCATCTCATCCTTTTTTATGTTGGTTTGATACAAACATTTATTGAAAAGTGAAAGAATAACTGAAATGAAATAAGCAAAATGAATCCATGCAAAAGTTTTATTCAGTAGAGCGCATTTTTTAAGCTTGTGTCCACTTGAAATTCCATCGAAATATGAAATCATTGATGAGAAGCTGTTTCGACAAGATATTCACAATCAGTGGGTTCCGCTGACTAACATGTTCTGCAAATGGAACTCCGCAAACTTTCTTCAATACATTTTTTGATGAAAATTGGTGCGTGTAAATTATGAGTCTTCGTTAGACTGTGTATCTTACCGTATATTTAGATGAACCATATTCGCTCTAATGAGATTCATTTAACATAATCATTCTTATATATAAAACGCATGTGGAGTCTGTCCATCTGTCCCAATGTCCGCAAATTTTGAGAAATGAGAAAGAAAGGCTGCCGGGCCCAAAACCGAACTTTTTTTTTCACATTTCTAAGAAGATGAACAAGTAAATAAGGAGAGGCCAGCCGGATGAAGCGCCGAAGGCGCGGCCGCCAGGCTGGTTAAATAATAATCTATAAAGACAGTCGATGGATGAAGTTGTATTACTTTTCGTAGTTTTGGTTCTCTTGATTTCAATTCCTTCTCTCATTTAATGCAAATCGAAAAAGAAAGAAAGTAGTAGAAAAGTGGACAGAGGTAAAACAAAAGTTGATGCAAGATCGAGAGGAGTTTCGAGAAAGAAGTCATCTGAAACAGCAGCAGAAGGCAATAAAGTTTCAATTGCAAAATGTCTGAAAGGAAAGAGAAACGATAAAATGAACAGACAATTCGAGGATGGAATGAAAATAAAGGCTAAAAAGAATAATAAAAAGAGCAAATCCAAAGAAACGACAGTTTCGAAGACTACTGTATCAACAGAAGATTATGATCCTGTAGATGAAAAGACAGCGAAAGATTATACGGAGAAAAAGACGAGAACAGTTTCAACTGCTGAAGAGCGTATTCCTTCAAGACGGGAACAACGCACACAGTCTACATCAATTGAGACGATTGCAGATAAGCCGAAAAGAAAGCCAAAAACAGAGGAATACATGGAGTCGCAGAATGATGATGACACGTTGAGATGTGTGAAAAGTATCTGTAATTAATCTAGTTGTTGTTCCATATCAGTCTCCAATAAATTTTTAAATTTATTTTATTAATGAAAATGTCGAAATCAAAATTGGTGCGTGTAAATTATGAGTCTTCGTTATACTGTGTATCTTACCGTATAGATGAACCATATTCGCTCTAATGAGACGAAAGGATAAATAGTCATAGGAATGGACGTGTGACGACGTGACAGAGATGAGCACACACAAGACTCACTACATCTCCTCGTTCAGCTCATTGATTTTTTTGAATCTCTATTTTTCTATCTCTCTTTCTTTATTATATTCTTCATTATTTCAGAATGAAAACTATGAAACTTTCTAGTTTTCCCTCGGTGGTCCAAGCTGAAATATTCTCAAGTATGGAACTAATCGATATTCTTTTATTGTCATTTTGCTCAAAAAAGATTAAAGAAAGGATAGAATCAACTATAAAATCAAGACTTGATAAGATCATTTCCATCACATACACCTCTTCTGGGCCAGAATACGCTACAATTTCATCTTCTAACACTGATGACAAGGAGTTTATGAAGTTGGTACCAAGACAAGAAGGTAGAAACCGATCAATCGTTCGCAAGAATTTGTTTGGAATGGACGTGGACTGTTGGTGAGTTTTTCGTTATGCAAGTAACTTATAAACCAGATATTCTTCAGCATGGCAACTAGAAATCACCCGCTCTTCATACTATGCAATCAGCAGGACGGAGAGCAAATGTTACAGACTATCCACAACTATTTCAGAAAATTTTTTGGGTGTTCTATTGAGTATCATTTAGAAAGTCGTTGGTTGGACTATATACCAAGACTGGAGAACATCAAGTATAGTAATATTTGTTTCTCGAATGAAGGAGCAGCTGCAGAGTTGTGGGATGGGTACATAGCTTCCTCACCCTCACATGAATATATTCGATTGAATGCACACGGAATTTTTGAAAACGAACAAAGTCTGAAACTGGCTCAGACCAAAGTGCTCGATTTATGGATCCCGGACAGTAGAGCTGGTGATATTTTGAAGAATTTCAAGGGAAGACATCTGTTTATAAGTGGTGGAACAATCACAGATGATGATGTCATTCAGTTTTTGAACAACTGGAAATCAAGTAAAACATATCAAAATTTGGAGTACTTGAGTATACATCGCGAGAGAGGATTTTTTCAGGATTTAGGAATTGATCTAAATCTAGAAAAAATAATGAGAAATATTGACCTCAAACGATTTGATCCGAATCAGAAGATGCCGATTTATCGTTATGACAGAAGAAGGTAGAGTGATATGGGTTCATTCTTATGACTTGGATATCAGAGATTATTTAGTGTATATAGAATACTAAGGTACTGTTGTTTTCAGAAAAGGATGGGGCAAATGCGACTGGAAAATAGAAGAATTCAGCAGTCCAAATTACATAGTTCGAGAGGCTGATCAACACGTGGCATCATTGGAAATCACAACTTGGGGAATCGAATTTGTTTCATGGAAATTGACAGAAGAAGAGGTTATGAGAGAGAGAGTTCAGAAGAATTTCCAGAAAACTCCTATCCAAAAGGCAGACCCTCCCAGAAATTCCATCAAATTTTCGAAGTTTTCATGCCTGATTCAGGTAGAGATATTGTCGAATATGGAATTGGTGGATCTGTTGATGATGGCTTCTTGTTCTCGGAAATTCCATCGAAATATGAAATCATTGATGAGAAGCCGATTCGACAAGATTTTTGCAATCACTTATGAGTCGAGTCCGCTGTCGCGCCTCAATATTTCATCATCTAGTAGTGGAGACAATCCATTTATGAGTCTCAAAACGAGATATGAACTGAGAGGTCGTCCACTTATCTCAATGAATTTTCTCGGGGTGGATTTACAAGTAAGGTGAGTAAGAAAGAGAGTACGTCATTCGAGGTAGCTTCATTTCTACTATCACAGCCAGTGTTTTTATATGGCAGCGAGTCTGAATTCCATTTGTTTTCATTTAGGACCAATTTAGAAATACACCAGATATGCTCGACATAATAAAGTGTTCGTTCTCGCTTCCATACACTGAACAACTTCCCGAATTAGTTCATTTCATTCTTTTCAGTATGCCATCCATAAATCATCCACTTATGGTACTATACGATTTGGAACAGGAACAAACACTGCTTCCATCTATCCACAATTATTTCCTTGACTTCTTTGGTTCATCCATTAAATATCAGTTAAATGTTAAACTTCTGATGCGACCATTTTCAAAACTGAAGAATATCACTAGTACGGAGTCGAGTGACATAGTAGTCGCTGATTTTCACGATTTTCTAAAAATCTCTCCTAATCAGGATTTTATCAAACTATCTGAATTAGAAAGCCCTTTGCTTGGAAGAAATTTGGAATTTGCTAGGACGAAAGTGTTAGATATTGCTGAAACGAACTGCTCGGCAGATGACATTTTATCCAACTTCGAAGGTAGACAGTTGTTTATTAACAAAGGAATCATCAGCGATGCAGCTATCATTCAGTTTCTGAACAAATGGAGATCAAATGAAGGATATCAGAATTTGGAATACTTTAATATTTTTGTGGCATTTGAACATCCTCTTAATCCAAATCAAATAATGAATAGTATTTCAATCAATCGATTGGACTCATCTGAACAACTGCCAGTTTATCAATTTGCTAGAAAGTAAGTTCATAGTTGAGTTGAAGTCTCATAACTTCAATATTTTCCAGAGATCGCTATCGGAAAGATACTTGGGGAATTCACAAATTCAGCAGTCCAAATTATATTGTTCGAGAGACTGATCAACACGTGGCATCCATAATGATTACGGAGGAAAATATCAGTTTTGCCGCGTCGAATATGACTGAAAAAGACTTTTTGAAGAAACTCCCCGTAAAGAGACTCTATTGAAAACATGCGTCAATTGCAGCTCTTTGTCTTTAATTGCATGTTTAAAAAGACAACATTCTAAAATTTATATTGTTATGAACACCTTAATAATTCTGTTTCAAATACTGCTGTTTAATAAATTTCATTCTGTCAAGCTGTATTGAAACTTCAGTCTAAACTTCCACTTGAAATTCTATGGAATTCCTAATTTCACTTCTGCATATTTCTCAGGATCCACCAAAAACGGTTTCTCTGTGATGTTACATTCAACACCATGTTTACAAATAATTGGTTAGGATGTGTATCGTTATGTATCGATGAACCATCTTCGCTTTGGTGACAGGATAGATTGTCGTTGGAATGGAAGGGTGACGACGTGGCAGAGATGAGGACACACAAGACTCACTACATCTCCTCGTTCAGCTCATTGATTTTTTTGAATCTCTCGTTTTTTCCAACCTCTTTCTCTATTATATTCTTCATTATTTCAGAACTATGAAACTTTCTAGTTTTCCCTTGCGTGTCCAAACTGAACTATTCTCAAGTATGGAACTAATCGATGTTCGTTTTCTATCGTTTTGCTCGAAAAAGATTAAAGAAAGGATAAAATCAACTATGAAATTGTTGTGGCGTGAACTAGCAATGGCCTAGCCTAGTGAACGTCTAACCCTGAGGTCACACGTGGCAAGAAGATCTGCCTATATAAGATGAAGAGAACTCTTAGTTGTTGATTCTCACCATGTAAATAAATGGTTTTATAAGTCCCTTCTCCCGCCACCAGAGGACATAACAATTGGCGATCAGGATCTGAACAACGAACCGACGCCCGGGGGCTTAGCATGCTGGACGGGACCGTTGGCTGGTGCGCCTTGGAGAAGGAAGAGGCGAAGAGATCCCGATGGACAACATCGTTAAAAAAGAGAAGCGGTAAGAAGGGTAGGAGAGCGAGGAGCTCAGGATCATCGGATCGCCCAGAAGGAAGAAACCGTAGAAGTAGCAGTAGCAGTAGTAGTAGAAGAACCAGCAGCAGCGCCGAGTGAAGATGGAGCGAGGTACTCGTGCACCGATTTCGAATGGTAGATTTCGTGTGGAAGCTGAGAGATGCATATGGAAATGTCATTTGCTGAAGATCGTTGGCCGAAGATCAGAGGATCGAAGCAATGATGCGGACATGGGTCCCGAAGAAAAGGCTGTGGAGTCTAGGCAGCGGCTGTCGTGGAAGAATCGAAGATTCAAGACAGTAGACAATTGGACTTTCATTTAAGAAAGGGAGGTGTTGTGGCGTGAACTAGCAATGGCCTAGCCTAGTGAACGTCTAACCCTGAGGTCACACGTGGCAAGAAGATCTGCCTATATAAGATGAAGAGAACTCTTAGTTGTTGATTCTCACCATGTAAATAAATGGTTTTATAAGTCCCTTCTCCCGCCACCAGAGGACATAACAGAAATCGAGATTTGATAAGATGATTTTCATCACATACTCCTCTACTAGCCCGGACGAGGCTAGAATTTCATCTTCTTACAATTACAAGGAGTTTATAAAGTTAGTGTCAACAAAAGAAGCAAAAGATCAATCGATCGTTCGAATGAATTTATTTGGAGTAGATGTGGACTGTTGGTCAGTTTTTCTTCAAGCAAGTCATTTATAAATTAAATATTTTTCAGCATGGCAACTAGGAATCACCCATTCTTTATACTATGCAATCAGCAGAACGGAGAGCGAATGTTACAGACCATCCACAACTATTTCAGAGGGTTTTTTGGATCATCTATTGAGTATCATCTGAGATGTGGTTGCTTGAACTATGTACCAAGGCTAGAGAATATCAATATTAGCCGACTTGCTTTCCTAAATAGAACAACATGTGCACAATTGTTGGAGCAGCACTTAACTGTCTCACTCCCTCAGGAATATCTTCAATTGGTATCAATCAATGGATTTAAATACGAAAGGAATCTGAAACTAGTGCAGACTGAGATTTTCGATACCGTAATTCCAGATAGTAAGGCTGCAGAGATTTTGAATCATTTCAAGGGAAGACATCTGTTTATAAGATATGCAATAATCACAGATGATGAAGTCATTCAGTTTTTGAACAGTTGGAAATCAAATAAAACACAACAAAATTTGGAGTACTTGAGTATACGTCTCGGGGGAGAAATCGATCTAAATCCAGAAAACATAATGAGAAATATTGGCATCAAACAGTTCGATCCGAGACAGAAGATGCCGATTTATCGTTATGACAGAAGGTAGAGTCAGGAGGGGTTATTACTATGATTTGGATAGTCAAAGTTTAGTCAATGTAGAAAAAACTTGGTTTCTTCAGATATCCTTTTCATCAATGCGGCTGGACAACAGCAGAACTCAGAAGTCCAAATTTTATAGTACGAGACACTGATCAACACGTTGCAACACTGGAAATCACAAACAGAACAATCAAATTCGCAGCATGGAAAATGACTGAAGAAGAAGTCAAGAGAGTAAAGATTCATAAGCTTCTTCAAAAAAATCGAAGGGGAGACCCTATCGTGAACTTGATCAAAATTTCAAAAATGCCATGGCTGGTTCAAAAAGAGATCTTGCTAAACATGGAATTGGTGGATCTGTTGATGATGGCTTCTTCTTCTCAGAAATTCTATCAAAATATGAAATCACTGATGAGAAGTCGTTCCGATAACAGATTCACAATCTCTTATAAGGCGACAGACCTTCTTTCGGTCGATATTTTATCATCCAGTAGGGGAAATAGGCCATTTATGAATATCAGATGGTCACGATGGTTTGAAGTTCGTTCATATATGACAATTGATTTTTGCGGAATGGAATTAAAAATAAGGTGAGTGAGCAGGAGTCGAGGCAATCGATACTTTATCACATTGGTGACCACGAACTTGGTTTCTACTCATTATTCAAGAGATTGGAAATATAACAGGAGAAAGTGTAACAAAAGTGTTACATTTCAATGATTCAATTGGTCATCTCATTCTTTTCAGTATGCCCATCGAAAATGGACCACTTATGGTACAATGCGATCCAGCTCAGATTTCAAAAGAAACTCTGCTTCCATGTATCCACAATTACTTCCTTGACTTATTCGGTTCATCCATCAAATATACGTTGATTGTGAACCAGCTGACATCCGAATTATCGAAAATGAGGAATATTACCAGTACAGATTTAATGTATAGCGGTGAAATAGGAACAACAGAATTCCAAGATTTTCTTACGGTTTCTCCTAATCAAGATTTCATCAGACTTACTTCATTTGAAAATCCATCGCTTGGAGAAAGCTTGGAATTCACTAAGACGAAAGTTTTGGATATTATGAATACGCACTGCTCGGCAAATGACATTTTATCCAATTTCGAAGACAGACAGTTGTTTATTGAGAATGGAATTATAAACGATACTGCTGTCATCCAATTTCTGAACAAGTGGATATCAAGTGAAGGATATCAGAATTTGGAATATTTGAGCATTTCTCTTAGAACTCATCGTTGTCAGATCAATTCAAATATTATTATGAATAGTATTCTAATTAATCGATTAGATCAATCTGACGAGTTGCCAGTTTACACATTTGATAAAAGGTAAGTCGACAACTCATTTCAATTCATTAATTCCGTATTTTTCAAAGGAACCTATTTCGGACACACTTGGCGAATTAATCAGTTCAGTAGTCCAAATTACATTGTTAGAGATTCGAACCAACACGTGGCATCCATTATGGTTACGGAGAATAATTTCACTTTTGCCGCGTGGAATATGACTGAAAAAGCGTTTTTGGAGAAACATTCCTTCAAGAGATTCTATTGAAAACATACGTCAATTGATGTTCTTTGTCTTTAATTGCATGTTTAAGAAGACAGGTTTACATTCATTTTTTCATCAAACCTTTTGAATCGTCCAGACACTCATAATCATCACTTTCAGAGTCTATTCCATAGACAAATCCTGTAAGAACATTTTTAAATTCTTCCTAACTACAAGATTTCTTCACCTCTTCTTTGTATTTTTGAACCAAATTGAACTCGAGCTCATCTCATCTTTTTTCATGTTGGTTTGATATAAACATTTATTGAAAAGTGAGTAAATAAATGAAATAAAATAAGCAAATGCAAAAAATGGCATCTTGTTCTCAGAAATTTCATCGATATATAAAATTATTGATGAGAAGCTGTTTCGACAAGATATTCACAATCACTTATGAGCCGATGCAGACGCTTTTCATTTATATCTCAGTGGGTTCCGCTGACTAACATGTTCTGCAAATGGGACTCCGCCCACTTTCTTCAATACACCTTTTGATGAAAATTGGTGCGTGTAATGAGTCTTTCGTTAGACTGTGTACCTTACCGTATAGATGATCCATATTTGCTCTAATGAGATTCATTTAACATAATTAAATAATAATCTATAAAGACAGTCGATGGATGAAGTTGTATTACTTTTCGTAGTTTTGGTTCTCTTGATTTCAATTCCTTCTCTCATTTAATGCAAATCGAAAAAGAAAGAAAGTAGTAGAAAAGTGGACAGAGGTAAAGCAAAAGTTGATGCAAGATCGAGAGGAGTTTCGAGAAAAAAGTCATCTGAAACAGCAGCAGAAGGCAATAAAGTTTCAATTGCGAAATGTCTGAAAAGTAAAGCGAAACGATCAAATGAACAGACAATTCAGCCAACGATTCCGAAGGATGGAATGAAAATAAAGGCTAAAAAGAATAATAAAAAGAGCAAATCCAAAGAAACGACAGTTTCGAAGACTACTGTATCAACAGAAGATTATGATCCTGTAGATGAAAAGACAGCGAAAGATTATACGGAGAAAAAGACGAGAACAGTTTCAACTGCTGAAGAGCGTATTCCTTCAAGACGGGAACAACGCACACAGTCTACATCAATTGAGACGATTGCAGATAAGCCGAAAAAGAAGCCAAAAACAGAGGAATACATGGAGTCGCAGAATGATGATGACAGGTTGAGATGTGTGAAAAGTATCTGTAATTAATCTAGTTGTTGTTCCATATCAGTCTCCAATAAATTTTTAAATTTATTTTATTAATGAAAATGTCGAAATCAAAGTTGGTGCGTGTAAATTATGAGTCTTCGTTATACTGTGTATCTTACCGTGTAGATGAATCATATTCGCTCTAATGAGACGAAAGGATAAATAGTCATAGGAATGGACGTGTGACGACGTGGCAGAGATGAGCACACACAAGACTCACTACATCTCCTCGTTCAGATCATTGATTTTTTTGAACCTTTCTCTTTTTCTAACTCTCTTTCTTTATTATATTCTTCATTATTTCAGAATGAAAACTATGAAATTTTCTAGTTTTCCCTCGGTGGTCCAAGCTGAAATATTCTCAAGTATGGAACTAATCGATATTCTTTTATTGTCATTTTGTTCAAAAAAGATTAAAGAAAGGATAGAATCAACTATAAAATCAAGACTTGATAAGATCATTTCCATCACATACACCTCTTCTGGGCCAGAATACGCTACAATTTCATCTTCTAACACTGATGACAAGGAGTTTATGAAGTTGGTACCAAGAGAAGAAGGTAGAAACCGGCCTGACGTTCGAATGAATCTGTTTGGAATCGACGTGGACTGTTGGTGAGTTTTTCGTTTAGAAACTAATTTATAAACCAGATATTTTCCAGTATGGCAACTAGGAATCACCCATTCTTTATACTGTGCAATCAGCAAAACGGAGAGCGAATGTTACAGACCATTCACAACTATTTCAGACAGTTTTTCGGGTCATCTATTGAATATCACTTGAAAAATCAATGCCCCAACTACATACCAAGACTGGACAATATCAAAAATACTACTCTTTATTTTGGGATTGAAGAAGCAGCTGCACAATTATTGGATGGGTACTTAACTCTCTCACCCTCACAGGAATATATTGCAGTCTTTTCAAGCGGAGGTTTTGAATATGAGAGAAGTCTGAAACTGGCGCAGACCAATGTTCTCGATATAGTGATCTCAGGCAGTAGAGCTGGAGGGCTTTTAAAGAATTTTACTGGACGACAACTGTTTATAAGTGATGGAATAGTCACAGATGACGATGTCATTCAGTTTCTGGACAATTGGATGTCAAATCAAACACATCAAAATTTGGAGTACTTGAAAATAAATCGCGTGAGAGGAACTGATCTAAATCCAGAGAAAATAATGAGAAATATTGATATGAAACGATTTGATCCGAATCAGAAGATGCCGGTTTACCAGTGTGATAAGAGGTAGAGTGAGAAGAGTTATTACTGAAACTTTTAGTCAGAATTCAGTTAGTATTTATGTATATAGAAAACAAAATAACTCCTGTTTTCAGAGAAGATGTTTTTGACTCCTGGAAAATCGAAAACTTCT
This sequence comes from Caenorhabditis latens, assembly GCA_002259235.3. Taxonomy (NCBI): domain Eukaryota; kingdom Metazoa; phylum Nematoda; class Chromadorea; order Rhabditida; family Rhabditidae; genus Caenorhabditis; species Caenorhabditis latens. The sequence continues at coordinate 4,270,350 of CM056092.1, read as the reverse complement.
GTAGTCCGCACTTTATAGTTCGAGATGCTGATCAACACGTGGCATCACTGCAAATCACAACTCGAGGAATCCAATTTGCTTCATGGAAAATGACAGAAGAAGAGGTTATGAGAAGAAGAATTCAGAAGAATTTCCAGAGAACTCCACTCCAAGAAGCATCCCCTCCCAGAAACTCCATCAAAATTTCAAAATTTTCATGCCTAATTCAACGACAGATCCTATCGAATATGGAGGTGGTGGATCTGTTGATGATGGCTTCTTGTTCTCAGAAATTCTATCAAAATATGAAATCATTGATGAGAAGCCGATTCGACAAGATATTCACAATCACTTATGAGTCGGGAATATCGCCGTGTATTTCATCGTCTAGTAGTGGAGACAAACCATTTATGAGTATCAATCGGATATTTGATTTCAGAGGTCGTCCACGTATTTCAATGAATCTTCTCGGAATGGATTTACAAGTAAGGTGAGTAAGAAAGAATGTAAATCAGTTTATATGAATATAAAGAAACTAAACTATTATTGGAGCCAGTGTTTTGATCAATCAGATTTTCATTTGTTTTCATTTAGGAGTTATTTATAAGAGAAGCAGTTATGCGTGACATAACAAGTGGTCGTTGTTACTACCGTACACTGAACAACTTCCCTAATGAGTTCATTTCCTTCCTTTCAGTATGCCAACCAGAAATCACCCACTTATGGTACTACTCAATTTGGAACAGGAACAAACACTGCTTCCATCTATCCACAATTATTTCCTCGACTTTTTTGGTTCATCCATTAAATATCAATTGAATGATCACGTCCTCACGCCACCACTTTCAAAACTGAAGAATATCACTAGTACTGTTTTATCGAGTGATATAGGAGTGGCTGAATTTCTTAAGATCTCTCCTAATCAGGATTTTATTGCACTATCTGATTTTTATAGCCATTTGCTTGGGGGAAATCTGGAATTTACTAAGACGAAAGTGTTAGATATCGGCAAAGCGTTTCGCTCGGTAGATGACATTTTATCCAATTTCGAAGGTAGACAGTTGTTTATTGACGATGGAATCATAAGCGATGCAGCTATCATTCAGTTTCTGAACAAGTGGAAATCGAATGAAGGATATCAGAATTTGGAGTATATCAGTATTTCTGTCTCCCACTCTCTTAATCCAAATCAAATAATGAATAGTATTCCAATCAATCAGTTAGACTCATCTGTTCAACTGCCAGTTTTCCGAGTTGCTCGAAAGTAAGTTCACGAGGCCTCCTGCAGAGGCTCTCCCAAAGTACTAAGCGCAGTGCATTGAGAGGGCCTCCGCTGAGTCCAAAATTGGGTGGATGTCTCATAACGCTAATACTTTTTCAGAGATCGCTATGGGATACATTTTTGGGGAATTCACAAATTCATCAGTCAAAATTACATTGTTCGAGATTCGGATCAACACGTGGCATCCATAATTATTACGGAGAATAATATCACTTTTGCCGCGTGGAATATGACTGAAAAAGAGTTTTTGGAGAAACGGCCCGTCAAGAGACTCTATTGAAAACAACAAATCTTTAATTGTAAAAAAGAAGACACAATTCTGCGCTCTAAACTTCCAATTGAAACCCCATTAACTTATTTTCACTCCTGCAGATTTCCCAGGATTCACCAAAAACCGTGTCTTCATGAGTTTGTCTGTCAACTCATTCCTGTCCTTTAATAAACTTTCTTCAGTCAAGTTCCATTGCATTTTCAGCACGAATGGCTTCCTGAAAAATGAATTTCCGGTCGCTGTTTTCAAGTTTTGTCATCATTCATATTCCATTCTGAAACATAGTTTCGCTGTTTTCGCTTCTCCGGATTCCCCCGGTGAAGTTACTTCCGGTATGTGTCATTCAACGCATTCTTCCGAAAGATTAAACTCCATGGAAAATGAGCTGAAAGTGAGCTGAATTCGCCCAGACACTTAATTGATTTGTTCTCAGACTTTGTTTCTCGAATTTTCTGTGTTTGTTTCAAAAATTGATCACACAAAATTTAAGGCAACGCAAGAATAAAGGGGTGAAGAGAGGGGTGAAGACGAATAAAACAAAACGAAAAACAGATGAAAGTAAACTATATTGGGTTGAACAAAAACAAGCAACAAGAAAAAGGATATTATATGGAAGTGAATGAAGATGACTAGATTGGACGAGCCTTGATCTGTCCGATGCGTCCTTTGGCGAGCTGAAACAAAACAATAAAGTTTTCAGTTAACAGTAGCTCACTTTCACCTTTCGTTTCTCCTCTGCAAACATCGTCTTATTGGCCTTCTTCTCAACTCTTCTCTGCTTTCTCGCCTCTTTCACAGCTGCCTTTCGCAACTTTCTCTGTTCTGGAGTCTCTCCTTTCGGTCGGAACGTTGAAACAGTCGAGAAAACACTTTCATTGTCGTCTGCATCATCTTCCATATCCTCGTCTTCATCCTCATCTTCCTCAGCAATCTCCATGTCTTCAACAGCCTTATCGAATCGCTTCAAAGCTTTTCTTGACAATCCACGTGGCTCTTTGATCAGTGTTGGATGATTGTAGATATTTGTGTATTGAGGGGCGAATGACTCGCAGTCCCACTTCATCTTCTTGTTGGATTCAGAATACCGGAGTTCTGCAGACCGCTTTAAAGATTACAACCTACAAAAACTGAAAGATAAGCAGGAACATTTAAACGTAAAGTTTTTCCAAAAACTCTTACTAGGCAAACCTGCAATCGACCACAACAATTACTTTAGTTATTCTCCCGCAAAATCCGGCGTGACCACTTCCACCGATGGAAGAAATCGTAAACTAAAATAAGCTGAATAGAATAGTAAATCGAAGCTCTAGAAGAGACACTGATCCTGACATTTCCAAACTTCCCTGGACCTGCTCTATTGATTGTATTTTCTTTTTGTTTTCTGTATTTAATTGGTTAACCTTCATGTATCGAGAATCATTATTTTATATAAAATGCCTGTGGGCCCTGTCTGAGGATTTGTATGCGGAAGATATTTAAGAAATAACGGGGAGCGCCCAAATTCGAACCCCCACCGTGTCAGCCACAGACGTGAGATTAGAATGTGTATCGTACTGCATCGATGAACCATATTTGCTTAGGTTGATCGTGTGTCTGCTACGATGAACGGATAGATTGTCTTGGGAATGGAAGGGTGACGACGTGGCAGAGATGAGGACACACAAGACTCACTACATCTCCTCGTTCAGATCATTGATTTTTTTGAATCTCTCCTTTTTCAAAACTCTATTTCTCAATTAAGTTTTTCATTATTTCAGAATGAAAACTATGAAACTTTCTCGTTTTCCCTTGGTGGTCCAAACTGAAATATTCTCAAGTATGGAACTAATCGATATTCTTTTTCTATCGTTTTGCTCGAAAAAGATTAAAGAAATGATTGAATCATCTATAAAATCGAGACTTGATAAGATAATTTCAATATCATACTCCTCCTCAAAACCAGATAATGTTAAAATTTCATCCTCCAATAGTAATAACAAGGGATTTATGAAGTTGAGGCCGAGAGAAAAAGGTAGAAACCGGCCAATTGTTCAAATGAATCTGTTTGGAATCGACGTAGACTGTTGGTGAGTTTTTCGTTATGCAAGTAACTTATAAACCAGATTTTCTTCAGCATGGCAACTAGGAATCACCCATTCTTAATACTGTGCAATTGGCAAGACGGAGAGCAAATGTTACAGAAAATTCACAACTATTTCAGAGGTTTTTTCGGATCGTCTATTGAGTATCATTTAGAAAGTATTTGTTATGACTATATACCAAGACTGGAGAACATGAAGAATAGCAATATTTGTTTCCGGAATGAAGCAACAACTGCACAATTGTGGGATGGGTACATAACTGCCTCATCCTCACAGGACTATATTCGATTGAATGGCCGCGGAAGTTTTGAATATGAAAGAAGTCTGAAACTGGCTCAGACCAAAGTGCTCGACTTATGGATCCCGGACAGTAGAGCTGGAGATATTTTGAAGAATTTCAAAGGAATACATATTTTTTTAATTGATGGAATAGTCACAGATGATGATATCATTCAGTTTCTGGACAGTTGGATGTCAAATCAAACACATCAAAATTTGGAGTACTTGAGTATAGATGTCGGGAGTGAAATTGATCTAAATCCAGCAGAAATAATGAGAAATCTTGATAGGAAACAATTTGACCCGAGCCAGAAGATGCCGGTTTATCGTTATGACAGAAGGAGGTAGAGTGAGAAGAGTTATTACCATGATTTGGATAGTCACAGTTTATTTAGTCTATGTAGATAACAAAAGTACTCTTGTTTTCAGGAGAGATTGGGGTAAATGCGAATGGAAAATCGAAGAATTCAGTAGTCCACATTTTATAGTTCGAGGTGTTGATCAACACGTGGCATCACTGGAAATCACAACTCGAGGAATCAAATTTGCTTCATGGAAAATGACAGAAGAAGAGATTATGAGAGGAAGAATTCAAAAGACTTTCCAGAAAACTTCACTCCAAGAAGCATCCCCTCCCAGAAACTCCATCAAAATTTCAAAATTTTCATGCCTGATTCAACGACAGATCCTATCGAATATGGAGGTGGTGGACCTGTTGATGATGGCTTCTTGTTCTCAAAAATTCTATCAAAATATGAAATCATTGATGAGAAGCCGATTCGGCAAGATATTCACAATCACTTATGAGAAGAGCCCGCTGTCGTACATCAACATTTTGTCATCTAGTAGTGGAGACGTTCCATGAGTCTCAATCTGAGAAATGACTTCATAGGTCGTCCACTTATCTCAATGAATCTACTCGGAATGGATTTACAAGTGAGGTTAGTTTATAATAGACTAAATCATTACATAAAGTTTTCCTTGTCACTACTGTACGCTGAACAACTACCCTAATGAATTTATTTCCTTCCTTTCAGTATGCCAACCAGAAATCACCCACTTATGGTACTAACCGATATGGAAAATCAAGAAACCCTGCTTCCATCTATCCACAATTATTTCCTCGACTTCTTTGGTTTGTCCATCAAATATCAGTTAAATGTTGACAACCTGTGGCGACCATATTCAAAAATGAAGAATATCAGTAGTACAGATATAGCCTATCACATAAGAGTAATTGAGTTCCACGACTTCCTTGCAATATCTCCTAATCAGGATTATATCAAACTACCTAAATTAGAAAGCATCGCAGGGTTACAATTGGAGAGCTCTTTGCTTGAAAGAAAATGGAAATTTGCTAGGACGACAGTGTTAGATATTGGTGAAACGGATCGGTTGGCAGAAGACATTTTATCCAATTTCGAAGGCAGACAGTTGTTTATTGACCAAGGAATCATAAGCGATACTGCTATCATCCAATTTCTTAACAAGTGGAGATCGAATGAAGGATATCAGAATTTGGAATACTTCAGTATTTCTGTCAGTCGTTTTAGACATCCTCTTCATCCAAATCAAATACTGAACAGTATTCCAATCAATCAGGTAGACTCATCTGATCAACTGCCAGTTTATCAAGTTGCTCGAAAGTAAGTCCACGAGGCCTCCTGGAGAGGCTCTCTCAAAGTACTAAGCGCAGTGCATTGAGAGGGCCTCCGCTGAGTCCAAAATTGGGTGGATGTCTTATAACGCTAATACTTTTTCAGAGATCGATATGGGAAACATTCTTGGGGAATTCACAAATTCAGCAGTCCAAATTATATTGTTCGAGAGATTGATCAACACGTGGCGTCCATAAGGATTGCAGATAACAATATCACTTTTGCCGCGTCGAATATGACTGAAAAAGACTTTTTGAAGAAACTCCCCGTAAAGAGACTCTATTGAAAACATACGTCAATTGCAGTTCTTTGTCTTTAATTGCATGTTTAAAAAGACAACATTCTAAAATTTATATTGTTATGAACACCTTAATAATTCTGTTTCAAACACTGCTGTTTAATAAATTTCATTCTGTCAAGGTTCATTGAAACTTCAGTCTAAACTTCCACTTGAAATTCTATGGAATTCCTAATTTCACTTCTGCATATTTCTCAGGATCCACCAAAACCGGTTTCTCTGAGATGTTAGAGATGAGGACACACAAGACTCACTACATCTCCTCGTTCAGCTCATTGATTTTTTTGAATCTCTCTCTTTTCTACCTCTCTTTCTCTATTATATTCTTCATTATTTCAGAACTATGAAACTTTCTAGTTTTCCCTTGCGTGTCCAAAAATATTCTCAAGTATGGAATTAATCGATGTTCTTTTTCTGTCGTTTTGCTCGAAAAAGATTAAAGAAACGATAAAATCAACTATGAAATCGAGATTTGATAAGATGATTTTCATCACATACTCCTCTACTAGCCCGGACGAGGCTAGAATTTCATCTTCTTACAATTACAAGGAGTTTATAAAGTTAGTGTCAACAAAAGAAGCAAAAGATCAATCGATCGTTCGAATGAATTTATTTGGAGTAGATGTGGACTGTTGGTGAGTTTTTCGTTATGAAAGTCATCTAAAAGCCAGCTATTTTTCAGCATGGCAACTAGGAATCACCCATTCTTTATACTATGCAATCAGCAGAACGGAGAGCGAATGTTACAGACCATTCACAACTATTTCAGAGGGTTTTTTGGATCATCTATTGAGTATCATCTGAGATGTGGTTGCTTGAACTATGTACCAAGGCTAGAGAATATCAATATTAGCCGACTTGCTTTCCTAAATAGAACAACAGGTGCACAATTGTTGGAGCAGTTCTTAACTGTCTCACTCCCTCAGGAATATCTTCAATTGGTATCAATCAATGGATTTAAATACGAAAGGAATCTGAAACTAGTGCAGACTGAGATTTTCGATACCGTAATTCCAGATAGTAAGGCTGCAGAGATTTTGAATCATTTCAAGGGAAGACATCTGTTTATAAGATATGCAATAATCACAGATGATGAAGTCATTCAGTTTTTGAACAGTTGGAAATCAAGTCAAACACAACAAAATTTGGAGTACTTGAGTATACGTCTCGGGGGAGAAATCGATCTAAATCCAGAAAACATAATGAGAAATATTGGCATCAAACAGTTCGATCCGAGACAGAAGATGCCGATTTATCGTTATGACAGAAGGTAGAGTGAGGAGGGGTTATTTCTATGATTTGGATAGTCAAAGTTTAGTCAATGTAGAAAAAACTTGGTTTCAGATATCCTTTTCATCAATGCGGCTGGACAACAGCAGAACTCAGAAGTCCAAATTTTATAGTTCGAGAGGCTGATCAACACGTGGCATCACTGGAAATCACAACTCGAAAAATCAAATTCGCAGCATGGAAAATGACTGAAGAAGAAGTCAAGAGAGTAAAGATTCATAAGCTTCTTCAAAAAAATCGAAGGGGAGACCCTATCGTGAACTTGATCAAAATTTCAAAAATGCCATGGCTGGTTCAAAAAGAGATATTGACAAATATGGAATTGGTGGATCTATTGATGATGGCTTCTTCTTCTCAGAAATTCTATCAAAATATGAAATCACTGATGAGAAGTCGTTCCGATAACAGATTCACAATCTCTTGTAAGGCGACAGACCTTCTTTCGGTCGATATTTTATCATCCAGTAGGGGAAATAGGCCATTTATGAATATCAGATGGTCACGATGGTTTGAAGTTCGTTCATATATGACAATTGATTTTTGCGGAATGGAATTAAAAATAAGGTGAGTGAGCAGGAGTCGAGGCACTCGATACTTTATCACATTGGTGACCACGAACTTGGTTTCTACTTATTATTTAAGAGATTGGAAATATAACAGGAGAAAGTGTAACAAAAGTGTTACATTTCAATGATTCAATTGGTCATCTCATTCTTTTCAGTATGCCCACCGAAAATGGACCACTCATGGTACAATGCGATCCAGCTCAGATTTCGAAAGAAACTCTGCTTCCATGTATCCACAATTACTTCCTTGACTTATTCGGTTCATCCATCAAATATACGTTGATTGTGAACAAGCTGACATCCGAATTATCGAAAATGAGGATTTTTACCAGTACAGATTTAATGTATAGCGGTGAGATAGGAACAACAGAGTTCCAGGATTTTCTTATGGTCTCTCCTAATCCAGATTTCATCACACTTACTTCATTTGAAAATTCTTTACTTGGAAAAAACTCGGAATTCACTAAGACGAAAGTTTTGGATATTGGATATACGTACTGCTCGGCAGATGACGTTTTATCCAATTTCGAAGGTAGACAGTTGTTTATTGAGAATGGAATTATAAGCGATACTGCTGTCATCCAGTTTCTGAACAAGTGGAGATCGAATGAAGGATATCGAAATCTAGAGTATTTGAGCATTTCTTTTAGAACTCATCGTTGTCAGATCAATTCAGATCTTATTATGAATAGTATTCTAATTAGTCGATTAGACTCATCTGACCAATGGCCAGTTTACACATTTGATAAAAGGTAAGTCGACAATTCATTTCAATTCCATAACTCCATTTTTTCAGAGGAACCTATTTCGGACATACTTGGCGAATTCATAAATTCAGCCGTCCAATTTACATTGTTCGAGAGACTGATCAACACGTGGCATCCATGATGATTACGGAGAACAATATCACTTTTGCCGCGTGGAATATGACTGAAAAAGAGTTTCTGGAAAAGCACTCCTTCAAGAGATTCTATTGAAAACATACGTCAATTGCTGTTCTTTGTCTTCAATTTCATGATTAAAAATACATAATTCTGAAATTTATTTTTAGGGACCGCAATGAACGTGGGCGGAGTTATTCATTTTCTTCTCTTGGTCTTCATGGGAAGATTATCAGAATGTTTGACGGTCTGCCCTGAGAGCCCACAATGCTAAAACAGAATGAAAACTTTTGACCCGTATGTAATCGAGTACGTAGAATTCAATGAAAACACTTTCATTTCACCCAAATTTTCAGTTTTCTCAGAAAACTGAAAAAACGTTTTGCTTTCTTCAGGATGGAGATTTTAATGAAAAAAATGAGTTTGAAAAAAATGTTGCGGTCTCTATTTATCTCGTCATGAATTTCTTCATAACTCTGTTTCAAAAACTCCTGTTGAACAAATTTCAATCTATCAAGCTTTCACTCATAATCATCACTTTCGGAGTCCATTTCATAGACAAATCCTGTGAGATCATTTTTGAATTCTTCCTAACTACAAGATTTCTAAAAAAAAATTGGAATATGCCTATTCGAGTTGTCCTTTATACCTGATAGCAATTTGGAGCGATTCCAAACTTGGGAACCCTTGAGGTTCCTTTGTTAGACCCAAATTGAACTCTAGCTCATCTCATCCTTTTTTATGTTGGTTTGATACAAACATTTATTGAAAAGTGAAAGAATAACTGAAATGAAATAAGCCAAATGAATCCATGCAAAAGTTTTATTCAGTAGAGCGCATTTTTTAAGCTTGTGTCCACTTGAAATTCCATCGAAATATGAAATCATTGATGAGAAGCTGTTTCGACAAGATATTCACAATCAGTGGGTTCCGCTGACTAACATGTTCTGCAAATGGAACTCCGCAAACTTTCTTCAATACATTTTTTGATGAAAATTGGTGCGTGTAAATTATGAGTCTTCGTTAGACTGTGTATCTTACCGTATATTTAGATGAACCATATTCGCTCTAATGAGATTCATTTAACATAATCATTCTTATATATAAAACGCATGTGGAGTCAGAAGAATTTTAAGAGAACTCCACTCCAAAAGGCAGACCCTCCCATAAACTCCATGAATTTTTCAAAATTTTCATGGCTGATTCAGAGAGAAATCCTATCGAATATGGAGTTGGTGGATCTGTTGATGATGGCTTCTTGTTCTCAGAAATCCCATCGAAATATGAAATCAATGATGAGAAGTCGTTTCGATAAGATATTTACAATCACTTATGAGTCGGGAATTTCGCCGCGTATTTCCTCATCTAGTAGTGGAGACTATCCATTTATTAGTATCAATCGGAGATTTGAATTCAGATGTCGTCCACTTATTTCAATGAATCTATTCGGAATGGATTTACAAGTGAGGTGAGTAAGAAAGAATAGAAATCAGTTTAAATGAAGTGAAAGGATTGTTATCAATCGAAGTACCCCCTTTTCGATATGCAAGGCATAACAAGTGTTCGTTGTTACTACCTTACGCTGAGTAACTTCCCTAATGAGTTCATTCCTTTCAGTATGCCAACCAGAAATCACCCACTTATGATACTATCCGATTTGGAACATCGAGAAACACTGCTTACATCTATTCATGATTACTTCCTCGCTTTCTTTGGTTCATCCATTAAATATCAGTTAAATGTTAACAACTTAATCCATTTTCAAAAACTGAAGAATATCACTAGTACAGTTTTGTCGAGTGACATTGGAGTAGATGAATTCCTTATGATCTCTCCTAATCAGGATTTTATTGCACTATCAGAATTTCATAACCATTTGCTTGGGGGAAATCTGGAATTTGCTAAGACGAAAGTGTTAGATATCGGCAAAACGTATCGCTCGGCAGATGACATTTTATCCAATTTCGAAGGTAGACAGTTGTTTATTGACGAGGGAATCATAAGCGATGCAGCTATCATCCAATTTTTGAACAAGTGGAAATCAAATGAGGGATATCAGAATTTGGAATATTTCAGTTTTACTGTTTTCCCTGCCCGTTGTCAGCTCAATCCAAACCAAATAATGAATAGTATTCCAATCAATCAGTTGGGCTCATCTGGTCAACTGCCAGTTTACCAAGTTGCTAGAAAGTAAGTCCACGCGGCCTCCTGCAAAGGCCCCTCTCAAAGTACTGTGCATTGAGAGGGCCTCCGCTTGAGGCAGAGAATCCTTAATTAGGTTGATGTCTCACAACGCTAATACTTTTTCAGTCTCTATGGGAAACATTTTTGGAGAATCCATAAGTTCAGCAGTCCAAATTACATCGTTCGGGAGAACGATCAACACGTGGCATCCATGATGATTACGGAGAATAATATCACTTTTGCCGTTTGTAATATGACTGAAAAGGAGTTTTTGGAGAATCGTTTCGTCAAGAGACTCTATTGAAAACTACAAATCTTTAATTGCATTTTTGAAAAGACGACATCCTGAAATTTGTTATTGATATGAACATCTTAATAACTCTGTTTCAAACACTGATGTCTAATAAATTGTATTCTGTATTGAATCTTCGGTCTAAACTTCATTTGAAGCTCGATCAAATTCTTATTTTCACTCCAGCAGGTTTCCCAGGATTCACCAAAAACGGTGACTTTATGAGTTTGTTTGTCGGACAAGGTACCATATTTAACGTAAAATATGATGCCTTGTCTTCACACACTAAATATCACTTCAAAAAGCAGCCTCTATCCCCGAACTCATTCCTGTCCTTTAATAAAGTTGATTCCGTCAAGTTCCACTGAATTTGCATCATTCGTATTCCATTTTCCAACATAGTTTCGCTGTTTTCATTTCTCCGAATTCCTCCGATGAAGTTACTTCCGAAATGTGTCATTCAACGCATTCATACGAAAGATTTAACTCCATGGCAAATGAGCTGTTCTCTGAGTTTGTTTCTAGAATTTTCTGTGTTTTTTTTTCAAAAATTGATCACAAAAAATATAAGACAACGCAAAAAATAAGGGGGTGAAAGGAGGGGTGACGGCGAATAAAACAAAACGAAAAACAGATGGAAGTAAACTATATTGGGATGAACAGAAACAACCAACAAGAAAAAGAAACAGTTATTATATCGAAGTGAATGAAGATGACTAGATTGGACGAGCCTTGATCTGTCCGATGCGTCCCTTGGCGAGCTGAAACAAAAAAATAAAGTTTTCAGTTAACTGTAGCTCACTCTCACCTTTCGTTTCTCCTCTGCAAACATCGTCTTATTGGCCTTCTTCTCAACCCTTCTCTGCTTTCTGGCCTCTTTCACAGCTGCCTTTCGCAACTTTCTTTGTTCTGGAGTCTCTCCTTTCGGTCGGAACGTTGAAACAGTCGAGAAAACACTTTCATTGTCGTCTGCATCGTCTTCCATATCCTCGTCTTCATCCTCATTCTCATCTTCCTCAGCAATCTCCATGTCTTCAACAGCCTTATCGAATCGCTTCAAAGCTTTTCTTGACAATCCACGTGGCTCTTTGATCAGTGTTGGATGATTGTAGATATTTGTGTATTGAGTGGCGAATGACTCGCAGTCCCACTTCATCTTCTTGTTGGTACCCTCGTCCACTTCCACAATCTCGTACTCCTCTTTGTCCTTGATGACTCCTTCCTCAATGAGGCGCATACGTTCCCGCACATAATGTTTGGCGAGCTGCAAATCTATGTTTAGAAATGAAAACTTTAAAAGTAGTACCTCTTCATCATACTCTGCATTAGAACGTCCTTTGTCATTAATGAGTTTGTGAAGGCGGCCGGCGTTTGGTTCAAGAGCTCCTCCGATTTCGTAGTCGTCACCATCGAGCTCTCCGATCTGGAAAATAAATTTGATTAAGTTAAAATATGAAAAAGTTATCTACCTGATCAGTATTATATTCTCTATTCATAAGCTCTTCGAAAGCATCATCCATAACTCTTTGTTCAGTTCTCTCTGGTCTTATCTCCCTGACAGTTTCCTCTCCGAAAAGCTCCTCATCGTCATAGTCATCGTACATTTGATCATCTTCATCGTCGTCATCATCTTCATCAGAATCTCCACCTCTTCTCTCATTTCTGAAGAAAGTTGTCCGCTCGTCAAGAACTCCACCCGCTAGCGAGATGAAGTTATCTTCGAGTTCTCCTCCATTTCGATCGTCTGTCACATCTTCCAACGCGTTGGCAACGTCTTCGTCGAAAAATTCTGGCTTTTTGAAACCTCCGACGAGACCAAAGAGAGGAGGAGCTGGAGGGAAAGCGGGAGGAGCAGCACGGATGGTTGTTTTCTCCACTTCCTCATGTACGCTTTCCAGTTTCATCGGCTGAAAATAATTCATTTGAGATAAAATATTTATAAGAACTGTCGTTTACCTCATTGATGGCTCGCATATGCTGCAAGTAATCATAGTCATCGTCGTAGTAGACTCCATACTTCTGTTGTTCCTCCAAATGAGCTTGATCTGGCTTGAATCGTTCACTCTTTTCCCTATTATCCGGCACCAATCGAAAGCTTTGACTGACTTTCTTATCAATGAATGCCTTCTTCTTACCCATGCTGTTCGCTTGGCGAAACTAGTTTCCAGCAACCTGACGATAGAAATGTCGATGAAGTTCAGTTTTCAAGTCAAGAATGTATCAAGTTGGACAACCACCAGGAAGAAAAAGAAGAACAGTCATAGAAAAATGTAGATTTCATTAATTTTAAAAGTACGGAAACCCAACAGGAATAATTAAGATATTATAAGAAACAAACGAAGTTGTAGAGAAAAGAAATAACTTAAACACTATCAACCGAAAACAAACTTATAGGGGTTTTTCAGGTTAATCACTGAACAGAAAATATGAAGGGGATAGAAAAGAAAATAGTGAAAAGAACTCAAGAACTGATCAATTCAACAAAAACAGAGACGAGTATTGGCGCCTGCAGACAACTTGAAAGTCATCTGCAGGCGCCATGAAAGGCTTGTTAGCGGGTTCCACAGAGGGAAGAGACGATTGAATAATGAAAAGTTAGAAAGCACGTTGCTTATTTGGATGACGACGCTGTTGACCACCCTGTGATCCCCAGTTTCCTCGCTTTCCGTCTTGTCCTTGTCCTCCACGTCGTTCTCCTTGGAATCCTCCTGCTCCCTTCTGCTTGTCTCCTTGCCGCTCGTTCCTGCCTGGAAACCACGATCCAGGTCCTTGATAGCCTCCACGTCCGGTGCGTGGCTCGAGAATTTGCTCATTGTTATCAGCAAGAATTTGTAGTTTGTCGGACAAGTTGAGGGCAAGCATTTGAAGACGGGATGGTTCGACACGATGCATGATGAGGCAATCGGTTGGCTCGTCGAGTGTGGCTGACAACTCCTCTTGGATGATCATCTTACTAAAAAATATTATATTGAAAATTAGCTGTGAAAACAGTTATGTTACCTGATAATGCTGTGCACATCTTTCTTTGAAAGGTCGAACAACGAAGCAAGCTTCTGGAGAGAAACTGTAGCATAAACGGTCGAGTAGGTGAGAAGGTATGTGCGAAGGGATTCTTCTTGAATACGTCTCACAACCATTCCCTTGACTTGTTCGGCGTTGTGGAAGAGGTTCCACACCTTCTGGTTCATCTTGTCGTTGACAATGTATTCCACACACTTTCTCCAGTCTCCATTGAGCATGGCCTTCGATGCAGCTACGACATGTTCACGAGTATTCTCTGGTGGTCCGGTCAATGAAGCTTTCTCGCTTTGTTTCAGTTGATAGTGGAAACTGCGGCTGAGCATACGACGACGCATCTCAAACTCACAACTGGCCATGTGTGGAATCTCAAGAAGCATCGAACAGATCAAATAGACACATTCCATGAGCTCAACATTGATGTGCATGTGATAAGGAACCTGGCGGGAACGATCGATCTTCTCTTGTTCGGCTGTCTTTTCGTGTTGACGAGTTCCAACAGCTTGAGCGAGCAATTCTTTGGCACGTTGAGTGTTTTGAATCTCGGAAAGTCCTTGATGAGCTTCACGAATGAAACCGTGACGGAAAGCACAAAGTCCGAGTTGGCAAATGGTTCTGTTGTAGAGAATTTGAGTGTCAATATCCGAATGGTCAACGATGGCTTGCATATGACTCATGAGAAGAAGGTCTCTGGCACGATGCCACTGATCGTGAACGGCGAGGAAGTAAACATGGCAGAGCATAGCACGCTGTCTCAAACGCTTCTCATCATCCAAGCTGTAGATCTTCTTACACAAATAATCCATCGTCTGTCCGGCGTCTCCCTCATTTTGGTCTTGGTATTTGTAGTAGGTATGCTCTATTCTCATCATGTAAACCTTGCAGACTTCGTGCTTGTCGAAGATTTTGAGGTGGCTACGAAGTTCAACGTAGCGCTCTGCTTTTTCGATAAGCAAGCACATGTCTTTCTCAGCCCTCAACTTCTCGATGTAGTCATTCGAGTGACAATCGGCGTTCTGAAGTATCTTCGCCAATTCACCATCCAATCTTTGGACAGCGATGAGAATACTTCCTTGAATACGATATTCCTCGTTCTCATCCTGTAAAAATACAAAACATTAAACTACTTGAACACGTTAATAATAAATTACCTTGAGATTCTCATCTTCTTCGGCATAAGTGACAGACAACTTGACGCGGTCGGTTCCAATAAGGAGATCGAGAAGTTTGTTGACAGTGGTCAACGTGTTCATGAACGTCTCGTACTCCATATAGTCGCTGATTTTGGCATTAAGTTCGAAGAGAGCTGAGATGATGCAGAAACTGATCTTGACATGAATTCCAAGACCAAGATTCTTCTCATCAGAAACTTCCAATAGTTTTTGAAGATTGGAGACATGTTGGTTACGATCAGTTGTTCTCTTTCCACGTGCAGACATAACTTCGTTGAGTTTCTTGATCATAACGTCATGAGTGACTTCTTCTTTAGGATCGAAGTGAACAACAGACTTCTCTTTGCTAACTGGAGTCCAGTCAGCATCATCGTCGTCTTCAACAACTTCCTTAACCTTGATTTCTCTTTTTCTTTTGACCCTTTTGTCATCCTTGCTCTCCTCACGGAACTCTTTTTTCAAGAAATAGCGACGAAGTTGTTCCATCTTCGTGACACTGTCTTCGTCATCAGACTCATCTGTGTCTGGCTCAGTCGTCCAGCTGGACGAATCATCATCATTGTCGATGTCGCTTTCACTGTCAGCAGCCTTGCCGACTGGCTTTCCAGGTGATTTCTCAACCTTGGCTTCTGACACCTCCTCAATGTCATCATCGTCCTCATCTTCTGGAGTTTCGTAACCATCCTCATCTGGGTTGGCACGGTAATCAGTCACCAAGTCTTGGAAACTTTGTTCTTTGATGTACCGCTTCAGCCTCTGACGAAGTGGTGGGAGAGCTTTGGCGTTGTTCCTCGAGAGAGATGATTTTGCATCCTTGTCTTCCCAGAGCTTGTTCACGTAATCTTCGATTTCCACAAGTGATCTGCAAAACGATTATTCAAAATGAATTGATAAAACTTTTGAATACCTGATGTAGAAACGAGGAATGGTGACATTCTGGCGTTGGAAAATAGTTTTCGATTTGTCATATGCTTTCACCAGGGAATCGAATCCCGTCAGAAGCCTATTCAAATCCTTGTTGCTCTTGGCATCACGATTTTGTTTGATGATTCCTTTGAGTTCGTCGAACTTCTTGTCTTTTTGAGCTCGGACGATACGTTTCTCGTCATCCTCTGGCCCAGCCATGAAGTCGAGGTCATCACTGAAAAATGATTTATTAAAATTTTCCTTTCCACATAAAAATGTAAAACATACCGGAATTTTGCGCTTTTGTTCACTTTTTGCTCCTCAACCTCATCCTCGCTGGATTCGGTGTCGGAGTCGGAGCCTCCTCTGGCGTAGAAGCGGGACATTCTGAAAAGTGAATCTATTAGGAAATCAAAAACACGCAAGAAAAAGACAACAGGAAGAAGCATAATGAATGGGGAGTAGCATCAGTTTCCGAAAGAGTAGCGAACAAAACAAAAAAAAACAATTGTTGGCGTATGAAGTTATTTATAGCTTTTATAGGACCTGTAGTGTAAAACAAATTGCTAATGCTTAACTTTGTATTGCGAAATCGTCAAACTATAATAGCCTCGATATCGGGCGTAGTATTGCGAAATTATATTCATTTTAATAATTCAAAAACGAACAGCAAAACATAGATATGGGTTAAAGTTTAGATGAAGCATCTCTGTGAAAAAATGGTGTTGAAATTCCAAATCGCTTCAAGACCGTTGACGCATTTCTCGAGCACGACTTTTGCGTCAGTAAGAGGTTGGCGCATAAATGTGTCATTTGCGCGGTAGTTTAAATAATATTTTTCGAAAAACATTTTCAAGATTTTGGAGAAATTGCAGACATTTCGATAATTACATCAATGTTTAAGCTCTTCAAATAAATAGGGAATTCAGTTCCGATAAACTGAGACACCGTCCAAATTGGATTAAATTCGGTATGTAAGCTAGAAATAAAAGATAAAAATTGAAATTTTACTTTTGTTTTATGTTTCAAGATAAAGCATGAAAAATAATATATCAACATGAAAACATAGTGGTTAATTTAAAATTAAAATAATTATGCTTACATAGACAAAAAAAGTGAAACCGAGTGCTAATGGATAAAAAGTGCTATAAATGAGATAAATCAGATCATTCGAAACGGAGGAGATTCTAATTGTATTCAAAAAAATGAGTGGAAAGCGTGGAGACCGGTTGCAGTTTAGAGAGAAAAGAAACAATACTGAAACAAACTATGTACAAGCTACATGAAGGGCAGAAAAATTCAACTAGATGAATCGATGGCATGTGAACTGGGAGAAAACAGTTTTCTTTTCATCCGAGATCCGTAATATGATGATTTTGAAGAATCCCATCATCCATTTGTGCATCCATTATTGGTAGCTTTCGTAGCAACGAACTTACTGCTTGCTCTAAAAGTAAAACATAAAAATTACACTCAAAATTTTCCATCAACCTACCAATATCGGGATTAGAGTGATTCTCCAGCATTCCTAACGTCCCTCTATACGTCGCCCAACTATCCGCCAACATCGGACAATGTTGCAGTATTTTATCAGATACTCGTAATACATTCAGAATGAACAGCGGCTTTAATTGATTACTTTTCAGCAGACTCAGCGGACAAGAGATGGAATACAGGCCATGTGCCACTTGTTCTTCTTCACATTGCTCCATCAATCGAATCAATAAACTGAATACTCGTTCTATCAACTGATTCTTCGTATCCTGAGTTCTCTCATTCGTTTGTTGTCCGTAAGCCCAACAGAATGCAATACAAATGTGTCCGACTAGATTCCTTTTTCGCAAATCATCAGTAACTCGTAATAATGACTCTTTCGGAATGGATGGTGTCCTTAAAACAAGCAAAAAGAATCGGAGAATTGTACTTCGAAGTTCCAGAAGGGGCGCTACATCAAATGCTTCTATAGATAGGCAAGTCATCAGTCGTTTTAGGAAATCCTGCAAAAAAATTGTTAGGAATAGAGGAAAATTACTTGTTTAGTGAGAAATTTTCTACTAATTAGACGCTTCAAATGTGACTTTCGTCGACGGAAAACTGGTGGCAAAAAAACTAAAACAGATATAGTTTTTCTTCTCCAATTTTCTTCTACTAGCTCGGCACAGTTCTTACAACTGCGTTCCACCGAAATGCCCTTTAGAAATGTCTCTTTTTCATTGAGTCTCTCAATTTCGCACACAATCATCTTCGGTTTCGGTAGAGCGCGGTTGTAGGAACTGTGCCGTGCTGATAGAACTCCCACTCGTTTCCCTTCAATAAACACTTACATCCTCAATAAACTTGCAGACCTGCCGCTGCTCAACCTGTCCCATTTCCATCCTCTGTCCGTTTTGCATCGGAATCCACATCATCAAAAAGTTGTTCAGTGCTCGCAGACTATTACTAATTATTCCACACGCCAACTTCTTCTTATATCCCTCATTGAAATCGCTCAGCGGTGTGTATTTCACAATTGTCTTGTGTAGAAGACCAATCGCATTGTTGCCTATCGCCAACTCTTTCACAGGTTGCTTGTGTGCCACCACATTACTCAAAAATCCGGTGCCACTGTAGACGACATCGTCCTCTTCGTGTCTCTCCAAACTGTCACCGATTCGAGAGATTATCTGGAATAAAATGGATTCTAAAGAGTTAAAATAAATATAAGCTTACAAAAGGTAAAGTTTCCCTAAGATTTATTAAACAAAGAGACTTCGCATCGGAAACTTGTAGCAACAATTTGAATCCAGCACGTGCCAGCTCGGTATTCTGATAGTTAACAACAGTACATATCATTTTCACTCCGTCTGCCTTCACAAATCCATCGATTGCGTTTGAATCATGCATCAGAAGATTTAAAAGATCAAATGCTCGTGTCACCACTTGTATCAGACGTTTTCTGAAAGTGAAACTGAAATTTCGAGAGCTTTCTCTCCCAAAAACTTACAAATCTGGATTCTGAAGAGCAGTCATTGGATCATGAAAACTCATTTGTTGATGACATCTTAACACAACTCCCTTCAGTGCTATTAGCACACTCTCAGGTGGCACTCGATCCCTTTGTTGCTCTTTGTTCCATATCATACCATCTTTTATTTGAGTATCCTTACTGATCAGAAACCGGAGAAGGAGTAAAACCGTGGGATTTAGTAAGGGGAGAGGTAGCGTTGGATCCAGATATCTCAGTAGAGTTTGGAATAATCGCATGTATTTTATATTCCTCGCGAAGTCGGCTCTCAACTTCTCATTCTTCGGATTATTAAGATATTGTAATAAATTCTCGAATATATGAAATGTCTGCTTCGCACAGTATGACATATGCTCATCATTCAGATTTTCTGGCAGTATTACATTACAAATCAGATCACGAAAGTCATGGGGTCCGTTCTCTCTTGGCATGAATAGTTGAACGACTAGATGAATATAAGGGGCAGTTGTTCGATATTGTGTTAATCGGAATAGAATATCGAGGAGATAACAGTAGAGTTGCGCCTGAAACTGAGTAAAGATGAATATGAAATGAGAAAAAGGACATACGTAATAAGCGCCCGGAAGTTGAACTGGCTGTGGTTTTAAGCCATCATGGATGATGTTGAGGAGGTGAAGAATGCAGTTCTGGAATTAGAAATGAGTGAATTTCGAACAAATTCTCTCAAACTTCAATATGTTCGTTGAGTTTTTGATGATACTGTCAATTTTCCACAGGTTCCATGAAGAAAATAGGAGCTGATCACAAAAATTTCTACTGAACAGGGCCTTGTAAAGTTTCTCGAATCAGTTTCTCGGTGGTACGCCGTTCTAGTACTATATTAGCACGGCATGCTTCTTACAACCACGCTCTATCGAAATCAAAGAAAATAGTGTGCGAAATTGAGAGACTAAGAGACAGAGAAAGAGACATTTTTCAAGGGCATTTCGATGGAGGACAGTGGTAAGAACTGTGCCGAGTTAATACCTTCTCTATTAAAAAAATCAAATCCTTACCGGTAAATTGGCTTGATCAATGTTCGCCAGCTTGTCTCTTCTCACCCATTCTCGTAAACTCATTGCCATATGAAACCTCCTTTGTGGATCCGGGGTGCTGAACCATTCCTACAAAAGATTAAAATCAACATTACAATTATAAAATTTCGTACAAAAACTCACTCTCATCGCCTGTTCGGCAGCTTGTGCAAAATTATGCTGCTGCATCATTTCGGGATTCACATTCTCACACGTGGATCCATTTGAAGAGAAGCATCGTTGCGAATCGGGATATTGATTGGTGATTGTCGTATTCACACTCAACATTGACATCCGATCGTCGCCTTGATGATAAGACATTACGGAGGGAGTTACGGAGGGAGCAGGCGATTGAGCATACGGCCATGATTGAACCCATTGTTCCGTTCGAAGCTTCTGGTTTTGGACAGGAGCCGATGGTGCTCGGGTTGGGGATGGTGAGGAGTATGCTGACCTGAAAATTGGAGAAAATGAGTTGTGTAATGGTTTTAGAAAGAATGTGCCAAAAATCACTGATTGAGACTGAAATCCTATGAAAACTCCCAATGTTTTCAGAATCTAAAATACATAGAAACAAGCTGAACAATACTGAGTTCGTTCCAGTTTTATTTTGAAATAAAGCAAAATTTGAAGCTTTACGAAGCAAGTTTTTCGGCTATTTAACTCGCGAAATTGATCATCCACCTGTCAGAGAACAGGTGATTTGCACAAAACTAGATAGCAAATAATGTACTAAACAGTGCTTTATCATCTCTAAAAGCCCTGAGATCCAGAAGCTCATCCGGATAAATCATGGCAATAAAGATCGTACGGGCGGAACATTTGGCATTGACGAACAATCGTTTTTTGCACTACCTCCCATCAAGAAAATGCGCTCGTTACCCCTGTTTTTCAATGTCTTTCTTTTATTTCCCCTCCTCCCATTTCCGCCGTTTCTTCAACTTTTCAACCGCCTGTCACACCAGAGGGCGCAGCAGCATCGACACCAATCAATATGAGGCGTGGTGTGGAAGAAGATAATCATCTCACTTATATAACTCTTACCTCTGCTGTTGTTGTTGAACCTGCTGTTGTTGCGTCAACAGTGCTTGTGGAGTCATCTGTGAATGCTGTGATGGAGGCTGTTGAGGAGGCATCGGAGGATAATTGGGATGTTGTTGGGCTTGTTGAGGGGGATACGGATGATACGGAGGTGTTGGAAGGCCAGGATAGGAAGCGGTGTGCCACGAAGGATGTGATGTCGTTGGGACCTGAATTACAGGCATTATTTTTAGCAAATTTTATACTTATCTATCAATTTGTTATATTAAAAAGTTTAAAAATCACAAACCTGCTCGCCATGATAAGGCATTTGGCTCGGAGGCATCAGCTGATGATAATGGCCCGTCGGCCCTATAGAAGTTTTCCCGGATGGATGCATATAAGTTCAACGAATTCAGCTTTCCGGATTGCACTCGCTTGGCGCGCTTTTCTGAAAAGAAAAGGGAATTGATTAATAATAGGAGATTCTACGAAAATAAATCAATAAAAGAAGAAAAATGGATTCTGGGAAGCAGTTATCAATAACGGAAGTGAGCAGAAGGTGCGAATAATCATACGGTTAAGCGGAGAGAAACGTGACAAAGAGAGGTCGTATTCGTGCAAAGACACTCGCTTCCACATTTGAATTCTTGTGTTACCCACCATTTTCCCCATTCTCTCTCTGCGCTCTCTTCTATCGGCACACTCTCTAATGGTGTAACCTCTCGCTGTCTAACCGGAGAGTGTACGCGCATGTGTACGGGGTGTGGGACACGAGAGAAAGGGTGGACAACGGAATACAGACTGTATGGGGGACACTTGTCGAGGGTCAGACGGATGGAAAATAGTGTGGAAGAAGAAGAGACTGCGAAATAGTGGGCGATTCGTGGAGATGCAGAGTGGATTGTGATGGAGATTGGTGAAAAATGGTGAATGAGAGCTACTGACCTAGCGACCTATTTTCCGTTTTATTGCTGCAAGATTAACAGTATGAACGCATTTTGAACAGAATATAGCTTATTCAACTTAATGTGCCATTTAGCTGCTTTTTCTTTGATTGTAAGTACAAAACAATACCTTTAGCCCTTGAAATAGTTGAAAAAACTTAAAATTGGACTACGAGAAACCTTGAAAACAAAAATAAATTAATTACAGAACGATCCGTAAATCGACACTGAAGGCGCATACTCAAAAACATTCTCGGAGTATCACCACGATTACAGTATCTTTCAAGTTTTCTATTGAATTGCAATCGCAAGTTTTCCTTGCATTTTCAAGCCATTTTCGAAGAATACAATCTAAAAACAAGTGTATTGCTTCACTATCGAATACTTTGCAGGTTAATTAGGCGATAATTGTTCTCGAGGAGTCCATGTGGAAACATTTATCTCACGGTTGTCACCAACTAATGACAATTTTCCTTCGAAAAAAGTATTTAGATGGTATCTATTTGATTGAGTGTGTTTCAAAATAACAGATAATTATTGCTGAGTAAAAAACACTGAGAAAATTCTTTAATAAAAATAGGTGATGAAGTTTTGCAGCCGGTGATCACGAAAACTTACACGAAAATGTGCTTTTCGATGCAGCAGGATGTGAAAACAGTTCGATTTCTTTCATTTATTTATTCGTCAACAAAAAAATCATTGAGTATATTCGCCCAGAGGTGAACAAATAGAAGACTTGACCAAACATTGTGTGACATAAGGGACCATAAGGTACTACTAGAATTACAAGTGGGTTATCAAATAGTACACCTGGGATAGAAAAGAAGATCGTTTTTTTCTCTTTTTAGAAAATAGTCGCGATTTGCAAAAAAAATCGGAAAAATGTCAGCTCAAAACACTAAATCTAGATAAAAATCTTTTCCTATTTTACATTTTTCCCGAAAAAAGACATAAAACATATCAAAAAATAAATTGGTTCACAATAAATCACTCGTATCTTTTCTCTTTTCAAATTTCCTTCTTCTCTACGCAGTTCTTTTTCTTTTGAATTCAAATTCCCTCCCCCTCCTCTCATCCAGTAATTACTGTGTTACCTCTAGTGTCCTTATGAGCACTTGGAGCATGAACAGATGGGTCTAATGGTAAATGATTCATTGTTTCCACTCCTCTCTTTTTTATTATACGGGCGAGAAAGGGTATTGTTTTGTAGTGTTGAGCTCAAAAGTAAAAAATCCAACTGAAGTCATTTCAACACTCTTTCGAGGCTTATTTTCGAAATTGGTCTATAAATCTTGAGTGAGGGAGAAAAAGTGAATTTGGTTCGAAGAATTATGGGTTTTTCTGAATGGCAACCCCAATGATTGAGGTTTTTCACGCGATTCTTCGGTTGTTTTCAAGAATCAAAAAATGAGATTACTACAGAAAATAGTAATTGTGATATACAGACAGACAGACGAAAATTCTAGAATGCTCGAAAATGAAGGAAATTGTGAGGAAAATGATGGGAATAGTCATACCTGCAAAGAAAAAAAAGAAAAAGGGAGAGGAAATTGAGAGATGGCAATGGGAAATTTTTGAAATGATAGAAAGGGAAAGTTGTACTTTTGAAAGAAAGGCAAGTGAATGATATCATCGGAATGGGATTTCTCATTTTTCTTCATCCTGACAGAAAATCGTTAATTAGGTATACTTTAATTGCATCTTTAAGTCTTTTCAAAACGAAAACCTACAGTACTCCTCAAAAAGATGTCATATTATGCCTTGAAAATTCCCAACTTTGAGAGTGTGTCATAGTAAAACTAACTGTCCCACAAAATAACTTTATCAAACAGACTAAGAGTAGTACTCCATTTTTGTACTTGACAACTTTTTTGTAAAGATGCTTCCTAGAGAGTTACGTATCGTCAAAGTAATTTCTCCCTCAAATCGAACAATTTTGAGTTGTTGATTTAAAGTGACCATAACTCTCTAGGGAATGCTCGTACAAAAAAGTTGTCAACTACAAAAATGGAGTTCTACTTTTGATTTGTTCGATCCCATAAAAGTTATTTTGTAAGACAGTTAGTTTTACTACGACCCACTCTGAAAATTGGACATTTTCATCTACAAAAGGCAAAACTTAATACACTTTTGAGCGGTGCTGTAGGAATACTGTAATTGCATCTTGGAATATTTTTAAAACGAGAAACTAATTTATTCAAGTAGAATCATTAATATCTATTTCCTAATCTTGTTTCTCTCTTTTCTTCACTTCTTTCAACTCGAAATCCACAGTTCTCCACCGAAAAATATCCATTAAATGCTGGCAACTACTTCGAATATATCCGATTATCGAATGATCTCCAGGAGTGAATGATAGAGATTTCATTGCAATTGTAGGAATTTCAGACTGTTGTTCTGGTGGAAGAGAGTGATATGATGCCGATGTTTTTGGGAATTCGTCTTCCTCGACAACTTCGAATTCGGCTAATCTGTAGGGATTCTGAAAAGGGGATGATGTGCGCTCTAGCGAAATCCACGTACCTTCAACACAAATTTCTTCGTATTATCTGAATCCACCGTCTTCTGTGAAACATTCGAATTCAATGAAGCAAAGGACGAAGAAGGAGAAGAAGAAACCGATGAAAGTGGCGTGGCATACGAGGTATTCACAATTTCAAGTCTGTATTTCGTTGCTCCATTCCGAGATTTCGGTACTCCGTATTCCGCCGACTCAAACATTTCCCAAGTCGGTTTCTCCTCTGTTAGAATCACTCTCATCAACTCCAGAATCCGACTTCGACTATATCTTTGAGACGAGGGTCTTCTGCCACAAGCCAAGTCGACGAGTGCTCCGATCACACGATAGCCGCACGAGAAGTTGTCAGTCTGTGATGAAAATTATATGGCTGGAAAGCTGAGGATTCTGAATCTATTTTTAACTTTTTTGTAGCATCAAAACAAAGTGAGTTAGAATGATTCTATAATCGAGTTTCAAGAAAAGTTGAAATCAAACTTAAATCTCATTCACTCTCTTCATTTCAGTGCTAGAAAAAATCTGAATATAGATTCAGAATCCTCATAATTTCAGCTTTTTCCCCACCTGTTCCTCATAATCTCTATCAATAATGCAGGTGATGTGAGTGGTGAAAAGGTGTCCGAATAGATGACAGATATGAGTTTCGATCTCGTCGAGTAGCTGAAAAAATAGAAAGTATGCTCCACTGGACTTTTGACTTACATATGGACTTCCATTCTTTTTGAATTGCTGCAAACTGTCATAAATCTCGACTCTTTCTCTTCGAGCGTTGTAGCTGAAATTTCATTTTTGGTGAACGCGCTCTACCGCAACTCACTGAACAAGAATATAGTGTGATCTTTTCTGATCGTAGATCACTTGCATCGCCGAATGTTTTCCTGTCACAAACTTCCGAATATTTTCTGCATCTGTCTGCAAATAAATTGTTTCGAAATCACTAGTTTTTCTGTTTTGAATTCCCTACAACCATCAAGAACTGGATAGCAAGAAGGGCTTCCAACTTGCGAGGACACACTGCTTGAAGCTTATCACAAAACGAGTTAATCAAGTCGTCATGGAGTTGCTCACCGAATTTTATCTGAAAATTCGAAATAGACGTTTACAACTGCGCTTTACCGGAATGCCCTTGAAAAATGTGTATTTTTCCCTAAGTCTCTCAGTTTCATCCACACATAGCTATCAAACCACTTCTAGTTGTCCACGTCCCGCCTCCCAAGACTGATTCTCACCTCCTCCTCCAAATCAACATTTCCTCCAGTCGCCGTCCGCTCATCCTCCAGAATCCCCACGTCTTTTTCCTCTTCTTCTATAATTTTCTCAACCAACACTATTCTCTCTTTCTGCTTTTTCTTTTCTCTTCTTTTTTCATAATCGTCAAATTCGTCCGATGAGATTTCTCTATATTGATTACGTCTCATATTACTTTTTGGAAAATCAGAAATACTCGAAACTTTTTGATTTTTCTGAAAATGGAAAGCTTGACCTCGGCTGGAGAAAGTGGAGAATTGGGGAGTTACACGTGGAAAATGTCAACAATCTGGGGCTCCTTCGCCGTGTATTGTGCTCCAAAGCCATCTTACAGGACATCTACAGTAATCCGACAGTCTGAAATCAGTCAAAAACATTGTAACCACTACTGGATTCGAACTCATGACCCAAAATAATCTGCTACAAAAACGTAACCTGTTGAGCCACGCAGACACATTGACGAGTGCCAAACGAGGAGGTGATGAGCTACAGTATCGGCCAAAGTGATAACACATTTTGCCCTTTTCAGTTGAAAATGCCCAACTTTAAGAGGGTGTTACGGTATCACTGGTTGTCCTACAAAATAAAATTTTTAATGAATTATACAGATCAAAAGTAGAACTTCATTTTTGTAGTTGACAATTTTTCTGTACGGGCAGTCTGTAGACAGTTATGGTCATTTTAAGACGGCTGCACAAAAATCTAACTAAATAGGTCGATTTGAGTGAGAAATTACTTTGTCGTTATGTAACTTGCTACGGAGCGTCCCTACCAAAAAGTTGTCAACTACAAAAAAGAAGCTCTACTTTTGATCAGTATAATTTATAAAAAATCTACTTAATGGGATAATCAGTATCCCCATTACACACTTTCAAAGTTGAACAATTTCAACTGAAAATGGCCAAAGTTTATAACCTATTGCTCTGATCTTATCTTTCTTGAGAGAACTTGCCTAGAAAAGTTGCTAACTACAAAATTGATGATCTTATTTTAATCTACAAAATCAATTTGAGTTCAAAATAATGCAACAAAAACTAACACCGTATCAGCTTCTTAAGTTTTGTGAATTTTCTGAAATCTGTGAGAAAAGTCAACTTTAACTAACTGTCGTGTTGTGATGAGTTTTACTAATTATTTGTAATTTTGATATGTTGTAGATCAAGATTAGTTCTACATTTTTGTAGTTGACAACTTCTGTGTACTACGTCCGTGGAATGAGATAGAGGGGTCAGAAGTGAACGGCTTGAGTATTAGGAGGAAGGTGGAGAGGGTCTACCACCTATCTTCTGTAGGTTATATCTCTCCAGCGTAACCTCGTATAAAAAAGTTGTCAACTAGAAAAAAAGTTATATTCTTCATCTATTTGATCCTATAAAAATCTACTTGATAGGACATTCAGTATTACCATGACACACTCTCAAAGTTGAACGATTTCAACGGAAAACAGCCAAAGCTTATTATTGTAGGGGAACCTCATGTCTTTTTTCCTGCTCAAATATCAAAAACACAAAGAAAACCATTCATTTTATCCAAAAGTTTATTCAAAAAACCACAAGAAATTCACTTTTTCTTCTCACTTTTCGTCTTCTCTCCATCCTTCTTCTCCCCTCCTCCTCCATCCTCTTTCTTCTCACTCGGTTTCTCGTCGTTATTATTGAAAATACCCTTATCAACCTCATTCAACGTCTCATATTGTGGATCCTTCGCATCTGCCTTCACAACTTTCTCTGGTGGTTTGAACTCCTTTTTTTTGCCGTCCTCTTCCTTCTTGTCTTCCTTGAATAAATCCTCTCCGAGACCATTCAAAGTCTCGTATTGAGGATCTTTCACATCTGCTTTCTCCACTTTTGTCGGTGCTTTGAACTGCTTTTTCGGGTTTTTATCAGGACCGAACAGATCGTTATTAAGGCCACAAAGAGTCTGAATAATTAACTAAATTATATACTTATATGCATTGGGTTACTGTACCTGATAATTGGGATCCTTCTTCGCTGCGACCGCACTCTCATCCTCTGGTTTTTTGAATGTATCCTTCCCCTTAACCTCTTCTTTTTTCTTCTTTTCCTCCCCTTTTTCGTCTTCTTTTTTCGATTTTTTCGACTTTTTACCCTCAGATTTCTTCGATTTCTCCTTATTCGACTTCTTACTTCCTCCTTCTGTTGTCTTTTTCGATTTCTCTTTTTCACTTTTCTTCGATTTCTTCTCTGGTTCATCCGGCTTCTTCTCTTCTTCTTTCTTCTCTTCAACCGGAGGAGCAGGGGGCGGAGCTTCAGAAGGTTTCGGAGGCGGTGGTCTGATCTCTTTTTTCGGCGCACCCAGAGCCTCAGCAGAATCCGCAGATTGAGATCCAGATGACGTCTTTGAAGCCTTTTTCGACTTTTTACACATGAACAATGTCGTTGTGAGACATACAATTCCAGTTAGACACCACATGTTCAATACGATGTGGTTCCAATCGACCTGTGATTATAAAGTATTGGCACGATACGCGTCTTACAACCGCGCTCTACCGAAACCAAAGAAAATTGCGCTGGAAATTGAGAGATTCAGAGAAAAAGATACATTTTTCCAGGGCATATCGATGGAGCGCAGTTGTAAGAACTGTATCGAGCTAATCGTGTGGGAGAACTTACAATTTGCCAAAATGGTGAGGCCATTCTATTTCCGAGACAATCGGAATTCCGAAATAATTATCGAATTGAACTCGAATTATGGTAAAATAATTGGTTGAGTTTTGCCAGATCTAATCAGTGCGATCACGTCGGAAATGGGAATTGGGGAAGGAGGATGTCACGGGAAAGTGGAGAATTTATACATAAAGGCTGACAAGATTCTGTGAGAGACACTTTTTTGTAATGACGCTCCCTAAAGAGTTATGGTGATTTTAAGAGGACAGCTCAAAAATCGCATTACCGTAATAGGTGTAATAGAGGCGCACCCGCTAGCAAGAGTTTGGAGTATCCTATCTCAGCTGTTTTCAAAGATATGAAAATTTTCTCAACTGAAGAAATATTCTATGAATATTAAGCTATATTTTGTCAGTTAACAGCTTTTTGATATTTCTTTTGGGAACCGAGTTATACATCTGCGAATAGGCACCGCTCATCACTGTTCTGCGACGATTTGAGGGAGAAATTACTTTGTCGATACGTAATTTGCTAAGGAGTGCCAGTACAAAAAAGTTGTTAACAGCAAAAATAAAGCTCTATTTTTGATCTTTATGATTCATGAAAAACCTACTAGGTGTGATAATCAGAATCACCATGACACACTCTCAAAGTTGGACAATTTCAACTGAAAACGTCCAAATTTCGTATCTTTTAGAACAGAACTGTATCTGATGGAATAACAGTGCAAATTTTAGATTTTGATACAGCAAAAAAAGAATTTTCTTTGAAAATAAACAAGAACTATAACAAGTATTACAACTAACTAAACTAATAAAAATTAATAGAGAGTTAGTGTTTCTCTCACATCACAAACTTCCCACACCGTCCCAAAGTCGATGGATATGCGGTATTCATCTCATTGACATATCGATGGTATGCTCTGAAAGCAGATTTATTCCAGACACACTTTCATCGTAGACTCACTTCATTCTCCCATATTTTTTTGAATGAGCAATCACGGCACTTGAGTAATCTGTATCATTCAATTTGATGCCTTCGTGAACATCAAAAACGTGGGAAAGAAGGTGAATGTGTAGTTTGCACGACATAAATTGTAGATCTGGTTTAGGAATTTTTCAAAAGAAAAGGTGTAAAATTCGACATACCAATGACTGCATAACTCTGACTCTTGCCGGAAAATAATTCGCATTGTAGGGATCATTCCGGTGGAGAATCACTTGAACTTCCCATCCACTGTTTCTGAAAGTTTCCACTTGAAATTTTAACTTTTGAAGAAGAGAAAAAAATACGCATAAGAGATTTCCCATGCACTAATTGCATCGGATTCGTTCGAGACTTTGAACCAATGCGAAATATTTGGGATTCGGTGTCCAGAGAAGAAGAATTTGTGGTGGAATTCAAATGTTCTGGAATGCTTTTTTAAAAAGGAATTGACCTCCTTGTTATTTTTATCTCACTTCTTGTTATTGACATCACTAAACAATTGTTTGTGATCCGTTGGAATAGTGGTTTGGTTGCTTTCGAATCGTCTGAAAAATCTTTTTTCCAAAAAGTATATTTTGATGTTACATACCGAACAACTAGGACTTTCTTACTCTTTCCATCAATCATTTCATTCGAAATCTGTTTCACTTTTCTTGCGAATCCTTTACTCATAATCATATCGATATCCGCAATAAAATGAATATCTGATTTGGCTCCTCGTCTCGCAATGTTTCTCATCAGATTACTAGGATACAACTGGAATGAACCAGCTATCTCGTTTCGATACCCGACACCTAGAAGATCTCAAATTCATTTCATTTTCAAAAGTAGTTCGGGCATACGGTTTTTGAGAAATTCTTCGCAATCTCGGCTATTGGATGTTATTTTTATCAGTGGACACTTGTTTTGAAAAGGAGAGAGACGGAAAGCGAAATGTACTGTCACCTGGAAAAAATGAAGTTGAAGACAGAAAGCTTGTAACATTTATCAGCATTCAGTGAGCATAGGCTAACTGTCGAAATGTGTATCGGTGCCACCAACTTTCTGATTCTTTCGAAATTGAACTTTTTGAAAAGTTTAAATATCAATCTTCATTTCTACAGTTCAAAACTTTTTTGTATCTTCTAAGGTTCGAGAGATACAAACGCTCGAAGTAGGCAGACCCCTCCAACGTTTCCGCTGTTCACTTTCAGGTTCACGTCTTCAAAGACGCCTATCTCAAAGACTAGGAGAGTTATCAAAAAGTTGTGAACTGCAAAAATGTAGTACTATGTATGTTCTACATAAACTACAACATGTTTTATAATACCGAAATCTTTACTATTAATAAACGCAAACGGCTGTATGTTTGTTTGTCTGTCGCCGATCCTACCGCCCTTCCTACTGAACCGATTTTCTTCAAATTTGGACCAAAAGATCAGAAATTTTCTCTTAATGATGCCCGTCTATTTTTTTAGTTAGAATAAATCTCGACTAGGTCACTAGGTGAAAAAACGTGGTTTTCAAGCCTTTCAGTGGCTTTCGTTTCCGAAATAGGGAAATAGGAGTTCACGGGGAAAATAATTATGGAACTTTTTCATTCTTCAAATGAATTCATTTCTTCAAATTGTGGTGTAGAAAGGAGGTTTAGTCGCCGTCAGGCGACGTGAACCGACTGGTGTTTTAACATCGGTACACAAGATCAAAGTTGACTATATTTTCCAACAAAAAAACCTTTCTCCTAAATTCCAGATCACATCTATGCACATCTGATAAATATTCTAAAGCTCTCTGTGAATGATAATCAATAAACAATGCCAAAGATATGGGACCATCCCAATTCGACGGTTTTCTCTCAATCATTTCCATCATCTCTGGTGTACCATGAACTGCAAGAGTGATCGGTTCGAGACCATCTTCTCGGAATCTGTTCAAAACGGATTCGATTACTTCCCAGTCTGTATCCAACTCACGATTCAGATGCTTCTAGGCAGTACTCCTCCTTGTGCATTTCAGTTTGAATACTAATATCAATATCCAAACTCTCTCTGAACAACTTCAAGCCACTCTAAATCGAATGTAGCTACGACTGAATTGAATATTTACTCACTTTTCTAAAAGAGATGTATAGAAAGAACCCAAGAAAACACAGAAAATACCAAAAACTAAGACGATTTGGTAGTCGTGAAACCTGAGAAAATGTGATTTTTTCTTATAAGTTTATTTCCGATGCTCTGAAGTAACTCACAATTCTCCGAAATAGTACTGTCATTCGAACTCCGAAAAACTCTTTTTTTATTAATTAGAAAAATCTCCTTTTTATTAATAGAAAAAAAGCGACATCGTACGTGGATTTTATGTCACTTCTTCTAGATGACCTCACGAAACGTGGAAGTTCACATTTTCTCTTTGGTGAAGATTCTCTTTTGTAACGAAGCGTTCCCAGTATTTCTCTTGCTTTTATTCAATGTTCATTGCTAAAAATACAACTGAAACTTCTACTTTGCCGAAGAATGAATAATGAAGACATCTATGACTTCTGGTCTCGGTGAATGACTGCAGAAGAAACCGATTGATTGAATTATTAGAGCGAGATCCTTGCATATACTTGCATCGACAACACCTCTACGATTCAACTGCATTTTACAACCACTGGAATCACGAAGCAAAGAAAATAATCTGAAAGCATTAAAAAGTATTTCGATAAAAATAAGGACTTTATTCAATGGTGAGTTTGGATTATTAAGATTTGTGGCCCTAAAGAGGGCCGTTGGGTTCGGTGGGTTTTTTGGAAAACGAAGAGATAATATAATTATCCTCCGAATCCGTAGAGGGTTCTTCCTTGGCGCTTCAAAGCGTAGACGACGTCCATGGCGGTAACGGTCTTTCTCTTGGCGTGCTCGCAGTAGGTGACAGCATCACGGATGACGTTCTCAAGGAAGACCTTGAGAACTCCACGGGTCTCTTCGTAGATGAGTCCAGAGATTCTCTTGACTCCTCCTCTTCTAGCGAGACGGCGGATGGCTGGCTTGGTGATTCCTTGGATGTTGTCACGAAGGACCTTGCGATGGCGCTTGGCACCTCCTTTTCCGAGGCCTTTTCCTCCCTTTCCACGTCCGGACATTGTTGAGCGATTGATGAAGACTCACAAGTGAGATAAAGAGTAACGAGCGTAATGAGCTAGCTTTATAAGCGGTTGCGGTGGCGGGGCGGAGTCAAATTGCGCCACCCTGTGAGGACACACTTTTTGTCTGCGCCTCTCGCTGACCCCTCTTCTTTTCTTCGCTCCGCCCCGCCACCACAGCCGGTATAAAACGAGGAAAGGAGGTGGCGCTCCTCACTGTCCAATCGGATACCACTCAACGCAATGGCTCGTACCAAGCAAACCGCCCGTAAATCGACCGGAGGAAAGGCCCCAAGAAAGCAATTGGCCACCAAAGCTGCCCGCAAGTCGGCCCCAGCTGCAGGAGGAGTCAAGAAGCCACATCGTTATCGTCCAGGAACCGTCGCTCTCCGTGAGATCAGACGCTACCAAAAGTCCACCGAGCTCCTCATCCGCAAGTTGCCATTCCAGCGACTTGTTCGTGAGATCGCCCAGGACTTCAAGACTGATCTTCGATTCCAATCTTCCGCTGTCATGGCTCTTCAGGAGGCCGCTGAGGCTTACCTCGTCGGACTCTTCGAGGACACCAACTTGTGCGCCATCCACGCTAAGCGAGTCACCATCATGCCAAAGGATATCCAACTTGCCAGACGTATCCGAGGAGAGCGTGCTTAAGCGCGTTTCTCTGCAACCCCACCGAACCCAACGGCCCTCTTTAGGGCCACAAATATCCAAAATCGAAATATTTCTTGTTGAATAAAGTTACTTTCTTGTTTTCTTTGCAGGTATTTTCAGGTTGATACTCTGACGCCGAATGAAATGAATAATTTGTTCTCAATTCCATTCGAAACGATTCCACTGCCGGTTCAAACGCATTCTTATTTCGAAATAACGTCATTTCCCATGTAATTCAGCCTACCAAAGGTAAGAAAGTGTACTTTTGGAATGAAATTAGAAGTACATCAACACTAGGTTATGGCTGTATTCATGACTATTGTATTTGGAATCCCCTGCTTCATTTCAATTCAAATAACTTGCAATAAAAAGAAGAAAGAGATCGAAAAACCCAGTCCACCATTCGCAATTTCTCACTCAAAATCGGCGTTTTCCGAAGATGAACTCGAGATGGATACAACGCAAAGAGATGACGAAACCGATAGAGAAAAAGAGAGAAATTTGAAAAAAGAAATGAGAAGAAATAGTGATAAAGAAGACAAATCTAACTCTAAAAATGAAAGCTTGAAATTGAAAACGGTAAAAAATGAGAAATCGAGTGGAAAAGAAGACGACGAAAAATTGCAGTTGAAAAGGTGAAACTCCTGCTGAAACTAAACTAAACTCAAGTAGAATGAATCAGAAAATGATATGAAACTGTGCAGCTTTTTGATATTTTGATGAATTCAGTGTCGGATTGTTTCAATTATTTTTCTCTCATATGTTCATAACCGACGTTTCCTCGTCTTCCCAGTGTGACATCTGTGTATTCGTTGTCTGGTGTTTTGACGCATACCCAGAAATCTGAGTTATCGATCCGTACTGTCCGTTCATCGCCTTTATTCTGTCAGATTAACCAAGTCTTTTCTCGTTTTTCAGGTCTTCTGAGACACAATGAAACTATTCAGTCTTCCTTACCTTGCATACTCTCAAATCATTACTTCAATGGATCCGATCGAAGTCTTTTCTCTCTCATTTTGTTCAAAAAAGTCAAGAGAAAGAATCAAACAGATACATCTTCATGTGTATTATGCGGTAATTTCCACAGAGATTGTCGAACCGAAATCACTAACTCTTCAATTACAATTTTCCACTTCAAGTCGATATATACTGATTCCATTCCAGCTTGCTCCCCGTTGGGCTCGGTGTGAGGGCAGAAGGTTTACAGGGACTATAGATGGAGTCAAACACTATTTTAGGTAAGTTTCAATGTCTCAAAATGTCGAAATTGGTTAAATTATTCAGATCCATGGATGACGACGACGACGGTACCCTTTTGTACAGTGATATCAAGAAAAGTGGATTTCAGATAACCAATTACATGTTGGATTTATTACAAAAAAAACTGGAAAGTCTTAGGATGGACTTCAATTTGATTGATGATTGGAAAGGATTCATAGCTGAACCATGCCTCAAATCAGTTTTAGAATAGAGCTTCTTTCTGAAACTGTTACTGCTGAAAAACTGTCCGCCTTCTTCAACAATATTGAACATCCACTTCGCCATGTTCATATTCACTCTAAAGTTGAGGGACGAGTTGATCCAAATTCTATTATTTTCCGATCCGACATGCTAATCATATACGAAACTAATTGGATTACAAGAGAACATTTACTCGGCTTCACTGGAAAATACTTGTGCTTCATCAATCCTACTTTCGGTATTGAAGGAATAATAGAATTCATAAAACAATGGAGAAACGGGGATAATACGAAATTCGCAGTACTCAAAATGGCAGAGGTATCTCAAGAATTTATGGACAGAGATCGTTTTATTTCTGAATTCGATGCGAAACCGTGGGATCCAACGAAAAGAGAAAAGTGTTAAATTTATGATAAAGAGTGAGTTAATGTCTTTATAAACCTTCCAGAACAATTCTCTTCTTTGCAGAATCACACAAAACATTGTTGCCGACTTATCGGAAGGTTTAGATTTCGAGAGACATGATGGATTATTGGCAACTATTAGAATCAGACCAAGTCGCAAAGTACGTCGTCATCGATTTCAGTTTTTTGTGTGGCACAAACGGTTCACTACTTCTGAATGAAGTTCATCTTGAATCTAAATTCATGTTTCAATCGTATCTTCGTTTTGATTTTGTAATAATGTCGTTTTAAAGTTTTCCTCGAGAACGTCAGATGCTGTCACCATCTATGAGCTTTTTTCGATCACATTTCCAAGTTATGAAGAGTCTCCATCGTCAATAAGCTTCTGAACATATGATACCAGATTTCATAAGAAATAAATGAAAGATCTGGAAATCTGAAACGTTTAACCAACACATGTAACTTTATTTAAAGAAATTAAAATAGGATTCTGGATATTTGTGGCCCTAAAGAGGGCCGTTGGGTTCGGTGGGTTTTTTGGAAGAAGGTTCTTATTCCTTGTCTCCTCCAGTCTTCTTTGGGAGAAGAACGGCTTGGATGTTTGGAAGAACTCCTCCCTGGGCGATGGTCACTCCAGCCAACAGCTTGTTGAGCTCTTCGTCGTTGCGGACGGCGAGTTGAAGATGTCTTGGGGCGATACGGGTCTTTTTGTTGTCACGGGCAGCGTTTCCAGCCAACTCGAGGACTTCAGCAGCGAGATACTCGAGAACAGCGGCGAGGTAGACTGGGGCTCCAGCTCCAACACGTTGAGCGTAGTTTCCTTTGCGAAGGATACGGTGAAGACGACCGACTGGGAATTGGAGTCCGGCTCTTGACGAGCGAGACTTGGCCTTTCCACCGGTCTTGGCTTTTCCTCCCTTTCCGCGTCCAGACATGGTCGATG
Organism: Caenorhabditis latens; assembly: GCA_002259235.3. Taxonomy (NCBI): domain Eukaryota; kingdom Metazoa; phylum Nematoda; class Chromadorea; order Rhabditida; family Rhabditidae; genus Caenorhabditis; species Caenorhabditis latens. Next base: position 4,234,243 of record CM056092.1, on the reverse strand, counting down.
AGTAGATTGGTAGTATTGAAGTACTATCGTGAGGAATCGGTGAGGAAGCACCGCTTTCATACTCTATCTGCGGTGGGTGGGCGGGGCTATCACCGCGCAGGTGTTGAAAAGGACATTCGGCGACGCGTGGTGACCAGGTGTGTCCCCACAGGGTGGTGGCGGCAGACTCCGCCCCACCACCGCGCGCTTCAAATAAATAGTTCCCAGAGTCACTCGTCGCTTCATACTAGTCTACCGACCAGTCCGTCAATCGAAATGGCACCACCAAAGCCGTCCGCCAAGGGAGCAAAGAAAGCCGCAAAGACCGTCACCAAGCCAAAGGATGGAAAGAAGAGAAAGGCCCACCGCAAGGAGTCCTACTCTGTCTACATCTACCGTGTTTTGAAGCAAGTTCACCCAGACACTGGAGTCTCCTCGAAGGCCATGTCCATCATGAACTCCTTCGTCAACGACGTCTTCGAACGCATCGCTGCCGAGGCTTCTCGTCTTGCCCACTACAACAAGCGTTCAACCATCTCTTCCCGCGAAATCCAAACGGCTGTCCGTTTGATCCTTCCGGGAGAGTTGGCCAAGCACGCCGTTTCTGAAGGAACCAAGGCTGTGACCAAGTACACCTCCAGCAAGTAAGCTCTCGAGCTGAAAGCTACCCCACCGAACCCAACGGCCCTCTTTAGGGCCACAACTCTCAATAATCCACATTTTTGATTGAAAGAATAAATAATTGTATTACTTTGTTACTTTTTCTGTGTTATTGAATGGAGAAATCACCAATTAAGGTTTTTGCAAAGCTTTCTTTCGGTAATCAGGCGAGAAGAACGAAGAAAGTGTTCTGAAATCGGCGTTTATTCGTGAATTCTTCCCATTATTTTCGTGCTTTCTCAAGAAAACAGCGAAGTAATCGAAATTAGCTCATCTGAAAATTAAAATTGTAGGGGATGGAAGACCAATGGCTGCTGTCGGCCATTTATGATGACGACCTGGTCGAGAGAATACGAGAAAGTAGAGGAAGTTGCTCGAGGCACACTTCTATCAATTTGCCGACTTTCGAAAATGAGGTTAAACTTTGATATTTGAGGAGAATACTATATTGATTCAGATTCTGAGCTCTTCTTCCGGGTCGAGAACATTCGACGAGTACTACCTCCCGGCTATTGAAGAACCGAGGTAGATTTTGACTGACAAAGAACATTCTCTGAAAATTGATTTGCAGAGAGCAATTCCAGCTTGTTCGAAAACCAGCACCAAGTTTCGCCGGAAGACATCTCTCACTTCTCGCTAATCACTTCCAAATCACTTGCAAAGGATCGATCGTTTATCAGTATTATATCGGAATCAATCCGAGTATTCCTTCGAAAAAGTTGAACAGGAAAATTCTAAGTTTACTGGAGGAGCAAGTTCCGGAACTTCTCGAATTAAACCTCGCGTACGATGGAATGCACACTATTTATAGTTCGAAATATATTGATACAAGAAGAATTAATCAAATTTCGATAGATTTGAAAGGAACCGTGAAAGAGTCGCCGAATCAGTTCACTATTTTCTTCACCTATGTCGACAACTTCCATTTGGATACAAGAATGTGAGTGCTATCCGGTTTTTGAATAATTTTATAGCGAAATATCTTTCAGTCCACCTGAAAACCAAACAGCCATTGAAAAACAGCGAATGAAACATGCGATCGATACGATTTTCCGACAAACATCAGTCGGACGCTTCCACGTAGTTCAACAATCGTTCTTCTCTATTACACCTCATCTACAAATCGGCCCAGCGCATGGTCTCGGATGGGGAACTGTTAATCTTGGACTCGGAAGAGAAGTTTGTTATGGATTTTATCAGAATGTCGTCGAAACGTTTGATATGTTGACAATGAATATCGATGTTGCGACGACAACTTTCTATCGTCCAATTGCGCTCGTTGAGTTTCTCGCGGAAGTTCTTGAAGTTCCGTTTGCAACTGTTATCGATGGACGAGCGTTGAGTGAAGCACAGAAAAAGAAATTCAACAGAGAAGTTGCCGGTTTGAAAGTCGAAACGAGACATTGTGCTTCGCCGAGGCGATTCCGAGTTGCTAGATGTACATGGAAACCAATGGAAAACATCACACTACATATATCAAATGGAAAGGATGATTCTTTACCGATTTCAATGGTGGATTACTTCAAATCTCGATACAATATCGACCTGCAATACAGACATCTGCCTTGTGTCGAATTAGGTCGCAGTCGGGAATGCATTCTCCCTCTCGAACTTTGCTACATTGTCGGCGGTCAACGATGTATAAAGAAGCTGAACGAGCAGCAAATCGCGAATCTAATTCGAGCGACGAGTCGAAATGCAACAGAACGAAAAAGTGCTATTATGAATATACACGAAAGAGTTGATGTTCGAAACGATCCATGTGGTTCGGAAAATGGACTTCGGGTCGAAAATCAGATGATGAAGTTAGACGGTCGAGTGCTTCCATCTCCACGTCTTCTATATTGTTATCCAAATTCTAAACTCCAAAACTGTGTGACGACACCGAATAATGGAACTTGGGATATGAGAGGAAAGAACTTTTATACTGGAGTAAAAATCAAAGTAAGTGCTCAGATATTCGAGATAATCGTTCAAATAACTGTATTTTTCAGAAATGGGCAGTCGTTTGTTATGCCGATTCAGCTATTGTATCCCCAAATAATCTCGAATCATTCATCGGAAATCTTCAGCGTGTTGCCAAAGAAATCGGAATGCCTTTCGTCGAAGAGTACTGTTTTTATAGGTAAAACTCGTCAGTTATTATAAAAAACAAATGTTTATTTTCAGCTACATTCCACCCGAAGATGCAGCAACTTCTCTTGAAATCCTGCATCGAACTTACCCAAATCTCCAAATAGCAATTTGTGTCGTACCTGGGAAGTCGACAGTTTATGGTGATTTGAAGCGAAAAGGAGATCTTATTGGATTGACAACTCAATGCGTTCGCACTCACAATGTCACCCGAGTATCTCCACACACTCTTTCTAATCTTTGTATGAAAATCAACTCAAAACTCGGCGGCGTAAATGTCGCGTTATCCGCTCCACCGCCAGCTATGGTATCAGATCCGACTCTATTCATTGGATGTCATTTAGCACGAAACGCAGTGCCAACAGTATCCGATTCATCGTCTTCCGATAGCAACATGGACACTTCGATTGCTTGTCTCGTCGGCTCTCTCGATGGACATCCCACTCGTTTTTCGCCAATGTTTCGTGTACAATCGCGAAATTCCAGTACAATCATCGATTTGACTGATATGGTGTGTGAAGCGATTGTCAATTTTCGTCAAGCCACCGGTTTCAAACCACATAAAATTGTCATCTATCGATCAGGAATTGGAGAAGAAACTATCGAAGAGATTTTACAAACGGAGCTACGCGCTATCCGAGAAGCTTGCAAGCTCATCGAACCCAATTTTCAACCTGGAATCACGTTCATCGGATTAGATGTTACTCATCACACAAGATTCTTTGCTGCTAATGATAGAGTGAGTTGAAAACTATATTGTTCTCAATTCAAACATTAAAAAATTACAGGACAAGATAGGAAGCAGTCAGAATGTGCCAGCCGGAACACTGGTTGAAACGGGAATCACTGTCAACAACGCTTTCGAATTCTATCTTGTCTCACACGCTGGAATTCAAGGAACATCTCGTCCAACGAAGTACGTCGTCATGTGGGATGACAACCAGTTTCCGCCGTATGAAGTTCATGAAATGACTTATCAGGTAAGTAATTCAGTCGATTCGAAATCATAAAAATGCCTTTCAGCTTTGCCACACGCAATCCCGTTGCACAAGAAGCGTCTCCATTCCATCGCCAGTTTACTATGCAAAACTCGTGGCGCAACGAGCGAAAATACTGTTAGCTGATGAAAAGTTCGATTCCCAGCTATTCCATGTTAGTTTTTTCAAGCAAACTTATTAACATTTTCTCAGAATTTGGCGAATTTGGCGAGTTTTATGATTAAGAGCCGTTCTGTTGTAGATTTACGGGGGCGACGCGCAGCCAAGAGCCGTTTTGTTGTAGATTTACGGGGTGATTTTGCGTTGCATTATGCGACTGATTTCGGCAATGGAAAGAGAATCGGGATTCGCTGAACATCTCAAAAATGAATAATATTGAAATCGAATTTAAATTTTTGAAATTTTAGGAAAAATCACGATCGGAAGGAATGATATTCGTCTGATGTCTCTTCTCCGTTTCATCACATTTTAATCTGCACTCACCCATACAGAAACCAGATTTAAATAATATTTAATTACAATTTCTTCTACTATACTTCATTCATATTTTACGATTTTTTCTCGAAATTTTTACCACTAGTCTTACTTTTAGAATAGTCTTACCCCCATTACTTTATTGTTGTAGTCCTTGCCATTTTGTTATCAAATTGTTCTAATTTTTGTGCTTTTCATATACCTATACGGTTTCAAACTTGTTATCGTTGTCATTTTCTTTCATGTTATCCCCCGTTACATGTTTTTTCTAGCAGATACTCATGAAATTGTGAGATTTTTTCTGAAATCCAGTTACAGAAAATTTCAGATGTGAAAAATCGGATGAAAGGGAAGAAAATCGATAGAAACGGGAGTCGGTTGGAGTCGAAAAAAACTCTTTCTGAAAACAAATGTAAATCAAGAAAAACAACAAGAAAATCATACGAAACTGACTGTGTAGTTTGGGATTCATTGATAATGTTTTATTGCATAATCTCTGATGAGCCTTCAGAAGTTTAGGCAGCTTTTTCAAACGAAAGCCTCAATAACAATGACAATGCAATTTCCCCTCGAGAAGTTTCATTCATCGGAAGAATTAAACAAATCCATTTTAATACAGAATATGCTTATATTCTTACAAGAGTTTTTTTCAACCAAAGATACCGATTTTCTGATTAAGATTTTGGTCGGAATTTATGTTGCAGTGCTTGAACATGACAAAGATAATTACAATTTTTAGACGCGTTGATTGCAGAATTACTGGTATTTTGTAAAGTTATGTGTTGGATTTGATGAAAGCTAGTTTGCCTTTTATTGTGTTGTATCTGAATCAAATCGATGATCTGAAAGGATTCATAGCTGAACCATGTCTTGAATAACTTTCAAGTGTTAGATTCAATCAAAAAATTGTTTCAGAAAAACTCGATATTGAACTGAACATTGAATTCATAAACAGTGAAAAAATGGGAATAATACGAAATTCGGAACACTCAAAATATCAGAGTCACTATGAATAACTGAAGAATTTAAAGGGATTCAATCAGAAATCTGAAAGAATGGGCAAACGAATCCATCCGGCAGCATATTCTTAGATAGCCTACTGCTCCTCACATGGAAGAACCCTATAACCGGTGGGAATATGGGGATCGAATGCAGGTTAATGGGACTAGAAATAGGAAGAATGGTATACAAGGATTCAGTCAGAAATCTGAAAGAATGGGCAAACGAATCCATCCGGCAGCATATTCTTAGATAGCCTACTGCTCCTCACATGGAAGAACCCTATAACCGGTGGGAACATGGGGATCGAATGCAGGTTAATGGGACTAGAAATAAGAAGAATGGTATACAAGGATTCAGTCAGAAATCTGAAAGAATGGGCAAACGAATCCATCCGGCAGCATATTCTTAGATAGCCTACTGCTCCTCACATGGAAGAACCCTATAACCGGTGGGAACATGGGGATCGAATGCAAGTTAATGGGACTAATTGAAGAATTTAAAGGGATTCATTCAGAAAAATTGTTTCATACCTATTTTGCAACTGAAGCAAATTAAGTGAGCGAAGAGGATTGAATAATTATTTTACCACGATCCTCGGGAAGTTCTGCCCGTTTCGATGACGTGTTCGAAGCCATGACGTGGCGATGACGTGACGGCGGCCTATGACGTAGTCGGAAGAATGAGAACACGTGGTAATACATAGTTTTCAAATTCACGCTTCCTGTGACTATACTTCACGCGATTCAATTTAAAAGGCCTGGATTTCTAGTATTAGTGCTTCTTACAATTAGGACTCGATGTATTTAGTGTCGGATTCTTTCAATTCTTCTATCTTGATAATGCAGTATCTCGAAGAATTCAGACGAGTCTTCGGAAATCTTGGTAACTTTGACAGACGTCACTACCAATTAAAATTTCCCAGATCTTCATAACCGACGTTTCCTCGCCTTCCCAGTGTGCCATCTGCGTATTCACTGTGTGTGGTCTTGACGCATACACAGAAATCTGAGTTATCGATCCGTACTGTCGGTTCTTCGCTCTTCTTCACTATTATTCTGTCTGATTGAGGAAACATTTTCTTGTTTTTCAGGTCTTCTGAGAGACAATGAAACTATTCAGTCTTCCTTACCTTGCATACTCTCAAATCATTACTTCAATGGATCCGATAGAAGTGATTTCCCTCTCATTTTGTTCGAAAAAATCCAGAGAAAGAATCAAACAGATACGTTTTCATGTGTGTTATGCTGTGATTTCCACAGAACTTGTCGAACCGAAATCACTGTCTCTTATATTACAATTTTCGCCTTCAAGTCGATATATATTGATTCCATTCCAACTTGCTCCTCGTTGGGCTCGGTGTGAGGGCAGAAGATTTACAGGAAATATTGATGGAGTCAAGCACTATTTTAGGTATGTTCCACTGTCTCAAAGTGATAGAAAATAATTAAATTATTCAGATCTATGGATGACGACGACGGTACCCTTTTGTACAGTGATATAAAGAAAAGTGGATTTCAAATAAGCAATTACATTTTGGATTTATTACAAAAAAAACTGGAAAGTCTTAGGATGGACTTGAATTTGATTGATGATTGGAAAGGATTCATAGCTGAACCATGTCTCAAATCAGTTTCCACAATAGAGATTCTTTCTGAAACTGTTACTGCTGAAAAACTGTCCGCCTTATTCAACAATATCGAAAATCCTTGGCATGTTCATATTCACTCTAAAGTTGAGGGACGAGTAAACCCAAGTTTGATTATTTTCCGATCCGCCATGCTTATCATATACGAAACTGATTGGATTACAAGAGAACATTTACTCGGCTTCACTGGAAAATACTTGTTTTTCGATAAGCCCACTTTTAATATTGAACTTATTATTGAATTTATAAGAAAATGGAAAAACGGGAATAATACGAAATTCGTAGCACTCAAAATGAGTAGAGTGCCTCAAGAATATATGAACAGGGACCGATTTATTTCTGAATTCAACACAAAACCATGGGATCCAACGAAAAGAGAAAAGTGCTATATTTATGAGAAAGAGTGAGTTAACTCCTTTTCGAATCGACCACAACATTGTTTTTCTTTTCAGAATCACTGACGTACAAGACATTGTTGCCGACTTATCGGAAGGACTAGATTTCGAGAGACATGATGGATTATTGGCAACTATTAGACTTAGAATCAAACCACGTCGTAATCTATTTCAGTTTTTTGTGTGGCACAAACGATTCACTACTTCTGAATGAAGTTTATTGTACTTTCATTTCTGTTTTGTGAAATTCTATACTGTTTTGGAGTCATTCTCGTTTCATTGTTTTTCCATCAGAAACTCATTAAATTGTGAGATTTTTATTGTGCGTGCTAAGCAGGCGGTGGGGTGTTTTTTCAGAATAATTATGATACAGAACGGGAAGAAAAAGGAAGGGAAAGGTAACGGCGTTATGAAATTAAATTATAAAAAAGGGAAGTATTTCACCATGAAATAAGCTCACAACTAGAGATTTTTGGGTTTTTGGGTTTCGGGCGGAACAAAAAAATGATTCTAGATGATTCAGGGGAGAAGGGAAATTGTGGGTAATCGAGAGAAGAGAAAGGGGGGAAAGCTCGTTTTGTCTTTTGTCATAAAAGCTCGCGAATCGTTGAAAAAGAAGAAAATGCGCTCCAAAGAATGATCGGTGGAGCGACTTTGCATTATTAGAGAAAACAAATATTAAATTTAAAAATACACATTTAAGACTCGGAGACAGTGGTTCCGTCTTGAGCGAATAATACTCCTTGGTATGTGATTCCGTTGATCTCCATTGACACTGACATTGAGTTTTTGGAATTTTCTGAAACTTGGAAAAGTGAGAATTTGAAGAAAAGGTATAAGTTTTCTGAATACCTGATTGTTTTGTACTAATTCGTAAACTGGAGGCTCCATTCGATTTGTGTTCATTCTCCAGTTTCGCTCGTTTCACTGAAAATGGATATTTAGTGAAAACTCGCAAACTTTAGGTAGGTCTCACAGAGCCTTATGTTTTCAGAACAACTATATTTTTGCAGAGTATATAGATTAGGTCTAGAGCTACATTTTTGTAGTTGATCACTTCTTTGTACAACTTTTCTGGAGAGAGATATATGTAGTGGACGTTGTCAACTTTAGTCCAAAATGGGAGCATTTTCAAAGCGGTATAACTTTTTATGGAGCACGTTCACAAAAAAGTTGTCAATTGCAAAATTAAAGATCCAGACTTGTTCTATAAGAAATATATAATTTTAAAACTATTGAATATCATTTCACTTTGTTTCGCATGCTTAAAGTTAACTGAAAGCTGCTAACTTCTGCTCTGTGAGAAATTGTTGAACATTTCAAATTTCCGAGTTATAATAGTACCAGTTTAGATTTTTATTTTTTTAGTTTGCAATTTTATTGCAGAACATTTTCAGGAAAAGATAAAAATGTTTTCAATTTCATATCTATTAGTCAGCTTCTTGCCGCTTCAGTACCCGAAATGTAAACTTTTGCCGTTTTCTGTTGAAATCGTACAACTTTGAGAGTGTGTCATGGTAATACTGATTGTCCCATCAAATAGATTTTTAATAGGTTGTACAGATCAAAAGTAGAGCTTCATTTTTGTAGTTGACAACTTTTCTGTACCGGCACTCCCTAGAGAGTTATGGTCATTTAAGACAATCGCACTATTTTACACTGAAAGTGGTCGATTTGAGGGAAAATTACTTTGTCGATATGCAACTTGCTAGGGAGTGCTCGTACAAAAAAGTTGTCTACTACAAAAATGAATTTCTATTTGTGAGCTTTATAGTCCATAATTAATCAATACTGTGAGGCTATCAGGAAGGCCGTGACACACTCACAAAGTTGACCATTTTCAACTAAAAAGTGTCTTGTTCTTTATGACTAGTACTCTATATCTCACTAGAGGAATAACGTACAAAAAGGTGATTAACTACAAAATTAAAGATCTAGACTTGTTCTATATGCTCTTTAAAAATTGAGAATTATTGGGGAACGTCCTTTCGACATTAATAAGATCCAACATCATCCCACTCACCAGGAATATCCGAATCATTGCTCGACGTGGATTCCCTTCCAGAACTATGATGATGTCCTCCGTTTCCATTGGATAACGATGCAAGTCCGAGACTTTGTCTTGCAACTTGTTCGGCTGCTCGTTGTGCTCTTTCCAGATTCCGTTGATGAGCTTCAAGAATTGCCATCTGCTCAGCACCATAACCCGCTCCGAATAACCCACTGGCTTGGAGGTTCAGCGTGTTTTCATCATCAAGGAGGTCTGAAATTACAGGGAATTGTTTTCCACTTGATTATTCAAAAAAAACCAACCATTTCTCATTCCTAATCCATTTAACTGCTTATTGAGCATACTCGCAGCTGCATTCGCTGCATGTGGGAGTTGAAATGGAAGTGGAAACGGAGGAGCCGTCCTTCTTCCCGGTGCTTCTCGACGATTCCCATCAATTGCTTGTTGTAAATCCGATTGATTCGATAATTTCTCTTTTTCACACTCATAATCATACAAATATTTCTGATATTGTGTTCGAAGAGTGAACGCCGCGGAGGTGATTGACGACGGCAGATTCAGTCCTTTCGTGATTTCTCTCCATAACTTTTTATTGATTATTTCAACGAGACCACCGTGTTGAACGACGAGTCGATATAATTCATAGAGATCGAGTACTTGTTTTGCCATTATTGGGATACGGGTCACCGGTTTGCCTGGAAAATTTGAGTGGGTGAGAAATTTGTGGAGTTTTACAGTTTATTTAACCAGAAATCTGAAATTCTGAATATTTTATATTAATCACAAATTTTTGATTTTGGAGCAGTTTATTGCTTTGAGGCACATTTTTGAAGTTGTCAGATTTCACCAAAAAAAAACTCTTGAAAACCGGCTAACTTTAGAAGTGTATTGAAGTGTTAAAAATGATTCCAGTATTTTAAAGTTTTTATATGTAGCTTAAGACAAGTTCTTCATTTTTGCAGTGCTCATTTTTTTTAATTGACCTCTTTGAAAATAACATTTTCGATAGTCTCGCACAATTCTGGGCTCCGTAGCACATTCGAAAAGTTGACAACTATCTGACAAGGGAAGTCTTTGGAGACGCCACTTTCAAACGACCTATAAATTTGGTCATAGGTATTTTCGACCACGAGGAGTCCATTTCTGCAGTCAAAACCTGCTAAATGTCTCTGTGAGCCAAGTTATGAGCTCTCAAACTTTTCCTGTAGATAAGCTTTTTTAAGTGGATTTTCAAATCGGTGGTTCATATGCCACCGCACGGCTCCGTTTGTGTTTTCCCACGGTTTACCTGTGCTTGTACAATACAAAAATGATAACATCTTGCGTATACTACTTGTCGATTTGGAATTCTACGTGAAAAAGCTTATCCACATGAAAAGTTTGAGAGCTCATAACTCGGCTCACAAAGACATTTAGCAGGTTTTGACTGCAGAAATGGACTCCCCGTAGTCGAAAATACCTATGATCAAATTTATAGGTCGTTTGAAAGTGGCGTCTCCAAAGACTTCCCTTGTGAGGTACAGTACCTTTTCAGTTGAAGTTCTCCAACTTTGATGACCATAACTCTCTAGAGAGTGTTCAGACAAAAAAGTTGTCAACTACAACAATTAAGTTCTATTCTTGTTCTATTTGATCCCATAAAAAGTTATTTCGTAAGGCAGTTAGTTTTACTATGACATGCTCTCAAATTTGGACATTTTCAACTGAAACAAGCAAAACTTGATACACTTTTTTACTGTATCTGTCATTTCATCAAATCTGTTTTATCATCTTCAATTAGTTTTTCAATTCAAACTTTTCAAATAATGCTCCAGAATCCCTCACCTATTCTATGCATGAAATTGAGCCAATCATCCAACCATTCCTTCCTTTTCACATCGTCTGACAACTCGTACAACTGCAAAAAACGTCATTTCATTTTCCAAACTTTTTTCCCCCATCAAAACATGCTCATTTCGTTCTTTTTCTTCTCGAGTAATAAGTATAATATACTCAAATGAGACACCACGTACCGCCTGTTTCCTCTCTCCTTTCTCATAATTAAATATTCGTTTTGACTCGCAAAAGAGAAACCACTCAATTAGTTTTCTTAAAAACGGAGGACGAGAAGAAGGGTAATTGATGGAAAATTGTAATAGTTAATGGCTCAATATGAGGGGAGTGAGAGAGTGAGAGAGACGCAGAGACGAAGAGAGAAAGGGTTACTGTAGTTGGGACATCCGGACAAACTGCTAAACGCCCGTTTCGTGGTGAGACCCGATATTAAAGTCTTGACGACTAAATCCAAAAATCCAAATTTTTTAAACATTTTACGCCAAAGGCGCACTAGATTAGAATTTTCTGAATCCGAGTCACGACGAGATTACTGTAGTTCTGGGGTGCTGTAATTTTCTGGAAAATTCTTGAAAAGTACAAAAATTCGGGGAAGCTGCTTCGAGAGCGGAACCGAAATCTGGAGATTTTCAAAAATTTCTTTCATTTTTCAGATTTTTCACGCGCCAAAGGCACCCCAGACTTTCTTAGTCCAGAGGATTACTGTAGGTGTACGGTAGGGTTACTGTAGTTGATACAATCAGCTTGAAATCATGAGATGGGTGAAAATCTCGATTCCTTCAAACCTAAAACTAATCCAAACAGTTTTCCGAGCCTTTTGCGTAAAAGGCGCGCCAGCCCAGTACACCTTTAAAATAGCTTACAGTCGGATCCCTTCTCCGATCACTCTCAGTCAATTCAAAAACGCGTCAACGTCACCCCAGTGTCTCTCTTCATAAATCAAACCATAAATTGTTCTCTCTCCGGATGGCAACCAATTCCATCTTCCTCTTCCACTCAATTTCTATTATTACATGTTGTAAAAATTGCCCATTATATCCCCTCTCCCTCCAAAATCATTATTATTATTATTAGTTTTAGTTTATTTTATGTCTCCCAAGAGAGACCATTTTCGAAAAAAAAGAATTGAGTTTTAGTAGTCATCGTGTGTGAGGATAGAGCAAAAGCACGAAAAGCAGAAAACCAAAAACTCAGATTCATTCGATTATTGTTCTCTTTCTCACACGATGATGACCACAAACCTCGGAAAGTTTATCGATGCTTCCAAACTTTTCCCAGAATTCTTCCAAGTTCGACGGGGAAATTGAGCGATTCTGTAATTCAGTCAGGTGGAATTTCAACTGGTCAAGTACTGAATACTGTAGGATTACTGTAGTCGCAGTTGTCTCCTAGAAAAGACGAAAAGCGTCAAAGGCACGCCCGACAGTCACAGTAGTGCGAGGCGTAAGATCGCGGAAAAGCGCTCCGTCGCACAAAGGTTGGCACGAAATATATTATATTGTTTGAGCTTGTTTTCAATAAGTTTTGACTGAAAGTTCATTGAAATTAGAGCGCGCTTCAAGAAATCCGTTCAAATTTTTTGTTTCAATAATTGAAAAAATACTTGTTTTTCAAAGGCTCATATCTCAAAACCTAGAAGAGCTATCAAAAAAGTGTGAACTAAAAAAATATAGCCCTAAACTTGAGCTAGAACATAGTATAACATAAAAAGGAAAGAGAGTACGCGCAGAGAAGTCAGACTGTCTCGTTTCTCAGCACCCTCGTCCTCTCTCTCCTCTTGGGTGTAGGTTAGCTATCTTCAAAGGTATATATCTCAAAAACCAAAAGAGTAATCAAAAAGTTGTCAACTACAAAAATGAAGCTCTACTTTTGATCTACATTCACCTTAAAAGTTTGACACTGTGGGATAATCAAGGATGCTGTGGCACACTCACAAAGTTGACCATTACACCTTTTGCTCTTTTCGCTCCCCTTTTCCCAAAGTTGTTCTCCATCCCCAATCAGCTGATAATAGTGTCAAAAAGTTGTTGGAACATAAATACAAAAGACCTAATTCTTCTTTTCTTACATTATTAATCCGTCCGATTGGAAGCCAATCGGCTCGGTAAACAATCACTCATGCCTCCGGGGGGGAGGAGGCACTTCTCGACAAGATTGAGGCGGAAGTGAGAGAGAAAACGAATCAAATCAATATCGAATCGGAGAGAAAAAGAGCAAAGGAGAGAGAAAATGTGGGAGGATTGTTTGATATAGAAATACTGTACTGTATCAACCTATCGGGAGGGGGGAATCGGGAAAACTTGGGAAATGGGAATTTCAAAAAGAATAGAAATTCGAGAGATATGAAATTTCGAGAAATTGGATTACAATCGTGAATTCCTGAATTTGGGTTCCAAGATTCAGGTATCTGAAATATAAAACTCTATGACTCTAGGAATCACATTTTTTGAGCCTAGAATCAGAAACGAATCAGGAGCAGACTTCTTGATTCAAAAGCTAGGATCCTGGATTCCCAGATTCTGAAAACTTCGATTCAAGGAGTAGAGATTTGATTCTGGATTTCGATTGTTAGATTTAGAATTTTCGATTCTGGAACACTAGAATCAGATGTCTAGATTCTGAAGCTCAAATTCAGAACCCTGGAATCAGTCAACTCGATTGAGAAGGTCCAATTTAGAAATCGAAATTTCGAATGAACTCTAAACCTAAGATTCCCGTCAAAAATGCTCAAAAACAAGGAAAAAAACTCAGAAAAACTGAAGTTCAGGCATCGAATTGTCTGTTTGCAATTACAGATTTCTAAAATCAGATAATCTTGAAATCTGGAACCCTAGGACTCTGGAATTCAACAAAAATCGCTGTTCTGAAATCATGGAATCTCGAAAATACGGTGGGCGATAAACTTTGGAATCTTGAATTTTTGAAATTATGTAAAATTTGAAAATCCCAATATCCTGAAATTCACGCTTCTTCACACCACCTCAAAATAGGTTTTGTATATCCAACTCATAATTGATTAGTTCTCTCTCTCTCTTCTCAGGTAGCTCTTCTCATTCATTCGAAAACCTACTAATTATTGAGTTATTCTCTGGAAAAGACACGAGTTAATTAGTGATTCGAAGAGGGTGTGAACAATAGATTTGTAAATGTGTCAACACAATATGCTTCATCTTTCATTCTGAAAAGAAGAGAGACGAAGAAGGGATTACTGTAGTTCACGGAGGGGGACATAATTAACAAAAGTTCTCGTATCTATGGAAATTTGAGAGATGAATATGAGAAGAGGATGGATTTTAAACGAATTCTGACGGACTGGAAACTACAAAAATCTGATTCTTTGTGACCGAGAAAATCCAAAAGTTCGGCCACCGAAACTTCGGTGGAGCGCGGTTGTGAAGGGTCTGAGAATAATCCGGTAGGGCACATTTGCGTTATATGAAATTTTTCACTCTATTAGCACGGCACACTTCTTACAAACGCGCTCTACAGGAACCGATGAAAATTGTTTGCGAAATTGAGAGACGCAGAGAAAAAGAGACATTTTTCAAGGGCATTTCGGTGAAGCGCAGTCGTAAGAATTGCGCAGAGCTAATAAGTAAGATTTCATTGTTTTCAAACAAAAAATTCACTGGAAACACCATAACCACAGTGAGACTAGCAAAATATTTTGGTGGCCGAACTTTTGCACCTCTTCTATTTCTAGGCCACCAGCTCTACCGGAACTTTAGGAAATAGGTGTCATATCGCAAACGTGCTCTACCGTAACTCAAATTTCGATAGGACGCACTTCCTTCCCAACCCGAACCCGTAATATTTTTGACTAACCTGTTTAAACTGTTCCTCATACGACCATGCTGGACCGGATGGGTTGACTCCAGACTCTGACGGTTCTTCTGATTTCACGGACGTCTCCTTCCTGAATCCGCCTAACGTCAAGTCCTCCGGTTCAATTCCATTCGTATTCTCCTCATCATAATCATCTAAACCCGGCGACATAGCTGTCAATCCAGACGCCAGCCCGAGTAATTGTTGCTGAAATGCATCGATTGAAAGGAATTGATGATGGTTCCATTTCCGTTGTACCTGAATACTAAATGGTCCTTGAAGTGCTTGAAATATTGGTGGAAGATTGAGAGGCGTCCGCAGATTTGAGAGGTTCAATTGAGAATTTAATAGACGTTGGACTACTTTTTGACGTGACTCCAGATCGAATACATTCAGATTTGCAGCCAAATCAGGTGATGCTGGAGGAGTGCATTTCTGCTGAAAGAATGAGATGAGATGGGAATCCAGGGAGGTCTCCTGAAATATCGGGTTCAGTAATGTGGGGAGATTTTTAAAATCTGAAATTTGAGAATTGGAGTTTTGAATATAGTTAGTTCAGCTGAGTTTGAAAAATCAGAATTAATCTTAATCCTTGCTCGAAGATTCTCGATTTCAAAGGATCATATCTCAAAACCTAGAAGAGCTATCAAAAAAGTGTGAACTGAAAAAATGTAGCCCTAAACTTGAGCTACAACACGGCATAGCATAAAAAGGAAAGAGAGTACGCGCAGAGAAGTCAGACTGTCTCGCTTCTCAGCACCCTCTCCCTCTCTCACCTCTTGGGTGTAAGCTATCTTTAAACGCGCATATCTCAAAAACCAAAATAGCTAGAAGAAAGTTGTCAATTGCTAAAACGTAGACCTAGAGTTTTTCTATAAAATAAATATAAATTTAAAAGTAGTGCCACTACTGGAGACATCGTTATACTATCTTGAAATTGATGTTATATTTTCAAAGAAACTAAAAATGTTCAATGTGAAAACGCTTATATCTCAAAACCTCGCATAGCTAGAAAAATGTTGTCAACTACAAAAATTAAGTAATAGTATCGATTTACAACATATCAAAAATTCAATATTCTAGAGCAATATCCGGCTTCCAGCACACTGGCAATGGAGCACCTATATTTCTTTGCGCCTTTTCCCCCGCACATCTTTAAAGAGGCATATCTCAAAATCTTGGATAGCTAGAAAAAAGTTGTCAACTACAAAAATAAAGATCTGGACTAGATGTATAACATATCAAAAACTCAAACTTCTGACATCGCAAAAAAGACAAAAAAAAAGCACAAACCTCATCAGCCTGATCATCCTGTCTCTCATCACAATTACTACTAGTCTCATCATTTCCAGATCCATTTCCAGAACCATTCACAATATCTTGGGCCTCTTTTGACATACTAACAAACAGTTGCGGTTCGTCGATCCGCATCTGCCTTCCTGCAAAGAATTCCTTCGTTTCAATTATCATTCATCGTCATCACGGTCATCAAAAAAGAAAGAGTTCCCCTCTGGCCACACCAGAAATCTAATGGGTAACACATGTTTTGTTCGTGTTATTTGAGAGAGAGGAAGAGATCTCAAATGAACTCTTTTCCCGTTTTTTTTCGTCGCTTCTCGGGCGGGAAAAAATGAAAAAATGGGCGGCCATTATAGTTTCATATCGCATCAATTAGTGGGGAGAAGTGGGGAAGGAATTCAGATAGAGAACAACTGTTTGAGAGACGTTTTTTGTGTGAGAGAGATTTACATCATATTGAAGAAGGGGGATTCTGAAGAGTTCTCTCTGTCAGAAGAAGAAAAGAAGAAGAAGATCCAAGTGCAATTTTATGGGGGTCTAATCGAGAATGACACGATTTTCGTGGGGGGATGAGCAGAGAGATAACGAGAGGATGAGGAATTCAGGTGAGAAAAAAAGTACAAAAGGATAAAATCTCTAAAGTCATCGGCTACATTTGAAAGTCCGGAAATGGTGGATGCGCTCTACTGAAAAGCGAGAAAATCAAAAAATCAAAACTTGAAGAGGCGAAGAGAAGATAGTTCGGTAGAGCGAGATTGCAAGAATCGAGAAGCGTTGGTAGGTAAAAAAGGATAAGTTGGAGACTGGTGGGACTAAATGATATGATCTCTATGAAATTAAAGAATCTAGAATTTAGCGCCTCGAAAACTTTTGAATTCGATGGATTTATGCAAAAAAGTACAACAAGAGAGAAGTTCGGTAACTCCAGTTTTGAGATATGGGACCTAACTTTTCTATATGTGACCTTATTTTCAACAATCAAGTAAGAATCTGAAAAAAAAACTTTTTGAGTTTTCTAGATTTTTAGGCTTTCAGAGATAAATTGCCCAAATTTCCGATGAGATTTTTCAAAAATCTCATCTGTTTTTCAAAACCTCATCATTTTCAAATTCCCTTCGACAAATGAACCAAAAACTGAAATTCGGGTTCCCAAACTTGATCTGCTTATAGTTTTTATTTGATTTTTCAGTGCTTAATTGCTAGAGAACTGATTCAAAATCATTATGAGCCGGTACCTACGTGTCCCCGAAAATTCTATTGAAATTCAAAATCTCAAATTTGCCAGAACTTAGCAACGAATTTAAAGCAATTTGCATATTCAGAATTACCATTTTCCAGCTTTTTCCACGTTTTATAACTCCTCGAGCCATAAAAGGTAACTTCGCTCTACCGATAACCAGGAAAAATCCGATATCAATAGAGCGAGCTTGCAGAAAAAGTGCAGCTCCGGGGCTACAAGTGGTCTACGTGGAATCTTTGAAAAGACTCCTTGTTTGTCTAGAGAGAAAAAGGAAAAGCCAAAAAAAAGTGATGAATCGAATAAAAATATTGAATGGAATCAATCGAAATTTGCATATCATATCATATTGAAAACTCGTGTTATTCATGAATATCAACATAGAAAAGAAAGTGAGAAACGGGGGGGAAGAAGAAACAATGTTAAACAAGAAGTGAGAGCACAAGACCAGATTACATCGATTACCGTAATCCGTTCTGAACTTTGCGCTATATCAATTAGACAAACTCTCATTCCAGAAATAGTGTGTGAGATGTGGAGAGTGTCAGCACAGCCAATTTTTCTTCTTGTTTCAAACAGTGTCTTTTCGGGTTGTCAATTGATGCACAGCGAGAACGAGATGCGCAATATTGAGGCGCAAACATTTGGGGCAGGAGGGATGATATTTTGCGCCCACTTGGATGCTCTCTCTCTCTCTCTCTTGTTAAGCAATACGGTAATCAGTCGTCAATGGATTGTATCTCGACACACTTGACAAACAATCTCTTCTAATACAATAGTATTTCAAATTGAAATGAAAAGAGAGGAGAAAAAGGAAGAGTACAAGTGGAGGGAGATAGGTAATGACGAAGATGAAGAAATTAAAATGAAGAGTCGAAATGCAAAAAGTTGGAAGAATAGTAAGGGAAGGTCTCTCTGACCAATCAAGCCGCATATTAAGGCCACGCCTACTTTTTTTGGAGCGTGGAGAGGGGGCTTCTCTTCTAAAAATGGGCGAGGAGGAGGGCGCAGAGAAATTGAAGAAGAGAAGGCGATACGGGACGATTACGATAGAATTGGAAGGGGGCGGGGCTTCGATGAAGACGAGGAAGTTGTAGAAACTGAACTACCTCTAATAGACGGGCACCCATTTTACGAGGGAAGAGTCGTGGAATCGTCACGCCCTACTGCTCTAACTAGGGAAGACCTCCGAGTGACCGTGGACTTATAGGACGTGACCTATATTATTGGAAAGCTGAGAAAACGCTGATTCCAAAAAATAGTTTTTGTCCTCGAGGTCTGGTATTCGAGAAAAATAAAGTAAAAGTTCAGTAAAATAGAGAATTACCTTTTTAGCACGCGAGCCTCGTTTTTCTCGAATACCAGACCTCGAGGGCAAATACACCATATATATTCGGAATCAGCGTTTTTTCAGCGTTCCAATGATATTGGTCGTGTCCTATAACTGCACGGTCACTCGGAGACCTTCCCTAGTATCTTGCGCTCTACCGCACTAACCGATTCGCTTTCCAAGATTCAATTCTCGAAAGTGCCATGAAGGTCAATTAACTCCGAATTCCAATTTTTATAGTCAAACAAACCCAGAACTTCATTTTTGTAGCTGACAACTATTCGATATCTCTGTTTTCAATATGAAAAACACTGATTAGAGCGCGCTTCAAAAAATCCGTTCAATTTTTTTTTCAAAAAAAAAATAACTCTGTATTAAAGGCTTATATCTCAAAACCTAGAAAAGCTATCAAAAATGTGTAAACTAAAAAAATGTAGCCCTAAATTTGAGCTACAACATGGCATAACATAAAAAAGAAAGAGAGTACGCGCAGAGAAGTCAGACTGTCTCGTTTCTCAGCACCCTCTCCCTCTCTCTCTCCTCTCGGGTCTCTTCAAACGCACATTTCTCAAAAACCGAAAGAGTAATCAAAAAGTTGTCAACTACAAAAATGAAGCTCTAGGTTTGTTCTATAAAACTATATACGTTTGAAAATAGTGGGATAAATTTGAGCATTGTTACATGCTTGAAAATTTAGGCTATTTCAATACTGGATAATTGACTGTACTCTACAAACTACAGAAATATGATTCATTCTAGCAGTCAACACTAGAATCATAAAACAGAACATAACAAAATTCACTCAGCTACCGTACCCCTCTCACACCTCGACATCAAAAAATGAGAGATTGAATGTGTTTCCACAAAGAATCCACTTCGGTTGGGCTATCATTACCCTCTCCCTCTCCTTTATCTTCTCATTTCACTCCCCTTTTCTCATTTTCATTCATTCCATTTTTTTCTTCTCTCAGAGCTCGTTCATCGTCTTCCTTCGGCCCGCCACCGTCAAGAGATATCCGACCTGACACGAGATATGTGTCCGAACACTCTCTCTGTCACCCTCTTTTCTCTCTTTATATCATTTATCACTTATCTTTTTTCGATTCAGTTTGCCTGAGAGCATCCCACCGGAGGAAGGACATGATGATGGGGGAGAGCATTGAGGAAAAAAGATGACTCGCTTCGATAAATATATATAAACGATCGGATTCTGTATAGATGGGAACAAGATTGATTGACATTCGATTGCCGATCAGAGAGATGACTGAAGACTTTTTAATGAATCAGAATCTTCTTTCTGGAAGCACTTCTCAGAGCTTTTCTCATCTCGAAATGCACAAAATTCCCAAATTTGTGCACTTCCTTCTATCCTTATCGAAAATCGTCCACGTGGCCGACGGGTCTACGCTCTCGCCTCCCACACAAACAACACGGGTTCGGTTTTACCCCCGTTCCCTCTATTTTTTGGTAAAGTGCAAAACGAGGTAACACCTCTGAAGTGTGTGTGTGGTCGTGACAGGAGCCAAGGAAAGAAGAAAAATGAGAAAAGTGGTGTCAAAGAAAGATCGAAGTGAGAGAGAGAGGCTAAAGAATTTTGTGGTGAAAAGAATAGGAAATCGAAGAAGAAAAAGAGAAACGAGACTGGACCATGTTGTTGTTTTTGTTTGATGGGAGGATCGACAGGTGCTGATGGACATAATTGGGGCGACACGGAGTTAATAGGAGGAGGAGGAGACGCTGGTTTACAACTGTTGAATGTGAATTAGGGAATGAATTATTAGGGGGTTACGGTAGATTTGATTTAAAGATTGTCGATTTAACCCGTAAATCTAAACTTGGTTACTGTAGAGTTTATTCGCACTGCACGCTTCTTACAACCGCGCTCTATCGAAACCGAAGAAAATTGTGTGCGAAATTGAGAGACTCAGAGAAAAAGAGACATTTTTAAGGGCGTTTCGGTGGAGCGCAGTTGTAAGAACTGTGTCGAGCTGATAGTTTTTGGAGAATCTCAGAAACTTTTCTACTTTTTTCTGTCTCAACATGAAAATGAGCTTCGTTTGCTCATCAGATCTCCAAATTTCTAAAATTTTAAGATTTTTCCAGATTTTCATCAAAGTTTGCAATTTTTTCTTAGAATTTCAAAGTTTCTGAAAAATAAGTTTAGCTGTGAGTTCAATAGAGCGCATTTGCGCAGTAATGGAGCAATTCACCTCCGGAAAAACCGTTTTTTTCCGTTTTTCGCTGTTTTTTTCCGGATATGAATAGCCTGCTAAGGTGCCATCAAGATATCGCCACCTCCATTTCCATCTACCGTACTCCCTTATCATGCCACGTGTCTTTCAATACCAAACACCCCCACGTGTTCTCCACTACAAATCTATTCTCTCTCTCTCATTTTCTCAAAAATCTCGTTAAAAATGCGAAAGAACAATTTGAAAGTCATAAGTGCAAGTATCCTCCTTCTCAACTTTCTCGTTCTCTCTTCCATCTTCTTCCCATGATTCTTCAGAATACACTCATCATTCTAAACCTACCGTACTCCCTTCCCTCAATCGGATTCCCTCTTTCGAAAAGATAATTGAGTGGGTGACTCCTCTCTTCGGGGAGCACCAGAGCACCACTTCATAAATTAATCAATAAAACAAAATATTGTTTCCTCTCTCTACGAGAAAATGAATACAATTGAAAAGAAGAGGGGACACGGGTAATTAGTATGTTGTTATAGAGCATAAGTCAGCTGCCCCCCTCGGTCCGTATTGTTCAATTCAGAAGAAGAAGATGAGCATCCAAAAAGAGAGAGACTCCAATTAGGTTCCCCGCCGATGAGCAAAAGGCAACAGGGGGGAAAAGGAAATTAGGAAAAAAGTGGGGGAGGAGAGAAATATTGAAATTGTAATTGAGGTGGAGATGGGATTACTGTGGAAAATTTTAGCCATCTGTCGATCTTGATACTAAAAAAGACACAGAGAAAGTTATCAACACGGCATGACTCTTACAACTGCGCTCTACCGAAATTGAGAGACGCAGAGAAAACAGAGACAAAGGATTTTGGTAGAGCGCAATTGTAAAATGGTCTTGCAATTGTATAAAACTAAAAAACCCGAGAAAATACCAATTCAAAAAGTGCCAAACTTTAAGCGCTTGTAACTTATCTCATTTTTGTTCAAATTTCAAATTTTAACTACCCAAATGTAGGAAATGTTTAGATCTCCATTTTTGTTGTTGACAATTTTTTTTGTAAAAACTTTCCCGAATGAGTTATAACACCTTGAAGTAAAGAAACGGTGAGAGAGAGGACGCAGACAGTGAGACGCTCTGGTTTCTCTGCGTCTTTGATCATTAGAGACTTCAAAACTTTGTTCAACTACAAAAATGAAGATCTAGGTTTGATTACTTAAATTTGGAAATGTTTTGACTTTCTGAGAATTCGTAGGAAAATCACACCGATCTTTTCTAAATTCTATTTAAAAAAATTTCAAATTTTAAAGTTTGGGATCGATGTAATTATTGCTATTATTTTATGATTAGTCGCGTTTTTGGGTAATAATTAAGCTAAAATCCAAAACAAAGAATCCAAGTTCGAAAATCAGAAAAATTCGGAAAAAATGATTCTAACCCAGGTATATTTACTACCCATGTATATTTTGAGATCACTGTGTTAACCCTAATGGTAATTCTACAGTAATCCTTCAGCATAAAATTCTTCGAAACTATTCAAGCTAGGAACTCCGGACAAGCAGACACACAAAAAACCGCTAGCCATTGAAGACCCTGAGACGAAATGACCTCAATCAAAACCTCCTCTTCAGTTTTTAATCATTGATACTAAAAATTTAAGAATCTATGTCAATGATCAATAATAAAATGAGTGACTAATCGAGAACGGTTCCAGTCCCCCTTCATCTTACAATTAACACCTCTCTTGTCATATATAAATCAAAATGGCTCTGTCCTCATCTCTTCTCATCATTTCTTCCTCTCTAATCACCCATCACTCATCAATATTTCTCTGCTCTCAGGATCTTCATAACCTCTGCAAAAAATTCAGAAAGCTCATCATAAATACCCCTCTTCTTATTACACCACTTGACAAAATAATGGAAGATTTTGCGGGAAAAAAGAAGAAATTAGTGAGGGGAAAGAAGACTACTGTACTGACATATTAATCGGTGTTCTTCGACCGAAAAACTTCAAAAGAAAAAGAAGAAACTGGTATATAATGTAGTCATGTAATGGATTACCTATAACCATTTAAAAAGTAAAGAAAACTTATTAAATTCTGTGTTGTTTGTGTCTTTTCTCTTGTCATGTCTATAATTGTTCTTCTCCTTCTAACTACAAAGAGTGACAGAATCCCCCCTCTATTCTCTCTCAATGATGAAATCATTTTGACCCGTTTTGTAAGGAGAGAGGAGACAGGAGGCGCATTAATTGTTTTATTATTAGGGGGTGAATTGGAAGAAAGAAGAGGTTCAAGAATTAAATGGAGAGAAAAAGTTATGATAACGGTCATCAATTGGTTTTTCGAGAGGAATGAGGGAGAGGGATGACAAATTTGGGAAAGAGGTATGGAGGATAGGGGGGAACATTGTACTTGAAGAATTTGAGTGAAATTATAAGGATTGTGAAAATTTAGGAATATCTGTCTTGCAAGAGCCCGGAACTTTAGAAAAAGAGCAACACTTTTTAGAAATGCTTGGTATTCGAGAAAAATGAGGTCAAAGTTAGGAAATATAGGTAATTATTTCCATTTTAACACGCGAAAGTAGCAAGAAAATTCAAAAAATTAGAAAACTTTGACCATGTTCATCTCGAAGACCAAGCCTTGAGGGCAAAAACAGAATATATATTTGACATCAGCGTTTTTTCAGCTTTTCAATGATATAGGTCACGTCCCATATCTCCCCATGGACTCGATGACCTTCGCTATTTAGAATCTAGACGGAGTGAATTTGCCAGGCTGCCAGAATACAAAGGATTAACCAACCCGGAAACTTAAGCGCTTATAACTCTTGCAAAATCAAATTTTAATTTTTTTTAAATTATATTTATTTTGTAGCAAATTTTATGAGATTCATTTTGCTATATTTATCAAAGTATTACTCTTATTCTGATATAATTTATGAGCCGACAAGTAGTTGACTCCGATTCGCAACCAACAGAACGAGGGCTAACTTTAAAAGCATGTAACTTAGCTCAACAGTGCTCAATTTTTACAAAAGTTTTACCAATTTGAAGCTTTAATCCTGATCCACATTTTTGCTGTTAACAACTTCTTTGTGCACTCACTCTCTGATTAGGTATAGTAAAAACCGTTAGGCAATGCTTTTTACCTACTGTCGGGGATGCAGAACTAAATTTTTAGTGAGAAACAGTAAGAAAAAGTTGTCAACCGGAAAAATGGAGATCTAGGTTTGATTAGTTTGAAAAACATCCATTTGTTTGATTGGAAGCTATTGGAGGTTATTTTACAAGCTCTCAGAATAAAACCAATATTTTAATGAAAACCGAGATTCTTGAGATGGAAGTGAATCGTCTTCACAAAGAAATCTAGATAAAATTTGAATTTTTCACGATACTCAGATGCTTCAGAATTTTTCTTCTAATTCAGATACCGTTTCCATCTCAATTTTTTAAAACCACCACTCTTCCGTCTCTCCCAATGAATCACCCCAATAAACTTTAGAATGATTTGCAGAATCATTCTAAAAACCTGTCTCTAAAGTTTCAATTTGTTCTGATTTTCAGTTTTTCCAGAAGTTGTTTCATCTACTCAGTCGGTACGAATCAAAGGGAATTCTAATTTGGTAATTAACAGTAATTACCATCACAAAACGAGGGATGACCAATAAAAAAGGAAGACCAATTGTGATAGTAAGTTTTAACGATTATTGTTAAGGTAAAAGAAGATGAAATCAAATAAATGGAAGCCCCAAAGGGGGTCTCATCAATATAAATCTGGTCTCTTGTAAACCCTCCTACTACATATTTCCCCTCTCTCTCTTGGTGCACTATTTATTGACGATGTTCTTCTCGGCTGTTGATTATAACTGAGAGCAAATACAAAGTTAGGGCGATGGTAAGACGATCTCGAGGTTGCGCACAAATCAACAATTACTTCTTGTTCACTCCTCTCAACTACATGTATTGCCTTCTTCGAATAGAAGAGATTTAGCAAAATGTATCAAACGAGGTGGAGGTGGAGACTGTGATTGAAGGAGACAGGGATCAGATTTCAATGTGTTCGAATGAAAAGATCATCTCAGTCAAAAAGTGAAACGGAGCCGGAGTTAATGGGGAAATTGAGCAATTCTATCTGTGTAGTAAATTATTGTCCTTGATTTTAGATATCATTAGAAAGCTGAGAAAATGCTGATTCCAAATATATAAGTTCAGTTTTTGATTCAAGAAAAACGCAGTCAAAGTTTTGAAATGTAGTACCTTAAAACGTAGTAAATGTGAAAAACCAAGTCAAAAACTTCAAAATTATATTAATGCCTTAAGATTGGGTTGAGTTTTCAAAGAGTTAGAAGAATTTGAAACAAAAAAACGCTGAAATTTTTTATCTTCTTCAAAAAGTTTCGTTGAAAAAACTAGAATTTTCAGCCTAATGCTGCATCAAAAACACAAATTTTGTGTTTATTTGTCTGTCGGTGTGTCCGAATGCCGAATGTCCAAAAATCCCGAAATTTGGTTATGCTTCCAGAAAGTTACAAAGATTTGATTGAATATTGTAAAAGTTTTTGATCTATCGTTTTTGCTGAACTTTGACCTTGTTTATCTCGAACACAAGGAATCGAGGGCAAAAACTGAATACATATTGGGAATGAGCGGTTTTCCAGCTTTCCAAATATATAGGTCACGCCCCATGACTCCACGGTCACTCGGAGACCTTCCCTAGTTAATGAAAACTATAATTTTTCACAATTCCATATTCCTATTCTACCGTATTCCCTCCACCTCCTGGAACCCCTTCTTCACAAAACCTCAATTTCCCCCACTTTCCTCTCTCTCCCTTTCCCCCAAGTAATTAATCACCATCAAAAACACGGAAAAAGGTGTAGAAAAATGGAATGAAAGTAATAAATCAAAATGAGTTGTCTCTTCTCTTCTTCTCTCCGTTTTATTTTTCATTTCGAAAATTCTCAAAGTGTCGATCACCTCTCCCTTCCTGTCACCTTTTCATCAACTCTTTTGCGATCAGATATTATATAAATTCGAGAGATTTTCGAGACTGAGAAACAGAAATGATCGGATCGGATAAGCAATTAAGAGAAATCAAATTCTTCTTGCCCACCAGTTATTTCTTTCATTCGGAAGGGCATTTCGATCTTATCTCGTCTTCTTTAGGTATTGAACCATCTCAGTAATTGAAAAATTCTCATTTTCCTTTTCCTACTCTCTCTATGGAAAATAAAAATAAATATTTTGTGTTGCCAACATCATCAAAATAATCCCGAAGGCATTGTTGAGACTCTTGTCGGGTCCAACTCCAAGAGAGATTCATTTATAAACATTTTAATTTCGACCTACATTTATAAATACTCGTCCACAAAAGGGGCTTGGGAAGAGAGACGAGAGGGGTGAGTTGGGAAGGAGGGAAGGGATTCGGAATGATGAATTGAAAAAATATTTGAATGGTGGAAAGATGGTGGGGATGGGAAGAACAGAAGAACATGATTTTGAGGGGGAGAGTTTTCCAGAGATGGGACGATAATTGGACACATTTCAGATTTTTGTCAGATTGAAATAAAATTTGAATTAAATCTGTTAAAAGATGTGAATGAGTCTACAGTTAAGTTTCATTACGATAAACTATTAGCACGACACGCTTCTTACAACCGCGCTCTACCGAAACCACGTTTTTCAAGAGCATTTCGGTGGAGCGCAATTGTAAGAACCGTGCCGAGCTTTTAATTTTCTCTGTATGTTTTTTGAGATCCTGTTTTGATTTAGAGTCAAGATCGAGTTGGTTGGTGGCTTGACGGCTAAAATTTTCTGAAATTTTTTCATTTCTCAACGTCTACAGTAATCCCTTTGAAATATGTTTGAAAGTTTTAAGAATGGCGAACTCTTAGGAACTCTAGCTTTTAAAGAAAAACGTTTATTTCGTTTATTTAAATTTTCCAAAATCTAGAAAAAAAGTTATATTTCACCGTTCTTAACACTGTCAATCTTTATTCAATCACTACAAAATTATATTCAAAATGTAGATAAACTCTAGACCTACATTTTTGTAGTTGACAACTTTTTTATACAAAGTAACCCTGAAGAGTTACGCCCGGCACAACTCTCAGACCTGAAGCCAACTCTCAGACCGAGCCACTGGCATGCCGGCTATAACAGTCGATAACTTTCTAAAGAGACGTTTTTAGCAAAAAGTGGTCAACTGCGAAAGTGAAGATCTAGATGTGTTCCATATAAATCAAAAAAATTTGACATTAAGGAGTGGGTTGGTAGTTTGTTATAAACTTTCAAAGTTGGCCAAATTGAAAAAGAAAGAGTGTATTCCTTAAATGACCGGTTGTGCCTAGCTGTGGAGATCCATCAATTTTGATTTGAAATAATTTTTATTTTCTAATTTCAAAAACTTAAATTTTCATATGAGCCAAAGCATTATTTGACCGGACAAGTCTTTATTATGTCTAGGCGGCAAGTCTCAACCGTTCCAGACCCCGTAAGCTGGTCCTAGAAAACCTCGGCAACAAATTTTATTTGATCAGAAAGCTGAGTTCCAGAGGATTCTAAATCTATACTCAACTCTTTTCTATCACAAAAATTAACAGAGTTACACGCTAATTAGTGTTCACCACTCTCAATCTACAGTAATCCCAAGTAGTCAAAACCGATTGGAGTCAATTCCAAAGAAGAAAAGAAGGAAAAAGGAATCCTGTGGCCCCTAACTAAACCATAGAAAAAATATAAAAGTGATAAAGAATGGGGTGGCTCCGAAGGGGGGGCTTCGGTGTCAGAGGGTCCACCGGGGGCCGACAAGACGAATCTTTTGGAAAAGAGAGAGAGAGGAAGAGAGAATGTGTCCGAAAAAGAAGTTAAAATTTCTGGTGGAAGAAAGAGAGAGGGAGAGAGGACCCCCATACCACCAACACACCACAAATATGCGACTCTAGATGTAATTTATCATATGAGGCTCAAATCTGCTGAATTTGCTTTTCTTTCCGCCCTCCTGCCCCTTTTCTCTTTTTGTTTCTAACCCGTTTCGACTCGTTCCATTTCTCAAACAACTATATATTTGTGGTGTTGGGCACAGAAGAAGACAATCGTCGAGGAAACCAAAAAACGGACGGAGAAGGAATTGAAGAAGATGATGCATTCGTTTCCCAAAAACTCAACCTTCTTTTTTATTTTCTCTGACAATTCGGGAAGTTAGAGACGAATTGATGGTGGTGGAATACTTGGGTAAACAAGGGAATTCAGAAGTAGAGGGTTACGGTGTCATCTGGAGTTTTATAGTTGTTGGCTGCCCTTCTAATACATACATTGATGATCGAAATACATATTCAGGGTCCTCAAGACTATATTCAGATATTTTAAAATTGAAAAACTTTGTTGGGAACTTCTAACTGAAAAACGAAAACTTGGTAGCAATGCCCTACAAACACTGGATTTACGGTATTTGGTGCTCCAGTGTCAGCGAGACCATCTGAAACTGATTATTGTCGAATCAACTTCAGAACAATACTGAAAAAGAGCCACTTGTTAGAATTCCTTTCTTACAGATCGGGATTATGATTTAAAAGAAAACTAACAGAGTGATGCTATCAACTTTGAATTAAAAAACCAAGCGGCTCTCTTCAAACCTCGTAAGGACAAGCGCGCCGATGGGAGGAGCTTGTCTAGATTCCAGAGCGCACTGATCATGTCTTCTGAGATGATTTCTGTATTGTGGAGTATTACAACTTCCAAATGAGTCATATCAGTGTCAGGCAAAGGTTCCTGAATAGATTTTCAGCAATACTCATCATCATCCTAAACCTATGAAGATTATATCCGAGCATGTTTGTCCACATGTCCTTCGAATTCTCTATTATAGTATAGGTTTTGGTAGAGCGCGGTTGTGAGAAGCGTGTCGTGCTAATAGAGAAAATATGTCTTGATTGATTGTAGGGTAGCAGGATATTGTAGGTTGGTTAGAAGTTCCCAACAAAGTTTTTCAATTTAAAAAAAGTTCTGACTCTGGTCCTGATAACTCTGAATCTGTATTCGATTAATATTTTCTCTCACATCTTCAGATTAACTTAGTTTCAAATCTGATTCACAGTCCTTATGAATTGAGATCTTTACTACAAACCAAAGCTTATTGAAAA
Organism: Caenorhabditis latens; assembly: GCA_002259235.3. Taxonomy (NCBI): domain Eukaryota; kingdom Metazoa; phylum Nematoda; class Chromadorea; order Rhabditida; family Rhabditidae; genus Caenorhabditis; species Caenorhabditis latens. Next base: position 4,205,097 of record CM056092.1, on the reverse strand, counting down.
CTCACTTTTCGCTACCATTTCCAAGAGGTCAGAAATATCATGCTCCGAATAGAAAAAATGTGTTAAAACATGAAGAACATCTTTTTCTTTCCTTTTCTCTCATTTCATTCTCCCCCCTTCGTTTCATCCCTTTCAATCCATTTAATTTCGGTGCGAAAAGCTTGTTGGGAGCCCCCCGAAGAAGAAATCAGAATAAGAAGGGGTGTGAGGAATTGGCTGCATTTCATTCAAGGTCCATTTCATTTCAATTTTATTTTCTTGTCCCGTCTTTTAAATTCCGAAAATGGATAATGGGTCAAATGTAGAAAAAAGGAGAGGAGAGAAGACAATAAAAAGTGAAGTGGGATGAGAGCAAGAAATCAAAATAGACATAATTGGGAACTTCCTACTGGTTACTGTAGTCTATCTGTATGACAAGAAATACTGTGGGTACAGTAAGAATTTCTATTTTTGAAAATATCTGCAAGCTACCGTAACCCAAACTTTTGAAATGCGCTATTACGTACAAACTAAAGCTTTCGTGGCTCTTGCAAGCCAGACAACTGCAGATACAGTACCTTTCATGAACTGAACAGTTGGAAAAGTTTGAGCTCATGTAGCATAACCCAAAATTATGCCAGTGCTTCCATTTTTTGTAGGTACATACTTCAAGTCTAGATCTCCATTTTTGTAGTTGACAACTTTCTGATAGCTCCGCCCACTTTTGAGGTACGCCTTCTTCAAAGAAGCTAGCTGACCAAGTCTGGCGCGCCTGAGACGCCTATTTCCACTGGCTGGAGTGAATGGAGTCCAAAAGTTCACGAAATTCATGATTGAAGTTTCAATATGGAAGAATCCGGCCCAAAAGTTATTAACAAACTTACAGACAAAAATCCCAAAATACAAATAAGTACACGATTTCAAAAGGCACAATCAGTCACTCTTCAATTTTCAGAAGTGTTATTCATGACTACGTGTGAAATTAGAGATGAGTAACTACAGTACTCTTCTCAACAAGTGATTCGGTGATATAAAAAAAGAGTCGATTCGAGTTGTCGAAGAAAAGAAAGCAAAAGTCTTCGTCTTCTCTTTTCTCCACTTGAAATCTGATCTCATATCCTTCATATTTATCAATCAATGTGTGGCTCATCATCATCATCATCGCCCTTCTTATCAATGATCTCATGGGTTTTCTTCTCATCATATCACAAAATATTACTTCTTTTTCTCTTTTTCAATCTCTCTTTCTTACGTAACGAACCGCCTGCTCTGCGTCTCTTCATTTGAAACACTATTTCGAATTGAGAAGAGTTCGCGTTTTGAAAATGAGAAGATGATGATGATTGTGTTGGTTGCAGGAGCAAAGGGAAAGGATTGAGTTATTCTTGTAAAACTGGGGAAATAAGTTTCGCGATAAAGGCACGCCAGCCTTCGAAAAAATGAATTGAAAAGTATAGTGAAGATTCTAGAAAAGTACAATTTGAAGAATGGTGTAATTGAATTACGATTCACTCGAAATGCACTTTTTCCATTCGAAAATTTTAGAAATCTAAATTGTTATTCAACAGAAGTTTTCACTTTTCTATGAGTCAAGAAATCTGAAATTCATTTCGAATTCCTCAAATTTCAATTGTCTCGTTTTCCTCGCAAACTCACAAATTCCATATCCTTCCATTTATTCCATTGTTTCTCATCGGGAAGAAGGAAAAACGATTCCACGAATTTGAGATGAAGGCATTACGATTTGATCATTCTGTGCTGAAAGGGGAGAAGATTTTTGAAATTTGGGAGATTCTTTAAATAAACAAATTCATCGGTGTGCTTCTCGAGCATTCGGGGGCTATATTCACAAATACAGAAATACGGGGATGTGTAGTGATAGAAGTGGAATTAATGAAAAGTGATATCTCAATAGTTGAGATATTTGTTAGTTTACATGATAAAACGAATGGAAAAGAATGGGAGAATGTGTATTTAGACGATCGAAACGTTTGCACTTTTTGGTTCTTCTTTAAGATTCCACCCGAGGCAGAGGTCGCGAGTTGGATCCATTTTGTTGATATCAACAGCGTCCATTTTCTGAAATAAGAGAAAATTGATTCATTAATTCTATTGTTGCAAAACTCACGTCAACAGTCCAGCTGGAAAGAACCGACATGATTGATGCACTGACGGGACAGTTGAGCTCGCGAAGGAATCGAGCGATATTTGGAAGACGTCCTCCTTCAACGTTGCTACTCATCGCCCAAAGTGTCCACATACGGAGCATCACACACTGTTCGTGATTCCAATTTGGATTGACAGTTGTTTTTCCGTTCAATTCGAAAATCGCATTCTCGTAAACACGGAACCAGAGCAATGGGAAAGAGCGAATCATTGAATCCATTTTATTCGAGCGGACGTAGTTGAGCAGAGCACGAAGTGTGTTCCATTGCTTCGTGATTTGAAGACGAGCCATCACCTGATCGATACTCTTCGGATCATTGAAATCATGATCAATGATGAGACAAGCGATGAGAGCAGTCATTGTTTGTGTACGAGATGGACATTGAAGAAGAGTTTTGATAAGTTGAATCTTGTCTGTTTTCTCGTCATACTTCATCTCAGCCTTATCGAACAAACGCTCGTTCAGTTGGATTTCCAGAATCGCGCTGCAAAATAATTATTAGAGAACTTGAGAAGTTATAAGAATATACTTACCACAAATTGCCCAAATCAGCTCCCGGGGAGAACTCATTAACATCGGTGTCGGTGAAAGAACGAAGGATTATGCAAACAGCACGAACGACAGCTGTGAATCCTCCTGTCGCCTTCCGACCTCCTCTCATGATAATGTTTCCGAGTCTCGTCAACAGACGTTTCTTGTCTAATTTCTTACAAAGAATCACAATTTTGTCGAGTACAGTGTCGAAAAGGGGAATACGAAGCTCGTTCTGGTCATCAGAATCGTCCTTCTGGTCCGTGAATGAGGTACCACCGATTGATTCATTCATATCGACGTGGCTGATTGGAATCGATGATTCTTGATCTTCAACCCAAGCGAAAACGAGTTTTTCGTGCAGAGAAACCAAGTCAAGTCCGTTGGCTTTGGCGATGCGCTCTACAACCTCACACTTCTTGGCGACATCTGTCGAATTATCCCATTGGATCATTTCATCATAAATCAATGTGCACAACTCTTGAACGTTTTCAATGTTATCAGCGGTCTTCTCATTATAAATTCCGTTCTTTTTGAGTTCAAGTTCAGTGAAGAACTTGGCGATTCCGTCCTTCAATCGGTCACTTTGTTCTTGCATCTCTTCCTGCTCATCACCATCCAAATCCTGAGTCCATCTAGAAGAAATATCTACTCCCATTTGAAGAAGCTCGATCTTGACATCACTGAGAATGATATTCTTGAATAGAAGAGCAATTGTTGTAACGACGACAGCACGGTTTGAAGCCGAATCGAGCAGGTGATGAATAGTATTGCGCTCTCCTTCTGGTAAACTTTTTCCAAACTTTGCGTATTTGTTGGCATGAGTGAAAATGGCAGAAGAGAGTAGCTGTGATCGTGAGAGATGAAGAGCGAGCCATTGAACCTCGCGAAGGAACGCTTGCCAAATTGGAACGTTGAAGATGGACAGTTCACCATTCACTATTCCCAACACAACATGAGTAACTTCTTCTTTCTTTCGTAGTAAGAAGCCATGGAACGGAAGATGTTGCATCGCCTGTAAGAAGAATCGAACCACTAAACTTCGCATCACTCAAAATCACTCACCAATGCTGGCATGTCACTGATAATGACACTGTTTCTTTCGTAAACCATTGCATCCGCCTGGTCCGATGTTTCAGATCCAGATATATCAGACATGTTATTCCCATCGTCCTCGTGGGCAAGTCGAAGTGAGTGACCGAACGGTTCCAAGGATTTACCTGACTTTTCATACTCTTTCTCTCCTTTCAGCAGAGTGCTTTCTCGCTTTGTGAACCAAATCGACTCCGCACTGCTGATATGGTTGGTTCGTCGGTACGACCACAGGAACGACATGATCTGAAAATAAGATCGTAGCCAAACAGTAATACATCTTTCATATATTTACCGATTTCAAGTTCTTCTCCATTTCGAATTCAGATTCTTCTGTAGCATATTGTCCGAATGAAGTCACAATGAATTGAAGAACCTCATAGTTGTACGGGCACACGATATACAGTAGACAGTGAAGATAGTTGCAGATGCATGTAGCTTCTTCTTCCACAGCCAACTGAAAAAATTTGAAAATGCTAATTTTGTTCAACTCCGAACATTAGCTCACTCTCAGTGCTAATCTTGCCAATTCTATGAACTTCGCGATTTCCTCTCGACGAGCTTCGTTGTCTGTCAATCTTCCTGCAGCAGAGGCTTTCCTAATGAGCAGTGTTGCATATCGAACCATATATTCTCCCACTTTCATCTTGTTATTTCGTGATAATTTCTCTACATACTTTTTGACATAACTGAAAAACACTGAATTCCATCGATATCGTTTATATTATACTCACTCATGAAGTCGCAGCGGTGGTAGTGGCTGACGTAACTCGACAGCTTGTTGAATAACTTTATCAACGAAATCTCCATTGATGGAGGCACGGATACCTTCCTCGGCGAGCTTCTTTACCAAATACTTCTGTTCGTAGCCACTAATGATTATTGGCATCTTTTCACTGTTTCTAATCAACAAACTCATCACAAACGCAAGCTGTAGATACTGAATGGTTGCTTTGGTAGAACTGCGAACACCCGGTCTTCTCTGAAGTTCGGTTACAGCTTTATCGAGTCGTTCGAGAGGAATTCCACCAAGAAGTGTGACAGCGTGCCAGAAATCGAATTTCTTTTGTTGAAGCATTCGTTCAACCACGTTCAACACGGGCATTTCCATCTCAGCGATTCCTTGTAGATAATCTTTCGACCAACACTCTGAAGTAAAGATTCTAGTTTGAAAAAGCGTAATTGCCACTTACCAAGTGATCCAGCGAACACACGGGCTGAGATATCAAGAAGGTCTTGTGAATGCATAGCCAAGAACATGTTCAACTGATCCCAATTCGCACGGAAATCGTTTGCATCTTCATCAGAAATATCAGATCCGTAAGGACGTGCGACAGATGGAGCTACCATGGAAAGATTAATAACTCCTTGAACTCCTTCGAACAGCGCGGGTTCGCAAGAGAAATCGTATGTTCCGAGTGGCCGTTTGAAATCGAAAATTCGCAACTTCGACGTGGTCGAAGTATCAGTCGATGAGATCGAAGCAGTTGCCGGGAGGAATGTAGGATCTTCGGATCGGAAAGCATCTTGTTGCTCATTCTCATTCTCTTGTCCACGAAGCGATTGATTAATGATATGTTCTCCGAGATTGAAGAACGCTTCTAATTGGAGAAGAAAATGCAAATCGTCACTCATAACGTCGAATGGAAAACGACGTATAGTCTCTCGAACCACACGACCGAGACGCTTGATCGTGAATGCGATCTGAAAGAAGTTACCGATTTTGTTTGCAAAAATTGTTATTACTTACATAGTCGGCTCGAGCCACTTCAGTTTCATTAGGTAGAAGTTCTGGAAGTCGGAATGTAATCCAACTGAGTGTCTGTACAATTGGATCCAGCATATCTCTAGTTGTTTCTGTCCATGGAGTGATAAACTCTGTGTAATTAGTTATACTCTCAACGATCTGATCAATGTCGTTATCCTCAAAAGCTTTTCTGAGCAACATCTCAATCAGATTTTCAATTGGAATTCCCATGTAGCTGCAGTTGTTCAGTTTCTATAAAATATATTTATTTAAAAGTCTCGGGTTATTCGTCATTACCACTCTCAGCGAACTGTCTGATTCAAGAAGTTTTTCAAGGAACTGCCCTCGCCAGTGCTCATCTTGGAAATCTGACAATAGAACCGCTTTCGCTTCGTTCTTCTGAACTTCTCGGAGTAAAACGAGATTATCTTTCAAGCGTCTCTCTGGATCGTTGTAATCGTTGTCTCGGCACACATAGTATGAGAGAAGACCTTCTCCAACTTGAAGCATCTTTTCTCTTTCGAGAACATTCACACCACTTGCGGGAGTATCAGCCACACGCTCGATGAATGAGAAAATCAAAGATATTGTTTTAACACGTTCACGTTCTCCGAGACTGTCAATGTAGTTGATGATTGAAGTCGTAACATCTTCATGATACATCATGTGAATGACAGCAAATGATTGAACATATTCGATTTTCACGCTACGCGTTTCTCTGTGATTGAGCATAGCCTTCAGCAACTCGATGAGCTTAATAACATCAACGAATCGAGATGGCTTCTCTCGTTGTGCTAGCATACAACGAATAGTCATGATGATATCCATGTTGGAGTCCACGAGCGTCAATAGTTCGATGTCGTGACGACTGTAACCGTACGAAGAGAGCATTTTGTAGAGATCTGTCCGTTTGCACACCATTTCCATTTCTTCGATCTCCGATCTCAAGAGTGTGCGACTAGCAAGGATTTTATCGACAGCTTCATTCAGCTCGACTGGCCATGGTAATTTTGCAGTGGAAGCAATTGAGATAATCGAGCAACAGCGACGAGATTCGTCTTTCAAACTTGCACACAGCTGAACGCATTGCTTCTCCCATCCAAACGCATTCGCCTTAGAAACTGCAGCGCCCGACATCATCTGAATATAATTCACAATAGTTTGCTCTTGATCGAGATGGCGTTCTTCCATGAATGGTACGACAAATTTCTCAATTTTCGCATGAGTTGTGTTTGGATTTGTAAGTGCGTTTTGAAGAATTTTGTGACAGATTCCTTCGGATGGCAGAGTTTGGAAGACCGAAAAGCTAATAGAGCACTCGAAGACTTCTTTCAGACGTTTCAACTCAATCAAATCGTAGTACATTTTCTTTACTCGAGATACTGATGAACTTCCTGACGTTGACGAGCTCAGTTTGCTTCCCTCATAAAGTAGAAGCGATTGGCTAACAGGAGTATTTCCATTGCTCACGAGCAGTTTAGTCATTGTATCGTAACTGCTGGCAGCCTTGATCGCATTGTCGGGCCAATTTGTCGAATCACGATACTCGAGAAGTGGAATAAGCGTAGTGATGAGATTCTCAAGACATGGAACAAGCTAAAAATGAATATTGAGAACAGATAGAGATGCAACCAAGTACCTTCTCTGCGATAGAGAGACATGCTGGGAAAATATCCATAGTGACATGCTCAATCACATTACTCCAATTCTTGATGTCTGCAGAGATAGCATCAATGAACATACGGAAAAGAGCATCCAAACGAGAAGCCGCCTCATCGTCATCCGCGCACAAATGATCAATTATCATTTGCCCATGACGACTAAAAATGACTCGAGCTTGCTGAAATATAGGGAATAATAACCGGTGAACGCTCTCAGATCATACCGTAAATTGAGCTGACAAGATGAACTCGTTATACATCTCGATCCATGGATTTCCATCATGCAACGCTTCGACGAACAAGTCCCAAATGTCTTCTCTAATTTGAGAACTGACTTCATTTCCGACGGGACCTACAATGATTCGATAAGTTGCCCACGTGTAGCAGAGAGATTCTATCATTTTGAGCACATCCATATCACTTATTCTTCTTTGCTTCGCATTAGTCAGATAAATTCGAATACGATCGCAACGACGGCTCATTCCAACTAAAGTGAAGTATGTCTCAGCGACCATGTTATGATCTGCAATTTTCGCCATCGTTTTCAGTAATGTATCGAAAGATTCTTCTTCTTCGTCACATGTATCCATCAGGTAAGTCACATGAGCTTTGTAGACGTTTTGAACGTCTAGCTTGAAAGTTTTGGCAAAATTTTCCGCCTCTACGAATCTATTGTTTTTGAGAAGCGACTCAAAACGCATCTCCGGACGTGATTGAGAAACTTGGCGAACAACGATTCGACTTTTCTCCATGCTTCCTTCCGCACAGTTATCAAGCTCCTCGACAGCCATGAGAACACGATCACTACCTCCATAGGCAAAAAGAGTCGTAGAAATAGCAGACGGCAGCGAGAAACAGTTCTCGTGCTTTGTGCGATCGTAGATAATCATCTGAAAAACGACAATGAATAAAGACGAATGCTACATAACCGTTACTTACTTCTGAACCTTCACCACCAGATGATGTGATGATAGCGAAGAGTTTTGGCACTTCTGTCTCGTTCTTATCAATGACAACAAAATCAAGAATTATGTCGTCCGGTGTCATTTTGACGTCGAACTCGTGCCAGAAGGAGAATGTCAACGGATCGAAGACATGAATCCATCCATCAGTGTCAAGGTGGAGAGAGAATCGGCCACCATCACGAACACGGACGAATTGTTTCTCTCTTCCAATGACGGAGAACTGAGATTCAGCTAATCCACACCATAAGAGTCCTTGTTGTTTGTGGATTGAAGCGAATGATTGCAGAGGACCAGTTGAAATCGCTGTGATGTCTCCAGACACATCTTCCATTCTCATCGTTTTGGAAGTAGTTTTTTGAATAGCCTGTTGAAAGTATTCCTGAATCTGGTCCCTCTGCCAGTTCTCTACTCGATTGTTCTCCTTCGATGCAGCCACATCTCCTTGCAGCATAACGGTGTGCCAGTCGCCAGTACGACTTCCGAAAGTCAGGTAGCAAACTGTTGGTGTTGGATTGCAGAAAACGAAGTCGATATCATGCGGAGCGGGTTCATTGAAGTAGAGTTCTTGTTTTTCCAACGACAGAATAACGATGCGTCGCTTCTCGATAATCCCAACCAGAAATGCAGAACTTCCGAGGATTTCGAAGTCGGTGATAGTTCCTGAATGGTAAAACGTTTTTGTTTCCTAACTTTCGTCTTCCGCGATCTTACCTTCGAGCCCGGTATTGAAAGAGTAATCCGTCTTCTCTCCGAGAGTGAAGACAGCTAGATCGGAACACGACGCAAGAACGAGAAAGCGTTCGTTGCTTTTAGGTTTCAGTTTCCATTCCGGCGAAGCTTTGTCGACTGGAACTTCATTCAAAACTGTAATAATATGAGTACTCTAACACGATTGGATGCTTGAAGTCTTACGAGGAGCGATACGCGCAACGGTGCACACATCATAGAGTCCGACGGTCGACGTCTCCGCCTCGATATCGATTGTTTCTTTGGTTTCGCCGAGGCGACCCATTCTATAATAAACTTTAATTGATAAGGAAACAACAGAGAAAATGGAATAAAAGGAAAGTTTTGAAGAAAACAGCAGTCACTTTGAAATATAATGCCACCCGCCGAAAGTGACACTGCGGGAGAGCGCGATTGTATTTACACAAAACTGAGGGAAACATAACTTTTCAAATGGTTGTTCAAGCAAATTCGTGTGATAAGAGGCAGGAAAACACGTTTTTAAACAACTGAAATCGTGAAAATTAAAAGTTCAGCTCAAAATTACGAAGTAACAAGAAAAGTTTTAAAACAAGATTGCGTAATATGCATTGTATTAGAAGAAAAAACTTTTTTTTTTCGAAAAATCAGCATGAACAGAAACATTTTGATTTTCCCGCCGTAAAAACGGGCGGTAAACAAATAAATCGTGGCAAAAACTGAAATCAGTTGGTAAAGATGGGTTCAGGTGAGTTGATTTTCATCTCGCATTGATTAAAATCGGAAATCAAGAGCTCCAACACGCCGGCTACTGATCACATAAAGAAACAATTAATGACATGATAAAAACAGTGAGAGAGTGTTGATATTGTGGAGACGCAGAGAAAGGAGCATATCTGATGGCTTGCCGTGTCGAGACCCAATTACAGTACCTTGCGTGTGGATGACGTCATTGGTACCTATGAGAGAACGTATGAATAGAGGAGACGCAGAGAAGTATCTATTCTGGATTCCGAATCAGATGAGTAATCACTGTTTGTAGAAAAAACTAGAAAGCAGAAAAATAGAATCTCTAATTAACAGACTGATCTATTATTGAAGTGAATAATACTTTGCTAGACTTCACGATCCAACACAGAAGGCGTCGGGATACAGTAACCTGCACTCACTGTTTTTCATTCTCCTTTCTGATTCAATTAATGCCGAGCAGACAGAATAACTACAGTATCCCATCCAAAAGTCTGCAATAACAAAAACAAGAGTCTTATAAATACGATCATCTCCCTCTTGGATCCTTCTTTTTTTCTAATGTTCTTCGATTTCTTTTCCAAATTGAAAGAAATCAAAGGAGACGAGGAGGTCTTCAAAAGACTCTACGAGAAAAAGATTCTGCTCGACAGAAATGAATTCTGGGAGAAAGTTCTTTCGGTGAGTCTGAATAAAGACAAGTTGTGAGCTATTTCATTTCCAGGTTATCTATGCTCTTGGCACATTTTCCAATTATTGGTTCGATCAGGAAGAAAACAAGAACAAGGGAAGAAACGTAACATCTAAGTGTGTTCCATGTGAGTTATTTAGCTGTGCGAGTTTCAACCATTTCATGTATTTTCAGTTGAACACAATCGTGTCATTCTGAGTAGCACCGAAGAAAACTCTCATGGATATATCAATGCATCCTATGTGAAGTTCCCGAAAATCAATCGACAGTACATAATGACAAGTGAAATTGCATTCAATGAAACCGTTTACTACTGGCAAATGGTTTATGAGCAACGAGTTCCTGGCATTGTTTTACTGAAATCAGTCTCCGAAATATGGTCGATTAACACGATTTATCCGGAAAAGATAGATGCACAGTTAACGTTTGGAGATTTTACAGTTCGCTGTAAAGATCTGAAAATTAATCGATATTATATTTTTCGAGACATGGAGCTGATATGTAAGAAATCGAATGAAGTTCACAAGTTTCGCCATTATCACTATTGGTTTTGGAGTGACTTGGAGACGGCAAATCTTGATCCGATGTTGGATTTTCATAATGTTTTGAGAGGTTCGGAAGGGAGGAGTCTTCAGTTTTTAAAATTTCCGTTTTTCAGAGAATGAAATACTCAATGCCCCAATTCCTACAGTTTCTACTTCATTCTTCAACAGAAAACAATCTGAAATTATACCATCTAAAGCTGCAATCATACAGTGTTATCCTGGAAATCCTCGTTCGACAGTATTCATTGTGATTGATGTGTTCGTTGAAATGATTGAGAAGGGAACCAAAGGGTACTACTCAATTGAGTATATGTTGTGTAAATTACAAAAGAAGAGAATGTTCGAGCTGAAATCTTCTAGTGATATATCGTTCATCTATGATTATTTGATTCGTTTCATTCTTCAACGTCATCCGGAACTTCATGCACTCAAGTCACATTTGGAGCATCATGCTATCACCATTCCACGTGTCGATCCCGAGAATACAGAGGATGCTGAGAGATTCATCAAAACAGAACATTGGCTTGTTGATGAGAAAGAGAGAGACCGTTTTATCGGAATGAGACAAGCTGCTGCGAGATTTCATGAAACTGGACTTGCTTCTGTAGTTTGTCTGAAGTGTTAAGATAGATTGCAAACCTTTTTCATTTCAGAAGTCTACCAAATACCGTCCGTACATTATTGAGAATTAATCGATATCTTCTGAATCTTCCAACTCCGACGGAATTTCATTAAAAAAACACCGATTCTTAACTTCTGTCATAATAATTCGAAATACTTTTTAATCAGTTTTTGCTACTTTCAATTCAAATAAAACATCTTATTCCATTGGTATATTTTTAGTGGGGATGATCCAATCTTCAGAAATATTTTCTGAAAAACGACATCTTGAATTTATATAGTTTTCTATGACTTTTTCGATCAGAAAGTATGAGGAATGCTTTCGAAAAAATTAATTTTTCACGGCCTGGCAATCGCGACTCGCGGCCTAACTTTTTGAACGTTGAATACTCAGTGTACGCAGCCAAATTTGGTCCGCAAAATTGCGTGGTTTGTCATTGGTGTTTGCAGAGTTGCGTACCGTAACCCGGCGAAAAATAATTTTTTATCAGCCAAATGCGATTTTCTATCAAAAGTTTCTCATTAATACGAACAGTGGCTTTTGATTTCTTTTTTCTACAATAATGATAATGACTTGTTCTATCTTCTGGTAAACGTTTAGAAAGATAGTGTTTCACGTTTTTGAGATCTATTAGAAAATGTCATTTTCTCAGTCAATTTGAGATTTTCTGTCAAAAGTTTCTCAAAAACAAGCACGGTTAGCCCCCGATTTTTTTTTCTGAAAAGAATAAGAATGACTTGTTTCAACTTTGTTTAAACGTTCAGAAAATTGCTAGTATTCGTTTTCGAGATATATGAAAAAATATCAGTTTCTAAGCCAACGGCGGCTTATGTTCAAAAGTTTCTCAAAAACAAGCACGGTTAGCCCCCGATTTTTTTTTCGCAAAAGAATGAGAATGACTTGTTTCAACTTTGTTTAAACGTTCAGAAAATTGCTAGTATTCGTTTTCGAGATATATGAAAATATGTCATTTTTTCACTCATTTTCAAGAAAGTTTTAGCTGTCTCTTTAAGAAGGGAAAAGCGTGAAAGGAGTTTTTTGTTCTGGAATGACGACTATATATTCATCGATCATTTCGAAATGTTTCCAACTAACGAGATTTTCATCTGGGCTTCTACAAATAAAAACACTAGCCCTCTATAGCTAATTTCCTTATGTCGTTGTTGTCGGCGGTGGAATGATTTGTTTGAAATTCTATTGCAAAAAAATCATCTAAATAAAGGTATCCTTCATTGTTTACAAAAAAAACGAAGAAATTATAGCAAAACACCTGAAATCGAAGATCCTTAATCTTGTAATGTATTAAAAATTGAAATGGCCGAGTTGGAGTTTTCTAGGCCAGAGGTCTGTGCGGCCGCGCCGTGTTTTTGTGTTAACAACAGAGGGGTATGCAAGTGCGCGCCAATGAAACAGTTCAAATTTGCAATTTTTTTCGCATGAATTTCACTGCTTTTCGTTTCGATTTCTCCTTTTTCGAAGCTTCGAATCATCGAATTTCAGCAAAATGACAAACGAGGCAAGGTTAGTTCTTTAATTATTCATTTAAAGTATGCTACAAACTCCAAAAAACATGATGTATTAACGATTTTCCCTAAAAACAAGAAATCTCGTGGTTTTTTTGCTTTGCCGGCTTTTGTCTTGTGCCAAAGTTGAAGATAGAGTGTCATTTCGATTCGAATGTTGATCTGAAGTTATTAATTCACTCAAATAGTTTCAATTTTTAAATTCCAGACGCGCCGAAATCGAGCGAATGCAACAAAAGAGCCGTCAGGCAGAAAACCGACGAAAACTGTGGCAATGGATTCCCGGCTCTGAGTCGATGGGTTGGCAAGTTCCAGCAGCAGTCGGAGTCGCTGTTGTCGCCGCCGCAGTTTTCTATTATTATCATTCCTAAACTTTCAAGGAATTGTTACTTTTCTCACAAGCATTCCCTGTTTTTTCTACTCACCAGTGATATTTTTGCTATATATTGCCCACTTTATTGCATCTCGTTTCCGAAAAATGTATCGTTCTCTTTCATCTCCGTTATTTTTTTCTTGTTTCGAATACCGTTCTTCACGACGCTGAATTACTTCTTCTAGCTGTCGACTTTCTAATTCTCCCAATTTTTCAGAATGTTCGGATCATCCAGCTTCGGAAACAAATCGCTGTTCGGCGGAGGGACAAGCATGTCGACAACAGCCAGCACTACCGCCAATAACACACAAGATCAAGACTTCCTGGTTTGTTTCCAAATTCATTTCGGCAGTAACATAACTTTCTCGCTGTTTTCAGGTAGAAGGAGCACCAGAAGACACAATCCAAGTAATCAAATTCAGCCCTCAGCCACAAGACAAACCAATGATTGCATGCGGAGCATGGGACGGCGTAAGTTATTTTTCAAATTCTGATCTTCGTTATTTTGAAATTTTTCAGACGCTCCGAGTATGGATGCTGAACGATGCGAACACATTCGAAGGAAAAGCTCAACAGAACATTCCCGCACCAATTATGGATATTTGCTGGACGGAAGATAGTTCGAAGATCTTCATCGCTTGTGCGGACAAAGAAGCACGACTATGGGATCTTGCTTCCAATCAAGTAGCAGTTGTCGGAACACACGATGGACCAGTGAAGACATGCCATTGGATTAATGGAAACAACTATCAGTGCTTGATGACGGGATCCTTTGACAAGACGCTTCGATTCTGGGATATGAAGAATCTTCCAGCTCAGACACAAATGGCTGCAGTCACATTACCGGAAAGAGTTTATGCAGCTGATGTGATGTATCCAATGGCTGTCGTGGCACTGGCTAACAAGAGAATCAAAGTGTATAACCTGGAAAATGGTCCGACGGAAGTGAAGGATATCGAAAGCCAACTGAAATTCCAAATCAGGTGCATCTCGATCTTCAGAGACAAAACGAGCCAAATGCCAGCTGGTTTCGCTTTGGGATCTATCGAAGGACGTGTTGCGGTACAATACGTTGAGGCTGCTAATCCAAAAGACAACTTCACATTCAAATGTCACAGATCAGCTGAGCTTGTCAATGGATATCAAGAGATTTACGCTGTCAACGATATTTGCTTCCATCCACAACACGGAACACTCGTAACAATCGGATCGGACGGTCGCTATTCGATGTGGGATAAGGATGCCCGAACGAAACTGAAAACTTCCGAACCACACCCGATGTCATTGACGTGCTGTGATGTGCACAGTTCTGGAGCTTTCCTCGTTTACGCGTTGGGATATGACTGGAGTCGGGTAATTTATTGAATTTTCTGATCGTCAAACACGATTTTTGTTTCAGGGACACGAAGGAAATACCCAACCAGGATCAAAGATCGTTATTCACAAATGTGTTGAAGACATGAAGCCACGACCTCCGAAGAAGTGATTGCCCTAACAATTATTGCTTATTTTATTCTATTCATGATTTTATAATTTTTATTTATAACACTTCTCTGTAACTCCTCCCCGTTCAGATATTTCTTGTTCTTTTTTCCCAAGTTTTTACCCATTCAGAATCTCATCATTGTTTCCAATAAACGAGAAGATATGAATCATAGTCAAAGTTGTGAGAAGGTAAGCGAATGTTCAGTTTTTTCAGCTTGCACGTTTCATCAATTTCCAATGAGATCAGATGGCCAAAAGGAAAAGTGCTATTTATTTCTTATTCTCTCTATCTCTTTCCCCGCGTTTCAAATAAAAGGTCCCCTCATATTTTCTCATCTTCTTTCCTTATGATGATGGTTGTTGTCAGTCGCATCATGTACCTTTCATGTCAAGTGGACAAAAAAAACGAGAAGAATCCTTGACAGAGGCGCGCGCCTAGATTGGATTAGGATGAAGCGAGCCGAGCCACCGAATCCGACGACAACCGAAAGCAGCCGAAAAGCAGGTTTGTGATCCCTCTTACGGAAATATACTTGAAGAGAAAGAGCCAAAATTTATTTCTGTGTGTGTGTGTATGTGGTCCCCACAGAAGCTCGTCGGTCGGCCGAAAAATTTGATTTGGGACGCGTTGAAGCGGACAAAAGACTTGTTGGTGGGGTGGGACAAGTCGGTAAAAAGAGTGAAAAGGTGTGTAGAATAGGTGGCGAATAAACAATGGAGGAGACAACGGAAAGAGCACAATGTTTTGACGGATTTTTAATATTTTAGTAGGCAGAAGGCATGCCACGTGGCAAGTGCGTAACGAACGGGGAGAAACGGAGAGCGCGGCGATTTTCGGGCTGTAAATGTGATGAAATGTGTGAATTTGACTTTTAAAGTACTTTTCTTAAACATTGCGCACAGTTTCTGCACATGTACTGCCCGAAAATCCTCTCCCCGTTCGGTACGGCTTTCTCCACGTGGCAAAGCTTCCACGTAAATCGACACATCTGAAATCCCTTCATTCCGCCTCCTTCTGTTTGTTAGTTTTCACCGATTTCGCCTAGACTAACAATATGTTTTCTGTTCCTAAATGTTTACCATCTTTACCCCCCGAAGGACTCTCTGTCAGCCGGCTGTTCAATATTTGAGAATACATTTCCACCCACATATTCCATCCCCCTTCGTCTCATCTTCGGGTATCCCAGATTGTGCTTCTTCAGTGTTTCGTCGCGTCTTCTTTCTTTTCTTCTCCCCTTCGAAAAAAAGAAACCATTTTTGATGGGTCCCTCGAGAAAGACGTCGGATAGATATGGCGAACCGGAAAAGACGACGGAAAAAGATGAAGAAAAAAGAAGAAGAAGAAGGACCCCGAAAAGGAGGCGTTTAATGGTCCGGGGTGTCCACAAAAGTAGCATGATGGTGACGAGATTAATGCATCATTCCGGACTAGGGTTCCCGTCATGCCATCATCATAAGACAGACAAAACGTTACGTTTTTTTTCTTTTTCTCGAGGAGACGAACCACCATAAAAATGGACAATTATCGATGGAACGGGGTGGTGATTTACGAGGCGAATCGGCTTTTGTCGGGGAATGATGTAATGTCGAATCTCTGGGAGCAAGATAATGATGATGTGGAACGACATTCAGGAATAATGACATTGGTATACTGTAGACGGATGTGGGTGAAATGAGGATGATGATGAATCTCACATTCGTTTAGGCTCTTTCGGAAATTCTAATGAGTACTCGATGACTGCATTGACACGTCATTCGAACGGATTGTTGGGCGAATCTGAGGAATCTGAAAATTTTGAAGAATTCAAATAAAACTCGCTGCTTTAACGGAACCGTCTGAAAATCCACCCCCTGTTATAGCAAGTACTCCTTGATATGTTTAATTGCGAATTTGATTTTCTCAAATTTCCCAAAAAAGTTCGGAATAAGCTCTGATTGGTATATGATCTAGTTCTCGTTTTCTGTCCTACTTCGTCTGAAAACTGTAGAGTATTCAACTTTCCCGAAAAACTGAAATTACTTTTCCCGCTGAACTAAGAAATAAGTGATCAATCAGCAATATTTCTGTTGATTTCATGTTCTCCGTTCCTCATCTCGTGGCTCCCCTTATCAGACCACTTTCCACTGTGTCACCTTCCTTCAAAATTCCTATTTCCGTCTTCACAACATGTGATGGTGTAGGTCTCTTTCGAGCAGAAGCAAGAAGCAACAGAAAAGTGGAAAGCTGATAAATGAAACATGAACGACCACAACGTCGAGAAGGCAAGAGAGTCTCCGCTGCTCCGCATTCGGTATTTATGATGTTGGCACTTGTTTGGTATCAATAAGGAGAGAAAACCCTCACACACTGACAAATCGGTCCTTGTGCCCTTCGTGATGTGTTTCGAAAGAGAAATACAAAACGGTTCATCATGTGAAGCTTCTGCTTCGTCTCGTTGTGTTGTCCCGCACCACGTAATCGGATTTGAAGGACGATGATGAGCACACGCGGACGTGAAGGCGAGTATCCTCCCACAGGGGAAAATTGGATTGAATTACCTATGTGGCCATTTGAGACTCGGCAAATAGGTTACCACGGGCTCGTCTTCTTCGGGATTTTTTGTCGTTGTGAAATTTAGAATTTAGAATTTACAGATTTTTATATGAAATTATATATGGGGTGAAAACTGAGAAGAGGGGGACAAATGAAGTCAAAAAAGTTGGGTGAAGGGCGCAAGAGGTGAGACAAGGAGAGAATGGAAGGAGACAAGAAGACAAATGGAGACAAAAAAAAAATAATTTACCGCATACAACTTATATTATTTTCTTATTTTAATAGTTCAAATAATAATAATAATTGGAATTAGCATGGAAAAGTGCAAGAGCTTGTGTGGGAACCGAGCTGTTTAGGGAAAGTGGAAGGAGGAGGCAAAAAAGCTACTTGGGTTACGGTACCTAGGTACACACTTATCGATCGGAATATAATGATGAGGGGTGTCGACTGGAAGACGACGAAGAAGACGAAAAAATGGAATAGAAGGATTTGAAAGGCAAAGAGGAGACTCTAATCCGTCGTCTAGTAATGGATTAGTGATTATTTTGTGTGTCTGTGTTGGTTAGAATGAGAAAAAAAAGAGGAGGAAGAAGCTGTCGATATAATAAAATAAACACTACTACAGGCTGGTAATAAGTATATTTCGAAGAGGACGGGAGCAAAAAATGGCAACGAAGTGTGTGTGGAGGAGACAAGGAGAAAATAAACTTTCCGGGATTATGGTGGAGGCTGGAATGCTTCGCGGGAGAGACAATTGTGGGGGGAGAAGGGGGGACGAACTTCAGGAAGAAATCACAGCGAATTGTGAGAGAATTTAAGTTGAGAATTGGAGAGAGAGAAACTGGAGATGACTGGAAAGTTCGTTTACTTCTTGACTTCGTTGGTCAAAATCTGGAAGAGTTCCTTATCAGCAAGACAGCCGTCAACGAATTCTTTCAGTGTCAATTCCTTATCGTTGTTCACATCCATTTTCTCGAAGATCATCTTAGCCCTCTTTCTTGGTGAATCGTCGGCAGATTTGGTCACTTCTGGGCCGAGCATTTCGTAGATGGCCTGAAGTGAGAGGAAAATGATTTTTTGGATGATGAGAAGATTTTTGAGAAATGAAAGACTTACCTCGATAATCTTGATCATCTCCTTCTCGTCTATCGTTCCGTTTCCATCAATATCATACATACGGAATGCCCATTCCAATTTTTGCTCAGGCGTTCCGGAACTCGTCACATTAATTGCCAATAAAAACTCTTTGAAATCGATAAAACCCGAATTGTCTGTATCGAATGTGCGGAATACGTGCTCGCAGAACCCTTCTGCTGAACCTGACGGGAAGAAATCTTTGTACACTTTTATGAATTGCTCCTTGGTGAGATGACCTTTAGGACAGTCTTGCTGGAAGAAATAAGTTTTTAGAAACGGGATTTTCTTTTGAAAAAGAAACATACCACGAATCCTTTATACCATTCCTTGATCTGTTCCTCAGTGAAATTTGTGTTCTTCTTCAAAAACTCCAAATCCTCCTTGGATAGTTTCGGCTTGGAACCCTTGATTCCCATGGTTTGTGCTTATTCGTCTTCTAAGTATATCGGCTGAAAATTGGAAAATCTTGTTTTTTAAAGATGATGAATGATAAGAAGACGTTATACAAGAAGGGAAAAGAGATAAGTGAATGAATAATAATAAATAAACGAGGAGAGGAGGCGAGGGGTGAAAAAAGGAAAAAGAAAAAGAAGGGGCGACAAAAAAGGGGGAGGAGGCGCCCTGAATTGATATGGAGAGGAGGAATATGATGAGGAGCATGTTATATGCACTAAACGGCGCCGTCAGACGCGCCCGCTAGCTGCCGTCTCACTGTCGTCCGTCTCTCCGCTCATGAAAGCCTACAAATCGATGATGGCGTATGCGTGCGTGAGTGAGCGTTGTGAGTGACGGGGATGAGTGCATGGAGGAAGAAATCATTGAAGACGACGAGACGCAGAACAGTTTCATGAAGATATCATAGAAGCGGGAACGACGGTTTTTTGAAAGCCGAGTGGTTTTCCATCAATCTAATCTATGAAATTCTTGGATTTGGATCTGGATTTTTATCCTGGATCTACAATACGAAATCTACAGTAAATCTACAGTAACTGGTATTAGTAGCCAAATGTTCTTATCGGAGAAATCAAGAGTTTTTGGAGAAAGAAACTCCGGATCGCTGATTCGGGTCACGTTTTTTCGAATTCTCCGGCTTTTCTGAGGGGCACTTTTGACGCTCTCAACACTCTAAACCTCAAAAATATACTGAGTCTGGCTTGCCTTTGACGCATTTTTCAGACAAATCTGAAAATCAAGGAATTCCAGTTTAGACAGAAATAGAAATAGAAATAGAAACTGTAGGTCATACGCTCTGGTTTCAGTCAGTTCGAAAAGTGATTTGACTTGCTTTTTGTCTTCGATTCCTTATCATCAACACATTAATGACGCTCGACGAGCAAATATTGTCAAGTTGTGACGATTGAATTATTTCGGTTTCACAATAGAATCGGTTTCCTCATGGTCAGGTCTTCAGGTGTCATCAGAATCTATTAGCTCGGCACAGTTCGGACATCCGCGCTCCACCGAAATGTATATTTTTCTCTGAGTCTCTAAATTTCCCACACAATTTTCTTCGGTTTCGGTAGAGCGCGGTTATAAAAAACGTGCCGTTCTGATATAAGAAAACTAGAGTCTGATTCAGAAATATGGAAAAAAAACTTGACACTCGACGCTTGGAATGTAATGTATCTTGTGGAGGAAAAAATGGAAGGAAGGAAGGAAGAATTCCATTTCAAGAGAGTTCGAAAAGTGTGAAAAATGGGAGATGGTTGATGTGAAATGGATATTCAAAGAGAGACTCCTCTCTTCTTCCTTTCCTTCACAGCCAACACATTTCTACTACGACGAGTACTTGATACACAGAAATACATACATACATGCATACACCAGAATTACTAATAAGCGCCACTTTCGGCGCCGTGTCCTTGCATCAATCTATCTCTCTTCGGTTTCTGGCAGTGCTCGATGACGCATGCAAAACTACGGAAGACGACGATTCGAACTACGGCCACGTTGACAGAGAAACATAAAAGTGTTGGAAGAAAGAGGGAGAGAAAAGGTGTGATAAGAAGACAAACTCAAGGAAGAAACATTGGAAGAATAATGATTTTTGAAAAAAAAAAGTTCAAAGTATTTTTTTTTTGAAAAAAAAGATACATAAATCAAAAGGATGAGAGGATGCTCACTCCAACGGGTTTCCACTTCCACACTTCCACCATAAAACCTCCACTATCTCGCACAATGATCAACTTCAAACTACACGCTTTTGACCTTCCTCCTCCTCTTTTCTTTTCCGAAAAAAAAGAATCCGGAAACGGGGGAAAAAGAGCAATGACAGACAAACTCTAAGGGATCTTGAGGTCCGAAAATGTTTGAAAGTGTGTGTGGCCCCAGGAGGACAACACAACGTGGCGGGGGAGGAGCGGGTGTAAACAAGACGAAATTTGATCGAAGAGGGCGAGAAGAAGAGGCTAAAATAGAAACCCCCGGGAAGAAAATGGGGTCGTGTCCACAAGAGGAGTCGGGGTTAATGGACCCGATGGCACACTTGAACTCGAAGCAAAAGGAGCCACTGGAAATGGGAGTGAGTGAGAGAAATGGGTCTTATGACCTACTAGGCTCTCCTGCTCTACTCACTCCTTGCTCTCAATCATCATCATCATGCCGGAAAATGGAAAAATGCATTATTATGTTCTCTCTCCGTTTTTCTGATAGCACTTGAGTGCTTCGTTTATACAAGAATAATCTGATAAGATGGCAGAGATTCAACTATTTCCCGGGAGGACAATCTTGTTCATACTTGTCAACGGGCCGAAACGGGCCGACACGGGCCGGCTCGTAACTCGCTTCAAACTGGGTTTTATGAGCTGAAAAATATACCAAAATGTAGATCTCGACGAGTTCTACCTCCGTGACCCACTACGGGCCGGATGGCTATTTGTAAATGTGCTGCGGGCCGGGCTAGAATGTCTTTTTTGGCCATTTTCGCGTTTTTTGGCACTTTTTCCCGGCCCGCGGCATATTAACGAATAGCCATTCGGCCCGTAGTAGGTCACGGACATAGAACTCGTCGAGATCTACATTTTGGTATATTTTTCAGCTCATAATGTTCATTTTGAAGCGAGTTACGAGCCGGCCCGTGTCGGCCCGTTTCGGCCCATTGACAAGTATGATCTTGTTAATTATTATCAGTTTGTTGGTGATGTGGAAATTATTTATGTTTGCTCTGCTCTCTACGCCTCGTTTTATGATATTACCTTTTTCTTGGAACGTTTTCATTCCGGAATCTATATACGCAATTGCAAAACTTGACGAAATAAACGGAGAGAATGTGGAGTTGATCTTTCGAATTTTAGAAAATGGAGTCAGAAGTTTGGATGATAGTTTGGTGATACTTATTGTCGAAATAAAAGTCATAATTTTTGAAAAATACAGTAATAAAACTGTATCAACATGACATATCAGATGTTTCTATCACGTACGATCTATAAAACTTCAAAAGACGGAGCCGACTGACAAATTCATTCCCAAAAAATAGCAGCGTCGACGACGTCGTCGACCAACGGTGTGTTATGCTGCGATTCTCGTCCATCGCTCTCTTTCCCCCCGTCATTGCACAGGAAAACAGATGAAAAATGCGGGGCATGTGACCATAAAACGCATTTTTTATTTGGCCTCTACCTCCGTACCCTAGTGGTTTCTTGGTTTCCATAGGTGACGAAAAAGAGGGAAAACTAAAAAGTAGGAAAAGGAGAAAGGAATAATAAAGTGTGTTTACTATGCAACTGTGGACAATTTTCGAAAAAAGAGTGGAGCAAACACAGAGATGGTAAATATATTCTGCACAAGTTTTTAGGTGGTCACAAATAAGTCAATTTGGGCGGAAAGGGGGCTGTGATCATTTATTATGAAAATACCTATTTACTTACACCTATAGAGAGGTCTCACAATGAAAAATGTGGTAATGGTGGTGTTGAGGGACACTCCTTTTTCCGTGTGAAGTAAATGGAAAACGATGTAAAGCGCGCAATGGAATGGAAAATTGGGGGCGGAGTGCGGGTTGGCTACGAAGCAGTGGCAGTGCTCACACAGAGCCCCCTCTGGAGGAGAATGAGGAGACGAGAGAAGACGAACTGAGAGCAACGGAGCACAGAGCATGAGCTTCGAGATAGAGAAAGAGGCGACACAGCCCCGGAGGCCTCTTTTGCCCCCGCTGGACGTAGTCAGTCACTTTCCAGTGTGACACTAGAGAGAATGGCCAGTGCCAGTGACAGAGAGGAGACGATAAGAGAGAAAGAAAGAGAGTGAGAGAGGGAGCTCCGCCCTTCTCTGATGCTTCTACTTCTCCTGGTTCTGCTTGAGCAAGTCAGGCAGATAGAAGAGAAAGAGAAAGCCTGACGTCTTCAGCCTCCGTTACTGACAAAATAGAGTTGTTATGGAAGAGTAGGGCCGCCAGGAAGAGAAGAAGAAGGGTGGGACCTTCTCCTGACTCGCCACCCCTTTTTTTTTCTTTTTTCTTTTTGTCTGCGAAAAGAAAAAAAACCTATTCCGGAGTGAGAAACGGACCGCTTTTTTCTTTCCGAAAAAAGAAGCCGAAAAGTAGATATGAATGAAAATGAGAAAGTATGAAAAACGATCTTCCTTTTTTCTTTTTTTGGCACCGCTATCTCGACGTTCCTAACTCATTTCTAGTTTCTCTAAATGAGTCTTCTTCTTCTCTTCTTCTTCCTTTCCATAGGGCTTATTAGAATAGCAATGTTATCAAAAAAGGAGCAAAAGATGATCCGCGCACACACACTCTCTCTGAGCATACATACACAATCTGCTCAGATGGATTGTTTTTTCAGCTGCTTCAGCTTCTCTCACCCCGTGCCATCGCCTTCTCTAAAGATGATGAATGTTAAAAAAGGTGAGTTGGAACGGAAACTACAGTACCCGGAAAATAAGAAAATGAATGCTACAAAAACTTTCGTTGTTTTTCTGATTCGCCCTCCTCCCACACGATCCACCATCGTACCTACAAATTCTAGCTTTGTCTAGATTCTAGATTCCAAAAGACCCGAATCCTAGTTACGGTTTCTGGTCTAGACCCCCGCGGATATCATCGACATCATCAAAAAAAGTTGATCCCTTGTGAGAGAAAGCACACTAATCCAATTTCCGCCAGTCACTCGATCGACGAGTTTTTCCGTTTTTTTCTCTTCTTTGGTCGAGGTTTTTCCCACGAACTTATATTTCATTTTCTCGCTCGTGAGTTGAATGGATTGGGGTTGAAGTGCATATATATACTACTTTCTAATTAGTGCAACTGAGTCAGAGAATTGGAATTCGATTGGAAGAAAAAGTGAATTCTGAAACGTTTCTTAAGATTTTGGTTAATTTATGTGACATCACACCACCTGGATTTATGATCTACAGGTGCTTAAAGGATTAGTCATACTCTGGAATTTTCACATGTTCTTCTTCTTCTTCTTCTTCATATTCATCTAAGCCTTAGATATGGGAAAAGAAGAAGAAAAAGAAGCTGATCGGATGAATTGTCTTGACGTAAAAAGAGAGAACGCATGCGGATCGACATTGGGAAGAGATGAAAGATTATGTTAATCGAGACTCCGAATTATGCGCAAACGAGTTATATTTGCTGACGTTCGGAATAATCAGCACTTGCCATCATTCCTAGTTACTCGAGCACTTTTCTGACGTGGAAAGGTTTTTAGAATTACACGAGTTTCACCTGCTTTTGCTCTTCTCCGCTTTTTTCATTCCACCTGACTTGAAATAGGCAAAAGCTTGGAAAGTTGACTTATAAGTTGGCCAGATACTCTAACTCACGTAGTGGGAGTGTTGGAGTGGCAAGCTGTCAAACTCATCACCTTATCACCTCCAGTCATCTTTACTTTTTCCTTTCTCCAAGATCCCCTGGGAGCCGGAGCCCCCGGATGAGGGAACCGCAAGGGATGGAACATCGTAGAAATGATGGGTGGCAATTGAGAGAGTACAAGGGGGTTTGCAGGAGGCGGAAACGAAATGATTGGACATCTCATAAAATAGGCTCTTCTCGCTCGCAAAGTGTGACGGAAGCGACACGAAGAAATGGCCCATAAACAATTTGAAATAGGAATTGTTGAATTGAAAAGAAGAAAGAAAGAGAGAAATGGAGAACAGTTGTTCTGAACAAGACGAAAAAAGTCAATTTAGAAATGACAAAAGGGGGTAGAAGGAGGAGGAGGAGTTGGGGTGGCTCCTGAAGAGAAGAAGGAGGAGCCGAATCAAATAATAGAAAATAGGAGGAGACGACTACACGGGAGAAAAAGTCGACGACTCCTCGACGCGGCGACATGATTGAATTTAGAATAGGAAGAAGAAGAAGAAGGAGAAGAAAGGAGGAGTGGCGCGGGAGGAGACAAGTTGTCATGTGAGAAACAACATGAAGATGTACACGTATGTGGAAGAAAAAAAGGAGGAGAAGTTGCGGTACAGAGAGCTCTGGGAGGGAAAAAAAGAGAAGAGCAAGAAGCACCCAAAAAATAGGAAAAACGGCGTCTTTTCTGGTGGTTCGGTTGGGTGGGGTGGTGGTGTGCTCGTCAAGTTGTGTGTGACAAGCACCACAAACAATGGCGGATGAATGCGGGAAAGTTTTGTGTGTGTGAGAGGGAAAGTGAAGAAAAAGGAATGGAAGAGGACGGAAGAGCCAGTGGCCAGCCCAATGGCACACACACGCCATACACACACCACCATTTCGGGAAGAGTTGCGAAAGAAGAGATAGGGGGAGTTGGGTTTTGTGAAGTTGAGTGGACACGGACTCTGACCACTTTTCTTCTTTTTTCTTTTTCATCATTCTCCTTTTTTTTCTCTCCCACTCGTTTTAACCAGAGGGAATAGAAAAACGAGGAAAGAATCTGAAAAAGAAGAAGTTCTTGGATGAGAATTCATCATTTCTCGGTTGGTCAAACCGATTAATTCACATATATCGAGAGATTACGTCAAGACTTTTTTGAAGTATGTGTGGAAATCGAGTATAATCCTAGTGAATCAGAGAGCTGGACGACGAATTTGTATGTTCTATGGATCATATGTGGTGTCATTCTTTGATCAGAATCATATGCATATGTATGCAAAATATCAGAAAAAGAGAATGAAGTGGAAGGAGGAAGAGAATCATATGGTAGAAAAGCCACGTTGCGTTCAGAATAGGATCGATTGGAAGAACCGGG
Source organism: Caenorhabditis latens (assembly GCA_002259235.3). Taxonomy (NCBI): domain Eukaryota; kingdom Metazoa; phylum Nematoda; class Chromadorea; order Rhabditida; family Rhabditidae; genus Caenorhabditis; species Caenorhabditis latens. Next base: position 4,179,442 of record CM056092.1, on the reverse strand, counting down.
TAGATTTACGAGGACTATGATTTAAGATTTAATTTAAGGAGCCTAATCTTTCTCTACAGTTCAAGCTGGACTACTGTAATCTTACATTTCAGTTTCTGAAATATATACATGTATCATCAATTTTCAGTCTTTATTTATAAATCTATACTCAGTTTCAGTCATTTTATAAGGTCAGCTACAGTACCCTGCAAAGCTACAATGCCATAACGGCAGCTACAGTACCCTGCAAAGCTACAGTATCCTCACGTCAGCTACAGTACCCTAACATCAGCTACAGTACCCTCCAAACATTCAGCCTTCAGATTCTGAACATATTTACGAAACGAGCAACAAATTTTGAAATAAAAACTATGCGAAAGTGTATATCAAACTTTTGACCTGCTCTGGGACTGACTAGTTGATCTGAGACCTCCAAAAAGTAAGAGATCCTAGAAGCGTTACTACTGTAGATTCACGAAAATAATGCTTTTCTGGTTACTGTAACAGTCTACACTTCCATTGTCCTAAAATCCTACGGTCTAGTTCCATCCGATCATCTCTGAAACTTGCCGAACCGCATATTCAATTTCCACAATTTTCTTCGCTTCTTGTTTCACACACAAATATCACTAATGAACTTGTTGCAGCAGGAGAAGATGACGAGGATGAGACGACGACGACGACTCAATTCCCATCATCATCATCTGCGGCAGATTCAGGAGTAGTCGGAGGAGGAGGAGGAAGTGGAGCACTTGTGGTAAATCGACGACGACAAGAAGGCAACCCGGTGCTCAAGTACGTGCGAAACGTGCGTTACGAGTGGGGTGACATCGGACCTGATTTCGAGTGCGGACCCACGTTCGGAGTTGTTTATCTGAGTTTTAAGGTACGAAAAAGGAGATGAGTCATACCTAGAATAGAGAGAAAACTGGAAAAGGAAAGTGAGAAAAATGAGGAATCGTGTGGAAACTGAAGAAAGCGGCACCAAACACAAACAGACAGTAAACAGGCTGTCTTCCCTCTCTCCTCTTTTCTCCAGAATTTCTATTTGAGAAACGGATTTTGTTGGGCGGGGAACGGAGTGAATGTCCAGCACACCTAGCAGACGACGAGTTGACTTTTGAACTTACAACGACTTCTTCTTTTGTGACAATTCCTCTTTTCAGTACCACAAACAACATCCGGAATACGTGTATACAAGAATCAATGGAAAAGCGGAGAATCGGTATAGAAACAAGGTATGGCGTTGGGGGAAAAGGAAAGGAAGAGAGAAAAGACAATAGAAATGAAAAGATAATTGCTGTCGTTTAGGTGCTGCTTGGCTATTGCAACATGGAAGAACCGCGACACGTGCTACGTGAGCTCAATATGATTTGCTTTCGTGAGGCGTGGACTCTTGTTGTTGTTTATACGGTAAATTGGGAGCGAATGGAGGTGGAAAACGGGAAAACGGGAAATTGGAAGCGGAATCTCGCAGCAAAAACTGTATTTTTCTTATAAGGGAAGTCTTTGGAGACGCCGCTTTCAAACTATCTATAAATTTGGTTATAGGTTTTTTCGACCACGGAGAGTGAATTCCTGCAGTCAAAACCTGCTAAATGTTTATGAAAGCCGAGTTATGAGGTCTCAAACATTTCATGTGGATAAGCTTTTTCACATGGAATTTCAAATCGACAAGTAGTATACGCAAGATATTCTCATTTTTGCGACGTACCGCCGATTTGGAATTCCATGTGAGCAGGCTTAACCATATGAAAAGTTTGAGAGCTCATAACTCCGCTTGTAAAGATATTTAGCAGGTTTTGACTGCAGAAATGGACTCCCAACCAAATTCAAAGACTTCCCTTGTTAGAGAAAATATTGTTTTTCTAAAAAGTTGAAATGAGTCAGCTCCTTTTTTGTTCGAATTTCGATATTTCGAAATTCCAAATGCCACGAGTTTTCTCGAGAAGTTTCGAAACCGAACTGACCTTTCGACCTCTCTCAAATCCTCTTCCCGCATCAAAAAGAAAAAAAATGAATCTCAAGCGTCAAAAATCCGAATGAACATGATGACATGATGTCTATTCTCAATCGAAAAATTCAATTTGACAGGTCGAGGAGGCGGCTGAGTACATTGAGCTTTTCAAGACGACACAGAAAAAGGAAATCACGATCAAGTGAGTTTCTTCTTCTCTTTTTTATTTTTTTTCTTTTTCAAAACCGAACTAGAAAATTATGGGCGAGTCGATCATGCGAGCCAGCCATTGTTCAAAAAACGGATGATGACTTCGACAGCACAAAAAGCAGACAAATTCATTCTTCCAAAAGAATAGGGGCGGAGTCTAGTGGAGCTTGGTGTGGAAAGTGTGGAAAGTGTAATATCTGAAAAGAACAAGAAGAACTGGGACAAAAAAGAGAGAGAAGCAGATGATAAATGTTTGGAGAACTGCTGGAATGGACGCATTCAACACAACACACGTCGGCAGAAGAAAAAAGAAGAAAATGACGGAAGAGACAACATCTGCTCTGCATATTTTACCCCACCAACTTTTTTTTTGTTCGTCTCACTCGGCCGTCCCTTTTCATTTTCAACAAGCATTTGTGTTGGGAGCAACAGCAATTTGCGGGCGAAGGAAGCACTTTGGGATAATTTTATGGGTGTTGGGAAATGGAAGAAAACGAGAAAAGGGAGAGTAAAGTGACAATAAACACGGGCGGCGACGCGGGGGGAAAGGAATAAAGGAAGAAGAAGATCAGTAGTTCGGAGTAGTTTTGAAGGGAAAATTGAATATTGGGGATAGACTGGAGAGGAGAGATGAGAAACAACAGTATTCTATTTGCAGAAAGAAAGCAATCGACGATGGTGGCGACAGCTCGATGAGTGATGAACGTCGGAGGAATCGTGAGTCGGCCATCGGATTTCTGACCGCTGCCAGAAGTATCACGAAAACTGATGCTGATCGGTGAGAAAGACACGCACAAAACACATGTGAAATCTGATAGCTTCGCTTGAAAGCAGTTGATCGTCAGTTGAATGTTATCTCTAACTTTGAGTCGTCTGACTCATCGAGACAGTTGGAAAACAATAGTTTGAGCTTCTGAAATCTGGAAACTACATTTTCCCCATTATTTTTGTTGAATGCTGTCACAGGGGTGCGAGACGTAAGGTCCGCAACGAAAAGTTTTGAATTTACCGACCGAGTCGCAATGCGTGTGCGTCGCGTTTTTCACTGAAAGATACGACAAACACACGTTAAATTTGAACTTGGCACTTAGCCAAGTCTGTTTTTGGCACCGTGCCAACCGCAGAGCGACGGAGCGCGTTTAAGCCACCTTGCGTCGCTCACCCCTGTGTGCTGTCAGTTTTCTGCAAATTTCGCTTACTAGGGAAGGGCCTCGACTCGGTCTGGAGTTATGGGACGTGACCTATATCATTGGAAAGCTGAAAACACGCTGATTTCAAATATATACTCAGTTTTTGCCCTCGAGGCCTGGTATTCGAGAAAAACGGGGTCAAAGTTTGGACCCCTAACAAGTCATTACCTTGCCAACATGTTAAAAATGTCGGCAGCGTGGTGTAGGCGGTAGCAGAGTGGTCAATGCGCAACTACTTTTTGGCTCAAATCCGTCCGGCCACAGATTTTTTTTTGGTTTTTTTAAGATTCGTTTTTTTGGATCGGGAAGTGGTTTTTTCAACGCTCTGTTCAAATAGATTTTTTAAAAATTTAAAAAACCAAAAAAAATTGGTTGCCGGACGGATTTGAACCAAAAAGTGGTTGCACATTGACCACTCTTTTACCGCCTACACCACGCTGCCGACATTTTTAACATGTAGGCAAGGTAATGACTTGTTAGGGGTCCAAACTTTGACCCCGTTTTTCTCGAATACCAGGCCTCGAGGGCAAAAACTGAGTATATATTTGAAATCAGCGTGTTTTCAGCTTTCCAATGATATAGGTCACGTCCCATAACTCCAGACCGAGTCGAGGCCCTTCCCTAGTTAATTTTGCGAAATTTAGCAGCAGGAATGCAACAACGCCCCGCCGCACCGCTGCGTGTAATCCTCTCGAACAACTCTTATTTTCAGACTTCTTTTCCATTTTGGAACACTTCAAGCAGTCTCAACGGCTACGGAAACTGCAATTTCAGCATGTCCAGGAGTTGGACCAATTAAAGCGAAAAATTTACATTCTTTCCTTCACACAATTATTTCCCCGAATGAATAAGAGTAACCTAAAAGTAAATATTGTATTGTAGTTTTTGTTACTTAAGAATTTCGTAATTGTCATCTTTTCATGCATTCGAATTGTAAATTTATCTGTGAAAAAATAAATCAAAGATCACATTTTCTCGTTTTCTCTTCCCTCTCTTCAGTTCGTATCTGTTTTATAATCTCTCAACTATCTCTATTGCTATCAGTTCTAGTTATCTATCAAGATAATCGAAGAATCTTCAAGAACCTTTTCTCTTACCAGTGTTCTTCGTTTATTTCTTCACCTTTTTATCGATTTCTTTTATTGGGATCTGTTTCAGCAAAGATGTCAGACGTTCCCGAGGATGCTAACGCTGGTTGCCCTGGAACTGGAAGTGCGGGAGCAGGAAAAGCTTCGGGATGTGCTGGATGTCCCAATCAGGTGAGTATTTCTCATTAATTATTTTCCTTTTTATCTTCCGAAATTCCTATCTAGATTTCTTTTTATAGGGAGCGTGTGCCACCGGCCAAGGACCCCCACCAGATGCAGATGTACCGAAGATTCAGGACAGATTCAGTAGAATTAAGCATAAAGTTAGTTCTTTCTCATTAGTTTCATATAAAAATATAATTTTCTAGATTCTGATTCTGAGTGGAAAAGGAGGCGTTGGAAAGAGTACTCTCACATCCAACCTGGCTCGTGCTCTCGCTTCGGATCCATCGAAACAAGTTGCAATTCTCGACGTCGATATCTGCGGACCGTCTCAACCGAGAATGATGGGTGTTGAAGATGAAGAAGTTCACAACAGTGCCGACGGATGGACACCAGTTGGAATTCAACCCAATTTGACTCTGATGAGTATCGCATTTCTTCTCGGTGACAAAAATGATGCAGTTATTTGGCGTGGAGCTCGCAAGAACGGAATGATCAAGCAGTTTTTGAAGGATGTCGATTGGGGAGAGGTCGATTACTTGTTGATTGATACTCCTCCAGGAACTTCTGACGAGCACATCTCATTGGTTCAGTTCCTCCTCCAGGCCGGTACATTGGATGGCGCGCTGATCGTCAGTACTCCTCAAGAAGTTTCTCTTCTTGATGTCAGAAAAGAGGTAGATTTGTGAATCTTGCGAGTGAGACTTCATTAAAATATTATGATTTTAGGTCAGTTTCTGCATCAAAACGAAAGTTCCAATTCTTGGCGTTGTCGAGAATATGGCTCGTTTCGTCTGTCCCAACTGTGCACACACCACTCTCCTCTTCCCAACATCTACTGGTGGAGCTGAGAAGATGTGTCAAGATTCGAATCTTGAACTATTAGCTCAACTTCCCTTGGAACCGGCTCTCGCGAAAGCTTTGGACAATGGACAGGACTTTTTCGAGACGAATCCAGACTCGACTCTCGCCAAATCCTTCATGGATCTCGCCGAGAAAGTTAAGGCGAAGCTGAAGTAGATTTATATTGCTATATTGTACTTTTTTTCTTGTTCAAGTTGTTCGCATGTTGTGAGTTTTCACTTTTCCTGTTTTTCTCTTCATTTTCTTCTAGTTTTCTCCTGAAATAAATATTTGATTCTCATCGATCTTTTTCAGCTTTTTTTTAGATTGAAATCGATATGAAATTTCATTATAATTACTTCATTGAAAGTGGCTTCTCTTCTTTCCAACAAGCATAGAATTCAGATGCATCGTGTTGTAATCACCGGAATGGGAACGATTTCCCCTTTCGGAGTTACAGTAAACGCGCTGCGAAACGGTTTGAATGAGGGAAGAAGTGGGTTAAAATACGATGAAGTGCTGAAATTCGTAGTTGGTGCGGTGCCTGGAGAACGAGTAGAAGATAGATGGTCAGCGGGACAGCAGAGAGAAATGAGTAGAGCGAGTATGTTTGCACTCGTCGCTTCGGAAGAGGTAACGTCATCTGGAAACTGTGAATGAGAACAAAACAACGAGTATCGTATTCCAGGCAATTTCACAAGCAAATGCTGAAAACATCGATCACGAAGAGACTATTGTGAACATCGGAACGTGTATGTCAGATCTCGAACATATTGGAGAGACTGCACAGAAAGTGAGAGAAGGACAGTCAAGAAGGGTTTCTCCGTATTTCGTCCCGCGCATTCTCAACAATCTTCCGGCTGGTTATGTTGCAATGAAGTTAGTGTTTGCGATGGAAAAATTGTGTTTTTTTGTGAACAAAATTGCATTGTTTTCCATAATTGTGACGTTTCGAATGGGAAGCATCAGGACTTCAAAACGAAAATCGAAAATCTCATTGTGTTTTGAAAGTTTTGGATACAAAATGGAGTCGATTTGAAAACAATATATCGGGAATTCATATCGTTTTTTTTTCTTAGACAGTCCCCGAACAATAGTCCGAGGTACTTTTAGTTGGACAAGTGGTTTTCAAAAGTTGGACAGGTGGTTTGGAGGTTTTTCGAAAAAAAATAGCAAAATTCGTGAAAAAAGGAAAAATTTTTGAACACCTGACCACCTCCATTCTTCAAAAACTTTGACTTGGACACATGGTTAGTCCGGAGCTCCGGACTAGTTTCGGGGACTGTTTCTTAGAAATACTCAATTCTCAAGAATTGCCGATTGAAGCAATTCAATTCAATTCAAGTTTCGAAAATTTCAGATACAAAATGAGAGGAGGAGTGGAAGCGACATCCACTGCCTGTGCAACAGGTCTTCATTGTATCGGCAACGCGTTCCAATCGATTCAATACGGAAATTGTCGACGAGCACTGGCAGGAGCTGTCGAGTGTGCTCTCAACCCGATTTCATTGGCAGGTTTCGATAGAATGAGAGCGTTGGCGAGAGGAGAAGATCCGGAAATCAGTCGACCATTTGATAAGAAGCGAGCTGGATTTGTGATGAGTGAAGGTGTCGGAATCGTGTTTATGGAGAGGCTGGAAGATGCGGAAGCTCGTGGAGCAACGATTCTTGCGGAGGTGTTGGGATATGGAATATCTTCAGATTGTTATCATATTTCTACTCCTGATCCATCAGCCATTGGAGCTGTTCTTTCGATGAGAAGAGCCATTGGAAATGCAAATTTGGATCCGATTCAAATTGGGTTAGCCAGTTTTATTCTGACTTGTTTCATTCATGAAATAATTTCAGATATGTGAATGCTCATGCTACATCTACCCCAAATGGAGATAGTGTTGAAGCGGAAGCAGTTCGAAAAGTATTCCCAAATCTAAATATGTCAGTTAGCAGTATCAAAGGACACATCGGACATCTACTCGGAGCAGCTGGATCCGTTGAAGCAATTGCAACGATTTGTGCAATGAACGATAGTATGAAACCTGGAAATCGGAATCTGGAGCAGAGTGAAGAAGACAGTGGATTGAATCTTCTTCGGGAGAATCAGAAATGGGAGGAGCCTAATGGTCAACCGAGGATTTCGATCTGTAATTCATTTGGATTTGGTGCGACGAATGCTAGTCTTATTTTGAAACAGTTTTAGTTTATTTATAACTTTTATTACATGTACATATTGATCTTCAATTGGTTTTCATTCAAAAAATATTCAAATTTGTTTCAATTGCCCATTCGCAAGAAGCGTTCCTCTGTCATATTCCAGACTGCAAATACGAATTTCTGCTTCTCAATCATCACTGATGCCACGTGTTGATCAGTTTCTCGGACTACATATGACTGGCTTGAAAACAACGGTTTCTTCCAGCATCCTGAATTGAAAACATATCTGAAATATCGATAAAAATATACACATGTTGGGAGAACTTACCTTCTATCGACCGGAAATGACGGTGGAGTCCTTCTCAGATTTTCGATACGAATCGAGTTTTTGACTTCATTTGGCTCGAAAGAAGAATAATAATCGTCCAAACGGACAATTAAAATTTCCAAATTCTGATGCGCTTTTCCTGATTTCCATCTTTGCATGAATTGAATAATATCACAGTTTTCCAGTCTTTCAGTTCTCAAAAATGCTTTTCTGCCAGTGAAATGTTTCAAGATGCCGACAGACATTGAGGAGTGATCATGAAGATCAATCAAATTTGTTGTATAAAATCCCGAGTCTTCTTTTAATTCTCCTTTCAGAGTAACGTTACATCGAATGTATTTTTGTTTTGGAGACGCTGAAAAGTACTCATCCAACTGATTAGCACATGTTTCTCCTCGAAGACACAAATGGCTTCTCTTGACATTTTTCAGTTTGGAAAGGATTCGAAGGTCAGACAAGTGGTAGGTGCATACTAGGAAATCGTGATGTTTTCCGAATATATCAAGAACATGATCAAGTGTTGCTTCGATTGTTGATTTGAATCGAACTATCTTGTATTTCTTTTTTCCAATTCGTTCCATTGGGATTCTGAATTGTTTAGTTGGAAAACGAATGTGCAGTATTCAGTGGAAAGTGCCTAACTTGTGAGTGTGGTACTGTCTCACTGATTATCTCACAATGTTTTGTTTTTATACAGCATGTAGATCAAAAGTAGATCGTCATTTTTGTAGTTGACTTTTCGATACAAACCCAGACTGAAAAGTTACAGTCCATCACAATAAATCTCATATTTAGCATGTGAAATGATTGCGAGACACAGCTTTGGGTAGTGATAACTTTACATGCAGGGTTTGTATAAAAAAGTTGTCAACTACAAAAATGAAGCTCTACTTTTGATGTATAAACTCCATAAAAATGGGGTATTATGAGATAATTACTGAAGCCGGGGCACACTCACAAAGTTGACCATTTTCAACTGAACAACTGCAAACAACTGGATCAAGTGAAAATTGATCTAGTTTTCAGGAAAATATTTCAAAACTTACTTGAAGCTTATCATGTTCGACTTTGCATTGAATCGAAATATTTCTATCATGACTTTGAAAATTGGATAGATAACCTTGTTATCTAAAGTTTCATCTCCAAGACTTTGAATGCTGACGATTCCTCCAAGAAGTTTATACTTAACTATTTGGACATCTTTAAATCTACTTTTTTCACTTGAAACCATCAAGTTTTTCATTCGTTTCGAGCAGAATGACAACAGAAAAAGATCCTGGTAATCCATAGTTGACATAATTTCCTGTAGAACTAGATATGGAAATCTTAGTAGTTTCATTCTCGTTTTCTGGAAAACCATGTCTATTATTATTTGTCGTGAAAAAAAAGGGAAAGATCATCATCTATATGGATCGATATAAAGAGGAAAGAGGACGTTCAAAGAGGATTCAGAAGAAATTAATTGGATTTCAGAAGTCAGGTAACTTAGATTTGTTACAATACAGTGCACACTTCCGATAATACACCTTCAAAACAAATTGTCGGGAGGAAACAAAACCAAGAAGAGTGGACTGTGTGTGAATCAATAATAGAGAATTCTGTGTGTATGAGTCGAGACAAGTCCCATTGGCAACAGAACGCCTAGGAAGAGAAGATGCATTCTGGGAAAACAGAAATATAAGAAATTGTCAGAAGAATAGAGATGTTTAAGAGACAATGTCAGTAATTCTCGAACAGCCCATGGAACACATCGGCCAAACGCAATTAGCCCATTCGGTTTTTTGATATTATGGGTCCCTATGATGATGTTATGAAAAAACCGTACAGCTTTTTAGGCTCCGCCCCTTTTGACATATAGGAAAAAATCTTGGAAGCGAAAAAATGAATTTTTTCCCTTCAACTTATATCTGAAAAATAAGTTCAGAAATGAGTTTTATGCATGTTTTTGAACATTTTTTGTGTTGACAAGTTTTGAAAAATCGTTTAGGATCAATCAAAAAAATTGATTTTTTGAAAAAATTTTCAGTTTTTTGCATGCCCCAACAATTTTATTATTAGGTTAAAAAAGTTTTTTATTGCAGTTTGACCGTATTTAGACCGTCCAACTTTGTGCCAATTTTTATCCCGGAATTCAGCGACCTTTTTTTTATAAGCAAAAGTGTGTGTTTTTTCACGAAATTTTCACGTACCCTCCTCCATGGTGAAAAAACTGAAAGTTTCCAAATTTCAAGAAACTTCGTATATAAGTTCAGCTAACAGTAATTGAGATTTTCACAAAGTTTGAAAACCTATAAAACATTTCCTCTGAAGTTATGAGACCTCAAAAATCAATGTCGCGTTTTTTAGATGCTTTCTGTGAAAAACAGATTTTTTACAAACTTTCATCAGTTTATTCTCTTATTTTTTATTGAAAACTTTTTGATTTCCAAATACCTTCTTTAGCCGTTTTTTCCCCTTCTCTAAACTCTTGTTTTTCCAAAAAAAATTGGTTTGTCAAAAATTTCCTTTTTTTCAATTCAATGGAAAATTTGACCAACTTTGAAACATTGCCACGAGGTTCAATGTTGTCCAATTGAAAACAATTTTGTTGGTAACGTAGATCAGACCTAGTTCTACATTTTTATAGTTGCCTACTTTTTTGTACGGGCGGTCCCTTCCGAGATATGGTGTGGCGGAGTAGGCATACCTTTATGTCTTCAGGTAAACGGGATGTACACGTACCTTACTTCAGATGGCTATATCTCGGAAGGGACCGCCCGTACAAAAAAGTAGGCAACTATAAAAATGTAGAACTAGGTCTGATCTACGTTACCAACAAAATTGTTTTCAATTGGACAACATTGAACCTCGTGGCAATGTTTCAAAGTTGGTCAAATGTTCCATTGAATTGAAAAAAAGGAAATTTTTGACAAACCAATTTTTTTTGGAAAAACAAGAGTTTAGAGAAGGGGAAAAAACGGCTAAAGAAGGTATTTGGAAATCAAAAAGTTTTCAATAAAAAATAAGAGAATAAACTGATGAAAGTTTGTAAAAAATCTGTTTTTCACAGAAAGCATCTAAAAAACGCGACATTGATTTTTGAGGTCTCATAACTTCAGAGGAAATGTTTTATAGGTTTTCAAACTTTGTGAAAATCTCAATTACTGTTAGCTGAACTTATATACGAAGTTTCTTGAAATTTGGAAACTTTCAGTTTTTTCACCATGGAGGAGGGTACGTGAAAATTTCGTGAAAAAACACACACTTTTGCTTATAAAAAAAAAAGGTCGCTGAATTCCGGGATAAAAATTGGCACAAAGTTGGACGGTCTAAATACGGTCAAACTGCAATAAAAAACTTTTTTAACCTAATAATAAAATTGTTGGGGGCATGCAAAAAACTGAAAATTTTTTCAAAAAATCAATTTTTTTTGATTGATCCTAAACGATTTTTCAAAACTTGTCAACACAAAAAATGTTCAAAAACATGCATAAAACTCATTTCTGAACTTATTTTTCAGATATAAGTTGAAGGGAAAAAATTCATTTTTTCGCTTCCAAGATTTTTTTCTATATGTCAAAAGGGGCGGAGCCTAAAAAGCTGTACGGTTTTTTCATAACATCATCATAGGGACCCATAATATCAAAAAACCGAATGGGCTAATTGCGTTTGGCCGATGTGTTCCATGGGCTGTTGGCCTTAGGTCGATCACTAGAGAAAGTGTCTCTTAAACAAGCTGCCGGGGAATCAATAGGTCTAAATTCACGACCTTGCCAGGCTTACACAGTTTATTCAAAATAATGAAAATTAGGGTGTTTCAAAAGTGCAGTTTTTCTACCAGTTTTTCATCAAAGTTTTATTAATAAGAAGAAGATTTGATGCACCGAATGCTAGTCTTATTTTGAAACAGTTTTAGTTTATTTATAACTTTTTATTCATGTTCATATTGATCTTCAATCGGTTTTCATTTAAAATATTTTCAAATTTGTTTCAATTGTCTATTCGCAAGAAGCGCTCCTCTGTCATATTCCAGACTGCAAATACGAATTTCTGCTTCTCAATCATCACTGATGCCACGTGTTGATCAGTCTCCCGAACTACATATGACAAGCTTGAAAAGTATGATAACTCCCAGCATTGAGAATAGAAAGTAAAGCTGAAATCACTATGTTGAAGATTTACATATTTTTGGGGAACTTACCTTCTATCGACCGGAAATGACGGTGGAGTCCTTCTCAGATTTTTAAAACGAATCGAGTTTTTGACTTCATTTGGATCGAAGGAAGAATGATAATCGTCCAAACGAACAATTAACATTTCCAAATTCTGATGCGCTATTCCTGATTTCCATCTTTGAACGAATTGAATGATATCGCAGTTTTCCAGTCTTTCAGTTCTCAAAAATGCTTTTCTGCCAGTGAAATGTTTCAAGATGCCGACAGACATGTAGGAGTGATCATGAATATCAAGCACATCTGTTGTATAAAATCCTGAGTCTTCTTTTAATTCTCCTTTCAATGTCACATTACATTGAATGTATTTTTGTTTTGGAGACGCTGAAAAGTACTCTTCCAACTGATTAGCACATGTTTCTCCTCGAAGACACAAATGGCTTCTCTTGACATTTTTCTGTTTGGAAAGGTTTCGAAGGTCAGACAAGTAGTGAGTGCATACTATAAAGTCGTGATGTTGTCCGAATATATCAAGAACATGATCAATTGCTGCTTCGATTGTTGATGGAAATCGAACTATCTTGTATTTCTTTTTTCCAATTCGTTCCATTGGGATTCTGAACTAATTAGTTGAAAATCGATCTTGGTTTCAGGAAAATATTTCAAAACTCACTTGAAGCTTATCATGTTCGATTTTGCATTGAATCGAAATAAGTCTATCATGACTTTGAAAATCTTGTCATTTATAGTTGCATCAACAGAATTTTGTATAGTGATGTTTTCACCGATAAGTTTATACTTAACGGTTTTACTTTTATTAAATTTATTTTTTTCACTTGAAATCACCAAGTTTTTCATTCGTTTTGAGCAGAACGACAGCAAAAATAGATCCTGGTAATCCATCGTTGACATAATTTCCTGTAGAACTAGATATGGAAATCTTAGTGGTTTCATTCTCGTTTTCTGGAAAAAAAAAACATTATTATTGTTGGAAAAGATCATCTGAATCCAAAGAAAACGCAAAGAAACGAAAGTGACAAAAGGAATGTGGTGTGTCTAATGGACGACAAATCAATAGTCGTGAAGAGGGTGTTGGTGTGGCGTGCAGGTGTTTTAGGTACGTGAAATATGATAATTGGAAGAATGCTTCTTTCCAATTCGTTCCATTGGGTGTTTCCCAAATGTATCAAAATTACAAAACGTCGGGATTCAGTACCGGTCAAAAAGTTGTAAACTTTGGTCGTTTTTAGTTGAAATTGGTCAACTTTGAGAGTGTGGCAGGGTAATACGGATCGTTTTATCAAGTAGATTTTTAATGAATTATACAGATCAAGAATAGAACCTTATTTTTGTAGTTGACAACTTTTTTGTACGGACACTCCCTAGAGAGTTATGGTCATTTTTAGACGACAGCTCAAAAAGCACCAAAATTTGTCGATTTGAGGGAGGCATTACTTTGTCGATGTGTAACTTGCTAGGGAGTGTCCGTACACAAAAGTTGTCAACTACAAAGACGGAGCTCTACTCTTGATATGTATGATCCATAAAAATCTACTTGATAGGCAATCAGTATTACCATGACACACTCTCAAAGTTGGTCAATTCCAACGGAAAATGGCCAACGTTTACAACATTTTGGACGGTACTGTACATTTCATGTAAATGTTTCATTCACTATCTGCTCCGTCTGCGTTTCTCAAGAGCACAGCCCGTTCTTGTAATATGCTCAAAAGACGTTCGATGTGACATCTGCCGGGAGGAACATCTGCCACACTCTTTGCATATTACCTCCTTCTCTCTCTCTCTCTCCTTACCAATATCCCACCCTCCAAAACCACCAAAAATGTACTATTTCTCCTTATTCTTTTTGGCTCTACCGTCCGATCGAGGTTCTTTGAAATTATCGAGGTCCTTTGAAATTATCGAGGTCCTTTGAAAATAACGAGGTCCTTTGAAATTATCGAGGTCCTTTGAAAATATCAAGGTCCTTTGAAAATATCGAGGTCCTTTGAAAATATCGAGGTCCCTTCAAAGTACAGGGGTCCTTTGAAAATTGGGAGTACTTTTCTCGCAAACAGCGAATATTGTTTGAATTTTTGTATTTTTTATTGTTTTTTTATAACAGTTTTCCAATTATTATCGTTTATAAGTTTTATGAATATATATATAACATTGTGATACAAACGACGTTTCATTCAAATTGATGATTGAATGTTTGAAATTAATGATTTCAGTACAGAAGATGTAATAACGAAATTCAACTCAAAAAAAAAAACTGTGTACAGAAAAAAATTTTGCAAATAACATTCAAAGGACCTCGATATTTTCAAAGGACCCCTGTACTTTGAAGGGACCTCGATATTTTCAAAGGACCTTGATATTTTCAAAGGACCTTGATATTTTCAAAGGACCTCGATATTTTCAAAGGACCTCGTTATTTTCAAAGGACCTCGATAATTTCAAAGGACCTCGTTATTTTCAAAGGACCTCGATCGGACGGTAGAGCCTTCTTTTTTGTTGCTGTTATTTCCTTAATACTACCAGACACCTACCTAGCCCCAAATACTGAACCCGTTAATATTTGGTATCAATTTGTCTTGTTTTTCGTTTCTCTACTTATTTTCTATACAAGAGGTGCATATTCTTTCAAAAATGAGGATGGACCACAGAGGTTAATCAAGTGTCGAAATGAGATGACTGTGGCTTATTTTTATGGAATTTTATATGCAGTTGTCAGTATTTCATGTTCAGTTTTCTTGGAGCCGCATACGGAGGTGAGTCGTGGTTCACAAGTGGCCTAGAAATCCAAATTCTGAGAAAGTTAGGCCACAAGGCACAAGAATACATTTCGAAACGTGTAGCCTTCCTGGTTAAAAAAGTTTTTGATGGGATTGAAAGTTTCAGACAAGATTCATCATAACGACTACTTCTCGATGTCTACTTGCTCTCATAGTAGGATATTTTTCTGGAAATACAGTACTGACCTGTTTTGTCGATTATAACTGGGTCACCTTCCCCACTATTATTATTTTCTGGATTGTGAGATATGGTGTGCGGTCGATTTTACTCGAGGTTGGATTTTTGCCTGAAAATAAAATCAGAATCTCATTATTAAGTTTTCAGAACTACTACAACATGGGAAACATGTGGGCATCGTTGATAGTTACGGGACTTCTTGAGCTATATCATGTGTGGACTGGAAGGTTGACGAGTAATTTTGCATATATAGCGTATCAGGAGACAGAAGTTCAGCAGCGTGTCACTGCTTAATTGTTTTATGAATATAAGAAAGTTGAGCAGTAACTATTTCTTAACGTTTGATATTTTTTACATGAATCGACGGAGAATCTGGCCAATAATGTTGTGATAAAGTATTGGATGTTCTCTTTTATAATATTTTCAAATACCAACTCCGACACGGACCACTTCAACTTTAGAGTATATTTCATTCTTTTTCAGGTTGTCCCACATTGTCGAACAAGACAGACACGTTTTCAGAGAACACAGTTTCAGAAGAAGTGATGTGTATTCTGGAAACCGATTTCATACATGGACCACTAAACTTTGTTCTTTCTATTCATTGAAATGTGTAAATCAACAGATTTTTTATAAATAGGAACTCCCTTAGAAGAGGAAAAACAGGATACATGTGACACCATGCTTTATTCCCAAAGAATTAGATGAAGCAAATATTTGAAAAATTATTAAATAACATGAAGATTTTGATAAGTTCTATTTTTCAACAGTGAATCGTTTGTGCCATACAAAAAATTGAAATATGCGAGGTGGTCTGACTAAGATAGTTGCCAGTAATCCATCCTCTCTCTCGAAATCGAATCCTTCTGATAAGTCGGTAACAATGGCATCAATAGTTCTGTAAAACGACTATTGAAGCCGATTCAAAAAAAAGTTAACTCACTCTTTCTCATAAATATAAAATTTTTCTCTTTTCGTTGGATCCCATGGTTTTGCATCGAACTCCGAGATAAAACGATCTCTATTCATCACTTGTTGATTTGCCGTTGACATTCTGAGTGCTGCCAACTTTGTATTATTCCCGTTTTTCCATTGTTTTATGAACTCGATTATTGTTTCAATATCGATAGTAGGATTTATTAAATACAAGTATTTTCCATTAAATCCAAGTAAATGTTTCCTTGTAAGCCAGCCAGTCTCGTGATATATTAATCTGTCAGATCGAAGAAAGTTGAGACTTGTAGACACTTGTCCGTCTACTTTAGAGTGAATATAAACATCTCTGATTGGATTTTCTATATTATTGAAGAAGACGGACAGTTTCTCAGCAGTAACAGTCTCAGAGATAATATTTAATTCGGAAACTGATTTCATGCATGGGTCCGTTATGAATCCTTTCAAATCGTCGATCACATTCAAATCCAACTTCAGAAAAGACAAATTTGCTCGCACTAAATCCAAAATGTAATTGGTTATTTTAAACCCACTGTGTGGGATATTACTAAACAGAGCAGTACCAGTCGTGCCCTCACTGCGTCTGAATAATTTTACTATTTTCGTCTGTTTGAGGCATTGAGACATACCTGAAATAGTGTTTGACTCCATCTATAGTCCCTGTAAATCTTCTCCACTCACTCTGAGAACAAAGTGGAACAGTTTCAAATAGAAACGATAAATGTCGACCTCCCGACAAAGTTCGTAATTGAAACACCGGACCTTTACATATGGTAACTGGTGTACGAATTCCCACAAAGTCAAAATGAAAACGTATTTGTTTTATTCTTTCCCTTGATTTTCTCGAACAAAATGAGATGGAAAGCACTTCTATCGGACACATTAAAATGATGATTCGAGAGTATGCAAGATACGGGAGACTGAATAATTTCATCGGGCAGGGAATCGAACTGAAAGTTAAAATGATTGGATGGTGAATGATATTTAACGCAAGACAGCTATATGGATCGATAGCCCAAAAACTATACAGAGGAAAGAAGACGATCGAATATGATTCAGAATCAATCAATTTGATTTCAGAAGTCTGGTCACTTAGATTTGTTACAATACAGTGCACACTTCTGAGGATACATCTTCAAAACAAATTGTCAAAGGGGAAACGGAATCGAGAGAAGTGGAATAGTGCGTGAATCAATAATAGAGAATTATGTGTGTATGAGTCGAGATAAGCCACAACGAAAAGAGAGTACTGGCAGTACAGGGCCTAGACAGGGCCAAGAAAACACACAAGGAGTGTATTCTGGGAAAATAGGAATATAATAAATTGTCAAGAGAAGAGAAATATCAGAACACTCGACTTCAAGTTTAGAGTATATTTTCCAGGCTGTTTTCCATATAATTGAAAAAGACATACAAGTTTTGAGAGAACAAAGTTTCAGAAGTGATGTGAAATTTGGAAACTGATTTCAGACACAACAACGAAATTGAAAGAACAAGTGAAATATTCCAAGTGGACTGTTCATATTTTATTAATAACTGTGATTTTAATAGATAGCTCTTATCATAAACAGAAAGAGTATGCAGAGAACTTTAGAACATGATGGTACAAGAGAATGGGATGAAACCAACATTAAAAAATGATAGAGTAACATACATACATATTAAGATACGATTTATTCTGTAAATCGTTTGTGCCAAACAAAAAATTGAAATCGACCAGATGGTCCGATATTAATAGTTGCCAGTAGCCCATCGTCTCTTTCGAAATCTAATCCTTCGGATAAGTCGCTAGTAATGTCTTGTACGTCAGTAATTCTGCAATAAAACGACTATTGTAGCCTTCAAAATGAAGTTATGTAACTCACTCTTTCTCATAAATATAGCATTTTTCTCTTTTCGTTGGATCCCATGGTTTCGCATCGAACTCGGAAATAAAACGATCTCTGTTCATTACTTCTTGAGGTACTTCTGACATTTTGAGTATTGCAAATTTCGTATTATTCCCGCTTTTCCATTGTTTTATAAATTCAATAATAAGTTCTATATTAAAAGTAGGTTTAATGATGCACAAAATGTTTCCGTTGAATCCAAGTAAATGTTCTTTTGTAATCCAACTACTCTCGTAAATAACTAAGTAATCTGATAGAAAGATGTTCATACTTGGAGACACTTGTCCTTCAACTTTAGAGTGAATATGAACGTTTTTAACCGGATTCTCTAAATTATTGAAGAAGAGAGACAGTTTCTCAGCAGTAACAGTTTCAGAAAGAATTTCAATTCCAGATACTGTTTTCATGCATGGTTCGGTTATGAATCCTTTCAAATCATCGATCACATTCAAATCCAAGTCAAGTAAAGACAAACTTGCACGTACTAAATCCAAAATGTAATTGGTTATTTTGAAGTGACTCCTAGGAATATTACTAAACAAAACAGTGCCAGTCGCGATCTCAATGCTTCTGAAGAAATATAATATTATCTCTCACTTCGAGACATTTAAACGGTACCTGAAATAGTGTTTGACTCCATCTATAGTCCCTGTAAATCTTTTTCCTTTACATCGAGCCCAACGTGAAGCAGTTTCGAATGGAATTGATATGTGTCCACTTCCCGTAACCCGTGATTGAAACAAAGGAATCTTCCGTTTGCTAAGTTTTGTAGAAATTCTTGGGAAAGGAACATGAAAGTGTATCTGTTTGATTCTTTCTCTCGATTTTTTCGAACAAAACGAGAGGGAAATCACTTCGATCGGATTCATTAAAGTGATGATTCGAGAGTAGGCAAGATACGGGAGATTGAATAATTTCATCGTGTCAGAAAAGTGCTCTGAAAATTAAAGTGGTGGGATAGTGAAGAATATGCAAGAGATCAATAAAAACTTTAAAACTGTGAAGAGGAAAGAGGACGTTCAAATAGGATTCAGAATAAATTAATTTGATTTCAGAAGTCTGGTCACTTAGATTTGTTACAATACAGTGCACACTTCTGAAAACACATCTTCAACACGACTTGTCAAAGGAGAAAGGAATCGAGAAAAGTGGAGTGTGTGAATCAATAATAGAGAATTCTGTGTGTATGAGTCGAGACAAGCCCCATTGGCAAGGCCTAGGAAGAGAACACACAAGGAGAGTATTTTGGGAAAACAGGAATGGAAGAAGGAGCTAGAGATATTAGAAATGAACAGCTGTGAATTGGACTGACATCTGAATCTCGGAAGTTTTTCACTAAATTAGACATGCTCACCCAATGGTTTAGTTTTCTAATATTTTCAGTTGCTGATTAAAGTTGGAAACTAACGAATGCAAACGAGCTCTATCTCTGAATCATTTGACACATATATTTGATAGAGGCGGTATATGGTATTTTCAGACATTCAAAAGATTATTGGATTTTGGACAGCCCAACTAGAGAACAAGTTTTAAGAAAAGAGGTAGTAATCGAGACAACTAAACCAAAAAAATCCGACAGTTTGAGCTAAAGAACGGTATGATTTTTACTCCTGTGAACTCTTGTTTACAGGAATTTTTCACAAATTACTGTAACTACAGTAATCCTTTTACTGAAAACAAAGGAAACATATTTTATCAAGAAATACATCATAATTGTACTCGATCGTTTCATATATGAGCACCACAAAAATGAACAAAAATAATGTCTAGAAAAAAGAATATACACGAATTATCACAGATAAATTATGGTTAGCCGGAGAGGGGAAAATTAGAAAATAGAAGGGGAGTGACTACAACAGAGAGACACGATTTGATCGGAGGAGTTGAATCAATGAATAATCAAAAGGGATAAATGATACTAATCGGAGGGGGGCGAAAATCTAGAAAGGAGTACTGTACTCTGCAATATGTTCGAAAAATTTACGACGTTCCGAGACTGGAACGTCGAGAGAACGACGGGCGTCCTCGATGAGATGTTGGGGAACTTCAATTGGGTTACTGTGGAAACGCACGTCTGGAAATTTGAAGTTGGATGAAATGAAGATGCGCTCTATTGATAAATTCCGGAACCTTCTATTATATTAGCTCAGCACAGGTCTTGCAACAGCGCTCCACCGAAATCCTTTTGAGAAATGTCTCTTTTTCTCTGAGTCTCTCAATTTCCAACACAATTTTTTGGTTTCGGTAGAGCGTGGTTGTAAGACGACTGTCGTGCATTAGAGCATTGCGAGGATTTGCAACAAATTAGGGGCGTGGCCTATTTTCCGGTAAATTCACAATTTACAGTTCCTTAAGCTCTCAGAAAAATACATATTATTGGTGGTAAAATTTTGCTTGAATAAAACCCGAATTCTCGAAAAAATGCACTTGGAAATAGGCCACGCCCAGAATTGTAGCTCCGCCCACTTTTCAACTGCTGCAAAAAGTGGGCGGAGACTCTAGCCTAACAAGTTATATTCCAGAAAGATATGTTGCAAATGCACTGGAGTGATAATTTTTGGCTCCGCCCATTAACTTTCTGTCCGCTAGAGCGAACTTGCTGACACGAGAACTCACCATGACGACGATTTCGCTTCTTCTGTTTTTCTCGACGAGCGCGCGAGACTGTCGTACCGGCTAACACTTCGGGGTCTGAAAAAATTCCAATTTCTATTCAAAAATCAAAAAAATGGGTTTGGGGTTGGTTGAATAACTATCCATAACTACATTCACAGCATCACAAAGGAGTCAAAAAGGAAAGAAAGCATTTAAAAGAAAGCCACCCAAGCTAGCTATTGTTACAAATCACATAACGATGCAAGTGCGCTCCACCGGACAGTCCAATGGAGCGCACTTTCCAGGAAACAACAACGACAAGGGAATGAGAGAGTTGAGGGGAAAGGAAGAGTTAAATAAATGAGACATGCGGGAAAAGAAAAAGAAAAAATAGAAAAATCAGGAAGATGCAAAGAGAAAGAGAAAGAGCCCGCTGATTTTCAGTTATTTTAAGATTGAGTCAACTCACCGTGGCATCGAAATACTACTACATGAACCTGGAATATCGGTGAAAAATGAGAGAAAATAAGAGAGAAGTCAACTGAATTTTTGGAAGGGTTTCAAATAATTTTGTGATTTGGTGGTGAATTTACAATTGAAAATTTCAAAGTTATTATAAAAAACAATGAAATTTACCTGTCCTCGACTGGCTCAACTTCTCGTAATTGTTCATTTTCCGTTGCAAATCACTGATTTCTTTCGATTTCTTGTCGATTTCCGATCGTAATTTGTCATTTTCAATCGACAATTCTCTGAAAAAAAGCCAAAAAAGCATTAAAAGCGAGAAAAGAGTTAGAAGAAGAGGAGAAAAACTTGAATTCAAGAAAATAGACTTACACACTGGCCTCCTTTTCGCTTATCAGATTCGCTAATTGCTCGTCTAATTGAGAGTTTTCCAGACATTTTGCAGAGTAGAGAGCACACACGTTGATGAGTTCTTCTCGCATTTCGTCGAAGATTTCACTAGAAAATTGAGTTGATTACTGTAGGATTACTGTAGCCCAAGCTCAATTGGGTAACCTGTATTTTTAGAAGCTTTGTATCTCAAAAACTAGAACTGATATTGAAAAGTTGTCAACTAACAAAATGTAGCCAGCAACTTTTTCTATATTTTTGTAGTCGGCAACTTTATTGTAACTGCGGTAGCTATCGAGATCTAGCAGTTTGAAACCGGGAGTCTAGAAGGGCAGAGAGGGAGAGAGACACCGACAGTTCGACACCCTCACTGTCTGCACTCTCTCACACGTCAAATCTCTAACACAGTGTGTTTTAAAAAGAAAATATTACATTTTAAGCTCCCAGAAACTCTAAACATCTGGAACTACGGAATCGCAAAGACTGGAGAAAGTTTGTTTTAAAAATTTGATTATTCTGTGAAAATGACTAACATTGGAAGACTACGGGGTTATGAACAACTCTAAAAGTTCAAACTTTTTGATATTTTATAGAACAAATCTAGATCTTTATTTTTGTAGTTGACAACTTTTCTGTACAGTTTCCTCTAAGGAAGATATGAGACGTCAAAGAAAAATTGCGGAATTTCAGTAAAAATTGGATCGCCTGCCGTTTTTATCTATTTTCAGAAGGTTTTTAGAAAAAAGTTGTCAGCTACGAAAGTATAGAAAAAGATTTAATCTACAAGAATCTAATTCTACAAGAATAGAATTTATTAGCACGGCACGCTTCTTACAACCGCGCTCTACCGAAACCGAAGAAAATCGTATGCGAGACACTCAGAGAAAAACAGTCATTTTTCAAGGGAATTTCGGTGGAGCGCAGTTGGAAGAACGGTGTCGAGCTAGTAACCTCAAACTAAATAAAGTATCCTGGCTAAGAAATCTGCCCCCTTAAAATGACCAACCTCTGCCGTCCAATATTACTTCCTTCTCCATTCTTCGGCTTCTCTGAAATATTCTTCAACTCCTCTTCATGAGCTCTTCGAACCGCTTCCAATGCCAGTCTAGTCGCATGTTTCTCCTCCATCAACCTCTCTTCATGCTCCTTCTTCACCACTTCCAACTCCTCATCAAAAGTCTTCCGTTGCTCAGCCAACATCTGAGAGAACGAAGTCTTCACAGAACTGATCGATTCGTCACTTCTCGTTGTAGCCATAACCAGTTGCTCTTGTAATTTCTTCCGTCTTCCCTCCTCCCGTTCAGCTCTCTCTTTCAGAACAGCCAGCCTCTGTTCACATTGTGACTTGATAGAGTCTACTTCAGACGTGTGATTCCTTCGAATCTCTCGAATTGTCTCCTCGATTTCCTCATCTGGCGTCTTCTCTCTCGGCTCTTTTTCCTGTTCTGTCATTGTCCATGAATCCGAGAGATATGGAATAGTGACTGCTGATGCAACTTTCTCGAACAGTTCTGTCGTTTGACGGAGTACATCTTCAGTCTGTTCCAGATTTAAATCAACTGAGATTCTGTCGAGAATACTATCCAAAGCGTCGAAAAGATCGACTGCTCCGAGGAAGAGACTCGATCGAAGGAGTGAGGAGAGAGCGGATAATTGGGTACGCAGAGTTGAGAGAATCGCTCGTTGCAGGGTTACACTGAAATCAAGATAAGGTTGGGAAAAAGAAATTGGAACTAATATTTTGAAATTTAAAATCATCTTTTCTAAAATTCAGAGGGATCCGAATCGCCTTCATAAGAAATACTCAAGCCGAGTCACTAGCTATCTACGAGACGTTTCGAAACCAGACTTTTTGAAGCTAGACATTCCAAAACATGACATTTTGACGTTGAACAAGAAATTTGGTTCTCAAAAATTCTCCATTTTCAGTATATTTTTTTCAGTTTTGTGTCCAAATGTCTCGGTTCTCAAACATCTGGTTTCGAAAAGTCCCGGAGCCCAAATTTGATGGTTCAACAGTTTCGTAAAGTTATGAAACGGGCGGTTCTAGTATGAACTGCTCAAATTTTCAATACTGCCTTTTTGACTCTGAGACGTTTCAAAACCGGACATTTCAAAACCATGGCATTTTTCACAAAGCGCGGGTTGTGGATCACAGAAACAGCTTCATTTTTTCAGTGATTCCATGTCGAAATGTCCTAGTTTCAAAGCATCCGGTTTCAAAACGTCCTGGAGCCGATTCTTCGACATTTTCAAAAAATATGGATTACTGTAACTCCTACTGCAGAGATCCTGATGCTCTCACAACCGCGCTCTACCGAAACCGAAGAAAATAGTGTTTTTGAGAGACTCAAAGAAAAAGAGATATTTTTCAATGTCATTTCGGTGGAGCGCAGTTGTAAAAACTGTGCTGAGCAAATAGTTTCTTGAAACATATCTCAGATTCCTCCTTCCAAATCCTCAAAACTCTCAAAAACGTACGTCTGAGTATTCTGACTGATCTGTCTTCTCAACGTATCCACTTCCTTCCGATATCTCTGCAATTCATCCTCCGACGACTTCAATGTAATTCTCAATTCCTTGATTTCCTGATTCACCGCATCCCTCTTTCTTCTCGTCGAATCACCCTTTGCTTCGTCCAATTGAGTTCTCAAGTTCTCAACCTGAATACAATATGATTATCCGTCATACACTTCATCTAGTCTTACCTGTTGCTCCAAAGATCTCAGTCTCGTTTCGTCACTGGAAATCCTGCTTGCAGTTCTCAAATGCCTCTGTAACGGTTGATTACTGATGAGCTCGAGATTTCGAATGACTCGGTCGAAGGCCTCGTCGTGTTGACGTGGATTTCTCTTCATTATTTTTCGAGAATATTTAGTACTAGAAGGGCCTTGGAAAAATAAAGTCTTTCCGCCGTTTTCCCGTCGAAACAATGATGATGACAATTGGGTAAAACGGAGGCGAAAGAAAAGAATACGACGACGACGGGGGAAAGAATGCGAAACACGTGTGAAACGAAAATTTCGAAAAAAAGAGGAGGCGAGAGCATCTGTGAGAGCAGATGATACTTTAGCTATTCTTTAAGACCAAGAGTTTTTGCGAGAAAAGAGAAAAAAATCATGTGAAAATTTACCTGAATCTCATCACGGCCTGGCTTCTCCTGATGCGATGCGGCGGACGAGTTGGAGGCGTGTCTGAAAATTTGGGATATGAGTTAAGAAGTTGGGATTACTGTAAGCTACAGTAGAGCTACAGTATGCATACGGTAGGTATATGGTAAAATGAAAATATCCGGAAAAATGAGATTTTCAGATCTTGGCCTGGAACACCAAAAATAGGTCATCATTTTTTCTCAGCATACAGTTTTTTTAGAAAGGTTTCAAGATAGCATTTTAATACAGTTTCCGTTTTCAAATAGCGGACTAGTTTTATGGATCATGGTCTAAAAAACCAAGGTTAGGCCATGGGGGTCTTAAAACATTATTTTCAGATTTGTTACGCGCCGGGCCGGGCCGAAATCAAAATTATTTTCGGCTCGGCCCGCTTTGAAACATGTTTTGAAGAAATTTTGACTTTTTTCTCAAAAATAGCACCATTTTTGAGAACTCTGATAATTTTCAAGAGTTTTGTAGCATATGTATTATTAACAAATTCAAAGCTCTCTCCAAAATGATCTCACCTCTGTCTCATATCTCCTCTTCTCTCTTTAACTCTTGCCACTGGACTTCTCCTAACCGACGGAGACAAACTCTCTCCCCGTCCTCTTCCACGTGGATCTGCACTTTCTGATGTCCGACTTCCCATCCGACGACTTCTTCTTCTTCTAGCTGTATTCATATTATGCTCTTCTTCCTCCAGCTCCGTTGAACTGTGCTCATCCATCATCGAGTTCGAGTGATGCGATTCTGGAGCCACGTATGCAATATGCTTCTTTTTCTGGAATTCAAGAAATGTGAGATTTGTTTTAGAAAAACTCAGAAAACTCACCACAGGAAGACCCAAAATATCTGAACTATCAGCCAAACTATTCGCGTCATTCGAGAATGTTTCAGTGAAAGTTGGCGATGGATGATGACGGTTTTGTTGGAGGGCGGAGACCCACGAGTCACGGATTCCAGGTGTCATTGCGGAGAGGACGTAGCGGGCACGGCGGCACTGGAAAATGAGAAAATTGAGAGATTGGTGGCCTAGAAAACTCGAAAACTTTTCTAAAGCGCGCTCTAAGGAAATTTTGAAATCTCGGTGATTAGGAACGCAGAAAAAGACATTTTCAGACAGATTTCGGTAGAGCGCGTTTGTAGATTATGTCAACCAAAACTCACAGAAACGTTGGTAAGATTCATCAGTTCGGCACAGTTCTTACAACTGCGCTCCACCGAAATTCGATTGGATAATGTCTCTTTTTCTCTGAGTCTTTCAATTTCGCACACTATTTTCTTCGGTTTCAGTAGAGCGCGGTTGTGAGAGAATGCTGTGCTAATAGAAACGGGGCGAATTCGTTAGAGCGCGGATGCTGCACATTTTCAAATTTTGGATAAATCTCTATCGTTAAAACATCACTGTTGCAAACGCGCTCTACTGAAATCAGTTCTCTCCCGCATCGATGGAGCGTAGTTGCTTACCTTAATCTCAATTCCATAATTCCTTGCACTTGCAGACGGATACACATTCTCACACTGCGACAAATCCACCGTAAGAAGTGGCTCCGTCGAATCCTCGGCCCACACATCTTTATATAATTTCAACTGTAATCCAGCCAACACAACCCAGTGTTTACACCAATCATTATCCGATTTCCCTCTCAACATCAGCCATCCCTTCCGGAGAGTATGTACATTTGAAATGTCAATATTTATAGGTTTTTGAGTCGGAGTTGTGGAAATAGTCGGAGTTGTGGGGGAGGTTGTTGTGCTTGTTGGCTCGTCTCGCGATGTGGGTGAACATGAATTCACGGGGACGTTAATGACAACATTTGAAGTTGCTGGAAGATTGGGTGGAATCGGGTCATCTGGATCTTTCTTCTCGTCTCGAAGACTTCTTTGTTTGACGCTTCGAACTGATCCTCTCAACTCTTTTCCTTCAATCATTCGATCAACTTCTAATCTTTCAACTGGAGATGAGCAACGAGATGAAGCACACGACGGGATGTCTTTCATTGTGTCCTCGCTCTAAAACTTTTAAATTTTAAATTTTAAAAAGTTATTACTAATCCAAAAACACGAACCATCGGCAACTCATCAATACCCCTCCTTGGAGGTCGAATCGTCTCATTCTGAGAGTTGGCGTACTTGCTCAACCCATTCTGCCACCAGCGAATCTCTTCGGTTGTGTCTGCTTTTATGTAGATGATTGAAGGCTGATCCTCTCGAGTTTTCTTGAATGCCAAAAGGATTGAATGAGCATTGTTTGTGATTGCATTCGCTTCAGAGACACGGTAGCAGAGGGACATGTCGATGCTCAGTTGGGGGAGGGTGTCCATCTGGAAATCGAAGAGATTTATAAAAGTTACAAAGACAAAGAATCTCCAATCTTATTCTAAGTCTCTCTAAAACAGTCTTTTTCAGTCTCGGCCAGTTGAAGAACTCACTAAGGAAGGCGCGGTCACCTGGGGTTATGGAACGTGACGTATATCATTGGAAAGCTGAGAAAACGCTGATTCCAAATATATATTCGGTTTTTGCCCTCGACGGCTGGTATTCGAGAAAAACAAGATCAAAGTTCGGAAATGATATAGCTCACGTTCCATAATTCCACAGTCGCCTGGAGGCCTTTCCTAGTCAGATCAGATTTGGGTCTGGCTCATGCAACTGCGCTCAATTGACAAATTTGGTTGAGTGAATCCCAAATTATCCAAAAATTATATTCAAATCATTAAATTCCGATAGAGCGCATTCGCAGACGCGATTTTAAATGCAAATGTTCAAAACGATGCCACGACATCAGATTTTAAGATTTAGTTCTGATCTTTTGTGAACACAAACTACATATTAAAACTTTCTTTATGAAGACTTATGCTCCTTGGAAGAAGCCACAGTATTTCTTACCGGTGGACTTTACTGAGTCCCGTTTTTCTTGAGCGGCATTGTACAAAAAAGTGAGAAACTAAAATAAGGGTACTTAATTTGTACTTTACATTCAATAATAATTTTAAGACAAATTTATTAATTTTGGCATCTTTGCATAGGTCTCTTTTTTCAAAACTGAAATTTCCCTTTTTTGAAAAACTCTTCCAATTTTTGACCCAGATTTTTTGAAATTCTTGATCAATATAATTCCCGACTTACACTATTATCAATTGCATACGTCAAATCTCCGGAATCAAACAGTGTGAACCATCTTCTCTGCCATCTTTTCGCCGAATGACTCTGCTGTGAAAAGTCGAGACCCGGTGGAGCAACATACAGGAATCCGCATGCCGTCACTTTTCGATTCATCTGGAATAAAGGAGATATAGTTAATTGAGAGAATAGATTATAATGTATTGGTCAATGTTGTCGCAAGTGTTTTCGGGAATCATCCGAAGAGATGAGAAGCCAAAAAGAGAGAGAGGAAGAGAGATGGAGAGGAACTAGTTTTCGTGTCCAATTCGTTCATCGTTTTATTATATATCAAAAGTGAGGGGAAGGGATTGGATTCGGAGGACGAAACTGTTATTATACGGATATATGCGTTGGCGCCTCTTTTCTGTACAAAGATTATTATTATTATGATGGAATAGCTACAATAAAAAAGAGGGGAAGAAGAAGAAGATTAATTGAAGATGAAGATGTATATAGTTTCCTGAATTGTATACCTACATACATAATCTAAAGGAAATAAGTTAGGAAGATGTGGATGAATTATTTAAATAGTGATCTAGATTTTACCTATAAAACACCAAAATGTCAAAGAGATGAAAGCGAGCTGAAAGGAGAATTCAGACAGAAGCTCAAAATAAGGTAATTTAATCAAAAAATAAATTAAATTCGGAGAATCTGGAGAGAAGTGAAACTAATATATTAGCACGGCACGCTTCTTACAACCACGCTCTACCGAAACCAAAGAAAATTGTGTGCAAATAGGAGTGACACAGAGAAAAAGATACATTTTTCAAAGGCATTTTGGTGGAGATTATGTTGACTTGACTGAAATTCAGAAGCTATGCTTTCTAAATGCCAATACTGATGATAAATGGCAAATTCGAAATTTCGAAATTGTCAGATAATCATAAACAAGAGCCACGAAACCACGCCTATTTTTAATGTTTTACGAAAAAGAACAATGAAATATGATAAACAAGGAACAGTGAGTCAGAAGCAGGGATTGGTGATTTCTCGGAAGCAGAAAAGAAAAATGGGATGAGTAGACTTTTTTTTTAATTTTGATACGTGATAGGATAAGAAACATCTTTTTTGTACAACCCTTTCCAAAAGAGTTGTGACACAAATAAATGTGAAAACAGAGTAATACCGGGGGATAAGGAGGTTCAACACTTTTTGAAAAATTAAGAATATTAGAGAGGAATCAAACATAAAAAGTGATGAATAGCAAAATTTTTGAAATTATGACACAAAAATTGGTAGATTTCAAGAAACAACTCGAAAAAGGGACGATTTTTGCAAGGAGAAAGTAATGATTTTATGCTAAATTTTCCAGTGGATAACCTACAAAACCAGATCTTAATTTTTTGGTAGTTGACAACTTTTTGGTCAGGAATCTTATCGAAAACTGATTTCACGGTACGCTTCTTACAATGTCGCTCTACTGAAACTAAAGAAAGTTTTGTGCGAAATTGAGAGACTCAGAGAAAGATACGTTATTCAAGAGCATTTCGGTGGTGGAGCACAGTTGTAAGAACTGTCCCGAGCTAATATTTTAAACTTTAAAATGACCGACTTCACAATGTGAAAAAATTCTAGTGTTTTCATTCAATTATCCAAAACGTTTTAGAAATATTTTCGACAAAAAAGTTGTCAACTACAGAATTAGAAATCTGGTTTTGGAATTCGAATTCGTGATTCCAAAAAAAAATCATTTTCAGACAAAGAAGAAGGAACAGAAACTGTGAAAACTAAACCAGTACTCTCTACCCAAAAATAACTTCCAAAAGTTTCCGCATCTATCTCTTTTCCCAAAAAAACTAGTACCAGAATATTAAAAACGCATGAAAACTCTCACTCTTCTCACCTATTTTGCATGTTTTCCCCCAAAAGTCAAAACAAACAATTTCTTATGACGAAATGGAAGAATTCATTGGGAAAGGGGGGAGAAAGAGATGAACAAATATAAACAAATATTTGAAAAAGGAGAGATGAAGAGAAATAGAAACTGTGTGTCCATTTGAATGGACAGTCTTCTCTCTCCTCTCGATTCGAAATTCTGTCTTTTTTCTGACAGAGAATCAATGGAATAGGATTAGTTTCTTTTGTTTTTTTTTTGTTGTATTCTTCTTCTTCTTGCGGAAGATTCGTTTTTCATGTTTACCGCAAAAGGAAGAAAACACAACTGGAGGTGATGGTCAGAAACTGGAAAGGGAGGGTCTTCCGGTATGGAGAGGAAATGGTAACTGGTTTGTAATAGAGAAAAGGGGTTGCATAATAATTGGGTAGGAAGAAATTGGTTCTGAGGATTGGAATTCCAGAAGTTTGAAAAACTAGGAGGCACGTTTCTTACAACCGCGCTCTACAAAAACCGAAGAAAATTGTGTGCGAAATTGAGAGACTCAGAGAAAAAGAGACATTTGTCAAGGGCATTTCGGTGGAGCGCAGTTGTAAAAATCAGGAGCAAGCGCGCTCTAGTAAAACTGAAAAATAATAGCGTAGGATATGAAGAGACGCAGAGAAAAAAGAAGGTTCAACAGGGTTACGGTAGAGCGAGGGGTGAAAAATCACCAAAACTGATAAAAACTGACCCCAAATGGTTTCTTTAATGCAGAAGGTACTGATTTGAAGTAGAGCGCGGTTACATTAATGAAAAAGATAAAAGTAGAGTTAATGAGATTTACTATTACCTTGGCACAGCTCTTACAACTGCGCTCCACCGAAATACCTTTGAAAAATTTCTATTTTTCTCTGACTCTCTCAATTCGCACACTATTTTCTTCGGTTTTGGTAGAGCGTGGTTGTAAGAAACGTGTCGGGCTAATGAGTGGGAAATGCAGAGACGCAGAGAAAAAAGACAATTTTCAGAAAGATTTCGATAGAGCAAAGTTGTGAAAACGATGAAAAGATGGTACGAGTTTTAATATAAATGAAACAAAAAACTCATATTCAGATTTGACTGAATCAGACGAGAAATTTCAATAAAAATTCGTTGACTTCATTCTAAATTTTCAATGAATTTTCTGAATTTTTCATTATTGAACATGTAAAATCAACGGATTCCGAAGAATTGGATTTCCTGAGAAACAGGGAAAAGTGTGAAACCAGAAAAGGTGTGAAGTAAAAGAATGTTTTACCTCTCTCACTCCATCTTCTTCTTCTTCTTCTCAGTGTCATTACCTAGATCTACTAAAGAAGAAGAAGAAGAGAACGACCGAAACTAGAGAGAGAGTGTGTGTTGAATAAAAAGAGAAATTAGAAGAGATGTCGAAAACAAGAGAAGAGGGGGAAAGCAGGTCATTTGGAAATGAGAAAGTGAACGATACCTTCGGGAAAAGAGATTCAGAAGAAGAAGACGTTCGAAACTATTCTTGGATACGTGCCAAATATTTATGGTGGCGGAGAGGGGAGGGGGGATGTAATCAAATGATAAGGAGGAGAAGAAGCGTGATTAGATGGAAGAAGTGGAGGACATCAAATGGAAGAATCGAGAAGAAGACGGGATTAAAATGTGGAGACAATATTGGAAATGGTCAATGGTGCATTATGAATATGTTTCGAGAGGAGGAAGAGTTTTGAATTTCATGAATATTTTGAAGGAGAGAGGGTCAAATGGCAGTGGGGAGCACACATTAGTTAGCTGGTTGGTTGGAATTGAAGAATACGTTGGAACATTCCATGGTCCAGAGTTGCGCGGAATTCCGACTTCCGTCGTTTCGTAACGGTGGAATTTAGGAAAAATAATTTTCGCAGAAATACAAGAAAAATGGTCTAAAAAAACAGAAAATAGGCTTCTCTTAAGCCAAAAACTAACTTTCGCGAACTTCATGAAAATTTCTCTTGGAGTTTTCGAATCTTTCCGAAAAAAAATCCACTTCCGACTTCCGATTTCCGTTTTCAAAATTTTATTTAAAAATCACTTCCGTGCAACTCTGCTATGGTCCCTACAAGTACGATCTATCGAAACTTTAGAAAGTATTCTGCGAGACCGAGAGACGCAGAGAAATCATGTAATTTTACGAGTTTCGATGGAGCACGGTTGGAAAAACTGTAACCAGACACCAGATATTCAAAGTTGAAAACAAAACAGTTGAGTTTGCAACCACGCTCTACCGAAATTGACCTCAATTTTTTTCTCTGCGAAACAACTTTTACCAATTTCGGAAGAGCGAAGTTGTAAGAAAACTTTTCTGCTCGATTATTGTAATCACGCTCTATCGAAACGGACGAAAATTGGTGAGGAGACGCAGAGAAAACGAAACTTCAATATATTACAATGGAGCGCGATTGCAACATCGAAAATTTAAAAATTTTGGGAAAAACCTAGAAGTCTCTTGAAACCTTTTTGTTCAAAAAGTGTGAAAAAACAAAAAAATAAAAGTTGGTCAATATTTTTGACAAGTTTTATGACCGCCTCATCAGAACAAACATTTTTGTTTTTTTATTGAGAAAACGGATGTTTTCAGTCTGGTGCGCCTTTGACGCTTCTTGTTTTGAATTTTTAGATAATAGAAAATTATCAATAGAGCGTACATTCCTAATCGAGATCACCTGCTTCAATAGAGCGCACTTGAAAATTTAAAAATTTAGAAAAATCTGAGAAATAGCGTAATCCGTTAATTGTAACACCTCTCGAAATGTCAAGAACGCGAGACGACTTTCAAGTGAAGAACCAAAAAAAGACTAGCGGAAAATGAATTGAAGTGTTCGAAATTGGAACTAATTAATCCGGGTCATGGACTAGTCAAAAAGTGGTTTCTGAAAAGGGAAAAATAAGAGAAATTGGAGGGAAAAAGAGTATGACTGCTGAATAAATAAACAAGGATGAAAAAGAAATGGAGAAGAAAGAAGAAGGGGAGAAGAATCAATGCTTTCTGGGGCTGAATGTCCATCCCGAAAAGTATGAATTGAAGAGATAGTGTGTGAGATGAAGAGACGCAGAGACACAGAGAGAAATGGGGAATAATTGCTCGTAGGAGCGAAGAAAAAGAACGTCTTCTTTTCTTTTTGGAAACAAAAAACATTGGGATAAGAGGAAATGGGCCGAGGTGTGAGGGGAATTGATGCGAAACGAAGGGAAAGAAGAAGAGGAAGAAAGAGGAAGATAGATTATTCAAGTGGAACCGATTGGTTCTAGATTTAAACCATATGAATTACAGACGATACGTTTAGGTATTCGTTTTGTACTCGTTTTATGACTTTTTTGGGAAGAATCGGGGGAAAAATTAGTAAAATGTATTAGCACGGCACGCGTCTTACAACTGCGCTCCGTCGAAATGTCTTTGAAAAATGTCTCTTTTTCTCCGAGACTCTCAATTTCGCACAAAATTTTCTTCGGTTTCGGTAGAGCGCGGTTGTAAGAAGCATTTCGTGCTAATAGAATTGAAAATTTTTGGGAATTAAAAAGGATTCTTCTAGGCTTACAAGAAGTTCTAACCTTCTGGAATTTGAAATTTCTGGAAGGTTTTGTGAATTCCGAAAAGATTCAGAAATTCAAGATTCATGGAAAAGCCGGAATCCTGAATTCTCAGTTTTTAATTTCAGCTTCAGTAGATTTTTCAAACAAAAATTAACTTTTTTTCTAGTTTTTACCACAGAATTCTTAAAATACAGTTGTCAACTGTTCGATTCAAACTAAAAAGAAAATTGTGAACTACTGTAGTCCCGATAATCTTACTGTAGCTTTGAAAAAAAACTGGAAAAAATGTGACGAAGCGAGTTGAAATTTGAGTTGAAAAGTAACTCGGGAAAACACACATTTTTTCTTATGAGTTATTTATTGGACACTTTATACGGAATTCCAAATTTTGTTGGGAATTTCGAAAAAGTTTTTTGGAGTCCTTTAGAGTGACACTATTGTTACAAACACGCTCTACGGAAGCTTGAGAAAATAGCGAGGGTGATGAAGAGACGCAGAGAAAATGGAGATTTTTTGAGTATATTTCAGTGGAGCAACAAAGCATTTTTTTTCGAATCTTGATTTCAATATTTTTATCAAAACATCATTTTCCTATTTAGGCGCCATTGCATATTGACTGTCTACCATTTTTGCAGATAAAACTGTTCCCTGACCACCAAAAAACCCTAAAGCATTCTTTTTCACTTTTTTCAAAGACGTCATTCCATAGACAAGTTTCAAAAATAGAATCAAAACTATCGAATTTCTTCCCAGAATGCTGGAGAATTGAATGAAAAAAGGAAATGTAAAAGTAGAAAAACCAACTGGTAACTGATATCTTCTCCCTTCTTTTTTTCCATTTCTTTTGTCCTTCGAATGCAAAAATTATGTGGTTCTGTTATCAATTAGAGACCCGAGAGATAAGAGATTTAGAGAAAACAAGAAGTGTTTGTACTCGTCCTTTACTGTCGACAGACGGCGACTTTTCACTCCTTTTTTACAAGTTGTATTGCTTTTCAAATCAACAAATATATATGTATTTTTATGTGTTTGTGTGTTTGGATGACCTACAAAAAACAGTACTAAGAGTCAACATGCGATTGCGGTCTACCGGAACTGGTTCGGTGGAGCGCATTTACAAAAGTCATGTTGTAATAATAAGTGAAAATATCGAAACTTGACTTCAGAATCTTCTGGAGACCCTGAAAATGACGCGCCGAAGGAGCGCTAGACAGAAATAGGTTACTGTATGAGTGGTCGGGGCCGAGAATGAAAAAGTTAGGCCACCACTCAGAGCTACAAAATTTGTACTGGCAGGACAAAGCTCTTGCAAATGCGCTCCACCGAAATCCCCTTGAAGAATGTCTTTTTTTCTCTGAGTCTCTCAATTTTGCACTCTATTTTCTTTGGTTTCGGTAGAGCGCGGTTGTAAGAAGCGTGCCGTGCTAATACAGCCACAAGATTTGTACTAGCAGAACACGACTCTGAAAATGCGCTCTACCGAAATTCAAGGAGATTCCCGTAGAGCGAAATCGTGTTGTACTTACAGCAAAAACAAGCAATGGCCTAACTTTTGCATTTTCTCGGCCACAGAACAATCAAACAAAAAGGGAAACTGAAACTAACCTTAAAATTGTCGATGGATTCCGAAGAGTGACTCTGCTTCGATTTATAGCAAATTTTGCATTTTCCATTATTGAAAATGTTCGCTTCGAACCGTTTACAGTCGTTCATTTTTCTCTATTTTTTGTCATGGATGTGGTCTGAAAAATGGATGAATTTATGTGTGGCGAAACGAGAATCGGGGGGAGGGGCCGTGGGAAAGAAACGAAAAGTTACACAAGAAAGAAATTGAAATTTTGAAATAAAAACGAGTTTTGGAACATACGAAATGCTTCAACTTTATACCTCTCTCCTGACCGCAATTTAGTGTTCAATTGGTGTCCGAGAGAGCAGTCCGAGAGGGTTGTGACGAAAGATTTACGAGCCACTTTTACTTCTTTTTATTCGGGGAAAAGGGAAAAAAAGTTAAGTGACCAGGTGACTGAAGCTATATGCTTTCAGGAATGAAGATTAGGAAATGAAGATTTACGAAAAGTGAGGGATAGTACAGGGAATTTGTGAGCTTCATCTGGAAGGCTTAGTTCTGGAATAAAAAAAAGAGAAGTGTCAGAAAGTTCACGGAGAATCGGTTTTCAGAATTCAATAAAAGTAAATCAA
Organism: Caenorhabditis latens; assembly: GCA_002259235.3. Lineage (NCBI taxonomy): Eukaryota > Metazoa > Nematoda > Chromadorea > Rhabditida > Rhabditidae > Caenorhabditis > Caenorhabditis latens. Next base: position 4,144,197 of record CM056092.1, on the reverse strand, counting down.
AAACTGGAAAAATGGGCAAAAACTGCTTTTCAGAATTTCATTTCAAACTATGTGAACAACACAAAATTAGGAAAAGTGGGCGGAGCCTTTTCCTCTTGCCTTCCGCGTTTCGAAACTGGACGTTTCAAAACCATACGTTTTTAAACTATGAAATTTCAAGTCTAAACGAGACAAAAATCATTGGAAAATAGACATTTTCTTTCAATTATTCGCGGAGATCTTCCGTTTTCAAGAAGTTATTTTAGGTTTCGTCTCGAAATACCGTAGTTTCTAAACGTCCGGAGCTGCAGACTTAGGATCGTTCTATTAGCTCGGCACAGTTCATACAACTGCGCTCCATCGAATTGCCCTTGAAAATTGTATCTTTTTCACTGAGTCTCTCAATTTCACACACAATTTTTTTCGGTTTCGGTGGAGCGCGGTTGTACGAAGCGTACCGTGCTAATATAAACTATTGAGTAAATTAGAACTTTCAGAAGACGTTATATGTCTGGTAATCTGAAGATTCGGAGATGGATTTCTGATAATGAGATAAATTTCAAATTTCAAGAATATCCATGTTTTAGAACTGTTTCTGTTTGTTAACTGGAAATTTAAAACCGGAGCCGATTCCGACGAAAAAGCATGTGCTTCTGGATTTCAAGACGCATGAAAACTTCAGAAAAAGAACTTTGACTCAAAATGAAACTGAACTAAAATTGAACACAGATCCTGAACCGTCACGTCTTTAGCTTTTTATCAGTTCCTTCTTCTTCAAATCACGTGTGGAACATTCCAAAGTAAGAAAAAGAACAACTTATCTTTAGACTTTCGAGAAAAGATTCGGTTCAACATTAAAAAGAGAACTAATTTACCATGATGTGATGGTCAAATGAAAAAGAAGAATTAAAAAAGAGAAACGGTACTCTCGAAAAATGAGAAAATAATGGGATGAGGGGCAAGTAATTGGTTTCTTTGAAATGAGAAAAAGAATTGATAAGAACGGAAAAAAGAACTAACAATAAGACAGAAGGGGGGACCGGAAAAAAGGAAAAAAGGGGTTTAATGAAAAAAAAAATACAAAAAAGGAGAAGAAGAATAGTAGAAGAAACAAGACGGAAACCGTATTTTCTATATGAGGAACAGAAAAAGAGACGGGGGAAAGAAGAAGAAGAAGGACCCCGAAACAATTTGAGATAAGAGTGATAAGGGAAGATGGAGAGACGCAGAGAAACGACGTTCTCGATAAAACGGAAGAGGAACAGAAGGAAAAGAGGAGAAAAATAAGTGAAGACGAGGGAGAAGTGCAAGGACCAATTGGTGATAGCCAAGTGTTGTCATGAGAGAGTTTTTGAGGAGATGAGGGATTGCTAGTAAGAGAAATTTTTCAATTGAGATTCAGGTTCGAGTTGTGATTTTAGTGAAATTCAAGACTGGAATCCAATATCTTCAAAACAATGTAATATGACCATGGCACGCTTCTTTCAACCGCGCTCTACCGAAACCGAAAAAAACTGTGTGCGAAGTTGAGAGATTCAGAGAAAAAAAAAGACATTTTTCAAGGAGATTTCGGTGGAGCGCAGTTGTAAAAACTGTGACGAGCTATTAGAACACTCCTGATTTAGATTTTGGGCAAGTCTCTTGAATCAGCTTCAAATCTGAATCGCGTTATTTCAAAGCCGATAAATCAAAATTTGACGGTTTAAATTCGTACTAGTTCTGATTAGGACCAGAACCTTTCAGAGCTCTCGTAAAAACTCTGACCACCCTGTCCACAAATAAATGATAAAATTACGAAATGGTGGGTAACCAAAAACCTCCCCATTCTCTCCCACATTTAATGTCTGAGAAATCAAAGAAAAAACAATGGAGGTGAGATGAGTCACAATCAATCGGTAATTCGAATGGAAACAACAAACATTGAATGGAATCAAAAGGAGAGACTTTGAGAGGACTGACCGTACCAACCTTTAAAAAAATTACGATAATTTAAATTTTCTAGAGTGTCTGGCTTCTCTGCGCTCTCCTCTCTCATCCTCCTGATCTGATAACGTATGTACAAAATCTATCAATAGAGCGTGTTTTCACTATAACAATAAATCATTAATCATTGTTTGACAACCCTTATCTCTGGGTAGATATGAAAATGATAATGAACAGGAGTCAAAATGATTTATTATGGTTTGTAAAGATGCTCTATTGCAAAAAAAAAGAGTTTTCGATTCTAGAACTGTAAAAAACAACCGAGAAACTTTTGTCGACAAAATTGATTTTGCTTTTAGTTGAATCTTTTTCAAAAACTGTCTAATTCAAAATTTTGTATTTCAAATTTTATATTTCCGAAATTTACATATACGGAACTTTATTTTTGTAGTTTACAACTTTTTGAAAGCTTCTCTAGTTTTTGAGGTATCACCGTTTGTAGTTAAGGAGTCCTGGCCCCAGATGAGCTTGCTATCTTTAAAGGCGCATATCTTAAAAATTAGATTAGCTATCAAAAAGTTGTTAACTACAAAAATAAATTATCAGATTAGAACTATATAACAACACAACAGCTTTTAAAAATCGGGCAGAATCTGAGATCGTGGCAAACTTCCAAAAGTCGGAGAATTTCTGTGAGCAAATTTGATATGAGCTTGTCTTTAAAGACACATATTTCAAAAGCTAAATTAGCTATCGAAAAGTTGTAAATTACAAAAATAAATTTGAGATTGAAACTGTATAAAAACATAACAGTTTTTAAAAATTGGGCAAAATTGCGATCGTGGCAAACTCCAAAATCGACAAACTTCAGTTGCACTCAAAATAATATGGGCTTGTATTTAAAGGCGCATATCTCAAAAGCTGGATTAGTTATCAAAAAGTTGCCAACTACAAAAATGAAGATTCAGATTAGAACTATATAACAACACAAAAGCTTTTAAAAATCGGGCAGAATCTGAGATTGTGGGATGTTCTCAAAGTTGTCCCATTTCAATTGGAAATGTCGCTTTGAATTCCAGGGGTTTTGTAATCAAAACCAGAGGAAAACAATAAAACGAACACCTAGTGGAAAATTGAGGAGGGGGAGGATGTTTTATTGCATCCCGCCAACACACAATACTGGCTGATAAATTATGTATGTATCGTTGGAAAAGTGACAGAAAACAGGGGGGAATGGTTTGGAAAAAAATGGTAACAAGGGAAAGAGAGAGAATATAATTATAGACTTCTTTCTCTTTTTCACATCCTTCTCGACTTTCGATACAGTAGTAGTAATTTCTTGGGAAAGTGTGAAACAAGAAATTAGAAAAAAGAGAAGAAGAAGAGATATGAGAAAGTGACAAGAATCTGTCCGGATAACAAGTTGTGAGGAACAAAACGAACGGGTATACTAGGAGAGAGAGAGATAATTGGGGATGGAGAGAGAAGAGAGAATTAGAGTTGACCCGTTGGGAAGAAGAAGATAACATCTGTGGATATGAAGAAGAAGAAGATACCTGAAGGTACATTGTAACAGGGAAATGAGGATAATGGGGGACAAGAAGAAGAAGAGAAGAACAGATGTTTTTGATATGAGCTTAATTGGAATTCTTTGAAATATGAGGATTGATGGATGGGGGAGGGGAGATGGGTCAGAAGTGATGGGTTGTCCAGTACATTTTTAATTGGAAGTGTCTTCTGACTGTGGGATGCTGGGAGCTCGTATTTGCTCAGTAAAGTTCTTACAATCCCGCTCCACCAAATTCCCTTTGAAAAATGTTTCCTTTTCTCTGAGTCTCTCAATTTCGCACACAATTTTCTTCGGTTTCGGTAGAGCGCGGTTGTAAAAAGTGTGTGGAGCTAATAGCATATTTAGGTTTTTCGAAAGTTTTGGAAACTTTCGAGATTTTAATCAGAATTATGGAAAATATCCAAGAGAATTCTAGTGGTGAAATTTTGAGCATGTAAGAGGTGCCGTTATAATACATGTGCCGTTCTATTACAGGTGCCGTTTTAATACAGTATTTACGGTAGTAACATCATATAAGTTCCGGCACTATAAATGCATACTAGTCGATTCAAAACTCCACAAAAACTAGACCTCTTCTACCTCAAAAATGACTTAAAACTCACAAAAGTCTATTTCTTTTGTTTCAAAAAGAACGAATAAATGAAAGTTGTTGACTTTTCTCAAGGGACCTCTAGAACTTGGAAGGTTTCCTCCTTCCGGACACTTTGATTTAATTGAATGTTTCTTTTTTTTCTCAAGACAAGAAAATACACTTGAAAATAGGGATACACAAGAAATCTGATATCTATACTCATTTTCGAATTTTAACAAATCAGAGGAAGAGGAAGAAGCGGAAGGAGAAGAGAGGATCGTTTTCACTTTAAAATCATAATAAATTATGTGAAAAGAAAGTGAATTTCTCCCGTCAGTTTTCTCTTTTTTTTTTCAAAGTTATCGGATTGAATCTGAACGGAGACGAATGAAAAATCAAGATAAAATGTAGAAAATGAATAGGAGAGAAGTTTGTTTTTGGAGGGAAGTGGGGGAGGAGATAGTTGAATGTTACTTTACATGTTGCGTTCGGACTTTCGGGGGATTTCAGATTACCTCTATGTTTTTCAAATTTTTAGAATTTGGATGAAAACATAGATCACCGATTGTAGCTGTAGCTGAAAATTCTCTTGTATGAGCATATTAGGAGATCGAGTATTTCACCCGAGCCAACTGCTTCAACTTGCTTCAAGCTGAAGCGTTCGATATTACATAAATCACAGATACCGTAAAAACTGTTCAAAGGGTCCGTGAGAGGGCACCACTATTAGAGAAGCACTTCAAATTGAGGGACACCTCAAATACTGTTTTTACGGTATTTTTCAAGGAAATCACTTTTTTTAATCCGATCTGTCTAAAAGAAAGCGTTCTGAAGCCAACTTTCAACAAAAATCAATCTTAAAAACAGAGGCGATCTGCAAATGTAACTGAGTAACTGCCAACGGTCAAGTTGAGAAAAATTACGGTACAACTTTCCAGGGAGAGTCCGTACGAAAAAGTAGTCAACTACTAAAATGAAGATCTACACTTTTAGAATTCTAGTAAATAGATTTTTTTAATTGGGACAATCTGGAGCGTCAAGACGATGTCTCAAAGTAGAATGATCTAGACGAAAAAGATCACGATTTTTTCATGATTTTCACTTGAAGGAGAAATGTCTGAAAAGTCATGAAAAAAAAAACAATCATGTCTAGCAGCTCAGCGGTTAGAAACACCAAGTTTATGCTGAAGTTATGTTTTAATTGTAAAAATTTCACTGAAACTTTAATTTCACATTTTTCAGGGGTACAAATCACATATTAGTATGGCACGTTTCTTACAACCACGATCTACTGAAACCGAAGAAAATTGTGTGCGGAATCGAGAGACTCAGAGAAAAAGAGACATTTTAAAGGGCATTTTGGTGGAGCAGAGTTGTAAGAACTGTGCCGAACTAATACATATAATGTCAGTTTTCACAACAGTCCAAAAAGTGTAAAAATTTGAAAATTTTTGGAAAACCAGAACATAAAACTAGTATTCATTAGAGGATTCCCGAAAATTGTTAATTCTTCACAAGTAATTCTCCACCAGATGTCCCTGATAAACACTTGAAAAGAGACACTCCAGGAAGCCTAATCGTTCAATTAGAAAAAAAGGCGAAAGAAAAAAGAAATAAACCTGAATCGAAAATCGGAATCTTTCTTGACCATGAGCTCGACAAATATTAGGAGATTGATAAAGAGAGATTTGTGGAGACTTCTCCTCATTTGTTTGAACGTACGTATAGTACTGACAAGAAGGGAAAAGAAACCGGGCTGAGGAGGGGGGATATTAGACGGATTTGCGAGAATTGCGTGCCGGGGTGATGATATGGGAACTACTGAGAAAAGGACAACACATGTTGACAAACAATCCACGGAAAAGAGAGGAAGAAGAAGACAAAAACTAGAAGACCTTGAAACAGTACTCTCTGAAAGAGAGAGATATATCGAGAATATGTTTGAAGTGTGTGTTGTTGTTGCCTTCCCTCTCTCTCTCGGTTCGTTTCGGACCGATGCGTACAGATATGTATAAATGTACAATTTATTCATAATACCTCTGTGGGTATTACCGCCATTCAATATGTGTGGTTTATTGTGAGTCAGTTGGGAGAGGTTTTGGGGGAGACACAAACTTTTTGAGGAGGCTTATAAGCTTCGATGAATGGGGAGGTACAGTATTCTAATTGAATAGAGAGAAATGAATGGGAGGTTCAAATATGTTTTGGGAGACGGGGGACTACTGTAGGTTGATGGAGTTTGCAACTGCGCTCCACCAAAATTCTCTTGAAAAATGTCTCTTTTTCTCTGAGGTTCTCAATTTCGCACACTATTTTCATCAGTTTCGGTAGAGCGCGGTTGTAAGAAGCGTGCCTGAGATTCGATGCAAACATGCTCTATTGTTAAGGTTCATTAATAAAATGATTGTTCCGAATTTACGTTATCCAATAGAGCGCATTTGCATAGGAAGATTATTCGAATTTTCAGTGTGGAGCAAACGCGCTCTAGTGAAATTTTTGGAAACCCATTTTCGGAGCAGTGTTTTAAGCTGCCGAGAAATTGTGTTTTAAAACTTTGGTTTAGACTTTCACATACAAAAACTGTAAAAAAAAAACAAGAATTTCCAAAATAAATTAGCAATGGAGCGAGTTTGCGTAGACATACTGTTGACCACCGTGATACTGTAAATTGCCAGTTTTCATGGCCGTTTTGAGAATTTGAATTTTTCGAAACTTTCAAAAAATTCAAACATGAATAAAGTGGAAATAAAGAAATACAAATTAAAAAAAAAACATTTTCAGGATTTCAGAGAGATTTCGGTAGAGCGCGGTTGTAAAACTTGAGTGGTGAGAGTAGATGATAACATTCCAGAAGTAAAAATTCAATGGAGCACCAAAATGTTCCGAAAAACCCGAAAAGCTGCAAGAAACAAGAGAGAATAAGGAAACTGCAACATTGCTAAACATCTGATTTATTTCTATTTTTAACTCGAGAATAGTCAAAAGGAGCGGAAGAAATCCTTTCTTCTCTTTTTTTGTTGTTTCCGACTAATTAGCCGACGGAAAGTTGTCTCTCTCTTCCAAGTTCTTGCGGCAACACTCTTCCGCCTCCTCCCTCCGTTTTTCCAAAATTTCGGAGCAATACACAGAAAATGAGAATCTTGTCTTTCCGTCCGATGCCAGTCAACATACTGTTTTTTTGGTGGAAAGAAACAGAAAACGAAACGAGATCACAAGAGAAGAGGGAAAAACGGTAGTAGTGTCTTAAGCAATGTTTGACAAGGATACTACTACTGGTTGCATAAAGTATGTACTTGAGAGATTTACGGATGAAAGAAAAATGAGAAAGAAAGGGGGAGGGGAGGATAACGAGATATTGAAGATGGAGTAAATAAAACGGTATGACATTGAAACTGAAAATTTGTGGAGGTTGGTAGATTGGTGCCCAGAATTTTCATTTTCCGACTGCTGAAGTGACCAAGAAACAGGAGTAATGGAATTTCAGAGTCTAGAATATGGACATAAGAAGAGACTGATATTGATAGGAAATTCTAGAAAATCCCTCAAAATAAAAGCATTTAGAAAGGGCATATTCACAGAACTACAGTACCGGTCAATGGGTTATGAACATTGGCCGTTTTCAGTTGAAATTGTCTAACTTTGAGAGTATGTCATGGTAATACTGATGGTCACATCAATTAGAATTTTAATTGATCAAACAGATCAAATAAAGAGCTTAATTTTTCTAGTTGACAACTTTTTTCTATGAGCACTCCCTAGAGAGTTATGGTCATTTTAAGACAATAGCTCAAAAATCGCACTATTGGCCGATTTGAATTAAAAATTACTTTGTCAATATGTAACTCTCTAGGGAGTGTCTGTACAAAAAAGTTGTCAACTACAAAAATGAAGCTCTACTTTAGATCTGTAAGATCCATTAAAAACCTGCTAATTGTGATCATCAGAATAACCATGACAAACTCTCAAAGTTAAACGATTTCCACTGAAAACGGCAACAGTTAGTATTTATAAATTGAAAGCTGAAATAGTTTATGACCCATTTTTATTATACCCACTTTTCAGATTCTATAACTCTGCCCGATACAGTAACTAGGATTGAATGAAACATGAATATGTATGCAATAACATGTTCACATCATCATCATTATCCCCATTGTCTTCTCCTCCTCTTCCTATTATTTCTTGCTCTCTTTCTCTCCTTTTTCTATTCCCGAATGTTTACCCAAAAGTGTGACACAATTTGGGGGTAGAGCAGGATGGGACGGAGTGAGAGAAATAATTAAAACATATAAACGAAAAGACAAAGGAAGAGTTCAAAAATGACGTGGAGCAAATAATTGGGTGATGAGTTGAGTTGAGTGGGGGGAGGAGGAGGAAGGAACGGCAAAAAAAACTGGAACGGAGATAGAATGTGGTGAGTAATGGGTACTGTGAGAAGTTTAGTTTCTCAAAGTGGCAAAATTGAGTCGCTACTCAGCGAATTAGACTGAGGCTGAGCTTGTACAAGATGGAAATGACCATACTTGTAAACCGGGTCGGCGCGTAACTCGCTTCAAACTCAACATTGTGAGCTGAAAAATATACCAAAATGTAGATCTCAGAAAGCTCTATGTCCGCCGCCTGCTACGGGCCGGATGGCAGATCGTTATTGTGTCTCGGGTCGGGCTAGAATCGCTTTTTGGTCATTTTCGCGTTTTTTGGCACTTTTTCACGGCCCGCGGCCGGCACAGTAACAAACAGCCCTTCGGTATGAACCGGTTTACAAGTATGGAAATGACAATTTATCAAATTTTCAGTTGTTAGAAAATATCGAAACTTGGATGAGGTTAACATGTCAATATCGCTCTAGAAAAATTTCAGAAAGTATTTCGGTAGAGCGCATTTGCTTACAAAAAACCAAACTCTAATGAAACATATCAGAACGTTGAATCCGTGACTACTAATTTCTCGTGTGGCAAAGCCAAACCGTTCTATTTGACCTCCACAAAAACTGATAATAGGTTTAGAAAAATGCGAATGTGGCTCGTGATAATCAGCTAGAAGACAATAAGGGGAACAGTTGACCCCGAGAGAGAACACAGATGGACCCTCCCCGTTCGCGGGAGAGCTCTTCTCCTCCCGGGCTCTCTCCTTCACCCTCTCTGTCTCTCTCTTTCCCGTTCGCACCGCCTGTTTGTGTCCGTATGTATATATGTTTGAACTATTTTGCTGCAACCTCCCATTGAGCAAAAGCAAAGGAGAGAGAGCTCCAAATAAACAATAAAATGAGGCGGTATGAATACGGCAAAAGCAATAGAAAAGGTACTGTTTCCTTTTGATTTTGGGAGCATTTGGAAGAAGCAGAACGCGTCAATGACGCGCCAAGTTCATGATGCTGGGTGGACATCCGGATAAACAGAGTCACAGACATTATTGAAAAACGAGACTCAATAATTCAAATAGGTCTACCGTTTATCTTGACAGGATAGATTTGGGAATGGAAGAGTGATGACGTGGCAGAAGACACACAACACCTCCTGTCGTTCAGCTCATTGATTTTCTTGAGTCTCTTTTTTCATATTGTCTTTCCACTAATACTATCTTCAGTGTTTCAGAATGAAAACGGTGAAACTTTCTGGTTTTCATTTTCCAGTTTTAACTGAAATATTCTCAAGTATCGAACTGGTCGATATTCTTTTTTTGTCGTTTTGCTCCAGAAAATTGAAAAAATTGATAGAATCATGTATGAAATCCAGATTTGATAAGATCATTTCAATCACATACTCCTCTTCTAACCCAGAAAAGGCTAGTATTTCATCTTCTAACAGTAATAACAAGGAGTTTATGAAGTTGGGGCCAAGAGAAGAAGGTAGAAACCGGCCTATCGTTCGAATGAACTTGTTTGGAATCGACGTGGACTGTTGGTAAGTTTTTCGTTACGAAAGTCATTTACATATAAATCAGATATTTTTCAGCATGGCGACTCGGAATCACCCATTCTTCATACTGTGCAATCAGCAGGACGGAGAGCAAATGTTACAGACCATCCACAACTATTTCAGAGGGTTTTTCGGATCATCTATTGAGTATCATTTGAAAGCAGGTGGCAGGAACTATATACCCAGATTGAAACATATCAAACACAGTATTATTGTTTTTCAAAATGAATCGTTGGATGGGTACTTAACCGTCTCACCCTCACAGGAATATATTAAATTGTGCGCACTCGGAGGTTTTGAATACGAAAGGAATCTGAAACTGGCAGAGACCAAAGTTCTCGATATAATGATCTCGGACAGTAGCGCTGGAGAAATTTTGAAGAATTTTAAGGGAGTACAACTGTTTATGATGCATGGAATTGTCACTGATGAGGATGTTATTCAGTTTTTGAACAGTTGGAAATCAAGTCAAACACATCGAAATTTAGAGTATTTGAATATAAATCTCAGGAACGGAATTAGATTGAATCCTAAAAACACAATGAGAAGATTTCACATCAAACAGTTTGATCCAAATCAGAAGACTCCGGTTTACCAGTGTGATAAGAGGTAGAGTTGGGTTCCGGCAAAATTTAAAATTTTCCTATTTCAGAGATACATTCGACCAATTTTACTGGAAAATAGAAAAATTCAGTAGTCCAAACTTTATAGTTCGAGAAGCTGATCAACAAGTGGCATCATTGGAAATCACAACTCGAGGAATCAAATTTGCTTCTTGGAAAATGACAGAAGAAGAGGTTATGAGAGAAAGAATTCAGAAGAATTTCAAGAAAACTCCACTCCAAGAAGCATTCCCTCCCAGAAATTCCATGAAATTTTCGAAGTTTTCATGGCTGATTCAGAGAGAGATCTTGTCGAGCATGGAGTTGGTGGATCTGTTGATGATAGCTTCTTGTTCTCAAAAATTCTATCAAAATATGAAATCCATGATGAGAAGTCGTTTCGATAAGATAATCTCAATAACTTATGAGCCGACACCGCCGTCGTGCATCAATGTATTATCATCCAGTAGTAGAAAGAATCCATTTATGAGAATTACATCGAGATTGGGGCATGGAGTTCGTCCTTCAATGACAAATTTATGCGGAATGGATTTACAAGTATGGTGAGTGAGCAAGAGTAAGCGGTACCTTGTACTTTCACTATAAAAGTGCTTTGATGCCAAGGAATCTGAATTCCATTTGTTTTAATTTAGGACTTATTTAGAAATGAACCTGATACGCGTGACATAAAAAGTGTTCGTTGTCACTACTGTGCTCTGCTCGATAATGTGCATTCCTAGTATACAAATTCCCTAATGAGTTCATTTTTTTTTTTTATTCATTTTTTTGGCTCCCATTCATTTTTTTGGCTCCCATCTATACATAACTTTTTCCTCGACTTCTTTGGTTCATCCATCAAATATCACTTAAATGGGCACATTCTGACGCCAGCATTTTCAAAACTGAGGAATATCTCCAGTACAGAGTTGACGAGTGACAGTACTATAGGAGAGACTGAGTTCCACGATTTTCTAAAGATCTCTCCTAATCAGGATTTTATCGGATTTGCTAAATTTGAAAGCCCTTTGCTTGGAAGAAACTTGGAACTTGCTAGGACGAAAGTGTTAGATATTGGTAAAATGAATTGCTCCGCAGATGACGTTTTACTTAAGTTCGAAGGTAGACAGTTGTTTATTGATAATGGAATTATAAGCGATGCAGCTATCATCCAGTTTCTGAACAAGTGGAGATCGAATGAAGGATATCAGAGTTTGGAGTACTTGAGTATTTCTGTCTGTCCTTTTAGAGACTCTCTCAGTCCGAACCAAATCATGAATAGTATTCCTATCAATCGCTTGAACTCATCTGATCAACTGCCAGTTTACCAATTCGCTAGGAAGTAAGTTCCTATGTTGGGTTCATGTCGAATAACTTCAATATTTTTCAGAGATTACAATTGGGAACCTACTTGGGGAATTCATGAGTTCAGCAGTCCAAGTTATATTGTTAGAGATTCGGATCAACACGTTGCATCCATTATGATTACAGATAGAAATATCACTTTTGCCGCGTGGAAAATGACTAAAAAGGAGTTTTTGGAGACACGCCCCGTCAGGAGATTCTATTAAAAACAACACGTTTTTAATTGCATGTTTGAGAAGACAACATTCTGAAATTTATATTGTTATGAATACCTTATAATTATGTTTTGTAAAAACACTTTAAAGTTTTTTCTTTCAAATTTTATTGAATCTTCTATCTGAAAACCAACTTGTTGTTTTTTTAGTTTCCCCTTATTTACCGGCTAGTTCAAAAGAGACACTGCTACAGTAATCAATCATATTCTCCTAGTGTCAGGTGGGATGAATGGATGAATACAATAATTACTAGCCAACTGTCATGGGTTTTCAATCATTCTGGTTAAAGCAGACTTTTGGTCATTTTGATATATTGGCGGTCAGTATGTTACAACTGTGCTCTCCCGAAATTCTTTTGAAAATGTAATTCCGGTGGAGCACAATTGTGAAAACTGGTACGTGAGATTGGAGTAAGCTCCAGGAAAGCTCGTACTCTGAAAATAAGGAAACAGAAGCCACTATATGACTTGAAAATTTGAGAATCATTTTTAAAAGTATTGAAAACTGAGGTCCGAGACATGTTAAAACCAGGAAATCTCGAAAATAAAAATGAAACAACCCTGAGAAAATGAAGCAGTTTTTTTCTCCAATATTACTAGCTCGGCACTGTTCTTACAACTCCACCGAAAATGCCCTTGAGAAACGTCTATTCTTCTCTAAGTCTCTCAATTTCGCACACAATTTTCTTCGGTTTCGGTAGAGCGCAATAATAGAGAATTTGAAAAAGTGTCATGGCTTACAAAAAGTGTCATGGCTTACTATTACAAACGTCTAGTTTCGAAATTTCTCGTGTCGAAAAATCTGGCCTCCAACCGTTCCGGTTTTGAAAAGTCCCGGAGCCTGAATTTTGTAAGAAATACAAAGTGATTCTGACTCTCTGTCCTAATTGCCTTCCAAACAACAAGTTATGAATAAAAAAAAATCAATGATCCAAATCGAAAAATCCCGTAAGAAAAAATAATGAAAAAAACGTGACTTTTTATTCTTTCATTTTTTCGTTGGAAAAAAAGTATTACTATTTTTTATCGCCACGTGCCTATTCATCGAAGTCGCTGACGAATCACCAAAATGTCGTTTTCTGAAAAAGATGTTGGTTTTTGATTCAATGATTGATCTATCTGAAACTCTGTTATTTTCAGGAAAATAAAAGATTGTACGATACTCTCATGAAATATGGAATAACACAATTTGATCCCTCGTTTGAAGTTAATCAAATAGTATCAATTAAGTCTTTCGAAATAAGTTGCAAAGTGGAATTGGTGCCGAGAAGAGCATACAACAAAGAATCGATGAATGTTGATATTTCCGATTTGATTGACGTTCTGAAGACCATAACTCGATCTAGTTACTCGTATTTTACTCGTTCGAAGCCATTTGATTTCTTCAAGGAAGACTACTCGTTTAAGTGAGTCAGAAGATTTCAGATTCTTTTGTTCAGTTTCCACTTTTATTTTCAGATTTTCGGAAGCAACGGCGACATATGATGACTCGATAAGAGTTACAGTTAAATTCGTCTCTACGAAATCTGGAAAAGTTTGTTTGAAGGTTGGTTTTTTCAAGGCTATCGAGAAACCGTTTTATTTTATAGGGATTCATGAAATCCATGACGAAAACTATGGATGGAATACTGATTAAGGATATACTCGAAGCAGAGTCTATCTTCTCGACTCGTCCGTTGCCCAGATCAAATCTGAAAAATGTACGATTTTTTCCAAAAACGTTTTTAAAGTCCACTTTTTCCAGAACGCTTCTCCTAGAGAAATTGAAAAAACCTCTACCGCTGCTACTTCTTCTCAATCTGTTGAAGTCTTATGTAAAGTTTCGAAAGGAGTAAATGATAATATTGAGACTGTCTCGAAACAAAAACAATCAGAAAAGCCAAGAGACACTGTGATCATGAATACTGGGGCACCGGCTGATGACGCTGAGATAATTATTCTGCCAGTTTCTACGCCGACTGCCAATTCCAAGACAGTTGCTACTGAATCTAGTGAAACCGCCGTTGCTTGTAGAAATAATAATATTCCAGCAAAAGATAAAACTCGCAAGGTGAGAAGGGTGGTATATTTTGAATAGCCATAACTTGCAATTATTCAATTTGATGTTTAAGGTAATCAATCGGATCAATCCAGGCGAAAAACAGAACATGACCGCTGGACGATCCCGTGTTACTGGAATTGAGTCTTCGACAACTACTGTGCGTGGTGACAACACCGTAGCAGATGGAAGAGCAGAACGAGGGGATAATCAGAACTCGAATGAAACAAGGGTTTGGAGATTTAGATAAAATCTTAATTCGATCTTCTCTTTTTCAGAAAACAGCTGTCGTTTCCAGAAAAAGAATGCGAGTGATGGATTGTGGTGACGGAGATTCTGAATACTCCGGAACGAATGAATTCTCTGTTGTTAATGTCAAGGACATGCATGCGTGCAGTGAACCGAGTCGGGTTTTTGCCAGAATTTTGAGGAGTTCTGGGTAGGAAAAACAAAAAATCTAATAAAAAACAATCAAAAATTGTAGAGTAAAAGGACGTTTTGAGCTGAACGACGTCAGAAGACTACCCTTCAAACAGGTCAGAGTGATGTATGGTTTTAAGGTCTTTGACGAGGATGACATCAAATTGCTGAATGAGACGATTGGTAGAGGTTCCGAGTGGAGTAGATCTTTTTCGGAAGAGGTTATGGTGAGGACTCATTGAAATTTTTAAATTTTCAAGTCATATTTCAGGGTGGTGCTCATTGGTTCTTCTGGAGAAAAATTTCAGTCGAAGAAGTGGTTAATGCATTTGTGATGACTCAATTGTGAGATTATTACAACTCAAAAAATGGGATAATACTTTTTTAATTATAGACACGGAATCGATAACTCTATTTGCATGCCATATTCGATTTGTGACGTCGTTGAAGAGGATATTCGAAAGGTGTTGAGACAGAAACCCGATATGGCAAAAATCTTGGTAAAGAAACTCCAAGACGTAGGTTTTTCCTCTCCCTAATTCATACTAATATCCCTATCTTGTTTTTAGACGATGTTTCACTCGACAGCAAAACATTTTCAGAAGATGTTGTGATTACAGATTTCAGAATCCATTGCCATTGATCCATTTTATTCTTTTCCTAATAATTCGTGATTTCTAATAAATATGATTTATTTTAATTTCAAAAACTGTCGAAAGAAGTCACAATACGAAACTCAAGATTTTCTGAATTTGCAGTTTCTAGTAGAAAATCGCATACTTTGAGAGTGTGCACCGACGTCACGAATCGTCTTAAACTTCTAGCTGTTAATGAAGTTTGTAGATCAAAAGAAGCTCATCGATTTTGTAGTCAACAACTTTTTTGTACGTGTTCCTCCTCTTTTCAACCTTGCTGTAAAGAGGATTATGCGGCTAAAAATCTGAAAAAGTTGATTTTTCAGCAAGAAAATGATTCAATTTAAACGTGACCTGTCCGATGTAGACACCATATAAATCAAACAAAAAAGAATTATTGACGTGGCTTTGAACTTTAGTTGTTTGTCGACGTGGCAAATAAACCAGGGCATCTTGATAAGGTTGGCTATAAAAGAAGGATGATTCAATGAATATCGTCAGTCTACAACTTTTCTCCCTCTTCTCCCTCTTCTCTCTCATGGTTCGATGCCAGGCTTCGAGGATTCCATATGATTCGACAAGGAAGGGTGTACTCGTTATTGGTAACATTGCTAGAGGTTGGTTTGCTCTCGTGAATTCTCCATGGGCTGTTCCCCGCCACTTGGCTCCTGGAGGAAACGTAGTATTTCAAGATAGAACCCCGTAGAATCCGTTGGACTCTTTTTCAATATCATACGATGGAAAAATATCGATTTGATCGGTTAAATCGACGTGCAGGACTTTGCCGCATTCATCTGAATCTCAGGTGATTGTGAGGTATTGATACCGTACCTCGATTCCGTTGATCTAGTCGAGATGATTGTCTCGATCTTCTCTCTAATCAGTTGGACTCTTTTCCATTGGAAAAAAATCGATTTGATCGGTTGAATCGACGTGCAGGACTTTGCCGCATTCATCTGAATCTCAGGTGATTGTGAGGTATTGATACCGTACCTCGATTCCGTTGATCTAGTCGAGATGATTGTCTCGATCTTCTCTCTAATCAGTTGGACTCTTTTCCATTGGAAAAAAATCGATTTGATCGGTTGAATCGACGTGCAGGACTTTGCCGCATTCACCTGAATCTCAGGTGATTGTGAGGTATTGATACCGTACCTCGATTCCGATGATCTAGTCGAGATGATTGTCTCGATCTTCTCTCTAATCAGTTGGACTCTTTTCCATTGGAAACATATCGAATTGATCGGTTGAATCGACGTGCAGGACTTTGCCGCATTCATCTGAATCTCAGGTGATTGTGAGGTATTGATACCGTACCTCGATTCCGTTGATCTAGTCGAGATGATTGTCTCGATCTTCTCTCTAATCAGTTGGACTCTTTTCCATTGGAAACATATCGAATTGATCGGTTGAATCGACGTGCAGGACTTTGCCGCATTCACCTGAATCTCAGGTGATTGTGAGGTATTGATACCGTACCTCGATTCCGTTGATCTAGTCGAGATGATTGTCTCGATCCTCTCTCTAATCAGTTGGACTCTTTTCCATTGGAAAAAATCGAATTGATCGGTTGAATCGACGTGCAGGACTTTGCCGCATTCACCTGAATCTCAGGTGATTGTGAGGTATTGATACCGTACTTCGATTCCGTTGATCTAGTCGAGATGATTGTCTCGATCCTCTCTCTAATCAGTTGGACTCTTTTCCATTGGAAAAAATCGATTTGATCGGTTGAATCGACGTGCAGGACTTTGCCGCATTCACCTGAATCTCAGGTGATTGTGAGGTATTGATACCGTACCTCGATTCCGTTGATCTAGTCGAGATGATTGTCTCGATCCTCTCTCTAATCAGTTGGACTCTTTTCCATTGGAAACATATCGAATTGATCGGTTGAATCGACGTGCAGGACTTTGCCGCATTCACCTGAATCTCAGGTGATTGTGAGGTATTGATACCGTACTTCGATTCCGTTGATCTAGTCGAGATGATTGTCTCGATCCTCTCTCTAATCAGTTGGACTCTTTTCCATTGGAAAAAAATCGATTTGATCGGTTGAATCGACGTGCAGGACTTTGCCGCATTCACCTGAATCTCAGGTGATTGTGAGGTATTGATACCGTACCTCGATTCCGTTGATCTAGTCGAGATGATTGTCTCGATCCTCTCTCTAATCAGTTGGACTCTTTTCCATTGGAAAAAAATCGAATTGATCGGTTGAATCGACGTGCAGGACTTTGCCGCATTCACCTGAATCTCAGGTGATTGTGAGGTATTGATACCGTACTTCGATTCCGTTGATCTAGTCGAGATGATTGTCTCGATCCTCTCTCTAATCAGTTGGACTCTTTTCCATTGGAAAAAATCGATTTGATCGGTTGAATCGACGTGCAGGACTTTGCCGCATTCACCTGAATCTCAGGTGATTGTGAGGTATTGATACCGTACCTCGATTCCGTTGATCTAGTCGAGATGATTGTCTCGATCCTCTCTCTAATCAGTTGGACTCTTTTCCATTGGAAAAAATCGAATTGATCGGTTGAATCGACGTGCAGGACTTTGCCGCATTCACCTGAATCTCAGGTGATTGTGAGGTATTGATACCGTACTTCGATTCCGTTGATCTAGTCGAGATGATTGTCTCGATCCTCTCTCTAATCAGTTGGACTCTTTTCCATTGGAAAAAAATCGATTTGATCGGTTGAATCGACGTGCAGGACTTTGCCGCATTCATCTGAATCTCAGGTGATTGTGAGGTATTGATACCGTACCTCGATTCCGTTGATCTAGTCGAGATGATTGTCTCGATCTTCTCTCTAATCAGTTGGACTCTTTTCCATTGGAAACATATCGAATTGATCGGTTGAATCGACGTGCAGGACTTTGCCGCATTCACCTGAATCTCAGGTGATTGTGAGGTATTGATACCGTACCTCGATTCCGTTGATCTAGTCGAGATGATTGTCTCGATCTTCTCTCTAATCAGTTGGACTCTTTTCCATTGGAAACATATCGAATTGATCGGTTGAATCGACGTGCAGGACTTTGCCGCATTCACCTGAATCTCAGGTGATTGTGAGGTATTGATACCGTACCTCGATTCCGTTGATCTAGTCGAGATGATTGTCTCGATCCTCTCTCTAATCAGTTGGACTCTTTTCCATTGGAAAAAAATCGAATTGATCGGTTGAATCGACGTGCAGGACTTTGCCGCATTCACCTGAATCTCAGGTGATTGTGAGGTATTGATACCGTACTTCGATTCCGTTGATCTAGTCGAGATGATTGTCTCGATCCTCTCTCTAATCAGTTGGACTCTTTTCCATTGGAAAAAAATCGATTTGATCGGTTGAATCGACGTGCAGGACTTTGCCGCATTCACCTGAATCTCAGGTGATTGTGAGGTATTGATACCGTACCTCGATTCCGTTGATCTAGTCGAGATGATTGTCTCGATCCTCTCTCTAATCAGTTGGACTCTTTTCCATTGGAAAAAATCGAATTGATCGGTTGAATCGACGTGCAGGACTTTGCCGCATTCACCTGAATCTCAGGTGATTGTGAGGTATTGATACCGTACCTCGATTCCGTTGATCTAGTCGAGATGATTGTCTCGATCTTCTCTCTAATCAGTTGGACTCTTTTCCATTGGAAACATATCGAATTGATCGGTTGAATCGACGTGCAGGACTTTGCCGCATTCACCTGAATCTCAGGTGATTGTGAGGTATTGATACCGTACCTCGATTCCGTTGATCTAGTCGAGATGATTGTCTCGATCTTCTCTCTAATCAGTTGGACTCTTTTCCATTGGAAACATATCGATTTGATCGGTTGAATCGACGTGCAGGACTTTGCCGCATTCATCTGAATCTCAGGTGATTGTGAGGTATTGATACCGTACTTCGATTCCGTTGATCTAGTCGAGATGATTGTCTCGATCTTCTCTCTAATCAGTTGGACTCTTTTCCATTGGAAACATATCGAATTGATCGGTTGAATCGACGTGCAGGACTTTGCCGCATTCACCTGAATCTCAGGTGATTGTGAGGTATTGATACCGTACCTCGATTCCGTTGATCTAGTCGAGATGATTGTCTCGATCTTCTCTCTAATCAGTTGGACTCTTTTCCATTGGAAACATATCGAATTGATCGGTTGAATCGACGTGCAGGACTTTGCCGCATTCACCTGAAGCTCAGGTGATTGTGAGGTATTGATACCGTACCTCGATTCCGTTGATCTAGTCGAGATGATTGTCTCGATCTTCTCTCTAATCAGTTGGACTCTTTTCCATTGGAAACATATCGAATTGATCGGTTGAATCGACGTGCAGGACTTTGCCGCATTCACCTGAATCTCAGGTGATTGTGAGGTATTGATACCGTACCTCGATTCCGTTGATCTAGTCGAGATGATTGTCTCGATCTTCTCTCTAATCAGTTGGACTCTTTTCCATTGGAAACATATCGAATTGATCGGTTGAATCGACGTGCAGGACTTTGCCGCATTCATCTGAATCTCAGGTGATTGTGAGGTATTGATACCGTACCTCGATTCCGTTGATCTAGTCGAGATGATTGTCTCGATCTTCTCTCTAATCAGTTGGACTCTTTTCCATTGGAAACATATCGAATTGATCGGTTGAATCGACGTGCAGGACTTTGCCGCATTCATCTGAATCTCAGGTGATTGTGAGGTATTGATACCGTACCTCGATTCCGTTGATCTAGTCGAGATGATTGTCTCGATCTTCTCTCTAATCAGTTGGACTCTTTTCCATTGGAAACATATCGAATTGATCGGTTGAATCGACGTGCAGGACTTTGCCGCATTCATCTGAATCTCAGGTGATTGTGAGGTATTGATACCGTACCTCGATTCCGTTGATCTAGTCGAGATGATTGTCTCGATCTTCTCTCTAATCAGTTGGACTCTTTTCCATTGGAAACATATCGAATTGATCGGTTGAATCGACGTGCAGGACTTTGCCGCATTCACCTGAAGCTCAGGTGATTGTGAGGTATTGATACCGTACCTCGATTCCGTTGATCTAGTCGAGATGATTGTCTCGATCTTCTCTCTAATCAGTTGGACTCTTTTCCATTGGAAACATATCGAATTGATCGGTTGAATCGACGTGCAGGACTTTGCCGCATTCACCTGAATCTCAGGTGATTGTGAGGTATTGATACCGTACCTCGATTCCGATGATCTAGTCGAGATGATTGTCTCGATCTTCTCTCTAATCAGTTGGACTCTTTTCCATTGGAAAAAAATCGAATTGATCGGTTGAATCGACGTGCAGGACTTTGCCGCATTCACCTGAATCTCAGGTGATTGTGAGGTATTGATACCGTACCTCGATTCCGTTGATCTAGTCGAGATGATTGTCTCGATCTTCTCTCTGATCTAGTTGAGAGATTTTTGCCGATTTCTCGTTTTTTAAATACTCTTGAACTAACCTTTTGGACCAAGTTATGGGGTTGTAGTTCTTTCATATCTTTTCAGATACTGTTATCATCCAAATAAATCTGTAAATTGTGTCGTTCAGTTTTTTTATGATCCTTTGATTTTTTTTGCGGTTTTAGTTGATATTTTTATTTATTAATTAATGTGTTTGCCTCTATGTTTTATTTCAAGATTATATAATTCGACAGTTGATTATGTGTGATTAATTTTTGAAACCATCTGACTTGAACAGAATGAAAAACATCCTTAACATTAATGTGCCTGAGTTGCTGTTTCTCTTTTTTCTAAATGATCACTGTAAAATAGATTTTTCAGCTCATAAACTTTTCCTTTTAACCCATATCTCCTAAATCCATTATTTTTTCTTCCTGATATTTAGATTTAAATCTCAAAAGTTCTCTCACAGTTACTTCGCATAATGTAAAATAAAAATGTTTTACCGAAGTTAGATTCAAAGAAGAGTTTTGAAAAAGTGATACAGACTGATATAAATTTTAAAATAGATCTGGGATGTGCTCATATTACAGGTGTGCTTCTAATAGAAGCGTGGCTAATTAGATTTCATATTTTCTCATTCTTCCTCGAAATATTCCAACTTCGGAAGAGTTTTGCATGCGTATTATGTTCCTCGAATAAAAATTACAAATCGGAATCTTCACTTTTGTGTTTAACCATTACCATGGAAATTTTTTCCTAGGAATATATGATTTGGGAAAACGAAGTGATATTCTGATATGTTTACCGTCTTATAATGTTTCCCAGCGATCATATTTTTGACGGGAAGAGGGAAACGAAAATTTTATCAACTTCAATAATATAGATCTTAAACTGTACTTTATACACACAACATAAGACAATTCTAGTTGTTCATCTGAAATCGGGAGAATCTTTCAAAGTTGATAATTTTTCGGCTGAAAATGAGCGGATTCGGAATAACGATTATTGGATTATTGTAATTTTTTGCTTCCAGAAAATCAACCAAACAGCTAAACTTCAGAATATATATTTTTTATACTCTACCCCATATCACTTAAAACATTTTTCCATTTTTTCTTCCCGAAATCTGCCAAAACTTCTCTGGCAACATCTCTTCTTTCTCTCCGAGTGGTTTTCATTAATCACTGACTTTTTCTTCTTCTTCTCCCTCTCATCTCCTCTCAATTCTCTTCTTCATATCTTACTCTCTCTGATATTCCTGCGATTCCTTCCGCCCCCATTCCGACATCAGCTGTTTGTTGTTCTACTCTCTATCCCCTTCATCCCGCCCATTTTTCTTCTCTTCAGACTTTTCAGTTCACTCTTTTTCCTTCTTCTTTCCATCGAGACAACAACAACATGGGCGCTTTCGATCGCGTGAGTTTTCATCTTTACTGTTGTTGTTTTGATCTGTTGAAATACTAGGAAGTGTTGAAATTATATGTTCTGTTTCCAGGTAAAAGCTCAAGTGGCATCAGATTCAAAATGGACATCCAGTCCGTACAAGGGATTCATAGCCGGGAGTCCATCGAGCACATACGTCGATATTGTCTCAACTGCGTTAGTTCTTGCTTAAATTTCTGCAATTGAGAGCGATGCAAAGTCAAAAATATTTTCTATTTTCAGTTTCGAGGACGCAACGAACACAATGAATTTTGCTCGTCACTCTAAATACGATGAAATGTATACTCCTTATCTTGGATCTTTCCGCGAACGACACAATTACACTTCGATTGCACCCAGCTTGTGTATCAACAGACCGTCCGTTTCTTTCTTTTATTTCTAAAATTTTTCAATTTTCTTTTATTCCAGAAACCGAGCCATCGAATACGACATGTCACCACACAAAGCATACAATCCACGACAGTCTGAGTGGCTTCTTGAGAAGGACAAGAAGTACAGAGTTCGTGGAGCTCGCAATATAATCCATTCGAAGACCGCTTCGGATCTCAGTATGCCTCCACTGACTCGTCGTACTTTCACAGTGCCAACTGACACCATGCGGTAATTTTTTCGAATTTATCAAAACTATTGTAAAATTTTTAAATTAAAAACTCAACATTTTTCATTCCAGTCACCAAAACCAATTCCTCTACTGGAATGGCCGTGCACTTGGACTCGACTACGTCGCTCCATTCCTTCGCCGCGAAGACTATTCTCGTCACGAAGATCGTCGTTATCAGAGAATCTACTGGTCTCCACAATTCATCGACTTGCTTCCGTCGTGCCGTCACTCGGCTCATCTTATGCTTTCCGCCTATTAAATCACTTCCAGATGTGCTTTCGCCCATTTTTCTGTGTTTTTTCTGTGCCGCTTTCTACTTTTTTCTATTCTTCCGTGTTCTGAACAGGGGTGTAACATTTTTTATATTGAAAACAATAAAAACAACGATTCGAAATAAATGTAATGCATTTTTCTACTTTTTAACATAAAAATTTACATTTTAAAACAAAAAATGTTGTCGTTAAATTTCCTTTCAGAGAGCACCAAAAATAAAAAATATTAAATCGTGTCGAGACCTACCGTAATCTTTGCCGCATGCGCCTTCGTGACCTAATGGCGGGAGCGGAAAATTCGGCATCGAATTTGAATTTTGAGCGCGATTCACGCTTTGATGCTCGTTTCCGTTCATTTTTCTTTTTCTTCATAACCCCCACTCACAACGAGAGTCATGCGTACTGCTTGGCTTCTCACCCTACTTACTTATTTACTAATCAAGGTAATTTCGTTTATTTTTGGTTTCAAAACTCCATTTTTCTATTTTTCAGAGCACCACACAAGCTCCCGTCACCAATACAACATGCGACCCGGCAAAAGAATTCGACTGTGGGATCGGAAGTCTCAGATGCATACCAGCCGAATGGCAGTGCGACAACATAGCGGATTGCGACAATGGAAAAGACGAGTTGGGATGCACGTATGCCCATCACTGCGGCAACTCCTTAATGTTGTGCAAGAACACACGATGTGTGGCCGCCGAATTCAAGTGTGACGGAGAGGACGATTGTGGTGATGAGAGTGATGAGCAACACTGTGAATACAATACGAGAAGATCGCGATCAGGTCGTCCCGCTCCTCCTCCTCTGCCAAACACGTTTGTCGGTCATAACGGACCAGAATGTTTCCCACCAAGATTGCGATGCAGATCGGGGCAGTGTATTCAGGCTGATCTCATTTGTGATGGACATGCCGATTGTTCTGGCGGTGACGATGAAGTCAACTGCACGAGAGGACCCATTGTAGATTTGAAGAAGACGCCTTCTCTCAATGAACTTCGCCCTGACCCAACTCTTTTTGCTCATGATGATTATGATGTAAGTTTCAGTTTCAAATGATTACATAAACTTGGTTGTTTTTCAGAAAGAGGAATGCCGTAACGGATACGGTCTGTGCTTCAGCGGAGACGTTTGCATCCCGAACAACTTCTTCTGTGATGGAGACATCGACTGTGAGGATGGTTCTGATGAGCTCAATTGTGATATCAACGTACCAAGCGAAGAGCAATTCCTTTCGGGACAAGCTGACCATATGCATGCTTGCTCTGCAGCTGGAAAGTTTGCATGTGAAACGAAAGGAACCGAAGTAACTGTCTGTATTCCAATGAACGCGACATGCAACGGTATCAAGGAGTGTCCATTGGGAGATGACGAGTCTCGTCAATGTTCGGAATGTGCCAGAAAACGATGTGATCACACCTGCATGAACACACCTCATGGTGCCAGATGTATCTGTCAAGAAGGATACAAACTCGCTGATGACGGTGTCAGTTGTGAAGATGAAGACGAATGTGCCACGCATGGACACATTTGTCAACATTTCTGCGAAGATCGTCTCGGATCGTTTGTCTGTAAATGTGCCAACGGATATCAATTACAAGAAGATGGACATTCATGCAAATACGAAGCCACTTCTACTTCCGAAGGATATCTTTTCATCAGTTTAGGAGGAGAGATTCGTCAAATGCCATTGGCTGACTTCAGCGACGGTTCGAACTATGCTCCTGTTCAAAAGTACGCTGGGCACGGAAACATCAAATCAGTCGACTTCATGCATCGCAACAATAAACTGTTCATGGCAATTTCTGACGAACAAGGCGAGCCCACTGGAGAATTGGCAATGTCAGAGAACGGCTTGTTGAGAGTTCTCCGTGAAAACGTCATCGGAGTTGGAAATATTGCTGTCGACTGGATTGGTGGCAATCTATTCTTCACACAGAAGTGTATGTAATTCTATAATTCAAGCGTTTCATCTCAAAAATTATCTTTCAGCTCCCTCACCAAGTGTCGGAATCTCAGTGTGCAGCATGAATGGATTGTTCTGTCGACGAATCATCGAGGGAAAAGTTCACGGACAAACCTATCGTGGTCTCGTCGTTCATCCGATGCGCGGTCTCATCATTTGGATTGATTCCTACCAGAAGGCTCATCGTATCATGATGGCGAACATGGATGGTTCTCAAGTAAGTTCATTTCATTTTATTTTTTCAGTGAATTCTATGATTTTCAGGTTCGAATTCTTCTCGACAACAAACTGGAGTCACCAACGGCTCTGGCTATCGACTATGTTTGTCAGGATATCTACTATGGAGACGTTGAGCGCCGTCTGATCGAAAGAGTCAATATCGACACAAAGGACAGACGAGTTGTGATCTCAAGCGGTGTTCATCATCCATTCGACATGTCTTACTTCAACGGATACCTTTATTGGTCTGATTGGTAAGCTAATCATTCAAATATTCAATTAGATCATTGTGGTTCTTTCAGGGGAAGTGAAACATTGAAAGTTCAAGAGATCACTCATCACCACTCGAGTCCTCACATCATCCACACATTCAACCGTTTCCCATATGGTCTTGCTGTCAACCACTCTCTCTATCAGACTGGTCCATCAACCAATCCTTGCCTAGAGCTCGAATGTCCATGGTTGTGCATTTTGGTGCCAAAGAATGATCAAATCACTGCTGCCAAATGCGTCTGTCCAGATGGTTACACTCATTCAATCTTCGATAACACATGCATCCCACCAGCAACTATTGACGAGGAGAAGAAGCTTGAAAAGCTTTCTCATGTCGGAGCAGCGTTGATGGCCGAGTATTGTGAAGCCGGTGTGGCGTGTCTGAATGGAGGATCGTGTCGCGAACTTCAGAATGAGCATGGAAGAACTCATCGCATCGTTTGTGACTGTGAGCAACCATACGATGGTCAATTCTGTGAACGTCTCAATCCGGAAATGCTCGCTGCGATGGAGGAAGAAGACACGTCTGCCGGACTCATTGCTCTTCTACTCATCTCTCTCCTCATTCTTGTTGTTGTTGGATGTGTCGCCTTCTTCTGGTTCGCTCAACGAGAATTGACGAACGAAGTGATTACCACTGCTCGTGTTCATGTTGACAACATGGCTCGGAAGGCTGAGGACGCTGCAGCTCCACTCGTCGACAAGTTGAGAAAGGTCACCGATATGCAAAGAAGTACATCACCAAGAGAAGGTTGTCATTCGGCAACAAACGTCAACTTCGTCACTGATGAGACAACTGCCGAGAAGAGAGTTCGAATGCAAACTTCACCGGTAAGCTTATTCCTCTTCTTTTTTCGAAATATTTACATTTCTCTCATTTCAGTCATCCTATGGCAATCCACTCTACGACGAGATTCCGGATGTGTCGTCTGGCTTCACGATATCCACGTCTGCACCATTCGCTGGCATCATCCGCTTCGAGGATGACAACAGCTTGTTGTGATTACCACAACTAAACTAAATCAGATGTCTGTAAAGTATATTTATTTTCGTTTATTTATTGCATGAACGTTGATAATGCTTATTGTTCTTTTTGTTCTTCTCATTTTCAGGTGCACAATTTAGACGATTAGCACAAAGCAAGACAATTTGAAAAGGCATCTAAAGTGTTTATTTTTGACAGTCAAAAATCGGGGAAAATATACAGAAGGGAACCGGGAAGAAACAGGTAAAGGATTAGAAAACAGACGAGATTTCAGAGGAAAACACGAAGAAAAAGAAACAGCGAGATTCAGAATCTCAAATAAAAGATACAGAGGAAATTGATAATTTGGATGATGGTCATACCCATAGGTGACAACAGAGAAGAAGGGGTCATGAAAGGAAAAGTAGGACTATGCTATGAAATGAAAAGATGGGAATCTCAGAGAATCTCATCTAATTGATACAAAATATACAACAAAATCTACACACAAAGAAGAAGAATTACAGCCACGTGGTAGCCTTCTTCGACAAGAACATCCTAAAACGAAATTGAGAATGAGTTATTCTGTTATTCCCATTGCTCGCAAATCGGCAGCTTTATCTGAAGCCAAGTACTTCCGCCGATATGTTTCAATCATCTTTGCTCTTTGAATCTCATAGTAAGATAGCTCTTCATCACCAGACGACGTACTCAACTTCGTCCATGTCCGCTGCCGTCCATTGTCTGGTTCTTGAATAACTTCGATCGGTTCTTCATACTCGATCTCGTTTTCACTCTTAAAAATTGAAAGATTAGGTCGTTTTCACTTCCTTTTTCTATACTCACCTCATCAGAAAGATCATCATCCAATGCTCCGGGCAGTAACGACGGATTCACTCCAATACGTCCTTCCAGAATGTTCTCAATAGTCGTTTGTGTCATTCCCGTTTGTCGAAGATCTGTCAGAATTGCTTCTGTTGACATCTGCGGAAACATTTCTCTGACTTGTTCCAACATTGTTTGTAGCTGCTCTTCTGATGGTTCAGCAGCTCTTCCCAACAAACTGCTGAGGAACGGTCCGAGATCGAGATGAAACTGCGGAAAGTGAACGAATCCGAATGTTCCACCATTGAATATCACTCTGGTCGTGCTATTTGCATCTGCTTCTCTCAGTTGATCTTGAGGCGACGGTATGATGCATCTGCACGTCGGGCACGAAGAATCTTGAGCGAGCCACCACATGAGACACCAATCATGGAACTGGTGAGAGCACGGAAGACGACGAGAAGTACCGAGCAATTCCCAGCACACAACACATCTATCGTCACTGTTGGCAGCTTTCACACATGGATACGAATTCTCAATATGCTCGAAAATCTTCTTGTGCGTTCTATGCCGACCTAATTGTTCTCTCATGCAATTGTATGTCAGCTTCATATGATATAAAAAGAAGAGACTCGTCAGATTAAGTCCAGGAGAAACAACGAAAAGTTGAGCGTAGCTGAACATCTGGATGAGCTCACAGACAAAGTTCGTGATGAGTTCGAGCCAATAATTGAAATGGCGAACAGAATCTGGGTTGAAAGAGAATAAACGAGATGACGAGGTGCATCGGAACAAGATGTATGTCGAGCGGAAGAGAGCGAGAAGGCACTGAAAAAAATTAAATTGAATTAGAAATTGATTAAGTTCGCTTACATCAAAATACAGAAGCACTGCTGGTTGCCATTCCAAGTGTTGCTGGAAACGGGAGACCATGACCGACATAGCAATCGAGACAATGAAGAGGAAGACAGAAAGGATTGAAACCTTTTGGCTTCCACGATCACACGACGGTGAAGTCTGGAAATAAAATTATTTAATTCCAGGTAAAATCGAAAAAGAAACCTACATATTTTAGTCGTTGGCAAGTGACAAACTGTAAATGCGAGAGGAAACCACAGACTCCTCCCCAAATCATCCATGGCATCACACGGTGTCCTTTCTGTGGTCCCGTTACGACTGACAAGTATACGACTCTAAAAAAGACAAGGTTAGTAGGTAAAGTATGGATTTGAATGACTTACGTAAGTAGAATATACGATAAAAACGCTTGGCGAGCAACAGTTTCCTCGTGTCGCGCGAGTTCCTTGAAGGTTAATTTGATTATTAGCTTCGTACACATTGCTAGTATTGCGAAATACGAGTTGATAGCAACCTGAAATTAAAACGATGAGTTTTATAACGAAACCTCGAAAAAGCTCTGAACTCACCCATATAAGTGTTGTATCCGATAAAATGTAGTGAGCGATTTGGAACAACGTGTTCCCTGACAGCGCCTCAATGTTTAAACCATAAGCAGATGATAGTCGTGTGTTGTTTCGAAGCTCCTCTTCCAGCAGCTTCTGAAGTTCTGGCTGTGAGTGGAACGTTGTGAATACGGTGGCTGAGGCGATTACAGCGACACATAGTGACAGTGCTAAATATGATTCGACTGATGGAAATGAGGATTTTGATATCATATTGACGATCCCTAGGGGTGCCTGGTGATGTCGACGAGCGTCCGGGTTCCCCGTGTTCATCGCTCTGAAATCAAACACATATAGATGAGTTTTCTGTTGAAAAGCTTTAAAAAATTATGAAGATGATAAGAAGAGAAATTAGAAAGCCATAAAAGAATTCAAACGAAACATATGAACTATACAGTCGGAAAAGATAATGGTGGGAAAGAAAAATTATTGAAAATGTATATTTTCTGAGAACTTCCGTTTTTGAAAGACATTTTCTTTCAACCTGATCTTTATTGTTCGAGAACAAAGAGGCTTTACGAGCTAGAGGAAATTCTCAAGAAAGAATATTTAATTCCCTTTTTCTCACATCCTGCCAATCTTTTTTTCCGACTTTCACTTTCCAATTTATTCGCTTGCGAGATAAGATGGATCGCTCGGATGTACTTCCGATGAGATTAATTCATGCAAATCTTGACATATATCGGAAAAATATATATCAGAGAAGGGAATACGATGACGTAAAGTCAGAACAAATAAAGTTAGTTTAGAACTAAGAAAAGAACGATTTGAAAACGAAGTGCAACAAAAAAGATCAATTTCCGTTTCAAGTTTTCTTTCACGAAAGAACGGAAATTTGAATTTCAATGCATTTGTCGGTTCAAATCTCCCAAAACGAGAGAATAACTCAGCTTCATAACAACCGATTATCTGAGATTTCCGTTTCGGAAAAGTAGTTGTAAGCGTAGAAAGAAGTAACCGAAAGGAAAAGACGAAGAACAAAAAAGTTCGAAGTTTTCTCTGCGTCTATCTCAATGACTAGAGGGGAATAGTCACAAAATGAAAACAAATTGTCAAATTGACGTCACGTGGGTCGTCAAAAGATGTTAATCAAGCTTTGATGCTTCACATCAGTCACCGCCCTAATCAGAATAACTTATAATCACAGCTGACATCATCCAGATCAGTTGCAACCTATAATTAAAAGAAGCGAGGAGTGAAGTTGTTCGGAAGCCGAGTGGCATTCCAAGAGAGACAAAAAACATGAGCCTCAGGAGCTCTCTAACCTCTCTGGCGCCCTCCGTACTCTTTTACACACGGAGAATATTGATTTTGCCGAGAAAGAGACGAAAAGATGCGCGCACACACATGCGAGAAGGCCGTCAATGAGAAGAGAAACGACATACGGCAAGAGAGTTGCTACTGGTTTCGAACTTGTCCCCACCATTTTTTTTCTCTGATTTTTGAGACGACAAAGAGAAATGAGAAGGTCGGAGTGAACAAATTTCTGATTCGACACCATGCTGCATTTTTTCACTTTTTGTAAAGGTCGTTTGGTCTTTTGAAAGTTGTTGTCCAGCTGTCCAATTGCAATTGCATCAACTGCACTGATGAAAAAATTTAACAATTTATTTCATTAACTGATTCGTCTTGTTTTGCTTCAATCGTTTCCAAAATTCTCTGAATCCTAAAAGAAAGTAAACATTTGGTAAAAATCAACTACTGAACATTGCCCTCGAAGGACTAATAACAACAAAAAGTGGCACGAGTGTACACAATGACGACACGCCACCATGTTATCAGAGAATTCTGACTCGAAAAAAATATATTGAAGAGACACAGCCAGATTGGGGAAAGCGATAGTGGAACACGAGACCAAGAAATAAAAAAACATCGTTTCTAGATTGGCGCCAAAAATGGGTAGTGGAAATTCAAAAGTTCTGTTGAAAACAGTACGGAAACTTGTTCTAAGCAGTAAGCAGTCGCCGAGAACGACAACTTTTTGAGAGAGAGAGAGATAGTTTAATGACTGTTCGGAAGGTTTCTAAAAACTGTGATTCACAATCAGGCAAAAGAAAATAACATTAACGTATGAACATGATCTGTTAACTGATCCGATCACTGAATTACGTGATATGCGTAATCCGTGAAGAGCGAACAATCTCGATTCGAAAACAGTACGACGTATGAGATGTGCCAGGCAAGGACGGCACGTGATATAAAGAACCAATAACAGAATGAGAGGACGACGCGCCTCGACTCAAATTGTTATCAGTTGAATTCGGTGGAGGTTGGCGATAGACACAGCCGGTTGATGTTTCTAACAGATTGAATTAACAGTTTTCTAAATTGTAGCCACTTTTTACCTTGGTTGATAAAGGGTGAATTGAGTTTGAAAGTGAAAGAGGAATGCTTCACACATGAACTTCGTGAAATTTATAATAATTTACAGAAATAGTGAATTACTTTGAAATAAAACATGAATTCAACCAACTGTAAAAAACATAATGGTTTGCCTTCAAACCAACGTTTTATTTTCACTGATGCGTTCTAAAAAATAAGTCGGAGAACAATAATCTACATTGAAAATTGTTTAGATGGATTCTGGGTCGGCGTCGACTCCCTTGAACCAGTGTCCGCACTCGCATCTCTTTGGCTCTCCCTTAGCGATAGTCATGAAGTTGACGTGTCCGGAATCTTGCTCGCCTGAAAATAAAGACTATTGAAGGAATTGCGTGGATAATTAAAAACTCACACATGCATCCGATGATTCTGAAGTCATAGTGAGATGGAACCAAATTTGGCTTCTGCTTGGTGGAAGCCTCGGCACGGTAGTAGACTTTTGGCTCGTAACGCTGAAGAAAAACAAATATTAATAAATGGTACTCTAACATTTTGACGAATTTGGTGATAAAATATTTTGTCTACCCTCAGATCAGCTTCGACGATGTTTCGTTCAATAACAGTTAGTTTCTAATAAGTATCAACTTCTTAGAACAAGCTGGTTCACAATTAGCTAATTTAACATCACAGGGAACGTGTTTCACTCAATTTGGTGGGAATGTATCTACTTTCAATGAAATCTTGTAGATTTAGATAATCAAAAACAACTCACGTCATCTCCAGCAAGACGAGCAAGAAGCATCTTCTTTTCACGTCCAGTGGCGTGCTCAAGTGGATCTGGGTAGTATCCGTAGTCTTCTGGGGAGGCTTCGGTGGCCATCGTACGACGAGCCACGGCAGCTGGGGCGACGAGTCTCTTAGAGAGAGCGGCAACGGCCGTCTTAGCAAGCTGAGCCATCTGAAAATAAAAACAATGAGAAAACTTCGAAGAAAATGAAGCAATAAGCGTAATTGAAAATTTTATCGATTGGAAAATAACAAAGTCAAAAATCATAGGTTATAATTTATGAAAACACTTAATCATACTTCCAAATATTAAAAGCTTTTATAAAAAACGTATTTCATTCATTTTGAACTCTTGAAAACGAAAACAATGGGCATTACGTGCGAAAAAGTACTTGGCACGATTTACGGAGCCTCAGTGACGGGCATACACTCGACAAACACTGCACGCTCTTCATCACGACGCACAAAACGCTCCACAATGCGATACACCGTAGTCGACGGAAGATTTGAATTTACTGGCTGCTGGTCGGCGCGCCCGCCGAATTTCACTTTTCCGCGCGAAACAAACGACAATAGGATAGAAAAAGGCTATTCGTCGCCAGTCTTTGTAATTCTTCTCAGCTCGGTCACATCGATTTTTCCGTTTTATGACTCTATTTGGAGTTTATTTGCTGTGCCTTAACCTCTCAGAATATTTACCTCTTCCTGATTTCCCTTCAAAAACGACACGTTCCCCTTTTTTCTCGCAGTGCCTGATTTCTCATTTTGGCTATGACTAATACCAACATATGTTTGTCTTTTAAAGTTCTCCCAGTTCTCTCGTTGCTTCATACTTCTTCTTGTGCATCGAAGTGTACTTCTTCTCTGGATCAATATTCTATTCCAATGCTCTTCTCTAGTACCCACAAAGCTCATTCTATTCATGGGATTAGTGTGTATTGAATACCGAATTCTCCTATTTCGCAATACATACCAGATGACTACTGCATACTCCAATCCACCGTAGGAAAGGGAGGCCTCTGTCCTTGGGGGCGGCCGAACAAGCATCGCTTATGTCTCTCTCACTGACCCGCCAGGCACTGCCCCTCTCCGGTCACTTTCATCAATGTGACAGATGTGTCGAGCAAGACGAAGCAGATTGTTGTCTTCTTTAGTCTTCCATACCACATTTGCGTTGTTTTACCCGCGTTGCAGAATATCTAATTGCGCTGAGCCTCTCTCTGTCTACCAGTTCAGCCCAATTTCTCATCCCCCACTCTTCTTCTATTTCCCATTTGACTCGATGAATAGCGGCCAATAGGGCTCTGCTGCCGCCGTGCGCTCCCAGAACCATAGGCGTAATTGGTCTTTGCCCGCGACGGCTTCTGTTTTCACTATTTCGCAACTCTCTTGAGGGTTTCGTCCTTGCATTTAATATGTGTGCAAGAGGATAGGTTTCATTCGAGAGTCATAAATTTTATAGCTCCAAACGCTCCACTTACGCTAACTGAGTTCCTTGTTTTCTGTTTACAAGTTTTAACCAAATTGGTTGGATGTTACTCTTTGTTCAATCCGTGAAACCAACTGACCGTAAACCATCTCGCCCACAAGATTATAACTGGATGACCTCGTATTCAATCCTCTTGTATTGCGCCGCCGTTCTTATGTTTCCTTATATCTCTTCCCAATTTACTCGTAACTAATTGTACTTGTTGTATGATTTTTTGCAAACGCTCGTTTCTATTCCTTACTTTCTGTTCGGTTACACTTGTCTAACTCCTCATTTTCAGTCTCGTCTTCAACATGCGTGAGGTCATCTCTATCCACGTCGGACAAGCCGGAGTCCAAATCGGAAATGCTTGCTGGGAGCTTTACTGCCTCGAGCACGGAATCCAGCCCGATGGAACCATGCCATCCGACCAGCAAGCCGATGGAGAGTCCTTCACCACTTTCTTCTCGGACACTGGAAACGGAAGATACGTTCCACGCTCGATCTTCGTCGATCTCGAGCCAACTGTTGTTGGTAAGTTAATATCTATCACATGTGGACGTGCACGATTCAAGAATGACGCTTTGCAGACGAGATTCGCACGGGAACCTACAAGCAGCTTTTCCACCCAGAGCAGATGATCACCGGAAAGGAAGACGCCGCCAACAATTATGCTCGTGGTCACTACACCGTCGGAAAGGAATTGATCGACACCGTTCTCGACAGAATCCGTCGTCTTGCTGATAACTGCAGCGGACTCCAAGGATTCTTCGTTTTTCATTCATTCGGAGGAGGAACTGGATCCGGATTCACCTCCCTTCTCATGGAGCGTCTATCTGTCGACTACGGAAAAAAATCCAAGTTGGAGTTCTCCATCTACCCAGCTCCACAAGTTTCGACCGCTGTTGTTGAGCCATACAACTCGATTCTTACCACCCACACCACCCTTGAGCACTCTGACTGCGCCTTCATGGTTGACAACGAAGCCATCTACGACATCTGCCGTAGAAACCTCAGCGTTGATCGTCCAAGCTACACCAATTTGAACCGTATCATCTCCCAAGTTGTCTCTTCTATCACTGCCTCTCTTCGTTTCGATGGAGCTCTCAATGTTGATCTCAACGAGTTCCAAACCAACTTGGTTCCATACCCAAGAATTCACTTCCCATTGGCCGCCTACACTCCACTTATTTCCGCTGATAAGGTAATTTGAAAGGGATGTGAACTTGTATTTAACTTTCTGTTTTCAGGCTTATCATGAAGCTCTTTCCGTCAATGACATCACCAACAGCTGCTTCGAGCCAGCCAACCAAATGGTCAAGTGTGATCCACGCCACGGAAAGTATATGGCTGTCTGCCTCTTGTACAGAGGAGACGTCGTTCCAAAGGACGTTAACACCGCCATCGCCGCCATCAAGACCAAGAGAACCATCCAGTTCGTTGACTGGTGCCCAACAGGATTCAAGGTTGGAATCAACTACCAGCCACCAACTGTGGTTCCAGGAGGAGATCTCGCCAAGGTCCCGCGTGCCGTGTGCATGCTCTCCAACACCACCGCCATCGCTGAGGCCTGGTCTCGTTTGGACTACAAATTCGATCTCATGTACGCTAAGCGTGCCTTTGTCCACTGGTACGTTGGAGAAGGAATGGAAGAGGGAGAGTTCACCGAGGCTCGTGAAGACTTGGCTGCCCTCGAGAAGGACTACGAGGAGGTCGGAGCCGACTCCAACGAGGGAGGAAACGAGGAGGAGGGAGAGGAGTATTAAGCTCGGCAACATCTTCAACAGCATAATATGTCGAATCGTTCACTCGCTTCATCTCTGCTTACTTCGCTTCTCTGTTTTATCAATGATCCTAAATAAAATGAATTCCAATGCACTCGTATGTAATCTCATCGCTTGCTACTTTCCACGATAAATTATTTCGACTTTTATACTTTGTTAGTAAGAAACTTTCGACTAAACAAAAATCTATTGATTGTCTACAGATGTCAGACGGTTCGGGCGAACACGCCCCTTTCGCACATTTACCCAAACCAAAGAGATCTCGTAGAAAGAAACACCAGAAGAACTATCAAGACATGCACAAAGACCAAATGATACAACAGTTAGGAAGACGATTCCACAACAAACCGTCGACTTCTTCGTGCTCTCCCACAAATGTCGGAGAGATTCCTCTTCCACCAGAAGCTCCGAACACATTTGGAGCTCCTCCCCCGCTAACAGAAGAAGATTATCAAGTGAATTATATGGAGGATCCAGAAGTCGTTTCGCCGCATTCCGCTGAGTTGATACGTTCGTATAGAGAAGTTGTGAAAGCAGACGAAGCTGAATTGTATATGCTGGTAATTGAGTTATTCATTCTCTTTCTGCTAAACAATTTCTCTATTTCAGAATCGGTCTCGAACGACGACTGTGAGTGTTCTATCGGAATTTCGTACTCGAGTTCTGAATAATGTAAAATCAAAACGTAATCTCCAAACAAATGTTCCTAATATCGATTACCCACTTCACTCAATGACGTCAAGAAAAGCTAGAATGAGAGGAGATGGAAGTGATAACTCATCATCAGACGAAACGGCTTCGGAATCAGATTCAGAATCCGAAGAAACAGAATCTGGCTCTGATTCAAAACCAGGAACATCGAGTGCAAACTTAACGAGAAGTGAAAAGCGTAGCGAGCGAAGAAAGTCAGTTAATCCGTGAATTGAATAGGTTGAAAATAAATAGTTTATAGAGAATCACAAGAGAAGAAAAAGGAAGAAAAAGATAGACAAATGACGTTATTGAAAATGGGAGTAGAACGGAAGAGAACTCATCCGAATGCTGTCGATCCGGATATTTCATTCAACGAGAAAGGCCTAGGAAACGATGGGCCAGAGTGTCGATGTCCTCCAGTAATCAAGAATCGTGGACTGAAACATGGATACTATGCTGGTGAAAACAAAGTGTTGAATTGCACGAGAACGTTAGTTTCTCGGAGTTTCTTGGTGGTTTCAGCTCTCTTCAATCTCTCTTATCTTTTAGCTGTGGATCGAATCTTCACTACTACACTCTCCAAGTAAAACCGGGGCCAAACGAAGGACAAATATATAAAACAGGAATGACAATTAATGGGGAAACCTATGAATTCGAGGGATTCTCAATGATTACACATGCTCCGTTGCCCGATTGTATGACTAGACGACCGATTTGTAAGTATAGTTTGGAGTATGAGTTCCAGTTGGTTGAGGAAAGATTTCCGATTGAGGTGAGACACATTGAAGTAGGAAAATTCAAACGTGAAATTCTATATTTTTAGTGTTTCGACGCGGAAGACTGCAATTATTTATTCGATTACATCTTTCATGAGATTTTCGAGATGTTCGACTTCAACCTTCACCCAAAACACCTTCCACCTGGCATCGTCTCTTGTCCCATCATTCATATAATGCCTCGATTCGTTGCAATGAAAAACGGTGTTGCTCACTTGTGGTCTACTAAAACACTTCTCGCGTATTTCTTGATCAACGGAGAGAAGGATTTATTCAATTCACAGGAAATCAGAGATCACTGTGAAATACCGGATGATGCATTCAGTCGGGTTTCTAACAAAATGAAGCAATCGATACTGTTGAATACACTCAAAAAACCTTCTGCACTGAGAGCGGATTGGTTCGAAAGAGACTCTGAACGACGAGAAGTGTATATTGTTCATAATTCGATTCGATCTCAGAACTACAGTACTCCAATACTTGTGAAAATTTCTGGACTTGAGAAACGGCTGAGTAGAATGAAGAAAGACAAAAAGTTCGCAGGAAAGAGTAAAGAGTATGACGTTGTGAAACGAGAGTTGGACCAGCTGAAAGATGAACATCGGAATGCGCGGTATCTAAGTATACGGAAATCAGTCGAAGGGTACATTGACACTGGATTTAAACCAGATATTATTGCTCATATCGCAATGGTTATCATCGCTTCGCATCACATTCGATACAACTTCTCTTTGAGTGTTTTCGAAGAAATCATTGAATATCAGTTCAATGATCGGAAAGTTATCGAGTTGGCACTGATCCATTCGTCATTCAGAAGTCATTATGGAACACCTCCGGATCATATTAAAAATATCATTAGCAATTGTGGATATAGACGAAAATATGGGAGTGAGGAGAAACGGGAGAAGAAGAAAGGTGAGAAAACACAGACCAAACTTGTCATCCGGGCCGGTGCGTTAATCGCCAAAAACGCAATATTACGATCTGAAAATATACCAAAATGTAGATCTCAACGAGTTATACGTTGCTGTTATAGAACGGGCCGGCTTAGGATTCTTTATTATACCGCGGACCGAGCTAAAGTGCCAAAAAATCGTAGAAGATGACACTTTAGCTCTGCCCGGAGCACAATCAAGAATTATAAGCCGGTCCATTTTATTACAAAGGCGTAGAACGCTCCGAGATCTATATTTTGGTATACTTTTCAGTTCATACTACTTATTTTGAAGCGAGTTATGACAAGTATGACACAAACTAATTTTCAGGAATTGTGAGCCTATTCAACATCATGGGCGGAGAAACAGAAGGAGGCGAACCTATTCTTCATAACGAGCGTCTGGAATATCTCGGTGACGCAGTGGTGGAACTCATTGTCTCTCATCATCTCTACTTTATGCTTCCTCACCATTTCGAAGGAGGTCTCGCCACGTATCGAACTGCTTTGGTTCAGAATAGAAATCTGGCGGATCTTGCCAAAAACTGTCGAATAGATGAGATGTTACAGTATGCGCATGGAGCTGATCTCATTAATGAGGCTGAATGGAAACACGCGTTGGCAAATGCATTTGAAGCAGTGGTGGCTGCTGTATATCTGGATGGAGGACTTGGAGCATGTGATCGATTGTTCTCAAAGGCAATGTATGGAAGTTCTCCGAATCTCAAAAAAGTGTGGGATCATATTAATGAGCACGAGTTGAAAAGAGAGGATCCACTTGGTGATCGAGAGCTATCGAATATAACTCCAGCACTTGCATCTTTTCATAAATTGGAGAACATTCTCAATATCAAATTCAACAATATCCGATTATTGGCAAAGGCGTTCACTCGTCGCAATGTTCCGCACAATGATTTGACGAAAGGACACAATCAACGACTGGAATGGTTGGGTGACTCGGTTCTTCAACTCGTTGTCTCTGACTATCTATTCCGTCGTTACCCATTGCATCACGAAGGACATATGTCGTTGTTGAGAACAAGTTTAGTTAGTAATCAGACTCAATCAGTCGTTTGTGATGATCTTGGTTTCTTGGCATTCGTTGTGAAACCACCACATAAAACGCCTGAATTGAAGATGAAAGATAAGGCTGATTTGGTGGAAGCATTCATTGGAGCTCTCTATGTGGATAGAGGAATCGAACACTGCCGATCCTTCATTCGTATTGTTTTCTGCCCGAGGTTGAAGCATTTCATCAACAGTGAGCAATGGAACGATGCGAAATCACATCTTCAACAGTGGTGTCTTGCGATACGTGATGCGCAGAATCCGAATCCAGCTATGCCAGATTATAGAATTCTTTCTATAGAAGGACCCACCAATAATCGAATATTCAAAGTTGGAGTTTATTTTAGGTATGATAAGGGATCTCTTATCATAAGAAAATGATCAATTTTCAGAGGAAAGCGACTCGCTTCTGCTGCCGAATCGAACGTCCACAAAGCCGAACTGAAAGCGGCTGAAATTGCATTAGCTTCTCTCGAATCCACTTCAGTCTCAAGAATGAAAGAGAAGAATATGGGTGTACGTTTTCACTCTGAAACACATTAATTTCTAACCAATTTCAAGTTTTTTTCAGAATAAAGATCATCGACGACACCGACTCAGCTCCGATGAATAATTGTTTTGTTTTATTGTTAATTTATCTTGTTTTATTTTGTTTATTTTCCAATTTTAATGTGATTAATCATGTTGATACAAAAAAAAGAATTACTGTCGTACGCCAAGTGCCTTCTCAATATTCTTCTTCATATCGTTCGTAGCTACAGTATTACTCATATTGAATGTCGCCCTTGCAGTGGAAAATGGTCAACTCTTCTCTGAAAAGTTACCGTTCATCAAAGTGTGCAACTCGGAAATCTCCTCAGATCACTTTGCGGATTAATAACTTCTCAGGATGGGCTCGTACGAAAAAGTTGTCAATTACAAAAATGAAGCTTTATTTTTGATCTACAAAATCCGTTAAAACGTGGCATTGTGAAGCTATAAGTGAGACCATGGCACACTCATAAAGTTGACCGTTTTTAACTGCATCCTTTAGCGCATTTTATAACGCTTCCTGTGAACTCAGTAAGAAATTCTCAGTGGTGAATTTTATTTAATTTTGTAGGTCAAACTTATTTATTTCTGTAGTTGACAACTTTCCTGCACGACTTCTCTAAACATGTCAAAAATTAGTTCGAAATTTGCATGTTTTTTATTTGTATAGAGATATCAGTGACGCCTACAGTAACCCAATATCGGCAACAACAAATAAACAATGCTGTAAATATCTGTTATTGTTAATTTATCTTGTTTCATTTTGTTTATTTTCCAATTTTCATGTGATTAACCGTGTTGATACAAAAAAAGAATTACAGCCGTACGCCAAGTGCCTCTCCAATATCCTTCTTCATATCCTTTGGATCAGTCGTCGGGCCGAATCTCTTGATGATTTTGCCGTCTCTTCCAACTAAAAATTTTGTGAAATTCCACTTGATCGCATCGAACATGAATCCTCCTTTCTCATTTTTCAAGAATTTGAAAAGTGGCGACGCCTTGTCTCCATTCACATCAATCTTTTGGAAAAGTGTGGGTTCGAATTTGAATTTATCGGCGACAAACGCCTGGATGTCCACTTCACAAGATGGCTCCTGACCAGCAAACTGATTGCACGGGAACGCCAACACTTCAAGTCCGTCTTTTTTGTAGCTGAAACAACTAATGAGACGCCTAGATTTCTTTCAGATCTTCAATAAAACGAGTTTGAATTGACAAATTTCCAAACATGTATGACTGCTTTTGTTTGTGTGTTCGAAGCATTTCAAGGGAGTGGAGACTGAATCGACTGAAGAAATATGTGCATATCATCAACCGACAAAACGGTGTTTAGCGGTTAGCCAATCAAATACTCATGATACTCTTCGCCTAGATTTCTTTCAGATCTTCAATAAAATGAGTTCAAACTTCTCCATCGTTCCAAAAAAATGCCGAACAATCATAAAGCTAATAAAAATTGTTATGTTCTCTGAAATTGTTTATGATTACCTCATTAGAAAAACATTTTCTTATTATTATTTTATTTATTTTCATGGAAACCCGGAACAAAAACAATCAGAGACACTAAAGTAATTTTTTTTAAAGGAGTTCGGTAGTGGGAGATCAAGTACTGCAACTGGGGGGATCAATTGGATGTTAATTGAAAATCAGGGTCCATTGCCTTGATGACATTGGAGACGAGCATCGTTTTTCTTCGGGAAACCTGCTGTAAAATGATTTTTGGAAATAAAAACCTTTTGTTAGCTAGGATACCTTAATGCCTTGACGGACGATGTCTTTTTCATTACGGATGAGATCCGTGAGATGGACATTGTACGTCGAGTCGTCGTCTTCCACAATCAATCGGTCTCCTCCAAAAAACACGCGAAGCTCTTGATGCGCTGCCTTGTATATCCTGAAATTTAGATATAAGAACACAAAACTCAGAGAACTCGCGAACCAGAAGCAGTTGTAGATTAATCCACAAAGTTGGGACTGTTCTTTGGTCATTTCAGTAGACAGGTACGCATGCTCCGTTGTCTGCAAATAAACTGTATATTCAGTTCTTTTGACTCATTTCTTACATCAATTCCGCTGATGTCGATGTTTCTTTGCAATGTCACCCGGTGATAATTTGTGGAGAGAAGGAAGGTTTGGATTTCTTTCGCCTTCTCGGAGTCAGTGACGGTGAAGCTCACAACTTCCCAATGTCCTGTCAATCGCATTGGATGGCACTTGATCGGGAGAACTATGTCCGCTTCGGTGAAATTCGGGAAACTGAATATAACCTTTTCAATTATTTTTGATTTGTTGCATACCAACCCGAGTCTTAGCAGTTGTCTCACTACGCACGATGATTTCGGATCTTCCAAATTTTTGAGTTTTCCTTTCACAATGCAGAATTCGTTGTTGTCCCTGAAAACAATTATGTCAACGAGCTAGCAATTTCGAAATCAGTTTAACATCTAGAAACCGCTAGATATCTTCAAACTTACGGACTTATGTTCAACACTGGAATGTGTCTGAGTGGATCCACTGGTCCAGACGGTGGCTCTACCGGTCCTGTCGGTGGCTCTGGCGGTCCCGTTGGTGGCTCTGTTTGATCCTCATCGTCGTCGTCGAACATGTCATCATCATAGTCCATTGGTCGTTGTGAAGCCAATAAAACGTTTGATCCAACTCGTGGTCCTTCCGGAATAGCGAATGTTGCTTCCTCGTATCCGTGTCTCACCATCTCTTCAGTCCTTTGAGACATATTTCGAAGAGTCGCCGTCGAGCTTAAAGAAAAGTAAAATAGGCTTGTGATAATCGGGAACTCGGGACTTACGAGGAGGACATCCTGTTGTCGTTGTCTAAAATCGGTTCGACTTCCCGAGCTGAAGAAGTGGTCGCGTAT
Organism: Caenorhabditis latens; assembly: GCA_002259235.3. NCBI lineage: Eukaryota > Metazoa > Nematoda > Chromadorea > Rhabditida > Rhabditidae > Caenorhabditis > Caenorhabditis latens. Next base: position 4,102,293 of record CM056092.1, on the reverse strand, counting down.
TGTTGAGCTCTTTCTCTTTCTTTTCTCAGAGCCTTTGTGTAGTGATGAGAGAGCCTGAAAGAAATTGGAATGGTTTATGGGAAGAATGAATTAGCTACTTATTTTTATATAAGTAGCCAGAAACTTCAATTTATCGCTTTTAAGAGCCTTGCTATGAAAGTTAGAGATTTGAACTCACTCTAATGGAGGGACTTCTTGTAGGAAACGGCTCAGTTGTAATGCCGTCATGTCCTTTGGCCTAGGGAATGATTTGGTGGCAAGACTTTTTGGATTTTGGTTCGCCTGAAATATAAAAAGAATTGTTCATGGTACTTATTAGAATAGGGTTAAAAATTGATGTACTTACTGTCCGAGGAGCTCGTTGTCTTCGATTCTCCACTCTTCCAGCTGCTGCTCTTTGAATCTCATTTCTTTGATTGTTTGCTCGCTGAGACATTGTTGATAACTGGAATACGATCAAATTATCAAAACTTGACAAAAACAACAAATCGAAGCCGAAATATATCTCGAAAAGGGTTTGATGCGAACATTTAAATATTAATGTTTTCGAAATGACGAAGTTTAGTAGCTATAACTTGGAGAGCTTTAGAGGATATAATGAAGCGAATTTTCAGAAAAAGTATGAAAAAACCAAAATTTTTGGAAGAGAATAGTATGTTCTTCATTAAAAAACCTTAAAAAATGATGGAAATCTCCGAATTAGCCACGTGCATGTAAGTGGACACGTAGTGGAACGTTTCAATCTCCTACCGTATCCTTTTCTGACTGGGTGGTCCACTGTCGTGGCGAGACCCAAAGTCTCGCGGCATGTAAAAATGAAGAGAGAAAATACAACTTGAATAGAAAATTAGAAAAGGCTGCAATAGAAAATACACTAGAACATCAAAAAAGAAAGGGATACAATCCGTACAAATAATTCTCTCGTTCGGAGAATTAGAGAAAAAGACTTGACGTGAAGTTTCATTCCGTTGTGAAATGCCGTGAGAGGTAACAATTTTCGAAAGATGAGCATATCAGAGGCCAAATTGATGAGAATATTTTGATCAAAGAACGAAAAAGTCTTGATTTTTTTTAAATTTTTTAAACCCTATTCTATAACTTCTATGCGTTTGATAAAGACTTCCAATCTATATCATAACCTACAGTTCCCCAATTTTCGAATAGTATATTTGGGCATTCTTTGGATGTAAATATGGGAATTTCTTGATGCACATCGAGAATAAGAGATCAAAAACTGTCAGAAAAGTTGTGAAGAATGTTTAGTTCTCATCAACTATTCGGAGAGACTTCACGAACTAGAGTGCCACATACAGTAATACATTACGGCCGGAATACATACGAAATGTTTTCTTTTCAGAACTACTGATAACAACTCTGAATCTTTCAACTTCACACGACCTTTAAATAATGTGAATTAGAAGATGAAGATGTATCAAACGCCATAGAACAACTTTCAAGCTAAAAGACTCTGAGAAGTATCTAATCATTTTCCGTAGAAGTCGTGCTCGCTTGCTATGGATTTGTTCCATATAAAGATTCAAATACTGATAAAACACAAGGAAAACATATTCATAAATTTCCATTCAAATTCAGATCTTTTTCGGACATTATTTTCCGTTGTTCCACACCATTTCCCAATATATTTCTTTTTCTGAAAGCTGACAGCATTGGTCCATTTCCTAGTCAATTTGCGACCTTCGTTTATTTTCTATCCACAAGTAGTGACGACTTCTTTTCCGTTTGTGTACTACACAGGTACTTTAAAAACTCTGGACAGAAAAAAAGTTTTTCCCGGATTTTGAAAATCAGGGGAAGAAGAGATTCTGAATCGTATATTGTGGATACTGATACAACTGACAAGTTCAAAACATTGTGAGTCATTCAAAACAGAATACAGTGGAACATCTCTTTTTCCTTCTATACTGATTTTTGAAATTCGAGGAAGAAAAAGGATTTTCGGATTTGAAAAATTCGGGGTAGAAAAAAAGAATCTGAATTGGGAAATTGTGAATTCTTGTTTAGCTCAGTCAGATGAGTTGGTATAAAATCGGAAATTTATTTTTTCTTCTCCGGGTTTTAGGAATTTGGGTAAGAAAATGGTTTCATAGATTTTCAAAACCTGGAGAAGAAAAAGATTCCGAATCAATAATTGTGGAGATCGCGCAAATCGTTCGTAGCTACAGTATTACTCATAGTGAATGTCGCACTTGCTATGGAAAATGGTCAACTCTTCTCTGAAAAGTTACAGTTCATCAAAGTGTGCAACTCGGAAATCTCACCCAAATCACTTTCAATAACTTCTCAGGATCGTACGAAAAAGTTGTCAACTACAAAAATGAAGCTTTATTTTTGATCTACAAAATCCGTTAAAACGTGGCATTGTGAAATCATAAGTGAGACCATGGCACACTCATAAAGTTGACCGTTTTTAACTGCATCCTTTAGCGCATTTTATAACGCTTCCCGTGAACTCAGTAAGAAATTCTCAGTGGTGAATTTTATTTAATTTTGTAGATCAAACCTAGATCTTTATTTCTGTAGTTGACAACTTTTCTGCACGACTTCTCTAAGCATGTCAAAACCTGTTTGAAAGTTGCAGGGTTTTTATTTGTATAGATATCAGTGACGTCTACAGTTACCCAATTCCTGCAACAACAAAAAAACAAAGCTGTAAATATTTATTAATGCCTTATCCCTGACAGTTCAATGAATCAAAAAACGAATGCAGATCATTAAAAGAACCGAGATATGAATGTCTTGTCTCAATATATATAAAATTTTGAATGAAATATGATAACTAGAATGCGAGGACCCGTTTCAACAACACAAATGGCACTCCTGAATGAGAATCATCTAAAGAAAACGAAGAAAGAACACGACGGTTTCCACGTGGCCAAAAATTATTCATTTATTTTCAGAGGAAAGCGACTCGCGTCTGCTGCCAAATCGAACGTCCACAAAGCCGAACTGAAAGCGGCTGAAATTGCATTAGCTTCTCTCGAATCCACTTCAGTCTCAAGAATGAAAGAGAAGAATATGGGTGTACGTATTCTCTCTGAAACACACTAATTTCTAACCAATTTCAAGTTTTTTTCAGAATAAATATCATCATCGTCGACACCGACTCGTCTCCGATGAATAATTGTTTTGTTTTATTGTTAATTTATCTTGTTTTAGATCGTTTTATTTTGTTTATTTTCCAATTTTCATGTGATTAACCGTGTTGATACAAAAAAAGAATTACAGCCGTACACCAAGTGCCTCTTCAATATCCTTCTTCATATCCTTTGGATCAGTCGTCGGGCCGAATCTCTTGATGATTTTTCCGTCTCTTCCAACCAAAAACTTTGTGAAATTCCACTTGATCGCATCGAACATGAATCCTCCTTTCTCATTTTTCAAGAATTTGAAAAGTGGCGACGCCTTGTCTCCATTCACATCAATCTTTTGGAAAAGTGTGGGTTCGAATTTGAATTTATCGGCAACAAACGCCTGGATGTCAACTTCACAAGATGGCTCCTGACCAGCAAACTGATTGCACGGGAATGCCAACACTTCAAGTCCGTCTTTTTTGTAGCTGAAACAGTCGATGAGATGAATTTGGGAAATCAGAGGAATCTGGAATACTCACACATCAAGAAGCTCTTTCAGTTGTGTATAATTTTTATTCGTCAGGCCACATTGCGATGCCACGTTGACAATGATGAGCACTTTTCCTCTGAAAACGGAAAAATGGAGAAAAGTCTTCAATTTTTCCAAAAACTCACTTGTATTCAGACAACGTGACGTCATCTCCATTGGCGTTTTTGACAGTGAAATCGTAGACAGAAGACATTCTAAATATTGATGATGATTTTAAAAAGGAGTGGTTTTTATAGGAAAAGAAATGAAAAAGTGGCAAAATACAAATGATGACAATTTCGAGCAGAAGGACAAAGATGACAACCCGACGGGCTACGATGTAGTCTTTGTGACCGAAAAGTTGAGTTATTTACTCGGTTTTTGAAACTCAGATTCACTTTTTCTTTTTAAATTATCTATTAACACAATTAGCTTACACCGGAGAAGAAATTGTTGAAGAAGTAGATTCAGAAGTAGGTCTAGAAATTCCTTGATTATCTTTTCTTGAAATTCGTTTCGATCTTCCACAGCACATTTGAGAAAACTGTTATTCGGATGTTTCCATTGACAACAAAGGCGTTGAGTTAGGGTCACGTTTTTATAAAATCATTTTGTTGCTACAGTACTTTTCTTCCCAGATATTCAAAATTCGGGAAAGAAAAAAATATTTTTCGGACTTTGAAAATCCGGGGAAGAAGAAGAGATTCTGAATCGAAAATTGTGGATTCTGATTCAGCTGAGTCATTCAAAACAGAATGCAGTGGAAATTTTCTTTTTCCTTCTTTTCCGGATTTTAGAAATCTGGGGAAGAAAAAGGATTTTCGGATTGGAAAATTCGGGGAAAAAAGGAATCTGAACTGGGAAATTGGGAAATTTTGTTTAGCTCAGCTAGATGAGTTGGTGTTGAATCGGAAATGTCTTTTTTCTTCTCCGGATTTTAGGAATTTGGGTAAGAAAAAGATTTCTCAGATTTTCAAAATCTGGAGAAAAAAAAGACATTCTGAATCAAAAATTGTGGAGATCACGCATTAATTGTTTTGTTTCTACAGTCATAGTGAATGTCGCACTTGCAGTTGAAAATGGTCCACTTTTGAATGTGTGCCACAGGTTAACTAATTGTCACACAGTTCCAAATTTTTATGGATTGTGTAGATCAAAACTAGAACTACATTTTTGTAGTTGACAACTTTTCTGCACGACTTCTCTAAACATGTCAAAAATCTGTTTGAAAGTTGCAGGGTTTTTATTTGTATAGATATCAGTGATGCCTACAGTAACCCAATTTCTGCAACAATAAAAACACACAAAGCTGTAAATATTTATTTATGCCTTATCCCTGACAGTTCAATGAATCAAAAAACGAATGCAGATCATTAAAAGAACCGAGATATGAATGTCTTGTCTCAATATATATAAAATTTTGAATGAAATATGATAACTAGAATGCGAGGACCCGTTTCAACAACACAAATGGCACTCCTGAATGAGAATCATCTGAAGAAAACGAAGAAAGAAGTGAACCATCCGGGTCTCCAGACCATCACAAGACACACTATAAGAAACTGGAAGAAGACGGGTTCGGTGGTACACGCATGGGCTCGGAGATCCGGTTCGTAGATGAGAACATTGTCAATCATATGCATGTATCCATTGATTCCAGCTATTTCCCCTCCTTCTATCACTCGAGCACGACGGTTTCCACGTGGCCAATAGAGCTCGAAAACTGGAAGAAAAGTGTGAATTGTGTTTGTAAGAAGGATTTTGGATGTAATCTTTTGAACATTTGACTGATGGGATTATGCAAATTATTTGGGTAAATAGTTGGAGGAACAAGGAGAAAATATCGAAACATACAGTATTACATACTGAAAGAATACTGAATGTTAAGAAAACTAGAGAAAGGAAAGTTTAGTAACTGAAGTGAAACATCAGAAGTAAAAATAAGAATTCTTAGGTTTTCATTCAAAAACGAGCATCTTCGAATACCTATCACGAGTTCTCAGATTATCCCATCGTCTCATTTCTAAAAACACATGAAGAACAACTCTAGATCTATATTTTTTGTAGTTTACAACTTTTTGATACCTGCCCTCCCTTAATAGTCATTACTTGGTAAAAGCATCAGACTCTCAACTTGACGTTCAAGTGTTTCAAGCCATGTAACTCTTTGCGGAGAGTCCTTACAAAAAAGTTATCAACCACAAAAATGAGGATCTAGATTTGTTCTATATTCATTGTGAAAACCACTTCAATCTAACAATTCGTGAGAGCTCTCATTCCAAGTACAGTATACCTACCAGAACAGGCTTGTTTGAGAGTGTACTACAATTCCGAAACTTGAATATTTGAAAAGAGTAATTTTTGGGTTATATTCTTTTCTTCCTCAAATGTAAAATAATGTGATTTTTGGGCTGTCGACTTAAAATAACCATAACTCTCTGACAATCAGAATTACCATGACACACTCTCAAAGTTGGACTTTTTCAGCCAAAAAAGCCAAAAAAGTTATATTTTTGGCCGGTACTGTACCTATGAAGCAAACATAGACTTTTCCGAACTGTAACTAGTTCGACCCTCAATTTGTCTTATGTACATATTTTACAAAAAAGGACAATTTCAGAATCAATGGCTCTCCCTCTCAATATATACCCCAACTCACATCTTCCTCTCCTCGTAATCACCACCTTCTCATCATTCATCATTACATATGTTCTCTCTCGAAGATCCGTGTACATCAGAGCCTGAAACTCCCAAATAAATCTCAAGAGTCTCATTTCATAGGTTACAGTACCTGTCCCTGTAGAATATGTCTTTTGTAAACATATTGTAGCGCTTGCCAATGATTTCCATCGTTCATTCGAGACACAAGGGATTGGGGTTGCTGGAAAAAGAAGGAGAAATTTAGGTTTAATATTTAAGTTGACTCACTTTAGCCCACGCTTCATTCGTCGGAACAAAGAATGTGAAATTCTGTTCTGGAGTCAGAACTTGCCATGGATCCATGGAATATCTCAGTTGTAGATTACTCATCATATGGAAGGAATATCTGAAATTTTTACATTGATCCAACTTTTTTTTTTCAATAAATCTTACTGTAGCCGTGTTTCATTTCTCATAATTTCCCAAAGAGTCTGATAGGGAACACCCAAAACTCTTTCAATATAATGGACAATTCCATTCGTCGCCGCCACATTATCCATCATAATCGCAGTTTTGATACCTCCTCCGATCACATAATAAGTGACGTTATTCGCTGGCCATTCTCCTTTGATAAAGTATAATTGTCTCATATTATCAATTGTATTCACAATAGTTTCATTTGTAATCTCATCTGATGTCAACTCTTTCGCCGGGACAATATGAAGTTTCAGAATCTGTTCAAGCCAGATTCGATCCCGAAGAAGACGACGTTCGATTTGTTCCGGAATACGGTCGAATGCCTCATTCCATGGGGCGAAGAAGGTGACAAGTCCTCCGGTTGCAGAGAAATAGTTACGCACGATTTGACCTGGAATGGAAGAGATAGTTTAATTACTTTCATTGAGAGAAGCTCAATATTTTCATATCCTTTGAATACATTAATTAATTCAAAAGATATGTTGCATAATATAACACACCAACTTTTTTTTGAATTGGAATATTGTTAGCTTATAAATCGGTGTAATGGCAATCTCAAATTCGAAACGCTTACTGTAGATCAAACCTAGATCTTCGTATTCTCAATTGACAACATTCTGATTGTGTTTTCACTTCCACAGAAATGAGTATTTCTAGCATGGAACCCTAATAATTTAAGGATAGAATACCGTTAAACCTATGATAATGTGCGGTCCCTGTTCGCAGCGGTATATCTCGGTTCCAAACGGAAATATCAAGAAGCAGTCAACTGACAAAATATAGCTGAATATTTATGAAATATTTATTCAGTTGAAAAGTTTTCATATCTTTAAAAACAGCCGAGATAGGATACTCTTAACTCTTGTTAGGGGGTGTGCCTCTATTGCAGGTTTTACGGTAACTAGAGTTCAGAGATGCGTATCTCGAAAACTAGAGGAGTTATCAAAATGAGGTCAACTGCAAAAATAAAGCTGCAGACCTTGTTTAAAACATCTCAAAAACTGAGCTTGGTAAGATAGTTCTGGGCGACGGAATCTCAAAGCTATGTGTTGCTCTTTTCACCCGTCAAAAGTGTGGTATCCAAACGCTTGAATTTGATGGATCGTTTCATAGTCATTTATAACTCTCAAAAACGAGTTTTTTGATATGTGACAAATAAAATCTAGATCTTTATTTTTGTAGTTGACAACTTTTTGATAGCAATTCTAGTTTTTGAGATATGCGGCTCCAAAGTTACCCTAATCTAGCCAATGGTCGAAAAAACTAAAGCAGCATCAAAAAGTTTAGAATTCCAAAAATGCTTATCATGCTTTGTTTTACAAGCTAACAAAAGTTGAAAACCATTTGAACGGCTTTGCGCACTTTCAAAGTACTTCAAACAAAAAACTCACTAGAAAATCAAAAGCTCAAGTACATATTTTTCTGCAAAACCACTCAAAAACTGTTGCAAGCCAAAAACCAAAACACTCACCAATTGTGTTAATGTATCTCATCAAAGTAGTCGTTTTCTCATTTCTATAAATCATCATATCAATCGTCTCTGACACAATTCCCAGCACATTATCGATAATGTGGACAACTCCGTTTTGAGTCGGAATGTTTGGAACGAGAATCTTCGCCCAGACGGCGCCTCTTCTGAATTGTGAATACCTCTCGTATACTTCAGATACAGCGTACACTGAAATTCTTGTTTTGTTTTATTCCTTCTTATTAGGAGTACTCACAATCCCATTTTCCAGTTCTTCTATCTGTAATATTTCTCATAACAAGTTTCAATTTGAAGTTATCCTCAATGATATTCGCTGAAAATCTGACAGATGGATAGTAATGTTGTCCCCCATCATATAGCCAAGGCCAGGTGAAAAGAACTCGATTTGTACTGGTAACATGGGCCAGAAGGACTTCACGATCCACACGATTACGATCAACGACTCTTGCGAATGCAGCATCATTTGGGATGAAGAATGTGTGGAATCCATTCCAAGCAGATGATCCATAGATCACTAGAGCAATGTCTGGAGTACGGTCGAGAATGTCACGGATTTGGCTGAAATTTTAATACTTTGAATTTTGTTAACTTTAAGAAGTTATAGTAGCGTCTTTTGATGATAGATTTAATTGGTTTTTTGATGTGTCATAATTCTACCCCAGATCTACAAATTTGTAATTGAAAACATTTTTATATAATTCTTGGTTTCAGAGATACGATGATTTCTAGCTTGCTACAGTAAGCCAACATAGTTAAGATATATGTGGGTGTTTCTAGAACAAGAGTAATTCATTTTCTAACAAAGCCAGAAAAGGATGCTAAACATTAAATGTGTAAAATTTTACGCTAAAAATTTTGTTAGTTGACAGCTTTTTGACAGTAATTTTGGTGGAAAAGATACAACTATTTGAAGTTCATTCCCCCACTTGACACTAAAACTCTCAACTTGCAGAATGTGTTACGGTGCCAAATTTTAATCAATAAACTTGAATTTTAGTTTTTTATGAAGGTGAAATTTTGATCTTTAATTTTGAAGTTGTTAGTTTTTTAATAGCTTTTCTAGTTTTTGAGATATGAGAGTTGTTAGGCGAGCTACTGGAAAGAGAGTGAGAGCAAGCCTACTCTTTAACTTTGAAGGCGCATATCTCACAACTTAGAATTGCTAACAAGAAGTTGTTCACTACAAAAATAAAAATCAAGATTTGATCTATAGCACACCAAAAAATTGAATATATGGAACAATTTTTTCTCAATTGGCCGCGGGCTTGAACCTTGCACATCTTTTCTCTTGTAGTTGAAATCGCTCAACTTTGAACCTTTGCATCTCAAAAACTTGAATAGCTATCAAAAAGTTGTCAACTACAAAACTATAGCCCTAATTGTGTTCTATAACATATCAAAAAACTGAAATAGGAGAGTTATAAATGACAACGTAGCAATCTATCAAATTCAAGCGTTTTACAGTTGCTGAAAACTTTTTACGATTTCCTTTTTTGAATATCTACTTTCTTCTCTCAAAACTTTCAAATACTTACGATAAATCTCTATTATTATACTGTCTCTCTTCAAAAACCGTCACATCGTGTTCTCGAATAAACGAGAGGGCAGTTCCAGGATACGGTCGGTGTCCCATTGGAGTGCAAATCTGGATTTTTTCAAAAACTTTTTTTTTTCAAATAGAGAAAGCTAAAAATTACTTTAAAAAGATACTGTTCCCCCGAGATGATACCCCATTGATTCGATGCATGATTACAGAGCATTCCAGCATTCGCAAAGTATGACTGAAAACGTTTTCTTTTTTCTTTTTAAAACTTTTTTTCTCTGAAATTCAAACATTCTAAAAAATTCTCACAAAGTTTCCAGGATTATTCTCGAATTGTGTGATATAAGTGTAGCCTGAATTGATAGTTGATCGGATCAATGTCTGCTTATCCCATAATTTGTTCATTGTCAAATCAACCACTTGTGAATCGACTGAAATTACTTTTTGCTCAATTTTTTCTAATTCTTTTTCAATTTTCAGTTACCAATATGAGAAAGAGTTTCTTTTTGATCTAATGCTCTGATATCTGGATTATAAGTGAAGACATCGTCGACTGGAGCGAATACAGTAATCCTTGCATTACTATCTTTCATGTAGGCGGTCGCGACGGCGTAGTACCCACAGAGAGCCCGCCACTGGAAAAGATTTTCAGATTTTCAGATGCTTATTCAGGAAAAATCAAAGAAAAACTGTACTTGGTGAAGATCTGGCATTCGTTCGGTTTCCGCCCATAAATCCGGTTTGATAGGTGAAAAAAAGAATAATAAAAAGAGAAATGGAGACATTGTTGGTTTGGTTACATGAAGCAAAAAGTAATAGAAAGAACGATCGATATGCAAGTGACTCAACCCTTTCGTCTACGGCTCGTGGGAGGTAGAACATGGGCGGCGACGGTTTGTTTGATCAAGAGAAAGAGTATTGGACGGAACGAGACTTTAGATTACCTGGGTTCCGTCCGCTTCATTAGCATATGACGGAAGCGATACAAACAGAACGGGTGCTTCTCCCCTTACAAGCCATATTTCACTCGAATCATCTAAATGGAAGGAGAAAAAGAACATTCGAACAGGTCGTCTATTTATTCTGTCAAAAACCGTGATGTTGTACTGCTTCGCGCAATACATCGGCACGGATTAGCAGCAACACCACTATACAAAATAATATCGGGAGAAAGATTGAGTTGATCTAATTAATTTATTGGTTGGCCTTTCTGAGTTGATATTCGACGACGATGAATGGTGCCCAGAATCCGACGGCGAGGAAGGTGATGGCCTTCGCGGCGAATCCCCATTTGTTGGTGACGTGGAATGGGAGACGCTGAAAAAAAGAAAAACCTTAGTTCAAGACAATCGGAAATTTGATGCCAGATTTTTGCATATAGACTAAACTTAACTATACAAATAAGCAATTAGAAGAGTTCTTCTCACTGATAACTCGATGATCAAGAGAATAATCGCAACAAACAAAATTATTCATCGTTTCCGGTGACATGACTCATCAATTCGATGTTTTTAACAACCGTGTTTGTTGCTCTTTACAGAAAACTGATAAAAATCAACCATTTCGAATAATCGCACGGTGTACTTTCTCATTTTGGACAACACACCAAAAAGAAACAAAAAATGGCATGCACATAATATCGGGGCACATATACACCGTGCTTTACATATTTTCAGAATGAAAATGAAAAAAACTTACAGCTGATGCCCATCCGTCATTAACGAAAGTGTTTGGTCCTTGTCCGGTGTAGGTGACGGCCGATGGCGAGTGGCTGCTGTGGCCCTTTCTGGCGGCTTGGAGAATTGGGCGGATAACTTGACGGCTCAACATCTTACTGAAACAAGAAGAATAACTTTAAACATGTCGAGAAAAACGACTGAAAAGAGAATGAAAGTGCATATATTCACGCTTCTAATGGACCTTCCCACGATGAAAACTTGTATCATTACACTTTTTTCTATTCGCTAACGCAATACAATGTTTTTTGCCTTTTTGTGTCAAAAAAATGCATGAAATTGCGTTCGCGAATAGATAAGTTTTCATCATGAGTAGATCGATTACAAAGAAGAAAGCTAATTTTGAAGAAAAAGAAAGATTTGGTTATCGAATGCGAACGAACGTTAAAATAATTTTTTAATAAACGGTGAAAAATCAAACCGAAAGAGAAAGTTACGGGATCAAAATATAGCCAAAGTCGTAGAAAATGATCTAAATAATTTATTAAACTTGAAAAAATATCAAAAACATTTGTTTAAGCATTAAAAATATAGAAAATAGTGTGGAGAAGTTGGGCAGTCCGGGTGAAACGAGCAACTTTCCTTGCGTTGCGGTCTGTGTTGCGTGCCGAATTTTAGCAGTAGAGCGCACTTTCGTGCTCAATTTTTTGTTGAATTTTTTAACTTTAAACGTACTTTTTTCTTTTGAAAACAAACAGTTTTCTTCGATTTTCTTTTACAAAAAAATCAACGCTTCAATTTTCAGTAAAAATGTCAAAACCCGGACGCCCAAACTTGTCGCTGGCTGGTAAAAGAGAAGCACCAGTTCAGCAGAAGCAATCAAGAGGAGGATCTTCGTCGGATAGAGGAGCTGGTAGAGGGTATGTTTTGGATATAATTTTTATCTGACAACGTATAATTTTTACAGACGTGGCGGTCGTGGTCGTGGAGCTCGGCCGAGGCAGGAACTCATCCAGACGGGTGGAGTGTTCTCGGAAGGATTGGGAGGAGATATATCGAAGAAGAAAGGGAAGGAAGATGTTGGACGTGAGTGTTTAAGTTTAAAAAAACATTTAGAATTGAATATTCAATTTTTAGAGTTCTACTACGCTAAACGACCGACAGGAAGTGGTGGAGGAGGACCATCATCGTCAACTGCAGAAGAAAAGAAAGAAGAGAAAATCGAAAAAAAGAATGTCGCGGGGAAAGCTTCATTCGAAGGATGGGAGGAGCTGTGGCGAAGTGATGACGAGTTAGATGAGGAAGAGCTCAAAAGTTTACATCCTCGTTCAGTAAGTAGATGCAATTTGTTTCAGAAATAATTTCTTTTTTTTCAGATTATCAGTGATCTGAGACGCGGAAACGTGATGCCAGTGGTACTTCCAGTCGATGATCAATCGCAATTCTTGAACATCATCCACAAAAGTGCTCGTCTATCATTGGAAGAAGAGGATCAGGAAGAGGAGGAAGACAAGAAACAAGCACACCATTCTACTAGAAAGAAGCATAAAAGACAGACGCCTGAGCAGCTGATTAGTATGCTCGAAAGCTCCACAGGTGATCTTCTTCACCTCCAACTTCCTTCTGTTGTCGGAGCGATTTGTAATGTTATTGAAGCAGCAAGTGTCGAAGTGCCAATGGAAGTTGATGATGAAGGCACTGACATGCCGGCTGGTATTCCAACAGCTCCACCTCCACCCACCGGTCTCCCGCAAAGTAGGCGAATTGGAAAGTTGCAAGTCACAAAAAAAGGTCGACTCATTCTACAAGTCGGAGGACATTCTATCGATATCACCGCCAAACCGACAGCTGGAAAACAACAAGGAACGGTGTTACTTGAGGTGGATCCGAACGCTGATCAAGTCCAAGCACCGTCTACATTCTCATTCCAATCTAATCAAACAATCGAAAACTCTCTGTATCACCTCGGAAATGTGAAGCACAATCTTGTCGGTTCAATGACGTGGGGAGGATTGAGTGAGAAATCGAAAGGAGAGGAAGAAAGTAAGAAAGCGAATGAAGTTGAGATGCAAGTGGACGATACGACAGGAAATGATGATCAAGAGAAGATCGAACAACTGGAACGAGAGCAGGCGAAATGGGCGAGTTTAGCCGCGAGATGGGCAACCGGACTGCCAACTGCAAGGCATGATATCTAACTTTTTGTCGTTTTGTTTATCACTTCATTCCCCCGTTTATTCTTGTTGTCAATTAATTGTTATCTAGTTTTTACTTGTTGACTGTCATATTTACCACGTTTATTTTTATCATTTTTAGTTAAACAATTTCCATTTTTACGCTTTTCAAATTTACTCTTCTTCTTATCATGCTGGTGACCACTGTCGTTTGAATGGGAGATAATTTGAATTCAGATCGTTAGCCGAGGACCCAAAAGACAGAAGTTGAGATAAAAGAGCAAAAGATGCAGGAAAGTAGTCAGTATTCCGAAACACATAGGATTCTGAAGATGAAGCTCAAAAAAGTTGGTTTTCGGAAGTTTTTAAAAAATTTTAGTAATTCAGATAACAAATAGAATTGGGTGTTGTGGTGCTCACTTAGACGATGAACCATTCAGTACCACACTCTCAAAGTCAGCCATTTTCAAAAAAAGTTGTAGCCACGTGTCTCTTCGTTTAACCATTTCTAATTTCTCATCGCTGGGGACAAGCAAATCCAGAACAAGTCCTTCTCGTTTATTAGGAACGTCGAGCACAGTTTATCTTTTGTGGCGCACTGAAACAGTAGATAACAAATAGATTGAGAATTCGGATTAACAAATAAAAAAGCGAGCTATGGGAAACAAGGAGAGAATGGGGTTTACGATGTTGTGTACAGAAGTATTGATGGATGACACCACTCTCCCTTCTCGAGTCTTATGTCGGTTTTGAGCTATTGATTTTAATTACTATTTTATTTACTTATTTACTCAGAACTATATCTATTATTGACATGAAGTTCCAACTTTTAAAGTTTTTCACTGATTCTCGAAAAAATCTTAATATCTCTGGGTTTAGAATCAATGTCGTTTTTGCTGGAATGTCTCAAGTTACCAACAGTAGTCTTTCCGTTAATTTCATCGTTTTGAATATCGAGTGAATAGTTTCAGAATGAGTCCTATAAGACTATTCAACTTCCCATATGTTGTCCAAAGAGAAATAATGGACTCAATGGATCTCCAGACTGTATTTCTTCTTTCCATCTCCTCTAAAAGGATGAACAATTTGATTGTATCAGTGGAGAAGGCTCGTTTCAATAAAATCAAATATATTCTGTACAAGTTGACTAATTTTGTTTCGATTGAAGCAGTTAATTATGATGATACTTCTGAAATAATTTTAAGGTTGCATCCTATTGACTCTCATGTCACGTATTCAGAAAAACTCAACATTTCGGGAACTTCAATCGAATTCGAGTAAGTTCTTACAAGGGAACACTTTATAAGTTAAAACTTAATAACTAGTTGTTTTTATTTCAGTCGTTTTGCACACGAAGATCTCACACTTCGATTCAGATGGAATTCAACAACAAGCAATGAGAGTGTATTTGTTAATCAAGTACTTGAGTCTATTCAAAGACATATTGATGGATTAATTGGAGACACCAAAGAATGTCGACTCTACTTTTTAACTTATGGTCGCGAATTCATGTTACCGAAACTAAGAAATGTCAGTGGAAGTTATGTATTTCTACTTCCATCGATCGACGGGAAAACTCTAGACGATTACTGTTCAGCGTCTCCAAATCAAGATTTACTTCAAGTTCGTCCGGAGATAACAAGTCGATTAAAAGAAGATTCTGCATTTTTTGGAATGAAATGCCTCGAATTCAGTGACCCAAACTCAGTCGTTGTTCCTGAGTTATTACGAAAATTCACCGGGAGACAGGCGTTTACGAGTACAGCAAATCTTGAGAGTTCTGATGTGATTAAATTTTTGAAAAAATGGAAATCGAATGAGTCATTCGAGAATTTAGAAACACTTCATGTGACGTTAGGCTATGGTTCTAAACGCTTCAATCCAGCTGAAATCAAAAATGCAATTGACATCAAGCACTTGGATGGATCAGTCAATACAGCAGTTTACAGTTGTAAAAGAAGGTCAGTTTTCATTATAATTCGCATCTACTGATTGAGCTTTCACTAAATTTTCAGAATTGATGTATACTCAGAAAACTCAGAAGACGTAAGCTTCCAAAGTATCAATTACATCGTTCGAGAACATGATCAACGTGTGGCATCAATCCTTATTGAAGAGCAAAGATTTGTTATTGGAGTCTGGAATTTGACAGAGACAGAGTTTTTGAAACAATTTGTCTCACTAGGGTGAACAGACCATGTATGTTTCGTGTGTCCTTTCACGTGGTTGATACCCCTGGGTGTTTGATTAAAAATAGTATCTGAAATTAGACTCAGCCTCTTTTGATCTACTGAAAATATCGATTAGAGTTGAAAACAAAACATCTTCGTTTTTTGAAATAGTGAAATTCTCTCTTCAGAAATTAATTTTCGGTTTTTTTCAAATATACCATCATCTGAATAGCCTGCCCTTAATCCTTTCCTGTCTCTTCACATTTTCTCCCTTTATTATACTTTTGCCCCCTATTTACCAACTTAATAAATCTTTATTTCATCTACTACTGTACTATACTACCACAGATGCAACACATAGTGAAAAATTACTTTTTGCGAAAATTACCCATTTTTCATATGGGTTTATTATTATTTTTTTGAGGATGTACAGCCGGACGACTAGATATAGTAACAATTAAACAACCTTGGCACACTGACTACTCAAAATAGTGGGTGCCTTGTCTGGGTAGGGATGCGCAAGATCGTTTTTTGATGGAAGCTCAATAAAAATTTGAACGATTTCAGAACGCTAAAGCAGAATAAAAATGATTCAAGTTCTTCTCATTGTTACAAAAACATATTCTATGATAATAAAGTCTATTCAAGTCACCATTTCGTCTCTTCTGTTTTCATCTTTTCAGACAGCTGATCCAATTCCTACCAATCGATTCGCTAATCCATTCCAAGATGGCAATGGACTAGTGAGGTCTTTGTATCTGAAAAACGACAAAGTTGAATTCAGAATCTTCGAATGAAAACTAACTTTTTGCAGATTTCCACAAAAGATGCTCGATTCTCAACTGGCTCAAAACACAGCTCCATCACTTTTCTATCTTCATCTGGCATTTCATTCGGAGGTTTCAGACGGAGATTCTCCATTGCAACTTTACGACGGAGCTCTTTCAGAATCTGTTACAATAGAATTCTATTAATTCAGAACAGACGTTCACTCTACCTTCACTTCGGAGTACGGTAGCTCTCTACTAAACACTTCAAACATAACCACTCCATAGCTCCAAACATCAGATTTCGATGAGTAAATCCCTCTGAGAAGTGTCTCCGGAGCCAGCCATCTTATCGGAACTTTCATCAACTTCTGCTCTTTATGCAGTTTTCCAAAAAGAGAAAGACCGAAATCACTGATTTTGCAGTTGTCTGATTTGTCAAGAAGAACATTTCGAGCTGCCAAATCCCTATGAATGACCTGCTTCTTTTCCAAATAACGCATTCCTTTTGCAATTTGTTTACAGTATTTTCTTTTCAACGCTCCACTCATTTCTTCTTCTTTCTTCTCGATTCGACCTTTCAAACTCCCACCAGAACACAGTTCCATTACAATCATAATTGGTTCTTGTTGAGTTGCAACTCCATACAAACGGACGACATACTTATGGTTCAGCTTCAACATCAGATTCGCTTCACGCAGAAATGTGATTCTGGAATTTAATGAATTTAATGGAAAATGAATTGTATTGTTGTCTGATGCTAATAGACAAGCTACCACAAGTTGAAATGAAACTGCTATTACATTTAGAAAGTGTCAGAAAAAAGAATTGTAACAAAACTGCTATTTGAGACACCGTGGCGCAATCTCAAAGTTGACTAAAAATAGGTTTCAGCTTCCCGCTTTCAACCCAAATCATTCCCCTACAATATCCAAAACTCACCTTTCATCAGCAGTCACTTTGCTTCCTTTCATTGTTTTCACTGCCACTTCCACGTCATTCGTGAATATTCCAACTGAAAACATGCCTTGGAACACCTCTCCAAACTCTCCATTTCCCAATTTCTTTCCCAAATTTATCTGAAATTTCAACTCTAAACACGTTTTTAGATATTCGATTGAACCTGTTCATGATACAATTGCCATTCCTCTCTGACCACCCAGCTGAACAATTTAATTCCAGATTTATAGACAGAGACACGTGTCTGATGATGATATCGAACCAAGTCACTGATATTCTGGAATTCAAAAATGAGAGTGAGACAAAATATCATCTCTTCTCTACTTCAAAACAGAACTCTTTCAGATAAAACAGTCCATTATTTGCTTTTTCGACGACTAAATGATGGGCGGCCTCGTCCCAGAAGACAGACAGAACTACAACTTCTCCACGTTTCGTCAATTCTGTTTTACGAAGAAGGAATTCTCCTTGATTCCGAACTAATTTCTCAGATTCCTCTCGAGACATGTAGCCGTGATAGAATGGTTCATCGTCCAAGTGAGCCCCACTACACCCACTCCAATTTGTTATCTGAATTCTTAAATTTTTCAGAAAACTTCTGAAACCTCACTTTTTTGAGTTTCATCTTCAGAATCCGATGTGTTACTGAAGACTGACTACTTTTCTCTTTTGTTCCTGTATCTTCTACAGATTTAGTCAAAGAAGTGGATCCACCGTCACTGGATGTCTGAAACTATCCCTTGTGTAATTGAAGGAATCACTTCTTCATACTTCATCTGTCGCTTTCAGCAACAAGTCAGGTCCCCGACAGATTATTTCACTTTCCGATCGATTTTTGTGTTTTTTGGGTCCTCGGCTAACGCTCTGAATTCATGCAATTGTTACCTCTTAAAAGCCACGAGAATCGTTACCAGCATGATGAAAAGAAGAGTAAATTTGAAATTTGAGAAGTGTAAGAAATGGAATTTGTTTAATTAAAAAATGATAAAAATTAACGTGGTTTATTGATGGGGGCTATTACCACGTTTACCCAAGAAAAGTACAGTTTTCCTAACTCTGCACAGGTTACTGTGATACACTTCGGTTTTCATAAATTTCTAATTACTAGTATTTTCAAATATGTGTTCTGTTTGCTTTTTTGTGGAGCACTGAAATTGACACTAGACGACAGATAGATTGAGAACACAGATTAACAAATACAATTAACAAATACCCAAGCGAGCTATGGGAAACAAGGAGAGAATGGGGGGTTATGATGTTGTGTGCAGAAGTATTGATGGATGACACCACTCTCCATTCTCGAATCTTCTTTCGTTGTGGACCTATTGATTTTATTCACAATTTTATTCAATTATTTACCTAGAACTATATCATTATTGATATGAAGTTCCAACTTTTAACGTTTTTCACTGATTCTCTGAAAAACCATAATATCTCTGGGTTTAGAATCAATGAAGTTTTTGTTTGAATGTCTCAAATTATTAAAAATAGTCTTCGCTATTTTTCCGTTTTTTTCAAAGTTTTGAATATCGAGTGAATAGTTTCAGAATGAGCCCTTTAAGACTATACAACTTCCCATATGTTGTCCAAAGAGAAATACTGGACTCAATGGATCTCCAAACTGTATTTCTTCTTTCTATCGCCTCCAAAAGGATGAACAATTTGATTGTATCAGTGGAGAAGGCTCGTTTCAACAAAATCAAATATATTCTAATGAATATCAGTTACACGATGCGGATTGAAGCAGTGAGCTATGATGGTAGTTCCGAAGTCATTATTGAAATTTATTGCAAAACAACCTTGGTGAAATATTTAGGCACTCTGCCTATTTTCGGGACTAAAGTGGAGTTCGGGTGAGTTGAAGTCATATATAACTGTTTTCTCTTACAAACGCTTCTTTTCAGAAAGCTCCCTTCTCCGCGCCCTCAAGATTTAGTTCTAATTTACAACAACTATCTTACAAACAACCCTGATCGAGTTTTCTCTCGTACAATACTTGAATCATTTCAAAGTCATAGTTACTCATTGTTTGGGAATGACAAGGAGTATCAAGTGAATGTGTGTATGTACGAAGAATTCAAGCTTCCAAATCTGAAGAATGTCAGTTCATCTTATATATGGAAATTTCCAACAATTGAAGGAAAAATTCTTGATGATTTCTGCTCTTTGTCCCCAAATCAAGAGTTTCTTTTTGTGGCACCAGAAGTCAAAGGCCAATTAGATGATAGTTCTGTCATATACGGATATAAAACAATACAAATTGAAGAGAAAGATGCCATGATTGTACCTAGTATCTTGCGTAAATTCCGTGGTAACCAAGCGTTCTTATGGACGTCAAAAATTGAGAACTCTGATATTGTTCAATTTTTGAAAAGGTGGATGTTAAATGACGGATTCGATAATTTGGAAGTTTTAACTATCGATTCAAAGTTAAACTCTCAATTTTTTGATCCAAACTCTCAACTTTTTGATCCAACGGAAATTAGGAACTCAATTGGTTTCAGCGAGTCAAATACAGCGATAACTCCACCAATATTTTACTTCAAAAGAAGGTTAGTTCTCTTTTGCGAATGCTACCTAATACCGTATGCTAGCCTTCCTTGTTGAGGGTTTTTTCGAATTAGTTTCATCTTATCATTATATTGTAACGGTTTATACGAAACCGTTAGCGTTGATTCCCCATCTTTATGTGTGCTCTGATTATTTCCATAAGCATAACTATAATCTAACATTCTTGTTTCCAGAGTAGCCGTTCATCGCATGTCAACCACCACCACACAACAGTCACATCATCAACCGGTACCCACACTTATGCACCATGCTCGTCTTGTCGTCACCCCAACTCGCACCCACACACATCTTCGATTACTCCACTGTTTTTCTTACACTCATTTTCCCCAGTAGTTCCCTGTCTTATAAGCACCTGTAGGGTACCCGAATCCAGCTGTCACCACATTCAACCAAGCATGCCGACTTCATCAACAATCCCGTGCCATCTCAACTCCAACAAGTACGCCCGGCAGCCGCCAATCAATCAATAATTCAACGAGAGTCATCATCATCATTTCCAACTCAAGGATTACGGTGGACGATTGCGGACAAGTAAACTTTTTCACGCGCACACACACCACTCGATTCGATCTCTCACGGAGGCGCCGGCGCGCGGACTTCACTCAATTGGAACCACCGGGAGGCCCTATAAAAGGACGGAAGGAAGCGGAAATTGGACAGTTCGGTGACGGGATACCCGTATCTTTTGTATGCCCCGACCCTCTTTTTCCCTTTTCCCTCTTTTGTAATTCTAGCTTGGAGCCTTGTTATACTAATAAATCCTGACGCAGCACATAACTCTTGCCTTTCACATTCCAAACATTACTGGTAGCAGCGAGTGTGACTTCAGTGAAGGTTTGCACACGCCTTTGGCCTGTGTAAATCTCCTGGGGTTCACGATTCATAAGGTCTAATGTGTTAGGTTAGAAGCGCGCCAATTAGTATTAAAACATCTAGGTAACATAAACCTCATTCACAATTCTCCTCTAGTCCCTAGTCGCTTTGTTTCTTGCTCCATATAGTCGCGAATATAGGGGTAAGTACAGCGCTAGGTCTTTTTATGGGGAATATTCATGGGTTAAAGGGCGCGGGGTAACAAACACCGTCTTTGTCTGTATAGTTTGGGGGTTTTGTAATACTTTTTCTTCTGTTACCACGTGTATTACTTTTCTTTCTTTCTGTCTTTCATCGGAACTGTTCGGCGTTTTGCGAACGTTCACTGTTCAAGAGATCTGATAAACGAGAAATCAACCGTTTTATCCTCTTGTAAAACCATGATTTACGGCTGGTAACTGCGGTTGCCGAAGTAAATTGTTTCTGCAGGTAATCAACACTATCAAGCAATGAGCACGAGGCGTCATCAAACAACACCACCTCCTTGGTCTGTTGAATCGTCCGCTCCACGAGCGACGATGAGCACAAGCATCACGGGACAACATCTGTCGGATGTCAAGAGAGCAATCGTGAAGGACCTGAACTTCATCAAGAATCTTGTGTCGCAGCAAGAGGAAGGACAACGCGGAGTGAAGGAAGTATGCGATCAATTGGGCGATCAAGTCGGTCGAGCAATCACCATGGCAGAAGAAGCGGTTAAAAAGGTTGGTGAGGTGGAAGAGCGCATCGGAGTAACACTTCGTAAGTTAGCATTGTTGGTGGAGAAAGCGGGTTCGGTGACGGTACCTTGCCCAGCGGGGCCCGGCGGAAACGCCTCGCCTCCGCAAGGCCGTCATCGTTCGCCGAAAGTTAGTGAAAATTACTCTGTTTACTCTGAAAACCCTTCCGAGGAAGCGATTGCGAAGAACGAAAGTTCTGAAACGGTCAAACCTCGAAAAGAGGAAGGAAATGAAGGGAAAGAGCAAAATGGGCAGAACACAACAAACAACGGATTGGAGGACATGATTTTTGGCGGAAAAATCCCAACCGTTGATGAGGAAATCGTGGTAACGGCTCCCAATTCAGATATCAATTCAGGGGGAGAGGTTCTCGATGTAATCGCGGTTGCATCAGACACTGGACATAGCGCAGCGGAACCGTGGAGTTTCCCTGGAGGTCCGGCGGCGGGATCAGGCACGGCCGCTGATCATTTGGAAAGCAAACATCTCCAAACCGTCGATAGAGAAGCCGAGATCACGAATCTCGCGGTGTCGGCTCCTGGGCGTGAAAGCCACACAACCATGGCGGAAGCGTTTGCGATCAATAAGAAGGATCACGGGGGTTTACAGATATCCGGTGAAACCGAAGACGACGACACGGCTAAAAGACGGCAGTCAGAGTTGATAGTGGCCACCGAGCAATCGCTCGTATCAACTGAGAAAATCGGAGTCCACGGCTTCGTGTCGCCCGCTTGTGGAGCGGCGGCTAGAGTGAAGGAAGCTGAAGAAGAAAAGAAGGACAATACGTCAACTCAGCAGGAAACAGAAGTCAAGATCACGGAAGAAACAGAAGTGAAATCGGATGAAGAAACACAGGAAAGCGACGAGTCAACAGTCACAGTCATAGAGCAACGAGACAATGAGGCAAAAACCAAGGAGATCGGTAACAAAACAGGTGAGATTCTCACAGAACAAGTAAAACCGGTCGACGGAGTTTGCCCAGTGGGACCTGCCGTTTACGGCTCGCCCCCGCAAACTACTGAAGATGCAGGTCGTTCAGCTGAACAAAAATCTGAATCAAATACTGAAAATGATAACGTGGCATTGCCAACAATAATGACTATTCATTTTGACGCAGGTTCTAAGTTACCAGCATACGGCGGCAGCACGGAAGAAGATCTGAGTACATTTGTACGGGCGTTCGAGGATCGACACAGAGCATCCAAAGCAAAAGACGAAGATAAGGTAGGATTGTTCCTTACGTATCTGAAAGGAGAAGCCAGAGATGCAGTAGACGAGGTCTTGAAGAAGAAGGCAGGTGCAACATTTGATGAACTAGTGACCGAATTAAGAGCACGTTACGAGAATCCAGCTAGGAAAGCTACTTATGCAAACCAACTGCGAGAAGCGACGAAGAGCAAAGATGAGTCAGTCAACGCATTTTACAGTAGAGTAGTCGGGTTAGCTAGACACGCCTATAACGGATATGGACAAGAAGTAATGAATCAACGAATCCTAGAAACATTTGTAGGAGGATTGGACAAGGTAACGAAATTCCAGGTTGGGTTACAGAAACCACAGACAGCACATCAAGCTCTCGAACAAGCGTTGATCGTGGAATCACTGCTTTACTCGCCTTCGAAAGAAACGCCTAAACGCGTGAACTGGGATCCACAAGTATTGCTGGGCGATCCATTCAGAGACACAAGACCACCACTCCCACCACCAACGCCGAATTATACGGGAAACAACGGTTTCAACGGTAATCAGACAATGACAGAAGGTTCAGGTTTCAACAGGTCAAACAATGGTCCAAGACGGGTAGGAAAGTGTTATTACTGCGGGCACATGGGACATCACAAGTTCGAGTGCAGATCGAGACAACGTGACCTCAACAATCAAGGAAACTTCAGAGGTCGGGGAAATTTCAACAACCGAGGTAACTTTGGCAATCGCGGAAACTACGGAAACGGAGGCAATAACCAAGGATCAAGACAGTATAACGGTGGTCAGTACAACAATCAATACAGAAATCAGGCGGCCAATACGGAAGCGAAGAATCCGGTAGAGAATCATCAACAACAGGCTCCAGAAGTAAATAGTTTGATGGCGAGGTTCGAACAGGAAATAAAAGTCAGGGATGAGCAGTTGGCAGCTCTGAGAAAACGAAATGAAGAACTCATGTCTAGTAGTTTCGCAGGTGGTCCATCAGATTGTTATACGTTGTCATGGCCAGTCGAAGAAGAAGACACGCAGAACTATCCGAGAATCCAGAAGGCAGCTCAGCCAGCAACTCGTCTGGCTACGGATTTCATAACAGCGCAGATTCCGATTCGAGCTAATGGTTATCTGTGTGCAGCATTGGTGGACACAGGAGCAAGCATCACTATTGCAAGTCGAGAAGTATGTAAGTTCTTGGGTATTCCTAGTTTGCAAGCATACAAAATGCCAAAAGCAGTTGGTTTGGGTGGAATGACAGTCGAGATGGCAGGATCAGCAGTGATTGAATTCACAGTTGGAAGTAACAAAATTCAGCACAGAGTTCACTTCACAGTAGGTGATTGTACACCTCCAGGAGCAAGCGGATACGATTTCATCCTTGGAAACGATATTCTGTCGTTATTGCCAACATTCTATCTCAATTACAGAGAGTCCAAGTTTCACGTCGGAGATGAAGTTCTACCATTGGGTTTGAAGAATCAGAAGGTGAAATTGCCTACTCAGTTCCTGATCTACGCAACGGATAATGTGACAATTCAGCCAAGAACAGAGAAGGTTGTTAGATGTAACGTTCAGTTCGAGAAAGTTTTCGGGAAAGATGATACAATTGTGGTTGATTCGCCAATAAAAGACGAAAGTTGTCTGTACATTGCACCTACTGTAGTTAAAGCTAATAACGTTAAGTTAGTGGTTTGTAACGTTTCAGATGAGTCAGACATAGTCATACGGAAGCAACAACAGATCGCAGTGGGATTTTCAGCTAAAGAAGTGGAGAGTTCTCTGGAATGTACCGAAGATTACACATCACCAACGGTTCTACTTACACAGTCATTGGAGGATGATCCAGAATTCAAGGTTGATTTAACCAAGACGGAAGGAATTTCAGACGAACAGAGACAACAGTTGAAGGAATTACTAGATGAATTTTCAGACGTTTTCTCTAAGAACGCATATGATTTAGGTAGTTCAAAGACAGAACCAGTTCACATCTACACCAACACAGAAGTTCCGATCAGAGGAAGAGTCTTCAGAGTTCCAGTGAAATTCCAGGAAGAGCTGGAAAAGCACATCAACGGTCTGTTAGTATCAGGCAGAATCACGGAAAGCAATACACCATGGACAAGTCCGATCGTTTTGGTTAAGAAGAAGAATGGCTCCATGAGAGTTTGTTTGGATTTCAGGAAACTAAACGAAGTAACAATTCCAGATAATTATCCTCTTCCCAGAATCGAGTCTATCATTGAGAAAGTAGGTAGAGCTAAACATTTTTCATCAATGGATATGGCTAATGGTTATCTGCAACTTAGATTAGATCCAGAGTCTTCGTACAAATGCGGTTTCATCACAGAAAAACGAGTCTACGCATACACACATCTTCCGTTCGGTCTGAAGTCAGCAGCTTCGTATTTTCAGCGTGCGCTTAAAACAGTCTTAGCTGGGTTGGACGACGACGTCATGCTTTACATCGACGATGTTTTGATATTCAGTAAAACGTTTGAAGAACATCTCAGTACGTTGAGACGAGTCCTGACGAGATTTCGACAATACAATCTGAAAGCATCGCCGAAGAAGTGTGAATTTGTCAGGAATTCGATCACGTTTTTAGGTCATGAGATACGTGCCGAAAACTACACTCCTGGCGCAGCAAACGTGGCAGCAATCATGAACATGCCGACACCTACTTCGACGTTGCAGGTAAGAAGATTTGTAGGAATGGCGGGGTTTTTCAGAAAGTTCATTGGTGGATTCTCGGAAATGACAGCACCTCTAACGAAGTTGACGAAACATGATCTCAAGTTTTTCTGGGGTGAAGAACAGGAAGAAGCGATGAAGAAAGTGAAGGAAGCGTTAGCTAACAAACCGGTCTTGGATTTTCCGGACTACACCAGAGAGTTCCACGTGTTCACAGACGCCAGCGCAGTTGCACAAGGAGCGGTACTCACACAGACAGATCCAGAAGACAAGAAACAATACAAAGCGATCGCTTATGTCAGTCGGACACTATCAAACAGATAAACTCGTCATTCGGCCGTTGAGAATGAGTTGGGAGCTATTATTTTCGCTCTCAGACAGTTCAAACCATATTTGTATGCTTCACGAGTCATATTACATACAGATCACAGACCATTGAAGTATCTTCTCGCTAAAAATAAGGTTCATGACACGTTGGCCAGATGGTTGGTCGAATTGCAACAGTATGACATCGAGATAGTACATATTGATGGTAAGAAAAATAAGGTAGCTGATTGTTTGTCCAGGTCAAGAAACGAGGTAGCTCCGATCGAAGGAGAAGAGCTAGAAGATAAGATCAACTTTCCTTGGTGTATGGCAAATAAGCCGGTGGCTGAAGTTTTCGCAGCTACGAGCATGGGAGGAAGTCCGGTCAATCTGATGAAAGAGCAGGAAGCAGACGTCGACATCATGACAATCAAGAATTTTCTGAAGAATCCAGCGACACCGATTGAGAAACTTCCGGAGAAATGGGATCCAATTCTAGACAAGATTCGCTTGACGGATAAAGGTATTTTGACAGTTAGGTTCAGAGGAACATACAAAACTATTATACCGGAGAAGTTGAGAAGTTTAGTTCTAGAGTCGTTTCACACTAATATAGCTTCAGGAGGTCACTTGAATTGGAGAAAATCACTGCAGAAAGCTCAACGAAGATATTACTGGCCGGAGATGCGAGCACATTTCTTTCTTTACGTCAACAAGTGTGAGAAGTGTCAGCAGAAGAGAGAACCACATTCGAGCAAACGGGAACCACAGTCGATTGTACTGACGTCAGCGATATTTGAGAAAGTAGGCGTTGATCTTACGGGACCACTTACAGAATCTGATGACGGCAATAAGTATTATATGAACATCATTTGTTGGTTTTCGAAATGGGTAATTTCGATACCTTTGAAAGATGCTACGACAGAAACGGTTGCAAGAGCTATTCTAGAAGAGTGTGTACTAAAATACGGGACGCCGGCTGAATTTGTTACAGATAATGGTCCAGCATTCGCTTCAGCAGCGTTCAAAGAATTTTGTTCGAAATTAGAAGTGGCTCAACATCTCGCAATTCCGCATCATTCGAGAGGGAACGGAGCAACGGAACGTACTTTCAGAACTTTTCATCAGATGATCAGCAAAGCAGTAAACAAGCAACACAAAGACTGGGACAGAATTCTTCCATCGGTAACGTTTGCATACAATACAGCGGTACATCATACTACAGGAGAAACTCCTTTCTTTCTAATGTTTGGCAGAGATCCCGTTTTCGTAATAGACAAAATATTGGATCCGTCTCCTCCATCTTCTAAACAAGTTGAAATTAGCTTTTGGACTCAACACATTGTTGAAACGCTTCGCGAAGCGTGGAAGGATGCAGCAGAAACATCGGCACGGAACCAGAAAGCACTACAAGCCAAGGTCAACGAAGGAGCAAAAGGTTCGGACATTCAGGTCGGTGATAGAGTAATGATGAAGAATTATGAAGCAAAGAAAGGTCTCTCTCGTAAACTAGTAATGCCTTGGGTCGGTGACTATCGAGTGTTGGAAATAACGGGTTCGGAAGCTATAATCAAAGCGATTTCAAATCCGAAAAAGAAAGAAAAACGTGTTCACCTTGATCAAATCAAAAAGTACGTGGAAAGTGATGAAACTGGAAATCAAAAAGCGAACGAAGAAGCGATAACCATTTCAGAACGGAACATTGACAACACAGAGAAGGAGCGAGAGAAAACTTGCGAAAACTCCGGGAAAGTCGAAGAAACGTGCTCAAAAGAAGGAAAACCAGGCAAGATGATCACGTCCAACCCGCCGCGACGTAACAAAAACGTGGAGACAAGCGGAAAGCAAAGAGGAAATGGACCGGAGGATAGATATCCAGCAAGAGAACGCAAAACTCCGGACAGATATAGACAAAACTAGTAAAAATTTCAGTAATAACCAAAGTTTAATAATTCTAACAGCTTGTTTTATCAAAATTTTAGTTCAAAACTCATGTACTTTCGTTCAAATTCCCTGTTTTATCATACTAATCCCTGTTTTAGCAAGAATTAATTTCAAAATGTCAAGGAACATGACAATAAACTTTTCAGAGTCTCGTCACGGGAAAAAAACAAATTCCTTTTAAAGGAACATGCGCCGGTATCATCGTGGGGTCTCGCCACGAAGGGAGATTACGGTTACATTCGTTTTCGCCGGGAGAATTTGAATTTTAAAATTTTTACACGTCACCAATTTTTCAAATCTTGCGCGTTTCGCACCGTTTTTCGCCGTTTTCTCGCGTTTTATCATCAAAATTAACAAATTTCGGGATTAAAATCCATAAATTTTAACCTAAATTCACAAATTTTCGCAAAATCTCGTCAAAAATTACTCAAAATTTTTTTTAGGCCAAACAAAATCCTTAAGTTTTTTTTCTCATTTCCGTGTAATTTTCTGTCGTGTAGTCACCATGCTCTCGTAATAATTTTGGTTTGTTTTCAGGTAAAAACACTGACAAAGCGATTGTGAAAGATGGAGGATGGAGAGGAGGTGGTGATGATGGATAGTGACGAGGAGAGAGTGGCGGAGATGGATGGAGAGTATGAAATGACGGCGGAAGAGGCGAAGAAGATGCTCACCGAATCATGGGCGTCGACTATGGAGGAAAAAGGGGAGTTCGAGGGAGAAGGGCGTTCCGGACCACACCCAGTGAGGCTCGCCGCTTGCGGCTCGCCTCCGTGTGGGAACGGATCGCTCTCCTCGTGCTCTCCAAAGGTAGGAAGGGAAATAGTCATTGACACTTCGGCTGGTTTACCAACTAAAAGGGGGCGTGGGTCGGTCAAAGATAATATTCCGGGCAAGAAGGTTAAGCGGTGTGTCGGCGGAGCAGATGGCGTCAGTATCACGACGAATCCAGAGCTGTTGGAGCACTATTCGGTCGCAGATCAAGAGAGCCTGGATGAGATTCCGGAGTTAGGCTTTGACGTGACAGAACATATTGAGCTACCATCGAACCTGACAAGGCAACAGGAGGATGAAATGATGGGGCTAGGGGCCGCTGAGAGTATGGAGCAAGTTGAGGAGGAGATGGAGACAGACGAGAACAAACAACAAGAAGTGAGTCCGATGGAGACAGTCAGTGTGAGTCAGTCGTCAGTGAGTCGTAATGAGTCTAAAATTATCCCGGGCTTCGGTATAGTTGAATATGTGACACACGAACATCCATTCGCCAAATACCAAGGAACGTTTGATGAGGAGTTGCCGGATTGTACCATCGAAAGGTTGGAAAGGAAGGAGAGTTTGAGCAGAGTTCAACGGTTTAGGGACATTTCGTTGGGACGCCGGGTTGAGATAGTTGGTGGTGATGTGGAGACGTTGAAACTAGATCAGTCCAATGAGACTCTTTATGCGTTTGACTATCCTAACGATTATTCAGTTATGTATTCGGTGGTCAAAGTCAGAAGCGCCGGTGCTTACCTTACGCCAGTAAAGTTAGAAGTGGTCGCTGGTGAACGAGTCGACTTACACTCCGTACTTCTAACTAAGGATACAGTTGATACGCTCTCAGGTAAAACTTTCAATCCGTTTTCTTTGTACAGAGGTGATTTGATCATCGTGGAGACGCTTACACCGCGGAAGAAGTATACTGGGGAGCCACTGCCGACAAGCTGGGACTATGTCGGTGATCCAGAGGAGCAGACGTATTGGGAAGTCGGTAACGCTCAACAAGTTCGTCGAATCATTAAGAAGGGGAGATGGGCGTTGGCTATAGATGAAGAGAGGAAAGGTCGAGCATTCAGAACAGGAGACGACGTGAAATTCCTGGTACAAGACGTGACTCAGGTCGCTACTTTCCCAAGAAAGAGTTTGTCGGTAAAGAGGGAGATCCTGTGGGATTACGTGGCCGTGGACGTGGTAGTTCCAGTGCTTCAACCCGGCAGGTTTTGTAGAACTTTTAAGCCGACGTACAGTCAGGAGGCGGAAGTTGTGGCGAAGGTTCAGCAGCACAATAACGTCTGGTGCCTGCAACCAACAATCTTACAAGTGTATGAGCTGAAAGAAGAAGTTCGGGCAACTCTGAATAATGCCAAGTCGTGGTTCATGGAGGGTGGAAAGCCGACAAAGGAACAATTTGAACAACTGGCAGAGTTAACACGTTTTGGAGTCATCACTTCTCTCGCCATGTCTTCATTCAAATTCGACCCCCGTTCTTACAAAGCTGAGGTTACAGGAGTGGAAGAATTGACTCGGTATTGTATTCTGACAGTATTGATCGGGAATCCTCCAAGCCAAAACATTTCGTCTGCAAGGTGGCAAAAGGGCACTGCTGTGGTCATCTCATTCCGTAATCATATCGACGCCTCGGCAACGGTTCTGTCGTCAGTAGCTTCTGAAGTGGGACTATCGGTGCGAGTGAAAATTGTACGAAAGGGAGAGGTGCCACAAAACATCACTGCGGAATTACCGGTAACTATCATTATTCGTCACCGCAAACAAGATCAGATGAGTAATCTTCGTCGTGCAGTAGGGAAGCTGACACCGCCACCATGTACTGAAAAGTCGCATGCGATGCTTGTATTGGCAGACGTTCACGGAGGTCGAATGGAACCAGCAGAACCATTGACGATTGAGAGTTTTTCATTCACTATTGGTTCATTCACGCCAACTAAAGAGCAGAGTGAAGTATTCTATCTGTTGAGAACACCGGATTGGAGAGGAGCCATTATCGAGTGCGGTCCCGGTGTGGGAAAGACGACGGCTGTCACAGCAGCTATTATTCATAACGTGGAGTGCAGGGGCGGATCCGGATCGGGGCTGGCAGTCGGAACAGGATCTACTAATGCGAGTGTTTCGGCTATGATTCGGTCATTAAGAGCCAGAGATATTCGGCAATCGGTGCGGTTCGTGAGATTGGTAACGGCATCGAACTTGATGAAATTGGATAGTATGCACCATTCACAGAACGACTTCCCGCATCTATGGGTATCGGTGTTTCGGAAGTACGTGATGGATAACGACAGTGTGAGATTGGAAGGACAACCGGAGATGCTGGGTTGTGCCGCTAGACATCTCTGTGCAAGACAAGAGTTCTCAGCGAGGAATCTGAAAAGTGCATGGCTTCGTGAACAAACCACCCGCCAGTACCGCACAGATCCACCCGAGCAGTCAGTGATGCAGCTGTTGTTCAACATTTTCGATCCCCACTTGATTCTCGGCACATCCGATTCCATTCGGGCGTTCTTCTCGTCGAATTCATATTTGGCAACACTCAGAGAGACGGTGGAATATTTGTGGATCGATGAGTCTTCCCAATTGGGACGGTCACAGCTTGTACCAATCTGCTACACTTTCCCGACAGCAAGGGTAGTGATGGTAGGTGACAGCAAACAGTTGCCGCCTTACCGAGAACAGTCATATCCGGATCGGCTTAACGCTTTAAAAAACGGTCCGCTTTTTGCTAATTTGGTGGCTGAAAAGGTTCTACCAATTCTAAAATTGAGCCGAGTCTACCGCTGCCCAACACAAATTGTGGAGTTATTCAGCGGACTCTTTTATGGTGGAAAGTTAGTGGCCCACAAACAGCCACAGACGTGTCAGCCATTTCAGTCTCTCGGTTTGCCGAGCGGACACCCAGTCCTAGTGGTGGATACTCGTTCTGGAGATACAGTGGAAGGTACTTCAAGAGTAAATGACGTCGAATTGGAGTTGGCGGTGAAATTTGTGAAGGAGTTCCAAATCAAAAATCCAAGAAAGTCAATTGGTGTCCTTGGGTTCTATGCTGCTCAAGTGGCTAGAGTTGCCCAAAGATTACCATCAGGAATCACGGTGGCGACCTTGGACGGTTCCCAAGGGAACGAATATGACTTGGTATTGCTGTTGACCACGTTGGCGCCGGCATTTTTGAACAATAAGTTCATTAGCGATCGTTATCGATTGAATGTGGCTTTGAGTCGACCAAAAGAGGCCCTTGTCATTTTCGCCAATCTGAAGTCTGCTAACACCGATCCACTCTGGGCGAAGGTGTTGGACTCTGTACCGAAAAGTCTAGTCTTCCAAAGAGGAGATTCTCCCTTGTTCTCATTACCATCTCAGTAGACCAACCCAACTCGGCGTTTTGAATTGTTCGTTAATCCCAATTGTTATTTCTAACTCTCGCGTCCAAATCTCTCTCTCCCCAAATCAATTTCCATACAAATCCACACCTCTTCAAGCTCGATGAAAACGGTTAGGCGGTTTCAGTCTAATGTAGGGTATGTTTGTTTTAAATTTAGATTTAGAATTTAAATTTTGAGCTTATTCCTAGATTAAACCAAATCAGGAAATTAATCGAATAATGTTTAAATATTGCAGATTTCGTTCCAATCGAGAGGAATTGATTTCTGCAGAATCAGCTACTCATTTCCATATCGTTCGAGAACATGATCAACGTGTCGCGTCTGTTATGATCACTCAGCGGAAGTTTTTTTTCGGTGTCTGGAATCTCACGGAGGAGGATTTTATCAAAAAGTTTTCGCGAAATGAATGATGAATTAGAGGAGACGAAAACTCAAAATTGATTCTTCTCAAACTTCAAGATCATTGCATTTTTTTCCAATTTTCCGAGCTAGAAGATGTCTATTTTGAATGTATTTGTATCAAAGAAATCAAGACAAAAAAAGAAAAAAGAAAGTGTTGATTGGAATAAATTGGATTTGAAAATTTCAAACTTGGGAAATGGTGTGAATATTTCGAACAATATCCATATTCCATCCGCGCGCGATCCGCGTTTTAAATGTGGACGCATTATGGATCCTATGTGGATCCATATTCGATATGGACGCATATGGACCCACAATGGATCCATCGCGCTTTACCTGTGGGTTACAGGTGGGGTAGTATGTGGACACTCTCTGGTTCGACTCCTTGCTTTTTTCCTTATTTTTTATTTTTTGTAATCCTCGTTTTTGGGTCCCATGGTCATCACAATGTGTCAGAAATCGGTTTTTGAAGCTTTTCGTCAGTGCAAACGAGTATCATTCTATCATCGTGCTTTACCATACTACCTCTATCAAAAAACCTGTGATTTCGAAATTAAGAAAACTGATTGTATTGATAATAAAGTGTATTCAAGTCATTATCGTTCTAGGTCTCCTCTTTTTTCATCTTTTCAGACAGCTGATCCAATTCCTACCAATCGATTCGCTAATCCATTCCAAGATGGCAATGGACTAGTGAGGTCTTTGTATCTGAAAACGGGAAAGTAGAATTCAGATGATTCGAAGAAAACTTTTAAAAAGAAATTAACTTTTTGCAGATTTCCACAAAAGATGCTCTATTCTCAACAGGCTCAAAACACATCTCCATTACTTTCCTATCTTCATCTGGCATTTCATTCGGAGGTTTCAGACGAAGATTCTCCATTGCAACTTTACGACGGAGCTCTTTCAAAATCTGTAACAATAGAATCCAATAAATCCACAGAAAACGTTCCACTCAACCTTGACTTTGGAGTACGGTAACTCTCTACTGAACACTTCAAACATAACAACTCCATAGCTCCAAACATCTGATTTCGATGAGTAAATCCCTTTGAGAAGTGTCTCCGGAGCCAACCATCTTATCGGAACTTTCATCAACTTCTGCTCTTTATGCAGTTTTCCGAAAAGAGAAAGACCGAAATCACTGATTTTACAATTGTCTGATTTGTCAAGAAGTACATTTCTAGCTGCCAAATCGCGATGAATGACCTGTTTCTTTTCCAGATAACGCATTCCTTTTGCAATTTGTTTACAGTATTTTCTCTTCAATGCTCCACTCATTTCTTCTTCTTTCTTCTCGATTCGACCTTTCAAACTCCCTCCAGAACACAATTCCATTACAATCATAATTGGTTCTTGTTGAGTTGCAACTCCATACAAACGGACGACATACTTATGGTTCAGCTTCAACATCAGATTCGCTTCACGCAGAAATGTGATTCTGGAATTGATTTAGTCTATTGGGGAACGAGTTGCATTGTGTTTTTAATGCTAATTGAGAGAAATCGATTACCACAAGCTGATATAAAAATAATACATTCTGAGAGTGAGGGACAGTGGCAATGGAATGTTACAAATTTCACATCTTTTGAGCAAAAAGTTCAACTCTTTCCTCGAAAAATGCTGTAAACTGTACTATGAGATTTATTCATTTGACAACATGAAAACACTTTGATGACTCCTTGAGGTTTTGCCCACAAAACCAGAGTCATCAAATGCTTTTTTATTAATCCCCGCTTACTATATTTTCTATTTTGCAGTGTTAAATTAGGTCAAAACTGCTTCAAAGGAAACTTCAATCACACTAATTAAATTTGAACTTGCGCCAAAAGCGGTTTCAGCTTCCCACATCCAACTAAAATCAATCCCCTACAGTACCCAAAACTCACCTTTCATCAGCAGTCACTTTGCTTCCTTTCATTGTTTTCACTGCCACTTCCACGTCATTCGTGAATATTCCAACTGAAAACATGCCTTGGAACACCTCTCCAAACTCTCCATTTCCCAATTTCTTTCCCAAATTTATCTGAAATTTCAACTCTAAACACGTTTTTAGATATTCGATTGAACCTGTTCATGATACAATTGCCATTCCTCTCTGACCACCCAACTGAACAATTTAATTCCAGATTTATAGACAGAGACACGTGTCTGATGATGATATCGAACCAAGTCACTGATATTCTGGAATTCAACAATCAGAGTGAGACAACAAAACATGATCTCTTCTCTACTTCAAAACAGAACTCTTTCAGATAAAACAGTCCATTATTTGCTTTTTCGACAACTAGATGATGGGCGGCCTCGTCCCAGAAGACAGACAGAACTACAACTTCTCCACGTTTCGTCAATTCTGTTTTACGAAGAAGGAATTCTCCTTGATTCCGAACTAATTTCTCAGATTCCTCTCGAGACATGTAGCCGTGATAGAATGGTTCATCGTCCAAGTGAGCACCACTACACCCACTCCAATTTGTTATCTGAATTCTTAAAATTTTCAGGAAACTTCTGAAAACCTCACTTTTTTGAGTTTCATCTTCAGAATCCGATGTGTCACTGAAGACTGACTACTTTTCTCTTTTGTTCCTGTATCTTCTACAGATTTAGTCAAAGAAGTGGATCCACCGTCACTGGATGTCTGAAACTATCTCCTGTATAATTGAAGGATTACTTTCTTCATACTTCATCAGTCGCTTTCAACAACAAGTCAGGTCCCCGACAGATTATTTCACTTTCCGATCGATTTTTATGCTTTTTGGGTCCTCGGCTAACGCTCTGAATTCATGCAATTGTTACCTCTTAAAAGCCACGAGAATCGTTACCAGCATGATGAAAAGAAGAGTAAATTTGAAATTAGAGAAGAGTAAGAAATGGAATTTTTTAACTAAAAACGATCAAAATTAACGTGGCAAATTGATGGGGCTATTACCACGTTCTCTGAAACCGTACAGTTGCTTCCTAACTTTCCACGGGGTACTGTAATGCACTTCGCTGCCAATTTCATTCAATAACTCATTTTCGAGAACCGATAAAAATGTAATTTTTGGTCAATGTATAATTTAATTTAATTTAATTTATTGACTAAAAAAAATAATCAATACTATACACTAGAGACCTGATCATTGTATAGTTGTGTGAATGATAAACTTAATTGATCATTCTTCTATTTTAATTACAAGTATTTTAAATCTCAATTCTCACTTGATTAGAGATCAGAATTTAATTTTTTCAAGTATGGATCCTATACATAAAGTACGAGAGTAAATTTTCTATTAAAAAACTGTTATCTGTTAGCTTTTTTGTGGCGCACTGAAATGAC
The DNA here is from genome assembly GCA_002259235.3 of Caenorhabditis latens. Classification (NCBI taxonomy): domain Eukaryota; kingdom Metazoa; phylum Nematoda; class Chromadorea; order Rhabditida; family Rhabditidae; genus Caenorhabditis; species Caenorhabditis latens. Next base: position 4,066,599 of record CM056092.1, on the reverse strand, counting down.
AGATAGATTGAAAACACAGATTAACAAATACAATTAACAAATACCCAAGCGAGCTATGGGAAACAAGGAGAGACTGGGGGTTATGATGTTGTGTGCAGAAGTATTGATGGATGACACCACTCTCCATTCTCGAGTCTTCTTTCGTTGTGGACCTATTGATTTTATTTACAATTTTATTCAATTATTTACTCACAACTATATCTATTATTGATATGAATATCCAACTTTCAAAGTTTTTCACTGATTCTCTGAAAAACCATAATATCTCTGGGTTTAGAATCAATGCCATTTTTGTTTGAATGTCTCAAATTATTAAAAATAGTCTTCGCTATTTTTCCGTTTGTTTCAAAGTTTTGAATATCGAGTGAATAGTTTCAGAATGAACCCTATAAGATTATTCAACTTCCCATATGTTGTCCAAAGAGAAATAATGGACTCGATGGATCTCCAGACTATATTTCTTCTTTCCATCTCCTCCAAAAAGATGAACAATTTGATTTTATCAGTGGAGAAGGCTCGTTTCAATAAAATCAAATACATTCTGTACGATATGAATTTGGAAGCTTCGATTGAAGCTGTCAATTATAATCATACTTCTGAAGTAATTTTAACAATGGACACAACGATGGTTTTAGGGATATATAAAAAAAAGAAACTCTACATTTCGGATACTCTTATTGAATCCAAGTAAGTTTTTATTAAGCTTGCTCTTTTTGAATTTTTTATACAATTTTTAGTCTAGATAGAAAAATTAGTAGTTTCAACTTTCCATAAATATATTGGCGCAGTTGTTCATGTTTTCTGTGCAAAAGAATAGGAGAACGATTCAAAAACAATTTAAATTTTAACAAACTTTTTTAACTTTAAACAGTTTCAAGTTTAACCTAGTTTATATTCTACCAACTTCATTCATACTCACTATTTCTTCAGATGGTATACTGCAAGAAGGACTAAGACTGCTTTTGCCGATGAAGTATTTGAATCAGTTCAAAAACATAGCTATGGATTGTTCGGGGACAACAAGGAATGCAAACTGGACATTAATATATATGCTTATGGATTCAGACTACCAAAACTGAAAAATGTTAGTGGAAGTAATATACATATAGTTCCATCTGTTGACGGAAAAACTCTAAATGATTACTTCTCTGCCTCTCCTAATCAAGATTTCATTAATTTGTTTGGAGTAAAACCAGGTAAACTGAAAATAAATTCCAAGTTATATGGGATAAATTGCATACATACTTTTGATGGAAAATCACAAATCGTGCCTAATTTATTACGGAAGTTTGCTGGGAAACATGCATTTATGATAACATTAAAACTCGATCACCGTGACGTGATTCAATTTTTGAAGAAATGGAAATCGAATGAGTTATTTGAGAAATTAGAGATCTTGCAAGTAACCTTACGAGATAACTCTGATTCTGAGCCGATGAATCCAGTTGAAATCAGAAATGCAATTGCCATCAAGACGCTAAGCGAATCCGTCAATTCACCAGTTTATAACTGCAAAACAAGGTTAGTTTTCAGCATATTTCGCACCAATTCATTTATAAAACTTCCAGAATTGATCTGAACCCCGACAACTCACGCGTAGTTAGTTTCAACAGTCACCATTACATTGTTCGAGAACATGATCATCGTGTGGCATCAGTTGTGATTACGGAGAGAGAATTTTCTATTGGCGTCTGGAATTTGACAGAAGACGAATTTTTGAAGAAGTTCGCTGGAAATAACTAATAATTTAAAGCTACGTTTTAATATGAAATATACTTATACACTGTATCTTTTTTCTGGTAATGCATTTTTCTTCTTAACAAATAATTTTCTTTCACTTTTACTTTACTTGACATTTTTCAGTTTCGGAATCCGACGTTCCGCATCATGAGCATTGGCTTCCAGTCGGTGTTTTTTATTCACTCCAAACAATCCATTAAAATTTATCTGGATTGATTCAAATACTTTTTCAATTGAGCAGATTCAGATAACTCTGCAACATGCAACGTTAACCAACTTGAATTGAGAGATGAGTAATCCCTGAAGCACAATCTTTCATTCCTTTTTCCAATTTTCCAATCTCGAAGATCTAGCTGTGTAGTTCATTTTGAATGTATTCGTATCAAAGAAATCATGACCAAAAAGAAAAAAAGAATGTGTTGATTGAAACAAATTGAATTTGAAAATTTCAAACTTTGGAAATGGTGTGAATATTTCGAACAATTAGGGGCGAAAAAAAAGACAAAAAAGGGAAATATTTGGAAGAAAATTGAATTTAAGCAACTAGTTTGTTGGAAAAAGAAAATAAGCGAACAGAGATTAATCTGCATTTTACACATTTTGGCAGGAATAGAATCCAGATTTTCGTCCACTGATGACCTTTGGGAAGATAGGAATTAAAAGAAGGTCTCTGGATGAAGAAGATTGATGAAAATAAATAAAAACTTAATGAGCTCTAGCGCGAATGTTACCATCAAAAACGGTTTCATGTGAGAGATATGTCCTGAACAAACGCGCCAGAGGCGCGACAGGCTAGGTTGGCTAGAAAATAAATAGTTTGAATTTCCGATTATTACAGTCTTCTGAAAGTTCATTTCAAAAAAGCGGTTCGCTTGAATGTTTCTTAATTCACGACTTTCAGTGTTTACTTACATAATCTACTCAAAAAAAACCATGACCAACCATACTGAAACCAATACTCTTCTGGACCTGCCGTCTGAAACTCGGCACCGGAACATTTCGAAACCAGTGAAACACGAATAAATTTTATGGTTCCGAGGGTCTGGGGTTCCACTCCGGATACTGACAAAAATAAGAAACATGTCATCTGGTTTCGAGATGTCCCGGAGCCACATTCTGTGCGTATAAGGAAGAGAAAGCCGTCAGAAGTCTCTTGATCAGGGCTGGGCAAACTATTTGACCACGTTTTCAGTTCAATGTACAAACTTTATTTCCTGAATTGAGTCACCTATTGTGAAAACTGGTAATTAAAAACAGCCGAGTAAGTTTTGAACAGATCGGTCAACTTTTCCCAAAGTTATCAATCATTCAAAACAAGAATTCAAATAATTTGCCGAGGCCTGCAACTGGCTCGGCGGATCCCTTACAAGGAGTGATCACAGACAAATCCAGCAACTTCCATGCCGCCAACTACGACAGCTCTAGAGAAGCCTAACCTCACAATTCATGGCGAACCTCTTCCAGCTCTGTTCATTGCGGTTCATACCTCCCAATTTGAATTTCCAGACATTCCATTTTCAACCTTCCCCTCCCCCCTCCAAAGCAGCAGCAGCCCATTTCTTCTCCTTCATTTCATAAATCCCCTTTTTTGTCCGCCCATGCCCCCATATAGTCCCCTACATAAATCATTGAGAAGCCGTCGTCGTGTTGCAATGAAGTCAGGTGTAACACAATCATCATTCCTCCCTTCATCGTTTACACCTCAATTGATACAAAGACTTCTTGTTGGGGGGCTATCACAATTCGAGCAAAACTTTCTCTCTGAAATCCTGACGCATTCCGGAAGAGAATCCAATTAAAAAGTGGTTCCCGCGAGCGGAAATATTCTGGGATTTCCTCGAGAGAATTCAATTTGTTTCGATTTCCTCTTTTGTTGATTCGAAACCGATGTCTTTCTTTCTCTCCTGATATGATTATGATGATATCGGAAGACACGAGAGAAAGAGAACTAGAGACACGAAAAAAGTGGGCGGGGCTTTGAGAGGAGAAGAAGAAGGAGAAGAAGACGTCGACGTCTTCTCTTTTTCTCTCTGACCCCTTCTCTGACAACGAGAGTGTCCAGAGGAAGAGAAGAAGAAGAAGAACAAAAACGAAACAAAAACTGTTTGTTTTTCATTTTCAAACCGGCACCATGCCACCCAATTCTCTGAGTTTTCTGTTATTAATATGTGCTCTTCTGATAGCTCCGATTCAGTCAAGAGGATTCTTTGGAATTCCTGGTAAGTCATCTGAATTCTTTGGGTGGTTGGGAGCAGTGCTCACTGGGGGTCACGTCCCAAAGGGGCGTTTGATGGATGACTCCTTGATTTAGGTGCTTGTCGTTCTGTTTATCTTTTGAGTTTTTAGGAAGAAAAAAGAGAAAAAGTAAACAAAAAAGATGAGAAGCTGTGATAAGTGACATTTTCGTAATAAAGTTGATATGGAGGTTTTGGAGATTGGATATGTAAGATTTAGGGGAAAGTTCCTACAAAATGGCTCAAATTTTTCGAAATGAAACTGGGTTTTCGAGAAAACATGTCTATGGGACCCTAAGGTTGTTTTCAAGGCTCAAAAAAACTTCAAATAACGGTTTGATAGGTTTTTTTTACAGATTCTTGCTAAAAGGTTATGGTCATTTGCATAAAAAACTCTAATTGTTTGTTTCTTGAATCATAACTTTCTAGCGAGGGTCTGCACTAGAAAACTGTCAACTATGAAATAAAATGACTAGATTTGAAGAACCAGAAATATAAAACAAAGAGTTAGTGGAAAAAGTTGAGATTTTGTGAATTGATCTCAGAGATAAAATCAGGTAAAAATGAGTTCAGCTAGTCTTATCTTTCAGTTTTCGAAGACATATCGAAGTGTTGAGCAATCGTTTTTCAGTTCAGAACCCAAATTTTTTCAAGAAATTCTCTATAATAAACTTTGACTTTCTAGGGTAGCATTGCGTGAATAAGATCTTAGGGTTGTTATTTTCTTTTTCTACTGTTCCATCTTCCTGCCAAAAGGAGACCTAGATCTGACTTTAAGTCTGGAATCGTTCAACTTTTGGCCAAAAGGTGAACCAGATCCCATCTAAAGGCGGATCGACCTCAACTTCCGACCTAAAGAACATAGTCATCCGGCTGATAACCTTCCAGCTGTCACATTCATAATCATTTCTCCAACTTTTCCAACTGTTTCTATCCCTTTCCTCCTCTTCCTCCCATCTCCCCACTAACTATACCTCCGAATTCCATCACAAAAAAAGGAGAAAAAAGAGGAAATTGTTGTAACCCCAAAAGTACGAAGAAGAAATAAATAACCTTGAATTGTCTTGGTGATAACTTGATTTCGTGGGGGGTGACACTATATTGATTGATAGGTTTTGAAAAAAAAACGAAACTTGGTTTCTCTTTTTGTTCAAATAGAGAAAGGGAAAGTTAAAATGAAGACACCAGGAAAGCAAACGCGCTCCACCGACAAAATACACTTCTTCCAGGTGACTACTGCTCCACTCGTACCCATACTTGCTGTGAGAACCGTGACGATGACTGCACCGTCCCAATCCTTGGAGACCATCTCTGTTACTGTGACATGTTCTGTGATCGTGGACCGGACGGAGGTACTCTTTTTCTTTTGAAGAACTAATACTTCTAATAATATGCGTTCAGGAAACGACTGCTGTCCAGACTTTGAGGCCACTTGCCGCGGAAGAGACATCCAAAACGACCGGGGGATCGACGGTGAAAGTTAGTTTTTTCTGTTTTTTGTGTAGTGTTCCCGATGGGTTTTATTAGATTTATATACGATACAAGATAGACATTATACAAACTAATGTTCTTTTTTTTCCTCTTTTCAGGCTGCTCGATGGACGGAGAGACTAAAGAAAAGAATTGCGAAAAGTGGTAAGTTGGGGAGGGAAAACTGTTGAATGAGTTGTTTATTTTTAATATTTTTTCTCACTTTATGAAAATTTAAAGTAAAAACCTATTGCCTCTTCAAAATAGGCCTAACCTGAGAATAATTCTGAAAGCCAAATATCTCATTTTCTGAAATTTTCGATTGCAAAAGAAAAATCCTCAAAAATCCCTTTTTAGCAACCGCGCTCCACCGAGCTTAAAAATAAAACTAAATTTCAGTAGAGCGCGGTTTCTAACTAAGCTTAACAAATCATTTTCCGAAAACGTAGAAATAAAAAGCGTTCCAGGCCATTGGATTTCTAATTACCCGTTTTCAAGTAGCAGTTTTTATTGGTCGGAGAAAACTTTTTTCGTTTTGGATTTCGGTTTTTGGAAATTGGGAAAAACGGGATTTTGGCAATTAGAAAACATATCAAAATCAATGCAAAAAATTAACAAAAAATATATATATAACTTTGTTGGAATTACGCTCTATTGATAAAAATTACTATCAAAACTTTGAGATGACGTCACGGAGTAACAGATAACACCATAATGCCACATTTTTGATATGTTGTAGATCAAATTTAGATTTTTATTTTTGCAGTTGACATTTTTTTTGTAGAAGCTCATCGCAAAAAGTTATAGCATGGCGAAAAAAATACTTCTTAAAATTGACAAGAGGCGTTTTGATTAGTACGAGTTTAGCAAGTGATATCTCCTTAGGATAAACTTTTACAAAAAAGTTGTCAACTGCAAAATGAAGCTCTAGACTTTTTCTATCACATACTCTAAAATTCGAACAAAGACACAGATCTTGATACCAGGGCACGCTCACAAAACACCGTAAAATCTGTCATAAAAGCGCACCCGCTAGCAAGAGTTTGGAGCATACTATCTCGGTTGTCTTTAAAGATATGAAAAAGTGTTCAACTGAAGAAGTATTTTATGACTATTAAGCTATATTTTGTCACTTAAAATTTTTTGATATTTTCTTTGGGAGCCGAGATATACCACAGGTTTTACGGTAAGCCACGTTTTCAAAAAAAACTGCAAACTGCTCTAACTTTTTTGAGCTTATCTCCATAATATTATTTCCAGCACGTGTCAAAATGGAATGTGGAAATGTGACGGTACCGCGTGTCTCATCCAACCAGATATTCTCGAGAAACTTCACACTGGAAGATATTCGTAAGTCTCGTTGTTCTCCTCAAAGTGATTATAATCCACCAATAATCGTTTCTTGAATTCAATTCTAAATTCTTCTCTCTTTTCTCCTGAATTTGTATCACTTATCATCGTTATCAATGGACATCTTGACACACTTCTTGACGCATCGTCTCCATCTCAATTACATAATATCTTCTTCTCCATTATCACCCCCGTATCACTTTCCTTCCAGATGGACTGCCCGTAACTATTCGGCATTTTGGGGTCGAAGTTTGAGTGATGGAATTAAATATCGATTGGGAACGTTGTTTCCGGAGAGATCTGTACAGAATATGAACGAGATTTTGATCAAACCGAGAGAGCTTCCAGAGCATTTCGATGCCAGAGATAAGTGAGTTGGGAAAGAGAGTTGCAAGCGCGCTCTATTGAATTGGAGAAAAATCTTAAACACACAAAAAATTGAAGGATGAGAAAGCTCGCTCTACCGGACACTAGGTTTCAGTGAGAAGGAACTGCAAGAAAGTCATTTTTAGTTGAAAAAAAGCTCAACTTTGTGAGTGTGCCACGGTCTCCCTGATTATTCCACAAGGTCAAATCTTAATACAGTTTGTAGATCAAAAAGTGAGCTTTATTTTAGTAGTTGACAACTTTTTGATAGCTCTTCACGTTTTCAAGATGTAAGCGTTCATAGTTTCCGACTGCATGCCATGATGAGAGAGCGTGTGAAAAGAGGAGGGTGCCTCGCTTCTCTGCGTATCACACCTCCTGCTCTCTCGTCTCCACAGGTACCTATCTTTAAAGATGCATATCTCAAAGGCGTGAATAGCTATCAAAAAGCGTTTGACTACAAAAATGTAGAGCTAGCTTTGATCTACAAAACAATAATAAATTCGAGAAAATCGAATTACAAAGGGGGCAGTGACGGGATGTCAAAGTTGGGCAATGAATTACGAGTTGCACACTTTGAAGAGCTGTAACTATTCAGGGAGATTTTGTACTAAAAAATTGTAAACTACAAAAATGAGCTCTTCTTTTGATCTATTCGTTCTTTAAAAACTTGAAGTTGTGAGCTAATCAGGGAGGCCGTGGCACACTGACAAAGTTGATAATTTTTAAAGGAAAACTACAATTCTTTACGGCAAGTAGAGTCTGTCTGTCGACCGGTGACTGTGATGTTTTGGAAAAATTAAATTTCCTAATATCTATGAAATCAGCAACCAGATGGACTAGCTCTCCTTTCTAGTCCACCCCGCATAAAAGGATTTCGAAATATTCAACCGGAAGCACAGTCGTAAAAGACCCCTCAACTCCTTACTAAAGAATTCAATTACCCTTTCCTCCGAATACTCCGGAAACTGTTAAAATCTGGGAAACGCAACAGCCAGAGTCCCCCGAATTCAATATTTTCCAGATGGGGACACCTCATCCATCCGGTAGCAGATCAAGGAGATTGTGGAAGCAGTTGGGCGGTTTCAACGACTGGAATCTCTTCTGATCGGTATATTTTTCAGTCTTTCCCTTGTCCCATATATTCATTATTTTCAGTCTCTCGATCATCTCCGAAGGCAGAATCAACGCATCTCTCTCATCTCAACAACTTCTTTCCTGCAATCAGCATAGACAGAAAGGGTGTGAAGGAGGGTATTTGGATAGAGCATGGTGGTATATCAGGAAGTTGGGGTAAGCAGGTTTCGAAGTAGTCACGGAGAAGGAATGAATGAATTTTAGAGTCGTCGGAGATCACTGCTATCCGTATGTTTCCGGACAAAGTAGAGAGCCAGGACATTGTTTGATTCCGAAGAGAGATTATACGTGAGTTTTGGGGAAGAGACCGATAAAAATTCTGACGAAAGAAGTATCAATCTCCAGAAAGCGGTCAAAGCCTTACTTAAAAAAAGGAAACACTACTTTTCACACATAAAAAGTTATCTGGCGCGCCTTTGACGCGTTGATACAGTAGCCGTTACGATAGTAGTAATGTAGCTGCAACCGACAAGTTTCACAGAGTATAAAAGTGGTCTCGGCAATAGAGCGCGATTGCAGAATCAGAAAAATTAACATATTTTTCATTGAGTACAAAATATATCAAATTGAGTACAGAGTATCAGAACGCTATTTATACAAACGCGCTCTATTGGATATTCCAAATTTCCAATGAAGTGTATTTCCTTAGTTCAATTTCAAACCTCAGAGTTCGCGTTGATCACTAATCGGACAGACTTTTCAATTGCGCTCCATCGAAACACAAACCAGATGTTTTAATTGTACTCCAGTCCACCGTAACCTTAATTCCAGAAACCGCCAAGGACTCAGATGCCCGAGTGGAGATCAAGACAGCACCGCCTTCAAAATGACTCCACCCTACAAAGTGTCGAGTCGTGAGGAGGATATTCAGACGGAGTTGATGACTAACGGACCAGTTCAAGCCACTTTTGTAGTCCACGAGGACTTCTTCATGTATGCTGGAGGAGTCTATCAACACTCTGATCTGGCTGCTCAGAAAGGAGCTTCTTCCGTTGCAGAGGGATATCATTCTGTTCGAGTTTTGGGGTTGGTTATTAGAAAGAGAGGTTCTCGAGTCAATCGATTTGTTCTTTCCAGATGGGGAGTAGATCACTCGACTGGACGACCAATCAAATACTGGCTCTGTGCCAATTCATGGGGAACTCAATGGGGAGAAGATGGATATTTTAAGATTTTGAGAGGAGAGAACCATTGTGAAATTGAGAGTTTCGTTATTGGTGAGTTTGGGGAAATTGGAAATGATATAGTGATAAAGTTGGCAGGATTTCTTGATGAAATAGGGCTTGTTTATTAATGGAGTAGATAAAACCTAGATTTCAATCACTGAACTTGAAAATGTTTGTCTACGGATGCTTCTGGGGGTAGTTGTGGTCAACGAGATATGAGTTGGTCTTCATGTCTCATAGTCAGCTTTAGGAAATATCTCTAAAAAATTGTCTTCATTAAATTTGGAGCTTTTTGGAATGTTCTATATTGTATTGACCATTGGAAGTACTCTGATGCTCCTTGATATGGTCACACGCTCACAAACTTTACCCAGTTGGCTGTAAAAGGCAAAATACAAAACAGTTATTTTTTTCTATTTTTTAAGTTTTTACTTGTTTTTACGTTGCTCAAAAGCAAAGAACAATTACGAAAAGAAACTGGTTGACTTTTCAAAAAACCAATTTTGATAGTGTGTCATGGAGCCCCAATAATTCCGATTTTTTCAATTTGAGAGTATGTTGATGAGCATATCTGAAACGTCTTTTTTTCTGCTTTCTGACCTGCTACAGTCTATTTTAAATTTTTCGTGGCTTCCTATGCTATCCGGTTTATATCATTTTCCATAGAACTTTCAGAAGAAGTAGTCAGTTACAAAAATGGAGTTCATGGTATTGACTAAAATATATCAAAATTCCAACTTTTTTGATTGAAGATCGCTTGATGTACATAAACTAACTTTAGGTGTTGTCATTCTATTTTGATGGTCTATGTTCGGAAACTTTTAAACCACCTGTGACTCCCATAAACCATCTCCAAGATCCCACCTGATTCACCTTTTTTCCAGGTGCCTGGGGCAAAGGATCAAAACGAAGAAGACGATTCAAGATGAGAAAACTGCGTCGATTCAGGAAGATGTTCAAGTAGAATCCCCATATGGCCTAGTTTTCTCAATTGTTAATTACTCTTCCATCTCCGCCCCCCGTCTATTCTTTCTATAATAATCTCACTGCCATCGCAGGGTTTTCAAATCTCTTTTTTTTTCCTTTTTTCTTCTTACAACTCGCCCACTTCTTCTCTAATAAATTGCTTTTGCCATAATTGATATTCTCTCTTTTTTCTTTTTCCCTCTGATAACACTGACCAGAAAAATAAAAACCATTGACACCTTATGTTCTATCTCTCGAGACCACACCCTTCTACGGAGAAAAAAGAGATGAAAGAATTCTTTCGAATGATTCATTCCAATGGTATTCATTTCTCTTTCTTTTTTCTAGGTATTCTATATTGAGAAAAAAAAATTAATTTAGAAAACACTTTTTCTCTTTTATTACATGTTTACAAGTGGAAGGAATTGTGGAATTGGGGAAAAGCACGGGACCAATTTTATTCGTCATTTTCTGAAAATATGTATAAAAGTTTGGAAATACAATAGCTTCTGGAAAAAAGAGAGAGTTTTGAAGAATTGTTTTTGGTTGACGATTAGGGTTACTGTAGCTTTTCTAGAATCGGAGGTGTCGTTTGGAATCTTGAATCCGAAAACCTTCAATATTTCGTTGTCGATTTTTTTTCCATTTTTTCAGGATTCTTGAAAAAATATAGATCTTGGCTTGTTTTACAACATATTCAACACCTAGAAAAATCGGTGATTCCAAATATCTATTCTGTTTTTGCCCTCATATCTATTCTGTTTTGCCCAGAAAATAATTACATATTTTTCCAAACTCTGACATTGATTTTCTCGAATACCAGGCCTCGAAGACAAAAACTGAACATATATTTGAATTCAGCGTTTTCTCAGCTTTCGAATGATATAAGTCACAACTCATATCTCTAGACTGACTCCATGATCTTCCCAGTAAGAAAATTTAAAAACAAATTTTTCTAATTTTTAGTTGAAAATGACCCTGTCCCTACTTTTTCGTATTGTTAAAAAGTTTCTATTTTTGGTTGATAATATGCAAACCTATGTAAAAATTCATAAATGTACTAAACCACTTTATGCAAAAACCTTCTCCACTCCTCCACGGAGATACAAACCATTGTCTTCCTTTATAGATGCTACCTGCCCTCGTGAGCTATACCATCTTTAACAAGCAATAACTCTTTTGTGACAGTTTGCACAAAAAGTGGTCAACCTCAAAAATGAAGATCTAGATTTCTTTTGAATACATATCTAAATTTTGTAAAGCTTGAATTATTCGGTAGATCGTTGCATGTATTCAAAGTTTGACATTCTCAGTCACTGTGAAACCTCTAACAGAGGTGTAATAGTGTGGAGCACAATATCTCAACTGCCTTGAGAGCTATCAAATTTTTTTCCAACTGAACAAATATTTTATAAGTATTCAGCTATATGTTGTCTGTTGGCAAATTTTTGATACCTCTGTTGAGAAAAAAGATATGCCTCGTTTAATAGACTTGAGCATCTCTATTACGCCGACGGTTGGCGTGCCGCCAGCGCGTTTTTTTTCGGCTACGCCGCGTTTTCGATGATAATTCGGACAAACCCCACATGATTTTTTGGGATTCCTTAATTCAAAATTACTACTGTCTAGCCACTTCCATCATCAAATCAAAAATAATGATCTCGTTCTTTGAAAGTCCAATAAATCAGCAGTCCAATCAGTCTCCCCATCCATCAAACCTACAGTACTCCTCAATGAAAACCGAACATACATACATATCATTTCCCCCAATTATAGTCAACTTGTAAATAAGTACGTCAACAATCTGATGACCTTAATCAGTAACTTGTTCATTAAAAGTTTCATAAACAAAAACGGAGAAGACCACCCCCGAAGAGATTCTTTTTCTTTTTTGCTTCCAATTTTTCTGACTTTAATTGTAAATTTAGGTAATTACCACAGGCCCATATGAGCTGATCTATCACATGGTTTACGCCCAGATCAAAACGTCTGCCACGTCTCTCTTAGTTTTCTTCTATCTCTAATTGATTCTGACTCATTCTACACCCGAAACCCATCTCTCTCTCTTCTCTCCTCTTTTTCTTCCATCGATGACAAATTATCGCCCAAAAAATGTTAATTTGATATGACACCGTTTTTGGCGGCTGAGAAGAATCAATTCGAAGAGGAGACGAGAAGAAAAAGAGAATCGATTCGCCCCGCCCACTTTTTCGTCTTCTCCATTTCATCACTATCTTCTGTTTCGACTTCTTATTGTTATGAGTATATTGTTTTGTTTTCTGAAATTGAAACAATTACAGAGAATGATTAACATCTTCAATTCTCCAATTGATCCGTCACAATTGGATGAGTTTGCTCAGGGAAAACAGGATGAGAACGGTGTGGAGACGAAGATTTTTGACGTGGTAAGCAGGGGAGTTTTTGAAAAGGAAATGGGCCAAATCTATTCAAGAACTGGTTCCAAACAAATTATTGCTTCTTATTCTTCTTATTTCAAAAAAGTTTAAAACGTGATATAAAGATCTTGAACATGAAGATCTTGTATTAACTCCTGAAATTCAGATTTTCTGTATAAAACAAGTCTAGATCTTCACTTTTTCAAATATCAATTTTCTTGTACGATTTCCCTAGAAATTTCTATTTTGTATGACCGTATTGCCACGCCCACTTCTGTCTGTCTGTCTGTATGTCACATATGTCTGTCGGTGTATCCGGATGTCTAGAACTTTTGTTTTAATTGAGACATCTGGACACCAGGACACAGACAGAAAGACCTAAAATACTAAAAGCTTCGAGTGTTCCCCTAAAACTGTCATTTTTTCCAAATATTGTGGACATCCGGATGAAACACCATGCCACGATGTTTTCATTTTTCGTAGTAGAATTCAGTTTCAACTTCCCCAATAATAATTGAATTTGGATTCTTCCGAAAAAGTTGTCAACTACAAAATAATTTCAAATTTTGAAATAAGAAATCTACTAAAATCTGTCACTTATTTTTCGTAAACAGTATGAAAATGGCTCTACTACTTTTGGATAACCGAAATCTTCTCAAGAATAGTTTTTGGTGCTTCCACTAATGAGAAACGCCCAAGTCAAAACCGCTCGTGATCAGAATTGCCCGCATCATCAGAAGTTGTACAAATCAAAACAGCAGAGTTCAGATATTAGCTTGGCACTGTTCTTACAACTGCGCTCCACCGAAATCCCCTTGAAAAATGTCTCTTTTTCTCTGAGTCTCTCAATTTAGCACACTATTTTCTTTGGTTTCGGTAGAGCGCGGTTGTAAGAAGCGCGCAGGTTCAGTTCAGATTCGAGAAGTTCTGATCAGAGCCGATCCCACCTTTATGAAGCTGAAAAACACAATTTTTTAAAATTCTTACCATTCAAAAACTGATTCTTCCCATAAAAATCCATTGATCACTCTCTCCCTATGAAATGATTAATCATCAGTGATCACAAAACAATACAATTATTATTTATGTATTTAGCAACTCTCTTTTTCTTTTCCCTTTTTTTTCTAGTCAATTCCATCTTCTTCCTCATTTGACGTCATTGATCAATTAGTCTTTTTGCAAGTGTTCTTTGTTAATTGATTAGAGACGAGGAGAGGGTCTGATGTCAGACAAAATCGTGGTTTGTTCAGTATCACAAACGCGTCGAACGCGCCCCAGATGTCCTAGCTAATATCTTCCAAACCTTAAATTTTCAGAAGAAGCGGAAACCACAAGTAACGTATGGCAGTGATGGACGACGAGTAAGATTTTGAAGACTCCTCTTCCCATTAAATATCTCAAAACTTCCAGATGTTGGACGGTATTGTTGAACAACAACAAGAATCAAATACTCTTTGGACGACGACAATTTCACGGGGAGTTGCCAATGAATGGCGTGAAGAGGCGACTGGAACACGTCTTCAGAAAACAAAGAGATATAGTAAGTTGCATCTGAATTCTGTGGGGGGGACTAACTTTCCGAGTGGTGGATTTCTAGGCCATCCCATCACTTGTTATCAAGGAAGATATTGTGTTGCAAACCTGCTCCACCGAAAACTTTTTTAAAACTTTTGTACAAGATAAATGCGCAGCGATATTGCAGAAGTATTAGCACGACACACTTCTTACAACCGCGCTCCACCGAAATGTCTCTATTTCTCTGTGTCTCTCGATTTCGCACACTATTTTCTTCGAATTCGGTAGAGCGCGGTTGTAAGAAGCGTGCCGTGCTAATAGAACTTCAAAGCTGTAGAAAACGCGCTCCACTGATAATCGAATTCGTTTCTCTGCGTCCCTTCATTTTTCATCATGTTTCGTCACCATTTAAGAGTGGGCGGAGCCTAAAATTGAACTTTTCGAAGCTAGAAATGTGTGCATCTTCTTGTCTTCTCTATCACTTTTCGAATCTCTCACAACGCGCCAAAGACGCGCCAGCCGCTGAATCAAAGTGTTATTCAAGATCGCGAAACGGATTATCTTATTTTCGAGATTCTCTTATCCAATAATAGCAATTGTTTGAGAGAAAAAGAGGATTCTGATTCTCTGGAATAATGAAAAATAGATATATCCACAGGATTATGACTCCATTCGTATAGAGATGACATTTTCCGAGAGAGGGATAAACATGAATCAAAGTGCATTTACTTCTGAAAATAATCTGAAATTATTCGGCTTTTTTCAGTCTACAAAGTGTCGTATGACGCGCAATTGCTGGTCCGTCAGACGTATCGCCGCCACGCGACTGCCATCCTCATCGCCACGAATTTGACACTTTTCCTATTGTTTTTGTACATTTGTCGACTATTTCCATTCAATAAATAAAAGAGTTTTTAGAGGAGATTTTCAATAACAATATTGCTTACAAATTTATGTCAAGGAAAGGGGAGAGAAGGGAGACCCACAAGGTTTTACAAAGAAGAAATTAGTGATGATACGGATATTTTATGTCAGAAAGTTTTTTGTGACAAGGAAGAATTGAACGGGGAACGGAGAGAGAGAGAAAGGGAAATGAATCTGAAATTATACGGTAGATTCTACAAACTTTTTGCAAAATTCAAAATTACAGTGAGAGAGACTAACAAGGGTGAGAATAATACCTTCACACGCTTTCGAAACAGGACAAAGAAATTGACAAAGTGGGGGTGAATCTAACAAGAAAGAAACCATCCTTGGGAAAACATTTGAAAATAATGAACGGGATGGGACCTACAGAAGTTATGTAAAAGGAGAGAGAACACTGGATTCGAGGGGGAGACGATAGATAGATAAGGGGGGCCGCGTAATTCCAGAATGATATGAGAGGATAGTGAGAGAGGAGAGAGAGAGAAGAGAAAGTTGAGAGAGCACAAAGGAAATAACACAACTCTAGTCCAAACCGGGAGCAGAGAATACCTAGATAGTCGCAATATAAATCAAAACATTTTAAAAAGAAACTATATTTCTGTTTTACTTCCAAACTTTGATGATGATGAAGACGAAGAATATGAAAAGAAAAACAAGAAAACTGAACACACGATGAAGTTTCTTTTGGAAATAAGTAGACAAGAGGACTAAGAAAAAGGGAAAAATGGGGGAAAAGGTTGGACGGGGGAGAGAGAAAACTCAAACAAATATGGAAGACAAATACGAAAAAATATTTAGAGTTATATGAATGTGATAAATGAAAATGAAATGAAGAAAAACGGGAAAAAAGAGAAAGAAAGAATATGAGTTTGTTGGAGAGAACGGAACAAGTGCAGTGACGATGAGAGACTTTAACTTAAACATCAGAAAAGATGTAAAGGTTGTTAGTGGCGGCAAGTGCAATGATATTATCCTTTGGATGCCAGGCAGTGTGCAATATTTTGCGATCGAATTGAAGTTGGTCTGATGAGAGATCCTCCTCCGTCTGAAAATAGGAATATTCAAACAATTCAGAAATAATTTGAATAGAAATTAGTTACCTGTTCCCCGCTCGACGACAGATTGTTCCTCTTTCGCTTGGCGGACGGAACAACGAATCGAGATCGAAGTGTAGCGTGATTTTCTTGCGGCCGGGCCTCCCATGTCTTCGCATCTCCTTGATTATTACCACGAGCGTAGGATCGGAACAGATTGTGATAGGAGCCGGTGAGAATATGTCTGAAAATCAACTAAATCATACTAGTTCTCTATTTATAATTCTTACTTATCGTCACCACTCCAATCACATTCGAATTTATCGAAAATCGAATCGTTCTCGTAAAGAGCACACAGCTTTGTTCGGAGATAATTATGCACCGGGTATGTCTCGACTGGCTGTGACTCCATATTCAGATCCCACACCTGTAAATGATCGAAATTGTATTCGTTCCCTATGAATCAATGTTACCTTCACAGTGAGGTAGTCTCTGGTGAGCAAATATCTTCCATTATGCGAGAATTTGACGTCACTCACAGATGCAATAATCTCCGAGAAGAAAGACCTGGATTGTGGGTCTTCTGGTTCTTCGAAGACTGAAAATCAATAGTTCAAAATAGAGTTTTCTTATAGAATCAGCTCACTTTTAGCATATGCATCACAAAGGGCACGATCTCTCATGTCACACAATCGAATCGATCCTTTTGATGACGAGTAAACGAACCAGTTGCATTGTGTTGGATGGAATTCGGCGGCGGTAATGACTTCCGTTAGCTCTTCCATATTGGCAGGTTTTATGTCGACAATATCTGCAAGAAATCAGTGAATTTCAGAGTGAATATTTAAGAAAACTTACTGAAAGACTCATTAGTTATTTCCAGATTCCAAAGGTTTACTCGTAGATCATCGGCAGATAGGAATGTTTCCTGAAAAGCGTTTGTTGAGTTATTGAAACAAAAATGGATTACGAGACAAACAAGGGAATGCCAACTCAAATGATATTACCTGATCAGAATTGACAGAAATACTGTTGACATGATAAGTGTGAGCATTTCCGTAAACCCGTCGGGGGCTGGCTTCAACTATCAACTCCATAGGTACAATCGACGGAATTTGTAGTTTCCCCCGGAAGGATGACGTGCTGCAAGCGATAAAATTGGGTTAATTTCTTTTTGAATAAACAATTTACTTGATTCTGTTCGTTCTCGGCAAGTTCCACGCATCATCTCCTATCTTGCGCTCTCGTTCACTTATCTTCCACAGCTTGATCGTTTTGTCATTTGTAGAAAGGATGAAATTGGCAGCGTTCTTCTTTTTCAGCCACCTGATCTGATTAATTTTCTCATCAATTTCTAACGACTTCAGGTAATCAAATTCAGGTTCATGAGATTGGAATGTTGAATACACGTTGTACTCCCTTGATCGAACTCCTTTCACGTATTTCCCCTGTAATTTCGCATTTTTATTCAAATAGAACGCTTTCTTCGAACACTTACGCTTTGATCTCTTTGAAAAATTACTACACGTCCTCCTTTGTCTCCAGTAGCCAAATACTCACCGTCGTGTGAAAATTCCACACACGAAATGACATCAGCTGAAGCTATTGGGACATGTTTATCTGTTTTCAGAGGGGGGATTAAGCTTACCTTCAGTGTGCACATCGGCATCTATATTTCCTTTAACCTGGTTGAATTTCCAAGTAATTTGATCTACCGGTTCGAACGTCTGATCAGGCTCGATTGGTCCCTCAGAAGTGTCCATATCGACGTCATTCTGCTGCACCTCCTGCTGCTCATTTTGGGATGTCGTTGCCGCAACTGCTGGTTCGTCCACTTCCATTACCATCCTCCAACTTGTTCTCCCTGTTCTCGTTGTTTTTCGGTTCTCTTCCCTTCTCAATCACTGGATGTGACAAAGATTATAATATTGTTTAAGACACTCGGATGTTGACTAGTGTATAATGCGTCTGAAAAAAAGAAAACTGAAATGATTGCTGGAGTATGCGAAATTGGATTAAGAATCACGGCAAAAAAAGAAAGAAAAAAGACGAGAGGAGGACGAAACACAAAATAAATCCCTTGCCAGAGGTTGCTAGGCAGCAAATCTGCCAAAAGATGAGAGACAAGGAAATTTTTGATGTATTACCAGGAAATTACGACATCGATGCTAATAAAAATGACCATCAATAGTTCAAACTTTCTCGGGTATGTATTGTGTAAAGCGAAAAGAGAATGAAAGGGAACAATTTTAGCGAAAAAAGAGAAGAACAGTATAGAAAGCGAGGAGTGCGCAGAGAAATAAAGACAAAGAACATTGTTTGTGTGTATGCATGTGGTGCGATCACTAAAAATGACCGACAATCATCATCTCCATCGTCAAGTTGATGCTGTATCGACTGTTACTTGTCGGTGCAGCAAACTGTTGCTGTCAAAGCAATTTGCATGACAAAACGCGCGAAAAAAACTAAAGTGTACGACAGGGCGCGAATGCAATGTGGCACCAGACCGGTTTTCAGTGCACCGCAATAAGGGAATAAAAAAAGCAACGTTTCAGATAAGAACGGTACTGAAAACCACTTTTCAACATTTTTGAAACTATCAAGAACTACAACTGATAAGAAAGTTTATAGTGAGCAAGAAGAAAAAACGAGAGAAAACAACTAGTGGATGCTTACCGAAAGCTAGTCAGTCAAGGGACTCCTAATCCAGTGGCACATAGAAATATGCGAGAATAATTCGAGACTCCTCGGCCAGGAGTCTCTTCTCTTCTGCGTCTCTCTGTCAAATGTTCATGCTAATACCATCCATATTGGCTGCTCATGAAGCACACAAGCAGAGATATATGCCCGACAGCTCATGCCCCCTTCTCTAATCATCCTCTTTTCAGCTATTTCACTTCTTTTCTTATTCAAGTTTCTTCCCGAATCCTCTCCTTCACCTATTGGCAATCCCAGTTAACCAAAAACGGAGCCTGGAGGGAGACAAAAAGAGAAAAAGAGAAGAAAAGTGTGTTTGTATGTGTGTGTGCCGAATAATAATGAGCGGTGTGAGGCGTGAAATCAGATTAAAAACTCAACACTTTTTTCTCTTTTCGGGGTGTCAGGTAACCAATCGATCGATTGGAGACAACCGGATGAGTCATATTCTAGGAGAAAATGACTGAAAAAAGAGGTGGTGAGGTGTGTACGGCAACATTTTTGAAAATAAAAGAAGTTGACACGATAAATGGGAAACGAGACGGAAGAGACGGAAACAATCAATGATGATTACTCATGACTACATGGGAAAGAACTAAACATTATCAGCTGTTCAGAAGAGAGAAACAGAGCATGACTTGAGAAAAACCACTTTTTAAGTATGAAGGAAAAAGAATGGAACAGACTTTCGAGGTATAGGAGGAAATAGCAGACATTTCCAGAATGTGTACAATATAAAAAAGTGAGAATTCATTTAGAAAAGCGGGGTCTGCTGCGAAGAAATTCAACAATGTTGTTGTGATAGGCGGTATCCACGAGGCGATGAGAAACGAGCAAGGAAAGGAAGCGAATAGATTAAAAAACAATATACATCCATCTTCTAAGCGGCAAAAACGAAAGATGGAGCCCTGCTTCATGCGTGTATGTGCGGGCCCCCCTCCGAGTGTCAACGACGTGTGCTGCGTGAGGCGACGACAGCATCAGCCGGTGGAGAAGCAGAAGACACGGGTGGGGGAGGAAAAGAAGACGTCGAGAAGGAGCGCGAGAAGAGATATCAGTGTTCTTCCGAAGGAGCGCGAGAAGGAGACAAGAAGAGATGGCGGCTACTGCCTCAATGGACGGACAACCAAATAATCGATTTGCTATGGCGCCGGCGACGACCCGAGCGGCAAAAAAAACTTGCGGACGCAGAGTAGAAAAAACGAGACAGTGCACCCAAACCAGTTACGCAGATAGCTCGACGATGGAACACAAAGAATGACTGTGTTTAGGACAAATGAGGTGCTGATGGGAACTTTAGATTATACAGTTTCCTCGATTCGGAAAAAGTGTGTCTTTTTTGAATAAATGCGGATTTATACGGAAAAAAGCGACGACCAAAAAAAGTCCGTTAGTGTTCCACTAGAATAATGAGTTAGGTCTTGCTTCTCTGTTTTGCGGAAAGGAAAATTGCTTTTGGGGAGAGCAGTCCCAGAGATAAAATAGTTTGTTGTAAACAAGTTTTCCCTTGCTAATTGCTGGAAAAAATGAACGATAGAGATTTCAGTTATTTTGGAGGACGGAACTGATCAATTTCTTCGCAAATAAACTCTTTTTCGCAAAAATCGGCGTAGAAACGGAATTATTAGTTACTGAAATTTCTTGAGCATATATGAAACCCGGCGGATTCGGCCCACTGCCCATCAAGTTGCTCTCATACTCTTCTCCAAAACATACATAATATCTGTGCTCTTTCGAAAGAGAGAGACCTCGAGTCGTTCAGCTCCTCTCTTATGCCGCCGCTCAATTACCACTACTACTTCTCCATCTCTCCACATGAATAATTATAGAAGAAGTCTACAGAATAGGGTAAAGGAAACACAAATGAAAGAGTGAGCGAAAGGGAAAAAATGTGACTAAAATGATACAAAATGAAGTAGAGAGAATGAGTTGAATGTACACAAACACAGATTGAGAGCACAATTCAAGAGAAACAAAAATATTGTTGATTTTCAGAAAAATAATGATTTCAAAAGAGATCGAATGACAAGAAAAATGAGCTTTTCGAGCACACCTTTCGACGATCGATTGGTTGCCACTTGAGATTATGTACTTCAAGTACTTGACTCTCATTACCGCCTTAGTTCGACCGAAACCTGTTTACCAGGCATTTTTTGCGCAATACTCCGAAAATGTGTTTGATATCTTATTTTCGGGAGTGGCAAAGTGACAATATGTAATTAAAGATGAGGAAGAAGAGAAAAATAGTGAAAAATCGTGAAAAATGCCGTTCAGAATTCAAATAAACGAGATGAACGCGCGAAAATAAAATCACAGTTCAAATTGGAAGCTGTGCAATTGATCGTCATGGTGTGCGCGGTGTTTGCGGACGAAGCACCCGATTTTTCCTACAAATTGTGAGCTCAAAGGATTTTCAGAGAAATGGGTCTAAATCTACATTTTTCAGATTAAAATTAAGAAAACAGAGTTGAATTTCAATATATATATATATATATATATATATATATACTTAGTGTCTGAAAGCATTAATCACGATGTGAAAAATCTATGAAACCAACAAAATTAACTTCTCAGTAATACATCAAATATATTCGGTCGAGTATGAAAGTATTCACTAAAATTTCAACAAACTGATTGTGAATGACATGTTGTTGAGGTAACGTCGAATACAAACCTCAACAAATCCGTTCACATTCCTACATTGCTTGCGTTTAAATACAAATGTTACATCTTTCTGCTCTATTCGTTTCTGATTTTCTGTTTCAGATGTTACAGGTTTTCGCTATTCACATGCGTTTTGAATTATTCAATATCTTTCGAATTTTGCTCTTTTCGACCATTTTGAACTCCGAAATTCAGAGATCAAACATGTTCTTCGAAGTTTTATTTCACAAAAAATAAAAGTGAATACAGAGAAGATTGTCAATTCGAAGTTCGGACCCGATTTGAAGTAGAAAATAGCGAAAACTCGGAGCATTCGGAGACTCCTCTTCTGTAATATTTCAAACTGAAATTACATAATTGTCTGTAATTTTCGAATGTTCGCAAATTTGTGGCAAGACCAGGAGGAAGTATGTTATCTGCAATCCAAGAAAAACTTCTAATTATGAAACGCGTCCACTGAAAACAGATCAACTAAAAAGGAAAAACGATTTTAACAGCACTAACAGTATACTAATTTTGTTGGGTGATGTTACATGAACTTGTCTTTCCGATAATATGAATAAGATACTCAAACAAAAACAGAAGACGTGAGCGTAACATCGCTAAAATAACAAAAATTGATCTGGACTTCACTTGTGATGGATCATTTTTGAAGGTCTTTAGTGAAAAATAATGTTTTAGGATTGTGGGCTCAAAATTACAGTAACTCAGTTTTCTTCATTTTCTCACAGATGGAAAAGACAGGGTGTTACGAATTACTTTGATATAGTACGCTCTGTCGACCGGTTGGGTTACGGTAGCAGTGGCACTGTGCCAATTTTCAGTTTATCAACTAACAAGAGAAGGCCTCCAGGTGACGGTGGAGTTATGGGTCGTGACCTATATCATTGGAAAGCTGAGAACACGCTGATTCTGAATATATACTGAATTTTTGCCCTCGAGGCCTGGTATTCGAGTAAAACTTGGACAAAGGTTGGCAGTTGACAAGTGACTTTACCGACGTGTGCAAACTTTAACCTTGTTTTTCTCAAATACCAGGCATCGAGTGCAAAAATTGAATATATATTTGGAATCAACATGTTCTCAGCGTTCTAATGATGTAGATCACATCTCATAACTCCCCAGTCACTCGGAGGCCATTCCTAGTAAAGCCGAAGATTTAGAATGGATGTTTCCATCTCTTTCCAGAAAAATGACTCAGATCGTTCCACTTCTTCCAAAAACCCACAAACCTCATAAATGTGCACGAAAACGCTCTCGATGTCTAATGAATTCCCAACTCATTTTGGCAACTGATAAAGTCAGTGACGTAAACGAGAGAGAAAGAGAGAGGAAAGGCTACTGAAAAGAAGAGTGTTTCCTCAATCATTTGACACCAATCGCACCGTTTGAATGCAGTGTCTTATTCTCGTTTCTGTTATTTTTGTTCTCGTTTTTGCGAGAAGTGTTCCCACTTTTCCGTCTCCTACTATAGATGTGTTGATCGGTCCGAACTGTCATATGTGTGAGGTGAGCGGTAGAGCGCGGTTGCCATCTTTTGCTCACTGTTGTATCTTTTTCAGGTAATTCTGAACAATGTCCGGTACGAATACCACAATAATTTTACTGGTGTCACTCCAGATCAACTCCGGAAATCTCTCTATATGTAAGTTTCCTCTTTCCACGTTTCAGCCAATTCTCTGAAACGTGCACACTCATACATCTGAAGCCACCTGTTATCAAAGTTCCGGCTCATTTCCCTTCGCTTCCCCTCCAATTAATTATCAGTCAAACCCACAAACAACGCTTTTTCAGACAATGTGACTTGAACTTGAACGGGTTCACAGATGAAGAATGTCATCGAATTGCTGATAATGATTCGCCTGATATACTACAACAACTTCAGGCTGGAACGTCTTCTTATCGAATTTGTCAGAGGGAATTGTTGTGTTGATTTTTGGAGTGTGCTTATTCAGAGACCGGTGTTTGTAATAAATTGTTCTGTTCATGAAATCAATGTACTTGAGCAAAAGAGAAGGCTTTGGAGTACTGTACCTACAGCTGTCATTCAGTTAAACATTCAGAGAACATCATGGGAACAAGACTCGTATGACATGATTGTAATGTGCTATAGTTCCTTTCCATGCTTATATTGCAGTAACTTCCGTTCAAAGCCTCCTATCTCAAAAGCTGAAAGATCTATTAAAATGTTGCCAACTACAAAAATAGAGATCAAGGTTTGATCTACACATTTCATTAAAATGAACTATTATAGTTGAAGCAGAGAAGCTGCAGTACCGCTCAACAGGTTTCAATTTTGGCTGCTTTCAGTGAAAAATAACCAACTTTGGCAGTGTATTTCGGTGTCATCTGATTGCCCGATAAACTCAGTTTTGT
Organism: Caenorhabditis latens; assembly: GCA_002259235.3. Lineage (NCBI taxonomy): Eukaryota > Metazoa > Nematoda > Chromadorea > Rhabditida > Rhabditidae > Caenorhabditis > Caenorhabditis latens. The sequence continues at coordinate 4,042,561 of CM056092.1, read as the reverse complement.
ATGGGTTGGACAGGGCAAAAATAGCACATCGTTTTTTAGTTGATAATTTTTTTTGTAGGGACACCACCTGGAAAGTTACAGATTGTCAAAGAAGTTTGTAGATTTCGGGGAGAGATGACTTTGATTACCTATAATTTTCATAGTGGTGTACCTATAAAAAAATGGTCAACTTCAAAAATAATGTACATGTTTTGCTCTGTCTAACCCATACAAATTTGAGTTCATCGGACAATCCGATGACACCGAAATACACTGTCAAAGTTGGTCATGTTCCACGGAAAACAACCAAAGTTGATAACTTTTTGAGCGGTACTGTAACTCTCTTCGATGATTTCAGAGAGAGAGAAGTTGTGTACTTCGAAAATGTAGAGCTAGATTCATACTATAACATACTAAATAACTGAAAACACAATATTCTTGCAAGTCAAGTTACGGGTGCTCAAAGTCATCGTGTCTTTAATGTCCGGTTACTGTACTGATACTGGTTACTGTAGGCAGTTGTCCAAATAATTTCAAATCTGCAGTAGTAACGTGAAAGAGGTAGTTTGAAAGCTTTTTTGGCTTACAAAAAAGACATGACCGTTCGTTTCTGGTTTTCAGTGTGAGTTGACTTCAGCTGAAGAGTACTTTTCTTCAAAACCTTTTTATTCCTGTCTAGAGTGATCGTACTAAAAAGTTGTCAACTGGAAAATCGATGTTCGACATTTGAATAATCACTCTCATTTAATTTTGTAGCTTCCTGATATTATGTGATAATAGGACGTCTGTTCCAAGCTAGACCGTTGAACCGCATTTGATACTAAATGATATCATCACTTTCTCTGCATGTATCAAAACATCCTTTTTGAATTCTGCTGATTCAGTTTCCAGATATGTACACAAAAACTATTGTTGAGAATAGCATGTTCTGAAATACCATTTTCCAAGTCTTAGATGCTAAATCTACGCTTACAGTGATAATTTTGTTCAATATATTCTCGAAAGATTCTCGCAGCCTATACTTAAATTCTACTTTGTCCGTGTGAGATCTCTCTGATACTTCCTGATCCCAATCCGTGATCCATATGGAATGTAACATTCATCTGACTCATTTCCTGACCACCATAAAACCTCTTCCTCTCTCTCCAACTAGCCATCACCATCTGTTTCTTCTCTCTTTCTATCCCTTTTATTTGCCAAGAAATCTGTTTGAAATGTTACACAAAAGACACAAAAAACCTCCACCCCATCGAATTGTTTCCTCGTGTTTTCTTCAAAATGTTTATTTTTTGATCTTTCAGCACTTCTTTCACCCCAATTCGGAGAGTAGAATAAATCGATTTCTGATAAAATCTGTGTTCTCTCTTTCTCTATTTCTCTATTTTTCTAACCACGCATTTCTCGTTTTTCCAGTTTCCTTTTTCAGACTCAAAATGCGCTTTTTGCTCATTTTTCTCTCATTCTTGGTTGCTTTGGCATGGTGTCAGAGAATTCCAAGTGAGTTTTCTGTTTTTAATGAGATGCCTGGAAAAATGAATAAGCGACGAGAAAAATGATTTTTTCGTTGGTTTTGTGCTTCCGAAGATGAAGATCTGAACCGATTTGGGTTTTCGGAGGGATATAGAAAATATACACCACAATTTGAATATTTTTTCGGAAATTCGAAATGCAAAAACAGAATATGGAGTGAAAATTTAGAATCCCAAACTTGGAATCTGGAATTCCATATCTGGAATTTGGAATAGAATTTAAAAAATAAAAGTTCAAATCGAGAATCCGAAATCCTCTGAATCTTATGTTTAAGGTTCAAGATTTGAAGTGGTTCCGTGGGTTCCAGTCCCCCATTTCGCAAAAATTATTCAAATGTTCAAACCCAATATCTTCCAGAATTCGACGTCTCGAATGCAGAACTCCTCGCCATGGCCAAAAAGCTCCGTCGAGTAGACACAAACCGTGCCCGTCCCGACCAAGTCAAACTCAACTACCAGAAGCATACTGTAACTCGAGATGACAGTGATGCAGCGCCGGCTAAACTTTTCTCGAAAGTCGATACCTCATTGTTCCGTAAACCTTCCTATGAACTTTATTTGAATCTCATGGATAACTTTAATCGTCAAACTGGAATTATTGAGCCACGTGTCAGTCAGAGTGAGGAGAAGAATGAGGTTGGAAAGTTTTTAGATTATGTGTTGGAGACGAATCCAATGAAGGAATTGTACAATTGGTTCAAGGCGAAAGGTACGAATTATTAGCTCGGAATAGTTCTTACAACTGTGCTCCACTGAAATTCCCCTTGAAAAATGTCTTTTTTTTCTCTGAGTCTCTCAAATTCGCACACTATTTTCTTCAGTTTCGGTAAAGCGCGGTTGCAAGAAGCGTGCCGTGCTAATACCTGGATTCTTATTTTTTCAAAAAGTATCCAATGCTCTCTGTTCCAGGTCACTCGATTGCCGCCAACCCCACTGCATTCCGCTTCTGGATCGGCCAACTCTGGTTTTCTCACTACTCAAGAGCTCTCGGACGTCCGGATACTTCCGGATTCGAGCATGTTTTCATTGGAGAAGCGAAGAACGGAGAGATATCTGGAATGCACAATTGGGTTCGATTCTATGCTTTGGAGAACAACCGAACGGAGAATTTCGATTATAAAGGGTTTACAGTCAAGAGATTTGTGAGTTTTTTTCAAAGGGGGACTGTAGAATGTCAGAAACTGAAAATTCAAGAAATTACTGAGTAGTGCGGTGGAGCGCAATTGCCAAACATGACACTGTTTTCTAACTGCGCTCCACCGAGAAGAAAGAAACTTATTTCGGTAGAGCGAGGTTGTATGAACACAAATTTAAGGAAGTTGCGATAGAGCATGCATGTCAAGGCTCGGGTGTTTTGGCGCCAAAGTTTAAAATTCAATTCTTTTGAAATGTTTAGAATTTTTTTTGGCGAACAATTCAAATTTTCAACTATAATTCAAAATTGGATGAAACTCTAAAAAATTATCAGAAATGGTCACATTTTTGATGGAAAATTGAAAAAAAAAAATTGAAAAAACCTTGATTTTTTGAAGCCGAACCTTCGGGCCTTGACAAGTATGCGATAGAGCGCGTTTGACAGATGTCTGTCTCCAAGTTTAGAAAATTAGTTTATGATAACAAATATACACTTGTGCGTTTAGGAGCGTGCGCATTCTGAAACTCAACGTAACTACAGTAATCCCCAATAACCGTAACCGCTCCATCCCTATTCCAGAACATAATGGCAGCCCTCAAATTCACATGGGACGGTCTTCTGAAACGTGCTGGATCCATCCTCATCGGAACGTCTCCTGAATTCGACATGGCTCTCTACACAATGTGTTTTTTGTCGAGAAGAGGAAGAGAGACTTGTGACGTCGAGTTGGATGGGTGCCCCCTTCAAATCACAAGTTTCGAGATTATGCAGCAGAATAAGGTATATGGAAATAAAACTGATTTAAAATCATTAGTTTCTAATTTCAATTATTCCCAGGTCTACATCGGAAGTATCTATCCAACCGCAGGACGTATCACAGATGAATGCAGAGCTCAAAATCGATGATTTCAAGTCTATTTTTTCTAAAAGTTTTTCAATTTCAAATCCAAATTCAATGCCATTTTCTATCGATAAACGCTTTATTACAACACTTATTTTCCCTGTTCCAGTTCACTCAATTGTCTTCTTTTTCGGTTTTAACGCGGCCTGTTGTTCAAAATGGGCATCCATATGAGTGCCATTAACCGAGCTGAAAATTAGATGAACATATAAAAGGAATTAAGCATAAAAAGATTCTTACTTGATCTTGTTAACCTTTGCTTGTGGAGTGTTGGCACGAGTGTCCAGTCCCTGGAAATTAGTGAGAAAAAACAGGTATTGAAGTTCAATTCATTTTGTAGGCAATGGTTCAGAATCAGATTTAAAATTCACACAGTTACAAACATTAACTGAATAGTAAGTGATTATTCTGGACAAAGTTAAAACATCTAAAAACGGCTCCGCTTCATTTCGCAGTTACAGTACTACGCCAAAAAATACGAAATATATGGGTCACCTTTCCTTTTAGAACCTTGTTTTCAATTCTTCAAGTTTAAACGTCATATCCACGTATTAGCACGGTACGCTTCTTATAACCGCGCTCTACTGGAACCGAAGAAAATTGTGTGCAAAACTGAGAGACTCAGAGAAAAAGAGACATTTTTCAAGGATATTCCGGTGGAGCGCAGTTGTAAGAATTGGGCCGATCTAATATCCCTATACGCCAATTCAAATCCCCTTTTGTTACCTCTGCTTTCAGAGCAGCTACTCTCCGATTCAACTGTTTCCAAGAGCCTTCATCAAACGCCAATCTCTTTTTGATTGTCCATGAAAAGCCAGCCGCCTCATCGAGTGATTTTCTTGCATTTAATATGAACACATCATTCTTGACATCAGGCTTATTATCAATACAAATTGTGAGTGCAGGAGACGTTTGAAGATTGAACTCAATTTCTTTATTCTCTGCTTTCCCTCCTTTGTCACCTTTCTCTTCTTCCTTTTCGTCTTTTCCACATGAAAATTCTCTCTTCTCTTCTTCTTTCATTTCTGGCTCTTTCTTCTCTTCCAACTCATTCTCCTCTTCTTCTTTTTTCTCTTCTTCTAATTTCGTATCGTCTTCCTCTGAAAACGTGTTGAAAGACGTGGACGGTGTGGACATTGTGGACATTGTGAGTCTTCTTCCACCGGTAGGATTTTTGTTTGATTTTTTTGGTTTACTGGTACATGAAGCCGCCAATAGGATAAATGCTGCCATTGGAAAACATTTCACAATAAGTTGCAGGTATTCTTCCTACAAAAATAGGTAGAGATTTGAAACATTCCAGAGGAAAACTCACCATGTTGGAAAGTAAATCTAACTTTGTAAACTAGGAAATAACTGAATGTTCTTATTGATTCCGATTGAATTAGTTTCTCTTTTTTATTCGAAATAGACCATTGTACACGCCGAAATTTTGACCTTCGATAACTTTGTTTTTCTATTTATTTCACGTGTGGATAGGCATTAAAACATGTTCATATTCAAGCAATCTCAAGTAAAACTAACTTGGGATGATCATGGAGTCAGTCTGAAGATATGGGGCGTGACGTATATCATTGGAAAGCTGAGGAAACGCTGATTCCAAATATATATATATGTATATTCAGTTTTTGCCCTTGAGATCTAGCCTTCGAGAAAGACGAAGCTTTCTTCTCGGCAGTCTTGTTGCAACTTTAGGTCGGAAGTTTATTTGGCTCTAAATAGGATCGTGCTCACCTTCTGGCCGGAAGTTTTTAAACTTTACACGTTAAAACGATTTCAGACTTTAAGTCGGATCTAGGCCAGCTTTTGACCTGAAGATGGTCCTTTACCCTGAGGTTAAAAAGTGCCCCAAAGTCTAACTTCTTAATAAGACTATTCCATTTTCAGGTTATTTCGACCTAGATCCGACTTAAAGTCTGAAATCGTTTTAACGTGTAAGGTTTAAAAACTTCCGGCCAGAAGGTGAGCACGATCCTATTTAGAGCCAAATAAACTTCCGACCTAAAGTTGCAACAAGACTGCCGAGAAGAAAGCTTCGTCTTTCTCGAAGGCTAGATCTCAAGGGCAAAAACTGAATATACATATATATATATTTGGAATCAGCGTTTCCTCAGCTTTCCAATGATATACGTCACGCCCCATATCTTCAGACTGACTCCATGATCTTCCCAAGTTAGTTTTACTTGAGATTGCTTGAATATGAACATGTTTTAATGCCTATCCACACGTGAAATAAATAGAAAAACAAAGTTATCGAAGGTCAAAATTTCGGCGTGTACAATGGTCTATTTCGAATAAAAAAGAGAAACTAATTCAATCGGAATCAATAAGAACATTCAGTTATTTCCTAGTTTACAAAGTTAGATTTACTTTCCAACATGGTGAGTTTTCCTCTGGAATGTTTCAAATCTCTACCTATTTTTGTAGGAAGAATACCTGCAACTTATTGTGAAATGTTTTCCAATGGCAGCATTTATCCTATTGGCGGCTTCATGTACCAGTAAACCAAAAAAATCACACAAAAATTCTACCGGTGGAAGAAGACTCACAATGTCCACAATGTCCACACCGTCCACGTCTTTCAACACGTTTTCAGAGGAAGACGATACGAAATTAGAAGAAGAGAAAAAAGAAGAAGAGGAGAATGAGTTGGAAGAGAAGAAAGAGCCAGAAATGAAAGAAGAAGAGAAGAGAGAATTTTCATGTGGAAAAGACGAAAAGGAAGAAGAGAAAGGTGACAAAGGAGGGAAAGCAGAGAATAAAGAAATTGAGTTCAATCTTCAAACGTCTCCTGCACTCACAATTTGTATTGATAATAAGCCTGATGTCAAGAATGATGTGTTCATATTAAATGCAAGGAAATCACTCGATGAGGCGGCTGGCTTTTCATGGACAATCAAAAAGAGATTGGCGTTTGATGACGGCTCTTGGAAACAGTTGAATCGGAGAGTAGCTGCTCTGAAAGCAGAGGTAACAAAAGGGGATTTGAATTGGCGTATAGGGATATTAGATCGGCCCAATTCTTACAACTGCGCTCCACCGGAATCCTCATGAAAAAAAGTTTTTTTTCTCTGGGTCTCTCAATTTTGCACACAATTTTCTTCGGTTCCAATAGAGCGCGGTTATAAGAAGCGTACCGTAAAAAAAATCTGATTCTGAATCCTTGCAAACTGTTTTATCTTCCTCTAATTTCCAGGGACTTGACACTCGGGTCAACTCTAAACAAGCAAAGGATAACAAGATCAAGTAAGAATATTTTTATGCTTAATTCCTTTTATATGTTCATCTAATTTTCAGCTCGGTTAATGGCACTCATATGGATGCCCATTTTGAACAACAGGCCGCGTTAAAACCGAAAAAGAAGACAGTTGAGTGAACTGGAACAGGGAAAATAAGTGTTGAAATAAAGCGTTTATCGATTGAAAATGGCATTGCATTTGGATTTGAAATTGAAAAACTTTTAGTAAAAATACACAAGAAATCATCGATTTTGAGCTCTGCATTCATCTGTGATACGTCCAGCGGTTGGATAGATACTTCCGATGTAGACCTGGAAATTATAGAAAATTAAAAAAATAATTTAAAATTGAATTGATTTTCCTATACCTTATTCTGCTGCATAATCTCGAAACTAGTGATTTGAAGTGGGCATCCATCCAACTCGACGTCACAAGTCTCTCTCCCTCTTCTCGATTATTCAAACTTTCGGACTAGTTTCTTCCGACTCTTTGAGAATTGTTAACTCATTTTGGAGTCTCCCTGGTTCTACGTTCTCACCCGTTACTGTCTTGTCTTCCCAGTGTACCAGATGCCCATCTGTTGCCTCTTACTGTCCAACACTGTGTGCTTGCATAATCAATACTCACATTGTTGCTTTTTTGAATTCTGGCTCGTTTTCTTTCATAAAAATAGTTCCATTTTCAGCTCCTCTCAGAAACGATGAAATTATTCAGTCTTCCGTACCTGGCCTACGCTCGAATTATTACTTCAATGAATCCGATCGAAGTGCTTTCGCTATCATTTAGCTCAAAAAGGACAAGGATTATAATCAAACAAATACGTTTTCCTGATTCTTTGAATAGGATTTCCACATTAGAACATGATCCAATGGGTTCGGTGTTTCAATCAGTCGTTAATGCGACCGAGCAAATGATATCGATTCCATTCCGACCTGCTCCCCGCCGGGCTCGAAGTGAAGGGAGAAGATTTGCAGGGACTATAGATGGTGTCAAATATTATTTTAGGTATGTCTCAATGTCTCAAACAGACACAAATAGTTAAACTATTCAGGTCGATTGGACCCGATAATGGCAGTATTCTTTACACTAGTAATATGAACAGTGGATTCAAGATAACCAACTACTTTTTGAACTTAATACGAGGAACTTTAGACGAATTAATGTTGGATTTGAATGTGATCACTGATTTGAAAGGATTCATGAGTCAACCATGCATGAAATCAGTTCAGAAAATAGAAATTGTTTCCGATACCGTGTCTTCAGAGCAGTTATCAGTATTCTTCAGTAATTTAGAAGTGACAGTTCCTGAATTTCAATTGAATTCGAAAGTTGAAGGACCGATGGATCCAAATCTGAGTTTTCTACAGACAGACAGATTGTTTCTAAATCATGGGGGATGTGTTAAAAGGGAACATCTTCTCAGGATGGATGTGAATTACATGGTGGTATTTAGGTCTAACCTAGATATTGAATCAATTATTCAGTTTATAAAACAATGGAGAGACGGAAATAATATGAGACTTACTGTAGCTAAGATTCAAGGATTATCGGAAGATGTAACAAATAGAGATCGTTTTATTTCTGAATTCAATGCCAAACCTTGGGATCCATCGAAACGAGACAAATTCTATACTTTTGATAAAAAGTGAGTCTGATTGATGATTATATTTTGTTATAATAAAACTAATTTTTTAGAATACTCCCAAACGCCAAACTTGAAGATTGTTCAGATGGAATCGATTTCGAAAGACATGATGGATTGCTGGCCACAATTCGATTCATACCTATTTCTAGAACGTTTCTTTTCTTTGTTTGGCATCAACGGCGGCATTCTATCGACGCGTGAAAATTCTTTAAAATGTTTTATGATCATCCTAAATTTTGTAACTTAATTACTTCCAAAACTCTTTTTCAATGTCTAATTGTCGAATAAACTCTCGCTTGTTCACTTTTGAGTATAACATTTGAGAATTGTTTCTTTCTTATGATATTTTGAGTGATTGAACGCTCTGTGTTTGTCGATGCATATATCCCAAGGCACCTTTTCATGTTCTCTCACTCAAACAGAAGACCATTCAATGTCGTATTAGATTGACCTCCTCACGTTATCGATCCATGCACTTCTCTCTTTATTTCTTTTATTTTTTCCAACTAGCATCTATGAAAGATTCATTAGATATTCAATACGCGTAGAGATTTTTCATCGTAATCAATTCCAGAATAAAACGTTTTTCTTACAGGTTGTTTCCATTTTCGAAGTGTTCAAAGCAATGAAATTATTCAATCTCCCGTACCTTGCCTACTCTCGAGTTATCACTTCAATGAATCCGATAGAAGTGCTTTGTCTCTCATTCTGTTCGAAAAAATCAAGAAACAGAATCAAGCAGATACGTTTTTCTTCTTTGCAGAGGTTTACCTCCGAAGAACATGATCCAAAAGGTCCGGTGTTCCAATTAGTGAATGCGGCAAAGCAATACATATCGATTCCATTACAGCCTGCTCCCCGCCGGGCTCGAAGTGGAGGGAGAAGATTTACAGGGACTATTGATAGAGTCAAATATTATTTTAGGTTTGTTTAAATGTCTTAAACAAACACAAATAGTTACATTATTCAGGTCGATTGGACCCGATAATGACAGTATTCTTTACACTAGAAATATGAACAGTGGATTCAAGATAACCAACTACTTTTTGAACTTAATACGAGGAACTTTATATGAATTAATGTTGGATTTGAATATGATCAGTGATCTGAAAGGATTCATGAGTCAACCATGCATGAAATCGGTTCAGAAAATAGAAATTGTTTCCGATACTGTGTCTTCAGAGCAGTTATCAGTTTTCTGCAATAGTTTAGAAGTGACAGTTCCTGAATTTCAACTGTGTTCGAAAGTTGAAGGACCGATGGATCCAAATCTGAGCTTTCTGCAAACAGACAAATTGTTCCTAAAATATGGAGAATGTGTGAAAAGGGAACATCTTCTCAGAATGGATGTGAATTACATGGTGGTATTTAGGTCTAACCTAGATATTGAATCAATTATTCAGTTTATAAAACAATGGAGAGACGGAAATAATATGAGACTTACTGTAGCTAATATTCAAGGATTATCGGAAGAAGTTTTAAATAGAGATCGTTTTATTTCTGAATTCAATGCCAAACCTTGGGATCCATCGAAACGAGACAAATGCTATACTTTTGATAAAAAGTGAGTCTGATAATTTCATTGATGATTTTACTTTGTTAAAACAAATTTTTTAGAATACTCCCTAACGACACACCTGAAGATTGTTCAGATGGAATCGATTTCGAAAGACATGATGGATTGCTGGCCACAATTCGATTCCAACCTATTTATAGAACGTTTCTTTTCTTTGTTTGGCACAAACGATTTGCAGAATAAATCGTATCTTACTATGTATGTTACTCAATCGTTTGTTAATGTGGGTTTTATCACTTCCTCCTGGACCATCATGTTCTAAAGTTCTCTGCACTCACATATTCTGAAAATGAACTGCATACTCTTTCTGCTTATGATGAGAATTATGTAAACTGAAGTCACATTAATTAATTAATAACTAATAGTCCACTTGGAATATTTCACTTGTTCTTCCAATTTCGTTTTTCCCAGTGTGCTCTCTTCGCTCTGCCAAGGACCTGTGTTGCCAGTACCTCTCTATTCATTGTGGGATGTCTCAACTCGTACACACAGAATTCTGAGTTATCGATCCATGCATCCCATTTCTCTCGATTCCTTTTCCCTATGAAAAGTTGTGTTGAAGATGTGTTCTCAGAAGTGTGCTCTGTATTGTAACAAATCTAAGTTACGGGACGGACTTCTGAAACCCAATTAAATTATTCTGAATCCTCCTTGAATATCTTTTTTCCTCTGTATACTTTCGTGTTCCATCGATCCATATAGCTGTTTTGCGTTCAATATTCTTCTCTATCCTATTATCTCAAATTTCAGCTCAGTTCCCTGACACGATGAAATTGTTCAGTCTCCCGTACCTTGCCTATTCTCGAATCATCACTTCAATGAATCCGATCGAAGTCATTTCCCTCTCATTTTGTTCGAAAAAGTCAAGAGAAAGAATCAAGCAGATACATTTTCATGTTCCCTTCCCAAGAATTTCTACAAATGTGAACAAACAGAAAGCTCCGGTGTTTCAATTACGAATTACGGGATATCCACACTTATCGATTCCATTTGAAACTGCTCCACGCCCGGCTCGGCGCGACGGAAGAAGATTTACAGGGAGTATAGATGGAGTCAAACACTATTTCAGGTATGTCTCGATGTCTCAAACAGACAAAAATAGTTGAATTATTCAGATGCATTGAGTTCTCAACAGGAAGTATTCTATACAGTGACATCCCACACAGTGGGTTCAGAATAACCGATTACATTTTGGATTTAGTACGTGCAAGTTTGTCTTTACTTGATTTGGATTTGAATGTGATCGATGATTTGAAAGGATTCCTAACTGAACCTTGCATGAAACCAGTTTCTGGAATTGAAATTGTTTCTGAGACTGTTACTGCTGAGAAACTGTCCGTCTTCTTCAATAATTTAGAGAGTCCGGTTCAAAACGTTCATATTCACTCTAAAGTTGAAGGACAAGTGTCTCCAAGTATGAACATCTTTCTATCAGATTACTTAGTTATTTACAAGAGTAGTTGGATTACAAGAGAACATTTACTTGGATTCAATGGAAAATTTTTGTGCATCATTAAACCTACTTTTAATATAGAACTTATTATTGAATTTATAAAACAATGGAGAAACGGAAATAACACGAAATTCGTAGCACTCAAAATGTCAGAAGTACCTCAAGAAGTAATGAACAGAGATCGCTTTATTTCCGAGTTCGATGCGAAACCATGGGATCCGACGAAAAGAGAAAAATGCTATATTTATGAGAAAGAGTGAGTTAACTCTTTTTTGAAGGCTGCAATAGTCGTTTTATTGCAGAGTTACTGACGTACAAGACGTTGTTGCCGACTTATCAGATGGATTAGATTTCGAAAGAGATGATGGGCTACTGACAACTATTAATATCAGACCATCTGGTCGGTTTCAATTTTTTGTTTGGCACAAACGATTTACATTCGCTGAATAAATCGTATCTTAATATGTATGTATGTTACTCTATCGTTCATCCCATTCTCTTGTCTATTAAAGTCACATTAATTAATTGAATATAAACAGTCCACTTGGAAAATTTCACTTGTTCTTCCAACTGCCTGTTTCTCAGTGTGGTCTCTTTGCTTTGCCAAGGACCTGTGTTGCCATTACCTTCCTCTCCATTCATTGTGGGATGTCTCAACTCGTACACACAGAATTCTGAGTTATCGATCCATGCATCCCATTTCTCTCGATTACTTCCTCCCCTGACAATTTTTTTTGAACATGTATCCTTAGAAGTCTGCACTGTATTGTAACAAATCTAAATGACCAGACTTCTGAGATACAATTAATTTATTCTGAATACTCTTTGAATGCCCTCTTTCTTCATTTTAGTTTTTTGTACTTTCAACCCATATAGATGATTTATATGTTCTTTTGCGTTGAATATTTTTTATTATCCAATCATTTTCAGCTCACTATGAAACTATTCAGTCTCCCGTGCCTTGCCTACTCTCGAATCATCACTTTAATGAATCCGATCGAAGTGTTTTCTCTCTCATTTTGTTCGAAAAAATCGAGAGACAGAATCAAGCAGATACATTTTCATAATGATTATGCGGGAATTTCTACAAATGCTAGAAAATGCAAAACACCGGTGTTTCAATTACAAAATATGCCAGAAGGTCGACACTTGTCGATACCATTTCAAACTGCTCCACGTCCCGCTCGATGTAAAGGAAGAAGATTTACAGGGACTATAGATGGAGTCAAACACTATTTCAGGTATGTCTAAATGTCTCAAACAGACAAAAAATAGTTGAGTTATTCAGATGCACTCAGGCCCCAACAGGAAGTGTCATATACAGTAATATCCCAAAAAGTTACTTCAAAATGATCCGTTACATGTTGGATTTAGTACGAGCAAGTTTACCATACCTTGATTTGGATTTGAATGTGATCGATGATTTGAAAGGATTCATAACTGAACCTTGCATGAAAACAGTTTCTGGAATAAAAATTGATTCTGAGACTGTTACTGCTGAGAAACTGTCCCTCTTCTTCAATAACATAGAGAATCCGGTTAAAACCGTTCATATTCACTCTAAAATTGAAGGACAAGTGTCCTCAAGTATGAACATCTTTCAAACTGAAGTATTAGTTTTTTACGAGAGTAGTTGGATTACAAGAGAACATTTATTTGGATTCAATGGAAAAATTTTGTGTTTCGAAAAGCCTCCTTTTGATATTGAACTTGTTATTGAATTCATAAAACAATGGAAAAACGGAAATAATACAAAATTCGTTGCACTCCTGATGACAGAGGTACCTCAAAAAGTTATGGATAAAGATCGTTTTATTTCTGAATTTAACGCAAAACCATGGGATCCAACGAAAAGAGAAAAACGTTATATTTATGAGAAAGAGTGAGGTAACTCCTTTTTGAACAGGTCACAACAGTTCTCTTCTTTGCAGAATCATTGATAAAGAAGACGTTGTTACTGACTTATCGGAAGGATTAGATTTTGAAAGAGACGATGGGCTACTGGCAACTATTAATATCAGCCCACCTGACTTTTTTCAATTTTTTGTATGGCACAAACGATTCACTGTTGTGGAATAGAACTAATCAATTGATGCATGTTATTTAATACTTTTTCAATTTTGGCTTCATCTAATTCTCTGGGAATAAAGCATGATGTTATAAGATTCTTATGTATGCTGTATTTTCTCTTATAATGGAGTTTCTAATAAATCTGTCAATTTACAGATTTCAATGAATAGAAAGAATAAAGTTTCAGTACAACGAAGTATATCTTCCTCTAATTCTATAAGTATTCTACAGTGTATTCAAAAAGTATTGGGTTTTTTTTCGGGAACCTAATGAAAACCCTTATTATGATTTTGATTTGGACAACAGAAAGTTTAGAAGCGAATTGTCCGGCTGTGAAACGTATGGTTGCGAGATTTAAGTTTCACCTTCCTATTTGTCCAATTTTGAAATATAGTCGGGATCTCTCAGTTTGACGGTCTCGATTACATCCTCTCTTTGATACTCTTTCTCTAGTTGGAATACACAAAATACAGTATTGCACATGTCCAACTTTCTTGAAGTCAGATTCCAGTCCAATTCACAGTTGTTCATTTTCAATATCTCCTACCTCATGCCAACCTCTTCTACTTCTGTTCTCCCAGAATACTCTCCTTGTGTGTTCTCTGCCCTGTATTCCCAGTACCTCACGATGTATTCATTGTGGAATGTCTCAACTCATACACCCAATTCTCAATTATTGATTCACACACTCCACTTTTATTGATTCCTTTCCTCATTGACAATTAGTTTTGAAGATGTATCCTCAGAAGAGTGTACTGTATTGTAATAAATCTAAGTTACCTGAATTCTGAGATACAAATAATTTATTCTGAATCCTATTTGAATGCTTTTTTCCTCTGTGCAGTTTCGTGTGCTATCGATCCATATAATTCTCTTGCGTTGAAAATTTTATACTACCCTTTCAACTCAAATTTCAGGACACTTTTCTGGCACAATGAAATTATTCAGTCTCCCTTACCTTGCCTATTCTCGAATCATCACTTTAATGAATCCGATCGAAGTCATTTCCCTCTCATTTTGTTCGAAAAAATCGAGAGAAAGAATCAAACAGATACATTTTCATGTTCCTTTCCTAGGAATTTCTACAAATGTTAGCAAACAGAATGCTCCAGTGTTTCAATTACGAATTACGGGATATCCACACTTATCGATTCCATTCGAAACTGCTCCACGTTGGGCTCGGTGTAAAGGGAGGCGATTTGTGGGAACTATAGATGGAGTCAAACACTATTTTAGGTATGTCTCAATGTCTCAAACAGACACAAACAGTTAAATTGTTCAGATGCATTGAGGGCATGATTGGTACTGCTCTGTTTAGTAATATCCCACACAGTGGGTTTAAAATAACCAATTACATTTTGGATTTAGTGCGAGCGAATTTGTCTTTTCTGAAGTTGGATTTGAATGTGATCAATGATTTGAAAGGATTCATAACTGAACCTTGCATGAAATCAGTTTGTGGAATTGAAATTATTTCTGAAACTGTAACTGCTGAGAAGCTGTCCGTCTTTTTCAATAATTTAGAGAATTCGGTTAAAAACGTTCACATTCACTCTAAAGTTGATGGACAAGTGTCTCCAAGTATGAACATCTTTCATACTGAAATATTAGTTATTTACGAGAGTAGTTGGATTACAAGAGAACATTTACTTGGATTCAACGGAAACATTTTGTGTTTCAAAAATCCTCGTTTTGATATTGAACTTATTATCGAATTTATAAGACAGTGGAGAAACGGAAATAATACGAAATTCGTAGCACTAATGATGGGAGACGTACCTCAAGAAGTCATGAACAGAGATCGTTTTATTTCTGAATTCGATGCAAAACCCTGGGATCCGACGAAAAGAGAAAAACGTTCCATTTATGAGAAAGAGTGAGTTAACTTCTTTTGGAATCGACTACAATAGTGGTTATATTGCAGAATTACTGACGTACAAGACATTACTAGCGACTTATCAGAAGGATTCGATTTCGAGAGAGATGATGGATTACTGGCAACTATCTTAGTCGGTCCACCTGACTTATTTCAATTTTTTGTATGGCACAAACGATTCACTGTTGCAGAATAAATCTATCTTAATATGTATATTGATCAATCGTTTGTTAATGTTGGTTTCGTCCCATTCTCTTGTCTATTAAAGGCACATTTATTAATTGAATATGAACAGTCCATTTGGAACGTTTCGTTTGCCCTTCTAACTTCGTTTTTCCCAGTGTGCTCTCTTGGTCCTGTCTGTGGCCAGTACCTCACTTCTCGTTCATTGATTTCATTCATTCACTCGTACACACAGAATTCTGAGTTATCGATCCATGCATCCCATTTCTCTCGAATCCGTTTCCAATGCTTTTATGGTTTGAAGATGTATGTTCAGATCTACACCTTTGTAATCTAGTTGAGTGATTTCAAACCCTCTCTGGAGCCTCCTCTTTTCTGGATAGTTTTGTGTGCTATCGATCCATATTATCTTTTTTGAATTTCTTGTTTCCATTGGAACTTTAATCATATAACCCTCTTTCACAAATGTTTAGAAACTCTTGTCCAGTTAAGAATCGATGTTATACGTTCTGCTTAAGCACACCATCCAATCATTTCAATTTTCAGCTCGATTCCCTGGCACGATGAAATTATTCAGTCTCCCTTACCTTGCATACTCTCGAATAATTACTTCAATGGATCCGATCGAAGTGATTTCCCTCTCATTTTGTTCGAAAAAGTCAAGAAGAAGAATCAAACAGATACATTTTCATGTTGATTATGCGGGAATTTCTACAAAAGTTAACAAATGTAAAGCTCCGGTGTTTCAATTACAAATTTCGACGGGAGGTCGACACTTATCGATTCCATTCCAAACTGCTCCACGTCCGGCTCGGTGCGACGGAAGAAGATTTACAGGGAGTATAGATGGAGTCAAACACTATTTCAGGTATGTCCCGATGTCTCAAACAGACAAAAATAGTTGAATTATTCAGATGCATTGAGGGTACGACTGGTACTGCTCTGTTTAGTAATATCCCACACAGTGGGTTCAAAATAACCAATTACATTTTGGATTTGGTGCGAGCAAGTTTGTCTTTTCTTGAGTTGGATTTGAATGTGATCGATGATTTGAAGGGATTTATAACTGAACCATGCATGAAATCAGTTATCGGAATTGAAATTCTTTCTGAAACTGTTACTTCTGACAAACTGTCCGTCTTCTTCAATAACATAGAGAATCCCGTTAAAAACGTTCATATTCACTCTAAAGTTGAAGGACAAGTGTCTACTAGTGTGAACATCTTTCAATCAGATTACTTAGTTTTTTACGAGAGTAGTTGGATTACAAGAGAACATTTATTTGGATTCAATGGAAAAATTTTGTGTATCGTTAATCCTTCTTTTGATATTGAACTTATTATTGATTTCATAAAACAATGGAGAAACGAAAATAATACAAAATTCGTAGCGCTAAAAATGGGAAAAGTACCTCAAAACATTATGGATGAGGACCGATTTATTTCTGAATTTAATGCAAAACCATGGGATCCAACAAAAAGAGAAAAATGTTATATTTATGAGAAAGAGTGAGTTAACTTCTTTTCGAATCGGCTACAATAGTCGTTTTACAGAACTACTGATGCCATTCTTGCCGACTTATCGGATGGATTCGATTTCGAGAGAGATGATGGATTACTGGCAACTATCTTAGTCAGCCCACCTGGTTTATTTCAATTTTTTGTGTGGAACAAACGATTCAGTGTTACAAAATAGAACTAGTCAAAACATGCATGTTTTTTAATAATTTTTCAATGTTTTCATTTAATTCTCTGGTAATAATGCATGATGTTTTATGATTCTTATGTATCCTGTCTTTCATACTATAATGGAAATTCGGTTTATAAGAAAACTGTCATTTTACAGATTTCAATGAATAGAATGAATTAAGTTTTTGAACAAGAAAATAGATTAGATCTCGTTCTCTCTCTAATTCCATAAGTATTCTATAGTATATTTTAAAATTATTGGGCTTTATTTTTGTGAACCAAATGGAAAACCTGATCATAGTTTTAATTTGGATAACAGCAAATTCAGAAGCGAATTGTTCGGTTGTGAAACGTCTGGTTGCTAAATGTCCGTTTCAATAGGAACAGTTCCTAATTGTCTGGTTTTGAAATATAGTCGGAATTTTTCAGTTTGGTGGTCTCGATTACATCCTCTCTTTGAAACTCTTTCTCTAGTTGGGAAGCACAAAATACAGTACTGCACATGTGCAACTTTCTTAGAGTCAGATTCCAGTCCAATTCACAGTTGTTCATTTTTAATATCTCCTAGCTCCTGACAACTTCTTCTATTTCTGTTTTCCCAGAACACTCTCTTTCTGTGTTCTTATGGGCCTGTGTATCGCCTGTGTTGCCAGTACCTCACTTTACATTCTTTGTCGCTTGCCTCGACTCGTACATACACAGAATTCTCTATTATTGATTCACGCACTCCACTTCTCTCGATTCCGTTTCCCAAATTGTTTTGAAGTATATTCTCAGAAGTGTGTACTGTATTGTAATAAATCTAAGTTACCTGACTTCTGAAATACAATTAATTTATTCTGAATCCTCTTTGAATGCCCTCTTTTCTCTGTATAGCTCCGTGTGCTATCGATCCATATAGATGATTTAAATGTTCTCTTGAAAATTCTTTACTACCCTATCAACTCAAATTTCAGGACACTTCTCTGACACAATGAAATTATTCAGTCTTCCTTACCTTGCCTACTCTCGTATCATCACTTCAATGAATCCGATCGAAGTGATTTGCCTCTCATTCTGTTCGAAAAAATCGAGAGAAAGAATCAAGCAGATACATTTTGATGTTCCTTTCCTAGGAATTTCTACAAGAGTTAACAAACGGAAAGCTCCAGTGTTTCAATTACGAATTACGGGATATCGACACTTATCGATTCCATTCGAAACTGCTCCACGTACGTCTAGGTGTAAAGGCCGAAGATTTACAGGGACTGCAGATGGAGTCAAACACTATTTCAGGTATGTTTCACTGTCTCAAACAGACACAAACAGTTAAATTATTCAGATGCATTGAGGGCATGACTGGCACTGTTTTGTTTAGTAATATCCCGAAGAGTTATTTCAAAATAACCTATTACATTTTGGATTTAGTGCGAGCAAGTTTTTCTTTTCTTGTGTTGGATTTGAATATGATCGGCGATTTGAAAGGATTCATAACTGAACCATGCATGAAATCAGTTTCCGTAATAGAAATTCTTTCTGAAACTGTTACTGCTGAGAAGCTGTCCATCTTCTTCAATAACATTGAGAATCCGGTTAAAACAGTTCATATTCACTCTAAAGTTGAAGGACAAGTGTCTACAAGTATGAAAATCTTTCAAACTGAAGTATTAGTTTTTTACGAGACTAGTTGGATTACAAGAGAACATTTACTTGGATTCAATGGAAAAATTTTGGGTTTCGAAAATCCTCCTTTTGATACTGAACTTGTTATTGAGTTCATAAGACAATGGAGAAACGGAAATAATACGAAATTCGTAGCACTCATGATGACAGAGGTACCTCAAAAAGTAATGAGCAGAGATCGTTTCATTTCTGAATTCAACGCAAAAACATGGGATCCAACGAAAAGAGAAAAATGTTATTTTTATGGGAAAGAGTGAGTTAACTCCACTATAAACAATCAACAATAGTTTTCTTCTTTGCAGAATTACTGACGCACAAGACATTGTTGCCGACTTATCAGAAGGATTCGATTTCGAGAGACATGATGGATTACTGGCAACTATTAACATCAGACCACCTGGTTTATTTCAATTTTTTGTATGGCACAAACGATTCACTGTTGCAGAATAGAACTAATCAAAATCTGCATGTTATTTAATAATTTTTCAATTCTCTTGTAATAAAGCAAGCTGTTATAAGATCCTCGTGTATCCTGTCTTTTCGTTTTAATGGATCTTCTGGTTATAAAGAAATCCGTGAATTTACAGATTGCAATGAATGGAAATAATAAAGTTTCAGTCCAATGAAATCAATCTTCAATCTTCGGAATTAGTTCCATAAGTATTCTAAAGTATACCAAAAAAGTTTTGGAGTTTATTTTCGTGAACTTAATCAAAAACTTAATCATAGTTTTAACGTATATAACAGCAAGTTCATAAGCGAAACGTTTGCGATACGTTCGCTTTAATATGCCCACAATAGCTCTTCCATTAAATTTTTCAGAACAACAATAATTCATTTGACCTGGAGATCAAATGGAACCCGCTGGAAGTTGAATTTTATTTTCTCTTCTGCTAATGCGGAACGGCCGACTGTTTGTCAGTTCAAGATGGAGCGCAACGACGACGACGACGACGAGTGCGTATCGGAGGAAGGTCCCGGAGGAACCATCATGCGGGTTCCACGCGATATCGTGGCTCATCCACGATTGGCGCCACCCCTTCCTGCGCGTCCTCCACAACAACATCAGCAACAACAGCAGCAACAACAGCAACAACAGCAGCAGCAACAGCAGCAACAGCAACAACAACAGCAGCAGCAACAGCAGCAACAGCAACAACAACAGCAGCAACAACAACAGCAGCAACAGCAGTTGCAACTGCCGGCCGCACCCCGTCTTCAACCTGCACCCCGTCAGCGCGGATTTGTCCTCGGGCACGGAAATGTGCAGCGCCATCGCAAAGTTCTTCGTGACAACATCCAAGGAATCACCAAGCCAGCCATCCGCCGACTCGCTAGAAGAGGAGGAGTCGTGAGAATCTCTGGACTCATCTACGAAGAGACACGTGGAGTTCTGAAGGTGTTCCTTGAGAACGTCATTCGTGATGCTGTCACCTACTGCGAGCACGCCAAGAGAAAGACCGTTACCGCCATGGACGTCGTCTACGCTTTGAAGCGCCAAGGAAGAACCCTCTACGGATTCGGAGGATAATTTTATTATCCCTTCGTTTTCCAAAACAAATACCGAACCCAACGGCCCTCTTTAGGGCCACATATCTCATTAATCCAAACATATCATTGAATAAAGTCACTGTTTTTGTTTAAATGTATTTATTTTCTAATGCTTACTTGTTATTTTCATTGCTTCGAGATTCCAGTTGGTTGTTGTCATATACAGTTAACTCGTAGAGAATCCATCGACGCCAACAAGAAGAAGCGACATTATAATAATTATTAATTATAAACATCTGTTTCGCTTCTCAATCTCACAAGGAATTCCTCGAGAAGGTTTTTTCGGATTTCGAATGACGTTATCATTCTATTCTCCTCACTTCTCGTGGAAGTGATGATGAAAACAAAAACAAAGAATGAAATCAATCGGAGAAAACATTTAAAAAATTGATTTCTTTTTCGAGAAATTTCAATAAAAACATACATAAGATGCAATTAAGTTCGAGAAATATGGATAACTTAAAATGGGAAAATTAGACAGTTCACAACCGTTTCAATTATCAGCAGAAATATGGATAAACTTAAATCTGAATAGAAATAATACATATAATAAAGTGGGAGCATTACGACTAAAATGATGAAGAAAATGACAAAAAACGGTGAGGGGAGAAGGCGTTTGATCACAGTAGAGAATGATGGGTTGGAAAATGCATATAAAACATGAAAAGTGAGAGAAATCGACATAGAGGAGGCTAGAAATAGAGACAGAAGACATTCATGATACTAGAGACAGAGAAAAGAGTGTAACCGTAATTGGAATCCATTTGTTAGTGATGTTTTTCTGATTCGAAAAATGAAAATTATAGACATTTTAGATATCATGCCAAGGTACTTGGTACCCAATAAATCGGTGGAGAAATCATTAGAATTGGGAGAAGTGGGAAACAGGGAACAAAGGAGGGGCCTAAATAGAAGAGAAGCGACTCAGCATATCACACAGCAACACGTAGACTTCTGTCGCCTGGTGTCTCCATTCCTTGAATCCGACATGTCTCCTGGAACTGAAAGAAATCATCAAAGACTGAATTTATCGAAAAAAAAAAACGCTTATTCGAGTTGAAACTATTAGCTTCTCACAACCGCGCTCTAGCGACATCGAAGAAAATTGTGTGCAAAGTTGAGAGACACAGAGAAAAAGAGAAAAAAATGTGCCGAGCTAATGTTCGCTTTCGTTAATGTGATCCTACCGCCATCCCTGCTGAACCGATTTTCTTCGAATTTGTACCAAAAAATCGAAAACTTTCTCTTAAATAGTGATGCCCGTCTTTTTCTTGTTTCAAAAGTTTCAAAATGACGTCTTCTGGATAAAAAAAAATGAATTATTCCTCCCCATTCGGGTCGGGATAATACATTTTCCTGTTTCAGTATCGATCGAATAGTAGCGAAGTTTCTACAGATAACACCAAGATAAATATTACAGGTTTATTGCTTGTTTTTAGGCTTTAGTGGCGTTGTTTTTGGTAGCTAGAATTAATTTGGTAGGAATTAAGCATAAAAAGATTCTTACTTGATCTTGTTAACCTTTGCTTGTGGAGTGTTGGCACGAGTGTCAAGTCCCTGGAAATTAGTGAGATAAAACATGTATTGAAGTTCAATTCATCTTGTTGGCAATGGTTCAGAATCAGATTTAAAATTCACACGGTTACAAACATTAACTGAATAGTAAGTGATTATTCTGGACAAAGTTAAAACATCTAAAAACGGCTCCGCTTCATTTCGCAGTTACAGTACTACGCCAAAAAATACGAAATATATGGGTCACCTATCCTTTTAGAGCCTTATTTTCAATTCTTCAAGTTGAAACGTCATATCCACGTATTAACACGGTACGCTTCTTACAACCGCGCTCTACTGGAACCAAAGAAAATTGTGTGCAAAACAGAGAGACTCAGAGAAAAAAAATACATTTTTCAAGGGAATTTCGGTGGAGCGCAGATGGAATAGTCTTGGTATGAAGTTGGCCTTTGGGGCACTTTTCCTCACGCACACTCCCACTTCTTTCACCACACCCTCGCCCAACTCTTGCCCAACCCTTGCCCAGTGGGCAACCTGCCCAAAGTGAGGGCAATTCGCCGAAAATAGAGGCAAAATGCCGATAATAGAGGCAAAACGCCGGCAAGGCGCCGGCAAGGCGCCCAACCCTCGCCAAAAATTCCCTGAGTATATATATATATATATATATATATATATATATATATATATATATATTTGGAATCAGCGTTTCCTCAGCTTTCCAATGATATACGTCACGTCCCATATCTTCATACTGACTCCATGATCTTTCCTAATTAGTTCTTGATGAGATTGCTTAAATATAAAACATCTTAAAGCCTATACGCAGGTGAAACAAATAGAAAAACAAAGTTATCGAAGGTCAAAAGTTCGACGTGTACAATGCTCTATTTTGAATAAAAAAGAGAAACTAATTCAATCGGAATCAATAAGAACATTCAGTTATTTCCTAGTTTACAAAGTTAGATTTACTTTCCAATATGGTGAGTTTTCCTCTGGAATGTTTCAAATCTCTACCTATTTTTGTAGGAGGAATACCTGCAACTTATTGTGAAATGTTTTCCAATGGCAGCGTTTATCCTATTGGCGGCGTCATGTACCAGTAAACCAAAAGAATCACACAAAAATCCTACCGGTGGAAGAAAACTCACAATGTCCACATTGTCCACATCGTCCACGTCTTTCAACACGTTTTCAGAGGTAGACGATACGAAATTAGAAGAAGAGAAGAACGAAGAGTTGGAAGAGAAGAAAGAGCCAGAAATGAAAGAAGAAGAAGAGAAGAGAGAATTTTCATGTGGAAAAGACGAAAAGGAAGAAGAGAAAGGTGACAAAGGAGGGAAAGCAGAGAATAAAGAAATTGAGTTCAACCTTGAAACGTCTCCTGCACTCACAATTTGTATTGATAATAAGCCTGATGTCAAGAATGATGTGTTCATATTAAATGCAAGGAAATCACTCGATGAGGCGGCTGGCTTTTCATGGACAATCAAAAAGAGATTGGCGTTTGATGACGGCTCGTGGAAACAGTTGAATCGGAGAATAGCTGCTCTGAAAGCTGAGGTAACACGAGGGGATTTGAATTGGCGTATAGGGATATTAGATCGGCACAGTTTTTACAACTGCGCTCCACCGGAATCCCCTTGAAAAATGTCTCTTTTTCTCTGAGTCTCTCAGTTTCGCACACAATTTTCTTTGGTTCCAGTAGAGCGCGGTTGTAAGAAGCGTACCGTGTTAATACGTGGATATGACGTTTCAACTTGAAGAATTGAAAATAAGGCTCTAAAAGGAAAGGTGACCCATATATTTCGTATTTTTTGGCGTAGTACTGTAACTGCGAAATGAAGCGGAGCCGTTTTTAGATGTTTTAACTTTGTCCAGAATAATCACTTACTATTCAGTTAATGTTTGTAACCGTGTGAATTTTAAATCTGATTCTGAACCATTGCCAACAAGATGAATTGAACTTCAATACATGTTTTATCTCACTAATTTCCAGGGACTTGACACTCGTGCCAACACTCCACAAGCAAAGACGAACAAGACCAAGTAAGAATCTTTTTTGCTTAATTCCTTTTATATGTTCATCTAATTTTCAGCTCGGTTAATGGCACTCATATGGATGCCCATTTTGAACAACAGGCGGCGTTGAAACCGAAAAAGAAGACGGTGGAGTGAACTGGAACAGGGAGAATAAGTGTTGTAATAAAGCGTTTATCGACTGAAAATGGCATTGAATTTGGATTTGAAATTGAAAACTATTAGAAAAAATAGACTTGAAATCATCGATTTTGAGCTCTGCATTCATCTGTGATACGTCCAGCGGTTGGATAGATACTTCCGATGTAGACCTGGGAATAATTGAAGTTTAAAAAATAATGATTTTAAATCAGTTTTATTTTCCTTTACCTTATTCTGCTGCATAATCTCGAAACTAGTAATTTGAAGTGGGCATCCATCCAAATCGACGTCACAAGTCTCTTCCTCTGCTCGAGAATTCAAACTTTCGGACTAGATTCTTCCGACTCTTCGAGAATTGTTGACTCATCTTGGAGTCTCCCCGGTTCTACGTTC
The DNA here is from genome assembly GCA_002259235.3 of Caenorhabditis latens. NCBI lineage: Eukaryota > Metazoa > Nematoda > Chromadorea > Rhabditida > Rhabditidae > Caenorhabditis > Caenorhabditis latens. Next base: position 4,017,988 of record CM056092.1, on the reverse strand, counting down.
TCACCCGTTTCTGTCTTGTCTTCCCAGGGTACCAGGTCCCCATATTTTTCCTCTTATTGTCCAACACTGTGTGCTTACATAATCAATACTCACATTGTTGCTTTTTGAATTCTGACTCCTTTTTTTTAAATAAAAATAGTTCCGTTTTCAGCTCTTCTCAGAAAGGATGAAATTATTCAGTCTTCCGTACCTGACCTACGCTCGAATTATTACTTCAATGAATCCGATCGAAGTGCTTTGCCTCTCATTTTGTTCGAAAAAGTCAAGAGAAAGAATCAAACAGATACGTTTTTCTTCTTTGCAGAGGTTTACCACAGAAGAACATGATCCAAAAGGTCCGGTGTTCCAATTAGGGATTACGACAAAACAATACATAGCGATTCCATTCCAGCCTGCTCCGCGTCGGGCTCGAAGTGAAGGAAGAAGATTTACAGGGACTATTGATGGAGTCAAATATTATTTTAGGTTTGTTTCAATGTCTCAAACTGACAAAGATATATATATAAATTCTTCAGATCGATTGGACCCGATGATGACAGTATTCTTTACACTAGTAATATGAACAGTGGATTCAAGATAACCAACTACTTTTTGGATTTAGTACGAGGAACTTTAGACGAATTAATGTTGGATTTGAATGTGATCAGTGATCTGAAGGGATTCATGAGTGAACCATGCATGAAATCAGTTCAGAAAATAGAAATTGTTTCCGATACTGTGTCTTCAGAGCAATTATCAGTATTCTGCAATAGTTTAGAAGTAACAGTTCCTGAATTTCAATTGAATTCGAAAATTGAAGGACCGATGGATCCAAATTTGAGTTTTCTACAAACAGACAAGTTGTTCCTAAATCATGGGGACTGCATGAAAAGGGAACATCTTCTTAGAATGGATGTGAATTACATGGTTGTATTTAGGTCAAACCTAGATATTGAATCAATTATTCAGTTTATAAAACAGTGGAGAGACGGAAATAATAAGAGACTTACTGTAGCTAATATTCAAGGATTATCAGAAGAAGTAACAAATAGAGATCGTTTTATTTCTGAATTCAATGCCAAGCCTTGGGATCCATCGAAACGAGACAAATGCTATACTTTTGATAAAAAGTGAGTCTGATCATTTCATTGATGATTATATTTTGTTAAAACTAATTTTTAGAATACTTCCTAATGACACAGCTGAAGATTGCTCAGATGGAATCGATTTCGAGAGACATGACGGATTGCTCGCCACAATTCGATTTATCCCTATTTATAGAACGTTTCTTTTCTTTGTTTGGCACAAACGATTTGCAGAATAAATCGTATCTTACTATTGATATTGATATTATTTTAACCATTTGAATATACAGTAAGAATCACTGGAGGTCAGGTAAAGTCCCTCACGAGACTAAACCTGAGAAAGGGAAACCGGGAAAAAGGATAGTTATAAAAGTAGGTGTTGGGCAAGGAGGGGAGGGAATATAAAATAATCAGTTATCAGAATCGTACAATATTATTTACAAGAAGAGACTTGAATTCTGATGGGCAAAGGAAATGAGGAACATTAATAGTTAAGGCATTCCAAAGAGGTACTACCGTTGAAAAAAAATTAGAGCAATTAGGATTTACACAGATAAGAGACATAGGGCGACGGGAGGAGGAGCTTAACCTGACATGGGTCTCAAGGCAAGGAAAATATGAGGCGCCGATTATGAAATTGTATAAGAGAAGAAGTTGCGCTTTGAGCCTACGGTGGCGCATAGAAAAGAGGTCAAGTTGGGAGAGGCGATCAGAGTAAGATCGATAAGACGTGTTACAGCGTTGGAGAATTTTCCGCGAAAAGAATCTGAGAGGAGCTTCAAGCTTGTGCGCTAGTTTAGATGATGGGGGAGGCGAATAAACGACGGAGCAGTATTCAACTAGAGGGAGTACGTACGTTTTGAACAGGAAGATATAAAATTGGGGAGAGTTGGATTTGAAAGATTTCAGAAGTTGTTTTGAACGGAGTAAGGCGAGAGCAACAGCCCGGTTAATGTGTCTAGTGAATTTGAGATTAGGTTCGATTAATAAACCTAAATCCCTGACAGAATCGACGGTATCAATGAGGGTACCTCCAATAGTGAAGGGGTGAGAAGAGTTTCGAGGTCCGAGGCGAAGAAGGGCAGTCTTAGAGTGGGCCAGAGGTAAAGAGTTGTCAGACGCCCAAGACTCTACCAAGTCTATTCCCATTTGAAGTGCTAGAGGATCATGAGAGTACAGCTTAATATCGTCAGCGAAAGCTGCGATACGTAGCGATGAAATTTCAGCAAGTTTGAGCAGGAGATCATTTATAAAGACCAAGAACAGGAGAGGGCCGGAGACGGAGCCCTGTGGGACACCGGAGGGGATAGAAGCAGAGGGAGTGCCAACGAAGTCATCGATCTTGACAGAAAATGTTCGATCAGATAGAAAATCAGTAAGCATAGAAAATCAGTAAGCATAGAAAATCAGTAAGCCTATGTATGCTACTCAATCGTTTGTTAATGTTGGTTTCATCACATCCTCCTGGACCATCATATTCTAAAGTTCTCTGCACTCACATATTCTGAAAATGAACTGCATACTCTTTCTGCTTATGATGAGAATTATGTAAACTGAAGTCACATTAATTAATTAATAACTAATAGTCCACTTGGAATATTTCACTTGTTCTTCCAATTTCGTTTTTCCCAGTGTGCTCTCTTCGCTCTGCCATGGACCTGTGTTGCCAGTACCTCTCCATTCATTGTGGGATGTCTCAACTCGTACACCCAGAATTCTGAGTTATCGATCCATGCACCACATTTCTCTCGATTCCTTTTCCCTATGAAAAGTTGTGCTGAAGGTGTGTTCTCAGAAGTGTGCTCTGTATTGTAACAAATCTAAGTTACCAGACTTCTGAAACCCAATTAAATTATTCTGAATCCTCCTTGAATATCTTTTTTCCTCTGTATACTTTCGTGTTCCATCGATCCATATAGCTGTTTTGCGTTCAATATTCTTCTCTATCCTATTATCTCAAATTTCAGGACACTTCCCTGACACAATGAAATTATTCAGTCTCCCTTACCTTGCATATTCTCGAACCATCACTTTAATGAATCCGATCGAAGTCATTTCCCTCTCATTTTGTTCAAAAAGATCAAGAGAAATAATCAAACAAATACGTTTTCATGTTCCCTTCCCAAGAATTTCTACAAAAGTGAACAAACGAAAAGCTCCAGTGTTTCAATTACGAATTACGGGATATCCACACTTATCGATTCCATTCGAAACTGCTCCACGTTGGGCTCGGTGTAAAGGAAGAAGATTTGTGGGAACTATAGAAGAAGTCAAACACTATTTTAGGTATGGCTCAATGTCTCAAACAGACACAAACAGTTAAATTATTCAGATGCGTTGAGTGCTTGGCTGGTACTGCTCTGTTTAGTAATATCCCTAAGAGTTATTTCAAAATAACCAGTTACATTTTGGATTTAGTGGGATCAAGTTTGTCTTTTCTGGAGTTGGATTTAAATGTGATCAATGATTTGAAAGAATTCATAGCCGAACCTTGCATGAAACCAGTTTCTGGAATTGAAATTGTTTCTGAGACTGTTACTGCTGACAAACTGTCCGTCTTCTTCAATAATTTAGAGAATCCGGTTAAAAACGTTCATATTCACTCTAAAGTTGAAGGAGAAGTGTCTACAAGTATGAATATCTTTCAATCAGATTACTTAGTTATTTACGAGAGTAATTGGATTACAAAAGAACATTTACTTGGATTCAACGGAAAAATTTTGTGCATCGTTAATCCTTCTTTTGATATTGAACTTGTTATTGAATTCATAAAAGAATGGAGAAACGGGAATAACAGGAAATTCGTAGCGCTCAAAATGGGGAAAGTACCTCAAAAAATTATGGATGAGGAAAGGTTTATTTCTGAATTTAATGCAAAACCATGGGATCCAACGAAAAGAGAAAAATGCTATATTTATGAGAAAGAGTGAGTTAACTCATTTTCGAATCGACCACAATAGTTTTCTTCTTTGCAGAGTTACTGACGCACAAGACGTTGTTGCCGACTTATCGGAAGGATTCAATTTCGAGAGAGATGATGGATTACTAGCAACTATTAATATCAGACCACCTGGCTTATTTCAATTTTTGTATGGCACAAACGATTCACAGTTGCAAAATAGAATGAATCAAAATCTGCATGTTATTTAATACTTTTTCAATGTTGGCTTCATCTCATTCTCTGGGAATAAAGAATGTTGTGTTAAGGTTCTTATGTATCCTGTCTTTCCTCTTATAATGAAGTTTCATTTTATAAAAAATCTGTCAATTTACAGATTTCAAAGAATAGAAAGAATAAAGTTTCAGTACAAAAAAGTAGATCTCCCTCTAATTCTATTAGTAGTCTACAGTATATTAAAAAAGTATTCGGCTTTCTTTTCCAAAACGTATTGAAAAAAGTCTGGCTTCAAAACGTCCAGTTGTAAAACGTATGATTGTGAGATGTAAATTTCAATATGCCCAGTTCCTATTTGTCCAATTTCGAAATATAGTCGGAATTGTTCTGTTTGGTGGTCTCGATTATCTCTCCTGTTTTGAACTCTTCCTCTAGTTGGCAAGCACAAAATACAGTGTGTAACTTATGAATAACATAAGTTTCTACTCTTCTTCTAAACAGCTGTCCCAACTTTTTGAGCAATACGTTTGATATATCGATTTTTTGTGTATTCGCTTAATAAAATTCCATTTGGTGAGCATGTCTAATTTTTAGTGAACAACTTACGAGATTCTAACTTCAGTCCAAATCACAATTGTTCATTTTTAAGATCTCCAAGCTCCTGCCACCTTCTTCTATTCCCGTTTTCTCAGAATACTCTCGTTGTGTTGGACCTGTATAGGCCCTGTATTCTCAGTACCGCACTCTCTATTCATAGTGGTTCGTCTCGACTCATACACACAGAATCCTCTATTATTGATTCACACACTCCACTTTTCTCGATTCCTTTCCCCCTGACAATTTGTTTTGAAGATGTATCCTCAGAAGTGTGCACCGTATTGTAACAAATCTAGTTTACCAGACTTCTGGAATCCAGTAAATTGATTCTAAATCCTCTTTGAACGTCCTTTTTCCTCTGTATACTTTCGTATTCTATTGATCCAAATAGCTGTTTTGCGTTGAATATTCTTCACTATCCTATCATCTCAATTTTCAGGACACTTCCCTGGCACGATGAAATTATTCAGTCTCCCTTACCTTGCATACTCTCGAACCATCACTTTAATGAATCCGATCGAAGTGATTTCCTTCTCGTTTTGTTCGAAAAGATCCAGAGAAAGAATCAAACAGATACATTTTCATGCTGGTTATGCGGGAATTTCTACAAAAGTTAACAAATGTAAAGCTCCGGTGTTTCAATTACAAATTTCGACGGGAGGTCCACACTTGTCGATACCATTCCAAACTGCTCCACGCCCGGCTCGGTGCGACGGAAGAAGATTTACAGGGAGTATAGATGGAGTCAGACACTATTTCAGGTATGTCTCAATGTCTCAGAGTGACTAGAATAGTTGTATTATTCAGATGCATTGAGTTCTCAACAGGAAGTATTCTATACAGTGACATCCCACACAGTGGGTTCAGAATAACCGATTACATTTTGGATTTAGTACGAGCAAATTTGTCTTTTCTGGAGTTGGATTTGAATGTGATCAATGATTTGAAAGGATTCATAACTGAACCTTGCATGAAACCAGTTTCTGGAATTGAAATTGTTTCTGAATCTGTTACTGCTGAGAAACTGTCCGTCTTCTTCAATAATTTAGAGAGTCCGGTTCAAAACGTTCATATTCATTCTAAAGTTGAAGGACAAGTGTCTACAAGTATGAATATCTTTCAATCAGATTACTTAGTTATTTACGAGAGTAATTGGATTACAAGAGAACATTTACTTGGATTCAATGGAAAATTTTTGTGCACCATTAAACCTACTTTCAATATTGAACTTATTATTGAATTTATAAAACAATGGAGAAACGGAAATAACACGAAATTCGTAGCACTCAAAATGTCAGAAGTACCTCAAGAAGTAATAAACAGAGATCGTTTTATTTCCGAGTTCGATGCGAAACCATGGGATCCAACTAAAAGAGAAAAATGTTATATTTATGAGAAAAAGTGAGTTAACTTCTTCATAAACCGGTCAGAACTGTTCTCTTCTTTGCAGAATTACTGACGTACAAGACGTTGTTGCCGACTTATCGGAAGGATTAGATTTCGAAAGAGACGATGGGCTACTGGCAACTATTAATATCAGACCATCTGGTCGATTTCAATTTTTTGTTTGGCACAAACGATTTACAGAATAAATCGTATCTTAATATGTATGTATGTTACTCTATCGTTCATCCCCTTTTCTTGTCTATTAAAGCCACATTAATCAATTGAATATAAACAGTCCACTTGGAAAATTTCACTTGTTCTTTCAACTGCCTGTTTCTCAGTGTAGTCTCTTTGCTTTGCCAAGGACCTGTGTTGCCATTACCTACCTCTCCATTCATTGTGGCTGGTCTCGAATCGCACACACAGAATTTTGAGTTATCGATCCATGCACCCCATTTCTCTCAATTCCTTCCTCCCTTGACAATTTTTTTTGAAGATGTATCCTCAGAAGTGTGCGATGTATTATAACAGATCTAAATGACCAGACTTCTGAGATACAATTAGTTTATTCTGAATACTCTTTGAATGCCCTCTTTCTTCATTTTAGTTTTTTGTACTTTCAACCCATATAGATGATTTATATGTTCTCTTGCGTTGAATATTTTTTATTATCCAATCATTTTCAGCTCACTATGAAATTGTTCAACCTCCCGTACCTTGCCTACTCTCGAATCATCGCTTTAATGAATCCGATCGAAGTGATTTCCCTCTCATTTTGTTCAAAAAAATCGAGAGACAGAATCAAGCAGATACATTTTCATAATGATTATGCGGGAATTTCTACAAATGCTAAAAAATGCAAAACACCGGTGTTTCAATTACAAAATTTGCCAGAAGGCCGACACTTGTCGATACCATTTCAAATTGCTCCACGTTCCGCTCGATGTAAAGGAAGAAGATTTACAGGGACTATAGACGGAGTCAAACACTATTTTAGGTATGTCTCAATGTCTCAAACAGACAAAAAATTGTTGAATTATTCAGATGCACTCAGGCCCCAACAGGAAGTGTCATATACAGTAATATCCCTAAGAGTCACTTCAAAATAACCAATTACATTCTGGATTTAGTACGTGCAAGTTTGTCTATTCTTGATTTGGATTTGAATGTGATCGATGATTTGAAAGGATTCATAACCGAACCATGCATGAAATCAGTTTCTGGAATAAAAATTGTTTCTGAGACTGTTACTGCTGAGAAACTGTCCCTCTTCTTCAACAATATCGAAAATCCCCTTAAAGATGTTCATATTGAGTCTAAAGTTCAAGGGCAAGTGTCTGCAAGTCTGAATATTTTTCGATCTGATAGATTGATTGTCTACAAGCCTGATTGGATTACACGAGAAAATTTTCTCGGATTTAAAGGAAAGTTCCTGTGTTTCGTTGATACGAATACTACTGTTGATATTGAACTTATTATTGAATTCATAAAGCAATGGAAAAACGGGAATAATACAAAGCTGGCAGCACTACTAATGTCAGAAGTACCTCAAGAAGTGATAAACATAGATCGTTTTATTTCGGAGTTCGATGCGAAACCATGGGATCCAACGAAAAGAGAAAAGTTTTATATTTATGAGAAAAAGTGAGTTAACTTCTTCATAAACCGGTCAGAACTGTTCTCTTCTTTGCAGAATCACTAATGAAGAAGACGTTGTTACTGACTTATCGGAAGGATTAGATTTCGAAAGAGACGATGGGCTACTGGCAACTATTAATATCAGCCCACCTGACTTTTTTCAATTTTTTGTGTGGCATAAACGATTCACAGTTGCAAAATAGAATGAATCAAAATCTGCATGTTATTTAATACTATTCCAATGTTGGCTTCATCTCATTCTCTGGGAATAAAGCATGATGTTATAAGATTCTTATGTATCCTGTTCATTCTCTTATAATGGAGTTCCTAATAAATCTGTCAATTTAAAGATTTCAATGAATAGAAAGAATAAAGTTTCAGTACAACGGAGTATATCTTCCTCTAATTCTATAAGTATTCTACAGTATATTCAAAAAGTATTGGGTTTTATTTTCGGGAACCTAATGAAAACTCTTATTATGATTTTGATTTGGACAACAGAAAGTTTAGAAGCCAATTGTCCGGCTGTGAAACGTATGGTTGCGAGATTTAAGTTTCACCTTCCTATTTGTCCAATTTTGAAATATAGTCGGGATCTCTCAGTTTGACGGTCTCGATTACATCCTCTCTTTGATACTCTTTCTCTAGTTGGAATACACAAAATACAGTATTGCACATGTCCAACTTTCTTGAAGTCAGATACCAGTCCAATTCACAGTTGTTCATTTTTAATATCTCCTTGCTCCTGCCAACTTCTTCTATTACTGTTTTCCCAGAATACTCTCCTTGTGTGTTCTCTTCTTTGGAGCCTGTATGTGCAGTACCTCACTCTCCATTCATAGTGGTTCGTCTCGACTCATACACACAGAATTCTCTATTATTGATTCACGCACCCCACTTCTCTCGATTCCGTTTCCCAAGTTGTTTTGAAGGTGTATCCTCAGAAGTGTGCACTGTATTGTAACAAATCTAAGTGACCAGACTTCTGAAATACAATTAATTGATTCTGAATCCTATTTGAACGACATCTTTTCTCTGTATAGTTTCGTGTTCTATCGATCCATATAGATGATTTAAACGTTCTCTTGCGTTGAATATTCTTCACTATCCTATAATCTCAATTTTCAGGACACTTTTCTGACACAATGAAATTATTCAGTCTTCCATACCTTGCCTACTCTCGAATCATCACTTTAATGAATCCGATCGAAGTCATTTCCCTCTCATTTTGTTCGAAAAAATCGAGAGAAAGAATCAAACAGATACATTTTCATGTTCCTTTCCTAGGAATTTCTACAAATGTGAACAAACGGAAAGCTCCGGTGTTTCAATTACAAATTACGGGATATCGACACTTATCGATTCCGTTCCAAACTGCTCCACGTACGTCTAGGTGTAAAGGCCGAAGATTTACAGGGACTGTAGATGGAGTCAAACACTATTTTAGGTATGTCTCAATGTCTCAAACAGACACAAACAGTTAAATCATTCAGATGCATTGAGGGCATGATTGGTACTGTTTTGTTTAGTAATATCCCTAAGAGTTATTTCAAAATAACCAATTACATGTTGGATTTAGTACGAGCAAGTTTGTCTTTTCTGAAGTTGGATTTGAATGTGATCGATGATTTGAAAGGATTCATAACTGAACCATGCATGAAATCAGTTTCCGTAATAGAAATTATTTCTGAGACTGTTACTGCTGAGAAACTGTCCCTCTTCTTCAATAACATAGAGAATCCGGTTAAAACCGTTCATATTCACTCTAAAATTGAAGGACAAGTGTCCTCAAGTATGAACATCTTTCAAACCGAAGTATTAGTTTTTTACGAGAGTAGTTGGATTACAAGAGAACATTTACTTGGATTCAACGGAAACATTTTGTGTTTCGAAAAGCCTCCTTTTGATATTGAACTTGTTATTAAATTCATAAAACAATGGAGAAACGGAAATAATACAAGATTCATAGCACTCATGATGACAGAGGTACCTCAAAAAATTATGGATAAGGATCGTTTTATTTCTGAATTTAACGCAAAACCATGGGATCCAGCGAAAAGAGAAAAGTGTTATATTTATGGGAAAGAGTGAGTTAACTCCTTTTTGAATCGACCACAACAGTTCTCTTCTTTGCAGAATCACTAATGAAGAAGACGTTGTTGTCGACTTATCGGAAGGATTCGATTTCGAAAGGGACGATGGGCTACTGGCAACTATTAATATCAGCCAACCTGACTTTTTTCAAAATTTTTTGTATGGCACAAACGATTCACTGCTACAGAATAGAACTAATCTAAATCTGCATTTTATTTAACAACTTTTCAATGTTGGTTTCATCTCATTCTCTGGAAATAAAGCGTGATGTTATAAGATTCTTATTTATCCTGTTTTTTCTCTTATAATGGAGTTCCTATTTATAAGAAATCTGGCAATTTACAGATTTCAATGAATAGAATGAATAAAGTTTCAGTACAAGAATATCAATATTCCTCTAATTCTATAGGTATCCTACAGTATATTCAAAAAGTTTTGGAGTTTATTTTCGAGAACCTAATCAAAACCCTTATCATAGTTTTAATTTTGGATGACAACAAGTTCAGAAGCGAAACGCTTGCGATATGTTCGCTTTAATATGCCCACAATAGCTCTTCCATTAAATGTTTCAGATCAAAAATAGTTCATTTGACCTGGAGATCAAATGGAATCCGCTGGAATTTGAATTTTATTTTCTCTTCTGCTAATGCGGAACGGCCGACTGTTTGTCAGTTCAAGATGGAGCGCTACGACGACGACGACGACGACGACGAACTTGTGGAAGGTCCCGGAGGATCCACTATGTGGGTTCCTCGCAATGTCGTGGCTTATCCACGATTGGCTCCTCCACGCCCGACACCTACCCGTCCTCCACAACAACAACAACAGCAACAACAACAACAGCAACAACAACAACAGCAACAACAGCAACAACAGCAACAACAACAACAGCAACAACAACATCAACAACAACAGCAACAACAACAACAACAACAACAACAGCAACAACAACAGCAGCAACAACAACAGCAGCAGCAGCAGCTCTTGCAACTGCCCGCTGCCCCCCATGTTCAACCACGGCGGGGCGGATTTGGCCTCGGGCACGGCAATGTGAGGCGCCATCGGAAAGTTCTTCGTGACAACATCCAAGGAATCACCAAGCCAGCTATCCGCCGTCTCGCTAGAAGAGGAGGAGTCAAGAGAATCTCTGGACTCATCTACGAAGAGACACGTGGAGTTCTGAAGGTGTTCCTTGAGAACGTCATTCGTGATGCTGTCACCTACTGCGAGCACGCCAAGAGAAAGACTGTTACTGCCATGGACGTTGTCTACGCTTTGAAGCGCCAAGGAAGAACCCTCTACGGATTCGGAGGATAATTTTATTATCTCTCCGTTTCCACAAAACCCCACCGAACCCAACGGCCCTCTTTAGGGCCACAAATCTCATTAATCCAAACATATCATTGAATAAAGTCACTGTTTTTGTTTAAATGTATTTATTTTCTAATGCTTACTTGTTATTTTCATTGCTTCGAGATTCCAGTTGGTTGTTGTCATATACAGTTAACTCGTAGAGAATCCATCGACGCCAACAAGAAGAAGCGACATTATAATAATTATTAATTATAAACATCTGTTTCGCTTCTCAATCTCACAAGGAATTCCTCGAGAAGGTTTTTTTTCGGATTTCGAATGACGTTATCATTCTATTCTCCTCACTTCTCGTGGAAGTGATGATGAAAACAAAAACAAAGAATGAAATCAATCGGAGAAAACATTTAAAAAATTGATTTCTTTTTCGAGAAATTTCAATAAAAACATACATAAGATGCAATTAAGTTCGAGAAATATGGATAACTTAAAATGGGAAAATTAGACAGTTCACAACCGTTTCAATTATCAGCAGAAATATGGATAAACTTAAATCTGAATAGAAATAATACATATAATAAAGTGGGAGCATTACGACTAAAATGATGAAGAAAATGACAAAAAACGGTGAGGGGAGAAGGCGTTTGATCACAGTAGAGAATTATGGGTTGGAAAATGCATATAAAACATGAAAAGTGAGAGAAATCGACATAGAGGAGGCTAGAAATAGAGACAGAAGACATTCATGATACTAGAGACAGAGAAAAGAGTGTAACCGTAATTGGAATCCATTTGTTAGTGATGTTTTTCTGATTCGAAAAATGAAAATTATAGACATTTTAGATATCATGCCAAGGTACTTGGTACCCAATAAATCGGTGGAGAAATCATTAGAATTGGGAGAAGTGGGAAACAGGGAACAAAGGAGGGGCCTAAATAGAAGAGAAGCGACTCAGCATATCACACAGCAACACGTAGACTTCTGTCGCCTGGTGTCTCCATTCCTTGAATCCGACATGTCTCCTGGAACTGAAAGAAATCATCAAAGACTGAATTTATCGAAAAAAAAAACGCTTATTCGAGTTGAAACTATTAGCTTCTCACAACCGCGCTCTAGCGACATCGAAGAAAATTGTGTGCAAAGTTGAGAGACACAGAGAAAAAGAGAAAAAAATGTGCCGAGCTAATGTTCGCTTTCGTTAATGTGATCCTACCGCCATCCCTGCTGAACCGATTTTCTTCGAATTTGTACCAAAAAATCGAAAACTTTCTCTTAAATAGTGATGCCCGTCTTTTTCTTGTTTCAAAAGTTTCAAAATGACGTCTTCTGGATAAAAAAAATGAATTTCAATCCAAATTCGAAGAGAGAAAAGCGGGAGGTGGTCGACAAAACACGTGAACCGTCGGCTGCTCGCTTTTCTCCCCGCGCCTCTTCAGTGGCGCGTGGATAAAAGGAAACGCGCCGACCGTCCGATCTGGCAAGTTAAGCGACGTTGACTACAGTTAGTTGGTTCGAATCCGGACCCGAAATAATTGCGTTTTTTCATCTTTTATATTTCATGAAATTCCATCTCTGATGTAGCCAGCGGCTGCATACACCGTCTGGTTGAAGAAAAACAAAATAATGGAAATTTGAATCGCGCTCTAATGAGACAAAGTTCCACCGCTCACCTTTCTTCTGCCTCCTCCTCGTACTTCCACCTCTCTTCGGCGTCGTCTCCATATCATCGTCCGCCGTTCCGTTCGTTTCGAGTTTTCGAAGCCACTCGTCCGGTGACATTGGTTTCGCCTGTTTGTGTTGTGAGCTCTGGAAATAATACTTTGAGGGGTAAAGCATCGAATTTCTCTCTTTTCAACACTTACCTTCAACACCCTCTTACTCGGTGACTCTCTCTGATGTTGAAGCGATCCGGCTTGTGAGGAATGTACATCAGCCGACACGTCTTCTTTCGACCACGTTCTCAGAATGTCTGCTCCCTCTTTTTGTGCTTCAATTCTAGCTGGTGTAAGTCCACTTCGATCACGAAGAGATTGACGTCGAATCGCGCCTCGAGCGGAGAACGGATTGTCTCCAGTTGTTGCACCTTGTTGAGGTGATTCGAACTTCTTTCTCTTCTTACTTTGCCTTCTCGAATCGCGAACTCCGAATGCCAGTCGTCGACGTCGAGCTTCTGATTGAACCAGCGTTGTGATCACTTGCTTCGTTGCTAAGTCTTCACATAATTCCATTGGCGTTTCTCCATTCTTCGTCTTCGCATGAATATCTCCTCCGTACTGGCAAAGCAGTTCGATGAGATCAGGCTGGGCCCAGCAAGCAGCAGCGTGTACTGGCTGCCAGAAATCATTGTCTCGGATCAGAGGGGATACAGAGCAAGTCAACAAGAAGGCGGCCACATCGTAATACCCATTCGCTGATGCCACGTGGAGCTGAAAGGGTTTACTGTTTTCTAAATGCATAAATTTCTTAAAAAAAACTCACGTAAGTAGACCCATCTGGAGCTCGAACGTCAAGTTCTCTTCCTTGTTGATGCAACATCTTCATATCATCCAACATCGCCTTCTCCGGAGCACCTCTCATCTCATCAATATACGATTGTGTGATTCCTCTTGCAGCCATTTCACTCTCAATCACATCCAATGTCTCCTCATGATCACAAATATCGTATGGCATGTTTCCTTCGGCATTAACTGCTAACAAGTTGGCGCCCGCTTGAATAAGAATCTTTACAATATTAATATGAGCACAACAGGCGGCCGCGTGTAACGGTGTCCACTGTTCCGTATCCTGTGCATTCACATTTGCTCCTCTTTCGAGTAAAAGCAACATGATTTGTTGATTATCATCGATTGCACATTGATGGAGCGGCGTCAGACCATCATCGTTATGAAGATTCGGATTGGCGTTGTCGTTTAGTAATCGTTCCACTTCTGCGTAATCCGCTCGGCACGTCGCTTCTAGTAATTCCACTTCGGCGGCAAAATGAAGACGTTGGCGACGAGGTCGAGGTGGTGGAAGGGCTCGTTCTCGCTCCTCGTTTCGACGCAGTTGTAATAGTCGTCGCTGCCTGAAAAATGGAGAAAATAAGGAAATTCATTTTTTAAAGTTTTGCTTGTTTTTTGAGTATGATCGGAACATTTCCGAACAATCTACAGAAGTTAAAGCCAAATTCTCTGAATTTGGAAAGCTATTAGCTCGGCACAGTTCCCACAACTGCGCTCCACCGAAATGCCCTTGAAAAATATCTATTTTTCTCTGAGTCTCTCAATTTCGGTCACGATTTTCTTCGGTTTCGGTAGAGCGCAGTTGTAAGAAGCGTGCCGTGCTAATACAGAAGCTAAAACCAAATTCTTTGAATTTGGAAAGCAAACATCCCTGGGAATCAGATAAATAACGCGCGTTAACAAAATGAAAATTGATTCTTTCAAAATCAGCTATATTTTCAGTTTAGAACTTTAAAATTTCAGCAAAAACCTTTATAACTCGGTACATTATGATACAGAGCTAAGACTTTCAGTTTCAATAGTTGTATTACAGGATTTCTTCATTACAAACCTGGCGAGTGCTATTCTCTCCTGAGCCGTCATCCGCTCGATCTCGGGCAGCTCGGCGATGAGCTCCGAGTGATCCATGTTGTATTTTGTTCTTGTTCTGTAAATATCAAATTTAGAATTTGAATTATTCTCAAGAATTTCACTTACGATGGACCTCAACTTCAATATATACAGTTCTAACGAAACTGTTGAGACGATGACTTTCCGATTGTATTCAACCAAACGAGAGAAGATTCATTGGTGGCGTTTCTGAAAATTGTGAATGATTGGCTTTAAAAATTCAATGAGAAAGCACAGAGCACAATGAATCAGAGTGGAGAAAAGGAAGGAGAATAAAGTACATTTCAATCCGAAATATACACAATATGAGAGAAGGAAGGAGAAGGAAAAAAGAACGAAAGGGGTTTCTTGTTTCGATCAAAATGACCGGAAATCATGAGAACGGAAACTGAGAAGAAAACGACCGAATATGGAAGAAAAAGAGCCTAAACTTTTATTTAAACTACTGAATAGAAGTGTTCATCACCAATTTCTTATTACTAAAACAACACTACGACGGACCTCGATCGGAGAAAGCGAGGAGAGATAGAATTGCCACCGGACGTGCAAAAAACCACTCGGGGAGACGGGTATTTTTTCTTGGGATCACAAAGTATCTCTCTCTCTTTCATCTGCACCATTCAATAAGCAACACTTCTTCAAGGGGCCACTATCACACTCTGGTCGATCGGTGGACGCAAGTAGAGGGGTTGGCGTCTACGTGTGTGTTGGGACCAACCGATCAGAGCTCACAACTGGCCAGCTGAGTGATTTTGAAGAATTGGGGCGAGTAATGAAGAAAGACAGATTGAACGAGATGAGAAGAAGGAGGAGCAAAAGGAGGTGATCATTATGAGATATTTCTGGATTTTTGATGAAAAATCGGGGAATTTTTGTTGAAATCCATACTTGTCAAGGCCCGGGTGTTTTGGCGCCAATTTTTAATTTTTTGAATTCTTTCGCGAAAAAGTTAAAATACCATTCAGAATAAGAAGGAATTCTGAAAAATCATCAGAAATGGTCACATTTTCGATTAAATATTGAAAACATGTTTTTTTAATTGGGAAAAAAGCTCTTTTTTAAAGCCGGGCCTTGGCAAGTATGGTTTTATGAAGAAAAAGTCGGGAATTTCTGTTGAAATTTATGATTGTGAATGTGGTTGCGAGAAATTTCCAAAATGAAGCCGAGAAAAACCAAACATTTTCATACAAAAACATTCGGAAGTGTCTTTCATCACGTTTTCTAGGTTTTTGGCTCAAAAAACTCGTTTAATGACGCAAAACTATCAGATCAGTGTCGCATGTGAAAACCATCTAAATATTCATACTCTATTTGCAAACTCATTGATTAATCAATTCTACGAGAAAACGAGGGCGTGTGATTTCTCTGCCGTCTCTCCACTCTCTCTTCGTCCATCCGTCGGTCATCACTATTATCATGTCACAACCGTCTCCTTATCAGAATGTATCGTGTCTTTCTTTTCATCGATACGATGAAAACCGCATTTCTCTCATTCCAATAATAAGTGGAAACGGGAGGAGAGAGAAATAGACAAGCGACGATTTCGGAATTTTTTCCAGAGATTTCATTCAAAATTCGAATTGAAAACTTACAAATTACAAGTTGTAATATTGCTTCTCGCTCCGTTTCCAACCCCGATGTGTCTCCGAACTGCAAAAAAAGAGGAAATCAAGGTTTTTGAAAAAAAAAACGCTTCGTGTTGAAAATGCGAAGAAAAAGTATAAGCGGTCAATTTTTAATGAGATCTCTTCATCTTTTCATCAAATAAACTAATAGAGACACAGAGTGTGAAGCGAATGAAAACGAGAAGAAGAAAAAGCAAAAAGAAATAAAAACGAGGGGGGAAAGAGTAAGAGTTTATATCAAAAAGGTGGCCTTTTCCTCCGGAAATTTGAGACGACCGCTTGGAGAGATGATTCTCCTTATTCGCTTTTATTCCCGGAGAGAGAGAGGAGTTTCAGTAGAGATCAATGATTTATTGAAGAGACGCAGAAATCGAGAGCAGGTAGAATACAAAAATGTGTTTTGTTGCGAAATATAGAGATGGATGAGCAATATTTGAACATATTTGAAAAAAAGAAACATGATTTATTGGGAAATTTCCACGGAAGGTTTTTAAAAAAGAAAGTTTTCAAATCCGAGAGTAAAACCCCAAAACTATATTTTCGAAACCAATTTGTCAAAACTTTCCCCAAAAATTTTGAACAATGGTTTCGTAGAAAATCTGGTCAAAACCGGTGTAAGTTGTTGCTGATGGGAGAAGGAGGAGAGGCAAAAAAAGCAGACTTGCAAAATTCCGGGCCGGCCCGCCGGGCCGGCCCGGCCCGGCCCGGTTTCAGCCCGGCCCGGCCCGGCCCGGATCGGGCCGGGCCGGGCCGGGCCGAGAAAGTGTCGGCCCGGCCCGGCCCGGTCGGCCCGGATTTGAATTTTTGAATTTTTTTCACTAGAAATATTTTTTTCAATAATTTTTTTCCAAAATTTTTCCAAAATGTTTCTCAAGTATATGTAAAAAATGCGTTTAAATTGGAATATGAGACCCAAAAATTCCAAAAATCGCTCACTTTTTCACTTTTCGAAAAAAAGTTTGAATTTTTTAGTACTGAAAATCCGGGCCGACCGGGCCGGGCCGGGCTCGGGCCGGGCCGGGCCGGGCCGGGCCGCGGGCCGGGCCGGGCCGGAGAAATTCTGATTTCGGCCCGGCCCGGCCCGGCCCGGCCCGGCCCGTTGCAACTCTGAAAAAAAGAATGCTCTGGGAGCTCCCTTAGCGGCGGTATTGGTGGCTCTTGAGACGAACACGCGTGTCTTGTTTGCAAAAAACAATCAAAAGGGGAAACGAATGGGGGGAAACCAAGACAAAAACTGACTGGAGGGCAAGAAATGATAGAGAAGAACTAGAAGTGAGGTGCCCCACGAGATTGACCTTTGTTGTGTTGTTGTTTTGGGGAGAAAGGAGAAGTTTTGATAGAGATGAAGGACTGGTTAAAGAAGACATGGAACATCAGAAGACACGTGATAACATGAGAAGAAGCGGGGTCGTCAAAGATTGGAAGGGATCTTCTTTCATAGGAAATTAGAGAATGATCATGATGAGAGGGATTAGAGAAAGATGAGAAAAAAGGTTGAATGATAAGAATAGGTTAAGAGGAATTCCATTCAATTTACATATGAAAAGCGAGAAAATGAAAATTCCGTATAGAATACAAACTAGTGAGTACTACTATGTTGAATATTCATGAACTTTCGGATGGATACTTTTTCTAGTTTTGAGCAGAAAGTGGGGTTTCAGACCAAATGTCTCTTATCATTGCAACGTGTGATAAAACGAGCAAGCGCCCACCATAGAGGTTGACTCAGAGAGGGAGAGCATTCGAAAGGACCGATTCAATACGAGACGACAAACAATAATGACTAAGATTAGGGGAAGAGAAAAGAACATTTTATTAAAAATTGTTGAGAGATGATTGACTTCTTCTCAGAAAATTCAAACATTTCTTCCAAATTTAGAATTCACAATTCTCAATTCGACACGGATATTCGACACCGAAGCGCATTCTTGTTTTCCACAATTTTTCGAAAATGTGCAAAACATGCTTCCGTCGTCGCGGCTATTCATGTCACTTTTCCGGACAAAGTTCTCATTAAGATTCTTTTTTCAGAAAGGTTCACAGCAATGACTCATTCTACTTCTAGGACTGGAAATGAGCTCAAAACGAATAAATGTTAGATTGATGGCAGACAAGGAAAGAAAAAAACCTCTCGTGGCACATGAGAAACACTATTTCATTATCCGGCTGAGCATCATCGTCTCGGAGCCACTTGTGTTGCTCCAATGCTCTTTTGGGAGGCTTCAGAAAACGAGGAGAAGACAAGAGAAGATGTTGAAGCAAGGCAGAGTTCGATTTTAATTAAAACCATCCATCGAAACTACGTTTCTCTTTCTCTCTCTCTTCTCATCCGGGCGCAGGGAGCAACACGGAGCTTCTTGCTCTTTTGTCAATGAAATTTCGGCACACACACAAAAAAAGATAGAATGTGTAAGTTGAAGTGCGCAGAGAGTATAAGCAAAAAAGGAATGTAGAAAACTCTCTTTTCAACATCTCCGTAGATACAATGCCCACGTTGTCAAGCGTCTTTTTGTCGGTTGGTTGGTGACGATAGACAATGGAGCTCCATATGGAGCCTGTGTATTCTGAATTTCAAAATATCGAATCGACTACGTCGAGGCTTCTCAGGGTAACAAGACCAGGTGATTTTGAATATTATCACCTGAATTTCTACCAAGAAAACCTACAAAATCGAAGACTTTGGTACATTCTCTATTCTTCTAAATTTAGAAACGAGAAACGTCTAGACTCCTATATCAATTGAGATGATACGTGTTGACCAGGTATAATGAAGAATAAAAGTGAGAAACAAGGTCTCTCCCCCGGGGGCCACCAGATACCGGAAGCATAATAATTAGCGGCCGGGTGGTGGTGGTGAAGGTGGTCTGTCGGAGAAGAGACCTCCAGTCAATGATTGATCAGTCTGCGTCTGTTTCATTGTATTCCATTTCCTCCTTGTCTCTCTCTCTTCACTTGACGACCTTTCCCTCCTGTAGAGAGTGAAAAGCAGGAGTGGCCGCTGTGTCGCTTGCGCAGGAGCAAAATGAAAAACGCAACAAAAATTCCAATGCTCCTCGCTTTGCGAACCTCGAATGGCAAACACAATACAAGAAACTACTTGAGATGGTATTAGTCTTTGAGCAGACTGACTTATCAGTATGAAACCGTTAATGGAAGAGGAACAGTTTGATCTATGTGAATGGAACTCCACTCTGTCTCTCCGCCCCTTTCCCGCAATAAAAGTGACGTGATGTCCACCAACGTTTGCGCCCAATTTGGTGTTTTGCATTCTCCTTTTCCATCCTACCACCCCGTCAATACAAACAAACAATCAAGATACTCTCGTCTACACCTGCACTATTTCACCTATGACCAATTCGGCTTCTGAGCGAGAGCACACTCACCCGGTGTTCAAAATGAAACGAATCAGATTGGGTGTTCCAAGAGAGAAATAGGAGAATGTGTTTATAAGATCAAATGCATACGGAATCGATTGATCATGATCTACTCTAGGTATTAACAGGATTAGAAGACGTTTTGAAACGGAAGTATGGAAGTATTTCAAGGGAACAGTCAATCAAAATTATGTATGTGGCGACTAACGAAAATATACATTTTTGCAAAAACGAGTTGTCAGTTTGTAGACTTTAAACTGCTCAATTCTCAAAATCAGTGGCAAAATGAGATTTGCAAGAAACACAAAATTGTCGTCGGTGTGGGCGGATAATCCGCACAACAGCAGAGCAGAAGCAAGCGTTTTCCGGAAAAGGGCACAAAAAACTTGTGAATGTGGGGGTGTTCAGTGAGAGGAGAACAGAAGGGAGAAAGATGTAGGATTTTTATGAAAAAGACAGATTAGCCTAATTCTGAACGTGAGAGCTCATAGATGGATTCTGACTGAAATGAGAGTGGGCAGAAGAAACGGAACAAACGAAGAAGTGTTCTCTAGGCATATTGTTTATAAGTATACGGCGGATAAAAGAGAAGATATCCTTTACGGAAATGTGGACATGGACACCATGTAATTTTCTGCCGAATATCGTTTCTCTCTTTCTTTTTTTTCATAATTGTTGACATACTTTCGTTTCTTTTCTGGAATATAAAAAAACACTTGGAGACGCAGATGGAGAAAAAGCCTAAACGGGTGTGGTGAAGAAAAAAAGAAGAGAAGAAGGCAGTGACGATGGCGAGGTTAGGTTTGTTGTGTGTGTGTGGAAGCGAATAAGTGAATGAATTGTGTCCCTGTCGATGGGACGGATGGAGCTTGAGTAGAGAAGAAGCCGGGAGAAAATGGAGAAAATAGTGGGCAAGAGGAAGAGACGCAGACGCATCCACATCACCTTCCACGTTGCATGCAAATGAACAGAGTGTTCGTTTAGAAAGAGCTAATTTCTTGCGGAACGTTTTGCTCTTTTGATTTTTTGGATGCGAATATTCTAGGGGTTCTAGGAGCTAGAAATTGGAAAGTGAGAATCATCAGCTATGAAACTTTCAGAGTCTTTTCTGAATTTAGAGTCAAAATATATAGAACCAGAAGTGATTTCTGAGACTACAGTATTCCTGACCATTTGTCTCTTCCAGCTTATTGGATTCAATCCTATTTTCCATCTCATTTTTTTTCCATCCTTCGTCCCATCTAACAACACTAATTTGGTTGTTTTCTCTTTTCTTCCACACCGCCAGGACCCCCATCCGACCGTGACAATGTTCCCCAAGTCCTCGAAAGAGTGGGAATTGGGATGATGGGGATGGAAAGTAATTGGGATTATTTGAACCGGTTGTTGGAGAAAAACCTCTTGAAGAAGAAACAAAAAAAGTGAACATGATGATTCTGCGTTTTGCAAAATGTAGAAATGACGAGAAATACAACCACACCTTCTAATCTAACGACCTTGAGATCGGGTGCCATTAGAAGCAATAAACTATGTCGAAAACCGTGTCATCGATTGGCAACTGCTGAATACAATGTGGAGGGAGAGCGCCCTATTATAGTTGTGAAAGTATGTATCAAAACAGGCGGGTTAGTAGTAATAATAGACGGAAAGAGATGATGATGATCACAGTGTGTCTATATATCCAGACGAGATATCTATTTCTCTTCTTTCTTTTTTAGTGTGTGTATGTGAAAGCCATCCCTCCCCATAATTGACACGCTTCACTTGTTTACCATTGAAAAATTGGATGAAAAGAAATGAGGAAAATAAGTATTGAGGAGACATCAAAAATTAGGTTTTTTAGAAGGTCCTTTTTCTTTTTTAGAAGGTTTCAAAGAAAAACTTTTAGTTAGAGAACAGAAGGTAGAGGAAAGAGAGGCAAAATTTGCGCGAATCGCCCATGGCTATTTGGTTTGACTCGTCAAAAGAGAGGGGGGCCCCCGAGAGAGAACTGTATATAGAGGAAATCCGGAGAGACGGAGAGAAGACGAGACGAGACAGTCCTCTGGTACGAAAAGGTGAGTATAGTCGGGGGGCCCCCGGCACCGTAAGGAAAAGGAGTCTCTTTTGGGTCTGCTTCTCTCTCAATGCATACAGTCACTCACTTTTTGAGTCTCCCGTGCGAGACGACGCGACCCTCTTGTGGGAGGAAAAGGAGGTGGAGGAGAGGCCGATCGAGAAAGTAATCGAACATGTGAAAATAGTGAGAAGAAATGAAATACGCAGGGATGATTGCTGAAGACACCCAGGTAGAATACAATAGTTCGGAAGGCGACAACTACTAGGTGGAGGTGACTCATTTGGAGACGGGGAGGTCCAAAACTATGACGTGTGTTTATTGTGTTTATGAATTTATGAATAATTATGAAAGTAGTTGAAACATTAAAACAGAATGAATAAATGTTCAGAGGGCTAGACGATAGGGGACTGAATAAAGCGGATTACTGGTATATGTACAATACGATCGAGAGTATGTTTTCAAGGAGCGTTCAAGTGGTGGCAGAACTACTTTTGTATTATCGAATGAAGCAGAAACAAGAGAAGCGACGGAAGAGGGAAATTCCCATGGAAATAGAAAAAGAGCCACGATGTCGCTGGGTAACTGGAAGATGTTGAGAGCTGAATCCACGCAAAGACACACTTTTATTTCTACAATTTCCTACATTTCTAACAGATTTTTTCTAGAAAAATAATGTATTTTCAACTATAAATCGTACAAAAGGTGAACACATTGCTGGTTTTTTTTCTTTCTTGTGACAAAACATGATCGGCGGTCTCCAATCGTACAGCAGTGTCACCTTTTTTGGTCAAAACCACATACATACATACATATGATACGATTTTGTATCACATAATAGAAAACAAATCAGAAAACGAAAAGAAATTTGGAGAAAAGACACGAGAAATTGGAAAAAAAAGAAAAAAAAGAGAAAAAAGTGAAATCGGTGCGGGACCATCGAAGAAATGTGGGAATGCACCTTTAAAAGTTTTGAAAAGTACAGCAAGATTAACAAGCTTTATTTAATTAAAAAAACGGTTTTTATCTTTTAAAAAGTAGATTTCCAAAATTAATTGCTCACTTTTCTGTAAAAAATTTATCCAAATAATCAATTTTATTGCTAATTGCAAAAAAATTCCGAGAAGACATCGCTTGGTTTCGAGAAACGAATTACTCCTTTACCGTAACCAATCTCCACGTTTTCTGACTCAAAAACTACAAATTGTTGCATTTTTTCTTACTCGTCTCCTATCAAACACTTCTCTAATCGTGAATGATAAAACTGTTTTACGTTTTGCACAATTTTCTCCCTGATTCTAAACCGAAAAAGTAAAAAAAAAACATCAAATTTATTAAATTTTTCAGTCGACAAGAAGAAGAGAGGTGAAAGCGTGCCGAATCGGGGCGACAAAAGGCAAAGATTATCAGTAAAAAGTGAGTTTTCATTGTCCTTTTTATCAAAAATGAGAGTAGAGAATGATTATGACGAAATGGCATTGTTGGAGAGAAAGGCGGCGGCACTCCAGTAATTTTGATAGAAGTTTGAATAGTTTTCAGTCGTTTTCGTAGTTTCGATCGGTGATTTGACTGGTTCTCTGGAAAAATGTGAATAGATTTTATTAGTTTTATTGCGGAGGAACTCACTTGGATTCGATTTTCTTCTGCTTTGTTCTCCGATTTTGAAACCAAACTTTGACCTGGTTGTCTTTCAAACCGAGGGATTCTGCTAGTTTTGCTCTGGTCACACCGCTCAGATAACCGGAATCGTTGAACGATTTTTCGAGCTTCTGAGTTTAGAAATCAGGCATTTTATTCAAAAAAGTTGAATACTCTCACCTCTAACTGCTCGTCAGTGAACACTGTTCTCGGTCGTTTTGGTCTTTCCAAATCAAGTTTTGCTGGAATTTCCAGCATTTTCTCGGATCCGTTCGCGCCTTTAATTCGGATAATCCGAATGAAAGCGGAGTCCTCGTTGTTAGAAGAAGAAGAAGAGGAAGTCATGTTTAGAATACAACGAAGTGTGAATAAAGAGGAATGAGCTCTCTCCAGGGAAGAGAAAGCAACATATGTTACGATACTTGAAAGTGGGTGGGAACTCACAGGCTGTCAGCAGTAATTGCAGTCCAATCTCAACGTATTGTTCATTGTTTTGTCGGGATAAGGGAATATGAAGAGGTTGAGAAAGAGAGCCAACTTTTGAATAGAGTGGTGAAGAGCAATCTGGGATTGACTCATTAAATCGGCTGAGATATTTGATGCGTCGACTGTGGATAATTGGAGTTGAATGGGGTCGTGGTGACTGGGTTGTTGTAGAAGTGGAAGTTGGATAACAGTAGGAGTGCGGAATAGTTGTACTTGGAATGAATGGATGGAGCCAACTAATTAAACTAATTATGCTCGATACTTCGAATGAGAAAAGTCGAAGCTCAATGGAATCAGAAATCAGTAAACAGGTCAGAATTCTGTTATTTCAAAATCTTCTTTTATAGCCGGAATCGATACCCGAAGCTTATTAGGCTCCTCCCTCTTATGCTTGATAAAGTTCTCATCACAGTTTCCAAAAGCGGAAAGTAACCGTGTCTTCTAAATCTGTCTTCTGACCCCTCTCTGGTTCTCAATTCTTTTCCGATTGCTGCGGAAAACCTCCATGAGTTATTTTAGATTTCAAAGTATCAATGCTTGAAGATTCGATAGCCAGTAATGAGTTTTAGTAGAAATATTTTATCCAGCTATTTCTTAAAGTTACAGTATACTACAGTATTTTGATTACTACTGTTTCATACTGTAGTTATTCTGAACTTTTTAACATACTTCTTGTTTATAAAAGGAAGATAATGCTTCTCCTTGATTCCGCCCTGTTTTCTTGTCAGTAAATCTTCGAACTCCAGAATGTTCTTCAACTGGGGACACGCCCCTTTTATTCAGAGTTGTTTCCTTGAAGTAAGGGAATCACTATTGAAGTAGTTCGGAGTTATTTTATCTGTTTTTCTGTCGAGTTCTCTTACTAGTGAATGATCCGGACTTTTTTCAAGCATTTCAAATGAAACCTACTTGGTTGGATAGTTCAAAATCTGAGGATTTCAAAACTGTTTTCAAATTTTGCAGAACGCCTCTAGGGATCGAGAAAAACGAGATCAAAGTTTGTGCACGGATTTCCATTTCTTAACCATAGGGAACATGAAAGTCCGAATTGTAGATTCATTCCTCTTTTCTTTCTCTAGTGTTGTTAGATCTTCAATCCACCTTGTCTGTATAGCATCTGTTCCGTAATTCTTCCGATTTCCAATTTCTGAAATATCTGAAACTCCACGGCATCACAATTCTGACGATGTTCTTAGTATTTACTTTCCGAAATCTGTTTTCTCAGCTTTAGAACCTTTTTCTAGCTTTAGAGGTTTTTCTATAAGTAAAAACGAGTCAGAATAAATAAGTTTATTAATCATCAACGCCTACAAAAAGCTGAAAAATAATGATCTACAGACACATTATTAATATATTATGTAACAATTCCATACATCGTCTTTGAAAGTTTTTGATTTTTCCGAGACAATTACACCAGGTAGAAATGAGAGAAAATTGAAGAGAAAAAGAAAGAAAATATGAATGATATTTGGTGCAAAAAGAACCACTTTTTTCGAATAGAGAAAGGATATCATTTAGTAAATAAGTTAGGCTGAAACACCTAAATACGCTAGCGGTACCTTACAGATACTTTTAAAAACGATTGGAGAGAGCAGAAGTGCCAAAAAAGCAGTGGAGAACATTGTAGAGGAGACGAAAACTGATTGATTAGAGAGAAAATATAACATTTTTGTACACGCTTTGATGAGAAAAAACGGATTAGAAATGACTATATTATGTGGGTGAGAAGCTGGCAGGAGTGGTTTTAGATTATGGACTAGTAGGGGGGAGGGACTGGAATTACATGTACTATCGATCGATTTTTCGGGAGACGGAGACAGTTTCAGAGAAATTCAAAATATGCTGGGAGGAGGAGAACGTTTCGAGATTTTTGAGGGTGTGGGGACTTTTTTGATATTCGACATGACAATGGGGTTCGCTTTGTTGATTAGAGGGTTACGGTAATTGATAAGAAGGGTTCTAGGTGTTTTTTTGATGGCCGTTATTTGATTTGGTTGCTGAGAAAGAAGAGCAGGATGAAAGAAGAAAAAATTGATGAAGAAAAAAGAATGTACAGAGAGAAAGAGAGACGCAGACACGTACGTACACGCAGAAGAGAGAAAACGGGGAGAGAAGAAGGGATGACGTCATTCGGGATCCGGCCTGCAAAATAGAAAAATAGAAAAAACGGGTTGAGAAGTAGGTCATATGGGTTTTCGTAGTATCTTGAAACTTTGGTCAACAGACTTTGAGTCAGAGAAGAAAACGAAGAAGAAGAACTCACTTGACTCCATGAGCCTGCCGAACTGGCAACGAGTCTGAAGAGAGTTGTTTCGGTAGAGCTTGACACGTTCCAATTGAATCTTGCGGCTGAAGAGAGAATCAAAGTTTTCATACATATAATCACCCTGGAAAATCTTGCCTTTGCTGGTTTACTGGAAGTTGGTTTTTTAGTAGTACCCATATTGAAGACGAAATTCCTCCAACCCAATCGTTTTGTTCCGTGCTGCTGAGCGGCTGTCAGCACGGCTTTGTAAATCTGAGACCTCACGAATCGCGGATACGAATCCTTCGCCATCAGTGTGAAGACGTGCTCTTCTGAGTGATAAAAAGCGAATCTCATCTGTGACGCGTCCTTCGCTTTTGATATACAATCCAGTGTCTGATCGAGTGTCCTCGAGTCAACATTCACTTGTGCAGGTGCTCCTTGAGCCAGAAATTCTTCTCGTATCCGTTCGGCCTTCTGATAGATTTGCTCGTTCGGCGCATACTTGATGTCCTGTATCGCAATCCAGAATCGTATATTTTCAGATGAAAACTCGGATTCTAGGAAGGTTTCGAGAACTTGTCGTCCTATAGGATCTTTCACGAGTTCTTGAACCGACAGACCCCATCGTTTTACCCGTTTTTCAGTAGGAATCTCGGCGCTTGATCTGAAAACGTTGGAAATGCGAAAATATCGTTTTCATGGAAAAACTTACGTATCAGTCGGTTGGTTCCAATAGGAAGCTTCATCACTTATCCATGGATTCGAGGGCTGGGGAGGGTGGAGGAAAGGATCGAATTCTGCTCGTTGATCTACCCAGGTCACCATTCTGAAATTTTATATATGAGTTTCAGTTGAAGCTACGAAATTTCCAGTTTAACTCACGTATCAGAAGCTTTCAACGCTTTCAGCCAGGGTTTCGTTTTGATCGCGAATCGTAACCGATCCATCAAACATCGATAGCCTTGTGCATTCTGCCGTCGTATTTTCTTCTCGGTCTTCATATACGGATCCTCCAGAAAGTTGGGACCACCCCTACTAGGTTTTCGAATTTTCCAAAACGCTCGTTCCTCCGAATCGAACACCACTTTATCAACTTTCTTCTTCTCCTTCTGCTGTTTCAGCTGAAGTTCCGATTGTTGAACTATGAATGCCCACATGTGTGCGAGAACATCCGCTAGTCTGAAAATAATTACAGATTAGAAGGAGGAGGGGATAACACTATGCAATAACAAGTATTTAGAAATGAGCTTCGTGTTTTTGTTGGGAATTGGCCTCAAAGTTCTTAATGTAGCTACAGTAATAAATACAGTAATCCTTTTTATATAATTAGAATTTAAAATCCTTTCAAAACTGGTTTAGGGAATCGTAATAAAAATACTAATCCATTCTGACATTTTTCGTCACTGAGACCTTTTTTAATATCGCCTAAGATTAGAGAAAACGTCATCTAGTAAGAAAATCGTACAATTTTATGAAAATCAAAGATCTAGATACTAGGATTACGGTAGGGGTTACAGTAGCTTTTGTCGAATTAATTTGGAGATGAATTTGAAAAAAAGTAATAATTTACCTGTTGAACGATTCCACCTCATCTTCTTCTAACCCGTGTTTCTGCTCATTCCTCAGCAATCGTTTGTTGAGGTATATAGCTAAATATAAATTTGGATTTAAAATTTTAAAATTTAGAATAAAAAATCCGAAAATTACCGTATTCAACATCGGGCACAAGTTCAGCTTGCGAAGGCCAAAAGTACGGCCTCTGTAGCCTGTAGAGGGTTCCGTCGTCTTTAAAGGGTTGACCCTAAAATGGTGAAATTGATATAAAGTATACCATAGAATGAGAAAGACTCACATGCTCGATGACTGGAAACATGTACCCATGATGAAGGAGTAGACTCGCTAGATGACTCGCTTCCGCTTCGTCGTCAGGGGCGCCCTATAATTATGTAACATTTCAAGTTGGAATGTTTTCATAAACAAGAAATCAGCACAATCCAACTCACTCTTTCTAGAACCAACGCTATTAACTGTTGACCGGTGATTGCGTGAGGCACAGCGATTCGGAAGTACTTGTGCGTTTTGAGTTGCGCACCTTCCATCACTCGCTTCGCGAGCACCTCGATCTGAAACAGTCTAGCTGAGGGATTACGGTAATGATACTGGATGGATACCTTGGTCAACGGTGGCATCATACAAAATGCGGGGTTTGAGAGCGACGTGTCTCAACCAGCTCGACAGCTTCTTCGTTCTCTCTCCTCCGAATAAAATGATTCTGTAAAGTGACTATAGAGTCCGGAATAGAAGTTTGCCACGTGGCATATGGATCAGATGACGAGTATGTTGATGATGATGATGATGATGGATAGAAATGAAAAATAATAAAAATGGTAAGGCCAAAATGCTCCTGATCTCTAGTTCTCTGCCTCTCTCTCACTCTCTCCTTCTTCCTCTCTCGCTCTTTCTCTCTCTCTCGCTCGCTCCCCTTTTTCCTCCGGGGGGATGAGGGCTGCTGGGGTGCGTGGTGGGCGGAGAGGAGGGTGCTTATGTGTGTATATGTGAGCGGAGTGTGGAGAGTGAGAGCGAATGAGTGCTATGAGTGTGGTGTTGAGCGTTGACAACGAGGGACGAAGCGTGGCTTCCTGAATTGAAACGCAGACGTGCAAAGTCAACACGCGCAGGCGGCGAGAGAGGGCGCCCTGCCCAGTAGGCCGCGGGTCCCCTGCAGCCCAATGATTTCCGATAATCGAGCAGTCTGTCGTCTCTTTCTCTCAGAGTTTCTACGGCTCCGAGAGAGCTCCGAGAGCCCTCCGAGATGTGTGAGTGAGTGTGCGTGTGCAGCTTCTCCTTCTTCTTTCACGAATCGATCTCGTCGTCTCGCTATGTCACAATCAGCAGCTTTCTGCGTCTCTTCCTCTTCTCCCTTCCCTTTTATTCAATTTTGATGTGTGCAG
This sequence comes from Caenorhabditis latens, assembly GCA_002259235.3. NCBI lineage: Eukaryota > Metazoa > Nematoda > Chromadorea > Rhabditida > Rhabditidae > Caenorhabditis > Caenorhabditis latens. The sequence goes on along the minus strand of CM056092.1, from coordinate 3,988,793 downwards.
GGAGAAGGCTTCGACGACGACGACATCGAAGCGAGCTTCTTCTTCTTCTTTCCTCTCTTCTTCGTCTTCTCTGTCTCTACTCCATATATGGGTGTGTGTTGCTTTTTGGTAGTGGTGGTAGACGAAGGATACTACTACTTTTCTACGCTTCCTTCTTTTAGCTTTTGTGGTTGGTTGGTTGGAAGAAAAAACGGAGAAGAGATGGGTTCGTTCTATCCTTTTTCTGCTCAATTTTTCACTACAGACAAACATCTTTTTTCCAGGATCTGTCTACAGTAACCTCTACAATTTTTTATTCGAGAATAAAGTTTCTTTAAAAGGTTTTCAAAACTATTTAGGTTCAGAGAATCCGCGTGACAATTGAGAGAAAAACCAATTAACGAAGAGGAAGATATCAAGTGCAATTGATCCGAACTGTGTTGACTCAATCTCTCAATCTCGATCCATTCAATGCCGGGCTCCCCTTTTTGATCTGCAAATTCCATACTTGCAAACCGGACCGAAACGGGTCGGAGCGTAACTCGCGTCAAACTCAATATTATGAGCTTAAGAACATACTAAAATGTAGATCTCGATGAGCTCAACGTCTTTGATATAATACGGGCCGGATGGCTATTCGTTAATGTGCTCGCGGGCTGGGCTAGAAAGGCTTTCTGGCCATTTTTCCCGTATTATATCAAAGACGTAGAGCTCATTGAGATCTACATTTCGGTTCATTTTTGAGCTTATAGTATTGAGTTTGACGCGAGTTACGCGCCGACTCGGTTCGCAAGTATGGCAAATTCTTTCTCCGAGAACAGAACTCTTCGTTTAACACGTCATCGATGCGATTCTTCGATTCTTCTCTCAACAATAAACACAAGTTATCATGTTTCCAGTGTCATCAAAAATGGGAGAAAGGGAAACTTTTTGAATATAAACAACTCATAAAATGTTTGAAAAAGAGTTCCTGAAAAGAAGTACGGTGTTCAATGTGGTGTTTGCACACTAAAATCATTTTGTTTCCCGTCTCCATCTCTCTTTTTCTCTCATGCCGCACACACACTCACGTACCCAAAAGACGAGAAACAGAGGGAAGAGAAGAGAGAAGCAGACATACCGACACACATCGTATTTTTCCTATGTTTGTTCATCACGTTTCACAATTTTTGGATTTTATTATCAAGTTCTTAAATTGATCACCCTGATACTATAACTAGAACTGGAAATCTGAAATCATCTATGCCCGAAATTTGCAGAGAAAACCGGAAGAGAAGCGTCGCGAACGACGTGAAACGTCTCTTCCGAAACAAAGCGACGATGGCGACGACGACGTTCTACACGAAGCAAAGATGTAATTGGATAGAGGGAAGAGATGCGAAAGTTGATGAAGTTATGAGGGAATGGATGCATAAGTGAGTGCGCTGAAATTGTGAATAGTTTAAAGTTGTGAAATTCTGAAAATCCAGGTTCTGCTCATTCCAAGATGTCAAAATTTGTGTTTCGACGTTCAACGTCAACGGAAAGACGCCACAATCGGTGTTTCCTACTTGGTTCTCACAGAAACGAGAAGATATCGCCGAGTTTTATGCAGTTGGGTAAGCATACTTGTTTATGAATTGAGAAAAATGATAAGAAAATGATAAGATTATTCATTTTTAACTTTTTTAACTGAAAACATGGTTAGAAATTGAGAAAACATCAAGAAAAGTGATATTTTAAGTCTACAAGAAATGGATCTATCCGTCGGAACCTACATTATCGATAACACCAAGAAAATGGAGGGATGGACTGATGCGATTCATTGCTCATTACCAGGAGGACGAACGCATTTTAATGTGGTGAGTGATCTGAAAATTTTACAAGAAATCATGAACTGTTCAAAAACTTTGAATTTTTAAATTTCCTGTCGGAAATCTCACATGAATTCTAAACTTTAAATGAGTTCGCTTGATTTTAATCAAATTTTTCTAATTATAACAAAATTTCAGCTAATAATGTGCAAATTTCGATCCAAAACCTAAAAATTCATCATTCTACTTTATCTTCCTCTGTTTATCATCAATTTTGACATTATTTCGATCTGACAATTAACTTTTTTCACTTATCGTAAGTGTATCAGTCTATCAGATTAAGAAAGTTGACTTTCAGATCGAAGTAGTGTCAAAATTAATGATATCCAGAGGAAGACAAAGTAGAATGGTAAATTTTCAGACTTTGAATAGAAATTCGCACATTTTTAGCTGAAATTTTGGTATAATTAGACAAATTTTATAAAAAATTTCGTAATGATTCCTTCAAAATGTCGAATTTTGCAGATCGGTTCGATGCGACTCGTTGGAATCTTCGTCATCGTCTTCCAATCAGTTCACAGCAAAGTGCGTGTCACTGACATCAACGTGAAATACGTGGCAACTGGAATCTCGGTGCTCGTCAACAAGTTGGGAAACAAGGGCGGAACGGCGATTTCGATGAAGATGAACGATACTTGGGTGTGCTTTGTGAATGCTCATTTTGCTGCTGGAAACAACGAATTGGAACGGAGGAATCAAGATTTTCGAGATATTTATAATGATGTTGTGTTCTATCCGAGGAGTCAGCAAGAGGGATTGCGAGACCGACCTCTAGAAGTGCCCGTTATGTGTTTGTATGATCACGACGTTGTTTTCTGGTTTGGAGATTTGAATTATCGACTGAATACTGACGGAAAAATGTCAAATGAAGATGTACGGCGGATAGCTTCAAGTGAGAAATTCACAGATTTACTTCAGTATTGTCAGGTAACTTTATCTCTCGAATGCTCTCTGAACAGACTGAAATTTCTAGCTCCGCGAGCAAATGACACATGGAACGGTATTCAAAGATTTCAAAGAACCCGACAGTCTACCATTCCGACCTACTTACAAATACGATTGTGGAACAAATACATGGGATACGAGTGAAAAAGGAAGAGTACCCGCGTGGACAGATCGGATTTTGACTTTTACGAAGCACTCGAAAGTTGGGTTGGAATTAATGTAGGTTTCGCCCAAAAAAGTGGAAAAAATGCAGTTTTTCTTCCAGACAACCGATGGAAAGTGTCGAGACGATCACGATTTCGGATCACAAACCAGTTCGAGCGTTGTTCAATTTAAAAGTGAAAAAGATCAACGAGAGCGGAGCGAACAGTGTTTACGAGGAAGCGATCAGAGAAGCCGATCGGCGAGCAAATGAGGAATTACCTCAGGTTCAATTGAGTTTGAATGAAGTCGATTTTGGAATTGTCAACTATTTGGAGCCGAAGACACGAAGTGTTATTGTGCAAAATGTTGGAAAGTCAAAGGTGAGAATGAGGAGAAAATGAACAGAAATGGAAAAAGTGAGAAGGGAACATCTTGAAAGTTTTTGTAACTTACAAGGGAACTCCTTTTAGACAATGTTTGAGAATTTGCTGAGAATTGGCTCATAGCAGTCCCCGAACAATAGTCCGAGGTACTTTTACTTGGACATGTGGTTTTCAAAGGTTGGACAAGTGGTTGGGAGGTTTTTCGAAAAAAAGAAGCAAAATCCGTGAAAAAAGGAAAAGTTTTTGAACACCTGACCACCTCCACTCTTCAAAAATTTTGACTTGGACACATGGTTAGTCCGGAGCTCCGGACTAGTTTCGGGGACTGGGCTCATAGGTAATTTCGGCCATTCAAGAATGGGCAAAAGATTTTGTTACTATCGCAGTTAGAATGGTCGAAACTACCTATGAGCCAGTTTTCAGCAAATTCTCAAACATTTTCTAAAACGATTTCCTTTGTTAGTTTTACATGCTGGAAAACGTCAAATTTTGACCGTTTTCCAGCATGAAAATCCCCATAATCTTCATTCGCTTAGCCGAAATTATAATTCTTGAAAAGATTGAGAGTCGAAATACATACAAATATTCAGCCGATACAAAACATTCTCACAATTATACATTCCATTGTGAATCGATTTGTTTCTCTATCTCTACCCTCTCCAGTCTTCCTCTCTAGTAACTTCCGACTATATCGAGTTCCCATAAATCCCCTCTATTATATTGACACTGAAAATCATTGTTGTTTATTCGAAACGATGATCAATTCGATCTCTCATATGATCTCCTTTTGTGTCAATAACATCCCCTCCTCCACCAACAAAATTCAATTCAATATAACCATTTCCAGGTGCGTTTCTCGTTCAAAGTTCGTCCAAACGCAAGGAACAATCAAGAGATTTGCGAGAAATGGCTGATGGTAAGTTAGTTCATTTTAGAAAAAGAAGAGAAAGAGATGACTATCTATTTACTGTACTGCGCAGTCGGTCTTCTTTCTCAAAGAAAGTTGATTAACTGAAAAAAGAACAAAAGGAGAAGAATGGCAGAAAGAAAAAGCGAGACAGTATTCCGGTTGGAGATAAAGATCTTCTGAAGCTTCTCCCCTTCTCTTCTTTTCGTTTTCGAGAGTATTCATTCAAAACGAAACGATGATTTTGTGTTCAGGTGACTCCTACTCACTACCAAATACCACAAGGATCTTCTATGGAGGTAAGTACTTTGTTTTATTCTCAAACTTGAAAAAATAAATTTCAGATCAGTCTTACGGTATCGATTAGCACTGACATTGTCCGACGGATTCAAGATGTGTTGCGAAATGGACAACTTCAAGAGATCCTGGTGTTACACTTGGAAAATGGACGAGATTATTTTATTCCAGTCACTGCTGTTTATAATAATTCTTGCTTTGGAAGCACGCTAGAAAAACTGTTGACAGCTAGGCCTAGGAAGGAAGTGAATCTTATTGATTTTGTACGTTATTTCCAAACTCTGAAATTATTTGAACTCGAATTTATTATAGGATGACTTCTCTGACAATTTGGCATCTGACAACTGCCCTCCGTATGTTCCTCGAGTTGTCTATCGTCTAGTGATGGCTCTCCGAGTTCGTGGTGCTGCTCAACTGAATATCGAAGAAGAACTGGACAATGCAGTGTTTAATAGAATTCGATCTGCGTTGGAAACTGGAAATCCAGATGATATGAGCACTATTGCCTCTTCCTATATGCTTTACAGTGCATTGATACGATTACTGGATTCCCTTGATGAGCCTGTTATTATGGAAGGAATGTTCAAAATAATACACAAGGAGATGATCAAATATAGAACGGATGCTAGACAGCTGTGGACTGTGGTACGGTCGAGTCTGCCTAAACCGAATCAAGCAGTTCTTGAGCTCATTTGCCTCATGCTCCGCGAGTTTTTCAGTCAGAAATATGAACTTAGAGGTATATTATTAGTACGGCAAGCTTCTTACAACCGTACTCTATCGAAACAAATTATGTGCGAAATTGAGAGACTCAGAGAAAAAAAGAAAATTTTCAAGGGCATTTCGGTGGAGCGCAGTTGTAAGAACTGTATCGAGCTAATATCTCGGCACAGCTCTTACAACCGCGCTTCACCGAAATCCCCTTGAGAAACGTATATTTTTCTTTAAACCTCTTAACTTCGCGCACTATCTTCTTCGGTTTCAATAGAGCGCTGTTGTAAGAAGCGTGTGGTGCTTATATTTTAGTTTCTTTTTTCTGTTTCTTAACGACAAAATAGCTTCAGATCAACTATCCCTCTGGGCAGGAGCACTATTCCGACATGACATCACCGAGGAACGAATGAATGGAATGTATGCAACTGTTTTGCAGACAATGTGTGATTATGCACCTGATGTTGCACTAGGATGAATTGAATTAAAATCAGAAACCAAAGAAACATATTCACGGGATGATACATATCTGCTCTTTCGAAATCTCTCTTTTTCTGAAAGTGAGAAGTTTAGGTACTCCGTGGAAACGGGTTATTTATTCGCCTTTTTTCAGTTTAACATTTTCTCAATCATTTTTAAATATGTTTTAACTTAACTTTATGTGAACTTTTCTCTATTTTCTAGGCCATTCATTCACTTTTCTTGATATTCTGTTCAATATTTGAATGCCATATATGGTTTTTGTTTCTTGTGATATTTATATCTGCCCCCTGTTCAAAAATCCCATTTTCCCCGCATAAGCTATAAAGAAACTACCTCTTTCATTTCACTTCAATATATTTCTGTATGTTTTTTGATATTCCGATATCGGTTTGATGCTTCTAATTGTATATTTTCATAAAATTCTAAAAATCCGTCATATTCAGAAAAGGAACAATGTCGTGGCTTCTGGCAGATATGAAGAAAAAGATGAACGATGCGAAATCGACGATTGAACAAAGTTTGAAGCAAGTATCTGAAAGTGCAACGGTAAGTTACTGAAACTGAAACTACATTAAGCAACCCTTGCCAGTTTAAGACGGAATCTCCGAAATCAGAAGAGGAAAAAGAGGAAAAGGAAGTGGAAACCCCAGTACAGGAGACTCCTTCTGTAGAAGAGCCAACGTCCCCACAAGAATCCGCCACTGAAAGTGCCAAGAAATCGATGGCTGCTCTATTCGGTGGACTGAAAGTTGGTGGTGGAGTGGCATCAAGTAAGCTGTTCGAGTATGCGAAGGATGCGGGAAAGAAACTTGGAGAAGTCAAGAATGCAGTTATAGAGAATGTGAGTTGATATTAATTAATATTAAATATTGAAAATCTTTTGATTCCAGACAATGCTCGGAGACCTCAACAAAGAGCAGGATGAATTCGAGAAACAACTCCAAGAAGAGCGCGAGAAACTGAAAAATATCGATATGCCATGGCAAGGACTGCCTGATGAGACTCTCGCCAAGAAGCAGATGCTCTCTTTGTCAACGGATACCAGAAATTTCCTTCGTGACTCGCCTGCAAACAGTGAGTATTCGTATGATCAGCAACAAGCAATGGCCGCTTTACTTCTAAAAGAAGACCCGAATCTTGCAAATGTACGATTCCAATTGGTACCGAAACAGTGAGTTACTCGAGAATGTAAGCAATGAATCCGCTGAAATTTCGAAATTTCAGAGTGAAAGAGAATCAGTTCTGGCAGAATTACTTCTACCGTATCGGTCTCATTCGTCAATCGATGTTGGCTCAAGGAACGGGAAGAATCAGTCCGAATTTGGCTGCAACTGCATCGACAACTGAAGAGAAGAAAGCTGAGGAACCGAAGGTTGAGCCCATCTCGGTTGAAGTTCCAGAGGCTTCTGTGAAAGTGGAAGAGCCACCAAAGGTTGAGAAGAAAGAAGAAGAAGAAGTTGAGGGAAGTACGACAAATGACGAGAGCTGTGAAGACGAAGACGACGAAGAAATGAAAGAGACGGTGTCCGAGCAACCATCAGCACCCGGAGAGCAAACTTTGACTAGTGTTGGTAAGTAAACTCTTGAATAAGAGGAAATGCGCTCTACCTTGATTCTCGACGTGTCTCTCAGCGTTTCGTTTCAACGGAACGGCAACGGAACAACCGTTGAAACGGATTCGCCACAGGGATGCATCGGGCGTTTCGTTGCCGTTTCCACCGGAATAGCGTGCAACAGAGCGCGGTTGCTCGTTTTTCCAATGATCGCTGGTACCCCACGGCGCGGCCGCACAGACCTCTGGCCTAGAAAACTCCAACTCGGCCATTTCAATTTTTAATACATTACAAGATTAAGGATCTTCGATTTCAGGTGTTTTGCTATAATTTCTTCGTTTTTTTTGTAAACAATGAAGGATACCTTTATTTAGATGATTTTTTTGCAATAGAATTTCAAACAAATCATTCCACCGCCGACAACAACGACATAAGGAAATTAGCTATAGAGGGCTAGTGTTTTTATTTGTAGAAGCCCAGATGAAAATCTCGTTAGTTGGAAACATTTCGAAATGATCGATGAATATATAGTCGTCATTCCAGAACAAAAAACTCCTTTCACGCTTTTCCCTTCTTAAAGAGACAGCTAAAACTTTCTTGAAAATGAGTGAAAAAATGACATATTTTCATATATCTCGAAAACGAATACTAGCAATTTTCTGAACGTTTAAACAAAGTTGAAACAAGTCATTCTCATTCTTTTGCGAAAAAAATCGGGGGCTAACCGTGCTTGTTTTTGAGAAACTTTTGAACATAAGCCGCCGTTGGCTTAGAAACTGATATTTTTTCATATATCTCGAAAACGAATACTAGCAATTTTCTGAACGTTTAAACAAAGTTGAAACAAGTCATTCTTATTCTTTTCAGAAAAAAAATCGGGGGCTAACCGTGCTTGTTTTTGAGAAACTTTTGACAGAAAATCTCAAATTGACTGAGAAAATGACATTTTCTAATAGATCTCAAAAACGTGAAACACTATCTTTCTAAACGTTTACCAGAAGATAGAACAAGTCATTATCATTATTGTAGAAAAAAGAAATCAAAAGCCACTGTTCGTATTAATGAGAAACTTTTGATAGAAAATCGCATTTGGCTGATAAAAAATTATTTTTCGCCGGGTTACGGTACGCAACTCTGCAAACACCAATGACAAACCACGCAATTTTGCGGACCAAATTTGGCTGCGTACACTGAGTATTCAACGTTCAAAAAGTTAGGCCGCGAGTCGCGATTGCCAGGCCGTGACCCCCTTCCTTCTTCCCATATAAATAGATGTATGCATTTATTAAACAAAAAGAACAAGTTCGATGAGAATATAATTTATTGAGAAACAAAAAATTAACAACCGAAATAATCCTCGTTTTCTAATTTAATGCCAAAAGATGTCCACGCAGTGAGATGAATGTCATCCAAAACTTCCGCCTCTTGAACAAATTGGTTTTCGACGAGCTGTGGACTTTCCGAATTGCGCAGCTTTTCCTTGTTGTTCGACATGTGTGTGACCTAAAACCGAATGATTTTCTAAGAAATGTTGAAACATTGAAATTACATTTTCGTTTTCTTTCTTCTCGTAGACTTCCTCATAGACTTCCAATGTTGAGTCTGACAACTTCGAAGCGGTAGCTCGATACTGAAAACCAATTACACGAATTTTAAGTATGCATACTGTTGTTTCTGTACCTAGTCGAAAACAATCCCATTCAACTTGGTGACGTCGGAAAGGAGGTTCGGAAAATTCTCCTCTGAACTTCCATCCTGACTGAGAGCAGCGCCTAGCCTGAAAACAACATTAATTAAATATTCGATATTTGACGTCGTCACCTTTTTCATTTGGTTTCTGACAGAAAAGACTGTGACAACAGTTTTCTGCGATTTTGTTCCATTAGTGCACGGCTACCTGAAAAAGTTTAACTAATTTTGTTGGCAGCATCAATTTTTCTCGCAGAAAATTCTCATTGCGGAAAAATTAATTCTAAAAAAACTGGAAAAACATTACTAAAAGAAATATTATTTCAACAGAGCTTCGTTTTGACATTCGCGCTGAGTTTAGGGACACTATGCGGATATATCGATTGATTTCCGATTCGTTTTGGTTTCGTGGTGGTTTCGTTGCCGTTACGTTGAGATTTTCTTCCGTTTTCGTTTCGTTAAACCGATTTTCCGTTTTCGTTTCGTTACCGTTCCGTTACCGTTCCGTTAAACCCCCTCTTCCGTTGCCGTTCCGTTGAAACGAAACGCTGAGCTTTTTGGTTTGCGAAGAAGCCACGTTGTGACAACGTCTTTGTCCAAAATGCGTTTTCACCACGTTTTCTTTTTTCAGACGAAGAATGGGAACGAGAAATCCTCGCGGATCTCAACGATTATGAAGATGTTGTTGAGAAGACTGGAGGAAAAGATGAAGACGCATGGGAAGCTGAAATTCAAGAACTCCTCAATGCTGAATAACTTTTTCATTCTTATTTTACCCCTTTCACTTATTTTCATTCCCGCCCAGGAAAACTATCCGTGTAAAATTGTAAATAACTGTTTCGTTTCTCCCGAAATTCCTTCATACCACGCACCCCGATGTTTATCTGTAATTTCAATGAATCTTTCGTGATGTATATCAGATTTTCAGAAGTTATTTTTGCTCGTTTCACTCGAATTTAACCTTATCTTTCCAAATTTTCATCCAGATTTTCTTAATACTAACCCACTTCAATCAATTCTCAACAGAATGGATCCTAGTTGTCTATTCAAAACGCTACTAGCCACCAATTGGGCGTTATTTCTATGGGATCAATATATCACTTATCGACAGTACAAGTGGGTTTGAAAACTGAGATATTTGAAACGTTTTCACATTTTTAGAGTGCACCGAGATGCGGAGAAGCGTCCGGAAGAAGTGAAAGAGTTGATTAGTGATGAGGATTACAAGAAGGCGAGAGACTACAAGATGGATAATCACACGTTTTCATTTTTGCATAGTTGGTTCAACCAGCTTCTGACCACTGTTAGTTTTAAAGAAATCATACTTGTCAAGGTCCGGGAAATTGGCGCCAAAGTTCAAAATTCAAATTTTTCGCGAAACTCAGAATTAGAAGAAATTCTGAAAAATCAACGAAAAAAGTCACATTTTCGATGAAGTTTTGGAAATTTTCAAAAAAAAAAAAAGGAAAAAGGTTCATTTTTTGAAGCCAGGCCTTGACAAATATAAAAGAAATCTGTTATTTTCTATACAGTTTTTCTATTCTTCAGGCTCAACTCGTCGGCGGATACTTCCCATTCTTGTGGTATGCCACCGAGAACTATCCATTCCACGTGGCTGTCTTCTTGTCTGTCAACACAATTATTGAGACTATCATCGATCTTCCATTCGATCTTTACTCTACTTTCATCATTGAAGATGCGCATGGATTCAACAAACAGACGATTGGATTCTATTTCGTTGATAAAGTCAAGAAAATGCTCGTCGGTTTCGCTCTCACCATGCCAATTGTCTATGGAATCGAATGGATTATTACCAACGGAGGACCATATTTCTACGTTTATATCTGGGTGTTCCTCTCTGTTATCGTGTTGCTTCTGATGACTATCTACCCGACGTTCATCGCTCCACTCTTCGACAAATATTTCCCACTTCCGGACGGTGAACTCAAAACGAAAATCGAGCAATTGGCGGAGTCTCTCAAGTATCCACTCACCAAACTCTATGTTGTCAACGGCTCCAAACGATCCGCTCACTCCAACGCCTACATGTACGGATTCTGGAAGAATAAGCGTATCGTTCTCTACGATACCCTTCTCAGTGGAACTGAAAAAGAGAAAGTGCACAAGTTGTATGTGGAGGCTGGAGAGAAGATTGAGGAGACGGAGAATGATAAGAAGAGAGGAATGAATAATGATGAAGTTGTCGCCGTGTTGGGACACGAATTGGGACATTGGGCTCTTTGGCATACTCTTATTAATCTGATCATCAGTGAGTGTTTTGTTGTTGTGAAAAATCAATATAAAACATGTAAATTTTCAGCCGAAGTCAACTTGTTCTTCTGTTTCGCTGTCTTCGCTTACTTCTACAAATGGGATGCTCTTTATCAAGTAAGCACTTCTTCCATAAATACTTGCAAACCAGGCTGGCGCGTAACTCGCTTAAAACTCAATATTATGAGCTGAAAATTATACCAAAATGTATATCTCGGCGAGTTCTTTGTCTGTGATTTACTACAGACCGGATGTTGGATCGCTAAAGTGCCGAGGGCCGGAAAAAGTGCCAAAAAACGCGAAAATGGCCCAATGCGATCCTACCCCGGCCCGTAGTTAGTCACAGACATGGAAATCGCCAAGATCTACATTTTGGTATACTTTTCGGCCGATTATATTGAGTTTGAAGCGAGTTACGCGTTTCGGCCCGGTTTGCAAGTATACTTTTTTTCAGAATTGAATTATATTTCTGTTCATTTTCCAGGCCTTCGGATACCACGATACCCCACCAATCATCGGAATGATGCTCGTCTTCCAATTCATTTTGGCCCTCTACCATCAGCTCGCCCACATGGGACAAGTCATCCATTCTCGTTCTGCTGAATTCGCCGCCGATGAGTTTGCTGCGAAACTCGGACATGGAGACAATTTGATCGGAGCACTCACTAAACTTGGTGTCGACAACCTGTCTATGCCGATCAACGATTCTCTCTACTCGTGGTGTGTCCACACTCATCCACCTGTCGTCGAACGTGTCGCTGCTGTCAGAGCTTTCACAGACAAGAAGAAATAGAATGACGCTCTCTCAACTACTAGTTTTCCATCCCCGCCAAAGAAATCAAAACGAGAATTTTTTGCCAAAATGTCTAAGTTATTTCTATGTGATAATACCTACTATTTTGCATTTTTGGGTTTTATTTCGCTTATGCTGCTTATGAAATGTTTATTCACTCTAATGAGATCTCATTTCTTCTCCTTATCTTTATCAGTTTTCTCTTTTTCCCCATTCTTCTTTGACTTCTCCGCATCATCCTCAAGTGTCGGATACTCATCTGTTTCAGGAGTTACGATGGGATCACTGACAACTGCTCGCTGAAAACAAGAAATGAGCAGAACCAGGTAGTATTCTCTACCTTATCATCTGGATTTACAGTTCCTTTTGGCTCCTCTTTATCCTTATTCTCATCCTCTGTTTTCTTCGTCTCTTCCTTTTTCTTCTCGTCTTCTTTCTTTTTCTCTTCTTCCGACACAGTTTTCGTCTTCTTCTCACCTTCGGATTTCTTCGTCGAATCCCCCTTTTTCTTCTTCTTGTCTTCAGATTTCGATTTGATTTCTGACGATTTCTGAAAAACTATAATATTTTCCCCGGAAACTACTCGATTCTAGTGAAAACCTTCTCTAATGCTTCAGCTGACTTTGTCTTTTCTTTCGGAGCCTCATCGTCACTATGAGGTTTTATAGTAGAATCAGAAGAAGCTACTGGAGTCTCCTTGCTTTCCTTCGAAGCGTTTCCCGTAGGAGTCTTCTCCTTTCTCTTTTTCTTCCCGCCACATGTCTAAATCACATCGAAATACAAAACTATGCTCTGAAATCCTCACAAATAGAACAGCCGCAGAGGGAAGGGCAAAGAGAACTATGGAATCCATTGATTATCTTCTCTAAGTTAGCTGCGAATCGCCAGATGGGAGAACTGAGGAATTTTCGAAATGGCGAAAGTATAAAATCGACTCTTAATGATAAGGGCATGTCGATGCTTTCGATTAAATCTGAAATTTTTCTGCTTACGTGAAAATTACCCAATGTTCTGTAATTTTAGCGACTAGTGGAGTTGAAGTGGATACGGGATGTGTGGAACGGAAATTCCGAAATTCTCGAAATTTGACAATGAAAATTTCAAATACCAGGTTTGCGAGAATCAGAATTTCGGAAAAACTCCGAATTCCGAAATTTAGCACATCCCTGGATATTACTATTAAGCTATCATAACCTGAAAACTATTTTAGAATGTAAAAAATAACAAACTAGACTTTATTCAACAAGAGAATGATTGGATTATTGCGATTTGTGGCCCTAAAGAGGGCCGTTGGGTTCGGTGGGGTAGCTTTCAGCTCGAGAGCTTACTTGCTGGAAGTGTACTTGGTCACAGCCTTGGTTCCTTCAGAAACGGCGTGCTTGGCCAACTCTCCTGGAAGGATCAAACGGACAGCCGTTTGGATTTCGCGGGAAGAGATGGTTGAGCGCTTGTTGTAGTGGGCAAGACGAGAAGCCTCGGCAGCGATGCGTTCGAAGACGTCGTTGACGAAGGAGTTCATGATGGACATGGCCTTCGAGGAGACTCCAGTGTCTGGGTGAACTTGCTTCAACACACGGTAGATGTAGACAGAGTAGGACTCTTTGCGGTGAGCCTTTCTCTTCTTTCCATCCTTTGGCTTGGTGACGGTCTTGGCGGCTTTCTTTGCTCCCTTGGCGGACGGCTTTGGTGGTGCCATTTCGATTGACGGACTGGTCGATAGACTAGTATGAAGCGGCGGGTGACTCTGGGAACTATTTATTTGAAGCGCGCGGTGGTGGGGCGGAGTCTGCCGTCACCACCCTGTGGGGACACACCTGGTCACCACGCGTCGCCGAATGTTCTTTTTAACACCTCCGCGGTGCTAGCCCCGCCCACCCACCGCACGCAGAGTATAAAAGCGCTGCCTCCGCAGCGTTTCCTCACGATAGTACTTCATAATACCAATCAACTCATCGACCATGTCTGGACGCGGAAAGGGAGGAAAAGCCAAGACCGGAGGAAAGGCCAAGTCTCGCTCGTCAAGAGCCGGACTCCAATTCCCAGTCGGTCGTCTTCACCGTATCCTTCGCAAAGGAAACTACGCTCAACGTGTTGGAGCTGGAGCCCCAGTCTACCTCGCCGCTGTTCTCGAGTACCTCGCTGCTGAAGTCCTCGAGTTGGCTGGAAACGCTGCCCGTGACAACAAGAAGACCCGTATCGCCCCAAGACATCTTCAACTCGCCGTCCGCAACGACGAAGAGCTCAACAAGCTGTTGGCTGGAGTGACCATCGCTCAGGGAGGAGTTCTTCCAAACATCCAAGCCGTTCTTCTCCCAAAGAAGACTGGAGGAGACAAGGAATAAGAACCTTCTTCCAAAAAACCCACCGAACCCAACGGCCCTCTTTAGGGCCACAAATACCCAAAAATCCAATCATTTTCTTGTTGAATAAAGTTAAATTTGTTGGTTAAGCATTTCAGATTTTTCAGAACTTCCATTTATTTCTTTAAAAAATCTTCTATCATGCGTTTAGAAACTGTTGACAATGGTGGCAACTTCATGGAGATTCTTCAGAATTCGGAAATGCTCGCGGTGGACGTTCTCAAAAGAAACTTCAAAACAAGACAATTTATTAATACAAAATCAAAAGGAAGGTACAATTGATACATGATATAAATACTTCATTCAGAAGAAGAGAATCGTTTGTGCCACACAAAAAATTGAAAAAAGTGAGGCGGTCTGATATTAATAGTTGCCAATAATCCATCATCTCTCTCGAAATCGAATCCTTTCGATAAGTCAGCAACAATGTTTTGTTTATCAGTAACTCTGCAAAAAAGAAGTTGTGGTCGATTCAAAAATGAGTTAACTCACTCTTTCTCATAAATGTAACACTTTTCTCTTTTAGTTGGATCCCATGGTTTCGCGTTGAATTCGGAAATAAATTGGTCTATTTTCATCAGTTCTTGCGGTATCTTTGCCATTTTGAGTGCTGCTAATTTTGTATTATTCCCGTTTTTCCATTGTTTTATGAACTCGATTATAGTTCCAATATCGATAGTAGGATTAAATAAACACAAGAATTTTCCATTAAAACCGAGAAAATTTTCTCGTGTCACCCAATCAGCCTCGAAGGCAATCAATCTATCAGATCGAAAGATGTTGAGACTTGTAGACACTTCTCCTTCAACTTTAGAGTAAATAAAAACATCCTTAACCGGATTCTCAATGTTATTGAAAAAGACGGACAGTTTTTCAGAAGTAACTGTTTCAGAAACAACTTTTATTCCAGAAACTGATTTCATGCATGCTTCAGTTATGAATCCTTTCAAATCATCGATCACATTCAAATCCAAATCAAGAATAGACAAACTTGCACGTACAAAATCCAGAATGTAATTGGTTATTTTGAAGTGACTCTTAGGGATATTACTGTATATAATACTTCCTTGTTGGGACTCAACACATCTGAAGAAATATAATATTATCTCTCACTTTGAGACATTAAAACATACCTAAAATAGTGTTGGACTCCATCTATAGTTCCTGTAAATCTTCTTCCTTTACATCGAGCCCAACGTGGAGCCGGTAGGAATGGAATCGATATGTGACGAGCATCCGGCAAAAATCTTAATTGAAAAGCCAGTACATTCCCTGTTGTGAAAATTCCCACATAGTAATCATGAAAACGTATCTGTTTGATTTTTTCTCTCGACTTTTTCGAACAAAATGAAAGAGAAAACACTTCGATCGGATCCATTGAAGTGATGATTCGAGAATAGGCAAGGTACGGGAGATTGAATAATTTCATCGCGCTAGGGAAGTGATCTGAAAATTGAGACTGGTTGGTGTGCTCAAGCAGAACGGATAACATCTATTTCCAACTGGACAAGAGATTCTAAACGTTTAAGAAAGAGGGTAATATAATCAAAGAGCCAATGGAAACAAGAAATTCAAAAAAGATTATATGGATCGATAGCACACAAAACTATCCAGAAAAGAGGAGCATCCGGAGAGGATTCGAAATCACTCAACTAGATTTTAAAGATGTAGATGTTTAGATCTGAACAGACATCTTCAACGCAACTTCTAATAGGGAACAGAATCGAGAGAAGAGAAGAGAAGTGTGTGAATCAATAATAGAGAATTCTGTGTGTATGAGTCGAGACATCCCACAATGAATAGAGAGGCAGGTACGGACAATACAGTGCCTGGCAGAGCGAAGAGAGCACATTAGGAAAATCACAATTGGAAGAACAAGCAAGGTGACTTAATTATTGAGTGATTATTGTGGCTTTAGTTTACATAACTCGCATCATAAGCAACCAGTAATTCGTAATTGAAACACTGGAGTTTTCCGTTTGTTCACTTTTGTAGAAATTCTTGGGAAGGGAACATGAAAATGTATCTGTTTGATTCTTTCTCTCAATTTTTTTAACAAAATGAGAGAGAAATTACTTCGATCGGATTCATTGAAGTGATAATTCGAGAGTAGGCAAGGTAAGGAAGACTGAACAATTTCATCGTGTTAGAAAAGTTCTCTAAAAAATTTACAGTCACGGCCATAATCTTATTCCGCAAGGGTTTTTGAGCCCTAACTTCTTTCAAATAGGTCGGATTGTTCTGAAACTTTGATAGAACATTTATTGTAAAATTTTTGTCATATTCAATGAAAGTTCAGGGTGAAAAATCATGTTTCACAAGTTTTATGTAAAATTTTGCGACACATGAAGAATGCGGCACTTGCACTTTTCAGTTGAAAATTGTCAACTTTGTGGTGTGGCACGGTCTCCCTGATAGTCTCACAATATCGATTGTTTATGGACTTTACAAAACAAACATAGAGCTTCATTTTTGTAGTTGACAACTTTTCTGTACGGGCACATCCTAATAAGTTATCAATCGTCAAAGAAATTTCTCGAATTTTTCCATAAACAATCGATAGTCCATAAACAATCGATATTGTGAGACTATCAGGGAGACCGTGCCACACCACAAAGTTGACAATTTTCAACTGAAAAGTGCAAGTGCCGCATTCTTCATGTGTCGCAAAATTTTACATAAAACTTGTGAAACA
Organism: Caenorhabditis latens; assembly: GCA_002259235.3. NCBI lineage: Eukaryota > Metazoa > Nematoda > Chromadorea > Rhabditida > Rhabditidae > Caenorhabditis > Caenorhabditis latens. Next base: position 3,971,730 of record CM056092.1, on the reverse strand, counting down.
TGATTTTTCACCCTGAACTTTCATTGAATATGACAAAAATTTTACAATAAATGTTCTATCAAAGTTTCAGAACAATCCGACCTATTTGAAAGAAGTTAGGGCTCAAAAACCCTTGCGGAATAAGATTATGGCCGTGACTGTAGATGGTAGGATAGTGAAGAATATTCAAAGTCAGAGAGCTATATGGATCGATGGTACACGAAACTGTACAGATGAAAGAAGAAGTTCAAATAGAATTCAGAATCATTTAATTGGATTTCAGAAGTCTGGTAACTGGTAACTTAGATTTGTTACAATACAGTGCGCACTTCTGAGGATACATCTTCAAAACAACTTGGGAAACGGAATCGAGAGAAGTGGAGTGTGTGAATCAATAATAGAGAATTCTGTGTGTATGAGTCGAGACAAACCACTATGAATAGAGAGTGAGAGGTTGGCAATACAGGCCCTTGGAAGAGAACACACAAGAGTTTATTCTGGGAAAACAGGAATAGAAGAAATTGGCAGGAGAAGAGATATGTTTTCAAAAGAGCTGTGAATTAGATTAGCATCTGAATTTCGGAAAGTTGTTCTCTGAATATTAGACATGATGACCAAATAGAATTTTATTTACCTAATACACAAAAACTGATATATCAAGCATATGTATTCCTCAAGAAGTTGGGACAGATGTTTGGGAGAAGAATCTGTTATTCATAAGATACACACTGCATTTTGTGCAATCCAACTAAAGAAAGAGATTCAAAATAGAGAAGTAATCGAGACCACCAAACTGAACAATCCCGACTTTATTTCAAAATCGGACGAATAGGAACTAGGCATATTGAAATTTGCATCTTCAACAATTTGCTTCTGAACTTGTTGTCGTCCAAAATTAAACCTATGATAAGGGTTTTCATTAGACTCTCGAAAACAAAGCTCAATACTTTTTGAATATACTGTAGAATACTTATGGAATTAGATGAAGATCTACTTTTTTGAACTGAAACTGTGTTCTTTCTATTGAAATCTGTAAATTGAAAGATTTCTTTATAACCAGAAGATCCATTGTTACATGAAAGACAGGATACATAAGAAGCTTAAAACATCATGCTTTATTACCAGAGAATCAGATGAAGCCAACATTGAAAAAGTATTGAATAACATGCATTATTTGACTAGTTACATTCTGTAGCAGTAAATCGTTTGTGCCACACAAAAAACTGAAATCGATGACGACGTACGTTGCGACTCGGTCTGATGTTAATAGTTGCCAATAATCCATCATCTCTCTCGAAATCTAATCCATTTGATAAATCGGCAACAATGTCTTGTGTGATTCTGCAAAGAAGAGAATTGTTCTTGAAGGTTTAAATATGAGTTAACTCACTCTTTATCGTAAATATAACACTTTTCTCTTTTCGTTGGATCCCATGGTTTTGCATCAAATTCGGAAATAAAACGATCTCTGTCCATAAATTCTTGAGATACCTCTACCATTTTGAGTATTGCAAATTTCGTATTATTCCCGTTTCTCCATTGTTTTATGAATTCTATTATTTCTTCGACACCGAAAGTAGGATTGATGAAACACAAGTATTTTCCAGTGAAGCCGAGTAAATGTTCTCTTGTAATCCAATCAGTTTTGTATATGATTAGCATGTCGGATCGGAAAATTATCAAATTTGGGTTTACTCGTCCCTCAACTTTAGAGTGAATATGAACGTTTTTAGCTGGATTCTCAATATTATTGAAGAAGACGAACAGTTTTTCAGCAGTAACAGTTTCAGAGAAAATTTCTATTTTTAAAACTGATTTCAGGCATGGTTCAGTTATGAATCCTTTCAAATCATCGATCACATTCAAGTCTATCTTAAGAAATTGCAGTTTTTCATGTAATAAATTCAAAATGTAATTGGTTATTTGAAATCCACTGTTCTGGATATCACTGTACAAAACTGTTGCGTCGTCGGCATCCATGGATCTGAATATTTCAATTATTTTTGTCTGTTTGAAACAGTGAAACATACCTGAAATAGTGTTTGACTCCATCAATAATCCCTGTAAATCTTCTCCCCTCACACCGAGCCCAACGTGGAGCACGTTGGAATGGAATCAATATATATCGAGTTGAAGGCGAAAATTGTAATTGAAAAGTCGGTGATTTCGGTTTGTGAATTTCTGTGGAAATCACAGCATAATCAACATGAAAATGTATCTGTTTGATTCTTTCTCTTGACTTTTTCGAACAAAATGAGAGAGAAAACACTTCTATCGGATTCATTGAAGTGATGATTTGAGAGTAGGCAAGGTAAGGAAGACTGAATAGTTTCATCCTGTCACAGAAGACCTGAAAAACATGTAAATGTTTCGTCAATCAGACAGAATAATGGTGAAGAAGGGCGGAGAGCGTACAGTTGGGATCGATAACTGGGAATTCTGTGTATGAGTCGAGACAACACACAATGAATACACAGATGGTACACTGGGAAGACGAGGCTATGTCCTGAAGATCTTCCCACAGACGGATTCACTGAAGAAAGTGAAGTCCATTTGAAATCAAAAATACGATGATGACAGTGAAATCGTTTCGTTGTTCCTTCTGTTCTATGGAAGATCTGAAAACCTTGGAAATATAACAAGAAAGTAGCTTTATTCAACGAGAAATAGTTGGATTTCGGATATTTGTGGCCCTAAAGAGGGCCGTTGGGTTCGGTAGGATTCTCAAGGAAATGTTTTTATACTAATCAAAATGAAGGTACAATTGAAACATAGAACGATTTTGTTTTCAAGTTTTCTTCTTCATTCAGAAGTAGTGAATCGTTTGTGCCACACAAAAAACTGAAATCGATGATGACGTACGTTGCGACTTGGTCTGATTCTAATAGTTGCCAATAATCCATCATGTCTCTCGAAATCTAATCCTTTCGATAAGTCGGCAACCATGTTTTGTTTATAAGTGATTCTGCAAAGAAGAGAACTGTTGTGGCCGGTTTATATGGAAATTAACTCACTCTCTCTCATAAATGAAACACTTTTCTCTTTTCGTTGGTTCCCACGGTTTTGTGTTGAATTCGGAAATAAAACGATCTCTGTTCATAAATTCTTGAGGTACCTCTGCCATCAAGAGTGCTACGAATTTCGTATTATTCCCGTTTCTCCATTGTTTCATGAACTCTATTATTGATTCAATGCCGAAAGTGGGCTTATCGAAGCACAAGTATTTTCCATTGAATCCAAGTAAATGTTCTCTTGTAATCCAATTAGTTTCGTATATGAGAAGTATGTCGGATCGAGAAATAATCGAATTTGGATCTACTCGTCCCTCAACTTTAGAGTGAATATGAACATGGTGAAGTGGTTTTTCAATATTGTTGAAGAAGGCGGACAGTTTTTCAGCAGTAACAGTTTTAGAAAGAATTTCTATTCTGGAAAGTGATTTGAGATATGGTTCAGCTATGAATCCTTTCCAATCCTCAATCAAATTGAAGTCCATCTTAAGATTTTCCAATTTTCCTTGTACTAAATCCAAAATGTAATTGGTTATTTGAAATCCACTTTTCTTTATATCACTGTACAAAAGGGTACCGTCGTCGTCGTCATCCATGGATCTGAATAATTAAACAGTTTTAGTCACTCTAAGACATTGAAACATACCTGAAGTAGTGTTTGACTCCATCAATAATCCCAGTAAATCTTCTCCCCTCACATCGAGCCCAACGAGGAGCAAGCTGGAAAGGAATCGTGATATGTGTTGAAGGCAAAAATCGTAAGAAAAGAGCCGGCGATTTTGGTTCGACAATCTCTGTCGAAATAATCGCATAATCAACATGAAAATGTATCTGTTTGATTCTTTCTCTTGACTTTTTCGAACAAAATGAGAGAGAAAAGACTTCGATCGGATCCATTGAAGTAATGATTTGAGAGTATGCAAGGTAGGGAAGATTGAATAGTTTCATTGTGTCTCAAAAGACCTAAAAAACAAGAAAATGTTTCCTCAATCAGACAGAATAATGGCGAAGAAGGGCGAAGAACGGACAGTGTGGATCGATAACTCAGAAATCTGTGTATGCGTCAAGACACCACACAATGAATACGCACATGTCACACTGGGAAGACGGGTAAACGTCGGTTATGAAGATCTGGGAAAGTTAAAGGTCACGTCTATGAAAGTTACCAAAACTTCAAGAGACTCATCTGAATTCTTCGAGATACTGCATTATCAAGATAAAAAAATTGAAACAATCCGACACTGAATTCATCAAAACATCAAAAAGCTGCACAGTTTCATATCATTTTCTGATTCATTCTACTTGAGTTTAGTTTAGTTTCAGCAGGAGTTTCATCGTCTTCTTTTCCATTCGATTTCTCAATTTTTACCGTTTTCGATTACAAGCTTTCATTTTTAGAGTTAGATTTGTCTTCTTTATCACTATTTCTTCTCATTTTTTTTTCAAATTTCTCTCTTTTTCTCTATCGGTTTCGTCATTTCGTTGCGTTGTATCCATTTCGACTTCATCTTCGGAAAACGCCGATTTTGAGTGAGAAATTGCGACCGGTGGACTGGGTTTTTCGATCTCTTTCTTCTTTCTATTGCAAGTTATTTGAATTGAAATGAAGCAGGGGATTCCAAATACAATAGTCATGAATACAGCCATCACCTAGTGTTGATGAACTTCTAATTTCATTCCAAAGTGACGATTTCTTACCTTTGGTAGGCTGAATTACAAGGGAAATGACGTTCGGAGAATGTGATTGAACCGGCAGTGGAATCGTTTCGAATGGAATTGAGAACAAATTATTCCTTTCATATGGCGTCAGAGTATGAACCTGAAAATACCTGCAAAGAAAACAAGAAAACAACTTTATTCAACAAAAGAAATGGTTGGATTTTGGATATTTGTGGCCCTAAAGAGGGCCGTTGGGTTCGGTAAGATTGAAGCGAAACGCGCTTAAGCACGTTCTCCTCGGATACGTCTGGCAAGTTGGATATCCTTTGGCATGATGGTGACTCGCTTAGCGTGGATGGCGCACAAGTTGGTGTCCTCGAAGAGTCCGACGAGGTAAGCCTCAGCGGCCTCCTGGAGAGCCATGACAGCGGAAGATTGGAATCGAAGATCAGTCTTGAAGTCCTGGGCGATCTCACGAACAAGTCGCTGGAATGGCAACTTGCGGATGAGGAGCTCGGTGGACTTTTGGTAACGTCTGATCTCACGAAGAGCAACGGTTCCTGGACGATAACGATGTGGCTTCTTGACTCCTCCTGCAGCTGGGGCCGACTTGCGGGCAGCTTTGGTGGCCAATTGCTTTCTTGGGGCCTTTCCTCCGGTCGATTTACGGGCGGTTTGCTTGGTACGAGCCATTGCGTTGAGTGGTATCCGATTGGACAGTGAGGAGCGACACCTTCTTCCCGCTTTTTATATCGGCTGTGGTGGCGGGGCGGAGCGAAGAAAAGAAGAGGTGTTAGCAAGAGGCGCAGACAAAAAGTGTGTCCTCACAGGGTGGCGCAATTTGACTCCGCCCTGCCACCGCACACACTCATAAAGCTCGCTCATTACGCTCGTTACTCTTTATCTCACTTGTGAGTCTTCATCAATCGCTCAACAATGTCCGGACGTGGAAAGGGAGGAAAAGGCCTCGGAAAAGGAGGTGCCAAGCGCCATCGCAAGGTCCTTCGTGACAACATCCAAGGAATCACCAAGCCAGCTATTCGCCGTCTCGCTAGAAGAGGAGGAGTCAAGAGAATCTCTGGACTCATCTACGAAGAGACCCGTGGAGTCCTCAAGGTTTTCCTTGAGAACGTCATCCGTGATGCTGTCACCTACTGCGAGCACGCCAAGAGAAAGACCGTTACCGCCATGGACGTCGTCTACGCTTTGAAGCGCCAAGGAAGAACCCTCTACGGATTCGGAGGATAATTTTTTTTATCCCTTCGTATTCCAAAACAAATACCGAACCCAACGGCCCTCTTTAGGGCCACAAATCTCAACAATCCAAACTCACCATTGAATAAAGTTCCTTATTTTTATCGAAATACTTCTTAATGCTTTCAGATTATTTTCTTTGCTTCGAGATTCCAGTGGTTGTAATTTACAGTTAAATCGTAGAGATGGCATGGACGCGACCGAGGAAGGATAGAATCGGTTCTTTCATCTACCGAGACCAGAAGATATAGATGACTTGATTATTCATTCTTCGGCAAAGAAGAAGTTTCAGTTGTACTTTCAGCAATGAAAAACACAAAAACACTGAATAAAAGCAAGAGAACTACTCGGAACGCTTCGCTACAGTAGAAAATCTTCACCAATTGTCGAAATTCTACTACGCGTTGAAAGAAGACATGAACTTCCACGTTTCGTGAGGTCATCTTGAAGAAGTGACATAAAATCCACGTACGAAGTCGCTTTTTTTTCTATTAATAAAAAGGAGATTTTTCTAATTAATAAAAAAGGCGTTTTTTTCGGAATTCGAATGACAGTACCATTTCGGAGAATTGTAAGTTACTTCAGGCACGAAGTCTGGGAGCGAGCACTTAAATCAAGTACTGGTCAAATTTAGCCCCAAACGCTCTTATTTTTGATATTTCACCCACTTAAATCTAAAATTCAATAATAATTAATCATGAACAGCTCCAAAATCATTATTCTATCCTAAAAACCCATTTGCTTCAATGCAAGTCGAGATGGAAAAGTGGGCGGAGTCCCGGCGCACACAAAACATAGCGGACGGCGGAACCCGGGAAATGTCGGTACACGCGGCAGTATGAGAGCGCTCCTCTCGCCCTCCTCGTTGGTTTTAACCCAGTTAACCAAGGTTAGCATGGAATCCAACCTTTCGAAAGAATGCGTTGAATAAAATAATTTTTGGAACAGCTTCTTCGGGGTTATCCGTAGAAGCAAAAATGAAAATTAAGGACAAGTGATTCCCTTCACGAATTGAAAGAAGACTTTCAAATGTTTCTTACAGGTGACACGTCTACCTAATCACTACGGGTTTTGGTATGGTCTATATGCTCTGATTTTTCTTGGATTCATTTTATATATTTTGTTTAGAGAAGTAGGTAAATCACTCTTTCTTTCGTTTATATTACAACTCAATCGATTCAGAACGGATTGAAATTGCTCCGAAAGAGTTCTGATATTGTTAGAAACACATATATTATTGAAACTAAAATTCACAATGAGGAGTACTGTATCGGATATAATTTCCTAGAAGCATCTGAATCGTGAGTTGGATACAGACTGGGAAATAATAGAATTTGTTTTGAACAGATTCCGAGAAGATGGTCTCGAACCGATCACTCTTGCAGTTCATGGCACTCCAGAGATGATGGAAATGGTTGAGAGAAAACCGCCGAATTGGGATGGTCCCATATCTTTGGCATTATTTATTGATTATCATTCACAAAGAGCTTTAGAATATTTATCAGAAGTGCATCGATGTGATCTGGAATTTAGGAGAAAGGTTTTTTTTACAAAAAGATAGTTAACTTTGAGCTTGTGTAGCGATATTGAATCTGTTTTTCTAAAACTGTTTGTATTTTAAGTAGAGCATCCCTAGTTTTACATTTTTGTAGTTGACAACTTTTTGATAACGTTTCTAGTAATCCAGATAGGCGCTGCTGAAAACGAGCACGCTCTCAATCTGTAGTTAACTTTTTCCGAAATTGACAAAATTCAGTTCACTTCGGCAGATTGTCGATACATACGTGCAAAGTTGACTGCACTAGGAAGAATTTTCGGTACTTATGGTTTAACGGGTTATTATTTAATTAACGGGTGCAATACGTAAATCATTTCGCCCGCAAACATTGATAACTGTGGTCTTCTGGTCTTGCACGTTTAAAACTGATAATGAGTTAATAGTCGAGTTATAATGCGGTGAGAGTATAAGTCAGTTTGAGGTATTACATCAGTTAAACCAGAAGTACAGAATTTTCTTATTCCATTCCAAAAACTCAAATTTCAGATGACAGTACATTTTGCCTTCCGTCTCTCTCCTTTTCAAAAAAGTTGCCCTTTCATTAATATAACATCTAAACACCAAGATTGCAATGAATTTCTCAAAAACCGTGAGCCTAAATTATCATTGAAAATGCCAAAAAGAATCTGTCAGGTGTCAAATATCGAAATGAAATAGCTGGTTCATTCCAGTTGTATCCTATAAATCTGATGAGAAACATTGCGAGACGAGGAGCCAAATCAGATATTCATTTTATTGCGGATATCGATATGATAATGAGTGAAGGATTCGCAACGAAAGTTAAACAGATTTCGAATGAAATGATTGATGGAAAGAGTAAGAAAGTTCTGGTTGTACGGTATGTCACATCAAAATATACTTGTTCGAAAAAAAGATTTTCCAGACGATTCGAAAGCAACCAAACCACTATTCCAACCGATCACAAACAATTACTTAGTGCTGTGGAAAACAAGAAGTTGGGGAAAAAGAAAAAAAGAAGAAACACAAACCATTTCCAGAGTATTTCAATTCCATCATCGTCACTTCTTCGTAGGACACCAAATCCCCAATATTTCGCATTGGTTCGATGTATCCAGTGCATCTGACACAGTTAGTGCATGGGAAATCCCTTATCAGTTAGTATTCCAATTTCAAATTAAAATAAAACAATCATTTTCAGAGGCAGTGTCTGGGAAGTTCAGGTGATTCTCCACCGAAATGACCCCTACAATGCGGATTATTTTCCGGCAAGAGTCAGAGATATGCAGTCATTGGTATGTCGAATTCCAGTTTTTATAACATCTTTTCTAAAAATTCTTCAATCAGATCTACAATTTATGTCGTGCAAACTACACATTCAACCTTCTTTCCCACGTGTTTGATGTTCACGAAGGCGTCAAAACGAAGGATACAGATTACTCGAAATCTGTGGTTGCCCACTCTCAGAAATATGGAAGGAAGAGGTTAGTGGAAAGAAAGTAAATATGACATTAAAACAATTATTATATTACAGAGCATACAGTCGATATGTCAAAGAGATGAATACCGCGTATCCATCGACTATCAAGCGGTGTGGAGAGTTTGAGATGTGAAAGGAGAAAAATTTTAATCTTAATAATGAATTTAATAAACATTTTCTTAAAGATTTGCTGTCTTACTTTCAAATAAAATGGGACCGACGGCGACGCCTCGAATAAATTGACGAGTCCGATATGAGCCTGTTTGATGCGGGAAAGAACTCGTCTAGTTCAAAACAGTTCACTTTGAGAGCAGGTAACATCGTCTTATAATGTCCAATGATTTCGGTTTTAACTTATGCCGAAGAAAATGTCTCGATCTTTATTTTTGTGGGTGTCAACTTTTTCATAAGATCTTCACCTAAAATTTAAAACTTTGCTATCATCTTTAATGTTAACAAACACCAGATTCTGTGTGTAGTTTGTATGTCGCTGATCTTACAGATCTCCCTATTTAACCGATTTTCTTCGAACTTGGACCAAAAGATCAGATGAGTTTTGATTTACTTGCTCTCTACCGTACGTTTTCCATTGAAAACTTTTGAAAGTATGGTAGTCGTAACGAGAAGCCCACCTCGCCCCGGGCCAAACTTTCAGCAAGCGATCAGCCATCGGCGAATGGGTAATTCAAGAAACCCCACTCGTCTTCTTCAATATGCTCCTCCTCTGTTAAAACATTGTACTCTTTGTTTTCGTGAGTGTTTCGCTTCCTTTCCCGTATCTCCACTTTTCAATTACACCGATAAACTAACACCTTATCTAATTTATTGCTTCTTCTTTCAAGCATCATTAGTCTTTTGGTGCTCCGGTTACTATCCACATTCATACTCAACAACAATCTATTTCGCTCTTTAATCTAGAAAATAGTCCTCGACAGTAACTTTTTTGTTTCAATTTAACTGATTTTTTGACACAAAAAGGTGAATTCGAATGGCGGTACCATTTCGTAGAGTTGTAAGTTACTTCAGACAGAGTCTGAGACCGAGTATTCAAACCAAGTTCTGGCTAAATTTGGCCTGAAAACTGATAATTTTTGATATTTCATCCATTTTCATCTTAAAATCAAGTAAAATGAATCATAAATATCTCGTTGTTCTTGTTGGTTTATAATCAGTTAGCCAAGGTCAGCATGGATTCCAAGCTTTTGAAAGAATGCGTTAACAGGCGATTCGCTTCAAGAATTGAAAGTTGACTTTCAGATGTTTCTTTCAGACGGCATGTCTACCAAGTCACTGCGGATTTTGGTTATTTGCTCTGGTTTTTGTTGGATTTCTTCAATATATTTCGTTTAGACAAGTGAGTAAATTACTATTTATGAATATTATTTGTCACCTTATTCGATTCAGAACGAATTGAAATTGCTCCGAGAGAGTTCTGATATTGAAAGTAACACATATATTATTGAAACTAAAATGCACCATCAGGAATATTGTATCGGATATAATTTCCTAAAAGCATCTGAATCGTGAGTTGGATACAGACTGGGAAATAATAGAATTTGTTTTGAACAGATTCCGAGAAGATGGTCTCGAACCGATCACTCTTGCAGTTCATGGCACTCCAGAGATGATGGAAATGATTGAGAGAAAACCGTCGAATTGGGATGGTCCCATATCTTTGGCATTATTTATTGATTATCATTCACAGAAAGCTTTAGAATATTTATCAGATGTGCATCGATGTGATCTGGAATTCAGGAGAAAGGTTTTTTTTTACAAAAAGATAGTTAACTTTGAGCTTGTGTAGCGATATTGAATCTGTTTTTCTAAAACTGTTTGTATTTTAAGTAGAGCATCCCTAGTTTTACATTTTTGTAGTTGACAACTTTTTGATAACGTTTCTAGTAATCCAGATAGGCGCTGCTGAAAACGAGCACGCTCTCAATCTGTAGTTAACTTTTTCCGAAATTGACAAAATTCAGTTCACTTCGGCAGATTGTCGATACATACGTGCAAAGTTGACTGCACTAGGAAGAATTTTCGGTACTTATGGTTTAACGGGTTATTATTTAATTAACGGGTGCATACGTAAATCATTTCGCCCGCAAACATTGATAACTGTGGTCTTCTGGTCTTGCACGTTTAAAACTGATAATGAGTTAATAGTCGAGTTATAATGCGGTGAGAGTATAAGTCAGTTTGAGGTATTACATCAGTTAAACCAGAAGTACAGAATTTTCTTATTCCATTCCAAAAACTCAAATTTCAGATGACAGTACATTTTGCCTTCCGTCTCTCTCCTTTTCAAAAAAGTTGCCCTTTCATTAATATAACATCTAAACACCAAGATTGCAATGAATTTCTCAAAAACCGTGAGCCTAAATTATCATTGAAAATGCCAAAAAGAATCTGTCAGGTGTCAAATATCGAAATGAAATAGCTGGTTCATTCCAGTTGTATCCTATAAATCTGATGAGAAACATTGCGAGACGAGGAGCCAAATCAGATATTCATTTTATTGCGGATATCGATATGATAATGAGTGAAGGATTCGCAACGAAAGTTAAACAGATTTCGAATGAGATGATTGATGGAAAGAGTAAGAAAGTTCTGGTTGTACGGTATGTCACATCAAAATATACTTGTTCGAAAAAAAGATTTTCCAGACGATTCGAAAGCAACCAAACCACTATTCCAACCGATCACAAACAATTACTTAGTGCTGTGGAAAACAAGAAGTTGGGGAAAAAAGAAAAAAAAAGAAGAAACACAAACCATTTCCAGAGTATTTCAATTCCATCATCGTCACTTCTTCGTAGGACACCAAATCCCCAATATTTCGCATTGGTTCGATGTATCCAGTGCATCTGACACAGTTAGTGCATGGGAAATCCCTTATCAGTTAGTATTCCAATTTCAAATTAAAATAAAACAATCATTTTCAGAGGCAGTGTCTGGGAAGTTCAGGTGATTCTCCACCGTAACGATCCCTACAATGCGGATTATTTTCCGGCAAGAGTAAGAGATATGCAGTCATTGGTATGTCGAATTCCAGTTTTTATAACATCTTTTCTAAAAATTCTTCAATCAGATCTACAATTTATGTCGTGCAAACTACACATTCAACCTTCTTTCCCACGTGTTTGATGTTCACGAAGGCGTCAAAGTAAAGGATACAGATTACTCTAAATCTGTGGTTGCCCACTCTCAGAAATATGGAAGGAAGAGGTTAGTGGAAAGAAAGTAAATATGACATTAAAACAATTATTATATTACAGAGCATACAGTCGATATGTCAAAGAGATGAACACCGCGTATCCATCGACATCAAAACGCTGTGGGGAGTTTGAGATGTGAAAGGCAAAATAATTTTAATCTTAATAATCAACATAATACATATTTTCTTAAAGATTTGTGTGACCGACTAGCTATCTGATTTTCAGATAAAAGGGGGCCGACGGAGTAACTTCAAATAAATTGACAGGTCCGATATGAGGTCATTTTATAATCCGGGAAAGAACTATGTAGTCTAGGTCAAAACAGTTCACCTCTATAGTTTGTCACGTCGCTGTACTAGCTCTACCTAAAAAGTTACAACACGTTGAAGATCTACTGCTTGACACTGGAGTCTGCGTATTTGAAGCGAATGTTTCTTTTTTCCCTGTCATATCTCTCCAGAACGAAATTCTACAAAAAGTACACAATTACAAAAATGAAGCTTTGAAATAGTTATATTACATATCCAAAACTTGAAACTCTTGAAGAACCCGGGTTTCTGTGACACGCTCTTGAATTTCAGCATTTTAACCTGAAAACTGAAAATTCAAATTGATTTTTTTGTAACTTCTAAATTAGTGACAAACGTTGAGTTCGATTGGTTGCGCATTGAAGAAATGTTGGTTCTTTATTGTAACATTAGTTTCTTCAATTTTTTTGGAAAAAACATGAAATTCCTCTGAAAATTTTAAATTCGATAATCGCAAATCACTGAAAAAAGTAAAATTTTTAAACCTAATATTTCAAAATTCTAGTTTTTCTAACTCATATTTTTTTTAAATTAATAGTTTTTGATGCTTCATCCATTTCCGTCAAAAAAAATCAAGAAATATTATTGTAAACATCTTCAGAATCAGCCTTTTCTCCTAAAACTCCAGTCATTTCGTTGCAAATGCAAATGAGGAAAGTGGGCGGAGTCTCAGCACACACAAAACATAGCGAGCGGCGGAACCCGGGAGACGTCGGTACATGCGGTAGTATGAGAGCGCTCCTCTCGCTCTTCTCGTTGGTTTTTACCCAGTTAACCAAGGTTAGCATGGATTCCAACCTTTCGAAAGAATGCGTTGAATAAAACAATTTTTGGAACAGCTTCTTCGGGGTTTTCCGTTGAAGCGAAAAGTACTGATAGCAAAAGATTCTGAACATAGGTTTCTACGAAGAAGTAGACGACGATCAGTTCCATGTTTATCGAAATGCTGTTGACACCCAATGTATGTGAACACAAAATCACAACCTCTCACGGTCTCTCCCATTCAACATATTTGCTCGCACCCAAACAGTCTGTGATCCGAAATGCTTTTTTATTGAGCACAGTGCTCTCTGAATCTCTCAAAACGAGCACTGTCCCTCTGTTCATCCAACAAAACATCAGCCTGTCTCTTTTCGAATACATTTCGCACATTCGTTGTTCGCATTTTCCCCCTGTAAATATTGTGACAAAAATATGAGAATAGCTCACGGAAATATCATATTCTTTCCCCTTTTTTCGAGAAAGACGAACAGAAATTCTTCTGGTTAGAGGGTGTTCAATTTCACTGCTCCCAGTATTTGGATAAGTAATGGAAAATGGAAAACAAGAGGTTACTAGTGAGTTTTTATGGTAGTTTGGGAGCTCGAAATGTTTGTTCTGGAGATAATTCCAAGCTTTTTAAACTGAAAAATTCAACAAACTCGATTCCGAAATAGTAGAAAGGTGGCTTTTCAAACCGACGTGAATCCCTTTATTCGTTTAAATGGACAAAAAACAAGGTTTTTAGGCACGAACACTTTAACAAATGTCCAAGACTTCTGATGGGCTTTGAAAATTGGCTGAAACTTTGCAGAGACATACTTTCGAGCATGTTCTATCACAAGGCGTATTTAAAATCGGCAAAACGCTGCGCACTTTTGAGAAAATTGGATTTGAAGATGTCTGAAAATCGTTATATTTGCTACGACCGTTTCCTGACCGTTTCAGATCCAATTTTCTCGAAAAGTTTTGCAGATTTTAAAAACGCCAAGTGATAGAACATGGTCGGAAGTATATCTCTGCAAAATTTCAGTCAATTCTCAACACTGGTATAAAACGGCTCCCTTGTCACCAGAGTGATTTAGGTTTTTCAGATAACTGAGAACCGGGGAGTTTAAATTTCTCAGAATACCGTAATAGGCTTATCTTCTGATTGTTTTGCTGTGTTCGTTTATCCAAAATGAAAAAGTTTGGTTTATTCCTGAAATTCCGTTTTCCAGCTGAAAAAAAGTAGAAAAAAACCAAAAATTTCCCACAAAACGCAATTTGAACTCTTCACAAAGTGGTCACTCCCCTCCCCCCTCTTCTCCCCAAAAATGGAATTTTCCCCTTTTTTCGAAAAGTATTTCTGGTTCTTCTTCTTTTTTCTTCGAACACTTCTTTTTTCAGTGTCAACTTGTTGTGTATGTATGTGTGCATCTCTTGCTCTCCGTAGAGCTCTCTCTCTTCAATAATCGGAGAAGAAAAGAAGAGAGCAAAAAAGAAAATGAAGAGAGGAGGCAAACCACTATATATATATATGTTTGGTGGCCTCTCCCAGAGCATTTTTTCATTTTGTTTCCATCATGTTTTCCAAATGTTTTACCTTCTATTACCAACTTTTTTCATTTCTTTTGTCCTCCAATTCACCCGTTTTTTGATGACGTTAAGGGCATGCAAAATGCTACTTTTCGTGCAAGGGAAATTTCCCATGGAATACATAAATTAGATCCAGAGAGTTTCAGAATTTTGCTAGTCTCTCTCATTTTGCTTTCTCTCTTAATCTGGCGCGCTGAGGGCGCGTTTTCAACTTGCGACTCTCTACCGTAATCCTGATGTTTGTGATCCAAACATTAATAGGTTACTGTAGCTACCGTAACCCAAAGTGTAACGGAAATGGAGTACGGTAGGATTATATTAGAAGTCCACCCCTCTTACAACTGCGCCCCACCGCAAACAAGAGAGTATCGGAGAGAGACGCAGAGTTTTTTCTCCCGCCGACACAGATTTTCACTGATTCCGACCTATTTTCGCATTTTTTCGTGACGATTCAGAAAAATTGCAAAAATTCTTCGAAAAAATGCTAAAAACAGGTCAAAAACAGTGAAAATCTGTGTTGCCGTGATTAAAAAAAGAAAAAAAAAACTCTGCGTCTCTCTCGCCTATATTCTCTCGTTTGCGGTGGAGCGCAGTTGTAAGGGGAGTACACTGCTAATATCTAATCCCAATACATTAGAAAATTCTAGTAATTTATCAAATTTACTCCAATTTTCTATCTTCTTTTTCTATTTATATCAATAATACCACTCATTTCTTCCAGTTCTTCATGTACCTAAAACGGGATGATTGATGTCTTTTTGAGGGAAAAAAGTGGGAGAATTTCATATTTTTGGAAGGGCAAACGCTTATGAATAATCCCAGATAAATGATTGTTTTTTGAGCAGCGAGACGTTTTAGAACTGCAAACTGAGATCTATGCAAGCGCGCTCTATTGATAATTGATTTTTACAAGTTCGCTCAACCGAAATCTTCTTTTCTCTGCGTCTCTTCATCTCGTACGCAAATTTTGCTACTGTCAGAGGAGCACATTTGCAGTCTCGGTGCCTTGCAGATTAAAAAAAAAAAACGATTTTATCAATGGAGCATATTTGCATATCTAGCATTGGCACCTAAGTATAACAAATTCGCTCTACCGAAACAATTTTATCATTGGAGCGCACATGCACATCTAATTCTTTCACTTTTCATTTCGGCAGAGCGCAGTTGTTGAAAAAAACAAAAATTCCAATTTTTCGAACACTAAAAAATCTCAAGTAGATCCTTCATCCCCCTTCCCCCATTTTTTCTCCACACTTGAATTTTTTTTCTTAAATTCTAATTTCAGATGTTCCACGTCATCATCCCCCCTGATTATTTTTTGTTTTCGCTCATCCAAATCTCTGTTATTTTCGTGAGATTTCTGATCCCTCTCACGTCACTAATCCTTATCTATTTTCGATGAAACTTCGCTCTACTGAACACTATTTTTGGAATTTGAAATATTCGAGAAACCTGGAGAATTGAGAACACGTCGTCAGTGACAACCATGAATTTTAGTGTGTTGCAGACACCAGGAAGTACTTTTTTAGAGAAAAGAGGCATTTTCTCTGCGTCTCTTCTCCTTCCATATAGTTTTTTCGAATTTCGGTGGAGCGAGGTTGCCTCAAATTGTTTCAAACTGTTAATGTTTTATTTCTGATGAGTTTTTGTAATTAATATCTAAAAAATATTTCATTTTTCGCTTATCTGGATACAATTTTTAAGTACTACAGTTTCACTTTGTATTTCCTAACAAAACTTTACCATTTTTTCCTCATATCTGACTGAAAAACTAATAATTTTCGATGTTTTATCCATTTCCGTCCATAAAAATCTAGAATTATTATCGTAAATATCTCCAGAATCAGCTTTTTCCTCCAAAATCTCATTCGTTTCGTTGCAAATGCAAATGAGGAAAGTGGGCGGAGTCCCAGTGCACACAAAACATAGCGAGCGGCGGAACCCGGGAGACGTCGGTACACGCGGTAGTATGAGAGCGCTCCTCTCCCTGTTCTCGTTGGTTTTTACCCAGTTAAACAAGGTTAGCATGGAATCCAACCTTTCGAAAGAATGCGTTGAATAACATAATTTTTGGAACAGCTTCTTCGGGGTTTTCCGTTGAAGCAAAAATGAAAAAAGTGAAGAATTCTGGGAATCTGAAATTTAATTTCAGTTGCTCCCTCTTTATTCAAATGAGTAGAGTAAAGAAAACAATTTTATTCAGAAATTCGAGATTCTGGTCATTGATGTGCAAGAAGAAGAGGGAAGGAATTAAACTTTTGACGTCAGTTCACTCTTCTTTTTCGGGAAGATTCAGGCAATTCCGGAACTACTTAGGAAATTACTTTTTCGAGGTGTGATCTTTGAGAATGTGTTGTGGATACTCTTTTGAACTGGTTTTTGGGATGAAAAAAAAAAACAAAAAAAGAAGAGAGGGTGCGGAGAAGCCAGACACTCTGACTTCTCTGCGCTCTCTGCCAGTCCTTCAACTTCAAATGAGCATATCTCAAAAACGAAGAGAGCTATCAAAAAGTATCAAAAAGTGGTCAACTACAAAAATGAAGTTCGAGACATTTTCTATAACATATCCAAAATCTGTTTGAATAGGAAAGTTCTTGTTGTCATGACAGGCTCCCAAAAGTTGGTCTTTCACCCAATTTTCAATTCCAGGATTCATTCATTTTTTTTATTTTTTTTGTCAGTTTCCGCCTTAAAAACACTTCAAATATTTCAAGCATACGCTTCTGTGATTCATCATTTCCACGTCATCACTCTTCTTCTTTTTCTATTTTTCCTTTGGGAATTTCTGACTCATTTGTCACTAAATCTCAACTCAATTCTTGAAAAAGTTGTCTATTCTTGACTGAAAAAAGTAAAAACTTCCCCTCTTCTCCTAGACAAAAATGACATTTATTTTCTCCTTTGTCGTCATCTGAATTCCCCCTTTTCTTCCTTTTTAACGTTCAAATTGTTGAATTCTTTCATTCCTTCGAGCAATCTGAATCTATTCCGAGAATTCGTAAAAAAGTATGTCAAATTTCTTGGATTCTGAAGATAAAAACGGGGGAGAAAACTGGGTGGTTTCGTTTTGCAGAGATTTTTATCTTGAATGAAAGATTGACTTGTTGGGAGGGGTTACTCCCTCGAGAAGTTAGTCTTACATGAAGGAAAAAAGAAGGAATTTCTGCAGAAATTTTTGGGTTCTGCACTCTTTTTTCCATATTTTGGAACATTTCTGGTAATCCCTTAAAGTTACATTCTTTTCGTCTGTTTTGTAACTGGAGAATTTTAAATTTTGGTTTCATGTGGTTTTGGAACATGGATTCTGAATTCGTGATTCCTGTTTCAGGAACCTTGAATTCGGAATCTCAGTTTCCCAATTCGTAAAGCTCAAATCTAGAATTCTGCTAACGCAATTCTCAACTTCTAACCCGAATTTCAAGGTTTCGGTCCTAGGTTTCTTATTTTCGATCTCTAAATTTTGAAATCATAAAATAGGTTTTTGTATTTCTAAATGTAGAACTCTGGATCCAGAAACCAGAATATTCTGTTTTTCGAATGATGAACACAGAATTCTGAATCCTTGAAATAATCTCCCATTATTTGAATTCTGAAATTCTATATCTGAAATTCAAAACCTTAATTGAAGACTCTCAATCTTCTACTCCAAGTTCGAAGATTTGATTCAAATTGTTGTAAAATTGTTAATCTTGAATTCGAAATTCTGAATCTTCTAACTAAAGTACAGTATCTAAGATTCGGAATTCCAGGAATTCCGGCTCTAACTTTGAATCCCAAACCTATTATTCTTGTTACGGAAGCCTTCCCCATGTATCTGTCATATCACTCAAACTCTTTTCTCTCTCTTTCAATAAAGAGATATCTATTCCCTCCCAACTTCCTTTTTTTCCGATTCTAGACAAGTGACTCCTCGTGTTTTCCTCTCCACGTCACCTCTTCTTCTCGTACCAATTTCCGGAGATTAGTCAGAAAAAAGAAAGAATCGAGAGGAGGAGAAGAAGCGTGATTTCTGGCACAAAACATTTTGGAGAATCAGGAGACAAGATGGGAAACGAATTAGCTGGGAGAGGAGGTCTTCACCTTTCAGAATCTTTTATTCTGTCTGCAAGGGTTTAGAAGTGAAAATGTTACATGGCGAGTGCAAGATTGTTTTCATTTCGCTCTGCTGAGAATTCTCGTTTTGACGCGTTTTCTATTGTTCTAAAGCTAGAGCTCTTCAAAAACAAAAAAAGTTGCTACTTGTAAAAATTAAAATCTAGATATGATCTACAATAATTTAAACAGGCTAGTTTGATCCTCTAGCTCTTTATTTTGTAGTTTTTCTTGGAAACTGTGACAGTATGTCTCGTCGTCACTTTTTTCCAGTTTCGTAGGAATTGTAGATCACGGCAAGAGATTTAATTTCAGAGTTACCAACTTTTTTATACGAGACCTTTCTGAAAGTTCTCTGAGAAGTTCATCAAGTTCTGAACTGAAATCTGGCTATTCGAAGAGGGAGATGAATTTGCTGATCAGTGAATTTTCAGGGATTTCTCGTACAAAAAATTTGTCAATTACAAAAGTGAAGATCTACTTTTGATCTACATTTACTACTAAAATTGGCAACATGGGATTCTCAAAATTGGTGATTTCATCGATCAACTACTTCTTAACTCTTGAATAGACCGGCAAGACCCAAAAATCTCTTTTCTTGAATCCTGCTGTCTTTCTCTCTAGAAATCGCAATCTATAAAACTTTTATAAAGTTTTTTTTAAATTTCGTTCCTCTTCCTCTGATTTTTAGTCCGCACTCATCACAAAAACCATGTCTGAAAACACAAATGTTTCCCCTTCTATTCCCCTAATACACAATGACCAATGACCTTCGATAATCTGTTCTCTCTCCCCCCCAACTAACTTGTTTTCTCTCTCTTTCTCCCCCTTCCTCAACCTTTTTTTGTTGTTTGCCGCAATCACAATTTTCTTTTCTCTTTTTGTCCCCATCGAGGTTCGAACATTCTGCCAACCCCGTGATGGGACGCCTCTCTTTCTCACATCATCCATTAATTTCTTTTGTTTTCTGTACACTTCCAAACAAAAACAATCGACGAACTAAATCCCCTTTTTCTCTGAAATTTTCATTCCCTCGAATTTCAATTCAGTTTCGTTTAGCGAGTGGGATCACATGTCAAACCAGTCAAATGATTTCATAATCCCATACCTATATAACAAGTTTACATTTATAAATAAAATAGGAAAAGTGGGCGGAGTCTCGAGTGATTCATCCAAAGAGACTCTCAGGAGAAGTGGGAGAGACGGCACATCTGCTTTGTTGCATTTTTAGATTCGAAAAATGTAAAAAAAAATTTTAAAAACGTGATTTATGACCATGTGGTTTTTGTGGTATTTTAAGAACTTAATGAAGATTTTTTATACTTTAGTGTGTAGTCTGGAACTGATTTTAAATATATTTTCAGCCATGAACTTTTTCATTAAATTTTTAATCTAAATTGAGTGTTGTTCCGAAAATTTCCAAGCGATTCGTTCCATTTTATGAACTTTTGTGTAACGGTGGCCTAGTTTTCCAGAAGGTTCGGCCAGCACATTTATCAGTTATTCAATCGAATTTTTCAGAGTTTTTAGACATTTCCTTGCTTTGTAATACTTACAATCTAAGTATCAGTTCAAATCAAATCGAAATCCCTGGAAAATTTAGCAAAAATAGCTCTATGCGGTCATAATAATCTCTTGACCGAACTTTTCCATCTTGAGGAATCTCGGCCATGCGGTCACCAGAAGATTTGTTTTTCTGGAAAGTTAGTGCAACATCTGAAACCATCAATATCAATTGCTGCCCTGAATTTTGGACTCTATATTTGTTCGGCCTCCGTTCTTGAGAGCTTGATGCAACTGCGCTCTACTGAAAACCCCTTTCTCTGCGTCTCCGAGCTTCTCATGCTATTTTCTTTAGTTCTCGTAGAGCACGGTTCTAAGAAACGTGGCACGCCAATAGCTCCAACTGCGCCCCACCGAAATCTTTGTCTGTCTTCTCTGTGTCTCTTTACTTTATGCGATTTCGATGGAGCGCAGTTGCAACACCATTGTAGAGTTTATATGTTCTTACAACTGCGCTCCATCCAAATTCCCCTTTGAAAAATGTCTCTTTTTCTCAGAGTCTCTCATTTTCCCACACAATTTTCTTTGGTTTCGGTAGAGCGCGGTTGTGAGAAGCGTGTCGTGCTAATATTGAGAATGAAAAGTCATGTTTTTTTGAGGTTTCGATCTCTAACATAACCATGTTGAGCCCATGTTAACCATCCATTTCCGGCTCATTTCCAGATTTCCGATAAGCATTTCCTCTCCCTCATTTCCCCATAAAAACGTCTTATTTCTATCGTTTTGATTCCCCCATCTAATCCCCCCTCTTCTCCTTCTATTTCTCCCCTAATCCATCCAAATTCGGAAAGAAAATCTCCTTTTTTGCTCTCTCACTCTCTTATTACTTTTTCTTGAAGTTTTCGAACAAAAAAAATTAAGAAAAAAGAGAAGAAACGTGTCTTTGTGTTGCCGCTTCAACGCCTTCTGAATTGTGCCTTTTTGTTCATTTTGTGCTCTCAATGAGTGACGACAACTCACCCAGAGGACACTCTTCTTTTTTTCTATGATCAACAACTTGTTGTTCATTTTTCTCACTTTTTTCGAAAGGTATTTTGTGCTTTGTTCTGCTCATCTCTCTTATCATGTGTGTACGATTTTCACGGTTATTACAATTGCGCTCCAGCAAAATTTTATATTTTTCAGTGGAGCGATGTTGCTGAGAAAAAAATAAATTAAGAGATTAGAAGCATAAGATCTGAAACTATGAACTGAATCCTATACCTATATAAAAAAGTTTAAATAAATGAGAAAAAGTGGGCGGAGTCTCGAGGATCAAAGTTTTTCGAAAATTGGCTAACTTTGGGATTTTGTAACGACCTCATACTTGTCTCTATTTCTTCAATTTTTCAAATTTTCCAAAAGAACAAACTCTGATCTTTATTTTTGTAGTTGATAACTTTTTTCTAGAAGCCATCCCTAAATAGTTATCGCTCGTTGCAGTGGTTGACATCAGCGTCTCCCCGTTGACGTCTTCTGAAGCTCTCATCAATCTTGGAAGCGTTTAAAAAATAAAGTTGTTAACTACCAAAATGTAGATCTAGACTCAATCTCATCAGAAATTACAAATTTGACCTAATAAGCAATCGATGGAACTTCGCAACAGATCATCAAAAATAATGAATTTCAGCAAAAAGTCACTTTTATAACCTATTTTCAAACACTCACACACCTCTGAAGTTGATTATTCTCGGTTAGCGAATTCTACACTTTCCATTTTCAATTCATCTTAAAATTCTAGATGTTTTCACTTTTTTGTTTGTTCTAGATAGGTAGGGTATAGCAAGAGGAGAACTGGAACGAGTGTCTGTCTAGATCCTATCCTTTCAGTCAGTATAACTAGAGGGGAACCGTGGAGTTATATGACGTGACGTATGTGATTGGAAAGCTGGAAAAACGCTGATTCCAAATGTATATTCAATGTTTGCCCTCGAGGCCTGGTATTCGAGAAAAAAAAGTCAAAGTTTGGAGAGTTGACAAGCCATTATCTTTTTATACGTAAGGCTTGAGGCATAAGGCTCCAAGTACCTTTAAACGCAGTTTAGATAAAAAACCAAGTCAAGACCTTTGAAATTATATTAATACCTTAAGATTTGAATAAGTTTTCAGAGAGTTAGAATGATTTGAAAGAAAAACGCAAAAAATTTTTAATACAGAAAATTTCGTTGAAAAAAGTTAGACTTTTGAGCCTTAGGCCCCATTCCTTACCTGAGTGTTGGAAGATAGCTTGTTAACAGTCTAAACTATGACCTCATTTTTCTCGATTACCAGGCTTCGAGAGCAAAAAATTGAATATATATATATATTTGGAATCAGCGCTTCCTCAGCTTTCCAATTGTAAAGGTTACGTCCCATAACTCCACAGCCACCTTGAGGCCTTCCCTGGCCGAAGTTTCCCAACTCGCGATCCCTATGCCATCATCCATTTTTTTTCTGAAAACCAAAACGTTATTTTCGTTGCTATTTGATACACAACCAATCCCCTTCGACTAAATGCTCTTCTTCCTATGATTTCCATTTCCTCCTCTTCCCCATCTTCTCAATACTTATCACTTTTCTGGTTGTCCTCTTCTCTTCCCGAGACGACACGGGGCAAGGCACCATCACTGAAAAAGTGTAACATTGTTGTGTCGTCTCTTCCCCCTCTCCAGCTGATTTCTATTCTCATTTTTATGTGATTTTTCGTTTTCTTGTTGTTCGAGAATGTGATCGATGATACAACGAGACAGAGCCTAGAAATATTTTTCTAAGATTACTGTAATTGAATCTTGCTCTAGTCAGAAGAATCAGAAGAATTAATTAGGAAGGAAGGAAGTATAGCTCTTCTCGAGAAGTGAATCTATATGTAAATCAGGAATTGAAGAGGAAACTTTTGGTTGCAAATGAGATTAGTCAACGAGTGGAAGAGGAGTGGATCTATGGATTTTCAAAAAGGAAAGCTCAACAAAGTTTTGACGTCTCGAGTATTCATTTCTACGTCAAAAAAGTGATGCATGCCTTTTTCGAAAGTTGCAAAACTTACTTTCACTGATTTTTGCCAGCTCTTCAGAAATTTGGTTTAGTAGAGCGCATTTACTGGATTCATGACTTTTAGTTTTAAAAAGCTTGAAAGTTTTTAGCGCATTTGGTCATCACACACAGATCCTAAGTTTTATGAGTGTTCGGTAGAGCACAGTTACTAGCCAATGCAAATACGCTCTACCGAAATTTGGTTTTTGAGAAGGTTTAGTAGAGCGCATTTGCTGCTATGCGAATTCGCTCTTTTGAGCTATTTTTTAAATCAATTTTTGCGAAAAAAATTATTTGGAAATTTCGAAATTGCGTGATCGAGCTAGCAATAGAGCGTGTCAAATTTCGGCAGAGCGCACTTGCTAAAAGTTTAAATTCTGTATGAAATGCAAACCCGCTCTAACGAACGGTTTTAATTTCTTAGAGAAATTTTAGTAATAGAGCACATTTAGAAAACGCAATAAACGGCTAAATTTTTCCTTTTTTTTTTCGAAAATTTTGAAATAATTGAAATTTTAATATCAAATTTATCAATAGAACGCATTTGATAACCAACTCTCATAAAAACTATAAAAAGTCATGACCTAACTTTCCAATCAGTGAAAAACTAGTCCCCGTAAAAACGAAAAACTTCAAACCTACCGTAACCCAGATGTATCCGTCGTCTTCTCAATTTCCAAAAACTGCGTCTACTGATCTCTCTCGGATTTATTTAATACACAAAATCCTCTTCTTCTATTTTTATCCGTTTCAACCTACACTACTTTATCTTCTTCTTGAGCTCTCTTTCTCGTATCAATTTCTTTCTCTCTTTCTCTACCGCTCTCTCATTTCTCCACACTCTCTCTCTAACTGAAGATTACACCTTTTGTCCTTCTGGTACATGCGTACTCAAACATTCATTTCTCAAAGATTATTTAGTCGAGAAAGAATCCAGTTCCCCCTCTGACCACTTCTAGAACTGTTCCTCTCTCTGAAAAAGAGAGAAAACTTTTACTTTTTAATCGTATCGTTTTGGCAGAAGACACCTTCCCCCGAGAGAGAACTACTATTTACTCATTCTCTTGCCACGTCACTCACCAGTTCTGCCTCCTCTAAGTTATAAGAGCAAATAGAGGTAACAAGGGGTCGGGGGAAGGGGAAAGTACCAGGTGATCAGTTCTCACTATCTCTCTTTGTTACAGGACACACAGATACTATGATACTTTTCGAGTGGTTTGTGTAGGTGGCACAAAGTTTTATTTTGGGAAAAGTTTTATTTTTTTGAAAACTGATTGCGAAGGTAAAGATTCTAAAAATTTTCTCATCTATGAAGTCGTAATGTTTTTCCAGATGTCCGCAAATTCTCGTTATTTTGAATTTTGACAAACTTCGCATACTTGTCAAGAGCCTTCAAAAATGAACCGATTTTTTTCAATTATTTTCAATTTTTCAATTCGAAAATGTGAACATTTTTGGTGATTTCTCAGGTTTTCTTCTAATTCGGAATGATAGTCGAAAATTTGACGTTTTCGCGAAAAATTTCAAAAAATTTGAATTTTGAATTTTGCCTTCAGTTACCCAGCCGTTGACAAGTATGTAGATCTGAATGTTCTGGAACAGATTAGGAAGTTTTTTTCTCATCTATTAAGTCGTTATGTTTGTCCAGATGTCCGTGATTTTTTTTATTAAAAAATTGATTTCCAATCGGGCCCTGTTCGATGATTAATCTGTGAAAATGTATCCGCTTTACACTTTTTTTGAATTTTTGATTCTCCGATGGAGACCTCTCTTGTTTGTCCAGATGTCCGCAAATTCTCAATTTTGACAAACTTTTTGATCTATAAGCGCAATGCAATCACGCTCCACTGCGAACTATGGCAGAATTTGGTCTTGCCAGGATTACTGTATTCTTATCTTACGGTAGAGGAAAAAACTTTGTCAATGGAGCGCGGTTGTATTTATCATAACTAGAGTGTGCATATGTGCTCCATTGCTAATCTTTTGAAAACTGAATATCTGTCTAGTGGAGCACTTTTTGAATAGTCACTTGTTGAGCCTCAGTGTCTAAAATAATTCCCACGACCCCCCGATCCGCAAAACGAAAAAATCCTCATAAATCCCCGTTTCCCCCTATCCGAATGATATCATCTATATTGTGAGTAATACCAGGGTAACAATCCAGGAAAAAATGAGTGGGTGCTATTCTCCCTCCATTTCTCTCTCTTTTCAATTGTCACGAGATCCCCCTTTTTTTGTCAAATGAGATGTTATGAAACATGAAAAGATACCTTTAGTGCCACCAGTGGCAAAAAATTGCCATTGAGCGCATTTCGAAATCCCAAAAAAAACCGAAATTTCAAAAGTTCATAGAAGAAAGCAAATATATTTTTATTTGTTTTACTGTCTAGAGAGGTAGGGGCTTCCTTCCCTTACTCATTCTTTGTCTACCTATTTTCGATGTTGAAATGAAAACAGCTGGTGTGCCGTCGGCGCGTTGACAAGCAGTTTTTCGTCTAACTGACTTTGAAATCCCGTCACGGCTTTCTGTGTTACTGTGTAACTTGAAATAAATCATGGTTATGTAGATCAAATCCTGATCTTCATTTTTGTAGTTGACAACGTTTTGATAGCTCCGCCCACTTTTGAGATATGCGCCTTTAAAGACAGTAAACCTGAGAGGGTAGGCTATCTTGAAAGGCGCATATCTCAAAAGTGGGCGGAGCTATCAAAAAGTTGTTGACTACAAAAATGAAGATCTAGATTCGATCTACAAGATAAAATAGATTAGAAACAGAAAAAGCAGTCAGAAAAATCTTAAACTATGGGTCAAAAAGAGAGTTTTTGCCGGAAACTAAAAGTTTTCAGCTTTTTCATAATTTGAGTTTCTAGGCCACGAGTCAAGTTTTGAACATTTCAAACGGAAGTCGCAATAAAACGAAAAAGAGACGCCTAGAAACCCAAAAATTGAAAAAGTTCGACCACATAGAATTTCTAGCTTTTTGCCCATAACTTGTTCACTTTTTGCCCATTTCTTGCCCATCTCCATCCCATTTCCTCTAGAACCAATTATCCGTAGAGCGCATTTGCAACCACATTAATCTCGAATTAGTCTTATTTTCTCTTTTTTTCTCTTTTTTTTCTAAAAAATTCCTCAAATACCACCACTCATCTCGAATTTCCGCCGTTTCCCTCTGTCTCTCTCTCAATAAATCATCAAAAACCATTTCTCTCTTTTTCTTTTTTTCTTGAAACTGCCATTTAGAATGTCATCAACTAATTTCCTTTTCAACTTGTGACCTGTACAGATTTCCGGTTTGTCCCCAAATTTGAGAAAACTCTTTTTTTCTATCTTTTTTCTCAAAATTTTTAATGGATTTTCGTCTTTTTAAACTGCCGTCAGTCTCCATCTTCCTGTGAATTTCTTCTCAAATTTCCCTCCATTCCAGACCAAAAATGTCGAGAAATGTTGGCGTTCTCGGACAAATGTCGGAGATCAACGATCATCTCTACCTATCTGGAGCCGGAGTTTTGAAGCCGGAGAAGATAAAACAAAGGAAGATTAATATGATTGTGAATGCGACGACTGAGGAACCATCCACTTATATGCAAGGTTTGTGAATTTCGGTGGAGCGCAATTGCTATTCCATAATTTCAGGAGTCGACACGATGAAGATTCGTATCGAGGATCATCCATACGCCAGACTCAGTGAGCATTTCGATGTGGTTGCTGATAAAATTCGTAATGTTAAGGTTAGTGAAAATTTGCAAATTTTGAGTAGTAAATTTTCTCAAATTCCTTCAAAAATGCTCAAATTCAACGATGTGCTACTCAACCAGAGTTTATCCCGCAGTTTTCAAATTTTAGTATGTTATAGAACAAATCTAGAACTTTATTTTTGCAGTTGTCAATTTTTTTTGTACGGCTTTTCCTTATGAGATATAACACACGTCGACAGCGCTTCAATACTACAGTGAAAAAAAAATCTAGGTAAACTTTCGGTGTGAGCCATGGAACTAATGTTTGCTCCAGATTTTTGATATTTTGATATGTTATAGAACAAATCTAGAGCTTTATTTTTGTAGTTAAAAACTTTTTGACAACTCTTTCAGTTTTTGAGATACACGCCTTCAAAGACACGTTTCTCTTGATAAAACTGTGAGAGGAGGGAGAGAGAGATACGCAGAGAAGCCAGAGTGTGTCTTCTTTGTGTCTCTCAGAAAACTATTTTTTGCAAGTTGCAAACTACAAATATGTTGATCTAGGTTTAATCTTTAAAAAAAAGTATAAATTTGAACGAACCAGCAATTGATGGGGCACCATGACAGCTTGTCTAAAATGAGAAATTCCAACAAAAAACTCATTTTTAAACAATTTTCAAACATTCTTATCTCAAAAACTGAAAGAACTAGCATTATAATAAGTTTTGTTATGTTATAGTCCAAATCGAGATCCCTATTTTTGTAGTTGACAACTTTTTAATATCTCTTCTAGCTTTCAAGATACGCGCCGTTAAAGATGATAGACTAGGTGATGTAGTCTCAACCGAGTCTGTCATCTATAAAAGCGCTTATCTCAGAAACAAAAAGAGTTATCAAAAAGTTGTCAACTACAAAAATATATATCAAGACTTGTTCTATAACATACTGTAAAACTGGAACTCGGGACCAATTTCTGAAATCAAGGCACTCGTCTGAAATGTTTGACTGCTACAGTGATTCGTTTCATTTCGTCACACCACGATCTCGTTTTTTTAAACCATAAAAATGTTCATTTTTCCCTTTCGACGAACCACTCTCATAAATTCAGTGAACGGGAGTAATTACAAACAACTGGTTTCTCGAAGAGAAAAAGTCATAAAACATTTCAAATGTTTACAGGAAAGAGGAGGAAAGACACTGGTTCATTGTATGGCCGGAGTATCTCGATCCGCCTCGTTGGTGATGATTTATTTGGTGAAACACGAGCATATGACACTCCGACAAGCCTATCATTACGTCAAAGCAGCTCGTCCGATCATTCGTCCGAACGTCGGATTCTGGAAGCAGATGGTCGACTATGAGAAGCGTCTCCGGGGAACTGCATCGATCAAAATGGTTCAGACACCGGAGTGTGATATGCCGATTCCAGATATTTATGTGGATGACTTGAGAAGAATGCAGATTAGTCGGGAGATTGCAAGACACTCGTTGCCTTCCGCTCAGACGCCCTCCACTAAACAGAGAGCTTTCTCCGCTAGGTAAGCAATGGATGATTTGGAAATAGGGACGTTTGGGAACTAGGACAACTTTTTGATTTGTTGAGTTTCGAATCTCCATAGTTACTGAGGAAGATCATGGAGTCAGTCTGGAGTTATGGGACGTGACCTATATCATTGGAAAGCTGAGAAAACGCTGATTCCAAATAAATATTCAAGTTTTTCTCTCGAGGTCTGGTATTCGAGAAAAAACGAGTCAAGGTTTGGACCCCTAACAAGTCATTACGCTGCCGATGTTTTTCTCACTTGTTATGACCCCAAACTTTGACCCCGTTTTTCTCGAATACCAGACGTCAAGTGCAAAAACTTAATATAAATTTGGAATCAGCGTTTTCTCAGCTTTTCAATGATATAGGTCACAGCTGAAAGTAGTTTTTTATACAAAGAAAGGATTTTACACGAATATGGTCGAAGAATCCAGCAAAAATTTTTGGCTCCGCCCACTTTCAGCAACGAAATATTAGCACGGCACGCTTCTTACACCGGCGCTCTACCGAAACCAAAGAAAATTGTGGGCGAAGTTGAGAGGCTCAGAGAAAAAAGAGACATTTTGAAGGGCATTTCGGTTGCAGCACTGTTGTAAGAACTGTGCCGAGATAATAGGAGAGTTCAGTTTCTCCATAAAGCTTCACAATTTCTTCTCCTTGATTACTTTTAAAGAGTTCCGTAGAGCACATTTGCAAGTACCATAACCAATCAATCATCTTCCCCATATTCCAGCACGTACCGCCCATCAGTCTCATCCGGATCCTCCTCTCTCGCCTCATCATCTCTCCGTCGTGCCTACAGTCCATCGTCCCTTCCAGCATCTAGTCTTGCTCTCACCACTTCTTACAGTCTCTTCTCGCCAGCACCCACCAGAAAACCACGTCAAAGTCTCTTCTCAATGTATTCCACTGCGCCACGTCACAACTTTTTCTCGGCGTTCTAATCGTTTTCCTTGAGATATCATCATAATGTATCATAATTTGTTTCATAATGACACTGACCAAAAACGTCTACTTATATCAAACAGCTTTCTCTCTTTTTAAGTCAATTGGAGTAGTTTTTTCCTTTGTTTTTTCCTCAAATCAAAAATATTTTGTAAAAAAAATTAAATTTAAATTCGCGAAAAAAGTGGTAACGGGTTGATTATATTTCCCTTCCCTCCCTACAAAAATAGAATTGAAATCAACATTTTTCCCCATTTTCCTTTTTGTCGCTTTTTGTCACAACACTCGATTTTCTTCCAATTTTATGTCTCTATATCATTCCGATAAATAATCATTTTTTAAGATCTTCAAATGAATTCTGGAATGACCAGCTCACTGGGTTACATCAATTATTTTAGGAACAGTGTATTAATTACGAGTCATTTTGTAGTTAAGACTAACTTCATGAAAATATCTAGAATTTCAGACAACACTTCCTCATGGCTTTTCAAAAAAGATTTGGAAAACTCTAAAAATTAACAAAGCACAAATAGTTTTTTTCATCTTGATGAAAAATTCGCAAAAAAAAATTCGATCGTACAGAGAATCCCCCTTTCGGAGAAATTACGGTAATTTGAGAACATGTTTCAAAATTATGGAAACTTTTGGTCTCCCCGCTTTGCGTGATTATTCCATTCTTCTAGTGTTTTGGGTTACTGTAGTTCATCTTCCAATGAATATATGTACTCAATTTATCGCATAGTTGGATGAAGTCATAATCATGAATACTTGGAAAACAAAACATTTATTATGGTTCGAATGAAATTAAGTTCGCATACATAAAAATTGATAACATTATATTCAGTTTTCAATCAAATCATCTTCCTCATCTCCCCTTACCTCCTCAGTAATATCGTGAACAACAAACTCAAATCGTTTGGCGTTTAGGAATATGGATGCAACAACTCCGTCGGATTCTCTGACAATATACTCTCGATGTGAGTACTCCTTTTGGAATGAGTTGATTTTAGAGCACTCTCTGTAACATTTAAGTGTTTGGATTGGTTTGCTGGAAATAGTTATCATGGAGAGCGTGTTCGCCCCTCCCTGGGGTACTGTAGCTTAAAGGGAAGATTTGGTAACTTCACAGACCTACAGTCACGGCCATAATCTTATTCCGCAAGGGTTTTTGAGCCCTAACTTCTTTCAAATAGGTCGGATTGTTCTGAAACTTTGATGGAACATTTATTGTAAAATTTTTGTCATATTCAATGAAAGTTCAGGGTGAAAAATCATGTTTCACAAGTTTTATGTAAAATTTTGCGACACATGAAGAATGCGGCACTTGCAGTTTTCAGTTGAAAATTGTCAACTTTGTGGTGTGGCACGGTCTCCCTGATAGTCTCACAATATCGATTGTTTATGGACTTTACAAAACAAACATAGAGCTTCATTTTTTTAATTGACAACTTTTCTGTACGGGCACATCCTAATAAGTTACAGGCAGTTAATGTAAACAGTTCAAAAATTTCACCTTTTAGCACAGAAAAAAGGCAAAAATTCCGAGAAATTTCTTTGACGATTGATAACTTATTAGGATGTGCCCGTACAGAAAAGCTGTCAATTAAAAAAATGAAGCTCTATGTTTGTTTTGTAAAGTCCATAAACAATCGATATTGTGAGACTATCAGGGAGACCGTGCCACACCACAAAGTTGACAATTTTCAACTGAAAACTGCAAGTGCCGCATTCTTCATGTGTCGCAAAATTTTACATAAAACTTGTGAAACATGATTTTTCACCCTGAACTTTCATTGAATATGACAAAAATTTTACAATAAATGTTCCATCAAAGTTTCAGAACAATCCGACCTATTTGAAAGAAGTTAGGGCTCAAAAACCCTTGCGGAATAAGATTATGGCCGTGACTGTACAGTAACCCAGGGAAGAGTTCTATAGAAAAAGTTGTCAACTACAAAAGTGTAAAAAAACAGGATCTTCAATTTTGTAGTTGACAAAAATTTCATAGAACTCTTCCCAGGGTTACTGTAGGTTTCAGAAGAAACTAAATTCCGGAGCGCGCTCTCTGGGGTCCGGCACTTGCAAGGGATACCGTTACCCAAGGAGGAATTCTACTAAAAAATTGTCAACTATAAAGACCTAGATCTAGGTTTGATCTATTTACTCACAAAAAATCGGCCTGAAATCTTCAAAAACTTACTCTGTGGGATATCGGAAAGCGAAAGATTCCTTCTCATCCGCCAATTTCTCGATTTCGAACAATTCTCGAATTCTCGCTTGTTCAAAACCAGTAGTGAATTGCATGAATATATCCACTAACTTTATATTTTGAAATCCTTCATTAGTTTGCCATTCGTGAAGAAACTCAACAACATGAAGATCCGTACAATACGCACGATTCAACACTAAATATTTTCCCTTGAATCGAGGTAAAATGTCCTGTGTTGTGGCGTTAGGATTCATCATATTCAATGTTTCAACCCTATGAAATTTCGGGTTATCCCAGACTGTAATTGCAGCTGAAGCGATGACTGTAATGTGGTTTGGTTGGGGGATCATCTGAATCCAATCATCGAATTTATTTGCATCTTCCTCTGATTTCACTTCCACCGACACTCTTTTTGGTTTTATATAACTCGGAATGAACAACTTATTCTGAGAATTTGTGTGAGATGAGATCCAATAGGGCAACTGCTTTCCGAAAATTGCTGCCACATGATCATGGATTTTTCTCACAATGGGCTCATGAGGAGACTGTTTTAGAAGGATTGTCGTGTAGTTGGTTACTGGGTCGACACTGGAAAATAGCAACTTTCTCGTTGAATTTTTAATCTAAATTTCGTTTTTCTCGAAAATTTGAAAGCTCATTGCACGGCACGCTTCTTACACCCGCGCACTACCGAAACCGAAGGAAACTGTGTACGAAATTGAGAGACTCGGAGAAAAAGAGACATTTCCTACGGCATTTCGGTGGAGCACAGTTGTAAGAACTCTGCCGAGCTATTATCTCAGGACCCTCAAAGATGGGCGGAGCCTCTAGCTCATTTTTGAATAGGTTTTCAAATGCAATCGCGCTCTAATGAACTGACAATTGCGTTGCAGAAGCACTTGAAATTTCCTTGGATTTCGATGGAGCGAGGTTACAACAAGCAGGAATAAAAAACTCACCAATACTCCGCATCAACTCCAGAAACACGGGCATTTCTCTTAATTTCAGACCTCAATTCTCTACGAGGGCGAATCGATACGATACCCAATACTTCATCTTCTTGGTTGATTACAGAGAAAGTGAAGTGAGGACCCGTGGTGTTATAACAGATCATTTTGATCCCTTTGAATACACATGAATGAGTTAATCGACCCATTTTGGATGATAACAGAGACAAATTGAAGACTAGATTGGGGTCCAGGAAACGGAGTATCTCCTGTTGGACCACGAAGGGAAATTTTAGAAATTTCATTGAGAATCTTCTGGAAAATTAAAATTTGAAAAATTAATAAGTATTTAAGGGAAGAGAGAAAAACAAAACGAAAGAAGAAGGACGATCGTCGACGTGATGGAAAATATCGATTCGCTCGGAATGACTTCTGGGAAGACAAGTGACACGTTTGTTCAAATCGTTTTTGGATTGAAACAATTTCTGATGAAAGTTTGTTATCAGTAAGGTCCGCAACGAAAAGATTTTTCCGAGTCGCCTTGCGTCCGCTATATTGAAAATTACGACAAATACACGTAAAATATGAATTTGGCAGTCAGCCAGGTATCGTTGTGCGACGGAGCGCGTTTCCACTACCTTACGCCTTGCACTGCTGTGCAATCATCCAAAACGCCATATATTTCCTGATACCACTGGATACTGAAAGAGTGCCGGGATGCCGATGAAAGTGCATTTTCAGCTTCTTCTCGTTTTCATTTAAAAGTGATCAACGAGTCCTGACACCAAGAACATTTTCGTATTTTTCAACTGTGTAGATCAAATATAGATCGCAGTTTTTATGGCGGGCAACTTCTTCGTACTCCGTGATTACTGCAGGTCTGTGAAGAAACCGAATCAAGCTCAACGCGCTCTCTTCTGTCCTGTGTCCCAGCGCTTGCGGGGTCTACAGTAACCAAGGGAGTCATTTAACAAAAAAGTTGTCAACTGTAAAAATGGAGTTCTAGGTTAAGTCTCTACATTCACAAAAAATGAGAATTATACAAGCAATGGAAATTCAGACTCTCAAATTCTGCGTTTTTCAACTAAAAACTGAAAAATGCATTTGCTATAATATGTCTGATTCCGTTACCATCAACACAAAATAAAGAACATTTTGTTACTAAATGTTGTCAAATTTATTGTCAAATGCCAGTTCTCATTGATTCAAAGCAGAATCCCGAGCCAATTGTCTTTGGATCTCATTTCGGATTTCGTTGTCAATCTGAAATTATTTATAAAAAGTTCGTGGGTTTTTCTCATCAAGACAACCCACTTTTCGATTACTTCCTGGACGAAGTTTCACATTCCACAATTTCAAACTAATCGGTGTCACATCAGCATCCGTCAGGTCAATTGTATTATTGTGGGCGCGTCTGGAAGTTCAGTTTTTTGTTGTGGAAAATCATCTGCTCAATTGAAAACAGTAAACTTTAAGAGTGAGTTTAATGAAACCGTAAATAGTTCGATGGTTTAAATGTGTTATGATTATAAAGATCAAACCAAGGTCTACATTTTTGTAGTTGACAACTTTCTGATAGCTCCGCCCACTTTTGAGATATGCGCCTTTAAGACATACAGTAGGAAGGAAGGGGGAGACGCAGAAAAGAAATCTTTGAAGGCAAGTATCTGAAAAGTGGGCGGAGCTATCAGCAAGTTTTCAACTGCAAAAATAAAGCCCTTGATTTGATCTATTAGAAAAATGTAAATTTAACAAAATAAGATAAACGGTGATGTCATGACGGGCTCTCAAAGTTGGACGATTTTACACAGACCATCTTTTCTACAGTGACAAACTGCACTGACGTTACATCACTCACCGCTCATCTCGCATATCTTAAAGTGAGCCGGGTTACTGTAGCTCTCGCAAGTAATCGGACCCCAAAGAGCGCGCCGTCATTCAGAGACCTACAGTAACCTAATGAAGAATTCTAAAAAAAAAAGTTGTCAACTACAAAAATACAGTTCTTGGTTTGCTCTATCATCTCAACCCATTTTTTCACGGATATCTTGTTTTCTAAGACTCTCAAAAGTGATTCAAACTCACGGAGTCCTCATCTCATCAGCATTCATCACAAGAATCGATTGATCTTCATCTTGTCCAGCGTGAATTCGAGATCTGGTGCGAGAATGGGTTCGAGACGTTTCCATCACCGACGAAACGTCCGCATCAAAGTCGATTGTAGTGTTCAGTGGTCGGATAGAGATTGTTGAACGACGAGTAGATTTATCAGTGGAAACGGGCGAAATGTAGTTGAAATTAAAACTTGGATTACGAGAACGGACGGTTCCATTCATATCACTAACATCTGCCAGGAAGCCACGTTGATGCTGAAATTAGCTTTGTTGAAGAATGTTAGAGACGCGGTACAGGCGCGCCAGCTACAAAATGATATCTTTTTTTTCAGTTGCCCGAGGCAAGGTTTGACTATGCGTCACTCTGTACCCTTATGCCGTATTTAGTCAAAACTTCAGGCTACAAAATTGTAATTGACAAATTTTTTGTAGGATCCCTCCCTGGGGTACTGCCTGAATAAGGTTCTGCACGCCCTCTCAACGCTTGTGAGCTTTTGAAGATTTGAAAAGGGTCTTACGGCATCCCCTTTAATTCCACTTTTTCAGTTTTTAAGTATCTTATAGAAAAAATTATGGGCTTCATTTTTGTAGTTGACAACTTTTTTGTACGGGCGCTCCCTAGAGAGTTATGGTCATTTTAAGGGAACAACTCAAAAATCACTATAATTTTTACTGGAGAAATTACTTCGTCGATCTGTGACTTGCAAGGAAGTGTTCGTGCAAAAAAAGTTGTCAACTACAAAAATAAAGCTCTAGTTTTGGTCTGTTTGATCTCATAAAAATTATATTTTGTGGGACAGTTAGTTTTACAATGACGCTCTCTCAAAGTTGGGGGATTTTCAACGGAAAAAGCCAAAATTTGAGATATTTTTAGCCGGTACTGTACTTCTGCAAACTCACCGTAGTCTCATCCATGAGAACACTCGGATCAAGAATTGTGGATTCCTCTAGAATCGCTTCGATATGAGAATGATTGGGACGATCGATATCCATCGGTGAGCCATCACAACGTGCTCCTTCTGGAGAGGAGCGAAGAAAAGTGAATCGAGATTTGGAAGATCTCGCGAGTCGATTCCGATGAATAAGCATTGAATCGTTCGGAGACATACAGGCTGTCAGCGGTCTCTCGTATTCTTGCTGCAACTCTTTCATCATTTTCAGATAATCTTCTATTCCAGAAATCGTTAATTCAATCGATTTTCCACCGAGAATCGGGAGGAATGCGGCTGCTGTACTGCCAGCGACTTCCAGTATCTTTTCAATTGTTTCCGAGAAGGCCTGAAAATAAGATTAGTCTGGAAATTTCGAGAAAAAGTTCCCAATACCGTTTCAAGCTGCTCGCGACTCATTTTTATCCCAACTGTTATCCAGTATCGAGTAGAGAAAACTAAACTGATTTTATTTGTGAAAACAATTTTTGAAAGCATTAAACGAAGCCAGTTCACGTAAGAATTTTTGACTGTTTTTGAAAAATCAGACTTCTGAAAACACGCTCTACTGTACATTTATCTGCGTCTCATCGTGATGATTTCAAGAGTTTTGGTAGAGCGAGATTGTCTCTCATCACCTCTCAAGCCCCTATCCTTTATCCAGGTTACTGTAGGTACAGTAATCCGAATAGGAGCCTTTCAATTTATAATTTTTATAATTTTCCTAAACTTCAATTCCACGTGACAACCTTCCCTCCCCCAAATAAAAAAAATTCATTATCGATTATCGATTGATTCAATCAGTTCTCAAATTTGTACAACTCGAAACCGA
Source organism: Caenorhabditis latens (assembly GCA_002259235.3). Lineage (NCBI taxonomy): Eukaryota > Metazoa > Nematoda > Chromadorea > Rhabditida > Rhabditidae > Caenorhabditis > Caenorhabditis latens. The sequence continues at coordinate 3,935,128 of CM056092.1, read as the reverse complement.
GGCGAAGAATAAACCGGTTTTCAAATGAGACCAAGTGGCAATAAAAAGCTGATCAACCCGGTCGATGGATTATCTACTAAAAGGTACGGAAATGCGCTCTATTGAGAATCAACACGTTCATCGGAGCGCAGGTGCTTCCACAGCGCACCTCAGAGAAGTTCCAGAAAATTCCATTGCGTTGTGACAATCGCGATCTACCGTAATCTCTTTTTGCATTGGAGCGCACTTTTTGCAAAATTCGGGAGATTTTAAACATCGAAACTAGTTTTGACAACGAAATCAGCCTTTTTACAACCGCGCTCTACCGGAACCGAAGAAAATTGTGTGGGAGATCGAGAGACTCAGAGAAAAAGAGACAATTTTCAAGGGAATTTTAGTAGAGCGTAGTTGTAAGAACTGGGCCGAGCTATTATCTCAAGACCAATATTTCAAACAAAAATTATTTTGCTCCGTGTCTTCTCTAAGATGGGCGGAGCCTCGAGAGCATTTTCGTCTAGATAAATTCTACCAAAGACAACTGCAATCGCGCTCTAATGAACTGAAAATTTCGTAGCAGAAGCACTTGAAATTTCCTTGGATTTCGATGGAGCGAGGTTGCATCATGTAGTTGCAAAGTTTTCAGAATTTCCAGAGGAAAATGAGTTTTAAAATAGATATGTTGCAATTACGCTCCACCGAAATTTGGCCATTCAACTCCACTAGAGCGTATTTACAGCCTCGGATACGGAAACCACGGAAATCAACACCGCCCGCCAATCAACTCAATTTCCAACACGACATTCGACAACCTGAGCAGCAGCAACTCTGCACGAAGCGAAGAGATGTACAGTCTTGCCTCGAGCACTGCTTCCAACTCTTCAGGTTCCATGCGCTCAACAAATATGACCGCCCGTACCAGTGATAGTCACTTGTTGACTCTTGGTTCGGACTCTCGCTCGATTCCAGCCAACTTGAATATCGCTGCGACAATTGTCGAACCGAATCTTGAAGAGCATTATAAGGGAGTTCTGAACAAGAAAGAGGCGGCGAATCTTACACGTCTCAGTGACTTTATTCTGTATTATCGCATTGCGAAAGAGCCGCAAAGATCTGAAGTTGCGATGAGTATTCCATTGTTCATTTGCTACCGAAATAGTGAGGATCAGGTAAGTGCGCTCCATTGAAACTCATGATTGCTTCCATTCAGGTATTCAACTTCCGTGTTCAACAAGTTCTTACCGAAAATAACAGCATGTGGTGGACAGTAATCATCAACAAACAGCATACTCAACTGGTAAGACATCCGGATAAACAGACATACCGACAGACTTTTTCAGTTCCGCCGCCTCTCCGACCTCGTCCGTTGCTACCACTCGTACCGTTTTATTCATCCGGAGACTGGCCGTTCTGAGATATTCCCACTCTGGAAACGTCCAGCTGTTCAGAATATCAATCATTAGGATGAAGGAACTCGAATTTTGAAGGGACTTTTTTTGAGAATGAAGAGATTTTTGAGATTTATTCTGTATTCGGAAGTATAGCAAATGCGCTCTATCGAGTCTTAGAGATCTGGAAAATTTTGAAAACAGAACGCGCCGAAATAGCGCCAGACAATGGAACTCGAATCATCAGAATCAGAAGCGCCGAAGGCACGCCAGTTTGAAAACTTCATAAATTTCTGGAAATTTTTGAAAGCAGAACGCGCCGAAGGCACGTTAGATCTCAATTTCTATTCTTTGCAATGTTACTGCCCACTCAATTTCTTCCTGATCATAAATCTTTTTTCTTTTCAAAAAAATTCAAAATTTTCCGCCTCAACAGTTTTCCTCTCAATTTCCAGGTCATTACAGTCATTGTGTCCTTCCAAAGTGACTGTATATGGTCACCGAACTTCGATCTACGAGTCCATTTTTCGTGTTTTTTTTTCACAGGATTTTGTTGGATTGTCTGCAAAATTAATGGAGCAGAAACATATCAAATAGTGTCACATCCTTGTTTCTTTTCCAGAATATCTCATAATTTACAATGCATGGACTCCTCATTGCCCCCGTCTTGTCGAGTACACTTTGACTTGTTGCCCTTTTTCGAGAAATTTTGTGTTTCCGGGCGGTTGTGGTAGTTGAGGGGCGGACCGCCCTTTCCTGTCAATTATCGAATTATAAATGGAACAGCAGGTTTCGGGAAAAAGGGGGTGGGAGCTCTATTTTCTTCGAAGAAATTGTAGATTTGTTGCTTCGGGAAAAGACTCGTCTTCAGTATTTTGATTTATGCTAAGTGACATTTTCTTCATTTTTTTCACAAATCCATTTTTCTACCCAGTTGGCTTCTGTCTGATGTTCCTTTTCCTTATTTTTGTCTTTTTGATCTGAGCCACTTTCTGGAAGTTTCTGAAAATCTGAATTAGCTGCAAGTTTCCTAAAAGTTGTTCCGACCGAAACCCGCCAATGACCGGAAACGTCAGCAAACAATTTACGTCCCATGTGACTCTTTAGACTTTGTTCGAACAAAATAGATGTAAAAAAAGAATGTGTGAAATAAGTGGGACCAACACCTCGTCTCTCTCTCCCTCTATTGGAGTCTCTTCCTCACCTGAATAATAATAAAAGTTATGAAGAGAGGAGAAAAATAGAGAAAAGTAAGCGAAGAGTATAAGGGAAATGACGGAGAAAAAGAGTCCTCCCCTTCTTCGGGTCCGGAAAACTGCAATCTTTCACTGCCCACCAACCAAGAAGCGTTTTTGACGAATTTTGATGAGAAAAGCCGCCTCAAAAGAAAAAAGGAAAAGCATAGAAAGCATACGAAGAAAAGAGTTAACACACCCCGTCCTTCAAAAACGGGACACATTTTGATCCTTCTTCACTCGTTGCTTCCGTTCAATCTTCGCTCTTCTCGCTTTCCTTTTTCTGCTCACTTTCATGACTTGTTACTAATGATTTTTGCTTCAAAAATAGTCGGCTCTTTACTTGCCTCGACGGCAATCTTTTTATATCCCAACAATTTCGAGAAAGATCCTTTCTTCCAGATGCGCCACATGCATTTACACGTGCTCCTACTTTTGGTTTTTCTGCCAGCCTCGTTGATGGCAATTGAATGCCTCAATTATAGAGTTGCACAAGGACAACCAATACTTAAAGCTGAAAGAAATGTGAGAAGCCCACGATAATTCAAAGTGAACCTATGCAAACGCGCTCTTTTGAGAAAAATCGCTTACCTAAATTTTTTTGTTCAAACTGAAAAACTTTGACAAGAAATAGTTTTAAGGAGAAATATAATCGAGAAAGGCCAATTTTTTGAAAAAGCAAAAAATATTTAAAATTTTCAATTTAGGCGTCAAATAATATTACTAAAATGTAGTCTCAACAAAGCGCGTTTGCATAGGTTAAGATTGAATCAACGTGGAAGCCTCATTGGGCAGGATAAACCTGAAACGACAATAATTGCAGCCTAGATGTCACTCGAAAGCTGAATACTGCGTGAAAATAAGTGGAAACAGCCACACAGGAAACGAGCCCTTCATATCAGGACGTTGTGAGCATGCCGGGGAATGTAAGGAAAATGGTAACGACTGTTTTGCTCGAACTGACGCTCAAGGAAAAGAGGAAGAAGTCTGCTGCAGTGATGGAAACTTTTCGAATCTCGGATCTTATATCTCGGTCACGATTGTGATGGTCTTTTGTATCACATTTCAATTTTTAGCTCTTTGATTATAATAAAATGTTTAGTATGCAAGAAACGCTTCTTTAAACAACATTTCATTGAAACAAAACAACGATTTACTTTTGGGCCTTCTTCAGCTTGGCGAGCTCGACTCGGACAATTCTGTTTCTCATTTGCTTGGCCTTCATGAGCTTGTATCTCTCGTAGTCGGTGAGTTTAGCTCTCTGGAAAGAAAAATAGTATGAATTTGGAAATGTTCAGAAGAAATAAAAACTTACGATGGCTCTTTGAGCGATCTTCTTGGCCCATTGGGTCTTCTGGAAGTTCTCGGTAACCTTGGCGGCATCGAAGGCAGCGGCGACTCCCTTGGATCGTTGTCCGACACGGACCTTGATGACGAACTTGGTGAGGTGGAGGTCCTTCAAGTTTCTGACGGTGCGGCCGACTCCTGAGGATGGTCCATCGATTTGAACCTGTAAATATATTTTCATATACTTTCTCAGAGTCAAAGAATTCTCAGTTAAACTTTTGCTCAAAATAGTATAATAACTCACTCTGTTTCCATCGATGACGTTGACAACAGTGGCGAGCTTGCCTTGGTCGTTTCCGGAGGCGATGAAGACGACGCGCCCAATTTGAACGACACGGTTGAAGACCATGTTTACTGAAAATAAATAAATTTTGATAAAAAAATTAGCCTAAAGGACAGATCATTAGAGATGAGAGTCAATTACAAATAAAACAAACGGAATTAACCGAAAACTCTATAAATCATAGTTTCAAGTCTATTTTGTGGTGAAAAAAAATTCGTTTCGATTTTAATCGATAGCTATACAGATTAATTAATTTTTACACAAAGATTTGTGAAAGATTTTGGCAAAATTTGAAAGAAAATTTCTAAAAAAGAAGAAAATTTGGGAAAAAAATTACAAAGTGAATGCCGTCGGCAACCACTACGGTGATGATTTCGCTGCGAGACCCATGGGCGGGGCCTAAAATGCAAGGTTGCGGCGCGCCGTCTGAGCGTTTGCCGCATAGATATTTCGTGGTTTTTTTCCAAGTGTACGATTTACGGGGTGTGAAGAATTATTGTGTTCTCAAAAAGGAGCTGTTTAGATTTTTTTCAATAACACTCCATTAAAAAAATTCAAACTTGTTAAAATAAATTAAATTGTTGCTGATTTTTCAATATAGAGACAGTTTATGCTGCCGATGAGTCGATTGCGATACTGGACGAAACAAACGAGAATTGACAATTTATTGTTATGAAAGTTCGAATCGCATAGAGCAATAAGGCATTTAATGCAAATAAATAGTGAATGATACATTCTTAATAAACATAACGCGAATCGATTAATTTAACGGCATCTTCCTCGTTCATCCTATTCATGCCGTCTCGCAGTCTGGAAATCGAAGAGTCCTGAAGCTGTTCAAACTGGTCCAAGAGAATCATCGTTGGGCTGGAGTCGTCGCCCGCCGAACAAATCGAAATCAGCTCGACCATATGATCACAGTCGAGTTGCTACAACAAAAATTGAATGAAATAGGTCCGAGTTATAGAACAAACCTGCGCCAGCTGCTGCCATTTGCATTGATTATCGAAAATCTTTGATACACGGATACGGGTCAAATAGTCCAAATTGCATACAGAATCGCTCAGTTTTGGGTTTCTATCCCATTCATTGCGACGCCGTCGAGATACTCCGGATGATGTTGAAGGCCCAGGTTGTTCGTCTTCAGATTCCGAGATTGAAATTCGGGCGACACGTGAAGTCATTGCATCGGTCTCTTCTAGCAAAGTTTGGGCATCTGAAAACAAAAGAAATTGAGATTTTATTGTCAGAATAACCATCTAACCACTAAGAATTTCCTCTCTCGATCTCTTGACTACTCGATTCCGTCCGCTATCTTCAGTGGGTGCTTGATCAGGATGAGATCGACCGAAAAGGGGTGATCTTGAAATCGCCAGATCATTCGGAATCCCAAAAGTTTCCTTTTTCGGCAATTCGGGTCTATCTCCATTGATAATGTTTTGAATCACACTGTCCTCGCTGTCAGCCAAGCAGATTCCCTGAAAATACAGAAAGAGTTAGTTCATTACGTTGTTGGATACACAAACCTTTGAGTTTTGTCTGTTCGGGTCGGCTCCATTGTCCAAAAGCAAGCCAATCACTGGATAGTTCACATTTTTCACTGCTAAACTTAGCGCGGTTTCTCCCGAATCATCTTCGATGTTCGTCTCCGAGCCTCGCTGAAAACAATTGAAAAAGTTTATCAGTTTCACAGACAAATGTATAAATACCTCAACTAACAACTGAATCGTCTCGAAATCGTTCATTTCAATTGCGTGCATCAATGCATTCCGTTTCTTCTCTGTGTCCAAAAAGTCTATTAGAGCGCCCGCCTCTAGAAGCATTTCTATCAGAGACAACTTCAATCTTCGAACTGCCACGTGGATCGGCGCAAAGCCTTCTGAATTTAGTTGATTCACATCGAATCGTTGTCCTCTGGACGGCTCAAGAACTTCTTTGAAAATCGATTCATTATAAGCGTCGCCAAGATAGTGAAGCGCCTGTAATTACAGAACTAGTGATGAAAATAGCATAAAACGGACCGTATTTCCATAATGATCTGAAATATTAATCTTGGCTCCATGATTCATCAGATAGTGCACTGCATCAGGGTCTCCAGCTCGAATAGCACAATGCAAAGAAGTCAAGCCATGATTGTTTTGAACGTTTATCACTTCTAGAATGGAAATTGTTTGTGCTAAACAAAAAGAAAGAACATTTACCATCTTTCAAACTAGCCGGAAGTACAGAGAGCAACAACTTTAGTGAGAAACTTTGTCCGTTTTTAGCTGCCACGTGGAAGACACTGAAATGTAAAATTCATATTAATACAGTGAAAAACCACCCATACGTATTTCCCTCGATGTCTTGCTTTGAAATTTGTGACACAAATGGTTGGAGAAGAGAGATTGTATCACCACTTGTTGCGAATTCCAGCAAATTATCGAAGAGTGAGATATCTTGAGTGTTTGAACGTGGAATTCGGGGCAAGTATTTGAAGGGAATCGTTGTCACATTGTCATCAGAAGTTGAGAATCGGAGTTCCAGTTCCGAACCGGCTTCGACTTTTAGGGAGGGAACAGTGAACATTATTAGCTGAAAATTGAGATTGGTGAGGTCAATCTCAAGTCAGGTGAGAAATTTCACTCACAGAATGTTTTCTTAGAATATCAACTGCACTTTCTTCATAATTTTCTCCTAGGAAATGAATAGTGATAGGGTGGGAAGGGTCTCCAGCACCAGAACATGTAGCCCATACACGATCACCGGCGGATGCTTCACAAGAAGAGATATCTTCGATGAAGAGGCGATGATGTTGGCTTGAAGATTTGTGAATGGAAGAGTGAGAATTTATCTGAAAAGTCACCTTTTTTCCGAAAAGTCACCAAAAATTAAAAAACGGAACCTCTGTATCTGATTTAGACTTCTGAATGCTATTCTCATCGCAATGAACTCCATTCTCATCAGCTGACGGCATTGTTAAGAAATAGTTCAGATCAATAATCGAAGTGAAACGAACGAATGGATATTGGATGAAGGCTCCCGCGAGGGAGCTACTCCGACCGCCTGCTCGATTGTGTGTAAACTCGGCACTGTCTGTGTCTCTCTATTCTTCATTCTATTCCCTCGATCTCTGGGTTCAAGCACTTTGCCGATCGGATGGGAGCGCGAGGACAATCTCATGACAATCTGATGGGGGACGAGTTAATATGTATAAGATGTGCGGAGAAATAGAGAAAGAAGTTTAGAGATGATGCGTTCAAAACGAACAACATGTGTGACATTTGTTGACCACTGAAGCTGGAAGAAAAATTGTCGTGATAGAAAATACAACTGATTTTAACAGAGAAAATATACCGTTTTCTATAGAAACAAGAAGAAATCAAGGTACAAAACTTAACATTATTGATCAAGCAATCAATTCTAAAATAGCAGAACAGGTTGAATTGAAGTTTTTCAGATTTTCGGTACGCACTTTTGCATTTTAGAAGACATTTTTCGAATTCCGATAGTTTTTCCTGTTTTTTCTAATGTATTGTCTCATTTTTTAAAAGAAAATCCAAGAATCTCATCACATTCTCGTGCTTTTCTCATGAAAAATAAACGTTGGATTAAAGGCGCACGGATTTCTGTGGATTTTGAGTCTCGACGCGCTTACAGTACACATGGGCGGAGCTGAGTTTCGAAACAACCGCGAACTGGAATTTTTGTTTTGAATTTCAATTTTTGGTTCTTTTTGTGATGTTTTTCGGCATAATTCTCGACTAGTTTTCGTATTCGAAAGTATTGATTGCATCGAGCTTTTGTTAAGCTAATTTTCAGAAAAAAAAATTTCTCGCTCCTCTAAGTACACGACTTTTCAAACAATTTGTTTCTATTTTTAAGTGCCGGTGATCAAAAAATCGTCACGCATGGAGAACAATAAGCGAGGAATCGTAGAAGCAAAGGGGATAAAATCCCACTACTTCCAAACACTCGCCAATTATGTATCGAACAACCTTGAACTGCTCCACAACAATCCGAAAGAAGTGATGATTTCAGTTACTTAACAAAAATAAACAGTTATTTTTAGGCTAATAGCTTTGCTGCTCGTGTTTTCGGATCGACGGAACCAATAAACGAGAAGGACTTGTTGGATATGCTTGTCCCCAGCGATGTCAGTGCCGATGCTCTTGCAGCTGGAATGGATTGTTGCCTCTTGCTAGGCGAGCAATATGTAAGTTTCGAGGCTTAAAATAAAAAATAACGTTTTTGTGATTTAGCGCCCACATTTCGATGCTGCCGTTCCACTGTTGGCTCGTCTCGGTCGAACCCACGACGTCGCTGCTGTCATTGATGACGAGAAGAAGTTTACCGCTCTTTTAAAGAAGACCAAGCTCAAGAAGACCGAAGAGGCGAAGATTCTTCAAGCGTTCTTCAAAATTCACTCAACAGAAGGAGATGATAAATTCGAAGCCATCAGTGAAATGTGTCAGCTAGACCTCGACTTCGATGCTTATGTTTTCATCAAAGCGCTCAATTTGGAAGATGAAGATAATCAAGAGTTTGTCGATGTGATTAAAAGTAACCTCGTCGATGCTTGGAACGAAGGCAACCCACTCTTGGCCAAGCTATTGTGAGTATTATTGATTCTAAAAACAGATCGATAATGATTCTTGTTCAGGTTGGAAGGTGTAAAAGAACAAGAACCAGTTGACAAACTCACTCATCTTTTGCTTCAGCCGCTGAGTGAAACTACTCTATCTGATACTGTCAATCTGATTGTTGAGAAGTATAATGTAGAGCTCCCCGATGAAGGAGACGGATCGCTCGTTATGAGATCACAGTTGGGATGCCAGTTCTTTTTCCTTGTGACACGTACGCTTGCTCATGACCAGCGTGAGCTGGCCAAGTTGGTGCAGACGCTTATTCCAAGACCGGTCCGACTCGAAGTTTTCCCAGGATTGCAGCGCAGTGTGTTCAAAAGCTCAGTTTTTCTTGGCCATCACATCATCCAAATCTTCATGGGTTGTGAGTTTTGTTCCGATACGATCGATTAAAAATAGCATAAATTTTCAGCCAAGAAACCTTTCCAAGATTGGTCATTTGTGGGACTCAGTCAGGATTTTGAATGCCCCTGGAGAAGACTTGCGATTGCTGAACTTCTGAAGAAGTTCAGTGTATCAGTGGTGGAGAAAGTTTTCGATAACCCTGTGGCATTGGTAATAAATCATAATGTCTAACCGGTTATACGTGTTTGTTTACAGCTCCCACAACATGAATCTGATAACGAGACTGTTATCGAGCTGGTCACGAATGCTCTCCGCTTCGCTTTATGGATTGTCGAGTTTTACGGAACCGAAGACAACGAAAAATCAATCAAAGAGCTGGCATTCTTGGACCATTCTTCGAAGACTCTTCTCATCGAAAGCTTCACAAGTTCGTTATCAACTAAAAAATGTTTCTAAATGTTGATTTTCAGAGTTTTTGCCAGCAATGGATGTGAAAGTTCACATTCATCGCATCATCAACGCTTTGGAAAAATCGAGAACTCAAGAGACGAAAGGCAAATTGGAATACACCAGAGAAGAAATAAAGACGAAGATCCCTAGCAGTTCGAGTGCCAAGGCTCAAGTTCTTCATGGTCTTAACACCTCTGCGGCGGCAGGGCTTATCGTTCCCTCTCTGAGCCTTCTCGAGATTCCTGTTGATGAAGTCGATTCCACAAGTCAGCTAACGTCTTCTAAGGATATTGGGCAAGGAGTTTATGTGAAAGCACAGGATACTGTATCTGAAAAACAGAAGGATGTTCCCCTTGCCGTTCAACAACCAACATTCCATCATGAGCCTGAACCTGCAACAATTGTTCCCCCGACACCAAATGAGGACATGATGGCTGCTGAAGCCATTTCAACTGACGGTTGGGATTCGCCTACCAAATCGGTCGTGCTGCCACTGGTAACTATTTAAATGCTAGTTTACGTATAAACTTTCTTTTCAGAACGATATGCAGCTTGAAGAGGAAGAGAGAGACGCTCCTAAGCCAGATTCCGTTAACTCGCACCGCTTAGAAGAGACCACCCCTGTTCCAGAACAACAAGAATTACCACAAGAGACATCAGAAAGAGTCACTTCTCCGCCGCCAGGCGAGCGCTCAAGAACCGCGTGGGGCGATGGAGATGCCACCCCAATGATTCTTGCTACTCCAACTAATGATTACAAAGTCAGTGGATTTGGAGGAGCTAAGTTGGCTAAGGGATTCGGAACAATGGGAAGCACTGGAGGAGGATTCGGTGGCGGAGGTGGCGGTGGAAGCTACGGAGGCCGTGGTGGTTACGGTGGAGGTGATCGCGGAGGCCGCGGTGGAGGCTTCGGAGGAGATCGTGGAGGCCGTGGTGGCTACGGTGGCGGAGATCGTGGAGGGCGCGGAGGAGGATACGGAGGAGGCGATCGTGGCGGCTACGGAGGACAGCGTGGTGGATACGTCGCCGGTGGGGACCGTGGAGGACGTGGCGGTTATCGTGGCGGCGGCGGCAACTTCTAAAGCAACCCATATCAACCAACCTTGTTTTATAATAGCATTTCTTATAGAGTACGCACTTATTGCCTACTCACTAGTTTTAAATTATTTGTCTAACATTTTTATTGTATAAGTAGTTTCAAAACATAACTGCACTTCATTTGATTGTCATTGCTCAGCAAGCAATAAAACGCTTTGTTCTGTATTTCTAGTTTTTCAGATTTTTTCTTCACAACTTCAGTCTTGTCTTCGCCATCTCTTTCTGCAGTTCTTCAATCTCCCGATTTCTTTCGTCTCGAACATTGGTTGTCAAATGTATGACACTATTCGCTTTGGTCATCGCCGCTTCTCGTTGAAGAACTCTTTGTTGAAGCTTCTATAAGTTCATATCATTCAAAAAAAGCGCTGAAAACCAGTATACCTTATTCAAAGCATTCAAAGTCATCACTTGTTCGTGCCATCTTCTCTTCAAATTGCGGATTTCTGCTCCTTTTTCAGTTTTCTCGTTCTCAAACTGAACCAAGTCCAACTCACTGTAAGACTTCAGTTGTCTTTTCAGGAATTCAGTACGTCTTCTGAAATATTTTTTTCAAAGAATAAGAAGGGAATCAACGAGATTTCTACCGAATTCTTTCCAATTCCTCTTTCTTTTCATCCGTTGATTTTTCGAGTTGATTGATTTTTTCTATCAATTTCTCTTTTTTCTCGAGATACTCTTTCTCTCGTTTCTCATCTTTTGACTCAACAATTATAGAAGGTTGCAGCTTTTTTTCTTCTGAAAATCTCTTTTTAGATGCGGCGAAGGTGCCAGCTTACGTCTATTCAATTCCGATAATCGAATATTTTCAGCATTTCGAAGATTCTGCGCAGATCGATCGGCTTCTCGCTGATATTCTTCTGCTGTCTTTTGCAGAGATTCTTTCTGAAAAATCTGCAATTCCAAACGAAAAAAAAGATTTTAAAAACCTCTTCAATTAGCCTGAATCTACTCATTTTCAGTGCTTCCGATTCTCGTTTCAACTGAATAATCTGAGTTTTCAGCTCTTCCAGACGCTTCGAATTCTCGTTTTGTCTACCCGGATCGTGAGATTTTGAACGTCTTCTGGAGGATACTGTAGTCGAGGGAACGGGAATATTCTAGAAGAAAATTTCAATAAAAATTGCGAAAACTCGAAAAAGATTCTTACAATTTCTAGATTTCCAGACTTTTCCACCTTCATTTCTTTCAAATTCCGGATTTTTTCATCCAATTTTTCCAGATATTTCGTCCCTCTTGAAATCAAAACTTCCAGCTCTCCTGTCCGTTTTTCTGTGGTTTTTCCTCTTCTGAAAATCAATTTTCAGAAGTTTAAAAAAAACTGAAGTCTTCACAAACCCATCCTCCTTCAAACTGACCAGTAGCTTCTGAAATTCGTCTGAAATTCCAGAATTCTCCACTTCAAATATCTTGATTCTCCTCTCGATTTCCTCTTTTTTCGACTCGTTTTCTATTTGGCGTCTGGAAAAGGAAATAAGAGCTCGAAGGGAAAAGTAGCAAATTTTAAGAAGGCCTCACGATATCAAAAATTTGCGGATTGAGTTGAAATTTTGGTATGTTATAGTCCGAAACGAGATCTCCATTTTTGTAATTGACAACTTTTTGATAGCTTTTCTAGCTTTCGAGATACGCGCCGTTAAATATGATATGCTAGGGATGTATTCTCAACTGAAAACACTCTGTCATCTTTAAAGACACGTATCTCAAAAGTGGGCGGAGCTATCAAAAAGTTGTCAAGTACAAAAATGTAGAGCTAGTTTTGATCTACAAAGATTATGTTAATTTAAACTTTTTGCATTTAGGGAAACTCACTTACAAGCCTTTGAAGTTAACTGATTTTCACAAAAATTTTACAAATTTTGAAAAAAAAACTTGAAAAATTTAGGTGTATGTAACTCAATGAGCTTTAGGCCAAATTTAGAATTATTTTATTATTTTGGAAGTACAAATCAAGCACTACAATTTTGTAGTTGACAACTTTTTGATAGCTTTTTAGGGTATTGAGATATAATCGTTTGAAAATGGGTGCGCTGAGAGCGCGCGTTCAGAAGAGGAGCCTATCTTTAAAAGAACGTATCTCAAAAGTGGGCGGAGCTATCAAAAAGTTGTCAACTACAGAAATGAAGATCTCAGTCAGATCTATACAACCTGTATAAATTTCCGATATTTACCCTTAGTAATTATTTTCAAAACGACATTCTTACTGTATCTCCTTATGAATCTCCCGTTCCACTTTATCGAAACTCTTCTCACTTTTTGCAATATCTGCTCGCAACCGACTGATTTTCTTATCCTGAAAATATAATAATCTGGGATTAGATTGAATAAAAATTAATCCCTTTCCCTCCCACCTGCACAATCTTTTTCTTCTTCATCTCATCCAATTTCTTTCTCGTTTTTTCCAGTTTCGATTTCATTGAATTCTCAGTTCGATTCAATCGGAAACCCGCGATTTCATTCTGTTTTTGGAGTACTTCACGACGTTTTTCGTTCAGTGATTTCATGATTTCATCAACTGAAAATATAATATGAGATATGAAGGGGGAGGGTCTAAATTCTCACTTTGTTTTTTCCTCTGCGGAAGTTTTTCATGAATATCGGAAATTGTAGCCTCAAAAGTGAGCAGATTGTCTTTGTTTTTCAGAATCTGCCGTTCGAATGTGGTCATTTTCTGAAAATTCTATTACGATTATTGCATTTTTCATTAGAGACTTAACCATTGGTCGTCTCGAGAGCCCCGAAATTATAAAGTTTATTTGAAGATATACGCTGTCAGGCTAGGCTCTCCCTCCTTCACATCATTCTGCTAAGTTTGAGAGTCCGCAGTGACGTCCAGTTTAGCGCTAATATTTCAAGATATAGTTGGTTTTGTAGATCAAAGAAAGATCTTCATTTTTGTAGTTGACCATTTTTTGATAGGTTTTCCAGTTTTTGAGATACGCGCGGTTTAAGATGATAGGCCAGGATGTGGGTTCAATTGAATACATCCTCATTTATAACGGCGCGTATCTCAAAAGTGGGCAGAGCTATCAAAAAGTTGTCTACTACAAAATTAAAGGTGTAGACTTGGCCTACGTAACCAACACAAATCTAAAGATGTGACCAACAAATGCGCCACATTGACAGGGTTTCAATTTGAAACAATGTTAATGGATCAAACCAAGAGTTTCATAGGTTTCCCAGTTTTTAGATACGCGCAATTCTAGAGATACCTGAACTCCCTCTAATTTCTCACGTAAAAATTAAAAAGAATCTTCAATTTTATTTCGAAAAGATCGTGAAAAAGAGAAGAAAACTACGTGAACCTATCTTCCTTTTTCAGTCTGTGACGTGTGCCACGTGGCTCTTCAACTCCAATTTCCCCCCGCCCATCCCCTGAAATCACTTCGAATATCTGTCCCGAGTGGATCTACGGATTAGGATTGAAGGTAAGTATTCTTCTCTACTCCTTTTCCACTCTTATCCTCTTGAATTCCAGGAAAAATGGGACTGTTTCACGATGTTTGCGACGCCGCCCAAAAGAATGGACTAATGATTCCGTCGGCCACTTCCATCGTCCGCACTGCAAAGTGTGCTTCTCCAGTCTCTTCAGGAGATGCTCCAGTCGAGTTCGGAACAACCAAGTTCTATGCGTTGTGTGCTCTCGGAGGATCACTTTCGTGTGGATTGACTCATTTTGCAATCACTCCGTTGGATATCGTCAAGTGTCGTATTCAGGTGAGAGGGGAGATTTTGAGAGTTTGGCATGACACTCAAATTTGTGTTGGTTACGTAGACCAAGTATAGAGCTTCATTTTTTCAGTTGACAACTTTTTTATATCTCTTTTAGCTTTGGAGATACGCGCCGTTAAAGATGATAGGCTAGGGATGTAGTCACCGAGCCTGTCATCTTCAAAGGCGTGTACCTCAAAAACTAGAAGAGATATCAAAAAGTAGTTAACTGAAAAAATAAAGGTCTAAACTTAATCTAACAGATTGAATAAAAAATCACAACCACAGAAACCACGTTTGACAAACTGACGAATGTCCAAATTCAACTAAAACATTTGTAGTTGGTGAGATATGAGTACTTTAACAAGATATCCTTCTTCTTAAGGTTGTATGCCTTTAAAGACGCGTATCTCGAAAACTAGAAAAGATATCAAGAGTTTGTCTGCTACAAAAAGTATTGATTTAGATTTGATCTACAAGTGAACATTAAATTCAAGGCAGTGGCACAGTCTTTTAACTTGTGACAAGCTATCGAAAATTCGGCCAAAATTACTCTGATCTAGCTTAAATTCCAAATTCGTCTAATCCAGCAAATTTACAGGTGAACAAAGAAAAGTATGGAAGTATGGTTCAAGGCTTCAAAGTGACCGTCGCTGAGGATGGGATGCGTGGTCTTGCTCGTGGATGGGCTCCAACTTTCATTGGATATTCCGCTCAAGGACTTGGAAAATTCGGATTCTACGAGGTGTTCAAGAACATCTACAGCTCTGCTCTCTCCGAAGAGAACGCCTACATCTGGAGAACTTCTGTCTATCTTGCTGCCTCTGCTTCTGCTGAATTCTTCGCCGACATCTTCTTGGCACCAATGGAAGCCGTCAAAGTGCGTATGCAGACGTCTCCAACTGCTCCGCCAACTCTCCGTGCGTGTGCTCCAATGATCTACAAGACCGAGGGTCTCACTGGATTCTTCAAGGGACTTCCACCACTTTGGACTCGTCAGATTCCATATACCATGATGAAGTTCACTTGTTTCGAGAAAACAGTCGAGTTGCTCTATCAATACGTTGTCCCGAAACCACGTGCTCAATGCTCGAAGGCAGAACAACTGGCAGTCACATTCACCGCTGGATACATTGCTGGAGTGTTCTGTGCCGTCGTCTCTCATCCACCAGATGTTCTCGTCTCGAAATTGAATCAAGACGCGAATGCAAGTGTCGGAAGTCTTGTGAAGAAACTCGGATTTGCTGGATTATGGGGAGGACTTGGGCCAAGAATTATCATGGTTGGAACACTGACTGCTCTTCAGTGGTTCATTTATGACTCCTTCAAGGTAAAATCTATCTCTATTAACTAAAAACTTCTAGTTCTATTCAGGTCGCCATGAATCTTCCCCGTCCACCACCACCTCAAATGCCGGAATCTCTGAAGAAGAAGCTTGGTATCCCAGGAACAACTGAGGTCGCACCAGCTCCTACACTTGCTCCAGTTGCTCCAGTTGCTCCAGTCAAGGCTGCGAAGGAGAAGGCTTCTGCTAAACCGGAGAAGGCTGAGAAGAAGGCGGAAAAAAAGCAAAAAGAGGAGAAGAAGGAGAAGAAGGCGAAGAAGGCCGAAGAGTAGAACTTTTTTGATAGTTTCCAGAGAAGGAGTTTAGTCATGAGAGATAAAGTTTCTGTGTTTCATTTTTTCATACTCGTCAAAAACTGGCACACCTTAGACGCGTTTAGAATGTGCAAAAGCGCGCGAAACCTCAAAAATAATAAGAGGCTGGGGCACCTTAGACGCGTTTTTACATTCTTAAACCGTCAACATCTCGAATTTTCCACTGAAAATCCTCTTCTGGGGCACCTTAGACGCGTTCAAAAGTGCCGAATGAAACCTTTAAAGACCAGTGAAAAACTACAATAATTGGGAAATCTGGCGCACTCTAGACGCGTTTTTAACTCAAAAAATCTTTAAATTTTGTAATTTTTCACTCAAAAAAAGTCGCATGGCGCACCTTAGACGCGTTTTTTACTTCAATTTCAGACGCCTTGGCCAGGATGGTCCAAAGTCCCGGGTACTTGGCGCCAAAGTTCAAATTTCATATTTTTTCGAAATTTTTTGAAGCCAGACCTTCGGGCCTTTCGTATTTTTCTATTGATTTGTAAGCGCGCTCTACCGAAATTTGCGGAAAACGTTTGTAGATCAAACCTTCTTCTTCATTTCCATTCTCTGCCTCGTCCGTTCGTTTTCCTCGGCCATTTTCTTGTTTTCCACTTCCATTTTCTTCATCAATTCCACTTTTTCCTTGTATTTTTTGTTCTGAAATTTTTGTTCAAATGGTTCATATAAGGAATCTGGTCGGACATTTTGCAACTGTGTCGTTTTGCAACTACATATTAGCTCGGCACAGCTCTTACAACTGCGCTCTATCGAAACCGAAGAAAACTGGGCGCGGAATTGAGAAACTCAGAGAAAAAGAGGCATTTTTCAAAGGCGTTTCGGTGGAGCGCAGTTGTAAAAACTTTGCCGAGCTAATCCATTCAGATGATCTGAAAAGATCGATTCGAAAACATTTCAGAAGATTTGAAAACATCAGATTCAAAAAAAGACATAAATTGATGGAATTGGACGAAGATTACTTTTTCAGTTTTGAAACGTCTTAGTTGCGAAATGTCTCATCCCCTCAACTTACGATATTCGCGAGTTCCTCATCCAACTGCTGGCTGACTTTCTTGACATGTTCCTCCACACTTTTCTCATACTTATCCAATTCTTTCTGAAAGTTGATTCCAATTTTCCAAAATTTGATTCCTTACAAAACCAACCTCATAATCTGGCATCTTTTCCTATTATAATTATTGGGTTCTTCTGAAAAAAAGAATCGAAAGAGTGTTCGTCAATAACAAAACAACAAAAAATGACATGAAAAAAGAAGAAAAAAAACAAAAATGCATAGCAACGAACGAAAAGAAGAGAAGAGAAGAGAGGACCACTTTACGTTTATTTCGAAATGTTTTCGGATGGATGGAAGCGCAACGGAAATGGGGGAAAGAGAGAGAAAAGTCATGTTTTTCGGAATAAAAATGTATACATTATTGGAGAAGAAAGCAAAAAATACATTGTCTGAAATCTGAAATGTATGTGAAATGGGTTACTGTAGATGGTACTGTAGCCTTAAAGGTTTTAGAAAAAGCAAGAAAGTAAAATTTTTTGAAAAAAGAGTTTTTCTGAAAATTTCAGATTTTCAGAAAAACTATATTTGAGACCAGTTTTCAAAAAACAACGTCAAAATTCTGATTCTCCGTCGAATTTCTGAAATATTGAGCCCTATATTGCCCTATTTTGGAGTAATTTATTTTGGTGGCCTAGAAATCCACAACTTCGAATTTCCAGGCCATTGGAGATTCCAGGCACATTTTTCATATATCATAGAGTCTGATATATAGACAAAGATGCCTAAGACCCCGAGGGGACCAAGGAATACTGTAACATAGGGAATAGTAGGATCGGGGTTACTGTAGTTGGATCTAGGATCCAATCTTTTAGGATCAGGGGTACTGTAGTGTCAAAGGAGTACCAACCCGGGAGATGAGCTTACAACGGGTTGTTCTTGACGATCTGTTCAGATCAACCGCACCTGTTTAACTCAGCTCCCAGGGATACAGTAGCTGGATCCAGGATCCAAAAAATATGGGATCGGAAGTACTGTAGTCAAATGGGGGTAGCACCCTGGGAGATGAGATAAACACCGGATGTTCTGAAACGACTTGCTCAGAACAACCACGGTGGTTGATCTCAGCTCCCAGGGGGTACTGTAGAATAGAGAATATAGGACCGGGATACTGTAGCTGGATCCAGGATAATAGGGGGAAGGGGGTACTGTAGGTTAAGAAGTACCACATCGAGAGATGAGTCAAGCACTTACTGTTCTGGAATAGTTGCTCAGAATAGTTAGCGGTTGATCTCAGCTCCCAGGGGGTACTGTAAAATGGTAAATCGGAGGATCGGGGGTACTGTAGCTGTATTCAAGATCCGAAATATCGGATCGGAATACTGTATTTTCATAGATTCTGTTTCCAGAAAATTCTCGAATGTTTCCCGGGCGGCCCGGAAAAACAAGAATGAGCGATTTCCGAGGGGGGCACCACCCCTCTTTTATACCCACGAGTGGGCGGAGCATATAACGGCCGTTATGCAAAAGTGACGATCGAGAAGTGGTTATCAATCAAGCGCTTTCCTAAAGGGGGCGGAGCTTATCGACTGGGTCTCCGGAATGTAGGCTCCGCCCCCTTTTCTTCAAGGGGTATAAAACGACGGTGGTGATCCGTGGAAATCATTCATTCCTATGTTTTCCCCTCTCCTGGGACACCCCGGGGGATCCGAGTAGTCTCCGGCTAACTTCAGAAATCAGAAGTTAGCAGAGACTCCTAGGATCCACCGGTGTAGTGGACAGTAACCCACATCCTGGATCCAACTACAGTACCCCCTGGGAGCTGAGATATATCATGTGGCTATATTCTAGACGGTATGACAAGAATATGCCAGTGGTTACCTCATCTCCCGGGGTGGTATCCCCTTGACCCTACAGTACCCACGATCCTATTTTTCTGGATCCTGGATTCAGCTCCAGTACCCCTGATCCTAATATTCTCTGATATTCGGGTCCCACTGGGGGCAGGGAGACGTCGACGGGAAACTCCAACCCCTACTGAATTTCTCTTCCACGTCTACTAGCCCCCGGTCGGACCTACAGTAACCCCCATCCAGGATTCAGTTACAGTACCCTCGATCCTACTATTCTCTACTATTCATGTCCCCCCGGGGGCCAGAAAACTTGTGCGAATAGTTCTAAAGCGTTTCTTTGAATATTCACCCACGTTTTCTAGCCCCCGGTGTGGTGGACCTACAGTACCCCCCGATCCCATATTTTTTGGATCCAGCTACAGAACCCCGATCCTATATTCTCTATTCTACAGTTCCTTACCCCCTGGGAGCTGAGATCAACCGCTAGCTATTCTGAGCAACTATTCCATAATAGTTAGTGTTTGACTCATCTCTCGGGGTGGTACCTCTTAACCTACAGAACCCCCTTCCTCCCATTATCCTGGATCCAGCTACAGTACCCCGATCCTATATTCTCTATTCTTCAGTACCCTACCCCCTGGGAGCAGAGATCAACCACCTGGTTGTTCTGAGCAAGTAGTTTCAGAACATCCGGTGCTTATCTCATCTCCCAGGGTGGTACCCACATTTGACTACAGTACCCACGATCCTATTTTTCTGGATCCTGGATTCAGACACTTACAGTACCCCCTGGGAGTTGAGGTTGATTACTGCAATGCTCTAGAACATAAGCCTCAAGATCAATGCAGAACCACCCTTACCTCCCGGGGTAGGTACATCTACAGTATTCCCGATCCAAAAATTTCGAAGTTTTTTTGGATCCCGGATCCAAAACCTACAGTAACCTGAAGGACCCCTTGGGATCTTAAGCTGTTTGTGGTCTCTATCTGGAACATATGAAAAGATAGAGAGGCAATACATCTTAAGATCTCTTGTGGGAGAGACCTACAGTACCCCGAGCCTGGAAATTAGGATCCGGGATGCAATTCCAACTACAGTATCCCGATCCTAGAGTCTAAAATTGGAGAAAAATTATTCCTTTTCAGGAATTTACAGAAATTGGCTAGTCTGGAATACAACATGGAACAGGGAAAAGGCAATTTATCGATTTCTTTACAATTTGATGGCGCGAGTGAAGTCGTACTCAATCGTCGGGATATCCTCTTCAGGAACAAGAAGAGATACTCGTGGACACCTAACTCCCAGATTCCGCCTATTGATTGATAAGTCATTTTTTTTCGCAATTCATCGCTTCTGAAAACTGGTTTTTTGTCAAAAATAAGCTTATTTTGGCTCAAAACCTTGGTTTTAGACTGATTTTTCTAGTTTTCTGACTAATTTTTTCACCAAAAAAGTGCATATTAACCAATCCCGTTGAATCGCATTAACATCGCCGTAAACGCGTCTCCGGTGCGCCAGAATGTCTAAAAAAACATCAGAATTTGAGTTTTCAAGAACACGACTTCAATTCTCGTTTTACAGCAGTTTTTGTTATATTTTTTGCTATTTTTCATCAAAAACAGGGGATTTTACAATTTTCTACACTACATTCTCGGATATTTCGCGATTTTCCGCTTCTAAAAACTAGATTTTTTGTCAAAAATACGATTTGGTTCAAAATCTTGGTATATTAGCTTAAAATCAGTAAAATGATTTTGCAATTTATAGTTCTCGTTAATCTCCTCGAGGGTGTGGTTAGGTCAGTTTAACTTTGAGTTGCTTACTTTTTCATTGGAAAACCTTGCTAACTTTGACAGTCTCTGACAAGAGGCGGACGAGATTTTTCTTATTTTGTTATGAAATAGAATACAACATTTCGCATATCTTCTTCACTCCAGTTGTTCCTAATTCCTACCCATCTTGATCATTTACTCTTTCCAAAAATGCCATCTTCGCGACCTTTTCCTTTGCATGATATCACAACTTTCCCTCCCTTTTCCACTCTTATCAATTCGCACTACGTACACACCGAGCACATATATATATATATATATATATATATTGTGTTTGACAATTGATTTATCATCTTGAAAACACTTTTTTTCCATCTTGCTAACTATGAATTTCCACATGAAAAAGAACATGTCGGTTATGGAAATGTAAGTGATTCTGGTTCTTGAAGCTCTGATAACCAAGTGACTTTTAGATTCGAAAAATCGCAAGAATCAGTTGAGCTCAAGGAGCAAATCTCGAACTCATCAATTGCGATTTCTTGTCTTTTGATTGAGAATTATTTTGATTTCATTCATATAAGCATCGCTAAAGAAGACAAGGATTTCTCTGGATGGATAATTCGTGATTCGGATGAGTTGGATGAAGATGAGGACTATGAGAACATGGTTATCGGGGATACCGTTTTTCTGAATCCGTGAGTTTTTGTTTGGTTCTCTTATGGAGCCAACTTTTTATAGTGCCCGGTTTAGAACTGGTCAAGCCTACAGTGCCGTGCAAAAATATACGAATTTTGACCGTTTTCAGTTGATATTGTCCAAATTTGAGAGGCTCTTATGGTATCACTGATTGTCCCACAAAGTAAACTTTTTATGGATCCGACAAATCAAGAGTAGAGCTTCATTTTTGTAGTTGACTACGTTTTTGTACGGGTACTCCCTAAAGAGTTATGGTCATTTTAAGACAACAGCTCAAAAATCGCACTATTTTCCACTGAAATGGTCGATGACTTTGTAGATATGTAACTTGCTAGGGAGTGTCCGTACAAAAAAGTTGTCAACTACGAAAATTAAGCTCTACTGTAAGATCTGTCTTTTAGTCAGTTTTGATTATATATATTTTTAGCGATTCTAAACGCGTCTTAGTGACGTTGAGAAATGTTTGAAATGTAATAAGGCCTAATTTTTACATCTCCGTTACTAGGCCACCACTCACATCATTTTTAAAAACAACAAACGTTTTTCAGAGAAGACGAAGGAGACCAACTAATTATCTTTCATGAAAATCGATTCACCGGAGCCATCTCTCTTCTGAAATCTCTTTTCGAAATCTTCACTGGCCCGATTCTCGACGCCACTTTCTTGACGGGAACTCTCCCAACACCTCAAATTTCCCAATTTATCATTGACGCATTCCACTTGAATCGTTTGAAAGAGTGTGAGAAAGTTATGTTGTATGACAACCGAGAGGGTTCTACTCGACAAGTCGATGAGGTCCTCGAGCTGGCCACCGGGCTGAAATTCTTGGATCTGAGATGTCCGCTTCCGGATGAATGGAACAATCCGAAGGTTCTTCAAGTGGAGAAACTACGTGCGTGGCCAGCGTAATGGTTTACGAAAACTGATTTATTGGAGAATTTGAATTGTGAAGTTGCACAGATCAACGAGACTAATCTGGATTGTCATGCATTCACTGAATTCATGTTGAAATGGCAGGCGTTTGAGGATAGAAGACTCAAAATGTTGGAGATTTCGTTTGACGGAGATTGGGAAGAGTTTAATACGAGAGGATTGGAAGTGGAGGAGTGGAATAAAGAGGAGAGGAATAGCCATTTTCCGTGAGTTTTTTTTGGAAAAGATGCATTGGATGTGAAATTAAAAAAAATGCTAACAATAAAAACGCTAAACATGTTTTATTTTCGGTGGAGCACACTTGCTCAATACTTTCAGCTCTAATAGAGATTAAATTCTTCTGTACTAGCTGAGCACGGTTTTTGCATCCGCGCCCAACCAGAGTCCATCGGAAAACTTCTACGTCTTTCTCTGCGTCTCGCTATTTTTCACACTTCTTCTTCCCAGATTACGGTAGAATCCTCGTGTCAAAACTCTGGCCAGCCACGATTCAAGCGGCGCTGAGAACTTCTCTTCCATAAATAGTTTCCCTATTACCAACCCATCAATTTCCCTTCCAGAGATCTTTTCGGAAAACTCAGTGACCCGTGGTTCAACTGCGAATTCGCTACGGATATCCGAAGAAAAGACGGTCTTCTGGCATCTTTTTGGAGAAGAGAAAACAGTTTTCACTTTGTTGTTTGACATGATCTTCATCCAATTGCCACGTTGAATCCGAACCCAGAACAACTTGTGAAACTGGAGGAGCTGGAGTTTTTGGGAGACGAAGAGGAAGAAGAGGACGAAGAAGAGGATGCGGATGAGGAATAAAGCAATATTTATATCAAGATTAATAAAAACCGTTACAATTGGTCTAAAACTGGGAATAAATACTTAAAATTGAAATCACTTATGAAACCGATCCAAAGATTGAATGAGACCGAAGAACTCTGCGACCACTTTTTGTGCTTTGTAGGGGAGAATTCTGGAAAATATCGGAAATTTTTAGAAATGTAACTCAGATGGCCAGAAGATTCTAAATCAATCTTCTGGAAAAAGAAAAGTGTGTTTAAAGTTACAGTACCATCCGAAAATGTATATTAAGTCTTGCCTTTTTCAGTTGAAAATGACCAACTTTGAGAGTGTGTCATACACACCCACAAAATAACTTTTCATGAATCAAACGGATCAAAAGTAGAGCTTTATTTTTGTAGTTGACAACTTTTTGATAGCTCCGCCCACTTTTGAGATATCCGCCTTTAAAGATAGCGAACGCCCGTTTCAGTGCAAAAAGTGCAATTTTTGAGCTGTCGTTTTAAAGTGACCATAACTCTTTAGGGAATACCCGTACAAAAAAGTTGTCAACTACAAAAACGGAGTTCTATTCTTGGTCTCTTTAATTCCATAAGAAATTATTTTGTGGGACCGTCAATTTTACTATGTCACACTCTCAAAGTTGGATATTTTCAAATGGAAAAGGTCATATTGTATATTACGTTAACTCTACCATAAAACTTAAACATGTATAGAATTCTTCAACTTATTAAATATATCATTCAAATCTTGAAAAAAAAACTTACTGTGTCCCAGGCAACACCCAATAGAAGATGCTCGGAGTCACCAAATACTCCTGCTCGGTTTCAATAGCTTCAAAGATTTTTTGCACGACATATTCTGTATCAAGAATTGGGAACAAAGAAGGGAACCTGAATTTTTGAAACAATTTTTCAATAACAATCATTTTCCAAAAGTTACCGAGTTGAAGCATCAGTGGCGTCGAACATCGATGTGTGGGTGTAGTAGGGGCAGATCAATGTGGTCTTGATTCCTTCTTTTCCACTCGACATAATTTCTGCAACTAGGGAGTCATGGAAGCCAACGACTGCATGTTTTGTCGACGTGTAGTCAGCCTGGAAATGAGTGAATGGATAGATAATGTCATGATGAAAATGCTGTAAAATTTTGGGACCAATCGGTAATATACAGTACTGACCATAAAGAATGCGACACTTGCAGTTTTTAGTTAAAAAATGGTCCACTTTGGGACTGTGACACGGCCTTCCTGATAGTCTCACAGTATTGATTGTTTATGAAACGTGTAGATCACAAATAGAGCTTCATTTTTGTAGTTGACAACTTTTTTGTACGGGCACATCCTAAAAAGTTACAGGCCGTCTATGTAAACAGCTCAAAAATTTCTCCTTCTAGCACTGATAAAGGGCAAAAATTGCGAGATATTTCTTTGACGATTGATAACTTCTTAGGATGTGTCCGTACAAAAAAGTTGTCAACTACAAAAATGAAGCTGTACTTGTGATCTACACATTCCATAAACAATCGGTATTGTGTGACTATCAGGGAGGTCGTGACACAGTCAAAAATACGCCCATTTTGAACTGAAAACTGCAAGTGTTTATGGTCAGTACTGTAGTTATGACTTTGAGAATATTATTGCGTACAAATTTGCTCTAATCTCATTTCAATGGAGCGCGTTTTCTACTTCAATATCCTTACCAATCCAGCTGATCCCATTTTCCCTGCTACCGATGCAATTGTCACAATATGCCCATCGTCTTCGTTCAACATTGATGGCAGGAATTGTTGGACTGTCTTAAGTTTTTTATTCTTTTTCTTTTTTTCTGATACTCATCGATTTGACCTACGTAAAAGTGAGCTTTCACATTGACACCAAACGAAGTGTTGATGTCTTGTTCTGTGGTGTCCAGGATCAGTTTTGCTGAAATGAAAATGAAAAAGAAATTCGAAGAAAGAAGAATGAATTTACCTGTAGCAACTCCTGCGTTATTGACAAGAATGTTAACTTTTCCAATATCTCTCAACACCATTTGTGCAACCTCAGAGATTCGCTTTGGGTCACAGAGATTGACTTCATAGGAGTGAGCCTGGAAATGTTTGGAGTTGACGAAAAATTGGTGAATTCAGACGGAAATGACATGTCTAGGTAGCTGAAGTCACGGAATTCTGAACCTGTTTTTTTTTCAAATTGAAATTGAAAAGTTATAGAGCGAGTCATGGAATTTGATTCGGAACATCAACTTTTCAAATCAGATATCTTCAGCTTCGGACATTTGGAAATCATGACATATGGCAATCATGGTATTTCAAGACCATGACGTTTCGAAAAACAGGTAATTGTAAGCCTGTCATAAAAATCACTGAACATAGTGGCATTTTCTGTTGAATTTTGCATAAACTACGAGAATATCGATCCATCAAAATGTCTGGTTTCGAAAATCTAATTCAGAAATAACATAGTTGCCAAGTGTCTCGGTTTAGTAAGATCTGTCAAAACGTCCCGAAACCATGAGGATTTCGATTCTATCAAAAAATAGATCCTCTCTATAGTTTTCCATCATACGACATCTCTCTACAGTACCCTTCGACTCACCTCTCCTCCATTTCCTCTTATCTGATCTTTCAACTCATCCACTGATCTCAAATTCACATCCCAAAGAATCAAAATCGCTCCTCTATCCGCAAACTTCTGGGTCAAGAGTTTTCCGAGACCACTTCCAGCTCCAGTAATCAGCACTCGCTTCTTGTGAAGATCTTTCTTAGGAAGTAAGGAGTAGGGAAGAATATATTTGGATAGAGAAATCAAATTGAATCGAATAACATTTAGAAATAAGAAGAATATCTCTAGAATGAGATCAAACATTTTTAATAGAACTGAGAATAGAATGTGGTGAAAGATAGGCGGACGGTGATGGTATCAACGACATAAAAGGTGAGAGATAAGATACGGAGAGAGAGAAAAAAAGAAGTTTATGGAACACAAATAACTGATAAAAACGAGAAGAAAGAGTAAAAAGAAAAACGGTCATAAATCAAACATCAGTTTGAAACTTTTTGAGAACAAACACTGGGATTTATAGAAAAAAAGAGGCGAGAAGTGGAACTGTCTGAGTGGTGGGAAAGAAATCGGCTATTTTCAAACGTATAGTTAGTGTCGGATAAAGATCAGAGGAATGAGAAAATGATGGAGTTGAGTGTAGATATGGGTACAAATTTGGGTAGACACTTGGGTAGACACTTTGATTCAAGGCTAGAGGCGAACTGAGGCTACACGTTTCCTTGTTTTGGCATTAGCACCGACGTAGCGACAAATTCAAAATTTCCAGACCGGTCCCGTCTAAAAGGTCTGGAGGTCTAAGATTGTCTAAGATCGACTAAGATAGGTTGAGATCGGCTGATATTGGCTAACTTCGAGATCCCGTCATGATTTTATGGGTTACTGTAGAATTTTTTCTGTAACGTGGTTGCGTAGACCATACCTATCTCTCCATTTTTGCAGTTGACAATTTTTTGATAGCTCCGCCCACTTTTGAGTTTAAAAACTTGGGATTTTGCAAAAATTGAATAAAAAGTCATTTTTAACGCCAAAATGTGATTTTTATATCAAAGTGATCGGAAAATACTATTTCTGACGCCGAAAACTATTCAAAACCTAATTTTCCATGTCGGGAACCAGATGTTTACCAAAAAATAAGTTTGGTCGAGAAGATCTTGGTCAATAAAGGTGCACCACTATGAGAATGGATACCTGGGTTCGATCCTGCTTGAGGCAAATTGTTGTAATTAAAAAAAGACTATATTATCTTGTAGATCAAATCTAGGGCTACATTTTTGTAATTGATATCTTTTGAAAAGCTCCGCCCATTTTTGAGATATGCGTCTTTAAAGACAGCGGAGTCGCAATTTTTTAAGGCGCAATCTTTAAAGGCGCATATCTCAAAAGTGGGCGGAGCTATCAAAAAGTTGTCAACTGCAAAAATGAAGCTTATGAATTGTTCTATTACTCCTGCAACTTTTAAACCGTTCCAACTTCCAGCTCCACCAAAACCAGCACATCGACTGGAGTGAGAAGCTCGCACTCCTCCAACTAGCCTCTAATAAAACCTGTATAAAAATCAGAGTTCAAAAATGAGTTGTGTGTTTTAAACTGGTTTTTCTTGGTAAATTCTCTGAATAATGTTCACAAATCGAAAACTTCATTACAGATTTTGCTGATTGAAAATCTGATGCGGGCGGTTCTGATTCAGAGCAGCCCCAATTGGGAAATCAAAACTAGTTAACTGCAAATTTTGGGAGTACATTCTGCATTCCATCAAGTTTTCCATAAGAAACGTTTCAAAGGTATGTCCCCACCAAAACTCAACTTATTTCAATTTAAAACTCCCAAATCACGTATCATTTTCGTGCTCTTCTTCCGACCAGAACTGAAAACGAATTGTTTACGACATTTCGACTCATTCTGTTTGATTGCAGAAACCCTTTCGAATTGTAAGAAAGTGTTGCTGATAACACGTTTTTCTTCTGTTTCTTTCTTCCTTTTTTCACTTTTTTCAACAATGAATGAAGCGAATCGAAGTACACGAATTGTGGAGTTGTTTCCGAAAGTGAGTTTTAACTTTTCAATTCAAAAGAAATTCCAATTTTCGTAGGGTCATTTCCCAGCTGACAATTCAAACGATCCAAATGTCGCCCAATTCTCCGTATTACCTGGAATACAGGAAGAAATCATCGGGTTCATTAGGAAGAAACTGCTGAATTCAATTCAACTTCAACAATTTATTGTGGAAAGAGAAATCGAATTCACTGAGAAATATATTGGATTGTTGACGGAGAATAATTCAAATCGATACAATAATCACAACGACTTGGAAGAAGAATGTGAATTGAATTTGGGATCAGAAGAGAGAGAAACTCAATTGGAAACATCTAGAAATCGTTTGAATGGATTGAGAACTCAACTTCGACATCTGGGAAGAAGAGAACAAAAGGCTTGTGATTATCTCGGTCAACCAGTTGCACAATTCTCGGTTTTCGGATGCCCCGAATCAGAAACAAATCGCTACAAAATCGAGAATAAATCATGGATTTGTTCAGTTAACGACTCGATTTCTCTTCAAAAAATCCATCTGATTTGTGAGAAGTTGACTGAAGTTGAGGTGGAAATGGAAGCAACTTTTTGGTCAAAAGAAGTGTATTGTCTTCTGGAAAAATTGGATGACGAGGAGAAGTCGGTGGCATTTGGAGTTCTTATTGAAATGGTTAGTTGATAGCAACACCTACAGTACCGCTCAAAAGGATGTTTCCAGTGAAAAATGACCACCAAGTTTGTCAGTGTATTTCGGTGTCATCTGATTGTCCGATAAGTTTTATTTTGTATGGGTTGGACAGAGCCAAAACAACACATCATTTTTGTAGTTGGCCATTTTTTTGTAGGGACACTGCCCTGAAAGTTACAGGTAATCAAAACCTGTTCTTCCTGAACATCAGTTTGTGAAATTTGAAAGCTTTTCTTTTTGACAACCTATAACTTTCAAAATAGTGTTCCTACAAAAAATGATCTACTACAAAAATGATGGGCTATTTTGGCTTTATCCAACCCATAGAAAATGAAATTTAATCAATCAGGTGACTCCGAAATTAACTGCCAAACTTGCTGGCCATTTTCCTCTGAAAACAGACAAAGCTGATATCCTTTTGAGCTGTACTGTGCATACAATGAACATGAACAATTGTAGATTTTTCAGATTTATTGGACTTTACAGTCTTCTTCTCGTTCTCATTTGGTGACTTTGTTCTGTTATTTACTAGAGAAAGACGATGATGTCGCAGTCACAGTTACTGAGTGCTTAGAAGAGTTTACTGAGAAAGAAGACGGTATTGAAACAGATATGGCAACTACTAGAGTGATGGTTTCCATATTTCAACATTTGAATGCGGTTTGTTATCACTAGTACTATTCCAATTAAATCATTTTTTAGAATGGAAGTTCATTTCAAGATGAGTTTGGGCTTTCTATATTAAAAGGGGTAATTGAATTGGTGGGCAGTTCTGAGATGAATCCAAGTCAGCTGATGATGTTGATTGAGATGATTGAACCGATTGGGTCAAAATTGAAAATTGTTTCCAAGAAGAAGTTCAAACAAGTTTCCACTCGGATTGAATCGAAAATTCATATTTTGGAGAGGTTAGTTATAGGGGTAGACTCCAACTGGACATGAATCATAATCTGATAATCAAAAATGCGATTTGTTTCTGAATTGGGACATCCGAAAACTTCCTGATAAACCCAATGATTATTATTTCAGATCCCAACAATTTCATGCACGACGTTTACTAAAAATGGAATCCCCTCCAGCATCGTCTTGCCCCGTCCCTGAAGTTCCGATCCCTTCCTCATCGTCTCTTCCCATTCCTGAACTTTCGAGCACTCTGTCATCGGCTCGTGTCAGTATTCGGAATCTCACTGTTATTGAACATTTGGATGGATATGATGA
Organism: Caenorhabditis latens; assembly: GCA_002259235.3. NCBI lineage: Eukaryota > Metazoa > Nematoda > Chromadorea > Rhabditida > Rhabditidae > Caenorhabditis > Caenorhabditis latens. The sequence continues at coordinate 3,905,477 of CM056092.1, read as the reverse complement.
GAATAGTGTGAATGAAGTATTGGCAAAACAGGAAAGGGAACGGTTGGAAAAAGAGATCAGACAGAGAGTTGAAGCAGAATATCGAGAGAAAGAAGCGAAGAGAATTGCAGAAGAAGAAGAAGAAGCGAGGAGGAATCTGGAGAGGATGCAGTTGGAGAGTAAGCAACGACAGGAGAAGAAAGCAGAAGAAGCCAGAAAAAAACTAAAAGACGATTACCGAAGAAACAATCCGTGTACTTTATTGAAAAATGTCCAAGTCTACATGCATACTCGCCCAAATGAAGCATTTTCTGAGAAGGTATTCGACGGAAAAATCATGGGATTCTACTTCTCCGGGGCTTGGTGTCCAGGATGCCTATCGTTTACTCCGAACCTTCGGAATTTTTATTCTCAAGTGGAGGAAGATTTCGAGATTTTATTCATTTCGTCGGATCAGACTGAACAGCAAATGAAGTTGTTTCAGCAACAGTACCATGGTAATTGGTTCCATTTACCCTATCAATCGGCACCTACTTATCATTTAAAATCTGCTTTCTCGGTCAGAAAGATTCCTACTCTGGTTATAACAAAACCGAGCGGTGTCATCTTGAATCTAGATGCTGGTCAAGAAATTCTAAATTGTCAGAATCCGAAGGCGTTGGTGAATCACTGGAAGAGTTTAACTTAGTTTTTAACTTATAACTTTAAATTATGCTTTATTTGGTTGTACAGCAATATTGTTTAATTTATGTTCACATTTTAATGCCTATCCACACGTGAAATAAAAAAAAACAAAGTTATCGAAGGTCAAAAGTTCGACGTGTACAATGCCCTATTTCGAATAAAAAAAACCATTACAATCGGAATCAATAAGAACATTCAGTTGTTTCCTAGCTTACGAAGTTAGTCTTACTTTCCAACATGGTGAGTTTTCCTCTGGAATTTAGCAGATTTCCATCTCTTTTTGTAGGAGGAATACCTGCAACTTATCGTGAAATGTTTTCCAATAGCAGCGTTTATCCTATTGGCGGCTTCATGTGCCAGTAAACCGACAAAATCAAACAAAAATCCTACCGGTGGAAGAAAACTCACAATGTCCACAATGTCCACATTGTCCACGTCTTCCACGTCTTTCAACACGTTTTCAGAGGAAGACGATACGAAAGTAGAAGAAGAGAAAAGAGAAGAAGAGAAGAATGAGTTGGAAGAGAAGAAAGAGCCAGAAAGAAAAGAAGAAGAAGAGAAGAGAGAATTTTCATGTGGAAAAGACGAAAAGGAAGAAGAGAAAGGTGACAAAGGAGGGAAAGCAGAGAACAAAGAAATTGAGTTCAATCTTGAAACGTCTTCTGCACTCACAATTTGTATTGATAATAAGCCGGATGTCAAGAATGATGTGTTCATATCAAATGCAAGGAAATCTCTCGATGAGTCGGCAGGCTTCTCATGGACAATCAAAAAGAGATTGGCGTTTGATGACGGCTCGTGGAAACAGTTGAATCGGAGAATAGCTGCTCTGAAAGCTGAGGTAACACGTGGGGATTTGAATTGTGTGTGGAAATTTCTGAAATCTCGGAAGCGTTTTTTCTCAGTAATTTCACTGCAACAGGGGTCATACCAAATACACGTACTAGTGAAATTGATTTTGTTGTTTTTTGACGATTGCATTTATCTAAAAAGGTGAAATCTGCAATAGAGGCTGGTTTTATTATTGAGATATACAAGATTGAAAAAAGTTGAAAATAGAGCTCCCCTAGAGCTTCATTTTTCTAGTTTTTTCTCTCTCTCTCTGTGCAAACGCGGGCTGCCCGAAATCAAAATACATCCCAGTGTGGTGAATTTCTGCAAACTTCATTTCTGCCAACAAATTCCAGTAAACATTTGGAAACCAGTGACTTATTTCTGACCTCGTGGCGTATCCTCTCAAAGAACTCACTTTTTGCAAAACTTTCGTCTCCTGTTTCATCTCACTGATTCTCCAATTTCCAGGGACTTGACACTCGGGCCAACACGAAGGAGGCAAAACAGAAAAAATTCTAGTAAGAATCTTTTTCTGCTTAATTCCTTTTATATTTTCATCTAATTTTCAGCTCGATTAATGGCACTCATATGGATGCGTATTTTGAAAAACAGGCCGCGTTAAAACCGAAAAAGAAGGCAGTTGATTGATCTTTAACTGTGTTTCAATAAAGGGTCTATCGATTGAATATGACTTTGAGTTTGGATTTGAAATTGAAAAACTTTTAGTAAAAATACACAAGAAATCATCGATTTTGAGCTCTGTGATATGTCCTGCGGTTGGATAGATATTTCAGTGGTTGTGTCTATCAAACTCAATGGGATCCCGAGTGTTATATAGAGATTCTTATACCTTTCGGTGTAGTATCATCATCTTTCTTCAGTTTCAGTTAGACATCATTATGTTCAATAAACATAGACAAGAGAACCGACCAAGAGTGGTCGGTGGTAGGGGTTAAATAGAATTGCTTATCAGTTACTACCGGGAACTGGTCACTCACTACATGGAAGGTGCTAGAAAGGTCTTTACGTAATGAGAATTCAAAGAGCTTCACGGGGCATACCAGCCCCCAGGCATACCATCCCCGAAAGTAATTTATCTGATGTAGCGGTAGATGTAGTTGATGTTGATGCCATTGTCCAATATGAGTCCATTTCCATTTCCAACTTCTGTAGTTCCAATCCGTCTCCAAACCATGTTGTTCCTCAGCTTCCGATTAGCCATTTCTTGTGGCGAAAAAAGGTATCTCGCTCCTTTCTTCGACTGTTTTCTTGTGAAATGTGTATTAACCGAGGACGCTTTTGTCATCAGCGCTCCACCGAAGCCCGTCGGAATACTTCCACTTCTCTGCGTCTCAACATTTCTCCAACTATTTTTCCCAGATTCTGGTAGAATCCTCGTGGCCAAATTGTTAGTAGCCGCAGTTTAAACGCCGCTGAAAACTTCTCTCCTCATCTCAGTCGTTGATAAAATGAACTTTCTTCCATAAATAGTTTCCTTATTACCAATCAGAGTTGCACGGACTTCGGATTCCGGTATTCCGGGGCTTTTTTCTCAATCCGGTTCCGGTTAAAACAATCTCAATTCGGATTCCGTATTCCGGATTCGGGTTTCTGAGTTCCCGATTTCCGGAATACGGAACTTAAAATATAAAATGTGTTCAGGTTTTAAAAGACGGCTATTGTATTCCTTTTTGGGATTTGATCCTCCAAAGTAGTTTGAAACTTTACAACCACACAACTATTCATCTTTATTCACAAGTAATTGTATTCACAAGTATTGTATCTGTTCGAGTATTTGTTTTCTTATTTGTTCCCCTTCTTCTTATAGGCACTTCCCCTTCTCTTATCTTTACTTCTCGGCTTTCCCGTCTTCTTCTCCACACTCTTTCTCGCAGTCTTCTTCTGACCTCCACGTGCGGATTTTTTCACCGATGTCTTCTTTTCGTCGTCTTCAACTTGTCCCTTCTCATCTTCCCCCTCATTGTTGTTTGACTTCAGTTTTTCAGTCGCAGCCGATACATTGTGAGAGACCTTATAACGATCGAGACATTCAACAAAATCTTTGACTTCTTGTGTTTGAATGTGTGGCTGAAAGTTGTAATTAGAAAGATTATGCGTGCCTGTGATACTACAGATCTCACCTCACAAATCTGATAATAGAAACAAAAAACTGCAAAAACATAAAATTCAGCCTTATCCTTGAAAGCATCAGGATAATCATTTTTCATCTTGAGCAGAATGTTGCTTGTAAAATTCGTCGTCCATTCAGGATCCGATGGAGCTTCATTCATGTTGCATATCTCACGATAAGATATTTCAATGACTGAAAATGAAAATGGTGAATGTTAAAACTCTTTGAAGATGTTCTTACAAGCAAAACATTGGCTTTGTGCGGTACTTGAAACGAAACCTAGATTTGGCACGCCCCTGAATTCTTTCCATAATCTCAGAAATCTTATGTAGTCTTGCGGAACTTTATCTTCGCCACACCCTTTGTCCCAGATGTGTTCCACTTTGTGTGGTTCCTTACCGCTGGAAATGGAATGAAAGAGATAATAATTAGTCGGAGTTCTTACTTGAATTGAATTTCATAAGTGTGTCGCTTGTCATAGTCATTCAATGTTTCAGTTTTTAATTTGGACTTTGTAAAAATGCAATCTTTAGATGGAGGTATATCGAACAATGATGTATATAGTTCTGGAAATTAAGATTAGACAATATCAGAATGTCATCAGACTCACTTTCATTGTCACTAAGTTGCAAAACCTGGTTGATTCCTCTCTTTATGAGAGTTTCATAGAATAGTTTTTCTTGCCAACTCAAAAACGGGTGCTCGAATATATTCCAATTTAACGTACCGTCCATTTTGTATGCATGAATAAAATAGGTCGGGTTACCCTCCAAAGGAACTCTGTAATCAAAATAATTGTATCAGGTATTTTTCAAATCGGCCCCAGCTGTCATCTTACTTTTCAGTTCAAAGGGTCTTGATTTATATGACAAATTTGTAAACACACAACTTACAAGGGAGCATTCAAAATCAGCGTCAATACCAATAAAAACTAAATTTAAGATTCAAAAAGTCTCTTTAAAACCTTTTTTGAGAATCTGCTTGCGGAAATTTTTACAGTAAAAACTGAAATTCCACGGAATAAAATATTTCAGAATACCGAAAAATCATACCAGAGTTAAACTTTCAAGTCATAATTCTGGTATTTTACTAAAGTTTTCAGTAGGTCAGATAGTTTGTTAGCTTCTTCAAAAAACAAGAAAAATTTTACAAATGAGTAGTTCAAAAAATGATCCAGAAGTGTTGGTCAAACGATTGTTACTGCATATCAAAGGGGCGGAACCTAGTGAGGTAAGGAGGTAACACTTTCAGAGGTATTAAATTATTTTTGAAGCTTCAATAAAACAACTAGAAATTACCGGCAATTGGTGGATTCGTTATCAGTTTCACGTTTATCGATTTCGAGCTTCTCAGCTTCAAAAATGGAATAAAAAGCGTTGTCATATTTCGCTTGAGGTCTGTGCATTTCATGTTTAATGATGGTCTCCTTCAATGGTTGAATTAGACGACGTACGATTTCGAGTGACGGGACTGAAAAAAGTCCTTAAAAAAGATAAAATATGGAAAAATGGAACCCACCGGGAAGCGGACGAGCTTCTTCTGGTGTCGTCGGGTTTCCTTTTGCTTCCATAGCATTATTGGTCTCAGATGGTTTAGGTGTGGAGACTGAACTCGGATTTTCCAAAGGGGTCTTCGATTCCGGCGTCTTTTTCACTGACTGCTCTTTACTTTTTACTTTTGTCGACTTATTTACTTTTTCAGATTTGTTAACATCCTTGGTAGGCTGAGTATTCACTTCCTTTTCGGCGCTTTTCGGCACTGACGACGATACTTCTGACAATTTTGATATATATGGAAAATTATCAAAAAACTCTGAAACTAACCCAACGGTTTTTCTTGATTCTGAGAATTATTAGTTTTCGCCAAGGATTGATCTACTGACTTGGGGTCTGGCGTGGTTGTTCCGTCTACCAACGAATTCTGACCTGGTGTAGCCGGAATAGTCGATCCTCCTGTGCTAGGGGCAGGCTCATTTCCTTCGTGCTTTTTACAACAGCAGCAGTACCACACGAAACCTGCGACGGCCGCCAAAAATAATATTAATACCACGACAAGAATAATAAAGAGAGTCCTGAAAATATGAAAATGAAGCTAAACTTCATCCTCAAAACTCACGATACTTCCGGTGCTTCAGTAGTCACTTCCACCCCGGATCCCGATTGACTTCCTGAGCCAGCTGGACTATCAGGTGTTACAAATTGCCCTCTTGGATTGGATGGTTTTGATTGAGTCCCACTTGGAGATTTTGTGATTGTAGCAGATGTTGTTGTGAGAGTAAGGAGTTGTTCAAACTTAGCGAACGTGAGATCCATCGAGCTGAGAGAGTCCTTGGCTGAAGTGAAAGCAGGTTGGTGCTTGGAAAAGTCCAAATCAAGAGAGTCGAGTTTGTCGATAGTTGGAATAAAGTTAATTAGGTTGTTTTGATCTTCGGGTTCAGCTACATCAGCTAGTTTCTCGATTGAAGATCTCATAATGCTGAAATCCGTTTGAATCCCGCGGATCGCAGATGCTTTCGCAAAGATATCCAAGTGGTCAACAAGCTTGTGAGACTTGGATGTTCCGACATCACGAATGTACTCGTACACAGCAAGGTCAAGCGAATCATAATCTTGTTTCAAAGTTTTCAGTCCATTCAAACTCGCAGCCTCATCAGTTGACAGTTTCACTTTTTTCGCATTTTCAATTGTCTCAACTATACCAGCCACTGTTTTGATCAGGGTAGTCTTGACTTTTTCTTCACGAGATCTTTTCATATTAGCAATACCACGTGTAGCTGATCCAAGTGTGTCCGAATCCTTTTTGACATCGGCGAGCTGGAGCAATACATTTGTTTCCACACTCTCGAATCCCTTCATTTTTCCAATCCACGACTCCATCGCTTTCATTTGTGTTTTCAAGTTTTCCACATTTTGAGTGACGGAACTGAAAGCGATCTTACTGTTTTTAGTTGACTGACTCAGCTTTTTCCGCATTTTGACTACTGGCCTTATCGACTCAAACTCTTTGATTTCTCTCAAAATGCTCAAAACTTCTAGATATTTTTTGGAATCTTTCAGGAAGTCACTCAACCCGCCGTTCTTGACGTTCAGAATAGCAGTTGCCGAATCTATAACTGGCTTTCTCCGTTTAGTTTTATCGGCGGGATTACGTGTTTTGAGTGCTTCGAGAATGCCTTTCATCTCTGATTCGAGATGTGAAAACTTTTTCAGCTTATTGGAAATACTTTTAAAACTTTCGCTGTTTTTGATGTTCATCAATATAGTTTTACCTTCAGCGTTTCCGTCCTGAGCAACAGTTTTCAAATCTTCCAATTGAGTATTAAGATCAGCTCCCAACACTTTCGAAACTTCAACTATCTTGTCGACGGCTTTCAATTGTTGTAACAATAACGAAATACTGTCAAATAGTTTAACAAACTTTTTTTCATCTATTGGCACGAATTGTGGAGTCTTATTCGAATCAATGATTTTTGTCAAGTTTGAAGCCAGTGATTTGAAAGATACTTTCATCTCAGACACTTCCGTAATACGTCGAAAAATTTCAGATAAGACTTTCGAATTTCTATTCGTAACGTCTTTACTGAATTCTCCAAGTTTTACCAAATCACTCACTGCAGCCGCTAATTGTTTATGTTCCGAACCAATCACTTGTTGAATCCACGGATCCGCAAAATCTCCAGAAATCGAGTCGAATTCCGATGCTCCATTGGGAAACGCTGGAGTATGTTTGAGAGTTCTGCTTCCACTTCCGTAGCCCTGGGATCCAAAAATATGTTGTAATGTATTGAAATTCTTGATACTGTCTTTAATCTTTTCAACCATATCACCCATCTTTTCGAAATTGGATCCAACCAATTTGATATCCTCATCATCAGTTTTACTTTCATACTTCAACATATTAATCTTAGTAGAATACTCCAGCATGCTATTGTAAGGTGGTAAGTAAGTCGAAAACGTCTCTGCAGCCTTCTTGACATTGTCAAAGTTGGGTAACGATGAAACTGTTTGCAGAAATTTTGGTTTGAAGCCTCCAGGATCGCTTTTGAAAAAACCCAATAACTTTTCAATCCGCACTTCCCATATTTCATCAACATCATTTGCTTCTAGTTCTGCCGTAAACGTTAATAACTCGTTCAGAGAATGCGCAAACATCTCCACGTTTTCCCATTTTACATTAACCTTTTTCATTGCGTCCACATCAACCTTGAACGACTTCTCCACGTCTTCCAACTTCTCAACTCCACTTGATAAATCTACGATAGATCTCAACAATAACAAGCGTTCCTCTATTTTATCAGTTCCTTTCGTTACTTTCAACAATGCAAGTAGATTTTCAACGTTTCCCAATACCTCACCCAATGCGTTGGTATCGATTTTATCAACTTCAGATGGCGTAATGGAACCAAGATGAAAAACATCCGAAACGAGTTCATCATGTGGAATAGTTCCTTTGATCAATCCTTGTTTCAGATATATCCCATTTGTAATACGGGCAACCATTTGCATCTTTTTAAGGGAATCGGCGAATTCAACTGAATCATATTTCATGATAAGTCATAATAGAAACAACTCACTGTCAGCAGCTCGCGGGAAACGAGACCACCTGCCACTTGCCCTTCCACCGCCCACTAATACAAACGCGATGCCTCCGGCAACCAACATAAATAATATCAATAGTTGTATTAATTCTAAAATGTAACATTTTAGATTGATTGAAATGACTGAAACTTACTCATAGTGAACACTTCTTGGTCGTAGACCAGTTCGCAGAATACGATGTGGCTGTTGTGTCAGCAATCTCTGGAAAGAAAAAACAAAGCGATTCAACTGAAACTTTAATTTTTTCGTGAAATTGGGCAAGGAAAATTGCATGTAAGGCAATAGATTAGTGAGTTAGCAAAAGGTTATGTGGCAATTCACGAGGAAATACAATATATTTTCCGAAAATTTAGTATGAAAGTAACAGATTTTTTGAATCTTACTGTATTGGGTTACTGTATTTAGATTGACTTATCTCCAAAGTTAACTTGGTCACAGTTCCGAACATAGTTTGTTGAGACAATCTGAATCAGCGTAACCATAACAATGTACTGGAAAACGTGAGGCTCGAGGCAAAAGCTACAGTAATCTGGTAGCCTAGTCATGGTACTTAGTAATTGTAAAAGTGATGACACTCAGAATTTGTAAACTGAAGGAAAGATATCGAAAAAAAAAGTAAACAGAACGAGAAACCTACGAATAAAATCTCCCAGTTTGCCTAGAGATCTACATAAATTTAAAGGTTCGATCAACACCGATTAAACTACATGGAAATCCGAGAAGAGATGCGAAGAAAACTGGAAAAATAAGAGGTAAATTTAAGAGATCAGGAAAGGAATAGAAATATAAAAAAGGGTAAGAAATATAGGATAGAAACATAATGAACATAGGCGAATATTAATGAATTTATGAAAAAGCGAATGAATATTTAGAATATTGAAATTTTAGATCTTAACAACCTCCCATTAGAAGATTAAAGATAGTGAAATTGCATACTTCTCGCATATCGAGTGATTTCTGTTTGCTGTGCAGTGTTATCCATAATGTTGAAAATCGTCGGAACATGAAAGAACTTTGAGACACTTAGTTTATCTATTTACAAAATCCACAATTCATTTCACATCATTAATAAGTAGTCTTAATCTATGTTATACTCGATAAAACGCTCAATTAAATTCATGCTTCACGCATTGACATCGCTTTCCGTCGTCGCAGTCGGTACATCATCGAAGATTTCACCGTTATCCGATTCCGCTGTGGCATATGGATCGAATGTTTCTCCCTCGCAGATCTGTTTGTATTCATTTTCGATAGCTTCCATGTCGAAGATTTCTTCAATTATTGAAGCCTCAAGGGTATGCTGAAAAACAAAACTATGGAAGAGTGTAAGAACCGTTTTGGTATCGATTTACGCGGTGTTTCGGGGGATCACAAAACTTTTCGGTACACACGCTCAAAACGACACCAAAACGGAAAGAATTCAAAGGGACGTCAGATTACAGAGTTTTATCATTTCTTGAATTTGTTTGAAGGTAAATACATCTGATGATTCAGATGTGTTGCTCCGCGATTTTCATACAAGCATGATTGCAAGTACAAGAGCCGTTTTGGTGTCGATTTACGCGTTGTTGCATGAAAGCGAGCGACCTCACAATTTCTCAGTACACACGCTCAAAACGGCACCAAAACGAAAGAAACTTATAGGAAATGTCAGGTATCAGATTTATCTTCAATCTTTGTTTTATTCTGAGTGATGTACAGGTGAGAGCTCGAGTAACTTCTGTTCCGCGAAGTTTCAAAAATAAGCACAAGAGCCGTTTTCGTGTCGATTTACGCGGTGTTTCGGGGATCACAAACTTCTCAATACACACGCTCGAGACGACACCAAAACGAAAGAAACTTATAGGATCGTCAGATTTCCGTTTTATCTTCGATCTTTATTATTTTTTAAGTGATGTACACCTGAGAGTATGGATAACTTGTGTTGCGCAGAGTTTCGAACAAGCACAAGAGCCTTTTTGGTGTAGATTTACGCGGTGTTGCTTTAAGCGAGCCGCCAGCACAACTTCTCAGTACACACGCTTGAAACGACACCAAAACGAAGAACAATTCATAGGAATGTCAGATTTCAGATTCATTTTCAATCTTTACTTTGTTTTGAGTGATGTACAGCTTAGAGCATGGATAACTTGTGTTGCGCAAAGTTTCGGACAAGCACAAGAGCCGTTTTGGTGTCGATTTACGCAATGTTGCACCTTCTCTAAATTACACAAACCTCCTTTTCTTCTTTATCGAATCTCTCCAACATCTCACCGGTAGTCTTCACGAACTCTTCTGGCACCCACATTTTCTGCATACATTCATCCGTTTCGCAGTTTTCCATCGTCTCCACTGTGACCTGAACCGAAAAATGATTAACATGAATGGCTTTCTACCGAGTGTCACCTGGTAGACATTGTCCGTCGGTTCCCCTTTGAGCACCCACGCAAGGTTCTCGGCGGTGATCCATTTTGCTTCTGTTTTGAACTCGATCATGCTGAAAAACATATTATTCAGAAGAACAAATTTCGTGATTTACCTCATTCGCTTGTTAATTTTCACAATCCAAAGTGGTCGTGAACAACGATTTCTGCTTCCATTGCTCACCATTTTTCCAGTTGAAAACGAATTGGAAAAGAGAAAAAGAAAAGGAAATGAGAAATCATATTTTCAATTGGATTAGCGGTCAATGCGGAAGGTCGAAATATAATATTAACGAGCGCCATTCTGAAGTTTGGGAGAATTTAAATCAATGCAAACCTAGTATTTCAGGTATTGAATGAATAGGTTTCGACTATTCAAACAAGCAACTTGTCTGAAAAATAATTTAATAAAAATTTGTGAACGATACTTGACAATGTTCATGAAAGTAAAATCGTGGTACACAACAGAAGACCAGTGCGAAAGAATCAATAAAACAGGGGTACAGAAGTAGAATCGAGAAAAAAGGTAAACTACAATAAAATTCAGGTTAATCGATATGTTAGACATGGAAAAGTTTATCGCCATGATGTGAAAGATGCAGTCTTGTTGGCGTTTGTTGAAGCGCCTCCGCCGAAAATCGAAGATGCTGGAGCAGGCGACGTCTTGGCTCCTCCGCCAAAGATCGAAGTGTTGGGTTGTGGAGTAGCAGCGGCTGCACCTCCTCCAAACAGTGATGACGTCTTCTGACCAGTTGCAAACTGAGCGAATCCACCGGAAGACGGAGCACTTGGTGATGACGAAACTCCACCCCCGAAGATTGAAGCATTCTTGCTCAAACCAGTAGCAGCTGGTGCAGCTGCGCCTCCTCCGAATGCTTTACCTCCGAAAACTGGTGACGATCCGAACTTTGGACCTCCTCCAAACACAGAACTTGTAGAAGTAGCGGCCGGCTGTTGAGATGTTCCAGCGTTGGAGAAAGAGAATGAAGGCTGTAAAATAAAAGTTGTGAGTTCACTCTATTAGAATGTATGCTTACCTTCTGTTGTTGGGATTGTTGTTGTGAAGCGGCGCCACCACCGAAAAGCCACGAGCTGCTTGATGTCGTCCCTGTTGATGGTTTGGGTGCAAACAAGTTACCGCCACTATTTGAAGCGTTTGCAGCGGTAGAATTACCAAGTCCACTCATGAATCCTCCTGGTCCACCAGCATTAATCATCGAATCGTCTTCCATTCCATCGTCAACATTTGGTACAGTTGGAGCGGTAACCGAAGCTCCGAAAACAGACGATGGCTTTGCGGGGGCGCCACCTCCAAATGCTCCGAAGCTAGCTGGTTTCGGTGGTGCAGATGTTCCAGTGTTGAAAGAAAATGATACTGCTGAAGCAGCGGCTGGCGCTGGATTCTGAGATTGAGCTGGCTGCGTTGCTCCGAAATTTCCAAATGGAGAGCTACCGGTCTTAGCTCCGCCTCCGAAAACGCTCGAAGTGTTGGCTGCCGCAACTGGAGTAGGCTGAGCAGCTCCTCCAAAAATGCTCGAAGAATTTGAAGAGTTCGGTGTCGTCGATTTCAAACCACCACCGAAAATTGATGGTGTCGATGTTGTAGACTTCGGAGTGGTGTTGAATGCTGGAAAATTGACTTATTGGGGAAAAAAGATAAAGTCACACTTACAGAAGCTCGGAGTTTTCGGTGTAGTATCAACATTAGTTTCAACTGGGCCAGCTGGAGCTGGAGTTTCTGTAGGAGCAACGACTTTGGGTACTTCTTCTGCCTTCGGTGGCTCTGATTTTGGTTCTTCCACTATTGGAGCAGTCTGCTCACTCTCTGATTTCTCTTCATTCGCAGGGGCTTTCGTCTCTTCTGCTGGTTTCTCCTGAGCCTCTTCAATCACAGGCGTCTTCGCTTGTTCCACCTTTACAGATGGCTTTGTATCTTCTGGTGTTCCGAATAGTGAAGGTTTCGCAGAGGCTGGTGGAGCTTGAGGCGTCTTCGAGCCAAATAGACTTCCTGAGAAGATTGAAGAAGAAGTGGCAAGCGGTGTCGGTTGTTTTTGTTCCTTCGGTTCTTCCTTTACAGCAGTGATCTTTGGTGTAGTGATAGTTGAAGTAGTTGTTGTCGTGGCTGGCTTCGAAACAGGTGAACTTACAACTGGCGCCGCTGCGATTGGCTTCACTGGGGATTCAACAGTAACTACGACAGTTTTGATAATTGGCGGTTCATCAGCTTGAGTTGCTGCATCTGATTTCGTAGACGGAGTTAAGGTTGCCGGAGAGAAGATTGAGGATGACTGCATAACTCTTCTGGGCGTCATGCTCAATTTCAGTATAGCATTGGCGAGATTAGATGTGTCAATTTCATCATCTCTCTTCTTTCTCGGCTCGGCTGGCTTTCTGTATGACTCAATAATCACATCCCTTGTCTTTACAGCTCCTCGTTTCTGGATACGAGCCACCAACGTTTGTCTCGCTTTCACAATTTGAGCATCGGTCAAATTTGAACGTTTCGGAGCGTCTCCTTCCAGAATACTTATTTCAGTAGGCTGTGAGATAGTTACATTCTTCATCGTTTTCTGATCGTCATTCTTCTGTACATCTCGTTTGAGTCGCACGAAGTCTAGTTCAGTCATCTGGATACGTTCACGAGTGTCCACAATAATCTTGGACACGTTTCGCATAACTTTCAGTGCAATTTCTGTTTCAGCACTTGTTCGAAAATGTGTGAGATTTGAATTATTACGAAGAGGAGAGAGAACTGATGCCTTGCGAAGAGATTCCTGAAGGAAAAATAGTTTCATAGGGAAAAAAACTTTAAAAACACAAACCTTTTCAGTCAAATTCTGTCTCAATTTCCTCATATTTTCATTGCACTCCTCAAATTTCCCATATAACAAATCAGCGGCGGTCTCCATCTTATTGAATCTCATCAACTTCTCGGTCTCTGACATATCCTGCAGCTTCTGCAGAATCCGTTCTCCACTCTCATTCCCACTAACCAATTCCACCTTCTCCTCAACCTCGAAATCCATCTCTTTCACTGAATGTTGCGTTCTGTCCGACATTCGTTCTAGCGCTATTACGATAGTCCGAAGCTCTTCCATAACGCTATGCGAGGCAGCAAAGTTCTCTTGAATCACTTGTGCACAGTCGAAAACCGTGGCCTTCAGTTTTCCGACAGCAAACGACATTTTCATCATAAAATCTTTTGTTGAAGCCATGGAATTGTTCATCGTACAGTATCGTTCTACCAGAATCTTCTTTTTAGCAGCTAACTCATCTGCTTTCCTCTTCTCAATAGCAGCCGCATCATCTTGAACGGATTTCGGTGTAGCAGGCGGCGCTGGCTCCGAGGCAGCAGCTGATGGAGATGAAGCAGCAGCAGGAGTTGCTGCCTTCGTGCCGAGCAGAAATGAAGGCGTAGCAGCAGGTGTTGTTGATCCAAAGAGCGGGGTGACAGGTTTTGGTGATGTACTGAAAAGGTTTGTGGGTGCAGCAGTGGATGGTGCCGGTTTTGGTGTTTGATCGAAAAGCGTAGAAGGTTTGGCTACAGGTTGAGAGGTAGCAGGAGCCGGGGAGGTATCTTTCTGTTGCTCCATTTGCAATTTCGTTAATCCTACGATAGCCAAGTTCTGACTTGCTCTGAAAGAATAATTTTCTTTCCTGAAATTCCAGAAATTCTTACATTTGGCAAGGTTTATGAGGTGCAAAAGTGCTTATAACATGATGAGCAGTCAAAACACCATCATTCGTAAGACACAAGACGAGAGGAGACGGGTGGTGCTTCTGAGATCCATCTGGTTCTGGAAATAGTTATATTAAATTTAAGAAACTATCAAAGAAGTCGCTTACTCAATGAAACTTCATCAGTCATCGATCTATCGATAGAAACACCAATCGGAATCGTATCCTTTCCATTTGAAGTCGTTGGAAGATAGATTCCTTCTCCTTCTACTGGTACCCATGTCTGCCATTCGTCTCTCTTTCCCACGACTGAGATTTCACTTGTCTTCGAGTTTCCAACAATCACCACATTCCAGTCGACAAGCAACTGAGTAGCTGGGAGTAGTTGTGGAACAAATGACCATTTGGAGGATGTATACGAAAGTTCGTGGTATTGAATCCACTCCGTCGGTTTATCCTTCTTACATCTCATCAGATATGCATCATGATCTGTTCCTCGTTCGAATGAAACCATCCATTCTGTGGTGGCGAGCCAACACAATCCGGTGACTTTTCCATAAGCGGGGGAGTGATCTGGACCGAATTGACTGCGGACAACATCGAGCTCTGGCTTCAACTGAACTATTTTTCCCAACGAATCTCCTATTGTTAATTGTTTTCCCTTCGGACTCCAACTAATCGCTGTGGTGATGGCTCCAAGCTTTCCAATTCCAATGAGCTTCTGACTAGTAGGGTTTTGTGGATTGATTTTAGCCACCATGATACTCCTATCCGTCGATGCTGCAGCGAACGTATCCGGGAAAGCGGGATTCCATTCCAGACACGTTCCTTGATTTGTTTGTTCTGTGCCAACTCGTGTACTGCAAAGAGGTTTGAAAGGGTCTGAAGGTGTGGAAGAACATAAAGTTTTGATGTCGAAGACGTCGACGGAGACGTCGTTATTTCGGGTATGAAGGATAGCAAGAAGAGTTCCATCCGAGTTGACTCCCATATCGTTGATCGATTCTACTCCGAATAAACGTATCGACTTCACAGACAAATCCGTCACCTCCGAATTCATGTTTTCCCGAGTGACTTTGTAGCCGAGGAGACTTTTTGTGGAGAAACATGTCACCTGAAAAGATATTGAATTAAAAACTGAAAAAACACTAAATCTTACCTGATTTTTATCGTATAATGCAAAAGTCACTCCGAGCTGTGAGGATGTGACGAGACGGTTGCGAACAATCACGCCTTCTGAAGATCCTTCCGTCTTCTGGGAGAAAAGCCGAAATTTTCGGCATGTGTGGAAGTGGAAATCTGTGACCTGTGACACGTCTTGAGCCACTTCATCGGTCGACATCTCTGAAAATGGTAAAACTAGTCATTGAACAAAACAATCGGTTTGAGATGACGTCTTCAACGGAAGCAAGACTGACATGAACTTAAAAATGGACAACATAAATAAACTAATTGAAATGAAAATAAAGAAAAATTTAACGGAAAATGAGAAAGAGCAGAAAACCCAAGAACAAAAGCGAAGAACAGGAGAACGATGAAAAAGAGTCTGTTGACGAGTAGTTGGATGATAACTGAGAAGTTATCTTTTTGTCAATATATTGATTATGTTTTCTGTCGAATTATTTATCTTGATTATATCAAAAATAGAGCATTAATATATTTTTTCGAATTACCAAGAGAAAGCGAAAAAAAAGAATTCGAAAATGCGCCAAGGGCCCGAGAAACACGCCTTGTCGCGAGAAAAGCGCAAACGAGTCAGTCGCAACATTTCGCAAGGGTTTAGTCGGATTCGTCGCTTCGTCTCGAATCTCTGTCGATTTCTACTATTGAAATTGGCTCAAAATGGCTCCAAAAGGACCAACACCTGATAAAGCGAGATTAGGACTGCCTGATAGATGGCTTCACTGTCCAAAAACTGGAACGGTTCGTGGAAAATTGTGAACTAGTTGTTTGCTCACACTTTTCTCTTTCAGCTTGTGAACGATCTGTTTTTCCCGTTCAAAACACCGCTCTGTAAAATGTATGATCAGCAAATTGCGGAAAGAAAACTGCAATTTCACCCATCAGACGTGTTTACAAGTCCGTTTTTGAATGGTCGCAAACTCGGTCTGTGGATCGACCTCACTAACACCGATCGATATTACTTCCCGGATGAAGTGAGGGAAAAAAAGGAAGAATTGAAAAACAGGGAGATTTCATTTCAGGTTACCGAAAAAGGATGCATCTATCGAAAGATTGCAATGGCTGGACGTGGAATGTCACCAACAAAAGAGGAAACTGACAAATTCATTGAAATCGTGCAAGAGTTTCATGAGAAGAACCCGGATCTCGTTGTAGGAATTCATTGTACTCATGGTTTCAACAGAACTGGATTTCTAATTGCTGCGTTTTTGTTTCAAGTTAATGTAATTAATTTTATAGAGTATGCAACAATAATTAATATACTGATTGTAGGAATACGGACTCGATGCAGCCATCACAGAAGTTGCCGGAAATCGTCAAGGAGGAATTTACAAACAAGACTACATAGACGATCTGTACGAACGTTACGATCCAGGAGACGATGATAGAATTGTGGCTCCAGAAAAACCAGATTGGGAACGAGATACAGCGAATCTTATTGACAATGAAATGCCATCCAGTAGTCAGCCAGTTGCTCATTCGAATGGTTTGTAGCTCTTTTCTACAGTTCCTCTGCAATTTAGAAAAGATGTTACAGGAAATGGGCATCAGAATGGTCACAGTCAAAACGGTCGAACACCCAGCTCTAAACAGTTCATGGATGGACTCGTTGAAGGTGTCAGACATTGCGAAGATCCGGGAAAAAAGAGTATTCTACAGGCGAAAGTTCAAGAACTTTGCAAGTGGAATAAACAAGGATTTCCCGGTCTCCAACCGGTTTCTTTGAGTCGCAAGAATATAAAATTGCTGGAAGAAGAAGAGTACATGGTGTCATGGAAAGCCGACGGAATGAGATATATTGTGTACATGAACGACGGTGAAGTGTACGCGTTCGATCGTGACAATGAGGTTTTCGAGATAGAGAATTTGGATTTTGTGACGAAAGACGGATCTCCGCTCCAAGGAACTCTTGTGGATACCGAAGTTATCATTGATAAAGTTGGATTTTTTTAAACTAATGTAAAAAATTTGTTATACAAATGTTGTTTAGGTAATGGAGCACGGCTACGAAGTCAACAGGCCCCGAATGCTAATCTACGATATTATGCGGTTTGCAGTAAGAATTTCGACCGAAGCATTTATCTAACAAATACCTTTCTCAGGGATTTAATGTGATGAAGGAACCATTCCACAAACGATTCGAAATTATTCAAACAGAAATTATCAACAAACGAAAAGCTGCATTCGTCTCGGGTCGCATTCGACCAGAACGGCAAATCATGTCAGTACGAAGAAAGGATTTCTATGATTTGTGTGCCACTGCGAAGCTGTTTGAACCGAAGTTTGTACAGCATGTTGGACATGAAATCGACGGTCTTATTTTCCAACCAAAGCATCGGGTATTCGCTCACAGTTTCTCTCTTAAAAATTAAAAACTATTTTTCCAGCCATACGAAACCGGAAGATGTGACAAAGTCCTGAAATGGAAGCCCCCATCACACAACTCTGTGGATTTCCTTCTGAAAATTGAGAGGCGTGTTCGCGAAGGAATGCTACCCGAATGGACAGGAAATCTGTTCGTTCAAAATTGTCAGCAACCGTTCGGAACAATGCCAGTGACAGGCAGTTTGAGGGCATACAACAATAAGATTATCGAATGTACTATGACTGTTGATGATCATGGACGGCCAAAATCGTGGAAATTCATGAGAGAACGAACGGATAAGTCACTTCCCAATGGTTTGAAAACTGCGCAAAATGTAGTGGAAACTATGGTGCATCCGGTGACAGAAACTTTTTTGACAGAGTAAGAATGACTTGAAAATCGTGGTTTTAAAGCTGTTTTCTTTCAGCTATATCAAGCATGCACTTCGAGTTTTGGAGGCAAAAAAGCAACAGAGGCGAGCACAAGCACAACATCAAGAAGGTCCACCTCAAAAACGGCAAAAAACTTAAATCTTTTATCAGTTCCCTTATTATCTCTTGTATAATCAATTTGTTCTCATGTTTTGAAAATCTGAATCTTACTTTTCCATTTTTCTTTTCTCGATTCTTTCTTATTTTTACGGTTCTCCACAGTTCAACTCAGCAAAATTCTCTATTCTTACCAATCTCTCTCGCATCTTCTACTTTACTGACTCCCTCATTCCACAGTGGATAAAACGTTAGACTCGTTTATTTAGTTGGTTAATAACTTTTGATATCACATCAATTAGAGAATACGGGGAATGATTGAAATATAGCGGCAACAACAACAACGGGTGTCAAAATATGAATATTAAAAAGTTATTCTGGATCGAGGTGGAATTGTAGAGAAATCGTGTCGAAATCGTATTGCTCCGAGTTTGCGATGCAAGGTAGCCGTCGGTTTCGTGCAGCGGTGAACCTGGAAAAAATAGACATTTTATTCGAAAAAATATTTTTTTTAAATCTTACGTGGCATAGCTTGGAAACAGTTTCGTCCACAGATTTGCCGTATTCTCTGCTGCCCAAAGAGGTTCCATCACTGAAAATCGAGTAGTATTGATACGAATTGTGATGAACATGCTGACAATCAGTTGTTGGAATTCATCGTTCGTCTCGAATACATTGTCGTCATTTTGGAATAAATAAACGAGTGGTTCCGTGTGTTCCTGGCGCCATGGAGCCAATCCGAACGCTAGTCGTGGTACCCAATCTGCTGCATCTTCTGTCCCTTCTTTATACGCCGTGATTGCTTCTTTGAACGCCTTGAACTCTACATCTTCAACCTATAAAGTGGAAAAATATACTTTAATCTTTTTGAACTGCCGCGTAAAACTTCTCGTGCGCCAAGGTTGTTACAGACGCATGCCTCGTGACCTGACGCACTTCGCGATAAAAGTTTACTTTCGCTTCGCTTCTCTGACACTATTTTCCGCTATTTGTTTCTCCCAAATACATTGTTTCGTAACTTTTATCAATTCTAAAATTAAGTTAATGCTTTTAGGTAACAATGCGCATTGAAAAATGCTATTTCTGCTCTTCGCCAATCTACCCGGGACACGGAATTCAGTTTGTCAGAAACGATAGCACAGTGAGTAGTTTTTCTTCGAAACTTCACGGAAAGAGGCGATCAGAAACGTCTGATTTTTGTTCAAATAATTTTGAATTTTTTATGGTTGCAGTTATCTAGCAAAATCATAGTCACCGATTTCCAGATCTTCAAGTTCTGCCGCTCCAGATGCAACAAATTGTTCAAAAAGAAGAAGAACCCAAGAAAGCTTCGATTCACAAAGGCTTCGCGTCGTGCTCGCGGAAAGGAGCTCATCAACGACGCGACACAACTTTTGGAACAACGCAGAGACGAACCAGTCAAATACGAAAGAGAACTGTTCCAGAAGACTATCGAAGCTGCCAAAACGATTTCCGCCTTGAAAACGAAACGGTAGACTAGATTTTTAATGTATCCAAATTATAATTAATTTTACAGATATGGAAACTTGATCAGAAAACGCTTGCAACCAGGAAAGATTGTGCAGAAGAAGGGACTCCTCGCGAAGGTCGACAAGAAGATGCATCTCATTCGTGCTCCAGTTGCCAACAAAGACGGTGTCAAGACGAGAGCAGCAGCAAAGGAGAAGAAGACCGCCGAAGCCATGGAGACAAATTGAGTTGTCATGTTTCACTTTTTACTTTTTGTTATTTGTTACTTGTTGTGCCCCGCTTACTTTTGTGAATACACACGAATTTACCCTGATCTCTGTGTACACTTGACAAAATCTGTTCAGAATGTTCATCGTCAGTCGCCGACAAGGTCTTGCTGACCAAACGCGCAAAATCATTTCATCATTAATCAAAATCATCTCTCTGCAGGGTGCGGTTCAGGCTTTTCAACCTACCGTATCGTGCATTCCTTCTCGAACATGATCACGTAGCACGACGATGAAATCTGGGAAGATACCACGGTTAGCTCGAAAATCTTCCAGCATCCACTGCGTGACTCGTCGAATCAAAACAGGATCAATGTGTTGGATGGTTGCTTTTTGGAAATGGAAGTACTCGGTGAAGTGCTCAGGCCTTCTGGTGCCATTGAATGTGAACTGAAACGAATGATATTGAAGAAGTTGATACATCGAAAGAATATACCACAACAGTGCTCGGATTATTGTAGACTCCTGGAGTTTCTTGATCCACAATCCCATGGCATACGGTGTAGGCGATGAAGAGTGTATTCGTGTTCGCACCGCGTAAGTTTTGCCTGGATGATTTCAGATCGAAATAGTGAAGAAGTCATCGTATCACTCACATATACTGATGAGCCCCATTCCGTGGTTCCGGAAACATTCGCCGCCGTCGTCGTTCTGCGAGTGCCAACATGGATGCCCCTGAAACGAAACACTTTAGTTGCCTTTACTCAATGACCTCCCAAAACGAAAAGAGAGGAATTAAAAAAAAAGAGAGACGGCGTGGCTGGTTTCAATGAAATAGACATAGACACACATAGAGAACGTCTTCGGAAGTAGAGTATTTAGTTGTCGACAACGATTACACCGCCACCGCGTGGTGCTGTTTTGTATGTAAAGACAAAAGTAGGGTGGGAAAATCAGAAAATCCGATTTATCACTATGCTGTTCTCCACTTTTTTCTCTCCGAATCGGTTTCCTTCGAATTCTATTCATGACCTTCAGTGATGAAACCTCCTATTGACACGATCATTAAAGATTCCACTATCGGAGTGAGCGAAAAAGACGAAAAGATAAAGAAGGAAATAATTTGTTAAAACAAACCAAATGAATGTACATACAACTGTAATACATACACTCATCATAAAAAGTCACGTGGTGGCGGGGATTGTGATGAGGAGAAGGCGAAAAATCATGGAAAACCGAACATTATCAGTTTCTCACACTCTCATGGCGCCGTCGTTTCTTGTTTTTCCGCTGCTGCGCACGCTTGATTTTCTGCTCTTTGACCTATTCCGTCGCTGCTAAATGAATGGGAAACGAGACATGAAGTTTGCAGAGATTGCGGAATTTTTCAGAGGAAATTGTGCTGGGGGAACGTTTTCGAGTAGCGGAAGAATGACGGAAGGATGACTCAATTTTTTGCTTTTTATGAAGGCGAGGGGTGCCGAAATTCGTAGAAAATCGTCGAATGTGATGAAATCTCATTTTTGCGAACGGAACATTAAATTTAGATGTTTTCTCCCATAATTTGTTAAACCATGATGAAAAGATTTCGAGTAAATATTATTTTATTTTCACAATCAATTCTCACCAAATAAATTTCAGAAATTTAGAAAAATACAAAGAAAATAGTGTCAAAACCGTTTCGAAACTCAATATAAGACCAGCTTACATCATATTCGACAATATACAGAAGCAACAATAGTTACAGTAAGTGACATTGGTGAGTGATTAATAAGATACAGACGGATTAAGGGGGTACAGTTTTTAGATTACAGGGATCGAGTTGAAATCAGGGTGAGTAGAAAAAGAAGAGAATTAGGCGATTCTGCGTCCCTTGAAGGAGCTCTTGAAGTAGCAGAGAGTCTGGGTGATGTTCAGGAAATCGAGTTGCTCTCCAGTTTCCTCAGTGACTTTTGTTGGAAGGACGACGCCGGGTTGTCTGGAAAAGTGATATGATTTTGGTTTTCAGATGCTCATAACACCGTCATATTTGCTTTAACATTTCCCTTCAGATGTTATCACAGTGTCATCTAGATCCGATGGAAATCGACTGTTTTTGAAGTTGGGAGGATCGGATTGCTCCATTCAGTTGAAATGATCGAACTTCGAAAAGTTAGAAAATGCAGATTTTGTTGATGCTATAGGCCTAATCTAGAGCTACAAATTTGCAGTTGATCACTTTTTTGTATATGTACCCTCTTGTTAGAAAGTTACGGTCGGTCAATGTGAGAGTTTTACAATTCTGAGGTTATAGCTCTGTCATAACTCTTCAAGGGGCGTCCGTATAAAAAACCAGTCAACTACAAAAGTGAAGATCCAGGATTGACCTACACTAAATTTAAGTTATGGGACAAAAGCAAATGGTCTCATTTTCAGTTGAAAATTGGTGGGAGTCGTCTAATGATTACTGTAATAAAACTATCAAAAAACAGTCTGGAGTGAGTCATAACGCAAGTCCTTAGGTCCTTAGTCCTTAGGTTAAATCTACTTTGGACGCAGAATGATAATCTGAGCAGATTTGGCTAGGAAATTGAGTTAATCGGTGAATTTTGAACATTGTAAGCTAGAAATCGTGGCCTGTAACCCAATCCCGTCTCCCTTCAAAACCCCCATCAAACTCACGATTTATATGCCGCGAAGATATCAGCTCCTCTCTTCGCGTACTCGTCAGCAGCATAAATCGTCTCAGGCAAAGAGACGATGGTTGTCGAAGACTGATGAGCACAACACATCACTGACATCAACTGAACCAACTCATCGTTCGTTTTGAACACTTTCTCGTTGTGGAGCATGTTGATAACGATGGGTTGGGCGGTTCCTTGGAGTGGGCAATGGGACACAAAGATCACCTCGTTTCCATTCTTTCTGACAATTCCTTGGTCGATCGCGGTGAGAGGTGGCACGTTGGAGATTCCTGAAAACATCATTTTTAGAGAGAAGTTACTAATGAAAAAGGGTTACCTTGGCCATCCTTGACGAAAAGGCGGTTCGCATGACGTTTGGTGACAATAAGGAGAGCCAATGCTGGCACCTTTGTCTGCTTGTTGTTCTTCAAACAGGTCATGATTCCATCCTTGATCGCCGAGAACTCATCATTAACCACCATCGCGTGCTGACCCTCCGACACTCCATCACGAAGGATCACAATCTGATCCGGGAACTTCTTTCGAGCAGTGGCGTATTGGGTCAAGATGAAGTTGGCACGAGTCTTGAGAACCTCATCATCCACTTGTTCCGTTCGTGGCAGTTGGTAGTGGAAGTCACCAATGATGGCTTCAGGATGGCTGGTCCCGTTGAACCCGAATCCGACACAACTTGGCTCATCGCACACTTCTCCTTTACGGTAGAGTATTCCAGAAGAGTGACAGACATCGTAGGATATGAAGAGCGTGTTAGAGGAGTCTCCCCACAAGTGAGCGCTGAAAATAAGATCTTAAGTTAAGGAATGACTCTCCCACAACAGAGTCTTACATCGATGTATCCGGTTTGACCTTATGGTTGAGTCCGCCAGACTTCAAATTCAACTTGAGCATGAAGTTGAGCATAGTAGAGCGGCCACTGAAATCAGATAGTTGTTGAAAGTACAGTAACACTCAAAAAGTTATCAAGTTTGGCTGTTTTCAGTAAAAAATGGCCAACATTGGCAGTGTATTTCGTGCGAACTAATTGTCCGATAAACTAAATTTTGTATGGGTTGAACAGAGCAAAAATAGCACATCGTTTTTGTAGTTGACCATTTTTTGTAGGGACACTACCATGAAAGTTACAGGCTGTCGAAGTGAAAAGCTCCAAAATGTACTGAAATCAGTGGGTTTCAGGGAGAAATTACTTTGACGATATGTAACTTGCTAAGGAGCGTCCGTATAAAAAACTTGTCAACTACAAATATGGAGTTCTATTCTTGGTCTGTTCGATCCCATAAAAAACTATTTTGTGGGACAGTTAGTTTTACCATACCACACTCTCAAAGTTGGCCAATTTCAAATGAAACCGGCCAATTTACAACCATTCAGACGGTACTGTAGCTTTTGACACTAGACAAGTGAGACTTACATTGTGGGTCTCGAAAGCGACTTGTCGAATGAGACTTGTTGAGTGACGACGTCACAGAGTCTCTCCTGGAGTTTCAAGAATCCATGAGTTGGACTAGAGCTGTAGTCGGCGTAGATGACGAATGGCTTTTTGGCGACTGGAAGAGGCTTGAGTGCGGCAAATTTCTGGAAAAGAAGAATCCAACAGGGTTCCAAACATCTGGAATACTAACCTTCTCAATTGCAAGCAGTACACTTGCTCCAGGATATGTCTGTGCCAAGTTCTCGATATCGATTCCTGAAATGGTCACTCCACATTCCTTGGCAGTACGACCGAATTGTCCCTTCAACTGGACCAACTTATCAAAATCTTGTGGGTTTGTGCTGTTGAACACAATCAAAACCTTTCCAATGTTCGCAGGCTCCACGAACGGACCACGAACTTCCCATTTTGCCTGTTTCGAGAGATCCGGAGCAGTGCACGAAGTCTTGTATTGGATGGTTGGAATGGGTACAGTGACTGCGTCAACAACCAGTGGCTCTGGACGAATTTTGACTCCGAACGATTCGAGAATCTTGTTTGGAGAGAGGATATGAGCCTTCTCTCCGACAGTCTTCGTGAGCTCGAATCGCTTATGAGGTCTCTCACATCTCGGCGGATTTCCGTGCTTTGGATTCAACTTCTGATTCGGTGCGAGGACGAGAATCTCGACGGGGAAGTTGAAAGTCTTCTTTTTCCCTTCACGCTTACTGAATTGTTTCGATTCAATCGCCGGAATCAGCTTGTTGAATGCACTTTCCGGTTTTCCAGTACATCGCATCGCATTCTGCAGAACGCTTCCCCCCTCGTACTTGATCTGTCCCATTGGGAGGCTGGAGAGCCCATCGATGACGAAGGTTTGGGGACGATCGTTGGTTTTGGTGGACACTTTGAGTCCCTTGAGGTAATTCTTGACCTTCGGGATGTTGGTCCAGTCGAGTGAAAGATTCGTGAGGGGAGTGTTGGCGAAGAACTGTTTTTTCTTGTCTGCAAGAATTAATATTTTTGGAAAATTGCGACACGCGAGCAAACTTACAATCAAGAATGAGATGAGCTGCAGGTTTGCCCTCAACTCCCATGGCGATCTTGATTCCAGCTCCGACGCCATTCATATCCTCCACTCCCCTGCTTTGGGTCACTCCAGCCCTATCGAACATCTCGTTTCCACCGTCTGTGATGAGGAAGTTGTTGCGTTTCGCCTCCTCACAAAGAGCGATTTGAATCATTTGTGTCACAGGACACGACGTGGACTCCGGGCTCTCGTTGAGCAAGTCAGATGAGTGGAGTTGAGGTTGAGCACTGTTCAACTCAACAGTCACGTCGAATCGTCCATGCGACTTGGAGAAGTATGAGTTGCGGAGGGAAGGCGAGAGTTCAGTGGAGTCGATGGTGGCGATGATGGTCCCCGATGCTCCATTCTTCTTCACATTGAATTGAGCGGGAGTGTGGAGAGTCGAGGCTCCATCGTAGATGTAGAGTTGAGTGATGTTCTCCTTCTTCATCGCGAGGGACAAGATCTCCGCCAACTCGGTTTGTTTCTGACGGTCACTTCCCTTCGATCCAGTCAATAGAAATTGATTCCTTTCATCCGCTTTTCCAGTGATCTTGACATCATATCGATAGCAAACGACATTCTTCACTTCCATTTGATACGAGTTGGTGGTCACCTTCAACGGCTTGTTCTTCTTGAGTGGAGCAATTTTGGAAGGGGCGACGAGCTCCTTTGGTGCTGGCTTCGAAAACTTCGGCATTTCAGGAGTTGGTTGAGAGGGTGTCGTAGATGCGGCTTGCGGCGACTCGGTGGGAGTTGGAGCTGAAGGAAATGTTATTGAGGGTTGGAAACCTCAAAGTGGGCTCTAAGACTCCGCCCACAGGTGTTCAGAGGAACGGGGCTAAAAGCATGAAGAAAAGAATGCGCGGGATTTCGATAGGTGTGAGCTTTTTACAACCGCGCTCTACCGAAACCGAAGAGAATTGTGTGCGACGAAAAAATCTGCGCTCTACTGAAATTCCAGAAAAATCGGGATTGAAAAAGAAAGAGCAAACATGAGGAAGAATGAATAAATGATCGGAGAATATAGTAGGTGGGCGGAGCTAGGATAAAGTGGAAAAGGGAGCGGATTCTTAAAGGTTAGTACACGACGACTTACTCTTGATATTGAGTACACGACGACTTACTCTTGATATTTGAGACAAGTTATTCAAAATGAAGGAAAGATACAAATTGGTGGTTAGGTTTATACATAGCGGTAAACAACCTTCTAAAAGAAAGGGCAATGGGCAGGTGAGCTCAATATACTCAGACATCGGTAAACTTTAGGAATCCTAAATTATGTCAGATGTTAAGAAATTGTTAGACGATGTTCATTCGGCGCGTAAACCTCAACTCTGAGAGCTCGTAACTCACCGAAACCTTGTTCTATAGACGCATGTCTATAACGGTTGTGTAGATCAACTCTAGATCTCCGTTTTTGTTGTTGACAACTTTTTGATAGCTATTCACGCTTTTGAGATATGCGCTCTTGAAGATAGGAACCTGGAGAGCAGTTCGAGAGAGAGAGAGGAAGAGAGACGCAGAGAAGTGCTAGATGCCCTACTCGGATGCTGGGCCCCCACTTTTAACCCTCATATCTCAAAAACTAGACGAGCTATCAAAAAAATTTCAACTACAAAAATAGAAATTGAATCTAGATGTTTAATTTGGTAGTTGAAACTTTTTTGATACAAACGCTCCCTCAAAAGTTACGGTGCTTTGAAATTCCGAAACTTCTACCAAGTGTAACTTTTTTTTGAGCGTTCGTACACTAAAGTTTTTAACTACAAAAAGGAAGGACTTGACTTGATCTACATTTTCATGAAAAACAAACATCAATTTTGAAATTTACAGTATCCTCCCCCACTAAAACCCAACTAACCTGACTCGACGACCTCCCCTGCATCGTTGGCCATCTTCGCAGACCTTTCAGCGGCGGCCTTCTTCTTGTTACTCTTGGACGGCATCCTGTGATCTTACGAGATGTGTTGATTGCAAAGAAATGAGGGGAATGAGAGTGTGGAGACGTTGCTTGGGACGTTGGGTTCTGGAAAAACGATGTGAGTGAGCGGGATGAGAAGTAGGTCAAATTTTGGAGAAAAAAAAAACGCGGGGTTCAAAGAAACGGTGTGTAGGGGTGGAGGTCAAACGGATATTTAGGGATAAAACTATTATTGAAAAAAATTTCGCGGGTCAAAATTTAGAAAATTACGACTTTTAAAAATCAAATTTGATCTACTTTCCTTGGAATTTCATTTCGATTATGGTATCAGCTCACAGTTCTCACAACTGCTCTCCACCGAAACCCCCTTGAAAAATGTCTCTGTTTTCTCAGAGTCTCTCAATTTCGCACACTATTTTCCTCGGTCCCGGTAGAGCGTGATTGTAAGAAGCGTGCTGTGGTAATATGGAAATGAATTTCTGATCCTAACTCAATTTCAGAACTTTTTTCTCAACATTCTAATAGTTTGATGAAAAAAAGAACAAATTTGATGAAAAATTCGTTATTTTCACGATTTTTTTCCCGCGAAAATGAATTAGATGCGCCTTTAACACCTCCTGGCAAGTGTTTGTGAACCGATAACATCCGAATTGAGATTTTGCGGCGAGAAGAAATGTGATTTATGAATGGATGATAATGATCAAGAGGTCTCGTTGTCCTATTGATAAGAGATGCATGATAAGGAGGAAAAACGTTTTAAGTAGGTCACATTGGTTTTCAGACAAAGTTCTCTTCTTGGAACCTGAGATTTGGAAACCGAGATGTTTGGCAACTTTGACGTTTTGAAACTAGACATGTCTCGGTTTCAAAGCGTCCCACAGCCCGAACCGCCGTTATCATCGAAAAACTGCTTTCCAAATGCCCTTTCCAGTGGTTTTTTCTCCCAGGCTTCCCTCCTCTTGCCCCCGCCCCTTTGCTGTCCAGAACGTTCTCCGTCTCTTTTTTTTCTGTCTACGGTCTCCTCGGTTTACACACTCTCTCCCTTGACTGACGTTTTCTTAACGCAAAACATTGCTCATCCTTAAAATGGAATAGGGATTGAAATATGGAGAGGAATAGAGAAAGAAAGAAGAATAGAGTGATAAGAATTTAAGAGGAAAAAGGTATTTTAGTTTCAGAAAAAAAGAAATTAACTGAAACTAAAAAAACGTTGAAAATCAAGTTTCACAAATTTCAAATTTCCAAGAATTCAATTTCAAATTTCAAATATATCGACCCCTATTGAAATACACCTTCTCATAAACAACAACCATTTTCAAAATAAACAGAAAAATGCGGGTGGCGGGAGGTAACAAATAAGAAGAAAAAGGAAGAGAGAGGCCTCTTCACCATTGGAAAATTTTAGAGGCCAGGAAGAAAAAGGAAAAAAAAGAAGGGAGAAGGGGAAAGGTTCTTTTTGGTCTCTTTCATGGGAAGTTCCTGCGGAAAAAAGAAAACGAGAATTTGTTCAGCAGTTCTTCTTTTATGTTCAAAAAGGGAAAGTTTAAGTACATGGGAAGAACTTTGATCATGTCTCATGGTTCAAGTTTTCAGAAGGAAAGAAACCTAGATCTACATTACTAGTTTTCTTTGAAAGTGGTCAAAATTGACAAAGGAAGTCCTCGAAGTTTCCTCTTTCAAATGACTCAAGAATTTGACACCTGATACTTTCGAGTCCGTAGATTCCGAATCTGAAATAAAATTCTGCTGAATTTCGCGGTGAACCGAGTTATGAGCCATCAAACTCCCTTGATCAACCTGGGGACATGTTTGGGTAGACATTCCGGAAGACCGCGTGTCTCGCAAAAAAGCTTTACCATAGGAAAACTTTGACGGCTCATAACTTGGTTCACCGTAGGGTTTAACAGAATTTTATTTCAGATTCGGAATCTATGGACTCGAAAGTACCAAGTGCCGGATTCATGAGTCGTTTGAAAGAGAACACTTCGAGAACTTCACTTGTGAGAATTTGTCACGACATCAGTGATTATCTGGTGCAGCCATTCTTGAATATAAATGCGGAACACATGTGTTTCGCAGAACATATATGCCGAACTCATGTCTCCCCCGGCACGAGTACAAGTTATAGAGGTCACAGCTGTGGTTACCTTGGTACAAAAAAGTCAACAACTATGAAAATTTAGGGTCAAAGGAAAATGAGTGCGGAAAAGAAAGGGAGCTGCAAAAAAAATAGGAAAACGAGGAACGAATTGAAAAATGACACAGAAATGAATCATGCTAATGTGGTTGTCTGCTCCAGTTCATTAAAAAACGGCTGGGATGGAAACATTTAATCGCATGACGGAATGATCAGTTTGATAAGGAAATGTAACGAAGAACATCTAAACTAGAAAATTGAAAAGTTTGGAGCTGTATAACGGTGAATCAAAAACAAAATGAGAAGAGCAATGAATTGACAGATGAAACAACAATGAATCATGTCAATAATATTTTTTAATGGAAAAAAACGGGTGCAATGAAACAATTTCGAAATTCCTCACTGCTAGAAACTTTGAATGAAGTTAAAACGGGTACAAGTTTCTAATCTGATTTCTGGGATTCTCATATTCATGAATTCTGAGTATAGATGAGGTGCCGTCCGTTATAATACAGTTTTTACGGTTACTCGTCCCTCAAAGTTATTCAAAACCAGCAGTGTCTTTTCTTCTACCAAAACCCGTTACTAATCCTCTTTTTTCACGGTCATCTTATATTTCTTTGGTTCTTTATTCTTTTTCATCCTTTGTTTCACTAAACCGTTTAGTTATCTCGAAGAAAAATTTTTGTAGTTGGCAACTTTATGATATGACGTTCCCCAAGAAAGATATGGCCAATGGAAGAATACGTTTTAAAAATGTGTGGGATTTAAAATGAGTTTCGGAGCTCAGATTTTTTGAGAATTCTGAAGCAGTCATGCATTTTTGATCAAAATTTACTGGAACTGCTTGAACTTACGAAGAGCACGAAGAAAATCAGAAACAAGATGGAAAGAGCAAACATTGAATTGATGTGATAACAACGAAACAACAATGAATCATGTCAACAATGTTTTTTTCATGAGAAAACGGCTGCGATAAAATAGTTTCGAAATTTAATCAAAATTTGATTTGTCAGAAATATGATCAACGTTTACTGGAATAGCTTAAAGGTACCGAGAGAACTAGGAGTATAAAAAAGCCTCATGGGAGCTGCGAAAAAAATAGGAAAACGAGAAACAAATTGAAAATTGACAAAGAAATGAAGCATGTCAATAGGAAAAAACGGCTGTGAGGGAACAATTTCGAAATCTGATCGCGTGACAAATTATGATTTGATTGGTGTTTGATCAGTTTTTTTTCAGAAACCGAATTTCATGCTATGTTATGCATAAAAAACTACAGCTTGAAACATTAAATTATCTTTTTAAATAAGGATCTGAAGAAGTTGAATTGTCACGAAAAACTGGATCGCAGAAAAGAGGAGAAGTTAAAATAAAGTTTGTAAAGAGGCATTCAAATATCAAAAGGAGGAGTCATGTATCTATGAAATCAAATAATTCTAAGCTATAGCGCAAATTAGAGAGTTACATAAGTGGGAGACGGAAGTTTGAATTTTTTTTTCGAAAATGTTCAGTTTGATAGGAATCGGAGTAAACAACAGGTGTTTGGTGCAAGAGATCAGAGAGTACTGGAAAAAGAGTGAACACAGCTTGGGCAAACGATGGACAAGATTTGGGTATGTTTTGAGCAAAGGATGGACAGGAGTTGGGCAAAATTGGACACGCCTGCGGCATGACTAGAGCAAGCTATGGGCATAACTAGGGCAAAACTTGGACCAGATTTGGTTAAGGTTATGACGATTCTTGGTCAAGCCTTAGACATATATTGGCCAAGATTTTGGCAATCCTTGGGCAAGCATGCATGGTTTTTCTGAACCTGTTGCAAAAGTTGGACAAGTTATACCTCATGCTACAGTACCCCTCAAAAAGTTATCAACTTTGACTGTTTTCAGTGTTAAATGACCAACTTTGACAGTGTATTTCGGGGTCGTCGGATTGTCCGACAAGTTTTATTTTGTATAGGTTGAATCTCCGTGAAATCGACTAAATTCCGTAGATTTTAGAGCTTTTCACTTTGACAACCTGTAACTTTCAAGATAGTGTCCCTACAAAAAAATGGACAATTACAAAAAGGATGTTCTATTTTTGCTCTGTTCAACCCATACAAAATTGAGTTTATCGGACAATCAAGCGACACCGAAATACGCTGTCAAACTTTTCCACTTAAAACAGCCAACGTTGATAAACTTATGATTGGAACTGTACCTTTAAGGGTGTTAAGCGTTTTTGCTTTGTTTCGGTGGAGTGTGGATGTTTCATTCGTGCCTCTTTATTATTAGCTCTGCACTGTTTTACAACGTCGCTCTACCTAAATCTTCAGCTTTTTTTTGCAGTTCACCACTCAATTTTGTTCCAGTGCGATAGAGCATGAATATATTATCCGTTATGCATTGATATCGGTACAACAAGGATTTCACACTCCACTGGAAATTGCTTTTACATGTCATGTAAGTACACATGTCATATTTGAGCTTCTCCATGTTTTCAGAGTTGATCTCTCACATGGTTAGTCGCTTTTTCCGTGGGAAACTGACTTTACTTATTTTTATGTACTTTGCTCTTTTCCCGTTTTTTTCAAGGGATTCGAGTTTAGCTCTTTCAGCTTTTTTCTCTCATTTTGAGAAGAATCGTACACTTCGGCAGACGGGCGAAACGTACAACTGAATTTTCATATCAATTTCTTCTGGTGACAACCGCAGCAGCAGAGGCAAGAAAGCCATAAAATTTAATGGCTTTTCCCAGTTTTCTTCACCGATAAGAAAGTGTACATGAAGAGAAGAAAATAGAAGAAACCGAGATGAAAGATATTGAAAAAGGAACAAATCATCTCATCTAGAACAGCTGATTTCGGAAAAGGGAACGAGATATAAATTGTTTCAAGCAGCGCCTGATGTTCGCATTTTCTGGTAGTTTGTATGTTGTTTTGAAATGAAGTGTAACTTGGAGACTGAAACTGAACTTTTTGTGAAGAAGAGGGCTATTTACAGTACCGCGAAAATGTGTCATGTTTTGCCTTTTTAGTTGAAAATTCCCAACTTTGAGATGGTGTTACTGTATAAATTATTGTCCCACTAAGTAAAACTTTTAGTGGAAATTACAGAACAAAAGTAGATCTTCATTCTTTTAGTTGACAACTTTTTTGTACGGACACTCCCTAAAGAGTTATAGCCATTTTAAGAAGACGCACGGGACCCTGCGCCTCTAACTTACCCAACAGATTACTGACGCATTAACAGTGCAATTTCTTACTGTAACTTAACGGCGCATAGCAAAACGAAATGTATTCAAAAGTTACTCAATCAGTCATTTTCAGTGAAGTTCTGGTGTTTTATAGCAATAAAATTTCGAAAGTTCCCTTAAAATAATTTTTGGACTCCAAAAATTTGGATTTTTCGGTGAAAACATTTATTTTCAAAACATTTCTATTCCCTTATTCGCACAGTAGACTTCTGGCGCTATTCCCATTGCGCTGACGAATTGAAAGTTGATTTTAGAGTGAGAGGGTGCCGTGATTAGCTACGTTTTTCTCCAGTTTTGAAAGTCGGAACGTCAACTTTGAAGATTTGAATTCCTTCAGTTATGTATTTGATTTATTTCCCTAATTGTGCTAGTTGGTAGATAGTTGATAGATATATCATGTCGACAGATGGAACCATAACAAATCAATAAAAGTGAATGTGAAGATGTCGGCCAGTGTTCTTGTTGCTAAACGCTCCCACCTGTCACTTATCTTCCTGGAAAATCTGACAGATGACAACAAACAGGACACGCCCCCATGACCATATGAGAATAGACATTTGGAATACAGTCAGTCTTCCTTTCACTCCCGCACCGAGCAGTCCTCTCTTTTTGAACTCTCTGGTTTTCATCCCTTTTATTTCTCACTCAAGTTACTTCTTCATGCTAAATCTCTTGGTTTATTTCTCTTTCATTCATGATTTTAATGTTGATACTAGAGTCAATATCCACTAATTTTTGTACCTCTTCTATTTTGTGGTATCAAGCTCTCATATGAGATTTTCAAGTCTTCGTTTTCCAGTAGCGTTTCCCAACAATACAACCTACAGTTACTGTACCACCACCTCTCCAAAACATTCATACTATCACATATCAGTAGTTTGATATGAATTTTTCGATCATATAGAATTGCCCACGGCTTTTTTGACAGCCCTTCTCATCACTATCTCGCCCACTTTCTACACATTACAAGGAAATATTAAATTTCATAACTAATCAATCTTCTCAGTTATCTTTTGATTAATGTCTTAGTTTTTCGAGAACTTACTTTTTCCCTGACCCCTAATATTAACTCCAACTGCGGTAGTGCGAGTAAATAGCAGATGTCTTTATCCAACAGAAACATATCAACTGATTCACACGTTGTCTCTCGGTATATTGTCTCGGACATTTTTCTTCACATATTACCATCTGCCACCTTGGGAAATCATACCGACCTTTGGAAATCATACCGACAATAGGCCCCTCCCTCTGCACACATCTGTTAGTAGACCATTCTTCAGTCATTCTCTTCTCATTCCGGCCCAGATAAAAGTCATTCCCATTTCTCCATGTTTATTCTATTGCTTATAGTTTCTCACAACAGGTTACATCGTTCACGTTTAATTCAACTATTACTTTCAGCACCGTGTGCCAAGCTGACATAAACATGGCCTCCACATCGACAGATGCAGTGACAAAGACAAACCGATAAATGCCCCCGACGAGGAGAGTTGCCAGTCATACAAAAAGAGACTCGAAGATCAGTAAGTTATTAACTTCCCCCACCATTCTTATCTGTGTCGGTTCCGGTTAGACTGATCGAGCATGGCGCTGTAATAGTCTATACTTATCCGGGCTGGGGTTTTCTCCAGTAGACGCGGGTTTGAATCCTCCCGGGTTAGAATTAAATGAAATTAGAATCAAAACTCCCAAAAACGGGTCATTTTCATGTTTCTGAAATACAATCAAAAGTCTCAAAAACGGGCAATTTTCTTTGATATTGACTTCCCCAACCATTCTTATCTGTGTCGGTTCCGGTTAGACTGATCGAGCATGGCGCTGTAATAGTCTATACTTATCCGGGCTGGGGGCTACTCCAGTAGACGCGGGTTTGAATCCTCCCGGGTTAGAATTAAATGAAATTAGAATCAAAACTCCCAAAAATGGGTCATTTTCATGTTTCTGAAATACAATCAAAAGTCTCAAAAACGGGCGATTTTCTATGATATTGACTTCCCCAACCATTCTTATCTGTGTCGGTTCCGGTTAGACTGATCGAGCATGGCGCTGTAATAGTCTATACTTATCCGGGCTGGGGGCTACTCCAGTAGACGCGGGTTTGAATCCTCCCGGGTTAGAATTAAATGAAATTACAATCAAAACTCCCAAAAACGGGTCATTTTCATGTTTCTGAAATACAATCAAAAGTCTCAAAAACGGGCGATTTTCTTTGATATTGACTTCCCCAACCATTCTTATCTGTGTCGGTTCCGGTTAGACTGATCGAGCATGGCGCTGTAATAGTCTATACTTATCCGGGCTAACAGGTAACAGGTTGTACAGGTACTCACGAACCTGGGATTTAGGAACATGGGTATGATGAGTTGCAGGTAGGCCTCTCCTGTCTTTTTACATTACATTCATTAGAGTTCTTTGTTTACGACTAGTTAAACTAGCAGTAGTTTAACCTAAAATTAGTTTAACCGAAGAAAAATGGAAGAGGGTTCCAAACTGAAAAAGGGTGATTGTTTTGTATGGTCTTGGAGAAAACTTCTTGAGGAGCATCTCAGAGAGGGAAATAGAGGGAAAGATGAATGAAGCTTCGAGGCGAGTCCACGAGTCCAATCGTCGTCGTTAGTCCGTATGAAAGCCCGTCCTCATTGTCGACCGCCGTCTCAGGGATAGTACAAATGGCCCGTATCGATGACAATAAACCCTTCTTTGGCGGACAAATTTTCACATCAAGAATCCCTGTCTTTTCTGAATTATCGAAGTCGCGAGAGGTTCCCGATAACGAAGAGACGCAGACAGTAAAAAACTCGATACTCACAAATTTCGGTAGAGCGCTTTTAGTGTAACAATGAAGCACTTGCATTCAGTGGGGTACCTGCTGCAGAACACTAAACTCAAATTAACGGTAGGTCTTTTACAACCGCGCTCTACCAAAACCGAAACAACTCGTGTGCGAAATTGAGACTCAGAGAAAAAGAGACAGAAAAAGAGAGAGACCCGGATTTTCAAGTTCTCAAAATCCGGAGAACCAAAAAAAAAGAACAAGAAATAAAAAAGGATCTAGATTCTCTGATTCAGAATCTCTTCTTCTTCTTCTTCTCCGAATTTTGAAAATCCTGGAAACCTTTTTCTTCCCCAGATTTTGAAAATCCGGAGAAGAAGAAAAAAGACAAAAAAATACATTTTTGAGACAATTCCTATTTGTCTAGCTGAGCTTGACTAGAATCTAGAACTTCTGATTCAGAATATCT
The DNA here is from genome assembly GCA_002259235.3 of Caenorhabditis latens. Classification (NCBI taxonomy): domain Eukaryota; kingdom Metazoa; phylum Nematoda; class Chromadorea; order Rhabditida; family Rhabditidae; genus Caenorhabditis; species Caenorhabditis latens. The sequence continues at coordinate 3,869,735 of CM056092.1, read as the reverse complement.
TCTTCTTCTCCGTATTTTGAAAATCCGGGAAACCTTTTTCTTCCCCGGATTTCGAAAATCAGGACAAAAAAAAAAGGACAAAAAAAAACATTTTTGAGTCAATTCCTATTTGTCTAGCTAAGTTTGACTAGAATCTAGAGCTTCAGAATCTCATCTTCTTCTCTCCCAAGAAATCAATCATCTTCTCTTCATCTTTATTCAATTAAATACAAAATCTTCAATCAGTTGAATCTACTTATCTTCAGTCGTATGCTCTCTACTCTAGATATTATCCAAAGTGTCTTCAGCCGCATAGTCCTCCGCGTTTTTCGATGAAGAAGTCGTGTCGCCTCGATCCTCCGTAATCACACTTTCATCCACTTCGTTCACTGTTCCCGCTCCACCATCTCTCTCCGCATCCTCACGATCCGACTTGTTTCCATTATTGTTCTCATCCATAGCACTTCTATTCAGATTCCATTCGAATGGATCCGTCCTGAAACAACGAGGAAATTGCATCGAGATTTGGCGCGAAATTCAAAATTTTCAGAAAAATATTTTAAACGCATAGGCGAAATAGAGTTCAGTTAAACTACTTATCCAACTTACTTACAAACGCGCTCTACCAAACGTTCTGATTTTCATCGTAGCGCGGTTACAAAAAAAGTTGTTTTTTATGTTCCTGAAACTTCCCAGATGATCCCAAATCAAGTTTTGATTTAAAATCTCGTTTCAGCGCACAGAGAGCTTTCAGAAAAGTACCCACAAGCCTGGGTTTGGAACAATTTGGGTCTTGACGCGAAAACCAACCGGGTTACTGTAGTTTTCGTGTCGAGACCCAACCTGCATCAAATCTGGGCTTGTGGGTACTTTTCTAAAGCGTCTTGGAAAGGTGAAAACTATTGTAATGTTCAGCTGAACCCAATTTTCATAGTTTTCGCGACAGGAGAGTGTTATGCTTGAAAAAGTGACAATTTCCGATTTCAAAAAAAAAAGTTTCTGTCTGTGTGTCTGTCCCATCACTCACATCTTGACACCTTTCGGCAAGTCAGCCTTCAACTTTTCCATAAACGTGAGGTACGGTGGCGTATCCTTGTAAGTGAGCTTTCGAAGTGTCGATGCGATGATTTCAAATGACTTTGGGCAATTCTAAAAACAACGCTCAGTGGAGCGCGATTGCATTGAAACCAACCTTGCACAATTGAGTATCCGTAGTCTTCTCCTTCAATCCAGCACACTCTTTCTTCGGTTTTCCTTTCCATGGAAGAGTCGACGTGACCGTTTCAATCATTGCGTACAGTGCACCATACAAGTCGTCGTGTCTCCCCTGCAATCACGCTCTATTGACATTTTATGATCTACTATTTATGATCTACCTGATCCTTATGCAGATGAACATTCAGACTACAGTAACGAACGGTTCCACGGAACATTGACTTGTTACGTGGCTCGCGGAGTTTCAGTTTTCCACTCGCGTCCGGAAGCATTATTTGACGAGACAGACCAAAATCAAAGATGTAGACGACTTGCTCGTTTTTCACTCCCAACGCCATGTTACTTGGTTTGACGTCACGATGCACGAAACCCGCTTCGTGCATGTCCTGGAATAATGAAGGGCGCTCTATTGGACTGGGCGGGAAATTCAAATGCGTCGTGGAGCGAAGTTCAAATTTTTCAGAAAAAAATATATACAAAATACATAATCGAGAGCTACGTATCAAATGAACACAACGACGCAACGAATTTGATTTGATTTTTGAATTTTTTTTGTTGAAAAATTCTAAATTAACGGTCCTAAAACTTTCCAGATGAAAAATTATTAGTCAAAAATTATTGTAATGCTAAAGCTAGACATCCGGACAAACAGACACACCTGCAACGCCTTCACAAGTTGAATAAAAATACGAAGAGTAGAGGGCGCGGATATCTTCCTTCCCGGCATTCTCCGACGAACATCTCCAATTTCTTTGCCAAGAAGACTCATCACCAAATAAGTGAAAGTCTCCGTTTTTCCAGATCCAAGAAGACGACACACGTGACGAGAACTACAAAACTACAGTAATCCTGAGAACTGCTACAGTACCCCTCTCACTCACTTCTGCAACTTCTTCAACACGTAAACCTCCATTTTCAGAATCTCATCCTCCTTGTTTTTCATCAACGGTTCCACTTTCATCGCCGCTCTTCCTTTCTAGAAAATTCAAATTTTTTCAGAAGATTCTCAATAGAGCGCACTTACTCCTTGGAGCAGTTCGACAAGGAAGACCTGTCCACAAGCGCCTTCTCCCAACTTCTTCTTCACAACGAACTGATCTTTAATCTTGTCGCCCATATTGACTTTCACTGGCGCAATTGGAGTTCCCATTCTAGATTCGGAGGAGTACTGTAGTTAGGGCGCGGAGCTTAAATACCTGGCAGTATGACTCACAGAAGCTTATAGCTCGAAAGATAACCGCGAATAATTGTCTCGAGAATTAAAACTGAATTCGAGAGAGAAGGAATTGGTGGTGGGGAAATGGGGAAATGCTTTTTTGGAAAGCCAGGTTTGAAGGGTGTCACGTGGTAATCACCGAAATGGAAAATAATAGTGTGGAAAATTGAGAGACGCAGAGAATAGTGAGCATTTTTCCGACGGATTCGAATTGCTCCAAGGAGTAAGTTCGCTCCGTTGAGAATCTAGAAAATCTGAATTTTCCAGAGAGGAAGAGCTGCGATGAAAAACAAGGAGGATGAGATTCTGAAGATGGAGGTTTACGTGTTGAAGAAGTTGCAGAAGTGAGTGAGAGGGGGTACTGTAGCAGTACTCAGGACTACTGTAGTTCTGTAGTTCTCGTCACGTGTGTCGTCTTCTTGGATCTAGAGACTTTCACGTATCTGTGATGAATCACGCTCCATGGAAATGGAAAATAATAGTGTGGAAAACTAGGAGACGCAGAGAATAGTGAGCATCTTTACTATTAACAAACGCAAACGGCTGTATGTTTGTGTGTCTGTCGCCGATCCTACCGCCCTTCCTACTGAACCGATTTTCTTCAAATTTGGACCAAAAGATCAGAAATTTTCTCTTACTGATGCCCGTCTATTTCTTTTAGTTAGAATAGGTCTCGACTAGGTCACTAGGTGAAAAAAGTGGTTTTCAAGCCTTTCAGTGGCTTTTGTTTCCGAAATAGGGAAATAGGAGTTCACGGGGGAGATAATTATAGAACATTTTCATTCTTCAAATGAATTCATTTCTTCAAATTTTCAACACGGGTGGTGTAGAAAAGGAGGTTGAGCAGCCGTTAGGCTGCGTTAACCGACTGGTTCTTCAAAATCGGCTTAGCTGGCATACCTTCGACGTGTACTGTAACTGGCGGATTAGAGGAAAAAGCTGTGGATACTCAAAGTTTGTTTCGAAGGCATGCAATCACGCTCCAGTGTACTATTTCAGAATCGCACTCCAAAACTCCAAAAAATCGCTTGAAAACGGGGTTTTGGCCCTCAAATATGAAATTTCAAAACTTTTGTCGGTCGGTGTGTCCGGATGTCCGGATTTCCACAGGAAAACTAGTTATTTACACGTTCCAGACGCATTTCTCGGGTTTTTCATCATTTTTTCACCCAAAAACACGAAAATCTGTCCAAAACAATTTTTTCATACCTAAAAACAACTTTTTTCGGTTTAGGTTATCGGTGTTGTTGTATGTCCGGATGTCCAGATTGACTGTCCAATTTGACTTATTCCGCTCCGAAACATTTAACTCAAAATCTCGATTTCTGTTTCTAATCCCAATGAACCGCCCATCTAATTCGAAATCCTATTTTGATGATGATCTACTTTTAATCCCCTATTCAAGAACGATGACGTATCCACTAGTATCACATGCTCCAGCTACATCTAATCCCTTATTCGAGACTACAATTATTTGCTTCAAAGGATTGCCATAATGAGTCATGATCCAAAAAGCGTCGAGGGCGCGACAGCGATTCATGCATCAATGTGCCTGGACTGCAGAAGCAGTGGCTGGAAAAGCGATTTTTATTCCGTTTTGGTCCCATATTTATCGTTTGAGAATTGCTTTATCGTTCACGGGGAATTTTTAAAAATATGCGAATTTTGCATCGTTTCGATGGGCATTTTGAGTGAAGAATCGGGAAAAAGAAGCTGAAAATGTGTGAATTTTCGAGACAATATTCAATTAAATGTACACAAATACGTATAGAGAGTTACAGATAAAGATAGAAAGAGACAAAGAATGAAAGATAAAAAAAAGTAGCGGTGTTGACCATTGAACATGAAAATTATATAATTTTTATTATCCACTGACTGGAAGTTCACCATGTTGGTTTGGGGTTGAGGAGCTCTTGTGGCTGGAAAAAATGCATTTTAATTTCAGAAAACTCCTTCTAATCTCTCTTACCACAGTGGTTTCAGTATACTCGCGATACGCGTCACGAACAATGTCTTGATTCAACTTTGCTCTGTGCAACTCGTATTCTGCACGTCTAACCTTCTCATCGGCGTCCGCTGAAACAAATCAATCAATTTTCGATTTCTACTAGTCTATTAGCTCAGCACTGTTCATACAACCGTGCTCCACCGAAACCCCTTGAGAAATGTCTATTTTTTCTGAGTCTCTCAATTTCGCACACAATTTTCTTCGGTTTCGATAGAGCGCGGTTGTAAGAAGCATTCCATGCTAATAGCCGAGCGTTTAAGTTACAACCGCGCCCCACCTCAATCGAGAGAGTATCGGCGGGAGACGCAGACTTTTTTCTGGCGCGAAACAGATTTTCACAGTTTTTGAACTGCTTTCACAAGTTTTTATAATTTTTTTGCCAACTTTCGAGAGAAAATTATGAAAAATAGGTCAAAAACTGTGAAAATTTATTTTGCGCCAGAAAAAACCCTGCGTCTCTCGCCGATACTCTCTCGTTTGCGATGGGGCGCAGGTGTAAAAGGGGGTGGACTGGCACTAACCTAATTTCAACTTCCAAAATCCCGCAGTCTCTTTATCCGTCAATTTCAGCGCAGTCGGCCGATTTCGCTCCAATGACGAGTTCCTAATGCTATCTTGCTGCACAATTTCCGAATTTCTCGACTCCGGTCTCTCGTATCCACCACGATCATCACGTCGGTAGTTTTGTGGTGGTGGTGGGTGTAGTGGTGGCGGTGAATGGCGACGTCGCTCTCGCTCTCGGCCGAGATCTCGGCGGTCTTGAATTGGTTCCCGATCGCGGCCATCATGAATCGGACGCCCTTCGAAACTACGTTGGTTACGATTGCGTGGAGGAGACGGGCTTCGACTCTGTGGTCTATCGGCTACGCGATAGTTGTTGAAATTAGGAGGAGGAGGACCTCTGTATCGTTCTTCGCTTTGACCTGATCTGAAAATTAATTGACATAAAACACGAGATATTCATTTCCAAAAGCACCTTCTATCTGGGCTGTTCGGACGATCACGAATTTCTCCAAACTCCGGCCTTCGACCGCCGTTGCCTCGTCTCGGTCCGCTTCTTCCGCGATGTGTTGGTCTGAAACCTCGAAAACCGGGACCATTTCCGCCTCTCTGCATAGCTTTCAGCTGGAAAATTGGAAAAATTGAATCATAAAGAGACGTGGAGCAAAGAAACGAGGAGAAAAAGAAGCCGTATGAAACGAGCGCGAAATATCGACGCCTCGCTATAGTGAGCACGAAATATCGACGCCTCGCTATAGTGAGCACTCATTGAAATGCCGACGCGAACGAGGCGTCTCTCGCGAAAATAGTGTATGTACTGAGTGGTTACCAGCTGTTTGGTTCAATCGATAATTTCCTTTTTCTTGTATTTAAGAAGGAAAACTCTCGATTAAAATTTGACGCTAGAGCGCCGTTCGAAACTAAACAATCGATAGTAGAAGATATGCAAGCTGATCATTATTGAATTTCAACAATACTTTTGAATAAAAACACAACTTTTTAGCACAGTTTATTCTTGTCGTAGCTCGGTTTTTAAAATAAATAGTAGCATAAATGAAAGCTTTCATCAGTAGACGGGTTAGTGGAACAGTGAATGGGTGGTTTTCATGCAAAGACTTGTCACTTTAAAAGCATCGGTTCGAGAAAGAAAATACGAAATAGGAAACGAGCTGGATGAATAATGGAATGGGCGGAATGACGTAGATAATAAATGATTAGAATACGGAAAAATAAATATTTTGGAACTGATTTTTTCTGATCTGTTTCAGCTTTTGATAAACAGATTAATTTTGCGAATTCAAAAAAGGAAAAAAGTGGGTATGTTTCACGAGTCTTCAAGCGACCAGCACTTTGACAGAGTGAAAGGAAAAAATTCTCGAGAATCAGGAATAAGAAAGTGAGGAAACATCAGCGAAAAGCTTATGAGAAAGCCTACATTCTCTGACTCTCGAGTAAATAAATAGCTAATGTAAGAGATCGGAATGATTCAGCGGGTACAACTAAGAAATGAAGGAGATGATGTTGGTGTTTGAAATAAATTATTGTACAAAAGAAAAAAATTGGTGTTTAGAACATGAACTGATTTAATGGTGGGCTCGATGATGCAGGCGGTACGGGTCGAATTTCGAATGAGCTGTCGGATCAGGAGCCTTGCCCAAGATTATAGTCTGGAAACATGGTTTATTCGTATTACAGATTATTGCAATTACTGACCTGAATGACCCATTCCGAGGTTACTTTTCCAGCCCCGATCTTGTTTGCGTAACTCATCACTTCTTCACGGAATGTTCCATCGACCAGAGCAACATCGAACTTGAGCTCAGTCTCGTCAAGGGTGGCCCAATCACATTCGATGACCGTGGCACCAAGCATTTCCAAAATCGGCTTCCAGATCTCAATAAAAGTCCCGCCAGGTCCGACTTGGGTGTTTTCACGTGCCGTATGAGTTGAGTGAACGTAGATTGCCTTTCCTTTTAGGAGTTCAGATGGATTTTTCGGTCTATAAGAAGAAGAAGAAAATAGTTGCTCATCTTATCTCAAACAGTGTACTTACGCTGGCATGTCAGTGTCACTATCGAAAATTGAGGCACCGGCTGGCAGAATGTAATCTTCGTAATCGAGACACTCTCCTTCTTCTCCGCAGGCTTGCAACCACTGATTGCTCACGCATGGGATACCACGAGCTAGTGCTGCCAAGTATTTGTGTGTACGATAGTAAGTGTCGGAAATGAGAAGAGGTTCCAGATCGGCATGACGATCCTGGAAAAACTAGGAACACAGTTTTGAAATAATAAACTTTATAAAAAACTTACGCTGAGTTGTTCTGTAACGACTCCACCGTTGTCAGTGATGAATGTTATGAGGTTCTTCTTCTTGAACACCGAAGAAACATTCTGTAGTCCTGAACGATTCGCTGATGTGAGCATGAACACTTTTCCTGCGAAAATGTTCTTTCCGATGGCTTCCTCTTTCATTGGAAGAACGCTATCCTCGTCTTCGTCCGCTGGAGTCATGGAAGCGCCTCTGGATTCGACGGCCTCCACTTCTTTCTTCTTGCGTGCTTGCGGCTTTGGTTTTGGCTTCAGAGGTGCGGGGACTGGTTTGCGAGCACGAGAAGCTTCCGCTATAGTTGTGATGTTGGAAGTAACGATTGCGGTGGCATTTTGATCCAAATTTTTAATGTAATCACGCCATTCACTTTGATCGAACGAGATATCCTTCCACTCGACAGTTTTCACGTCATCTGTTGGATCGCCTTCATCGTCCAGCGTTGAAATGGTCACTTTTCCTTTCGCCCATTCAGCAGCACTAATATCATTCGGAGTTGCTTCCAAACGAACATCTTCCTCATTATAGATTGCAGTTTTGCCAATAGTCAACTCACGAAGAGGTATGATACCAGAATTTGGTACATCTTTTACAAGTTTATCAGTAATGAATTGAATCTTGTAACGTCCGAGACCATCGCGTTCCGAAAGAATAACAGCTGGATAGAACGCTTTTTGGTAGATGGCGTAGACACGAGCTCCCGGAGCGTGTGGCTCATTATCGTCTTGTGGGTGATCAACTCGAAGTTGTTCCTCGCAGTCCAACTCTTTCAGTTCAACATGCTGTTCTCTTTTGGCAGGTGGCGTCGTCTGCTCAGAAGCTTCGCTCTTTCTCTTGCGTCCACGGCCCGATGGAGTCGGAGCAGCGGAAGGTTCAGCTGGAGCTGCTTCTTCCATTTCAACATCGTTTTGATGAGTCTCCTCCTTCTTGGCGCGCGGCTTTCTTCCAGTTCCAGGTGTTCCTCGTGACTTTGATTTTTCTCTACCTGGAGTCATGTCGGCCAGAGAGCGACGGTTATTAGAGGAGGACGAAGAAGAAGATGCTGTAAAAAGCACGATGTTTATTACATTCGAACGAAATGCCTCCTTACCTTGAAGATCGCCAATTCTTGTTTCGGCAATTGATTCAAACATTGCATATTTCGATTCAGCTCCAGACGATGCGTACTTGACAGTGCCAAAATTTTGAACCTCCATCTGAAACTTAAGGGGGTTAAATCATAGGTTAAACGCCAAAACTTACATGAATCCTTTTCAATGGCTCCGGGTGATGTTCCATCTCGGTGTCCATATCGTAAGGATCGCGATCGCCAGCCTTCTTACTTGAACTTGGACCACTTTTCGATGCTCCACCACGTCCTCTTTTTGCAGGCGGTGTTTCAATGGGCTCATCAACTTCTTCAATGGTTTCCTCAGTTACCGACTCTTCCTTCTTTTTACCACGAGCTGGAGTTCGTTTGTTAGTTACCGCAGGTGTCGTAGGATGTGGTTTTGCAATTCCTCTTGTAGATCTAGCCGATCTACGAGAAGAAGTTGGCACATCTTTGTCCTCAGGTGTTTCTGGAGCTTCTTCCTCTTCAACTTCTGGCTTGGCTGCAGATTTTCTTCCTCTCGGAGTTTTTGGCTTCCCGGTGGTAGTGTTTGATTCTTCCGCTTCTTCTTGTTCTTCCTCTTCAACAACCGGCTCTTCATCCACTTGTTCTTCTTCTTCAACTTTTGGCTTTCTACCTCTCCCTCTGGCGGAACGTGGAGCGGAACTTGCAGACGAGGAAGGAGTAGCAGCAACTGAACGTCTTCCACGTCCCCTTTTTGGTGTCTCTTTCTCAGCATCTTCAGCCTCAGGGGCCTCTTCCGCCACTTCTTCAACTTCCTCTTTTGCCGGTGCAGAGCGTCTTCCACGTCCTTTCCTTCTCGGTGTTTCCTCTTCTACTTGCTCAACTTCGGCTTCTTCTTCCGCAACTTCCGCAACTGCTACAACCTCTTGTTGTTTTGCTGCGACAGAGCGTCTACCACGTCCCCGTCTAGGTGTTGCCTCTGGAACTTCTTCTTGGACTTCCTCTTCCTGTTCTTCTGGCTCTTCTTGTGCGGCTTGCTCTTCCTTTTTCTCTGCACCTCTCGATGAACGGCCTCGCCGCGCAGGGGTTGCGTCTTTCTTGGTGTCCTCAGCAGGAGTCTTCACAGAGGATTGACGTCCTCGTCCACGTCTTGGGGTGGCTGTGGAAGTTGGTGTTGGAGCAGCAGTCGACGTTCTCTTGGAGCGACCGCTTCGTGTGGATGACGTTGGCTCTTCTTCTGCAATCGTCATCTCATCTTCCGCCGTCTCATCACCTTCCTCAACTTCAGCGGGCGCTGTAGCTTCTGACTCATCAGCCACTTCATCTTCAGCAGGCACCGTTTCTGCTGTGTCGACATCTTCCTGACCTTCTGTGGACCCTGCTTCCTCAACTTCTTCTTCTTCTACGGGCGCTGCTTCGGGTGCCTCGTCATTTTCTTCTTCTTCTTCTACGGGCTCTGCTTCGGGTGCATCATCACTTTCTTCTGTGTTTTTTCCGTCTCCGTTTGATTGTTCTGACACAACTTTCTGAGAGGAGACTGGAGAACTTTCTTGCAGAGGAGCCGGTGAACTTGCGCCACTGGCTTTGACTGGGGAAGCTTGAGAATTTGACTCCGAGGATAAAACTTGATCACCAGAACTGGCTTCGCCGCTTTGCTCGTCTGTTTTGTCTTCCTCGTCTTCATCCGAAACAGCGGTTCTCTGAGATAGTTTGGTTAGCGTTGGAACATGTTCGGAAATGTGACAACTCACCTTTGCCTTTTTCCTTGGTACTTCTTCTTCCTCATCATCATCTTCTTCATCTCCTTCAACCTCAACTTCCATTTTTTCCTCTTCTGCGTCTGCATCAACATTGCCTTCTTCTTCTTCATCTACCTTAACGTCACCATCTTCATCAACCTTTTCTTCTTCCTTATTCTGTTCTTTCTCCTCAACTTCATCTTGTTCTTCTTCTACTGTTCGGGGTTCTTTGTTGTTTTCGGTAGCGTCACTTGTATCCATACTGATAGTCTTTTTCTCAAAAGATTCTTCCACTTCGTCAACAGAATCGGGTTTTGGCGGCTCTTGAGGCTCCGTTGTATCCATCGATTCGTCGTCTTCAGTGGACGCTGCACCAGCGCTCACACGCTCCGTTCCTTCGATCGAAGTAGTATCTCCAGCAGGCTCTTGCTTCTCCATGGTAACGGATGGCTCGGTACCCACACTTGGTTCTCCCTCGTGCCTATCAGGCGTGGTTTCTTTAGCCGGTTTCTGAATAAAAATCAATAATACACCGCGGCGCGAGAAAAATACATACGGACAACACAGTAGAAGAATTTCCGAAAAGACTCCTGCTTTTGTCAAGAACGGAAGTAGTGGTGGGAAGACTGAAAAAACAACAATTTTAATGAACCTTACACGAATAAAAACACACCTTTTGTCGTTTACATTGGAACTATCATCGTCAACTTCTGAAACACGGAAAATAATTTAAACATATCAATTTTTCATTCTCTTTTTGATTATAAATTCTCCTGAAACCCCAAATTTATTAGTTCAGATATTGAAAACTTTTTTTTTCCAGAAATCCAAGTATTTTGCGAAACAACCCAGCGAATCTTGTACACATTTCACAAAAAAGTAATTACCCAGTGTGTTGTTTGATGACATCCCGTTTCAACAGGAGTTGTTGTATCCTGCAATTCAATTCTTTCTTTTTCTACTCTAGTCACAGAAACATTTAAAATCTGGAAGAAATCGTTAAAAAGCCATTCAAAAATTCCATTCAAACGCCCGCCCCCTTCGGCGGAAAAAACCCAGTTCCGTTAGGCGCGTCGCGTGTCGCGTGTTGAGTCGCGGCGCAGGCAATGTGTATGCAGGTTTCAACTACCATTTCGTGAAAAATGTCTTTATTTCTTTTTCCTACAGAATTTTTGAATTTTTTTTTCTCGACTTTTGCTGTTTTGGCGGTTTTTCTGCATCGAAAAATTATAAAAACAGTTTTTATTTCCGAAATAAGTTGTTTCTGCATGTTTTTAACCTAAATTCAACCGAAAAAAGCTTGTTTTAGTGCCAAAATGTTTTTTTTACATCGACTCTTTTTCCTTTGTGAATGGATTTTCTATATTATTTTTAAATTAAACTGCTCTTTATAGGTAAAATGACAAGAGCGACCTCCATCAAGGACGTCGGCCAGCACGAGGCTACCAAGTCGATCGCCCACTTCTTGAAGAAGAGTGGAAAGGTCAAGGTCCCAGAATGGTCTGACCTCGTCAAGCTCGGAGTCAACAAGGAGCTCGCCCCAGTCGACCCAGATTGGTTCTACACTCGCGCTGCCAGTCTCGCCCGTCATCTTTATTTCCGCCCAGCCGGTAAGTTTTTATTTATTATTTTTAGATTCAATTCATAAAATAATTTGTTTTAGGAATTGGAGCTTTCAAGAAGGTCTACGGAGGAAACAAGAGACGTGGAGTCGCCCCAAACCATTTCCAGACTTCGGCCGGAAACTGCCTCAGAAAGGCTGTTCAACAACTCGAGAAGATCAAGTGGGTTGAGAAGCACCCAGACGGCAAGGGAAGAATCCTCTCCAAGCAGGTAAGATTATTTTTCGAGCACATCTAAATCATCAAAAATAAGATTAGTATGAACCGATCAATTTAACTGTTCGGGTACATCGAAAAAAAAATTTGCCTTCAGGGACGCAAGGATTTGGACAGAATCGCCACCAGCCTCAGATCCTCGGGACAACAAGCCTAAACAGTCTTTGTTTGTGTTATAAACGTTGTTATAAAATTCTTGTTCAACTCGCAGGCAATGCAGTGTCGGGATAAACAAATCAGTTTGAGATAAGAGCTGATTTCATAATTAAATAAGGCATGTCTTACACTTTAAAAGTTGAATTATTCTATTCTCGTCAGTTATGAAGGAAGAGTTCTCACAAGCTGTTCATGACATAGAAAAAGATGGTGCGTAATGTGTAATGAGTGCAGGATGTAGAAAGCTTGACTAATAAGTGTTGTTCTTGATAGGAAATCCACTGTCTCACTACTCACTAGTTCAGAAATTATTTTTTTCAAGAATGTTTGGTATCTTCTCTGAATTAGGATTAGATTTTCGTTCAATGACATAATTTGTCACATTTCGAGTATAGTTTCTATAACAATTAGGATCCCACTCAGGCTACGCTTTCAGAAAATTCAGCAAATTTTGTAAGTTTCCGTTCACTTTCAAAAGTCAATCTCCGAATAGCGACTACGTTGTTTGCCTCAAACAAAAAATACGAAACCTTCAATACAGAGTATCATTTGTTTATGGTTTCTCAATCTTTCAAAAACGCGAAAGCTGGAAAAATAATAGGGGCAAAATTCCATACAATAAAATGGGTGTGCAAAATTATACATGAATTTGTGTTAGTTATTCAAGCGAGTTGTTTTTTCTTCAATGGGAAGCGGGCGCTTATTCACGGCTTCTTTAGCAGACGTTTGGTCTCGAACGGCGGTGAAAACGACTCTTCTGTTGTCCTTCGACAATTCCAACACTGCGTAGCCTACGTATGTATGGTACTGTCCTTGAGATTCTTCCGAGTCAGGGATAGGGCTAGATTGACCGGAACCTTCACTGGAGGCACCTCGGTCAGATCCGGTACCGTTTGAACTATATCCAGATTCACCACGAGAGCAATCAGAGTGTTCAGTGATGAGATACTTTCTTTTCCCATTCAGAATGCGTTGCATCAGATACACATCAGCGGTCTCCAACTTGGCATGATCAGCAAACACTTCCGACCTGAAAACACAATGAAAACTAGATTCCAATACACTATTTTGCTTACAGCTCGTTCTCGCCAACGAATCGTTTGACATTCCGATATTCATATTCTTCGCGAAGTTTAGTGAAATCTGATGGATAATCCATGTCGACAACGACACGCTCCAGACGATGTCCAATCTCACCATTACTCCACCTTCTGATAAAATAAGCAAGTTCCTGAGCGGGAAGCTTGAATCGTTTCAGGTTCACCTCAGCCAGTGAATGCATGTGAGTGAAATCAGTGATTGAATTCTCAATGGTGTTCTCGAAAGTAAGCTTTCGAGCCCAGAAGATCGGATGCTCGCATTGCGGAACCACGGGCACCCAAACCGGAGCTTCTCGTTTGGCGAACGGAATGATGTACGGCATCGCTTCACAATTCTTGAACTTATGAGTTTGCCGGTATTCTGCTTCAATCGGGTCTTCTCCGCTATAGTTTCTCAGCATTGTGATTTCAGGAATCGTCTTCATCATTTTGATTTGACTCATCCACCAATTCGTCGCACCGGGCGTGCTGTGAACGATTCTGAGGCTTCGAACGTTTCTGAATTTGTTGTTCAGCTCAACGACTGTCGACCAATTTGTCAGTCCAATGTCCAACTCCTCGGCGAAGTTCTCCTCCTGACCAGGGACGAGCGGCAATGCCGTTGCCGGGTTGCCGAATTGCCGGAATTGCCGACTTTTTTTGATGCATTGCCGTTGCCGAGTTGCCGACTTTTTTTTCGGCTATGTTTTTCACAGTTTTTGTTCTAAATCTATTCAAAATTTCAAGCTGAATTCGACAAAAGTAATACAAAAAAAGAAAATTCTTGCTTTCATCTGAAAGAATTTTCAAAATATTTTTTGAAAAAATGGAAAAATACTCTCATTTAGTCAGAGTCACTGGAAAAATCTCATATTTTTCTCTCCCGACCTGAAAGTTCTTATTATTACACGTTGCCGAAAGTTGCCGAAAATTGCCGAAAATTGCCGATTTTTGAAACCGGCAATTGCCGGATTGCCGGGTTGCCGAAATTTTGCGTTGCCGCTCGTCCCTGCTCCTGACTGTTCATGAAGCCGACAAGTTTCCGAGAAGTCTCCTGAATCCATCCGTCTTCTCCAAGTTGTTCTATCTTTGGTTCAGCTGACGGCGCTGGTGTTTCCGGAGTCACCTCGATGATTTGACTGAAAAAAAGAAATTTTATCGTGTAATCAAGGAAAACAACTAACCTTCTGCAGAAATCCTTATAATCTTTTGTCTCCCAGAACTCGAACTTCCAAACCTGATGTTGCTTGATGACATCGCCATCGCTCGTCTTGACAGACACGATTTTGCCGAGTTTGGCGGTATATTGACCATAACGATACGTTCCAGTTTCAGCCAGTTTTCTCCCTCTTTTACTTTTTTTCGCCCGCGATGGATCATCCTCTACAAACGGCTCCTCTGTCGGTTCCACCATCTTTGACTCAATTGTGACGGAAGTGAGCGCAGATGCGGTGTAAATCCACTTTCTGAACGATGGATTCAAACCAACGAGAATGTTTTTCTGCTCCTTGTTCAACGAATCCAAGTATAGAATCTTCTGATGAATCGGAGCATCGAACCAGCGGCTGTACTTACGAAATTCCGAGAGCTGAGTGTCCAGAGTCACATTCTGAAAGTAAATTGATAATTTAACTGAAACTTTGAGCAGGTAAACAACGAGGCCGTACCGAACGGGGAGAAACGGAGAGTGAGAGAAACGAAACCGGGAGAAATGACGGCGCGGCAATTTTCGAGCTGTACAAGTGATGAAACTTGTGAATTTGACTTTTAAATTACTATTCTTAAACATTGGGCACGGTTTTGCACATGTACTGCCCGAAACTCGCCGCGCCGTCATTTCTCCCGGTTTCGTTTCTCGGTACGGCATCACTGAAACTCTGAAAAGGAAAAAAAAACTTACGGGGTTTTTGGTGCAAATCCGTTGGAAATCCTTAACGAATTTCTCCGGCGGAGTATCCAACATGAAATCTCCCATCTTGAATTCGAAGAGAAAACAGAAAAACGAAGAATGAACGCGAGCGAAAGCTGTGGGAGGTGGAAAACAAAACTGTTGAAAGAGAAATTTCGCGCCAACATTTGCAGCGAAAATGGTTGATCAAAAAGTTATAATTTTTAAATTTTATGTTAAAATGACCTATTTTTCCAAATTTTCATATGTTGAATTCAATGATTATCACTGTTTCATGCTGAAATTAGGTTTCTGAAACCCTTTTCTTCGAAGG
Organism: Caenorhabditis latens; assembly: GCA_002259235.3. Lineage (NCBI taxonomy): Eukaryota > Metazoa > Nematoda > Chromadorea > Rhabditida > Rhabditidae > Caenorhabditis > Caenorhabditis latens. Next base: position 3,854,400 of record CM056092.1, on the reverse strand, counting down.
GCAGGCTGATAAATCTTTGCTGGGTTTCGCAGCGATTACAGTATTTTGGCAGATTGCCCAGTTGCAATACGTGGCTCTTCTTCATCTTGCAATCTCAAAAATACAAAAAAATAAATTATTATTTATTTTGGTCGTTTAATAATTTAATAAAGAAGCCTAGACATATATATTTTTGGTGCGAAGGAGTGGGAACATTGTTTTCTAAACACAATGTGTGAAAAAATCAACAACAAATATCAACGGGGGAGACAAATAGAATTAAGTATTTGTTTTTAGAAGATCGATTTGCGGATGGCTGAGACGGTTCCTTCGATGGATTTCTGGGAGTGTGTGGTAAGCTGAAAAAGAAAATTATTAACGATTAACGACGATTTGTAAACTTACATAATAGAAAACAGTGAGATATCCGATTACTCCAGCAGCAATCACAAGTTCGAAAACTGCTGGTTTAACACGTTCTGCGACGAGGCGGTTCTGTGTGACTCCGAATGCTTTGGCATCTGTAATCGTGACTCCGGACTTGAAAACTTGTCCGTATCCAGCTGCAGCAGATGCCAAGTTTGATGTGACGCTCTCAGTAGCTTTTTGATCTCCAACTGGGCGTGGTCTTGATGCGAATTGACGAATGAAGTGGTGAACGCGTTGCTTGTCAACAGCATCCTTTGACAACATGCTAACTTCTGATTTAATGCGAGAATCAGAAGATGGTCCGGTTTCTGGAAGTCCCAAAATGTATCCAAGAACTGCTTCGGCGATGAGACGGATGTTATCAATGAGCTCTTCCTCGTCAAGAGTGGATGGAAGATCAAGGATCGAATTGCGAGCTGGATCTGTTGGGGATGGAAGGGTGGAGAGGGTGACAGCTGGCATTCTCTTGATATTGAACTTCTCATGTTCCCAAGCGCTAGCGGTTGTCAGAGAGATTTTCTTGGTGACCAATTCAATCTTCTTGTTTGGAGCAATATTACTGAAAAATCTTATAGAAATGTTGTATCAGTTCAGAGGAAAACCGTACTTGAGTCTTCTCAAAAGTTGAGCTGCAGCCGAGTTTTCAGATGGTGTTTTTCCAGCGTGCATGTAGAGTCCTCCAGTCTTCCGACCAATTGACTCAATGCAAATGGCCAAGTCGATACGATCATCTAAAATTTCTTCAGAACGATTTCAGAATATTCTGTTCTTTTTCAAAAACCTACCTTTTCTGTTAACACCAGAATCCAAAAACTCAGATCCTTCGATTCCTTTCTGGAATTCATCAATCCAGTGACGAGTTCCTTGGTAGTTGAGTTTTCCACCGGCGGTCCAGATGAAAAGAAGATTATATGGTGGACGAGTGCTTGGAGAATCGTAGAATTTTGAGAGGACAGCGAGGAGCTCGAGAAGAGCAACAACTCCAGATCCATTTGAATCAGCTCCTGGGGACACTCCTGGCACGGCAGATGATGTGTCGTAATGAGCAACGAAGGCGATGGTGAGAGAAGCACGATCTCCACTGCTCAAGCGACCCACAACGTTAACTGGCTTGTAAGAATCTGTCAATTCTGGAATTTGATCAGAAGACGAAATACTGATGGTGTTTCCAGATAGAGATTGAATCAAATGTTGAAGAGCACTTGGCGCTTTTTCAGCTCGGGAGTTCACGTCATTTAGGATAGAGGCAGCATCATCATTGTATGGAGCAACGTATACAGCTAAATCGGTTCTCACATTGAGCAATTTGGTTTCGAGATCTAAGAATGCCTGAAAAATTTGAATTAGGTTCTATTCAGTTGGAAAAAGGAATTATTTATCTCGCTCACCTTTCTGTCAATATCATTTAATTCGTCGAGGTTATCCGGAATGAAGATTAAGACGGCACCAGTGGACAAAGCCCACATGTCGTCTACGTCATGGGTGAGAACCTCACGCCATGAGGTGACCATTGTTCTTCTGAGAGCGCGAGCGCTCAATGAGACAGCTTCATAAGATACACGATGATTTCTACTTCCGTACATGTTTCCACTGATTTCATATTGATGAAGACGATATGCATGAAATTCTGTCTCCACAACATCACCCACTTGTTGAGACCCGCTGACCTGAAACTGGGGAATACTAACTTTTATAAAATAGAAGGGGAACTTACGACGCAAACGGTCATCATCAGCGTCATATAGAAAAATAACGCCGGATTCCGGAAGAAATCTATGATTTCTTCTTGCATCTGAAATAGTGATTAATTAAGAGCAGGACTTCGAGCCGGTAGAAAAACAAAGGACGAAAAAATAAATTAAGTAAAAATTATAAAAAGAATCGACCTAATTTTTTCGTAAAATCAGAACCGAAAATCAATAAACCGAAAGAACGAGTTTTGATGATGTTCCCCGAGTACTGAATTGAGTGAGCCTGGAGTTGTCCGAGAGGAATTCAAATGAGCCTGTCTTACACCGTACCTTACGACACTTTCGCCGTCGAATCGTTGCGAGACCCGCACACCCGCGAAAAACCGACGCGCAGACGCATTCAAAATGGGTTTTTTACCGCAGTCAACGCATATGCTCCGTCATTTGGAGTCTATTGAATCTCTCGCATAATGATCCTCTTTGGTTTTATTATTATTGATTTGTGTTGAATTGCTTTTGAATAAATGCAAAACATCTTTCAAGAATTGTAATAATTGATATAAGTAAAAGCGTTTTTCTTTCTCCTTGATGTTTTTGTTTGCTTCATCTTCGATTAAATCTTCTAAACTCAACAAAATATCGCTGCTTTCCAGGAAATGGCCACTTTGGAGGATGGTACCTCAGAAGATCGTGTTGCCAACGATGAATACAAAATCTGGAAGAAGAACACTCCGTTTTTGTATGATCTCGTCATGACACATGCACTGGAATGGCCATCTTTGAGTGTTCAATGGCTCCCAGAAGTCACAAAGGTGATCCCTGAAATTCATGAATCCAATTTCAAAGTTTAATTTTCAGGATAGCAATGATCACACTGTTCATCGACTGATTCTCGGTACACATACATCGGACGAGCAAAACCATCTTCTCATCTCCAAAATTAGCATGCCAACTGATGAGGCTCAATTCGATGCTTCTCGTTACGACACTGAACGTAGCGAATTTGGTGGTTTTGGTGCTGTCAACGGAAAAGTCGAGCCAGATATCCGTATCAACCACGAGGGCGAAGTGAACCGTGCTCGATACATGCCACAAAAGACAAACATCATTGCCACGAAGTCCCCGTCTGCTGATGTTTACATTTTTGACTATCTTAAGTATCCAGCTATCCCACGTGATAACACGTTCAACCCATTGATCAAGCTGAAAGGACACTCCAAAGAAGGATACGGATTGTCGTGGAATCCAAACAAGGAAGGACTCATTCTCTCGGCTTCAGATGATCAGACAGTCTGTCATTGGGATATCAATGCCAGCCAGAATGTCAGCGGGGAACTGATGGCAAGAGACGTTTTCAAGGGACACGAATCCGTTGTGGAGGATGTTGCGTGGCATGTTCTTCATGACGGTGTTTTCGGATCTGTCGGGGACGACAAGAAATTGTAAGTTGTTGTTTGAAAAATCGATTAAATTTTATGAATATCACATTTCCAGGCTGATTTGGGATGTTCGAACAAATACTCCAGGACACTCAATCGACGCTCACACCGCTGAGGTCAACTGTTTGGCTTTCAACCCATACTCAGAATTCATTTTGGCTACTGGCTCTGCTGACAAGACTGTCGCTCTCTGGGATCTCCGTAATCTCCGCCTCAAACTTCATTCATTCGAGTCTCACAGAGACGAAATCTTCCAAGTCCAATGGAGCCCGCATAATGAGACTATTCTTGCATCCAGTGGAACCGACAAGCGACTCCATGTGTGGGATCTGTCAAAGATTGGAGAAGACCAATCTGCTGAGGATGCCGAGGATGGGCCACCAGAGCTTTTGTTCATTCACGGAGGACATACCGCCAAAATCAGTGATTTCTCGTGGAATCCAAATGAGGCATGGGTGGTGTGCAGTGTCTCTGAAGATAACATTCTTCAAGTATGGCAGATGGCAGACAACATTTACAACGAAGTTGAAGAAGATACTCCAGCCGAAATGGTTGAAAGACCAATGTGAACTGCTCCAAGCAGATAAATTATTTTTTATTTTTACTTTTTGCATCTCATCTGAATCTTCCCCGTTCTAACAATTTTCGCATATTTCCCCCTCCACCCTCTCACCACGTTTTGACTGTAAATTCATTAATTTATCTCGCATTATGATTGAAAATGATTGAAAAAGAACTTGAATTCAGATAAATCTACCAATTTTTGTCACAATATTGTGTAGTTGATGTTGTTTGTGTGTATGTTGTGCCAACTCATACTAGTATTTCGTTGTTGTGGTTTTTTCAGATTTTTACAGGTTTTTGTCGTTTTTAGAATATAATGAGTGAGGCTGATTCGTGTGTAGAGACGACGAGTCGAGAACATAGAGTTTGGAAGAAAAATGCTCCTTTCCTCTACGACACAGTCGTCACCAGAGAACTCGAATGGCCCACTTTAACAGTTCAATGGATGCCTGACGTTACTAAAGTGAGGAGAAATCATCGATTAGTATCTTCTATCTCTCCAAATTCAGACCGACAGCTCGGACACTTCTGTACACCGAGTGATACTCGGAACTCATACATCAAATGACGTTCCAAATCATCTATTGATCTCAAAATTCTCGATTACCGACGCCGCCGAGTTAGACGATTCCAAATGGGATCCAGAACAGCAGGAATTCGGTGGCTATGGAGCGGGAAGTGCGGCGAAACTTGAAGATGAGATACGAATTATTCATCAAGACGAAGTGCACCGAGCACGATATATGCCACAAAACCCGATTATAATTGCCAGTAGAGGCCCCGGTGACGATGTTTATATTTTTGATTATACTCAACATCCCTCTCAACCACATGATAACAAATTCCGACCACAATTGCGATTGAAAGGACACGAAGGAGAAGGATATGGCCTCTCATGGAGTGGTACGAGAGAAGGTCATTTATTGACGGCCGGAGAGGATGGAGCGGTTAGGAATTGAAATTGGGAAAACATTTCATGTCAGAATTTCAATGCGTTTTCAGATTTGTCATTTTGATATCAATGCTCACCAGAATATTGCTGGTCAATTAACTCCGACGAGCAAGTATAAAGGACACGATTCGTGTGTACAGGATGTCGCCTTCCACGCTTTTCACCCGAATGTCTTTGCATCTGTGGGAGATGATAGAAAATTGTAATTTATCAGTTAATAAAGAATGTCTTTATTATGTCTTATTTTTCAGGAATATCTGGGATCTTCGCCACTCGAGATTCCAACTCTCTTCCATCGGACACAATTCCGATGTCACTTGTGTCTCGTACAACCCGTTTAATGAGTTCATTCTTGCTACTGCTTCTGCTGATAAAACTGTTGCGGTGTGGGATGTTCGAAATATGGGTAAAAGGATGTACACTCTGCGACACCATACGGACGAGATTTTCCAAGTTGCATTCAGTCCGCATATCGAAACAGTTCTTGCCAGTAGTGGATCTGATGAGTTAGTTTGCAAGCGGGAGTTGCCATTGTACTTATTGTTTGATTTCCAGCCTTGTCATTGTATGGGATCTCTCAAAAGTGGAAGACCCCTCCTCCAATGATCCAGCGACGGATCCCACAGCGCCACCACCTGAAGTTGTTTTCGTTCATTCTGGTCACCTAGGAAAAGTTGCCGATTTCTCATGGAATCCGAACCGTCCATGGACAATATGCAGTACTGATGAATACAACAAATTTCAAGTTTGGGAAGTCTCGGAAAGCGTCATTAACCCAGAGAAATCCGAACAAGAAAGCGCCACTAGTTGATTCTTCATATCAGTTCCTTCGTCAAAACACTAACTTCCTCATTTTGATCTTCAAATATAACAATTCACTTCGATTTCACTTCAGTTTCATCTCAATGAACATTATTTATTTCAATCATTATCGTCTTCTTTTTCTTTTTCAATTTCCTCAGGTTTTCCGCCGTTTCCCCGTTATCTCTGCGGAGCGTAATTGCTACGCGTAAGCAATATTTGCTTTTCTTCCTCATTTATTGTTGTTAGAAAAGTAAAAACTAGCCAAATTTCAGTAAAATGTTGAGAAATTGGAGAGTTCTGGCGAGAAGTTTCGCAACAACCGCCAGTGAGGAAGCCACGCCGAAAGTTGATATCAGTTTGTGAGTGATTTTCTTGGTTTACCACAGAAAAATAGTTTTATTCCAGTCTCCGTCCCCGACATCGAATCATTGCAGCCGGTGGAATTCCGCCGGTTCAATTTGATTCGGAACGAGAACGTGCCGCCCGTCGTGAACGATTCGGACGGTATGGATTAGCGAGTGGTGTTCCCGTTGAAGAGTTATTCCCAACAGCTGAAGAAATCGAAGAGGAACAAGCGATCGGACTATTCAGAGAATTTAATGATGTTAAAAAGGAATATAATGAGTTGCAAAAGAAGAAGAAGGAGGCTGAAGTGGCGAGGTTAGCGGAGCTTGAGAAGAACCTGAAAAAGTATCCGGCGGCTCTTGCGAAGTATGAAGCATCTCTGGTGAAACAAGAACGAGAGAAAGATGATAAGGAGTTGGCTCTGGAGAAGAGAATTCGTGAGATTCAAGAGTATTTCGGTTACTGGATGGACCCGAAAGATCCGCGATTTGAGGTGATGTTGCAACAGAAGGAGGCGGAAGAGAAGAAGGCGGCGAAGATGGCGAAGCGAGATGAAATTCAGAAGAAACGATATGCGGAGAATGTTCAGGGATAATTTTGTTTTGTAGATGTTATTAGATAGTTTTTGTTTCTGATTGTTTTCTTCGTTTTAAAAAATAATATTCAATTGAAAATATCTATTTTTATGTGTCGAAGAATTGGTTTCAATTCCATCTTTATTCATTTAAATCCTCTTTTAATTTCATCCCTTCCAAATTAATTTTCAGTCATAATGGATTGGACAATACTCGAGTTTATGTGCACTAACAATCGTAGCAGCTGCGGATATTGCAAAGATGTGCGAGGACCGGACGCACCGAGTAGTTCAGAGAAAGGTTCATTTTCAGTTTGTTCAATTCTAAATGTCACGTCTTAACAGTAGGTGAAGAAGCTGAAGGAGAAGAGACAAGCGGCGAGGAACAACCGGAAGGGAGGATACAATCTTCTGTTACTGGTACGAATTGTGTAGAAAGACGACGGGTTTCCAGAGAAACTCGTTGTCTTTTTACATAGGTTTCAACTTGAAAACTGCTCTAGGTTCTGTTCGTTTAGCAATGCACTTACACAGAGCACAACTCGAATGTTTTAACCGACTCGAGGAGCTTGGCTGGAGCACGTAAGTTTGGATGTCAGGCTCACTCCGGTTTCTCACCTTCTTCAGCTCTTCGCTTAGGAAAAATTATTATGTTTTCGCTTTCCCGGCTGCCGTTTTCTTATGAGTTTCTCTGTTTACAGGCGGCGTATGGGCTCACAGAATGCTTGTCGACGACTATGCTGGCCTTTTGGATAAGGGCTGGAGAAGGTGGGCGGATAGGGCCCACTTCTTAATAAAAACTCTTTAATCTCTCTTTCAGATCCGGAAAATACTTGTACAAACCAAATAACAAGGTGACTTGCTGTCCGCAATACACGATTCGTCTCGATGTGACTCGATTCAAAATGTCGAGAAGCCAAAAACGAGCGATGCGTCAGATGAATGAGTTTCTAGCGACTGATAAGCGTCCGGTTTGTGGGATTAAAGAGGAGGATCCGGTGGAGAAGAAGGAGGAACAAGCCGCGTTGTCCAAAACTTCTGACAAAAAGTGTAATTTAGCATCACCGGATGCGAAACGAGCTAAACCTGCAGATAGGCCAGTGCTCAAGAAGAAGGAAATTCGGAGAGCAAAGTAAGGAATGAAGTGTTAGAGACAGTACAAATTGGGAAGATTGCACGATGGGGAAGAACAAAAACCGTGCGGCAAAGTTGCGAAAAGCGCGCGCGCAGGTTGCAAATACAGTCTTTTAAGAGCCTTTCAAAGGCGTTGCTACTCTCTTTAACTCGAAAACACTGTATTTGCAACCTGCGCGGGCGCTTTTCGCATTTTTGCCGCACGGTTTTCGTTTATCCCGATCGCGCGTTCTTCCTGATTTGTACGGTCTCAAGTGTTAAACAAGCATAGTTACAATAATTTCAGATTCGAGGAGAAGTGCAGAAAACGTAATGTCGATCCCGAAGCGATTCGTGCTGAACGTCGTCAGAAAGATGCTGATCGCCAGAGAACAGTCCGTTCGTATATCGACGAGGCCCGCCCAGACTGGAAGCACAAGTTGGAAGTTCAGCTTGTTACTGTTGGGAGTCCAGAATATGAGCAGAGACTCGACGAGTCATTCGAACTGTACAAAAAGTATCAAAAAACTATTCATAAGGATAAAGAACCTCGATTACCAGGGTGGAGAAAGTTTCTCTGTGATTCGCCGTTGTTGAGAGACACAAAAGCAGGGTAAGCAATGGAATTAACGCCTTTTTGTAATTTACAAATTGTAAATTTCTGTTTTCAGAGTGAACTTCGGCGCTTTCCATATGTGGTACTTGCTGGATGATAAGCTGATTGCGGTCGGCATCGTTGATGTGCTGCCAAGATGTTTGTCGGCAAAGTACATGTATTACGATCCGGATTACTCGTTTCTCTCTTTGGGTACCTACACGGCATTGAGAGAAATCGAACAAACGCAACAATTCCATGCTAAATGGCCTCCTCTCAAATACTATTACATGGGATTCTACATTCACTCGTGCCCAAAAATGAGATACAAAGCAAAGTTCCGTCCCAGCGAACTCCTCTGTGATAAGTCATTTGAGTGGGCTGATTATGAGGCTTGTCGTGAACTTCTCGATAAGGCGGAGGATAATGGATATGTGGAGTTTTGTCCGAATTCCGATCGTCCAATTCCTCCAAGACTCGAGAATATGTATGTGATGGCACCTGGTGGCATTCAGACGTTTGCAAGTGCTCTGGAAGAGGTCCCGAGTGCAGTTGACGACCAGGAGCTTCGTCGGAACTTTGAATACCTGGCTGATCTCGTCGGACCGAATGTTCCCAACCTTGTATTCTATTTTTCCGCGTTGAACCCTGATGATTGAATTTTTCATGCATAATCTTTTTTCTTCACTCGAACTATATTGTAATTTTATTGTAGCTTCTCCGGTGCGTTACATTTCAGACACCCTGTATTTATTTTTCTACGGTGTAGCACACATACACAGCAAACCCGAAATAAAACTTTTGCTGTCTTTATTTGCCTTTTATTGACCGGTATTTGCACCCGAAATGCGGCCGAAACGCGCTTTTCACCATCCAAAAAAAAAATTTCGATAGAAAGTCCGCAATTGTGCGTAGTTTCTGGTGTATACAGACACCGGACGTCGACGTGTACGGTTGGTTGGCTATCAAGCTTTCTCTACAGTTTTTGTCGGTTTATCTTTTGATTTTCTCACGAAATTTACATTTTTGTACACAAAAAGATAGTTGGGATTTCAGAGATGACCTCAACACGGGTTCTACTCGTGCTGCTGATAGTTATTAACGTTATTAGAGCACAAAATAACCCAGTTTTTAAGAAGTGAGTTTTATAACGTTCTCAGATAAGTTTCAAGACAACTTATGGTTTCAGATTTGAATATAAGCATTCGTTCCGTGCTCCAAATCTAGCTCAACGCGATGGATCGATTCCTTTCTGGATTGTAAGCGATTGTATCGATACTTTGGATGATTAATCTCAAGATTTTTAGGTTAGTGGTGATGCTATTGCTTCTGGAGAACAACTTCGTTTGGCTCCATCAATGAGAAGTAGAAAAGGTATCGCATGGAATAAAAGAGCATTCGTTGAGAGTGAAAACTTCCAGGTAAGAAAAAAGTTGTAAATTTTTGTTTAAAAAAAAAACGAAATTCAGGTCGATATCGCTTTGAAAATCGGAGGACAAGGTCGTGTTGGAGCTGACGGGCTTGGAATCTGGTATACCTCACAGCTTGGAGCACTCGGACCAGTCTTCGGAGCAAATGACTTCTGGACTGGAATGGGATTGTTCATGGATTCTTTTGATAACGATGGACAAAAGAATAATCCACAAGTGTCGTTGATGCTTAACGATGGAACAAGATCTTATGATCATCATACCGATGGATCACAACAGATTTTGTCAAGTGAGATTTTGAGAATTCATGAAGATTTTCATAATATAGTTTAGGTTGCCAACGCGATTTCCGTAACAAGCCATACCCAGTGCGGGTTCGTATCGAGTACATGAAGAACGTGCTCACCGTTCACGTTGACGATGGAATGCAACCAACTCCACGTTACGAACTTTGTATGAGAGCTGAGAACATCTTCTTGCCGAGAAACGGATACTTCGGAGTGTCTGCTGCCACTGGAGGACTCGCTGATGACCACGATATTCTTGATTTCTCTGTCTTCTCGCTTTTTAATGAGCAACAAAAGCCAGTGCCAGCTGCTGAACAGATTCCACAACAGGAGAAGCAAAAGTATGATGAGGAATTCGAGAGACAGATGAAAGAGTACGAGCAGGAGAGATCTAAATTCAAGGAGCAACATCCAGATAAAGTGAAAGAGGATGATGAATACGATCCAAGTAAATATTACGAGGATGCGACTGCTCGCGAGCTTCGATTGATCTACGAGTCTCAGAATGCGATTCATCAGGTTATGCAGAATATGGATCAACGGTTAGCGCAGATTCAACAAGCGCAACTCTCTGGCGCAGGTGCAGCAGCAGTCCCTCAAGCTGGTGGAGTCCCTCCTGCTGCGGTCAGCGGAGGAGCTGGTTTCTCACAGCCTGAAAAGAATGAAGTTATCACGTCATTGCGTGACTTGACTCAATCCGTTCGTGACATGAAACAATATGTCAATGAAATCTTTACAAAGACGTATAACATTGACCAAAAAATTGTTGTGAGTTAAAACAATGAAAAGAATCTACTGTGATTTTTGATTTCCAGCAGCAAGGAGGAGGTGCTGCAGGCGGAGTAGACAGTAGCATGCACCAGAAAGTGGATTCGTTGCTCAACGAATTGAGAACAGTTCGAGCGACGCAAGTGCAGACGGTTAGTTTTTTGAAAAAATTTTGGACGTTTTCAAATTATTGATTTTTTAGAGTGGACCAGGAGGATCAGCCAATTGTCCGAATGTCTCTTGCGTTTCATCAACTATTTTTATGCTCATCATTATTGTTCAATCAGTAGTCATCATCGGTGTCGTCTTTGTGCGAAGCAAGCAAGACAAGGCCAAATTCTACTAATTTATTAACTTCTTACCAAAAATTGTCTTTCTTCACCTCGAAACTGTCGTCAAATGTGACGTTTTGTGCCCAATACATTAGAATTTACGGCATTACCCTTTTTTCAACGAACTAACAACGAACTTTTCCTATTTTTTTTAAAGAAAATCTCGGTAAATAATATCGTCTCTTCATGTTTTTTGTGTTGTGTTATTATGTGAGATTTCCCCCCGTTTTCCTTCGATGGTATTTGTATGGTGCAGCATTCGAATGGTTGTGTTTAAAAGGCTCTCTTTCGTTTTGAAAGAAAGTTGATTGTTTGATGTAAGATCATTGTAGATAAATAGATCGAATAAATTATTGACTAATGGAGCCACGTAATGAAAAGGAGAGACTTGAATCAGGATGTGGAGCCGTTCTGCAAGGGATGGCTGGGAAGAAAGTTGTCGTGGAGCTTCGCGGTGATAATTATGTGATTGGTAAGTAAATTTGAAAAATAAAATAAAACCTTCTTTCCTTCAGGAATACTGGAACGCTGTGACTCAAATCTCAATTTATATCTGAAAACGGTGACGGTGATTCGCGATTCGCAGAAAACTGAAGAGGAGACGTATTTTGTGAAGGGAAAGCACGTAAGGTGAGTTTTCTAACTTTTCTGATAATTTCAACTGATTTTATCATCGTTTTTTGGTGAAAAACTGTCCATTTTCAATGCCACGTGGCAAGAGCCGTTTTTGGTGTCGATTTACGCAGCGCTCGTAAATCGACACCAAAAACGGCTCTTGTAAAAAATCACCGAAATTTGTTTACTTTTTCAGCTCAAAACCCAATTTTTCTTTCTAGATTCGTCCATTTCGAGCATACTGTCCACCCGACAGCCGCAATTCGTCGTTGCGTTCAAGGGAAGCAAGCCGTGGACCAAAAGAAAAATCGACGTCTCGATCAGAAGCAGTACGATACTGGCAAGAAGATTATTGAAGAATGAAATTACATTATTTATTCTATTTTGTATATACATCGTTATCTATGTTTTTCAATTTTCAAAAATCTAAAAAATATTATTTCGAAAAATTTTTCGCCTCTAATCAGTCTTCTTTGACTCCTTTACGGGTTCTTCTTCCTCCTCAATCACATCTTCCGACCCGAACACGATTTCAGCAAAGTACCAGGCAATAAGAGGACTGAGCCAATAGACAAAAAGGTGTCCGGCATGGGAGACACCCAAACAATTGAAGGTGCAAGCCCAGGCGACGATGGGGTTCGCGTACATTCCAGTGTAGTTGATTCCTGGGAAAATAAAGTTTTGGTAAGTGCGCTCTACTGAAACTGAAGCGCAACTTACCAATTGCACATAAAAGACCCGAAAATATGCAGTTAGCAATGGAGCACAGTTTCGTATCCCCGTCATATCTTTGATCTACAAATTTTTCGAACCATTTTGCCAGAAATGTGGCGGCGCCTTCGATAATGCAACCGGTTGTGATGGCTACCTGAAATTTGAATTTAGAAAAGTTTAATAGCTCGGCACAGTTATTACAACTGCGCTCCACCGAAATCTTCCTGAAAAATGACTCTTTTTCTCTGAGTCTCTCAATTTCGCACACAATTTTCCTCGATTTCGGTAGAGCGCAGTTGTCAGAACTGTGCCGAGCTAGTATTTTTACTAAAAAGTGACTTACAGTAAGATCAGAAGTGCAAGAATCTTGATCAAGAAGCTCCAAATGTACGGGATGAACACCAATGTTCCAGAACAATCTGGCGACGAAATATGAGAGATATGCTGGAAATTTTTTTTTCTTGAAAGTAACTTTATTTTTTAAAGTAACCTGCTGCCAATTGCACCAAAAACACATAAACACCACGACGGATCGCTTTGCTTTTCCGGTAGCAGTTAGTTACCTAAATTTCAAAAATTTAGGATATGCAACTGCGCGACATTGCACACTAGCTCACCAATGGACACGGATGAGCGACGGCGTCACGTTGAAAATAGCAATTTGCCAACTCGATTACAGTAATCTCCACGAAAACTCCGAGCAGTCCGTAATTTTCTAGAATTGTGCCTACATCGAACATAGGGACGCATATTTGAAGGGTTCCTATGAACTGAAAGTTTTGAATTTAGCTCGTTTCTCATTAGAGCGCATTTGTTGCACGGTGGTTAATGATCGCTGGAGCGCACTTGCACATACCTCTAAAATCAAAAGTGCCGATAATCGTTTCGGATTATCAAAGGATTTGATGACCAGAAATCGAAAAAGTTCACAAATTGCAAAAACCGACCCGTAGAATATCAGAGAAGCCACCCAAATTCTCATTTTCACTGGAAATTTTTAATGAAATTTTAAATTTTAATTTCAAAAATTTTCAAAAAGTTAGAAATCAGGCAACACCGGGCGGCCCCAACTCAAAGAAATCAGTGTGATGTGCTCTTTTTACTCGAAGAAAAACGAAAAAGATATCCTTTCACTTTTCTCTCTTTCTTTCTCTCAAATCTCTTTAGAAATCCAAGTTCATTTTTCATTCGAATCGTTAAATTTCTTTCATGAGAGAAAATAGAGAGAATGGCGGGGAAAACGGAGTTTTGAGCACAAAGACTATGAATTATTTGATAAGAAAACACAATAAAAAAGAGAAAAAAGACATTCGCAGCGAGCAGGGTTCGAACCTACGCGGGCATAGCCCATTGGATTTCAAGTCCAACTCCTTAACCACTCGGACATCGCTGCACGACCTAGCTGAGGAGAAATTGGCCGTCAAAAGAGTGAGGGAAGGGAGAGAGGAGACGGGAGAGATAGGTCAGGCGTCCGGGTGTCTAGCGGACAATCGTCAACGGTTCTGAAACAAATTTTTATATTTTTGAATAAATTCAGAAACAATAAAATACAGTAACACCTTGTAAATACAGTAATACTTTTGCCTACACACCTGACGGCCTAGAAACCCAAAACTCATCCCTCAAACCAAAGTATTCGAATTCAGTTCGTTGAGACCTTTCAAATGAGTATAATCATGACACATCTCACCGCGAAAGCTACAGTAGTCCAGGATAAAAGCGCATACGGTAGTTGTGGAGTACTGTAGCTTTCGCGGTGAGACCCGAGTTGAAGCAAACCATGTCATGATTATACTCATTTGAAAGGTCTCGACGAGCTGAATTCGAAAAATTTAGTTTTGAAACTTCTAGGATGCTCCCAGAAGAAAAATACTAAGCTATTTTCAACCCCTCGATATTCCAGAGAGCTTTTCCAGAATTTTCTCGTTTTTCATACCAGAAATTCTCAGAATTTGCCACGTCAGAACTCTCTTGTTGACCAGTTTGCACTTTTCGACCACCCCGCCAGACTTCGGACCGAAGAGATAAACAAGAAGGGCATTCCCCACAATTGAGAGAGAGAGAATACTCGAAAATTCTCTATTTTTGCTACGTTCTGTGTTTTCGCCTCTCTTTTTTGTTATGTTTGTTATTTTTACTGTGACCTATTTTTTTTTCTAATTTTTAGGTTTTTTTCCACTGGATTTCATAATAGGTGATGCAATTGATTGTTCCATTACTTTTTTGTTTTTTTATCAATTTTTGTTTCCTTTATTTCGTAAAAAACCCTTCAAATCAAAGAAAAAAATTAAAAACTTACAATTGGTGGCCTAAAAACTAAAAACTCATCAACGAAACCAAGATATTCGAATTCAGCTTGTCGAGACTTTTCAAATGAGTATAATCATGACTAGTATTGCTTCAATTCGGGTCCCACCGCGAAACCTACAGTAGTCCGCAACTTGGATTACTGTAGTTTTCGCGGTGAGACCCAAACTGCTCCAAACCTAGTCATGATTATACTCATTTGAACGGTCTCAACGAGCTGAATCCGAATATTTTAGTTTTGAATTTCCTAGAATGCTCCCTGAAGAAATAATACTCTTCTTTTGTGTATCATTGATCACTTTTGCTCATTTCGTAATGTTCCATTTTTCATCATTTTTCCCCTACTTTCATCGTTATCAAAAAGTACATGACCTTACTTTTTTGCTGCTTATCACGAGTATATTGATTACAAAAAAAAGTGCAAAATGAGTCTTTTCCGGATCCTTTTTTCTCACTTCCCTTGCCTTCTGAAAACCTGAAATCGGCTATAAATTGAAAATCTGGCGCGCCTTTGGCGTTTTTTTTCTGTAACTTTTTTTCAAGTCCCCTTCTGAAAACACTCTGAAAATAGAGTCTCATTGCTAGTTTTTTTCTAGTTTTTTCCCACTCTGCGTCTCTCCCTCTCCCCACACTATTTCGCCCGTGAAAACAGCTGATTGCTCTACTCATTTCTCTGCGCCCTCCTCTTTTCACACACTCTCTCCACTTGTTTTTTTTTCAGAACGTTCCATTTGTGTCGTCTCTTTTTTCTTCTTTTTGTGAGTAGTTGAGGGTGGAGAGTAGAATGAAAAAAAATCAGAATGAAAAGCAAGAGAACAGGAAATGTCACTTTCAATGACATCTCTCGAGGAGATTTTGGCAAGAGCGCTCTAGTGAAATTCGAAAAAAAAAACACAAAAAAATTACGCTAGAGCCTTTTTGTAATGAACAGGTTGCCTTAGTATCCGCGCTCTACCGAAGTAGCTGTTTTCAGGGTAGTGCGATAGAGCGCAGTTGCTAAAATATGTGTGTTGACAAAGTTTTACAACATTTAAGACACTAAAGTGTACAAAAATTAGCTTGACTTTGGTAAAAATAAAGGTTTTTTCACTTTTTTTTGGGAAAAACTAGAAAAAATGCTCCACTTATGAATGCTATACGTTGCGTCACAATTTTGGTTTTTTGCTATGTTATAGTACAACTCAAGTTTTACATTTTTGTAGTTGACAACTTTTTTGTAAAAGTTTTTCCTAGAGAGATATGAACCGTTTAAAATGGTAATCTTTCAAACCTCGTTGTTTATGATGAGAAGTTGGTTAACTTTGACAGTTTGTTACAGCGTTCCATATTACTGCAGAAATTTGAATTTTTGATATGTTATAGTACAAGTCAAGATCTACATTTTTGTAGTTGACAACTTTTTTGTAGAGCTTTTTCCTAGAGAGATATGAGTCATTGAAGTGGCGCCTCCCTCCATGAGTTTCCAGCAGTTGGCTGACTTTAAACTTCCGTCACAAAGCAACTTGTTGCACTGATTTGTCAATTTTTTGATATGTTATAGTTCAAGTTTTGATCTACATTTTTGCAGTTGACAACTTTTTGATATCTTTCCTAGTTGTGGAGATACGCGTCTTTAAAGATAGGCGTATTTTCTGTATGCGCGCTTTAGGGTACCCATCTTCCAACAATTATATCTCAGAGCCCTGAAGAGCTATCAAAAAGTTGTCAACTACAAAAATGAAGAACTGGATTTGATCTACCAAATGAATATAAATTTAAATATGTTGGATAAAAACTAAATCCAGGACGAGTCGTCGAATTCTAACATTTTTCATCAAGCTGTAGACTCCCCTTCCCTCCACCATCCCAATTTTTAAATCCTCCAACTTCGAAAATTAAAATAAATTTCCAAACAATTTGTTTTCCCCTATTGTACACCCAAGCTATCATTCAATGTATTATCACTCTTTCCCTCTTCAAATAGAAATAACAAGGGAGAGAAAGAGTGATTTGTTGACTCAAAGAGAGAGGTACTGTAGGGGGGATGATGGCAACTAGGAAGTGGAAAACAAGAAATGATCGTTTGCCTTTTATACTAGTATAGTGGTAGGTGAAGGTGGCAGTCCTTCATTCTTTTTGGATGGTTGCGTTTCAGCTCCATTTAAGAATCATGCTTTCAAAACTGAATACTCAAATTCAGCTCGTCGAGACCTTTCAAATGCGTATAATCATCACATGGTTTGCTTTAATTCGGGTCCCACCGCGAAAGCTACAGTAGCCCACAACTACCATATGCGCCTTTAACCTGGACTACTGTAGCTTTCGCGGTGAGACCCGAATTGAAGCGAACCATGTCATGATTATACTCATTTAAAAGGTCTCGACGAGCTGAATTCGAATATTTTGGTTTGGTGGACGAGTTTTGGGTTCCTAGGCCATCAAGTTTCGAGAATATACTTAGGGTCCAGAATCGGACCCTTTTGCTCGAAAGTGCCAATTTTTTGCTCCTGGAACCAGCAATACGAACCCTATAATTTTCTACTCTCTTTCTTTTTTTTCAAGCTCCGCCCCCTTTTTCGTAAAATTCACTCTTAAAAAGCACTAAGTCATTCTTCATAGTACCTGCAGAGGTCAAAGTGGGCGGAGCTTCCGTGTGTGTGTCTGAAAAAACAGTCAACATGTTTTCCCTTTCATTCGTTTTTCTCCTTCCTTTCTCATAGTGGATTTCTTTATTTTGTTTGAAAATTGAATTTTGTTCATCAGAATCAGATTCTGGGAACATGGAGGGAAAGTGCGCTCTACTGGAACTTTTGTGGTAGGTCGGTGGAGCGCTGATGCATTTTTTCAAAAATTTTCCTAATTTTCGTGGAAAAATCACGAAAAACATGTGTTTTTTTTATAATTCGAGAAAAAAGTGGATGACAGAGTTTTTGCGTTTTCTAGGCCACGGTCTAAAACTTTTCCATCTCATTTAAAACTCTTCGGACTCAAATATTCAAATTCAGCTCGTCGAGACCTTTTAAATGAGTATAATCATGACATGGTTTGCTTCAATTCAGGTCTCACAGCGAAGGCTACAGTAATGCTGTTGTGGACTACTGTAGCTTTCGTGGTGAGACCCAAACTGCTCCAAACCTAGTCATGATTATACTCATTTGAAAGGTCTCGACGAGCTGAATTCGAATATTTAAATTTGAAAAAGTATAAATGTAATGGAATAGTTTTAGACCTCAAAAACTTTTTTTCCTTAGAAAATTCAAAAATTTCAAGCTCCGCCCTCAAATCTCTGACTTCCTCTTCCTTCTTCAATAGAGAAAAGATAAAAAATCAATTCAAAGGAGTGGAATAAAAGAGACTAATCCCTTCCTTTCCATACATTTTTCTCATCTGATTCATCATCTGAATATCAGTTTTTAAATGAAAAAACGGGGATTACGTCTCAGTTTCTCTGCCACCCTCTGCACTCTCTCACATCATCTAATTTCTCTCATTTTCATGTCTCAACTGATTGAATTTAAGAGAAAAATGAGCATATCCTTTTTCTCTTTTTCTCTAAATCTCTCCATCTCTCTCTACACATTATTCATTGAAAATGATGGCGTGAGGAGCAGCTCTCTCTCTCTCTCTCTCGAAAAAAATGGAGATGTCTTGATTATATACCTTCCTCTTGAAAAAGTGCACACTCTCCCAACATCTTCTGCTCTTTTTCTCTTTTTCTCTCATTCCCCCTTTCCTAGTCTCAACGCCCCATTTTTTGTTTCGATTTCCGTGTGCCACAAGACACAATTCCTTGACTTTTTTTGGGAGTCGTTATGTGTTTTCCCCATTTTTTCAATTTTTCCAATAGTTTTTGAGTTCCAAAACTTTTCCATCACATTTATACTTCTTTCAACCAAAATATTCAAACTCAGCTCGTCGAGACCTTTCAAGTGAGTATAATCATGACATGGTTTGCTTTAATTCGGGTCTCACCGCGAAAGCTACAGTAACCCACATGAGGCTTTATCCTTGATTACTGTAGCTTTCGCGGTGAGACCCGAATTGAAGCAAACCATGTCATGATTATACTCATTTGCAAGGTCTCAACGAGCTGAATTCGAATATTTTGGTTTGGTGGACGAGTTTTTGGGTTTCTAGGCCAGCATTTGAAGTTTTTTTGTTTTTCTCTTGATTTTTGATAGGTTTTTGACGAAACTAATGAACTCATAATTTTTTTTTCCAGTTTAAAATTCAAAT
The DNA here is from genome assembly GCA_002259235.3 of Caenorhabditis latens. Classification (NCBI taxonomy): domain Eukaryota; kingdom Metazoa; phylum Nematoda; class Chromadorea; order Rhabditida; family Rhabditidae; genus Caenorhabditis; species Caenorhabditis latens. Next base: position 3,835,247 of record CM056092.1, on the reverse strand, counting down.
TATTCCAAAATTTTTCAATTTTTTGGAGGTTTTTTGAAAATTTGAAAAATTAAAATTTTGGGTTTTTTGTGTTTTTCTGTTAGAATATGGCCTTGAAGTGTTCCCAACACGCTCCACTACTCCTCCAAATTATCATCAGAGCGTACTTACATCATCGAGATCGAAAGACCTTAAATCTACGTCTTTAAAGTACATTCTCTCCTCTCCCAAATCCCCGATTAGCAATAGAGCGTACTTGCTCTCTGAACTCATCCATTACTAATCGGTCATAGGATGTAAAGGCTCTGAGAGAAAAAAACGTTTGGAAAAAAATTTTTCGAAATTTTTTAGGTCTAGACTTCACACGTAAGAAATCTAAATCACCATTTTTCAATAATTTCAAAATTTTAAAAATCATCCTATTAGTCTCGTCTTCTACTTGATTCATTCAAAAGTACACTTCTCTCTCATTTTTTTCATTGCTCACTGAGCTGAGCGGCTCTTTTTTCGCTGTGTCTGCGTCTCTTCGTCTCCAATGCTCTCTCACTCGTGTCTCTCCATTTCTAAGCTTGTCCAGTCAGTTTCTAATAGATTATCAATGTTGTTTTCCACGTCATCAGAAGATCAGAAGAATCAGAAGGTGTTGGGGGATTGGCGTCATTCTTCAGGAATCGTTCTGATGATTTTTATGCGAAAACCCTTTTTTTAAACCCCTAAATTATTGCTTTTTGATTCTTTTACTACCATCTTGCAAACGTGCTCCACTGCATCTTTATCGCAAACGCGCTCTATCGAACTTTGTACGGTAGAGCGCGTTTGCATTGTATTATCACGGCACAGCTCTTACAACTGCGCTCCACTGAGATCCTCTTGAAACATGTCTCTTTTTCTCTGTCTCTCAATTTCGCACACTATTTTCTTCGGTTTCGGTAGAGCGCGGTTGTAAGGAATGTGACGTGCTTATAAAATGCAAAACTATTTTTTCAGAATCTTCATCGGAGTATCTCGACGACAGTTTTTATCCTGATATTCTACATTTTTACTCCAAAAATAGGTGGGTTATTTTTTCTGAATATTTGCTTTTTATGGTGAGTAATCAGGAGAGACCAAAATATTTTTCTCCTCTTTTTTTTCCTTCTTTGTTCACGCTTTCCAGGGGTGTTTTGACAGAGAAAACTTCTGAGAAATTCAAAATTACGGGAGTGTGCGGTGGAGCGCACTTGAAAAAATGGAAAAAATGTTTTCTAATCATTTATTTTTGCAAAACTCACCATATTTTTCAGATTCTAACGGTGGTTTTTTTGTTGTGTAAAACCTTCTCCTTCGAGAGTTATGACCCTTTCAAATTTCCGACGGCCGTGGCCTAGAAAATTCCTCGGCCGCCGATTGGCCGCGAACAAAAACTTGCATAACTCCTCGTAGAGAACGTTTTAGACGACGAGAGTACCACCGTTAGAATCGAAAGAAAATTTGAAATCTTTTTATATATAAAAGTCAAAAAAATTTTCAAAAAAATTTTTTTTTCAGTCTAACTTAAAAATGCTAATGGAATCACAATGTATGGGTGGAGGAGGTCAAAACGGCGGGACACATCATCAGATGTACGGGTTCAGGGATCGCAAGAAATCTTGTGGTGGGTCTTTTTTTTCAATTTTTTTGTATTCTCAAAAAAAAATTTTCAAAAAAGAAAAGTTTCGGGGTCAAAAAATTGAAAATTTATAGCATGCTTCCTCTATAGAAACAGTGTCTTTTTCTTTTTTCGAATTGCTAGGTACACCTTCGACGTCTTCCCCTTCCCCTTCAGGACGTCTTCCGGCTTTCGCTCGTTTTTCATCTCAACATCATCCAGGACCTAGTTCTGTAATGTCAGGTATCCACTCAACTCATCGTCGTCGTCGTCGTCGTTTCTCTATCTCTCTGTCTCTCTCTATTTCCCACACTATCTCATCATCATCCGCCACGTCATCCTAGAATCCACGACGTCCACCTCATCACCATGCTCCACGCCAACACGGTCTGGAGCCACGACGCCGACGCAACAGAATTATATGATGACTGTGGATAATCAGATGATGAGGGGGAATCAGTACTATCCTCAATCGGCTCATCGGCTGCAGCAGTCCTACATTCCCAATCAATACTACTATCGACAGCATCACACAGGTTTTCTTTTTTTGCCTTTTTCAGATGGATTCGATTGGTTTTACAGGTTAGGCTTACTAGCTAGCTAGAGGCATGGATTTGGTTTGAGCTGAAAAATTGGGAATAAATTGACAGTAGGAAAAACAAAAAAACAACAAAACTTGCCACGTCATCTTTATGACTACCGCACAAATCCCACAGCCTGAACATTTGTATTCAGCTCGTCGAGACCTTTCAGATGAGTATAATCATGACATGGTTTGCTTCAATTCGGGTCTCACCGCGAAAGCTACAGTAATCCAAGTTGCGGACTACTGTAGCTTTCGTGGTGAGACCCGAATTGAAGCAAACCATGTCATGATTATACTCATTCGAAAGGTCTCAACGAGCTGAATTTGAATATTTTGGTTTGGTGAACGGGTTTTGGGTTTCTAGGCCAGCAGAGGTGAATTTCCTGTTTTTTTTGTTTTTTCTCGATACCAAGTTTCCGACGGCCGCGGCCCAGAAAAATCCTTGGCCGCCGATTAAAAAACTTGCATAACTCCTCGTAGAGAACGTTTCAGGCAATGAGAGTATTACTGTTACAATCTAAAGAAAAATTGTAATCTTTTAATATATAAATGTCGCAAATTTTTAACATCAGACTTTTTCAGTATTTTTTTTCATTTTTAATGAGGTCTCACGTACCACGGGTGTCGTCAAAAATCAAAAGTTTTGTAACCAAATTGTAGATCAAATCTAGCTCTGCATTTTTGTAGTTGACAATATATCAATATCTCTGCAGGATTTTGAGATATACGTCTTTGAAGAGAGCGTTCCTACACCCCAACAGTGACAACTCACTCATCTTAAAAGGCGCATATCTCAAGAACTAAAAGAGCTATCAAAAAGTTGTCAACTACGAAAATAAAGATCTAGATTTGATTCACAACATATGAAAAAATTGGAAGGTTGGACTTTAAGTGTGTGACTACACTCTTCGATTCCAAGCGCTTCCCTGAATATCTCCTCCTAGCTTCCCCTCGCGCATGGCTTAGTGGCTAACATCCGTGACCTCCAATCGAAAGGTATCGAGTTCGAATCCCCTCTGCCTCTCAAACCAGTTTTCTTCTTGAAAACAAGTAGTAAATTTCACTTTTTGAATTGTTGTTGTGTTCGTTCTCCCCCCTCATTCACTCTCTCTGCCCATGTAGTGTTCGCGGATACGAATACGGAGACGAACGTCGACAAAAAAACAAGTTTTTTTCCCTAACCATGCATTTACTTTAGTAGTGGAAGAGAAGAGAGAAAAAGAGACATTTTTGGAACATGTGTGTTGATACGGAGTGGAGAAAAAGGAGGAGGAGGAACAGGAATTGACTCATCATATATGTTTAGAGAGACAAGGAAGATGAGTTTTGGGGGGAGAAGAGGAGCTCAAAATGAGAAAGAAGAAAAAGAAAAACAGATTAATAATGGGAAAGTTGGGGAAAGGAGTTCCCGGAAATTTTGGGATCTGGAATTTCAAAAGTATTAAAAAGTAGGAATTCTTCTACTCGGAGCGTTAAAATTCATGAAATTTTGAGAATCCTGAAATAATATAATCTGGATTTTGAGAATCTCTAAAATTTTGGAACCTTGGATATTTCAAATTCTGACATCTAGATTATGGGATCCCGGAATCTGGTAAATTCAAAAATTTGAAAAATCGAGTAGTTTCGGATTCAGATTCATATATTTTGGAATCAGAAAAAGTTGAGGTATTCCAAAATTTTAGAATTTCAATTTTGGTTTTTTTGGAATCTGGATGTCTTGAAATTCTGGAATGTTAGACTTACAAATTTATGATTTTCCAATTTTCAGAACTGCAAAAATCTAAAAATTCTGAAAAGTTGCTTTCTGATACCCTGAAAGTAGAAAACCTGAAAATCCAAAGAAATCTAAGACCTAGATGTTCATAATTCCACTATTCAGAAGTCGAGAATTCAGAAAAATTTGAAAATTTATGAACTTTCAGAATATTCAGAATTTTCAGAATCCTTCAGAACCAAGAATTCTGTAAATTAAAGCTTGAGCAGTTTAGAAACTCAAGATTGAAAATTTTGGCTCCGAATCTGAAAATCACAGGAATCCAGGAATCCGGTTATGAAGAAGTCTCGGAATTTCGGGTTTTAAATTTTCCACGATTCGAGATTTTCGGAATTTTTTCAAAAAATTCTTGAACCAGGATCTAAAATTCGAATTAATGGGTTCTGAATCTCAAAATTTTGATTCTTGACTCATTTTTGCAAATTCTGATCTCCGGCTCCTTGCTTCCCCAGTTCCAAAATCCAAAACTGTTGTTTCCATCAAAAAATCCTTCTCTGATGTGAGAACGTCTTCTAATTCTAATCTCTCACGAACACCTCTTTATTCCTGACTCATTCTTGTTTTCCCTCCTGTATTCAATTTATTTTCTTTAAAAAAAACTATACGACTTTTATCTAAAAATAGAAAAATGCTGAAATTTCACTTTTTAAATACGTAGTACTTATCATCTGTTTGTCGAAAACTTCCTGTCTAGCGCCGCTGCAAAAATAACATAAATTTCGAAATGTTCCCTATGGCAGTGTTTACTTGTTGTCCTCCCATTCCGCACGGTGCCGCTTGGCGCCGCGCCGCCAATGGGAACGGCGCGGCACGTTGCGTCTTGTTTACGTAAACAACATCTCTCATTTCTCACTCTCTCTCTCTCCATTCCACACACTCTCTCGGCATGGTTCAACTTGATTTTTTTGTTTGCACCACCTCATCCAGACTCCCCCCTCCCTGAAGCTTTGCAAAGGGAGGGGACGCCACCCCTAGCTGTCTGGCCCCGCCCACTTTCTCTGGGAATAGCAATTGGGGACTGGGGGTAGAGGAGAGAGGGGGGATGTTGTTGTGTTCGAAAGACCAGAACCCCCAGACGAGTAGTCTTTCTGTCTCTCTCGTCTCAACTGATGCTTCTAAAACCGACGCTGCTTGCAGCTGCCACTGCCGCCAATCAACAACAGAACTGTAAGATTGATATGGGTTTTTGGGAAAGTACAGTAACCCTCTTGGTGAAGTATGTAGGAAAAGTTTGGTATACTGTAGATCGGGGAACTTTGAGACCCCATTATGATCAGAGGTGCGATCTCAGCTTGTTGAAATTGTGATATGTTATAGAACAAATTAAATTCTATATTTTTGTAGTTGACAACGTTTTGATAGCACTTTTAGTTCTTGAGATATGCGCCTTTAAAGTTGGTATACTGTAGCGAGAGTAGTAGAAATTGTGGTACTTTGAGATCCCCTGACGTGCTCAGGCGTGATACCTACGCGTCAATTTTGAGATATGTTATGAAACAAGTTTAGAGATATATTTTTGTAGTTGATAACTTTTTCATAACACTTATAGTTTTTGAGATAGACGCCTTTAAAGATAGCTGATAGGTATACTGTAGCACTCAACATCCTGTATGGCATATCTTGGCAAACCCTTCTCGGTAACATGTTTTGTCTCTCGTTTTTGGTTTTTTGACATGTTATAGAGCAAAATAAAAAACTATAATTTTGACAACTTTTTGATAGCTCTTCTAGCTCTTGAGGTATTCGTCTTCAAAGACAGGCTCCTCTTCTGTATGCGCGCTCTTAGCGTACCCATCTTCAAACTATTATATCTCAAAAATTTAAAAAAGCTATCAAAAAGTTGTCAACTACTGAAATGTGGAGTAGGTTTGATCTATCGAATCATTATAAGTTTCATGCTCTCGAACTGCAAGTAACCCCCTTGCTGGACTCTCAAAACTGATCATTTTTTGGTATACACGTTCTGGCAATCTTTTTAAGTCAATCTCCTCGATAATTGATTCTAAGAAAAGTCAGGTATTATGGTCTTCTTATTTCCTATGAAAGAGACTTTTCTTGTTTTTGTTATGAGCTCTCTGCTTCATTTGCTCACAAAGCCACCTGTTCCGTGTCTCCCTTCTTTTCTAGATAATAGAATTCTAGAAGGTTTTCTTTGTTTTTCAAAAGAGATTTTGGTAATTATTTTTCTGAAAAAGGGAGTAAGAACCGGAAACGGAAACGTATATGTAGATACAAAAGAAATTGGAAAAATTGGAAAAATTGAAGAAAATCAAAATAGCCTAACTTTAGGAGTACGTAACTCAATGAGCTTTGGACCAAGTTTAAAATTGTTTTATTATTTTTAAAGATCAAATCTAGAACTACATTTTTGTAGTTGAGTACTTTTTGATTGCTCCGCCCACTTTCGAGATATGCGCCTTTAAAGATAGGCACCTAAGAGGAGAGACGCAGAGAAACGAGAGCGGCTGACTGTCTGCGTCTCTCTTTAAAGAAGCATATCTCAAAAGTGGGCGGAGCTATCAAAAAATTGACAACTACAAAAATATAGAGCTAGTTTTGATCTACCAAAGTCATGTAAATTTGTGCAATTTGCATTTGAGGAAACTAAATTACAAGTCTTTAAAGTTGACTGTTTTCCAAAAAATTTTGAAAAAAACATGAAAAAAATTATGACGTGGCAAGTCTAGATGTCTTCAAAAACGTTGGTCAGCAACGTTTCAGATTCAGATGAATACCGCAAGAGATCGAACACTCTTCAGTCGAATCGATCGGATAAAAGATGGCCGAAACGGGATATGGGACCGCAGTTCGAGTTGAGATGTTGTATCGATCCAGAGGTAAACGGATTCAGAATTTTGACGTCATCTGAATCATCTTCTTTTAGATTCTCCGAATCAACGTCGACCGTCAATATTACTTCGAAGACGAGACAGTCCGTGTGAACGGAAGTGTGTTCCACAAAAGACATGACTACAACAATTTGTTGTCGGTGATTCCGAGAGCAAAATTCAACGGAATACACATAAAAATGGAGGATGATTGTCCACAGGGCGGAGATGACGTTCGTTTGTGTCTTCTCAAGTCGTTGGGAGCACACAATTTGAGAAGTGTTCCGTGTGTTCAGTGCAAGGATGATTTGAAAGTGAGCGATGGTAGATTATGGGTTAAAACCACGTCATTCGGATTCAGCTCGTCAAGAGCTTTTAAATGAGTATAATCACGTCAATTCGGGTCCCACCGCGAAAGCTACAGTAGTCCACTACTAGGATTACTGTAGCTTTCGCGGTGAGACCCGAATTGAAGCAAAACATGTCATGATTATACTCATTTAAAAGGTCTCGACAAGCTGAATTCAAATATTTGAGTCCGGGGAGGTGTAAATTTTATGGAAAAATGAAAACACGCCCTGCTGGCTTAGAAACACAAAACTCATCTACCAAACCAAACAATTCGAATTCAGATCGTCAAGAGCTTTTAAATGAGTATAATCATGACATCATTTTCTTCTATTCGGGTCTCACCGCGAAAGCTACAGTAGTCCGCAACTTGGATTACTGTAGCTTTCGATGTGAGACCCAAGTTCTTTCAAACCCAGCAATGATTATACTTTTCTGAAAGCTCCCAACGAGCTGAGTTCAAATGTTTTAGTTTCAAAGCCATATCTTGAATTTTTCTTCTTCCAGGTCTACGATAAGTACCCACTGATTGATGGTGTATTCTACATCTCTCCAGTCTCTCAATTCGGTCCAAAAACTGAAATTTCTCTTGACGGACGTCGCTTCTATCTCCAACAACTGTGTGCAAGATGTCTCTGGTCCGATTGGTCATGTAAAAATTGTGGAAAAGACGAATGGTTTGATGGGAAGTCGTTCGTGTTGGGCACTCTGTATTATTATGATATTGGTGAGTTGACTTGTGAAAAACAGGAAAAAAAGTTGTTTTCAAGGGAAAAGTTTGTTTTTGTGACGTTTTTCTAGTACGAATATTAATACAGCTTCCACACGGAACGCTGTTCCACTAGGAGTAAACAAAAATAGGGCTTGAAAAGGGGTCTGAAAAGGCATGGATTTTTTCACTTGTAATATTTCTCGATAGATCAAAGTTAGGGCTTCATTTTTGTAGTTGACAACGTTTTGATAGCATTTTTAAATTTTGAGATATACGGCTTTAAAGTTGGTATACAGTAGCGATGGTAGTAGAAATGGTGGAACTTTGGGAGCCCTTCACGGGGTAGGTGTGATACGAACGTTTCAGTTTTGAGATATTTTGTAGATCAAACCTAAATCTACATTTTTGTAGTTGAAAACTTTTTGATAGCACTTCTAGATTTTGAGATATACGGCATTAAAGTCAGGTACCTCCAGCAACATAAGAAAGGTTGAGAGCGCAGAGAAGCGAGACAGTCTAGCTTCTCTGCACTCTCTCCCATTCACTATTTTTCTACCTCATACCTATCTCTATACTTTCAGTTTCATCTGGACGATGCTGCCCAACCGTTTGTCAAACATGTCGTCAACCACTTGGAGTACGTGACCAGTTGGCCACTCAACTTGCTAATGTAAGTTTGGGGTTACTGTAGTCTGAGTTGCTGTTTGAACATTAAAGACGATTTGAATTTATGTTAATTGTGTAGATCAACTTTTGATCTGTATTTTTGTAATTGACATCATTTTGATAACTATTCTAGGTGATGAGATATAGTCGTTTGAAGATGGGTACCCTAAGAGAGCGCATACAGAAGAGGAGCCTGTCTTTGAAGACGAATACCTCGAGAACTAGAAGAGCTATCAAAAAGTTGTCAACTACAAAAATGTAGAGCTAGTTTGGATCTACAAAAATAATGTAAATTTGAACTATTTGCATTTAGAAAAACTCACTTACAAGCCTTTGAAGCTGACTGTTTTTCCCAAACTTTGGAAAACCTTGAAAAACACTTTAATAATTTAGGTATGTAACTCAATAAGCTTTTTGACAAGTTTAAAATTGTTTTATTATTTTTTAAATTCAAATCTAGAACTACATGTTTGTAGTTGACAACTTTTTGATAGCTGTTTAGGGTCTTGAGATATAAACGTTTGAAGTAGGGTACCCTGAACGCGCGCGTACAGGAGAGCTGCCTATCTTTGAAGGTGCGTATCTCAAAAGTGGGCGGAGCTATCAAAAAGTTGTCAACTACAAAAGTGTAGTTCTAGACTTGGCCTACACAACCATCATAATTTTAGGGAAACTACGCGACCATCAACGAGCAAATGACCTGTCAATCATGCGGCGTCTCGAAATTCCATCTCGTCCGTGACATCAAAACTTGCCACGTGGCTCGTGGCCCCTCATTCTGCGAATAATCACTTTTCTTCTTTTTCTTTTTCTTCTTTTTATCTCCCTTCTCATCTACCTCTAAAATTTCCCCAAATAGAATCTCTTTTTCTAGTCTCTGAAATCTCTTCTTCCTTCTACCTCTAAATTGACTGATTGATACGCGAAATTTCAATTATGAGCATATGATTCTATGCAACTAATCGATATGCAACCTTTTCTACCTCAAGCGGCTTCGATGGTCCGCAAATCTTATTAGCAGCATTCTTTTTTTTGTTTTCTTCTTCCTTATCTTTGATTATGTAAACGCGCCCCACCGAACAAGTTTTTTCGGTAGAGCGCTCTTCCATCCCCCCTTCCCGAACTACCTCATCTCCCTCTCCCCGTTTTGTGTTAAGTGTGCTCCATCGCACTCTCGCCTAGTGATTTTCGTTTTGATCTACTCACTTCATAGTCTCTTCACTTTTTCCTCTTGTCAATAGACCGTCTTGCTTTCAAAAACATTCAAAAATGGGATACTTCTTTTCGGAATTCCACCGTTTCAATTCTTTGGAGATTTGTATGTTCGATTTTATTTTCTTTTCTCCTGTTAAATTGTATTGCATTTAAATATTGGAGAATTGAGAAAAGAGATAAAAATATGATTTTGTTTTTCTTTTGGATTCAGAAGGATAACGGATCAAGAATCGAGAAGGGATCAGAGATGAATTGGAAAAAAGAAACGGTATCATTATAAATTGAGTTTCCTGATTTCAGGTTTTTGGTATGTTATACCTCACTTCAATTTTTCCATTTTTGTAGTTGACAACTTTTTTATAGCTCCGCCCAATCTTGAGATATGCGTCGTTAAAGTTTAATCTCTCACAGTGGCTCGTCAAAAAAACGGTTATCTTTAAAGGCGCATAACTCAAAAGTGGACGGAACTATCAAAAAGTTGTCAACTACAAAAATTGAGAACTAGATTTGTTCTATCTTTTATCATAAAATAGTTTTAAAATAGAAACAAATTCAAGTCCATGACGAGCTCTCAAAGTAGACCTTTTCAAATGCTCGGCTTTTCAATTTTTATCGATTTAACTTTGAGCGACCGGCACGGCATATCAACTTATTTTTATATACTCAAATGCATTTCGTTATGTAGATCAAACCTAGGACTACATTTTTGTAGTTGACAACATTTTGATAACTCTGCAGGGTTTCGAGATATAGTCGATTTGAAGATAGGTACGCTGAGTGCTCGCGTACAGAGGAGGAGCCCATCTTTAAAGGCGCATATTTCAAAAACTAGGAGAGCTATCAAAAAGTTGTCAACTACAAAAACGTAGAGCTAGTTTTGATCTACAAAAATCATGTAAGTTTGAACTATTTTCATTTGAGGAAACTTCAATACAAGTCTTTGAAGTTATGCATGATTCTTCTCTAGGATCCATCTAGACCGATTGATCCTTGATCCTGGGTTACTGTAACTCCAGTCATGTTGTAGTTTTTCTATCGAACACTTTCAATCTCCGACCAAATCCCACCTCCAAATCAAAAGTCACGTCTTTTTTCTCTTCTCAATGTGTCCTTTTTCGCCCAATTTCATCTGCAACAATACCCTTTTTCAGACAACATAAACATTTTCCAATGGTTTTTTGTTCTTTTTTTCGGAAAAAGAAAGAATAAGATGACTCGATATTAAAAAATAATAAAAAATGACGAATTTCAATCAAAACGTTTTGTGTCGCCCATGTTTTCCTAAGAAATCCTTTAAAAGTGGACGCCCTGGCTCAAAGAGCATCGATCAGTCGACAGACAAATCATGCAATTCTCGGTTTATCTGATTTCTCTCCTTCTCGTTCTTGCCGTTTTCGTCGAAGCAAGAGATTCGGATATCGATGATGAGGCTTATGAGACAGGTTAGTCCGTTCGGTAGAGCGCGAATGCATCATCAACTTCAATTCCAGAGAAAGTAAGCTATTGCCCACGCTTCGAGAAGTGGCACCGATGTGGAAACGGGTGTGAGAAGAGTTGTACTCATCCGAATCAACCAAGTGCCAGGAAGTGCCAACTGCCGTGCATCCCGTACTCTTGTCGATGCAAACTCGGATACTACCGTGACAACCAAGGAACCGGACGTTGTGTTCGTAGGAACAAGTGCAAGAAGTGGTGATTCTGAAAACGATTTTAATAAATATATCTCAGTTATAATGTTCAACAACACAATGAAAAGTGAATAAATGTATTTAGCTCTAGCTTTTTGCGATTTCTGTAGGAGCATTGTTCAGTAACTAGGGTCAAACTTCGAAAACTAGCTGGTCCCGGGCAGCTACATGATTTCAGATGTTTGGTATGTTATAGATCACTTCAAACTCTCTATTTTCGTAGTGGACACCTTCTTCGTACAAGCCCTCTCAAAAATATTATGATCCAAAGAACACAAACTTTTATTTTCAAGAAAATTTCAAGAAAACAGAAAACGCGTCAAAGGCGCGCCAGATAGTTGCGTTAAAATCCAAAATTTGAGTCTTCTATGGTAATTTTTCGTGATTTTTTTGTTTAAACTATTTAAAATGTCCCTGATTGGTAGTAGCACTTTTCTGAAATTGACCGAATGTTATGTCATCCCAGATAGTTCCATTATTTCAAGATTTTAGTATGTTATAGTCCAAGTCCAGCTTTCCATTTTTGTAGTTGGCAACTTTTTGATAGCTCCGCCCACTCTTGAGATACGCGTCGTTAAAGTTTCGTTGCTCACCATGACGCTCCAAAAAGGCGGTTATCTTTAAAAGCGCATAACTCAAAAGTGGGCGGAGCTATGAAAAGCTGTCAGCTACAAAAATTGAGAAATAGTTTTGATCTACTAAATGAATGTAAACTTGACATATTTGCATTTAGGAAAACTCGCTTACAAGCCTTTGAAGTTGACTGTTTTTTACAAAATTTTCACAAATCTTGAAAAAAACACTTAAAAATTTAGAAGTATGTAACTCAATCAGCCTTGGACCAAATTTACAATTGTTTCATTATTTTTAAAGTTCAAGTCCAGCTTTCCATTTTTGTAGTTGATAACTTTTTGATAGCTCCGCCCATTCTTGAGATATGCGCCTTTAAAGAAAGGCTCCTCTTTTGGACCCACGCTTTCAGGGAACCCATCTTCAAACTGTTATATCTCAAAACCCAAATACAAAAATGTAGAACTAGTTTTGATCTATTTTTTATTATAAAATGTTTTTAATGTAGAAACAAATTTGAGCCCGTGACGAGCTCTCAAAGTTAACCGTTTTCCACTGAAAACAGAGAGCGAAAGCAAAATCCTAATTCCACGTGGCACCCATTACCCTCAATTTTGTATTCACTCTACTTCCATATTACGCATTTCCTTCCAAAATGCTCCAACCTTTCAACATCTTGCTTCTTCTTCTCCTCCACGTGTTCTCAACATCTGCAGACCCTGACAAGTTTCGATTCGACGTGTCCTTCCAATGCAACTACTCACCGAGCTATCACTACAAAGTTCAATTTGTTGAGTGGGATTGGTGGTTGTGAGTAACATTCTTTGAGAATTAAAAGAAAATTATGGATCTTGAAGATTCAATAGTGATGACGTCATAACCCAGGAGAAACAGGGAGAAGCTCCATCGGGAATCTTCAATTTCACAATGAGTGGTTTTCTTAATGGAGATGAACTCACTTCAGAGGTATTCACTATATCGTGTTCTGTCCCATGAAATCACTTTTCTAGGGCTACGACGTTCGAATGAAACTCTCCCACAACTGCACTCAAAACCATGAAGACGTTGACTCCTACATGACAATCAAGCCGTTGTGTAAAATTGGAGAAGGCCTATGCTATTTCAGAATTACCAAGGATATTTCAGACGCTAAGGGGGATATTAGAGTTTATGGGAATTTGGTTGATTATAATTATAATGTTTTGTAACTATTTTAATAAATCGAATAAGAGTGTACATTAAACCAGATCAGGGGTAATGAGTAAGAAATCAAGAGATCATTGAGAGATCTGAAAAACAATAAAACCTAGTAAACACCAGGATGTAACAATCATATAACAACATGCGAATATGTGCAAAGGGATGTGAATTTGGCTAGAAATGCAGTAATTATATTAGGGGAATTGTAAATACGGGAACAAATGTATGTATAGGGGGCCAATTTCAACAATTTATTTAACAAGCTGACGTTTTTAAGCTGACGAGGTGTTTGGTGTCAGTTTACTCTTCTTTCGTTCGACAAAACTTCGTTCCTCCGACAACCTCTTTTTGGCTTCAACCACTTCCACATTCCGGTATGTCGATCGGATTTTCCATAGTTTTGTGTCTGGATTGAAGCGAGCTAACGTAGAAAGAATTTCCTTGAAAAAGTACAGTTGGGTGGGATTTGAACGATCGGCTTCAGTAACAAACATGCGATGGATGACGTCTTCACGAGCTTCCGGAACACCGTTCAAGTAGACTAACATCTTCTTCGCGAGGACTACAAGCCGGTCCAGCTGAAAGTAATTGATAAGAAGTAATGTGAATGTCACTACTAACCTCTCTTTGGTCATCATTGGCACGGAATTGGGAATGGACACTTTCCCAGTAGGAATCCAGTTGTTCTTTTTCCACGAAGTAGTCACTTTTGATTGGATTTTTGGAAGAACACCGAAGATGTTTGTGGAACTCTTGTTTCCAAGTGTGTGCGAGACGACCTTCCCTGAAAATGAATCATAGTGTTTGAAATTAAAGGATTATGATATTTCAGAAAATACTGAGCAACTTCCATCATTGGAGCATATGCTAAAAATCGCTCTAAACGCTGCAATTTCCCGTTTTCGCGGCTCAAAAGGAGCCTTCGTGGAGGAGTTTTTCAGCTCGGCCGTGTAGTCCTCTCGGACAAAATTATTTCTCAATTCCTCGTTTTCTCGCTTATTTCATCAAACTTTCGAAGTTTTTCTTCTTTTTTTTGCAAACATCGAGGAAACGAGTAATTGAGAAATAATTTTGTCCGAGAGGACTACACGGTGGAAAGAACTCGAATGGGAATACTCTTCCACGAAGGCTCCTTTTGAGCCGTGAAAACTGGATTTTTGTGCGATTTTCAGCATATGATACAATGATAAAAGTTTCTTAGGATTTTCTGAAATTTTCAGTGAATAATGTATAACTCACGTGTGGAGTAAGCTGCCAACTGCGTCATCCACCGCTTTTCGCATCTGTTGTTTCTCGATTCGATTCATGGTGGACGAGTTTTGAACTGTGATTGAATGCTCTCGCATTGCCACCAATTTCTTATCGTCAAAAAGGGACAACAGCAATTGTTTGTCTTCAAATCCCTCCAACTTGTTTTTCTATAAAAGTCATACAATTATTATGCTAGAACTATTAATTCATACCATGTTCTTCTTAGCAATCTTTCTTTTCTCCTTACGCTCTTTCTTGGTTTCACTGCTCGAATTATCTGGAGCAATTTCTCCTGACATGTAAACACCAATTTCAGATCCTTCAAGTCCTTTTGGTTTCAACCGGAACAGATCGTGTAACGTGTTGTTCGGAATAACATGCTCAACATCGGCGTTGTGAAGGAGCTGAGCGGCGAGCATCTCTTTCTGTACTTGTCTGAAAAAGAAGAATAATTTCAGTTTCAAATTAATGAAGAAAATTATAAGCTCGGCACAGTTCTTACAATTGCGCTCCACCGAAATGCTCTTGAAAAATGTCTATTTCCTTCGACTCTCAATTTCGCACAAAATTTTCTTCGGTTTCGGTAGAGCGCGGTTGAAAGAAGTGTGTCGTGCTATTAGAACTCACTTGAAAAACTTGCGATCCTCCAACGTGCCATTTGAAATAAGTCGGACAATCGAGACGTCATTCTCTTGACCCATACGATAGATTCTGTTTTTCGCTTGATTATCTGCTTGTGGGTTCCAATCCGGATCAAAGATGATAACCTTGTTGGCACATGTCAGATTGAGTCCAAGGCCACCGGCACGAGTAGTCATCAGAAAAACTTTGATGTCAGGGTCTTCTTCGAACTTTTTGATTATTTTTGGACGAGCAGCCGCAGTTGCTGAGCCAGTAAGTGATGCATGACGAATCCTGGAATTTTTTCGTCATTCATCAAAAGTACAGTACTGACCATAAAGAATGCGAAAAGTTGTCAATTACAAAAATGAACCTCTATTTGTGATCTGTTTAGTCCATAAACAATTAATATTGTGAGACTATCAGGGAGGCCGTGTCACAGTCACAAAGTTGATCATTTTCAACTAAAAAGTACAAGTGTCGCATTCTTTATGGTGAGTACTGTAAGTAATCAATTCTTACCCATTCTGATCCAAAAAGTACTCCATCATTGAGACAACTTTGCGTCGTTGAGTGAAAAAGATGACTCGATTCTTTGGATCCTTGAACCACTCGTCGAATAACTTGAAAGTCATTGCAACTTTTCCACTGTGTTTGATCTCTCCAAACTTGGCACAACCCGGAGTTCTTCCTCTGTAGATGCCCGGATGATTGCAAATATCACTAATCTTGTTGAACCCAACGAATGGCTTCAGACGTCTCTCAAGAATTTCAGCCACTTCTCTCGAATTCCCGTATTCTTCGTAAAGACGACGTTGCCTGTGAGATAATTCGCAGCTGAGCACCAGCTCATTCTTTTCGGGTAAATTGAGGATCTCCTTGTGGTCCACTTGGAGACGTCGAAGAATGAGTGGTTTTACAGCTCTGTGAAGAGCAACAAGACATTCATAGGCTTTAGCTGCCGCCTGTGGTGAACACTTCAAATTGGCTCCTGCGTTGATGATATGAGTAAAGTTACGATGAAACGTTGACGAGTCTGATAGCCTCCCGGGGTGTACAAAGTCAACAAGTTTCCAGAATTCGGCAAGTCGATTTTGAAATGGAGTTCCAGTCAGGATAAACCTCTGTGTAGTCATCAGTTGACGCATTGCCTTCGAACACTTTGTGTCCTCATTTCGAATGTGATGACCTTCGTCCAGAATCACTACTTGCCAAAACTGTTTCACCAGAGGTTTTTTCAAACGGGTAAACAGAGAGTAGGTGGTCAGAACAACTGCCCCATTTGGAAACTCTTTGTCCCGTTTTCTCAACTTCTCAAACACATCGCTCTCATAATTCTCATTTCGACCCGTCGAGCTGTGTTTATGAAGAAGGAATACACGGACTTTTGGAAACCATTCATTGAGAACTTCAATCCATTGAGATAGGATTGACACGTGGCACACAATAAGAGCTGTATCGAGACCTGTGCATCTGTAAACAGGAACATGTATGATGGGGGGATTAAAAAAAGGAGTTTGAGGCGTCTGAAACGCGTTTTCCAGTTCTTTCGAATCGAAAAAAGAGTCTGGGGCGCCTGAGACGCGTTTTCTAGTTCTTTCGAATCGAAAACAAGAGTCTGGGGCGCCTTAGACGCGTTTACTAGAACGTTTCGGAAAATTCCGCTGAAATTTTCAAAAATGAAGTAACAAAAAGAGTGATGTTTCGATTTTGTCTGAAATTTTGTACTAAAAACAGGTTTCTATGAGTCTTTCTTCGGAATACATACAGTTTTTATACAAATTAAAGTTTTTTGCCTCAGAAGAACACATTTTTCAGGCAGTTTTTTTCGGAAACGTTTTTTTGCACAGCCCTGGTTTGTAATAAATGCTTACTTGTAATGAACTCGATTAGTTTCAGCGATAGATCGAAGATATACAACCGCTTGAATTGTCTTTCCAAGTCCCATTTCGTCCGCCAGAATTCCTCCACTTCGGTGATCGGTCCTCTTCTGGAGCCAGATCACGCCTTCTTTTTGGAAACTAAAACACAATTGCTTTTTACACAGATATTTTTCCAAAAACTTACTCATGAAGTCGATTCCATACCGATTTGTCAACTTTCCAGGGCTTTTCCGAGTCCCCATACTCCGACGATACCATTCTGGTGATTTGATACTCCGGGTTGAGATTGAGAAGATCCAATTGCGCCATTCTTTTTCGGAATTTTCCGGAATCATTATCATCGGAAAGACCTGATCCGGAACTGTTCTCCGGTGTGAGATCTCGTTCGAAACTAGACGAATTAGCTGATTTTCTTTTGAACGGTGCGCGAATCGTGTCCATGTCATCATCACTGAGCTCCTCTGGATACTCATATTCATCATCTGTATCATCTGTTGGTTCGTACTCCTTGTCATCCAGCTCTTGCGTTTCTTCATCGTCGTCATCGTCGTCATCTAGAGTGCTCACTTGGGGTTCGGTCATTTTGCCTGTAAATATAAAAATCGATATAAATAGAACGTCGTTTGCAGGAAAAAGGGGTCAACGGAGAGGAGACTGTGGTGGTCACACAAAACAGAACAAATGGAGAAAATTTGAGCAGATTTTCCCAGTTTTCGTACATAAATTGCGAATTTTGTCAAGTAAAACTGTATTTCATCGATTAAAACTGATGGAAAAGACATGATTTCACAAGAAAGCGCAACGAAAACAACGAAAAATAGCGAAAAGCGAGGAAAACGGTTAACCGGTTGTTTACTATTCGGAGTGCAAACATGCTCTACTGCACAGCTGAGAGAATGAGAGGGGCGTGTCTTAGGACAGACGTCTTCAGAGACTTTGGGCATCTTGAATAGAGTAATAATTCAAAAGTTTGGGGTTTATACAACTGCGCTCCACAGAAATCCCCCTTTAGAAATGCCTCGTTTTTTCTGTGTCTCTCAATTACGCACACAACTTTCTTCGGTTTCAGTAGAGCGCGGTTGTAAAATACGAGTCGTGGTAATAGGTGGGAATCATATTCAGTCGTCTATTTACCACGTGAATTCATATCAAAGATGTTTGTCGAGATGGAGAGTTATGGTGAAGAACGAATGGTTGAAGAACCTTTGTAACTTTTTACGTTTTTCATACTAGATTTTTATTTAAAATATAATTATTCGGTAACGTGTTGACATTCTTGTTGGAGGTGTTGTGGAATACTCTCCATTGATTCTGACCAGGTTTCCAATCTATTCCCTGCTCAAATGCGCGGTCTAATCAATCTTCTCTTCCTGGCTATCACCTTCTATTCTGTATCAGCAGATGACAAGTTCATCTTTAACGTCACCCTCAATTGTGGCTATCATCAAAGAACGTCGTACACCTAT
Organism: Caenorhabditis latens; assembly: GCA_002259235.3. Lineage (NCBI taxonomy): Eukaryota > Metazoa > Nematoda > Chromadorea > Rhabditida > Rhabditidae > Caenorhabditis > Caenorhabditis latens. The sequence goes on along the minus strand of CM056092.1, from coordinate 3,816,830 downwards.
AATCTTCAATTCCTTGAGTATGACTACTGGCCTTTAAATACTAATGACAAGATTACACCGCAAAAGATCGGTGAAGCACGTCCAGGAGTCGCTCGTATTATGATGCAAGGCTCGCAGAATGGTGATGAAAATTGGTCGTCGGTAAGAGAGAATTAAAGACAAAAATTAGAATAAAATCTGATTTTTTTCAGGGCTACGACGTTATCATGCACCTTTACCACGATTGCACTGAATATGAGACTGAAATGGAGTTGACTCTCAACGTTAAACCACAATGCGAGATAGGAAAAGGAATTTGTCGATATGTGATCTCGAAGGATATCAAGGATGCAAGCGGAGAAATGGATTATATAGCGAAATTGTCTTACGAATGAATTTTTTTCGATTAATTGCTGATAGAATAAATAATTTGATTGTTTTGGTTTCATCGTAAATCTACAAAAGCGCTGCCCCTTTAAACTTTTCGTCTCTCTGCGTCTCTTACATTCTGAAACTAATTTTCTGAAATTTCGAAGCAAACTTCACTTATTTTCAATGCATTTTGTGGTAAAGTTTAACAAAAACGATCTAGTTTAAGTTAGTTCAAAGAATTTCCAGTGGAAAACTATAAATACATTGAAACTGAACATTTTATATTTTGAAAATGGTAATCTGTAAATCTACAAAAGTTATGCACCTTTAACTCTTTCCGCCTGCGTCTCTCACTCCTCACGTACTCTCTCGTTTTTTTTTGCAAAACTTTCAGTAAAAACGTGTAATTTTTTCTTTCCGGCGTGACCCGTGTCAAGATGGGCGTCTCGAAACGTGGCAGACACGTGGCACTGTCGATGCGCCGCCGAACCGACTAGAAGATAATCAGTTTCGGTTTTTAACCGCTTCGGTATCCTTCAGCACTTCTGCAAGCATGTCGGGAGGTTTGTTTCGCTCTTTCTCTCTCTATCTTTTATTAATTTTCTGTTTACAGGAGGAGATTCAAAACCAATCGAAAATAAGAAGGACGTGAAGAAGGGTTTCGACACCCGCAAATTCTTGATCGATCTCGCTTCAGGAGGAACTGCTGCCGCTGTCTCCAAGACTGCCGTCGCTCCAATCGAGCGTGTCAAGCTTCTTCTGCAAGTTCAGGACGCTTCTCAAACCATCACCGCCGACAAGCGCTACAAGGGAATCGTCGATGTGCTCGTTCGTGTGCCAAAAGAGCAAGGATATGCGGCTCTTTGGAGAGGAAACTTGGCTAATGTCATTCGGTACTTCCCGACACAGGCGCTGAACTTCGCCTTCAAGGACACCTACAAGAACATGTTCCAGAAGGGATTGGACAAGAAGAAGGATTTCTGGAAGTTCTTCGCTGGAAATCTCGCTTCTGGAGGAGCTGCCGGAGCCACGTCTCTCTGCTTTGTCTACCCATTGGACTTCGCCCGTACCCGTTTGGCTGCTGATGTCGGAAAGGCTAATGAACGCGAGTTCAAGGGATTAGCCGATTGTCTCGTCAAGATTGCCAAGTCTGATGGACCAATCGGACTCTACAGGTATGTCACAATTGATAATTATATAATTAACAATTGTTGTTTCAGAGGTTTCTTCGTCTCCGTGCAAGGTATCATCATCTACCGTGCCGCCTACTTCGGAATGTTCGACACTGCCAAGATGGTCTTCACTTCGGACGGAAAGAAACTCAACTTCTTCGCCGCCTGGGCTATTGCTCAGGTCGTCACAGTTGGATCTGGAATCCTCTCCTATCCATGGGACACTGTTCGTCGTCGCATGATGATGCAATCTGGTCGCAAGGACATCCTCTACAAAAACACTTTGGACTGTGCCGTCAAGATCATCAAGAACGAAGGAATGTCCGCTATGTTCAAGGGAGCTCTGTCCAACGTGTTCCGTGGAACTGGAGGTGCTCTCGTGCTCGCAATCTACGACGAAATCCAAAAGTTCATCTAATGTTCCTATTAACGCCGTAGTTTTTAAAGTTTTTTTAGTAAAGACATTATGTCAAACCGATTATTATTTATGTTGTTTTCATTTCCACTGTCAACAGACGACAAACAATATAACGGGCACCGGCCGAAATGTTTCTCGGCCGTCTCTTCCAAAAGATTACACTCGCTGAGGGGACATCGAACAACCCGTGAACAATGTTATTGATTTCTTTAGGTGCTAGTTTAGAATGGATATCGTTGCCTTCGAGTTCGACTCTTTGCCTCTAATAACCCAGATTCGATTAACAAATTTTACGGGAGAATTTGGTGGACGGGTTTGCCTGAACACAAGTAAAATAACACCACAGCAACAGAAAGGACCGACGTGAGCTTTTTCGATGGAAATGCAACAGAAAATTGATAAAAATTTGAGTTTAGATGTGGACTAGTAGCTCTATCCATGTGTCTGGAACATTTCGGAGTCAAAATAAGTGTAGATGACATTCTGGAGAAAGCAAAATCAATGGGATTCACAAAACAAGGAGAAATGTATTCTGGTTTGTTTTGAATCGCCTTCTGAATCCAAATATATCTTCTCCAGTCGATTATCTGTCTTCCCTCATCAACGAATATCTTCCAAATTGCTCAAAAGCGAAAGAAATGCCGAACGCGAAAGAGTTCACACAATCAATTGGCGAAGGGAAGCACATTCTGGTTGCCTATGATTGTGGTCCGAATTTTCAGCCAGTTTATTCAAAAGGCAACTCTGCACATTGGCTTCTCGCGGTTTGTTATCAAAACATACATTTTTTGTTTGAAAAAATTGGAAATTCAGTGTGGTTTCGTGGAAAAACAAGAATCCGTCGGTTTCATAGAAACGAGAGAGTCAATTGCCGACCCAAGTGAAATTGCAATCATTGGTTATCAGGGAAAGAGCACGTTTGTTTACCAATGCTCTCTGTTTCTTATCTTTTTCTTCTTTACAGAAACCTGAACATCTTCCCATTCAACGAAATCATCGCCAGCAATGCTCAACTTTTTGAAGCCGGTTCGAAGCGCGATCCCGATGAATATATCATTCCCAACCCGGCAGATCTCTCTGAAATTCGGAATCGTGTAGTAGAAATCGGATCCAATTCTTGTTGATTATAAAAAATAAATTAGGTTTATTGACAATTTGTGCGAAAAAAGATATGAGAATCATTGATAAACTGCAAAAATTAGACGAGATCATCACATAGTACATTGATGTTACTGGTTAGTTGTTTATTTTCCGGTCGATCCGAATCCACCAGCTCCGCGCTCAGTGTCCTCGAGTGTATCGACTTTCTGGTAATCACAAAGAGCAATTTGTTCGCAAACGAGTTGGGCGATTCGGTCACCCTTCTTGACCTGGAAATTCAACATTTCAGTATGATAATCATACAATTAACAAAAATACCTCAAAATCTGTGTCATTGAAGTTGAAGAGAAGAACCTTGACTTCTCCGCGATAGTCGCTGTCGATAACTCCAGCTCCAACATCAATGAAGTGCTTGGCAGCGAGTCCCGAACGAGGAGCAACTCTTCCGTAGTATCCGAGTGGCAATTTCATGTGAATTCCTGTCGAGACGCACAGCTTGCTCTTAGCCGGAACAACGACGTCTTCTGCACTGTACAAATCAGCACCAGCGGCGAATTCCGAGCCGTATGTCGGCATTTGAGCGTTCTCGTTGCTCTTGGTGAATTGAATAACGACTGGGGAGATAGCAGTATCCATTTTCGCCTTCTTTACGACAGGCTCACTCTCCATGGCTGACTGTCCAGTCGATCCGAATCCACCGGCTCCGCGGTCAGTATTCTCGAGTTCACTGGCTGCTTCGTAGACGCAGTGTCCGATCTTCTCGCAAACGAGCTGAGCGATTCTGTCTCCTTTTTTGACCTGAAAACCAAAAATTGAGTTGAAAAAGCACTTGAATTCGGGAAATTGCAACTTACCTCAAAGTCAGTAGTGTTAAAATTGAACAGGAGAACCTTGACTTCTCCACGATAGTCACTGTCGACAACACCGGCTCCGACATCGATGAAATGCTTGGCGGCGAGTCCAGACCGTGGTGCCACTCTTCCGTAGTATCCGAATGGCAGTTCCATTTGAATCGCTGTCGAGACGCAGAACTTTCCGTTGGCTGGCACGACAACATCTTCAGCACTGTACAAATCAGCGCCGGCGGCCTCTTGCGATCCGTATGTCGGTGCTTGAGCATTCTCATTGAGTGCAGTGAAGCGGACGGCGATGCGTTCTGATGTGGAAGTGGTGGTTGGGGTAACAGTGGTTTCGGTAGCCATTGCGGACTGCCCAGTCGATCCGAATCCACCAGCTCCGCGGTCAGTTGTCTCTAAACTGGTCACCTCTTCGTATGTTCCATTTCCGATCTGCTCGCAGATGAGTTGAGCAATTCTATCGCCCTTCTTCACCTGAAAATAAACCAATAATATAAAATTTCATAAACAAATTGTGCAAAATACCTCAAAATCTGCGTCATTGAAGTTGAACAGAAGAACCTTGACTTCTCCGCGATAGTCGCTGTCGATGACTCCAGCTCCGACGTCAATGAAATGCTTCGCAGCGAGTCCCGAACGAGGAGCAACTCTTCCGTAGTATCCGACTGGAAGTTCGAGTTGAAGACCAGTCGACACGCAGAACTTTCCGTTCGCCGGCACAACGACGTCTTCGGCACTGTGCAAATCGGCTCCAGCCGCACAAGACGATCCGTACGTCGGCATTTGTGCATTTCCGTTGAGTTCCGTGAATTTGACAGTGATCCGAGTGGAATCGGTTGGCGTTTGCTTCTCGCTTGTCGCCGTCATTCCAACGTTCGACTCAACGGCGGCCTGGTCGAGAACAGCGACAGTCATGGCTCTGAAATAGTGGGGTTTTTCAAAATTTTGATAGAAGAGAATAGTAGGAAATGCAGAAGGCTTGAAAAATGAAGTTTTCATCATGAAATGAGCGCTGCCGCCGGCACCCGAATAAAATTTGGCGCAAAAATTGAAGTGAATTTTCGCGCGTTTCCTTTCAAAAACTGTGTTTTCGCGCGTTTTTGGAGAGAAGTCATTAGGGCGCGATTGCATAAATATTTTTTATTCAAAAACATTATTTAAAATTATTTGAGGAAAAAATGTGGAATAGAAGGAAAAGTCTGATGAATTTCTCCTCAAAAAAAAAGAAAAAACATGACAGTTTATTTTACAGATTGTAGTGAGAGTTTTGAATCGAAAAGAACGGACTATCCATGAAGAATTCTGAAAGAAATAGAGAAATATTCTCAGCCGAAACAAAAGTCGTTCATTTTCAACCGATTTTTACAATTTTATTTATTTATTATTCCAGAGTGTCCAAAGTCACGATTTCACTACGAAAGATCATAACGAAGATTCGAAAAGCTATCCATGTTTGGCGTCTGATTTTCATCACCTTTTTCCTTTGATCTTTCCGGCGTTTCTTGAGTTTTTTCAGCTCTCTCATTCTTTGAAGTTTGGCGTAAGCCTGCTTTCCAGCCCATTCTTGCTTCTGCTCACTTACATTCTTTTTGATTTGTTCTCTTTTTTTCGCTACTCTCCACCGTTCATGCCGCAAAACTTCCTTACGATACTCAGCGTTCTCCCGAAATTTGTTTCCAAACCTTGCACGATTTTATCGACAAAGTCGTTGATCAACGTTTTCCAACTCCCGTCCAATACCATGCCGATTGCCCGCTCGATTCCTTATGTTTTTCTAATAAATGTTCGACCTCCCATAGATGAAAAAACGGGGAATGATGAAAAAAACATGCAAAAACTGCTCAAAACGCGTCCAAGACACCCGAGAAACCGGTTTAAGGTCAACTGGCGTGCCTGAGACGCGTTTTGAACAAGATTTTTTTGGTTTGGCTCGAAATGTTTCATCTTTTGGTTATTTCCATGCAAAAACTATGCAAAAACTGGTCAGAACGCGTCCAAGGTGCCCCATACAATCTTTCCTCATTGAATCCTCAACTTTTCCATCGTTTCTTCCCTTACGAATCCCTCAAAATATCACAAAAACTGATCAAAGACCGTCCCATGACTCGACTCTCCAATGGATTTTTGTTTATATTGTAAAAAGCGCCGCCCACACCTTCCTCTTCTCCTCTCCCTTTACTCTTCCTGAATCATTTTCATCGGTGTCCAAAATGACTTCTCCGGTTGTCTATCCGGAACAAAATCGTGTTCGATTCGCTGACGAAGTTCATTTTTCCGACGATGAGCCGCCAATGGAGTTCAACATGTGCGGTAGTCGCAATTCTCCAAAGTTTTATGAGCACCGTATCACCATTGTTCGCGTCGCATTCTACTTGGGATTTCTCGAGATTCTCGCATGTTTGTGCTTCATCGTCTGGACTGAACATCAGTATCTCCTGTTCCAAATGGCTATGCAACTCGTTCTGATGGTCGTTCAACAGTACGATTTCTTTGTTGGATTCGTCATTGTTTGCTACGTGGCACTCGTTGAGATTCTGATTCTGATGGTGATGGTGGGATTCGAGATTTTCAAGCGTAAGTTGGGAGAAGTATTGTAGTTTTGTGGTAATCTATCTCCTTAACAGAATTTTTGCTTCAAAAATCTATGAAAAACGGCTCAAAGCAGTATTTCACAGTGTTCTTAAAGTGTTTTCATCTGAAAACTCTTGAAAAATTTTGTCAAAAACTTAAAAACTTTCAAAAATTACTAGTCCCAAAAACACGCCGCAGGCGCCCCTGACATCATCGAATTCGAAAAAAACTACATTTGCAGTTGGATTACTGTAGAAAAATACTTGAAACCACTGTATTCGACTTAAGACGAGTCTCAGGCGCCCCCACCTCATTCTTAATTCTCTCCAATTCCAATTCCAGCGGAACGCTCGATTCTCCTGGTCCTCTACCGTAACATGACTCCGAACTACCGTCTCGCCCTGTTCATCTCCTCTATCGCCATGCTCCTCTGGTGCATTTTCCGCCTTCTCGTCACCCGTCGCGCCCTCTACTACATCTATCATCTCCGTTATGCGCTGAATTACGATGGTGACGATGAAGAGGAGGCTGAGGATGTTGAAGTTATCGTGGAGATTCTCAAGGAGAAGGAAGGCGTTGAACTTTGATCAATTGGACTTTGTTCTATCTGATAAGCTACAGTATCCTATTTTTTAATAAAGATTGTTTATGTTTGACTTTGTCCCCATCTCAATCATGCTGTAACAATCAATTAGATGACATGAATCATCTGGAAGATGGTCATTCCTAAGACAATCTGCACAACATTCCATTCTTTTCTGCAGATCTCAAAACTTCCGGCTCCTCCCCCCACCCCCACATTCACCTGGAGCCCCCAATCATTCCCATCAGGTATCCTCCGTTGGAGATGATTCCCGTTGTTGGAACTCTCCACGTGTCATCCAACCAATTAACCATCCCAGTCCAGAAATACAACACCTACAATGTATCGGTTTCTGTCAAGAAGCCTGACTTTGAGTACTTGAGACTTCTGGAGAGAACCACGGCGCTTTTCAGTGTTTTCGAGCTACTCGCTACTGTTGCCGTTATCGCGTTGGCTTGGAACCCATTCTGCGTGTTTTTTGTGAGTTTTTAAAATTTAAAAATCTAGAAATTTCTTTGTAATTAAGATCTTCCCATTCATTCTACGCATCGCCGCGCTCCCAAGACATTTCTTTATCGTTCACTCCAACCCAATTTTCGTCCATTTCCACGCTACATCCATCGCTGCCGAGTGTCTCATTGCATTCTGCTGCACCTTCTTTTCGGCTCAAAACTTGACTTGGAATGAGGACAAAGGATACTGTACTGTGGCGCTTTCTAGTCTCACTGTTTGTAAGTTTTCTTTTCTTTCGACAAAAAGTGGGAAAACTATTAATTTTAAATATTTCAGTGCTCTTCACCCGTTTCTGGCTCACAGTTCGTCAGTACGACCATTACAACCGCGCCCGGATGACTCGTATTCTATCGGATAAGAAGAATTTGTTTACAATTGTGTGATTTTTTAAAATTTAATAAAAGTTACAAGCAAAATCGAGTTCTTTAAAAATATCTTCAAAAATAAAGAAAAATACAGTACTTCTACAGTAATCTTAGCTTTGTGACGAGACGCAGAGAAGGAATGTTACCATGCGCCTTTAATTCTAGCTGTGCAAGATGTTTTGTGTTTAACTCGCCAGGTTCTTTTTTTGACTGAAATTCCGCATTAGAAAAAAAATTAAAACATTTTAATCTTCGTAAAAAGTGGCTTCTAAACATGAATTTCGATCGAATATTGATAGAAAAATGCTTAAAATAAAAAATTTTCTACAGTAACTCATTCTTCGTCTCGAGACCTACGGGTGGGGCTACTTAATGCGCCTTTAATTCCAGCTCGCAATTTTTTTCTGTTTTTCAATTTAGTTTCCGAGTTTTACAGCCGATTTCCATGCAATTTTTCGAATTTTCAGACAAAATAATGAAGAAAGGAAAGTTCCTTATTGTCAACGAGCCAACCGAAGAAACGGTCGATCGAGAACTCTCGGTTCCCACCGAGAAATGCGATGTCTTCCCAGCGCTTGTCTACATTCCGAAATTCAACAAAAAGATGGAGAAAGGACTCTTCTGTGTGCTCACCATTCTCGTTCAAATCATCATTTTCGCCTTGATGTCCTACTTTTTCACTCTCGGATACCTTGCAGTGGTGAGTTTGAATTGTCAGAAGTGGTTTTCACTATTCATCGTTTTTCAGATCCCAATCGAAGTCGCCTTCTTGGCGATGTATGCAAAGGAGCATGTCGCAGTTCTTCGTGCTCAAATGTTCTATTTGGTATCATAAAAGTTACTAGTAATCGAAAAAATGGGAAATTTCAGACCGTTCAAGTGTTCTTCGGAACTTTCGTCACCTTCATGGCCTTCCTTCCAGGTACATCCGCTCCATTTTCTGAAAAGTTTTTATTTCCTTTACAGCCGATTCCGGGACTCGCAAGGACTTCGAGATGGTTCTGCCAAATCTCACTACTGGAACACTGGCACTTTTCGGCGCTTTCTTCGGACTGTGTAAGCATTTTTAGAAAATAATCGGAATTAATTCTTTAATTTCAGTCACCATTCTTCGCATCCTCCTCATCGCCAGTTACCATACTCATCTCTTCTACTCGAATCTTCGTGACAAGTTCAAGGACGGAAAAGTCATTCTTCAGCCAGCATAATTGGCGAAAAACTTTGTTTCAATTGTTAATTCTGTTGTTGACTTTTTACTGTTCGTTGTTAGACTTTATACAAGTTGTTTCATGCTGTTTTATCCATTCTATTAAAGAAATTGTTCGATTTTTTGTTGGAAAGTTTAAAAATCTACCTTTCAATATCGCTGCGAGTTCTTCGCCGTTAATTTCAACTTGAAACTTGATAGTTTTGTTTCCGACTTAGTTTCAAAGTATTTCTTCTAGAAACATTTCGCACTAAAGATATCGAAAATCGCACACTATTTACGCCCCTTTCCCACCACAGGCTTCCGAATACCCTAATTCAAACAATCGCCATCTGTCCTCCTTTCCGTGGCAATTTGAATTTGTCTTCGTTTTCTCTGCGTCTCCCTCTCCTCACCGCTCGCATCCATTGTCTCTCGGTTTTTGTTTGCGTTCGTTTCTCCAATACTTTGCCACTTTTCTTCTAGTTTTTCAAGAAACTACACTCTTTTTACACTTTCAACAGCTATTTTTCACCAGTAATAAGATATAATTTCGCAATATTATGAGCCAGAATCAGAGATACTCAAAAACTGGTGTGCGATTGAGATAAGATCTCTTTCTGGTGGGTCGATGACTCATTTCTCTCCTACCAATCTCTCAATTCTTTTCTCTTTTTACTTTTCTTATCGCAATTGCTCTTTGTATTGTTGTTTCATAAACGCTAGTTTGAAAACAGTTTAAAAGACGAAACTAATTTCAAAATTTCATTATCAGATGCCTCCAAACGGCGCGATCACAACAACACCTCGCAGCCGTATGCCACCAACAACTCCCACTTCAGGGAAGCAACGTCCAAAGAAAGAAACTCTTCATTTCTTGGCTTCAAGTTCCTCGACGACTTCAGTTGACGCCGCAAGAGCTTTATTAGGTGAGTAAAAACACGAAAAACATCGAGTTTTAAAAATTTTATTTCCAGAACGCGGTGCAAATGTGAACGCTATTGATCGAGAAGGCGCGACACCTCTTCACTATGCTTGCGTTCATGATAATGTGGCGATGGCTCAGCTCTTTTTGACGTTCGGAGCTGATCCGATGAGTGCAGACAAACTGGGTAGAACGGCGTATAGTATTGCGAAGGGAAATACGTTGAGGTAAGGGAAACCTCGGGTTTTCATTGTTAAGGTTTTCTTGAGACAGAATCATTTACTGTTAAATACTCATGCCTGCAAAACGGACTGGCTCGTAACTCGCGTCAAACTTGATATTATGAGCTGCAAAATATACCAAAATGTAGATCTCCGCGAGCGCTATAACTGTGACATACTACGGCCGGATGGCTATTCGTTAATGTGCCGCGGGTCGGCCTATAATGGCGTTTTTGGCACTCTATCCGTAATAGAGCTCGTCGAGATCTACATTTTGGTATATTTTCGTTCCATAACATTGCGTTTTAATAGAGCTACGCGGCTGCTCGTGTCGGCCCGGTTTGCAAGTATGCTGTTACTTTAGAAACTGAAAACCAAGAACTGAAATTCTAGGTTTCTTCGTCGATACAAGAAGACAAACGGCCAGCAACGCCTCGGATTCTTCCGTCGCTTCTTCGCTTGCCACACTCGAAACGACACGTTCTTCATCGTTCGCCACCAAAACCAGGATCAAGATCTCGCTCCCATTCACCCAACAGCTCTCGCCGATGCAGCATCAATATCTTTCAATCGAGGCAATGCTATAACTAAATCATATCGACATGCGAAGAAAAAGATTCGAGCGACATTCCACGCTTTACGGAGAAGTCGATCGAATAGTACGGCAACGTTGCAAGATGTTGTAATGACTTCGGAAGGGCTTCGAACTGTAACTACGCCGAGTCGAAGTGCTTCAAGGAAACCAGTGTTCTCGGCAAAACGGTCGATGTCTGTTTCAGATCTTCCGAAAATTCCAGATAGGAGAGATATACAGGAGGAAGATAGAAGAACAAGAAGGTCGCCAGTGAAGAAAGGAAGAGTGGCGGGAAGATCAAAGACTCCTGAAGCTACTCTGAATCCGAGAACACCACGCCCGAAACGATCGAAAAGTCAGGAAAACCAGTTGGTTGCAATGCCAAAACCGAATCCAATGGCGTACTATAACACCGCAAGAGCAAGAAATGCTGGGTTGAGACCTGCTCCATCTGCACCGCCTCTCTCGCCAACTCCTGAACTGAAAGAAGTGAAAACTCCGAGAAATATGAAGTCACGAAGCAAGAGTCCAGCCAACACCACGGCATACTTTACAGCTGATGATGATTCTATTGATCTACTTGGAAATGATTTAGAAAAGTTGAAAATTACGTCGAAAAAATCAACAAACACGCCTACAAAACCAGCGACATCCTCCTCTGACTCAGCTGACGATGACATTGAAGTTCTGACGCCCACTACTGTGGATGACGGAGAAATTCGAAAGATTCGAAGACTTCGTGATGGAGAATTGAAGTGTGAACTGAGAAAGTTTGGAATCTCACCAGCTGGACCGTTGGATTCGAGAACTAGAAGATTGTACGAGAAGAAGTTGTTGATTGAGAGACGGAAGATTTCAAGTCGTGGATATTCACCAGATGCTGATGTTACCACGTGTGTAAGTTATGAGAGAAAGAGAAATTATTCATTTTCAGATATAGAAAATGAAGCTTTTGACTAGAATTCTACTAGAAAAACAATCGCTTTTTGGCATAGGAATTAGCAAATTTTCGTCATATGTTCGAATCGAATTCACCAGTTTACCCTGAAATTGGTTTAAATTTTCAGAGAAACTCACCACAACTGGAACTCGTCCTTCGAAATGGCTTCCTCCCCGCCGACTTCGCTTCCCGTGCGCGTAAATCCGACGAAACGGTTCGGAAGGAATTCAGTGGAAACGGATTTGGATACAACGCCTTCTGCTATCTACTCATGGATCCACGGATTCTGGGGAACAATATAGAAACGGTGACTTTCGAGAGATTCGTTCGATCCGTGTTCTATGTTGGCAAGGGCTCGAAGAATCGACCGCTGGCTCACTTTATCGATGCGAGAAATGAGAGAAGAGAGCAATCGAATAAGCTGAAGACGTGCGAGAAGTTGCAGACGATTGATGAGTTGTGGACACTTGGATTTGGCATTCCGAGACATGAAATTTGTGAGTTTTTGAACAAAGGTGTTAGATATTTATATAAATTTTCAGCGCACGGAGTATCGGATGAGGAGGCTTTTGTGAGAGAAGCCAGCATCATTGAGGCGATTAAATTGATTAATTTGAAGAATAAGAAGGTAGTTTTAAATAGAATTTTGTTTTTATTCATTGTATTATTACAGGGAGGTGAATTCCACGGATCCACAAAATCTTGGGATTCGATCACCAAAGCCGAGTTTGGAACCTTGTTGCTTGACAGGTAAGGAAACCTCTGGAGTTGTTATTAGCACGGCGCTTCTTACGACCGCGCTCTACCGAAACTGATGAAAATTGTATGCAAGATTGAGAGAAGCAGAGAAAAAGCGACATCTTTCATGTGCATTTCGGTGGAGCGAAGTTGTAATAACTGTGCCTAGCTAATATCTGGGAATTTTTGTACGGAAAACTTCTAGTTTTCACACTTTTCCACTCAGAAATGCCGAAATTCGGTGATGTTGCTCCTATAACTTCAACTTTTCCAATTTCCAGAGCCCACTCTACATTAAAAATCGAAGGAATCCGTCTCATCACCGAAGACAATCTGCCCGACAGTCTCTATCCATATGTGACAAATCGTCGCGGCGCTGCTGGTGCACGGACACCAAAAACACCGAAATAATTGATAAATTAGCCAAGTTTTATCCTTCAAAAGTGTATTAAATTATGATTTTTTTGTGTATATTTTTCACTTTTTCTTGTCAACCCTAGTTCACTAGTCGCGATCTTTTAATTTCATTTTTGCATACTTTGATCTCTTCATATCTATCTTTTACCAATGTTTTCGTGTATTTTCTCTTATTTTTCGAGAAAAAATGATAGGGATATTGTAATTTTATGTTTTTAAGAGCTTTTTTTAGATTTTTTTCGGATTTCAGAAGATATGGATTTTCCGATGTTGCAATGTAAGTTTTTGTGGATTTTCAGAAAGAAAAGTGAAACTTTATTATAGAATTTTGCTGTTTGTGAGATCATAATTAATTAAATTATAATTATAAAATTAAGATAAAAATTGACTTATTTCAGCTCTTCCCACTCGTCATCAGCCCTCTCCTGCTTGCTTCTCTTCATCTTCTCCTTCTCCAACTCCACCTTCAATCGATTGTTTTCCTCTTGTAACTTCTCATTTTCCTTCGTTTTCTCCTCCAACTTCTCCTCCATTTCCTTCATTTTCTTCTCATGATTCCTCTCTTGCATCCGGAATAACTCCGAGTAGTGATCAATTCTCCTCTCGTATCGTTCGTACTCTCGTTGGATTTTTGACACGTTGTGCATGGTTTCTGTAATTTTTTTTTAATTGGAGAGATCGATCGAGAGGAGAAAAATGGCAAATAAGCATCTGGCGGAGAGAAAAGGAAACGGAGAACTAATCGTATAATTGGGTTGGTTGTGGAGGGGAGAAGGATAATGAGAGAGCAGATGACCACCTGCTCAGGTGGCAGACCAAAAGGGATCTTCTGAAGCGAGACGAAGCGAAACGAAGTCTCGTGATCTGGCACGAGTAATCTCTGGAAGATCTTGTGATTTCATGGGTTAATGGAGAGAAATACTGGGAATTTTAATTTTCCATCTGGGAGATAGAACATTTCCAATTGTTTCTATTCGAAAACGGAGAAAATAACAGAATTCAGCATACATCACAAGGAATCGTGAGTAAGACAACAATTCTACAGTATACGGCAACCGAATTACGAAAATTTAGTTGTATCCTGGAAAAATGAACGAATAACAACTGAGGAAATTTCAATTAGTGCGGTTTTTCCGAAACGAAAGGAACATTTCCCTCTGTTTTAGTTGTGATGTATATTCCCGAATTAAAGAAAAGAAGTATAATTTCTAAGCCATTGCTTTTGTATTTATTGTGATTTAACTGAAACTAATTGGCCACTGAAGTCAGAAGAAGAATCTGGAAAAGAAAAGTGAAAGACAGTTCTGAAGACCACGAAAGTTTTAAAAACCAGGAACATTTCGGACATTTGGAATTCTCACCAGATTCATCGTTTTTTCGATAATTTGGCAAATTTATTGTGGTTTTGAGCACCCAGAGCTACTTTGGGAATGTATATGAAAGATTCAGATATACGAAATGACTGAAAATGATAGATTTTTACTCAACGTTTATGAATCTTGAGCCAAACTATAAAATTTGCTGAAAATGGTCAAATTTACATAAAAATAAGAAATGAAAAAAGATGAATTTATTGAACTTCATGAAACGTGATCTTCCGATAAGGATCTGCCCTACTTTTCTGTGCATATAAGGAAGGGGAAATCAGTCAGAAACAGTAGTCTCTCGATTGCTTCACACCCTCCATACCTCGATGAAACACCGAAATCTGGCACCGGCGGATCCTCAAATCAGAGTGCGCACGGTAGAAGCCACAAGCTCCAGGATGGATCCTTGAATCCTCCATCACTGTTCATTATGGTGGAGCTTGGCGGTCTCTCGACTGGTCAGTCAGAAAATGTCGGCTTTTGATCATTCTTCACTTCCTGCCTTACCGATGATCATTTAAAATGATTCCTTTTGGCATCGGTGGTGCTTCATGGCTACCTGCGGAAGAAGTGACTGCCCAAGACTGGTTGCTCAATTTGGTGAAGTCGTGATCTTTTTCTAAAATTCTGGGAGAATACATATTAATAGGTTCAATTTTCGGACCATAGTTTCCATTTTTGGAATACCGGTGTCCCCGGGAATCCCTATTTCCCGATAAGGAATTTACTCCCGGAATTTGATCTCGGGCTCGTAGGCTCTTCCTTTGTGAGCCCATCGAGACTGTTCAAATGAGTGAGAAACTTAGGGTTGCTGCACTTTTCGCCTAATTTTTTGAGTCATTTTTCTCGAATGTTTTCCTAAATTAGCATTTTTTGCGGTCTCGAGAATAAACTGACCTAAATACACTGACTTAAATAAACTGACCACACCTTTGGCGCAATCTCCTTCTCACTCTCCTAATAACTACAGTATCCTCTCAGTACAAACAAACCGGATATATTTGTAATTGATCATATTAACACACTTCTTCTGGCATCTGAACAAACAAAAGTCAAATTGTTGATCTGAGAGCATCAAGAATCACTGAAACAACGATGAATCATTAGAAATATCAGTTCCAATCCAACTCTCCTATATAAATCTCCCCCTTACCCCCAGATTCTTCACTTCACTCGGCTCTTCCCTCCATGTTTTCTCTCATCCTCTCCCTCCTCGTCGCCACGTGGCTCTCTCCAGAATTCCACGTCGACGGAGCAGTTGGCTCGGATCTCAACTGTACCACGTACAATGGAACCGCATTCGTCTACACCTCCACCGCCACAATTTGTGCAAATACAATCAGCGACGCGGCGTGTGCAGTACTGTATCCAGCTGATACCACGGGAGCAGTCATTGCTGGAACAGATAATGGACGTCCTCTGACGTGTTATACAACTGCGACAGCCACTCCAGCAGCTATCGTTCAGGATATGAAGACTGCGGCAATTGCTGATTGTCCAGCCACTTGTGGTTATTGTTGTGAGACTTCTGCTTATGATTGTGCGAATGTTGCTTGTGAGTTTCATTCATTGGGGGAACACGGAAAATTTCAGAATGGTCTCGAACGCTGGAATCGAGATATCTGGTAGAACACGGAATCCAGAAATCAGGAACCTAAGAATATCTCCGAATCAGAATCTTGAAGTTGGGAATTTTTCCATGAACACTTCGGAGAGCTTTTTGGAATACTGTAGCTTAGGGAATGTAGGATCGAGGTACGGTAGTAGGATCCAGAATTTAGGATCGGGATTACTGTAGGTCTCACCAAGGGATTTTAGACCGTTTGTGTAATACGGAATACGGGTTCAAAAAAACCAATTTTTCAACTTTTTTAAAGTTTTTTATCGAAAATGTGAACATTTTGATGATTTTTTAGAATCAATTCCAATTCTGAACCATAGTCGCAAATTTGACTTTTTCGCGAAAAAATTAGAAAAATTAGATAACATTTCAATTTTGTATTTTGTCGCCTATTATCCGCGACTTGACAAGTATGGAATACGAAAATAATTTGGTGAATCTGGATCCGGAATCCAAAAAAATCTTTCCTAAAAATCCAAAATGTTTATATAATCTAGCTCTCAAGCTCTAGTGAAACACACCATTCCCATTTTGGAATTGAAAAATTTCTTTAAAAACCTGAATTTTGAAATTGTGACCTTATTCCAGACCCCCGTCTCGACTGTTCCACCATCACGAGTGCTCAATGTCTGTCTGCCACGTGGCGTACCATCATCGCCCAGGATTGTCCATCCGCGTGTGGCCTCTGTGGATCCGGTGGTTGTGTTGACGCAGTCGTGGATTGTGCAAATGATGTGACTATTTGTAATACTGTGGGGATGCAAGATTTTGTTAATGTAAGTTTATTAATTCGGCACAGTTCTTATAACTGCGCTCGTGCCCTTGAAAAATTTCTCTTTTTCTCTGAATCTCTCAATTTTGCACACAATTTTCTTCGGTTTCGGTAGAGCGCGGCTGTAAGAAGCGTACAGTGCTAATAGGGAAGGTCAAGGAGTCAGAGAGGAGTTACGGGACGTGACCTATATGGTTCGAAAGCTGAGACAACGCTGATTCTAGTTATATATTCAGTTTTTGTCCTCGAGACTTAGTATTCCTGGTATTCGATAAAAACAAAGTCAAAGTTTTATTTTTTCACTCGTAAGTAAAATTTCCAAACTTTGACCTGGTTTTTCTCGAATACCAGGCCTCGAGGGTCAAAACTGAATATATACTTGGAATAAGTGTTTTCTCAGCTTTCCAATGGTATAGGTCATGACCCATAACTCCAAGCTCACTCCATGACCTAGCTCCGTATCACCACGTGACAGTCGATACTCAGCGAACCCCCCTCACTTCCAGGAGTACTGTCAATACACGTGTGGCCGATGCGCCTCCTCTTCCACCACCGTTTCCTCCGGCTCTTCCAGCTCTTGCTCTTCCTACGCCGCAGATTCGAGCAGCGCATGTTCTGCATGGGCGGCCAACGGATTCTGTACCAACACCTTCTACACAACAGCCGAGAGAATGGCGTATTGTGCAACCACTTGTAAACTTTGCTGAGGGAAAAAGAGACATTTGAGGCAGCCGACACGGGGAGGACGACGACGATAATAATAAAGGGTTCTGTAGTTTTTAAAAGTCTGACCAACTTGAAAAATAAAATTATTGAATCCACATTTTTTTTCTTCAAAAAAATCATAATTTAATACACTTTTTAAGGATAAAACTTGGCTAATTTATCAATTATTTCGGAGTTTTTGGTGTCCGTGCACCAGCGGCGCCACGACGATTCGTCACATATGGATAAGGACTATCGGAGAGGTTGTCCTCGGTGATGAGGGGACGGAATCCTTCGATTTTTAATGTGGAGAGGGCTCTGGAAATATAATTTTTGCACATTTTCAAGGGAAAAGTAACCAAGAATTCCTATCCCGTATTCCTTACCTATCGAGCAACAATGTTCCAAATTCGGCTTTAGTTATCGAATTCCAAGATTTCGTGGATCCGTGGTATTCACCTCCCTGTAAAAATCCAATGAATCTTCTCAAAAGAGAATATATTTATTTAAAATTACCTTCTTATTCTTCAAATTAACCAATTTAATCGCCTCAATTATACTGGCTTCTTTCACCAACGCCTCCTCATCCGATACTCCGTTCGCTGAAAAATTATTTGAACACGTTTTTTGCTGTGTTCAAAAACTTACAAATTTCATGGGTCGGAATCCCAAATCCACGTGTCCACAACTTATCGATCGTCTGCAACTTCTCGCACGTCTTCAGCTTATTCGACTGATCTCTTCTCTCATTTCTCGCATCGATGAAGTGAGCCAGTGGTCGATTCTTCGACCCCTTGCCAACATAGAACACGGATCGAACGAATCTCTCGAAAGTCACCGTTTCTATATTGTTCCCCAGAATCCGTGGATCCATGAGTAGATAGCAGAAGGCGTTATATCCGAATCCATTTCCACTAAATTCCTTTCGAACGGTTTCGTCGGACTTACGCGCACGGGAAGCGAAGTCAGCAGGGAGGAAGCCATTGCGAAGGACGAGTTCCAGTTGTGGTGAGTTTCTCTGAAAATCGAAACCATTTTCAGGGTAAACTGGGAATTCCATTCGAACATATGACGAAAATTTACTGATTCCTATGCCAAAAAGTGATTGTCTTTCGAGTAGAATTCTAGTAGAAGTCAAAAGCTTCATTTCTGAAAATGAAAAATATTTCTCATAACTTACACACGTGGTAACATCAGCATCCGGTGAATATCCACGACTTGAAATCTTCCGTCTCTCAATCAACAACTTCTTCTCGTACAATCTTCTAGTTCTCGAATCCAACGGTCCAGCTGGTGAGATTCCAAACTTCCTCAGTTCACACTTCAATTCTCCATCACGAAGTCTTCGAATCTTTCGAATTTCTCCGTCATCCACTGTAGTGGGCGTCAGAACTTCAATGTCATCGTCAGCTGAGTCAGAAGAAGATGTCGCTGGTTTTGTAGGCGTCTTTGCTGATTTTTTCGACGTAATTTTCAACTTTTCTAAATCATTTCCAAGTAGATCAATAGAATCATCATCAGCTGTGAAGTTTGGTGTTGTGTTGGCTGGGCTCTTGCTTCGTGACTTCATATTTCTTGGAGTTTTCACTTCTTTCTAAAAAAAATCATCAAAAGTGTTACGGCTTCGTGTATTTTCCGACTTATGTTAGCTCCGTATCGCCATTCCCTCTTACCAGTCGATACTAAGCGAATCCTCCTCACTTCTTCCAGGAATACTGTCAATACACATGTGGCCGATGCGCCTCCTCTTCCACCACCGTCTCCTCCGGCTCTTCCAGCTCCTGCTCTTCCTACGCCGCAGATTCGAGCAGTGCATGTTCAGCATGGGCTGCCAACGGATTCTGTACCAACACCTTCTACACAACAGCCGAGAGAATGGCGTATTGTGCAACTACTTGTAAACTTTGCTAAGGGAAAAAGAGACATTTGAGGCAGCCGACACGGGGAGGACGACGACGATAATAATAAAGGGTTCTATGGTTTTTAAAAGTCTGACCAACTTGAAAAATAAAAATATTGAATCCCACGTTTTTTTCTTAAACTTTAAATTCCACCAATCTGACCGTACAGTAATTCTCATTTTTATTGAGTTTTTATTTCGAAGATTCTGAATTTGTATTCGGTTAGTTTCAGAAAGAGAATGTTGTTGCTGTCCACGATTTTCTACGTTTTCTTCACTTTCTTAGTCACGATTCATGCATTTTTGGGGTGTGCGAAGGTAAGTGCGCTCGACCGTAATTTCCCCGAAATTTCAATTCCAGAAGAAAAAAAAGAGCGGAAAGCAGTTAGCAGTTTCCGAGAAAAGCACAAAACGCTCCAAGAGCAAAACTACCTCCGAAGAGACAACTGATGGGAAGAGCCCCGCGGTTGCTCCGACTCCACCAGTGGCTCCGGCTCAACCTGCAATGGCTGGTAAGATTAAAATTTTTCTGGCTGTTATATTCGTTTTCAGCTCGTTGAGACGGTTCAGAAAAGTATAATCATGACCAGGTTCTGACTACTTTGGGTCTCAACGCGAAAACTACAGTAACCAAAAAGTGGTTTTCGTGTTAAGACCCAAACTGCTTCAAACCTAGGCTTGTGGGTACTTTTCTGAACCGTCTCAACGAGCAGATTTCGAATATCACAATAATTTCTATTTCAGCTACCCATGACCCAAATTACCAAACTCTTGCTGGACTCGAGAACAATGTTTTCGAGGCTAAAGGAGGAACTCCTGCCCCACCACCTCCCGGCTCCAAACCTGGAATGGCTGCAACCCAAGACCCGAACTATCAAACATTGGCGGGACTGGATAACAATGTGTTTGCGAAGAAAGAAAGCGGAGCTCCAGTAGATCAGAATGCGAAAGCAGCAACTCACGATCCGAACTACCAGACTCTGGCAGGTCTGGATAATGGTGTTTTTGAGAAGAAGCATGGTGGAGGTCCCGTGGCTCCAGCTGATCGGAATGCCAAGGCAGCGACTCACGACCCGAATTATCAGACACTGGCGGGACTTCATAATAATGTGTTTGAGAATAAAGGGGGCGGAGCTGCAGGAGGTGGAGTCAAGAAACCAATCCAACCAGCTGACAGGAATAAGAAAGCGGCTACTATGGATCCGAACTATCAGACACTTGCGGCAGTTGGAGGAGATGTGTTTGGAGAGGATAAGAAGGGAGCAGGAGGCGGAGTCAAGAAACCTATTCAGCCGGCTAATAAGGTAGTTATTATCTTTGCACAGTTGCTACAATTGCGCTCCACCGAAATGCCACACAGTTTTCTTCGTTTTCGATAGAGCGCGGTTGTAAGAAGCGTGCCGTGCTAATGTGAGCTTCACCGAAGTCATCTATTATGTTTCGGTGGAGCGCGTTTGCTTGGTTGTGTTTCAATTCTAAGTGTTTTTAGAACCAAAAAGCGGCAACGATGGATCCGAACTATCAGACACTTGCGGCTGTTGGAGGAGATGTCTTTGGGGCTGATAAGAAGAGGAAATGAGTTCCTTGAAGGAACTGGTTAATATAATAAATTTGATGTTAATAATTATAACTGTTTCCATTGTAGATACACACATGGTTTTCAAAAACAACTCAAAAGTTCTTCAACCCATACTTGCAAACCGCGCCGACACGGGATGGCTCGTAACCCGCTTTAATCGCAATCTTATAAACTGAAAAGTACATCAAAATGTAGATCTTGTCGAGTTCTATATTCATGACTTACTACCGGAAGAATCCGTTATGTGCCGCGGGCCGGGAAGAGGTGTCAAAACAGCAAAAATGGCTAAAAACCATTCGTTTGGCACGCGACACATGAATGAATACCCATTTGGTCCGTATGAGGTTACATTGTTCCTTATACTGTCTTCTTTGTCAAACTGATATAAAACACGGACTGTTTCATTCACTGCTACTTCAAGGCAGCTCTCTGTACCAGAACTATCCTCAATATCGTTCGTTTCTAAAATTTCCGACTACAGTTTCTCAATTTTCTTACTGTAAATGTAATTTTCAAATCTGACACTATAAAGACACTTTTGGTGGATCCTGGGAAATCTGAAATGGAAGTTTAGACCAGGGTGCTCCACCGGCGGTAAAATCGAATAAAAACCGGTTTTTTTTCACCGGTGAAAATCGTTTCTTCAACCGATTAAATTCAACCGGTTTTTCAAAAACAAAAACCGGTTTGAAACCGAACAAAAATCGGTGAAAATCGATTTTCTTCGATTTCGTTTTGAATAAAAACCGATTTCCTTCGGTTTTCATCGGTTTAAAAATCGATTAAAAAACCGATTTTCATCGGTTTTCTCGGAAAGTTCAAGTCCTATGGTGGTTTGTCACGTTCCAATAACTTCACACGTTTCATTCTATTTTTACAGAAAATTTGAGTAAAGATGAGAAATTATCAATTTTAACGTAAATTCTAAATTAAGAACAGTACAAAATATGATAAAAACGTGACAAACCGCCATAGGACTTGAACTTTCCGAGAGAACCGATGAAAATCGGTAAAAATCGAAGAATAATCGGTTTTTAAATCGGTTTTTATTCAAAACGAAATCGAAGAAAATCGATTTTCACCGATTATTGTTCGGTTTCAAACCGATTTATTTTTCTGAAAACCGACGAATATTTTCACCGATTTTAATCGGTTTTGAAGTATCGGTGGAGCACCCTGGTTTAGACCAAAGATTTAATAAAGCTCGAATTCATTAAAAATCAGTGTTTGAAATAGAGTTATTTAGGTGTTCATAACAATATAAATTTCAGAATGTTGTCTTTTTAAACATGCAGTTAAACACAAAAACAGCAAATTGCCAAATGTTTTCAATAGAATCTCTTGATGGGGCGTTTCTCCAAAAACTCTTTTTCAGTCATATTCCACGCGGCAAAAGTGATATTGTCCTCCGCAATCATTATGGATGCCACGTGTTGATCAGTCTCTCGAACGATGTAATTTGGACTGCTGAATGTATGAATTCCCCAAGTATGTTTCGAATTGCGATCTCTGAAAATATCAAAGTTATGAGGCATCAACTCAATATGGACTTACTTTTTATCAAATTGGTAAACTGGCAGTCGATCGGATAAGTCCAATCGATTGATTGGAAGACTACTCATGATTTGGTTCGGACTGAGAGGATGTTAAAATGAAGAGACACCAATACTGAAACATTCCGAATTCTGATATCCTTCATTCAATCTCCACTTGTTCAAAAACTGGATGATAACTGCATCGCTTATGATTCCATCGTTAATAAACAACTGTCTACCTTCAAAATTGGATAAAATTTCTTCTGCGAAGCGATTCGTTTTAGCAATATCTAACACTTTCGTCCTAGCAAATTCCAAATTTCTTCCGAGCAAGGGGCTTCGAATCTCAAAAAGTTGGATAAAATCCTGATTAGGAGAGATTTTTAGAAAATCGTGAAAATCAGCTAGAAGGTAACTGGATAAATGTGTACTAGTGATATTCTTCAGTTTTGAAAATGGTGGCATCAGGTCGTAAACATTTAACTGATATTTGATGGATGAACCGAATAAATCGAGGAAATAATTGTGGATAGATGGAAGCAGTGTTTCTTGATGTTCCAAATCGGATAGTATCATAAGTGGGTGATTTCTGGTTGGCATACTGAAAGGAATGAAATGAACTCATTAGGGAAGTTGTTCAGCGTACGGCAGATACAACGAACACTTTTTATGTCACCCATATTTGGTTCTTTTCTAAATAACTCCAAAATGAAAACAAGTGGAATTCAGGCTCGTTGTCACCAAAACACTGGCTCTGGTAATAGAAACGGATGTACCTCGATTGATAACATTCCTTTCGTTTCATATACATTGATTAACTCTCTAATATACTCACTTCACTTGTAAATCCATTCCAGTAAAATTGATTGGGATAAGTGGACGACCTCTGAATTCATATATCTCTCTGATACTCATAAATGGATTGTCTCCACTACTGGATGATGAAATATTGATGCGCGACGGCACTCTCGACTCATAAGTGATTGTGAATATCTTGTCGAAACGGCTTCTCATCAATGATTTCATATTTTGATAGAATTTCTGAGAACAAGAAGCCATCATCAACAGATCCACCAACTCCATGCTCGACACGATCTCTCTCTCTGAATAAGCCATGAAAAGTTTGAAATTTTGATGGAGTTTCTGGGAGGGTCAGCCTTTTGGATTGGAGTTTTCTGGAAAGTTTTCTGAATTCTTCCTTTCATGACCTCTTCTTCTGTCATTTTCCATGAAGCAAATTTGATTCCTCGAGTTGTGATTTCAAGTGATGCCACGTGTTGATCAGCATCTCGAACTATCAACTTTGGACTACTGAATTCTTCAATTTTCCAGAAGTATTGGCCAAAAATAGATCTGAAAACAGGAGTATTTATGTTTTCTATCTAGACTAATTAAACTCTGGCTATCCAAATCATAGTAACAACACCACTCTACCTTTTGTCATAACGATAAATCGGCATCTTCTGCTTAGGATCAAACTGTTTAATGCCAATATTTCTCATTATGTTATCTGGATTTAGATTCATTCCCATCCAGTGATGTATATTCAAGTACTCCAAATTTTGATGTGCTTGACTTGATTTCCAACTGTTCAAAAACTGAATGACTTCATCTTCCGTTAGTATTCCATCCATCATAGACAAATGTCTCCCCTTGAAATGATTTAAAATCTCTCCAGCTCTACTTTCCGGAATCCATATATCGAGAACATTGGTCTGAGCCAGTTTCAGACTTCTTTCATATTCAAAACCATTGATGGAAGAGACTCGGATATATTCCTGTGAAGGAGACAGTGTTAAGTACTCATCCAACAATTGTGCAGCTGTTGTTTTATCCCGTAAAAACAGACTGCTATTCCTGATACTCTTTAGTCTTGGTATATAGTTCAAGGAACTATTTTCTAAATGATACTCAATAGATGATCCGAAAAACCCTCTGAAATAGTTGTGGATGGTCTGTAACATTCGCTCTACGTCTTGTTGATTGCAAAGTATAAAGAATGGGTGATTCCGAGTTGCCATGCTGAAAAATATCTGGTTTATAAATGATTTGCCTAACGAAACACATACCAGCAGTCCACATCGACTCCAAACAGATTCATTTGAACGATAGGTCGGTTTCTACCTTCTTCTCTTGGTACCAATTTCATAAACACCTTGTCATCACTGTTAGAAGATGAAATACTAACATTATCTGGATTCGAGGCGGAGTATGTAATTGAAATGATCTTATCAAGTCTCGATTTTATAGATGATTCTATCGATTTTTTCAATTTTTTAGAGCAAAATGACAGAAAAAGAATATCGATTAGTTCCATACTTGAGAATATTTCAGTTTGGATACGCAAGGGAAAACGAGAAATTTTCATAGTTTTCATTCTGAAATAATGAAGAATATAATAAAGAAAGAGGGATAGAAAAAAGGAGAGATTCAAAAAAATCCATGAGGAGGTGTCGTGAGTCTTGTGTGCACTCATCTCTGCCACGTCGTCACCCTTCCATTCCCACGACAATCTTTCCTGTCATCGCAGGAGACGCACGGATTTTTCAACTGCTTTTCAATATTCAACTGAAGTTGCTAATTTTTCCAATCAGAACAAAAAACCGGAGATAATCAAATTCATGAATTCTGAGTATTATGAGGACGCGGAAAATGAGGCGAAAATTAAGAACATTGGCATTTTTTGTCGAAAATCCGTCAAAAATCACTTTTTTAGTTCTTGTGGCCTAGGATCCGACTATTCGGTCATCAAACTTTCATATTCTTATTCAGCGTGACGAGACGCTTCAAATGAGTGTAATCATGGTGGGGTGACGTTCTATTAAAAGTATAATGGTGGAAGTGGTCCAAACATTTTTAAATTTTTTAAATTTTTCTTCAATTATCAGAAAATTTGAAATTTCAAGCCTCTTATTCCATAAAACTTTATTTGCCATTCATTATTGTTATTTCGTTTATACACAGTGAGTAATACCATAAAATTCCAAAAAAAGAAGAGAGCAAAAAGTGGAGAGTACATAAGTGAATTCAATTAAAACCCGTAGTAAATGAAAAAGATGAGAGAGATGAGAAAAAGAGACGGTAGACTTGCAGAGTCCACTTGGATTGCTCGTAGTTCTGAAAATATAAAGTTGATGAGCATTCCGAAACAAGGACAGTTCGAAACCGTAGTTCTAGAACGTCCCTTGATCAGACACCCTTTATCCCCGGTCTCTTTTCTAGTGTGGTCTCTAAAAGAACTTTCCCACGGTCTCTCACTCTAATGCATCAATTAATTCTATGAATTCTGATTTCTGTTTTTGCTTTTTTGATTCTCCACACAAAGTGACGTGGACACTCAAAATATAAATTCATGCCTGAATGTGTGGTCGGAGCATTTCGAGACTCGTGTCGTCGTGCTTGTGAATAGAATTCCAGTTGTGGAGGTGATGAGGGCTCTTCCTGGGAATCTGAAATGAAACATGAAAAAACACAGTTTCAGACAGATAACAGTTTCGTTAGTGAAAGGGATGCATATGTGCTCTATCGAACTTTTTTTCTAGAAGCTGCAGATGATGAAAGAAATGCCGAAGTTTCGAAAAATAAGTTAACTTTAGGAGTATGTAACTCAATGATCTTTGAACCAAATTTAAAAATTATTTTATTATTTTTAAAGTTCAAATCTAGAGCTACATTTTTGTAGTTGACCACTTTTTTATAGCTTTGCAGGGTTTTGAGATATAATTGTTCGAAGATGGGTAACCTGAGAGCGTGCGTACAGAAGAGGAGCCTATCTTTAAAGACGCATATCTCAAAAGCTTGAAGAGCTATTAAAAAGTTGTCAACTACAAAAATGAAGAATGAGTTTAGGGCTATGACATACCAAAAATGTATGTTAATAGGATAACTTATGATGTTATGACATGGCAGGTCACATGATGCTTAAAATAATAAACTAGTAGCCTAGACGGTTCAGAGTCAACTGAGCATTTTCTTAAATTCGGTGTTTTTCTCGAAAATGCCATGTTTTAATTTGAAATTTTTATTGAAAAAGCTCTAAATTTGGATTTTTTCGGCTTAAAAAAGTGATTTTTATTTTTAAAAAAACTAACAACTCCGACAGGTTCCAAAACCATGACGATTCGAAACCGAGACATGTGGTAACCATGATGTTTCGACATGGAGAAGCCCACGTTGGGCACTAGTTTCATGAGATTGTGTAGCCGAGAAATCCAACTCAATTAAAAAAAAACGAGTCCGACCGACTTTACGGCATGTTTGGAAACCTAGACATTTGGCAACTTTTGACGTTTCGAAACGTTTCAAAAAAGTCTCATTTTTAGTGACTTTTTTCACGTTTAGCGTGGGAATGACTTGGTTTCGAAACATTAAATTCCGATAGAGCGCACTTTCCACCCTTTCCCGCCATTTTCATTTTCACCCCACTCCCTTCGCAAAGGACAGAAAACAAGCAAAAAGTGAGAAAGTGCAAAACAGAAAAAGGAAATAAAAAAGCAACCATCTTCTCCGTTGACTTCTTCTAGATCATTCATCTCTTCACCATCGTCTTCATCATCTTCTGAATATCCACGTGGTACTCCGGAGCCTGAAATGGTGAAAGTGCAAGAGCAAGCAAAGAAAAAGTACAGCATTCCAAGTGGAAAGACACAGAAAAAGAAGCGAAAAGAGAAAGAGACTAAAACTACAAATTAGAAAAATCTGAAATTTCCGCTCACCTTCTGGAATAAGATTCGAGTGGGTGAAGTGGTTGTGGGAGATTTCTGAAAATTTTCATTTTTCAGTAAATTTACAAAAGGGATGCTTACGATTGAGTGTCACTTGTGAATGATGAATTCCATTGTCATTCTTGGCGACACATCGATAGACGCCGAAATGAGAAGATTGGACATTTCGGATTTCGAGAATGTGCACACTGTGGTATTGGCCAGAGACGGTGTGAGTCTGAAAATTGACAACAGTTTGAGAATATCTGTATTTCATCAAAAAAGTTTTTCAGAGCGATACAGGAAAGTGTTGCTGTTAGACAGATCTCACTGAAATTTTTGTTCGAAAGTTGCTAGCTTTCGAAGACTGTCCTGGTTTTCCGGGTGCAAGAATTTATCTGAGTTTTTACGATATGAGAGTTTCACGATATAAGACAGGCCAAATTTCAATAATTTTAATATTATTATAGAACGAACCTAAAGGCTCACTTTTGTAGTTGATAACTTTTTTGTACGAGACTTCTCTGAAAAGTTATGGGGTTATTCAGGACATGTAAAAATGTATTTTAATACATATTTTACCCTATTCACGACCGTTGAAAAATGTATTTTTTTACACATTTTTTTCCCATTTTTCTACAGTTCTCTCTCATTTTTTGACAGTTTTTCTTTTCTACATGCGCATGTCGAAAAATACAAAAAAGTGGAAAAACGCTGTTAGACCAACGCTAAACTGAGATTTGTGAAAAATAGTTTCTCGACGGTCGTGAATAAGGTTTACATGACCTGAATAACCCCATTACAGACCGTCAATTTTGTACTGGTCCAAAATCTCACCAATTTGCACTAGAATAGGCCGATCACTTTGGAGATCGGTATCTTTTCAGGAAGGTCTCGTAAAAAAGAACTCAAATGCAAAAATAAAGTTTTGGCTTTGATCTACATGTTATACTTTAGCTTAAAATTAGTTTTTTGTCTTGATAGTCATGAAATTTCGTATTCAATCGAACAAGTTTTAATATCTTTTTTTGTATTTTCGTATCAAGCCAATGACAAATCTTCGTCACCATTGTTTCACCTTTCTTCTTATAACTCACCATCGCCACATTATTACTCTCATAAATCGGTTCTCCATCCTTCTCCCATCCCATTTCTGGTCTCGGCCACGCCTCCGTAGTACACACCATCCTAGCCATTGATCCAACACTCGCTTGAACTGTTTCAGATTGGGCTTGAACCAATGGAGCGACTGAAATGTATACACATAGTTTATTCTCCCCTACATTCTTTTCTAACACTTCTTTTTTTGTCAATTTGAGTTTCATGAATAAAATTTGTTTGGAGAAGACGAGGGGGGCGACAAACACTTCTCTCTTCTTTTTTTCTTCTGAAGTTTCTCTTTTTCACGGATAAAATGATGAGTATGTGCTCGGTGAAAAGTGGAAAAACGGAGAAAGGAAATCTCCTGAAATAGAAGAAAGAGAGAGAAAAAATAAACAAGTTGTTACGAAAGTAAGTGAAAAAAGTAGGAGAAGTGACCATGAGTCAGTTGGATTTTCGAAAGTTTGAGCTGAAGAGATTTCAAAATTTTGTGAGTCATAGTTCTTTAAGTTCTACGTAAATTTCATCAGAGTTAATATATAATTTCAAAATCAGAACCGCCCGGTTTGCTATAGAATTACTACTAGAGAATTCAGAATCATGAAGGTAGGATGTCGTTGTTAACAGTTGTATTACGGGCAGTTCTCAAACGGATAGTTCTGAAATGGGCGGTTCTTAACGGATAGATGTACATATAACGGAAGTTCTTAAAAAAGTAGTTCTGAAATGGCAGGTTCAAAGAGTTCCAGAACGGATAGTTCGAAAACAGATCATTACCAACTAGTAGTAGTAAGCGGATAGTTCTGAGACGGGCAGTATAGTTCAGACGATGGAACTAACGGTTCTAAAACGGAGAGTTTTGAAACAACTGTTCTGAAACGGACGGTTTTTCACCTATTGTTCCAAAACAGATCTTTCCTATTTAAATGAGCTGTTCTGAGACGCTTTGTTCTAAAACTGATAGTTCTGAAACAGGTGGTCTCTAAAGCTCTTGAGATGTCTGTGTACAATCAATTTTTTTCCTGTTGCATACCCATTTCAATTCCCTAATCCCCTCTCCAACTCACATGTAACCAGCAACTTGACAGTCCATGACTCATCCGGAGGTATTCCATTACTTGCAACACACACGTATTCACTCATATGTTTGCGGGATACTTTGGTCAGGTGGAGGACTGGTCCATGGAAGACACTTGCTGAAAAGATTTTGTTTAATGTGGCTTAGATTATGTGGCAACTTGGAGATTGCGTCACGGTATTTGGATTTAATTTAATTTTTTCAATTTTTTTATATGTTGCTTCTGTGGATTCTGAGATACGAAGCTAAGAAGCAGTTTTCCTAGATCTCATATCTCAGAAGCTATGCCAGCTACCAAAAAGATATAAACTATAATAATGTTGGGCAAATCTAGATCTTTAATTTTGTAGTTGACACTTTTTTGGTAGCTGTTCGAGCTTTTGAGATATGAGACGTTAAAATGGAACACCAGATGCTTCCCAGTTCTTTTTGTTCAAAGTTCAACTGTTTATATTTCCAGAACGATAATAGATTTCAATAAGTTGTCAACTACAAAAATGAAGCTCATAACTGGTTCTCCATTTTCGTAGTTGACAACTTTTTAATATTTTTTCAAGTTTTTGAGATATGTACCTTCAAAGATTGCAGTCTAGAAAAGAGAGGGAGAAGCTAGAGTGTCTGGCTTCTCTGCGTGATCTCACTCTTTGGTTGATATATTTGAAAGCGCATATCTCAAAACCTAGAGGAGTTGTCAATCTATTTATGGAAAATCACAAGTTGAGTCTTTGTAGCAGACGTTTTTTGCAGGATTCCCCTCTACCGTTTCAGATTTTTCCAGTTTTCACTTCACCCCTGCTACCAGTATCCCTTTCACTTATATCATATTTTCCCCCCTCTTCCTCTTCTCATGCTCCATAACTACTTGTACAAACACATTGCCTAATAATAAGAATCAAATGCGCGAGAACGAGTGTCCTAATTGAGTGGATAAAAGATGACATGGAAGTAGCTAGCCTGACCTCATCTCCGAGTACTCCTCCAAAATGAGTAATGGGATTGAGCATATGGTATGGGAAAATGGAAGAGAGGGAGCTCATGCGAGATGAAGAAGATGGAATGAAGAAGTCAGAATAACTGAGAGAGGAGTAATTAGATGTTCGTTTATTCAGAAGACGTCGAGAAGTGAAGAGAGAGAGAGATGGAAAATGCTCTTATAATAATAATTTCGTTAATGTATGTAGCAAGGAGATGCCTAGTTTACCACTTGTTTGTCACGGATTATCATTAGAGGAATCAAGAATGTTCGGATCCTAAAAGAATTGAATTGGAAGTATCTGGCGTGCCTGCGACGCGAAATTCCGCCAAGCAAAAAAGGGCCGGCGCGTAACTCTCTTCAAGCTCAAGATTATGAGCTGAAAAATATACCAAAATGTAGATCTCGGCGAGTTCTATGTCTGTAACCTGGATGGTTAGTCCTTAGGGGGCCGGGGATGTTTTTTGTTTGGTGATTTTCGCGTTTTCGGTACTTTTTCCCGGCCCGTGGCGCATTAGGGTCTTGTTTAAAGGAGCATGAAGAATGGTCTCACAGTGAAAAGCTGATATTTCCAAAAAAAAAATTTGCTGGACCTCTGTGCATTAGCTGAAAAACACAGACATTCTCATGAAGACATACAAAACCCACAAAAAACTTTTTAAAACTTGAATTTTCAATGCTAAAAATTTCAAGGTGATTAGTGATGGCCGAACTTTTCTATTTGTGTTTTTAGGCCACTGGTTGCAAAAATTCTCAAAAGGAAGGACTGTTCGGTTTTTTCTACTTTTCCCAATACAAATTGAAAAAAAAAACAGCAATTTGTTGGAAAACTCTTGTCCGAGAGGACTACACGGCGGCGCGGAAAAACTCTTCCACCAAAGATCAATTCGAGTCAGGAGAACGGGAATTGTGGCGATTTTAAGCTTATGATAAAAGTTTCTTAGAATTTTGAGAAGTATTGGAATCTGAAATTTAAAAAAAAACATGACTTCAGCCCTCTTTTCATCCCTGTAGACACCGTATTCTTACATCACCTACAATATCCGTATCTACCGCATCTCTTTGTCTCCTTACATAATGCTCCAATGATTCCGATTGCGCAACCACCTCCCAAACAGGTATCCCCCTTTTGATATTCCGTGTTTTTTGTCAAGCTCCCCCCTCCAAATCGCAGCTGTTATTCCTCCTCACACCCCTCTCCATTCTTTTCTTTCTTCGACTGTCTCCATATGCTTCCAACATCAAAAGCGGAAATATTGTTGCTCTTTTCTTCTCAACCCCTTTCGGCACTTATAATTGTCTGCCTAATTACTCACGACGACGACCTCCCTAATCAAGTGAAAGAAATAGTATGAGCACAGACAAATGATTTGATTATCTTTACTCTATTTGGAGTTTTGCAAAAAGTTTCAGGAGGACAAAATGTTTCTGACCAACACAAAGAATCTCTTGCTCCCAGAGTCCCAGAAATTTGTAAAGTTGTGGTGAGAACCACGACGCAGAGTATCAAATAACCGCTCTCTCCCAAAAGGACAACAGCACAAACCTCCGAATCCAGTCGCACCGTTGTATCGAATTATTTGACGATCCTGACGTCTCCAGATGACTGTTGGAGTCGGATTTCCGTCGGCTTTGCATGTCAGACTCACGTTGTTCCCTTCACGAACTTCAACGGCCGCTGGAGTACTGCGAGAGACGATTGGTGGCACTGAAAATGGAGGAAAATAAAAAGATGAAATTTGGAATGTGTGGAAAAACTACATTTCATATTAGCACGGTGCGCTTTTTTCAACCGCGCTCTACCGAAAGAGCATTTCAGTGGAGCGCAGTTGATACTTATAAATTTTTTATTAAGTGAAACAAGTGCGCTCTATTGTACACGACGAAGAATCATATAGAGCGAGTTGGATGGCCTAGAAGACAACATTTTCGGAAAACTAGTCCACCAGGCGCAAAGAAGATCTGGGGACTAACTTTTCAAGAATTTCGGGTTTTTTTGCAAAACTTGACATTATTTGGAAGTAAAACAAGACATGAGATATCAGGGACTAATCTTTACAACATTTTGGTTTTCTAGGCCATGGGATTTTGAGAAATTTAGTCCCCCAAACTATTTGCTCAAAAGATTTCAAGTCTTCCAGTAGAAAAAAACTGAAGAAAGGTTACTCTCTGAAAAACACAAAAATCTTTACGTTGGATATTTGTTTTTTTGAAAATTCGGTTTTCTAGGCCACCAATTTTCCGTTCAGAAGAGAGCAAAACATCTTTCTCATTACCGTAAAATCCGAAGGACTAGTTTTCAAGAATTTTGGTTTTCTAGGTCACTCATTTCTAGGCCGCTTCAAGAGGGACTAGTTTCCCAGTAGCTTATTTTTCTAGGCTACGAGCTATGTGGACTAGTTTTCCAAATGTTTGGGTTTCTAGTCCCCCAGACTACACGGGGACTAGTTTCCCAAGTCCCTAGATTTCTGGATTTGGTCCCTTCTCTTTCGAAATCTATTTCTCTTCTTCTATTTACCTTATGTTTCATTGAAAAGTATTGAATTTCTGGGGTCCCAAAATCTTCAACCACCCCAAAACTTCATAAGTAAACACCCTCATTACCCATTGTTTTCATTTTCCTTCAAAAGGTAATTCGAATTCCCCTTCCGACATGAGATAATTACCTAATTCTCATTCCCTTTAATTACTTCCATTTTGCTTCCGTTTTGACCAATAATTAGAGGTGAAAGGTGTTCCCCCGCTGACTTTTCCTTAGAAAAAGAGCAAAAAAAAGGAAAAAAAGGGAAGATGGGAGTCTTCTCATTTGCATACAAATCTATTTTTCTATTTTCCCCCTTCCCATCCGCACTTTATCTATGGGAAAGCAAAAGGATTAGGGATTGGGAAGAAGAGCAAAAAGGAATGAGAATGAACTCAGAAAGGGGAACTCATTTAAATCTTAATACTTCTTAATACTTCTTCTACTATACAAACCTTTCACATCGAGCTCCCCGGTCGAGAGAATTATCGGCTCCGTGTTGATCTGGCACGAGTAGTTGCCGCGGTCGGATTCCTGGAAAAAAAGTTTAAAATTTTGGTAAAAAGCGGTTAGAATTCTGAGGAGCGCGCTCTACCGAAACCAAAGAAAATTGAATGCGGAATTGAGAGACTCAGAAAAAAAGACAAGGGCATTTCGGTGGAGCGCAGTTGTAAGAATTGTGCCAAGCTAATAGGTAAAAGTCGGTTGAAATTCTGAGGAGCGCGCTCTACTGAAACTGAGAAATGAGAAAAACGAGAGTTTCGATAGAGCGCAGTTGGAAAAAAACAGTAATAGGAGGATTGTTACAACTGCGCTCTACCGAAATCGCATCGAAATTCGAATAGAGATCGAAGAGACGCAGAAAGAGGAATTCGGTAGAGCGAGCTTGCAAGCACCAAACAGACCAAGTAGAAGTTAGCACAGGTTCTCAAAACTAAAACTTAAAGCAAAGACGCTTTATCGAAATTTCACTCTAGCTAATTTTCCATCGTCACAATGGAGCGCGATTGTTGCAAACCCTGAGGTATGCAATTCTCAAGCAAACGCGCTCTACTAAGAAAAATTTTGATAGAGCGCGGCTGAAATGAAATGTGGGTTTTGCCTCAAAAAAACTATTCTGGTTCATGGTTTGAACTGTTGGCCTAGAAATTTCAAGATTGGAGTGTCTAGGCCACGACTTCAAAACATGTCTAGAAGTGACTAACTCGAATACAAATTCCTTTTCAATTTGAGTACAAACTACGCACCTGAACATTCTTAATCGTCAACACCCATTCGTTATGAAGATCGCCAATCCGCGGCTTCAATTCGTACTTATC
Source organism: Caenorhabditis latens (assembly GCA_002259235.3). Classification (NCBI taxonomy): domain Eukaryota; kingdom Metazoa; phylum Nematoda; class Chromadorea; order Rhabditida; family Rhabditidae; genus Caenorhabditis; species Caenorhabditis latens. The sequence continues at coordinate 3,782,724 of CM056092.1, read as the reverse complement.
CCTCCGCCGAAACACTTTCTCGTCGAAAGAGAGCAGCCGTGGTGGTGAGTCCGCTTTGATGAATGCTACCTATAATGGATCGGTTTTCGGTGAGAAGACATGGCGAAATGAGGTCCCCTTGACACTTGCCATATGACTTCCAAGATCATTCACGATACATGTGAAATCCACGTCTTGTCCGAGAAGAGCCACTGCACTCGACATTGACGGCTGCTGGATTGTCGGAGGCGCGCCGCGGGAGCATGCTGAAAACAAATGAAAATATCAATGAGTGTCCCTATGTATAGATACTGTTATGGCCTAATAGTATCTGTTAGCCAGTGACCAGATAATCCTTTCATTTGTTATTGTCTTTCAATTTGAGAACGGATGGTGACCACAACAAAAAACCGGTTATGAGATTAGAGATTTGGAACAAAAATGACCGTTTACAGCAGCGAATAGTATAGCTCTATGTTGTTGCCAAGATAGAGAGAGCGCAGAGAAGTCAGGCACTCTAGCTTCTCTGCGTCTCTCACCCTCCCGCCCCTTTCGCCCTCGAGCCTCTAGATGGCTATCTTTAAAGGCTCATATCTCAAAAGCTAAAACGGCTAGAAAAAAGTTGTCAACTGCAATAAAAAAGGTCTGAATCAGACCTTTACAGCCATTATAATTTCAAGTAAGTCAGACAATTTTTAAGTACTTTGGCAGGCTCTCAAAATCGGGTAATTTTCAAGAAATAAAAAAATTTCAAAGTTGGAGCTCTCAAAACTTGAAATTATATTTGTCAAGGTTCTGTAAAACTTTCTAACTTGAAACTTACTAGACACAATAATCCAAGGAGAGAGCGCGAGAAGCCAGACTGTTTAGCTTCTCTGCGCCCTCTCGTGTTCTCGTCGAGCCGCCGAACAGCCGAGACTTTAGGTTGCAATCTTTAAAGGCGCGTATCTCAAAAACTATAAGAGCTATCAAAAAGTTACGGCACTTCTCAATGGAGCGCATTTGAAGATAAACTATTAAGGTATGGTACTTTGAAAGGTAATACCTTGGTGTTCTCATAAATATCAATTTATTTTTGTTGTTTTCCTTATTAACCATTATTTTTCTCTCCCACGTCTTCTCAAGACATTGAATCATTCATCATCGTTTAGCGGGGGCCGGTGTCATCTATCTTTTGAGACTCCTTTTTCTACGGGACAACAACTTTTGACAAAAATTCTAATCGACATTTGAAGTTTTTTTTATTTTGCTATTTCCGGCGGACTAACCATCAAAAAGGTGACACAGAATAGTGGGCAGTACTAAAATAGACGAAGAAGACGTCGGAGAGGCTCCATCGACAAGCATGATGTCAAAGAATGAAACTTTTTGGGGATTTTGGAGCATAAGGGAGATGACTATACTCGTTACGGACTCATTGTTAACTAATAACTCGCCTCTCCGCTGGGAATTCTTTCTCTGCCGAAATTTGATTTCGTCTTTTCCACTCACCCTGCTTAAAAACTAACAATACGCCGCAAAGAAGTGCGAATAGATACATTCGGGTAAATATGTGAAGTCGTTTTCGAAAGAGAGAGGGAGACTCCTTCTGAAGGTAGGTGCTCCCCGAGAGGGGGCGGAGTCAATGGGAGAGACGGGCGGTCCCTCTCCGTTTGAAAAAAGAAGACACAGATGGAGTCAGGAGAAGGGGGGAGGGGAGGGAAGAAGACACACTCATTTTATTCCTGTTTTCCGGTTCGACACACTATGAGAAATTGAGAAGATTGGGGCGAAAGAAGGACACAAAAATAGAAAAAAGAAGAAGAGGTATGAGGGATGTCACTGGTTTTTTGTAACGGATGAGCTTCCTGTTTTTTGTTTTTTTTTGTTCTTCGAAATTATAATCGCGTTGAAAAAACTTGTAGGATTATTTCAGATGGGAAGAAGAGAAAATGCAAAAGATTCTGGAAATTGGTTTTACTTTGGAAAGGAATTACATGAAATTCTTCAAAGGAAGGTTGTGAGATGGTTGATTTTTCCAAAATTGTCTCTTTCCAGACCTGCTGGTTTCCGAATCGTCAACTGTTGAAACAGAGTGAGGGACATACAGTGCTGGCGGCCAAAATAATATTATTTTTTTCCTTTTTCTACTGAAAAGGAGCAACTTTAAGAAGATGTCTCGGTATTCTTGAAACCAACAAAGCAAATTTTGTATGGACTATAAAGATCAGAAGTAGAACTTCAGTTTCGTAGTTGGCAATTTTTTGTACGAGTACTCCTTAGCAAGGTACGGCTCCGCGACAATTCGCAACCGCGACATTCCGCAACCGCGACACTTCGCAACTGCGACATTTCGCAACTAGTCGTTCGCAACTGCGACGTTTCGCAACTACGACATTTCGCAACTACGGCGTTTCGCAACCACACCGCGTTTGTATTGCTAGTTCTATGGTTGCGAAATGACTAGTTGCGAAATGTCGTAGTTGCGGAATGTCGTAGTTGCGGAATGTCGCAGTTGCGAAATGAACAGTTGCGAAGTGTCGCAGTTGCGAAACCTACGTGAGTTGCGAAATGTCGCAGTTGCGGAATGTCGCAGTTGCGGAATGTCGCGGAGCCCAAGGTACAGACAGGCGAATATATTTATTTCTCGAATTTACATATTTCCGTGCAAAGTAGTGCGATTTTTGACAGGTTTACTTTGCCAATATGTAATTTGCTAGAGAGTGCTTGTAAAAAAATGGGGGAAAAAAATTACAAAAATGAAGCTCTGTTTTTGATCTGTATAGTCCATTCAAAATTTTCTTTGTCGGTCAATCAGGAATATTGATACATCCTCTCCAAGTTTGTGTTTTTAGTTAAAAAAAAAATGGCCAACTACAAAAATAAAGTTCTACTTTTGATCTGTACTGTCCATATATAATTTTTCATTCGCGTCAATCCGGAATACCTGGACTTCCTTGCAAAGTGGATAATTTTCAACTAAAAACAGCTAAAGCATATAAACTTTTGGCCGGCACTGTACAAGTTTATTGGTTGATCTTGAAAAAAATTATTGAGTTGAAGAAAAAATTGGAGAAAAAACAGAATTGAACTTGAATTTGAGTCGACGAGTAGAATTCACAGCACCCAGTTTCTGTAAGCTTATGAATAAATAAAAATACCGTAACCATTGGAATAGATGCGCACCGGCTAGCAAAAGTTTGAAGCATAATACCTCGACTCACTTTAAAGAAAGATATACCGCTTTAAACGAACACCACTGGGTGTATCTATATTACAGGTTTTACGGTGGATACAAAAAATCGGAAAGAAACAGTTTAAATGAAATAGTTTGATATTCATTGTCTGGTTAATCGAATCCTGGATATGCTGATACCCAGCTTGAAAACTTGCTCAAGCCCTTCAATCATGAAAATGCCGTCTTGCGTTTCCACAGCCTTCCATAACGGGTTCCCGTTATTTCTGATAGCTTCTTTCAATTCGAAACTATCATAGATATCAAATACGAACGTTTCCAGAACCGGTGACTGGATAAGAATCTGAAATAAAAAAACACTTAAGTTTTAGAGTTTATTCTATGACAGTACCTCTAGAAACTTAATAACCGTGGAAGCCGATACAAACCAACGCCAAGTGTTGGAACGAAGTGTTAGTCCACGGCAATTCAGGAGCTGTTCAATAGGGAAATTTTCATCGAAATCCAAATGGAGCGTAAGCATTTTCGATTCCTTGCATTCCATCATTTCATTCAATTTCCGTATTCTTTCTCTCATTTCATCCAGCTTATCAGTTTTTGTATTCTTGTATTCTCTCATATGAATAATAATATTTTCTAGAGTTCCAGACTGGAGACACGGAAGAATTGCAGCTTCTTCCGTTGAGTTCACCGTGTGAAACTCAACTCTATTCGTTTTGATTTTGATGCCCCCGCGCTCCAGAATCTCTTGAAGACGTTGCATTTTGTCAGCATCCACACAAATATAAAGTGACTCTAAGTGAAGTTTTGGGTTATTGAAAACGACTGAAATATCATGCAACGCCAACTCGAAATGATTGGAATTCGGTATGGATACTATTTTTTTCCGATGAGTACATTTCACTAGACAACCATCATCTTTCCCTTGTCGATAAATGACATCAGTGAAGTCATAATTGATTTCAGAGTGCTCTTTTCCCGACTTGAAGCTCAATCTTTTCAGTTTTGGATCCATTGATTCGATGCAAGTTCGGAGTCGGGGACTCACTTTGTGCATCATTAATCTGAAACTCGTAAATATAGACTGAGAAAATGGGAAAAGGGGAAAATTTACCTTTCAATAGGCTTCAAGGTTTGGAATATTGGCTCGAGGATCTCCATGGGTAGGTCGAGAATAGTACGGTGTGTTGGGTCACGGCTGAAAAAAAAAGACGGTTATTATCAGACTTGCCACCGACCGGGCCAAAATCAAAAATACTCTCGGTTGTTTTGAACCATGTTTTTGGAAAAAGTATAGTTTTCAGCTGAAAGTTCGGATTTTAATCTAAAGTCGGTAATTAGAGCCTTTGTTCCCGGAAGTTAAAATGTTTTTGAAGACCTCAAATATTCGTTCAAACTTCAGGCTCCGCCCCCAAAACACGAGTCGGAAAACACACTTTTCGTTTCAAACTTTCTCCGATAGGGCGGAGCCTGGAACTCAAATAAAACTTCAAAATTGCTTACTGCAAAACTCAATGTAACGAACCTGCCATCAAACTGCATGTCCATTTCTCCCCTCGCAAATCTCATATACCAGAATTCGTAGTCTATGTACTCGATCAAACCATCTCCAATCCTCTTACACATTTTCTTGTATCCATCGAATGGCGGAACGTTTCCAAGTGCTTCGTAAGCTATCACTTGGCGGAGGGCGATTGGATCGTTCGCGAATGCTTCGGCCATGGTGAGCTCTATGAAAATTGAGAAGTGTTCAGGAGGAGCTGGAGAATGGAAAACTGACAGTAGAACGAAGGAGGAGAGAATATTGATTTGCGAAGGAACCCTTGAGTGTCTGTGGTGTTTGAAGAGGAGGTCTGTGACGTCCCAGTCAACCGCACGACGTCATTTCTTGGCACTGTGCCAACTGTAGACAAGTGCCATACAGAAAGCCGTTTCAGACTAGAGAGGCATCAGAATTCTTGTTATTATCCCATGTCTTGGTTCCTTTTTTGTCATTCCGGATCTTCTGACCCAGATTCTTCAGCCCACAGAGACATTGGGAAAGTTTGAATTACATAATCATTCTTGGTATGATCTCAGCTTTCGAATAATATAAATCACTATCAAAAGCTCACTTGCCCAGTTAGTTGTTTCTGAATGAACCTTTTTTAACGTCTGTCACGATCTCATTGTCAAAATCAAAACCCATTATGCCACTAGCTCGTACAGCAAGTCTCTAGATCTTATCTTCTATTAGTCGTCGAGCCACACTGGATTACTGTCGGGAAACATCTGCTTCTTGATCCTCCGATCTCTCCGTACTGTTCCACAAGGAGAACGTGCTAATTGCTGTAGGTCATACATACAAAATGAACGGTTTATCTACGTTGTCGGTACCCCAGATCGATTTAGTACGTGTACTTGTACAGAACGCATATTTTCCATCTCTGTGCTTCCTGACGGTGTGTGCGATCTTGAAATTTTCATTTCAATTTGAGTTTTCGGTCCCGCCCCTGAAGACAATGACTAGTAGCTGGAGAGGTCCATTTTATCCATTTCATGTTTTGGAGGCGGGGCCTAATTTTCAAATCAAAATGGGAAGCCCGCAAACATCGAGTATAAACCGAAGGTCCACATTTTTTGACATTTTTTTCAATTTTGCATCGAAAATGTGAACATTTGTTTATGATTTTTCAGAAAAATTGCAAAAATGTTGAATTTTGGCGCCAAGTACCCGGGTCTTCGGACCGGGCCTTGACAAGTATGCTTTTTTGTAGTTTGTAGTCCGAAAACCTCTACATTCACTTTTGCCCTAATCCGTGGACCCTAAGCTCCCCCATCCCCGGTGCTCCTGGGAAAAACTGGGCGGAGCCTCCACCTCCAGTCACCGCCTACCGTACATCAATTTTATATAGAGACCATCGTATTGCCACGTCACCACGTCAAGGACACCCATCATCATTAAGGTCCCCACTGCCTCAGCAAATACTGCGAGCCGGTTTTTTATTGATTTGTGTTTTTTTCTTACGTTATCTTCCTACGGTTGACTCCTTGGAATCCGGTTCCTTTCTCCATCTCTTCAAGTTTTGAATTTCCAGATTAAGCCATGCAACGCTACAACCCACCGACGACATCTGCACAGACGTACTGTCACGGATGCCAGCGACAAATTCGGAAGGTTCAGGAGATGATGGACGAGAAATACTTAACGCACATAGAGTATCAAGTCGATAAGAACTCGATGGAACGTCAGATGGAGTCGTTGCAAAGACAACTAGAATTGGAGAGGCTCCAGGCTGCCACGATGAGAGCAATGATCAAGAGAACCACCACTCCAGATGAGAAAGTGCAAGAGTTGTTGGAGATCAACAAAAAGTTGACGGAGTCTCTTCAGAAGGAAGTCAAGAATCTGGAGGAGTTCCCATTGGAAGAGTGGTATAACTCTATCCAACAGAAGTGGACTGAGAAGTATCAAAAGGTTCATGACTACGCAATGGAAAAGAAGGAGGAGATGTTGATCTACAAGCAGGATGCAGAGACAACTCACGAGGATGTTCAGTGGTACAGAAAAGAGTTGGTCACGGCGAAAAAGATGTTGATGAAGAAGGAGCAGGAGATCACGGCGTTGAAGAGAGGAGCAAACAAGGAGAACGTTGAGAATGGAGCTGAGAAGGCTGAGAAGAAGGACGACGCCACGAAGATGCTGTTCGCACAGGGCATCAAAAGATCGTCGGATGTCTAAAATCGTGTTATTGTTCTGTAATTTCCGAATGTTGTTTTGGTTTTTGTTACTTTTAAAGTTTAATAAATTTGAATCGGAAGAAGATGTGTACTGTTTTGTATTTCAGCTTTTACAGGTTTAGGGAAAGAAGATATCGGAACTGTGACACGCTTCGCGACCGCTACGCGTGCGCACCGGCTGATGAACACAGGGTATGCGTCTCTCTAGTCTGAAACGGCTTTCTGTATGACACTAGCCTCAGCACACGACACAGTGTCTCTCTACAGTTGGCACAGTGCCAAGAAATGACGTCGTGCGGTTGACTAGGACGTCACAGACCTCCTCTTCAAACACTACAGACACTCGAGGGTTCCTTCACAAATCGATATTTTCTGGTCCTTTTTTCTCTTGTCAGTTTTCCATTTTTCGATTCTCCAGCTTTTCCTGAACACTTCTGAATTTTCATAGAGCTCACCATGATCGAAGCATTTGCAAACGATCCGATCGCCATCCGCCAACTGATAGCTTACGAAGCACTTGGAAACGTTCCGCCATTCGATGGATACAAGAAAATGTGCAAGAGGATTGGAGATGGTTTGATAGAGTACATAGACTACGAATTCTGGTATATGAGATTTGCGAGGGGAGAAATGGATATGGAGTTTGATGGGAGGTTCGTTACATTTTCACAAGAGTTTGAAATTTTGTGAATCTCAAAACACTGAGATCCTGAATATTTTGTTTAGAATTTTGTAGTTAGCAATGTTGAATTTTTTGTTTAATTTTAGGCTCCGCCCCTGAAAAAGAACTGAAATGTGCAAACTTTTCCTCCGATTCGAGTATAGTGACCTGTAGAAAACAAACAGTTTGAAAGTTTGGAGACTTATGTTTTGGGGGCGGAGCCTAAAGTTTGAACGAAGATTTGAAAAAGTCAAAAACCTTGTCAAAAATTGGGCCGGGCTAAACTATCTCTCCGCCCGGATTAACCAGACTTTTTCCAAAACGCTGCTTAAAAACGGGCCGAGAACATTTTTCTTTCGGTCTGGCCCGTGACAAGTTTGTCATTCATAAATTGAAATCAAGAGATAATAATTTCGTTTAAAGAGAAAATCGGTCTGTTTTGTTATAAAAACCATTCATTTTTCAGCCGTGACCCAACACACCGTACTATTCTCGACCTACCCATGGAGATCCTCGAGCCAATATTCGAAACCTTGAAGCCTATTGAAAGGTAGTTTATTTATTCAACATCCCATTTCGGATCACCCATTTACTTTCAGATTAATGATGCACAAAGTGAGTCCCCGACTTCGAACTTGCATCGAATCGATGGATCCAAAACTGAAAAGATTGAGCTTCAAGTCGGGAAAAGAGCACTCTGAAATCAATTATGACTTCACTGATGTCATTTATCGACAAGGGAAAGATGATAGTTGTCTAGTGAAATGTACTCAACGGAAAGAAGTATCCATACTGAATTCCAATCATTTCGAATTGGCGTTGCACGATATTTCAGTCGTTTTCAATAATCCAAAACTCCATTTAGAGTCACTTTATATTTGTGTGGATGCTGACAAAATGCAACGTCTTCAAGAGATTCTGGAGCGCTTGGACTTCAAAATCAAAACGAATAGAGTTGAGTTTCACACGGTGAACTCAACGGAAGAAACTGCAATTCTTCCGTGTCTCCAGTCTGGAACTCTAAAAAATATTTGTATTCATATGAGAGAATACAAGAATACAAAAACTGATAAACTGGAAGAAATGAAAGAAAGACTGAACAAACTGAATGAAATGAAGGAATGCAAGGAATTGAAAATGCTTACACTTCATCTCGATCTCGATGAAAATTTCCCTATTGAACAATTTCTGAATTTCCGTACTCTTTCACTTCATACCCCCACTTGGCGTTGGTGTCAACCGGCCGCCACGGTCAAGTTTCTAGAGGTATACTGTTATAAACACAGCTTTAAAATTAAATTTCTTGTTTCAGATTCTTATCCAGTCACCAGTTTTGGAAACGTTTATATTCGATAACAATTCTTGGAAATTGAGGGAAGCTATCAGAAATAATGGGAACCCGTTATGGAAGGCTGTGGATACAAAAGAGAGTATTTTCATGCTTTCTATCGAAGGTTCTGAGCAAGTTTTCAAATTGGATACCACCATGTGGAGGGTTCGATTAACGAGGCAATGAATATCAAACTATTTCATTTAAATGATCTCATATTTACTTTCGTACTTTTTGTATCTACCGTAAAACCTGTAATAGAGGTGGCGTTTGTTCAAAGCGGTATATCTTGATTCTCAAAAGATATGTCAAAAAGTTGTCAACTGACCAAATATAGTTCGATATTCATAGAATATAATTCCAATTTTTTAAAATTGTATCTTTAAAGTGAGTCGAGTTATTATGGTTCAAACTTTTGCTGTTGGGTGCAGCGCTATTACAGGTTTTAAAGTATTTTTATTTATTCAGAAACATACAGCAACTGGGTGCTGTGAATCCCACTTATGGATTCAAAATCAAATTCAATTTTTTTTTGCTCTATTTTTTTTCTTTATTTCAAGGAGTTTTTTTTTCAAGATCAACCAATAAACTTGTACAGTTCCAGCTAAAAGTTTATCAATTTCAGCTGTTTCAGTTGAAAAATAACAACTTTGAGAGGATGTCTCGGTATCCCTGGATGACACACAAAGAACATTTTAGTTGGCTGGACTAACACATAGACTTCAAGAAATGTAAATTATAACGTTTCCAATTCGCTGCGCCATCGTGAAATTTTGATACACAGCTCGATTGGTCAGTTTTTGCACAGATATATACCAGTTTCTCGCGTTTCCAGCTAATTTTAGCCGAACACGTTTGTCTTGATTTTCTAGACCACCGAAAGTTCTTCCTTGTCATAGGGTTGTTTCTTAATTTCAACTCATTTTTAATGCTCTTTGTTTATCAAAATTTCTAAAACTGTGATTTCATCTAATACCAGAAAAAACGAAATGGCAAAACTGCCGGGGCAGAATTTTTTATGGCCTAGAAACACAAGAGGAAAAGTACGGCCGGCACTTAACAATTTGAAATTTATATCATTTTCTGCACGAACAGGTTTGAATATCTTTCTTGGAATGAACATGTTTTCTTTGCACACTTCAAAACTTTTTGTCCGTGATCCCTCACTTTTAAAACGGGCCAAACCAGTTTTACTGCTCAAACCAATGTAAAAATTTTTGACATGTATTCCATGGCTAGAAAGTTTATTCACATTGAAAAATCTGGGTTCAATGCCTCTCTCTCTCCACATTTGAAACCGTTCAAATCCCTTCTTCATCATCAATCGTCTTTCCTCTCAACTTCACAGTTGTCATCGTCACTTTTTCTTTCTGAAACTCTCAATGTATTATCCTTCAACTCTTTTCCTCAACTCCGCCCACCTTTGCATACTCCGCATCACTCAATGCACTGATCTCCTGATTGAAATCTCGTCCAAAAGTGGCCTCCAACTTCTCCGACGTCGCCACATGGCTCGTCCGTTGTTTATAGAAATAGAGTCTCGACGCTTCCAGATCTTTCGTTTTCCTCATTCTATCAAACTCCTGCTCTTCCTCTCGATCACAACTAATCTTCTCGTGTCCTTCATAGTGATCAATGGGACGACGACGAAGCAAATGGAAAAGAATCAGAAGAGATAGAATACCAAGGACGATGTAGATCATATAGGTCATAGAGGGTGGCTGGAAAAGGAAATCGTTTCATGTTGTTCATATGAAAACTACTCTATTACCAACAAGTACCGCTCATCGGGCGGAATTTCGCGGGTCACTCCATCGTCTTTGTGAGGATACGCATTGGTGGGGAAGGTGTCGAAGTAGTTGATGAATACTATCTGGGAATAATAGTTTTTGAGAAAAAAAATGTCTTCAAAAACGTTATTTTCTGGGATTTGACAGATTCGCACGAAATTTTGAGAAAATATACGCTCAGGCTGTGGTGTATTTGGAGAAAACGTTTTACTAGCACAGTTCAGTTTTTACAACCTTGCTCTACCGAAATTGAGAATAATAGCGTGAGAAATTGAGAGACGCAGAGAAAAATATGCATTTTTCAAAAGGATTTCGGTGGAGCGCAGTTGCAAAAACAATCTTATGTGTAGAAAAATATGGACACTCGCAGAATCTTACTCAGGAATCCTGCTCACTCACAGAACACGAAATTTCAGTCTTAAAAAGCTCAAAATGATCAGATCTGTGCTGGCCCAACTTTTCTTTTGGGTTCCTAGGACATCACTTCTGTAAAATTTGAAAAATTGCAGGAAAATTTCAGCAAAAACGCGTCAACGGCACGCCAGACACGTTGATTTCGATTGCCTGGAGCTGAGAGACGCGTCAAATGCGCACCAGACATTAAGCTTAGTCATCCGGAGCTGGAAAACACGGCAATAGTAAGCCAGATGACTAAACTTGGTTTTTCAGACCATTTGCAGCCTGGTTCGGAAGATTTTTTCAAACTTCAAGTTCGAGACGCGCCAACGGCATGCCAGATATTTAAAATTTTAACTTCAAGCTTATATACGCGTCTAAGGTGCGCCAGAAAGAAACTTTCTGTTGCCTAATATCCCAATTTAAAAAACTCTGTTAGCATAGACGACTTTTAATTTTTCGCACTTTTCGGGCTGAAAACTGATAAATATTCATGTTTTATATTCACGGCGTCTGGAATTGAGTTCTAGAAATCAGCCCCGTTCCTCTGAAATCGGAAAAAACCTTTGGCGCGAAATTCTAAATAAATATCAAATATCAAGACTTGAAAAAAATTAAATTTGCCGCCAAGTCGCTAATTTTCAGTACTCACCTTGAAAATTGTGCACGGGATCTGGGGGTGAGTACTGAAATGAAACGCGCTCCACTAGACCTGGAGGCAAATTTTAATTTCTAGTTTCAATTTTTTAATTCGCTGTTCCGTTGTGGCATTTTGATACACAGCTCAATCGACCAGTTTTCTCGCGACTTTGGTCAGTTTTTCGACTATTTATTCGAATTTCGCGCTAAAATTTCCGCTGCTTTCAGCGGAGCACGGTTGGATTTTCTGTACTAACTCCCAGATTCCGTGATAACAACTTCAAACCTGCGGAGACTTCCCTGTCGCATGATGTCCTGCCAACGAGATGACGTCATTGTCTCCGTGAACTATTCCAATCAAAACCAGTGCCAAGATTGTGGAAACCCTTCTATAAAGTTTCCAATAGAGCGCACTTGCAACAAAAGACTCACAAAACGAAAATGAATATATACATTGAAAAGAGATGAGTCTATTCAAACAGATTTTCAGACAAAATAAAATGTATTTTCTCTTTTTAACAAACGGAATTTCAGATCTATCCACGTATTTTCTAAACGTGTTGTGACGTTTTCTGCCCTTTTGAAAGTTCACGCACTTTCATCTGAATTCCAGATTTTGTCTTGTTTCTCGCCGAGTTTGAAGGTTTCTGACCGCTACAATTTTCATCTTTTTTTGAAACCCAAATTCTTAGAATTTTGTGGGCGGGGCTTAAGTCATCTGAAGCATGAAGGGCATGCTATCAGAACCAGTGAAGCGGATTCATTGACGTCTGAACATTTTCGTGTTGTTCAGACCAGGTTATTCATCGAATTTCTTAGATATTTTGCTAAAATTTCACATTTTTCTTGAGCAGCCAAAAGCGAATAAACGCCAGACTGGATTCAATTTTATGTAGTTTTTAAGGAAAAATTGTATCCTTAATCTTTTTGTTGGCGGAAATTAAAATTCAGATGCAGGAAGACATCAGGAAGATTTTTAAAATCAAAACCTGAAAAGGGCATTAGCACTTTATAAGAAAATGTATCGCATAAATTGCAGAGACATTTGATGCTTTTTGATCTAGATTCCTGTCCAATGTCTCGACGGTTAATTACTATTTGAAGTCGTATATTAGCACGACACGCTTCTTACAACCGCGCTCTACCAAAATCCAAGAAATTTGAGTTTGAGATTGAGAGACACAGAGAAAAATAGACATTTTTCAAGGGAATTTCAGTGGAGCGCAGTTGTAAGAACTGTGCCGAGCTAATATACAATTTCGGTTTTTTCAGTTTGAAATGTCCAACTTTGATAGTGTGTCCTGGTATCACTGATTGTCCCACAAAGAAAAAAGTTTAATGGATCATACATATCAAAGGTAGAGCTTCATTTTTGTAGTTGACGACTTTTCTTCTGGTTTTAGAGATATTGAGCTTGGGAGCTTCTCTTCTCTGCTCTCCTTAAGCGTGTCACTTCTAAGACGCATAACTCAAAAACTATAAATGATTTCAAAAAGTTATTAACTGCAAAAACATAGATCAAACCTAGATTGCTACTTTTGTAGTTGACAACTTTTTGATACGTTTTTTAGTTTTTGAGATATTAAGCTTCGAAAAACAGAATATATCAAAATCTTAAACAGCTATTTTAAAGGGATCAGCTACAAAAACCAAACTCAAATTTAGTTTCACATTTTTCTAGTTGACAACTTTTCTGTGAGAGCAAGCTGTATTTCGCCCCAGTAATTTCTCCCTCAAATCTTCCTATTTCGGTGTAAAACAGAGTGATTTTTGAGCTGTTCCCGCAAAATGAATATAACTCCCTAGGGAGTGTTCGTACAAAAATGTTGTCAATTAGAAAAGGTACTAGATTTGTCGGCTCCGCGACATTTCACAACCGCGACATTCCGTAACTGCGACATTTCGTCACTAGCCATTTCGCAACTACACCGCATTTGAATATTTGGGTCAGTTGAAAATGTTGAGTGTACTGAAGTGTTAGGTAACATATTTGAAAACAATTAAATAGAAGAAAAAGTTGCCTGATCCATTTTCTGACAAAACTAGGTTGAACTATTGTTAGTTCTATGGTTGCCGAACGTCGTGGTTGCAAAACGTCGCAGTTGCGGAATGTCGCAGTTGCGAATTGTCGCGGAGCCGATTTGTCTATTTTACCGCACAATATATAATGAGCAAAGCGTACCCGACTTCCTCATTTTGTTTTGAACATTACCCCCACATTTCCTTCTCCGGGGGGAGGGGGTTGCTTTTCATTATACTCATTTCCTCCGCTCCGTTCACCTGGTTGGGTCACCTAATCATATAATTGGTGTTTCTCCCCGCAGAGGGGCCTTAGAGGGGGGCTCCATCTCACGGAGAGAGCTCTTTCTCTCCGTCCTCTTTTCGCTTCTCACGGTCTCCCTAAGCAACACGGATCGATAGCTTGCTTCTCCTACCTTTCCTTATTTTCTTATTTTTTTTCGGTTCAATTTTTTAAATTTATGATTTTCAGGTCTCCAATGGAAAAACTGGAATCGGATTCAAACTGTGAGTCCTGTGAGTCGCTTATGGATCGAATCAAGGAAAAAATGATCCACATCGAGCAATTGAGAAAGGAACTGCATGTGAAGGATGAGGATATCATGAACTTTAAAATCAAGTGTGATAACTTGTCGCTTGAAAAATCTTGGCTGGAAAAGGAAAAGTCAGTTTTCCGAACCCGCGCCAAGATGCTGGAAGAGGAGAACGCCAATTTGAAGGCACGTCTTCACGAGAAACACGCCGAGTTCTTGGAGAGCCAGCGGCTGTTAGACGTCGTCCATCAGGATCGTGACGAGTGTATCGAGGAGAAAATGAAGGCTTCGAAATTCTACCGTAGCGAGTTGAAGAAGTTGGGAGAGGAGAACGCGAGACTTCGAGGAGAAGTTGAAGACGTCGCGGAGCCAACAGAGGATCTCTCCTTCAAAAAATTGCTCACTATGATATCGGAAAATCGGGAACAAACTGGAATTCTCCATGGTGATTTAAATGCGACTCGCCAGCAAATGGAGTCGATTCTACAGAAAATATCGGATCTGGAGAGCTCAATGGAGCAAAATCAAGTGGAATTTGTGATGAACATGGAGGCAGAGGATACTGTATCGGAGAGCATGAGTGTGCTTACAATTGGTGCTGATGCGGAAGAAGACAATATGACTTTGGATGACATTTTGGGACGTCCTTTGGTAGGTCAAGTCTTCTATATGCTCGACACGCATCCTACAAACGCGCTCTATCGAAACCGAAGAAAATAGTGTGCAAAATTGAGAGACTCAGAGAAAAAGAGACTAGGGGATTTCGATGGAGCGCAGTTGTAGAAATTGTGCCGAGCTAATAGTTTTTTTTTGAAAGATGGAGAGTTAAGACGGTTCAGAACCGGCTAGGGACGAATTAGAACCAGTTTCGGAGCGAGAAAATCGATTATCAGACAAAATGCCGTTTTTTGAGCTCAAGCCCTAAATTTTCGCGTCAAAGACCGCATTTTCAAACAAAAATTCGAGATTTTTGGGACAAAAACATATTTTTGTCTGAAAAAATGCGGTTTTCGACCTAAAAATCCCGAATTTTTGTATGAAAATTGTGTTTTGACGCGATAATTAAATATTTTGTTCTGAAAAATGTGGTTTTTGACGCGAAAATAGAGGTTTTAAAACGTCCGGTCACATTGACGACGATTTGCAACCGCCCGTTTCGAAACTAAAAAGCATTGAAATTTGGTACGATAGTTCCAAAAAGACCCGGTTCTAAACCGTCCCCCGTTATACTTCTATGTTTCCGCCAGGGATGTAAGCGCCGATTTATTTCCAGGTACCACGAGAAGAGTTACCAGGAGAGAGAATGATTCAGTACAATGGAGAATGGAGATATGATATCACGGCGGTTTGGGGAAGAGCACCAGCGGAGCAACTACAGGAGGCTCCATTCGAGATGGTTGATGAGGAAGAGGAAATTCATTTTATTTCCTCACTTTGAGTATCCAATGTTTTGGATGTAATTCGCTGCGTAGCGACTCTCTTTCAAATTTGTGGCGTGCAAAATAAGTCTATTTCTCTACAAGTTAATTTCTATTTTCCCCACTCTTCTCTCTCCTTCTCCAACCTGTATTACATTTTATACACTATTTCATGCAATTTTTACA
This sequence comes from Caenorhabditis latens, assembly GCA_002259235.3. Taxonomy (NCBI): domain Eukaryota; kingdom Metazoa; phylum Nematoda; class Chromadorea; order Rhabditida; family Rhabditidae; genus Caenorhabditis; species Caenorhabditis latens. The sequence goes on along the minus strand of CM056092.1, from coordinate 3,766,878 downwards.
TTTTCGAATTCTAATTTGAGTTCAGAATGTACAAACTTTACCTAATTGACAGGCGATTTCACGTTGATCTAAAAATTTGTGTCTGAAATTAAAACCCAAAATTCTGGAATTCTGACTATGAAAATTGTAAGGGAATTGGTTTTTTTGAACTTTTTTTTATTATCCGTCTCATATTTTTCGATTTTTCTATCCTGAACCCCTTGTGTTCAAATTTTCGAAACTTCCCATTTTTAACTTACCAGTCGTCTACTTGGAACTGGAATTCTTATTGTGAAAAACATTCTCTACTTGACCATTTTTCAAAATTCTCTATGAAAAGTTGTATTTCTTAACTTATCTATCCTATACTATCTTTTTGTCTGCATATTTTCGAAACGTTTCATTTTCAACTTGTCTTTTTCAAATAAATATTTCCGTAAGTCGTGAGTTTGAAACGAATAAAATAGCATCGGTAGAAAAAAGCTGGTGCGCTCGCTATTCATGGTACTTGTATTGAAACGCACATATCCCAAAAGCTAGTAATGCTATCAAAAAGATGACAACTACAAAAATGTAGAACTAAATCTGAGTTTTATTTTTGTAGTTGATAACTTTTTGATAGCATTCATAGTTCTTGAGATACACGCTTTTGAAGTGACACATTAAACTTGACAGCGAAAAAACAGGAAACTAAAAAGTTAATTTTGAAGTTTAATATCTGAAAAACGAAAAAAAATACAAAAAAGTTGTCAACTACAAAAAGAGAGATCTAGGTTTTTTCTACAATTCTATTGTTAACAACTTTTTGATAGCTTTGATAGTTTTCAAGATATGCGTCATTGAAGTGATACACTCAAACTTGAATAGGAGGAAGCAGAGAAGCGAGCTCCCAAGCTCAATATCTCTAGAACGAAAATAGATATAAAAAAGTGGTCAACTACAAAAATGTAGATCTAGACTTGTTCTCTTAATCTACGTTTCATTTAAGGGATTCTGAACGTTTTTAAGTCGAATTCAGATTCTCCGAAGTACTACAAGCAACTCCCGTCTCAGAAGCATACCTACCTCTCCAAATCTATGCATTCTCCATCTTTTGATAATCCTCGCTCACCGATCGCAATCACACTACGGTGACGTGCAGCTGCCTCATCTATTGTTGTTGTGTGGATCAAGGCAGATGTTACGACGTCACCTATGTATGATGTACTAATTGTTTCATACCGCGTACCGACTGTCTATTAACACCTGAATAGGAAATTGTGAGTATATTAATAACAGGTTTTTGGGAAAACACGGAACATAAACTTTGAAAAATTGCGAAAGTCAGGTCTTTTCCTATTTCAATTTCAGAATTCACACGTTCTCAAGGTGTTATTTCTCAAGCCGTCTGTAACACGGTCGCCAGAAATTGCTGTGATGTAATGCGCTCAACTGATAGCAGGGTTACGGTAGTTGTCTGTACAGTACCAACTTTCCATTTTTCAAAAAGACAGCCCTCGACTTCCGGAAAAGAAATTTTCACTTCCATGCAACTCTGCTACATACGTAACCATCATGTGTAGCTTCTTTGAACTCACCGTTCCGATAAGAATCACCTAAGCTACAGTACCAGCTGCCTCTACTACCAGTAGCCTACTCCAATTACCTTATCTCACACTCATTATCCTAGCAGGGATTAGTAGAATACAAAGGAATACTTGTACACAGATATCTGGACGGTACGTGACACACCCACCGAGGTGTCTTGTCATTACTGTTGGAGAGCAGCTTTGGGAAGAGGTCGTTTGAATTTTTTCCAAACTTCTGAAATTTCGCTGCTCCCTCTCCTTCAGTATTCTACAGTAATCCTTCCCCTCCCCCACGCCAACAATGTCTGTCGACCACGCCGAGGAGAACCAACGTCTCCACAGACAAATCGAATCGCTCCACCTCGAACTCCATGCACAACGAGAGCTCTTCCGCTCGATTTTCGGAAAAGAGAATGCTGACTTGCAACTGGAAAACCAGAAACTCAAGAGTCAGCTCCAAGAGGCTTTCGAGGACAAACGGAGATTCAATGAGCTGGTGGAAGAGATGGAGAAAGAAAAGCAGAAGATGATGTTGGATCATTCGGAGGAGATGAAGAAGGCACAGGAGCGGATCAAATAATTCAAGGAAGAGGTAGAGGAGCTCCAGGATACAATTGATGAGTTGGATGAGGACTTGGAGCGAATCATGAGATTGGAGGCGGTATTGGAGAGTGAGAAGAAGGATTTGAAGGAGTCGAGAGAGGCGGTGAAGGTGTTAGAGAAGGTGAGTCTGGTTTTTAAGTTTACTAGGGAAGGCCCCCGAGTGACCTATATCATTGGAGAGCTGAGAAAACGCTGATTCCAAATACGTACACAGTTTTTGTTCTCGAGATCTGGTATTCGAGAGAAATGAGGTCAAAGTTTGGAAGTCATTACCTTACCGACGTGTGAAAAGGTTCAAATCTTGACCTCGTTTTTTCTTGAATACTAGGCCTCGAAGGCAAAAACTGAAAATATATTTGAAATCAGCGTTTTCTCAGCTTTCCAATGGTATAGGTCACGTCCTATAACTCCAAGGTCACTCGGGTGCCTTCCCTAGTTCCCTAAACTACCGCCTAAATTTCCATTCTTCAGGAAGTTCGTGGTGCTCGCGCATGGATTGAGCAGCAATGTGCCCCAGACGCCTCCAACGACGAAGACGAAATCGAGGAACCAAGACAGCTGGGTGAACCGAAGCATGTCGAAGAGACCGACGATGAGGATCAGGTGGAGCTCTACAGTGATGACAGCGACACCGACGACTCCTACGATGAGGAGATAGTCTCTTCGAGATATCCTATTTGAATTGGTGCATGCACCATATCCTTATTTCCAGCTCCTTCCTTTTTTTCCCATGTGACCAAAAATTTCATGTCCCGATTCAAATGTTCACTATCTTCTATTCATTCTTCCGAACCGTCTCGATCTCCTGTCTCGATTTTTTTTGAAAATTTTTTGAAAAATTCAATTGTACCATACTTTTTACTCCAATAAACAAATAATCAAATTTACATCGTTATTCGTCTTTCTTAAGAGCCCAAACGGGAAAGGAAACGCGACTGAGGCACGCCAGAGTTCTGAGCCTAATGCGTCAACGGCGCGCCAGTCAGCATGACTTTCTACTTTTTGAGTTTATAGATAGTACAGTAAATCAGGTCTCCCTTCCTTCGACTTCCGGCTTCCCTCTGAAATGTTCAGAAAATGCTTGAACTTTCGACGGAAATTCCAGCTGAATTTAGTTGGTTTTTGAGGAAAATTTGTATGAAAACATCGTTTTCAGAATTTGAGTTTCCTCGAATTTGTCATTTTTATTCCGACTTCCGTTTTCAGGACCCAACTTCCGACTTCCGGAACATGATATAACTCTTCAATTTTCCCCCATTACGCCAGCATTTGACAGTCGCCCTGATCCGATAAGAATCACACAAAAATACCCTAGGACCGGCTGCCTCTACCTCACTCTTACCACACTCCAATTACCTTATCTCACACTCATTATCCTCCTCTATTAGCAGGGATTAGTAGGAGAATACAAAGGAATTCTTTTGTGTTGACACAGTTATCTGGGCGGTACGGACCTGAGTGACACACCCATCTTACAAGGAGACTCGTTATTACTGTTGGTGAGCAGCTTATTTTTACAGCCCTTCGATTTTTTGAAACTTGATTTTATTGCAAGTTTCAAAAGAGCCTTAGGTACTCTACAGTAATCCCTTATCTATTATTCCATTTTCTCCTGTTTCCCATTCCCCTCACCTCACACCCTACACCCCACATCATGTCTGGAGCCCCTGGAGCCGCCCGTGCCACCATCTCCTCACTCAGCGAGACTCAACATCTCCGTGATGAGATCGAGTCGCTCCACAAAGAGCTGCACACCCAGCGGCTCTTCTACCAATCGATGTTCCAGATGGACGTTGTCCAGGTCGCCTTGGAGAACGAGCGGCTGAAGACTCAGCTCCACGCAGCGATTCAGGAGTTGGAGGCGCATGGAGAGGAGATGAAGATGGCGAAGAGGGCGATCGAGGATCTGAAGGAAAAGGCGGAGGATCTGAATGAGGAAGTGACGGCGTGTCACGGACACATTAAAAGTCTGAAGGCAGCGTTGAAGAAGGAGAAGACCGAAGTGGAAGTGATCGGGAAGGATCACGAGTTGTTGAAGGAGGTAAGGATTGGGATAGGTTAAAAGATTTAGGCTTAGGCTTAACTAATTAGGCTTCACTGATTTTGGCTTCAATGATTTAGGCTTAGGCTTTATTGATTTAGGCTCAGGCTTCCCTAATTTAGGCTTAGGCTTCAGTGATTTAGGCTTAGGCTTCAGTGATTTAGGCTTAGGCTTCAGGGATTTAGGCTTAGGCTTTTGCGATTTAGGCTTAGGCTTCCCTGACTTAGACTTAGGTTTTACTGATTTCGACTTCATATGCTTAGACTTTTCTGCCCTAAGCTTGGGCTTCACTGCCTTAGGCTTAGGCTTTCCTGACTTAGGCTTCCCTGACTTAAGCTCAAGCTTCTCAACTTTTCCTTATCATCTCTTTTTTTCCAGAAATTCAACTATGTCGACGCTCTGGCGGAGAGCTACATGAAGCAAGAAGAAGTCGAGATGCTCTTCGAGCCCAGTGACGATGAGGGCGACGACGAGGAGCCGGATGGTGAGGAGGAGGAGCAGCTGAACCGCGAGATTGACGTCGCCGCAGGACTTCATGCCGACCACGACAACGCCGACGCCAACGACGACGACGACGAGGAGATTCCAAGTGACCCTTTTTGAATATTCCCCTTTTCGTTCCTCATTTTTTCTTTTTTTGTGACCCGATCCTCATTTTGTCCCGATTCCTTCGCCCCTCTCATCTCGTATTATCTCTAATCTTTTTTGAAACACTACTGGTATATGTATGTCTTCCCCCTGATCTCTCCCTCTCCCCCTATATTCAACAATTATCCTATCTTGTACCTACATTTGTCTCCAATAAACTAATCCACTTGTCATCTATTGTTGAACATGGCTAATGCATCACGCAGATTGTAATCTACTTCACGTGAACCAGAGGATTGTAAAGGTGTGGGGAGCAAACAAAAGCAACGGGGGGAAACAGATGACGTGGGAAAGTGGAGATTCTGGTGAGAGGAGAATGGTGACTTGGGAAGAGATGGTCGTTGCTATGATTCTACGGGGGCAGGAGACTAGGTCGAGGGTGGACGCATGAATTGACAGATTGGAACAAAATCTAAATGAAAAATGAAAAGCTGAAATCGTGAGAATTCCGAAATTAACTTTAAATCTTGACTAGCATAAAAATAAACAGGGATATTAGGGTTTCAATATTTCCATTCCTCATCCACCCATCTTACAAGGGAAGTTCATGACGAGGCGAGTTGAACTTTTTCTAAAAATTGGACCCCTGGTACTTTCGATCCTGCTGATTCCAAAAATGCAAGAAAAATCAGCGAAATGCTCATGTGAACCGAGTTATGACCCGTCAAACTTTTCAATTTGTTCACGTGGTTAACCTTTTCACGTTTTCATTGACACTTGTGCTGTAGAATTGCAAGTTTGACTGGTCATAACTCGGTTCACGTGAGGATTTCGCTGATTTTTTTCGCCTTTTTGGAATCAGCAGGGTCGAAAGTACCGGGGGTCCAATTTTCAGAAAAAGTTCAACTCGCCTCGTCATGAACTTCCCTTGTTAGAGCTCGTAAGTTCCTCCTGCGCTTTAATTTGCGGAATCACCAGTACCGGTGCCAAGATGTTTTCTTTGGTGCTATTCTCGAGGAATAGATGATGTGGAGCAGTCGAGAGACCGCAAAGCTCCACCATTACGTGCAGTTATGGGGGATTCCAGGATTGGAGTATGTGGCTTCCACCGGAAGCACTCTGATTTGAGGATCCGCCAGTACCAGATGGCGATGTTTCATCGGTGAACTTCCGAGGTGTGGAGGGTGTGAAGCAATCGAGAGACTGCCGTTTCTGACTGATTTCCCCTTCCTTATATGCACAGAAAAGTAGGGCAGAGCCTTATCTCGAGAGGTCACGTATAGAATATTACTGATTGTTATCAAATGAGGTTACGCTTAATTTTTAAATTTTCTTTTTGGAATTTTCTTTTTAATTTCTAGAAATGCATGAATTCGACATCAAAAGAAATGACTTCTGAATCTGTGTCAAAATGCAACAGGGTGTTCGACTATGTATAAACCTTACAGAACAAAGGTAGATCTTCATTTTTGTAGTTGACAAGTTTTCCCGAGCAAGTTACATGTCGACAAAGTAATTTCTCCCTCAAATCGTCTCATTTCAGTGCAATTTATAGTGATGTCTGAGCAGCCCCCTTAAAATGATCATAGATCTCTAGGGAGTGTCCGTACAAAAAAAATTCTCAACTACAAAAATGAAGCTCTACTTTTGATCTGTATAGTCCATTCAAAATGTTTTTGTGAGCCAATCAGGAATAGCGACACATTCTTTCAAAGTGTGTTACAACTAAAAACAGATGAATTATGTATATAAATTTTTGGCCGGCACTTTAGCCATCCGTGTGTATAAATTTCATTCTGAAAATTTGATTCGAATGTTTTCAGTTGTTCACCGTTTTCCCCATGCTGATGCACCATTCATTTGAAACTAACTTTAAAATCTTTTGTCCGTAATGATTTATTCGACCTTTAACCTTCATTAGATACCCCACACATCTTATCGACTATGTGGATTCTGTTATCAGATGCATCTCAAGATAGGCCATGAGAGGCGTCTCAATAACACATCATTCGATTTCTGACACACGGAAATTAACACTTTTTACCCTAGTTTCTGAATTCTTCGGTTTTTTGCTGACATTTCCTTCAGTTTGAATTTTTAAACACTTTTGAAGTTTTGCATTTTTTCACTTGACAATCTTTGGGGCTCAGAAACATTTGAATGTTACAAATTTATATTGGTTTGTTAGATCAGAACTAGATATTTATTTTTGTAGTTGACAATTTTTTTGTATCTCTTTTCGTTTTAGAGAAATTGAGCTTGGGAGCTGGCTTCTCTGCTCCCTCCTTCCACTTTCAGATGTGTCACTTCAAAGACGCGTATCTCAAAAGTGGGCGGAGTTATCAAAAAGTTATCAACTAAAAAAATAGAATTCAAATTGAGCTCTACCTTTTTGTAATTGACATCTAGATTTCTATTTTTGCAGTGAACAACTTTTTAATATCTCTCTCAGTTTTTGACATATGGAGCTTGGGAGCTGGCTTCTCTGCTTCCTCCCTCCAAGGATAGATATGTCTCTTCAAAAGCATGTATCTCAAAAACGTTCAATACTATCAAAAAGTTACCAACTACAAAAATAGAGATCAACTTTAGTTCTACATTTTTGTAGTTGACAACTTTTTTGTACGGTGCCTCACAAGGAAGCTAGGAGCTCCAAGGACCAACGAGGGCTCTGCTCTCCCCACTTCTACCAGCCAAAGAAAAGAAAAAAGTTGTCAATTTGGAGCTCTAGACTTGCTCTCACCATAAATTCCAAATCCTTTTTAAACTTCTGAGCTCCATGGCTCCTCCTCCACGTTCCCTTGTTCTTCTAATATTCATCAGCTGCTGAGATTAGACCTATTTTCTGCGTCTCCTCTCCACATTATGCATAAATCTCTCTTTTTTTCTCAAATGCTCTCCCGTTCTCCATACTCTTTTCCTCACTTTCTCTCCTTTTTCCTCTCCTTTTGACTACTCTCCGTCTCCTATTTATTGATTCCCCGCACCCGTTGTCTCGAGCCAGCCAACACTCAACGTCTCCATTTTATCGATATATTCTTTTTTTAAGTGACTTCTTCTAGATGAGCTCCCCATCTCACTCGTCGTCGATGCCTGCGTTCGCCGACGTTCTCTCCATGATCGCGTCGATTCCTGATGAATGTCATCAGAGACGTGTGACCCACTGGGCGAAGGAGAAGTATAAGGTTGAGGGAGAGTTGGAGGAGAAGGTGGAGAGGTTGGAGAAGACGTTGGCGAATCGAGACTTCAAGGTCAAGAATTTGGAGCAGGTAAGATACAAATCGAGCGGAGGTTGTAGGGATTCTGTATCAGTTTTCAGAATTTAAGTCGCTGAAAAATGTGCGGAGTTATGGGAGTTCTAAGATTTTGAGCACTGAAATCAAAAGAATTCTGAATCAGTATCCAGGTTTTTTGTAGACAGAAACTGAGCAGAGATCAAAAGATTCTTTTCATTTTCATAAATCCGGAAAAGGTTTTTTTTTTCTTCCCCGATTTTGAAAACTCGGGGAAGACAAAAGAAGAACAAAAAATACATTTTCAAGTCGATTCTCACGTTTAGAGGCCATCTATATCAGAATCCACAACTTTTGATTCATAATCTCTTTTCTCTTCCCAGGATATTTATAATCCGGGGAAGACCTAAAATCCGAGTTAGACTAGAAATCAAGTTAGGCAATTTCGATATGGTTAGAAAGCTGAAATTATGAGGATTTTGAATATGTTTTCAGATTTCAATTATCATGAAAATGAGCAGAGATACATGAGTTATTCCTGAACGGTGCAATTCCCCCTAAAGAGATATATCTCTCACTTCAAACATTGCAAAAAACCTGATTTTTTTCCAATTTCCAGAACGTCAAATTGCTCCAAAACGTCCAAGTTGCCTACAACACCACCAAGAAGGACTTCTCGACATCCGAGAAGAAAGTCCGTATTCTCGAGGGAAATATCGAAGCGATGGAGAAATTAATTCTCGAGAAGAACCAGGCGATCAAGGCGATTCTCAGTGAATCGGATGATCTCCAGAAGCAATTGGAGGATTCTGAGAAGAAGAACGTCTTCTATGAGAAGGAGATCACCAAGTTGTTGGACGAGAAGGAGCAGTTGTTGGAGGCTGCAAAGGAGGAAGAGTCTTCTGATGAGTCTTCAGACGATTCTGACGACGATTCTGATGAAGATTCTTCTGAAGATTCTGACGACGATTCCGAGAGCTCCGATGAGTCGGAAGACTCCGACGCCGACGATGACCAGACTAGATTCGTCGCCGCTGCCACTTTGCTCCGCCGAATGGAGTCGACGATCGAGAAGCTTGAGGCTTCGGAGGAAAAGGTCAAGAAATTGACCGAAGAGTTGGAATCTGTCAAAAAAGAGCAACAAGAAATGGAGTCAACATTCACAGACCGTCACACTAAACTAGCGGAGCTCGCCACCGATGCCCAGGCAAAATACGAGAAATGCGAGCTGAGCAAGAAGGAAATGCATCTTCACTGGACTCGAAAATTGGATGCCGAGAGACTTTTGAAGGAGAAAGCTCTGAAGGATGTTTCTTCGGCAACTCGAACAATTGACTACATGAAAAAGATCATGCACTCGGAAAACACAAAATTCCAATCGCTAATCGATGAAGCTGAGAAGAAACAGGTCTCGATGACTGAGGAGTTGAAGGTTGCTAGAGATCAGAAACTCGCATTGGAAAGGAAATTCAAGAAACTCGAGAGAGCTGTAAGAATTTAAAAATAATTGAAAACTAAAACTCACTTTCAAATTTACAGATCATTGCTGAGAAAGATCTAGTGATCTTTGTCCAACGGAACCAACTAAAGGAGCTCCGGGAGTCGGAGAGAAACCAATGCAATGAACGATTGGCTTCTCAGGACAAACTGGTGGCTCAAATGGAGAAGACGTTCGAACTTCAAGAGGAGATCAAAAAGTTGAATGATAAGATTGAGAATCTTGGGGTGGAGGATATCGAGTCTGAAGATGAAGAGGAAGAAGAAGTTAAAGAAGAGAAGAAGCAAGAAGAAGAAGCGAAGGAACAGGAAGTTGAAGAAAAGAAGGAGGTTGATGAGGAAGAGTACAGCTCGGACAGCTCATTCGAGCCAGTCGACGAAGCCGATCTCTACGATTAAATGTAAAATACTGTACAGACAAATGTATTTTTCTTGTTACAAATGTTCTCACCCTATTCTAAACTCAGGAATATTCTTCCCCATCACGTCTTTCTCAGGTTCCCTTCCTAAAAACTAAAATTATAATCTCAACAATTGAAAACTAAACATATTCCACGAATGTATTGAATTTCTTCTGAAGCTAATAAAAAATGATACAATATTTGAGGTATTCACAGAGTATACAAAAAGAATTTTGAGACAAACACCAGACGAATAGCCTAATAATAATTGTCTAAATGATAAGTAAGTACACTAATTATATAATATACAGGAAGGGTTAGTTTGGGGAAAAAAGGGGTGGGGATTAGATACATTTCAAATTTCAATAGGGTGGAGTGTCGAGTTTCTCCACATGGAAACGTCCTTGTTGGGAGCTGATATTCTGCGGCGACGACTCCAATAGTTCAGCGGTGACAGTTTCCTCCGAATCGTCATGGCTTCCCACCAATGCAACGTTTTCAGCAGAGTCATCGTTCGATTTGAAAGTTGAGACAGAGTTCGTGGAAGGGGAGAGACCGCGAAGACTTCCAGAAACCAATGGAGTCGAGCATGTCATCACACCAGTTCCGAATGACGAACACACGGAGTACACTGATTGGGTTTCTGAAACTTTGAAAATCAAATTAGTTTTGATAATACAAAACTCACTGCTCATAGCGGTTCTTGCCGAAGAAACCGATGTCATTCGACGCGGCGATACAGAACCAGCGAACAAATCATCGAGTCCTATCGGTGATAGTGTCAACTTCTCCGGCTTTTCGGCGTACATTTGTGGAGTGGAAGACATTCCGATTTGGAGCTAAATTTGAAAAATAAATACATTTGTCAATAGATTTGATGTGCTTACTGCTTGCTCTGGTGTTCTCACTCCAAAAGGAATAGCGTTTCGCGATGCATCATGATTGTGAGTGTTGTCGCTGTCAATGGCGGTATGGTTGAAGTGAGCGACGAGAATTGGGGAGATTCCGACGATTGGTTCGATAGGAATCTAAAAAAGTAAGCATTTTTTATGTTTAGAAGCACTAAAACTCACTGTATCATTCCTAGCGACTTCCGGATAAAGAACTCCGGCTGGTTTTCCTCGAAGCTTCGCCCAGATTCTTGAAATTCTCGATTTGAAACCATAATTCTGTTTCGTCCAATGCGGATTAAAGTGTAGTGACTGTTCTGCGTCTAATTGATCAACGACGAATGTAATCTTGTTTTTCTCTTGCCATTTTCTGTATTGTTTCAAATGAGTTCCCAACGTTACAAACATGAAAGCAAAGTAGGCGAAGAAGAGAACGACGGCGACGAACACGAACAGGGCGAACTCTGAAATAATATAAATATTCAAATTCTGTAGCTTATTTCCCAGCTAACCCATCGATGTCTCATTCCGAATATCCAAACTTTGTGAGTTTTCGCTATCTCGATTCTCGAATGCGAAATGATATTTTTGTCCAGCGAGTGCAGCTCCTCGGATACAAAGATATAATGCAACGCATGCGAGAGGAGTGATGAATAGAATGAACAAGAAATCGACGAATGGGTTTCGGTTCGTTGGTTCTGTGCGCACTTTTTTGTATCCTCTCTGGCGAATGTAATCTCTGAAGTTGCGGGATTTCCTGAAAAATTCCTGTTAGTTGCAAAATTTTCGAGCTTTGAATCTTTACTGTTTGATTTTGAATGAGAATTTGCAGATCTCACAACTCGTCGTTCTTGTCAGTGTGAGCCAATGTTCGAGACAACTTCGATGAAATAATCCCATTGTTCCGGAGCATCTACAGGGAGAAATGAGCGGTTCGCCGGCTTGTTTTCCGAGATACGGGATCGAAGTTTCACCGCACATGCAGATCCGACACACTGCCGGACCTAGCGATGCGTTGAAGTCTTCCATGAACCCGATCTGCAATCATTTTTTAGAGAAATAGAAAGGCACTGAAAAATTATTGTCAAAAACTATGAAAAGAACAGAGACTCTTTATAATCAACAGCAACAATCGTAAAAAGACGATTTCTGTGGATTTTGAGAGCAAAAAACGGAGATTTCTTACATTTTAAACAAGAAAAACAATCTGGAAACCTCATTTTCAGGTTTTATCATCAAAAAACGCTTTAAAAACTGTGAAAAACTTGAAAAAATCACAAGGAAATTCCAACAAAACATCAAATTTCGAAAGGCGCGGCCCGTTGATTACGGTAGACGTTAAAGGCACATGTTTATTATCAAATGGGTCTCGCCACGATTCCATTTATTTTTGAATTTTTACATTGAAATTCTTTCCTTCTCGCTGCTCTCCTTCGCTGAAAATGGTTGTTTCCACCGTGTTTTCCCCAGTTCTTTCGTCAAATACCACAGTACAGTTGAAGCATCGAAAAACCAGCTCGATGACGACACTTGTGAGTTCTTTATTATAAGTTTTAAAACAATTCAAATTTGTTTGTTTTTTCAGAACGAAGACTTGATGAACACCGCTTTCTACGAACCAGAATACGACTTTGAAGCCGAAATGTATGTTATTTTACTTTAAAAAGCCAATTTTTCCAAATTGTTGTTTCAGACTCCCAAGCAAGTCAACAACCGAGAAAAAGAGCTCAGACGAGTGCGAAGAATGGTTCGGCCAACTCAAAAAAGAGCATCCATTGATGATTCGTTCCCTTCCGATCGCCGTCGAACTCTTCTCCATACTATTCATTTCGCTCGTCTTGAACAAATCGGGAATCAGCAACTCTGTAGATAAAATTGTCGCTCATCTGTACTATTTCCTAATCTGTTTCATGTTTTAAATGTATTGCATGTTATTATTATTATTAGCTGCAGCAGCTAGCTGTTAGATTCGATTGTAAATCTATCAATTTATTGAAATATCAACAACAAACAACAAAAACGAAAAAAGTAAGTTTAAAGCGACCTCAACCACGACTTCGCGATTGAACTATATCTATCCCGAAGCTCTGTGTCCAAATCTTTTCCTTTCTTGCAAACATAAACATAATAATGAAAGGTCTCTCCGAATTCAAACATTTCGACGGACCAATTCTTCTCTCGGAGCAATGCAGGAATCCGGAAATGAGGTTGAGTAAACGACACTGATATAAACATTCCATCAGGCTTCAAAACTCTACAAATCGACGAAAAAATGCTTTCAAGGTTGCGAAGCGCCTCGTCCGACGGCTCCCACGCACTTTTCTCCGTCACCAGAATCGCTTCGATCGTGGCTTTCTCGAAAACAACGTCAAATGAAGAGGATTCACAATTGGCGAGTGTCGTGATGTCATCGGCGACCCATTCCATGTAAGAGTGCTCCAACTTGCCGTTTTCGATGAGAACCTGGAGAAAAATCGGCACATTTTGACCATTTTTTGGCTTAATTACTTGAGAATAATCCACGTTTGTGATATTTTTGAAGCCAAGATTCCATAATTGCATCGATACTTGACTGGAGCCGCAGCCGATGTGAGCGATTCTAGAAATTTCTTATTTTTTCAAATTCCTTGAAAGAAAAAACCTGGAATCTTTAGAAATCAGAGGTGTAATGATATGTTCGAAAGCCTCCAAACCGCTGAGCCATTCGAAATTTTTCTCCGTTTTGAATCGCTCATCCCAGTAGTCCATTCGCGCGTATTGACTGTTGGATTCCATCTGGACCTCGATTATTTCAATTAAAAACTTGTTCCAGAGAGGGAGTATACCGAAAGAATGCGATGGGTTGGAACCTCTTCGCTTTCAAATTATACAAAAAAGGATGAATTATAATTAATTATATTAAACATTCAATGAAATTTCGGGACAATTGAGAGTGGGACAGAGAGAAAAAACGGTGAAGTCTCAAGTTTAAAAGAAAACTAGAAAGCGACAGTGAATAAAAGCGGACGTTTTGACGTATAAATTAATTAATGAAACAAAAAAGATTCGATCTGAGAAAAATGGGTGAAAATATATCGAAAAGGAAAGGAAGAGAGACGAGACGAAACCAAGGAATATAAAAAGGGAATAAAACATGTTTGGGTGAGAAAAGAGATGACTTGAAGATCTCGAGAAAAAAGTGGGAAGAAAAGAGAACAGGTAAGTGTTGAAAATCGAACAGACAGGGGGCATCGTGGCCGCATAAAATACAGATAAAAGTCAATAATTATTCAAGTTTGAACTTCTTTCATGTCTGCCTTCCTCATATGAGAGTTCGTTTAATACGGCGCGAATCCTGGACGTCTTCTGGCTCCACGTCCTCTTGGCCGGAATCCACCGGCGTAGACATATTTTACAATGACGCCTCCGCGTCCGCGACCACCACGTCCACGGAATGGAGGTCTGTTCGTCGATGAGAGACCTGGCCGATTCGTTCGTTTTGGATCAACTTTGATTTGTCTGCCGCGGAGAAGACTGTCTGTCATAGCGAGCGCATTCTGCATTCCATCCTTCTCGGTGAACTCGACATAAGCGAATCTGAACAGAAAATAATTAAAAAGAGGTATTTTTACGAAGAAAAACTCAAAACTTACCCTTTCGGATGTCCACTGAATTTGTCGCACAAAATAGTGACACGAGCAACTGATCCGCATCCGTGGAAATGTTGCTCTATTTCCTCTGCCGTCGCTCCGTAGTCAACGTTTCCCACGTAGACTGATTTGGCGTCTGCCTCGGCCTTCTCCTCTGGTGTCAACAATGATTGTGTCGAGTTACTCTGGCTGCTGGTGTTCAGGTTCATGTGCCCAACCATCTCATTCTGAATTGCCTTAAGTTTCTTCTGCTCCTCCTCAATCTCGTTCAAGTCTCCTTCAATTGCAGAGAGATCCTGTAGAAAATCAATAATTGCGAATTTTTTGCTGAATAGAAAGAATGGTATTACCGCATCGTCTTCTGTGATGTCATCGATGTTAAGAACATCATCGTCGATAGTGTTGTTGTCGCTCATTGTTGTGTGATGTCGGAGCGAGGCTGAAAATTCGAAAATATTTGTCGAAATGGATCAATAAAAAGGAAACAAAATGAGGAAACAAACGAGAAATTAATGCGAATAAACTAGAATCAACAATCAATACACAAAAAAATGACTGAAATTCGCTATATTCAAAAGTCTTTCGAAACCAGTGCTAAACCAACGGAAATCTTGAAAAATCAATACAAAAACGATGATATTTTCGAACAGGGAGGGTAAAATGAGAAGAAACTCGAAGAAAAAAGAAGAAATTCTGACGAAAACTGATAGAACACTTTCGTTAACCATCAACGTATTCTGCACACTGAATGTGACCAAAAAAAGAGAAAAACGAGGCATTACGAAAATCGAGGAGACGCAGACGCGCGTTCGTTGCGAGACCCGCGCGTCTGTCTCATCGGAGCGCGCTTGCTTCGGTAGGTTTTACTGGGAATTTTATTTTTTATATTTTTTCCTCGAATTTTTAATTTTTAAATTTATCAGTTTGTTTTCTAAGTTGTCAAAAAATTTATTGACTACAAATTCAAATTTCTAGCTCTACGCCATGGCGCCGAAACGAAAAAGTTCCCGTGTCACAGATAAAAGTAAAAATGAGGACGATGAAGATCATAGCAGTGAAAACAGGTAATATATCATTCTCTAAAATTCACAAACAAAAATTTTAATATTTTAAGCAACAATGAAGGTGAAGGGGAAACTTCGAAAGCGTCTGACCCAAAAGATGACAAGGAAAGTGAAGGAGAGTCGAGTGATGCCAGTGATGAACAAGAAGAGAATAGTGGTACGAGTAGTGATGAAGAAGATGCGGAACCGGTAGGTTTTCAATCAAATGTCGAAATAGAGTTCAAATTTCATTCCAGATTGTGCTAAATGTGACACAACGTGCGAAACGAGTGACTGCGGGTAACAAAATGGCGGCTCTTCTGGCATCCGCTGATCAGGAAGATGAGTTCTATAAGACCGCTTATGGAGGTTTCGAAGAGGTAGATTTTTAGTTGATTTTTCCTGTTTGAACCGAACTTTTTTGCAAAAATCCCCAAAAATTTTCAGAACGACGAGGTCGACAGAGAATTCAAGTCACCGGTTCACTCTGATGATGATGATGAGGTTGACTCTGATTTCGATAAGGAAGAAGAGGATGACGAGCCGGTTAGCGGAGGAGAAGACGATGGAAAACCGAGGAGAAAGAAGAAGAAGTTTAATGTAAACTCCCAAAATATGGCAAATTTCAACTGTTTTGTTTTAGGAACCGCGACGAGGAATGACTGCCGACGATATTCTGGCGAAGAACAAGAAATGGGCGATGGCCCGACTGGCTGGTAATATGGTGGCGGCGAATACGGTGGATGATAAAACACAGGCGGCGATGTTGAAGGAAGCCGAGAAGACCGAGAAAATGAATATTGAGTCGTTGAAAAAGTGAGATTTTAGTCCATTTTGGTGCCGTTTTAGTGGTTTTCAAAAAAAAAGTTCTATAAAACAATGACTTTCGACACTAAATCAGGAAAAAATGTCTCATGCACACTTGTCAAGGCCCGAGTGTTTTGGCGCCAAAGTTAAAATTTCATATTTTTCAAATTTTTCCGCGAAAAAGCCAAATTTTTGACCTCTCGTTGAGAATAAGAAGAATTTTTAGAAAATATCTGTCCGGCGTGCCTAGGGCGCGTTTTCTGAACTCTTTTTTCCATCAAAAACCGATTTTCCAGTATATCTGGCGCGCCTTTGGTGCCTATTCAAATCAAAAAACCTATCTGGGACTCCTCAGACGCGTTTTTTAGCATTTTTCAGATTATTTACCGTTCAAAAAACCAACTTTCCAGTGTATCTGGCGCACCTTTGACGCGTTTTCTCTCATTTTTCTCCGAAAATCCTTTGAGACGGGCAAAATATGGTGAAACAGAAACTTTGAAATATCCAAGACCAGCCGTTTTTCGATTTTTTTTTGCGGTTTGTTGTGTCTCGGCACTTAAAATAGACTCCATATGTTGGTTTCCAAGCCCGTATAATAGTTTGACTTTGAAATTTTTCAAACACTATAAATTTGCTGAGAGCAGACTATTTTTAACTTGATCTTTTTCAGATACGAGGAGTTCGAGCTGGAAAGGAAGCGAAAACGTGAGAAGAACACCGTTCGCGTCTTCCCTCCAGGACCCAGAGAGCAGATCAAAATGACTGCCGGTGGAACGACTGTTACAGTATCTGAAGTCAAGGTAAGCATGATTTCTAGGAAAACAGCTCTGAAAACGGCAAATTTTTCGCGGTTTTCCACTGAAAATTTCGAAATTCTCACCTATTTCCCCTTTCACTTGAACATTTTTTGGTTTTTTTGCTTCATTTTCCTCACTAATCCCTCCGGAAAGTGCTCATAATAAAATCCCCTTTCCATTAGAAGTCGTCCAATAAATCCCTCCGGTTTCCATGACCACTGAGCCAAAGTGCTCCACACGAACATCTTCTCTCGAGCCAATGACAAAACATATTTTATTGATGCGCCGTGCTCCTTCTTTTCTTCTTCTGAAGAGGCAAAAGCAGAAAAAGAAGAAGAAGAGGACCCCGGGAAATGCCCATTTTCCAGGGGATTTCGTCGGATAATCGACGGGCGGTGCTCTGGCAGAAGGGGTCCCCCTCTGTGACGCTATATATAAATGTGTGTGTCCTTGAGTATTCTTCTCCTGTTTATCCCATTTCTATCAATTTTTTTCATTCTGTTCTTACTTTGAACATGAAGAGAGAGTGCCATCGCCTTCACTAATCCCTTCTTCCTGTGTTGCCTTTTCTCGCTTTTTTCCAGGCAATGTCACTCAGAAGATATTCTGCTTCTTCTTTCTTCTCCTCCGTATGTTTATCTGATGTCGTTCTTCGCATACATACACAAACTTTTTGTCCATCACTAGGCGGGCTTCGTCAAAATTGCATCTCATTTTGGGCGCACTAGATAGAGACTCCGCTTTTTTCATTGCCATCGAAATTCCAGAGTGAGTTTTGGGTTGGTTCTCTCTCTATGTCAGTCAGTGAATTGAAAAAAGGAGCCCCCTCTCGTCAAGCTACTGGAGTCTCTGGCGCCGCGCACATAACGCCGCCTGGAGCTTCTTCTCCTGCTCTCTCTCCGTTTCTCATGGCTTCACTGGCACCCCCAGTAGTAGTAGAGCAGTTGGGGTTGGAAGGGGGGACTCGACGACTCTGCCACTGGTTGCTCCGGCTCCCGCTCTGCTACTGCTCTTCTTATTTCTCCGTCTTCTGCTTCTTCTTCTAAACGAAAAGTCTCTGGCACTCTCCACACTCTCGTGGGCTCCTCTACGCTCTCGACTTTTTCCGCGGACCTCTTTTCTTTCTCAAACGACGACGCCCCGCCATCTCTTTCTCTGCCGCCCCACTTTTCGTCGTCGCCAACAGCATTTTGCACTTCCCCTCTTCTACTCTATAATTTTGTGTTCTCTGAGATTTCAGTCTTGCAGACTCAAAATCTTTCTGAAGATCTTTTAGACGATTTGCAGAATACAGTTTTCTCTCCCTCTATAAATGATTATTTTGATGCTCCAACGGCTTTCCCGACCGCCAGTCTAGTCGTCTGTGTCTCCGCCCCTCCCCGTCGTTTTTGTGGGATCCAGAGCGCGGTTTCCGCTCTTGTGACGTCATCACGTAGTGGAGAAGAAGCACCCCTTTGAGTTCAGTGGAGCGAAAGAAGCGAACCTTGAATTCAGAAGAGAAACTCTTGTGAAATTGTGTGAAACACCTTCACACATTTTCAATGAGTTGGGTACTTAACACGAGTTCAAGGTCAGAAGTCAATTTTGAATGGAAAATTGCTAGCGGGTTACCTAAAAGCTTTGAATGCTAGCAGGTGTTCCCCCCTTCGTCGTCTCATTACGAGAAAACACTGACGAAATGGAATTTGTCATTGAAAAAACATGACGAGTACGTATGTTTGTCCTCCCCGCGTTCCAGTGAGAGTCTAGACAAAACAAAAACATTTTTTGTCTCGGACAGGTCAGGGTACTGTAGAATGTTGATCTAGACTGACCAGGGAAAGGGGAATTTGAAAGTTTTGAGACGTTTTGTGTTCTCAAACATACTTTGTAGAATGTGACCGTAGATCAAAATCAGCATGTGTGATCTAAGTGAGAACGTCAGGTTCAGAAGCCATTCTTCGTGGAAGTTGCTAGTCACTTTTTCGAAAGTTTCAGAGTATCTGGAGGAGAGTTCAGAAACACTCAGATTTTCAGCCTTTAGGCTCATTTTTTGCTGAAAAATAGCATTTTTTGAAACTGAAAGCTCAAAAGTAAACTCATTATAGTCATGGTCTACCGTTTAGCGATCTGACGATCCAGACGATCAAAAGAGGTCAAGTCGCTTCTTTTGAGTCTATCACTAGCTCCGTATCGGCCTGAGAGTTCATCCAGCTAAAACGGGCCTTCGCTTCAGCTTCTTCGCGATCAGAATTACTCGGATTTTCAGCCTTTTTATGCTCAATTTCGCTGAAATATAGCTTTTTTTTGAAATTGAAAGCTCGAAAGCTTTTTGATCTACCGTTTAGCGGGGTCGCTATCTGGCGATCTAGACGATCAAAAAAGCTCAATCAGCCCTAAATAATGTTTCATCCAGCTGATACGGGTCTTCGCACGGTGTTCACAAACCTACGACTAGCCTAACTGTACTTTTGATCAACCTAACCGACGGTTAGGCTAGTCTCAGCCTCGGTACTCCCCGGCACCAATGTCACCATAATCATCTTCATCATCATCGTCTGTTAGTCCGCCCAACCTATGTTTGTCGGGGGGCAGTTTACTGTTGTAGTGAGAAGCGATTAGTGGTATTCCCCCTGCCCTCAACTTGTTTGCGTTTTCATCCACCCAAAAAAAATGTTTCAAAAGTATCTTTGCTCCAACCTTTTCTGGTTCTGACGATGCAGCGTGAAAGTTGTCGAAACTGGGAGAGAGAGAGGACAAAGTGTACAAGAGAAAGAGACCACTCGTCTTCTTCAGAGAGAGCCCCCATCTTTTCTCTGTGCTCCCATACACGTCTTCTTCTACTCCTTTTTCGTTTTTCTTCCATCTTGTCGCCTTGCTTCTTCTTCTTCTTTTTCCTATTTCATTGCTTCGTCTTTTTAGCTTCTTCTTCTCTTTTTTGTGTGTGGCCTCCGAAGAAGAAGCAACCCGAAAAAATTGACGCAACTTTGAAATGTCTCTTTACCAAATTCATTGATGCTCTCACTCCACTCCGTTTGCTTTTTGCTTATGTTGCACACAAATTGTTGGAAAAGAATAGAAGAAGCGCGCACCGCCCGTCGTCTATGTGTGTGTAACTGACTGCGGTGGTGGTGGTCTCGAATTTCACGTGTTTGACCATTTTGCCTGCTTCTTCTTCTTCTCCGCTACACAGACTTCTTTCTTTAAATTTTCGCTCGAAATGGTTGTCTAAAGATCATCATGGAACCCAGGGAGCTACTTCTGATTCCCTCCAGATGTCATCGATTTACAATTTGCAATCTCATCTTTCCCATCTTGTTGTCATCGTGTTGTGGCAAGATCACAGTGGTAGTCAGTTACCTCTCTCTTACTCTGTGAAATAAAAATTTGTTTCCGATTCAATAGATTCGACGACCCCCGTCGTCTCCCTTTGGGTTGGTAGTCGTGTCGGACCTCAAACTTTCGCTTTCAATCGTCCAATTTCGGGTTTTTTGAAGGGAGATGGGGTCTCTCTTCTCGTTCTTTTCTCTCGTCGTTTTTTTCGTCTCGATGTATGTGTTTTTTTGGGTTGGTTTCCATTTCCGCCATCGGTGTCTTTTGAAATTTCAGGTAGAGAGGTCTTCCATTAGTTTTTGAAAGAGATACCTTTGGCTAGGTATATGGTTACTTTTTTCAAAAAGAGCAATCCTCTTTAGTGACGGCTTCTAGAATCTGAAAATTTCAAGATCAGTAAGTTTTCTAGATCTGAAATTTTGATTTGCTGAAAATCTTCGCTGGAATACATGAGTAAGTTCTAGATGGTTGTTCTGGAAGAGCTCCTGGAAACCGGGGATTTTGATACTCAAGCATGAAAAATTTTTCGTTTTCTGAATCCTAGAACAATCTGAAGTCTTCCTGATTCAACATTCGTTATGCTGGAATTTTCATCTCTTTGTCTGAAATCTGAAATAGGAGATTTTGACCAATTCTACATAAGGAACGCCTTCAACCGTAGTCAAGCTAAAAGTCGTCTAGCTTTAGAGACTCAGTGAAAAAGAGACATTTTTCAAGAGGATTTCGGTGGAGCGCAGTTGTGAAAACTGTGTTCATTTTGGAGAAAACGTTGAAGTCTAGAATTTGAGGTCTCCAAGGGGTAACTATACTCAATTTTTGACTTGAAAGCATTATCTAAAACATCACTCTATGTATGTAGATTGCCACACAACCGTCGTGCTGAAAGTCATAAAATCATTTCATTTCTACAATTTTTAATGGCCAAAATTGTTTGTCTCTCTTTCTATTTTCTCTTTTCTCTCTATTTCCTCCTCCCCCATCATCAGCCACTAATACACTCTCGCCCACCCCGGGTGTTATCTCTCTCTCCTTCTGCTTTTTATCAAGTTAGATATGAGACGGGCGGTCTGCTCTCGATTTGATACGTTTCCGGCCATTAGAATTCGTGTGATTTGTTTTCTGAAGTTTTTGTGGGAACTTTTTCTCTGTGTCTTCCTGATTCAGTTATCAAGAAAGTTGATCAACTAATCTTTTAAGACGATTTTGCCAATTTGGTTTAAAAGAATTCCGGTTTGAACTGACATTCTAATACAGCTTAAAACGAGAATTTCCTCCTACTTCCGACTGTCGTTATCATTTCGTTTCGAAGAGAAAGAGACAAGATTTTGAATTATGAAACATATAGTTATATATAATGTATCTATTTTTAGAACAGACGTCATAGTGATTCCCCCGGAGAAAAAGGTTTGTCCGATCTATCTCTCTGTTTTCCCCTTCTCCATCATTATTACTGTTTCCTTTTGTTTCACTATCGGCTTCTTCTTCTACTTGCCCTCTAACCCTCCTCCCTCCCCCCTCATCTCGCATATATTTGCTTTTCGAAAGATCAATGCAATGTCCTCGCACTGACGTCACTTGTCCACAAATCAAAATGTGCGGAAGCAGTATTGCAGAGCCACAAGATGGTGATGGTGATGAAGAATTATGTTTCGCCATCTAGTCTGAGTCTTCTCCAGTTCAAATGTTCTCTCCTGCGGTGTGAATCAGATGTTTAGTATAAATAGATTCGGTGTTGAGAGAGATTTTTCATTTTGAAATGTTCTTTTGTCTAAGGAAGTCTCACAGAATCTGAATTGACTGAAAACCTGAAGACGTGAGGATTCTGAATCGCTTTTCATATTTTCGTGAAACCAGAAATCTGCTCAATTTGTAGCTTCGAAAGTTTTTAAAACAGATTAAGAAACCTTACTTTTTCAACCTCGGCGCCGTTTCTATGCAAATCTTCCTCTATGAAAACTGTTGAAAAGCTTGAATCGTGGAGATTCAGAAGAGTTTTTCTTGAAACCAAAATGAGTCAGGATTCAACACTATGAATCTTAAAACTCCGAAAGTTTTGATCCGAAGGCCGTATATTGGTTCATTTTGATATAATGAGATTTCGAGAAGCAGATTCAGAATCTGGACGTCTCTAGTGTTCAATTCTGAAAATCTAGACCAAAGTCCTCATATCTAGGTCCGTTTTGGCGTTCTTCCTCAGATTTCCTGAATCCGGAGAAGAAAAAGAAGAAAAAAGAAGAACCAATAAGACATTTGCGGGGCAATATCAACTAACACAGTATAACTAAACTAGAATCTATAACTTCTGATTCCGTTTCCCTTTTCTTCCCCGAATTTTGAAAATCTGGAAAACCTTTTTCTTCCCCATATTTACTGAAATCCGGAGAAGAAAAAAGAAGAAAGAAAAAGAGAATTCCCGATTCTACACCAACAAAATCTACTTGGCGTCAGTTTTCCAGACTATATTCCTTCTCCCGACTCTCCCTTCCATGTTCACATTTTATTGTATTGTGGTCAAGCATCTCCCTCTCTTATCACCGTCTTCTTCACTATTCCCACACTGTAAAACTCGATTCTCTCCTTCTTTCCACATTTTAACAATCGTTGTCGTCACCGTTGCTCTCCGTACCAGTCTCAATGATTCGTGTCTGTTTCCGCCCCCAAGAATTCCAGCTCAGAGAAAGTTGCTTTCCTTCGTTTTCTTCTATCAATATTTTAGTGAATGCCTCCTACATTCTCTACATTTTTTGGTAGCTCTTCGCCAGCGATATTGAAAAAAACAGTTTTCGAATTCGGTCTTTGGTCTCTATTTGAATCTGGGGAAAGGTACTGTATGAAATGGGGAAAAAGCACATTAATATTCATGAGACACCGCTCCTTTTGTCTCTTTTTGAATTCAAACCCAAATACCAACACATCCATTTTCGAATTGACTCTCTCTCTTCTCCATCCCTCTCCCCTCCATTCAACTGAATCACTTACTTTGAAATGTATCAGTAGTTGAGTGCTCCATCTCTCTCTCTCCCGTCCCTATCTCTCTGCGTCTCCTTGTATTCCATACTGTCTCACGCCACTACCGCCCGGCTCGCTTTGGCTCCCCAGACACCCTCTCAGACACTGACCACCGCTCGTCACCACACCACTAGCGGTCCCTCTCCGCCTAGTGAGACGAAGCGGCCGCTTCGAAACTCGTACACCATCTCCGTTATCACCTCTCTGCGTCTCTACTCATTTTATTGTTCTCTCGCTTACTCATTGTGATAGATTGCCACCAACTCGCGCGGCTTCAAAACAATTTTCGAAAATGTTTTGCACTTTTCCGTGTTATTGATAACAAATCTCTCACCTTGTTGTTTTCAGACATTCAAATGCGACCGCCCACGAGATCGAAATCTGTGCGCTGTCACTGGTCGACCGGCTCGATATATGGACCCGGTCACCAAGCTACCGTACTCGACGGCATACGCATTCAAAGTGATCCGGGATAAGTATCACAAGCATCTCAGGACGATTCGAGGAAATGAGGAGGTAAGAGAGAGGGGGTACTGTAGCTTGATTGAGAGCCGAGTTTCGTGTAGATTTACGCAGTTGTTCGCTTCGTAAATCGACACTGAATAAGGTGTTTTTCTTTTGAGTTTATCTTAAATACTCTGAATTCTGCAAGTTCAGACTATTTTCGTCTGAAAATCCCTCATATTTGCAAACCGGGCGGCCGACACGGGCCGGCTCGTAGCTTATTTCAAACTCAATATTATGAGCTGACAAATATATCAGAACGTAGATATCGGCGAGTTTTATGTCTGTGGTCTGCTACGGAACGGATGGCTATTCGTAAATGTGCCTGGGCTAGAACGGCAACCTTTTTCGCGTTTTTTTGCACTTTTTCCCGGTCCACGACATTCTAACGAATAGCCATCCGGCCCGTAATAGGTTTCGGACATAGAACTCGTGAGATCTACATTTTGGTATATTTTTTTTGCTTATAATATTGAATTTGAAATAAGTTACAAGCCGGCCTGTTTCGGTGCGGTTTGCAAGTATGAAATCCCTAGTTCGATGTGTAGATTTACGCCGTAAATCGACAATAGTACAGTACCATCCTAAACATTTTCCAGGTGACATCCTACTTGAGCAGTCTGAAAGCTCTGCCAACTCCTCCGATGTCTCCACGAGTTACTGCTTCAACATCTGGACCGATGACTTCTGGAGGACTTCTAGCCATCGCCCCTTTGCCAAAGGGCGCTGTGAAGACGAATTGAACATCTGAAAAATTCTTTTCGTAATTTTTTTTTTCAATTTTTCAAAAAATTTCTTCCTTCTCTCGTTTTTTCATCCGTATTGTTTGTTCTTGTACATATCGGCTCCCCCTTTCTTTATCTTCTTCGTCTCTCTCTCTCTGCTCATCCCATTTTTTTCATTTACTCGTCCCTCTCTTCGTTTTTCTGCCTTTCATTTTCTCCGCCGCCACCGACGCTTCGAAAATTTCGCTTCCAATTTTGCCCCGCGAAGACAGTGGGCTCGATTTTATTTGTAGATCTCTTGCAAACTTTACCCTCCCTCCTTCCCCTATCGACGAGACCTACCTACCGCCCTGATCTGATTGATAACCACCACTTTTTTATCCAACACGATTTTTTTCTATCTCTCTCTTTCCCCGCGTTTTTTTGGTTGTTGAAGAGGATTGACAAGCGTTTTTTTCTATTTTTTTAATCCTTTTTTTTACATTTCTTCTTTCCAACTGCAAACAATTAACTTTTCTGAAATTCTCTATTTCTCGTCGTCTCTCTTTTCTTTTATACTCGGTTTCTCAAACCGTGACAATATCTGCAACATTGCATTTTTCTCTTATCTTATCGTTTCGTTTCATTCGATTTCGCGTCTGAAAATAATGAAATAATTGTTTGCAGTTCTTCTGCTGGGCGCCGCTGTCGACGAGTCTTCCGAACTCACATCAAACCAGTAAGTTTTCCAGAGCGTTTTTCTCCTTTAAGCGGAAATTGCATTAGAGCACATTTCCTACAGTTCGTTAGAGCATGTTTGCAAGCATCCGCGCTCTAGTGGAATGGGTACTGTAGAGCACAATTGAAATTTGAAAAATTTGCAGAAATGAAGAAGGCCGACGAGAATGCCACCCTCATGAACGGGGTGGAAACCGCTGCCCCGGCCCGAGACGAGGCGCCGGAAACATTCCGGGAATTCCTTTACAACAAGAAGAATGGAACCGTCTTGGGTAGAACTGCAAAATCATGGGTTCAGGTGAGCAAATTTTCTTTTTTTTCCTTTTACTTCTGAAATTCATCGAATTCCAGATCATCGTATTCTACATCATCTTCTACGCACTTCTCGCCGCCTTCTGGTTGGCGTGTCTCACGATCTTCCTGAGAACACTCGACCCGAAAGTGCCAAGATTCTACGGAAAGGGAACGATCATTGGAGTGAATCCCGGTGTCGGATACCAACCATGGCTGAAGGAGCGACCGGATTCGACACTGATTCAGTACAATCTTCAGGATCAATCCACCTACAAAGCATACGTTGAACAGGTCAAGGGATATCTCAGCAAGTACGATTCGAATGCGACAGAGACCCGGGAATGCGGAAGTGGAGATAGCAATGATGATCTTGAGCAGAATCCAGTGAGTTTTTGACTGGAATTTTTTGGTAGTTGACATTATGTTCACTTTTAGGATGCCCTTCCATGCCGTTTCGATCTCTCAGTCTTCGACAAAGGATGCAGTGAGAAGAACGAGTACGGATTCAAGAGCGGCAAGCCATGTGTCATCATCTCGCTGAATCGTCTCATCGGATGGCGTCCAACCGATTTCCCGGCCAACTCTGTTCCAGAAGAGGTCAAGGAACGCTACAAGCCAGGATCGATCGCCATCAACTGCCGTGGAGCCACCAACGTCGATCAAGAGCACATTGGAAAAGTCATCTACATGCCACCGAGCGGAATCGACGGACGCTACTATCCATACGTTTTCACCAAGGTTTGTTATAGTTTTGCGATGAGAATCGAGAATTTTCTATTTCCGTTTTCTTTTATTGAGAAGCGACGGAATTTAACGGCCGCTGTAAAAATGGTGAGCGAGAGAGTAGAGAGTGGAGCGGAGACGCAGAATTTACAGTGTTGCAGAAAACTCAATTTTATTGAAATAGAAGGAATCTGAAAATAGATGTTATTAAAAGTATTAAAGTTGATTGAAGATACTGTAAGGAGTCTGGCGTACCTTTAGCGCAAAAATTTAGCAAATTTTAATGCTCTGGCGTGCCTTTGGCGCGAAGTTTCAGAAACTTTCAATGCTCTGGCGTACCTTCGGTGCCAAAGTTTTGTAAAATTTCAATGCTCTGACGTATCTTTGGCCCGAAATTTCGGAAATTTTCAATGCTCTGGTGTACCTTTGGCGCGAAGTTTCAGAAACTTTCAATGCTCTGGCGTACCTTTTGCGCGGAGTTTAAGAATCTGTCAATGCTCTGGCGTACCTTATGCGCGTTTCGAGAAAAAACTCAAAAGCTCGGAACCATGCCTTTAGACCTTCAGACAATGTCATTTTTCAAAGTTTTTGCTCCCAAAACTAAATTATTCTTATTCAAGGGATACCAACAACCAATCGCCATGGTCAAATTCGATACGATTCCCCGCAACAAGCTCGTCATCGTCGAATGCCGTGCCTACGCCCTCAACATCGAGCACGACATCTCGTCCCGCCTCGGAATGGTGTACTTCGAAGTGATGGTTGAAGACAAGAAGCCGGTGAAGAAGGAGTTGTAGAGATCTCTGAAGATCTAGGATCCAAAGTGCCTCCTATAATATCCTCTCATTTCTCTTTTCCATTCGTAGACCTTATTTAGCTTCTGTAGTTTGAAAGATATCTCTAAAAAAGTTTACAGCAGCTACGTTTTCTATATACACTTTTTTACTATTCAGGAATGCTCATTCGTTTGTTTTTTTCATTTTTTTCTTCAGTTTGAAATTAGTTTTCTCTGAGTTTTTATTGAGATAATAATCTGTGCAATTTCTCTTTTTCTTCCCCAAAATCGCTTAATAATCGCCACTCCCCCATTTGATCCCAATTAGTAGTTCGTCTTCTCCCAAATATTGTCTTATCGTTGATCCGAAATTCTTCTTTTTTGGTCCGGTGGCTCAGCTGGATTCGATTCGATTTTGAAAGAAATCGATCGAAAAAACGAAAAAAGTTTTTCGGTGTTCAATGCTTAGCCTCTATTTTCACTCCGACGACGCAGGTCTCTCTTTACTTTGTTTTTTTGTGTCTTTTTTGGATAGGTTTCGGTGCGGAATTGGAGGCCGTTGGAGCATTTGTATCGTTTTGAGTGACCCGCGCCTCCTTCCTCGACCGCTTTATATTACTATATTGTAAAACATTTTAAAATTTTTTAATTGTTTTATTCCCATTTTTTCTTTCCTTTTTACATTTTTCTACTTGCATTTCTTATTGAGTTTTTTCACACAGTTTGCGTTTGCCAATCGGAATATTATAAATTATGTTTTTCGCTTCTTTCTTCTATTCCATTTGTCAAATTTTTGTCTCTTTTCTCGAATTTTTCACGAGAACCCTTTCTCCCCTTCTCCCGATCCGATTATCTCTTCTTTCCCCGCTGAAAAAGATTTCCGCCTCCTCCCCATTCTATCTTTCTAGGATTATAAAGCAAATCATTCGAAAGATTTTTGAATTTACATTTTTTGTCTTATTGCATATTGCTTCTCATTTCTTCTTTTCGCCTTTTTATTGAACTTTTAAATGATTTTTAAACAAAAATTGTCTCCATTTCCCTTCATTTGTATTCTTCGAATTTGAAATAAACCTTAAAACGTCAGATGCGAAGAGAAGAAGAAGACGTGAAGAGAGACAATGTATGATGAATCATTATCGAATATTTCTTCATGGCAGATATCACTTTCACTGCTTCCGAATGCTTCGCATGTATTTTCTGAAAAAAAAAAGAGAAGAGATTTAGAAAGAAAATGTGTTTCTTGTGTGGTTGAGGAGTGTTCTTGTGAAGAATTTCAGCGAAAAATTGATGAAAATACTGGAATTTCGTAGAAAAAGTGAAAAATTCCGATTTTTTCGGAAGTTAGAATATCTTTTGGTCGAGAGCTTCAATTTTTGTGAAGAATTTTCCTATTTTCAAGCGGTTTTTTTGAGTTTTCAGTAACTTCTTTTGACTAAAAATCTTTCATTTACAGACGAAAAAAAAAACGCATTTTTCGACATTTTTTCGCCGAAAATATCCAAAATTCCCGATTTTTCATGCTAGAATCACAAAAATCTCTTTTTCGTTCTTCTTTTTTCTTCCCCAGATTTTCAAAATTCGGAGAAGAAAAAGGTTTTTCGGAATTCCGGTTTCTTTTGGAATTTTCAAAACCTGAAAAAGTCCGCGAGGACTACACGATCATAATATTGTTAAAATCTTCCTTTTTCCTGCAAAATGGTGATTTGAAAATAGCGAAAAACTGAAAATTAGCCGATAATTCAGTTTTGAGAAAGACATTTTTTGTCTTATTTCGGATTCTATTTCCAATTCAAAGGCTAAAGTTTGAATGATTCCCCAACGATTCCCTATTTTTATGAGTACAGGTTTCCTTCCCCTGAAAATCAGACAGTCAATGATTACGACCTCGTGAATGATCTTTTTTAACCAAAAAATCTTCCTTTTCCGGTCGTTAACCTCTCTATAGTTTTATATTACCACCATTCGCATTTCCAGTATAACGGCGTGGTGTTCACATTAACTGTAAGTATGTACTTCAGTCAAGTGGGAAACCAGATATCTGTCTTCTTCTTCTTTCACATAAATAGAAAAAATTGGCTGAAAAATTAGGTGATTGTGATTCTGACGATTCACTTCTTTGCCGTCATCCTTGTTTTATAGTGACAGTAGAATCTAGATCATGAATAAAAATTTCTACTTTTTAATTGAATTATTGGCTAATTTAATGTTTTTTCTTTCGAAAAATCTTCATTTTACAGAAAAATAGAGGACTCTTTTCAGGATTTTCAAAACTTTTCAAGATCCGGGGAAGACCGAGTTAAACTAGAAATCTGGAGAAGAAAAGAATCCGGAGAAGGCTAAAATACGAAAAAGGACTGAAATTCGAGAAATAAACAGAATTTCGGAAAAAAGGTTTCGAAAATTCCAAAAATCTTTTTTCTTCCCCGAATTTTGAAAATTTGGGGAAGTAAAAAGAAGAACAAAAAAGACATTGTTGAGTCAATACCTATTTTCATAGCTGAACTAAACTAGAATCTAGAATTTCTGATTCAGAATCTCTTCTTATTCTTCTTCTCCGAATTTTGAAAATCCGGGAATTCTTTTTCTTCCCCAAATTTTGAAAATCTGGGGAAGAAAAAGTGAACACGCGATCAGTGTCGTTTGTCTTCCTCCTTCTCCAGAATAGTATTGGACACCACCAATATAAATATCTTATGACTCACTCCACACATGACTCCTCATTTTCTCTCTGCGTCTCCTCTCTTCACACACTCTCTCGTCATCCGCATTGTTCTTTTTCCCCTTCCGTCGCCCTCCGCCTCGGCTTTTTGCTACCTTTTAACCGATTTCAAAGCTCTTTTATATATATTCCAACCCTTTTTTCCAGTAAATCGTGCCGTCGCCACTGGGTCACTCGTTGCTTCGAACGTCTTCGGAGTATCCGACGGCGACGAAGATGACGGCGATGCGAGAAGCCCGTGGGGACTCCGCGTCGGCCGATCCGATTAATGGACAAGGAAAGGCGACGATTAATGATAGGAAGTTTGCGTTTTTGAATCAGGTACGTGTTTTGGAGATTTTCAGCAAAAATCTTGAAATTTTTACGTGGGAAATCAGCTTGGGATCAGTATACTTATAGAAAAATTGATTTTTCGTGGTATTTATTATCACCGCACGCTTCTTACAATTGCGCTCCACCGAAACCGAAGAAAATTGTGTGCGAAACTGAGCGAATAAGATAAATAGAGTCATTTCTAAAGGGGTTTTCGGTGGAGCGCAGTTGTAAGAACTGTGACGAACGAATAGCATGAAAAAGTTGAAATTTTTGAATAAAAATTTACAAAATTTATGAATCGAAAAACAATTTTTGATAAATTTATCCGTTTTCCTGAGTCAGAAAACTTTAAATTTTGATCGTTTTACTGTAAAAATTGACTTTTTCAATTAAAGTTTCATAAATGTAAGGTAATTTCGGCAAAATTTTAATAGGACATCCGATTTTAGAGAGTTTATTGAACAGAAAATGTTTATTCACTTTTAGAATTTTTAAAATCATGAATTGTAGGTAAAAAACTGAAAACTTCGTAGAATTTCATCTGGAAAAGACAGAAAATTACGAAAAACAGACTTGTCACGGGCCGGGCCGGGCCAAAATCAGGAAAAATCTCGGCCCGCTCGGCCCGGTTTGAAAAATTTTTTGAAAAAATTTCGAATTTTTGAATTTTTTGGAATTTTTTGAAAAAAGTATAGTTTTCGAATAAAAATTCAAATATGAATGAAAATGTGAATGTGTACAATAATTTAAGCATTTTTACTCTGTTTTTTCGAAAAATTTCAAAAAAAAATCGGTAAAAAATAAGTACCCATTTTTGAATCCGGGCCGGGCCGAGCAAAATTACGGCCCGATTTTTGACAAGTCTGACGAAAAACAGAGATTGAAACCTTGATTTGTGTTTGTTAACAAAACCAGAAAAATCTAGTTAGGAAATCGGATTTTTGTCAATTCTGGAAGCTGAATCCTAGCTGAAATCGGAAAAAGGTTTGAAAATTCCAAAAACAAACCAAATTTCCCCGAATATTGAAAATTTTTGAAAATTCTGGTAAGAGTCCGGGAGGACTACACGGCCGCGCTGAAAAACCACCTAGGCCCAGTTTGAGTCGTTGTCCTGGCTCAAAATGGCCCTATGTGGAAGAGTTTTTCAGCACGGCCGTGGAGTCCTCTCGGACTCTTACCAGGATTTTCAAAATTTTTCAAAATCCGGGAAGACCTAAAATCCGAGTTAGACTAGAGATTGGGGGAAGACAAGAATCTGGAGAAGGCTGAAATCGGAACAAGTTTTGAAAATTCCAAAAACAAACCAGAAATCCGAAAAACCTTTTTCTTCCCCGAATTTTGAAAATCTGGGGAAGAAAAAAAAGAACGAAAAAGAGTTTTTTGTGAGCATTGAGTCAGAATTCTACTGGAAACTTAAAGAATTTTCCAGAATCTCAAAATTGCCGAATTTCCAGATAACCCGCCCCGACTACCGTAGTCTACCCACCTCAGCTGCCACGTCACAATCCTCTGTCCCCTCAACTCCAGTCAGTATTCCCGTGAAGTCAAATGGCGTTGAGCAGATCATTTTCCGAGAATTCGGAGCTCCGATTGCCACTCCAGAAGACGAGGAGATGCTCGATGATCTGGAAATGTGAGCTAAAGATTCATTATTCGAATTTCAAAAAAAATTGAAAATTTTTAGAAAATCCGAGCCAGTACTCTCACCGCGACGAAATTTCACGGATTTTGAAGAGAGCGAGGAGAAAGAGAATCGAGAAGAGGATACAGATGCAGATACGACGATTCGGGAAGAGATTGATGAGGTTCCACCAGAAGACGTGGAAGAGGATTCAGATGAGATCATGAAGACGTCAGAAGTGATTTATGATGAGAAGGAGAATGAAGAAGACGTGACGGATTCACAGATTACTGAAAACCAGTTGAAAATCGAGGAAATCGATTTCATCCGTATGGTTGAAAGTGCTCCGGAACTGTCATCTTTCGAAAAATCACCTGAAGAAGAGGCCGAAGAGATCCGGAAAATGACAGAATCATTCGGTGAACCGAGGAAAGCAGTACTCCATCGAGTATACGTGACGGATGACGATGAGACTGAGACGGAGACAGAGACTGAAAATGAGGATTATGAGGAGGAGGATGATGTGGATGATGATGTTAGGAGACAGGTGAGAAATAGAGTTTGAAAATTTCCTCAAGAACTCTAACTGAATGCTCACAAAATCTATTTTTTGTTCTTCTTTTTTCTTTCCCAGATTTTCAAAATTCGGGAAAGAAAAAGATTTTTCGGATTTCTCGAAAGAAGAGATTCTGAATCAAAGGTTGTAGATTCTGGATGAGTACAGTCGTATAAAACAGAATACAGCGAAAAATCTCTTTTTCGTTCTTCTTTTTTCTTCTCCAGATTTTCAAAATTCGGGGAAGAAAAAGGGTTTTTGGAATTTTCAAGACTTTTTTTCGAAATTCCTAAAATTTTTTAATTGAGCATAGGTGCAAGAGTTTTTCAGCGCGGCCGTGTAGGCCTCCCAGACCCATACCAGGATTTTCAAAATTTTTCAAAATCAAGGGAAGACCTGAAATCCGAGTTAGACTAGAAATCTGGGGAAGACAAAAATCCGGAGAAGGCTAAAATCAGAAAAAAGACAACATTTCGGAAAAAAAGTTTTGAAAATTCCAAAAGAAACCAGAAATCCGAAAACCCTTTTTCTTCCCCGAATTTTGAAAATCTGGGGAAGAAAAAAGAAGAACGAAAAAGAGATTTTTGTGAGCATTCAGTCGGAATTCTACTGGAAATTTTCCAGAATCAAAAATTGGTTTTGAAAATTACAAAAGAAACCAGAAATCCGAAAAAAAAGTTGTCATAGAATAAAAAAGGAGAAATAAGAAGAGAAGCTTTTCCAGAATCTTGTGATCTTATTACAGTGGAGAAAAATAAGGATCACATTTCAATGATTTTCAGAGCGCACAACACATTTATAGAGAAGAAAGAAATATGATATCTGACGGCTTCTCCAGTTGTTCTCACATTCTTTTTCTAGAAAAATAGGTCATATGAGGCAGAATTCTGTCAGAAATATCTGGAAAAATGGCATTTTTTGACTGGCTTTTTTGAAAAACAGTTGTTTTCTGATTTTTGAAGTTTCAACTTTGACATTTGGCACTTCAAAAGTTTACAAATTTTTAGAAAGGAACCAAAAAGTGTTAACTTTTCCAAGTGTTTATCAACATTTTCCCTCTCAAAAATAGCCACTTGAAAAACCAAAAATCTTCCTCTTTCTCCCACATTAGGCCATTTCGCTTCCCCCCTCGACCAACAAGTGCTATTTAGTTTTTCATAGTTTTTCTTCTTCTCGGGCTCTTCTTTATGACAAGAAAAGAGTAAAACACATGATAGATGGGACCCCTTCTTTCCCCCACTTTCCGGGTTTATCTCGTGCTTCGAATCTCGTGATTTTATTCCTTTCGAAGAGAGCTCACTTTTCCAGTTTTATTTCTTTTGGAAAGTGACCGCCCAGCGGCAAAACCAATTAAAACGCTTCGGCCCCCCAGGGGGCGTTAGCTCAAATTTCCAGAAATTTCCATTCTGTTTATTTTATATATAGACGGAATTGAGGCAGAGACAACATTTCCTCGTTCCAGATTGCCGCTGTATCCGACGTCCCCCCGATGGTGTTTGGCTGGAACGGAAAGAAAATGGACAAACCGACGAGTCTCCCACTTCATTATGAGATTGAAGCGGATTGTTCGACACCGAGGAGAGCTGAGTGAGTTCACTTTTTCTTTAAATCTGACCATAGGTAATTTCGATTCTGAGGATTCCAAATCTGGAAGAAAAATCTGGAGAATGGTCCAATGGACCGAGTTATGAGCTGTTTCTCTGGACTGTTTCGAAAATCCAGTCATTTTATTCATGTTCATCGTATTTATAGAGTTGTAGCAACGTTATATTGAAATTATACGAATCTGTTCTCGAGTCAGTGAAGTCAAAACTTGAAAGTTCCCTTCCAACGATTCAGGATCCGGATTGAAATTGCGCCACAGTAATCCAGTGGATTTCCTCTCCTGGTCTCGAGGAGCAAATGCGCTCTTTTGGAAACTGCAGTACCCTTAGAAGGCTGTAGGATCAGAGTACAGTAACCCGGATCCTGCATCCAAGAACTGTCATCCAGAGTTACTGTAACCCGAATTCCATTTTCTAGCTACCGTAACCCCTAGAATAGCTCTTGAGAATCTGACGTCCTCGGGATTCTGGATATTTTTGTTCCCCAAATTTTTATAGCATCTCATGGTGATTTTGTAGAATCCCAATCTGAATTCTACCTCGTTTTTCTCTTACCTCCTAGAAATAAATATTTAGAATTCCTATTTCCGCTCAATT
Organism: Caenorhabditis latens; assembly: GCA_002259235.3. Classification (NCBI taxonomy): domain Eukaryota; kingdom Metazoa; phylum Nematoda; class Chromadorea; order Rhabditida; family Rhabditidae; genus Caenorhabditis; species Caenorhabditis latens. The sequence continues at coordinate 3,732,328 of CM056092.1, read as the reverse complement.
CTAGAAATTAGAAATGAATTTGAAAAAATTAAATTAAAAAATTAACCTCATTTGATAACAATCAGTAATATTCTCGACGTGATCTCTCGAGATAAAGATCTGCCCTACTTTTCTGTGCATATAAGGAAGGGGAAATCAGTCAGAAACAGCAGTCTATCGATTGCTCCACACTCTCTCCACCTCGGAAGTCCAACGATGAAACATCGTCATCTGGTACTGGCGGATCCTCAAATCAGAGTGCCTGCGGTAGAAGCCACAAGCTCCAGGATAGATCGTTGAATTCAGGATGGACCCATAACTGCTCATAATGGTGGAGCTTGGGCTTGGGGCTCTGAACCATCTATTCCTCGAGAAGGGCACCGAAGAAAGCGTTTTGGCACCGGTCCTGGTGGTTCCGCAAACAGCTGAAAGATTCATTCGCTCAAGAATGGGTGGACGATCACCCACCTACTTCCTGGTATGGATCCCATGGTTCTGGTATGGGTCCCATGGCGTCCTGGCATCCTGGCATCATGGCATGTCCAAAATGATGCATTAACCCCAATCGGTGATGAGACAAGGCACACCTGGAAGCTTCAACCACCTGAGAGGTCTAGGATGGGTGGATGAGCGCCGTCCTACCTACTGTCCGCTGAGGAAGCTCCAAGAAACCTGGTTTAGACAGGTTGCAGAATCCTGCTTTCAGAATCGAAGACCTTTTGTGTAGTGGATTAGATGTCATTAATTGTTGTACATCGTAGACCGTTATTTTTGGATTAGATGTCATTAATTGTTGTACATCGTAGACCGTTATTTTTGTAGTTTGTAGTTGTGCGAGCAGTCAAACATTTTCATTTGTCCTTCTGTACCGGAGAATTTTAATTTTTTCTATAGGGTACTGTAGGATTAGGCTTAGAAAATGCTGGATGGCTTCCTTAGGCTTAGGCTTGGAAGATGCTAGAAGAGGCTCTTAGGCTTAGAAGGTGTCTCATGTTGATAGTTGAAAACTGAGACCCGTTTGTCCGGATGTCTACCCAGCAACACACTAACCATCTACACTCGGATTCATAACACTGCTGAAAATTCTAGCAGATCCGCTTCAAAAACAGTCAGAAATTTGAAGATTTTAGTTTTAGTTTTTCTATCAGCTCCATATTCAAGATCCCAAACGTTTTCCAGATTCTCGATCAACCCGGAAGACGACACGATCTCCTCTTCAGAAGACGCCGCCACTCAACCCTCTTCCGGCGATGAAGGTGTTCTCCAACAATCCCTAATTCAACTCCAAAAACAACTTCGAAAAACAGACGTCCGTTGTTCGCGTCTCGAGAAGATTTGTGAATTCCAACAGGTACTTGGTCCCTTTTCTTTTGATTCTTTTCATGTTATTGGCCTCCGAGAGACAACAAGTAAAGTGGCCCCCTCCTGAACAATTGAAAGTCGTAGTTAAAAGACAAAAAAGTGGGAAGAAAATGACGGATTTTACAATAGGACGGGTGGCAATATAAGTTTGCACACATAAAGACATTCCACTCCGCCACCGTCTAATTACACCTGACGATGTGTGACCTAGAAATGAATGGAGATGTTGTAAAAACAGGGAAGTGGCTGCTTTTTTTGTTGGAAAAACGAACGGAAAAGTTATTGAACCAGAAAAGGAAGACCTAGATTTGGAGTGTTAGGAAGTGAAAAAGAGGATCCAGGGGTTACTGTAGTTGGATCCAAGGGGGTACTGTAACTTTGGGATCGGGATGTGAATGATAGCGGTAGTTGAGGATTCTAGGAGTTACGGTAGTTAGCAAAGTGAATTCGGGTTACTGTAACTCTGGATGAAAGTTCTTGTGTCCTTGATACGGGTTCGATCCTACTGCCTTCTAATAGTAAGGGTACTGCAGTTACCAAAAAAGCATATTTGCTACACGAGACCGAGGAGAGAAAATCCTCTGGATTACTGGTGTGTTCCGGTTCTGGGTTACTGTGGATCAATTTCAATCCGGACCCTTTTTTCAAAAAAAAAACCGGGAAGAAAAAAGGATTTTTGGATTTCTCCAAATTCGGGAGGAAAAAGAGATTCTGAATCAAAAATTGTAGATTCTGAATGTGTACAGTCATATGAGACAAGATACATCTCTTTTTTTCTTTTTCTTTTTTCTTCACCGGATTTTGAAAATTTAGGAAAGAAAAAGGATTTTTAGATTTCTCAAAATCCGGGAAAGAAAAAGGGATTCTGGATCAAAAGTTGTAGATTCTGGATATATACAGTCATATAAGACATAATACATCGAACAATCTCTTTTTTCTTTCTTCTTTTTTCTTCTCCGGATTTTGAAAATTTGGGGAAGAAAAAGGATTTTTAGATTTCTCAAAGTCTGGAGAAGAAAAATAAATTCCTAACCAAAAGTTGTGAATTCTGATTCAGCTGGGTCATTCATAACAGAATATAGTGGAAAATCTCTTTTTCCTTCTTCTCCGGATTTTAAGAATTTGGGGAAGAAAAAGGTTCGTCCTTCGTCATATGTATACATAACTCCTGCTGAAATAGCCGTTTCAAGTTTTCTACCATGGTTTTTGAAATCAACGTTTTTGAAACCTACTTTTCACTTCAATTCTCAAAACCCCTTTTTCATGTTCCTAACTTTCCGATAATGTCGAAAAATGTGGATTGAGGGGGGTTTCTTGTTCATAATATTGGCCGTGAAGTGGATGAGCCAACAATGTCTTCCACTCTCCTCAGGTACTTGGGGTACCTAATGATCTTTCTTCTCTCTCTCTTTGGGTGAACTCTGATTTTCGATACGTTCCGTTTCCCTCCTCTCCTTCAATCCACTACAATGCTCAACACTTTGTAAACATTAAAAGTGTGTAGAAATGATGAGGAGGTTTCCATGAATAGGAATGAGTGAGAGAGACAGTTTATTTATTACCGATTTCTTTCAAATCATGTTTGTATTCACACTTTGAAGGACATGAGTGGGAAATGGTTGGTTTTGACTGTTTTCTGAAGGTCAAAAATCTATCGAATGGGAAATAGCGGAGTCATGGAAATGAGTGGAGGAGGAGGAGTGGGGTGGAGCGTGGGAGACGTAGACGCCTAGAATCTGGAAGAGACCTTCTAACGATCCAGGATTCGGATTGAAATTGAGCCACTGTAAACTACAGTAATCCAGTGGATTGTCTCGCCCCAGTGTCGAGGAGTAAATGCGCTCTGTTGGAAACTACAGTACCCTTAGAAGGCTGTAGGATCAGAGTACAGTAACCCGGATCCTGGATTCAAGAACACTCATTCAGAGCTACAGTAACCCGAATTTAATTTTCTAGTTACCGTACCCCAGGAATCCTCAACTATGGGTATCTTTTACATCCTGATCCCAAAGCCATAGTACCCCAACATGGATCAAACTACAGTAACCTGGATCGGTACCCAGACTGCTATAAATAAAACTTTATCAGGAAAATGTCAATAGAGCGCATTTTCTTGGAAGAAAATGATTTGAAATATTTGAAAATGCAATTGCGCGCGAATTAGTGAGACATCATTCTTATATATAAAGCGCATGTGGAGTCTGTCCATCTGTCCCAATGTCCGCAAATTTTGAGTAATGAGAAAGAAAGTCGGCCGGGCCCAAAATCGAACTTGCGCTCTTTGCGCACCTACCACCGCCTTGGACCACTCGGCCATGCGGACACTTTTGTGGGAAGGTGGCCACGTAAATAAGGAGAGGCCAGCCGGATGAAGCGCCGAAGGCGCGGCAGCCAGGCTGGTTTGTATATAATCTTGAAAGTTTAAAGTCTAAAAAGTACCGATTTCCAGAAATTTCCGCAGGAAAAGTGAGTATTTGGAATCTGCTTTCCTAAATTGACCTATGAACTGATTTTCTAAAAAAAAAAAGTCAGACAGTATTTTGTCCAAATTTTAACGATGGAGCAGTTTCGCGTTTTCTCGATTTCCACTAGGATCCAATAAAAACGGCAATGATTTTGAAAATCTGCTGGTCTAATATGGGTCTATACACGAATTTTCACAAATTCTGAAGCATTTTGAATACATTTTAGCGATTGAGCGACTTTACATCTCCCTAATTTTTGGAATTTAGACCCCTCACTCCTAGAATTTTTCTTCTAAACCACATATTTCCGATTTTTCGATTCCGGAATGTGTCACCCAATAGAAAACTTCCTCCCCGATTACTACACGGTTCATTGAGAAGTTGACACCATTTATTCCATTTTTTCCTCTCTCCTTACAAACCAAAAGATCCCTTCTCTTCTTCTTCTCCATCTAAAGTCATGCACAAATATTGAGAAGACCTCCCCTCCTCCGACGCATTTCCGGAGTGAAGAGGATCGGAGGAGAAGGGGGGATTATTTGCATATATACATACACTTCCTTCTTTTCGAAATTCACCAAAAGTCATTCTGATTCATTGCAGAGAGACATCGACAGCCTCCGATTCGAGGTCGACTGGAAGGACAAACGAATCGAATATCTACAGAAGACGTTACAGGAAATGGAGACGTCGTCGACAACGAACGCCTCATCTTCTAGATCTCCTTCATCCACTTCATAATTATTATCTGTTTTTTGTTCATTTTTGATCTTTGCTCTGATGAGGGAAATTTTGGAAATTTTGGGATTTCTGGAACTTTCTGGAAGTTTTTCGTGGTTAGGTTACTGTAGAAAGAACAGATTTTGCAAAAATGCTTAGAAAAATTCACATTTTGTGACTTTTTTGGGAAAATTAGAACTTTTGATCAAAGTTTCCTTTAAAACGCTGAAGGTTTCTTTTTCGCTAAAATATGTGTTTTCCAGCCTGATTACTGTAGCCACGACTGTAATTTACGTTTTTTGTATTAGCTGCCCACCCCTTTTACAACTGCGCTCTATTGCAAACGAGAGAGTATCGGCGAGAGACGCAGAGTTTTTTTTTTTCGCACCGACTCAGATTTTAACAGTTTTTCGTAATAATTTACAAAAAAACTTTTGAAAAATAGCGAAAATAGGTCAAAAAGTTTTGAAATCTGAGTCGGCGCGGGAAAAAGCTTTACGTCTCCCTCGTTTGCGGTGGGGCGCGGTTGTCAGAATTTTGCCGAGCTAATAGCCAACACTACGAAAACCGTAGAAACTTTGAGGCAAAACTTTTGCAAAAAATAATATATCTGACTGAAAAGTGCTCAAAAATGGGGCTTTTGACTCGATTTTTCCCAACTTTTGCTCAAAAGTTCAAGATTTTTCCAAAATTCCAAAAATCCAGAATCCCCTCCTTCCCAACATTTCCCTCCTCATTCATTTAGGTGCTAAATCTTTTCATAATTTTCTTTTTCATAATTACATTCCCCCACCACTCGCCATTTTCTCCTTTTCTTTTGTTTCACACACATCTGTATTTCATATTTCGAGCTTTCGCCCCCTGAAAATCTTCTACTTCATTCCAAAAACCCCACTCGCTTTTCACTCTCTCGCTTACGGCTTCTGTAAAAAATCGATAATAACAACAACGAAAATAAAATGTATTAAAGTTTTTTATTTCAGAATTAGAAAAAGAAGAGTTGTATGGAATGTTGGGGGCGTGTTTGGGAGAAGGGGAGTATTGAAAATTCGAAAATTCGAACATTTTTTGGGGGAAATCACAGAAAATTTCAGAAGGTTTAGGAAGGGGGCGGGGGGCTCTCAAAAAATTGATCATGCTTATTTACATGGGCGGTACAAACGGGAGAAGATATGGAGACGGGAAGACAAAAATCAGAAAAAAAGAATCAGAAATAATATGCGAATATTTGGAGATCCGAACGGATTTTTGGTGATTTTTTGGGGGGAAAAACGAAAAAAACGACGGGAAATTGGGTCTCGACACGATCGAAACTTTTTGAGGTACAGTAACCCAGCGCCGATCGTGGCGGGACCCATTTTCCGCGTTTTCTCGCAGGGAAAAGGGCGTAAAACATGACAAAAAAAGAGGGGGAAAAAGGGAAATGAATTTTTACTAAAATGCAAATAAAAAAAATGCAATTTTTTTCTCTTTTTCAAGTGTAATGAGAGCGGGTGTACGTTGACGAAGGTGGTGGTGGTGGGGGTGGTTGTGCACAAGAAGAAGAAGAAGAATTAGAAGTATTTGTAGAAGAAGAAGAAGTATTGTGCATTTGTGGATAGTGTTGGTGATGTTGGTGGTGTTGGTGGTGCGCTTCCCAAACTGAAAAACGGAAATTTTCTGGAATTTTCACACAAAAAAATGACAAGACCCGTAGAAGGTGGGGGAGGGGAAAAAGAAACATATGAAAGACACTTGGGGGAAAAATGAAATTATTAAAATTATCATCAGATTATCACAGATTTTGTTCTTCGGAATTTGGCATCACATTTAAAAAGGGAAAACTCGTTTTGACGGTGTAAGTGAAATTGGTTTTGAGATAGGTACTACTGGGTGAAGCACGGCGTGATTTGCGGAGAAAATTTTTGAAAAATGGGAGGATGCAAGTGCGCTCTAATGCGAATTTTGGCGGAAAATGGGAAAAACACTCAAAATCAGCTGGAAAAATCGTCAAAAACAACATTTTCTCACTTTCGACCTAAAATTCAATAATTTTCAGCGTTTTTCCTGAAAAATCCGACCGATTTTCTGAAATTCTCATTAGAGCGCATTTTCACCGAAAATTTTGAAATTCCCCGGGAATACAAGTGCGCTCTAATGCGAATAGGCTGAAAATCGACTTGAAATTAGTTTGGAACACACTGATTATGAAAATCGAGCGATAAATTTTGATATTTCACTTCAATAACTGGGAAAAATCGTCGAAAATGAAAAAATCCGACCGATTCTCGAAACCAGCGAGTCAAAAAACCCCTGAACACTAGTTTTTTCAATTATTTTCCAAAAAATTCAACCTTCCCACTGAAATTCTCATTAGAGCGCATTTTCACCGAAAAATTTTGAAATTTGCCGGAAATGCAAGTGCGCTCTGGTGCGAACTTGGAAAGGTTTTCGCAAAAAAAAAAACAGAACAATCGGGAAAACTCGCTTTTAAGGCATTTTTTCGCAAAATTTTCGCAAAGTTTTCAAATTTCCCACCGAAAACTTTCTTCTTATTTTTCACAATAGAGCGCGTTTCCCTCTTTTCTCCACAAACCATGCTTATTGATTTTTCGAGCTAAAAACCTGTTACGTGCGCGTATACGGTGTTAAAAGTGTCCACAGTACACACAAAAAAATGGATATACAAGTTGTGGTGGAGGTGTGTGTGTGCTTTTCAAAAGGGCAGTATATATAAAGAAAAGAAAAAAGAGATAAGTTACAACATACACAGATTTCATCCATTCACATCAGCCATCTTGTTTCGTGCGTATTCTATGCGAAGACCACCACGGTCGTTGGCCGAAACCTGGAATCCTTGGAGTGACAGCATCGCTTGCGTCGCTTTGTGAAGGTCCGAGTACTCGACGAACGCGACGCACGATCCATTCTTATTGTGGAGTCGGAGACGCGTGAAGCCGGAGAACGCTTTGAACACGCCACGCAGCTGATCCTCGTTCACTTCGGCGGATAGGTTGGCGACGAAAAGTGTGGAGCACGCGGAGGTTGAAGCTTGCGATTGTTGCGAGTGTAGGCTTGCTGCAATATTATCTGCTTGGAATGGAAAGAGAGAAAGATCTCATTTGATAGAGTTGGAAAAACAAAGGATAGTCGACTATAAACTCTGTGTGGTAAGTGATTGTGAGGTGTGTGTGATGGAAAGGAAATTGTGAATATTGGTGAGGATAGTGAAGCGAATACTAGAAAACCTAGAAAACCACAGGTGTGATGCTAGTAGTGACAGGGTGAACGCAGCGTCACTCCCTTCGATTGCCGCACTTTTATCACGGCCTCTCCTCCCTCCTTCTTTCGGCGACACGCGTGGCCGAGTGGTTTACACTTTTGTCCAGCGCGCCGACCTACCGGGGTTCGGTTTTTCTCACGGTCACACTCTTTTTTTTCTTTTTTTCCTTTTTTGCTTCAAATCCAACACATTAAAAATCATATTTCTCACCTGCGGCCGCGGCTGCCGGATGCAGTTGTGTCGCATACAAGGGCTGATTGAATTGTTGCAGTGACGGTTGCATATAGGCCGCCTGAAGTGCCTGTGCAGCATGTAAATGTGGAAGTGAGAGGGCCAACAGTTGATGTTCGTTGAGTAGAGCAGCGGATTGTGCGTCGAGAAGCAGATCCGATGGTTGCATTGGTGCCAAGAACTGAGGTACACCGGCGGCGGAGAGTGCGGATTGTTGTGGTGGAGGCGATTGTTTGGGTCGAGCGACTTTTGTGTTCGATTTGGCGAGTTCTAGTCGGAGGACTTGTGCACATTCCGGATCGAAACGTACTCCTGGAATCATTTTTCAGTTTTTCGAGTTGTGGGGAAAACTAGTGGTATTGCTGGAGAAGCGGGGTGGGGATGGTTTCTGTGCATTTTTGCGTAAAGTGTTGGGCATTGTTTTGAAATTTTGGGAATCGTGGTGACGCTACCGTAACAAGATTGTGTTCAGTAGAGCGCGGTTGCATCAAAAAGGAGACTACGATAGGAACTTGGATGTCCGGGAGACGGTCCAAATACAACTGATTTTACGACAATTTGCGTACCTATGATACAGACAAAATTCCGGTATATTTAAATGTACGCAATTTGTCGTCAAATATTGGGCTTTGGGAAAATTGTTTGACTACGAGACTACGGTAACGTTTTCAAAAACAGTGGATCTTACGACAACTTGCGGACATTTCTCGGACTGTGTACTGCGGTAGCTTCAATCACATCTGTGCAATTTGTCGTAAGATCTTGGGTATTAGCAAACGACAATTCATGTAAATAGTCTATTCGAAAAATGCAAAAAATTTGTGGTTTTTTGATATAAAAACCTCAAAAACTGAGTGAAAATTAAGAAAGTTGGAAAATTTTGAAAATTTTCATTTTTTCAAAAATTCGAAAACTTTCAAACTTTTTGAACTAAGTCAATTTTGAACCGATTTTGGTGAATTTTAGCTTTAAATAAAGCTTGAAATCTGAATTTTTAGAAAAGTGTGCTCCCTGACTACAGTACCCCCTACTAACCTTGTAACATTTTCCTCGCGTCCTGCGCGTCTTGTTGCGTCAAAAACGTAACGAATCCGACGGGCGACGTGGGCTTTCCATTTTTGGATGTCATCTTCAGAAGAGCTCCCTCATAACCACGACATCCGCGGAACAGAAGATAGAGCTCCCGTGGCTTCGCGTCCATCGGAAGACCCGAAACGAATAGGGTACGGACCTGCGATGGATTCGTCACCTCCGAGGAGACACTGTTCAACGATTCCATCGAAACGGCCGACGCCAAATTCGGCTTCGGGCCGTCCATTTTACGTTTACGGCTGATTTCAATCGTTATGGCTGAAAAAACGAGGAAATTGAAGATTTGAAGAGGAGAAAAAAGAAATCGAATGAGAAGGACGGAAGTGAGAATTATGACGACTTATTAGAATTGAAAACATCCGAGTTTTGAAAAAATTGAAAAAAAGATCCACAATTTTTTCCGATTGTTACATGTGCTTTTTTTCTGAAAGCGGAAAATTTAAAACTTTGAATATCGAAAATCACAAAAATGTCTAGAAATCCTAGTTTTGAAGTATCACAAAATTTGAATTTGGTTTCCTAATTTTGATGTTTTGTACGATGAAATCACTACAGTTAGAATCAGAAAATAATTGTGCATCTTTTGAAATAGGTTTTGAAAAAAATCAGAAAACATTTTTTGGGTTTTCTTTTTCAAATTTATCTCAAAAAATGCACAATTAGTTTCTGAATTTAACGGTAGTCATTTCATTGTTTAATCACCAAATCGGGGTTTCCGAGCCACTTTTAAAGTTTCTGAAATTTGGAATTTGGCGCCAAAACTACAAGCGTCGGGTTGGCGCGAAATTCAAATTTTTGAGAAATTAAAAACAAACGTATTTCGTATTTCGCGCCAACCCAACGGTCGTAGTTTTGGCGCCAAATTCAAAAATTTTCTTTCTAAGGCACAACTTCACGCCTCAAAAGGGGTGCTACTAAAACGTATACAGAGTCAAGTCATCATATGAAAAACGACGTCTTCTTCTTGTCGAATAATGTTTTCGTCGTCCGGGGGAAGAAGAGAGAAGGAAAGACGAAAACGACAAATCGAGCGGAAGACGTGGAGACAGAAAAGGGGAAAAGAGTGCCTAGCAACCGTCTCGGAAGGGGCCTTAAGGAGAGAAAAGGGGGGGAATATGAGAAAAGGAGAGGAAAGGGGGAGGGGAGGGATTGAGATGTGACATGACATGGGGGACCCTTTTAGTCATAATTAATCATAGAGGTCGGAGAGACGACAGGTATAGGGCATATGTCGAAAAAAAGGGGGGGGGCCTGACTACTCAACAAAGTTTTGGTGGCCTAGAAAATCCTTTCAAGTTTTTCTAGGCCACACGCTTTTCCAGGTTTTCTAGATCGTAAATGTGGTAGAGAGGGTCTTGTAAGCAGTTGAGTTGGTTGGTGGTCTAGAAAACACTTTCAAAAACTTTCTAGGCCACGCCTCTCTCGATGACGAATTCTCACCGTTGAGGTTGAATGATAGTCGTTAGTTGATGACTCACTAGAAATAAGACTGACACCTGACTTTTGATGAAATAGGAAAAAATGCAATCGCGCTCTAGTGAGCAGTGAGAAAGTTTGGAAAACTTGGGAGAATTTAGATAAAATTTTTGGGTCGATGCACCATTTTTGCTATAAATCGAAATTTCGAATTCGAAACAGGTGCAAACGCGCTCCACTGGACTAGATGGATCTTTTTTTATTATTTTTAATTTTGAGTTTTTCCAAATTTTCTGAGTGATTTAGAGCAGGCAGGTCAAAAGTGCGCTCCACCGGTAGATTTCAAGTTTTTGAAAAAGTTATCAATAGAGCGCACTTTCCCCAAACCACCAAAACAAGAAACGGTGTTCGTTTATTTATTTATGTTTTTCATTCTCCTCATTATTCCTTCTCCCATCCCAACTGAACACAAATAAACAAGACTCTCCTTTTCCGAAAAACGTCTTTTTTTCATTCGGATGAAAAAAATGGAGAGGAAAAAAGTGGAAGGCGAAAAAAACAATGAGAGTAGTTGTGAGAAAATAAGGAATTGACTGATAAGGCGGAGACCTCCCAAAAGAAGAAATAATGTGATGGGAACATTGACAAGATAATGATAATGAGAAAATGGACTGGGCGGCGGAAAAAGGGAAGTTTTTTCTTTTTTTTTCTTCGGTGGGAAAATGAAGAAGTTAAATGCCACCTGGTTGGGGGAGAAAAAGGGAAAATTAGTGACCTTCAGATGGGAAAAGGAAAGAAGACGACGTGATGAAAAAGAAAAAAAGCGAGAAGCCGAAAACCTGTTTTTTGAATTAAGGCAAAACCGAACCCGCGACACCTGGCGCGTCGGACAAAACTGTACACCACTCGGCCACGCGGGACCATGGAAACCTGGGAACCACTTTGCGTACAGGAAACTAGGAAACCGCGCGCCGCCGGCGCCCCCGACCATATTTAGTAATGTTGGCCGAGCAAGGTAAAGTTCGGCCACCGAGAGAAGGGGGCTCCGCGAGCTCAGGGTGGGGTGGCAAATGTCATAAATAGAGAGAGTGAGGAGGAGAGAAGCAGACAGAAAAACGACGAGAAGGAAGGGGAAAGCAAGCTTTTTTGCAATTTGAGAAATGTATTTGAAAGTTGAGAAAGAGAGATTCTGAATATTTTTTTTCTCCTATTTAAAAATTTCTTACTTGCATGACTAACACAAATGTCAAAAAGTTTGTTTAAGAAGTGAGAAAATATTTGATGAAGACACCTTTGATATGGTGCATCGTGCTGATAACGAGTCTCTCGTGTTTTTATTGATTTTTAGCGGTTTTTTTTGTTGTTGGGAGAAAAATTCAATTAACGAGAAAATGGAGAGCTGAATTTCAAGTGGTTTGAGTCTCAGGAAGAGGAAGAACTCATTAAAATATGTATATGGGGGAGGAAATTCAACTTTTATAGGTCATAATTAAGCGGGAATTGAAATTGGGTTAGGTTTCGAAATATGGGATATACATCTTTGAAATAAAACTTTCAAAAATTGAAAAAAAAATTTGAACGTTTTTTTATACGAAATTTACCAAAAAACTGCTCATCTTTGAAACGCTGTCACAAAATCAGAATTAAACCCAGCTATTCAAAAATTTGTCATGGTATACAACTAGTCTAAAGCTATATTTTTGTAGTTGACAACATTTTTCTAGCAATTTTAGGTTTTGAGTTATGAGCGTTTCAGTATGAGAAAAAATTTGGTTGGCAGTCACACTTCCTGCCCTGGAGGCCTGGACCAGCCAATTCTCACCTCTTCAATCAATAACTAATAGTGCGAATTCATTGATTCCCGACGTTCTCGATCTCTATTTCTTTGGAAAAAGTTTAATTTAATCAGGCGAAAAAGAAAAAAATCGGATACAAGTGTCCTTTATATGGTTCATTTGACTGGAACTAATTAGGAATTCTTTCTCTTTTTCTGCAAACCAAATCTGTTGCGAAAAACAATACAATAAATCAATTGATATACTGCATACTAATTCCTTACTATCTGGGAAACTGTCGCGGCGAGAAAGTAGTGGAATCGATCTCCCTTATCACGACCTTAGAGAGCAGCTCTGATTTACGGCGGTGTGGCGCAGGCGGTAGTGAGGTGGGCTGGCGCGCGAGTGGGCGTGGGTTCGATTCCCGCCCGTGCCAAAATGTTTTTTGGTGATGTTTTAAAAGTTTAAAAAATTTTGAAACAGGAAAAACAGAGTTATATGAACGTTCAGATTTTGAATGATCATACTTAATCCACAAGGGTAAAAAAACTGAAGAGAGAGGGGGCTAGGTCAAAAGAGAGGGAAAAGAAAAAGAGACTGTTTGGACAAAGAGAGACAGAGGGCGGGTTCTTGGTCCATGTGAATGTATACTACGCGCACAGTCCGTCCGACGACGTCTCAGGTAAGAGGACTCGGAAAAGGACAGTATGCGTTTGGAGGGAGGAATGTCTTCTCCTTCTCCAAGGTTGTCTCTTGCCATTCGGAGAAAGATGAATGACAAAAGAGATGGAATCTCTATCCAATTCTGGATGTATATCTGAAGGAGGAGGAGATGATATATAGTACAGTTGTTCCGCTCTCAAAAGGAATCTTATTGTCTTCTAGAGGACTATGGCCTTGTCATGGAATCCTGTTGGGGGGGGCTACTTTTGAACATATCATTTATAAAAATTGAAGCCAAGGGCTCAGGCCGAGCAAGTCCGAGAGGAAAATTGATCAAAAAGTTTCAAAATTGTACTTCCTAGACATCCTAACGAAGTTTCCCAAGTTAAGCTCTATATGAAAAATTGCTCAACTTCAAGAGCCTGTTACAGTCTCAATTTTTGTTGCACCTTTCTACATTTATATTAATTGAATAGAGCAAGTCCAGATCATTATTTTTGTAGTTCACAACTTTTTGATAGCTGTTTACACTTTTGAGATACGAGTCTTTGAAAAATGCAAAATTTTCAAATTTTTTAGTAAACTTTTGACAGCTTCTAACGGAGTCTAATCTTGCATTGGTGTTTAAAGCTTATATTTATTTTATAGGTCAAAACTAGATCTTCATTTTTACAGTTGACAACTTTTTTCTAGCTCCTCCCCTTTTTGAGATATGCACCTTTAAAGATCCACTCTAGGTCATTAACTTCAAACGCTCATATCTCAAAAGCTAAAAGAGGTATCAAAAAGTTGTCAACTACAAAAATATAGATGAAGGGTTTTCATCATGACCTAGCTCCAGCAAAAACAAAAAAACTAGGCCACCATTGAACAAAAAAGGTATAAATCTGAACACTGCCCCGCTTGATCCAGATCAGATTAATATTCGTAGAGTATCATCATCAAGGGTCAACAAAAATGGTAATCTCCTCTCAAACAAAACAGAGTGACATAAACTTTGCGATATAATCTCGGTCTAGAGGGGGTACTATACAAATAATCAAATATTAATCCAAAATTTTATTGGAGGAAAAAAGTTTGAAAAGTTTGGGTTGTGAAAAAGCATGCGGAAAAGTACACGAGGTCAATTGGGGCCAACGGAAATGAATTTGTACTTTTCTTTTTTGTTGGTCGAAAAGGTGTAAAGTGGAGGCGGTTCGGCGAATTTTGAAAAAGTTTTTTCGAAATTTCTCTCAAAATCTCGGGTTACTGTAGCAAGCTCCCCGCCGCGCTTTCTTTATCATCACCCCCCGTGCCCACTCAATTTGTGGCCGTATAGCCTAGGCGGTAGCGTTTTGGGTTGTCGCCCTATCGAGGCAGGGAGGGTCGCGGGTTCGATTCCTCTCCCCACCAAAAGATTTTTGCAAGGCTATGCGATGTGACTTGCAATTGCCAATAGGTACACATTACGCACGCACCTTTTCTTTTGAAGAAGAAAAGGGAGACAGAAAGACATCAATAATACAGGCGGGAGGTCCGAATAATGGGAAAAGGGGGGAATGGATGATGACATGACAGTACCTTTGCGCGCACACGCCCTCCCCAGGCGCCCCTCGTGTATGACTTCTCTCTCTCTCTCTCTCTCTCCATCGTTAAATGCTGTTGTGCGTGAATTGCCTACAAGGTGGTGGTATTTCTCGAGTGGCGTCGTCGTCGAGGCAAGAAAGGCCGCCCGGTTTTATGTGTGTGTGTTTCTTTTGAACACACGCATAGGTGAATGGGCGGGTTGGAAGAGGGGGAGGATGAGGGCAAGTTTGTGACAGGAGATGAGATTTAGATACATTTAAACAGACAGTCAGACAGAGAGAGAGAGAGAGAGAAAGAGTGTTCACGGAAATATCCAGGATGACTGTACTTGACCTACTCAAAAGATTTTTGAAGTAGGAGGACGGGGCGAAGGAGTTCAAGAATTAGATAATGATGATGAAGATGGGCTAAATCGTAATGTTTTATGTCTGAAGGGTCTAAAGTTACGGCCTCTGGGCTCCAAAAAAAAAGATTCCAAAAAAATTAAAAGTTACTGATTGAGGCTGGCGGTAATAGTAGCTGTGACTGGAGAACCTAACTACAGTAGTCCGTCTCACTTGCCAAGATAGAGGAGATGTTCGTATGAGCGCTCTATTGGACACACTGAACATTTTTTAACTTTCTGACTCAAAAAGTCTCAAAATTTGCACTTGAATGGGTTCACCTAGACATCCACAATGGAGTTTCCCAAAAAAGCTCTATATGAAAAAATGCTTAACTTCAAGAGCCTGCTATAGTCTCAATTTTTGTCTTATCGTTCCAAATTTATATTGGTTGTATAGGTCAAATCCAGATCTTCATTTTTGTAGTTTACAACTTTTTGATACCTTTTCTAGCTTTTGAGATACGTGCCTTTAAAGACAAGCGTTTTCACAAGGCGTAGGACCCTCGGGACGCCTAACTTTAAAGGCGCATATCTCTAAAGAGGGCGGAGCTATTAAAAAGTTGTCAACTACAAAAATAGAGATCTAGGTTTGATCTACACAATTATATAAGATTCGATATGATAGAGTAACTATATGAAGCGTGAGAACCCTTTGAATTTGGTAATTTTAAAAAAACAAAACTTTAAAAAAAATTATCCGATTCGAAGAACTCATATCTCAAAAAATGAAGCAGTTATCAAAAAGTTGTCAACTACAAAAATGTAGACCTAGACTTGATTTATAACATATCAAAAAACCAAAACAGGGGGACAAATGGGGTTACGGTGGCCCCAACTTGAAGTTAACCTATTCTTGAGAATACTGAAAAGTGTCTGGCGTCCGCAGCAAGTGTGCTCTACCGAAAATTTCCGAATTTTGAGCAAATTTTCAGGGTCTAAACATTCAAAAGAACAAGGTACCAATCATCATGATAAGAACAGGTCTCCCACGGGGTAAGGGACTAATAAATTAGGTACTATCTCACACATACCGTTGGAATCTTTTGATCTACGTCATCATCTGGACGAGTTACAGTAAGACCATTAGAAGAAGCTTCACACATACCGTAAGAAACTTTTGATCTACGTCACCATCACTTGCACTTTAAAAGTGAATCTCTCACTCTCTCTCTCTCTCTCTCTCTCTCTCTCTTACCGTAAGACATCCTAATCTAATATTTTCGTTTTCCGTGAGACATGTGATAACGAGACAAACCGAAAGACCGCAACATCTTCATCCGAATAGTTCGGAGATGTTTGATCTACGCCACTCCCTGTAGAAAAACGTCCATTAAATGCAACTTATGCAAACTAGGAAGGACGATTTTCTTCGTTTTGACCAAGAAACCAAGAGTAATTTATGTGTGGAGGAGAAGAGGGGATTAGG
This sequence comes from Caenorhabditis latens, assembly GCA_002259235.3. NCBI lineage: Eukaryota > Metazoa > Nematoda > Chromadorea > Rhabditida > Rhabditidae > Caenorhabditis > Caenorhabditis latens. The sequence continues at coordinate 3,715,986 of CM056092.1, read as the reverse complement.
AATAGTATGTGTTCTAGATCTAGAAGAAAAAAAAAACAGAACTGTTGGAGGGATTAACGCATAAGTGTGAGTATGGTTTAAATGGGGTCAGGGTTAGTAAGGATACTGTAGGAGGGAAATGCAAATGCGCACTATTTCTAATCGGGGTCTCAATGTGGCGTGAGAGCACTGGGGTCAAAAAATTGAAATGTGAATTCTAGGCCATCGCAGTTCAAAAAATCTTACGGTTACCAATACAGAACCGGATAAATAATCTTACGGTTAGGAAAAAATTTTGGTAACCCCTAAACATTTTTCACTCAAACTTTCAAAAGTTTTCGTTGTCAGAATCAGATTCAGCGCGTCCTTCTACATATATTTTGAATTTTTCAGCGCGCTAACTGAAATTGTCGTAAAATTTGGTGTACTGTACGCAACTACACTGTGCTTGCGTACAAAACACCCGATTTTATGAAAATTCGAGCTATAAAGCTGAAAAATTCAAAATATAGGTGAAAGGACACGCTGAATTTGATTCTAACGATAAGAAAAATTGAAAATCGAAGTTTCCGGTAGAAAAATCACAAAAATCCTTTGAAAACTTGAAATTTTCAAGAGAATGCGTTTTTTTTTCAAGTTTTCAGTGTCAAAATCGAATCTAGCTTGTTTTTTCACACAGCCTTTGAATTTCTCAGCCTTCTATCTAAAAATGCCGTAAAATCTGATGTTTTGTACGCAACCACAGTAATCTGCGTGGTGGTTGCGGACAAAACACCAAATTTTACGACAATTCGAGTTAAAAAGCTGAAAAATAAGAGAATTGGGTAAAAAGACACGCTTAATCTGATAATGGCGATGAAAACTTTGAAAAATGAAGGTTTTATTCAAAAAATCACAAAAATCCTTTGAAAATTTGAAATTTCCAACAAACAGCGCATTTTTTGGTTGGATTTTAACAATAAAAAATTCACATAATTGGTAAAAACGATGCAAAACCACGGAAGAGAATGCAAAAATCATAACCAGATTTTACTTTCTCATCGATCATAACCCAAAGACATTCGACCTACAAGATAAAATCTAATCTGATTGCTCTCGAAACAGTTATTTCTTTCGAAAAAAGGGGAAAAGGGGGAAGGTTGAAAAGTCAAGGATACACACGACAAGATAACAAGATAAACTCGAGTGTGCACACTTACTTCGCACTATTTTCTATCACTTGAAAACTCTTTGGAAAACGAGAGAGAAAACGAGAGAGAGAGAGAGCACTTCCATAAAAGTTTGTTCTCTGTCTCTCTGCGTCTCTCTCTTCCTCACACTCTCTCTCACTCACCCTTTTCAAATATTTATTTACCAAAAGGTATTCGTTCTGACTCAGTTTTTTTTCTTTTCATGAAAGGAAAATTTGAGAAAAAAATTGGGGGCCAGAAAAACTTGTCTCGGTTTTTTCTTTTCCGGAAGAACACAATTCAGTGGAATGGAGTATACACCCAGGTACAAATAAACAAGAAAAGAGGTGTGAACAATATGAGAGTTGGAGTTGGAGTCGGTGGGGGGGGCTCCGTGGAGCTATTGAGAGAGAGAAAAAGAGAAAGGTAAGGGGAGAAGAGAGAGTGTGGAAGAGGGGGAGACGCAGAGAGAGGGTGTCACCTTTTGTGTGGAACAAAAAAGTGATGGACGGGTTGGGTTGGGAGGAGGAGAAGAAGACGGATTATCTTGGAGAATTTTTGAGGGTTTTTTGAAAAGGGTTTCTAGGTTTTAAGGTTAGTAATGGCCTAACTTGGGTTTCTAGGCCACCAAGGAAATGTTATTAGCCGAGCATTTAAGTTACAACTGCCAACAATTTTTCATCGGACCGGACCGATATTTTGCAAGTCTGTCGCTAGGTACTGACGATGTATCCCTGTGGTCTTAAATTCTTTTTTTCGCCCATTTGCCTATTAGCAGCCCACCCCTTCTTACAACTGCGCCCCACCGCAAACGAGAGAGTATCGGCGAGAGACGCAGAGTTTTGTTGTAGCGCGAAACAGAGTTTCACCTTTTTTTGATCTATTTTCACATGTTTAATAATTCTTTTTTGCCAACTTCCGAGAGAAAATTATGAAATATAGATCAAAAATGGTGAAAATCTGTGTCAACGCGAGAAAAAAAACTCTGCGTCTCTCGCTGATACTCTCTCGTTTGCGGTGGGGCGCAGTTGTAAGAGGGGGTGGGCTGCTAATAGGCAAATGGGCGAAAGAAAGACTTTGAGATCACAGGGATACATCGTTAGTACCTAGCGACAGACTTGCAAAATCTCGGACTCAGTCCGATGAAAAATTTTGGCGGCCTGGATTCAAAAAATGTGCCTAATTTTTTAATCACATTTTTTCAAAAACAGTCAAAAAATCTTTCGTACGCTTCAGTTTTTATCGATATTTAAAAATTTAATCGATTTTAGGTCAATCGCAATACGGTTATGGGATCACTGTCAGGGATGTGCGGAACTAAATTTTTTCGGAAATTTTACATCAAAAATCAGAAAACATGCAGAAATCACAATTTCCCATTTCAAAAGATCTTGTTAATAGAGCGCACTTGCTCTGCTGCATTAATTCACAGCTGTGCAACCGTGCTCCATCGAACACAAGCGAGTTTTTTTGATTTGCGATGGAGCGCGTTTGCTTATCCATAATTGCTATGCCATTTTGAGGTTACTGTGGCTTCTGGACTACTGTAGCACTCACTACGCCAGAGGCGCACCAGCCCGTCAAAGTAGATCAAACCCAGTCTCTGTAGATTTGAAACCTCTTTTTCATCTATTTCAGAAATTTTGATTTGATTCATTGTGACACAAAACGTATAATTCAGAAAAAGAGGAAATTATAGGTTTAGAAACTGAACTGGGTGTGGAATTATAGTAGAAAAAAGTGGGCGGAGTCTAGGTGATGTCAGTTTAGGTTTTGTGAATAGGAATAGACTTGGTTACAGTAGGAATTCTTAATATCATTATATTCGTATCGCTCAAATTATTAGAACCCTCTGAGAAAGATGGACTAGTTTTCTCCTAGGCCACCCTTCACAAAACTAGGTCACCACCTGATTACCAATAAAATGAAAACAAAAACTTTCAAATGGAGGGTCAAGAGGATGTCCACTTTGTAGATACAATCTATTCATTACTTTTCTTTTCCCGCCGAAATGAGATGAGAGTAGGTCAAAAATGAGGGAAGATGTTATGAGTATGGTTTTTGATCAGTCAAGATTCATAATTCAGAAAAACAATAGGCTCAGAAGGAAATGCGCACTATGACTAACTGCAGTGAGGCAAGTGCGCTCTACCGAACCAAGCGCTCCTGAAGAGTTCAAAAGAGCGCATTTGCCAAAGTCTTGTAAAGCCAATAGAAAACAATGAAAAACCAGGAAAACACTCAACACACGTTGCCCTTGGAGACCGACGATTCCGAGAGCTCATTATTTTTAAAACACGTGTCCGCATATTCTTGTTGCTCCTGAAAGATGGAATAAGATGAATGAATATATGTATACTTTGGCGACGGAAAAAGAAGAATAGGGAGGACATAAAATGGGGAAAAGTGTTCTTATGAATCATACTTCTCTACCAGGTACTAGGTAGGTCAAATCGGTGGAGGACGATGGATTGAAAGTGAGAAAAGAAGGAAAAATAGTAATTAAAGATGATGGTGATCTATGTTTCAGTGGTTTCCTTCTTGAAGAAATGAGACTGGCGCGCCGGAGGCGCGTTCTAGGTATTATTTTTTCGACCTAGGTTTTGAGATATCAGATTTGTATGTATAGTTTTAGTATTTCGGCAATGTATAGGTTGAATCTAGATTTCCATCTTTGTAGTTGACAACTTTTTTCTAGCTATTCACGTTTTCGTGATACGCGCCGTGAAAGATTAGCGCTTCTATGGAAGACGAGAGAGTGTGCAAAACGAGGAGGGAGTCTACCTTCTCTGCGTCTCTGAGTCTCTCCCTCTAGATTGCAATCTTTGAAAGCGCATATCTCTAAAGGATGAATAGTTATCAAAAAGTTGTCAACTACAAAAATGGAGAGCTAGGTTTGATCTACACAGCCAATATAAATTCGAAACATTTAAGCCACAAAAAACAAAGTGGCAAGACCTTAAAAATTGAAAGACACTGTTTCCTACTGTTGCCAAGTCTACTCCTATCCACAAAATCTGAACTGACATCACCTAGACTCCGCCCACTTTTGCTACTATAATTCTATATCCAGTTCAGTTTGTAAAACCCATAATTTCCTCTCTTTCTGAATTATACGTTTTGTGTCACAATGAATCAAATCAAAATTTCTGAAATAGATGAAAAAGGGTTTCAAATCTACATAGACTGGATTTGATCTACTTTGACGGGTGGGAGTCTGGGCCACCTTTGGCGTCTAATTCTACAGAAGTCTAATAGCTACAGTAACCTCAAAATGACATAAATTTATGGATAAGCAAACGCGCTTCATCGAAACTATCATTAGAGCGCACTTAGTGCACCTGTTCCACAAAAAAGGCAACAGGAAGCAAACGTGCTCTATTGATAGAAAAAACCAAAATTTTCAATCTTTGTCGTTGGAGCACGTTTACATCATCTGTATTTTTGAATCGCAATTTCTCACTCAATTTTGAATCTATTTTTTGGTTTTTTGACCAAAAGATTGGGATTTACCTCAAGAAAGTACAATACCGATAAATTATCAGTAGAGCGCATTTGGTCACTTTCTGATCCACAAAGTAGTGTAAAAACTAAAAGAATCGAACATGTTTTTGCTCTCCCCATCCATTCCCCATAATACTCAATTTTACGATGTTTTCGGTGTGTTCCTCATGACGAAAAATAAAACTTTTTCGCAATCTGGCGCTCCTAAGGCGCGCATCTAAGGAGCTAGATTATCTACGTCCTGTGACAAGTTGGCCGACTTGTGTCCGTGTGGCCGACTGGTTAAGCAGCGCGCTCGGCGCCAAAGAGGTAATTGGTTCGGTTTTGCCTCCCGTCACATCTTTTTTTGTATTATTTTTTTGTAATCGTGAAAACAATATAAAGTCATCATGAGGGAAAACACTTAAATTAGTTGTATTGTATCCTTAAGTGGCGGTCCACTTCTCCAATTAATTGGGACAAGTACAAAACTGGAATGTTTTTGGAGGGTAAAGAAGAAAAAAAGAAGTAGAGGGAAGTGAGGGGAACCAGAAGAAGTCTTTCGTTGAGAGCTGCTCTGAGCCATCAAGTATGTATGAGAAGACGTGCCTATTTTATTATTTATAATAATCGCTCTTGTTCATACATTTTTGAACGTTTTGGGCGTAAAAAGAGCCCAAGAGATGCATTGGAAGAAGGGAGAGGAGGAGGAAATATAAGAGGGCAAAAGGGGAAAATGGAGAAGAAGAAGAAGAAGAAGACGTTGGAAGAAGGGGGACCATGGGATTCTTGTCTGGATTACTAATCGGGAATGGAAAAGAATTTCAGAATTTCAAACAAATATAGGAATGTGGCAATACTAAAAACGTGTTCTTCTGAGAATTGACAATAAAGAGAGTGGCGTGAGTGGAAAGATGATAACTCGAGAGGGAAGAGAGCTACAAAACATTTCATTATTAAAAAATGATCTGCGGGAAATTTTACACATTTTATCAGTTGGTAAAATTTTTCTAGCTCTCGTAGTTTTTGAAATATGAGTCTCGACGCAAAGAAGCTAGAGTGTCTGACTGTCTTTGCAGTTATCTCAAAAACTAAAAACGCTACAAAAAAGTGCTCAACTACAAAAATGATCTACATAAAATTCTACACATTTTTTTAGTTGACAACTTTTTGATAGCTGTTTTAGTTATTGAGATATACGCTCTCAAAGATAAGCTTTTGCCAGGAAGAGAGACGCAGTGAAGCTAGAGTGTCTAACCGTCTTCGTCTCCTTCACTCTAACACCACAACACATTTCAAAAGTGTCCAGTTGTGAATTAAGCTATAAAAATTGGAATCGTCTCGAAAATGTCTTTTTCGGTCTTTTTTTTCTTCTCCGGATTTTAGGAAATCTGGGGAAGAAAAAGGTTTTTCAGATTTCCGAAATTTGAAAAAGAAAATGGAATTAGAAGTTATAGATTCTAGTTCAGTTTAGCTGTGTTAGTTGACATTTTCACAAAACTGTTTTACTGGTTCTCTTTTTTTTCTCCGGATTTTAGGAAATCTGGGGAAGAAAAAAGACTTTCCAGAGTTTCAAAATTCGGGGAAGAAAAAGGAATCAGAAGTTATAGATTCTTGTTTAGTTTAGCAGTGTTAGTTGGTATGATCCCAAAAATGTCTTTTTCGTTTTGCTTTTTTCTTCTCAGGATTTTCTAAAATCCAGAGAAGAAAATAAGAATTTCCAGATTTTCAAAGTTGGAGGAAGACGAAAGTTTTACGGAATCCTCGAAATCCAAAATGATATGAATTCGTTATCCCTCCTGTGGAGATTACTTGAAATGGAAAGAAAGGGCGATTTGAATTATATGGGGGTGGATGGCAACGAGACGAGAAGAAACGGGATTCAAGGCGACAAGACGACACGTTGCAAATCCAATTACGATACTATAGGAGTGGGGAATCAGGACAATTGAAATGAAATGGACGGTTTTGAAACTTGAAAGAAAAAAGAGAGAAGAATGAAATGGATTCGAAATTGGTGGGGATGATGAAAAAAGTGACGGATCTAGAAAATTGGGGAATAGCAAGTTTTGGGAGCGTAAAGAAGAACCGATAAGACAATTTTGGGAAAATAATAACTAATTCCGCTAAACTAAACTAGAATCTATAACTTCTAATTCCTTTTTCTTCCACGAATTTCGAAAATCTGGAAAATCGTTTTTCTTCCCCAGATTTACTGAAATCCGGAGAAGATAGAAGAAGGACGAAAAAGACGATTTCGAGGCGATTCTCACGTTTACAGCTTATATCCAAATTGAGAACTTTTGAAGTGTGTTGTGGTGTTAGAGTGAAGGAGACGCAGACGGTTAGACACTCTAGCTTATCTGCGTCTCTCTTCAGTTCATAACAACAGCTCATCTTTGAGAACGTATATCTCAAAAACTGAAAGAGCTATCAAAAAGTTGTCAACTAACAAAATGTGTAAAATTTCATGTAGATCATTTTTGTAATTGACAACGTTTTTCTAGCTTCGACAGTTCTTGAGATATACGCCATTTTATCACAGCTTTCACACTGTAGAGACGCAGAGAAGTCAGCCGCTTTAGCTTCTCTGCGTCTCACTCCCAATTCCTCGAGAAACTGCGCTCTAACAATAAAATCATTTTTAAAAAACCGTTGTTTCAGTTTTTTAAGTTTCAATGGAGCGCGTTTACAAATCTATAATAATTTGAAATTACGACAAAACTCCCGACTCCAATTATCCCCCGACCCGTACAACTGATGAAAATCAGCTAGCGGAAAAGAAGAAAGTGATGAGAGAGGAAGTGTTCATCTTCTTCTTCCTCGAGTACTAGTTGTGTTCTTCATATCAAGATTTCTCCTCCTCAACAGATGAGAGAATGAATGACCCACCACACCGAATCCATTAATCTCATCCTTTTATCTTTTGCCATTCTTTCTTTCCAACAAAAACGATTAGAAGTCAAGAAGAGATGAAGAGAGGGAGAAGCGAAGATTAATTATGAGAGAAGAAATGGAACGGCGGATGAGAAATTAGGTGTCTTGGGAGGGAGGAATTGTTCCAAGTTTCAATAAGTGGAATTAAAAGAGAAAAGGAAAAACATCCTTGTTCCGGGTCATGAGAGACGCAGAGAAGTCAGACACTCTGGCTTCTCTGCGCCCTCTCTCTCGGCTCTCACAATTCATAAACTGGAAAAAATGGAAAAATACTCCGGTATCATCGCTCTGCAGCTCCAACCGAAAATTCATCAAAAATTCAATTTTCATTGAAAAAGTTGATCAACTTGGAAAACCTGTAACTCTCCCACCTCTGTTCCAAAACGTTCAATTTTACATTCATTGTGTAGATAAAAATCAAATCTTCATTTTCTTAGTTGACAATTTTTTGATAACTCTCCAGGCTTTTGAGATACGGAAGTTCAAAGTTTGCAGGGCGAGAGAGTGCGCAAAAAGAGAAGGGCGTCTCGCTTCTCTGCGTCTCTCTTCCTCTCTCTCTCTCGAGCTGTTCTCCAGATACCTATCTTCAAAGACGCATATCTCACAAACGTGAACAGCTATCAAAAAGTTGTCAACTACAAAAATAGAGAGCTAGTTTTGATCTACAGAACCATTATACATTTTAATCAATTAAACAAAAATTGCGGTTAAATTGGGGTCTGAAAATTGTGTATTTCTTCTGAAAGTGAAACGTTTTGCAATGTTAAACGGTTAGTATCTCAAAAACTATTGGAGCTATCAAAAAATTGTCAATTACAAAAATGAAGAACTAGATTTGATCTACATAACCAATATGAATTTGAACCAATTAAACGAAATATTCGCGTCAAATCGGGATCTGAAAATTGGTAACACTTAAAATTTAAAAACGATATAAAGTTAAATATGCAAATACGCTCCAATTCTATACTATGCTGGAGATTTTGAATATAAAAATGTTTGAAAAAAGCTAAAAGAAAACTAAAAATTTCAAGTTGAAAGCGCGCTCCATTGCTAAAAGGATTTTACAACCGCGCTCTACCGAAACAGTTTGAAAACGATTTCGGTGGAACGAAGTTGTAAAAACACTATTAAAAAGACTAATTTTAGCAATAGAGCGCGTTTGCACCACAAACTCTCAGTAAAACCAAAACTACATTTTCGTTCTTCAAAAATCATGTTGCCTTCTCTCCTATTTTTAGGAGGATAATTATTCTTTTGGAGTGAGAGAGAGACAATAGACGAAGAATATTATGTGAAGAAGAAAAAGAGGAGACACGGAGCAAGAAGAAGACCACAATTTTCAGAACACAACAAATAGAGAGAGAGTCGTACTCTCTGGCAGGGAGGGGGAGAGCGGAAAGAGGCCATAAGCCCAAAAACTAACAATAAAATAGGGTGAAAAAGAGTCAAGAATAAGAGAGAGAGAAGATGGAAATGGCAACATTTCCGGAATGAAAAGTTCTGAGGCTCCGTATCATCTTAGTGAGTCGCTACTCAGCGAAAGTGCATGAATCATGTTCCAGTAAAAGTTCCCCTGTCAAAATGTCTATATTTATGTACATTTAGTCCTTCGAAGTGGTGTAACATGAAGCGTGGCGGTCGACATCATTTGTTTGGAACTCCGAAAGGTTTCAGGAGGAGGGGAGAGGACTTTTAAGATATGAGTTCATGGTTTTATGGACTTTTTTCAACAGGTTTCAATTTAAATATGATTTTACGGAAATTTTAACTCCCTATTGTTCGTCCACGTTATAAGCACGCGATTTGACTGAGCGGCGACTCATTTTGCAATCTGCCAAGTTGTGTGCAAAGGCGCTCACTTAGATTTTCAATTTCACGGAAAATTTGAAAGCATGTGGACTAAGCAATACCCTGTGACTCCGTATCAATGGTAGTATCTTAGTTACCACAGTGAGTCGCTTCTCAGCAAAAGTAACGGGTTTTGTGTGTAACTCCTTCAGCATTGCCTAAGTTTAAACAACTGGAAAGTCTCAAAATTGACGGTTTCAATAAAAAACTCTATCTAAAAAAGATTACATTCTATCAGTCTTGACAATTTTATAAACTTGAATGACATTTTCAAACACAATTTTTCAAAGCTTATAATAACTGCAAACATCAAAGAAATTCAATAAATGGACAAAAAGCCATTAACAAAACTATTCGGGAAGGGAAACTCCTTTCATAACACTGATAGGTCAAAATGTTTGTTTAGCAGGTGGGGACTGAAAAGCACTGCAAAAGGTGACGGAATGATTCATAAGAGGTTTATTCAGAGTTTGATAAGAACCAGGGAAGGGCAAGTTGTATTAGAGAAAGGTTGATAGGGGATGAATGATTGAGGTGGTGTTTGGGTGCAAGAAGTTTCTTATTCTGCACGGTCTCCCACACTCCGAAAAATAACTGCAAGAAACGTGAAACCGATTTTTTCACGTTTCAATTCAAATATTTCGCTTGTGCACTAGAAATCCAGTATTTTTGAAAAAAGTGTCATCCATCAGAATTGTACAGTGCCGCTCAAAAGATTATCAACTTTGACTGTTTTTAGTGGAAAATGACCAATTTTGACAGTGTATTTCGGTGTCATCTGTTTGTCCGAAGAATTTTTTCTTTGTATGGGCTGAACAGGGCAAAAATACCGTAAAAACTGCATTTGAGGTGCCCCTCTAATAGTGGTGCCCTGCAACGGACCCTTTAAAAAATAGAGTTGCATGCACCTCAAATACAGTTTTTACGGTATCACGTCATTTTTGTAGTTGACCATTTTTTTGTAACGACACTATCTTAAAAGTTACAGATTGTCAAAGTGAAAACTTCAAAATAAAACCGCTTCAGGGAGAAATGACTTTGACGACCTGTAACTAACACGATAGTGTCCCTTTAAAAAATGATCAACTACAAAAATAGTGTGCAGTTTTCGCTCTGTCTAATCCATACAAAATCAAGTTTGTCGGACAATCAGGTGACACCGAAATTCCCTATCAAAGTTGGACAATTTCAACTGAAAAGTTGAAAACGTTTTGAGCGGCACTGTGGAAAATAAAATGATCTGTCTTATAAGCCAAAAACATGAATTTTAGTCAGAAATTGACTTTTTGATACAGTAAAACAAAGGATGATATTTTCAGTCATTTCTGCTAATGTTTCATTTTCTGAAAATTGTAACAGTTGCTAACAGGGTGCTCAACCGAAGATGAAATCGAATAAAAACCGTTTTTTTCCACCGGTGAAAATCGTTTCGTCAACCGGTTAAATTCGATCGGTTTTTCAAAAACAAAAACCGGTTTGAAATCGAACGAAAATCGGTGAAAAATCGATTTTCTTCGATTGTGTTTTGAAAAAAACCGTTCGATTTCGGTTTTCATCGGTTTAGAAATCGATTGAAAAACCGATTATTATTCGATTTTTACCGATTTTCATCGGTTTTCTCGAAAAGTTCAAAATCTACGGCAATTTGTCACGTTTCAATAACTTCACACTTTCTTCTATTTTTATAGAAAATTTGAGCAAACATGAGAAATTGTCAATTTTAACGTCAAATCTAAATTACGAACAGTGCAAAATATGATAAAAACGTGACAAATTGCCGTAGATTTTGAACTTTCCGAGAAAACCGATGAAAATCGGTAAAAATCGAAGAATAATCGGTTTTAACCGGTTTCTAAATCGTTTCAAGATCGGTTTTTTTGAGACACAATTCAAGAAAATCGATTTTTTACCGATTTTTCACGGAGTAAAAACCGATTTCTTTTTCTAAAAACCGGCGAATATTTTCACCGATTTTTTCATCAATAACCGATTTTAATCGGTTTTGAAGAATCGGTTGAGCACCCTGGTTGCTAAGCATCGTCAAGTACATGATGTTTCTATTATGTTTTTTTGCCAAAAAAGTTGTACTCAATGTTCTGAAAATCTGTTTTGAATATCAAAAAAGTCCATTTCTGATCAAAATAATGTCTTCTGGATCATTCAATTGAGAATTTCATTTTCTACAATTCTCATGGATGGGACCTTTCTTCATCCATTGCGCCGTCTGAAAAGCAAAAAATACTGGATTTTCGGTTCATAAAATAAAACCATTCACGTTTCTTGCAGTTCTTTTTCGGAGTGTAGGAGACCGTATTCTAAACAAGGGGTGGTTCATTTCCGATATTTTCCGATTCTCCGAGAAAAAAAGTCAGAGAAAAATTCGGATATCCGATTCTCCGACTTTTTTTTTCCGAGAAAAAGTCGGATATCCGGTTCTCTTTTCTCCGATCAAGCCTGGTTCTATCAAAATGTAGATCTGAAATTCTGAAAACAGCAGTACATTTTCAATTTTCAGCATGCACATTTATTGATAAAAAACAAGTTTAAACAACATCATGACGTAAAGATGGCCTAATTCTTCTCAGTATGGAACCGAGCGTCAGTGGAGATTCAAAGGAATGGAGAACAGAGATTCGAGGATTGAAACATTCAAAAAAACTCAAGAACAGTAACAAAAATTAGACAACAAGCTATTGAAACAAGTTTAACAAACAGAGCACTTATCAGTTTTGGAACTGAGCGTCAGGGGAAATTCGAGATTGAAAATATACAAAACAAGGTAACAGACAATTAAAAAAAACAGAAAAGTAACAAAATAACTATCAATTCATCACTATATATACATATTTACAGAAGTATCTGTTCATTAGAACAGCGTCTTTGTGCACAAGAAATCATCATTTTCTGTAGGAGAAACGATCCGTGCCAGCCGCCTTTGCGAACTTCTCGATTCTTCTATCCAGATATCCCAGGGCTCCCTTATACTTTTTCCTGATTTCGGTTTCGGAGCAATCTGGGTTCTCTTCGAGCCATTGGAGCATTTTGTTGCAGTTTTTGATTATGGTTTTCTGAAAAACGTTAATTCTATTTTAGGTGGTTTTGGGATTTCTTTGAAGTCATGTGAAGTCATAGTTATGAGCTGATCAAATTGGCACAGGAGTGCGAGCGTAAGATGCGGTACGAAACTTCTTGAATTTGCCTCTCGAGTCGCGTTTTAATGAAAGATACGATAAATACACGAAAAACGAGAATTCGGCACTGAGCCAAAATTTTTTGGCACCATGCCAGCCGTTGTGGGACGGAGCGCGTTTACGCGACTATTCGCACCGCTTCGCCCACTTTTGAGATATACGTCTTTAAATTTGGGAATTCGCAAAAATAGTCATTTTTAACGCGAAAATGACTAATTTTTGCATATTCCCAACTTTGAAGGCGCATATCTCATAAGTGGGCGGAGCTAGGGAAAAATTGTCAACTACAAAAATGTAGCCCTGTTTTTGATCTACACATGTAGCTTACCGGCTCTTTTATCATCAGATCCTTGAAGTTCGTGGCGAGTTTCTTCCATTGATCCCTTCGTTTGGCGGTTCTCTTCCTCTCTTGCTCGAGCCGAATTTTTCTGATTTTCTCGTTTTCGATGCTCACAGCCATCTCCCTCAACTCAACCGTTCCATGGGTACGAGCAACAGAAAGTTTGTTTCCAGTTGGGTATTCCGTAGCTGAGATGCTCAGAATCCCGTTGACATCGATATTGAAAGATGTCTCGATCATGATTGTGCCAGCTGGAGACGGCTGAATTCCGGATATTTTGAAGTTTCCCACGAAGTGATTTCGTTTTGTTTCGAAATCTTCTCCTTCCCAAACTCCAACTATCAATTCCGTCTGGTCACTCTGAACAGTTTCGTAACGTCGAGAGACCGTAGTTGGGATCCGACTGTTTCTTCTGATAACCGTATCCATGATCCCGTTTCCATTGTCAACTCCAATCGAGAGTGAAGAGACGTCGAGGGCGAGAAGATCCTTGAGTTCGTTGTTGGGAATGACTTGAACGATTCCATCTTTGAAAACTGCCACGCATGACTTGGTTGTGTCGATGTCGATTCCGATTACGGGAGGAAGAACCATTTTCTGGAAAAGGAGAGTTTGAGAGAGGCGACCATGATGGAAAACAGAACTTGGCACGATGCCAAAAGCCTTAAAAGAAAAAACACATTACAATCGAACTACTCTATACTTTTGTGTGACATTTGAATCATCCAGCTACATCTGGTCAAGACAGTGCCATAAAGCATCTGGTGACCTCGTCAACGTTGAGTCAAAAAGGTGTTAGGAGTATCATGTTACAATAACAGACATGCTTAGCGGATAAGAGACCACGAGAAGAAGAGAGGGAAGGACTGTCTTGCTTTGGTCATGTGCTTATGTTAGGAAGAGACTCCAGACGTAACGAGTGGGCGGAGTTTAGAGGTGGCGAGGTACGGTGATGTTTGAAAGAGGAGTCATACGGAGTATGTCTGTCACAAGGAAAAAGTTTGAATGTGACTTTAAGTCGCTGCGCAGGGAATGTTGGGAAGAGGAGAGGAAGTTGCGAAATGGGTTCATTGCTTGGCAAGGTGCCAGTATTTTGAAGGAGAGTCAATGACGCTGTCTCCAAGAAGAAGATACAGAGACTGTCTTGCTTTGATCATGTGCTTGTGATAGAAACAGACTCCAGACATAACAAGTGGGCGGAGTTTAGAGGTGGGGCACGGTGATGTTTGAATGTGACTCTAAGTCGCTGCGCAGGGAATGTTAGGGAGAAGATAGGAGGAGGGGGAGCGGTGACAAGAGGAGTAGCTTGGCAAGGTGCCAATATTTTGAAGGAGAGAGATAAGAACGTGGTCCCCAAACACAGCTAACTAAAGACAAAGTACTGGATGGGTGTATATAAATGATTGTGGATGCATATTCAATAGGTAATGAACGTCAACAATTCTTGGCACGATGCCAAGTGATCTGACTACTGTATTAGCTTGAGTTTAACCAACCGATGAAGCTCTGCATCTGGTCCTTAAGATATCATGTTGGCTGAATGGCGGAGTTTAGAACCAGAGAGATTTAGGGACTGTAAATCTATACACCAGTTGCTACGCGAGAAATACTGGGTGATAGGGAGGAAACAAGAGAATTTAAGAAGGTTGACAAAAGTGCTAGCAGAGGTGTCAACTATCCTAATATGATTTTTCTGATATCATGACAATTAAGACACGGTGTCATGGAACCAGAGAATTCAGAAACCCCAAAAAAAACTTTTGAGCAGAAATCTCCACACAACTGTTTGACTCTAGTGACCGGCCCAATCCAATGCTCTATTCTACATCTGGTCAAGACAGTGTCATAAACCAGCCGATGACCTCGTCTTCATCGAGTCAGAAAGGTGTTAGGAGTATCTTGTTACAATAACAGACATGCTTAGCGGATAAGCGACATCGAGAAGAAAAGAGGGGGGAGGACTGTCTTGCTTTGGTCAGGAGCTGATGGAGAAAGAGAAGAGGGACAACGGCATGTGCATAGACGATATTGTCCAGAATCTAGAAAATGGAAAATTTAAGATTTTACAGCCATTTCAGATTCTGATCCTGTAGATTCTGGAAACCTAGATTCTAAAATTTTATGAATCGCTCGATTTCGTCATTCCCAGTTATAGTTATATCAGCTCTGGTTTTCAGAAAATTTTACAGTATTCCAAATTTTGGTTTTGCGGACTCCAGAAGTTTGATTGATGTACTTCAAATGTGGGTTTTTTTAAACAACTCTGAATTTGAAAAACGAAATCCTGCTAAAAATGTGTATCATCCACACATGTCAATTGTAATTCACCGATATGGTGCATTTACCGGTTAATTCTCTCCAGAAAATGATGTTTCATTCTTAATTATAGACTCTTAATGCGTTTTCAAGACAGTTTTCACGTTCATGATCTTCCCAATCTCCTCTCATTAGTTGACCCCTTACTGTCTAACAATCTCCGCATGTCGTCACTCTCTCACCTTCCTTCTGTTACTCACACCTCCCATCCGTCTGGCAGAAGTATTATGATGACTCGAGTCATCTCTCTGTACTCTCCAAGATCCCCCACACTATTTCTCATTTTCCCTCTGCCACCTGCACATCATGACGACTTCTGGTCATCGGGGGAGGTGACAGTATACGCGTGTTTCGATTAAAAGAACAAGTGCGAACACAATGCACAACACTGGATACTCGTTATAGGGAGGCGTCTTTTCTTTTATCCAGATTACTCGGGTAATGCTTTGATGGAGATTAAAACTTCGGATAGAAGATCATGTTTATGGATATGAACATAAAAGGGGAAGACATGAGAAGTCATGAAGCAGTATTATTATGTTTGGAAGAGACTCCAGGCACATTCTTGGCAATGTGCCAGTATTTTTTACAGACATTGACACTGAATAGAAACACAAGTTTTTGCAGCAAAAGAGAGAATAGGTTGCAGGATATAAGGTATAGGGCTTATTGAGAAGAGTCTCAAATCAGGTTCCATTTTTATTCACTTGCGGTTTATCTGTGCTCGTTCGTTGGAAAAATGAGAATATCTTGCGTATTGGGATTCCATGTGATTTGGAATTCCGTGTGAAACCGCTTAACCATATGAAAAGTTTGAGATCTCATAACTCGGCTCGCAGAGTCATTTAGCAGGTTTTGACTACTGAAATGGACTCCCCGTAGTCGAAAGTACCTATAACCAAATTTATAGATTGACGGAAAGCCGCGTCTCCAAAGACTTCTCTTATAAGAAAAAGAGAAGCAGAGAAGACAGACGCTCTCGCTTCTCTCCGTCTCTATCCATCGCCGCAAGCTTAGGATAAAGCTGTGATCTTTGAAGGCGTTTATCTCGAAAGCGTGGAGAGCTATCAAAAAACTGTCAACTAAGAAAATGAAGATCGAGATTCGATCTACACACCGAATAAAAAATTAAACGTTTTGCAACAAAGGTGAAAGAATTACGAGATGTCAAAGTTGAGCAACTTTTTAACTGAAATCACCGAAAAGTACCTTCGAAAAAATTTTAAGATCGTTTGAAAGCCCCATCTCTAAAGACTTCCCTTGTTAGCAAAATATGAAGGAAATTGCTTTTGAGATAACCTGTTGAACATGCAGTCCTAAAAATCTGCTTTTGTAAATCTGTGATTTTTCAGAATCCTAGCATCTCCAGAAACCCTGGAACAACCTTCTCATGCTTTCTCTCTCTCTCAAATCCCATTTTGCATGTGTACACAATTCCAAACATTCTCCCAAAAACTTTTCTCTCTCTCTGAAAAAGTTGTTCCCATTCATATATTTTTCTCATTTCAAATCACACTCTTCTCTCTTTTTCCGTTTTCCCAAGTACATTTGTCACACACACACATTTTCCTAAAAACCCGAATTGCTCGCCCCGCTTCTTTTTCTTTTTCTCACACATCCGTCTCATCGTAAGTAAGCAAAACTTGAGTCGTGGTGTCGTCAGTTGACCCCAAAAAAGAGCAAAGACGAGTCAAAATTAGAAAGCGATTCAGTGAGTTTTGGGAGAAGCAAGAGAGGAGACACGAGTACTGATTCGTTTCGTCGTTTTTCTCTCTTTGGGTTTTTATGTTTTCCGGTTTTTGTTCGGTAAGGAAAAGGTCTCAAGGGTCCATATCACTTTTTCTACATATTATTGGACATTCTCTCCAAAAGGAAGTGGAAAAACAGCCGTTCATCTTTTTCTTCCGTTATTCTTATCTTCATTTTTCTTCGAGACGCATACTTATTTCCTTTTCGTTGGATTATGTATATGGAGGTCTTGTGGCTTCTAGAATTGATGTATGTATAGTCTTAAATGGAGAAAGCGCGCTCCACAGATAATGACTACAGTAATCATTTGCACTTAAAGTTTTTAACAATATGAAAGCAACGCTTTCAAATTCACTGAGTAGCGACTCGTAGTTGTCTTTGTTGTGTCTGCGGTGATACGGAGTTGAGAAAAAAAACGGCGTACGGTAAAGGCCTCCGAGTGACCGTCGTGGAGTTATAGGAAGTGACTTACATCATTGGAAAGCTGAAAAAACGCTGATTCCAAAAGTATTTTCAGTTTTTGCACTCGATACCTAGTATTCGAGAAAAACGAGGTCAAAGTTTTGGAATATGATTTGTCAGTGGTCCAAACTTTGACCTCCTTTTTCTCGAATACCAGGTCTCGAGAGCAAAAATTGAAGACACCTTTGGAATTAGCGTTGGAAATCGAGAAAACGTGAAAGCTTTTTTCAGAAGTTTTCTCAGTTTCTGACCTTTTTAATGGAAAAAAAACTTTCAATCTGCATTTTTCCGTCACGGTGTTTGCAGAAATTGCATCTTATTTTACGAAAGTTTTTCGAAAATCCCGTCAGATCTCTCTGAATTCCAACTATCTTATTCTTAGAAGAAAACAAAAACCAATAGCATGGGGTTGGAGTCGAACCCTGGACATAAGTTTAATGGCCAACACTTTTACCAGTTGCGCCATGTGGGGCAAAATTAGCGACCAGCCCCACCCTCGTTAATTTAAATGTTTTGCTTGTTGGCTTTCTCCATTTTCTTATTTTTCGTGAACTTGGATCCTAAATAATCAAAAATTAGTCCAAGTGTCCAACCTATCCTTCTTTTTTCTTTCTTCTTCCGCCTCAATGAACTTCTGAAAAGAAGGAGAATCTTTAAAAAAGGGAAGAGCATTCCATTGTTCGAGTAGTGAATTAGTGATGGACATTTTTCAAGGATCATCGAAAATTTCCATCTCATTGAGCACCCCAACTCTACTTGCTCTATGTTAGTTCAGTTCTTCAAATATTTTTTGTTTCTGAGTTGAGATTTACGCCGTAAATCTACACTGCCTACAGTAAGTTTGTTATTCCATTTAAAACGTTTCAAGTTGAAACTTGCAACAAGGAACACTTTATTCTTCTGTTATCTTCAGTTTTTTTTTGTTTTTTTGCTCTTTTTTTCTTGTTTTTCGCTCTTTCTCTCGACATTTGACCCACTAGGGGGGTGTTCCTCCCCACGATTTCTGGTTTCGCCATCTGCTTCCTTAATTCTCTCTTCTTCTGCTTTTTCCTCATCGAATTCAATTTTCACATGTTTTTTGATGATATGTGTCATCACATTCGAATTCTGAATATGATTCGCGGCGAGAAAGTGCGACGACCTTACTGTTTTGTCACCACTCTGGGGAGTAGAGTGGGTGTGTGCACAGGTAAACCGCTAAGTCCCAAAAACGGGCCGTCGGCGGCTCGCAAGTTGCCGAGCGGCGAACATACGGAGGTTGAAGTTGCGAGCCTCCGACGGACCAACTTTTAGCCGCCACCGGGCCAACGTTTAGCCGGCGCCGGACCAACTTTCACCCGGCGCACTTTTCCCAATAGGCCCCTTTCCCCGGTAGTTTCGGAACGTATGGTAGAATAATTATTGTTTATTATAAGAAGAAACAAGAATACAATAAAAGAAAAAAAAGAAAGAAGAAAAATAGAAATTAAAATATTCTTGGCTTTCGACTCCATTTGACTCGTTTTCATCTCTTCTCAACGTTTCGTTCCAAGTGTAGAATTGTCCAATCGGTTTTTTGATTTTCACGCGAGATAATCCTTTTTTGGTGAAGATTGTTCATTGAATCTGAAAAGAAAAGAGGTAAAATTTGCTCGAAGTCAAATAGTTACTCACATAGATTTCTTTTTTAGCTTGTAGAATTCCGCTGAATGGTGTAACAAACTCCTTTGAGGCAGACGTTCGATCCCTTCCTCAGGCAACTCAATATTAATCTAATTAGACGCGGTATGAGTCAGATTAGCTTGAATATTGGCATGATTAGATTAGTGCAGCGTCTAATTAGATTGATGAGCAATCTTGTAAGATTAATGCGCCGTCTCATTAGATTTGTGTGCAATCTTGTGTAACTAGTGATAACATTTGAAAACTATTTAGGTAAAAAAGAAATAGTAAATTTATTCAAATAAAAAACAAAAGTTTTTACAATAGAAATGTACAAAAAATAGAAAAAATTAAAAATTAGTCGAAAATCCATTGCACGAGGAAAATGATCAAGTTGTTCTCTGTCCGGCTGCTGTCCATTGTCGTCCACTCAGCGAATTTTGCTGTAAAATAAACGAAATTATCAAAAACTGTTTCATTTCTGAACTCACAAAAAAATCTTCGTTCGAAGTTTATATGGAGAGCGCTGACGTTGAAGAAGTAGACGATTACACCTGAGCAAAGAACTATTATTCACTGTTAATTGTAAGAGAAACAATTCGCTTACCGAAGAATTTATTCACTATTTCATCGCAATGTTGCCTTTTTTCCAAACCAGATGGAAGTTGTGGAAGACTGAAGAGTGCAGTTGAAGACTTGAGGAGCCATAGAAACCGAAAAATACAATTTTCAATAGTGGAAAATCATGAAAAAGTCGGTAAAACCGGAAACGAAATTAGTTCGCAACGGTTTCAAACTTCCGATCCATAATTAGGGAATTAAAACTTAGAAAAAAACATTAAAATAAAAAATAAAAGAAATTTTGAGCGTTTTGTACTGACTTATTCGTGGATCCTGGCGCGAACGAAGTTTGCGCAAGCAAAATCCACTAATCTAATGAGATTGCGATTAGATTGATGCGGTTGTAGGATTAGACTAATATTGAGTTGCCTGAGTCGGAGCGGTGTTTTTGACGATGTTTTGTCCTAAATAACTACGCTTATTTTCTTTGATAAAGAAATAAAAATACCTTTATTTAATGAGAAAAACGTCGTCTTTGTCTCTGAATTTCCCATCCGAAACGTTTTGGTAGTCATGACAGGCGTCTGCTGCTTTTTTTCGGCGCTAGGACGTCAGTTTCTGTAAAAGAATAGTTAAATTTCATAGAATTATAATCAGATTCATGCGATAACAAACCTTTTCTGTTCTCCGATAGCGGAAACATCCTCCATTTTGCATTGAGACGCCTGACACCATCACAAGTTGTCTCGATTAGCCTAGAAAATGAATAATGGAGTAGTTATGCAACGAGCAGTGAGCGGATAGTAATAAAGATTGGTCAATTACCTTAACGAAATGTAACAAATTGACAAATAATTAAGAAAAACATAAAATTCGAAGAAAAATAAACGTTTTTATTGAAAAATAATTCGAGCGGCGGCGGTGAAGATTTACTGCGAACACCGGAATATCGGAGTGTCGTTGCGGCTTTTCGCTGAAAGCGGCGGCTTGGATTGAAACTTATATGTTGTAGAAATGCCGAAAAAGAGCAGATAGTTGAGAAAAGCAGTGAAAGTTAGAAAGTTCAAATATGCTGAAACCGAAAGTTGTAAAAGAGACACATTTCAATAACTCTGAACATGAATTACCGTATTACCAGTAGAGACACATCCAGAAGTCTAAGTTCAAAGCAGTATAACTTGGTTTCGAGAAGAGATCTCAGAAAGTTTCCAACTGACAAAGTATAGTTTCATACAAATGCAATGCTTCATCAGTTGAAAAAATATTTGTAACTGAGATGTCATTCGAGATACAGTACTGGCCATAAGGAATGCGACACATGCAGTTTCGGTTGAAAGCAGTCAACTTTGTGACTGTGACCCGGCCTTCATGATAGTCTCACAATATTGATTGTTAATGGAGTGTATAGATCACAAGTAGAGCTTCATTTTTGTAGTTGACAACTTTTTTGTACGAGCACACCCTAAGAAGTTACAGGCAGTATATGTAAACATCACCATAAAAGACAGCAATTGAATATATTTCTTTGAAGATTGATAACTTCTTAGGATGTCCTCGTACAAAAAAGTTGTCAACTACATAAATGAAGCTCTACTTGTGATCTATACATTCCATTAACAATCAATATTGTGAGGCTATCAAGGAGGTCGTTTCACACTCACAAATTTGACTGCTTTCAACCGAAACTGCATGTGTCGCATTCCATATGGCCAGTACTGTATCTCGAATAGCATCTTAGTTATGAACTTCTTTTCAACTGATGAAATATTTCATTTGTATAAAACTATATTTTGTCAGTTCAAACCTTTTTGATATCTCTTCTTGAATTCAAGTTATACTGCTTAGACCGTATACTTCTGGATGATGTCTCTATCACTGGTAATACGGTAATTCACTGTTGTGCTCCTGTATTACAGATTTCATGGTTACATCCGCCTATTTGTATGATGAATTAGTCACTGAGGAAGAATCTAGGCAATCTAGGAAGAAAAACTATAGAATTTAGAAACAAAATGTATCCATCAGAATGATAGTTTCTTGAAATTCCAACTCAAACTCTGTCTCGGAACAATGTCGTTCATCGGTTATTAAGCCGCCGTTTAGCCCCCAGCGCTTCACTCACCGGTTATTAACCCGTTCCTGACCAGTGATTCAGCCGCCAGCGGCTGTTCAGCCGCCATTAAGCCGTTTTTAAGCCGCCAAAAATAAAATCCACATTCATGAAAAAATGAAATAAAGAATGAATCTTCTATCCAATAGGACCCACCTCCTAAAATATTTTCTCAAAATTCCATCTCTAACGCAACTTCTGTAATGTTCCGCAACATTGTCACTCATCGGTTATTAAGCCGCCATTGGGACTTTAGCGGTCGCTCACCGGTTATTGGCCCGTTATTAAGCCGGCAGCGCTTTTTCAGCCGCCCACGACCCGTTTTTGGGACTTAGCGGTTTACCTGTGTGGCGGCGTGGCGCAACTGGTTTCGTTTTGGGCTGATGCGCGACGGCTCCGGGGTTCGAGTCCTGTCCCCGTCCTGGACTTTTTTGTTTTTTTCTATCATTAACATATTTCGGTAGAGCACAATTGCAGGGGATTACTACACATACTACAAAGAATTAGTCTCCCATCATTGTTTCCAATTACTCCCAAAGGTTCGAATTTCGCCTTCTCCTCAGTTTTCCAAAATCCCAACAAATCATCACATCGTGTCATCCTTCTTTTTCTCTTCTCTTCTTCTCCTAGAGAGTACACAATATGGAGAGACGCAGAGATGCTTCGAATCTGATTTGGAGCCCTAGTTAATGGCGCCTGGGGTCCCCCCTCATGAACGCGATTCGAAATTTTTTATTTGTTTTTTTCCTCCGTGTTGCTCATTTTATTTTAAGTACGGGATATATTCTGAAACTCTCTCTCTCTCTCTCTCTGAAATCTCCCCGGGGACCCATCGGCCAGAGGTTTTCGGCTCGGGCGCGTCGAATCATACGTCAAAAGTCACTGCATTTGCATTTCTCTCCTTTTTTCGTTTTGTTTCTTATTTTTTCATGCAGTCAAATTTCTAAAAATTTCAGAAAAATCATCGGAAAATGATGGGACGACAAAGTAGCTGAGGAAGGAGACCAAACTGGCTTCGAGAACAGTCGCACCGCCGTTTAGAATGTCGCTTTTCATGTTTTTTGGACTCGGACGGGTACGTTTTGTTTTGAAAATTACAGGCGAGCAAACACGCTCTACCGAACTCTGAAAAAAACTGTGTGAGCTTCGGTAGGGCGCGTTTGCTATAACTGTAACAAGGTATGTCTTGGATGTTGCAAGTGCGCTCTACCGGATTTGATAAAAAGGACCAGGAAAAAAGCCTCCCAAATTTCAGAGGGTCTAGTTTCCAAACGTTTTGGAATTCTAGGCCACCAACGAAATCTAGAAAATGTGTCATCCAACAGCTGGTTTTTTGACATGCACTTTTTCCTTTGCTCTTTCTTTTCCTTTTTTTGTGGTCCGTTTTTTTCAGTGCAGAGTACAAAATGGGTGCAAGATAAGGGGTACTAGAAATACTGGGAAAACAAAAAGATTTGAACTTTTAATTGGAGAATTGACAGAGATGAAAAGTTAACTTTGATCATCTTCAAAAGGTTCTGTAAATCGAAAAAATTGGTGAAATTCACACAAGTTGTAACATTTTACTAATCTTCTACATTTTTGAAACTGTAGTCATTGTGTAGACCAAATCTAGATCTCTATTTTTGTAGTTGGCAACTTTTTGATAGCTCCGCCCACTTTTGAGATACAAGGCTTCAAAGACGGTGAGGTATTTGCGCGAAGAAGGAGAATCGCAGAGAAGACAGACGCTCTCGCTTCCCTCCGTCTCTCACCTTTGAAAGTTACGGCTACAATCTTTGAAGGCGTTTATCTCGAAAGTGTGGAAAGCTATCAAAAAGTTGTCAACTACAAAAATAGAGAACGAGATTTGATCTACACAACGAGTGTAAATTTGAACGTTTTGGAGCAGAAGTGTGAGAGTTAGGGGATGTCAAAGTTGAGCAACTTTTTAACTAAAAATTGATTTTTTGGAGAATTTCCGATCGCAGCTCGCTTGAAACCGAATTTCATGAGCTGAAAAATGTATCAAAATATAGATCTCAACAAGATCTATGTTTCTGACTTACTATGGAACGGATGGCTACTTGTAAATGTGCCGCGGGTCGGCATATAGTTTCTAGAAACGCGAAAATGATCATAAAGACCATTCTAGCCCGGCCCTCAGTACAGTAACGAATATCCATCCTGCCCATATTATATCACAGACATAGATCTCGTCGAGATCTACATTTTGGTATATTTTTCAGCTCATAATATTGAGTTTCAACCAAGTTACTCGCCGGCCCGGTGACAAGTATGGTGCGCCTTGCGCCGCAGGCGCCCCAGACATTTTAACGGCTGCAAGATAACAATCGGACCAACACATGGCTCATTGATTTCCATTCCCAACCGGAGCCATGCCACGTGCCATCACGTCTCTCACTCGTCCACGTCATCAACCAACGAGTCCATCAACCCCAAAAAATCTGAGCGAGCCCATCCGCAACGTATCCGCTCGCTTCTCCTTCTTTTCTCTTTTTTCTGAGTGATTTTTGCATGACGACTCTCTCTCGGACCGAAGCGACTTGTCACTTTTCACTCTCTCTCCGCCCTTCTTTGCGAGCCGACACCACTCCTTGTATACAAATTCATTTTCCTTTTATTCTTCCTATTCACGTCTCTTTTTTC
Organism: Caenorhabditis latens; assembly: GCA_002259235.3. Lineage (NCBI taxonomy): Eukaryota > Metazoa > Nematoda > Chromadorea > Rhabditida > Rhabditidae > Caenorhabditis > Caenorhabditis latens. The sequence goes on along the minus strand of CM056092.1, from coordinate 3,691,548 downwards.
GCGTCCACTAGAATGTCTAGACAGTAAGACAAATCATGAAAATGAACGAAGAGGATGATGAGGATTTGAAGAAAAGTGTCGAGGAAGATATTCTTAAAGCATTTCTAGAGGAAGACTTTAAGTCACAACACTACGATTCTATATGGGAGGTAGTTATAGCAAACGCGCCCCTTTCCTCCCTACCGTATACCCTAACACTTATAATTTTCCAGTGCCTTCAACACAACCGAAGAGCGATCGCCGTCAATGGATTCATCATCGTGTTCCTTATCGTCTACACCACGATCGGTGGATTCATCTTCCTGAATTTCGAGTTCGAATATCAGCAATACATGAAACAGAATGCGACTTTAGAGAAGAGACTTTGTATTGAATCACTGTTGAATCGGGATAATCGGTTGAGACTGACAAGAGCGTCGGATGTGGCTGCGGCGATTGCGGAGAGGTGTTTGACGGAAAAAGTAAGTTGTGGTGGAGTTTGAACCTAAAAAAAAGAAGAAAAAACAGTTTATATCGAAAAAAATTACCAACTTTGACAGCTTGTAACTTTTGACTATGATGTTCTACACCTTCGAATTTATTATCATTGTGTAGATCGAATCTAGATCTCCATTTTTGTAGTTGATAACTTTTTGATAGCTCTTCACACTTTCGAGATACGCACTTTTAAAGATGGGTACCACTCGAGGAGGGAGGGGGAGAGACGCAGAGAAGACAGACGCTCTCGTTTCTCTGCGTCTCTCTCTTCGCCTCCTCAGGTTACAATATTTGAAGGCGTTTATCTCGAAACTGTGAAGAGCTATAAAAAAACTGTCAACTAAGAAAATGAAGATCGAGATTTGATCTACACAACAAATGTAATTTTGAACGTTTTGGAGCAGAGGTGTGAGAGCTAGGGGATGTCAAAGTCAATCAATTTTTTCACTGAAAATTGAACTTTTAGCGAATTTCTGGTCGGTGTTGCAGAGCGATGATACCGTAGTTTCATTGAATTTTCGAAATTTTAGAATTCTTGAAAACCCTTGAAAAAACTTGAAAACCTCTCATCTCAATTACCCCTCGCAAATCTTGAGCAAACGCGCTTTCCATCGCTTTCAAGAATTTCGATAGAGCGCGTTTTACATGTGTGTAGACTTTCTGTAGATCTCCCAAAGCTAAGAACCGAATCCTGTAGAGCGCGTTTGCACACCCATTTGGAGTCCAGTAGAGCGCACTTTCTTCCATCCCCCATCGTCTATCTGAAACTCTGAAATTTCCAGGTAAAAGACGACCGAATGCAATGGTCATTCAAGTCAGCCGCCCTCTACTCCTTGGGAATTCTCACAACTTTGGGTAAGAATTGTCTTTTTTTCCGTCAAAAAGAGTTGAAAGGAAGCGGTCACACACATCCAGATACTCTTTGACTGAGTGATGACTTTGGACAAATGGATAGTCCGGGGGGAATCCGAGACGGAGGCCAAAATGCAAATGTACTTGGGATCCTCGGGTTCTTTTTGGTAACTTTTTCTCATCTCAAGTGGATGAGACATGAGACTAGAAGAAGTTTTGAGACACTTCTTCGTCAAAACAAGAAAAGTTTGCCGTTTTTTGGGAATAATCCTTGTCGTCGACACGCTTTGTATAAATATAAACATAAGGAGTTGTGGAAATTTGGGAAATTTGGGGAAGACGAGAAATGGAACAGATGGTTGAGAGACAGTTGAGACAATTTAAAAGTTCATGTGGTTTTTGAGAGATTTGTTTTCACTAAAGAGTCTATTTATGGCGACTAAAAGAGGAATTAGTTTTAGTGAGGGTCAATGAGCAGAATCTAAGAGGTCATAGAATATAGTTTTAGAATTGGGACACGGTCTCCAGGATGTTCAAGGGTGTCAAGAGTTTAACTAGTGAAACATTTTTTATCTACAAAACACTGGAGCTCGTAACAGCAAATCCGCTGGATAGCAACTCACAATCAGCGACTGACTGAGCTACTGAGTAGCGACTCACCCCTGTCACTATTGATACGTACCTAATGACAACACAGAGCTTTTTTGAATCTGATTTTGAAACGTGGAATAAGGGCCTTGTCGACAAAATTCCGTATTGTCTGGATGTCTTATTGTACCCTACAGTATCGATGTGTCAGCAGGACGGGAGGAACGTCAGGCTGCGTAGCGACTCAAATAATAAACTTGAGAAGGATACGGAGTCAACCAGACTTGCAATGCGCCGGGTCTCATAGTCAGTACAAAAAAAAGAAAAATATATAGAACTTTTTTTGAAAATATCGAAAAAAAACTCAAGCGTACATAGGATTTTTGACTTTTTTTGATGAAAATTTCAATAAATTTCAAAGTTTTTGAAAAAAAAGTGCACATTTTTGTTTCCGGGGCGACCAGGCTGGTACGTTTTATCATTTTTCCCAGAGTCAAGTTATGAAGGACATCAAGAGCTTAATTTTGAATGATTTCATCAAAAAATTGAACTATTTTGAAAAAATTTACAAGTCTTTCTGATAGTCGACCTGAAATCTTCTTTACTTTATGGGGAAAAGTTGACTACCTTTGAGAGCCCGTAACTATGCCAGATATTGACTAAATTTTTTCATTTTTATATAGATTAGGTAGATCAAAACTAGATATTCATTTTTGTAGTTGACAACTTTTTGATACCTACTCACGCTTTTGAGGAGGCTATTAAAAAGTGATCAACTACAAAAATGGAGAGCTAGACTTGATCTGCACCATTATGAAGAATCAAGAAGCTGAAACAACTCGGCGCGCCGTGACGGATTCTCAAAGCTTCCCCTATTTTTACAGTGCATGGTCGGCTTCTTTCAACTCGCAAAACACACAGAAATACTTTTTTTACAAATAAACAAATTTCTATTTGCAGGCTACGGAAAAATCGAGCCACAAACGATAAACGGTCGAATATCTACAGTAATCTATGGCTTCTTCGGCATCCCACTCACAGTCATTCTCCTCACAAACTTTGGAAGATATCTCGAAGCGATGGCCACTAGATTTCGACGTCTCCTTACATGTCGTCGACGTCGTGAAGACGAAGAAGAAAACGTCTCCGGGAGTACTCTCTTCTTTATTGTTCTAGTTTATCTCATTCTCGGAGCCGTCATGATTCCTCTGATGAGCGGTCAATTCGACTTTTTCAACGGAATTTATTATGCATTTATCTGTTTGACAGCTATCGAATATGGAGATATCATTCCGCAAAAGTGAGTTTTTTCTTGCGACGAGATAATTGGATGGTAGGGCTGTTACTTGCGGCAATCGCCGGCAAGCCGGCGCCGCTTTTTTCACGTTAATTGCATGAAAAGCAAGTTCATTTCCAAAACTTGCTTCCATCGCCGGTTTTCATTTCCAAACCGGCGTCAAACGCCGGTTTTCATTTTTAAACCGGCGTCAAACGCCGCTTTTTTGAGTAGAAAATATACTGAAAATGAATAAAAATAATAAAAACCGGCGTTAAACGCCGGTTTTTAAAATTGTACTTGCCGCAATCGCCGGAAATGAAACCGGCGATTGTCGCCACGCCGGAAATGAAACCGGCGATTGCCGCCGTAAAACGCCTGTTTTAACAGCCCTACTGGATGGGCAATTAACTCGAGTACATTTCAGTAATTGGTTCCTACCGATCAGTGTCTTCTACATGTGTACGGGACTCGCCATATCAACTATTGCTTTAGGTAGGTCATGTCCCCTTGGAGCTAAGACGCTCACCTTGGAGACGGAGCTCGTCGCTATGGTGCAGGATTCCATGGATACCAATTGGGTGTCTTGGAGACCGGTGCCTGGAGACGGGCTCCTTGATGACCAAAAGTCATGGCAACGTCTTCTTGGAGATGTCTCCATGGAAATTTTTGATTGCTTGGTTACACGGAGGTATCCAGGGCGACCTGGCAACGTCTCCAAGGAGTTCTCTAGGCAACCAGTACCCTGGTAACCTGGTTTCAGTAGCCATGGAGACCTAAAAGCTTTTCACAAAAAGCAAAAAGAAATTGGAGCATGCGGAATCGAACCCGGGTAGTTTTTTTCTAGACAACTGTTTTCCCAGTTGCACCACCTGGGGTAAAACTGGCGTCGGGCTCCCGAGGGTTATCATAAATGTTCAGCTTCGGTGGTTTTTCGCACCTTCTATTTTGCCAATTAAAGAAAAATTCCGAATATGAAAAACATTGTCATAAAAGTGGGATTAAAACACCAATTCAATTCCAGATATTGGATCAATTTACGTCAGAAAGCTGCATTTCATCGGAAAGAAAATCAAAAACATCGCCAACATTCGTATTTGGTTTGGTGCTAGAAAGTGAGGGACCTTTTTTTCCAGATTTTCAAAAAATTCACAACATTTTCAGTCTGGAAGTCCGAGAACTCATCACAGCTGTCGGTCAGAACATCGGAATCGATCAGAATGTGATAGCCGATATCGATATCGATACACTGGTGAAGACGGCGATTCAAGTGAAGCTTGGAAGACTTTCGAGAGTCCCACAGACCCATATGATTGTTGAGGGCATATGGCCGCCCGAGTTGGTGCCCCTTTTTATGAAGGTACTTTTTAGGAATTTGAATTTTTGAGGATTTTATATAAAAATTCATTTTTCCAGGACGGTCAATTTCCGCTTTTTGTGGATTCTGAGGATGATTTGACTGGTCTCCGACCGAAAAAGTACTCGGTGCATTTTGAAGACGAGCCGATGATTTCCGAAATCGATGACACTTCGGATTCAGAGTTTGCAGCTGACAAATCGCAGACGACGTCTTCTAGATTGTCTCCGATGCCGCCACGACGACCGTTACACTTGAAACTTGAGGATTCCACGACTGGTGAGCGATTTGGGAGAAAATGTATCGAAAATAGGAAAACTTTAGCAGTGAAAAGTTAGAATTTTTTTTTAAATTACAAAATTGAGGTTTTCTTCTGAATTTTTGATATTTAATGTAAGAAAACGAATTTTGTTTCTTCAAAAACTCAATTTTTCTCAAGCGGTGAACCGATTCTAATTTTTCAGGAGAAGATTTGGAATTTAATTGAAGAAATATGAAAACTTCGCGTCTTTTACTCGAATGAATTCGAATTCTTCGATATTTAATTCAATGAAACTGAATTTTTGTTTCAGATTCTTCCGACCCGGCGCGACGCGACGGAGTGATGAATTCTTCGGAAGTTACTACTACACTCACCTCCGAATTGTCCACCGACACTTAATTTTTCTATTTTTCTTTCAAAAATCTCTGAAAAACGTATGGATATGCAAATAAATGTATCGAAAAATATAAATTCGCAAAATATTTTGTTGTATTTTTCAAAAATATTACTGTAGAATTTAAAGGAACATATAATTCTCTGAAACTTTCGTTGCAGGACCCGCGGACGTGCCACGTCTCAAATCGTGGCGCGAAGTAAACAAATTGTTTTTCCGCCTCATATTTTCTGGAAAATTACAGTTTTCCTTTTGTTTTGTTGCCTTTTTTCTCCTAAATTTGCTGAAATTTGTGTTTCCCGGCTCAAAATCTGCCAATTACGGCTGGAAAACTCACAATTCTATGCGCTTTTGGCACTTTATTTCGACATTTTTGAGAAAATCGACTGTTTTTCGTTTTTTTCTGAAATTTCTGGGCCAAAACCACTTCATCATCTTCCTAATTTTCATAATTGTGGGCTCGGCCCAGCAAGTCGAAGGCCCGGGCCTGTCGAAAATTTTCAAGGCCGGCTTCAAAAAATGACTCTTGCTCCCAAATTTTCATCGAAAATGTGACCATGTTTGATTATTTTTCAGAATTCCTTCTTATTCTGAATGATAATCAAACACTTGACTTTTTCGCGAAAAAAATTCAAAACATTTCAAAAAATTTGAATTTTGAACTTTGGCGCCAACTTCTCGAGCCGGGCCTTGATTTTGCTGACAAGGCCCGGGCCGGTCTTCGACAAGTATGGCCAAAACCACTCCGTCTTCGTTCTATTTTCCGAATTATTTCTCTGGTGTACGGTAAGCGGTCTGCAAACACCGCCGTTTTTCGAAATTGCGTACTTTCTCATGTTTAAAGTTCGTCATTGTCAACGTGGTGCTCATTGTATTAATTCTCTCATTTTCCTCATTTTTTTCTCAGTTTCCAAGTGTTCGCCACGCCTCCCGTAAACCATTTTTAAGCTCTTTTATCCACCGTCTCACCTATCCGCTTCTCATCGTCGGCTCGCCCTCTACAAGAAAAAAATCGATTTTCGTTCGCTTTCTAGAAAGAACTATTCTCTTTTTTTTTACCGATTTTCGATTATTTTTCGGCGACAACTTTTCTTCCTTGCAAGGTCATGTTTCTCGTCTGCATTTTTCATAGGAATTTGCGCGTGATGCGTTTAGAACCTGTGTTCCGGTCAATACCTATCTTCATTTAATTTTAATTCGATGGCATGATCGTTTTCGGTGATTTGGTTACAAAACTATTGCTTCTGATTGTAGGAGTCGCCGTGTCGGTTTCTTGTCGGCGATCAGTCCCCGAAACAAGTCCGGAGCTCCGGACTAACCATGTGTCCAAGTCAAAATTTTTGAAGAGTGTGGGTGAGCAGGTGTTCAAAAATTTTTCCTTTTTTCACGAATTTTGCTTTTTTCTTTCGAAAAACCTCCAAACCACCTGTCCAACTTTTGAAAACCACCTGTCCAACTAAAAGTAACTCGGACTATTGTTCGGGGACTGGTCGGCGATTGACCGATTCAGATTTTTTTCAGAAAGAACTCTAACGCAAGATTCGGAAATGGGGAGTATTGGGAGCATTCACACGATTGATTAGCCAGAAGTGTCTCCGTTTCCACTTATGGAAAATTTTATCATCTCACAAAAGAAGGTTCTGGTATAGCTATCGCCGATAAAAGTTTTTGCTGAAAACCTATGAGTCATCATTTGATAATCATCGATCGAATCTTTGGCCACACACGAAGCGACCATTGTTATTCGATGGTCGATTCTTTGATCTCCAAAACGAATGCAAATTCTCATGCCAACCTCGATGACACTGAACAAACTTTATTCCTCTTTCATTGCAATATTTCGAAATATTTCATGTCATCTTGTGTCCCTCCAGTTGTTATTTAGATCGCCGTAGTAGTCAAACAGCCAACTAATATTGCCGACGTTATCATTTTCGAGTGGTTTTATTTCTCCATTCGTTTAACTCATTTGAACAGAAACAACTTATTTTCTGCCTGCAATGAGACTCTCAGTCAGAACAAATAGGGCGGCGTCGGCGCTCTCTTTCTCTCTTCTGTTTCGTTCCTTATCATCCATGATAACACACGCCTTTCCTCACTCATTCATTTTTTTTTGGTGATTCAGAGTTGTGATACTTCGATACCGAGGTTTGTATTTCTGGTTGAATTAGACACAATCTCGTGCCAGGGTTCATTGTTAAGATTCCGGAGGTATAGATTATTTTGTTTATCTCCTTTTCTGTCTTGTTACCAAAAACATCGATTCTCACACACTGCCAGCACATTCAATTGCTGCTTCATCCGTATCGGCTCTTCTCGGCTTCAACCCGATCGATGAGAGGCGTGGTACTCTGCGTATCTCGTTGTGAGCGGGTCGCTGCGTTTCTCGTTTTCTCTACCCGTCACACAACACACGCACTCTCATCATTGATTCGTTTCGACACCGCGAGTGGCGGTGTTCTTCTCTCTCTTCGAGTCTCGTGAGTTGGGTTGCCAGGCGTTGTTACCACGGTTTCTGAAGATACGCGCACACACTTGCTTTTACATCTTAATTTCACTCTCTTCCAATTCTCTTGCCTTGTTCGGTCTCTCCGTTTTCATTTTTCCCAATCCGCTAACTTATCTAAAAAAAATTTTCAGCCGATTCAAACTTCTAATAAAACAATGGCCGCCGAAGCAAAGCCAGAGCGTCAAATCAAGATCTCGTCTTCGGACAACGAGACTTTCACGGTAAGTATGAGAGCTTATCTGGTTTGGAAAAAGCGCGGGATTATTGTTTTCGCTGAAACGAGAGTGAGAGAGAGAGACAGGCTAATCGATAAGAAAGCGTCGCAGCGCGCTGTCTGAAAATTTTCTTTTGAACTATTGATCAGCAGTGTGAACGTCATGTGTCGTTGAAGCCACACATGAAGGGGGCAAAGAAAAAGTGCATTATCGATCAATTGTCTTAATGTACTAATGAACTCATTTCAGGTTCCACGTAACGTGATCCGTCTCTCGACCACTATCAACACTCTTCTCCAGGATCTCGGACTTGACGAGGAGGATGCCGTCAACACTGATCCAATTCCAGTCCAGAACGTGACTGCTCCGATTTTGAAGAAGGTCATCGCCTGGTGCACCTACCACTACCAGGATGCTACTCCAACTGACGATGCTGACAATCGTGAGAAGAGAACTGACGACATCGCCAGCTGGGATGTCGAGTTCTTGAAGGTCGACCAAGGAACTCTCTTCGAGCTCATCTTGGTAAATAAATAGCGATAGTCTTGAAATGTTTATTAATTTTTTTTTCAGGCTGCCAACTACTTGGACATCAAGGGACTTCTTGACGTCACCTGCAAGACTGTCGCCAACATGATCAAGGGAAAATCTCCAGAAGAGATCCGTCGTACTTTCAACATCAAGAACGACTTCACTCCAGAGGAGGAAGAGCAAATCCGCAAGGAGAACGCCTGGTGCGAGGATTAAATTTTTAAATATTCTCCCCACTCTCTCTCTCTCTCTCACTTCGACTGACACACGCTTCTCTTTTCTCCCGTCCCCTGAGCCACTCTTTTTACATATGGTCTCTGTTACACTACAGCGCCCTTTTTACCCCAAAAATAAAAATTCCGTCTTTTTTGTAACGCATCATTTTAATGAGAACAGCTATTCACATTAATTTCTGTCCCGTCCCGTCACATCCCATTCTTACCGTTCTTAAAACCACAACCTTACACCAGTCCCATTAAACACCGACCCAACTCGTTGTACATGACAGTCGAAGTCGTTTAATGAAGTTAAAAAACTTGAAACAGTGGCGAAAAAAGCAAACAATTTATAAAAAAGGACCCGGGTTCAAATTCTGATATGAAACGTTCTAATAAAATCAGGTGATCGTGAGACGACGTGCTCGAACTCAGCGAAGTTGATACTGGAGTCTCCATCCAAATCAGCTTCTTCAATGATTCGTTCGATGATGAATTCCACTTCAACATCACTCAATTCATCTCTCGTTAAACTTCGAATCATTTTACTCAAATCGTCGTGTCCAAGCAGTTCATCGCCATCATAATCTGAAAATGATGAATTCTATTCAGATTCTCTTTTTCAGTGGATTACCATAAATTCTAAAAGCATATTTCAATTTCAGCTGAAGCGGAGCCATCTCTGAAAACACTGAAAACATGTCCAAGAAGTCGTCGAACGACAGATTTCCTCGACCGTCTTCGGAGAACACTTCGCAAATTCGACGTTTGAATGGGTTTTCCTGGAAAATTATGGTCTTTTTCAGTTTTTTGAAATGGAATTTCCATGGGAATAGTGTTGGAGATAAAGAGACGCAGACAGCGTAGTGGAATTTCGAAAAATCACGATTGTAAGGTTTTCGCAGATTCAATACAAATCCCAGTTTCGGCGGACCCGAAATTCTGTATTTTCACATTTCGGTAAAGCGCGCTTACTCTGTTTCAGAATTTGTTGTACGAAATGACTCAAATTTCACTCAATTTCGAAATTGTTTTCACTTCCTTCCACTTCTGCTGTTATCAGTTTTTTCAAAATTTCAGAAAGTTTAAGTGACGTCGATTTGAAAAAAGAAGAAGAAATGATTGGTGATAACGAGTAGTGTTGGGGACAAAAAATAGTGATGGAATTGCATGTTTTCGGGGGAATTTCAGAAATATTGGCTCGGCACAGTTCTTATAACTGCGCTTCACCGAAATATCCTTGAGAAATGTCTCTTTTTCTCTGAGTCTCTCAATTTCTCACACTATTTTCTTCAGTTTCGGTAGAGCGCGGTTGTGAGAACTGTATCGTGCTAATACGTTGGAGCGTGCTTGCTCGAATTTCAATAGAACGAAGTGAATCGATTCTTTTTTGAATTTTTATTGAAAAAAAAGGATTTTCGACTAAAAATTCAAAATGATGTGCATGTATGATTTTGTGTCAAAAGCTATCTTTGAGTGTTTTCGGATCGAATTTCCTCAATTTTCAAAGATTTGAATTGGAAAACAGTGTGTTGTTCCGGATCAGCATATTCAAAAATACGTATACCGAAACCTACTAAAAAAAAGCTCCGCCCACTTTTTTTGATTCTGGAGCGCCTGCGTGCTTGTTGAAGAAGGCTGTGTGTCTTAAAACTGCAAAATGGGCGGAGCCTCAACACTATCCGATATTTTTTGAATTTGACTGTGTTTTCTCTGCGTCTCCCAAATCTCCATATTATTTTCCTCCTAAATTTGAATAGAGCGAACTTTCCGACACTCACTTTCAACTCGGGCATCTTCTCGACCTCCTCGAAAGTCAACGTCGTAATTGCCGGTCGGTTCCCCTGCATATTCGTGGGAACTTTGTGTGGATTGAGTGCATAAAATCGCTTGTAAAGTCGTATAATGTCCTTCCGAGTGAAAAATGTGCAATCCTGAAAAAGAAACATTCTCGTCGTTTTGATTTATGAGCACTCCAGTGAGCTCTTCGGGAGGAATGTATACACTTCTTTTTTTTTTTGAAGAAAAAAAAAGATGACTGGGACCCAAGAGAAGAGAATAAAACGCTTTCAACGAGGCTCTTATCTAGATGTTCGGAGGCGGAAAAGTGCAACGGATGTCTGGGAAGAAATGGGGTCTATGAGATGGGTAATGGGTTGGAAATTTCATGATTTTTTGAGGAGTTGAAGAGCTTGGAAATGGTTTGGGAAAAACTTAAAAGTTTGATCTACATCGTTTTTTAAATAGAGCCGTTAATGACAAACTTGCAACGGGTCGGGTGGGGTCGAAATCAAAATTTCTCCAGCTCTAGCCGGTCCGCGGCCCGGAAGTTCAGTAAAATGAAACAAATTTTTTTCGAAAAAGTTTTTTTGAGAATAATTTTTTGCAGGGTTCAAAGGTTTCTGAGGATTATACTATAAAACAAATATACAGAAGTTTCAAAAAAAGTTGTTTCTCACTATCAGCGACTCTCCTATCTCTCACGGAGGTTTCGGTAGAGCGCGCTTAACATCATTTTGATAGTCATGTACAGAAGGGTCGCTCAAAGTGAATTTGTGCATGGGTGCTTTAAGACATGCTTATTTTGAAAATCGTAATGATTTTTTATGGTAGATAGTAGAAAATTGACGTTTTCATGCTTTTCCTTGAAGTCTAGGGGCCTAGTCAGTGGCCTAATTGGTTGAAGGTTTCATAAAAATGAAATTTTGCAGACTGACTTGGCTATTCATTTCAGAACTTCGAGTGTATGAAAATATTACCGTAGCCTACAGTACACGTCAGAATCTCTACCTCTCTTGAAAACTGTTGAAATCTCAAAAATTCAAGAACACGTCACGCCGTCAAAAATTGCGCTATCACATAGCTTTTGTAGTATGTTATAGCCCAAATTTAGATCTCTATTTTTGTAGTTGACAACTTTTTGATAGCATTTTTAAGTTATGAGATATGGGACTTCAAAAATTGGCTGCAAAGTTAAACTTCCGAAGCTCGTAACTTTCAGGGAATCAAAGCTATCAAAAAGTTGTCAACAACAAAAATGTAGATCATGTTGTGATCTACAAACTCAATATAAATTTAGAATAGTTGGAAGGACAACAGTCTACGCGCCGGATCTCAAATTCAGGCAAGGGGGTATTTTCTGCTAGGAAAAAGTTTGACGGCTCATAACCTGGCTCACAGAAGGATTTTGCAAGTTTTTATTTCAGATTTGGAATCTACGCACTCAAGAATACTAGGGGCCAAATTCTTGAGCCATTTGAAAAAGGACACTTCGAGGATTTCTCTTTGAAGGCTCATATCTCGAAAACTAAAAGAGCTATCAAAAAGCTGTCAATTACAAAAATGAAGCACCAGATTTGATCTACGGAATCAATATAAATTACCTGATATTCATCCAATTGTTCTCTCGTAAACACGCCACCCTTCGAGAACAGGTTCAATTCGGACAACGAGCTGGCGTTGTGGCCCATTTGATCTGAAAAACAAAAAAGTGAGACATCTGAAAATGAGGGAGGCGAAGAAGTCTCAAAACGCGATAAATAAAAGTTTTGTTCTTCTGTGCTCCGTGAGCATCTTCTTTTCTTCTTCTTCGTCTTCTTCTTCTTCCCGGGGTAGACCCCACGGAAATCGAGGAGGAAATGAGAATGGGTTTGGGGTGGCAGACGAGATGAGTGAGATAGTATGTGAAATGGAGAGACACGAGACAGAAATGGTGTAACATTAGAAGACTCGGAGAGGAGACCACGGGGGAGAAGGGAAACAGGGGTCCGTTGTGGCTGAAGAAATGGGAGAAGCCTTCTGATGAGAAGAGAGAGAGAGAGAGAGAGACGCAGATGGGAGAGTGATCGACAGATGTTGTGGAGAAGAAGACAGGTATAATGGGAAGAAGATGAACTCCTATTTGTTTTAGAGTCTGGAGCGGAGGAAATTGATGCGAGTAGAAAGGGGAAATGCGCTCTAATGAGAACCCTGAAGAACTTTAGGAGGAGTTGGCGCGAATGGATTTTGAGAGTTTCAAATAGTTTCAAAAGATTTGTTGAAAAAATTGGGGTGGACCAGTTTTAATTCTTTATGGCCCCAAGGCCCGTCCTTGTAGTTTGGTACTGAAAAAATACCAAAAATTTTCCGATTTAAAGAAAAAACATCACAAGACTAATTTTTTGTTTATTTCAAACGTCTTTGACAAATGTACTTAAGAAAAAAATAGAAAATTTTCATAATTTTTTTTTCCAAAAAACATTGCGTTCTGTTTCAGGCAAAGTATTGCAGTCAGAATTGCTCTTATTGCTTTATAATTATATTGATTGTGTAGAACAAAATTAGATCTTCTTTTTTGTAGTTGGAAAAAATTTATTTTTAGCTTTTCTAGTTGTTGAGATAAAGCACGCTCGCTCAAGATTTGTGAAAGATAATTGAACAGAGAGGTTCTCAAGTTTTTTCAAGAATTTTCAAGAATTATAGAACTTCAGAAAATTGAGAAAAACTGAGGTATAATCGCTCTCTAGCACCAACAGGAAACTCACCAAAAATTCAATTTTCAGTGAAAAAGTTGATAAACTTTGACAGCTCCTAACTCTCAAGCCTTTGTTCCAAAACGTTTAAATTTACATTCACTATGTAGATCAAATCTCGATCTCTATTTTTGTAGTTAATAGCTTTTTGATAGCGTTCCACGCTTTCGAGATAAACGCTTTCAAAAAATTGTAGCGTTTAACTTGAAGGGAGAGAGACGCAGAGAAGCGAGAGCGTCTGTCTCCTCTGCGTCTCTCATCCTTCCTCAACACCTAAAAGAGCTTCTAAAAAGTTGTTAACTACAAAACAAAAGTTCTTGGAATGGTCTACGAATCGGAATAAATTTTCCAAAAATTGGACATTATCACACTACCTAACAAGACACCAAAGTTGGTCAATTTGCACGAAGCAAGGAAAGAACTCTTCGAGAAACCTCATTTCTCAAAAATCTCCGGAAAAGGGCGAGTAACAAAACGGAAACATATATACTCCCGCTGTATTAGGTAGATTGAAGTCAACACCCTTATTCCGCTCCAATAGTTTTCTCACTTTGAAAATTGAAACATTTTTACATTTTTATGGGCGGTGCGAGCCAGTCAACCAGAAAGAAAATTTTCACTGTGCTTTTCCCATTTATTCAGATTAAAATAACATTATTCCAAAAGGAAATCATTGACAGAACTTTCTGCATCCGATGTCCTTCAATTGAATGATATACGGGAACATTCTTGGGTAGGAGGCAGTCAAATCGGCGGCTTCGACCATATGAGAACAGGCGTTGGCAGCTTCTCCGAGGCTCTTGCATCCGTATGTGAGAAGTTCTTGGGCATCCTTCCAATTCTTTGGAATCCCGATCATTCCACTGCACATGATGCAGATGCCAGAGGTGTTGGCGGCGTCGGTCGAGGTCTGGAATAGAATTATTAACAATTTTGAGTTGGAGGGGAATTTCGATAGGGCGCATTTGGACCAATCTACCGTACACGATGAGGCCCAGCCTATCTCCGCAGACGCGCTCTACTGATAACGGGGTTACAACTTGCCGTCACGATGAACATCAGAGTTTTTGCGTGCAAGCAATATCTCATTAGAGCGCGTCTGCGGAGGTAGTCTGAGCCTCATCGTGATCGTAGGGTAAGGATTTGGGTCTGGGCGGTCAGGTCGATGTCTATGCCATCGCGCTCTGCTGATAAACTACTCGAGCCAATGGAGCGCATTTCCAGAAGCTCTATGAATGGCTAAGAAAGTGCGCTCTATTTCCAGTTCCATAAGGTTCCAGATCGCGGATACTTGCGCTCCATTGATAACGACAACTCGAAAACTCACCGCGAAGACAGCCAACAAGAAGAGAGCAGCGAGAAGAGTGAACTTCATGGTTCAAATCGATTCCGGAAAAGGAATAGTAGATCACAAAAATGTGGTGGAGATACCGCTCCGAGACGCTGCTATTTATTCGGAACGTCATGGGAATCGAAGGACGGTTCCCAGGTTTTAGCGATGGGAATTTTCAGAAAAAGGAAACTAGAAAATTCTTTGAGACGCCGCTTTTTATGGGAATTTTATAGTTTTTCTTTTCAGCGGTGAGCGGTTTTCCTCCTGGTAAATAGAACGATCAGAATGCGAATCTCTGCACAATGTGCGTTTACACACTCAGGTAATTTATGCACAAGTTGCTCTCAAATTGGGAATTGTGACCTGCACAGAAATTTGGAAATTTTGAAAAAAATCGCGCTTTTTCATTTACATTAGCGGTCAAAAGGTTGTAAACATTGTCCGTTCTCAGTTGGAACTGTCCAACTTTGAGAGTGTGTCATGGTAATTCTGTGAACTTGAAAGAATATCACGGTTCTGCTAAACCGGCTAGGGTCTCCTCTTGCCCTGTATAAAAATTCGCTGCGTATCGACTCTCAGTGAGCGCATCTGCATCGCTGATCGATACGGAGCTATAGTAAGGTCGTAAACTTTGGCCGTTTTCCGTTGGAATTGTCAAACTTTGAGAGTGTTTCATGGTAATTCTGATAGTCCCATCAAGTAGATTTTTAATGGATCGTACAGATCAAAAGTAGAGCATCACTTTTGTAGTTGACAACTTTTTTATACGAGCACTCCCTAAAGAGTTACATATCGACAAAGTAAATTCTCCCTCAATGCGACCAATTTCAGTGCAATTTTTGAGCTGCCGTCTTAAAATGACCATAACTCTCAAGGGAGTGTCCGTACAAAAAAAGTTGTCAACTACAAAAATGAAGATCTACTTTTGATCTGTACGACCCATTAAACATCTGGTTGATGGGACAATCAGTATTACCATGACACACTCTCAAAGTTGGACATTTTCAACGGAAAACGGTTAAAGTTTACGACCTTACTGTAGCTCCGTATCGTCCACCGATGCAGATGCGCTTACTGAGAGTCGATACGCAGCGAATTTTAATAATGGGCAAGATGAGAGGTTGCAGTATAGCCATGGCCGGTTTAGTAGAACCGTGACATTCTTTCAGGAACGTATGTAACAATTTCAATTCTTCAAATGAAAATTATTCGAATTTAAAAATTCCGTCACGTGTATCCCCAACTCCAACCCCATACCCCAGTTCCCCTTATCTCGAAAGGTCATCTCCCCAGAATTCCGTATAAAGCCTCCATGAATTCCCCTCAAAATCTGTCAATCAATATCTACTCGCTCTCCCTATCACCCATCCACTAAAAACCATTCGTGATGCAGTTGAGACAACGAGATGCCAATGGACGTTTCACTCCTGGCAATAAGAAAGTCATCAGGGCTGCCGATCGTTCGAGATCGAGATCCCGCTCGAGATCTCGTTCGAGATCCCGTTCTGTGTCTGCTCGTGGAAGAAAACCCAATAAGCGGAGCAGCAAGAGCAGTCGTCGTGCCTCATCGGTATCTTTGCGTACCGCTAGATCGCCAAGGTGAGAACACCCAGCCCCTTGGGACAGTACCCCATTTGAACTTTTCAGCGCCTCCTCCCAACGCTCGGCATCCCGTCGTTCGACATCTCGTCGTTCCGTCATGAGAAGCACCTCTCGTCGTACGTCATCTGCCACATCGTCACGTGGATCCCTCTATGGACGCACTGGACGCTCTCGTTCTCGCTCCTCGAAACGCACGTCTTCTACTCGTTCCTCGTCCCGCTCTTCTGGCTCTTCTCGCTCATCTCGCTCGGCTTCGTCGTCTCGCAAGTCGTCTCGCAAGTCGTCTCGCAAGGTCAAGAAGATGGTGAAGAAGCAGCCGAAGCAGCAGATGAAAGTTGAGGTTAGAGAGGACAGAAATCGAAGCAAGAGTCCGAAAGTTCTTGCTCGATTGATGCAGAAGAGTACGCCACGCAGAAAAGCCTGAGGTTAACTAACTGAACCGAATCATCCGTATTGAATAGATTTTGAATAAAGATTTGTATATAGTGTAGAAAAAGCCTGTTTCTAGACCGTTTTTCAATGTATTTCTGGGAAATGTACTTTTCGAAAGTTCCACAGTTACGGACTGATGGAAGTCGGAAGTCGGATGCCGGAAGTGAATTTCCTTATCCGGAACTCGGAAGTCGAAAGTCGGAAGTAGGAATGGGAAAAAAGTTTCCCGGAAGTCGGAAGTCGGAATTCCATGCAACGCAGCTATGGGGATCCAGGACCCCTTGTTTGGAAACCGGGACGTTTTGAATCTGATTTTTGGTCTCCGCAAAAAGTACAGTATAATTTTCCTCCTTTGCCTAAAATAAGCTATAAAATTCCCATAAAAAGCGGCGTCTCAAAGAATTTTCTAGTTTCCTTTTTCTGAAAATTCCCATCGCTAAACCATGGGAACCGTCGCTCGATTCCCATGAGTGAGTTTCCAAATAAATAGCAGCGCCCGGGAGCGGTATCTCCACCACATTTTTGTGATCTACTATTTGTTTTCCGGAATCGATTCGAATCATGAAGTTCACTCTTCTCGCTGCTCTCTTCTTGTTGGCTGTCTTTGCGGTAAGATCTCGTGGTCTACTTTTACAGGTCCCCTTAGTGTCACTATTGTCCCAATTGTTTTTGATCTACACTTTGCTGGTAGATCAAAACAAGGGCTACATTTTTGTAGTTGACAACTTTTTGATAGCTCTCCACGTTTTTGAGATATGCGCCTTTAAAGATAGCCTACTTCCACGGCGTCTGCGAAAAAATGCGAAGAGACGCAGAGAAGCGAGACGCCCTCCTCTTTCCGCATGCTCTCTCGCCTCCCAATCTTTAAAGGCGCGAGGAGATAGGTACCTCTTTGATCTACCTGGCCGCAGTCCTACGCAAGTGCGCTGAAACTTCAAGTTCTGGATTGCTACTCTACCAACTTGCTCGGCGATGGTTATGTGAAACTGAAGCAAGAAGAAGGCAAATGCGCTCTATTTTTTAGGCTAGAGTGGTTTTTCAGCAGAGCGAGATTGACACTTGAGCAATGCAACTTTGCTCTATCGGATAGGCTTAAATCGCTCAGGCTTGAGTCAGGAGTACAGTAGACCACGGAAGTTCACTCTTCTGCAAATGCGCCCCATCGTCAATGGTCAATTCTATTCCAGACCTCGACCGACGCCGACAACACCAGCGGAATCTGCATCATGTGCAGTGGAATGATCGGGATTCCAAAGAATTGGAAGGATGCCCAAGAACTTCTGACCTACGGATGTAGATCCCTTGGAGAAGCTGCGAACGCCTGCACTGGAATGATCAACGCCGCCGATTTGACTGCCTCCTACTCGAGAATGTACATTTATATCATTCGATTGAGGGACATCGGATGTCAAAAGTTCTGTCAATGATTCCCTTTTGGAATAATTTTATTTTAATCTGAATTAATGGAGGCACCATAAAAATGATTCAGTTTTCGAAGGGAAACAACTGAAAACAGGAAAGACAAAAACCAAATATTTTTATTGTATACAAAATCAAATTTAACAAAAATAACAAGGCCACTAGCAGGTGCATTAAATGCACTATCATTAACAGGAGATCATCTTTTTATCATCATAAAATTGTGGATTTAATTCTGTGGTCGCATTCAGCCAACTGTTACAATTCTTCTGTAAAACAACATATTACATTACCTGATGCGCTTATTTTTTAAATTATTATACATCAAAGTTTGAATCAGACAATCTGTAGTCTTCATTGTTTTTGCTTATAAGAAAAAAACGGCTTACCTTTAAATTAATCAACGGGATCTGCACCAATAGTTTATTTTTGTGTTGTTAAACTATTTCAAAGCTCTACCTTTCACCGAAACCCATATGGTTGGACTGAGGAATATCCTTCTTCTTATGAACTTCAATCATGGAACATTCGGTCAATCGAGACGTCGGTAAGCAATCATGATTAACTTTCTTTCACAATGTGGAAATTCAGCTATTTATCACGTCCGATTTCCAGATCAATCAGTATTCCACTATTCCATCATGCTTGCATGAACTTTGAGATCAAAACAAAATAAAAGATCAATCAATAAACCTGAAAACTTCTCAATCTCCCCTCAACCTCATCCCACATCTAACTTACCAAAACATACAACAAAAAACAGTTCAGAATTCAATAAAAATCAGGTAATATATACATGAAGGGGTAGGCTCGCTCATTGAGCCAGTGGGGAGACAACACCTATGAAATGCAGAATGAATGAGGTTGGAGCATCCGAGAGCAGTCGATGAGAGATGAGAGGGTGCAGAGATGAAAAGGGAGTATTTTGGAAGAACTGATAACGATTGAGGGTGATACTACAGTTTTGCAAATTTGCTTTATTACTCTTTTGATCTGTCTGTATGTTCTGTTTGTCCGCATGTCCTGCCATAAGAAAGTAATATTATATGATCTTTCAAGTGTCAAAATACCGTTGTATGTCCAACACTTTTGTTCAAGGCGAATAAGAAAAAACAACGTTTTTAGCTGTCCGCCCTCCCATTTGGTTTCCTATGTCACTGTTGCTCAATGTCACGGTTTCGAAACTTCCCGTTGCCCTTGTTGCAAATGCGCTCCGAACAACCAATATTTGAATGTGCACACGATCGATGACGTGGCAGACAACGTCCTCCTCTCTTCGTTCTCCTCCATTCACAGTCTACCCGTTCAGTCGTCTCCTTCGTCTTCTTCAAGATGACCAACCAACTCTCCTATCCCGGACTCAAATGCGTTCTCGAGTACTTGGAGGCAAATCGACGGTAAGCCATTTTTCATTTTATAATTTTATCTTCTCATCTTTCCCTTCCAGTATCTACATCACCGCCCGTAGCCCCACCCTCCGAAGAATCGAAAAATCGATACCTATTCATCTAAACTTTCTAATGATTAGTAATAGTATTGAGTTGAACGATATCGAGATGGGAGAGTTTGACGATAGTTATATACAGTTCAAAACGGAAGAAAAATACTACTATTGGGAATTCCCAATGAGCATGAGATACGAAGAGGCTGAGGAGAAAATCAATGAGTACTACTTGGGAGGAAGAATGAATATTTATGCAGATCAATTTTGGTTTTCCTACGTAGAAGGGGGGAATATTCCGCAGTTTAACGTAACAACTAATGAAGTAACCATTCATAATGGTCGACTGGACGATATCCTCCAATGCATCAATCCTAATAGTTTCCCCCTAAAAGAGCTGTCAACCGAGTGTTTTGATGAATTGAACCATCCGCATATTTGTTCTGCGGAGAAACTTTGCGTTGAGATAAGTGACGAGCACCACAAGAATGAATATTCAGATGAAATCAATGCAATTCAAAACAAAAATGTAGAATTAACCTATGATACTCTTGAATGGACGTATGTAATGGACTTGATCAGGTATTGGATGGAAAATGGGAAGGAAACAGGTACCATTTTTTTATTTGTTGGCCGTGCTGGTGATCGGAACGATGAGATTCTAACTAAGCTGAGAGACGAGTTCAGCGAGATGTGGAGTGAATTAACCGGAGTTGATGATCAGTAAGTGATAAGAATTAATTCTGATAATAATCTTTTTTTCAGAAACCTCGAAGGAACTCCAGGTTTCTCCATTCCACTAACAACCTCATCGAAGATTGTTGTATATGGACGGAAAAATTCAGAAAACATTTCAAACGAAGAACTTGTCTTGAATGTTGTGAGCAGTCAAGCTGACGACAACACTATGGAGATGGAGCACCAATAAAGAACTGTATGCTTAATCCGAGTCATTTTCTTAATTCATCTTGTTTATTCGATCTCGCAACAAATTGTTACTTCAGTTTTGCAATAAATGTTTCACGGTATTTTGTTTTTGCATAAGAAATTGCGAAACATAATTCGCTTGTTTAACACGTGAAATTAATGAGAAATGCTGCGAGTGTCCGCCCTCCTTTTTGGTTTCCTAGGTCACTGACGTCACTGTGGCCAATTGTCACGGTATCGAAATATCCCAGAGCCCTAGTTGCAAATGCGCTCCAAACAACCAATATTTGAATATGCGCACGATCGATGACGTGGCAGACGACGTCCTCCTCTCTTTGTTCTCCTCCATTCACAGTCTACCCGTTCAGTCTTCTCCATCATCTTCTTCAAGATGACCATCAAACTCTCCTATCCCGGTCTCAGATGCGTTCTCGAGTACTTGGAGGCAAATCGACGGTAAGTTATTTTCATTTTATAATTATATCTTATTGTTTCTCCCTTCCAGCATACACATCACCGCCCGTAGCCCCGCCCTCCGAAGAATCGAGAAATCGATACCTATTCATTTAGAATTTCTACAGATTGAAGGATATAAGATTGATCTGAACTATATGGTGATGGGAGTGTATTCCGCTAACGGAATACAATTCAAAAAAGGAAAGAAAAAGCAGCTTAGGCAATTTCCAATGGACCTGACACGCGAAAAAGCAATGGAGAAGTTGAATGAGTACTACTTGGGAGGAAGAATGAATATTTATGCAGATAATTTTGAGGTTTCCAACAGCCAAGTGGAAAGTTTTCCAAAATTTAACGTGACAACTAATGAATTGACCGTTTATGATTTTGTACTTAAAGATATCCTCCAATACATCAATCCAAACAGTTTCCCCCTGAAACAGCTGTCAATCGATTGTGATAATGACATGAACAATCCACACATTTGCTCTGCAAAAAGTCTTCATATTTTGATAATGGACGACGACGAGAAACATGAAAATGCAGCTAACATCGTATCGATTCAAAACAAGAACGTAGACTTGAGCTATAAAAATCTTGAATTCATGGATGTGATGGGTGTCATCCAATATTGGATGGAAAACGGGAAGGAAGTCGGCACCACTTTCGCATTCTATGCCTGTCTCTATGAAGTCGATGACGAAATTGAGCTTCCATTGAGAAACGAATTCAACGAGATTATGAGGGAATTGACCGGAGTTGATGATCAGTGAGTAATTCGAAAACCTTTACTTGCCATCCTTGTTGGAACGTAACTTGCTTCGAGATTAATGAGTCGAAAAAAATGTAGATCTCGGCGAGTTATATGTTTCTGATATAATACATGCTGGCTTAGTACTTTTAATTGTATCGCGGGACAAGCCTGAGTGTCAAAACAGACGTACAGTACCGGACAAAAAGCTGTCAACTTTTGTCTTTTTCAGTTGAAAATGCCCAACTTTGAGAGAGTGTTGCAGTATTACTGATTGTCCATTAAAATAGCTTTTTATATGATCAAAAAGACCAAGAATAGAATCCTATTTTTGTAGTTGGCAACTGTTTTGTACGGACAATCCCTTGAGAGGTTTATTTATTTTTTAGAGAAAAGTGGTTGACTACAAAAATGGAGTTGTATTCTTGGTCTGTTTGATCATATAAAAATTTTTTTCGTGCGACAATCAGTAATAATTGATCACCCTCTCAAAGTTGAACATTTTCAACTGAAAAGGACAAAAGATGATAGCTTTTTGTCCGTTACTGTATATTATTGAACTCATAATGTATACTTTGAGTTATGTGACGGTCTGTTTCGGAAACCGGATGACAGGTATTGAAAATACTTTTTTTCTAATCACCATTCTTTTCAGAAACCTCACAGGAACAACTGGTTTCTCTATTCCGCTAAACTCTTCATCAAACATCTTTGTATACCGACCGAAAAATGCATGTTTTTTGGACGAGGAGATTGTCTTGAAAGTTGTGAGCAATCAAGCTGACGGAAACACTATGGAAATGGAGCACTAATAGAGAACTGTGCATAATCCGAGTCTTTTTCTGACTTCGTCTTGTTTTATTCAATCTCGCAGCAAATTGTTACTTGAATTTTTGCAATAAATGTTTCACTGTACTTTGTTTTTGCATAAGAAATTGCGAAACATAATTCGCTTGTTTAATACGTGAAATATTAAGAAATGCTGCGAGAGAACTTGTTCTGCTGTCCACCCTTTTTTGTGGTTTCCTTGGCCAGTGACGTCACTGTTGCTAATGTCTCGGTATCGAAACGTCCCAGAGCCCTTGTAGCAAATGCGCCCCAATCAACTAATATTTGAATGTGCGCACGATCGATGACGTGGCAGACGACGTCCTCTTCTCTTTGTTCTCCTCCATTCGCAGTCAACCCGTTCAGTCGTCTCCTTCATTTTCTTCAAGATGACCAATCAACTATCCTATCCCGGTCTCAGATGCGTTCTCGAGTACTTGGAGGCAAATCGACGGTAAGCTACTGTTCATTTTATCTTATCATCATTCCCTTCCAGTATCCACATCACCGCCCGTAGCCCCGCTCTCCGAAGAATCGAAAAATCGATACCTATCCATTTAGAATTTCTAAAGATTTGTAATAAAATTGATCTGAACGATATCCAGATGGAAGTGTATTTCAATAATCGGATTATGTTCAAAAGGGGAAACAAAGAGTGCTTTAGGCCATGTCCAATCGGCCTGATATACGGAGAGGCAAGAAAGAAAATCAAAATGTACTACTTGGAAGGAAGAATGTGTATTTATGCAGATCGTTTTTGGTTTTCCAACAATGAAGGGGAAAATTTTCCAAAGTTTAACGTGACAACTAATGATCTGACCGTTTCTGAGTTTGAAATTGGCGATATTCTCCAATACATCAATCCAAACAGTTTCCCACTAAAAGAGCTGACAATCAAATATTTTGATGGGTTGATCCATCCACATATATGTTCTGCAAAGAAGCTTTGCTTTGATTTAAGTGACGACCAAAGAAATGGATATGCAACAAGTATCGTTGCAATTCAAAACAAAAATATAGAAATGGAATATGAAATTCTTGAATATGTGGATGTAATGGGCATCATCAGGCAATGGGTGGAAAATGGGAAGGAAACGGACAGCACTCTTGTATGCTATGGACACTACGGTGATCGGACCGACGAGATTGTGACTGAACTGAGAAATAAGTTCAGCGAGATTATGAGTGAATTAGCCGGAGTTGATGATCAGTAAGTGATAAGAACTTATTCTGATAATAATCTTTTTTACAGAACACTCACAGGAACACCAGGTTTCTCTATTCCACTAACAACCTCATCGAAGATTCTTGTATATCAACGGGGAAATTTAGAAAATTTTTCAGAGGAGATTGTCTTGAAAGTTGTGAGCAATCAAGCTGGGGACAGGACGATGGAGATGGAGCACCAATGAAAACTGTACTCATGTCAGAATCCTCGTTTTTGTTCTTGATTTATCTTGTGTTTTTAATCTCACAGGAAGTTTTGGCTCAATTTTTTTTAAAGGACATCTGTTTTTCCATGACATCTGTTTTCCAACCACAAACAACATTTGGTTTCTATTCAATTGTATTTTTCTATCCATTCGAATACTTCAATTCTTCTTTTCTTCTTAATAACAAACATTTTCCCCAGTCTTCGTTTCATACACAATATTGTTACCCTCAACCGATTCTTCACCTGACAAAAATGAATCATTTTCTCTTTACTTTTCTGTTATTTTCAATTACTTTTTATCCAGTAAGTGCATAACCCCTCCCAATCCCGTTAGAGTGCATATACATCTTTAAAATCCTTATGTTTCCTTTCCAGACGTTCTCCCAATACCAACAAATTTGCACGTTTTGCACTGATGAATTGGAAATTCCAACTGAATGGAATGAGCTTCAAGACCTGATACCAACCAGAGCAACATAAATAAAGTGTGTTGAACGGCTATGAAATCAAGCTAGTTGTAAAATATCATCCATTTTTCATAATCATTGAAAATAAAGTTTGATCCTCAAAAATACTTTATAATTCAACGACCAAGAAAATTGTTATGTTTCACTCAAATGTAATTTTTCTCGTAACGTTTACAATAAAATGTTTTCAAATTAACCAAATAGGGATACACTTCAATATAAGAGAAGTTCATATCAGCTGTATTTACGATTCCTGTACATTCCAATGAAGCATTTGGAGTGGTAAACCAACTGCAGACACCTCTGAGCAGGTCTTGAAGCTCATTCCATTCTGATGGAATTTCCAATTCATCAGTGCAAAATTTGCAGATTTGTTGGTATTGGGAGAGCGTCTGGATAAGGAAATATGTGGTTTTCAAATGCGCTCTAACGGACTTAGGAGGGATGATTTGCTTACCGGATGAAAAAATACTAAAAATAACAGAAAATTAAATAGAAAATGATTCATTTTTGTTAGGTGAAGAATCGGCAAAGGGTAACAATAACGTGCATGAAACGAAGACTGGGGAAAATGTTTGTTATTTAGAAAAAAAGAAGAATTGAAGTATTCGAATGGATAGAAAAATATAATTGAATAGAAACCAAATGTTGTTTGTGGTCGGAAGTTAGATATCATGAAACTGGGAAAAAATACTTGGTTACATTGAGCCGAAATTCGAGATTGAAAACACATAACATATTGATAAAAAACGCGATTCTGCATTCAGTTCTCTATTAGTGCTCCATCTCCATCGTGTTGTCGTCAGTTTGACTGCTCACAACTTTCAAGACAATTTGCTTGTAGTTATCGTATCCCCGTTGATATACAAGAATCTTCGATGAGGTTGTTAGTGGGATGGAGAAACCTGGTGTTCCATTTGGGAATCTAGAAAAAAGATTATTATCAGAACAAAATAATTGTTTCCTATCACTTACGGATCATTAACACGGGTTAATTCACTCAAAATCTCGCTGAACTCGTTTCTCAGTTTAGTCACAATCTCGTCGATCCAACCACCGTAATCTCCATAGCATACAAGAGTGGTTCCCGTTTCCTTTCCAATACCTGATGATCCCTAATACATTCGTCCAGTTAAGGGTGTCATAAATTAATTCTACATTTTTGTTTTGAATTGCATTGATTGCATCTGAATATTCAATGCTTTGGTCGTCACTTATCACTACGCAAAGCTTCTTTGCAGAACGAATATGTGGATGCTTCAAATCACTAAGACAATCGATTGTCATCTCTTTTAGTGGGAAACTGTTTGGATTGATGTATTGGAGGATATCGTTAAGTGTATGCTCATAAACGGTCAATTCATTAGTTGTCACGTTCAACTTTGGAAAATTTTTCACGTTTCTGGGGGAAAAATAAAAATGATCCGCATAAATATTCATTCTTCCTCCCAAGTAGTACTCATTCAACACCTCCACTGCTTTTTCGTGTTCCAAGTCCATTGGATATTGTCTACGGTACTCTTTTTCTCCCCTTTTGAAGATGACCTGATTATCGAAAACTGTCACCTCAATATCGTTCAACTCAATATCATAACCGTACATTACAAATTTTAGATGGATAGGTATCGATTTTTCGATTCTTCGGAGGGCGAGGCTACGGGCGGCGATGTACATACTGAAATGGAGAGATAATAAGATAAAACAAATGGAATGAATGATGGCTTACCGTCGATTTGCTTCCAAGTACTCGAGAACGCATTTGAGACCGGGATAGGTGAGTTTGTTGGTCATCTTAAAGAAGATGATGGAGAAGACTGAACGGGTAGACTGCGAATGGAGGAGAACAAAGAGAGGAGGACGTCGTCTGCCACGTCATCGATCCTGCGCACATTCAAATATTGGTTGTTTGGAGCGCATTTGCAACAAGGTCTCCGGGAAGGTTCGAAACCGAGGCATTGGGTAACAGTGACGTCAGTGACCAAGGAAACCAAGAAGGAGGGCGGACAGCTAAAAAGTTGTTTTTCGTTGGACATACAACGTTATTTTGATAATTAAAAGATCATGTTTTCGAAATTTTCGAACGAATTTTAAAACGACATATTTCTTTTATTGTTGTAGGACATCCGGACAAACAGAACACATTAAGTAATGCAGCAAATTTGCAAAGACTGCGAAAAATGTTTGTTATTAAAGAAAAAGAAAAAAAGTATTCGAATTTATAGAAAAATATAATTGAATAGAAACCAAATGTTGATTGTGGTTGGAAGTTAGAGATCAATAAAACCGTGAAAAATTGTCTGGGTACTTTGAGCCAAAATTTGATGTGAGATTGAAAACAAATAAAAAATTAATAAAAAGACGCGGGTTCTGCATACAGTTCTCTATTAGTGCTCCATCTTTATAGTGTTGTCGTCAACTTGAATGCTCACACCTTTCAAGACAATCTCCTCGTTTGGATATCTTTCTGAATTTCTGCGTCCATACACAACAATCTTAGATGTGGTTGTTAGTGGAATGGAGAAACCTGGTGTTCCATCAGGGAATCTAGGTAAAAAGATTATCATCACAGTTAAATAATTGTTTCTTATCACTTACTGATCATTAACACCTATCAATTCACTAATAATCTCGTTGAACTCATTTCTCAGTTCAGTCACAATTTCGTCGTTTGGATCACCGCGATAGCCTTTGAATATAAGAGTTGTGCCCGCTTCCTTTCCATTTTCCATCCAATACCTGATCAAGTTCATTACATCCATCCATTCGAGAGTATCATAGATTAATTCTACATTTTTGTTTTGAATTGCATTGATTGCATCTGAATATTCATCCTTTTGGTGCTCGTCACTTATCTCAACGCAAAGCTTGTTTGCAGAACAAATATGTGGATGGTTGAACTCCCCTTTTGTGCATAATTTGATTATCGGAATACATGCCCATCGCGATATCGTTCAAATCAATGTTACTACTAATCTCTAGCAAATCCAGATGTATAGGTATCGATTTTTCTATTCTTCGGAGGGCGGGGCTACGGGCGGTGATGTGGATGCTAGAAGGAAATCATGATAAGATAAAATGATAAAATGAAAAATCGCTTACCGTCGATTTGCCTAGGACGTCGTCCGCCACGTCATCAATCGTGCGCACATCAAAATAATGGTAGAGTGGAGCGCATTTGCAACAAGGGCTCCGGGATGTTTCGAAACCGAAACATAGGCTCCGGGACATTTCGCCACCAGACGTTGCGGCACCAATTTTCGGAAAATTTCCAAAGCTTTACGATAAAAACGTCTTAATTACCATAATCAACGCGTGCAGGAAAATTTACGAAAATTGGTGGCGAAACCATCGGGTGGCGAAATGTCCCAGATCCGGGACATATGGCAACAATGACGCCACCGACCAAGGAAACCAAAAAGGACGGAGGATAGTTAAAAAGTTTTTTTTATTTATTTGTCTAGAATAAAGGTGTTGGACATACAAGGCTGTGATCATGAAACCTCTTCTGATATCTCAATTTTCGAACGAATTTTAACACGGCCTATTCCTTTTCTTGTGGTAGGACATCCGGACAAACAGAACACATAAATAATGCAGCAAATTTGCAAAACTGCTGTATCACCCGCAATCGTTATCAGTTCTTCCAAAAAATCTCTTTCCATCTCTCCACCCTCCCTTCTCTCATCGACTGCTCTCGGATGCTCCAACCTCATTCATTCTGCATTTCATCGGCGTTGTCTCCCCACTGGCTCAATGAACGAGCCTACTTCTCCATGTATATATTACTTGATTTTTATTGAATTCTGAACTTTTTTGTATATATTGGTAAGTTCGAAGTGCCATGAAGATGAGGAAAATTAAAGAAGTTTTCAGGTTTATTGATTGATCTCATATTTTGTTTTGATCTCAAAGTTTATGCAAGCATAATAGAATCGTGGAATGATAAAAGATCTGGAAAAATCTCCTGAGAAATAGCTGAAGCTCCATTGGGTCACAGTGAGTGAACGATACCGTTTTGAAAAAATTCAATCTATCATTTTACAGAAAGTTAATCATGATTGCTTACCGACGTCTCATGGCAGAGCTCCCGGATCGTGTGGACTCAAGGAGAGCACAGCAATGGCCAATCTTCGAACCAACAAAGGAATCGTTCACCTCGTTCATCAAATCTGTCAACGAGCACACCAGGACCGAAGCGGATGCTCGCAGAAGCCTTATGTTAATGCTCACTGGAGAATGGAAAGACGCCTACAGGAGGGTCGTCGATGCCGATGACAACTGGAGAACCGCAATTGACAAGTTGAAAGAATTCGTGCTCACTCCGGCTCGTCAAGCAGAGTATCAATCAGCATTACTGTCGCTACAGCAAGGGAACTTCACAGTCAACTCGTTGAAGATCAAAACTCGGAGTGAAGTCGATAACTGGCTCAAAGCTTACTTCGAATCAAAACAACCTGAGTTATGGCAGCAGGGAATTAGGATCTTACCCACTAGATAGCATAGTTTTGTAGACAATGATGGTTAAAATATGTTTGTTATTCATTATGCTTTTCTTTCAAAATAAAAGAAATTTCAATTATGCCCAAAACCTTTCTTTCCAACCTAATTGTTTCTATACAACCGGGGAAACACAAAATGAGCTTCTTGTTTATAACCGTACAATATTATACCACACACCAGACTCCTAAAGAGCTACGTGTCTCTTATCAGTCCGTTCCTACCGTCCTTCTCACTCTTAAATAAATATCAGACATGTTTACCTACTCATTATGGTGCACAGATTGTTTGTGATTTGAATACAGTTGCATATAATGATGGTTTTAATCAGATTCAAGCAAAATTTCAGAAAAAGGAAGACTAAACATTCTGAGCGTAGAGGCGGGGTGCTGCAGAGTTGTGCGGAAGTAGTATTTAAAAAAAAGAAGTCGGAAGAAGGAAGTCAAAGGAAGGAATTCCGTACAGCTCTGGGGTGCAGTCATAAGTTCGTTTTGAGATAGTCTGTATATGTTTGGAAGGGTCTCAAAATCTTACCAGTTAGTGCAGTACCGCTCAAAAGCCAACATCTCAACTTTGCTTGTTCGCAGTGAAAAATGACCAACTTTGACAGCGTGTTTCGGTGTCCCCAGATTTTCGGACAGATTTTATTTTGTATGGGCTGAGCAGAGCAAAAATGGCACATCATTTTTGTAGTTAACCATTTTTTTGTAGGTACTTAAAAGTTACAGATTGTCAAAGTGAGAAGCTTCAAAATTTCACTACTCAGGTATTTTTGGGCCACATGGCTCGCAAAATGGGCCATGTGGCCCACCCAAATGGGCAGTATGGCCCGCCCTACGCGGGCCATCATGCCCATATACTGGGCCACATGGCCCATTTCGTGTTCAAACGCGCGGCATTCAGCTCCCTTTGCTTCTTCCCATGCATCACAATAATTAACCAGATTATACATTTTTGTACTTTTCTACTATTTATTTGTAAAATTTAAGCAAAAAATAATTATATAAGTAATTATGGGAAGTAATAGAATAACATAAGCTATAATTGGTCAAACTAGAACATGGAGAATAGGGATACAGGAAAGGAAAAAAACTGAAAATATACAAAACTACAAATATACAATTACAACGATTAAATGCAAAAAAATTAAAGATAGAAGACAATGAACAGCTGGAGAGCGTAGCTGATGACGATTATTGTGCTGTTGAAGCCATTTTTTGTTCAGCTGAAATTACACCAAAATTAAACAAAAATAAATAAATAAATACTGCCTTACCTGTTAAGTCGAGTTTAATTTTTTTCAATATCTGTGCGAAATAAGTAGCATTATATAAAAGACGATAAAATTGAAAAAGAAACGAAATAAATATGAAAAATCGTGGCGAAAAATCAGAGTGTGCAGTAGAGCGCGATTTCTCAACTTGTGCCCACTCCGTGCCCATGCTGCGCCCATTCATCCTCACCAAGCGCCCAACCTGTGCCCACATCCACCAAGTATTTCCTATCTCTCAACCTGTGGCCCAACCTGTGCCCACTGGGCCATGTGGCCCTTTTTGTAAGCACTGTGCCCTATTCACGGGCCACATGGCCCAATTGAAAGTTTCGCTGCCCCACCCTTGCCCAAAAATACCTGAGTAATTTGCAGAAATTGGTCGGTTTCAGTGAGAAACGGCTTTGATTACCTATAACCTTCATGGTAGTGTCCCTATAAAAAAGTGGTCAACTACAAAAATTATGTGAAATTTTCGCTCTGTCCAACTCATACAAAATTGAGTTTACCGGATGTTTCGATGACACGAAATTCACTGTCAAAGTTGGTCATTTTCCACTGAAAACAGCCAACGGAATCTGAAAACGTGAGCTTAATCTCTGAACCCTGAGTCGCTACGCAGTCTGAATATGAACCATTCCGTCCAAATTTGTTTTCACTGTCCCAATTTATTAATCAATGGCATCAAACATCGATAAAAACCTTGAAATCATTTTTCATTTTTCATCGGAATTCCTTTCATGTTTATTGTTACCTTTTTCCCTATTGTTAATGAAACAGTTATAAAGAATTGGTTTCTGGAACATTTTCATCATTCGGGAACATGAAATTCTTCGCTGTGTTTTTTCTTTTGATTGTGACGTGTCTTTTCAAGGTAAGCAGAGTGCCCTACAGTAACCTACGGTACCCCAGTCATTCCAGACCACCTCATCGCTACCACCTGGGTGTATCGTTTGCAGTCCTCTTCTCACAACTCCCACCACTTGGCAAGATTTATCTGAACTAATCAGAGTTGCATGTCGAAAATTAAAAGAGGCTGAGGACGATTGTAATGGAATAATTGATAATGCGAATCTCACGGACTCTTATCCTAACATGTATCCCCATATTGTCAATTTCAGAAAGATATTGTGTAAGAAGTATTGTGGGAGTGAATTGTGAGAATAAATCTTTTTGTCTTGGTATTTTTCGATGGGCTCGTTTGCGGAGTGACAGGTGCTCACACTGCCCACCTCCAGCGGAGGCACTGCACTGCGCACAGTACTTCGAGAGGCAGGAGGCCGTGATTGCCGTGGAAATCAATAAATCGTCCTTCTCAGAATCTCTATTCTGTTGCCTCACTGTACTCCACATCTCTTTGAATGGAATTGCTGAAACTTCCCTACCTAGTCCACCTTAAAATACTCCGTTGTCTTGAACCATTTGAGCATTTTTTCTTGGGTCTTTGCTCCAAAAAAACTGCATTATTAATTCGAAGAATCCGTCATAATTTCGATGCAACAGTTATCGATTTGGATAAACGTATAATAACCATCAAAGAAAATGGGACGAGAGGAGATGATTTAATTATGTGGACCACTTATTATCACCCAAAAACTATTGATTTATTGACTGGAGTGTTTTGGAATCAGAGAATTAAATTGAAGTACAATCGGAGGACTATTCGATGCAGGTATGTTTATGTGGTTGCATTGATTAATTGAGTCGATTATAGAAGCTTGAGCATTACGAAAATCTAATAAAAAGTTGTAAACAAGTTTTTGATGTGTACAATAATCAGTGCTGGCCGAACTTTTCTTTTCGGGGTTTAGGCCGCGAAAAAATTCAAAAAAACGAAAAAAATTTTTTTTTTTTAACGATCAGGGAAGAACTGTTTGCGCCCTAGAAATCCCAAAAGAAAAATTTCGGCCAGCACTTACCAATTTGAAAAATATGTTTTTTTTTCCTATTTTTATCGTGGTTGTATCAAACTTGTATCGTTTATCGAATCTTTGGTTCAAAAATTAGTCTCAAACTTTCATATTCCAGAATCACACTCCATCCAAAGCGTAAAATTCCAATATTATGGTGCCGAGAAAAACATTTGAAATCATTGCCAATTGCAATAAACTCTGCAATTTGTGACGTATTCAACACGTCGTCTGAAATCCGAATCATGGCTGATATGGACCAATTATCAGAATTTCCAGAGATAGATTCAATCGATTACTTATTAGAGTATTCTGGTTTTGTAGATCAAATCGAATATCAGAACTTTTTCAATCGAATTAATATTCGAAATTGCGCACGTTTACATTCCGGGCGTTTCTTGGATTCTAGCTCCAATATATTTTCAGTCAATCACTTGCTATCATCTGACTCAGAATGGTTGACAAGAGAACACCTGCTCAATTTTAAAGGCCAAAATGCACTATTCCAAAGTGCAACTCAAATTAAGAATGAGGATTTGATTGCATTCATCGAAAATTGGTTGGCCGGTAGTAATACAAAATTACAGTCTCTTATGGTGAACGGAGATGTGTTCCGTCCCGATTTGAGTTACGACAAGGATACAATCTTGAAGAATATTGAAGCTACACCATGGAATCCAGATGTTAGAGGAAGAAGGTTTAAGTATACAGGGTGAGTATTATATCTTCACTATTAACAAAAAGGAAATATAGACAATGTTGACTGTTGTCAATTTGTTCGAACGCATGTGAAGACGTGAACTTGTTATCATCGGATTCAGTAAAAATAGAGAATTCTAAACGTGTTTCGTCCTTTTCCGGATAATTACGATCCATTGTAATACCCAGAAGGGTGTGGGGAAAAAGGATGTTTAGTGGAATGACTGGTTATACTGAAAGAAAACGTTTTTAAGATTTGGGTAGAGCGTAGTTAAGTCAATTACCTATAAACTTCTTTTTCAGATTGCAGTTATTGAGCATAACAGATGTAATGGATTGTGCATTTGGAGTGGATATATTAAGGGAAAGAGACAACTTACTAGCGACTATATTGATTGATAGTAATAAGTTTCGTTTCTTTGTTTGGCATGACAGATTTCCAAAAGACAATAATCCAATCATTCGTCCAGCTGCAAAACATAGAGCTCCTGGTTATGTAATTGGTACCATTTTCTTTTGATGTTTTATAATTGTATGTTGTGACGTTCATTGTAAGTCACAAAGATTGTTGTTTTTTAAATCCACTGCAAATAAAACTTTTTTATGTACACTTGTTTTGATTAGCACCAAATCTCTTCTCAATGAATCTGGTCTCTTTTCATTTTTTGCAATTCTTTCAATTGATTAAAACATGTCTAGTTCTTCAGAATCCATTCTTCTTGGAAAATATTCGCGCTTTGTTCTTTGACGTTCATCTTTATTCACTGTTATGTTCTGTCGCTTCTTAAAATACATATGAATAATAACTGCTAAATTGGTGATACTGAATAATATGTAGTAATGAGTGGGCAAAGGGAACAAAACGATTTGCAACGTCCACGTTACGGGATTGGCACAAAACGTAGGACTAACTTTGAAACGAGAAAAAATGATGGCATTTCCTCTTCGTGGGCAAACGGGGAAAAACGGGGAAAAACGAGGGAAAACGGGTAGATCAAAACCTTAGAGAAAAAACAACAATCTTTCCACTTATCAAAAATCAAAAGAAAATGCTACCAATCACATAGCAGGGAGGCATATGTCTTGCAGCTGAACGCATTATTGGATTATTGTCTTTTGGAAATCTATCATGCCAAACAAAGAAACGAAACTTATTACTATCAATCAATATAGTCGCTAGTAAGTTGTCTCTTTCCCTTAATATATCCACTCCAAATGCACAATCCATTACATCTGTTCTGCTCAAATACGTCATTCTGAAAATTCATTAATAGGAAATTGGTACAACTAAGCTCAACCGGAATTTGAAACCCCCCCCCCTCTTCTTTCAGTAAAAACTCACCCTGGCGGATACTTGAACCTTCTTTCTCTAACTTCTGGATTCCATGGCACTGTTTCGAAATTCTTCAAGATTTTATCCTTGTCATAACTCAAATCGGGACGGAACACATCTCCTTTCACCATAAGAGACTGTAATTTTGTATTACTACCGGCCAACCAATTTTCGATGAATGCAATCAAATCATCATTCTTAATTTGAGTTGCTCTTTGGAATAGTGCACTCTGACCTTTGAAATTTAATAAGTGATCTCTTGTCAACCATTTCGAGTTACAACAGTTCAGGTGATTGACTGAGAACACATGTGCATTGGATTTCACAAGAAACCCGGAAGATAAACGTGCGCAATTTCGAATATTGATTCGATCAAAGAAGTTTTGATACTCGATTTGATCCACTGAACCACAATATTCTAGTAAATTATCGACTGAATCTACTTCAGGGAATTCTGTTAGTTTGCCCATGTCAGCCATAATTCGGATTTCAGATGACGTGTTGAATACATCACAAATTGCAGAGTTTATAGCTATTGGCAATGATTTCAGATGTTTTTCTCGGCACCATAATATTGGAATTTTACGCTTTGGATGGAGTGTGATTCTGGAAAAAAAGACAATTAAGTGGTAGGTTTTCTTTAGACTTTACAACAGTCTTGGAATGGAACATTGTTTGAAGTGTATCAAAACTCTGTACAATTTTTTCCTAGGAAAATATGAGTGATTAAATAGACTGCGATAGTCGTTACCGTTTGAAAGCACACGTTTCGAAAACTAGAAGAGTTGAAAAAATAGTCAACTTCAGAAATATGTGAAATTTTCAGCAAACTATTTTTGCTGCCAGCGATATTTTTGTACGGCGCCTCACGAGAAAGATAGGGGATGAAGAAAGAAACTGCTCGCGCTCCGGAATTACAAAAAATGATAACACATTTCTGTTTTGTGAAATAATTTTTCAAAAACTGGAAAATACTAACTAGAACTAGTGACATTACTCACAATTTTTAAAACCTTTTAAACATACCTGCATCGAATGGTCCTCCCGTTGTACTTTAATTTAATCCTCTGATTTCAAAACACTCCAGTCAATAAATCAATAGTTTTTGGGTGATAATAAGTGGTCCACATAATTAAATCATCTCCTCTTGTTCCTTTATTTTGAGTTTTTATTGTATATTGTCCCAAATCGATAGTTGTTGCGTCGAAATTAGGACGGATTCTTCGGATTAATAATGCTGATTTTTTAGAGCAAAGACCCAGAAAGAAATGCTCGAATGGTTCTAGACAACTGAGTATTTTGAGGTGAACTAGGTAGGGGAGTTTTAGTAATTCCATTCAAAGAGATGTGGTGTACGGGGGCCAATAGAATATAGATTCTGAGAAGGACGATTTATTGATTTCGAGGACAGTGTGAGCACCTGTCATTCTGCGAACGCGCCCAATGCAAAACAGGCATTTATTTTCATAACTCTGATAACATAGCAATTCTCATTGACACAATCGATTCAGAGAAGGAAAATACTTTATTGATTATCTTTGATCGTTATGAAATTGTGCTATTAATGTCATGTCCACTTTTCTAGCGGGAGGAAGGAGAGATTTAAAATTTCACTCATAAAAGAACCTATTGACCTTCCTTGTTGAAAGTTTTAAAGTTTATTATCGGAATAAAAAAGTTCCGACATTTTTTACCGACGCGCAAGAGTCCCGCCACTGATCTACAGGAACGCCCACTCATCATTTACATTTCTTCTGCAAGATCAGGGCACGGTTTCATTGATTTCGCGGGTGAAGTTTTGTTTAAAAATACCACTTTATAAAATAAGATTTGATCTATTTCCTTTAAAATTGCATTACGTGAGGAAAAATATCAAATTTTAAAGGAAATAGATCAAATCTTATTTTATAAAGTGGTATTTTTAAACAAAACTTCACCCGCGAAACCAATGAAACCGTGCCCTGATCTTGCAGAAGAAATGTAAATGATGAGTGGGCGTTCCCGGAGATCAGTGGCGGGACTCTTGCGCGTCGGTAAAAAATGTCGGAACTTTTTTATTCCGATAATATTTCATCAAATAATTGTTTTAAAAAATCTAGGTCAAATTAAGTTGTATGTTTTTTTTTCTGTTTAGAAAACTTTTTTCAAATGTTTTATTGTTTATTCGAATACATTTTCTCATGAATTCAATTAATATTAAATTGTAAGATCCTTAAAAATCGTTTACATATTAGCTCGGCACAGTTCTTACAACTGCGCTCCACCGAAATTCCTTTGAAAACTCTTTTTTTCTTTGAGTCTCTCTATTTCGCACACAATTTTCTTTGGTTTCGGTAGAGCGCGGTTGTGAGAAGCGTGTCGTGGTAAAATACATAGTTCATGTCCTCCGCCCAATTAACTTTCATCTGCTTATTCCAGAATCCAAATGCCCCGCCTACTAACCACCGTCGTCCAACGTCTTCACTCCTTCATCACTCATCTACTTATTCTCTCCGTCGCCTCCATCATTTTCTTGTATTTTTTGATTTTCGATAACGAGAAAAAGGACGGGAGTCAGATGGTCACTCGACACGAATCGTAAGTTTTTGGAATTTTCTAGGCCATCTGACCCTCAAAACCTCTTTAATTTCTTTTCAGAAACCAACTCGTAAAATACACTGGAAGATCTCGAAACTTTAAAATCAACGTCGTCGGAAACTTGATTCAACTCTCCACGTGGTCCCAACAAATCGATATTCAAAATGTTGTGAAAATGAGTAATGATCTACCACCGAATCGATTGATTGATTCATCTCCAGAAGAGAAGAAGAAGCCGAAACAATACTCGATGATTGTCTCACTACAAGAGAATCTTCTGATTCAGAGAATGAATAATTTCTGTTAATATTTCGAAACCAGATGTATTAATGATCTCATAGCGTTTTCTGTAATAAATGATTTTAACTTTTTTCTTTTTTCTTTCGAAGAATTGAAATCTGAAAACGAAATCTGAAAGAATAAATCGAAGAGCTGTCCTGAACAGACTCGGCTGGAATTTGGATTTGGATTTGGCGACCACGAAATACCAAAGCCTAACTTGTCGGTGATTTTGGTTTGAGAGCCTGTAAAAAGTTAAGGGAGATGCATGAATGAAAATAACAATTTCAGCGTGAGAGAGAGAGAGAGCAAGACCAAAATGATCAACATCAAAAATTTGAGTGAAGGAATAGACGGAGCAGACACATTTTGGGAAAACAAGTTGAATAGAAATGAACTGATAAGTGACCACAATTCAGTTTTCAGCTCAAATATTCTCTTTTTTTCCAGATTCCGAGTATTCAATATTTTTACATTTCAACATTGGATTTTTTTCAACGTTCAAACTTTTGAAATAATCCTATCTGAATGAAAAAACGCGTTCTATTCCTATCTAGGGGTGAGCGGAATTCCGCCGCTTTTTTCCTTCTGCTTTTCTCCTAGCTAGGCTCCCATGCCACTTCTCCACTCAAGGTTCTGATGACGCTGAAAATACAGAGGTTTTTACTAAACATTGAATCTTGAAATGTTTAGTCCACCTACATTAGTTTTTCAAGGAAATATTTGAACTAGGACGTTTCGAAATGATCCACTCTTACCTAACCAAAACTTATCTGAACATGCAAATGCGCTCCATTGACATCCACCATTCACTGATAATACATATACGAACCCTGCTGAAGCATAACATCTGCGCTCTGCTGACAATGAATCCAAGTTTTATTTGAATATGGTTTTCGTTCGAGTTTCGTTCATCTCATTAGTCAATATCAAAAACGAAGATTACCATTGGAGCGCATTTTCTGACTCATTACCTCTGAGCAGTGTTTACAACTGCGCTCTACCCAAATCTCTTCAAATCTCGGTAGAGCGCGGTTGTAAGAAGCGTGTTGTGTGTAAACAAATTTTATTTGTTTCCACGTTAGCAATGGAGCGCACTTGCATACGCCTCAATGTCCTTCTGCATTGAAAACCAATATAGATGTTTCAAAGTTTTCTATTGACAAAAAATTGATGAAAAAGTACAAAGGAGGGATATTAAATTGTGTCACCAACATTTTTCATTCAGATTTTTTTCCAAATTTTCGACAAATAAAATCATGAAGGATATAAAGTACACTAGGCTTGATGAGGTTGGTCTTTTTAATTATTATTGTTTTTTTATTTCAAATTTTAAATTTCAGCTCCTCGACGAAAATTTGGAAGAATTTGAGCCGTCCGAGGATTCCATCACATGGAAAACTGTACTAATCGGGATATTTTTTATTGGATTCTTCATTTCATTCGTGTTTTATTTCAATGCTAACATGGTAAGTGCGCGCTACCGAACTTCACACTTTCGGTGGAGCGCGCTTGCCAAACATGTGTAGATTTTCAGAAACTACAAGTCGATGGGAAGTTTTCGAAAAGAATCTCAATTCTGAATGAAAAATTGAAAAAGTTGAAATATAAAAATGCGACGAAATTCGAGGATTTTTATTTCAGAAAGTGAGTTTCTGGTGGCCGAAGAATCGGGAAAGTTAGGCAACGGAAAAGTTTTAGAAATGGCAAGTGCGCTCCACTGCACACTTGATGTCAATAGAGCGCACAAGCTGAATTCGTTGCTTTTTGGTTGTATTTTGAAAATTTTAAAATTGGAATGGAGCGCGGTTGCATCAATTGGTTGATTTTTGTGATTCTCTCTGTTTTTGGCACAGTTTTCCAACATTTTTAATGTGAAAAATGAGGAAAAAACTTCAAAGTGTTTTTTTACAAACATTTTTCAAAAACACCGCAAAATTCAAATTATCATGTCCCTGATTTTACAATTGCGCTCCGCCGAAGCTGAGAAGCATTCCGTCGGAAATTGAGAGACGCAGAGAAAAAGATAAATGAATTCGATGAGCAAATGCAGTTTTCTTTGGTTTGTGACAGCTTTTGTAATGTGAAAAATTGAAATAAATTTTTTTTCTTTTTTTTTAAATTGTTATTATCACACCATGATTTTAGCAACCGCGCTCTACCGAGACTGAGAAACAACTTCTTGATGCAAACGCGCTCCATTGCTTGAACAGTTTAGAAGGTTGCAACGGGAGAAACCACGAATTCGGCTAGTGCGCTCTATTGACATCACGTCTGCAATGGAGCGCATTTGCCAACTTTAAAAAATCTTCCGTGGCCTAACTTTCCAGATTCCTTGGCTGCCAATCTCAACAGAGCGCACTTTCCAGATCGGAGACTCAATTTCTCCAATGTTCCGAATTCCTAGAAGACAACCGTACCTCCATAGATCAATACGTATCTCACGGACGTCTCAGGCGGAACAAAAACACGACACTCCCTCTGAAAATGGACTGTGATTCTATAAAAACGCGTCTTTTCGGTGATCTACCCCCATTTGAATCACTCGGAAAATCGATAGCATTCGTCAGAAATGCGTATACTTTATATGAGTTACAAGAGGTTTTTCTGTCAATGAACTGGCATCCCGACCACTTTTTTTGTTATGCATTGGATAGGAAAAGCGACGAAAAAATGAAGAAATCGATGAGAAAATTGGATGAATGTTTTGAGAATTTGATTGTTTTGGAGAAGGAATACGATTTCGATAGGAAGGGTCACAGACAGGATTTGGCACATTTTGATTGTTTGGAGAGGTTGTTGGATAGGAATTGGAGTCATGCAATTACGTTGCAAGTAGGTGGATTGGGGGGTGGATGAAATTGTGTGGGTTCGGTAGATCAAACCTAGAGCTACATTTTTGTAGTTGACAATTTTTTGGTAGGAAGCGTCCGTAGAAAGATACAGTTTGGAGAAGTTCAGGTACTTTCAAAATTGGAGAATTTGAGTTCGAGAGCTTGTCGGATTGTCAGAAACTGAACAATTTTGAAAATCTTGTTAAATTTTTAGTAGATCAAATTTACATCTTTATCTTTATAGTTGAAAACTTTTTTATGTGACACTCCCCTGTAAAGATACAACCAGTCTCGTTGAAAACCGAAGTAGAACAAGCAAAGGAACTTTAAATGTATATAACTCGCTGAGGAAAAGTTGTATCAAAAAGTTGTCAACTACAAAAATGTATATCAAATTCTGATCTACATTTTTGTAGTTGACAACTTTTTGATAACTTTTATTGGAAATGAGTTATGAGTTATCAAAGATATTGGAGACGCAAAGATCCCATAGAAAGGGCGTCACGTGCTCTCCAACTTACAACGCTTGTATCTTTTCAACTGAAAATTTTACAAAAAAGTTGTCAACTACAAAAATAATGCTCTAGGTTTGTTCTACAACATATCAAAAATTTGGGTTGTTGGGTCAAAATATGAGAACATGACACCGTGTCAAAGTTGGTCAATTTTCCTGCTTTGACCAAAAGAGATTGGTGAAAACAAATTCCGTATCACCTGTTTCTTATTGAGTCGTTACGCAACGAAAACCGCCAAGGCATTTTTTCAGAACTTCGATATGCTAATCAAGACACCCCGCCAGTTATCCGATCTCAGTGATCTCCTCGATTACACGAGTATCATGGGTTTTGATTACGGTCTCAAGGATAGATATGACGACACGGCGGACTGGACACCAGCAGGAATGAAGTTGTTTAAGAATGGTATGTATATGCGCTCTATTGATACCTTGGGTGTCACTGCTTGTCAATAGAGCGCACTTGCTAGTCTACCGTACACCTAATAACAAAATTTCAGAAACTGGCGTCCCCGAAGAAATCCTCCATCGAAAAATGGTTGTGAGGAAAAGCTTGAATGAAGTGATCCTGTCGAAAACGTTCGTGAAATCGCTATTTGAGAAACTGAATATGGATAAAGTGATAAAAAGATTTGATGATGATAAGGTAACCGCGCTTCATCTAACTCAAAGTTCGGTAGAGCGCGATAACCACACTCCAAATCTTTTCAGCGCTTTGGAATAGACGAAATGATGGTTATGACACTGTACGAGAACTACCTGGGATTAGACGGTCAAATGGAGTCGAATTGTGTAAAAGAGATGGACGATAAGTTGACGAGGCAAGTGCGCTCTATTCTCTGTTCACTAGAGCGCACTTTCAGACTGAACTACTGGGATCTCAACCAACCAGACGGTACCGATCCGGACTGCAAATCCAACTGGCTCCGACATTCTCTTTGTGTTTTTGGAGTGGAGTATCTCAAGGAAATTTCAGAGAGTCCTATGGTTTTAGGTACCTTTTTTTGTTGAATTTGACGTACTTATGTTTTCAGTGAACAAAGTGGTAGAGGACTTCGATTTCGGTACGGTTCTATGCGTGAGGGAGATGATGAAAAACGGGCGGACTGGGAAGAATCCGGATGCTGATTGGTTGGCTTCGAATTTTCCGCAGTTTAAGGAGATGCAGATGAAAGCGAATGGGACTTATGATAGAAGGAGTTTCGAGTGCTTATAAATACGTTTTTCCGCTCTGTCGTATTCTTACAGCACAATAGAATATAGAAACCGCTACACAACACGCAAGGTGTTGATCTCGATAAATATTACTAGAAGGATTTTAAGATCTGCGAAAAAAAACGAAGTCGGGGTAGAGCCACGACTCCATTAATGTGGGCAGAAAATTTGAGATCAGGTTGAATAATAAGGTCAAGATTACGAACAGAGAAGGAGTCAGGATTGGGAGAACTAACCGACAATAACAGGCTCCGGGATATTTCGCCACTAGACGTTTCGCCACCGGACGTTTCGCCACCGGACATTTCGCCAACGGACATTTCGCCACCGATTTTCGGAAAATTTCCAAAACTTTATGGGGAGAAAAACATATCACTTTAATTGGCATATTTAACACGTACTATTCACATGTTTTTCGTACTATTGACATTTTTTTAATAGTGACATGTTTTTTCCTCATAAAACATCGGAAATTTTCCGAAAATCGGTATCGAAACGTCTGGTGGCAAAACGTCTGGTGGCGAAATGTCCGGTGGCGAAATGTCTGGTGGTGAAACGTCCGGTGGCGAAATGTCCCGGAGCTCAATAACAAACTGATGATGAAAGTTGAAATAGCAAAACAGTTCCAGAATGGACAAGAGGAAGGCGATTGGAAACTACATTCGAAATGACCCCCGCCCAATTTGAAAATCTTCTTGACCATCACCCGTTCCTAATTATTAATTTATTCTTTCTTCTCTTTTTTCTTTTCTGAATTTCCTAACTCACCGGTTTTTCTTCTGAAAATAATATCATCATTTCAAGTTTTTTGGGTTTGTTCTTAAACTTTACACAATTATGGAACTGATCAAGCTCTTTCATCTGTACTAAACAGTTTCTTCATAAAAATGGCACCCAACTCATATCTTCCTCACTTTTGTTTGATAAAATGCTAAAAATATTTTCAGAACAATGTCTGGAAAACTAGTGAATTACGGTTTAAAACTCTTTGTTCTTCTGTAGACTTTCATAAATTCAAATAATTTTATTAAGCTCCTAAGATTGCCTCATTCCTTATTTGGATTTTTATTCTGAAATGAAGAATTTTCGCTAAAATTTAACGATTTTTCACAATTTTCATCAGAAACTTCTCGTTTTTGTCAGAAAATTGATGAAATTCATGACGAGAATAAGATTTTCATACCGATAAAATATACAAATAGTACAAACTTTACCAAAACATCATTGAAAAAATTTCTGAAAAGCGCGACACACTTTAAATATGTTCGTTCGTGCGGACTTTCACCGATTTTTGTTCCCCAATTCAAAGACTTAAGCCCATGCGGAAGGGAAACCGAAATTTTCAAAATTTCAAATATTTTCAAAAAGATAAATAATTTGTGCAGAATCGAAAGAAATTGCTCCAAAACCAACGTGAACGGTGCCAAAACGATAGAATGCGCGTGACCTCTTGTGTAGTTCGACTGAAACTGCGTGTGATTCCACCGAATTCATGCTTTTTTTGAACGTAAGTGGTTAAATAAATTTAATTAATGACAAGAAATGTAAAAATGTGAAAAATAAATGTTGAAAACTGTTTTCCTAGTTTTTCTCAATTTTGCCTTTCTTTCAGCATTTTGTATCAAAGGTATCATTGTATCATATTCAATTATTATTTTCTAGACCTCCTCCTTTCCTGTCCGTGGTTATAAGTAGTGATGTCGCGTGCTATTCGGTGAGGAAACACTTGTGAAATGTAAGTTGCTAATTTTTTTGCGTTTTCAAACAAAAATAAGTGAGAAAGTGGAAGTTCATTTTCTCGAACTGAAAAGCCGCAGAAAAGGGGGGTTATTTTTCAAAAAACGAAAATTTTCAATTATTCGTTTTTAAAAAAAACCTGAGTTGAGCGAGACCATAAATAGAAATTCATAATTTTTGTGCGAAAAAATCCGAAATGTGACACCCCGAGCTGTTATATTAGCACGTTACTCTTCTTACAACCGCAAAAACCGAGGAAATTTTTCAAGGAGATTTCGGTGGAGAGCAGTTGTTAGAACTGTAACAAGCTGATATATGTGACACGTATTTTCAGTCTGAAGCGCTAAATTCAGATAGTTGAAATCAAAAATTTGCAGTAATCATTATTTAAAAAAGGAAAACTGAAATTCCTAAATTTTGAGCCACTGAATATCGTAAAAATGTCATTTTCTAACCCACAACCCAAATCTGGTTAAACGTAACAATTGAATGTCAACCTCAATCCCAATTTTACAAAATTTAAGAACAATTACTCGTTTTTAGCACATTCTTAAAGAAATTTCAGCATATTCTTCGAGAAATCTTTAAAAATAACGATTTCTCACATGTTTATCTTTTCAAACCGCTCGAAACTTAACTTTTTGCAGCTAAAACTCCGTGTTCTCGACAGGAACACTTGCCGTGTTTCAAAAACTCTGGAAATCACGAATCAATGGCTGTACGAAGACTTCATTTCAGTGAAATGAAAATATCAGAAGTATTGGAGTCAACGATTCCGATGGATTTTTGGTCGATATTGGGGCCTATAGGAGACGGGTAAGGAGTCTGAAAATCTGTTAAAAACGAGAAGTTTCTGATGAAAATTGTGAAAAATCGTTAAATTTTATCAATAATTAATCATTTCATAATAAAAATCCAGCCGAGGAATGTGATTTCAAATTAGTTTTTTTGTGATGAGAAATTGAGAAAAATCGTCAAATTTTATCAAAAATTCACCGTCATATCCCTTCTGAAATTAGGAGAAACTATTTCATTCGATATTATTTAGTAAAATAGCGCTCGTAGAAACATTTTCAGTCGGAAACTATTAACTCTAATGTAATCGAGTACGAAGACATCAATGAACACGTCTTCGTTTCGCTAGAATGGTCACTTTTCCCAGAAAACTGAAAAACCGTTTTGCTTCGATCAGAAAATTGTCACGTATGGGTTGTTCTAGGTCGTTTTTTGGCAGGTTCTAATAGTTCTGGACATATGAAGGAAAAATCCGTTTTGTATTGTCGATATTTTTGGGGACGTCTGAACTACCAGCAATCACATCAAAAACTTTCTGTGATAACCATCCCTTGGGTCAGAATTTAAAATCTCATGGATTCGTAAATTGTAATTTTTGCGTGGTCACGAAAACGTAAGAATTCCGCAAGAGAAATTCGTCTAGTTTTTGAGATATGAAGGATCAAAGTGGGTGAATAGCATCCGATGTGAGACAGTATTCAAAACGAATAGGGCATTTATCTTCTCTGCGTCTCTCCCTTTCCCTCAATCCGTTCTACAGGTACCTATCTTTAAAGGCGCATAGCGCAAATAAATGACTATCAAAAAGTTGTCAACTATAACTATGAAGTTCCGGATTCGAAACACGTTTTTTTTAGTTGACATTTTTCTTAGAACCACGTTGTC
The DNA here is from genome assembly GCA_002259235.3 of Caenorhabditis latens. Classification (NCBI taxonomy): domain Eukaryota; kingdom Metazoa; phylum Nematoda; class Chromadorea; order Rhabditida; family Rhabditidae; genus Caenorhabditis; species Caenorhabditis latens. The sequence continues at coordinate 3,646,725 of CM056092.1, read as the reverse complement.
TTTGAGCTTTCTATTCCTCTCATAACTCTCATAACCCTCTTTCATTCAGATCCAACTCCCACCGAGTCGCCGCAAACCGCATCTACGACACCCTCTCAACCAACTCCTGAAATGCCGAAGTCTTCGAAGCCGAAGGAGCTCGTCGCCCCTTCCAAAATTGCTCCACTCAAGAAGAACAAGCCGTTGAAGGTGACCACCAACTCGTATCAAATGGAAGTGAAGAATGTCGTTTGCTATCGATACGATGTCAAGATCACCGGGAAAGCGGATGAAAGGAATCAATTCCTATTGACTGGATCGAAGGGAAGCGATCGTCAGAAGCAAACCGAGTTGGCGGAGATCTTGTCCCTCGCGATGAAGAAGGAGAACATCACTCAGCTCTACATCTACGATGGAGCCTCGACTCTCCACACCCTCTCTCAATTCAATGTGAAGAAGAATGGAGCATCGGGGACCATCATCGCCACCATCGACTCCACTGAACTCTCGCCTTCCCTCCGCAACTCATACTTCTCCAAGTCACATGGACGATTCGACGTGACTGTTGAGTTGAACAGTGCTCAACCTCAACTCCACTCATCTGACTTGCTCAACGAGAGCCCGGAGTTCACGTCGTGTCCTGTGACACAAATGATTCAAATCGTTCTCTGTGAGGAGGCGAAACGCAACAACTTCCTCATCACAGATGGTGGAAACGAGATGTTCGATAGGGCTGGTGTGACCCAAAGCAGAGGAGTCGAGGATATGAATGGCGTCGGTGCTGGAATCAAGATCGCCATGGGAGTCGAAGGGAAGTCTGCAGCTCATCTTATTCTTAATTGTAAGTTTGCTAGCGTGTCACAATTTTTTATGTAAATCTTTTTTTTTTTCAGATAAAAAGAAACAGTTCTTCGCCAACACTCCTCTCACAAATCTCTATCTGGATTGGACCAACATCCCGAAGGTCAAGAACTACCTAAAAGGACTCAAAGTTTCCACCAAGAGCAACGACCGTCCTCAAACATTTACCATCGATGGGCTCTCAACTCTCCCGATGGGGCAGCTCACATACCACGGAGGAAGCGTTCTGGAGATCGCAACGCGAAAAAAAGAAGGCTTTCAACTTCCCCATCGAGATTCAACACGGAAATCCGCCGAGATGTGAGAGACCTCATAAGCGATTCGAGCTCACGAAGACTGTCGGAGAGAAGGCTCATATCCTCTCTCCAAACAAGATTCTCGAATCGTTCGGAGTCAAAATTCGTCCGGAGCCACTGGTTGTTGATGCAGTCACTGTACCCATTCCAACCATCCAATACAAGACTTCGTGTACTGCTCCGGATCATTCGAAACAAGAGAAACGGGAAGTTCGTGGTCCGTTCTTGGAACCTCGTACTGCCAAGGATTGTGGAGTGACCGTTGGGGAAATTGGTATCGAGAATTTGGCACAGACATATCCTGGAACATGTGTACTGCTTGCCATTGAGAAGGTTGGTATTTCTGACGTTTGGAACACTGTTGAATTCTCCTATTCCAGAAATTTGCCGCACTCAAACCTCTCCCTACAAAGCCTCTCGTCATTTACGCCTTTTTACGCCGACTACAGCTCTAGTCCAACTCATGGATTCTTGAAACTCCAGGAGAGACTCTGTGACGTCGTCACTCAACAAGTCTCATTCGACAAGTCGCTCTCTAGACCCACAATGTGAGTTTCCCTTGTCTACTTTCAAAAACTGAAACAAAGCTGAAAAAATTTCAGAGATCGCTCTACTACGATCAACTTCATGCTCAAGTTGAACCTGAAGTCAGGGGGACTCAACCACAAGGTCAAGCCGGATCCATTGATGTAAGCTGTTGTGAGAGAGTCATTCCTTAACTTGTTCTCTTATTTTCAGCGCCCACTTGTGGGGAGACTCCTCCAACACGCTCTTCATATCCTACGATGTCTGTCACTCATCTGGAATACTCTACCGTAAAGGAGAAGTGTGCGATGAGCCGAGTTGTGTCGGATTCGGGTTCAACGGGACCAGCCATCCTGAAGCCATTATCGGCGACTTCCACTATCAACTCCCACGGACGGAACAAGTGGATGATGAGGTTCTCAAGACTCGTGCCAACTTTATCTTGACCCAATATGCCACTGCTCGCAAGAAGTTCCCAGATCAGATTGTGATCCTTCGTGATGGAGTTTCGGAGGGTCAGCATGCTATGGTGGTTAATGATGAGTTCTCAGCGATCAAGGATGGAATCATGACCTGTCTGAAGAACAACAAGCGGCCAAAGGTGCCAGCATTGGCGCTTTTGATTGTTACCAAACGTCATGCGAACTGCCTTTTCGTTAAGGATGGCCAAGGTAACTCATTTATCCCTAGTAACTTCTCTCTAAAAAGGATGTTTTCAGGAATCTCCAACGTGCCACCTCTCACCGCCATCGACCAAGGAATTGTCAGAAAGAATGGAAACGAGGTGATCTTTGTGTCCCATTGTCCACTCCAAGGAACCGCCCAACCCATCGTTATCAACATGCTCCATAACGAGAAAGTGTTCAAGACGAACGATGAGTTGGTCCAGTTGATGTCTGTGATGTGTTGTGCTCATCAGTCTTCCACAACCATCGCCTCTTTGCCTGAGATGATTTATGCGGCTGATGAGTATGCGAAGAGAGGAGCTGATATATTCCAGGCATATAAATCGTGAGTTTGATAAGGTTTTGAAGGGAGGCTTCTAGGCTTACAGGGAGCGCGCAGATTAGTTATTGGGCACGGGGTTCCGAGAAATCTGAAAATTTCAGAGATTCTGAAGACTTACATAAGGGATTGCTTTATAATTCATTCCGGGCTGTTTTTTGATAGTTTTGTTACAATAATCATTAGAGTACTCCCACCAATTTTCAACAGAAAATGAAAGCCTTTGCTTCATTATCGGTTCACGAACTCGTGCCAGGGAGTGTTGAAGGCGCATCTAATTTTATGGAGATTTCGCGGAATGATCTCGTAGTTGAAAAAGATCAAATGCCGTGTTTTTGAACTTCGCAGTTCTGAAAAAAACTGTAAATCAATTTTCCGCTGCGAGACCATTTCGTACAAATTAGATGCGTCTTTAACATTTTCTGGCAAGAGTTTGCGAACCGATAATATAACAAATTTTCTAATTTAGTATAGAATGTAGGTCAAACCTAGAACTTCACTTTTGTAGTTGACTGATAGTGAGACTCTCACATCAGGGATGTGCGGAACGGAAATCGGAAATTCCGAAATTTCCGAAATTTCCGACTTTTTCCGGAACTTTTTTCCGTCGGAAAATTTCCGAAATGTTTTTTCGGAAATTTCCGATTTCCGAGAAATTTTTCCGGAAAAACTTTTTTCCGAAATTTTCGAAATTCCATATATTTTCACGATGGTAAAAAAGGATTTTCTGCGGAATCGAAAGAAATTGCTGCAAAATCAACGTGAACGGTGCCAAAACGTCATACTTGAGACGCGCATGTATCTACACACGAGGGTGCATTTTTAAGGGGCATTTTAGGGGGCATTGGGGTTTACTGGATGACTCCCACATCGAATACAAAACACGATTGCACTCGGTGGGAATCGATCCAAGAACCTTTCGATTCAATTCCATCCACGCTAACCACTTCTCCAAGTGGCCACGTTTAGAACTAATGTTTTTGCTCAAAATAACTTCACGTCAATTTCGTTTTTTACAGTCTAACTTTAATAGCGCTTTTTTGTGCTTCACGTGATGAAAACGAGGGTTGCTTTTGTTTCTATTTTTCTATTGTCGAATCTAAAATAGCTATTTGGCTGTTGCGGACTAGGAATATCAACTTGTATTCTAACCCCCACTTACCCAACAGAAAAGTTGCTGGGGTGCTGAGCCAAGGGGAGGACCAGAGCAAGCTCCATGTTTAGAAGAAGCCTAAGCCTAAGAATTGAGAAGAATTCTTCTGGGGTGCTGAGCCAAGGGGAGGACCAGAGCAAGCTCCATGTTTAGAAGAAGCCTAAGCCTAAGAATTGAGAAGAATTCTTCTGGGGTGCTGAGCCAAGGGGAGGACCAGAGCAAGCTCCATGTTTAGAAGAAGCCTAAGCCTAAGAATTTAGAAGAGTTCTTCTAGGGTGATGTCATAATTGAAATACATTCGTGAATGAACTTCCTTCCTGGGTAGATCCATCAGGAATACTCAAAAATTTTAAAAATGAAATATGTTTATTCATGACACAATAATGATGAGAGTTCGTATGATGAGTTGTAGCGTTTTCGGATGCGTAATATTGAGACTGCTCCAAGTGTTTCTTAATTTCAATCAGACATAACTTCTTCTTTTATTATTATTATTGTATAGATTTTTAATAAGAAATGAAGTTTATCTGAAAATTGCATCAAATAGAAAAAACAAAAACGTATGATGTCGTTTCTTTGCGTGAAAAATATGCCCCTCGCTGTTTTTACGAAAAAAATTTCATGCCCCCTCGTGTGTAAATACAAGCATATATACTTGAGTCAAAATTTACAAAATTTTCAGTTTTTACAGCATATTTATTGATTTTGACTATAAAAAAATTGAAAAATCGAGTTTCCGAAATTTTCGAAATTTCCGAAATGATTAATTCGGAAATTTTCCGAATTTCCGAAATTTCCGAAAATAAAATTCGGAAAATTTCCGATTTCCGAAATTTCCGAAATTTCTATTTCCGCACATCCCTGTGTGAAGGGGACGCTCCCGATGCCCTTCATTCTAGCTCAACCTTTATCCGATCCCTCGGACTTGGGGTTACGGTAGGACACAAGATAAATAGAAGACAGTTGGTTCTTGAATATATATATGGATTTATTGTAGTTGAGTAAATATCGAGTGGAGTAACCTTAGCGAGATCCAGAACTACAGGGTTACTGTAGTTCGGGGTCTCATCCCTGGACAGGTGATATCCCAGAGCTAAGGCTATCTCGAGACTAAAGAAACGAGAGGGCGCCGTCCCTGCTCCTTCGAGTAGGGGCGGAGCCTGTCTCCTCCGTCTCTCCTCTTGGTGGTGGGCCGCTAAGAGGAGAGGATTGCGAAAGAGGGGAAGCCAGACTAGAGTCTGGTTCTCCCCGTTCACATCCCCCCCGGTTGGAAAAGTGACCGTCCCTGGTCACCAAAAGGAGGAGACCTACATGTTATCAATTAAATATTGTATATATAAAAAAAACATTTACATGAAAAGAATTAAAAGAAAGTGATGTTAAATACAATAAACGCTAACCTAAAATTACCTAAATTATTATTGTGAAAAGAAAAATTATTATCCTTGCTACATTCTGAATGGGTATTGGGTTGGGAGTACATATTGTGGGGTGGGCTCTTGCTGTCTAGTGTTTCGTCCGCGTCCGCTCAGGCCTCTGCTGTGATTGTGAGACCGGCTTTTTGAAGCTGGAAAGACTGCTCTCAACAACACCTCTTCGGTCTGGAAAAAGGTGAAAGTTCGACTGGTTGGATGAGGAATATGCCGATCCCAGAAAATTCGCCAACTTCTTTCCTTCATTTTTCCTTTATTTTTCCCTTTTCCTGAATCTTGCCTCTACTCTCCGAATCTCTCAATTTCTTTCTCCGAGCTATTTCTCATTTTCTCATTTTCTTAACATGTTCTTGTTATCTCTACACCTCTCATTTATCCTTATCTATTCATTAGCTCGTCTTCTCTATTTCTTTCGAACATCTCCCCCACTCTCATGCATTTTCCTTATTCCTTCCTACTCTCTCGCTTCCCTGTACTCTTTCATCCTTCGGGTGATTTCCTTCTTACGAGTAACTTTCTGTTACGCTTGTTAAATTAGAATGAAATCCCTGCCGTTAATAATCACTCTTAATTAATTTCAGTCCACGTTTTCAGGAACTTAATCTTCCACATTCGAGGATTTTCGCTGTTTTCCTGTGTTAGGGGTCGTTTACAAAATGGAAGAAGTAAATTGCCTACTTCTTTGGCGAACTGTTTTCCCTAGTGAGAAGCAAAATGAGCTGGACGCTTTCTTTCAGACTACCAATTCTCTTGACGACTTTTTGTTCTTAAAATGAGATTTATTGGGATTAGAAAGAAGAACACTTTCTCTTCTGGTTGACATTCTGAAGGGGAAAGAAAAAAAAATTTCAAGAGAAGGCGTTAATGAGTTGAAGTCTATGAGTTCTTCGTAGGGACCTTTTCCCCGTGGTCCTCGGCTTCTTGTTGTGATTTCGAGTGGACTCCGATTTCCTCTTCTTCTTGTGAGTCCGAGTGGACCTCAGGTTTCTCTTCTTGTTGTTGTAATGTCGCGTGGCCCTCATATCGTTGTAATCTTCCCATGGGCCTCGGCGTTCATTTTGTTGTACTTCATCTTCAAGAAGAGGTGATTAGTGTTTTATGTTTAGTTTCCACTCTTGTTTCTTTCTTTCCCTTTTCATTACAAATCTTTACCCTATCTCTCGTTTTACACGGTCGTTCTGACTTTTCTGGACTGGGATTTTACTAGAACTCTTATTTATTGATAGTTTATTAACGCACGTTTTAAAAGTAAGAGTAGGTTATATGTTTCTAAGACAGAATAGAGTATTTTGATAACATTTTAACAGTATTTTGGATAGAAGATAACTATTTTAAATAGAAGATAATTGGATTGATATTTACGTTGATACCTCCTGTAGTTATTCACTCTCTATTACTTTGCTGTAACTATCCTTGTGGACCCCTGTCTCTCTTTTGTCTCGATTTCTGGTGACTCTTCCAAATCCTTTGATGGTGATGTTGGGGTCCTCGGTCTTGATGACTTCAAGTGGACATAGAAAGTGTGGACTAAGCTTATCCTTTGATCCTTCCTAAGCAAAATCTTGTTTCCATCTTCAAATTGAACATCATCAATGTTGGCTTTGTTGGTGTATTGTTTGTTTCTTTCCTCAATCTGATAAGAGCTTGAAGAAAAATCGCGGGTGTTGTGAATTGGATTTTCTGCTGTTACTTCCAATAACTCTTGGAGATTGGGATGTACTGATCGAATTGTCTTGGTAATGTTATTCAATTCACTGCCGTTGATCCGAAATCTCCGTGATTTTTCCTTCGCTTTCCTTACCAGGATGACTGGTGTTCCGAGTGATGACAACAATTCACAAATGGTACCTTGTTTTCCCATTTTCTTAATCTGCTTTTCAATTTCCTGACGTACTTCTGGTGGAATCCCGTGAATTCTGGAAGCAGGGCTTTTGACATCTTTTCCCGAATCGATCTGGTGCTTTATCGGAACACTACAAATCAATGCAACTTCTTTTCCAATCGTTAGCTTCTTGTTCACCATGTCGAAGTTGATGGGATGTCCTTGTCTATTCAGGTTTCGGACGAAGTCTATGCCTAACAACATTTCAGATGGACAATCGCCGTTTACAGACACTAGTAGTAGCTGATCTACTACAATGTCTCCAATTCGGATTTTCTGTTGGGTGGATCCGATGAACCTGATGACTGATCCGTTTGCTGCATTTGCAATCTGCTTTCCGCTCTCGATTTGTTCTGGTTGGACCATTGATTCTGGAAGGTAACTCACTCCTGCGCCTGTGTCGATCAATGCATGGAGTGTTCTTCCATCCATTTCCACTTGAATCACTGGCAGATGTCCTTTGTTGTGGTGATGTAGGACTGAGTAAACTCCAGGAATAGGATACTCGTCCTCTATGTTTGTGGCAACATAGCATTTCCTTGTTGGTGTTTGGTCCACGTAGTTGACTGATCTTAGTTGTTTCGTGGCCATCTCTATCATCTGTCGTGCTGTTACAGTGGCTGCTTTTCGGGCAAGCTTGTATTTGCAATAGGCGTATAAGATGATTACGAGGATCACAATTACTGCGAGCGGTACAATTATTATCAGCAAAAATTTGGTCACATCGAAGACCACAGTTTTCACTGTTTCGAAAACTCGTTTTCCAGCTTGATTCCATATTGACTCCAGTGTGTTGGCTACTCGATCCTTGTGAACCTTCACTGTGTTGGTGATGAAGTCCTTTGCTTTGACAACATTTTCTTCTAACAGCTTGAATGCGATGTTATTGACTTTTTGACGATACATTTTGCTCAATTCTTCGTCTGCTGCCGATGAGGTTCCTGGACCTAAAAGATCTTTTCCAACAACAGTCGGTGTTTGGAAGAGAAATTGATTGGCTTCTCTTCTGATTGGTCGATTGAATGTTTGGACCCATGTTTCTGATCCTTTCTCGTTTCTCCAAACGAGATCTTCTTTATGGATTTTCCCCGTTTCTTGTGGTGTCGTACATTCAACTGATCCCGATTCGGCAACCAGGTCATCGGTGCCTTCGAGTAGGAACCATATCTTTCCATCGATCATCATTGGAACCAAGTCAAAACAAGTGTTATTGATTTTCCTGTCCCAAATGATTTCTTCTGGTTCGACAGTCTTGCATTGAGTGACTAGTATTCCTTGCCCTGCTTTTCTGGCTGCTATGTCAGTTCTTTTCATCAGCTGTCTGACTGCTGCCGTAGGGTCAATATTCAGTACTGTTTGGAATAGAATAGTCGCCTCTCGTTGTTGAATGCAAGTGTTCATGAAGAGATCAATAGCTGGACTATGAAACGGTCTTTCTTGTGGTTTCTCGAATACCACATTCCTGTTGCTTTCCGGAATGTACTCTTCCCATGTTTGAACTTGAGGAAGATTGGTTGTTGTTGTTGTAGTCGAGGGTGTTGTGACTGGTGGTAACCTTGGTGGAGTCGGTTTCGGCGGAGGTGTGATTACTGGTGTTGTTCTCGGTGTTTGTGGTTTCGGAGTCGTTGTTTGTGGTGGATTTGTTGGTCCTGGTGGATTTGGTACTTGGGCTCTTGTAGGTGCAACTGTTCTGGGCACTACTACAGTTGGCTGCTGAGTGGTTGTTGTCGTCGGAGCAATGGTCACGGTTCGAATGGTTGGAGGTACGTATTCCACTTCAATGTATGGAGTTCTGTATTCCATTTTTAATACTTTGTCCTCGTCGAATCTGGGAAATTTGTAGCCAGCATGTGGTGTGGAATCTGTTTCCTCACTCACTCCAAATTCGAGGTCTAGTAGTGGGTCGAACACGTTTACCAGATCACTGCTCATGATCTTTAATAGTTCTGATTCAGCTGCAGTAAGTTCACGTTTCAAGTTGTTCAGTCGTTCCGTTGTTCGGAACTTATACTGCATGATTCTGATACACTTCAGAACAATCAGCTGATGCCCTAGAGAGTTTTTCCTTTCTGACTCGTACCTTTCGGCTCTGGTCGTTAGTAACTCATTTGTTACTCCAAACGTCTTGATCTCATTCAGGATCCTAGGATCGCTGATTGGCTCAGTCTCGAAACGCTCTATCTTTTCGAGAGCATCCACACTGAAGAGTCTCTGTATGATGGGTACAGCAAACTTTTCTCCCAAGTTTAGAGCCATAGTGATGTTGTTTGGTCCTGGAACCAACAATAATGTCCTTTTCCTTCTGTGATGGCCTTCCTTCATTCGGACATAGTCTGGGATCCAAAGATCAGAAGGCAACTCTGGGAATGAGATCATTTTTCCGTCGTCCGTGAAGTACACGTTTCCAACGGTACATCCTTTTGCTTCTGTGTCCGTGAATCTCATATCTTGCGATATGGCTGCGAACATTCGAAGCTCTGGAATTGCAATATGTTTGTCCGAGATGAAAGCATCCGCTGAAGTCATGCGTTGGTATTTACATGACTGGAATGGGGCACTTTCCATCCACACGATGGTGGTTTTCTCGGTCTTGCAGTATCCGGACGAATAGAGACATTTGGACGTATCTCCAAGAGTGGAGATAGTGGTTGCGCCGTCGAACGAAGCGACTTCACCCACCACGATGATGATTTCTTCGTGATTGAAGTGGGTGCTGCCGAACCACGCCGTGTGATTTTCAGCTACCTCCGATGCATGTGCTGAACGGAACACGCCTTTCGGAGATTCGATCAGATCTTTTCCAGCAAACTTCTTCAGTCTCACTGCTTCTCTGCATTCTTGAACGCGAACCGACTGGAAGACATTCTCTCCTGGGTTTGTCATTTTAGCTGTGACGTAGAACTTCAGAAATGAAAAAGTTTGTACTTGGAACGTTTGCTTATAGCAAGAATGAGCAATCTGTCTCATTGGATCTGATCTGAGTTCGAAGATGTCCGCTTTTGTGGCTACGATTGGTGTTTTCGGTGGCTCACAAGGCAGAACTGACGGTGGTACGAACATATTACCTCCTTGCTGAAAACCACAAATTTGGGGTTTGCCTGCCTGGGCTAGACCAACCAGCATCATTGATATCGTGAGGTACGCGAGCAGCTTGTTGGGAAAGCCTCTTCCACGGTGGAAGTTGCGCTCGTCCTGAGATCTTTCCTCGTTACGATAGTTGCGACCTGGTGGTTGCTCTGGGCGAAACCTGTTTGGAGGGGATTCCATAGGGAATCTACCTCTGGGAGGTTCCATCGGGAATCGATTTGGTGGGTACTGAAGTGGAGGACCTCTACCTCTCATGGGTGGCCGATTATCTTGACGATAATTTGGACGATCGTTTTGGCGAAAATTTGGGCGAAAGTTTTGGCGATCGTTCCTTTGGAAGTTTGGCCGACCTCCATTTCGGTAGTTTGGTGGGTCTCTTCCTCCGTATCTCCACGATGGTTGGGTTCCTGACTCAAGTGGAGGCGCACTGGGTTGACGATAGCTCGGGCGGCCGGTCATTTCCCGATCTTGATCCGGTGCTGGTCTCATAAGCTGACTCATGGCAGCAACGAGCTGTTCGTCTTCCTTTTCCTCATCGAGGTTATGGAGTCTTTGGAACCGTTCCGCTTTGCGGATCATTTCCTCCAAGGTTTTTGGCACGTTCTCCATCTGGAGAAGCTTCTTCCGGAGATGGGGAGCAGCATGATGCATGAAGTGATTGAGAAGGAGACTTTCTCTCACGCTCTCTGGCATGCCCTCATAGGCATACTCACCCAGCGTTCTGAGTCGTCTGGCGTACTCAGTGATCGTGAGCTCTCCTTGTTTCAGAGTCGTGATTTCCTGCTGAGCAAGTTCACGATCTCCTGGGACTTCGAAAGCTCTGTCACATGACGTCATTGGCGCCATGTCGCCGAAAGGGAGTGACCCTAAAATGGGCGCCAAGAATACAAACAGAGAACTATAAAAGACTCTGATAAGACCGAACCGGAGAGTCTTGGCAGCGGGTCAACAGGAGTATAACGATACTCTAAACCCTCTTATCTTTTATTTACTATTTCTATTTTAATTATTATCTTTCTAAATAAACTTTACTCAATCGGATTCCTACTCTTAGTTATTTCTCGTTCAGGGCCTTTCAGAATTCAGTCTAGAAACCTCCCTCGTTGGCCACTCGGGATGGTTCTAACTAAACTCTCCGGCAAAGCCTTAGGGAAAACCAGACTAACCAGTCAAGTGCTTCTCTCGAACTATCACCTGGGGTCCATGCTCTGTCTTCAAATAGACAAGCATAATCCCCCATTTACATGGAGGTCCCACTACTCGCTTTGATAAACTTTCAATGCGGAATTCGAGTCAAAAGACGACGAAGCCAAATTTTCGAACTGAAAATTAAGAGTGCAGAGAAACACTTTTCCCAATAACCTGAAATTTGAAATAACATTCTTCTTTTTATGTCAGTAATATTCTGCGCAGAACTAGTTCGTTTATTATCATCTGAACAAAAACTCATGTTTGTTCATACGACGTCATTTTATCATCTGAATGGCTGCATGAGAGACTAACAGGTCTTGTGCACACTTTCGGGGTCGAATACTAAAAGTTACATTACTGGATGGACTTTTATTACGAGATCTCGATCCAAGAAGAATAACAACTTCTTTGGAGCTCCTGGAAAAACAAAATCATCCAGAAGTCTCATGCGGAAGTCGCGGAATCTGGAGACAGGTGATATTCGATCCAATTGGTTCGTTTCCACCAGCCGTCGAGTGGTCTATTCACAAAGACTCATTGACCGTCCACCTGTTAGAAAGGAAAGCCCACTCCAGAATCCAAAAGAACGATGAAACTAATCCACTCATCGTTTCCGAAGACTTAAAACATCAGATTGATTAGTTCAACAAGACCGTACTAACTCGAAGGACACAGTTTCCTTTGTCTTCATTATTCATCGAACGCTGAACTAAAAGAGAAGAATTCTCTCAGAAATCAAAGAGAGAAAAGAGTAACAAGGTTACTGTTCCAAAGTCTCAGATGGAAACTGATTCCAATCTATTTCATCAGAAATAAGATGAAAGCATTGATAATTCCTAAACTTGAGACGTCACAAACGACAGTCGATAAGACATAAATTTTTGACTTTGGCTCTAAAAAGACACAAAATGAGACGAAACAGAAGGTTGTAAATGTACCAGTCGTAAAAGTGCTAATGAGCCGACATGGTGGACAAATAAAACGGCGAGCGGACCGACTCGAAAAAGAGAAAGAGAAAATACAATGCTAACAGCAGAGGGAGAGAGAATATGAATACGAAACATCAGATAAGATGATATGGATTCATATATAAACACCGTTTAACTGAAGAGAAGAAGACCGTCAAAAGTACTGATTCTTCAAAGTACTTGCTGCTTCTGAAAACGGAAAGAAAGAACTCATCGTCTTCCCGCAATCCAAAGGAAAACCTTTGGTAAGTATTTTTTTATATGTATATGTATGTATGTATATTTATGTGTATATGTATACGTGTGCACATGTATGTGTATAGGTATATGTGTGGATGTATATATATATATATAGATATATTTCTTTCTCCTTTTTTTTCCTGTCGCAAAGGTTTAACGAACTAAAATGTTCCAGAAGAAGGGCATCAACAATGGAAGCCCCATCCGCGCCACCGCCGCCGCCGCCGCCACCTCCTCCCCCATATCCTCCACAGCAACCAGCGGACCCGCAGGAAAATGGAGAAGCCGACCTCCTTCGACAAATACAGGAGATGCGCCAAGAAATCGGGCAACTGAAAAACAGAGCCCGAAACAAGGGAAAAGGAAGACCTTTTCCGGGGAAAATCCCCAAGAAGCAAAAACCACGCGAAGTCATCGAACCCACATGTACTAAATGTGGAGACAAGCATGCCACGCACGCTTGTCCACAAATAATATCCGCGGCGGACAAATTGTACGCCTTCTTAAGAGAAGGATATTGTTTGAGATGCAACAAAAGACATCTCCGCCCGTGCAGAAGTAACGAACCAGTATGCACGAAGTGCGGTGACTCAGCGACAGTAGTCCACAATGAAACGAATTGTTTCATGGACTAAGAAAAAAAAAGGCTTCTTCTTGTTGGTGATCCTCTGTCAGGAATAACAATTGTTATCTGTTAAGAAAAAAAAAAACAATTTTTTTTTGTGTGTTCTTTTGCATTGTGTTGCCAAATAAAATCATTTGAACCATACTGGTCTTATCGTGATCGCAAAACGAAATGTCGGAAACGTAATCAAAAAAGAGAAAGATCAAACAAAATGTTTACAGAATGGGGTGACAACGATCACGCCACTCACTGATAAGAGAAAAATCACGCAACTCATTTTCCGAAACCGGAGCTTCAGGGTAAAGATAAGCGAATGACGCAAATGGGGAGTATAAAAAGAGGGTCGCATACAAGAAAATCAGTATGCACTTACGCAATCTGAAAGGAATCGTTCGACGTTACCCTTCCCCTCCCGCCCTTCAACTTTCAAACTCCGTTCAACAACCACGGCTGTTCCCTACCAAAATGGCAGAGAACGACTCCATCACTTTTAAGGATATAAAATCCGCTACGGAAGCGATGCTTCTGATACTCCCCAAGTACTCAGGAGAGAAACCAACCGAGTTTTTCTCAATTTGGGCAACGAAGTTTACCCAAGAGGCAAACAACCTCACTTTGGGAAAAAACTAGCAGCCTTAGTGCTCCCCAGAATGCTTACTGGAAAAGCTAGCGACAAATATTTGTCTCTGGAAGAAGACGATAAAATCGACGTAAAAAAAGCGTTGGAAAGACTTGCACCTCTATTGAGGAACGCTGAAAGCCGTAACAAGGCTATGAACTTTTTGGCTGACCCCAAAAAGAAAGAATCCGAATCCTTCTATTCATTCGGAAAAAGGATTACGGAACAAGTCAAGTTGGCTTATCCGAAATCACTCCCAACGGAGAGAGAGGATATCTCGATAAATCGTTTTATTCAAGGTGTTCCGTTCGAATTGAGAACGAAACTCAAGGAAGGCAACGACTTCGACACCTTGACTGAAGCAGTCGCCAGAGCCGAAAAACTGGAGGAAATCCTAAAGGAGGATAACCGAGAGACAGTCAATCTCATCCAGAGAATGTCGGACTCTGAGAAAGACGTGAGACTGGAACGACTTGAAAAACAAGTTGAGAAACTCCAACTGGAGAACCGGAAATTGTCAGAAAGAAAAGTGACGTTTGGAAACAGACAAGGTTCTTATCCAAACCAAAACCGGTCGAAACCACAAAATTTCCCAAATCAGGGAGGAAACTACCAAAACAATTTCCGGAACAGAAATGGAAACAACGGAAATCCTGCCCAAAATTATGGACGGAATCAATCTCAAAGTGAGAGATCAAGACCACAAGGATGGCAGATCAACAGAGCACCAAGGACTACGGGACTGAATTTCCTGATGATAGTCGCTATGCTGACCGTTATGATCCAGTCGGTCTCTGGGCAGATGCAAATTTGCCCTAACTCAAAAAGTGGAGAATACTTCGCTTCACCGACCATATCCAGTTGCAAGCTGGACAAAGAAGAGAAAGTGTTGAAAACCAACGTGCAAATCTTCACAGAATATGGTGCTTCAAAGAAATTGAAGGCTCACCGGTGTTCCAGAACAGACTATGACTTCTGTTTCGAGCAACAATTCTTCAAAGACACAAGAGTGTTCACCCAGAATATGAAATCCAGCCCGATGAAAAAAGACGAGTGTGAGGAAGCAATTGCCCGACACACCGTCAACAACATCACTCTGGTATCGAAAGGAAATAATATTTTCCAGACGCCAACCGAGGATGGAATGTGGTTCAGTCTAAGCAGAATGAACTGTGAACAAAGACATCTTTTCACTCTCGAAAAGGGAGAAGTAGCCACTTCGGATGGACATTCCATTCTGACCAGTCTCGGTGATGCATCAGGATGTGATGCCCAATCGGGAAATTGTGACATCATTGATTCTCGTTTGGTCTGGGACACGGAAGGAGTGAAAGACTTTTGTAAGTATTCGTTTGTACAAAATACAACGGCATACATTACGAAAAGTAAAGTCGCTTTACCGGATCTCCAAATGGCTCTATCCATAGAGCAGAACCAAGCTGAAAAGGGCTCCCTTTGTATCCCAAATCTCAAGTTGACTCTAAACAATGGGTTCATACTTTCCGTTGATACAAAGAATCAAGTCCTGGAAGAACTCATCGACGAAGTTGTTGATCGGAAAAACAGAGTCAAAAGGACTCTATCAAATCCACTAATAAAAAGACTGTTTGGAGAAAACGCCACTCATGAAAACTACCCATACTTTTCGGTAGACCCCATCTTCGATCCAAGAATCATCGAAGAAATGAGACGATTCGGAGTCACATATGCCCAAATCCGTCAGCAGTGGGAGACATATGAATTGCCAAACAAGCAGACGGCAACTCTCCGTGCAATCCGAGAAGCGGAATATCGTCATCAAATGATACGACAATTGAGACAGAATCCAGTCGATGAACATACTCCGGCTAGGATCAGACAACTCGAAGAGCCAACCCACCAATTCGACGAAATGTTGAATGAGGAATTTGGATACTACCGAATTCTTTCAGCCGAAGAAAAACAGAAAAGAACTTGGCACAGTTCTGGATCACAAACCACCAGAACACCACTCCTACGAGAAAAGGCAGGAGAAGACTACGTTCGGAGAATGGCTGAACAAGAGAGGATAACCTCGGAAGCAAAAGGAAACGCTCAACTGAACGGTCGAGTTCAATTTGCTTCAAACCAAATCACTGAAGCAAACTACAATGAGTTTGACAAAATATATCAGAAAATCTGCGAACTCCAAAACAACCAAATCGAGATAACGAAAACGTTACTCGCCATTGACCCAACGCTTGGCATGCGAACTCTTCTTATGAGAGAAGACATCGTGGCCAGAAGATCAGGAGCTGTCTACATTGTGACACAATGTAGAAACGTGACCGTGGACAAAATCCATTTGGACCATCGCGTCAACGGAACTTGTTACAGAGACACACCAGTAACACTGAAGAACCAAACTTGGTTCATTGCTCCGGGAATGACCCGAGATCTCATCAAAGAGAGCGAAATAATTCCATGTGAAGAAGTAATTTTGGGAGTTTACCAAAATGAAAAAGGAGAATGGTACTCACACAATGGAATCGCTACAGTGAGAAAAATCGGAATTCAATTTTCCATGAAACCGGAAAGACAGAATTTGACATTATCTGCCCCACCCGCATTCCAAAACTTGGAGAATGTGGAAAATCCGTCAACATATTTGGTCGCTCACTTAAACACCATAATTATGTTGAGAGATAACCAAGCAAATTTGGCCAGATCACTGGAAGAAGGTGGTATGAAAACTCCAAAAATTGATGGAGTCATCAAATCTGCTGCTCGAGGAATTTCGGTAGTTGCTAGCGAAATTGAGTCGAGTATTGAAAAAGGAAAGCAGTTTGTCAAAGAAGCTATAATTAGTTTCATAAAATCCGTTGTGGTTCCTATCATCATAGTGATAGCTGTAGTTGGAATAATGTATATTCTTTTGAAAATATATTTCATGAAGAAAGCCACAGGCTCCGCACTAATGCAGTTTGCTAAACTAGCAAGAAGAGCTCCTCCAAACGTGAGAACTCTGATGCGAAGAATGAGACCAGAAATCAACAACATTGTCCTGAACGATGACGATGACGATGATGAGGCCACAGAGCTAGAAACGTTCAACAGACGACATGCTCCATCACTCATTTCAATGCCAAATGTGAACAGCATCATGACGGTCGGAGGAAAAACATACCTGCCCTACGTTCCCATTCATTTGAACGGAAAACCAGCGGTATCCTTGCTTGACTCAGGAGCATCAGTCTCATTGATTGCTGAAAGAGTTATCAACCAACTCAGACTGAAAGACAAAGTAACATCAACTGATTGCTCTGCTCGAGTCGCAAATGGATCAACTATGAAATTCAAGGGAAAGGTTCAGATCATCATCTCCATTGGAAAAACAAGTGTAACACACACTTTCCTTGTTGTTCAAAATGAACAAGCTCCAGCACCATGTCTGCTAGGTACCGATTTCATTCTGAGAATGAATCTTCTCGAAAAAGAAGTCAGTATCAACATACCAAAACGGTATGTGAAAATTGGCGAAGAGAGAGTGAAACTGCTTGATCCAAGTGAACTGGGTCAT
This sequence comes from Caenorhabditis latens, assembly GCA_002259235.3. Classification (NCBI taxonomy): domain Eukaryota; kingdom Metazoa; phylum Nematoda; class Chromadorea; order Rhabditida; family Rhabditidae; genus Caenorhabditis; species Caenorhabditis latens. Next base: position 3,629,323 of record CM056092.1, on the reverse strand, counting down.
GAAGACGACCGAAAAATCACTGTTGTGTGTGCGAATGATGAAAAAATTCCACCACGGAGCTACGCTATCATCTCAGGTAAAATACCGGGCGTACTACAGGAACAGGATGAATTCATCATTTCCGATACTGATCGGGAAACTCAGGAGATATACTCTGTGAGTTCGGTTCTCACGAAAATGGACACGGATGGAAATGTCGTGGTGAGAATCATGAATCCTGGAAATTCGGAACTCGTATTGAGAAAAGGAAGTACAATCGCGGAAGCAGAAATACTGCGTGAAACCGACATTATACAACAACCGTCAATAAATACCATCCAAGAAAACTTCCCGAAGTTGAAGTCAAATGAAGAAGAAGCCCAAATACTTCTCAGAAAAATTGATCTAAATGAATCAAAACTATCGAAAGCAGCAAAAATCCAGATACGAAAGCTAATATGCAAGTATCCAGATGCTTTCGTTGGGTCGGATGGAAGAATTGGAAAATTCAAAGGAGTAACAACTCACCATATCGAGCTAGTTGACGATCATACTATTCCTCAAGCTCGACCATACAGGTTGAATCCGGAACAAAAGGATAAACTTGAGAAAGAATTGAGAAAGATGAAAGACAATGATCTCATCGAGGAATCATCTTCCCCGTACACATCTCCACTCTTGATGATACCGAAATCAAACGGAGAAATCAGAATCGTAATCGATTACAGGAAGCTGAACCTCATTACACGTCCACGGACTTACATAATGCCAAACACCCTCGACATAACTGAAGAGGCATCGAAAGGTCGAATATTTTCGGTCTTCGACATTTGCCAGGGATTTCATCATGTGAAAATGCATCAGGCTCACAAAGAGCGGACAGCATTTTGTTGTCATCTTGGGGTATTCCAGTACAAATACATGCCGATGGGTCTCCGCGGAAGTCCGGACACTTTTCAGAGAGCTATGTCCGAAGTTCAACAAAAGTTTTCCGGAAGCATGATCATCTATGTGGATGACATTGTGCTTGTTTCTGAAACAGAACAACAACACCTCGAAGACTTGGAGGAATTTTTCAAGTTGATGATTCAAATGGGTCTCAAATTAAAGGCAGAGAAAAGCCAAATTGGGAGATCCAAAATAACTTTTCTGGGATTTGATATTGAAAACAATACAATCCAGCCAAATGGAGAAAAAACGAAATCCATCAGAGAATTCCCAGTACCGAAAACGGTCACGGAAATCAGACAGTTTCTCGGAATGGCAAGCTATTTCCGCAGATTCATCCCAGGATTCGCAACAATTGTGAGCCCACTCAATAACTTGCTGAGAAAAGAAACAGAATTTGTTTGGAAGAAAGAACAGCAAGATGCTTTTGAAAATTTGAAAGAGAAACTCATTTCACCCCCAATCCTCACAACCCCAAACAACACTGGAATCTTTGAGCTTCACACTGATGCCTCAAAAGTAGGTCTTGCAGCAGTGCTCATGCAGAGACAGGATGGAGAACTGAAAGTCATTGCCTACGGCAGTAGACCAACGACTCCTGTGGAAAGCAGATATCCAGCGATTGAACTCGAATCCCTCGCAATATCGTGGGGTTTGACAGTGTACAAACCGTATATCTTTGGAAAGAAAGTGATTGTGATAACAGATCACCTTCCACTGAAATCTCTACTCCACCGAAAAGAAAAGACAATGAGTGGACGACTGATGCGTCATGAAGCGATCATTCAACAATTTGATGTTGAGATCAGATATCGCCCAGGAAAAGACAACCATGTGGCAGATACTCTTTCAAGACAAAGAGATGAAAATGGAAATTCGGAAGAAGTTTCAGTAATCCAAAGCAGTGAGGAATCCCAAGGGAAAACCTCATGGACTTTCGCAACTTGGAAGAAAATCCAGAAAGAGAGCGAAAATATCCAGAAGATAATGGAAATTCTGTCATCTGAGCGCATAGATGAAGCAGCGCTGAGAATCAAAAGCAAGTATCTCTTGATAAACGAGATGGTACACCAAAGACCAGCTCATAAGTCAGAATCACCACCAGTCTTACTGGAAGGCGGGACAAAACTTATCTCAAAATTGATCATGGACATTCATCAAATGGAGAACCATGGAGGACCTGAGAAAACTCGAGCGTCCATCTCAAAATTCGCCGTTTGGAGAAACATGAGAATGGAAATTTTTCATGTAATCACGACATGTCCAAAATGTCAACGAAGGAAACACATTCCGCAATACCGGAGTTCTGTTCCTATGGGTCGTTGGGAAATCCCAGGACAACCCTTTCAAAGGATCCATATGGATGTGATTGGACCGTTTCCGGAAACCAAAGATGGAAACAAATACATCATTGCCGCAATTGACTCATTCTCAAGATTTGCTATTGCAAAAGCAACAGCAGACCAGAAAGCTCCAACCACCTTGAAGTTTCTGATTGAGAACATTGTCGGAGTTCATGGAATTCCGTCACAAGTTGTGACTGACCAAGGACGAAATTTTACGTCAAACATGTTTGCCGAAATCGGTAGATTGCTTGAGGTAGAACACATCCTCACACCAGCATATCACCACGAAACGAACGGAGTGATAGAGAGGTTTAACAGAACTCTGGAAGAGATGCTAACATGCTCGGCAAAACAGCCAGAAAATTTTTCTGACTGGGATAGAAAACTCCCAATAGTGATGCAATCGTACAATGCAAGACATCACAGTGCAATTGATATGCCTCCAGAAAGGATGATTTTTGGAAGATCAACGTCGTCTCCCTGCAACATCTACATTGAAAGCCTGGTTCCTCAGTACCATGATGAAAAGGATTATGCCGATTCCTTAGCAGAAATTATAAAACACTGCTATGAAAAAGCAAATTTTGTGATCGAAAATCAACAAAAGAGAAATAAAATCTCTTATGATAAAAGACATAATGTCCGTGACACAGATTTTCAAATTGGAGATCAAGTCATCATCAGGGATACAACTGCTGGAAAATTGCAATATCAATTTTCTCCTCCAGCAACAGTGTTGAAAACCACTGAAACAACCGTCACAATCCGAACTATCAAAAACAAGATAGAAACGGTTCACAAGGATCGAGTGAAAAGATACTTCACGGAAGAATCGACACAAGAAGGACAAGCAGAATTGACTCAAGGAGGACAAGCAGAGCCGATCAAAGGAGGAAGACAAGCAGGACAAGCAGGACAGGGACACCGACAGCAAGGGAACAAGGACAAGGATGGAGAGAGGAAGATGGAGAAGAAAAAGTGGACACGGAGGAACGCAACCAATAATCCAGACGACAGCACGATTCACCAGCCGAACATCACAGCCCCAAAAGCAATCACCAAGAAAGCCGCCAGAGATGCGACAACAACGGCAACTGGCAATCCGAGGACAAGCCGCAGAATCCGAGGACTTCCACCGGCGCAGTGATGATGAAACAGTTGGTTCCAGTTATAATTTTGTAATCATCCCACTATTTTCTAATCCACTCTGAATTCCAAAATCTTAGTCTAAATTCCCGTAAAATAGGTTTCCCACCCCAAGTTATCAACCAATAATGTTTTTTGAAATTTTTTTACAAATCTATTATAATTTTCTTTTTTTTTAATCTAGTTAGTTTTATTGTATAAGTTTAAGTTAATTATGTATGTTAAAAAATTTTTTTCTCTCCGAAGCTCGGGGACGAGCTTTAAAAAGGAGGGGGGATGTCACATGACGTCATTGGCGCCATGTCGCCGAAAGGGAGTGACCCTAAAATGGGCGCCAAGAATACAAACAGAGAACTATAAAAGACTCTGATAAGACCGAACCGGAGAGTCTTGGCAGCGGGTCAACAGGAGTATAACGATACTCTAAACCCTCTTATCTTTTATTTACTATTTCTATTTTAATTATTATCTTTCTAAATAAACTTTACTCAATCGGATTCCTACTCTTAGTTATTTCTCGTTCAGGGCCTTTCAGAATTCAGTCTAGAAACCTCCCTCGTTGGCCACTCGGGATGGTTCTAACTAAACTCTCCGGCAAAGCCTTAGGGAAAACCAGACTAACCAGTCAAGTGCTTCTCTCGAACTATCACCTGGGGTCCATGCTCTGTCTTCAAATAGACAAGCATAATCCCCCATTTACAGCTCTAATCAAATTCTCCACCACATCTGTCCACGTTGCCTTTTGAGCGGCGGGCAGTTGGTGATAGCGCTGCTTCGCTAACCCATCTAGGAAAAATGGCAAGATCCTGGCCCCGGCTTCTTGCTTAATGTTGAGGTTGTGGAGGGCAAGCCTGTAATCCACTAACCACCTTCGCAGTGCTGCTGTGTTCCCTTTGCTGAACTTGGGAACGTGGCCAGCAACTGCCCTCAAGGCCTTGAGAGGTTCCGTCTCTGCGGGCGAATCCTCTTCCCATTGCAGATCTCCTGCGAGCTCCTTTTTCTCCATGTCTGGTTTCTCCGGTTTACGAGTAAAGCTTTTTTCCTCTTTTCCGGGTTTTCCAGGGGGTGTGGAGTTAGGAGTGGGGTTCTTCTCCTTGAGGTCACTTGGATTCGGTGTTAACACTTCCTCCTGTTCGTTCTCAGTGGACTTTCCGCTGGTCTGGTCCTGTGGGTCTTCCTCCGAATTATCAAAGAACGAGAGAAATCTGGCGAAGAAGTCTCTAACCTTATGAGTTGGTTGAGGTGAACCAGTTGGACCTTCCCGGCGAGAAAGTATAGGGGTTTCTTTGAGAGGAAATTGGGATGGAGTTTGGTAATTACTCCCGGGGGATGAAAAATCCTCTACCGGATTCGCAAAATGCGCGCGGGGTGTTGGTAGTTCTGCGTTCAGGAGCTGTCCTGGCGTTTGCGGTAGGGTCGCTGTGAGATCCCGTGGGGTGTTATCTGCTGGATTCCCACGGACTGGTCTGCTAGCCTGCTTTGGCTTTTCAACGTTTTTTGTGAAAGCGTCGAACTGCTCTTTCTCCCTTCTTTTCAAGCGCTCTTCTCTTTCGCGATTTGCTCTCCTCCTATCTTCTTCGCGCTCTTCTTTACTCCGGTTCCACTGAAGACTCAGTTTGGCCGAATCAGTAACTCTTACTCCTTAGATTTCTCTTTAGGAGTAGGAGTAGGAGTAATACGGTAGAAGTGAGCGGTTCGTCAATTAGGTGACGAGAGGAAACGAAACCGGGAATGGTAATGAATGAGTAATGAGCAATCAACAATCAGCTGTGTCGTGTTCTTTATACAGCTGGTAGAAGAGAGATAGAGAAATAGATTGAATGAGCAGGAGAGAGTAGCAATAAATCAGACGCAGACCGCGCTCAAATCACAACTGGTGGAAAAGAGAGAATTGAATGAGCGGTTAGGAACAGCGATAATCAGAATTGAACGCGCCCGCTTTGCAACTGGTAGAGTTCGTGAGAGCGAGAGAGAAATAGATAGAGAGAGAGAATTGACTATGACTGATGAACTGATTTTTAGAAGTACCTATAAGTTAACTCTTATTTTATTTATCTATTATTTTTCCTAGGCCGGAGAAAAGATATAATTAACTCACTTGTATCGGATGTTGGACTGTCTTGGCGCAGGCAAGTGACTCTTCTTTTGATCGCTGAGATAGTAAATTTGTCTTTCAATGATTTGATAGACTAACTCACTTTTCAGTTGGGAGGGAACTTTTGACTTTTTTGTAGTACGTGAGCGAAATCAAGAATTACACAAGTCTGGAAGAATCTTGATGTTGGTAACGTAAGAAGAAAAATGGGGAAAAATGAGGCTTTTCACTGCTTCATCCACCTTTTTATCCTTCCCACGTTACCGTCTTCCTGGGCGGAGCCTATCCTCATTGGTACTCCGGCTTCTGTTCCATCTTCCCTTCGGACCCTTTTTGTTTGTCACGTCTTGCTGACTGATAACCCTTGACCTGCCTATTGCGTCGACGGCTCATCCTTCTATCCGTTCTCGTAAACAAGTGGTTTCTCATTTTTGATTCCGGAACCCCTTTCCTGTTTCTCTTGCGTAACTCTACTATTTCTTCCACCTGGTTCTCCGTTTCTTTCCTTTACGAATTTTCGTCAGGTGGTTCGGTTTGGTTCTCGGATCATGAGATTTCTCCTATGCCTCTTCTTTGGTTCCTTAGTCATTTCTACCGTAGTCCTCTGTTTTCCAAATATCCAACATCCTCACATCTCAGAGATCTTTCTGAGGCGACCAAAGTGTATCTGTCCTCTCACAGATTTCACTCCCATCTAGTGTCTATTTTTAGATATACGTGATTAAAATGTGGCTAAAAAATTTGAGTAAGATGATGGGAACAATTAACCAATCTTTTGTTTCCCTGACTCTGCCCTAGGATCATTGGTATTTTATGGGCTGGCCCTTCAAAGAACAGCGAGAATAAACTTCTTAAACTTATTATACAACTTTCTAACCATGTTTTTCTAGTGAGTCTGAACGGCCGATTCAGGTTGTTCACCCATGGTGTGGGGCCCTCTTAAACTTAACTCTAGGAGAGACTCTTTTCCCGAGGTCCTTTTCGGGGGTACGGACGGGCAGTGGTCCCATTTCAGATTCTACTTCTTACGATCTTATAATAGTTCCTTCCTGAATCTGCCTAGAGCTTCTCTGCATACCGCTATGGAGAGGAAGCTACATGGTGCTGGTTAGCTCTTACGTTCAAAGATCTTATCCTCCATTTCTGACTAGCTATACCTTTACACCATCTACAATTATTTATGATATGTGAGGTTAACTTGAGAATTTTGAATTTGCTTATATTTTCATAGCGGCACGTCCTACTGCTCTTTGGTGATAAACATGATAAACTACTAGATACTGAACCTAACTCCATAGGTTACTGGGATGGTCGTGACTTTCTGAGCAAATTTTCACCTGATACCGTAGTCTTCTGATCCAGAGAACGGCTACGTTCAGTAGATTACCGTAGTTTCAAGCAAGATACTAACTATGTTCTTCTAGTTTTCTCTTTTTGTGCCACTTCTTCACTCTGAATGAGACGTGACGTTGCCTGAGAACTGTATTTCGTTCCCGTCTTTTTATGCTTGACTGCCTCTGACCCAGTCTTGCATAACTTCCTAGGAATACTGTTCTGCTACCGTAACATTTGCTCAGTGTGATGATAATTGGTTTTGGCTCGGTATGACTTTTGTTAGGAGAACCAAAGGTTAGTACTTCTCAATCAGTATGTTCATCAGTGTTTCGTACTGTTTATAATACTCTTATAACCTTTTTACCTAGTAAAACCCGTCAGAACGTAGATATTTTAAAACGAGAGATATGTACTGTTTAACCCGATATTACTATCATGTTTTAAGAGATATTTTTATGAGAGAGAGATTTTAATGAGAGAGATTTTGATGAGAGATATTTTAATGAGAGATATGTTTAATGAGAGATATTTTGATGAGAGAAATTCTAATGAGAGATGTTTTAATGAGAGATTTTGAGAGAATTTTCGAGAGATTTTCAGAACATTACCCTTCGAATGTAGTTTTCCTTTCACATGAAATCGTAACCCTAGTATATCTTCTGTCGTGAATGACAATTTGGAGCTACAGAAGACATTCCCAAGTCTCCGTTTCGGAATGTAAGGGAGATTTGAACTGTTCTAATTGTTCAGTTCCTTAAGCGTACCTGCATCTCGTCTTAGTTGTTGGACCTTCTCCAGAGTGTGTTTGCAACCACACCCGGGAAGTCGACGAGACCTACTTGAATCCTTTGACATGTGACATGAATAAAGTACAAACGTGAATAAATAGAATAAAATGTGAAATATGAATAAAGAATGGTTCAAGTAGAGGTAAAAATTTTCAGATGAAGTGAAAATTTAAAGGTGGGACCTCCATGTGAAGGGGACGCTCCCGATGCCCTTCATTCTAGCTCAACCTTTATCCGATCCCTCGGACTTGGGGTTACGGTAGGACACAAGATAAATAGAAGACAGTTGGTTCTTGAATATATATATGGATTTATTGTAGTTGAGTAAATATCGAGTGGAGTAACCTTAGCGAGATCCAGAACTACAGGGTTACTGTAGTTCGGGGTCTCATCCCTGGACAGGTGATATCCCAGAGCTAAGGCTATCTCGAGACTAAAGAAACGAGAGGGCGCCGTCCCTGCTCCTTCGAGTAGGGGCGGAGCCTGTCTCCTCCGTCTCTCCTCTTGGTGGTGGGCCGCTAAGAGGAGAGGATTGCGAAAGAGGGGAAGCCAGACTAGAGTCTGGTTCTCCCCGTTCACACCTGTCTCACATTGACCACCGACTGTAACATTTTCAACAAGAGTTCGTATAAAAAAGAAGTCAACTGCAAAGTTGTAGCTCTGATTAGGTATATCTACCCAACAAAAATCTGCTTTTTCTGCCTGAAAGGTGTGACGTGGCGTCTTCTTGAAGTTAGGTCATTTCAACAGAAAACAGACAGTCAGTTTCCATCGGATCTAGACACTGTGGTAATATCTGAAGGGAATTTCATAGGAAGCAATTCTGACGGTGTGATGAGAATCTGGTACTGGCGCCTAAGGGCTTTCCAAATCATATCGATTTTCCAGACAATCCGGCGTCGTTCTCCCAACAAAAGTCACCGAGGAAACTGGAGAGCAACTCGATTTCCTGAACATCACCCAGACTCTCTGCTACTTCAAGAGCTCCTTCAAGGGACGCAGAATCGCCTAATTCTCTTCTACTCACCCTGTGTATTTTAATTTGATCCATGTAAACACACTGTACCCCCTAATCCGTCTGTACCTTTTCAATCACTCACAATTCTACTGTCACTTCCTGTAAGTATTGTTGCTTCTGGATCCAGTCGAATATGATGTAAGCTGGTCTTATATTTAGCTTCGATACGGTTTTGACACTATTTTCTTTGTATTTTTTCTGAATTTCTGAAATTTATTTGGTGTGAATTAATTGTGAAAATAAACCTATATTTACTCGAAATCTTTTTATCATGGTTTATCAAATTTATGGTGAAATCATTTAAATTTAATGTTCTGTTCGCAAAATGAGATTTCGGACTGTTGTGACTGGGGCGATTCCCGCGTTCGTCGCGCCGCCCAATCATTTTTACTCGATGAGGGTTCTCCATTCGGAGGAGTATTCGAAGTGAGTAATAGTTTGGTGCCCTTGAACTCCGAATTTTGGGTGCTACGCTATTTAGAGAAAGGTTGGGACAGTCGCTAGAAGTTTGGGTTTTGGGAATGTGACAGATAGGGGAAGGTATGAGTTTGGAACATGTCTTTTGCCGAGTAATATCATCGATTAGCTGAGAAATCTAATCATCTCCGTAAGCTATCGGGGCGAGATCGAACTTCCGGATCTAGCACAAAGTTGGACGGTCCAAAGACAATCAAACTGCAATAAAAATCTTTCTACATCCTGTGGAAAATTGTTGGGGGTAAGCAAAAAACTTTTAAAAATTTCAAAAAATCAATTTTTTTTGATTGATGCCAAATTTTTTTTCAAAAGTTGTCAACACAAAAAATGTTCGAAAACATGCCTAAAACTCATTTCTGAACTTTTTTTTCAAATATCAAAGGGAAAAAATTCATTTTGTGTGGTGGATCGATCCTCTCTTCACTCACGTCATTCGACTCCCAATGGATTGCCCGTGAAGAGTACGAGGAAGTTGGACCATCCATCGTCCATCACGTTGGTCCACTAGTAGATGCACATTGGAAGAAGACTTGCCGTCGTCGTGAAATCAATACTCCATGGAACTGCCACTCGCCGTCTTGCTCGTCCTCCGGCAGTGTCGAGATCTTTGCAGAAGACCGCGATAGCAGAGAAGAAGAAGCCGTTACTTCCAAAGAGACTAAATTGGTTTTCTTGTTTATCATTTTCTAAATATTTTTGTTTTATATTCTCCTCACATTTCTCCCCCGGCCCCGTTCCGTCCCCTTCTCTCGGTTTTTCTCCTTATCAACAAAAATTTGACCTCTTTCTGTACTTCGGTCCCTTTTTCTCTTTTGCCCCATAATCGCCTTTCCCTACTTTAAATTCCCCTAACTCGACAGTTCCCTCGTCCCATTATTCTATCAATAAATTATAAATAAACCACTCATAAGAACCCGCAGACCACTCTTTCTTTTATTTTTACAAACTGCTCCGATTCATTGCTCTAAGGAAAGATGAACACTCTGGAGAGTTATGCTGGCAAAAGATTTGTCTACGAATTTTTCGACTTTGCAGTCTGTGACAATTGGAGAGCGTCATGTATAATTCAAATTAATCAGGCTTGAAAACTGTAGTTTTATTGGTGGTTCGAGATAAGATGTTCATTTTAGTAGTTGACTACCTTCTGATAGCTGTGCAAGATTAGAGTGAAGAGATGTCCACTGAAAATTGATCATTTTCAAAAGTCAAAATCATGATGAAATGAAAATCAATGAAATTCATGGCGTCCTGAGACAGCGATTTTGTTACAGGCGGGCTGCTAATACACAGGGATCCGAGATGTACGGTCCGCAACAAAAAGATTTGAATTGTTTTCCCGAGTCACGTTGCATGCGCGTCGCGGTATATATTTAAAGATACGACAAACTAACGTTAAATTTGGATTTGGCACTCGGCCAAGTCTTTTTTGGCACCGTGCCAACCGTTGTACGACGGATCGCGTTTCAGCGATCTTGCGCCTCATCCGGCTGTGCTAATACATGGATTAATAGACAAAGAATATATTTATTCAGTTTAAAGGGTGCATAAAGGATTATTATATTTAGTGACACGTTAAAAAGATTACGGTGGTGTCGTTTTTCGAAACAAAATGGTTTCTTATGGGTCTATTTACACGGTACCAAAAAAGCAAAAAAAAACCTATTTGCTTTTTTGCTACCTTGTGAATAAACCCATTCGTGCAAATATAGAGAAAGAATTGAAAAAAAGACGCAAGTGATTAATTCCAAACGACAAATGCCAATTGATGGTACTCACAACGAATAGAGGCTCTCTTTCCATCAATTGGTCTAATGACATCCCGACAGACGCTAGTAGCATCGATTTTCATATTGAAACTAGCAGTGTGGATAATTCTGAAAAAAAAGATGAAGATTAAATGGATGTAGAATTTTCCGTACGGCTGTGTAGTCCTCTCGGACAAGATTTATACTCAATTTCTCGTTTCCTTCACTTTTTTCAACAAAAGTCGTAGTTTTTCAATTGTTTTACTATGTAATGGGCTAGCAAAAAATAGTTTTTTTGCTAATTTTTTGCTATTCAGAAAGTAGCAAAAAAAGCAAAAAACTCCTGGATTGGAGGTATTTTTTGCTTGTCCGAAAAGACTACACAGACGCGTGGAAAAACTCTTCCACCAGTGCTCATTTTGATTCAGGAGAACGGGAGTTGCCGACCCCGAGCATTAATGTTTGCACCTGATTGCAAAAGTGGGCGGAGTTGGGATTTTGGATTCGAAAATCGGAGTTTCGCGCTAAAATATCTTTCAACTATGAAAGTTTCTCAGAATTTTCTGAAGTATCAGAAATAAAATATGACAACCAACAAAGGGTTCAAAAAAGGAAGTAGGGAGTTTCGGATTGAAAATGTCAAAAATTCCTTTTTATGGAAATTTTCTTAATTTTCAGCATTTCCCAGTGCGACTTACTTGTTGTCATAATAAAAATTCGGTGGTCGGATAGCTGGATTGAACATTTCTGCTTTCGGCAGAGCAGCAAAAACACGATTAGTATGGATAATGACACCAGTTCCCATTCTTAGAATAAGTGTCTCCAAATCTTGATATCCTTCGTTCGTAGCCCATTTTCTGATAATGTCCACGATATCAGTCTCACTAATTATTACATTTGATAAATCGAGACTTTTGCCACTGAAATTCAACAAAAAATTTTTTCCAATTTGACCGGGATTTTGCATATAAACTCGTTCAATCTCAAAGATTTTCGAGGTGTCCATTAAGCCGCCATTAATTATCGGTTGCAAATTTAAGCTGTGTAATTTTGGATATTTCTCCAGGAACCTTTCCAAATCTTCTACTTCCAACACAGATGTAGCTCCAGATATGAAGATATCTTTCACGTTTTCAAATATCGGTAAATCGTCGGATATCTTGGCAGCCGCCATTTGTAGATCAAAAGATTGTGTTGATTTGAATATACTTTTGACATGATCATGTAGTGCCTGTGTCAATGTTTTATCAATTTTAAGTACTTCTAATACACAATAGTGCCCATCGTAATTGGAGTGTTTTGCTCGGATTCTGAAAAACATTTAACTTTTTTAACATGATAATAAGCGGTGAACACATTTGTGGGTCTACACGGCGTCTTCTCTCTCCAAAATCTACTTTTAATGCGTCAGCGCGACCTGTGCTCATAACACGATGAAAATATTCTCACCGAAAATTTAAGTTTTCGGAGAACAATCTTGAGTTTAGGGGAATTTCGAAAACGTTATTGTTATAAAACACCAAGACTTCACTTAATTCGGTAGAAAACGGCTGGTTAAGTAATTCTTTTATACTGTATGGAAACTTTTTCACGATGCGCCTTTAAGCTACAGTAAGAATGTGCACAGTAATCCCTTGAGTAAGTTGGAAGGTGCAAGGTGCCGTCCGTCTAAAATATCGCTTACAACAATCCGAAAACCCTGTTTGTCACACTCGTCAAGGTCCGGCCCGGTCCAATTCTTCTGATTCCTTCTGAATCATAGTCAAAATTTTCACTTTTTTGCGAAAAAATTCGAGAAATTTTGAATTTTGCGCCAATTATCCCAGCCTCTTTATGCAGTTTTCAATTATAAGATAGAAGTTCTACTATATCAAAGATCTGAGCTCGCCCTCGAAAAGCTCGCCCTAGTGAAACATTCTTTCTTGAAAGTAAAATCGCGCTGATCGTTAAACTCCTCAAATGTGCGGGAAAACTGACATAAAACGGCTCAAAAAGTGATCGATTAAGCTGCGGATCGAATGTTCACGGTGACGCAGCGCATGGAGAATATTCAAGTTCAAATTTACCGCCAAGTCTAGTGGAGCACAGTTGGATCCGTGTGAAATTTACAAAAATGAACAGTTTTTAAACGGGTTTTAACTTACTTTGCGGACACTTCACAACCTTCTCCAATTCTCACATTGATCATTTTTCTCTTCTTGATTTTCGGCTTCTCCACCAGTTTAATGAGCATTTTTGATGGGTAACTGGTATCCGGTTTGATTGAAACAAGACGAGAGTCTTCTTTCACAACAAACCATGTTTTTGGAATTTCCACTCTTGCACAAATAGCTGATTGTTTCATCCGTTTCGAGCAGAGTGACGCTTGAAAAATCTCGGAAAACTCCATGTTTTCCATAATCTTTTCTTGAACTAAATATGGGAAATTGAGGAATTTCAGAGGCATTCTGAAAAATGCAGACACTGAAAAAAAGACTGATGTAACGAGTGAAGAGAAAAATAACAAAAATGTTGAGAAACAGTAATTACGGCCTCCAGCGGAGGCCCTTTGAATGCACTGCGCACAGTACCTTGAGAGGGTCTCTGCTGGAGGACTATCGATCCTAACACAAAGTGTGTGTTGTACGTCTGTGTTTCATGTCTGCGTTGGGGTTTTACGTTGCCTGTCTTTGTAAATACGTATAAATAAAAATCAATATTATCCATGGTGTGTACCACGGGGTCTGGGGATGACATAAGAAAGACACAATGTTTTGAACAACGACACTACGGAAACCTTTTTTAATGTGTCACTAAATATAATAATTCTTTATGCATCCTTTAATCTGAAGTAATAAATTCTTTGTCTGTTAACCCATGTATTAACACAGCGGTGCAAGGCGTAAGGTCGTGGAAACGCGCTCCGTCGCACAACGGTGGGCATGGCGGCAAAAAGGCTTGACCGAGTGCCAAATTCAAATTTAACGTTTATTTCGTAACTTTAAAAACCGCGACGCGCATGCAACGCGACTCGGAAAAACCATTCACATTTGTTCGTTGCGGACCGTACATCTTTGTATTAGCAGCCCATTTGTAATAAAATCATCCATTAAACCGGAATAGCTAACAGAAAGTAGTAAACTACTAAAATGAAATTGTGGTAGTCCAACTGATACCTTTCCTGGTAACTATCAGTCGTTGACGAGATGCGAGTCCACTGACCCATGAGCTTCTGACAAAGACGGTGACGATCAAGACGAGTTGAATCCGTTGCAAAACAAAGAATACCATCAAAAATCTAAGTTCTTGAGGACTGGATTTCGTATGTCACATGATTTCGTATGTCATACGGTATGTGGCAACAATTCAGTAATTCTGTAGAAGAATAAAAAGAGAGTCCTCGGGTTCTTATGAGTGATTTATTTAGAACTTTTAAATAGAATAATGGCACGAGGGAACTGTCAAGTTAGGGAAATTTAGAGGGAAAAGGCGATGATGGGGCAACAAAGGGAAAAAGGGAGGGAAGTGGAGGGAGAAGACGAATTATTGTTGATCAGGAGAAAAACTGAGAAAACAATCGATTGAATTCCATCTTCATCTTCTTGAATGTCCTTGATGGCAACGATAGCACTGTCTATGTCAAATGACTTGAATTCCTCTGGAAACATCAACGGTCCATCCTTGTCGAAGCGATTCAAGAGGCGGCTCTTGAAGTTTCCAATTTCACCGAGCACTTGTGTCTTGATTGAGGTAAAGTGATTGATCAGAACCACTTCCGATGAACGATGGAAGGACCAACTTCCTCGTACTCTTCCCGGGCAATCCATTGAGAGTCGAATGACAGAAGAGAGGATCGATCCTCCACACCACACCGAGTATTTTCTCTCAGCAGCAGCGATGATCTTCACTTCGGCTGCGGTTGAAGCAATTACGGAGACCTCTGTCCGAGAGCTACCAGCGATCGTCGATCTGAAATTGTTTAACTGTGCAAAACGATCTGTATTGCTGTTCAAATTACTTACCTCAAAAAATCTCCAAATAATATAAAATATAATACTAGAATTTCAAAAAAATCATTTAATAATTGTGTTGACGACCATACCGGCAGGTTGTCTGAGGAGAAAACTGAGGAGAAGGGACGGAATGAGGCTGCTTTTATACAGGGGGAGCTAGAGAGATAGTGGGGAAAAGGAGGAGACTGAGAACAGTTCAAGGGGCGGGGATTCTAGAAAGCGGAATGGTGGTTGATCTCTTAGACCATAAGGTGTCTGAGTCATCTAAACAATAGAATGCTAGAAGGAACAACAGGGCACGCGTAATCAAAAAAACGAAAAGTCCCACGTTCGCATTACCTACAGTAATACTCAACAGAATAATCAAATTTTCACTTAGCCGGGCACATAAAAGCTTGAATATCTCGATTTCCCGAAATTAGTTCTCAGAATGCATATCCATTTCGTGGCTCCGCGACATTTCGCAACTAGCTATTTCAAAACTGCGACATTTCTCAACTACGACATTTTGCAACCACGTCGTTTTTGCACATTTGGGTCAGTTGAAAATGTTGAGTGTACCGAAGAATCTGGGAACATATTTGAAAACAATTGAATAGAAGAAAAAGTTGTCTGACCTATTTTCTGACAAAACTAGGTTAAACTATTGCTAGTTCTATGGTTGCGAAACATCATAGTTGCGAATTGTCACAGTTGCAAAACGTCGTAGTTGCAGAAAGTCGAAGTAGCAAAATGACCAGTTGCGAAGTCGTGCAGTTGCGGAATGTCGCGGTTGTGAATTGTCGCGGAGCCGAATTTGGAAAACTGTGCGCGTTCCGCGTTTTTTGCGAGCTTGTTCCTCATGCAGGGTGCTGTGCGACGTGGAGTAGTCTCAATGTAAGGAATCATTTCCTACTCTCAATCAGAAATTTATTGCATACAATATTAAAAATAACAATATTGAATAATTAGAAAAATTTCAAATTTATGGCACCGAAAAAATAAGTTGAATCAATTGGAAAACGATTACTACCATTAGATAATCACCGAGAGACACCAGAGTCGCGATCCGAAGTTGTTTTACCGTTGAACACAATTTGCATTGGTCTTGAAATGCCTCAGACTGCAAAAATGACGAATTCGTATACGAATCCTTCGTATGCATAATTCTCCATACTTTTTCTTGTTTCTTGGAATGTCGATTTGAAGCAGTTCCCGTTTTGGATGAAGATCGAGACGTCGTGGTAGCACCAACTTGTTTGTTTTTTTTTAACATTATCAATTTGAAGGGCAAGAGGCTAAGATTAAGTCCCTCACGAGACCATTCAAAGGGTGGGTTGACGTGAGAAATGCGGGCAACAAAAATAATAAGAATGACCGGTAAGAGGGGAATAGCACAGTAAAATATGTATACTTATATAAATGACTTTGAATCAAATCAAAGGAATCAAAAGGGAAAAAAACAATATTGAAACAAGAAAGAAAGTAAAGCGAGGAAGAGTGGATTTAGGATACGTGGTAAGCTCAATAACGGGTAATACTAGACATAATAAGGGTACTGAATTCAACAGGGCAGAGAAAATGTGAGGTTTGGGCGGTTATGGCGTTCCAAAGGGGAACGGTGTGGGAAAAAAAGTCAGAGCAATTGTGTTTAATGCATACAAGATTCATAGGGCGACGGGTGGACGTGTAAACCCGGATGTACGAATCTAGGTGTGGAAAGTATGAAGTACCGTCCGAGAGACACCAGAATCGTCGATCTGAAATCGTTTAAATGTGGAGAACGATCTCCATTGCTTTTCAATTCACTTACCTCAAAAAATCTCCAAATTTTATAAAATATAATACTAGAATTCCAAAAAATCTTTTAATATATAATAGTTTTTTTGACGACCATACCGGTAGGTTGTCTGGAAATACCTGAAATTACAGATCATTTTTAAGTTTCGAAATGTTAACGGTTGCCGATTTTTTCTATCTCAAAGTAGAGAAAGGTAGAAAAAGGTGAGAGAAGGAGTGAGAGGATGAAATGTTTGGTGGTAACGAGAAAACTGATTGTGAGATTTATATTTTTCCCGAGTCGCGTTGCGTGCGCGTCGCGGTTTATATTAAAAGGTACGACAAATAAACGTGAAAAATCGTTTTTGGCACCGTGGCTACCGTTGTGCAACGGAGCCCCTTTCACCAGGACCTTACGCCTCGCACTGCCGTGATAACACGCCGTGAGGCTAGAGGTATAGGGGAGCGGAGCTTAGAAGTGTGGCCCGGTTTCATATATAGAGGATATCTCATTATCTTGTTTACGAGAATTTTTGAAACTATTCGTATACATGACTCCCCTTAAAATCGCGAAATCCGATGAACAACAACAACAACAACTCCTCGTGATATGTATGTATAAAAGTACACTTCTAAACATAAGAGTGAAAATTAAGGGTACAACCAAAGGAGGGGTGTCACCAGACTAGAGAGATAGTGGGGGGGGGAAGGAGGGGATTTAGAAAAGTCTAAGGGAAGGTTCTAGAAAACGGATTGGTGGTTGATCTCTTAGGTGTGTGAGTCATCTGAACTGTATGCATGGTGAACCTATACATAAAATATGAATTTCCAGAGCACCCTCGACGATTGGATTCTCGACGGAGTAGCCAATGGCTCAAACGTCTGGCCACAACTCATCAACTCTGGTCACCACGTGGAGGTGAGCAATCGCGCTCCACCGAACTTCATCAGTAGAGCACGCTTGCCAAATAACAAATTTTTCAGATCGATTTCGTGACCGGCTGCCATTTGATCTACGTGCCGTACTACCCTCACTCAAGTCATAAGAAACTATTTGGGAGAATAATTTCAAATTTTTCAAAAAACTTTTGGGAACACCGCCGAGTCTCCTGGATTATGGGATAGTAATTTGTGAATAAATTATTTTTTGGTCAAGCAGGCACGTCGCGGTTACGCGGTCTTCCCATGCGTCGCGGTTCGAGCATGCGTCGTGATAGAGCGCATTCCGATACGTGACCCTTTCCCAAATCATTTGATCTACTGACCCTGCCCCAAATTTCTTTTTTTTTGCCCAAAAAGTTGATTTCCGAATGAAAAATTTCAGTTTTCAAAATAAATTATTTCTAAAAAAAATTCCATCAAGAGAAAAAGCAACGAAATTAAAAAGAGGAAATGGAATTGTCAACGAAGGGAATCTCAATGAAAGTTCCAAATGAAACACCAAAAGATGTCGTGATACGAGATGTGTTACCTGGAGGGGCGGGGCCTCCCGGACCCGGAGGATCAAAGGAGACACCGACGCCACCGCCACTCGCCACGC
Source organism: Caenorhabditis latens (assembly GCA_002259235.3). Taxonomy (NCBI): domain Eukaryota; kingdom Metazoa; phylum Nematoda; class Chromadorea; order Rhabditida; family Rhabditidae; genus Caenorhabditis; species Caenorhabditis latens. The sequence continues at coordinate 3,611,156 of CM056092.1, read as the reverse complement.
CCCCACAAGAGGAAATTAAACCGATTATTGATCCGACGATCCCGACGATTCAAATGCCTTTGGAGATCAAATCTTGCAAATTCTATCACGGAATCATTCCACGTGTTGACGCTGAGATGACGCTGCGTTTCGTCGGAGACTATCTGCTGAGACGGACCGAACCAAAGGAGGGAATCGGTGGACAGTATCTGGTGATATCGGTGAAAAGAGAAGGTGGATACGTGCATGTTCCGTTGAGTCAGGAGAAAGAGGGTGGGAAACAATTCTATTTTATGCCAACGATCAAGGAGAACACGGTTTTGGATTTGATTGATGCGCATTTGTGAGTCTTTTCTTGGGAGGTGGTGGAAGCCGCAGTGAATTACTCGCAGCGTCAAAAACTCGCAGCGCATATCCCATAAGAACTCGCGGCGCATCCTTTATGGAGTGTAACTGACAGGAAGAAGTTACGAGTTTTTACAGTAGCGAATTCTGACTGCTATGCTCACTGCGAGTTTTGGGTTGCAAATTCTCAAACTTCTGAGTTTTTGAAACTGCGAGTCTTGCTAGTTTGCAGTTTTTAGAAGCGGAATGTATTGGACGCTGCGAGTTTTTAGAGTAGTGAGTTGTGAGCTGCGCTTTGTGTGTAGTGAGTTTTGACGCTGCGAGTTTTTGAAGATGCTAGTTTCTGAAGCTGCACATCTCCGTAACCGTAATCCTGCGAGTTTTCAATGAAATTTTAGTCTCAAGTTGCGCCATTTTAGAGCGAATGCTTACTGTTGCGGGTTTTCGACGCTGCGAGTCTTGTTAGATTGCAGTTTTTAGAAGCCGCATGTATTTGACGCTGCGAGTTTTTAAAGTAGCGAGTGTTGGAGACTGCGAGTTATTAACACGGCAAGTTGAGCTTGGGTGTTTTCGGAGTCACCCTGCAAGATGCTCCTTGTAACCCCAGTCCCATTTCCAGAGCTCGTGGCCAACCGATCTCTACCACGTGGAACGCCTATCTCCGTAAACCAGTTAACCGATCCACGTGGATTATCGCCCATGAAGATGTCATACTATACAAGAAAATTGGATCGGGAGCCTTTGGAGAAGTATTTCTGGCGCGGATGGTGGACCCAACAAGTGAATACGTGTTGGATTGTGCAGTGAAAAAGTTGAAGTTGGAAGCGACGATGGAGGCGAAATTACGGTTTATGAAGGAGGCGAGAATGATGAGAAAGACGTATAAACACAAGCATGTCGTCATGATTTTCGGAATCGCCACGTTGAATAGTCCACTGTTGATTTTGATGGAATTGTGTCCGAGTGAGTAGAGGGAGTCGCAGCTGGCGAGGGGCGGCTGACACCAAGAACATCTACGCCCTTGCGTTGGGTCGTCCTCGTGGCCTAGTGGGTAGCGTTTGCTGTCGCCACGCACACTATCTCTGGTTCGAGTTTTGCACCCCACCACTCTTTTTTGGTTTTTTATTGTGTCGACTTTTCTTATTCCAGACGGCTCCCTCATCTCCCATCTCCGGAAAAACAAGGGAAAAGTGACTATCCTCGAGAAGTTGAGATTCTCAGCAGAAGCATCCAGTGGACTAGCTTATCTTGAGAAAATGAATTGTATTCATCGAGATGTGGCGGCCAGGAATTGTTTGTTGTCTTCGAAAAATGTGAGTCCTTTTTTGAAAGTCTGCCGCACATTTCAATTTTTTCATAAAAATGTTGAATTGCAGGAAATCAAAATATCGGATTTCGGACTGGCTGATCATAAGGGGATGGCGATTGATCACTCGTTGGATAAGCTCCCGATCAAATGGTTGGCTCCAGAGACGATGCAAGACAAGATTTATTCGTTGAAATCGGATATTTGGGCATTTGGTGAGAATCCACAGCTCGCAACGTCAAAAACTCGCAGCGCCGAAAGCTCGCAGCGTCAAAACCTCGCAGCGGTAGAAACTCGCAACTGGGGAAGCTTGACATTGTAAAGACTCTCAACTGTACAAACTCGCAACGTCAAAACCTCGTAGGTTTGAAATTTCGCAGCGGAAAAACTCAAAAACGCACAAAAACTATATCTCGCAACTTGGAAAACTCGCAGCGATAAAAACTCACTGCTGTAAAAACTCGAAGCGCAAGGTACTCGCAGCGTCGAAAACACGGAACTACGGAAGTTTGAATTTGTGTAGACTCGCTGCAACAAAAACTCGCAGCTATCAAAACTCACAGTTGTACAAACTCGCCGCGGGTAGCCTTCACAACAGCGAAAAGTGCAGTGAAACCGCAAAACTCTCCAACTTTTCCAGGAATCATGGTATGGGAAATCTACTCAGACGGCGAGGAGCCCTATCCGGGTCTCTCCAATGTCCAAACCCGTGCGAAGATCGTTGTCCACGACTACCGTATGAAATTTCCCGAGGAGACACCGATTGAAGTGGTGCAAGTGATTGACACGTGTTGGAACAAGAATCCGGATAAACGACTGACAATGGGGGCACATGCAATAGCGATGCAACAGATTTATGAGGCGAAAATTCCATTATTGATCAATCAAGTAATGGCGGCGCCACAGAATCCAGGGGCTGGAACGAATGGACCGATTCCTCCGGAGCAAGTTGCAAACTCTCCACAACCGGAGCCCCAGGAGCCGTCGGCATTCTTGCGGTGAAAATCAAATTTTGGAATTGAAAATGAATTTGTTATTTGCTTGATTTTTTAATTTTGAGAGAAAAAATTCATAGTTTATTCACAATTTACTGTCCCTCTTCAACTCGGAATCCGGTACCACCACTACAGTATCCCTCTCATAATCCGGGAGACTCGGTGGTGTTCCCAAAACTTTTTTGAAAAATTTGAAATTATTCTCCCAAATTGTTTCCTGCGATTTGCCATGGAGCGTACATTCTCCACCGAATCCAAGTGAGAGACGGTCGAATTTGTTGTAGGTATGACTTGAGTGAGGGTAGTACGGTAAGTAGATCAAATGACCGCCGGGCACATAATCGATCTGCAAGGGTGCTCTACTGATAAAGTTCGGTGGAGCGCAGTTGCTCACCTCCACGTGGTGTCCAGAGTTGATGAGTTGTCGGCGGACGTTTGAGCCATTCACTACTCCATCGAGAATCCAATCGTCAAGGGTGCTCTGGAAGTTTCTATGTTATGTAAAGCTTCACCATGTGCGTTGCGGTTTCCCTTGGTGCGTTGCGGAGTTCACTGGTGCGTCGCGGTTTCCCTTGATGCGTCGCTGTTCCGCTGGAGCGTCGCGGATTTCCTTGGCGCGTCGCGGTTCCCTCAAAACTTACAATAATCCGAAACGAAATATTCTCCGAAATCTGATTCCATTTGATGCTAGTTTCAGGTTTCAACTTTTCGAAAGCAGCCGTAAAACTTGGACTCTGTTTGATTACTCCATTGATATTAATCGATAGTTTATGATCAAAGTACTCGCATTCCATCAGTTTCCCATTCTCTTTCAAAAGAGCTGTCGGTTTATAAAACGATTCTGGACCGTTCATCGAGCAAACTGCTGAGAGTTCCGGATGTTTTGTAGAGAGAAAATTGACGATTGTTCCACCGAGAGACATTCCGTATAATCCGATTTTGTCGGAGCAGTACGGCAGAGATTGGATGAAGTTGATGTGTTTCTGAAAATTAAAACCTTTTAACGACTTTCAAATCCGTCAGCTCGCCTCCAAACTCAAAACCATTGATTTCATTAGAATCAGCTTGCCAAGAGCTTTCAGAAAAGTATAACCATGACTAGGTTCCGACAAGATTGGGTCCCGCCACGAAAACTACCTTTTTGGGTTACTGTAGTTTTCGCGGCGGGACCCAATGTCGCCGGAACCAAGTCATGATTATACTTTTCTGAAAGCTCTCAATGAGCTGATTATAATGGAATTAATGGTTTTGGGTTCCTAGGTTCCTTTCACAACTAACCGAAAAAATGCTAACATCCGCGTCTCGACACCGTTTCGGAAGATCCTTATAATCGAAGAATGCCAACGTGTACACCAGGAATCCCTCCAACGAATAAACCGCGGCGACTCCATTCGAAATCTTCCCATTTGCACCGGGAATGTCGATGATACACGGGAACGGACCGTCTCCAGGAGGTTTGAAAATAGTCCCATATAGGCCGTCTTGTGAAACTTCGATTTTAGTGACGAGAGGGTGAAACCAGTGTTTTTTGAGATTGATTTCATCGAGAACTTTCTCCGAATCGGATACTAGTCTGAAAGTGGGCGTAGCTTGAATTCCCAATATGAAAAGACAGTTCATGAAAATCCTTCAGCTAGCCTCAAAACTCAAAACTAACCCCAGCATTAGAATCAGCTCGTCGAGAGCTTTCAGAAAAGTATAATCATGGCTAGATTCTGACAACATTGGGTCTCACCACGAAAACTACAGTAATCCAATGTTTTCGTGTACTGTAGTTTTCGTGGCGGGACCCAATGTCGCCGGAACCTAGCCATGATTATAGTTTTCTGAAAGCTCTTGACGAGCTGATTCTGATGGGATTAATGGTTTTGAGTTTCTAGGTCACCTAACGAATTTCTAGCCCATGAGCTGTATTCGCCGTTTTTTAGTCAGCTGCAATCTAAACTCAAAACTAATACCAGCGCTAGAATCAGCTCGTCGAGAGCTTTCAGAAAAGTATAGTCATGGCTAGGTCCCGGCGACATTGGGTCCCGCCACGAAAACAACATTTTTGGGTTACTGTAGTTTTCGTGGCGGGACCCAATGTCGCCGGAACCGAGTCATGATTATACTTTTCTGAAAGCTCTTGACGGGCTGATTCGAATGGAATCAACGGTTTTGGATTCCTAGCAAACCTCAAAGTATAAAACGATGGCTTAGCCAAGTCATTTCTCAAAGAACCGCCAAATCTTAGTTCTTGAGATGCTTGAAGTGAAATGAAGAGTCCCATTGGGTCAACATCTGAAACATAGGGACTACAGTAACGCTACAGTAATGCTACAGTACCGTGATAAGTTCCACGTATCGGCTTGTCTTTCGATAAATCGATTTTTCCAAATTCATCAGAACGAATGACACAATATGAATGGAAATGGCCTTGGTGGTAGTGTAATCTGAATTTGTCTTCTTAATGACAATTTTAAATTTAAAAAACTCACTTCAAATAAAACTTGTAACATCTGAAAGGGACCAGGCCAGTTGCAGTGATTTTTAGTTTTTCAGTAAGTAAACTGTCCACTTTGTCGACATGCAACATACCTAGTTCGGTTTGCAAAACGAATTCTTATCAGTCAAAGAATCAAGAAAACCTGTTTGTTTGTTTGCAATGATAGTGTTGTAGTCATATCATTGTACTTTCAAGAACTTTATTATCAGAAGATTGCATTTTTGCCTCGCTCTTTCGAGGAGGCTCCAAAAATTGAATATAATACTCAGTGTTTGCTCCTTTGCACGGAAATCTTTAGTAAAAGGCGAAAGATTTTCACGGTCAAATGCAGAGGAACCAGAGTTGTCTACAAGGAGAAGAGGAGGGAGGTGGTTCACCGCCGCAGCCGACATCTCGCGGGTTCCGCCGTCCGCTATGTTTTGTGTGCGGTGGGCGGAGTCAGGTAAGGAAGAGGAGGATTTTTTTGACTTGATCGTTTGACCGCTCATTTCATCTAGTGAAAAATAGTTTTCAAATAAAATTATTGTACAGAATGTAGCAAATTTCTAGGGCTATCTTCTGGTATAAATTTGAAAAGGCTGGGTAAAGGAGACATCGAGATATTTTGTTTGAAAGTTTTGATGCTTGAAGTGTCAATAACTCACCGAGTTCTGAACCAATTTGTACTATTTTACTTTCCAGAAATAGCCCATGAAATTCTCTACAAAACCACAATTTTTGGCAGATTTATAAAAGTTTATTTCTAGTTTCATTACGAAAATTAATTTATAATATTTACAATTTATGTACAAAGTTAGAAACCTTATTAGAGTTTTAAAATTAATTTATTAATGCTGACTGAATCGGCCGATCACCACTTGTCCAAAACGAGCACTCCATAATTCGACAAATCCACTCGAATCGAGCATCTCAGTCTTTCTCGGTACTCTTCCAACAACGCGTTCTTTATCTTCGGCACGTTATTGGTAGAGTGGAGGCCCCGACCTGTTTCGAAGCGGAATTCTGGAGAAAAGTCATTTTAAAATCATTTAAAAGAAAGTAAAAAGAAAGTTTGAAGTCGAGCGGAATCGAACCAGCGAGTGGTAGAACCGTAGGCATCTTTTTTACCAGTTGAGCTAAACAGGCGAGGAAGCGGCCAAGGGTTCAGGTTGTATAAAACGGAGAAACGGCGAGGAGAGCGCGCATGGCGCAGCTGGGAAAGCTGAAAACTATGGTTCTGAGAGTCGCTGGTTCGATTCCCACAGCCTTCAAATCTTTTTTGCTTTTTTGAAAAATGTTCTTTTTAACCCAAAACTCACTTCCTGTCTTCCCAGCAACGATCGACTCCACATACCGCTGAGCCCCCAACTTGCTCATTCCATGCAGGTCGTAATAGTCTTGTCTATTACTTTGCTCATTCCACCGGATAACTTTCCAATCGATTTTGGAAAGTTTCCGACGGAATGCCCTGCCGGAGAGGGTGTTTGCCTTGTTCTGCAAAAAAAAGTAATTGAAAAAAATTTCAAGCGAAAAAAAGAAACTCACATAAAGCTGGCTGATTTCCAGCATGTGCTGTGCCTTAGCTGTTTCATAAGCTTGGCTGAAAAGCACTTTTGTCGGAATTGGGACATTAGGACGGTAAGCAGTAGAATAGGGTGAAATGAGTGAAGACACCCTTTACACCAGACGCTGACGCGTATTCCCACGTCATAATGTACTTCCGTTTGATGTCCTGACATCTTCTTCACATTTCCACACTTCCACTGCCGCTGGGATGAATAAAATGTGATTGATCGTCAAATGTCCCAAGATTCCCATTCCCAATATGAAACCATAGTTCGTAAAACATTAATGACCCGCAAATCCGTCAGCTGGTCTCAAAACTCAAAACTACAATCAGAATCAGAATCAGCTCGTCGAGAGCTTTCAGAAAAGTATAATCATGGCTAGGTTCCGGCGACATTGGGTCCCGCCACGAAAACTACCATTTTGGGTTACTGTAGTTTTCGTGGTGAGACCCCAAGTTATCCTAATCCTGTCATGATCATACTTTTTTGAAAGCTCTCGACGAGCTGATTCTATTGGATTTATTGGTTTTGGGTTCCTAGGCCACCTGACGAGTTTTTAGACCATGAGCTGTTTTTTTTTTCAAACTTTTCCCACTTCGGCATACTGTAACCACGAGCATTTATTCGAGAGAAAGAGAAATGGAAGAGAATGATTGAAGGAACATGTGATACAATAAGAAACAGAGGATTCTACTACAGTTTCAGAGTGTTCTGGACACGGAATAGGTTGTTGAGCTCATCGACCAATGCCTCGTGACGATAACTGACACGAATATCCGGTACATTTGTACGATGAATGTCGTTTCCGAGAACTCCTTCCTCTTTGTAGTGAGGGCCGAGCCAGTGAATTTTTACCTGGAAGAAAATTGGATTTTCGATTTGAAACAAAAAGTGTAAAGTTTGCGATAAGGCGTGGTTGCATAGTAGTCAGCATCAGTAGAGCGCCCTTACTGCTAAGTGTCTGAAGGTGAGAGAAACTCTCCTCGTTTTGCGTGCTCTCTAGTCGAACTTTTTGGTAGTCACAGTTTCATGGCTGATTTCAACCGGTAGAAAAATGAGTTTCGGTAAAAAATTTTGTACAGATTGTAGAAAATTTTAAGGGCTATTATGTGGTATAAAATTCAAATTTTGTGGCAAAAAATTAATTGAGATATTTAGTCTAAAAGTCAAGGCTCTCAAAACCAGCCTAGAATATGTTTACTTATTAATATCTCATTGTGATCTGAACCGATTAAAAAAATTTTTGTACCAATCGATAGCCCTTAAAATAATTTTCAATAATTTTAATATAGAGTTTCAATATTTTGAAAATTTTGGATGTGAGATATTAGGGTCAAAAAGTCAAGACTCTCAAAACTTGGCAAGAAACTTTTAGAACAGGAATATCTCAACGGCTTATGAACAGATTTTTACGATCCTTATTCCAAAAAATATCCCTTGAAATTCGCTACAATTTGCTTGTAAAATATTTTTTAAACCCGGGAAACGTTTAGCTAAAAACAGGATTATACTGGTAATGCCTGATAGAGAGAGGGAGAGAAGCAGAGCGATAGACAGCGGGATGTAAGCGCGCTCCATTTCAAAAGAATGCTCTCATCTGTTAGAAAAATTTCTACCGCTCGGCCCAGTTGTTACAACTGCGTTCCACCGGAATACCTTTGAAAAATGTCTCTTTTTCTCTGAATCTCTCAATTCCTCACACTATTTTCTTCGGTTTCAGTAGAGCGCGGTTGTAAGAAGCGTGCCTAGTGTTAGGAGACGCAGGCATCCTCATGGAAAGGGTAGAGTTATCAGTAGAGCGAACTCACCTTATCCTCAAAACCACTCTGCATGACACTATTCCTCGCGAGCTCACACATATCACACGAAGACAACTTCCAGACTTGTGCAGCAATCGAGTACTCCTCCATCAACGCCTCTTTCGTATAATGGAATTGAAGAGGGTCGTCAGTGGACAATGAGACATTCAGTCCCTTCTGAAGATACTCTGGGAGGGGATTTCGTTGATAACTGATGAATAACGAGTTGTTTGACAGGGGAGACATTGCAATCCCAATCTGGGTCAAGTAGTAGAGATACTGTAGCACTGGGACTTTTCGAAGGAGAATTCCATGCGAGATACTCTCACTCGTCAAGTAACCAGTCAGCAGATGCGACACGTGTCCGGCTTCTCCACAATGGGGACGGAGTGCGAACGTGTTGAGTCCACGGGCACGACGGAAGGCGTTCAGGGCACAGATGTTGGCGTACATGTAGAAGAGATAGTAGTTGTATGGGGGATTCTCCAGATCACAGTATTGGGGAGGGCACGGCGTGCTGCGGTCGAACTGAAATTTGCCAGGTTTTTGATATGATATAGAACAAGGTTAGAGCTGCATTTTTGTGGTTAACAACTTTTTAATAGCTACAGTAGTTTTTGAGATATACGCGTTTAAAGTTAGCTGCCACAGGAAGGGCGAGAGAGTGTGCGAAACGAGGAGAGCGTCTAGCTTCTCTACGTCTCCTCTCTCTCTTGGCGTGGCAGTTTACGTATTTTTGCAGTTTAGAACTTTTTAATTACTCAATTATTTAAGGAGATACGGGCTGTCGAAGTTATTGCTCCTATTTGCGCTCTCCCACTAGTTCAAGCCTAGCTAGTAGTCTTTAAAGACACAGATCTCAAAAACCAAATTAGCTACTGTCGAAAAAATAAAGTTTCGACAAGGATTTTCAAAAAAAAATTCGCGCGCTGAAACGCGCAAGCGCATAAAGTTCTGGGCGGAGCTTAAACTGCAAGCTTAAATGAGCGGCGCGGTTCTAATTCCAGTTGTTTTTTCCAAATTAAGAACCGCGCCGCTTGCAGTTTAAGCTCCGCCCAGAACTTTATGCGCTTGCGCGTTTCAGCGCGCGAATTTTTTTTTGAAAATCCTTGTCGAAACTTTATTTTTTCGACAGTATAAAAAAGTTATAAACTACAAAAATAATGTGCATAAAATTTGCCACGTTAAACTAGTTAACAACTTTTAAACTACTCAATTAGCTAAGGAGTTCCGCGTTTTCAAAGTTACCCTCCCACTCTCTCGCTCTTACAACTCACTCTTGTTAGCTTGTAGTCTTTAACGGCGCATATCTCAAAAACCAAATTAGCTATCAGAAAGTTATCAATTACAAAAATAACTAGCATAACATTTCATACATTTTACTAGTTGATAAATTTTTATTTGCTCATCCCATTAAGGAAATACGCGCTCTTACAGTTCTATGTACCCTCCCACGCTTTCTCCAATTTTCAAATTTCCAGAACCCCGTCCTTAAAGGCGCTCTTGTTCCAGATTTTCAATTTTTAGTATATTATAGAACAAGTCTAGTGTTACATCTTTGTAGTTGACAACTTTTTGATAACTATTTTAGCTTTCGAGATATGAAGCTTCAAAGTTAGCAGTCACAGGATCGGCGAGATAGTGTGCGAAACGAGGAGGGCGTCTAGCTTCTCTGCGTCTTTCCCCCTTCTCTCTCCATCCGCTATTCAGTTGTCTATTTTTAAAGATGCATAACTCGACAGCGTGAAGAGCTATCAAAAAGTTGTCAACTACAAAAATGTAGAGCTAGATTTGATCTACCCAGTGAATGTAAATTTGGAGCAGTGGAAATAGTGAATTGTCTTGTTACGAGTCCCCGCCAAACTCACATGAACAAACTCGTGCTTGCTCTCATCATCAACTGAGTCAATTCCAGAAACTTGTTGAAGGAAAAGATGAAGTTCCGGATGACTGGAAGGGTCATTGGTGACTTCGAATAACGGGGTGAACAGGTTATCGAGCATGTCATCGAAATTTTTGACCATATTTTTCGAGCGGTAGACGTCGCTGGAGAATGTTCATTTGTTAATGTGAAGTGTATCTTCAGAGTCGCTACGCAGCATGCGCATCGCATTTCTTAATAAGATAGTCATAGACTCCGTATCGTTTGAGTCGCTACGCAGCATGGCCTAGAAATCCAAAAGTGGTGGAAACCTAGGCCATCAACTTGAAACCGTCATAACTAGATCTAAACTCAAAGTTTTCACCATTCTAATCTGCAAGTTGATGAAACGCACCTAGCAGACTATTCGATGACCTAGAAATCCAAATTTTGAAAAAGTTAGGCCACCAGCTTCAAACCTTCATAACTCCCTTGAAACCTAACATTTCGAAAAATTAAAAACACCATCAAAATCCTCAGAAAATGCTTTCCGCATCAATTGTATCTTTCATGGCTGGAGACTCCGTATCACCTGAGTCGCTACGCAGTCAAATGTGCACCACTTTTCTTCATAAGATAGTCATTGGCTCCGTATCATTCGAGTCGCTACGCAGAGACTCAGCATCGTTTGAGTCGCTACGCAGGGGCTCTGTATCGTCTGAGTCGCTACGCGGCCAAATATTCGCACAATGCATCGTTGATGGCTAGAGTCTACGTGTCGTTTGAGTTGCTACGCAGCAGGATTTTTTCATAAGATAGTCATAAACTCCGTATCGCCTGAGTCGCTACGCAGCATCACCTGTAAAAAAACTCACTAAAGTCTCGGAATCTGAATCAACCATCTCGCATTGGGGCTCCAAACATCATGTGTCAACGCCCACTTCGCCAAGTTATCCCACTCTTTCTTGCTCCGTCCGTAGATCGAGAGTCGCGGCTCAGCGTGTTGATACTTGGAGTCCTCCAGGTCACTCAACACCTCTTTCAAGACTTCAGCAAAATATTTGCCGCCAACAAAATTGTCGGTTTTGATGAAGATCTCTCGAAGATTCGACTCGCCAACCGGATTATATTTCGTATTGAATTTATCGAACCGGTGGAAAGTGTTCCTATCAGCATGCACATCCAACACATCCACTGACAAGTCATACGAGTCGATGCCCATTCTCTTGAACACTTCTTTCATTGTCACTTTCTCTCCGGCAATCTCCAAAACCACAGAATCCGCCTCCTTCTTGATCTTCTTCTTGATGAATCGAAGCAAGTGCTTCTGATTCATCGAAGAGGCCGCGTGAATGTGAGTGTCCACTTTTCGGATGTTGTAGAAATCACGATGGGAGACACCTTTCTGCTCGTGGAGCTCACGGAGCTCGTTGAGGAGAACATGGAGTTGGAACTTGTTCTCAAGGTAGGAGAGACGGCGGAAGCAGAAGGATTTTCTGGAACATGAAAAATTAGTGAAATTTGAGAGCCCGCCACGGCGCCCAGAAAAACACAAACTAATCAAGTTTTTGATATGTTATAGAGCAAGTCTTGGGCTAAATTTTTGTAGTTGACAGCTTTTTGATAGCTATTCTAGCTTTCGAGTTATGCGCCTTTAAAAATAGGAGCCTAGAAAGCAGCTCAAGGAAGAGGGGAAAGAGACGCAGAGAAGCTAGACGCCCTCCTCTTTTCACGGGCTCTCTCGCCAGTTCGAAGCCCGCTAACTTTTAAGCGTTATATCTCAAAAACTAGAACAGCTATCAAAAAACTGTCAACTACAAAAACGTAGATCAAAACGTGGGCTACAACATATCAAAAGTTCAGATAAATAAAATAACATTGGAGAGTGTTATATGCTTTTAAAGTTGAGTGTGTTTTGTGTTGTAATATCTCGGTAACTTTCGATCTTTTGTTGAATTTTATATAGAAATTGAATTTTTCAGTGTGAAAAATGTATGTTAGCAAATTTTCAAAGACATCCAGCAACAGAAAAGTCATGAAAAGAAAATCGAAATTTTCAATTTTCAGTGGAAAAACGCTTTACTTCGAAGACGCATAACACCAGCAAAAAAAAGTCCATTCAATTTAAAATTTTGAAATTTTATAGAACAAGTATAGATCTTCATTTTTGCAGTTGACAACTTTTCGATAGCTCCGCCCACTTTTAAGCTATGCGCCTTTAAAGATTGCAACCTAGAAACAACGAGAGGGAGAGGAGGGAGGAGACGCAGAGAAGCTAGAAACTCTCCTCGGTTCGCGCACTCTCTCGCCCTCACACTTTGAAGCTTCATATCTCGAAAGCTAGAGTAGCTATCAAAAAGCTGTCAACTACAAAAATGGAGATCTAAATTTGATCTACACAATGAATATAAATTCGAAGCAGTGCAAACTCACAACGGTCCATCAACAATCATCGACGTCAACTTCTCGGTATCATTCAAAAACTCTTCTTTCGTCACCGCAATCTTCTGAAATTGTTCATCAATCGTTCCGTCTTCATTCAGAATTTCAGTGACTCCTCGGTGGCGTCTCAACTTGTAATACTTTTCATATTTGGGGAGGGGCGTGTTCTTTCCCCAGTGATCTTTCGGAGGGTCCGGTGGGTTAAACGACGTTTTGCCTGGAATAATGAAAATAGAGAGGCGTCGCGTGCCGCGTCGCGGCTTCCCTACCCGTATCCGTATTCTTTACACGGTGCTTCGGAAGGTTGTTAGGATAGTATCCGCTCAAAAACTTCCGCGTCGTTGATGGAAACTGATTTCCAATCCGTTCCATGTATTTTGATCTCAAATGGAGTGCCTCTATCAAATGACCCGATGCCGTTTTCAAGTCTTCCAGTGGGACACCTGACAACTCCTCTCCAGTTATAGCCATTCGTTGGTACGTCACGTTGAGAGCATCTCTGTCAAGGAGTACTGTACCTAAGGAAAAGGGGCGTGGCTTACCGGAAGGTGTGGAGATCCGCAAAATTGGGGGATTTGCATTTCATGTCAGGTTCGGTTGAAATGGCATCTGGCAAGGAACAGGTGGATAGGGATCCGTCGCTTTGGGGAGTCTCGTGGTTGATTCTGAAAATTGGGACGGAATGAGTGGAAGTGTGGCGAAATACGCTGCGCAGGCATAAAAATACGCTGCGCAGACATCGAAGCTCGCAGCGAATGACGCAGGTGCGTGACGCCACAAGATTTCAACACGTGACGAGCAGTCGCCGAGACATAGTATGCGGTTGGAAAACGTAACGCACTGGTGAACAACGAGACAAAGTTCACGGGTGCATGACGCATGTGCGCGACGCAGGTGCATGACGCCGAGTTAGACAGGCAAGCGCTGCAGCGTTGAACACACTTCAAAAAAGCACCTAACACGCTAGACACTGGTGATCAATGGAAAGAAAACGCCGCAACGTAATGAAGACATCAAACATTACGCATGGTCAGAAAACACAGGTGCGTCACACAGTTTTGGATACAAGACGCACGGATCAAAGCTCGCAGCGCATCACGCAGGTGCGCGACGTGGCGGTAGTCACACTGGACAAAGTCGAAGTAAGCGACGCACACGTCAGCAGATATCAGATATTCGATTCACGACGTGAAAACGTGACGCAGCTCCAACTCGCAGCGAGCTTGCCTCCCGGGGGGATAAATTTAAAACTGAGCAATGATTTCTCTCGGAAATTACTTAATTACTTATTCCGTTAATTACTTATACACATTTAAAATTGAGAACGAATATATTTTCGAAACTACATACATCTGACAACTCGTTTAAAAACCCGAATTTCAAAGATTAGGGTATCTTTGAAAGATTTCTTCTTTTTCAAAATTTCTTTCTCTTTTCTTCTATTTCAACATTTCGTGTCCTTGTGTTTACTGAGTCACTTGACTAACCCTGTGCCTCGTACTCTCTCTCTCCCCAAAAGAGACCTTGCCTGACTCTTTTTCGTCAGTCTTGCCTTCTAGCTGTCCTACCGGAATGGGCAGCGCAAAATATTGTATATATTTGATTTTTATTGAATACTACTATTTCTAGTTTTTATTATTCGACCACCTACCAGTATGGCGGTCCCTATTTGATTTTTATTGAATTCTCGATGTATTCCAAGGATAAGGAGGATAAAGGTATGTTTCAACATTTGAAACTAGGAATAGTAGTTACCTAAGCATGTCCTTTGCATGAATCAGCTCAACTCAACAATTCTTTTTTCAGAATTCCACAATCGTTTTTTGCAGCGACCAAGATCTTCAATATCACACTGCAAACCTGCCGAACCGCTCCTGGACAGCCGTATTGGAATCTCAGCAATGGAGACATGTACTTCTAATGGCTCAAATGGTTCGGTTATTATGGAAAAGTTGACAAGGAGTTTGAAAAGTTTCCACTCACCAACTCGCCGCCAGCCTCTCCAAATGGAGACTCAGAGGTCCCAGAGGCGGTTCAATTCGAGGAAGTGGAAGCTGAAAACGGACAAGAGGAAGATCCGGCGCCACGGGCTTCCTCACCTCGAGCCTCATCACCACGCGAGTCAACTCCTCGTGCTTCATCGCCTCTAACTTCATCGTCCCAAGCTCCACCGGATCGTCTCCAATCACACGTGGAAGCCGTGGTGGACAAGACCACTTACAAGATGCGGAGACTGGAAAGGAATCAAATGAAGACCACTGTCACGTGTGTCTTCTACAAAGACCATCATTATTCGGATCTATGCCCAAGGGTTCCAGAGACGGAGGACAGAAGGACAATCGCAATGAAGAAGAACCGATGTTTCCAATGCCTGCTCGACGACAAGGAAGGACACCCATGCAAGGAGAAACCATGCCACTACTGCCACAGAATTGGACACCACAGTGCTCTGTGCCTAATAGCAATCAACAAGTGGATGGACAACCGCAAACGCCGACCGGAGGACAAAATGGCTGATAACTATCACCGTCGTCAAAAATAAGTTCATGGTTCCCTTGCCCCCCCCATTCATTATCTAAAGGCGGGAGTGTGCTCGATCTGAGCACCTTCCTTTCATCTCAATCCTTCTCTATTCTTCTAATAGAATTCTTTCAATATATTTCTTCCTTCCCCTCCTACACAATTCATGACTGTAAAGTCTCTCCCATCATATTTCTGTCTCTCCCATAGTATTTCTACACCCAGATTGTATAATCCCTCTTCTCTCTCGCCAGGGACCGGTCCCGCCCCCTTCTTTCCTCATTCTCAAGCTTCTCGAGCGACCGGACGGTCGACTCTCTTTTTCTGTCACATTTTTCTCTTTTCTTTCCTTTTCTCTTTATAATCTCTTGTTACTATTAAGCTATACTGGTAGGTGGTCGAATAATTGAAAAATAAATATTAGTATTCAATAAAAATCAAATGTATACAATATTTTTGGCGCTGCCCATTCCGGTAGGACAGCTAGAAGGCAAGACTGACGGAAAAGAGTCAAGCAAGGTCCTTGAGGTAGAGAGATTATGCGAGACACAGAGTTAGTCACTTTTCAGTAAACACAAGGACACGTCATATTGAAAAAAGAGGAAGAAAGAAACGAGAAAGAAATTTTGAAAAAGAAGAAATCTTTCAGAGATACCGTAATCTCTGAAATTTGGAATTAGACACGATTTGTCGGATATAGTTTTGCGAGCATGTGCGTCGCTTACTGCGATGTTGTCCAGCGAGACTAACGCCACGTCGCGCACCTGCGTCATGCGCTGCGAGCTTTTATCCGTGCGTTTCGTATATCCCAAGCTTGTCGAGCATGTTTAACGTGTTACGCACTTTCGTTTTTTGACCATGCATCGCGTCATTTTTAATTAACGCTGCCGCGCTTTCTTTGCATTGTTCATCAGTACCTAGCGTATTGAGACTGTGCGTCGGACATGCATTTCAAAAGTGTGTTTAACGCTGCAGCGCTTGCGTTCGGCTTCATGCACCTGCGTCATGCACCTGCGTCATTCGCTGCGAGCTTCGATGACTGCTTTCCGTAGTTTTTGCCCTGCGTCACGTTCTCGACCTCACCTATGCTTCGGCGCCATTTTCTCCGAATTCTGCGGTGACCAAAAGTAGTCTCCAACGACTGAAGTGGATCCCTTGTTGGCCAATCCCATATCCACATGAGCCACCGTTGTCATTCGTCTATCCTTCTTCTTCTGCTGATCCTTCGTTGTTTTTTTCTTTTCCGAAGACCTCTCTTTAGCCGTCGACGTCGTGGAGCTGAGGGTAGATTTATTATTGCTATTGTGGCTCTTCGATGGGCTAGGAGCATGGCGGTTTCTATCTCTGAAAAAGAGAATTTGAAGGCTGGCGTGCCATCGGCGCCTCACTTTTGCTTCTTCGCCTCATAATAACCATTCGGCGGTTCGCTGTCTTCTGGTGACTTCTGTTTCTTCACTTTTCGTTTTGGGCTTGGTGAATCTGCTTGACATGTGTCCAGCTTCTCTCTGAATCAAATTGTTCGATAGGGCGCACTTGCAACACAACTCACTTCGAATTATTCAAATCGTTGCCGAGATTCGGCACCGGAGCAAAGGAACTCGATATTCCTGGAATCGAAAAGTCCACCTCGGTCATGTTGAACGAGCGAGCCTTCATCGCTTGATTCGGTCCGACGATTGTGTCAGTGGAGCGAATTTTCGACAGGTTTACATTGAAAAGTGGAGAGCCTTCGGATGGCGAGTGGAAGTTAGATGGTTGGATGTTTGGAGGGTTCTGGTTCTGAAAATTTGGAAAATAAAGGTGAACTTTGGAAGCTTATTGCGGGTTTGGGGATTGTGTGAGCGGGTTTAATTTATATTGGATGTGTAGATCAAACCTAGATCTACATTTTTGTAGTTTACCATTTTTTGATAGCCATTCACTCTTTTGAGCTACGCGCCTCTAAAGATTGCAACCTGACCTGAAGAGCGGAACAAGAGAGGAAGGGGGAGAGACGCAGAGAAGCGAGACGCCCTCCTCGTTTCGCACACTCTCTCGCCTCCTGACTTTGAAGCCCCATATCTCAAAAGTGTGAATAGCTATCAAAAAGTTGTCAACTACAAAACTGAAGATCAAGAGTTGATCTACAAGATGAATATAAATTTGGATTATGCGGACAAAGTAGGGTAGAGTTATAAACTCTCAAAGTTGTCCACTTTTCAAGTAAAAAAGAAAAATGAACGTTAATGGAAAATCGGTTATACTTGCCTTTAAAATTCTGAGTCTCAAAAACTCCATGTTTGCTATGAAACCATTAGAATCATACGAAAACAAAACTACTTGGAAACTTCAAAAGTCTGTCACGTCATCAAAAATTATCCCACATTCTCCAAATTTTGGTATGTTATAAATCAAATTTAGCTAATCATTTTTGCAGTTGAGAACTTTTTGATAGCTATTCATGCTTTCGAGATATAAAGGGTCAAAGTTCGCCGCCAGAGAAAGGGCGAGAGAGCATGCGAAACGAGGAGGGCGTCTAGTTTCTCTGCGTCTCTCCAGTCTCTTTCCGCGCGCACTCTGGAAGTAGGCTCTCTTCAAAGACGCGTATCTCAAAAGCGTGAATAGCTATCATAGAGTAGTCAACTTCAAAAATGGAGATCTAGAGTTGATCTACACAACCATTATAAACATGTCCCTATAAAACAAGAGTTCCGTGAGTTACGAGCTCTCAAAGTTGAATGTCGGTAAAGCGCGCATGCATAAACTTCGTCTAACAATTACTTTTCCATGAAACGGAGCGCTGTCGTTCGCAACAAAATTGACTCTTACCACATCGGTGGTAGCTTGAATTATCTCTTCACTGAGTACCCGATGTGTTGGTTTTTGAGAAGACGGAACTGGTTGTTCACGTTGCTGAAAATGCTGAAATTTTAAGGGAGAATGGTTATGAGTGTTACCTGTTTTTTCTTCAGCGTCGAGTGTTTCGATCCCATTTCTATACTTTTCTGTTTTTTAAACTGAATTTTCTAGTTTATTGAAGAAATGGCAACGTTTTTCTTACGCAGAGGTCAGGTTAGATGTCACACGTGGGAAATTTCTAATCATTTTTACAATTGCGCTCTACTGATAAGGGTTACTGTAGTGATTGACAAAGTGCCAATACTCAACTGTTCGATTCGTTGCGTCGTCATGTAACCCATTTTTGTCAATTTTGACTTTCGCGGTTGTTTTTGAGAGAGAATTAGAATTTCTGTTGATTTGAGTCCAATAGGGCGCGGTTGCTGAGAAGTAGTATTCATCCTGAGAATCCGCAACGAAAATATTTGATTTTTTCCGAGTCGCGTTGCGTGCGCGTCGCGGTTTATGTGGAAAGATACGACAAATACACGTAAAATTTGAATTTGACACTCCGCCAAGTCTTTTTGGCACCGTGCCAACCGTTGTGTGATTTCCGCTTCCTTACGCCTCGCACTGCTGTGATGGAGCTCATACCTTTTGGGCAATCGCGCTCTGTCGGGTCTCACTATCACTGAAGATTTGAGCGCGAAATTTGAAAAATGCAGCATTTTCAGTTTTCTTTCTGTAAAGCCGTTTTTTGTTGAGCAGTCTAACAACCCTTCTAAAAAAAACTTAGAACTGCTGGAAAAAGTGAATACGTATCGAAAGTCCACAGCTACGCAGCGAATAGCATCCAATGAGATTTCACCTCCCTAGTCTAGCGGGGCGCGATTGCTACAAAGAATGGATCTCTGAAATAGAATGAAAACAGTAGAATTTCTAGAAATTATTAAATTTTATTATTGATTGTGAACAAGTAGTGAATAAGAACAGGAAATTTAAGAGAATGACTTTCATTTCTTCATATAAGCATCGAGAGCGGCATCCAATTCTTCAGTTGTCATCTTCCTCTTCATCTGCTTCTGTTGTTGGGTCTTCGATGAGTTATTATTCTGGAAGTTTCCCTTGAATACTGACTTCTTTGGGTAGATCAAACGGCTGGCGATATTTGACTTCTTCTGGATTTGAAATTTGAATCCGTTCGATTTCTTCTTATGAATCTTATTCGACTTGGCAATTGAAGCAGAGAGTGGAACGTCAATATCGATTGGCATTTTGGAAGATTAGTAGAGATTCGGGGGAAGAATAAAACAAGCAACTAGTCAGGAGGATGACTGAGAAGACGAATGAAATGAGATGAATATGGTTGGGTGAGAGAGAGTATCTGGAGGGGCGTGGCTTATAGACACTATTTAGTGAATGAGCAAATGGAAAGATATGAGAAGATGGGAATGCACTTGTTTGTATGGGAACGATGGTTCAGATTATTAACTCTTATTGGTAATCTAGGTGATGTTTTCTAACCTGCAACTTGTAATAATCGTTGAAAATCGTCGTCCGTTTATCGCTAATCGCCGGTCGATGAATAATCGACAATCATGAGTGATCATGATCGTCGAAAGTCATCGCACAGCAGTGCAAGGCGTAAAGTCGCGGAAACGCGCTCCATCGCACAACGGTGGGCTTTATTTTGCGTATCTTTCCACATAAACCGCGACGCGCACGCAACGCGACTCGGAAAATTCAAATATTTTCGTTGCGGACCTTACACCTGGCATCCCTGTGTCATTGGTACATTTGAGACAATTTTCATGAATTGTTGACTATTGCCAATTCGATATTTTTCTTTGGTCATCAACTCGACCATCTATCAACTGCGTTGTGTCGAATTTCGGTTCAAAAATCATCGAAAATTTAGTCGACACGATACCCAGTAACTAGTGAAAACTAAAATAGGCACGCGACAAACTCTGAAAATTGAGCCTACCGCTACTGTAACCAACCTCGCTTATATCAGTAGAGCGCACTATCTCTATTGATTAAAAAACAAATTTCCAGATTTTTCTTGTCCAAAATTTCGAACCTCCTTATCATGTCTATGTCGAGTTTTAAGCTATTTATGCACCGGTTAGCAAGTCTTACCTAGATTTCAAATAAGAGTCAATAATCTGAACCTTCATTCCCATCTTCTCATATCTTTCCATTTGCTCATTCACTAAATAGCATACTTGCAACGGGCCGGGCCGGGCCGGGCCGATTTGAGAATTTTCACCGGCCCGGCCCGGGTCACAGTACAAAAATTTGAAAATTTGAATTTTTTTGAAATTTTTTTTTGATTTTTTCGCAAAAAAGTCGAATTTTCGACTATGTTTTTACATATCAATAAAACTCAAGTTTACATAGGATTTTTGACTATTTTTGATAAAAATTTCAAAAAGTTTCGAAAAATTTTGTGAAAAAATTGTGCTCATTTTTTGACTCCGGGCCGCCAACTTTCTCTACCGGCCCGGGCCGAGCCGGTCCGGGCCGATATTTTGCAAGTATGCTAAATAGTGTCTATAAGCCACGCCCCTCCAGATACTCTCTCTCACCCAACCATATTCATCTCATTTCATTCGTCTTCTCAGTCATCCTCCTGACTAGTCGCTCGTTTTATTCTTCCCCCGAATCTCTACTAATCTTCCAAAATGCCAATCGATATTGACGTTCCACTCTCTGCTTCAATTGCCAAGATCAATAAGACTCATATGAAGAAATCGAACGGATTCAAATTTCAAATCCAGAAGAAATCAAGTGTCGCCAGTCGTCTGACCTACCCAAAGAAGCCAGTATTCAAGGGGAACTTTCAGAATAAAAACTCATCGAAGACCCAACAACAGAAGCAGATGATGAGGGAGATGACAACTGAAGAATTGGATGAAGTTCTCGATGCTTATATGAAGAAATGAAGTCATTCTCTTAAATTTCCTGTGCTTTTTCACTACTTGTTCACAATCAATAATAAAATTTAATAATTTCTAGAAATTCTACTGTTTTCATTCTATTTCAGCTAGAGGCCTCTACTATGAAGGCGCTTATCTCAAGACCTAAAAGAGCTATCAAAATCTTATCAGCAGCTAAAATGCCAGTTACAACTTTTATCCGGGGGAATATAACTCAACCTAAACAAAAAATTCACCTGGTCTAAAGAGATTCTTCAGCAAAAAGGAGTCAAAAACGGTCAAATTACAGGGAAAAAGAACAAAAAATACCAGTAAAAACCGAAAAAATCTACCAACAAAAAAACAATAAATTAATTATTTTCTCTTGCTCAACGAGTCATAAACCGCCAACGCCTGTGACACCATACTTCCAGGATCACTCAAATTCGCCGGGAGAACGACAGTGTTGGATTCCTTCGCCAAATTTCCAAATGCACCGACATACTGCTCAGCGACAGTCAATCCAGCCGCATTGGCGCCTCCGTCTTTCTCGAGAGCCGTTGCAATTCGTTCGATTGCTTTGGCACGGGATTCCGCTTTCAGAAGGATCGCTTCCGCTTCTCCTTTCGCCACGTTGATTCGTTCTATTTGGATGGCCTCAGAGGCCAAGACAGCCGATCGTTTGTCTCCTTCAGCTCTGAAAAATTAGAATTTTATTGTTGAAAAACAGTTTTCTGCGCTTAAAATAATACAAAACTTATGAATATGGGAGATATTTCACGATTTTTCCAGTTTTTTAGGTCAAAAATAGATAGGAATAGGTGTAAAATAGACTTTTTTTCGACGATTTTCTGAATTCTTATATTAGCTCAGAACTGTTCTTACAACGGCGCTCCACCGAAATCCCCTCGAAAAATGTCTCTTTTTCTCTGAGTCTCTCAATTTCGCACACAATTTTCTTCGGTTCCGGTAGAGCGCGGTTGTAAGAAGGGTCTCGCGCTAATAGACTATAATTTATAGTGCAAAAAAAGTGTAATTCAGACTTTATTTCGATTGAAACCGACAATCTGACGCGCCTTCGCCGCGAAAGTTTAAAAAAATTGCGTCTTTCAAAAATTATTTCGGTGAAAAAAGTAGTTCTTCGCGCCTAAGGTGCGCCAGAGAACAAAAAAACGTTCAGAAGAATTTTGAGCAAAAAACTTGTGCAAAAAATAACGAAATCCACGCTTCAGCTCCTAAAAATTCAATTTAAAAAATTAAAGCATTTTCGCGCCGAAGGTGCGCCAGAACCCCGAAAAATTTTTACCTATTAATCGCGACTTCACGAGCCCGACAATCAGGCGCGCCTTCGCCGCGAAAGTTTAAAAAATTGCGTTTTTTGAATGACAGGAGTGCTTGAAATGTCAACTTCGGTGAAAAAGTAATTTTCGCGCCGAAGGTGCGCCAGAGAACAAAAAACGTGCAGAAAAATGCTTTTTGCGTCAAACGCGCGTCAGAATCTTGTTTTCGAGCTACGGTTCTGAAAAACGCAATTTCAGTGAAAAGTTTTATTTTCGCGTCGAAGGCGCGCCAGAAAAATTCGCGTCGAAGGTGCGCCAGTGACTTCGAAAAATTCCATTTAATGGAATTCAAAAAATTTTCGCGCCGAAGGTGCTCCAGTAACTCCGAAAAATGACAAATTTTCGCATCTAAGGCGCCCCAGACTGCTGTTTTTAAGGTTTTCAGCGGAAAAAAACGCCTGAAAATTTCAGTTTTTACCTATTGATCGCTGCTTCACGAACTCCTTCGGACTCCAAAATGGCGGCTCTCTTCTTTCTCTCAGCCTCCACCTGCATTTGCATTGCCTCTTGAATCTTCGCCGGCATATGCATATCCCTAATTTCGTATCGCATACACTGAATTCCCCACGGCGCCGAGGCCTTGTTGATGGCGTAGACGATGTTGACGTTGAGTTGTTCTCTCTCTTTGAATACTGTATCCAAATTGATCTTTCCCACTTCACTTCTCATCGTTGTTTGCGCCAGTTGGGTGACGGCGAACTCCGGGTCGTCCACTCCGTAGGAGGCCTAGAAATTGGTCGGTTTTCGAGGCGATTCGACGTTTTTTTGGCTTTTGCGATGGTTTTGCTTCGAAAAAACTTGAAATCGTGGCTTTTTTTTCGCTTTTATGCTCAAAATTTACGAAAGTACGTTGAAATCCGTTGAAAAAATGTCAATTTTTCGTGTAATTCTGACTATTAGCACGGCACACACTTCTTACAACCGCGCTCTACCGAAATCGAAGAAAATTGTGAGCGAAATTGAGAGACTCAGAGAAAAATATACGTTTTTCAAGGACATTTCGGTGGGCAGTTGTAAGACGCGTGTCGTGCTAATAGTCGACGGTTTTTTGGTTTTTGCGAAGATTTTGCTTTGAAAAAAACTTAAAATCGTGGTTTTTTTCACCGTTTTTATGCTCAAATTTTTTTTACGAAAGTACGTTAAAATCGATTGAGACAATGTGAATTTTATGTGTATTTCTGGCTAGTTGTAGCAGTTTTGTCAGAATCGGTTCTTTTTGAGAAAACAATTCAAAAAACTATATAAGAATGTTGAAAATAGTCGAGAAACGTCTATTTTTAACCTAAAAATTGACAGAATCGAGAAATATCCCATATATTTCCCGGTTTTTGACGAAAAATTTTGAAAAAATCGATTCAAAACTGGTCGCAATCGAGAAAATTACGATATTTAGATGATTGTGAGCAAAAGAAATGGAGAATTAATCACTTTCTGGCCGGTTTTTCATAAAACTTCGAGAAAATTGAGAGAAAATCATGAGAAAATTCTTTTTTTTTGTGATTTTCTTCAAAATTTCAGAAAATTAACGAAAAATCAAAAATTGCAAAAATTCTGATAGATACTCCCATTCGTTTTTGCTAATTCTAGCTATAAGAACTTGAGAAAACCCTGAAAATTTCGAAAAATCGTTGATTTTTTAAATTTTTGAAAAAAAAGTGAGTTTTATGGATTTCTTGAAAATTAACTTGCATTTAAAACAATTCTCGTGAAAATTGCCAAAAAGTTGTCGTAATTTCTAACTTTCCAACTAATTTTCAGCCAGTTTTCATGGTTTTTTCGATAAAAAATTCGAAAAATAGAGTAAAAACCGATTTTTCATCATATTAAGCTGTAAAACTGTATTTTTCTTCTTTTTTTTTATCTACATGCCTTGTACGGATCAAAGACACGCAAATAGAGAACTCCATCGAGACGGAGTTGCACATTATCGATTGTGATCGCTCCTTGCTCCGGAATTTCAATGGCGATTTCTCGAAGATTCTGCACGAATTTGATCTTGTCTATGACCGGAAGCAAGAAGTTTAGACCCTGCAAATTCCAATTTTAATGCAAATTTTTAGAAAAAAAATTGCGATTTTTCGAAAAATTCCCATACCGGCTCCAAAATTTTGAAGAATTTTCCCATTCTCTCAACAACCCAAGCCTCCTGTTGCGGCACGAAATTAATGATAGTGTTGTGAGCAGCATGGGCTTGACGGGATGATGTAACTGCCAGCGGAAGTGTTGGATTTCTAGAAAAATTGTTTTTTTTAAATTTAATTTTTTGAAAATCGATTTATTACCTCAACAAAGCAGTAGAATTCAAAAGAAATCGATTGCTCAGAGCCATTTTCTGCAAAATCATGATGTAAAAGTGTTTGTTGGAGGGACGTTAAAATGAGATGGGTGGCGCTTGCGCAACAAAAATTTCATCATGGCCGTGGCCGAGGTGGCGGATCAAAATTCTAGGCCACCGAAATTCCACGACGTCTTTTTGCCCGAAGAACGTCTTCTGAATTCAATGAATTCTGAAGAAATCCTTTGAAATTTTAAGCTTTGGTGTCGATTTACGAGCCGATAAACTAGTAACCGGCGGGATATCGGAGTGTCGTACTGGGAGAAGACTGTAATTTTATTAATTCTACCTTTAATTTTAATCTGATTTTTCGGAATTTTGTAGTTTGAAATCAATTCATTTCTAGTTTTTCGTCTTAGAATTTGGTAAGCAAATTGTTAGTCATAATTTTTCCATTTTTAGACAAAAAAGTGCATTTTTTGACTGAAAAATGGAAAAAGAATCGAACAAAAGACAGCTCTTTTGTTATTTTGTTTCTTTTTTTCATTGTTTTGTATACATAAAACAAACGATTTCCCCGTTTTCTTCTGATAAAAATCTTATTTTCCCTTTTTTTTCGTTCAAAAAATGAAAAAAAATTCAATTTTTTTCAATTTCAGTTCTCCAAAAATGGTGGACAGCCTACTGAGTACAGACATCTATGAGAGCTTCAACTTGTACTCACATCCCGAGAAATTCTTTTTGGAACCCACGGATTTGGGTGGTGGCGCCGCGTCGAAACATTATTTGGAAATCGATCGGCATACGAATGTGATGCGGATTGTTGGTGGGTTTTGAAGGGATTTTTGAGTGAGAATCTGTTTAAAATTTAGATTTTTTAGCTCAACAGTATTGAAAAAAAGGCGAAAATATCTTAAATTCCAGGTTTAAATTTATAAAATATGAGTTTTCAGATTTAATAATATATTTTAGAACGGTTTACATAAAATCACTGCCAAATTAGTTTTTGTTTTCATTTTCACTATCAGAATTCCTTTTGGACCTGAAAATCAGAAAAACAATATAGATTTCTTTGAAAAAAGCTCGCCTGACGCTAAAAAATACATTTTTCGCTCAAAATCTCAAAGAATTTGTCTCCTTTCAGCCAAAAAATCTGGTTTTTCGAAAATATCTGGTTTAAAAAAAAATTTAAACGTTTCGCTCTCTAAAAAACCGTAGTTGTTATAAGTTCGATTAGAAACTACATTTTTCACTTGAAACTGCACTTAATTGCCTTTAATTTATTACTTCACTCCAAAAAGTTGTATTTTTTAGCAGAAATAGATGTTTTGTTGGTGAAAATACAAATTTTACCCCAAAATTGATTTTTCACACTAAAACGTTTAAAAACTTCTCGATTTTCAACAATTTGCTGCTGAAAATATTGATTTTCTGAAAGTTTGACCATAAAATTGTAATTTCTAACAAAACATACACTCCACAGAGAAAAAAAATTCCAAAAATCGCAATTTTTAGTTCAAAACTTCCAGAAAACCGAAAAAAAAACCCACTGAATTTACGGTTTTCAGCCTAAAAATGTTTATTAACACAACATGCGTCTTACAACCGCGCTCTACCGAAACCGAAGAAAATTGTGTGCGAAATTGAGAGATTCAGAGAAAAAGAGACATTTTTCAAGGGCATTTCGGTATAGCGCAGTTGTAAGAACAGTGCCGAGCTATTAGCTATTTCCGACTCAAAAAAACCACTGAATTTACGATTTTCAGCCTAAAATGGTACATAATTTCCCAAGAATTCATTTCCAGATTCCCGAAAACAGCGCGTTCCAATCGCCGACACCGACATCAAATTCATCTACGGAATCCTTGGAACCATTAAACTAGTCTCCGGTTACGCCCTAATTGTGATCACAAAAGCCTCACTTATCGGTCAAATCAGTAATCAAAACATCTGGACAATCCAGGATACAGAGATCATTCCATATAAGAAGACGACACTTCATTTGACTGAAAAACAGATAAGATACAATAGAATGTTCACTGATATGCTCACTCATGTCCTATCGATCGGCGGATTCTATTACTCGACGACACTCGACATTTCTAGAACTTTCCAATGGCTTCAGGAGAACGCTGTACCACTTTTTAAGACTCGTAGCATGATAGATAGAGCCAGTGAGAGATTTGTGTGGAATGGACACTTGTTGTCTCAAATAAGACAGGTTCCTGGGGCGGAGAGATACACACTTCCAGTGATTCATGGATTTATTGGACAGAATCGAGTGAATGTTAATGGAAAAGAGATCAAGTTGACCATTATATCGAGACGCAGCATTTTTAGGTACTGGGGAGAGTCTTTGGGAGATTGGGGAAGCTTGAGAATTCTGAAGACGTGGAGATTCTGAAGTTTAGATTTTGGAATCTTGCTGTGAGAGACGCAGAGAAGAAATTACAGTAGGACTTTCTCTCTCTCTCTCTGAGACTCTGACAGATTTATCAACATAAAAAATGGAAAATTGAGACTTTTCAGTTGAAAAAAGTGCTGAAATCTTGAAAATTTCGAAAATTCCATTAAAATTCCATTAAACGCAAAAGTTTTTGGACGAAATGGAGTTTTTATAGCTGAAACTCTGATAAATTTGACGGTTTCATGAGGTTTTGACTGGAATTCTTGTAAAAACTGATCATTTTTAGATGATTTTGACAAATCAAAATTGCTCACTTTTTTAAATATATTTTTTCCCAAAAAAGTGTTTTGCAAATTTAAAAAATTTAGATTTTTTCTCGAAAATTGCAAAATATCTGACATTTTTAGTGTTTTTACAAGAGCTTTTGACCGAAATTCTTGTAAAATTGGCTATTTCCCGATGATTTTTGGCGAAAATTACAGAGAACATGTGGTTTTTCTTTTCTTAAGACTATTTTTCAGTTTTTCCCAATATTTTGAGTCCGAAAATCGGGAAAAATAGTTCATTAAAAGCAAATTTTAAAATAATTCTGTAGAAATGTGCATAAAATAGCTTGAAAATTTGTTGAAATGGCACAAAAATAGTCAGAAATTGAAATTCTGAAATAATTTTTTCCAGCTAAGACCAGACTTGCAAAATATCGGCCCGGCCCGGCTCGGCCCGTCGGCCCGGCTCGGCCCGTCGGCCCGGCCCGGCCCGGCCCGGTCGGCCCGGAGTCAAAAAATGAGCACAACTTTTTCACAAAATTTTTCGAAATTTTTTGAAATTTTCGTCAAAAATAGTCAAAAATCCTATGTGAACTTGAGTTTTATCGATATGTAAAAACATAGTCGAAAATTCGACTTTTTTGCGAAAAAATCAAAAAATTTTCAAAAAAATTCAAATTTTCAAATTTTTGTACTGTGACCCGGGCCGACCGGGCCGGGGCGGGCCAGGCCGGGCCGGGCCGGGCCGGTGAAAATTCTCAAATCGGCCCGGCCCGGCCCGTTGCAAGTATGGCTAAGACATTTCACATTTTCAAACTTCCGTATCTTCTCTCGATTCTCTTTTATTCGAAATCTGATCACGGATTCAGAATCCTCGCGTCTTCAGCTTCCTAACCATATCAGTCACTTCCAGCATTCTTACAACTGCGCTCCACCGAAATCCCCTTGAAAAATGTCTCTTTTTCTCTGAGTCTCTCAATTTCGCATACAATTTTCTTTCGGTTTCGGTAGAGCGCGATTGTGAGAAGCGTGTCGTGCTAATATAATCATTCTAAAATTTGTAATTTTCCTTTCAGAGCTGGTGTCCGTTTCTACAAACGGGGAGTCGATGTCGAAGGGCACGCAGCGAATTTCGTGGAAACCGAGCAGATCGTCGAATATGATTCACCCGAGAAACACGTCACCTCATTCGTTCAAATCCGTGGATCCATCCCACTTCTATGGGCTCAAAAACCGAATCTCCGTTGGCAACCGATGCCAACTCTGAAGCCGACCGACGATCAGTTGGCCGCTTTTGTGAAAACTTTCAGTTGGCACAAACAGCATTACGGTGGAAAGCATGTCATTGTGAATCTGGTGAATCAGAAGGGAAGAGAGAAGAAGGTCGGAGGAGAGTTGGAGAGAATCGCCAGACAGGCCAATATCGATTTTGTGAGGTTAGTTAGAATGAATATATGAGCCTACAGTAACCTCCTCCAAGAGATCCTAGATAGGGTTACGGTAGGAAAAATATTTTGGAAATTTCTGTGATTTTTAACCTAAAATTGATGGTAATTATGATTTTTGGGTATTTTCCAGATGGAAAAACTAAATTCTCGACCAAAAATCGGTTTTTTTAACCGGAAATTCAATTTTTCCCTCACTTTTTGCTCTAAATTTCAGATTTTTCGCCAAAAAATCAATTTTTCGGCTTAAAAAACCAGTTTTCAGCCAATAGTTCAATTTTTTCGAAGTTTCTTCACGAAAAAAGTCAAAAAAATTCGGAAAAATCATCAAAAATTTTCACATTTTCGATGAAAAATGGAAACAATTTTGAAAAAAATTGGTTCATTTTTCGAAGCCGGGCATTCGAGCCTTAACAAGTACGCTTTTTTTTCAATTTATAATCGAAAATGTGAGAATTTTTGATGATTTTCCAGAATTTCTTCTAATTCTAAATAATTGTCGAAAAATTGGCTTTTTTGCAAAAAAATTCACAAAAATTTGAGTTTTGAAGCCAATTTCCCGGGTCTTACCAAGTATGGAAAACGAGAGTATGGCGCGCCTTTGACGCAAAAAGCATTTTCTGTACTAGACTCAGGTTTTTGATTCTCTGGCGCACCTTCGGCGCGAAAACTCGAAAACTTCTTTTCCACTGAAATTGACATCTGAAGCACTCCAGTCATTCAAAAACACAATTTTCTTGAACTTTCGCGACGAAGGCGCGCCAGATTGTCGGATTCTCGCCTTGATAAGTATAAAAATCCATAAATTTTTGCTAAAAATTGCTGAAAATCATCCCAATTTCCAGATACCACCAATTCGATTTCCACAAAGAATGCCACGCGATGCAATGGCACCGTATCGACCTGCTCCGTGAGCAACTGAGCCAAGAGATCTCTCATTTCGGATACTTTTATCTCTCGCCTTCCAGCATTGAGACAAGTCGATTCCAACGTGGATTCTTCCGAACCAACTGTATGGATTGTCTCGATAGAACCAATGTGGTTCAGTCGATGTTGGCGAGAGAGTCTTTGACGGAGCAATTGAGAATGTTGGGCATACTGTATCAGGATCAGAAAGTACAGGATGTTTCCTTGTTGGAGGGACTTTTTAAGCATAGTGAGTTGAATTTTGAAGGGAAAATGACGATTTTGAGGATTTTATCTCTGAAAAAGTTGAAAAATCTAGGCTGAAAATGCCTGAAAATGTATATTTTATAGCTTTAATCTATTTTCTGCGGTTTTCAGCGATTTTTAAGCATAGTGAGTTGATTTTGAGCATTTTATATCCGAAAAAGTTGAAAATTTTGAATTAAATCGAAAAAATGGCTGAAAATGACTGAAAATTCAGTTTTTCATAGCTTTTGATACTATTTTTTAGAGAATTTCAGCTGTTTTGAGCAATTTTTCATCCTGCTTATGGACGTTTTTTACCATTTTCTTCAAATTCCTGCCGTTCTGACTGAATTTCACCAGTTTTAATCACAATTTTGACTACTCGAAGCACTTCTTCTTGACAATTTGTGAAATCTATGAAAATACCTGAAAATATAACGATTTTCATGGTTTTTTTGTAAGTTTGAGACTATTTTTTGGACAATTTCAACTTTCATTTCAGTCATCATTTTCGAACTTTTCCGTATATTTCAGTTTTTTCCTTTTTTTCAGTCGAATTTTGATAAAATTCGATCAATTTTTGACCTAATTCATGATTTTGGCCAAATTGCGAAAAAAAATATCAAAAAATCTTACTATTTTTTTTGATTTACAAAAATCCCGAATTTCCCGAATCTGAAACTTGATTGAAATCGCCTGTAAATCGCTCCTTGAAAATACGCGCCCAGGGCGCCCCAGACTCGAAAATTGCATAAAAATAGACTTAAAATCGACTCAAACAGAATAAATCAAAAACGCGTCCAAGGCGCCCCAGCCTGTGCCAAAAGTCAAATTCTGGCTACTAAACCCAATTTTTGAAACAAAAAATTGACCATTGTCATATGAAATTTCATATATTTCTCCTAATTTTCCCCAATCCAAAAATTTCAAGTGTGGGCCGACAACGGAGGCGAATGCTTTAATCGAATTTTCTGCTGTTTTCAGCAATTTTTCACAATATTTTCATCTGCTTATCGAATTTTTTTTTGTTATTTTCAAAATTCTCAAAAAAAAAATTTCAGCGGTTTTTGGGGATTTTCAGGCATTTTCCATCGGAATTCTCTGCATTTAATGCAAAAAATTCCATAATTTCTTGATTTTTCGTCATTTTCTAGCGTTTCTCACAAAACAACTCATAAATTCGGTGAAAATCTTTCTGAAAATTGTGGAAAATGCTTCTTTTTTTTTGATAAAAAATTGGTCATTTTGATATGAAATTTCATGTATTTCTCCTAATTTTCCACAAAATTTCCAGTGTGGGCCGACAATGGTGACGAATGCAGTCGTCAATACGCGGGCACAGGCGCCCTGAAAGCCGACTTCACTCGACTCGGAAAACGAACATATCTCGGAGCGATGAACGACGGTGTGAACGCAGTCTCCCGATACGTTCGCAACAATTTCGGCGACGGATATCGTCAGGACGCCATCGATTTATTCCTCGGAAACTTCCTCGTCGACTCGTCCGATCTGCCGAATTCTCTGGAAACTTCGATTTTGTCGACCGATCAGAACGGACTGGCGCTGATCGCCGCGTTATTCGCAATGTCGATGACTATTTTGTGTCTTTTGGTTGCAGGTGAGCCTAGTTTTCTGCGAGTTTCTCGAAAATCTGCAATTCCAGACAACGCCACGGCCACCGTCTTCTGGCTGATCATCTTCTTCGTCTGTATGATGTTCATCTTCTTGAATGGCGAGGAGTTCGTCAATACTCCAAAGCTGAAACTCGATTAATTTTTGTCCTATTCCATTGTATTTATTTCCGTCGCCGCCGCCTACTGTAGAAAAGAGAGAGAGAACTATTTATTGCATCACTAACCCTACCGCCCCCGCTACTATACAAAAGATTTATTTATTATTGAAGATAACTATTTCTCAAGTAAAAAACATAAAATTATAGTATTTGGCACTGTAACACAGTCAAATTGCTTAGCATTTTTGTTTTTTTTGGCGATGCTTGGTGTGAAAACAAAATTTTGAGACCCATTTTCGGCGGGAGAGGGGAACGGAGAGAACGGAGAAGAAAGATGGGTAAGATGCGGGAAATCGGAAGTGATGTGGGGGGGGGGGAATCATGGGGAATGGTTGACAGAAGTTTTACATCGGGAGGATGGGAAAGAGAGGAGTATAAAACGAGATACATAATTACGCATTGACTTTTTTGATGTCGTATGAAGAAGACACTGGTGGCACCGGGTCTTTCGTCACATTCGGCTCCATGACATCCAGTATACTGTCGAGACCGAGCAAGCATCCTTCGTCGGCGCCAGAGTATGCGAGATCCTGTAATAGAACAGTACAGTTAGAGGGTGAAAACCCGAGTTGCAAAGGGACGAGCCGGGCCGAAATCAGATTTTCAGTACTGAAAAAATTCAATTTTTTTTCGAAAATTTTCCGATTTTTGGGAAAAAATCTTAAAGGGGGACACAACTACTCCCAAACTTAGGATATTTGATATCAATCTATTCAGAAAGTTAGGAAAAAGATAAATTTATTTTGGTTTCATGTCTGAGAATGGTCTAGAGCGATTTATGCGACCTCAAAGTGTCAAAAATCTATGCTCGTCGTGCAATTTTTGGTACATTTCAATTGAAATTCTCCTCGTCGTACACCTGAAAGCAATATTTTCAAAAATTCTCAAGAAAAAATTCGAAAAATGAACATTTATGAATGCATTTCATGTACAGAGGAGGAGAATTTCTATTGAAATGTACTGAAAAAGTGTACAACGGGGAGCGATTTTCGGTGTTTTGAGGTCTCACAATTCTGTTTAGACTGATTTTTCAGATATAATTGAGAAACAATTTTCAGAAAAATGTGTGAAAAAAAAATCCAAAATTCAAATCCGGACCGTCCCGGAATCTTGCAAGTATGGTGAAAACACTGAAAACTTACCTCGAAGAAACCAGAAAAAGTGGAATGCGCAAAATCGATTATGCAAACTTTGACGGCGTCATCGTTGGAGGAATCAGCGGCTTCGGCGTCGAAAGCGATGAGAATCGAAGCGGAGAAAAATCGATATCCTTCGAATTCGGCGAGAAGGGAGCGGAGTTTCGAGAGTCTGAAACAGAAATAGTAGCGATAAATCTCTTTTAAAAAACTCACTTCTGCCTGATTCTGGCGGCCCTGGATCTTCCACAACATTTGATAAATCTCTTGACGTATCCTCTGAATCCAGCTGCGTCGATTCTTCGTCCCTCCTGCTTCTCGACATACGTATAACTCTTTGTTTCAGCCTCATACAGTTGCATTCCGACGACTCGAACACCCAGTGTTGCCGACGTCGAATGTCTGCACTTCATCAACTGTCTGTGCCGTTTCGATTCACTCGCATCGTCTCCATGCTGTCGTGTCCCAATTTTCAGATCGAGAACGCACGGACGTGTGTAGTGAGCGACGACGTTTTCAAGGAGCAGAAAAGGAGTAGGCTCCGGCTCTTTGAGCATTCTCTCCACTACTTTACACTGACATTCGGCCGCCCATCGATTCCATTGTTTCTCGGTATCCACGGTGACACGACCGTCGGCGGTTTGTCGGAAGCCGGTCGATGATCGCTCATGTTTACTTGATGATTTCTTCTTGTGACATTCGAGTTTTTCGAGTGTTTCGACGACGATTTGACCGGTTGCCGGGTTGACGGATGCTCGCACATCGACTTCTTCTGGAAAAGTGGATTTTTTAGATGGGAATCGGGTGTTAGGAGGCAGAAAAGATAAATGATTTGAAAAATGTGATTCCAGACTGAAATTTTCGAGAAATTCATACTTGTCAAGGCCAAGCCCGGCCCGAAGGCTCGGGTATTTTTGCGCGAATGCTCAAATTTCACATTTTTTGAAATTTGTAATTTTTTTTCGCGAAAAAGTCGAATTTTCGATTATCTTATTACATTTCTATCAAACTCAAGCGTTTGACTGTTTTTGACGAAAAATTGGAAAACTTGGGCTAAATTTTTGACTCCGGGCCGATATTTTGCAAGTCCGGTGTCTTTCCAGACTGAAAATTCCAAAAAATCTCTGGAGAAACACTGAAAAATATCTTGAAATCTTTTATTGTCGAAATAAAAAAAGTGATACCCCGGTGTTTGCGGACTTAGTGCTAATTTTTAAAATTTTGCACTAAGTCCGCAAACACCGGGTATCACTTTTTTTATTTCGACAATAACATTTGGAATTCACGTCTCGTGGGTCCCGCCACGATTAGCCGTTTCCAGCGCTCGGGTTACGGTTTCCCCATGCGCCTTTAAATTCCACGTGGCAATTCTGACACGAAAAATCACCGGAAAACACTAAAAATGCTTTAAAAAATGTCATTTTTCTCCACAATCTCCTCCGATTCCAGTCTAAAACTCACTGCAAAACGCCGGCGAAAAGTACTTCAACTCCGAGTTCATCACTTTGTAAAATGCCATTTCTCGCAGATTCGATGGTTTTGCGACGTGTCCATTACATGATAGTATTCCAAAATGTCCTCCTACCTGGAATTTTAATAATTTAAACTTTAAAAACTTTAAAAACTCAGAGAAATAAACTCACTTGATGACGAAAAGCGGTTAATTCCATGATTAAATTGCGGCTAAATGAGATCGGTTGAATGAGGTGTTTTCAGAAGATTCTGGAAAAAAACAAAAAAGATAATTTGAGGCGAGGGACGAAAAAGGAGAAAAATAACGAGCGACGGAGAAGCAAAAAAATAGAAAAAAGAAGACAACGACGGAAATGATGTCTGCGTCTCTCCGCTTCACGAGCTATTTCCATTTTGCTCTTTCTTGAGAAAAAAGGCGTGGCGGACACTTTTCACATTAATATTAAGCAGAAAAACATGGATGTTTTTTGAGCTTATCACGTAGGAAAAGGGATTCCCTAGACTGAAAATGGGCATCTGAATTCAAGAATTCAAGAAAAACTGACATATAATTTACACTGACGTTGAAAAATTCGTGTTTTCGGTGGCGCGCGTATGACGTAGGTTATATTTAATCAAGTGCGTTATATATATTAAAAATTAAATCTTGGATTGTGACAGAAATAGAAATTTCGGATATGGAAAATGAGGGAAAAGTCTGAAAATTTAGATTATGGGATTCAAAATAAGGAAAAAGTCAAAGTTCGGGATTTTTTTGGTATAAAGAGGGAAAATGGCAAAAATGGGAAATTTGAAGGATTTTCACAAATAGAAAAGACATTTTCTTTGAATGTCAAAACTAGCAAAAAAATTAGAAAAAAAACGGATTTTGAGCTGAAAAAGGTAGAATTTCAGTCATTTTATTCAATCAATGAGACTAAAAATGCGGGTTTCAGTTGTCAAAACTAGCAAAAATGACACAAAAATGATTTTTGTTTCGAAAAATCGAAAATGTTCAACTTTTCGTTCAAAAATAATAAGAAAATGTTGGTTTTTTCGTGTGAAAAATCAAATATTCCGGAGAAAAAGAGATTTTCGAACTTTTTAAGCAAGAAAATGTTCGATCTTTTTCAAAAAACAGAATTTTCCGCTTGAGAAAGCAAAAAATTTCTTTAAAAATCACAAGTTTTCCAAATGAAATTTAACTGATTTTTCAAATTTTTCGCACATATTTTTCAAGTTTCAAGGCATTTTTGATCTAAAAAATTCAAAAAACCTTATTTTTTAAATGAAAATTTCAATTTATTTCGAAAATCTTTGAAGAAAGACGCAAATAGTGCCATGCGCTCGACACAGTTCTTACAACTGCGCTCCACCGAAATTCCTTTGAAAAATGTCTCTTTTTCTCTGAGTCTCTCAATTTCGCACACAATTTTCTCGCGGTTTCGGTAGAGCGTGATCGTAAGACGCGTCTCGTTCTAATAAATGAGAGTTTCAATTGACAAAACCGGCAAAAATGACACAAAAAATGCTTTTTGTTTCAAAAATCGAACATTTTCTAACTTTTCGTACAAAAAACATAAGAAAATGTCATTTTTTAGTCTAAAAAATTCAAAAACCTCTTTTTTTTTAAATGAAAACTTCAATTTCTTTCGAAAAGCTTTGAAGAAAAGTGGACTCCACTCTAGTACTCTCTTCCCTCTGATCTCTGGTTCAGTGTGTGTTATGAAACAAAATTGGCGAAATGAGGCTTATGGGGTCAGAAGCCACACAAAAACGCGAAAAATAAGAATTCTTCTTCGAAGAATACCCCAGAGAGAACACCTGATGACATCGAAAATGGGAGGAAATGACTAATCGTCTGCCATAAAAAAAAACAAATGTCTGCGTGTCGCACCTCTAATTCTAATTCTTCGCCCATAAAAAATTTCGGGGCGTTCGCCACATCTCTTTTGTTAATCCTATTTTTGTCTGCAAAAGCGAAGAATGAAAAGCTCGAAAGATTGACAGATTGCGCAGTGTGCCGAGTTGTTGTGTCTGTGTCGGCGGCCGCGGAGCGGAAAAAGATTCTCTGTTTTTTATTTTTCAGAGAGAAAAAAAGGAAGCACAAACATAGTAAATAGTTATAACGGAGGGAAAGAAGACGTCGATGTGAGAAAAAAATGGAAAAAAAAGTTGGGAAAATGAGAAAAAAAAGGTCGAAATTCGATAAGGAAGTGCGTTCCAAGGGCACACTTGTACCCGCTACTCGTGATGCAAAGGATTTTTCGAAAAAATTTCGTGTTTGCTTGCACTTTTTGAGTAAGATGAAGTGTAGGAAATTTTAGAATTTCCGAGAAAAACGCTGATTCATGAAATGAGTAAATTGTACTCAAAAAATGTGTACAATTCGAGAGGGAATAACAAAATTTTGGTTACAGACAGACAGTGGTCACATGGTAAGTGACCTTAAGGGTGGATTGTCACGTGACATAAATAACAGAGATCAGACCATTTGGAGGTTTGGTCTTGACTCGAAATCTACAGTAGGCTGATAGTGAGTTCAAAGGCGCAGAGATGAGATGGTCTCGTGGTCTCAAAAGGATCCGGATCTTGGTGTGGATTTACGGGGGAGTAGCGTAAATCTACATTACTGTATTTCATGACACTATTAGCACGGGGCACGCTTCTTACAACCGCGCTCTATCGAAACCGAAGAAAATTGTGTGCGAAATTGAGATTTTAGAGAAAAAGAGGCATTTTTCAGGAGCATTTCGGTGGAGCGCAGTTATAAAAACTGTGCCGAGCTAATACGACCAAATTTAATGAAATTCTCGGGCACAGACATTAGCAAGACAGAAATTTCGAGAATCTTCTGATTTCAACTTTGAAGTTCGATTTTGCTCTTGGCTTACGGTAGACAATTTTTGGGTTGTACGGTATTTTATTGCTCATTTTCTGACCAATCACTCCAATTTCGCATTGCCTGGGTAGATCAAACCTAGATCTTCATTTTTGTAATTGACCACTTTTTGATAACTATTCTAGTTTTTGAGATATGCGCCTTTAAACTTTGGCAGGCGAGAGAGCGTGCGAAATGAGGAGGGTATCTCGCTTCTCTGCGTCTCTCCCCCCTCCGCGTTCTCTAGGACCAATCTTTAAAGTCGCATATCTCAAAACCTAGAACAGCTATCAAAAAGTTGTCAACTACAAAAATGAAGATCTAGGTTTGATCTACCCGTCCAATGTAAAATTGAACTGATTGGGCAGCAAGAGATTCTCCCGAGAAGAAAGTTCGACTGAACTCTAGATAAACGACGACTTGCTACAGAATTTCTCCACTAAACCAGTGCCTCCCCCTATAAAAAAACCAATGATCCTATTTAGTCCAACTAGAAACCAAAAGTTGTAAATCGGTTTACGACACGACGAAAACCAGTTCCCAATGGACTCCCGGTGAACCTTTTTTTCCAATCAAAAAGTGACGGGAGATCTTCGAAAATCGGTGGGGGAATTGGGTTTGGAACGAGTGAATGTGAACCTAGTGGATGGAGGGGACAACTGACACGAGGGGCTTGATAGGTTGGATCACTTGTGAGGGGCAGGCAAGCGATGAAAAATGAGAGCAGGACGGAAAAATTGGGGAGGGAGGATGTGTGA
Organism: Caenorhabditis latens; assembly: GCA_002259235.3. NCBI lineage: Eukaryota > Metazoa > Nematoda > Chromadorea > Rhabditida > Rhabditidae > Caenorhabditis > Caenorhabditis latens. Next base: position 3,573,235 of record CM056092.1, on the reverse strand, counting down.
TCTCTCGTGGTTGTGCTGGTTCTAGATGGATCAGGTGAGAATTTTGGAGCTTTTGAAAAAATCACTCCAGTTTTAAAAGGGGCGGAGCTGAAACCTTTTTAGGAGGGAGAGACTGTCACGTGACGTAAATAACAGAGATCAGACCATTTGGAGGTTTGGTCTTGACTCGAAATCTACAGTAGCCTGACAATAAGGTTAAAGGCGCAGAGATGGTCTCGGTGTGGATTTACGGGGGAGTAGCGTAAATCTACATTAACTACCTCTGCAGGGCATTATGGCCGAGTTTTAGCGAAACCTCGGCCACGGATGTGTGCAAGAAAGAAACTTCGAGACTCAAGAATTTTGTTTTTCAAAAACCATGCGATACGACTGATAGTGATATTTCCACTAATTGTCACCTCGGGGGGATACATGTCGTCAAGGAAACGAAAAGAAGGAATTTCGAAATTTCGAGAATAGCAAACTTGAGGTATTGAAGGCGTTGAAGAGGGAGTGTAAAGTCCGGGCTCGGATGAATCAGGACATAATTCAAGATTCAGAATTCAAGACTCAGAATTCAGAATTCATAATTCAAGATTCAGGATTCAGGATTCAGAATTGAAGATTCAAGATTTGAAATTCAGGATTCAGGATTCAGAATTCAGGATTCAGAATTCAAGCCTCAAGATTCAGGACTAAGGATTCAGGATTCAGAATTCAGAATTCAAGATTCAGGATTCAGGATTCAGGATTCAGGATTCAGGATTCAGAATTCAGGATTCAGAATCCATAATTCAAGATTCAGGATTCAGGATTCAGAATTCAGGATTCAAGATTTAAGAATTCAAGATTCAGAATTCATAATTCAAGATTCAGAATTCAAGATTCAGGATTCAAGATTTGAAATTCAGGATTCAGGATTCAGAATTAAAGATTCAAGATTTGAAATTCAGAATTCAGGATTCAGAATTCAAAACTCAGAAATTCAAAATTTGAAATTCAGGATTTAGATGGATCAGGTTTTTTCTGGTAAATTCTGGAATTCTGATTCAGAATTATATGATTCTTTCGTTTTCTAGAGAATCCCATACTTGGAACTTTAAAATTCCAGTTTTTTTGAAAGTGAAAAAAAATCTGGAACTCCAAATGTCAGAATTTCCGGAATCAGCAATTTCAAGGTCTGTTGCACGGTCATTAAAGATTTCCAAATATTTCCAGAATATCCTTCCGTTAGAGTTGAGATGGCAATTATAGCTTGGTGGTATTAGGAAATTTCAGATGTCTAGATATTGGAAAAAGCAGACACGATAGATTTCAAGTATTCAAGAATTCGAGAATCTAAAATTTCCACATTCCAGATTTTTGATATTAGCACGGAACGTTTCTTACAATCGCGCTCTACCGAACCCAAATAAAATTGCGTGCGAAATTGAGAGACCCAGAGAAAAAGAGTCATTTTTCAAGGGCAGTTCGGTGGAGCGCAGTTGTAAGAACTGTGCCGAGGTAATAGCTTTCAAGATTTCAAGAATTCGAGAATCTAAAATTTCGAGATTCCAGAATTCGAATAAATTTCCTTCTTGGAAACCTCCAGAAACAAAAAATGTGGAAATTTGAGAATTTGAGATTTTCTAGGAAATCCAAAATCCAACATTCTAGAAATTTCACAACTTTTCCAAAAAGTCGACAACAAAACCTCCCTTCAACTAGCCATTGAGTGTAACTTTTCTTCCAATTACTAGAAGAAACCAAGCGAAACAAAGCGTCTGGTGTAACCGAGTGTGTTCACAATCTTGGCGGGAAGCCAACGGGAAGGAAGGAGGAATCATAACCGAGAGGAGGAGTATGAATTCGGAGAGACCGAGTGTCTTGAGACTCAGAGACTCGCCACAGCCATGAGAGACGACGGAGTGCGCGATAGTGTCACTCCGTTAAGCAAGAGAGAGAGAGTGTTTCGATTGGAAGAGAGAGCTCGAGCTCCGGCTCCTCGGAGAGCACTGAGCAAGAGAGAGTGTGCTTCTTCTCCCACAGAGAAAGAGCAGGCCCCCCAAATATTCTATTATTGCCTCCTCCTCTCTCCATCTCTCTCCTCTCTTTTCTCCTACACAAGCGGTTTTTTTTCGCTTCTGACTGCTTCTGCTTCTTCTTGTGCTACACTACAAACAAAATCTTCAGAGTTTTAATTTGTATTCTTTCAGACTACAACTTGTATCTTTTGTAGTTTTGATCTTCTTTGGATCGGCGTCCGATGGCCGCCGTTCGATCCGGCCTCGTCGACATATTCGTGCAGGGACAATGGCATCGAGTGTTGGCAACACTCGATCCCACTGCGATCACACTGCAGGTAAGGTTTTTTTTTAAAGATAAATTTGACTGAAATTTTCAGTCTAAAAACTAGGTTTTGATGTTGCAAATCAGTCATTTTCTTTTCGAAAGCTGAAATCTTTAGGATTCTGAATTTGTCTGGAAGCAGAAATCATCCAAATTTTGATCCCCAAAAAACGACACACTTCTACAATCGCGCTCTACCGGAACCGAAGAAAATTGTGTACGAAGTTAAGAGAGTCAGAGAAAAAGTGACATTTTTCAAGGGTTTTCGGTGGAGCGCGGTTGTAAGAAACATGCCGTGCTAATCTTGACAAAGATGCATTGAAATTAACTAGGGAAGATCATACGGTCAGTTTGGAGTTATGGGACGTGACCTATACCATTAAAAAGCTGAAATCACGCTGATTCCAAATATATATTCAGTTTTTGCCCACGAGGTCTGGTATTCGAGAAAAACGAGGTCAAAGTTCTGAAAAAGTGTAAAATAGTAATAATCCAAATTTTTCAGAACTTTGACCTTGTTTTTCTCAAATACTAGGCCTCGTAGGCAAAAACTAAACATATATTTGAAATCAGCGTTTTCTCAGTTTTCTAATGATATAGGCCACGTCCCATAACTCCAAACTGACCATCCCTAGTGAGATGTTTTGCTTCAAAATCAACCTAAATCGTCAATTTTTGGCCATTTCGTGAGTGAAATATCTAAATTTCTAGATTTTCCAAGACTTTCAACGGATCCTAACTTTCTAGCCAAGTATTAGCTCGGCACTGTTCTTACAACTGCGCTCTACCGAAATGCCCTTGAAAAATTTATCTTTTTCTCTAAGTCTCTCAATTTCACACACAATTTTCTTCATTTTCGGTAGAGCGCGGTTGTAAGACGCGTGTCATGTTAATAACTCGGCTCGTTTCGTCGCTATCCAACGATTACGACTTGATTCAGAATCCTCATTTCTCTGGCTTTTGAACCATACAAATCCCATCCCGACTAGAAAACCTACAGTACCCACACAAAAAGTGTCAATCTATAAACTTTCTGATGTCACCCTTCTTTACGCCATTCTCACATCTTCAAGACGCCCCCATCTAGTGAGAAAAAGGCTCATATTTCATCTTTCACCCACTTTTCTCATTTTTCTATCGAAGAGCCAAGCTAATGAGAAAGAATGAGATGAAGCCACTCTAGACAAGGGAAACAGAAAACAAATGGATGATTTTGTAGTATTAATCTCAAAAGGGCTGAAAATCCAGAATATTAGAAATTCCCTTCACTTATTAACTCGTCACAATTCTTAAAACTGCGCTCCACCGTAACTACCTCGAAAAATGTCTCTTTTTCTCTGAGTCTCTCAATTTCGCACACAATTTTCTTCGAATTCGGTAGAGCGCGGTTGTAAGAAGCGTGTAATATGTGCTGTACTCTATTACTTTCCTATCTATGGCATCTCTACTATGACAAGTCAAGTGACACTTATTTCGAGGAGAAACGGCGACTCATCAAAAACGAATTCGTCAGTGACATTTTCGAGAAATTTCCCTTTCTTTTTCAATTTCATTTATTCTCGAAATCGGGTCCACAGAGTGATTTATGCGAATGCACACATAAAACCCATGAGGACATAAGTAATGGGTTTAGATCTAAGGGATAGGGATCAAAGGCCGTGAATCCGGAATCCAATTCAAAAAAAGAATAATTTCAGACGATGGAGCAGAATGAGGTGGAAGCGGAGAAGCGGACGGTTCGAGTCGTCAAGTACGATGGAAATGGATTGGGCATTTCGATTAAAGGAGGCAGAGATAACAACATGCCAATTGTGATTAGGTAAGGCCCACTTATAAGGGATACCCTGATAAGGGTTTTATGGGTATAGTGGGAAAGGGAGAAGGTGTCGTCATTTTACGTCAGGAAGATCTTTGGAAATAGATTGTCCAAAATTGCAGCGGAGCGCAGTTCCAGAAACTGAGCGACGTTGGCACGCTTCTTCCAACCGCGCTCTACTGAAACCGAAGAAAATTGTGTGCGAAATTGAGAGACTCAAAGAAAAGCAGACATTTTTCAAGGGGGTTTCGGTGGAACGCAATTAGAAGAACTGTGCAGAGCTAATAAGCAAAAATTGTTTAAAAAAAAGAGAATTTTCAGAAAATCAGCATTTTTTCAATTTGAAATTTGTGAAAACGCAAAGATTTTTGATGGGGGTACTCGATTTTAGAACTCGGAAAGATAGAACTGCAACAAAATAAAACTGTAACAATATAGAACTGACAAAAATAAAACTGAACAAAATGGAACTGCGACGAAATAGAACTGAACACAATGGAACTGCTACAAAATAGAACTGCTACAAAATAGAACTATAGTTCGATTGGAGCGCGTTTGCATTCGTGACTTTTTAGAAGAATTGTAACCAGTTTTCGAGGAGAAAAGTCGACTAAAAACACTTATTTTATGGAGATAAAGTCTTTGTCTATTTAATAGTCAAGAAAAAACTATATAAAATTATATTAGATAAGCCCAATAAGCCTTTTCAAAACCAGTGGAAGAGTTCTATTTTGTAGCAGTTCTATTTTGTAGCAGTTCCATTTTGTTCAGTTCCACTTTGTAGCAGTTCTATTTTAGTCAGTTATATATTGTTGCAGTTTTATTTTGTCGCAGTTCTATTTTTCCGAGTTCTAAAATCGAGTACCCCCTTTTTGATGACGAAGGGCATTTTTGAGGTTACTGTAGGTGCTAATCCAGGAATTCCTGGCTTCTGCAGATCGGGAAACGAAAATTTTTGAAAAATATCAATTTTTCAGTTTAAAAACTCTTTTTGGAAATCTGGAATCATAATTTACAGAATTTCCTATCTTCGACGTCCTTAAAACTGGGATTTTCTCAGATTTTCGCCCGAAAAATTGAATTTTTGCCAGAAAACCCGATTTTTGCGCAAAAACTGAAATTTTCACCAAAAAAAAGCGAATCATTTTCTGACAATCTGGGAAAAACTTCGAAATTTATTTTATTTGATTCTAGGACGAGAATTAGAGCCGAAAAGGAAAAAAAATCAAAAAACTCGGAAATTCTGCTACAAATTTCGATTAAAATACGAAGAAATTCGTGAAAAACTGAGAAAAATACAGAATTTTCTCTTTTTTCCAGCAAAATCTTCAAAGGAATGGCAGCGGATCAAACCGGCGAGCTCTTCCTCGATGACGTCATCATTTCAGTCAACGGCGAGAGTCTTCTAGACGCGTCTCACGAGGAAGCAGTTCGCGCGTTGAAACGAGCCGGTCGAATTGTCGACTTGCAAGTTCAATATCGACGAGAAGACATGATGCACAGAGAGAATATAGTGGAGAACGTGGAATGGGATGACGATATTCGGGAGAGAGTGCGGACGATCGGGTTGAAGCTTGCATACGTGGCAAGAGCTGGGATAGACGCCGACGCCGAGGGAAGGATATTAGAGATGCGGAGTCCGTCAGGCCGATATTCTCTCGCTATGCGATGTTCCAGCAGTGAGGAAGCTGACGGCTGGTTCGAAGCCCTTCACGCCTGTACGACCTGTCTGCTAACCCAGGCGCTGGCCCAAGTCAATATAATGCTTGGAAACAATCCACAAGTCAGACATATGGGTTGGGTTGCTGAGCAAGTGTCAGAAAACGGGATTTCTATGTGGAAACCGAAATTCATGACACTCACAAACAGCGAGATCCTATTCTATGAAGCCGTGCCACAACTGAAAGCCGAGTGGGCGGAGCCTCGGCTAGTGCGGCCGCTGGTAGCCACAAGAGTAGTTCAGACGAGCTCGCGAAGTGCTCCAGTCATCAAAGGTCTCACAGATGTGATCTCATTTCGAATGCGTACCGGAACACAACAAGGCGTTCGGACGCACACAATTCGCGTTGAGACCCATGCCGAGTTGGCGAGATGGGTACGAGCGATAGTGATTGGAGGGTACGAGGCGTGTCTTGCCACGTCACAAGTCTCCGCTCCATGTCTATGGAGAGGAGAGTCGTGTGAGCTTATAGTGAACCTAGATAATGGAATCTCATTGTTATCGTCAGCGGGGGAGGTAAGAGGATTAGAAAGAGAGAAAAATGACAGCAAAAAAATTAAATTTAGGTACTGTGGCAACACTCGTTTGAAACGATACGTGCCACTGGTGACGACGGCGGTCGCTTTTTGTGGGTCGATTTTGGGCCACCACATGGTGAACAGGTAATTATTATTCTTTCTTTTTTTTAAATGACGGATGATAAGAGAAATCAACAACAAAAGAGTAACAATTAACAAAAAAATGTTTCAAGGAATTGGATCTGCTGAATTCGGCGAAACCAGTCGTATTCATTCTACATTCCTTTCTCGCCACCAAAGTGTATCGACTGGGATTGTACGCGTGAAGAAAGAAGGTTAGTTCATCGGCGCTCCATAGGCATCCGGCATTCGCTCGATTGAGAATCGGTGATTGACGATGTACATGATGGGGACACCCGGGATTTTGCGAATGCGACGTTTGAGGTCACGATCGCAAGTGGCCACGATGTAGCATTTGTGCTGAAACGAAACTATTAGCTCGGCACAGTTCTTACAACTGCGCCCCGCCGCAAACGAGAGAGTATCGGCGAAAGACGCAGAGTTTTTTCTCGCGCCGACACAGATTTTGTTGTTTTCCATAATTTTTTCGGTAAATTGTTATGAAAAATAGCGAAAATAGGTCAAAAACTGTGAAAATTTGTGTCGGCGCGAGAAAAAACTCTGCGTCTCTCGCCGAGTGTGCGGTGGAGCGCAGTTTTAAGAGATGTTAGACTGCTAATATATAATTTCAAATTTTCAGATTCGTCACACAAAAATATTTGTTTTTCCTCTGAAATTTGCCAAAAACCGCCAAAAAAGACTGCAGCAATACATCACTCATTCCGTTTTTCCCTCCTGCCTCTATAGATTTTTATGCATTTCCCCCCCCCCTTTTTTTGTTAGATTCTATTGCCAAATAAAGATATTTTTATTTTCACAAGACAAACCTGTGTAACTCTCTGCACCAAACAGTCATCAGCATACGTTCCCTTGTGCTCACACTTCAGTCGTTGCACACGTGGATCTTTCAGCACTTTCAGCGCGATTTTGAACTTGCGGACTTTCTCCAACTCGGCGAGCACACAGTCGGTCGCGTAAACGATGGTTTTAGCGTACAGACAATCCATCAGCCCTTGGAACATGTCGATTCGATTTTTGACGGCAAAATTCACGAAATTTGTATCGACAATGACGTGGAATGGTGGACCGAGCTGGGTGTTGTACTTCATGAACATTGCCGACGAGATTTTTGGGCTGAAAATCGATAAAATGTTATAAAAAGTGAGATCTTGATAGAAAAACTTACGCATGAACCAATTTGAGTGCTTGCTCATCTTCTTTCGGTGTTCGAATCACTCGTTGTTCCTCTTTTCTGTAAATTTTTGATAAATTATCGATGAAAATCAGATTTTAAAGACTTACATTCTGTTATCTGTCTTCTTGACAAGCTTGTTGACGGCGCTCTTTCTGGCGTTCGACTTTAAGCGTTTACCCATGTTCTGGAAGCGGAAATTGGATTTTTTGGGGAAAATTTGAATTTTTGGGGGGAAAGAGGTGGAGGAGCGGACTAAAACACGATTTTCTACGTTATTTAGCTGAAATTCTACGTTTTTCATCTTGAAATTCATGAGAAACAAGCAGTTTTTCTTGAGGAAGAGCAGAAAATGCAGAAGAACCGAAAAACCCTGAAATATCGTCAATTCGACCACTTTTTCTAGATTTTTTCTGCTCCCCACATAATTCAGCTGCAAATCTTCATTTTTCGATAGCAAAATTAACAAAAATTAGCAAAAATTACGAGAAATGACCAATTTTCCCATTGAAAAACAACGCAAACGTAAATATCCGACACTAACTGAGGGTCAGCAAAAGCGCCCCGTTGCACCACTCAAAACGCGGTAGTTTGAATTCGATTTTTTGAGAGTAGTGTTATTTTTCAAAGAAAAAAAAACGATTTTAATTGAAATTCTCGGTGAAAATGAATGTTTTCAGGTCACATCTTCGAATGACGGATTATAGAGGATCTCTTTCAAATAATAATTGTCAATGAATATTTATTAAAACTTGAAATAAAGCAATTTATAAATTTTTTAATACTAAATTTTATTCGAAGTTAACAAGAAGAAGGCAGAGTTGTAGTTTCCGTCGGTGACTTGCATGGCAAAGTGTGACAAGCATCTGAAATGGTCCGAATAAAAACCATGGAAGAGATAAAACTAAAGAACAACACTATAAGAAAGTCTCACCTGATAGGTACCATTGAAATGAAGAGCAAGTAAGTGGGAAGGGAGGAATCTGGAAAAATATTCTGTAGAAACCTACGAATTAAAGACTACGGAACCATACAAGAGGTTGACTTACAAGAAAAAATGAAGAGAAGGACGAGGACGATGAAGTGGAAGAAAAGAAGTTGAACAGCTGATGAATCCGCCGGAACGATGAAAACGCGCTCTGAAAACAAAATTTAAAAATTTAATTGAAAAATTCGAAAAATATTGTCACTTTCCCATAGGGGTTGTAAAAATGTGTGGGAAACTGAAGCTTATAAGGGAGAGAGCATATGAAAATGAGAGAGCTGACAGTGAAAAACCATCAGGTTCCCAGCCGTCAGCAGTATAAAAGGGAGAAATTTTAGGCCTAGACTCATTTTTCGTGATTTTCTTATCATGAGTGTCTTCGAAAAACCAAATTTCCGTGCGTTTTTCTCGATTGCCTCTACACTGCAGTCCCAACCGAAATGAGGAAGCACCTGCTGAATGTGCATAAATGCGACAAATGAGCTATTGATGATTTCAATGCGAAGGTGAAAGCTTCCAACGCTCAACAGAAAGGGACCGACTTGTACGATTGTCTTCATTGTGCTCAAAATTTTTCCTCGAAAGGAGCTGTCCAGAACCACTGCCGTCTCAAACATCCTTCAGCCACCGATTCAGTGAATCCAGCTGACATCTCGATAGTTGAGAACTTTTCGGAACCTGAAAAAAAGGTAAATTGAGTTGAAAGAAAAATGAAGATTAGGGGAATAGGGGGTCTAGCCATTTTCTCTTTTTTTTCAGAAGTACCGATTATGCACTGGAGAAGTGAAACCACTGACACCGGTTGGCAGAATTTCAAGTTCAGTTAATGTGCAAAATCAGAGAATTAAATGCCATCACCCGGACTGCACAAAAGAAGAAGACATTGAGTATCATTTGATTTCTAGAGCGGCGTTTTGCGAACATTTTAGAACTGAGCACGGCACAGATCACATTTTGGAGAAAGAAAGTTTTAAGAATGAGGATGATTATGAGGTATCAGGTATATAATTTTGGGAATGAAAAGTTTGTTTAGAAATGGTTGTCGAGGCGCCAGGAAGAGACGGGGACTAGCCTAATCACTCAATCCACAAGAGAAGAAGTTGGAAGGGTTACATGTTACAAAAAATGCAAACACGAAGGAGGTTATGAGCGAAAAGGAAACATGAAATTCGGTCGTCCCTCAAAAAAGTGGACAGGTGAAATTAACTGCACCTCGTTTCTGAAAGTAAGAGAGAATAGTAGAACTTAGACGGGACAAAAGAATTTCAGATGGTTCGTACCAAAGAATCTATTCAAGTGGAAGCGTGTTTCAGTCATTTTGGACATGATATCTCTGTTGCTGATCTCACTCTCACATCGAAACAAAAAGAGAGAATCACTGAAATGGTTGCTCAGGGACTTCCAAATAATTTGATTGTTAAGCAAGCGAAGAATGAGTCCACTGAAAATTCTAGAATGCACTTTCTGAATTCAGATGATATTAGGTACAGATTTCGAATTTAGTGAGAAAATTTGATGAGTTTTCAGAAATTTGAAAAATATTCTAAATCTGAATGAGGCGCAATACCACAAAGACGATTTGACCTCAGTGGAAATGCGGATTCAGGAGAATAATGAGGCAGATGGTTTCCGCCTTTATGTGCCACCCACCGATTCCAGTGGCTCCGAATTTCTGATCGGTTTGGCAAAACATAGAACTAATCACTTCAAGAATATTACAGTAATTATCACACCTCAGCATTTGGAAAGTATCAAAAAATTTTCGCATAAGATCGTTATTCTCGATGATACTTATAATATCACTCAGTACAATTTGAAACTGACAACTATGACAGTAATCGATAATTATGATAGAAGTGAACCAGCAGGTTGGTTCAAAATACACAAAAAGGAGGAACATTCTTTTAAGGTTTTCTACTTTCCGCGTCTACAACATCAAAGGAAGTGGGAATGTTTTTCAGCTGCGTTAAAAAATTGTTTCCCGAGTTCCGGCCCTATTCAAAAGGCATAGAGGTGAGTTTCGTTCAAAATTGAAAAAAAATTGAACATTGTTCTTTTCAGAAGTGTTTTCGATATTTGAATTCCAGCCTGCGCATTCCTATGTGCTTCCGGGGCATTTCCATGACTGTAAGTTGTTTTGCGTAACACAGGAATTCCGTAAATTTGACAACATTTTTGGTTATAAATAATGGAAAATGACACAGAAAATGTGAATGAAAAATTTTGAAATTTGTTTTTGTAAATTTTCAGGATTTCAATCAGAATGTGAAACTATTCAATTTTTCGCGTTCGTATTTCCATTTTAACCAAAAATTGTTTCAAAATATCTCGCCTACAGTTAGGAAAATTTACGAATAAAAAATCTTCTTTTGATTTATAAAATTATTTTCAACAAGATTGTCAATTTTACATTAAGTTCTCAGCTTGTGGAGTATCCAATAATCATAAAGTTTTTTATCAGATTGTCGTCAACATGTGGATGGTGTCCCGGAAGCTGACAAACAAGCAACACTGATATGCCAGAGTTCAAGTTTGCGACAAATTTTCTAAAATTTCCTATGTTTTTTTTCTTAAGTTTTAATAAAATGAATATTGATATATACTGATACATTTGTTTCTTACTAAATAGCTACCACAAGCACGGCTAATTTCACAAATTCTGATCTGGGGAACCCCTGAACAAAATTTACTGCCGACTGCCGAGGATGAAAATTGGTCCAAATTAGGACCAAATGTGATGTATTTTTTGGTATCGTTTTGACACCGAGTGTTAATCCGCGTTTGGACCAAATTTCATCCGGAGCGGTTTGCCTGTGTGCATGATCGCCGTCCGATGATCACTTATCAATGATAAGATATATATAGCAGCTAAAACAACATAGATCACGAAAGGGGAATATGGCAAAAAATGTTGGTGGCACCCGGAGTCGAACCCAAGAATAGCCGCAATGCCCCGCATTGCTCTGTGGTGGCTTACCGACTGCGCTATGGGTACCACCTCTTGCTTTGGAAGAGTTCTCCGTTATCTACCCAGCGCGGCTATGCAGAGACGCAGAGGAGACAACCAGCAGTGAGGGTTGTGTGTGTGTGTGAGAGAGAAAGAGTGACGCAAACGTAAATATCCGACACTAACTGAGGGTCAGCAAAAGCGCCCCGTTGCACCACTCAAAACGCGGTAGTTTGAATTCGATTTTTTGAGAGTAGTGTTATTTTTCAAAGAAAAAAAAACGATTTTAAAGGTGGACTAATGTCAACTTTGATATTTTCATAGAATAATGTATGAGTACCTGCGAGTTCATTTTCATACCGAAAAAATTTTAAAAATCGGTCTGGAAGCCGCTGAGAGCGATCGCCGGTGAGTTTGGGCATTTCGGTGGCCTAGAAATTCGACTTCGGCCATGTGGAATTTTTCAAATTTTAACGCTATTTTCGGTCATTTTTGTTGTTTTCTTTCAATAATTCCGAAAGTAAACGGCAAAAATTGATAGAATTATTACAAAAATGTTAGAAAAAACGAAGAAAATTAGAAAAAAACAACATTTTCGAAAAAGTTCTAGAATTTTCCACGCCCACAGAAATGCCCAAACTGTTTTGCCGCTCGTTCTCCGCGGGGAATGAACCGAATTGAAAAATTCTTGAAATATGAAGATGAACTCACGGAAATGAACAAATGAACATATGACTGAAATCGAATTTCTGAGCCATACCGCCAATTTTCACCAGCCAGCGAAATGCCCAAACTCACCGGCGATCGCTCTCAGCGGCTTCCTGACCGATTTTTAAAATTTTTTCGGTATGAAAATGAACTCACCGGTACTCATACATTATTCTATGAAAATATCAAAGTTGAGTTTAGTCCACCTTTAATTGAAATTCTCGGTGAAAATGAATGTTTTCAGGTCACATCTTCGAATGACGGATTATAGAGGATCTCTTTCAAACAATAATTGTCAATGAATATTTATTAAAACTTGAAATAAAGCAATTTATAAATTTTTTAATACTAAATTTTATTCGAAGTTAACAAGAAGAAGGCAGAGTTGTAGTTTCCGTCGGTGACTTGCATGGCAAAGTGTGACAAGCATCTGAAATGGTCCGAATAAAAACCATGGAAGAGATAAAACTAAAGAACAACACTATAAGAAAGTCTCACCTGATAGGTACCATTGAAATGAAGAGCAAGTAAGTGGGAAGGGAGGAATCTGGAAAAATATTCTGTAGAAACCTACGAATTAAAGACTACGGAACCATACAAGAGGTTGACTTACAAGAAAAAATGAAGAGAAGGACGAGGACGATGAAGTGGAAGAAAAGAAGTTGAACAGCTGATGAATCCGCCGGAACGATGAAAACGCGCTCTGAAAACAAAATTTAAAAATTTAATTGAAAAATTCGAAAAATATTGTCACTTTCCCATAGGGGTTGTAAAAATGTGTGGGAAACTGAAGCTTATAAGGGAGAGAGCATATGAAAATGAGAGAGCTGACAGTGAAAAACCATCAGGTTCCCAGCCGTCAGCAGTATAAAAGGGAGAAATTTTAGGCCTAGACTCATTTTTCGTGATTTTCTTATCATGAGTGTCTTCGAAAAACCAAATTTCCGTGCGTTTTTCTCGATTGCCTCTACACTGCAGTCCCAACCGAAATGAGGAAGCACCTGCTGAATGTGCATAAATGCGACAAATGAGCTATTGATGATTTCAATGCGAAGGTGAAAGCTTCCAACGCTCAACAGAAAGGGACCGACTTGTACGATTGTCTTCATTGTGCTCAAAATTTTTCCTCGAAAGGAGCTGTCCAGAACCACTGCCGTCTCAAACATCCTTCAGCCACCGATTCAGTGAATCCAGCTGACATCTCGATAGTTGAGAACTTTTCGGAACCTGAAAAAAGGTAAATTGAGTTGAAAGAAAAATGAAGATTAGGGGAATAGGGGGTCTAGCCATTTTCTCTTTTTTTCAGAAGTACCGATTATGCACTGGAGAAGTGAAACCACTGACACCGGTTGGCAGAATTTCAAGTTCAGTTAATGTGCAAAATCAGAGAATTAAATGCCATCACCCGGACTGCACAAAAGAAGAAGACATTGAGTATCATTTGATTTCTAGAGCGGCGTTTTGCGAACATTTTAGAACTGAGCACGGCACAGATCACATTTTGGAGAAAGAAAGTTTTAAGAATGAGGATGATTATGAGGTATCAGGTATATAATTTTGGGAATGAAAAGTTTGTTTAGAAATGGTTGTCGAGGCGCCAGGAAGAGACGGGGACTAGCCTAATCACTCAATCCACAAGAGAAGAAGTTGGAAGGGTTACATGTTACAAAAAATGCAAACACGAAGGAGGTTATGAGCGAAAAGGAAACATGAAATTCGGTCGTCCCTCAAAAAAGTGGACAGGTGAAATTAACTGCACCTCGTTTCTGAAAGTAAGAGAGAATAGTAGAACTTAGACGGGACAAAAGAATTTCAGATGGTTCGTACCAAAGAATCTATTCAAGTGGAAGCGTGTTTCAGTCATTTTGGACATGATATCTCTGTTGCTGATCTCACTCTCACATCGAAACAAAAAGAGAGAATCACTGAAATGGTTGCTCAGGGACTTCCAAATAATTTGATTGTTAAGCAAGCGAAGAATGAGTCCACTGAAAATTCTAGAATGCACTTTCTGAATTCAGATGATATTAGGTACAGATTTCGAATTTAGTGAGAAAATTTGATGAGTTTTCAGAAATTTGAAAAATATTCTAAATCTGAATGAGGCGCAATACCACAAAGACGATTTGACCTCAGTGGAAATGCGGATTCAGGAGAATAATGAGGCAGATGGTTTCCGCCTTTATGTGCCACCCACCGATTCCAGTGGCTCCGAATTTCTGATCGGTTTGGCAAAACATAGAACTAATCACTTCAAGAATATTACAGTAATTATCACACCTCAGCATTTGGAAAGTATCAAAAAATTTTCGCATAAGATCGTTATTCTCGATGATACTTATAATATCACTCAGTACAATTTGAAACTGACAACTATGACAGTAATCGATAATTATGATAGAAGTGAACCAGCAGGTTGGTTCAAAATACACAAAAAGGAGGAACATTCTTTTAAGGTTTTCTACTTTCCGCGTCTACAACATCAAAGGAAGTGGGAATGTTTTTCAGCTGCGTTAAAAAATTGTTTCCCGAGTTCCGGCCCTATTCAAAAGGCATAGAGGTGAGTTTCGTTCAAAATTGAAAAAAATTGAACATTGTTCTTTTCAGAAGTGTTTTCGATATTTGAATTCCAGCCTGCGCATTCCTATGTGCTTCCGGGGCATTTCCATGACTGTAAGTTGTTTTGCGTAACACAGGAATTCCGTAAATTTGACAACATTTTTGGTTATAAATAATGGAAAATGACACAGAAAATGTGAATGAAAAATTTTGAAATTTGTTTTTGTAAATTTTCAGGATTTCAATCAGAATGTGAAACTATTCAATTTTTCGCGTTCGTATTTCCATTTTAACCAAAAATTGTTTCAAAATATCTCGCCTACAGTTAGGAAAATTTACGAATAAAAAATCTTCTTTTGATTTATAAAATTATTTTCAACAAGATTGTCAATTTTACATTAAGTTCTCAGCTTGTGGAGTATCCAATAATCATAAAGTTTTTTATCAGATTGTCGTCAACATGTGGATGGTGTCCCGGAAGCTGACAAACAAGCAACACTGATATGCCAGAGTTCAAGTTTGCGACAAATTTTCTAAAATTTCCTATGTTTTTTTTCTTAAGTTTTAATAAAATGAATATTGATATATACTGATACATTTGTTTCTTACTAAATAGCTACCACAAGCACGGCTAATTTCACAAATTCTGATCTGGGGAACCCCTGAACAAAATTTACTGCCGACTGCCGAGGATGAAAATTGGTCCAAATTAGGACCAAATGTGATGTATTTTTTGGTATCGTTTTGACACCGAGTGTTAATCCGCGTTTGGACCAAATTTCATCCGGAGCGGTTTGCCTGTGTGCATGATCGCCGTCCGATGATCACTTATCAATGATAAGATATATATAGCAGCTAAAACAACATAGATCACGAAAGGGGAATATGGCAAAAAATGTTGGTGGCACCCGGAGTCGAACCCAAGAATAGCCGCAATGCCCCGCATTGCTCTGTGGTGGCTTACCGACTGCGCTATGGGTACAACCTCTTGCTTTGGAAGAGTTCTCCGTTATCTACCCAGCGCGGCTATGCAGAGACGCAGAGGAGACAACCAGCAGTGAGGGTTGTGTGTGTGTGTGAGAGAGAAAGAGTGACGCAAACGTAAATATCCGACACTAACTGAGGGTCAGCAAAAGCGCCCCGTTGCACCACTCAAAACGCGGTAGTTTGAATTCGATTTTTTGAGAGTAGTGTTATTTTTCAAAGAAAAAAAAACGATTTTAATTGAAATTCTCGGTGAAAATGAATGTTTTCAGGTCACATCTTCGAATGACGGATTATAGAGGATCTCTTTCAAACAATAATTGTCAATGAATATTTATTAAAACTTGAAATAAAGCAATTTATAAATTTTTTAATACTAAATTTTATTCGAAGTTAACAAGAAGAAGGCAGAGTTGTAGTTTCCGTCGGTGACTTGCATGGCAAAGTGTGACAAGCATCTGAAATGGTCCGAATAAAAACCATGGAAGAGATAAAACTAAAGAACAACACTATAAGAAAGTCTCACCTGATAGGTACCATTGAAATGAAGAGCAAGTAAGTGGGAAGGGAGGAATCTGGAAAAATATTCTGTAGAAACCTACGAATTAAAGACTACGGAACCATACAAGAGGTTGACTTACAAGAAAAAATGAAGAGAAGGACGAGGACGATGAAGTGGAAGAAAAGAAGTTGAACAGCTGATGAATCCGCCGGAACGATGAAAACGCGCTCTGAAAACAAAATTTAAAAATTTAATTGAAAAATTCGAAAAATATTGTCACTTTCCCATAGGGGTTGTAAAAATGTGTGGGAAACTGAAGCTTATAAGGGAGAGAGCATATGAAAATGAGAGAGCTGACAGTGAAAAACCATCAGGTTCCCAGCCGTTAGCAGTATAAAAGGGAGAAATTTTAGGCCTAGACTCATTTTTCGTGATTTTCTTATCATGAGTGTCTTCGAAAAACCAAATTTCCGTGCGTTTTTCTCGATTGCCTCTACACTGCAGTCCCAACCGAAATGAGGAAGCACCTGCTGAATGTGCATAAATGCGACAAATGAGCTATTGATGATTTCAATGCGAAGGTGAAAGCTTCCAACGCTCAACAGAAAGGGACCGACTTGTACGATTGTCTTCATTGTGCTCAAAATTTTTCCTCGAAAGGAGCTGTCCAGAACCACTGCCGTCTCAAACATCCTTCAGCCACCGATTCAGTGAATCCAGCTGACATCTCGATAGTTGAGAACTTTTCGGAACCTGAAAAAAGGTAAATTGAGTTGAAAGAAAAATGAAGATTAGGGGAATAGGGGGTCTAGCCATTTTCTCTTTTTTTTCAGAAGTACCGATTATGCACTGGAGAAGTGAAACCACTGACACCGGTTGGCAGAATTTCAAGTTCAGTTAATGTGCAAAATCAGAGAATTAAATGCCATCACCCGGACTGCACAAAAGAAGAAGACATTGAGTATCATTTGATTTCTAGAGCGGCGTTTTGCGAACATTTTAGAACTGAGCACGGCACAGATCACATTTTGGAGAAAGAAAGTTTTAAGAATGAGGATGATTATGAGGTATCAGGTATATAATTTTGGGAATGAAAAGTTTGTTTAGAAATGGTTGTCGAGGCGCCAGGAAGAGACGGGGACTAGCCTAATCACTCAATCCACAAGAGAAGAAGTTGGAAGGGTTACATGTTACAAAAAATGCAAACACGAAGGAGGTTATGAGCGAAAAGGAAACATGAAATTCGGTCGTCCCTCAAAAAAGTGGACAGGTGAAATTAACTGCACCTCGTTTCTGAAAGTAAGAGAGAATAGTAGAACTTAGACGGGACAAAAGAATTTCAGATGGTTCGTACCAAAGAATCTATTCAAGTGGAAGCGTGTTTCAGTCATTTTGGACATGATATCTCTGTTGCTGATCTCACTCTCACATCGAAACAAAAAGAGAGAATCACTGAAATGGTTGCTCAGGGACTTCCAAATAATTTGATTGTTAAGCAAGCGAAGAATGAGTCCACTGAAAATTCTAGAATGCACTTTCTGAATTCAGATGATATTAGGTACAGATTTCGAATTTAGTGAGAAAATTTGATGAGTTTTCAGAAATTTGAAAAATATTCTAAATCTGAATGAGGCGCAATACCACAAAGACGATTTGACCTCAGTGGAAATGCGGATTCAGGAGAATAATGAGGCAGATGGTTTCCGCCTTTATGTGCCACCCACCGATTCCAGTGGCTCCGAATTTCTGATCGGTTTGGCAAAACATAGAACTAATCACTTCAAGAATATTACAGTAATTATCACACCTCAGCATTTGGAAAGTATCAAAAAATTTTCGCATAAGATCGTTATTCTCGATGATACTTATAATATCACTCAGTACAATTTGAAACTGACAACTATGACAGTAATCGATAATTATGATAGAAGTGAACCAGCAGGTTGGTTCAAAATACACAAAAAGGAGGAACATTCTTTTAAGGTTTTCTACTTTCCGCGTCTACAACATCAAAGGAAGTGGGAATGTTTTTCAGCTGCGTTAAAAAATTGTTTCCCGAGTTCCGGCCCTATTCAAAAGGCATAGAGGTGAGTTTCGTTCAAAATTGAAAAAAAATTGAACATTGTTCTTTTCAGAAGTGTTTTCGATATTTGAATTCCAGCCTGCGCATTCCTATGTGCTTCCGGGGCATTTCCATGACTGTAAGTTGTTTTGCGTAACACAGGAATTCCGTAAATTTGACAACATTTTTGGTTATAAATAATGGAAAATGACACAGAAAATGTGAATGAAAAATTTTGAAATTTGTTTTTGTAAATTTTCAGAATTTCAATCAGAATGTGAAACTATTCAATTTTTCGCGTTCGTATTTCCATTTTAACCAAAAATTGTTTCAAAATATCTCGCCTACAGTTAGGAAAATTTACGAATAAAAAATCTTCTTTTGATTTATAAAATTATTTTCAACAAGATTGTCAATTTTACATTAAGTTCTCAGCTTGTGGAGTATCCAATAATCATAAAGTTTTTTATCAGATTGTCGTCAACATGTGGATGGTGTCCCGGAAGCTGACAAACAAGCAACACTGATATGCCAGAGTTCAAGTTTGCGACAAATTTTCTAAAATTTCCTATGTTTTTTTTCTTAAGTTTTAATAAAATGAATATTGATATATACTGATACATTTGTTTCTTACTAAATAGCTACCACAAGCACGGCTAATTTCAAAAATTCTGATCTGGGGAACCCCTGAACAAAATTTACTGCCGACTGCCGAGGATGAAAATTGGTCCAAATTAGGACCAAATGTGATGTATTTTTTGGTATCGTTTTGACACCGAGTGTTAATCCGCGTTTGGACCAAATTTCATCCGGAGCGGTTTGCCTGTGTGCATGATCGCCGTCCGATGATCACTTATCAATGATAAGATATATATAGCAGCTAAAACAACATAGATCACGAAAGGGGAATATGGCAAAAAATGTTGGTGGCACCCGGAGTCGAACCCAAGAATAGCCGCAATGCCCCGCATTGCTCTGTGGTGGCTTACCGACTGCGCTATGGGTACAACCTCTTGCTTTGGAAGAGTTCTCCGTTATCTACCCAGCGCGGCTATGCAGAGACGCAGAGGAGACAACCAGCAGTGAGGGTTGTGTGTGTGTGTGAGAGAGAAAGAGTGACGCAAACGTAAATATCCGACACTAACTGAGGGTCAGCAAAAGCGCCCCGTTGCACCACTCAAAACGCGGTAGTTTGAATTCGATTTTTTGAGAGTAGTGTTATTTTTCAAAGAAAAAAAAACTATTTTAATTGAAATTCTCGGTGAAAATGAATGTTTTCAGGTCACATCTTCGAATGACGGATTATAGAGGATCTCTTTCAAATAATAATTGTCAATGAATATTTATTAAAACTTGAAATAAAGCAATTTATAAATTTTTTAATACTAAATTTTATTCGAAGTTAACAAGAAGAAGGCAGAGTTGTAGTTTCCGTCGGTGACTAGCATGGCAAAGTGTGACAAGCATCTGAAATGGTCCGAATAAAAACCATGGAAGAGATAAAACTAAAGAACAACACTATAAGAAAGTCTCACCTGATAGGTACCATTGAAATGAAGAGCAAGTAAGTGGGAAGGGAGGAATCTGGAAAAATATTCTGTAGAAACCTACGAATTAAAGACTACGGAACCATACAAGAGGTTGACTTACAAGAAAAAATGAAGAGAAGGACGAGGACGATGAAGTGGAAGAAAAGAAGTTGAACAGCTGATGAATCCGCCGGAACGATGAAAACGCGCTCTGAAAACAAAATTTAAAAATTTAATTGAAAAATTCGAAAAATATTGTCACTTTCCCATAGGGGTTGTAAAAATGTGTGGGAAACTGAAGCTTATAAGGGAGAGAGCATATGAAAAT
Source organism: Caenorhabditis latens (assembly GCA_002259235.3). Taxonomy (NCBI): domain Eukaryota; kingdom Metazoa; phylum Nematoda; class Chromadorea; order Rhabditida; family Rhabditidae; genus Caenorhabditis; species Caenorhabditis latens. Next base: position 3,552,958 of record CM056092.1, on the reverse strand, counting down.
GAGAGAGCTGACAGTGAAAAACCATCAGGTTCCCAGCCGTTAGCAGTATAAAAGGGAGAAATTTTAGGCCTAGACTCATTTTTCGTGATTTTCTTATCATGAGTGTCTTCGAAAAACCAAATTTCCGTGCGTTTTTCTCGATTGCCTCTACACTGCAGTCCCAACCGAAATGAGGAAGCACCTGCTGAATGTGCATAAATGCGACAAATGAGCTATTGATGATTTCAATGCGAAGGTGAAAGCTTCCAACGCTCAACAGAAAGGGACCGACTTGTACGATTGTCTTCATTGTGCTCAAAATTTTTCCTCGAAAGGAGCTGTCCAGAACCACTGCCGTCTCAAACATCCTTCAGCCACCGATTCAGTGAATCCAGCTGACATCTCGATAGTTGAGAACTTTTCGGAACCTGAAAAAAGGTAAATTGAGTTGAAAGAAAAATGAAGATTAGGGGAATAGGGGGTCTAGCCATTTTCTCTTTTTTTCAGAAGTACCGATTATGCACTGGAGAAGTGAAACCACTGACACCGGTTGGCAGAATTTCAAGTTCAGTTAATGTGCAAAATCAGAGAATTAAATGCCATCACCCGGACTGCACAAAAGAAGAAGACATTGAGTATCATTTGATTTCTAGAGCGGCGTTTTGCGAACATTTTAGAACTGAGCACGGCACAGATCACATTTTGGAGAAAGAAAGTTTTAAGAATGAGGATGATTATGAGGTATCAGGTATATAATTTTGGGAATGAAAAGTTTGTTTAGAAATGGTTGTCGAGGCGCCAGGAAGAGACGGGGACTAGCCTAATCACTCAATCCACAAGAGAAGAAGTTGGAAGGGTTACATGTTACAAAAAATGCAAACACGAAGGAGGTTATGAGCGAAAAGGAAACATGAAATTCGGTCGTCCCTCAAAAAAGTGGACAGGTGAAATTAACTGCACCTCGTTTCTGAAAGTAAGAGAGAATAGTAGAACTTAGACGGGACAAAAGAATTTCAGATGGTTCGTACCAAAGAATCTATTCAAGTGGAAGCGTGTTTCAGTCATTTTGGACATGATATCTCTGTTGCTGATCTCACTCTCACATCGAAACAAAAAGAGAGAATCACTGAAATGGTTGCTCAGGGACTTCCAAATAATTTGATTGTTAAGCAAGCGAAGAATGAGTCCACTGAAAATTCTAGAATGCACTTTCTGAATTCAGATGATATTAGGTACAGATTTCGAATTTAGTGAGAAAATTTGATGAGTTTTCAGAAATTTGAAAAATATTCTAAATCTGAATGAGGCGCAATACCACAAAGACGATTTGACCTCAGTGGAAATGCGGATTCAGGAGAATAATGAGGCAGATGGTTTCCGCCTTTATGTGCCACCCACCGATTCCAGTGGCTCCGAATTTCTGATCGGTTTGGCAAAACATAGAACTAATCACTTCAAGAATATTACAGTAATTATCACACCTCAGCATTTGGAAAGTATCAAAAAATTTTCGCATAAGATCGTTATTCTCGATGATACTTATAATATCACTCAGTACAATTTGAAACTGACAACTATGACAGTAATCGATAATTATGATAGAAGTGAACCAGCAGGTTGGTTCAAAATACACAAAAAGGAGGAACATTCTTTTAAGGTTTTCTACTTTCCGCGTCTACAACATCAAAGGAAGTGGGAATGTTTTTCAGCTGCGTTAAAAAATTGTTTCCCGAGTTCCGGCCCTATTCAAAAGGCATAGAGGTGAGTTTCGTTCAAAATTGAAAAAAAATTGAACATTGTTCTTTTCAGAAGTGTTTTCGATATTTGAATTCCAGCCTGCGCATTCCTATGTGCTTCCGGGGCATTTCCATGACTGTAAGTTGTTTTGCGTAACACAGGAATTCCGTAAATTTGACAACATTTTTGGTTATAAATAATGGAAAATGACACAGAAAATATGAATGAAAAATTTTGAAATTTGTTTTTGTAAATTTTCAGAATTTCAATCAGAATGTGAAACTATTCAATTTTTCGCGTTCGTATTTCCATTTTAACCAAAAATTGTTTCAAAATATCTCGCCTACAGTTAGGAAAATTTACGAATAAAAAATCTTCTTTTGATTTATAAAATTATTTTCAACAAGATTGTCAATTTTACATTAAGTTCTCAGCTTGTGGAGTATCCAATAATCATAAAGTTTTTTATCAGATTGTCGTCAACATGTGGATGGTGTCCCGGAAGCTGACAAACAAGCAACACTGATATGCCAGAGTTCAAGTTTGCGACAAATTTTCTAAAATTTCCTATGTTTTTTTTTCTTAAGTTTTAATAAAATGAATATTGATATAGCCTGATACATTTGTTTCTTACTAAATAGCTACCACAAGCACGGCTAATTTCACAAATTCTGATCTGGGGAACCCCTGAACAAAATTTACTGCCGACTGCCGAGGATGAAAATTGGTCCAAATTAGGACCAAATGTGATGTATTTTTTGGTATCGTTTTGACACCGAGTGTTAATCCGCGTTTGGACCAAATTTCATCCGGAGCGGTTTGCCTGTGTGCATGATCGCCGTCCGATGATCACTTATCAATGATAAGATATATATAGCAGCTAAAACAACATAGATCACGAAAGGGGAATATGGCAAAAAATGTTGGTGGCACCCGGAGTCGAACCCAAGAATAGCCGCAATGCCCCGCATTGCTCTGTGGTGGCTTACCGACTGCGCTATGGGTACCACCTCTTGCTTTGGAAGAGTTCTCCGTTATCTACCCAGCGCGGCTATGCAGAGACGCAGAGGAGACAACCAGCAGTGAGGGTTGTGTGTGTGTGTGAGAGAGAAAGAGTGACGCAAACGTAAATATCCGACACTAACTGAGGGTCAGCAAAAGCGCCCCGTTGCACCACTCAAAACGCGGTAGTTTGAATTCGATTTTTTGAGAGTAGTGTTATTTTTCAAAGAAAAAAAACGATTTTAATTGAAATTCTCGGTGAAAATGAATGTTTTCAGGTCACATCTTCGAATGACGGATTATAGAGGATCTCTTTCAAACAATAATTGTCAATGAATATTTATTAAAACTTGAAATAAAGCAATTTATAAATTTTTTAATACTAAATTTTATTCGAAGTTAACAAGAAGAAGGCAGAGTTGTAGTTTCCGTCGGTGACTTGCATGGCAAAGTGTGACAAGCATCTGAAATGGTCCGAATAAAAACCATGGAAGAGATAAAACTAAAGAACAACACTATAAGAAAGTCTGGTGAAATTCAAATACCGTCCCCCTAATTCAAAAATGACCCCCCAAAAGTTGTCCTGGAAAAGCCACCCACCAGTGAACTTTGAGAAACAAGCTTGTTAAACGTTGGTCCCCCACTGTTACTATCTCCACATTGAAAGTTGATTAAAGGAGAGCCCCCTTTCCCCATTCAATATGAGACCCCCGTTCAAGATTGGGCCCCCACCCCAAAGCGGATTCAAGCAGAACCCCCCATTCTGTCGTAATATAAAATGCCAGTGGATTAAAGAAGAGCCCCCCGTTTTTGCGTGATTTCAAGTGCATTGCAGATTATAATATGCGGACTTCGAAAATCATAGTTTTTCCATTAATTTTTCCCCATTTTTCTTGGTTTTTCACTGATTTCAGCAAATGTTTTACCTTCCTTTCTGAAAATTAATTGTATATTGGCATTTTGGAGGGGATAGCGCAGTAAAATGTCAGTTTTTGACAAAAGAGCGCCGATATTGAACGATGGGGGCTTGTTTTTGAATGTTGGGGTCCCATTCTTGAATGAATCAGTTTTACGGTGGGGGGTCTGTTTTGTGGGGACCGATTATTAAATCGTGGGGGGCTCATCTTTCACCAAGAGTTGGTTGTTTAGGAGAGGGGGGCTCTTTTTTAAGTATGCCGGGTAATTGAAATAGAGCCCCCATTTCTACAGGTGGGGGACGAATGTTTAACAGAGGGATTCAAGAGTTACCCCCACTCGAAAGAGAGCCCCCACCAAATTTGTACTGGTGGGGGGCTTTGCAAGGGTTGCTATCAACGTGGGGGGGCTCAACTGGATGGGGGGCTCTCCTTGAATTACGCCGAAAGTCTCACCTGATAGGTACCATTGAAATGAAGAGCAAGTAAGTGGGAAGGGAGGAATCTGGAAAAATATTCTGTAGAAACCTACGAATTAAAGACTACGGAACCATACAAGAGGTTGACTTACAAGAAAAAATGAAGAGAAGGACGAGGACGATGAAGTGGAAGAAAAGAAGTTGAACATCTGATGAATCCGCCGGAACGATGAAAACGCGCTCTGAAAACAAAATTTAAAAATTTAATTGAAAAATTCGAAAAATATTGTCACTTTCCCATAGGGGTTGTAAAAATGTGTGGGAAACTGAAGCTTATAAGGGAGAGAGCATATGAAAATGAGAGAGCTGACAGTGAAAAACCATCAGGTTCCCAGCCGTCAGCAGTATAAAAGGGAGAAATTTTAGGCCTAGACTCATTTTTCGTGATTTTCTTATCATGAGTGTCTTCGAAAAACCAAATTTCCGTGCGTTTTTCTCGATTGCCTCTACACTGCAGTCCCAACCGAAATGAGGAAGCACCTGCTGAATGTGCATAAATGCGACAAATGAGCTATTGATGATTTCAATGCGAAGGTGAAAGCTTCCAACGCTCAACAGAAAGGGACCGACTTGTACGATTGTCTTCATTGTGCTCAAAATTTTTCCTCGAAAGGAGCTGTCCAGAACCACTGCCGTCTCAAACATCCTTCAGCCACCGATTCAGTGAATCCAGCTGACATCTCGATAGTTGAGAACTTTTCGGAACCTGAAAAAAGGTAAATTGAGTTGAAAGAAAAATGAAGATTAGGGGAATAGGGGGTCTAGCCATTTTCTCTTTTTTTTCAGAAGTACCGATTATGCACTGGAGAAGTGAAACCACTGACACCGGTTGGCAGAATTTCAAGTTCAGTTAATGTGCAAAATCAGAGAATTAAATGCCATCACCCGGACTGCACAAAAGAAGAAGACATTGAGTATCATTTGATTTCTAGAGCGGCGTTTTGCGAACATTTTAGAACTGAGCACGGCACAGATCACATTTTGGAGAAAGAAAGTTTTAAGAATGAGGATGATTATGAGGTATCAGGTATATAATTTTGGGAATGAAAAGTTTGTTTAGAAATGGTTGTCGAGGCGCCAGGAAGAGACGGGGACTAGCCTAATCACTCAATCCACAAGAGAAGAAGTTGGAAGGGTTACATGTTACAAAAAATGCAAACACGAAGGAGGTTATGAGCGAAAAGGAAACATGAAATTCGGTCGTCCCTCAAAAAAGTGGACAGGTGAAATTAACTGCACCTCGTTTCTGAAAGTAAGAGAGAATAGTAGAACTTAGACGGGACAAAAGAATTTCAGATGGTTCGTACCAAAGAATCTATTCAAGTGGAAGCGTGTTTCAGTCATTTTGGACATGATATCTCTGTTGCTGATCTCACTCTCACATCGAAACAAAAAGAGAGAATCACTGAAATGGTTGCTCAGGGACTTCCAAATAATTTGATTGTTAAGCAAGCGAAGAATGAGTCCACTGAAAATTCTAGAATGCACTTTCTGAATTCAGATGATATTAGGTACAGATTTCGAATTTAGTGAGAAAATTTGATGAGTTTTCAGAAATTTGAAAAATATTCTAAATCTGAATGAGGCGCAATACCACAAAGACGATTTGACCTCAGTGGAAATGCGGATTCAGGAGAATAATGAGGCAGATGGTTTCCGCCTTTATGTGCCACCCACCGATTCCAGTGGCTCCGAATTTCTGATCGGTTTGGCAAAACATAGAACTAATCACTTCAAGAATATTACAGTAATTATCACACCTCAGCATTTGGAAAGTATCAAAAAATTTTCGCATAAGATCGTTATTCTCGATGATACTTATAATATCACTCAGTACAATTTGAAACTGACAACTATGACAGTAATCGATAATTATGATAGAAGTGAACCAGCAGGTTGGTTCAAAATACACAAAAAGGAGGAACATTCTTTTAAGGTTTTCTACTTTCCGCGTCTACAACATCAAAGGAAGTGGGAATGTTTTTCAGCTGCGTTAAAAAATTGTTTCCCGAGTTCCGGCCCTATTCAAAAGGCATAGAGGTGAGTTTCGTTCAAAATTGAAAAAAATTGAACATTGTTCTTTTCAGAAGTGTTTTCGATATTTGAATTCCAGCCTGCGCATTCCTATGTGCTTCCGGGGCATTTCCATGACTGTAAGTTGTTTTGCGTAACACAGGAATTCCGTAAATTTGACAACATTTTTGGTTATAAATAATGGAAAATGACACAGAAAATGTGAATGAAAAATTTTGAAATTTGTTTTTGTAAATTTTCAGGATTTCAATCAGAATGTGAAACTATTCAATTTTTCGCGTTCGTATTTCCATTTTAACCAAAAATTGTTTCAAAATATCTCGCCTACAGTTAGGAAAATTTACGAATAAAAAATCTTCTTTTGATTTATAAAATTATTTTCAACAAGATTGTCAATTTTACATTAAGTTCTCAGCTTGTGGAGTATCCAATAATCATAAAGTTTTTTATCAGATTGTCGTCAACATGTGGATGGTGTCCCGGAAGCTGACAAACAAGCAACACTGATATGCCAGAGTTCAAGTTTGCGACAAATTTTCTAAAATTTCCTATGTTTTTTTTCTTAAGTTTTAATAAAATGAATATTGATATATACTGATACATTTGTTTCTTACTAAATAGCTACCACAAGCACGGCTAATTTCAAAAATTCTGATCTGGGGAACCCCTGAACAAAATTTACTGCCGACTGCCGAGGATGAAAATTGGTCCAAATTAGGACCAAATGTGATGTATTTTTTGGTATCGTTTTGACACCGAGTGTTAATCCGCGTTTGGACCAAATTTCATCCGGAGCGGTTTGCCTGTGTGCATGATCGCCGTCCGATGATCACTTATCAATGATAAGATATATATAGCAGCTAAAACAACATAGATCACGAAAGGGGAATATGGCAAAAAATGTTGGTGGCACCCGGAGTCGAACCCAAGAATAGCCGCAATGCCCCGCATTGCTCTGTGGTGGCTTACCGACTGCGCTATGGGTACCACCTCTTGCTTTGGAAGAGTTCTCCGTTATCTACCCAGCGCGGCTATGCAGAGACGCAGAGGAGACAACCAGCAGTGAGGGTTGTGTGTGTGTGTGAGAGAGAAAGAGTGACGCAAACGTAAATATCCGACACTAACTGAGGGTCAGCAAAAGCGCCCCGTTGCACCACTCAAAACGCGGTAGTTTGAATTCGATTTTTTGAGAGTAGTGTTATTTTTCAAAGAAAAAAACGATTTTAATTGAAATTCTCGGTGAAAATGAATGTTTTCAGGTCACATCTTCGAATGACGGATTATAGAGGATCTCTTTCAAACAATAATTGTCAATGAATATTTATTAAAACTTGAAATAAAGCAATTTATAAATTTTTTAATACTAAATTTTATTCGAAGTTAACAAGAAGAAGGCAGAGTTGTAGTTTCCGTCGGTGACTTGCATGGCAAAGTGTGACAAGCATCTGAAATGGTCCGAATAAAAACCATGGAAGAGATAAAACTAAAGAACAACACTATAAGAAAGTCTCACCTGATAGGTACCATTGAAATGAAGAGCAAGTAAGTGGGAAGGGAGGAATCTGGAAAAATATTCTGTAGAAACCTACGAATTAAAGACTACGGAACCATACAAGAGGTTGACTTACAAGAAAAAATGAAGAGAAGGACGAGGACGATGAAGTGGAAGAAAAGAAGTTGAACAGCTGATGAATCCGCCGGAACGATGAAAACGCGCTCTGAAAACAAAATTTAAAAATTTAATTGAAAAATTCGAAAAATATTGTCACTTTCCCATAGGGGTTGTAAAAATGTGTGGGAAACTGAAGCTTATAAGGGAGAGAGCATATGAAAATGAGAGAGCTGACAGTGAAAAACCATCAGGGTCCCAGCCGTCAGCAGTATAAAAGGGAGAAATTTTAGGCCTAGACTCATTTTTCGTGATTTTCTTATCATGAGTGTCTTCGAAAAACCAAATTTCCGTGCGTTTTTCTCGATTGCCTCTACACTGCAGTCCCAACCGAAATGAGGAAGCACCTGCTGAATGTGCATAAATGCGACAAATGAGCTATTGATGATTTCAATGCGAAGGTGAAAGCTTCCAACGCTCAACAGAAAGGGACCGACTTGTACGATTGTCTTCATTGTGCTCAAAATTTTTCCTCGAAAGGAGCTGTCCAGAACCACTGCCGTCTCAAACATCCTTCAGCCACCGATTCAGTGAATCCAGCTGACATCTCGATAGTTGAGAACTTTTCGGAACCTGAAAAAAGGTAAATTGAGTTGAAAGAAAAATGAAGATTAGGGGAATAGGGGTCTAGCCATTTTCTCTTTTCTTTTCAGAAGTACCGATTTGAGCACAATGAAGACAATCGTACAAGTCGGTCCCTTTCTGTTGAGCGTTGGAAGCTTTCACCTTCGCATTGAAATCATCAATAGCTCATTTGTCGCATTTATGCACATTCAGCAGGTGCTTCCTCATTTCGGTTGGGACTGCAGTGTAGAGGCAATCGAGAAAAACGCACGGAAATTTGGTTTTTCGAAGACACTCATGATAAGAAAATCACGAAAAATGAGTCTAGGCCTAAAATTTCTCCCTTTTATACTGCTGACGGCTGGGAACCTGATGGTTTTTCACTGTCAGCTCTCTCATTTTCATATGCTCTCTCCCTTATAAGCTTCAGTTTCCCACACATTTTTACAACCCCTATGGGAAAGTGACAATATTTTTCGAATTTTTCAATTAAATTTTTAAATTTTGTTTTCAGAGCGCGTTTTCATCGTTCCGGCGGATTCATCAGCTGTTCAACTTCTTTTCTTCCACTTCATCGTCCTCGTCCTTCTCTTCATTTTTTCTTGTAAGTCAACCTCTTGTATGGTTCCGTAGTCTTTAATTCGTAGGCTTCTACAGAATATTTTTCCAGATTCCTCCCTTCCCACTTACTTGCTCTTCATTTCAATGGTACCTATCACTCAGGGAATTTTCGGCAACGGTTGGGCATCACGTGGGCATCAGGAAGGCGAATTGCCTACAGTATGGGCAATTTGCCTGCATTTAGGGCGAATAGCCAGCGTTTTGGGCGAAGCGCCCACTGGGCGAGGGTTGGGCGACGGTTAGGTCGGAGATTTGAGAAAGGAAGAGTGGTGGGCCAGGGCGAAGTGCCCATTTGTAGGGCGATTCGCCCAGTTTATGAACACGCGCTCTATCGTACTGGAAAAATCATTTCTATTTTTCATTTATTTTCATTATTATTCTGTATTAATTATCTGTTTCAAACACACTATTCTGTTATGAATATGAAAAAGGACACCATTCGAAAGAAGAAGAGAGGTTTGTGAGTGAAAATTTACTCAAATTAATCTTTAAAAAAACATGGTTAAGACTTGGGAAAATTGTTCGTCGGAAAGGATAGTGGGTCATTTCCGTCTCCTGCGTAATTTGCTCAACTATTGTCCCGAGGATGGATTTTGATTATTGAGGTTAGTGCCGTTAGATTGTGTAAAAACGATAGCTAATTTTCGGGAAAATAGTTTTTTTCGAAGTCCGATTTGCTAAATCGTCTCTTTCTGCAAGTGCTCCGCCGGTTGATTTGAATAAAAGTTTCAAATAGGAGCATCTGTCATATGGTTCTAACTCTTCATCTTTTCATAGTTCATATTACAGATTTCTATCCGATGAATGTGGATGATATTGAAACCAAACACGTCTTCTACTCTCGCACCGAATTGTGAATCGATGGTTTTCTCTCAATTACCAACTCCTCCCACAGCCAACAACAACAAGAAGTGCCAGAGACTTGATAATTTTTTCTTTTTAAACGGATAAATAAACATTGATGAAAACAATAACTGACTTCTGTTTTTTAATGTAATATATATATGAGTATCGGCAAGGAAAGCGAACGCTAAAAACAACACACGTTGGGCGATTCGCCCTTGATTTGGGCGGTAGTGCCCAACCGGGTTGGGCACGACCGCCCAATTGGTGGGCGAATCGCCCAAACGGCGGGCGAATCGCTCAAAATTCCCTGAGCAGGTGAGACTTTCGGCGTAATTCAAGGAGAGCCCCCCATCCAGTTGAGCCCCCCCACGTTGATAGCAACCCTTGCAAAGCCCCCCACCAGTACAAATTTGGTGGGGGGCTCTCTTTTCGAGTGGGGGGTAACTCTTGAATCCCTCTGTTAAACATTCGTCCCCCACCTGTAGAAATGGGGGCTCTATTTCAATTACCCGGCATACTTAAAAAAGAGCCCCCCTCTCCTAAACAACCAACTCTTGGTGAAAGATGAGCCCCCACGATTTAATAATCGGCCCCCACAAAACAGACCCCCCACCGTAAAACTGATTCATTCAAGAATGGGACCCCACCATTCAAAAACAAGCCCCCATCGTTCAATATCGGCGCTCTTTTGTCAAAAACTGACATTTTACTGCGCTATCCCCTCCAAAATGCCAATATACAATTAATTTTCAGAAAGGAAGGTAAAACATTTGCTGAAATCAGTGAAAAACCAAGAAAAATGGGGAAAAATTAATGGAAAAACTATGATTTTCGAAGTCCGCATATTATAATCTGCAATGCACTTGAAATCACGCAAAAACGGGGGCTCTTCTTTAATCCACTGGCATTTTATATTACGACAGAATGGGGGTTCTGCTTGAATCCGCTTTGGGGTGGGGGCCCAATCTTGAACGGGGGTCTCATATTGAATGGGGAAAGGGGCTCTCCTTTAAAGGAGGACTGAAGTCATATTTTTTATTTCAGATTCTGATACTTCAGAAAATTCTAAGAAACTTTCATCATTGGAGCATATACTAAAAATCGCTCTAAACGCCCTAAATTCACGCTTTCCCGGCTCAAAAGGAGCCTAGGTGGAAGAGTTTTCACACCCGAATTTTTGCCCCCGTGTAGTCCTCTCGGACAAAATTATTTCTTTTTATTTCTCGATTTTTCGTTTTCTTGCTTTTTTCAACAAAATTTCGTGTTTTTTCTTCTTTTTTACGATATAAATTGAAAAAAAACACGAAATTTTGTTGAAAAAAGCAAGAAAACGAAAAATCGAGAAATAAAAAGAAATAATTTTGTCCGAGAGGACTACACGGGGGCAAAATTCGGGTGTGAAAACTCTTCCACCTAGGCTCCTTTGAGCCGGGAAAGCGTGAATTTAGGGCGTTTAGAGCGATTTTTAGTATATGCTCCAATGATGAAAGTTTCTTAGAATTTTCTGAAGTATCAGAATCTGAAATAAAAAATATGACTTCAGTCCTCCTTTAATCAACTTTCAATGTGGAGATAGTAACAGTGGGGGACCAACGTTTAACAAGCTTGTTTCTCAAAGTTCACTGGTGGGGGCTTTTCCAGGACAACTTTTGGGGGGTCATTTTTGAATTAGGGGGGGGACGGTATTTGAATTTCACCAGACTTTCTTATAGTGTTGTTCTTTAGTTTTATCTCTTCCATGGTTTTTATTCGGACCATTTCAGATGCTTGTCACACTTTGCCATGCAAGTCACCGACGGAAACTACAACTCTGCCTTCTTCTTGTTAACTTCGAATAAAATTTAGTATTAAAAAATTTATAAATTGCTTTAAGAGAAGTATGGGATACAGATAAGACACGGGGAAAAAGGGGAGGGCATAGGGGGAGTTTCTGATACAGTGAGAGACACCGTGTTTCAATGCTGGAGTATATGTTTACAAAGGTTATATGCCTAAAATTCATCGATAAATGAAGTATTTTAACTAATTAGTTCTCAATCGCTAATTAGTATTTCATTAATTAGTTCAAGTAATTAAGAAAGTAACTAATAATTCCTGAACTTTGACACGTGAACATCATCATTTTGTCACGTGAACAGTACATATACTTAAATCATTTTATTTTGATTGCGATAAGGCATTTTTGTTTTCAAATTATTCAAATATACAATGTTAGTTTTGACAAATTTTGTCACAAATTATCATTTTCAAACATTTTCACTCTTTTTCGAGATTTTAACAGAAACTTACCACTAATCAAGCAGCTGAAAAGGGGCGGAGCCTACTGAAATGGTATTTAAGGAGACCTAGACCCACCTACAAGGTCATTCTGAGCAATAAATAATGTTATTCCCAGAAAACGGAGAGTTTTAGCAACAAATTGTTACTTTTGCGCATTTCCACTCATTTTTAACGTTTTCATGGTGATAGAGCACTAATCACGCGCCTGAAAAGGGGCGGAGCCTAAGAAAAGACTATTTAAGGAGGCCTAAGCCTACCTACATTGTCATTCTGTGCAATAACGAGAGTGAGCATTTATTTTACTGCCATTTATTCATGATTTTTGTTTTTAATTTTAAATATTCATTCTTGTATAACAACATTTATGTTCCAGAAAATGGCTAAAAGAGCATTGTTGGTCATTTCACACGATAAAGTTCAAATAGATGATCTAACACTTCCATCAGCTGATGAATCATCTTCCGATCAAGTAGATGTCAAGAATAATCTTCCGAGTCAAAAGGTATATAAAAATATAATAGGTTCAATCTACATGTACTTCTATTTCAGTCAGCGCCTAAAAACATTGTAAGAGTTCTGAGTAAGACATGCGACGAGCCAAAAGGAAAGTTTCACGGAGCGATTGCAACTGTCCGACTTCTTCTTGAACTACCACCAGCGCTGATTCTGCTCGACTCAGAAAAATTCGGAGAATGTGCAATCAAGCTTATGAAAAATCATAACCCGTTTAAATCTGACCGTTCCATCGTATCCATCGCCATCGAAGGAGATGACAATGATTGCAAAGTGTCTACACCATTCAAACCAATAGGAAACATCAAACCTGTAGATGTTGCTCGTTGTATTGAAAACACGGACCATGAAGTAGACCTCGATCTCCGCCAGAAGACAGTAATCTTTACTTATTTGAATCCACCAAGCTCAAATTGATTACTATAACAACTTTGTGTTGTTTTTATTCTATTTTATCAGAATTTTGGTATTTTTCTTGTTCTTGTATCATTAATCTATGTATTTTGCAGTATCTATATAAATGTTGTATATTTCCAAAGAAGTGAAAAGGGGGAATGTTACATAAAAAGACACATGTATGAAGAACACTATCCAAGTTTTGCTAAAGTTAAAAATGGAATTTGTATTTTGCCGTCGCTTCATCTCCAGGCCCCTTGTTGTGACCCTCCGATTTGCTCGATTATGGTGTTGTGTTGTTGTATGGGAAGGGTATGAGAGGAAATTAATTCAAGATTTGAAGACCAATAAGTATAGTAGAGCAGGTTTGCATTTTACGTGAAGGAGAAATTGAAGCATTTGCTATCGCATCATCTCCAGGTCACTTGTTGTGACCCTCCGATTTGCTCGATTGTGGTGTTGTGTTGTTGTGTGAAAAGTGACAGAACATGCATTTTTGACAAAAAGCGGTGAAAACACCAAAAACAGTATATTGTGATGATTTGTGCAAAATTCGACACATTCGAGGGCCAGAGAGCACTATATAAACCACAAAAAATTTGAAGAACATGCATTTTTGACAAAAAGCGGTGAAAACACCAAAAACAGTATATTGTGATGAATCGTGCAAAATTCGACACATTCGGGGGCGAGAGCGCACTATATAAGACACAGAAAATCTGATTTTCCTCATTCATACGCATTTTAACAGAGGCTGACGGTGACTTCTCCTCTCCTCTCTAATTATTTTATTGTTTTTTCACTCTATTTATTGTGGTTGGGAGTGGCTTCGCCGAAGTTCTACATTCTCGAAACCCCATGGAATCACAGAGGTCAAAGGAAATGAATATTCGCGTGGCAACCGTAAAACCTAATCCACATCATGAAACTCAACCCTTTATAAGATTGAACTCATTGATAAAGTTTAGTTCTAAGTTTGCTTTTGGCAACGAATAAACGCTCTTTGACTTGTAAGTTTTAGTTGTGTTCTTAGTTCTCGAAGTCTGTTTCTGTCCTAAGTGATAGAAATAGATAACTTGGGGGCCGAACCAAATTAGTTGTAGTAGTAGAAGTCAGACGCTGGTGAAGGTGATAAGACCTGATCCGAGCTCCTTCGCTATTAGAACTATTTCTCAATTCGAATTCGTTTTGAGAGAAAAAACACCTCTCGTTGACTAAACATCAGCGAAAGGTACTGTTCCTGTCTCGGAGATTGAAGATCGAAGAGTCGGACAAATAGAAACGGTGAGACCGTGGTGAGATACTTTGGTGAGATACTTTGGTGAGACGGTGGTGAGAAACGGTGATGTCGTTCAGTGTGGAGAGAACTAAAAGGGAAGCTCGAGTGTTACTTCTTCCGAGAAGTCATGGGCTGTCCAAATGAACGAGGTGAGACTGAAGGAGAGACGCAAGTTGGTGAAGGGATTCACTGACTTTTTGGAGTCTTCGGGTCGTATGGAGAGTGATATGTATGAGGCACTCAAGGCGGCGTGCAAAGGCAATGAGAGACAGTCAGAAGTGCTTGTAGAGCCGGTGAAAAAGTACTGTCATGAGTTGCGAGAACGATTTGAAGAGCTTGGCGGAGAGAGATGGCCGCTAGAGATTATTGGAGTAATGAGGGAAAATGGAGTGGAAACGGTAGAAGAGTTGCGTGAACTCTGTGAGAAAGGTGTAGAAATGGTGCCAGGTGGCATCGTGGAGAATGCCAAAAAGGCCCGGGATGAGTTGGCATTGTTACAAGATGCTTGGAATGAGGAGAGAGAGACGTTGTTCAGAGAATTGAACAAGCTGAAAGAGGAGAAGAGATTGGCTGAGGAGGCTGTCTCGAAGTACAAAAAGACGCTAAAGGAGGAGCGTGAGGCAAGTAGCGAGTTGAGAGGACTGCTCAGAAAGCAGGAAAGTGAGCCGAAGAAGGCTGGACAGGCCCGTGATACTAAGGAAGTTCCGGTGCCCTCGAGGTTGGAGGTGGTCAGAAAGTGGTCCCCAAGGGACTCGGATGACGAATTCTCGATGCATGGCAGGCGTGGAGAATTCTCGGATAGTGAAAGAAGTTGGGGTGAAGGTTGGAAGAGTGGCAGAAGTTCCAGGTATAGCGCGGGGAACGAGGTTATGATGGGAATGGTGGCATCTATGGGGAGAATGATGAAGGCGTCGGCGTTGCCAGAGCCAAAAACGTTTGACGGTACTGGGGACTTCAAGGAGTTCAAGAGAACGTTCTTGCTGAAGTACCAGCAGGTTACGGATGAGGATGATGAGCTAGTAGCCATATTGGAGGAGAGATACTTGAAGGGGGCAGCGAAGTCACTGTTCAAGTCACTGGAAGATAGGCATGAGCGGCCGATTGCTGAGTTGTTCGTGGAGTTTGAGAGAAAACTCCGGAAGAGACAGGGGGATGCGAAGGCTGAGGCCTTGCATGAATTCGATCGCCTTCAGAGGGCTCCGGGACAGAAGTTGTGGGAGTACCTGGTGGAGGTAGAGAAGTGGTCGAAAAAAGCGTATCCCGAGGTCGAGAAAGCGACGTTGTCGCAGATGAGAACGACAAAGTTGATGAGAGCTACGGAGGATGATGACATGCTGCAGTCGGTGCTTGTAGCTAAACGGTTGGAGTTGCCACTGGCGGCGCAGTATGACCAGTTGAAGGATATTGTACTCCAGAGGGAGAATGAGAAACTGAGGAAGCAAAAAGAGAGAATGGGGAGATTGGGAGATCAGGGAAACAGTGTTGGTCGTCGGTCGCCTGAAGGTAGTAACGATGGTGACAGGAAAACTGTAGGGGAGAGAAGAGATAGTGGAGCGAAAATGAAATGCTTCACTTGTGGAGGAATCGGACATGGTTCCTGGCAATGTGTATCGAAAAGAGTCGATAAAGTGCAGATCCAGGAGGGGACTGTCGAGAATGCTGGGGTGGAAACCGTGGAAATGGTGGAGATGTTGGGACAACGGAGACGGGTTGTCATTGATAGTGGGGCAGTCGTATCGGTGATATCGACTACTGCTTATGAGAGGTTGAAGGCGGGGTGTCGTGACTGGGAAAAGGAAGTTGAAGTGTTCGGAAAGCCGACATTCACAGTTTTGAATGCGTCAAACTCTAAGATGAGAGTCAGGGGGCAGATCAAAATTCCCATGGTGGTCAAAGGGCGGAAAGTGAGAGTAGTTTTCCAGTTGGTTGACAATTGGGTGGAGAGGATACTGATAGGAACTAATGCTTTTGAGAGCATTGGCGTTGAGCTGAAATGGAAAGATCCATATGGTTTGGTGAATGCCGAAGAGAACTCGGCAGAAGTACAGTTCAGTGGAGGTGAGAAGAAACTGGAGAGACCAGGAGAGAAACTTCGGAAGGTTCCGACGGAGGTATCAGAGATACAGTGCAAGAGCGTTGCCGTGCGTGGAGAGAGGGGGAGAAGGGCAAGCACGGGTGACGTGGGAGAGGTGTTCAAGTCGGAAGGGGAGGAGAAGGAAAGAAAGAAGGTGAAGATTCGGGCGAGTGTGGTGGTCATCGGACCTAGATTGGAGGCGAGGGGGCCAGGTGTTCTCGAGTATCGTAATAAGACGATAACGGGGTGGACTCAGAAGTTCGATTGGGGAGAAGTGAAGGAGGCAGTGGTGCTTGTTGAGTACACTGATAAGGAGGATGAGAACAGCAAGAGAGTTGAGTTCGTAAAATCAGTTGCGAAGGAAGTGGAGAAAGTCTGGATGATGCCGAGAAGTCTACAATGTGAACTCGGGGACGTCGACAAGGTGGCCAAACAGTGGAAGGAATGGCTGAAGACATCAGCGAACGTGGAAGTTGTGGATCCGTTGATGCCCGTCGGAAATCACAAGACACCATTGATCTTGGAGAAATGGCATCGGAAGTCGCTGGATGGTCTACAGAAGTACTTGCACAATGCGTTGCCGAGCCATTCAGTCAGATGTCAGTGGGAGAAGAACACAGACAGAAGACCACAATCTGGATTGAAGAAAGACCTCGGAAAAAGATGCCCGATCGCCGAGAGGAGGGGGAAGTGGCTTCGCCGAAGTTCTACATTCTCGAAACCCCATGGAATCACAGAGGTCAAAGGAAATGAATATTCGCGTGGCAACCGTAAAACCTAATCCACATCATGAAACTCAACCCTTTATAAGATTGAACTCATTGATAAAGTTTAGTTCTAAGTTTGCTTTTGGCAACGAATAAACGCTCTTTGACTTGTAAGTTTTAGTTGTGTTCTTAGTTCTCGAAGTCTGTTTCTGTCCTAAGTGATAGAAATAGATAACTTGGGAATGCATAATTCATCGACAACAGAAGGACTCATCTTCGAGGTATCTGTTAATAAAGTTATATTTCCATGAATTTGTGAGTATTTAGGAACAAGTGGGTGGCGCCAGAGTTCGCTTGATAAGTAAAAATGTTAAAAAGGCAGAAGGACGTTTTCGTGGAATTGTGGAATTGGTGACACTCTCCATCGAGCTACCTACAACTATGACATCTCACCCCCAAGCAGCCGAGCTATTTTCGGAAACATTGGTGGAATTGGCAAGAAGACACGACCCATTCAAAACAGCAAACACGATGGTTGGAATCGGAATAGATTCAGAAGAGAATCCAACTTCAATCACAGGCATACCACTTCGCGAAATCAGAAAAGTAAAAACTGAGGAAATTGTTGCAAGTCTCAGCAGAATATCTCAATCAAATAAATCCCCACTTGAATTGGATATTCCAAAGCTTGTTGTAACATTCACATACGTGAAGCCTCAGACGGGAAGTGGAAAACGAAAGTTTGACACAGGCTCAATACTGGAACTAACCACTTTTGAAAAACGGCAAAAGCTTGAAGAATTGGACAAGGAGCTTCTTAATGATTCGGAAATCAACAAGGCAAAACTTACAAGATCGAACATTATGCCAAATGAAGGTGAAGTTTAAATAACCATTCAATTTAATTGAATAAATTTTACAGTTCTTGATGATTGTCTGGTACATGCGTTGTATCAAGCTCAAATGTATTATGAATGGAAGCAATGCCAATCAGTAGAAAATTTGAAAAGGTACCGAAGTTCAATTCGAAAATCTTATAAACGTCCAGGAATCTGTACTCATGTTTATGAAGAAGTTCAGAACATGAAAGAAGTAAGCTAAGAAAGTCAAACAATTATTTTCAGCAATATCTTTTCCAGAGAGCAGGAATGGTAAAATCAAGCAATTTTGATCGCCTGGACATAGAACAATTTCAAAAGACGGTGTTTGCAGGACAACACCAAATCATATGCTTTGTCAAAACTTCCAAAGTACCTTACTATGTTGGACCATATCTCGGACCAGGAAAACAACTGCTGTTATATCTAAGTGATGGTCATTATAGTGGAGTAAGAAGTGTTTGTGCATTACTCAAGACACGGTTTTACTGTTTTCTATGCAATACAAGATACACAGATGCATCATCTCACTACACCTGTCCGTTGATTCATCGTTTGTGCGGTAAACCAAACTGTTCGAAAACAAAGAAAGGAGAAGAAATTAGATGTGAAGCATGCACAGTACTTTTCCACTCCCAAGAATGTTATGATAATCACCGGAAAAAAGGTAATTTGAAATGTGAATATCCAACACATGTATTGTTACAGGACCAAATGGAGGAAGAAGTCGTTGTGATTATACAAAGTCTTGTGAAAAATGTAATGGTATATACTATACAAATAAAAATCAAGAAACTCACAAATGTGGCGAGAAGTGGTGTTACCGATGTAACTGTAAGAGAGCCAAAAAACATGATTGTTTTATGCCAAAGTCAATCAAGAATGAGAAGAAACTAACAAGACAACGAGTATACTTTGACATAGAGGTAGTGTATGTCTATAGAAATATTTAAACTGTTTTAAAATTTCAGAGTAGAGCAGATGAAAAGACAGGACAACAACACCCTGTTTTATTTGTAGCTTTGCGATGCTGTCGAAAGTGTTCAGCAGTAATTCCAAAGGATGTCAAAATAACTAAAAAAGAAGTATGCAAAAAATGTGCTCCTGATGGGCGCTTAAAGATAATAGAATGCATTTCACAGCATAATAGAAATGTTAATGTTGCTCAAGAACTAACAAAATGGCTTTTTGCGGATCATCACAGAGGTAGAGTGGTAGTAGCCCACAATGCATCGGGGTGAGTTTAAATTAAATTTGTTTCATCTTGATATGCTTTTTCAGTTATGACGCACAATTCATACTTGAAAATATGATTTCGAGCAACAAAGCAACACCTAAACTGATTTTGGAAGGAACAAAATTAATTTTCATGGAACATAATGGCGTACGACTGCTGGATTCTATGAAGTTTTTAACGATGAGTCTTGCAGCTATGGGAAAGTCTTTTGAAATCGACTCAGTCAAAGGGTAAGAAAACGTTTATTTTTAATTTGCACATCTACAATTTTCAGAGATTTCCCCGTACTTTTTATCAAACCAGAACATTATGATTATGATGGCAACATCCCAGATGAAAAATGGTATGATCTGAACAACAAAACATCAGCTGTCAAAAAACAAATACTAAGTTTTTTGGAAAGTCAGAAAAATGTTCCTCAGAAGTTCAACTTCTATAACGAAATTGTAAAGTATTGTTACAATGACGTCTACATTCTATCGAAGGCAATGAACATTTTCGAAACAGAATTTGAACAAATGACCAATGTGTGTCTGTTAGAGGTAAAAATAGCAAGATATATGCCTCATACGGTATTTAATCATTATAGGAATCTACTACAGCGGCGTCAGCTGCGGCATTGGTGTTTAGAAGAAACCATCTTGACCCAGCAAAACCCATAGTCCTCGATGAAAAACCATCTGTTTCAAAAACCAGCTCTGTTGTCAGTCAGAAATATCTCGCATGGTTCAGTCAAAAAGAAGGTGTACAAGTGAACATGTCGACAACTTATGGAGAAGAAAAGGTTGAAATAAATTCTAAGAATAACTAAAAACTAACAATTTACAGATTGGTAAATATAGAGTAGACGGTTTTGTACCACCGTGTGAAAAATATCCAAAGGGTTTGGTAATCGAATTCCAAGTAAGTTGTAATTTATATAATACTATTGCATTACATCAATTGCAGGGATGTTATTGGCATGCTCATGATTGTACTTACGCTGAAGAATCTGTGATATCCGGTGAAAGTGCAAGAGATATCAGAGCAAGAGACAAGGCAAGATTTGAATACTTAAAGCAAATACACCCGGTAAAGGTAGTATGGGAATGTGAAGTAAATCAAGAAATTCTCAAAAACAGTGAAATGGCAAAGTTTTTTGACGAATATGAACCAGTGGTATGTACAAAGAAGTAAAAAAAAAAAGTTGATTGAAACTATAACATTTAAGGGAATACTTCATTGTGAAAAATCACTTGTCGGCGGAAGAACAGAAGTGTATCGCTTGCATGCTAACAATGTCCGTCAGTTTCTTCGTTACTTGGATGTAGTGAGGTTGGATATTTTACAACAATTAATATTTTTAACAGTTCTTCTTTGAAAATAATCGTTATAATTTACAGTCTTTACCCCACCGTAATGAAACATGAAGCGTTTCCAATCGGATCACCGGAAAATGTTCAAAGAACTGACATAAAAAGTGTGATGACGAAACCAGAAGATGTAACATTTCGAGGATTCTTGAGTTGTAGAGTATTGCCTCCACGAACTTTGAAACTTCCAGTACTCCCAATGAAACTATCAGGAAAACTGCTTTTTTGTCTTTGCAAGAGTGAGAACAGCATTTAATTTCCAATTCAAACCAGTTATATTTTTCAGAATGTGCTGTTGAAATGTATAATCAGGAATGCAAACACAGTGACAAAGATAGATCGTTCAATGGTACCTTTACAACCATTGAGCTCCAAAAAGCTCTGAGCGTAGGATACACCATCACAGAAGTGTATCACGTAAGTTGACGAAACTGTTTTTCATTATAACATGATAATTTTCAGGGTCTGAAGTATAACCATTGGGTACAAAACGATGAAAATGGTGAAGGTGGACTCTTCACATCTTACATAAACCAAATGATGGAAGAAAAAATTGTGAGCTTTCATACAGCATTCAACATTATTAAAAATTAATGTTATTATTTCAGTATAGTTCTGGATGGCCGGTAAATGTAAAGACAGAAGAAGAGAGAAAAGCATATTGTCAAGAATACTTTGAAAAAGAGCACATACGACTGAGCGATCATTCACGTTTCAAGAAAAACCCAGGAAAACGAGCCGTAGCTAAACTGATGCTCAACTCATTGGTAACCATCCGTCTCATAATCTTTTATAATAGTAAAATTTTACAGTGGGGTAAATTTGCACAAAATGTGGATCGAGAAACTACTACAATCATCACCGACCCTGTCGAGTTTTGGAATTTAGTGTATGACACCGATGTAGTTATTTCCATTGTCCGATGTGTAAATGATGTTCTTGTTGTTAAACATCGAAAACAACAGGAAACACTGCAGAGTTTGAAAACAAGTGCCATGCAACTAGCATCCTACACCACATCATATGCACGTCTCCGTCTCTACGATTTTATGGAACGAGTTGGAGGAGAAAACATAATATATACAGGTAAGAAAAAAAAAGCAACACTGAACATACTTATTTTCAATTTTCAGACACCGATTCCATAATATACGCAGTGCCGGATGGAACAGAAGATCCTCTCAAACACGACATTGGTCCTTATCTTGGACAACTAACTGATGAATTGAATGGGAAAATGACAGAGTTTGTCAGTTTGGGTCCTAAAACGTACTGTTACAAGGACCTATCCAACAATGAAGAGAAGATTGTCAGAAAGGCCAAAGGAATCACGATAAACGCCAAAGTTGAAAAGAGGATAAGCTTCGAAACTATGAAACACATGGTGGAAGAAGTTGTTAAAAATATACCTCGAACCACGCTGAATTTACCTCAACACATCATGTACAGGGATAATAATCACCGGGTGTATAGTCGAAATATTGTAAAGGAGTTTAAGTATACGTTCAACAAACGACGACTTCTTACTGATGGATCGACGTTACCCTTCGGATATTGTGATGTTTAATTTGTTTTTATTATAAATCTAATATTTTTTGAAAACACCCTTACTAGATTGAAAAATGCAAAAGTTTAGAAATCATACTTTTCGTAACATTTCGAAGCTACTTTGAATATAATTATTTATGTTTGATTTTCTAAAAATAAATGTTTTTAAATATATTTTGACAAAATTCTGAAAAGAAAAAAGCGAAAAAGTCGATTACTGAATTTGTATTTTCCCAAAATTGTCATTTCTGTTACGAAATTATACTTTTCGAAACATTTCGAAACTACGGACACTTTTTCTTGTTGGGCAAGATGCCAACATGACGTCATCGAAACGGACGCGAGAGAGAAATGTTTTCTTTTCTGTCACACCCCACATTACCAACAAGTGGTCTGGTGATGAAACGGTAGCAAAGTGCTTAACTTTCCCTTCACCACTCCTCACCGGTGTGATTCAATGGTCAGATTTTTGAAAAGAGTGTCTGCGTTGTGAGATTCCAATCTGAAATTTTGACCCAAACTATTGTGTATTCCAAATTTTGTGCAAAAGTATTTTATGTCGGTCTTCACTATTCCAAATTTGCCTCATTTTTCTGTTTGTTTTTAGTTTTTGTTCCACACTCCCAATATTTCAATTCCAAAACTCCAAAAAATAGTGCAAAAATACCGTAACGCGAAAAGTATTTTGAGTTGAGAGATTCTATTCGAAATTTTACCCCACACCAAGAAAGAAGACGACATACACCATGACTCATCCCATTTTCCATTCCATTTCTCGTCCTTTCAATACTTATAAATTCGGAATCTACGCAAAATTTTGTTCTAGAAAAATACCATATCGGGATATTTTCAAAAAAAAAAAAAAAAAATTGAAGAGCTAAGGATATACGAGAGAAATGGGGAAGGTATCTGGAACAGAGATTGATCTTTGGTCACTTAGCCTAAGGGGAGGGAAGGGGGGAAGGGAAGGAGGGAGGGGGAATGTCTGCGTCTCTCACTCTCACACACTCTCTCGCTCTGTTTACTCCCCTCGCGGGACAACCATGTTTGCGTCTCTCACGTAATGTGTACTCTCTAGGATGCGCATCATTATCTCACGGGTGGTCCATTAAAGCCTTTGAAGCGCATCTTTAGCGCATCTTTAGCGCATCCTTAAAAATTTTTCTGAAAATGACCGATATGATATTGTTCTAAACGGGATTTTTGCGTAGATTTCGAATATTTGGGTCTCGAAGCGGTATTTCATAATTTGTAACAATTATATTTGCATTTTTGAATAATATTGGAGGGAAAGGGTAGGGTAGGGTAGGGTAGGGTAGGGTAGGGTAGGGTAGAGAGAATGGGTGCATCGCAGATACCTTCCCCATTTCTCTCGTATATCCTTAGCTCTTCAATTTTTTTTTTTTTTTTTGAAAATATCCCGATATGGTATTTTTCTAGAACAAAATTTTGCGTAGATTCCGAATTTATAAGTATTGAAATGATATCACTAGGAATTTTCTCGGATAAGTGAACACAAAGTACTTTTAGCAGTTGGAAATTTTGTGCGATGTGAGTCATTGTGTGTCTTCGTCTTGGTACGGGACGAGAAATGGAATGGAAAATGGGATGAGTCATGGTGTATGTCGTCTTCTTTCTTGGTGTGGGGTAAAATTTCGAATAGAATCTCTCAACTCAAAATACTTTTCGCGTTACGGTATTTTTGCACTATTTTTTGGAGTTTTGGAATTGAAATATTGGGAGTGTGGAACAAAAACTAAAAACAAACAGAAAAATGAGGCAAATTTGGAATAGTGAAGACCGACATAAAATACTTTTGCACAAAATTTGGAATACACAATAGTTTGGGTCAAAATTTCAGATTGGAATCTCACAACGCAGACACTCTTTTCAAAAATCTGACCATTGAATCACACCGGTGAGGAGTGGTGAAGGGAAAGTTAAGCACTTTGCTACCGTTTCATCACCAGACCACTTGTTGGTAATGTGGGGTGTGACAGAAAAGAAAACATTTCTCTCTCGCGTCCGTTTCGATGACGTCATGTTGGCATCTTGCCCAACAAGAAAAAGTGTCCGTAGTTTCGAAATGTTTCGAAAAGTATAATTTCGTAACAGAAATGACAATTTTGGGAAAATACAAATTCAGTAATCGACTTTTTCGCTTTTTTCTTTTCAGAATTTTGTCAAAATATATTTAAAAACATTTATTTTTAGAAAATCAAACATAAATAATTATATTCAAAGTAGCTTCGAAATGTTACGAAAAGTATGATTTCTAAACTTTTGCATTTTTCAATCTAGTAAGGGTGTTTTCAAAAAATATTAGATTTATAATAAAAACAAATTAAACATCACAATATCCGAAGGGTAACGTCGATCCATCAGTAAGAAGTCGTCGTTTGTTGAACGTATACTTAAACTCCTTTACAATATTTCGACTATACACCCGGTGATTATTATCCCTGTACATGATGTGTTGAGGTAAATTCAGCGTGGTTCGAGGTATATTTTTAACAACTTCTTCCACCATGTGTTTCATAGTTTCGAAGCTTATCCTCTTTTCAACTTTGGCGTTTATCGTGATTCCTTTGGCCTTTCTGACAATCTTCTCTTCATTGTTGGATAGGTCCTTGTAACAGTACGTTTTAGGACCCAAACTGACAAACTCTGTCATTTTCCCATTCAATTCATCAGTTAGTTGTCCAAGATAAGGACCAATGTCGTGTTTGAGAGGATCTTCTGTTCCATCCGGCACTGCGTATATTATGGAATCGGTGTCTGAAAATTGAAAATAAGTATGTTCAGTGTTGCTTTTTTTTTCTTACCTGTATATATTATGTTTTCTCCTCCAACTCGTTCCATAAAATCGTAGAGACGGAGACGTGCATATGATGTGGTGTAGGATGCTAGTTGCATGGCACTTGTTTTCAAACTCTGCAGTGTTTCCTGTTGTTTTCGATGTTTAACAACAAGAACATCATTTACACATCGGACAATGGAAATAACTACATCGGTGTCATACACTAAATTCCAAAACTCGACAGGGTCGGTGATGATTGTAGTAGTTTCTCGATCCACATTTTGTGCAAATTTACCCCACTGTAAAATTTTACTATTATAAAAGATTATGAGACGGATGGTTACCAATGAGTTGAGCATCAGTTTAGCTACGGCTCGTTTTCCTGGGTTTTTCTTGAAACGTGAATGATCGCTCAGTCGTATGTGCTCTTTTTCAAAGTATTCTTGACAATATGCTTTTCTCTCTTCTTCTGTCTTTACATTTACCGGCCATCCAGAACTATACTGAAATAATAACATTAATTTTTAATAATGTTGAATGCTGTATGAAAGCTCACAATTTTTTCTTCCATCATTTGGTTTATGTAAGATGTGAAGAGTCCACCTTCACCATTTTCATCGTTTTGTACCCAATGGTTATACTTCAGACCCTGAAAATTATCATGTTATAATGAAAAACAGTTTCGTCAACTTACGTGATACACTTCTGTGATGGTGTATCCTACGCTCAGAGCTTTTTGGAGCTCAATGGTTGTAAAGGTACCATTGAACGATCTATCTTTGTCACTGTGTTTGCATTCCTGATTATACATTTCAACAGCACATTCTGAAAAATATAACTGGTTTGAATTGGAAATTAAATGCTGTTCTCACTCTTGCAAAGACAAAAAAGCAGTTTTCCTGATAGTTTCATTGGGAGTACTGGAAGTTTCAAAGTTCGTGGAGGCAATACTCTACAACTCAAGAATCCTCGAAATGTTACATCTTCTGGTTTCGTCATCACACTTTTTATGTCAGTTCTTTGAACATTTTCCGGTGATCCGATTGGAAACGCTTCATGTTTCATTACGGCGGGGTAAAGACTGTAAATTATAACGATTATTTTCAAAGAAGAACTGTTAAAAATATTAATTGTTGTAAAATATCCAACCTCACTACATCCAAGTAACGAAGAAACTGACGGACATTGTTAGCATGCAAGCGATACACTTCTGTTCTTCCGCCGACAAGTGATTTTTCACAATGAAGTATTCCCTTAAATGTTATAGTTTCAATCAACTTTTTTTTTTTACTTCTTTGTACATACCACTGGTTCATATTCGTCAAAAAACTTTGCCATTTCACTGTTTTTGAGAATTTCTTGATTTACTTCACATTCCCATACTACCTTTACCGGGTGTATTTGCTTTAAGTATTCAAATCTTGCCTTGTCTCTTGCTCTGATATCTCTTGCACTTTCACCGGATATCACAGATTCTTCAGCGTAAGTACAATCATGAGCATGCCAATAACATCCCTGCAATTGATGTAATGCAATAGTATTATATAAATTACAACTTACTTGGAATTCGATTACCAAACCCTTTGGATATTTTTCACACGGTGGTACAAAACCGTCTACTCTATATTTACCAATCTGTAAATTGTTAGTTTTTAGTTATTCTTAGAATTTATTTCAACCTTTTCTTCTCCATAAGTTGTCGACATGTTCACTTGTACACCTTCTTTTTGACTGAACCATGCGAGATATTTCTGACTGACAACAGAGCTGGTTTTTGAAACAGATGGTTTTTCATCGAGGACTATGGGTTTTGCTGGGTCAAGATGGTTTCTTCTAAACATCAATGCCGCAGCTGACGCCGCTGTAGTAGATTCCTATAATGATTAAATACCGTATGAGGCATATATCTTGCTATTTTTACCTCTAACAGACACACATTGGTCATTTGTTCAAATTCTGTTTCGAAAATGTTCATTGCCTTCGATAGAATGTAGACGTCATTGTAACAATACTTTACAATTTCGTTATAGAAGTTGAACTTCTGAGGAACATTTTTCTGACTTTCCAAAAAACTTAGTATTTGTTTTTTGACAGCTGATGTTTTGTTGTTCAGATCATACCATTTTTCATCTGGGATGTTGCCATCATAATCATAATGTTCTGGTTTGATAAAAAGTACGGGGAAATCTCTGAAAATTGTAGATGTGCAAATTAAAAATAAACGTTTTCTTACCCTTTGACTGAGTCGATTTCAAAAGACTTTCCCATAGCTGCAAGACTCATCGTTAAAAACTTCATAGAATCCAGCAGTCGTACGTCATTATGTTCCATGAAAATTAATTTTGTTCCTTCCAAAATCAGTTTAGGTGTTGCTTTGTTGCTCGAAATCATATTTTCAAGTATGAATTGTGCGTCATAACTGAAAAAGCATATCAAGATGAAACAAATTTAATTTAAACTCACCCCGATGCATTGTGGGCTACTACCACTCTACCTCTGTGATGATCCGCAAAAAGCCATTTTGTTAGTTCTTGAGCAACATTAACATTTCTATTATGCTGTGAAATGCATTCTATTATCTTTAAGCGCCCATCAGGAGCACATTTTTTGCATACTTCTTTTTTAGTTATTTTGACATCCTTTGGAATTACTGCTGAACACTTTCGACAGCATCGCAAAGCTACAAATAAAACAGGGTGTTGTTGTCCTGTCTTTTCATCTGCTCTACTCTGAAATTTTAAAACAGTTTAAATATTTCTATCGCATTCCTATGTGCTTCCGGGGCATTTCCATGACTGTAAGTTGTTTTGCGTAACACAGGAATTCCGTAAATTTGACAACATTTTTGGTTATAAATAATGGAAAATGACACAGAAAATGTGAATGAAAAATTTTGAAATTTGTTTTTGTAAATTTTCAGAATTTCAATCAGAATGTGAAACTATTCAATTTTTCGCGTTCGTATTTCCATTTTAACCAAAAATTGTTTCAAAATATCTCGCCTACAGTTAGGAAAATTTACGAATAAAAAATCTTCTTTTGATTTATAAAATTATTTTCAACAAGATTGTCAATTTTACATTAAGTTCTCAGCTTGTGGAGTATCCAATAATCATAAAGTTTTTAATCAGATTGTCGTCAACATGTGGATGGTGTCCCGGAAGCTGACAAACAAGCAACACTGATATGCCAGAGTTCAAGTTTGCGACAAATTTTCTAAAATTTCCTATGTTTTTTTTTCTTAAGTTTTAATAAAATGAGTATTGATATATACTGATACATTTGTTTCTTACTAAATAGCTACCACAAGCACGGCTAATTTCAAAAATTCTGATCTGGGGAACCCCTGAACAAAATTTACTGCCGACTGCCGAGGATGAAAATTGGTCCAAATTAGGACCAAATGTGATGTATTTTTTGGTATCGTTTTGACACCGAGTGTTAATCCGCGTTTGGACCAAACTTCATCCGGAGCGGTTTGCCTGTGTGCATGATCGCCGTCCGATGATCACTTATCAATGATAAGATATATATAGCAGCTAAAACAACATAGATCACGAAAGGGGAATATGGCAAAAAATGTTGGTGGCACCCGGAGTCGAACCCAAGAATAGCCGCAATGCCCCGCATTGCTCTGTGGTGGCTTCACAGGTGGTTGGCGTGCGGACCGCATGCGGATTCAGTCCCATTTTCCGTCCGTATAGAGTCCGCGGCGGCAATATGACCCGCAACGGACTCTATATGGACGCAGTGTGGTCTTCGGGAAAAGAGAGGGAAGTCGGCGGCAGGCATCCGCGCGCGGACCGTATATGGACGCGCTGGCCGCGGCCGCGGCACGCAGCAGCTCTTCCGAAACTCTCGGACTTCTCTCGGATAATGATAATTTTTTTATCATTTACGGAGCTTTTACGTTTCTTTCCCTATTTTTCGAAAGTTTCGCATTTCTTTATGTTTTTTCTACCGAATTTTCTCTTAATTAATTTTTTCGTGAAAAATTCTCACATTTTACCGTGAATGATCAAACAATTATTGTGTTTTCAGTCAGTCCGATAATCTCAAAAAGAGAAGCAGCGGCGACAGCTACAATGGAATCAATCCATCCATTTTCTCAAAGGTTTGTAATAGTATTCAGCATTTTCTATTCAAAATAAAGTTTTTTTCAGTGAGGAGATTCGATAAAATCTGCCTGCACTACTTCTCAAGCACAACATTGTATTTTTCCGGAGGGAGGGATCTATTTTCGAAAGTAAGTTAACTTAACAATTATATTTTATTCCGCAATTAATTGATTTTCTTTTCAGAAATACAAAGGGAAAACAGAAGTCAACGACTGAAAATGCTTCTACCACAATTGGATTTCGATGGATTTCAAGGACATGACTGCCGGACAAACTTGTGATTTATAAGTTTTATTTGTTATGTTTCATTATTCATAGTTTCATTATTTGTAATATTCCTTTTATATTACTTCAAATAAAATTGTAAGTTCATCACTACTTCTTCTTGTTCAATAACGATCTCAACCGGGAAACAAAGTAGGGAGGGGGCTGGCAGTGGGAGCAAGGGACGCAACTTTGTTCGCGCGCGGACTCGAGACGGACCGTATATGACGCACACATATCGCCCATTCCTAATTCCTATAGAATCCGCGCGCGAGCGCGTATATGGTCCGTATTTCGTCGCTGGCCAACCACCTGTGTTACCGACTGCGCTATGGGTACCACCTCTTGCTTTGGAAGAGTTCTCCGTTATCTACCCAGCGCGGCTATGCAGAGACGCAGAGGAGACAACCAGCAGTGAGGGTTGTGTGTGTGTGTGAGAGAGAAAGAGTGACGCAAACGTAAATATCCGACACTAACTGAGGGTCAGCAAAAGCGCCCCGTTGCACCACTCAAAACGCGGTAGTTTGAATTCGATTTTTTGAGAGTAGTGTTATTTTTCAAAGAAAAAAACGATTTTAATTGAAATTCTCGGTGAAAATGAATGTTTTCAGGTCACATCTTCGAATGACGGATTATAGAGGATCTCTTTCAAACAATAATTGTCAATGAATATTTATTAAAACTTGAAATAAAGCAATTTATAAATTTTTTAATACTAAATTTTATTCGAAGTTAACAAGAAGAAGGCAGAGTTGTAGTTTCCGTCGGTGACTTGCATGGCAAAGTGTGACAAGCATCTGAAATGGTCCGAATAAAAACCATGGAAGAGATAAAACTAAAGAACAACACTATAAGAAAGTCTCACCTGATAGGTACCATTGAAATGAAGAGCAAGTAAGTGGGAAGGGAGGAATCTGGAAAAATATTCTGTAGAAACCTACGAATTAAAGACTACGGAACCATACAAGAGGTTGACTTACAAGAAAAAATGAAGAGAAGGACGAGGACGATGAAGTGGAAGAAAAGAAGTTGAACAGCTGATGAATCCGCCGGAACGATGAAAACGCGCTCTGAAAACAAAATTTAAAAATTTAATTGAAAAATTCGAAAAATATTGTCACTTTCCCATAGGGGTTGTAAAAATGTGTGGGAAACTGAAGCTTATAAGGGAGAGAGCATATGAAAATGAGAGAGCTGACAGTGAAAAACCATCAGGTTCCCAGCCGTCAGCAGTATAAAAGGGAGAAATTTTAGGCCTAGACTCATTTTTCGTGATTTTCTTATCATGAGTGTCTTCGAAAAACCAAATTTCCGTGCGTTTTTCTCGATTGCCTCTACACTGCAGTCCCAACCGAAATGAGGAAGCACCTGCTGAATGTGCATAAATGCGACAAATGAGCTATTGATGATTTCAATGCGAAGGTGAAAGCTTCCAACGCTCAACAGAAAGGGACCGACTTGTACGATTGTCTTCATTGTGCTCAAAATTTTTCCTCGAAAGGAGCTGTCCAGAACCACTGCCGTCTCAAACATCCTTCAGCCACCGATTCAGTGAATCCAGCTGACATCTCGATAGTTGAGAACTTTTCGGAACCTGAAAAAAGGTAAATTGAGTTGAAAGAAAAATGAAGATTAGGGGAATAGGGGTCTAGCCATTTTCTCTTTTTTTCAGAAGTACCGATTATGCACTGGAGAAGTGAAACCACTGACACCGGTTGGCAGAATTTCAAGTTCAGTTAATGTGCAAAATCAGAGAATTAAATGCCATCACCCGGACTGCACAAAAGAAGAAGACATTGAGTATCATTTGATTTCTAGAGCGGCGTTTTGCGAACATTTTAGAACTGAGCACGGCACAGATCACATTTTGGAGAAAGAAAGTTTTAAGAATGAGGATGATTATGAGGTATCAGGTATATAATTTTGGGAATGAAAAGTTTGTTTAGAAATGGTTGTCGAGGCGCCAGGAAGAGACGGGGACTAGCCTAATCACTCAATCCACAAGAGAAGAAGTTGGAAGGGTTACATGTTACAAAAAATGCAAACACGAAGGAGGTTATGAGCGAAAAGGAAACATGAAATTCGGTCGTCCCTCAAAAAAGTGGACAGGTGAAATTAACTGCACCTCGTTTCTGAAAGTAAGAGAGAATAGTAGAACTTAGACGGGACAAAAGAATTTCAGATGGTTCGTACCAAAGAATCTATTCAAGTGGAAGCGTGTTTCAGTCATTTTGGACATGATATCTCTGTTGCTGATCTCACTCTCACATCGAAACAAAAAGAGAGAATCACTGAAATGGTTGCTCAGGGACTTCCAAATAATTTGATTGTTAAGCAAGCGAAGAATGAGTCCACTGAAAATTCTAGAATGCACTTTCTGAATTCAGATGATATTAGGTACAGATTTCGAATTTAGTGAGAAAATTTGATGAGTTTTCAGAAATTTGAAAAATATTCTAAATCTGAATGAGGCGCAATACCACAAAGACGATTTGACCTCAGTGGAAATGCGGATTCAGGAGAATAATGAGGCAGATGGTTTCCGCCTTTATGTGCCACCCACCGATTCCAGTGGCTCCGAATTTCTGATCGGTTTGGCAAAACATAGAACTAATCACTTCAAGAATATTACAGTAATTATCACACCTCAGCATTTGGAAAGTATCAAAAAATTTTCGCATAAGATCGTTATTCTCGATGATACTTATAATATCACTCAGTACAATTTGAAACTGACAACTATGACAGTAATCGATAATTATGATAGAAGTGAACCAGCAGGTTGGTTCAAAATACACAAAAAGGAGGAACATTCTTTTAAGGTTTTCTACTTTCCGCGTCTACAACATCAAAGGAAGTGGGAATGTTTTTCAGCTGCGTTAAAAAATTGTTTCCCGAGTTCCGGCCCTATTCAAAAGGCATAGAGGTGAGTTTCGTTCAAAATTGAAAAAAATTGAACATTGTTCTTTTCAGAAGTGTTTTCGATATTTGAATTCCAGCCTGCGCATTCCTATGTGCTTCCGGGGCATTTCCATGACTGTAAGTTGTTTTGCGTAACACAGGAATTCCGTAAATTTGACAACATTTTTGGTTATAAATAATGGAAAATGACACAGAAAATGTGAATGAAAAATTTTGAAATTTGTTTTTGTAAATTTTCAGGATTTCAATCAGAATGTGAAACTATTCAATTTTT
This sequence comes from Caenorhabditis latens, assembly GCA_002259235.3. Classification (NCBI taxonomy): domain Eukaryota; kingdom Metazoa; phylum Nematoda; class Chromadorea; order Rhabditida; family Rhabditidae; genus Caenorhabditis; species Caenorhabditis latens. The sequence goes on along the minus strand of CM056092.1, from coordinate 3,520,471 downwards.
CGCGTTCGTATTTCCATTTTAACCAAAAATTGTTTCAAAATATCTCGCCTACAGTTAGGAAAATTTACGAATAAAAAATCTTCTTTTGATTTATAAAATTATTTTCAACAAGATTGTCAATTTTACATTAAGTTCTCAGCTTGTGGAGTATCCAATAATCATAAAGTTTTTTATCAGATTGTCGTCAACATGTGGATGGTGTCCCGGAAGCTGACAAACAAGCAACACTGATATGCCAGAGTTCAAGTTTGCGACAAATTTTCTAAAATTTCCTATGTTTTTTTTTCTTAAGTTTTAATAAAATGAATATTGATATATACTGATACATTTGTTTCTTACTAAATAGCTACCACAAGCACGGCTAATTTCAAAAATTCTGATCTGGGGAACCCCTGAACAAAATTTACTGCCGACTGCCGAGGATGAAAATTGGTCCAAATTAGGACCAAATGTGATGTATTTTTGGTATCGTTTTGACACCGAGTGTTAATCCGCGTTTGGACCAAATTTCATCCGGAGCGGTTTGCCTGTGTGCATGATCGCCGTCCGATGATCACTTATCAATGATAAGATATATATAGCAGCTAAAACAACATAGATCACGAAAGGGGAATATGGCAAAAAATGTTGGTGGCACCCGGAGTCGAACCCAAGAATAGCCGCAATGCCCCGCATTGCTCTGTGGTGGCTTACCGACTGCGCTATGGGTACCACCTCTTGCTTTGGAAGAGTTCTCCGTTATCTACCCAGCGCGGCTATGCAGAGACGCAGAGGAGACAACCAGCAGTGAGGGTTGTGTGTGTGTGTGAGAGAGAAAGAGTGACGCAAACGTAAATATCCGACACTAACTGAGGGTCAGCAAAAGCGCCCCGTTGCACCACTCAAAACGCGGTAGTTTGAATTCGATTTTTTGAGAGTAGTGTTATTTTTCAAAGAAAAAAAACGATTTTAATTGAAATTCTCGGTGAAAATGAATGTTTTCAGGTCACATCTTCGAATGACGGATTATAGAGGATCTCTTTCAAACAATAATTGTCAATGAATATTTATTAAAACTTGAAATAAAGCAATTTATAAATTTTTTAATACTAAATTTTATTCGAAGTTAACAAGAAGAAGGCAGAGTTGTAGTTTCCGTCGGTGACTTGCATGGCAAAGTGTGACAAGCATCTGAAATGGTCCGAATAAAAACCATGGAAGAGATAAAACTAAAGAACAACACTATAAGAAAGTCTCACCTGATAGGTACCATTGAAATGAAGAGCAAGTAAGTGGGAAGGGAGGAATCTGGAAAAATATTCTGTAGAAACCTACGAATTAAAGACTACGGAACCATACAAGAGGTTGACTTACAAGAAAAAATGAAGAGAAGGACGAGGACGATGAAGTGGAAGAAAAGAAGTTGAACAGCTGATGAATCCGCCGGAACGATGAAAACGCGCTCTGAAAACAAAATTTAAAAATTTAATTGAAAAATTCGAAAAATATTGTCACTTTCCCATAGGGGTTGTAAAAATGTGTGGGAAACTGAAGCTTATAAGGGAGAGAGCATATGAAAATGAGAGAGCTGACAGTGAAAAACCATCAGGTTCCCAGCCGTCAGCAGTATAAAAGGGAGAAATTTTAGGCCTAGACTCATTTTTCGTGATTTTCTTATCATGAGTGTCTTCGAAAAACCAAATTTCCGTGCGTTTTTCTCGATTGCCTCTACACTGCAGTCCCAACCGAAATGAGGAAGCACCTGCTGAATGTGCATAAATGCGACAAATGAGCTATTGATGATTTCAATGCGAAGGTGAAAGCTTCCAACGCTCAACAGAAAGGGACCGACTTGTACGATTGTCTTCATTGTGCTCAAAATTTTTCCTCGAAAGGAGCTGTCCAGAACCACTGCCGTCTCAAACATCCTTCAGCCACCGATTCAGTGAATCCAGCTGACATCTCGATAGTTGAGAACTTTTCGGAACCTGAAAAAAGGTAAATTGAGTTGAAAGAAAAATGAAGATTAGGGGAATAGGGGGTCTAGCCATTTTCTCTTTTTTTTTCAGAAGTACCGATTATGCACTGGAGAAGTGAAACCACTGACACCGGCTGGCAGAATTTCAAGTTCAGTTAATGTGCAAAATCAGAGAATTAAATGCCATCACCCGGACTGCACAAAAGAAGAAGACATTGAGTATCATTTGATTTCTAGAGCGGCGTTTTGCGAACATTTTAGAACTGAGCACGGCACAGATCACATTTTGGAGAAAGAAAGTTTTAAGAATGAGGATGATTATGAGGTATCAGGTATATAATTTTGGGAATGAAAAGTTTGTTTAGAAATGGTTGTCGAGGCGCCAGGAAGAGACGGGGACTAGCCTAATCACTCAATCCACAAGAGAAGAAGTTGGAAGGGTTACATGTTACAAAAAATGCAAACACGAAGGAGGTTATGAGCGAAAAGGAAACATGAAATTCGGTCGTCCCTCAAAAAAGTGGACAGGTGAAATTAACTGCACCTCGTTTCTGAAAGTAAGAGAGAATAGTAGAACTTAGACGGGACAAAAGAATTTCAGATGGTTCGTACCAAAGAATCTATTCAAGTGGAAGCGTGTTTCAGTCATTTTGGACATGATATCTCTGTTGCTGATCTCACTCTCACATCGAAACAAAAAGAGAGAATCACTGAAATGGTTGCTCAGGGACTTCCAAATAATTTGATTGTTAAGCAAGCGAAGAATGAGTCCACTGAAAATTCTAGAATGCACTTTCTGAATTCAGATGATATTAGGTACAGATTTCGAATTTAGTGAGAAAATTTGATGAGTTTTCAGAAATTTGAAAAATATTCTAAATCTGAATGAGGCGCAATACCACAAAGACGATTTGACCTCAGTGGAAATGCGGATTCAGGAGAATAATGAGGCAGATGGTTTCCGCCTTTATGTGCCACCCACCGATTCCAGTGGCTCCGAATTTCTGATCGGTTTGGCAAAACATAGAACTAATCACTTCAAGAATATTACAGTAATTATCACACCTCAGCATTTGGAAAGTATCAAAAAATTTTCGCATAAGATCGTTATTCTCGATGATACTTATAATATCACTCAGTACAATTTGAAACTGACAACTATGACAGTAATCGATAATTATGATAGAAGTGAACCAGCAGGTTGGTTCAAAATACACAAAAAGGAGGAACATTCTTTTAAGGTTTTCTACTTTCCGCGTCTACAACATCAAAGGAAGTGGGAATGTTTTTCAGCTGCGTTAAAAAATTGTTTCCCGAGTTCCGGCCCTATTCAAAAGGCATAGAGGTGAGTTTCGTTCAAAATTGAAAAAAAATTGAACATTGTTCTTTTCAGAAGTGTTTTCGATATTTGAATTCCAGCCTGCGCATTCCTATGTGCTTCCGGGGCATTTCCATGACTGTAAGTTGTTTTGCGTAACACAGGAATTCCGTAAATTTGACAACATTTTTGGTTATAAATAATGGAAAATGACACAGAAAATGTGAATGAAAAATTTTGAAATTTGTTTTTGTAAATTTTCAGAATTTCAATCAGAATGTGAAACTATTCAATTTTTCGCGTTCGTATTTCCATTTTAACCAAAAATTGTTTCAAAATATCTCGCCTACAGTTAGGAAAATTTACGAATAAAAAATCTTCTTTTGATTTATAAAATTATTTTCAACAAGATTGTCAATTTTACATTAAGTTCTCAGCTTGTGGAGTATCCAATAATCATAAAGTTTTTAATCAGATTGTCGTCAACATGTGGATGGTGTCCCGGAAGCTGACAAACAAGCAACACTGATATGCCAGAGTTCAAGTTTGCGACAAATTTTCTAAAATTTCCTATGTTTTTTTTTCTTAAGTTTTAATAAAATGAGTATTGATATATACTGATACATTTGTTTCTTACTAAATAGCTACCACAAGCACGGCTAATTTCAAAAATTCTGATCTGGGGAACCCCTGAACAAAATTTACTGCCGACTGCCGAGGATGAAAATTGGTCCAAATTAGGACCAAATGTGATGTATTTTTTGGTATCGTTTTGACACCGAGTGTTAATCCGCGTTTGGACCAAACTTCATCCGGAGCGGTTTGCCTGTGTGCATGATCGCCGTCCGATGATCACTTATCAATGATAAGATATATATAGCAGCTAAAACAACATAGATCACGAAAGGGGAATATGGCAAAAAATGTTGGTGGCACCCGGAGTCGAACCCAAGAATAGCCGCAATGCCCCGCATTGCTCTGTGGTGGCTTACCGACTGCGCTATGGGTACCACCTCTTGCTTTGGAAGAGTTCTCCGTTATCTACCCAGCGCGGCTATGCAGAGACGCAGAGGAGACAACCAGCAGTGAGGGTTGTGTGTGTGTGTGAGAGAGAAAGAGTGACGCAAACGTAAATATCCGACACTAACTGAGGGTCAGCAAAAGCGCCCCGTTGCACCACTCAAAACGCGGTAGTTTGAATTCGATTTTTTGAGAGTAGTGTTATTTTTCAAAGAAAAAAACGATTTTAATTGAAATTCTCGGTGAAAATGAATGTTTTCAGGTCACATCTTCGAATGACGGATTATAGAGGATCTCTTTCAAACAATAATTGTCAATGAATATTTATTAAAACTTGAAATAAAGCAATTTATAAATTTTTTAATACTAAATTTTATTCGAAGTTAACAAGAAGAAGGCAGAGTTGTAGTTTCCGTCGGTGACTTGCATGGCAAAGTGTGACAAGCATCTGAAATGGTCCGAATAAAAACCATGGAAGAGATAAAACTAAAGAACAACACTATAAGAAAGTCTCACCTGATAGGTACCATTGAAATGAAGAGCAAGTAAGTGGGAAGGGAGGAATCTGGAAAAATATTCTGTAGAAACCTACGAATTAAAGACTACGGAACCATACAAGAGGTTGACTTACAAGAAAAAATGAAGAGAAGGACGAGGACGATGAAGTGGAAGAAAAGAAGTTGAACAGCTGATGAATCCGCCGGAACGATGAAAACGCGCTCTGAAAACAAAATTTAAAAATTTAATTGAAAAATTCGAAAAATATTGTCACTTTCCCATAGGGGTTGTAAAAATGTGTGGGAAACTGAAGCTTATAAGGTAGAGAGCATATGAAAATGAGAGAGCTGACAGTGAAAAACCATCAGGTTCCCAGCCGTCAGCAGTATAAAAGGGAGAAATTTTAGGCCTAGACTCATTTTTCGTGATTTTCTTATCATGAGTGTCTTCGAAAAACCAAATTTCCGTGCGTTTTTCTCGATTGCCTCTACACTGCAGTCCCAACCGAAATGAGGAAGCACCTGCTGAATGTGCATAAATGCGACAAATGAGCTATTGATGATTTCAATGCGAAGGTGAAAGCTTCCAACGCTCAACAGAAAGGGACCGACTTGTACGATTGTCTTCATTGTGCTCAAAATTTTTCCTCGAAAGGAGCTGTCCAGAACCACTGCCGTCTCAAACATCCTTCAGCCACCGATTCAGTGAATCCAGCTGACATCTCGATAGTTGAGAACTTTTCGGAACCTGAAAAAAAGGTAAATTGAGTTGAAAGAAAAATGAAGATTAGGGGAATAGGGGGTCTAGCCATTTTCTCTTTTCTTTTCAGAAGTACCGATTTGAGCACAATGAAGACAATCGTACAAGTCGGTCCCTTTCTGTTGAGCGTTGGAAGCTTTCACCTTCGCATTGAAATCATCAATAGCTCATTTGTCGCATTTATGCACATTCAGCAGGTGCTTCCTCATTTCGGTTGGGACTGCAGTGTAGAGGCAATCGAGAAAAACGCACGGAAATTTGGTTTTTCGAAGACACTCATGATAAGAAAATCACGAAAAATGAGTCTAGGCCTAAATTTTCTCCCTTTTATACTGCTGACGGCTGGGAACCTGATGGTTTTTCACTGTCAGCTCTCTCATTTTCATATGCTCTCTACCTTATAAGCTTCAGTTTCCCACACATTTTTACAACCCCTATGGGAAAGTGACAATATTTTTCGAATTTTTCAATTAAATTTTTAAATTTTGTTTTCAGAGCGCGTTTTCATCGTTCCGGCGGATTCATCAGCTGTTCAACTTCTTTTCTTCCACTTCATCGTCCTCGTCCTTCTCTTCATTTTTTCTTGTAAGTCAACCTCTTGTATGGTTCCGTAGTCTTTAATTCGTAGGCTTCTACAGAATATTTTTCCAGATTCCTCCCTTCCCACTTACTTGCTCTTCATTTCAATGGTACCTATCAGGTGAGACTTTCGGCGTAATTCAAGGAGAGCCCCCCATCCAGTTGAGCCCCCCCACGTTGATAGCAACCCTTGCAAAGCCCCCCACCAGTACAAATTTGGTGGGGGGCTCTCTTTTCGAGTGGGGGGTAACTCTTGAATCCCTCTGTTAAACATTCGTCCCCCACCTGTAGAAATGGGGGGCTCTATTTCAATTACCCGGCATACTTAAAAAAGAGCCCCCCTCTCCTAAACAACCAACTCTTGGTGAAAGATGAGCCCCCCACGATTTAATAATCGGCCCCCACAAAACAGACCCCCCACCGTAAAACTGATTCATTCAAGAATGGGACCCCACCATTCAAAAACAAGCCCCCATCGTTCAATATCGGCGCTCTTTTGTCAAAAACTGACATTTTACTGCGCTATCCCCTCCAAAATGCCAATATACAATTAATTTTCAGAAAGGAAGGTAAAACATTTGCTGAAATCAGTGAAAAACCAAGAAAAATGGGGAAAAATTAATGGAAAAACTATGATTTTCGAAGTCCGCATATTATAATCTGCAATGCACTTGAAATCACGCAAAAACGGGGGCTCTTCTTTAATCCACTGGCATTTTATATTACGACAGAATGGGGGTTCTGCTTGAATCCGCTTTGGGGTGGGGGCCCAATCTTGAACGGGGGTCTCATATTGAATGGGGAAAGGGGCTCTCCTTTAAAGGAGGACTGAAGTCATATTTTTTTATTTCAGATTCTGATACTTCAGAAAATTCTAAGAAACTTTCATCATTGGAGCATATACTAAAAATCGCTCTAAACGCCCTAAATTCACGCTTTCCCGGCTCAAAAGGAGCCTAGGTGGAAGAGTTTTCACACCCGAATTTTTGCCCCCGTGTAGTCCTCTCGGACAAAATTATTTCTTTTTATTTCTCGATTTTTCGTTTTCTTGCTTTTTTCAACAAAATTTCGTGTTTTTTCTTCTTTTTTACGATATAAATTGAAAAAAAACACGAAATTTTGTTGAAAAAAGCAAGAAAACGAAAAATCGAGAAATAAAAAGAAATAATTTTGTCCGAGAGGACTACACGGGGGCAAAAATTCGGGTGTGAAAACTCTTCCACCTAGGCTCCTTTTGAGCCGGGAAAGCGTGAATTTAGGGCGTTTAGAGCGATTTTTAGTATATGCTCCAATGATGAAAGTTTCTTAGAATTTTCTGAAGTATCAGAATCTGAAATAAAAAAATATGACTTCAGTCCTCCTTTAATCAACTTTCAATGTGGAGATAGTAACAGTGGGGGACCAACGTTTAACAAGCTTGTTTCTCAAAGTTCACTGGTGGGGGGCTTTTCCAGGACAACTTTTGGGGGGTCATTTTTGAATTAGGGGGGACGGTATTTGAATTTCACCAGACTTTCTTATAGTGTTGTTCTTTAGTTTTATCTCTTCCATGGTTTTTATTCGGACCATTTCAGATGCTTGTCACACTTTGCCATGCAAGTCACCGACGGAAACTACAACTCTGCCTTCTTCTTGTTAACTTCGAATAAAATTTAGTATTAAAAAATTTATAAATTGCTTTAAGAGAAGTATGGGATACAGATAAGACACGGGGAAAAAGGGGAGGGCATAGGGGGAGTTTCTGATACAGTGAGAGACACCGTGTTTCAATGCTGGAGTATATGTTTACAAAGGTTATATGCCTAAAATTCATCGATAAATGAAGTATTTTAACTAATTAGTTCTCAATCGCTAATTAGTATTTCATTAATTAGTTCAAGTAATTAAGAAAGTAACTAATAATTCCTGAACTTTGACACGTGAACATCATCATTTTGTCACGTGAACAGTACATATACTTAAATCATTTTATTTTGATTGCGATAAGGCATTTTTGTTTTCAAATTATTCAAATATACAATGTTAGTTTTGACAAATTTTGTCACAAATTATCATTTTCAAACATTTTCACTCTTTTTCGAGATTTTAACAGAAACTTACCACTAATCAAGCAGCTGAAAAGGGGCGGAGCCTACTGAAATGGTATTTAAGGAGACCTAGACCCACCTACAAGGTCATTCTGAGCAATAAATAATGTTATTCCCAGAAAACGGAGAGTTTTAGCAACAAATTGTTACTTTTGCGCATTTCCACTCATTTTTAACGTTTTCATGGTGATAGAGCACTAATCACGCGCCTGAAAAGGGGCGGAGCCTAAGAAAAGACTATTTAAGGAGGCCTAAGCCTACCTACATTGTCATTCTGTGCAATAACGAGAGTGAGCATTTATTTTACTGCCATTTATTCATGATTTTTGTTTTTAATTTTAAATATTCATTCTTGTATAACAACATTTATGTTCCAGAAAATGGCTAAAAGAGCATTGTTGGTCATTTCACACGATAAAGTTCAAATAGATGATCTAACACTTCCATCAGCTGATGAATCATCTTCCGATCAAGTAGATGTCAAGAATAATCTTCCGAGTCAAAAGGTATATAAAAATATAATAGGTTCAATCTACATGTACTTCTATTTCAGTCAGCGCCTAAAAACATTGTAAGAGTTCTGAGTAAGACATGCGACGAGCCAAAAGGAAAGTTTCACGGAGCGATTGCAACTGTCCGACTTCTTCTTGAACTACCACCAGCGCTGATTCTGCTCGACTCAGAAAAATTCGGAGAATGTGCAATCAAGCTTATGAAAAATCATAACCCGTTTAAATCTGACCGTTCCATCGTATCCATCGCCATCGAAGGAGATGACAATGATTGCAAAGTGTCTACACCATTCAAACCAATAGGAAACATCAAACCTGTAGATGTTGCTCGTTGTATTGAAAACACGGACCATGAAGTAGACCTCGATCTCCGCCAGAAGACAGTAATCTTTACTTATTTGAATCCACCAAGCTCAAATTGATTACTATAACAACTTTGTGTTGTTTTTATTCTATTTTATCAGAATTTTGGTATTTTTCTTGTTCTTGTATCATTAATCTATGTATTTTGCAGTATCTATATAAATGTTGTATATTTCCAAAGAAGTGAAAAGGGGGAATGTTACATAAAAAGACACATGTATGAAGAACACTATCCAAGTTTTGCTAAAGTTAAAAATGGAATTTGTATTTTGCCGTCGCTTCATCTCCAGGCCCCTTGTTGTGACCCTCCGATTTGCTCGATTATGGTGTTGTGTTGTTGTATGGGAAGGGTATGAGAGGAAATTAATTCAAGATTTGAAGACCAATAAGTATAGTAGAGCAGGTTTGCATTTTACGTGAAGGAGAAATTGAAGCATTTGCTATCGCATCATCTCCAGGTCACTTGTTGTGACCCTCCGATTTGCTCGATTGTGGTGTTGTGTTGTTGTGTGAAAAGTGACAGAACATGCATTTTTGACAAAAAGCGGTGAAAACACCAAAAACAGTATATTGTGATGATTTGTGCAAAATTCGACACATTCGAGGGCCAGAGAGCACTATATAAACCACAAAAAATTTGAAGAACATGCATTTTTGACAAAAAGCGGTGAAAACACCAAAAACAGTATATTGTGATGAATCGTGCAAAATTCGACACATTCGGGGGCGAGAGCGCACTATATAAGACACAGAAAATCTGATTTTCCTCATTCATACGCATTTTAACAGAGGCTGACGGTGACTTCTCCTCTCCTCTCTAATTATTTTATTGTTTTTTCACTCTATTTATTGTGGTTGGGAGTGGCTTCGCCGAAGTTCTACATTCTCGAAACCCCATGGAATCACAGAGGTCAAAGGAAATGAATATTCGCGTGGCAACCGTAAAACCTAATCCACATCATGAAACTCAACCCTTTATAAGATTGAACTCATTGATAAAGTTTAGTTCTAAGTTTGCTTTTGGCAACGAATAAACGCTCTTTGACTTGTAAGTTTTAGTTGTGTTCTTAGTTCTCGAAGTCTGTTTCTGTCCTAAGTGATAGAAATAGATAACTTGGGGGCCGAACCAAATTAGTTGTAGTAGTAGAAGTCAGACGCTGGTGAAGGTGATAAGACCTGATCCGAGCTCCTTCGCTATTAGAACTATTTCTCAATTCGAATTCGTTTTGAGAGAAAAAACACCTCTCGTTGACTAAACATCAGCGAAAGGTACTGTTCCTGTCTCGGAGATTGAAGATCGAAGAGTCGGACAAATAGAAACGGTGAGACCGTGGTGAGATACTTTGGTGAGATACTTTGGTGAGACGGTGGTGAGAAACGGTGATGTCGTTCAGTGTGGAGAGAACTAAAAAGGGAAGCTCGAGTGTTACTTCTTCCGAGAAGTCATGGGCTGTCCAAATGAACGAGGTGAGACTGAAGGAGAGACGCAAGTTGGTGAAGGGATTCACTGACTTTTTGGAGTCTTCGGGTCGTATGGAGAGTGATATGTATGAGGCACTCAAGGCGGCGTGCAAAGGCAATGAGAGACAGTCAGAAGTGCTTGTAGAGCCGGTGAAAAAGTACTGTCATGAGTTGCGAGAACGATTTGAAGAGCTTGGCGGAGAGAGATGGCCGCTAGAGATTATTGGAGTAATGAGGGAAAATGGAGTGGAAACGGTAGAAGAGTTGCGTGAACTCTGTGAGAAAGGTGTAGAAATGGTGCCAGGTGGCATCGTGGAGAATGCCAAAAAGGCCCGGGATGAGTTGGCATTGTTACAAGATGCTTGGAATGAGGAGAGAGAGACGTTGTTCAGAGAATTGAACAAGCTGAAAGAGGAGAAGAGATTGGCTGAGGAGGCTGTCTCGAAGTACAAAAAGACGCTAAAGGAGGAGCGTGAGGCAAGTAGCGAGTTGAGAGGACTGCTCAGAAAGCAGGAAAGTGAGCCGAAGAAGGCTGGACAGGCCCGTGATACTAAGGAAGTTCCGGTGCCCTCGAGGTTGGAGGTGGTCAGAAAGTGGTCCCCAAGGGACTCGGATGACGAATTCTCGATGCATGGCAGGCGTGGAGAATTCTCGGATAGTGAAAGAAGTTGGGGTGAAGGTTGGAAGAGTGGCAGAAGTTCCAGGTATAGCGCGGGGAACGAGGTTATGATGGGAATGGTGGCATCTATGGGGAGAATGATGAAGGCGTCGGCGTTGCCAGAGCCAAAAACGTTTGACGGTACTGGGGACTTCAAGGAGTTCAAGAGAACGTTCTTGCTGAAGTACCAGCAGGTTACGGATGAGGATGATGAGCTAGTAGCCATATTGGAGGAGAGATACTTGAAGGGGGCAGCGAAGTCACTGTTCAAGTCACTGGAAGATAGGCATGAGCGGCCGATTGCTGAGTTGTTCGTGGAGTTTGAGAGAAAACTCCGGAAGAGACAGGGGGATGCGAAGGCTGAGGCCTTGCATGAATTCGATCGCCTTCAGAGGGCTCCGGGACAGAAGTTGTGGGAGTACCTGGTGGAGGTAGAGAAGTGGTCGAAAAAAGCGTATCCCGAGGTCGAGAAAGCGACGTTGTCGCAGATGAGAACGACAAAGTTGATGAGAGCTACGGAGGATGATGACATGCTGCAGTCGGTGCTTGTAGCTAAACGGTTGGAGTTGCCACTGGCGGCGCAGTATGACCAGTTGAAGGATATTGTACTCCAGAGGGAGAATGAGAAACTGAGGAAGCAAAAAGAGAGAATGGGGAGATTGGGAGATCAGGGAAACAGTGTTGGTCGTCGGTCGCCTGAAGGTAGTAACGATGGTGACAGGAAAACTGTAGGGGAGAGAAGAGATAGTGGAGCGAAAATGAAATGCTTCACTTGTGGAGGAATCGGACATGGTTCCTGGCAATGTGTATCGAAAAGAGTCGATAAAGTGCAGATCCAGGAGGGGACTGTCGAGAATGCTGGGGTGGAAACCGTGGAAATGGTGGAGATGTTGGGACAACGGAGACGGGTTGTCATTGATAGTGGGGCAGTCGTATCGGTGATATCGACTACTGCTTATGAGAGGTTGAAGGCGGGGTGTCGTGACTGGGAAAAGGAAGTTGAAGTGTTCGGAAAGCCGACATTCACAGTTTTGAATGCGTCAAACTCTAAGATGAGAGTCAGGGGGCAGATCAAAATTCCCATGGTGGTCAAAGGGCGGAAAGTGAGAGTAGTTTTCCAGTTGGTTGACAATTGGGTGGAGAGGATACTGATAGGAACTAATGCTTTTGAGAGCATTGGCGTTGAGCTGAAATGGAAAGATCCATATGGTTTGGTGAATGCCGAAGAGAACTCGGCAGAAGTACAGTTCAGTGGAGGTGAGAAGAAACTGGAGAGACCAGGAGAGAAACTTCGGAAGGTTCCGACGGAGGTATCAGAGATACAGTGCAAGAGCGTTGCCGTGCGTGGAGAGAGGGGGAGAAGGGCAAGCACGGGTGACGTGGGAGAGGTGTTCAAGTCGGAAGGGGAGGAGAAGGAAAGAAAGAAGGTGAAGATTCGGGCGAGTGTGGTGGTCATCGGACCTAGATTGGAGGCGAGGGGGCCAGGTGTTCTCGAGTATCGTAATAAGACGATAACGGGGTGGACTCAGAAGTTCGATTGGGGAGAAGTGAAGGAGGCAGTGGTGCTTGTTGAGTACACTGATAAGGAGGATGAGAACAGCAAGAGAGTTGAGTTCGTAAAATCAGTTGCGAAGGAAGTGGAGAAAGTCTGGATGATGCCGAGAAGTCTACAATGTGAACTCGGGGACGTCGACAAGGTGGCCAAACAGTGGAAGGAATGGCTGAAGACATCAGCGAACGTGGAAGTTGTGGATCCGTTGATGCCCGTCGGAAATCACAAGACACCATTGATCTTGGAGAAATGGCATCGGAAGTCGCTGGATGGTCTACAGAAGTACTTGCACAATGCGTTGCCGAGCCATTCAGTCAGATGTCAGTGGGAGAAGAACACAGACAGAAGACCACAATCTGGATTGAAGAAAGACCTCGGAAAAAGATGCCCGATCGCCGAGAGGAGGGGGAAGTGGCTTCGCCGAAGTTCTACATTCTCGAAACCCCATGGAATCACAGAGGTCAAAGGAAATGAATATTCGCGTGGCAACCGTAAAACCTAATCCACATCATGAAACTCAACCCTTTATAAGATTGAACTCATTGATAAAGTTTAGTTCTAAGTTTGCTTTTGGCAACGAATAAACGCTCTTTGACTTGTAAGTTTTAGTTGTGTTCTTAGTTCTCGAAGTCTGTTTCTGTCCTAAGTGATAGAAATAGATAACTTGGGAATGCATAATTCATCGACAACAGAAGGACTCATCTTCGAGGTATCTGTTAATAAAGTTATATTTCCATGAATTTGTGAGTATTTAGGAACAAGTGGGTGGCGCCAGAGTTCGCTTGATAAGTAAAAATGTTAAAAAGGCAGAAGGACGTTTTCGTGGAATTGTGGAATTGGTGACACTCTCCATCGAGCTACCTACAACTATGACATCTCACCCCCAAGCAGCCGAGCTATTTTCGGAAACATTGGTGGAATTGGCAAGAAGACACGACCCATTCAAAACAGCAAACACGATGGTTGGAATCGGAATAGATTCAGAAGAGAATCCAACTTCAATCACAGGCATACCACTTCGCGAAATCAGAAAAGTAAAAACTGAGGAAATTGTTGCAAGTCTCAGCAGAATATCTCAATCAAATAAATCCCCACTTGAATTGGATATTCCAAAGCTTGTTGTAACATTCACATACGTGAAGCCTCAGACGGGAAGTGGAAAACGAAAGTTTGACACAGGCTCAATACTGGAACTAACCACTTTTGAAAAACGGCAAAAGCTTGAAGAATTGGACAAGGAGCTTCTTAATGATTCGGAAATCAACAAGGCAAAACTTACAAGATCGAACATTATGCCAAATGAAGGTGAAGTTTAAATAACCATTCAATTTAATTGAATAAATTTTACAGTTCTTGATGATTGTCTGGTACATGCGTTGTATCAAGCTCAAATGTATTATGAATGGAAGCAATGCCAATCAGTAGAAAATTTGAAAAGGTACCGAAGTTCAATTCGAAAATCTTATAAACGTCCAGGAATCTGTACTCATGTTTATGAAGAAGTTCAGAACATGAAAGAAGTAAGCTAAGAAAGTCAAACAATTATTTTCAGCAATATCTTTTCCAGAGAGCAGGAATGGTAAAATCAAGCAATTTTGATCGCCTGGACATAGAACAATTTCAAAAGACGGTGTTTGCAGGACAACACCAAATCATATGCTTTGTCAAAACTTCCAAAGTACCTTACTATGTTGGACCATATCTCGGACCAGGAAAACAACTGCTGTTATATCTAAGTGATGGTCATTATAGTGGAGTAAGAAGTGTTTGTGCATTACTCAAGACACGGTTTTACTGTTTTCTATGCAATACAAGATACACAGATGCATCATCTCACTACACCTGTCCGTTGATTCATCGTTTGTGCGGTAAACCAAACTGTTCGAAAACAAAGAAAGGAGAAGAAATTAGATGTGAAGCATGCACAGTACTTTTCCACTCCCAAGAATGTTATGATAATCACCGGAAAAAAGGTAATTTGAAATGTGAATATCCAACACATGTATTGTTACAGGACCAAATGGAGGAAGAAGTCGTTGTGATTATACAAAGTCTTGTGAAAAATGTAATGGTATATACTATACAAATAAAAATCAAGAAACTCACAAATGTGGCGAGAAGTGGTGTTACCGATGTAACTGTAAGAGAGCCAAAAAACATGATTGTTTTATGCCAAAGTCAATCAAGAATGAGAAGAAACTAACAAGACAACGAGTATACTTTGACATAGAGGTAGTGTATGTCTATAGAAATATTTAAACTGTTTTAAAATTTCAGAGTAGAGCAGATGAAAAGACAGGACAACAACACCCTGTTTTATTTGTAGCTTTGCGATGCTGTCGAAAGTGTTCAGCAGTAATTCCAAAGGATGTCAAAATAACTAAAAAAGAAGTATGCAAAAAATGTGCTCCTGATGGGCGCTTAAAGATAATAGAATGCATTTCACAGCATAATAGAAATGTTAATGTTGCTCAAGAACTAACAAAATGGCTTTTTGCGGATCATCACAGAGGTAGAGTGGTAGTAGCCCACAATGCATCGGGGTGAGTTTAAATTAAATTTGTTTCATCTTGATATGCTTTTTCAGTTATGACGCACAATTCATACTTGAAAATATGATTTCGAGCAACAAAGCAACACCTAAACTGATTTTGGAAGGAACAAAATTAATTTTCATGGAACATAATGGCGTACGACTGCTGGATTCTATGAAGTTTTTAACGATGAGTCTTGCAGCTATGGGAAAGTCTTTTGAAATCGACTCAGTCAAAGGGTAAGAAAACGTTTATTTTTAATTTGCACATCTACAATTTTCAGAGATTTCCCCGTACTTTTTATCAAACCAGAACATTATGATTATGATGGCAACATCCCAGATGAAAAATGGTATGATCTGAACAACAAAACATCAGCTGTCAAAAAACAAATACTAAGTTTTTTGGAAAGTCAGAAAAATGTTCCTCAGAAGTTCAACTTCTATAACGAAATTGTAAAGTATTGTTACAATGACGTCTACATTCTATCGAAGGCAATGAACATTTTCGAAACAGAATTTGAACAAATGACCAATGTGTGTCTGTTAGAGGTAAAAATAGCAAGATATATGCCTCATACGGTATTTAATCATTATAGGAATCTACTACAGCGGCGTCAGCTGCGGCATTGGTGTTTAGAAGAAACCATCTTGACCCAGCAAAACCCATAGTCCTCGATGAAAAACCATCTGTTTCAAAAACCAGCTCTGTTGTCAGTCAGAAATATCTCGCATGGTTCAGTCAAAAAGAAGGTGTACAAGTGAACATGTCGACAACTTATGGAGAAGAAAAGGTTGAAATAAATTCTAAGAATAACTAAAAACTAACAATTTACAGATTGGTAAATATAGAGTAGACGGTTTTGTACCACCGTGTGAAAAATATCCAAAGGGTTTGGTAATCGAATTCCAAGTAAGTTGTAATTTATATAATACTATTGCATTACATCAATTGCAGGGATGTTATTGGCATGCTCATGATTGTACTTACGCTGAAGAATCTGTGATATCCGGTGAAAGTGCAAGAGATATCAGAGCAAGAGACAAGGCAAGATTTGAATACTTAAAGCAAATACACCCGGTAAAGGTAGTATGGGAATGTGAAGTAAATCAAGAAATTCTCAAAAACAGTGAAATGGCAAAGTTTTTTGACGAATATGAACCAGTGGTATGTACAAAGAAGTAAAAAAAAAAAGTTGATTGAAACTATAACATTTAAGGGAATACTTCATTGTGAAAAATCACTTGTCGGCGGAAGAACAGAAGTGTATCGCTTGCATGCTAACAATGTCCGTCAGTTTCTTCGTTACTTGGATGTAGTGAGGTTGGATATTTTACAACAATTAATATTTTTAACAGTTCTTCTTTGAAAATAATCGTTATAATTTACAGTCTTTACCCCACCGTAATGAAACATGAAGCGTTTCCAATCGGATCACCGGAAAATGTTCAAAGAACTGACATAAAAAGTGTGATGACGAAACCAGAAGATGTAACATTTCGAGGATTCTTGAGTTGTAGAGTATTGCCTCCACGAACTTTGAAACTTCCAGTACTCCCAATGAAACTATCAGGAAAACTGCTTTTTTGTCTTTGCAAGAGTGAGAACAGCATTTAATTTCCAATTCAAACCAGTTATATTTTTCAGAATGTGCTGTTGAAATGTATAATCAGGAATGCAAACACAGTGACAAAGATAGATCGTTCAATGGTACCTTTACAACCATTGAGCTCCAAAAAGCTCTGAGCGTAGGATACACCATCACAGAAGTGTATCACGTAAGTTGACGAAACTGTTTTTCATTATAACATGATAATTTTCAGGGTCTGAAGTATAACCATTGGGTACAAAACGATGAAAATGGTGAAGGTGGACTCTTCACATCTTACATAAACCAAATGATGGAAGAAAAAATTGTGAGCTTTCATACAGCATTCAACATTATTAAAAATTAATGTTATTATTTCAGTATAGTTCTGGATGGCCGGTAAATGTAAAGACAGAAGAAGAGAGAAAAGCATATTGTCAAGAATACTTTGAAAAAGAGCACATACGACTGAGCGATCATTCACGTTTCAAGAAAAACCCAGGAAAACGAGCCGTAGCTAAACTGATGCTCAACTCATTGGTAACCATCCGTCTCATAATCTTTTATAATAGTAAAATTTTACAGTGGGGTAAATTTGCACAAAATGTGGATCGAGAAACTACTACAATCATCACCGACCCTGTCGAGTTTTGGAATTTAGTGTATGACACCGATGTAGTTATTTCCATTGTCCGATGTGTAAATGATGTTCTTGTTGTTAAACATCGAAAACAACAGGAAACACTGCAGAGTTTGAAAACAAGTGCCATGCAACTAGCATCCTACACCACATCATATGCACGTCTCCGTCTCTACGATTTTATGGAACGAGTTGGAGGAGAAAACATAATATATACAGGTAAGAAAAAAAAAGCAACACTGAACATACTTATTTTCAATTTTCAGACACCGATTCCATAATATACGCAGTGCCGGATGGAACAGAAGATCCTCTCAAACACGACATTGGTCCTTATCTTGGACAACTAACTGATGAATTGAATGGGAAAATGACAGAGTTTGTCAGTTTGGGTCCTAAAACGTACTGTTACAAGGACCTATCCAACAATGAAGAGAAGATTGTCAGAAAGGCCAAAGGAATCACGATAAACGCCAAAGTTGAAAAGAGGATAAGCTTCGAAACTATGAAACACATGGTGGAAGAAGTTGTTAAAAATATACCTCGAACCACGCTGAATTTACCTCAACACATCATGTACAGGGATAATAATCACCGGGTGTATAGTCGAAATATTGTAAAGGAGTTTAAGTATACGTTCAACAAACGACGACTTCTTACTGATGGATCGACGTTACCCTTCGGATATTGTGATGTTTAATTTGTTTTTATTATAAATCTAATATTTTTTGAAAACACCCTTACTAGATTGAAAAATGCAAAAGTTTAGAAATCATACTTTTCGTAACATTTCGAAGCTACTTTGAATATAATTATTTATGTTTGATTTTCTAAAAATAAATGTTTTTAAATATATTTTGACAAAATTCTGAAAAGAAAAAAGCGAAAAAGTCGATTACTGAATTTGTATTTTCCCAAAATTGTCATTTCTGTTACGAAATTATACTTTTCGAAACATTTCGAAACTACGGACACTTTTTCTTGTTGGGCAAGATGCCAACATGACGTCATCGAAACGGACGCGAGAGAGAAATGTTTTCTTTTCTGTCACACCCCACATTACCAACAAGTGGTCTGGTGATGAAACGGTAGCAAAGTGCTTAACTTTCCCTTCACCACTCCTCACCGGTGTGATTCAATGGTCAGATTTTTGAAAAGAGTGTCTGCGTTGTGAGATTCCAATCTGAAATTTTGACCCAAACTATTGTGTATTCCAAATTTTGTGCAAAAGTATTTTATGTCGGTCTTCACTATTCCAAATTTGCCTCATTTTTCTGTTTGTTTTTAGTTTTTGTTCCACACTCCCAATATTTCAATTCCAAAACTCCAAAAAATAGTGCAAAAATACCGTAACGCGAAAAGTATTTTGAGTTGAGAGATTCTATTCGAAATTTTACCCCACACCAAGAAAGAAGACGACATACACCATGACTCATCCCATTTTCCATTCCATTTCTCGTCCCGTACCAAGACGAAGACACACAATGACTCACATCGCACAAAATTTCCAACTGCTAAAAGTACTTTGTGTTCACTTATCCGAGAAAATTCCTAGTGATATCATTTCAATACTTATAAATTCGGAATCTACGCAAAATTTTGTTCTAGAAAAATACCATATCGGGATATTTTCAAAAAAAAAAAAAAAATTGAAGAGCTAAGGATATACGAGAGAAATGGGGAAGGTATCTGCGATGCACCCATTCTCTCTACCCTACCCTACCCTACCCTACCCTACCCTTTCCCTCCAATATTATTCAAAAATGCAAATATAATTGTTACAAATTATGAAATACCGCTTCGAGACCCAAATATTCGAAATCTACGCAAAAATCCCGTTTAGAACAATATCATATCGGTCATTTTCAGAAAAATTTTTAAGGATGCGCTAAAGATGCGCTAAAGATGCGCTTCAAAGGCTTTAATGGACCACCCGTGAGATAATGATGCGCATCCTAGAGAGTACACATTACGTGAGAGACGCAAACATGGTTGTCCCGCGAGGGGAGTAAACAGAGCGAGAGAGTGTGTGAGAGTGAGAGACGCAGACATTCCCCCTCCCTCCTTCCCTTCCCCCCTTCCCTCCCCTTAGGCTAAGTGACCAAAGATCAATCTCTGTTCCAGATACCTTCCCCATTTCTCTCGTATATCCTTAGCTCTTCAATTTTTTTTTTTTTTTTTTGAAAATATCCCGATATGGTATTTTTCTAGAACAAAATTTTGCGTAGATTCCGAATTTATAAGTATTGAAATGATATCACTAGGAATTTTCTCGGATAAGTGAACACAAAGTACTTTTAGCAGTTGGAAATTTTGTGCGATGTGAGTCATTGTGTGTCTTCGTCTTGGTACGGGACGAGAAATGGAATGGAAAATGGGATGAGTCATGGTGTATGTCGTCTTCTTTCTTGGTGTGGGGTAAAATTTCGAATAGAATCTCTCAACTCAAAATACTTTTCGCGTTACGGTATTTTTGCACTATTTTTTGGAGTTTTGGAATTGAAATATTGGGAGTGTGGAACAAAAACTAAAAACAAACAGAAAAATGAGGCAAATTTGGAATAGTGAAGACCGACATAAAATACTTTTGCACAAAATTTGGAATACACAATAGTTTGGGTCAAAATTTCAGATTGGAATCTCACAACGCAGACACTCTTTTCAAAAATCTGACCATTGAATCACACCGGTGAGGAGTGGTGAAGGGAAAGTTAAGCACTTTGCTACCGTTTCATCACCAGACCACTTGTTGGTAATGTGGGGTGTGACAGAAAAGAAAACATTTCTCTCTCGCGTCCGTTTCGATGACGTCATGTTGGCATCTTGCCCAACAAGAAAAAGTGTCCGTAGTTTCGAAATGTTTCGAAAAGTATAATTTCGTAACAGAAATGACAATTTTGGGAAAATACAAATTCAGTAATCGACTTTTTCGCTTTTTTCTTTTCAGAATTTTGTCAAAATATATTTAAAAACATTTATTTTTAGAAAATCAAACATAAATAATTATATTCAAAGTAGCTTCGAAATGTTACGAAAAGTATGATTTCTAAACTTTTGCATTTTTCAATCTAGTAAGGGTGTTTTCAAAAAATATTAGATTTATAATAAAAACAAATTAAACATCACAATATCCGAAGGGTAACGTCGATCCATCAGTAAGAAGTCGTCGTTTGTTGAACGTATACTTAAACTCCTTTACAATATTTCGACTATACACCCGGTGATTATTATCCCTGTACATGATGTGTTGAGGTAAATTCAGCGTGGTTCGAGGTATATTTTTAACAACTTCTTCCACCATGTGTTTCATAGTTTCGAAGCTTATCCTCTTTTCAACTTTGGCGTTTATCGTGATTCCTTTGGCCTTTCTGACAATCTTCTCTTCATTGTTGGATAGGTCCTTGTAACAGTACGTTTTAGGACCCAAACTGACAAACTCTGTCATTTTCCCATTCAATTCATCAGTTAGTTGTCCAAGATAAGGACCAATGTCGTGTTTGAGAGGATCTTCTGTTCCATCCGGCACTGCGTATATTATGGAATCGGTGTCTGAAAATTGAAAATAAGTATGTTCAGTGTTGCTTTTTTTTTCTTACCTGTATATATTATGTTTTCTCCTCCAACTCGTTCCATAAAATCGTAGAGACGGAGACGTGCATATGATGTGGTGTAGGATGCTAGTTGCATGGCACTTGTTTTCAAACTCTGCAGTGTTTCCTGTTGTTTTCGATGTTTAACAACAAGAACATCATTTACACATCGGACAATGGAAATAACTACATCGGTGTCATACACTAAATTCCAAAACTCGACAGGGTCGGTGATGATTGTAGTAGTTTCTCGATCCACATTTTGTGCAAATTTACCCCACTGTAAAATTTTACTATTATAAAAGATTATGAGACGGATGGTTACCAATGAGTTGAGCATCAGTTTAGCTACGGCTCGTTTTCCTGGGTTTTTCTTGAAACGTGAATGATCGCTCAGTCGTATGTGCTCTTTTTCAAAGTATTCTTGACAATATGCTTTTCTCTCTTCTTCTGTCTTTACATTTACCGGCCATCCAGAACTATACTGAAATAATAACATTAATTTTTAATAATGTTGAATGCTGTATGAAAGCTCACAATTTTTTCTTCCATCATTTGGTTTATGTAAGATGTGAAGAGTCCACCTTCACCATTTTCATCGTTTTGTACCCAATGGTTATACTTCAGACCCTGAAAGTTATCATGTTATAATGAAAAACAGTTTCGTCAACTTACGTGATACACTTCTGTGATGGTGTATCCTACGCTCAGAGCTTTTTGGAGCTCAATGGTTGTAAAGGTACCATTGAACGATCTATCTTTGTCACTGTGTTTGCATTCCTGATTATACATTTCAACAGCACATTCTGAAAAATATAACTGGTTTGAATTGGAAATTAAATGCTGTTCTCACTCTTGCAAAGACAAAAAAGCAGTTTTCCTGATAGTTTCATTGGGAGTACTGGAAGTTTCAAAGTTCGTGGAGGCAATACTCTACAACTCAAGAATCCTCGAAATGTTACATCTTCTGGTTTCGTCATCACACTTTTTATGTCAGTTCTTTGAACATTTTCCGGTGATCCGATTGGAAACGCTTCATGTTTCATTACGGTGGGGTAAAGACTGTAAATTATAACGATTATTTTCAAAGAAGAACTGTTAAAAATATTAATTGTTGTAAAATATCCAACCTCACTACATCCAAGTAACGAAGAAACTGACGGACATTGTTAGCATGCAAGCGATACACTTCTGTTCTTCCGCCGACAAGTGATTTTTCACAATGAAGTATTCCCTTAAATGTTATAGTTTCAATCAACTTTTTTTTTTTACTTCTTTGTACATACCACTGGTTCATATTCGTCAAAAAACTTTGCCATTTCACTGTTTTTGAGAATTTCTTGATTTACTTCACATTCCCATACTACCTTTACCGGGTGTATTTGCTTTAAGTATTCAAATCTTGCCTTGTCTCTTGCTCTGATATCTCTTGCACTTTCACCGGATATCACAGATTCTTCAGCGTAAGTACAATCATGAGCATGCCAATAACATCCCTGCAATTGATGTAATGCAATAGTATTATATAAATTACAACTTACTTGGAATTCGATTACCAAACCCTTTGGATATTTTTCACACGGTGGTACAAAACCGTCTACTCTATATTTACCAATCTGTAAATTGTTAGTTTTTAGTTATTCTTAGAATTTATTTCAACCTTTTCTTCTCCATAAGTTGTCGACATGTTCACTTGTACACCTTCTTTTGACTGAACCATGCGAGATATTTCTGACTGACAACAGAGCTGGTTTTTGAAACAGATGGTTTTTCATCGAGGACTATGGGTTTTGCTGGGTCAAGATGGTTTCTTCTAAACACCAATGCCGCAGCTGACGCCGCTGTAGTAGATTCCTATAATGATTAAATACCGTATGAGGCATATATCTTGCTATTTTTACCTCTAACAGACACACATTGGTCATTTGTTCAAATTCTGTTTCGAAAATGTTCATTGCCTTCGATAGAATGTAGACGTCATTGTAACAATACTTTACAATTTCGTTATAGAAGTTGAACTTCTGAGGAACATTTTTCTGACTTTCCAAAAAACTTAGTATTTGTTTTTTGACAGCTGATGTTTTGTTGTTCAGATCATACCATTTTTCATCTGGGATGTTGCCATCATAATCATAATGTTCTGGTTTGATAAAAAGTACGGGGAAATCTCTGAAAATTGTAGATGTGCAAATTAAAAATAAACGTTTTCTTACCCTTTGACTGAGTCGATTTCAAAAGACTTTCCCATAGCTGCAAGACTCATCGTTAAAAACTTCATAGAATCCAGCAGTCGTACGTCATTATGTTCCATGAAAATTAATTTTGTTCCTTCCAAAATCAGTTTAGGTGTTGCTTTGTTGCTCGAAATCATATTTTCAAGTATGAATTGTGCGTCATAACTGAAAAAGCATATCAAGATGAAACAAATTTAATTTAAACTCACCCCGATGCATTGTGGGCTACTACCACTCTACCTCTGTGATGATCCGCAAAAAGCCATTTTGTTAGTTCTTGAGCAACATTAACATTTCTATTATGCTGTGAAATGCATTCTATTATCTTTAAGCGCCCATCAGGAGCACATTTTTTGCATACTTCTTTTTTAGTTATTTTGACATCCTTTGGAATTACTGCTGAACACTTTCGACAGCATCGCAAAGCTACAAATAAAACAGGGTGTTGTTGTCCTGTCTTTTCATCTGCTCTACTCTGAAATTTTAAAACAGTTTAAATATTTCTATAGACATACACTACCTCTATGTCAAAGTATACTCGTTGTCTTGTTAGTTTCTTCTCATTCTTGATTGACTTTGGCATAAAACAATCATGTTTTTTGGCTCTCTTACAGTTACATCGGTAACACCACTTCTCGCCACATTTGTGAGTTTCTTGATTTTTATTTGTATAGTATATACCATTACATTTTTCACAAGACTTTGTATAATCACAACGACTTCTTCCTCCATTTGGTCCTGTAACAATACATGTGTTGGATATTCACATTTCAAATTACCTTTTTTCCGGTGATTATCATAACATTCTTGGGAGTGGAAAAGTACTGTGCATGCTTCACATCTAATTTCTTCTCCTTTCTTTGTTTTCGAACAGTTTGGTTTACCGCACAAACGATGAATCAACGGACAGGTGTAGTGAGATGATGCATCTGTGTATCTTGTATTGCATAGAAAACAGTAAAACCGTGTCTTGAGTAATGCACAAACACTTCTTACTCCACTATAATGACCATTACTTAGATATAACAGCAGTTGTTTTCCTGGTCCGAGATATGGTCCAACATAGTAAGGTACTTTGGAAGTTTTGACAAAGCATATGATTTGGTGTTGTCCTGCAAACACCGTCTTTTGAAATTGTTCTATGTCCAGGCGATCAAAATTGCTTGATTTTACCATTCCTGCTCTCTGGAAAAGATATTGCTGAAAATAATTGTTTGACTTTCTTAGCTTACTTCTTTCATGTTCTGAACTTCTTCATAAACATGAGTACAGATTCCTTGACGTTTATAAGATTTTCGAATTGAACTTCGGTACCTTTTCAAATTTTCTACTGATTGGCATTGCTTCCATTCATAATACATTTGAGCTTGATACAACGCATGTACCAGACAATCATCAAGAACTGTAAAATTTATTCAATTAAATTGAATGGTTATTTAAACTTCACCTTCATTTGGCATAATGTTCGATCTTGTAAGTTTTGCCTTGTTGATTTCCGAATCATTAAGAAGCTCCTTGTCCAATTCTTCAAGCTTTTGCCGTTTTTCAAAAGTGGTTAGTTCCAGTATTGAGCCTGTGTCAAACTTTCGTTTTCCACTTCCCGTCTGAGGCTTCACGTATGTGAATGTTACAACAAGCTTTGGAATATCCAATTCAAGTGGGGATTTATTTGATTGAGATATTCTGCTGAGACTTGCAACAATTTCCTCAGTTTTTACTTTTCTGATTTCGCGAAGTGGTATGCCTGTGATTGAAGTTGGATTCTCTTCTGAATCTATTCCGATTCCAACCATCGTGTTTGCTGTTTTGAATGGGTCGTGTCTTCTTGCCAATTCCACCAATGTTTCCGAAAATAGCTCGGCTGCTTGGGGTGAGATGTCATAGTTGTAGGTAGCTCGATGGAGAGTGTCACCAATTCCACAATTCCACGAAAACGTCCTTCTGCCTTTTTAACATTTTTACTTATCAAGCGAACTCTGGCGCCACCCACTTGTTCCTAAATACTCACAAATTCATGGAAATATAACTTTATTAACAGATACCTCGAAGATGAGTCCTTCTGTTGTCGATGAATTATGCATTCCCAACCACAATAAATAGAGTGAAAAAACAATAAAATAATTAGAGAGGAGAGGAGAAGTCACCGTCAGCCTCTGTTAAAATGCGTATGAATGAGGAAAATCAGATTTTCTGTGTCTTATATAGTGCGCTCTCGCCCCCGAATGTGTCGAATTTTGCACGATTCATCACAATATACTGTTTTTGGTGTTTTCACCGCTTTTTGTCAAAAATGCATGTTCTGTCACTTTTCACACAACAACACAACACCACAATCGAGCAAATCGGAGGGTCACAACAAGTGACCTGGAGATGATGCGATAGCAAATGCTTCAATTTCTCCTTCACGTAAAATGCAAACCTGCTCTACTATACTTATTGGTCTTCAAATCTTGAATTAATTTCCTCTCATACCCTTCCCATACAACAACACAACACCATAATCGAGCAAATCGGAGGGTCACAACAAGGGGCCTGGAGATGAAGCGACGGCAAAATACAAATTCCATTTTTAACTTTAGCAAAACTTGGATAGTGTTCTTCATACATGTGTCTTTTTATGTAACATTCCCCCTTTTCACTTCTTTGGAAATATACAACATTTATATAGATACTGCAAAATACATAGATTAATGATACAAGAACAAGAAAAATACCAAAATTCTGATAAAATAGAATAAAAACAACACAAAGTTGTTATAGTAATCAATTTGAGCTTGGTGGATTCAAATAAGTAAAGATTACTGTCTTCTGGCGGAGATCGAGGTCTACTTCATGGTCCGTGTTTTCAATACAACGAGCAACATCTACAGGTTTGATGTTTCCTATTGGTTTGAATGGTGTAGACACTTTGCAATCATTGTCATCTCCTTCGATGGCGATGGATACGATGGAACGGTCAGATTTAAACGGGTTATGATTTTTCATAAGCTTGATTGCACATTCTCCGAATTTTTCTGAGTCGAGCAGAATCAGCGCTGGTGGTAGTTCAAGAAGAAGTCGGACAGTTGCAATCGCTCCGTGAAACTTTCCTTTTGGCTCGTCGCATGTCTTACTCAGAACTCTTACAATGTTTTTAGGCGCTGACTGAAATAGAAGTACATGTAGATTGAACCTATTATATTTTTATATACCTTTTGACTCGGAAGATTATTCTTGACATCTACTTGATCGGAAGATGATTCATCAGCTGATGGAAGTGTTAGATCATCTATTTGAACTTTATCGTGTGAAATGACCAACAATGCTCTTTTAGCCATTTTCTGGAACATAAATGTTGTTATACAAGAATGAATATTTAAAATTAAAAACAAAAATCATGAATAAATGGCAGTAAAATAAATGCTCACTCTCGTTATTGCACAGAATGACAATGTAGGTAGGCTTAGGCCTCCTTAAATAGTCTTTTCTTAGGCTCCGCCCCTTTTCAGGCGCGTGATTAGTGCTCTATCACCATGAAAACGTTAAAAATGAGTGGAAATGCGCAAAAGTAACAATTTGTTGCTAAAACTCTCCGTTTTCTGGGAATAACATTATTTATTGCTCAGAATGACCTTGTAGGTGGGTCTAGGTCTCCTTAAATACCATTTCAGTAGGCTCCGCCCCTTTTCAGCTGCTTGATTAGTGGTAAGTTTCTGTTAAAATCTCGAAAAAGAGTGAAAATGTTTGAAAATGATAATTTGTGACAAAATTTGTCAAAACTAACATTGTATATTTGAATAATTTGAAAACAAAAATGCCTTATCGCAATCAAAATAAAATGATTTAAGTATATGTACTGTTCACGTGACAAAATGATGATGTTCACGTGTCAAAGTTCAGGAATTATTAGTTACTTTCTTAATTACTTGAACTAATTAATGAAATACTAATTAGCGATTGAGAACTAATTAGTTAAAATACTTCATTTATCGATGAATTTTAGGCATATAACCTTTGTAAACATATACTCCAGCATTGAAACACGGTGTCTCTCACTGTATCAGAAACTCCCCCTATGCCCTCCCCTTTTTCCCCGTGTCTTATCTGTATCCCATACTTCTCTTAAAGCAATTTATAAATTTTTTAATACTAAATTTTATTCGAAGTTAACAAGAAGAAGGCAGAGTTGTAGTTTCCGTCGGTGACTTGCATGGCAAAGTGTGACAAGCATCTGAAATGGTCCGAATAAAAACCATGGAAGAGATAAAACTAAAGAACAACACTATAAGAAAGTCTGGTGAAATTCAAATACCGTCCCCCTAATTCAAAAATGACCCCCAAAAGTTGTCCTGGAAAAGCCCCCACCAGTGAACTTTGAGAAACAAGCTTGTTAAACGTTGGTCCCCCACTGTTACTATCTCCACATTGAAAGTTGATTAAAGGAGGACTGAAGTCATATTTTTTTATTTCAGATTCTGATACTTCAGAAAATTCTAAGAAACTTTCATCATTGGAGCATATACTAAAAATCGCTCTAAACGCCCTAAATTCACGCTTTCCCGGCTCAAAAGGAGCCTAGGTGGAAGAGTTTTCACACCGAATTTTGCCCCCGTGTAGTCCTCTCGGACAAAATTATTTCTTTTTATTTCTCGATTTTTCGTTTTCTTGCTTTTTTCAACAAAATTTCGTGTTTTTTTTCAATTTATATCGTAAAAAAGAAGAAAAAACACGAAATTTTGTTGAAAAAAGCAAGAAAACGAAAAATCGAGAAATAAAAAGAAATAATTTTGTCCGAGAGACTACACGGGCAAAATTCGGTGTGAAAACTCTTCCACCTAGGCTCCTTTTGAGCCGGAAAGCGTGAATTTAGGGCGTTTAGAGCGATTTTTAGTATATGCTCCAATGATGAAAGTTTCTTAGAATTTTCTGAAATATCAGAATCTGAAATAAAAATATGACTTCAGTCCTCCTTTAAGGAGAGCCCCTTTCCCCATTCAATATGAGACCCCCGTTCAAGATTGGGCCCCCACCCCAAAGCGGATTCAAGCAGAACCCCCCATTCTGTCGTAATATAAAATGCCAGTGGATTAAAGAAGAGCCCCCCGTTTTTGCGTGATTTCAAGTGCATTGCAGATTATAATATGCGGACTTCGAAAATCATAGTTTTTCCATTAATTTTTCCCCATTTTTCTTGGTTTTTCACTGATTTCAGCAAATGTTTTACCTTCCTTTCTGAAAATTAATTGTATATTGGCATTTTGGAGGGGATAGCGCAGTAAAATGTCAGTTTTTGACAAAAGAGCGCCGATATTGAACGATGGGGGCTTGTTTTTGAATGGTGGGGTCCCATTCTTGAATGAATCAGTTTTACGGTGGGGGGTCTGTTTTGTGGGGGCCGATTATTAAATCGTGGGGGGCTCATCTTTCACCAAGAGTTGGTTGTTTAGGAGAGGGGGGCTCTTTTTTAAGTATGCCGGGTAATTGAAATAGAGCCCCCATTTCTACAGGTGGGGGACGAATGTTTAACAGAGGGATTCAAGAGTTACCCCCACTCGAAAAGAGAGCCCCCACCAAATTTGTACTGGTGGGGGGCTTTGCAAGGGTTGCTATCAACGTGGGGGCTCAACTGGATGGGGGGCTCTCCTTGAATTACGCCGAAAGTCTCACCTGATAGGTACCATTGAAATGAAGAGCAAGTAAGTGGGAAGGGAGGAATCTGGAAAAATATTCTGTAGAAACCTACGAATTAAAGACTACGGAACCATACAAGAGGTTGACTTACAAGAAAAAATGAAGAGAAGGACGAGGACGATGAAGTGGAAGAAAAGAAGTTGAACAGCTGATGAATCCGCCGGAACGATGAAAACGCGCTCTGAAAACAAAATTTAAAAATTTAATTGAAAAATTCGAAAAATATTGTCACTTTCCCATAGGGGTTGTAAAAATGTGTGGGAAACTGAAGCTTATAAGGGAGAGAGCATATGAAAATGAGAGAGCTGACAGTGAAAAACCATCAGGTTCCCAGCCGTCAGCAGTATAAAAGGGAGAAATTTTAGGCCTAGACTCATTTTTCGTGATTTTCTTATCATGAGTGTCTTCGAAAAACCAAATTTCCGTGCGTTTTTCTCGATTGCCTCTACACTGCAGTCCCAACCGAAATGAGGAAGCACCTGCTGAATGTGCATAAATGCGACAAATGAGCTATTGATGATTTCAATGCGAAGGTGAAAGCTTCCAACGCTCAACAGAAAGGGACCGACTTGTACGATTGTCTTCATTGTGCTCAAAATTTTTCCTCGAAAGGAGCTGTCCAGAACCACTGCCGTCTCAAACATCCTTCAGCCACCGATTCAGTGAATCCAGCTGACATCTCGATAGTTGAGAACTTTTCGGAACCTGAAAAAAAGGTAAATTGAGTTGAAAGAAAAATGAAGATTAGGGGAATAGGGGGTCTAGCTATTTTCTCTTTTTTTTCAGAAGTACCGATTATGCACTGGAGAAGTGAAACCACTGACACCGGTTGGCAGAATTTCAAGTTCAGTTAATGTGCAAAATCAGAGAATTAAATGCCATCACCCGGACTGCACAAAAGAAGAAGACATTGAGTATCATTTGATTTCTAGAGCGGCGTTTTCCGAACATTTTAGAACTGAGCACGGCACAGATCACATTTTGGAGAAAGAAAGTTTTAAGAATGAGGATGATTATGAGGTATCAGGTATATAATTTTGGGAATGAAAAGTTTGTTTAGAAATGGTTGTCGAGGCGCCAGGAAGAGACGGGGACTAGCCTAATCACTCAATCCACAAGAGAAGAAGTTGGAAGGGTTACATGTTACAAAAAATGCAAACACGAAGGAGGTTATGAGCGAAAAGGAAACTTGAAATTCGGTCGTCCCTCAAAAAAGTGGACAGGTGAAATTAACTGCACCTCGTTTCTGAAAGTAAGAGAGAATAGTAGAACTTAGACGGGACAAAAGAATTTCAGATGGTTCGTACCAAAGAATCTATTCAAGTGGAAGCGTGTTTCAGTCATTTTGGACATGATATCTCTGTTGCTGATCTCACTCTCACATCGAAACAAAAAGAGAGAATCACTGAAATGGTTGCTCAGGGACTTCCAAATAATTTGATTGTTAAGCAAGCGAAGAATGAGTCCACTGAAAATTCTAGAATGCACTTTCTGAATTCAGATGATATTAGGTACAGATTTCGAATTTAGTGAGAAAATTTGATGAGTTTTCAGAAATTTGAAAAATATTCTAAATCTGAATGAGGCGCAATACCACAAAGACGATTTGACCTCAGTGGAAATGCGGATTCAGGAGAATAATGAGGCAGATGGTTTCCGCCTTTATGTGCCACCCACCGATTCCAGTGGCTCCGAATTTCTGATCGGTTTGGCAAAACATAGAACTAATCACTTCAAGAATATTACAGTAATTATCACACCTCAGCATTTGGAAAGTATCAAAAAATTTTCGCATAAGATCGTTATTCTCGATGATACTTATAATATCACTCAGTACAATTTGAAACTGACAACTATGACAGTAATCGATAATTATGATAGTAAACTAAATAATTCAGTAACAAATAGACTAAATAGAATAAATAGACTCGCGTGTGAGAAGAGGTCAACAACGCACACACACTCTTTCTCTCACACACACACACACACAACCCTCACTGCTGGTTGTCTCCTCTGCGTCTCTGCATAGCCGCGCTGGGTAGATAACGGAGAACTCTTCCAAAGCAAGAGGTGGTACCCATAGCGCAGTCGGTAAGCCACCACAGAGCAATGCGGGGCATTGCGGCTATTCTTGGGTTCGACTCCGGGTGCCACCAACATTTTTTGCCATATTCCCCTTTCGTGATCTATGTTGTTTTAGCTGCTATATATATCTTATCATTCATTTTTGGTTATAAATAATGGAAAATGACACAGAAAATGTGAATGAAAAATTTTGAAATTTGTTTTTGTAAATTTTCAGAATTTCAATCAGAATGTGAAACTATTCAATTTTTCGCGTTCGTATTTCCATTTTAACCAAAAATTGTTTCAAAATATCTCGCCTACAGTTAGGAAAATTTACGAATAAAAAATCTTCTTTTGATTTATAAAATTATTTTCAACAAGATTGTCAATTTTACATTAAGTTCTCAGCTTGTGGAGTATCCAATAATCATAAAGTTTTTAATCAGATTGTCGTCAACATGTGGATGGTGTCCCGGAAGCTGACAAACAAGCAACACTGATATGCCAGAGTTCAAGTTTGCGACAAATTTTCTAAAATTTCCTATGTTTTTTTTCTTAAGTTTTAATAAAATGAATATTGATATATACTGATACATTTGTTTCTTACTAAATAGCTACCACAAGCACGGCTAATTTCAAAAATTCTGATCTGGGGAACCCCTGAACAAAATTTACTGCCGACTGCCGAGGATGAAAATTGGTCCAAATTAGGACCAAATGTGATGTATTTTTTGGTATCGTTTTGACACCGAGTGTTAATCCGCGTTTGGACCAAATTTCATCCGGAGCGGTTTGCCTGTGTGCATGATCGCCGTCCGATGATCACTTATCAATGATAAGATATATATAGCAGCTAAAACAACATAGATCACGAAAGGGGAATATGGCAAAAAATGTTGGTGGCACCCGGAGTCGAACCCAAGAATAGCCGCAATGCCCCGCATTGCTCTGTGGTGGCTTACCGACTTCGCTATGGGTACCACGTCTTGCTTTGGAAGAGTTCTCCGTTATCTACCCAGCGCGGCTATGCAGAGACGCAGAGGAGACAACCAGCAGTGAGGGTTGTGTGTGTGTGTGTGTGAGAGAAAGAGTGTGTGTGCGTTGTTGACCTCTTCCCACACGCGAGTCTATTTATTCTATTTAGTCTATTTGTTACTGAATTATTTAGTTTTCACAAAAGCACATAGCCAAGAAGTGGAAAGTAGAAGCGTTTAACACAAGTTTTTAAAATTTGTTTATTATTAAATGACTACTTTTGGTCTCCGAAAAGACCTGAAGCCATTAATCAATCTAGATCTCCTCGAGCTTGTAAATGTACTCGAAATCAAGAACTTCCGAGGTATTTACATGCGAGACACTTTACCACCACAAGGAATTGGAGAAACAGAAGTTGGAATTGTAAATTTAGATTCTTTTAAAGGTGAATTTCTTTTAAAGGAAAAATAGAAAACTTATTTATTACTTTGACTCTTTTGGACTAGATCCACCTCTAGAACTTCAAGAGTATCTCAAGAGTAGAAATAAAAAAGATAAAATAGAGCTTTCAACATTCCAAATTCAAGAATTTGGAACACATCATTGTGGTTATTACTGTCTTTTACTTCTCAAGTTATTAGAATCTTTTTACTTTAGAACCAATATTCTCAAGATTCTAAGAATCAAAGAACCCCTGATTTAATAAGACAATTACCAAAAGCCATAGTTGAATGACTATCTTTGAGGATGTAACGTTTATGATCCCCAGATTCATTATTCAGAACAACTTTATTTTGACATTGTGTGAATATTTGATGTTTAGCACTCCTGATACAATACTGCGTCTTTCTGACAATAGTTTTATCAAACAAACAACTTTTAAAATCATCTACTGTAAGTTCATTCTTGACAACATTCTTTTTGATACCTTTGTTTTTTTTAGATTCATCACCAGATTTTTGTGTTCTTGGAAGTTTGGGATTCCTCATTTCTTCTTGATGATTACTATTGTAGTGTTCAATGAAGTTTTCACGTGTTTCCTGAGCAATCTTATAGCCATATTGTTTCGGCTTCAAGGCTACAAGTTCTTCCATTATCAAACCATTCAGTTCATCTTTGAACTTTCCAACAACTTTTTTATTTTTTTCGTTATACAATGGATGACAAGGTGGATAATCACTGAAATCGAAATATTCTTTTAGCGGAGCATCTTCTAATAGGTCTTCGTATAAGTCAGAAGTCATAATTTCATAAATAAGAGAATCAGTATCCTGATAGCATAATTTAATGTTATCTCCATATTTTTTCTGCATAACATTGTAATGAAAATCATACATTAACCATTTACTCAACTCTATGATAGCAAATCCAACATAAATGGGTTTATCCAGAACAATGTTAGTTTTCTCCATTTCTACAGCTACCAGGTCTTTGTTATACATTATTCTTCTTTTAAAGTTAGGTTTACTTGCTATTTATTGATTTTACTTTTATCAGTAACTAAACGGACATCAACTCTTTCTCTGACATTTTCCATAGTTTTTCCAAATACACTATTATTCATTAATTTGAAAAAATCTTTCTCAAAATAATTTTTAGCATTTTTCCTAAGATTTGTGCTCATTTCAATATATGAGGCTAACCAATTGCTTTCCTTGAAATTAATGATCCTATGAATTTTCTTCAGTTTAAGTCCTAATTGAAGACACTGTAAGAGATTTTCATAATGGATCACATACTTCTCTTTATCAAATAAGGTATTGCACAACTTTTTAATACCTTGATTATCAATTTTTACATTCTCTGGACACAAAGGAAAATCATTATGCCTTGAGTGTATTTCTTTAGGATATTCTAAATCTACTTGAAATATGCAACCTCTATCTAACTTCTTCAAATAATTTATGTAATCCTTTAGATCCGATTTGACTTCAGCTTCACCATTGAGAACACTTATTAAAGATTGAGTTTCAAATTCGAAGTCTCCAGTAGGTAACATTTGACACATTGCCCATCCATACAAATTGTTAGCATCTAGATACAAAAGGAAATTTGTTAATTGTTTTTCATTGAAGTTTTTAGTGTATTTGTCATTAACTTTAGAATATCTTTTGACAGCATTAACTATTCCACCTCTAATTCCTTTTTCAATCATGAGATACATCTCAACATCATGAAGTATGTCTAACTTTAGTTTTCTTGAGCATAGCATCCCAAGCTAGTCCTGGAGAAGTAAAGTACCAAGAAGGATCAAGTTGATAAACCCTTAGACTCAAAGCTCTAAAGTTTTCAAAGACATCTGCTAATAGTAGGACGTCATTGATCTTATAAATTAGTAAAACGTACAACTAATTCACAAAGAATCAGAAGTAGTTTTAGCTAAAGATAAACGAGAATCACACAAACGAGAGAGAAAACGACGGATTTCAAGAGAAAATCAAGCACATCGATGTCAAAACACTTTTGACACGAGCGCAAACCTGAAAACGTAAATACCTCGGAAGTTCTTGATTTCGAGTACATTTACAAGCTCGAGGAGATCTAGATTGGTTAATGGCTTCAGGTCTTTTCGGAGACCAAAAGTAGTCATTTAATAATAAACAAATTTTAAGAACTTGTGTTAAACGTAGGGACCGCAATGAACGTGGGCGGAGTTATTCATTTTCTTCTCTTGGGACGTCATGGGGAGGTTATTTAAATGTTTGACGGTCTGCCCTGAGAGCCCAGAACGATAAAACAGAATGAAAACTTTTGACTCCTATGTAATCGAGTACGTAGAGTTCAATGAACATACTTTCGTTTCACCCAAATTTTTTGTTTTCTCAGAAAAGTGGAAAAACGTTTTGCTTTTTTCAGAAAAACATCACGTTGAGATCGTTGTAGTTCAGACTCTCATAGTTTTTTTTACTGTTTCTAATAGTTCTTGACATACTCTAATAGGTTTTGAAAGAAAATTCAATTTTCGTGTTGTAGAATTTTTTTGGGAGCCAGCTGAACTTCGAGGCATCACTTCAAAAAATTTACAGTGATTACCTATATATTTTCTGATATATTGTTTTCGGAAATCTCTTCAGGTACCTGCGGCCAAAATTTGGAAGCTCGTTGATTCGTAAAATGTGATTTTTTCTATGTTGGAAGACAACAGATCCAAAATGAAAATCAGTTTTCCCGATATTTCAGGTTAATGCAAGTCAGACTCGCATCGTTTCTCGACGGAATCAGAATCTACGCAAAATTTCGATCTAGAACAACTTAGAAATTAAAAAAAAATTAAGAACAACTTAGAAAAAAAAAAAAAAATTAATGTTTTTTTTCAATTTATATCGTAAAAAAGAAGAAAAAACACGAAATTTTGTTGAAAAAAGCAAGAAAACGAAAAATCGAGAAATAAAAAGAAATAATTTTGTCCGAGAGGACTACACGGGGGCAAAAATTCGGGTGTGAAAACTCTTCCACCTAGGCTCCTTTTGAGCCGGGAAAGCGTGAATTTAGGGCGTTTAGAGCGATTTTTAGTATATGCTCCAATGATGAAAGTTTCTTAGAATTTTCTGAAGTATCAGAATCTGAAATAAAAAAATATGACTTCAGTCCTCCTTTAAAGGAGAGCCCCTTTCCCCATTCAATATGAGACCCCCGTTCAAGATTGGGCCCCCACCCCAAAGCGGATTCAAGCAGAACCCCCATTCTGTCGTAATATAAAATGCCAGTGGATTAAAGAAGAGCCCCCGTTTTTGCGTGATTTCAAGTGCATTGCAGATTATAATATGCGGACTTCGAAAATCATAGTTTTTCCATTAATTTTTCCCCATTTTTCTTGGTTTTTCACTGATTTCAGCAAATGTTTTACCTTCCTTTCTGAAAATTAATTGTATATTGGCATTTTGGAGGGGATAGCGCAGTAAAATGTCAGTTTTTGACAAAAGAGCGCCGATATTGAACGATGGGGGCTTGTTTTTGAATGGTGGGGTCCCATTCTTGAATGAATCAGTTTTACGGTGGGGGGTCTGTTTTGTGGGGGCCGATTATTAAATCGTGGGGGGCTCATCTTTCACCAAGAGTTGGTTGTTTAGGAGAGGGGGGGCTCTTTTTTAAGTATGCCGGGTAATTGAAATAGAGCCCCCCATTTCTACAGGTGGGGGACGAATGTTTAACAGAGGGATTCAAGAGTTACCCCCCACTCGAAAAGAGAGCCCCCCACCAAATTTGTACTGGTGGGGGGCTTTGCAAGGGTTGCTATCAACGTGGGGGGGCTCAACTGGATGGGGGGCTCTCCTTGAATTACGCCGAAAGTCTCACCTGATAGGTACCATTGAAATGAAGAGCAAGTAAGTGGGAAGGAGGAATCTGGAAAAATATTCTGTAGAAACCTACGAATTAAAGACTACGGAACCATACAAGAGGTTGACTTACAAGAAAAAATGAAGAGAAGGACGAGGACGATGAAGTGGAAGAAAAGAAGTTGAACAGCTGATGAATCCGCCGGAACGATGAAAACGCGCTCTGAAAACAAAATTTAAAAATTTAATTGAAAAATTCGAAAAATATTGTCACTTTCCCATAGGGGTTGTAAAAATGTGTGGGAAACTGAAGCTTATAAGGGAGAGAGCATATGAAAATGAGAGAGCTGACAGTGAAAAACCATCAGGTTCCCAGCCGTCAGCAGTATAAAAGGGAGAAATTTTAGGCCTAGACTCATTTTTCGTGATTTTCTTATCATGAGTGTCTTCGAAAAACCAAATTTCCGTGCGTTTTTCTCGATTGCCTCTACACTGCAGTCCCAACCGAAATGAGGAAGCACCTGCTGAATGTGCATAAATGCGACAAATGAGCTATTGATGATTTCAATGCGAAGGTGAAAGCTTCCAACGCTCAACAGAAAGGGACCGACTTGTACGATTGTCTTCATTGTGCTCAAAATTTTTCCTCGAAAGGAGCTGTCCAGAACCACTGCCGTCTCAAACATCCTTCAGCCACCGATTCAGTGAATCCAGCTGACATCTCGATAGTTGAGAACTTTTCGGAACCTGAAAAAAGGTAAATTGAGTTGAAAGAAAAATGAAGATTAGGGGAATAGGGGGTCTAGCCATTTTCTCTTTTTTTCAGAAGTACCGATTATGCACTGGAGAAGTGAAACCACTGACACCGGTTGGCAGAATTTCAAGTTCAGTTAATGTGCAAAATCAGAGAATTAAATGCCATCACCCGGACTGCACAAAAGAAGAAGACATTGAGTATCATTTGATTTCTAGAGCGGCGTTTTGCGAACATTTTAGAACTGAGCACGGCACAGATCACATTTTGGAGAAAGAAAGTTTTAAGAATGAGGATGATTATGAGGTATCAGGTATATAATTTTGGGAATGAAAAGTTTGTTTAGAAATGGTTGTCGAGGCGCCAGGAAGAGACGGGGACTAGCCTAATCACTCAATCCACAAGAGAAGAAGTTGGAAGGGTTACATGTTACAAAAAAT
Source organism: Caenorhabditis latens (assembly GCA_002259235.3). NCBI lineage: Eukaryota > Metazoa > Nematoda > Chromadorea > Rhabditida > Rhabditidae > Caenorhabditis > Caenorhabditis latens. Next base: position 3,482,938 of record CM056092.1, on the reverse strand, counting down.
GCAAACACGAAGGAGGTTATGAGCGAAAAGGAAACTTGAAATTCGGTCGTCCCTCAAAAAAGTGGACAGGTGAAATTAACTGCACCTCGTTTCTGAAAGTAAGAGAGAATACAGTGCGTAACACAAGTATAAGGCCACCCCTGAAACTGAGCTTATTGACTCAGCGGCACATTTCTGGTTAAAACTGATAACGGAATCGGATTCCTCATCCAAAAATACCCCTAAGAGAAGATTTTTGTGGCATGACCCCCAAAACTAAGACGGTGACGTGGCCAAATGTGAAAAATGCGCACTTTCAGGCGTAACATAAGTATAAGGCCACCCTCAGAATTGAGCAAAAAACGTCGAAAAAAAGGAATTTTGGATTCTGAAAATGTATTTTAGAAGTGTAGAGATCAGATTCATGAAGAAAATATCAAAACCATACAGTCCTGGAACTACTGGTCTCCTGGGAGCCTGGATCCACGTCTCTCTGCATTTTTCTCTTTAGGCGCTAAACCGGGGCTCTAAAAGCGGCGTAAGTGGGTAAATTCTTTGAGAAACCATGTCTCCAAATGCTCATTCGTTGATTTCAAAAGTTTAGAAACATATCTTGTACGTTTCTGGGAAGAAATTTGAGGTTGGACTCTACCCACAGTCTGCACTGCTGTCAACATTAGAGGGATTTGAGTCGCTAGCTCGTCGATATCTTGATAATGAGAGCTGGAAATGTTTGGTAATAATGCAGATAAATACTCAGTATCTCCTGGATACAAATACCCTTCAAATTTGTGGATATCTGATGGATTGTCTTGAGTCCAACTGCCGACATATCATAATTACGCAGTAAGAAAAGTGGGCAATGTCGTGGGTGCTCAAGGTCTTCCTCCGATCGATATAGAGAGTTGTATCATGCATTTTTAAGTTTTATTATGATAGTAACAGAGTTTTTTTAAAGTGGAAAAGTGACAGCAAAAGTTTTTTCGTGAGCAGTCTAGCTACATCAATAGTAAGAATACTGCCCTGGCTTTAGTAACTCAGATGGGGTTTCGGAAAATTGACTACATCATTTGAACTGAACGGTATTTGTATCCAGGAGATACTGAGTATTTATCTGCATTATTACCAAACATTTCCAGCTCTCATTATCAAGATATCGACGAGCTAGCGACTCAAATCCCTCTAATGTTGACAGCAGTGCAGACTGTGGGTAGAGTCCAACCTCAAATTTCTTCCCAGAAACGTACAAGATATGTTTCTAAACTTTTGAAATCAACGAATGAGCATTTGGAGACATGGTTTCTCAAAGAATTTACCCACTTACGCCGCTTTTAGAGCCCCGGTTTAGCGCCTAAAGAGAAAAAATGCAGAGAGACGTGGATCCAGGCTCCCAGGAGACCAGTAGTTCCAGGACTGTATGGTTTTGATATTTTCTTCATGAATCTGATCTCTACACTTCTAAAATACATTTTCAGAATCCAAAATTCCTTTTTTTCGACGTTTTTTGCTCAATTCTGAGGGTGGCCTTATACTTATGTTACGCCTGAAAGTGCGCATTTTTCACATTTGGCCACGTCACCGTCTTAGTTTTGGGGGTCATGCCACAAAAATCTTTATCTAGGGGTATTTTTGAAAGAGGAATCCGATCCCGTTATCAGTTTTAACCAGAAATGTGCCGCTGAGTCAATAAGTTCAGTTTCAGGGGTGGCCTTATACTTGTGTTACGCACTGTAGTAGAACTTAGACGGGACAAAAGAATTTCAGATGGTTCGTACCAAAGAATCTATTCAAGTGGAAGCGTGTTTCAGTCATTTTGGACATGATATCTCTGTTGCTGATCTCACTCTCACATCGAAACAAAAAGAGAGAATCACTGAAATGGTTGCTCAGGGACTTCCAAATAATTTGATTGTTAAGCAAGCGAAGAATGAGTCCACTGAAAATTCTAGAATGCACTTTCTGAATTCAGATGATATTAGGTACAGATTTCGAATTTAGTGAGAAAATTTGATGAGTTTTCAGAAATTTGAAAAATATTCTAAATCTGAATGAGGCGCAATACCACAAAGACGATTTGACCTCAGTGGAAATGCGGATTCAGGAGAATAATGAGGCAGATGGTTTCCGCCTTTATGTGCCACCCACCGATTCCAGTGGCTCCGAATTTCTGATCGGTTTGGCAAAACATAGAACTAATCACTTCAAGAATATTACAGTAATTATCACACCTCAGCATTTGGAAAGTATCAAAAAATTTTCGCATAAGATCGTTATTCTCGATGATACTTATAATATCACTCAGTACAATTTGAAACTGACAACTATGACAGTAATCGATAATTATGATAGTAAACTAAATAATTCAGTAACAAATAGACTAAATAGAATAAATAGACTCGCGTGTGGGAAGAGGTCAACAACGCACACACACTCTTTCTCTCACACACACACACACACAACCCTCACTGCTGGTTGTCTCCTCTGCGTCTCTGCATAGCCGCGCTGGGTAGATAACGGAGAACTCTTCCAAAGCAAGAGGTGGTACCCATAGCGCAGTCGGTAAGCCACCACAGAGCAATGCGGGGCATTGCGGCTATTCTTGGGTTCGACTCCGGGTGCCACCAACATTTTTTGCCATATTCCCCTTTCGTGATCTATGTTGTTTTAGCTGCTATATATATCTTATCATTCATTTTTGGTTATAAATAATGGAAAATGACACAGAAAATGTGAATGAAAAATTTTGAAATTTGTTTTTGTAAATTTTCAGAATTTCAATCAGAATGTGAAACTATTCAATTTTTCGCGTTCGTATTTCCATTTTAACCAAAAATTGTTTCAAAATATCTCGCCTACAGTTAGGAAAATTTACGAATAAAAAATCTTCTTTTGATTTATAAAATTATTTTCAACAAGATTGTCAATTTTACATTAAGTTCTCAGCTTGTGGAGTATCCAATAATCATAAAGTTTTTAATCAGATTGTCGTCAACATGTGGATGGTGTCCCGGAAGCTGACAAACAAGCAACACTGATATGCCAGAGTTCAAGTTTGCGACAAATTTTCTAAAATTTCCTATGTTTTTTTTTCTTAAGTTTTAATAAAATGAATATTGATATATACTGATACATTTGTTTCTTACTAAATAGCTACCACAAGCACGGCTAATTTCAAAAATTCTGATCTGGGGAACCCCTGAACAAAATTTACTGCCGACTGCCGAGGATGAAAATTGGTCCAAATTAGGACCAAATGTGATGTATTTTTTGGTATCGTTTTGACACCGAGTGTTAATCCGCGTTTGGACCAAATTTCATCCGGAGCGGTTTGCCTGTGTGCATGATCGCCGTCCGATGATCACTTATCAATGATAAGATATATATAGCAGCTAAAACAACATAGATCACGAAAGGGGAATATGGCAAAAAATGTTGGTGGCACCCGGAGTCGAACCCAAGAATAGCCGCAATGCCCCGCATTGCTCTGTGGTGGCTTACCGACTTCGCTATGGGTACCACCTCTTGCTTTGGAAGAGTTCTCCGTTATCTACCCAGCGCGGCTATGCAGAGATGCAGAGGAGACAACCAGCAGTGAGGGTTGTGTGTGTGTGTGTGTGAGAGAAAGAGTGTGTGTGCGTTGTTGACCTCTTCCCACACGCGAGTCTATTTATTCTATTTAGTCTATTTGTTACTGAATTATTTAGTTTTCACAAAAGCACATAGCCAAGAAGTGGAAAGTAGAAGCGTTTAACACAAGTTTTTAAAATTTGTTTATTATTAAATGACTACTTTTGGTCTCCGAAAAGACCTGAAGCCATTAATCAATCTAGATCTCCTCGAGCTTGTAAATGTACTCGAAATCAAGAACTTCCGAGGTATTTACATGCGAGACACTTTACCACCACAAGGAATTGGAGAAACAGAAGTTGGAATTGTAAATTTAGATTCTTTTAAAGGTGAATTTCTTTTAAAGGAAAAATAGAAAACTTATTTATTACTTTGACTCTTTTGGACTAGATCCACCTCTAGAACTTCAAGAGTATCTCAAGAGTAGAAATAAAAAAGATAAAAAAGAGCTTTCAACATTCCAAATTCAAGAATTTGGAACACATCATTGTGGTTATTACTGTCTTTTACTTCTCAAGTTATTAGAATCTTTTTACTTTAGAACCAATATTCTCAAGATTCTAAGAATCAAAGAACCCCTGATTTAATAAGACAATTACCAAAAGCCATAGTTGAATGACTATCTTTGAGGATGTAACGTTTATGATCCCCAGATTCATTATTCAGAACAACTTTATTTTGACATTGTGTGAATATTTGATGTTTAGCACTCCTGATACAATACTGCGTCTTTCTGACAATAGTTTTATCAAACAAACAACTTTTAAAATCATCTACTGTAAGTTCATTCTTGACAACATTCTTTTTGATACCTTTGTTTTTTTAGATTCATCACCAGATTTTTGTGTTCTTGGAAGTTTGGGATTCCTCATTTCTTCTTGATGATTACTATTGTAGTGTTCAATGAAGTTTTCACGTGTTTCCTGAGCAATCTTATAGCCATATTGTTTCGGCTTCAAGGCTACAAGTTCTTCCATTATCAAACCATTCAGTTCATCTTTGAACTTTCCAACAACTTTTTTATTTTTTTCGTTATACAATGGATGACAAGGTGGATAATCACTGAAATCGAAATATTCTTTTAGCGGAGCATCTTCTAATAGGTCTTCGTATAAGTCAGAAGTCATAATTTCATAAATAAGAGAATCAGTATCCTGATAGCATAATTTAATGTTATCTCCATATTTTTTCTGCATAACATTGTAATGAAAATCATACATTAACCATTTACTCAACTCTATGATAGCAAATCCAACATAAATGGGTTTATCCAGAACAATGTTAGTTTTCTCCATTTCTACAGCTACCAGGTCTTTGTTATACATTATTCTTCTTTTAAAGTTAGGTTTACTTGCTATTTATTGATTTTACTTTTATCAGTAACTAAACGGACATCAACTCTTTCTCTGACATTTTCCATAGTTTTTCCAAATACACTATTATTCATTAACCAGTCGGTTAACGCAGCCTAACGGCTGCTCAACCTCCTTCTCTACACCACCCTTCTGGGTGTTACAGCGCCTGCGGCGCTTCTTAAATGGTTCAAACTATCGAGGTCTCAGAATTTTCTCCTTCTCCTGGATCGTATTAATTTTTTTCACTTGTCGGTAGTTTTTGTTAGCTAAACAGCCCGTTCCGGTAGAGAGCAATTAAAACATCTCTGCTTTTCTGATACGATTTCGACAAATTTACTCGGTGACTTTTCTATCCTGAGGAAAAAATGGATTTCAATATGAGCAGTTTTCAATTCACTAATCGAAACTGTATTCATTTTTTCTGCTTTATCTAACACTATTTCAAAAGAACAGGAACTTTTAACTCTCCTTTCTCCCTCCTCAAGAGGCGAGTCATCTTTCAAATATTAATGTCAAACTTCGGCGACAATGCTGTCTCCCTTCTCTGAATATGGCAGCCTGAGACCATGTTTTAACAAATCCTCATCCTAGAAATTATTACCTTTTGAAGGTAACTGATCAACGACAAAGTTACTTATTCACAAATCACCACCACTCTTTGAGTAGTGTTTTTTTATTCAATTTATTTCTATTAAACTTCTGACTGTTGCAACTTCTTCAATGATGGAGACGTCCGAAGTCTCAGAATGAATGGTACTAAACACAGCAAATGACTTTTTTGGCTTCAGACTGAGAAAGCCTTACCAACTCTTTTACTGAAGCTTAGAAATTTGGAAATTGTCCTATTCACATCTTTAAAAAATTAACCTAAAGTACTACTTTTAAGTTTTTGACTGATCGGCAGCGATGCCGCCTCCCTCCCCAAAATTTTTCAAGATTGTTTCTCATATACACGGAAATCTTCTCTTCAGTCTGGTTTGATCTGAACTGTTCTGCTTTCTGATATTTTTTTTCTCTGAAAGACTTCAAAGCTATTCTACATATTTCTAAGTGTGAAAGTTAGACAGCCGGTAAAAATTGAGTACAGTCATGGCCATAAATCGAACAACTTTGACCGTTTCTCAGTTAAAAATGTCCAACTTTGAAAGGGTGTCAAGAAAAGAGACTCTATTCCAGTTTAGATGTCTTTTGAAAACTCGAACGTCCCTTAAAACACTTAAACGTCCTTTAAAACACTTAAACGTTCTTTGGGGTCCCAAAAATGCTCAGAAATGTTTAGACGTCCCAAAACCGTTTAGATGTCCCTTAAAATCCCAAAATTGTATTTAACCAATTAGTCGTTCAAAAAATATTTGGACGTCGCTTAAACTTTCAAAACCAAGAGCTTGCTGTGGCACCTGGAAGTAGTGATTGCCTAAAAACAAAAACGTCCTTGAATCTTGACATGATAATGGCTCAGCACCCGGGAAGTAGTGGATTCCTTAACACAGAGACATCAACCATCTAGCTTAAAGTTATGGAAAAAAGTGCAAGCAAGCATCAGTGTGTCTATGTTTTAAGGAAACCACGTCTAAACATTTCATGGAACTTTTAAACGTTTTTGGGACGTCTAAATGTTTTTTGGGACGTTTGAACACTTGAAAGGACGTCTTAACTTTTGGAAAAAATTTAGGGCATGACAGGGCGTTTAAGTGTTTTAAGGGACGTCTTAGTGTTTCATGGAACGTTCGAGTTTTTAAAGGATATCTAACCTTGAATAGAGCCAAAAAATTGTTTTAAACCCACGCATTTTTCCTGACAATTTAAAGAAATGAATTTATTCGAAGAATGAAATGTTTCCATAACTATTTTTCCCGTGAACTCCTATTTACCTATTTCGAAAATTAAAGGCAATGAAAGGCTTGAAAACCACATTTTTTCACGTAGTGACCTGGTTTCGAACTATTCTAACTAAAAAAAATGACGGGCATCATCCGGGGAAAATTTCCAAGCGATCTGTGTAAGTTTCATTAAAAACGGTTCAGTACAGAGGGCGCTAGAGTCGGCGACAGACGGACAGACAAACGGATCTGCTGAATATTATTAGTATAAAGATTTGAAAAAATCTTTCTCAAAATAATTTTTAGCATTTTTCCTAAGATTTGTGCTCATTTCAATATATGAGGCTAACCAATTGCTTTCCTTGAAATTAATGATCCTATGAATTTTCTTCAGTTTAAGTCCTAATTGAAGACACTGTAAGAGATTTTCATAATGGATCACATACTTCTCTTTATCAAATAAGGTATTGCACAACTTTTTAATACCTTGATTATCAATTTTTACATTCTCTGGACACAAAGGAAAATCATTATGCCTTGAGTGTATTTCTTTAGGATATTCTAAATCTACTTGAAATATGCAACCTCTATCTAACTTCTTCAAATAATTTATGTAATCCTTTAGATCCGATTTGACTTCAGCTTCACCATTGAGAACACTTATTAAAGATTGAGTTTCAAATTCGAAGTCTCCAGTAGGTAACATTTGACACATTGCCCATCCATACAAATTGTTAGCATCTAGATACAAAAGGAAATTTGTTAATTGTTTTTCATTGAAGTTTTTAGTGTATTTGTCATTAACTTTAGAATATCTTTTGACAGCATTAACTATTCCACCTCTAATTCCTTTTTCAATCATGAGATACATCTCAACATCATGAAGTATGTCTAACTTTAGTTTTCTTGAGCATAGCATCCCAAGCTAGTCCTGGAGAAGTAAAGTACCAAGAAGGATCAAGTTGATAAACCCTTAGACTCAAAGCTCTAAAGTTTTCAAAGACATCTGCTAATAGTAGGACGTCATTGATCTTATAAATTAGTAAAACGTACAACTAATTCACAAAGAATCAGAAGTAGTTTTAGCTAAAGATAAACGAGAATCACACAAACGAGAGAGAAAACGACGGATTTCAAGAGAAAATCAAGCACATCGATGTCAAAACACTTTTGACACGAGCGCAAACCTGAAAACGTAAATACCTCGGAAGTTCTTGATTTCGAGTACATTTACAAGCTCGAGGAGATCTAGATTGGTTAATGGCTTCAGGTCTTTTCGGAGACCAAAAGTAGTCATTTAATAATAAACAAATTTTAAGAACTTGTGTTAAACGTAGGGACCGCAATGAACGTGGGCGGAGTTATTCATTTTCTTCTCTTGGGACGTCATGGGGAGGTTATTTAAATGTTTGACGGTCTGCCCTGAGAGCCCAGAACGATAAAACAGAATGAAAACTTTTGACTCCTATGTAATCGAGTACGTAGAGTTCAATGAACATACTTTCGTTTCACCCAAATTTTTTGTTTTCTCAGAAAAGTGGAAAAACGTTTTGCTTTTTTCAGAAAAACATCATGTTGAGATCGTTGTAGTTCAGACTCTCATAGTTTTTTTTACTGTTTCTAATAGTTCTTGACATACTCTAATAGGTTTTGAAAGAAAATTCAATTTTCGTGTTGTAGAATTTTTTTGGGAGCCAGCTGAACTTCGAGGCATCACTTCAAAAAATTTACAGTGATTACCTATATATTTTCTGATATATTGTTTTCGGAAACTCTTCAGGTACCTGCGGCCAAAATTTGGAAGCTCGTTGATTCGTAAAATGTGATTTTTTCTATGTTGGAAGACAACAGATCCAAAATGAAAATCAGTTTTCCCGATATTTCAGGTTAATGCAAGTCAGACTCGCATCGTTTCTCGACGGAATCAGAATCTACGCAAAATTTCGATCTAGAACAACTTAGAAATTAAAAAAAAAATTAAGAACAACTTAGAAAAAAAAAAAAAAATTAATGTTTTTTTTCAATTTATATCGTAAAAAAGAAGAAAAAACACGAAATTTTGTTGAAAAAAGCAAGAAAACGAAAAATCGAGAAATAAAAAGAAATAATTTTGTCCGAGAGGACTACACGGGGGCAAAAATTCGGGTGTGAAAACTCTTCCACCTAGGCTCCTTTTGAGCCGGGAAAGCGTGAATTTAGGGCGTTTAGAGCGATTTTTAGTATATGCTCCAATGATGAAAGTTTCTTAGAATTTTCTGAAGTTTCAGAATCTGAAATAAAAAAATATGACTTCAGTCCTCCTTTAAAGGAGAGCCCCCTTTCCCCATTCAATATGAGACCCCCGTTCAAGATTGGGCCCCCACCCCAAAGCGGATTCAAGCAGAACCCCCCATTCTGTCGTAATATAAAATGCCAGTGGATTAAAGAAGAGCCCCCCGTTTTTGCGTGATTTCAAGTGCATTGCAGATTATAATATGCGGACTTCGAAAATCATAGTTTTTCCATTAATTTTTCCCCATTTTTCTTGGTTTTTCACTGATTTCAGCAAATGTTTTACCTTCCTTTCTGAAAATTAATTGTATATTGGCATTTTGGAGGGGATAGCGCAGTAAAATGTCAGTTTTTGACAAAAGAGCGCCGATATTGAACGATGGGGGCTTGTTTTTGAATGGTGGGGTCCCATTCTTGAATGAATCAGTTTTACGGTGGGGGGTCTGTTTTGTGGGGGCCGATTATTAAATCGTGGGGGGCTCATCTTTCACCAAGAGTTGGTTGTTTAGGAGAGGGGGGGCTCTTTTTTAAGTATGCCGGGTAATTGAAATAGAGCCCCCCATTTCTACAGGTGGGGGACGAATGTTTAACAGAGGGATTCAAGAGTTACCCCCCACTCGAAAAGAGAGCCCCCCACCAAATTTGTACTGGTGGGGGGCTTTGCAAGGGTTGCTATCAACGTGGGGGGGCTCAACTGGATGGGGGGCTCTCCTTGAATTACGCCGAAAGTCTCACCTGATAGGTACCATTGAAATGAAGAGCAAGTAAGTGGGAAGGGAGGAATCTGGAAAAATATTCTGTAGAAACCTACGAATTAAAGACTACGGAACCATACAAGAGGTTGACTTACAAGAAAAAATGAAGAGAAGGACGAGGACGATGAAGTGGAAGAAAAGAAGTTGAACAGCTGATGAATCCGCCGGAACGATGAAAACGCGCTCTGAAAACAAAATTTAAAAATTTAATTGAAAAATTCGAAAAATATTGTCACTTTCCCATAGGGGTTGTAAAAATGTGTGGGAAACTGAAGCTTATAAGGGAGAGAGCATATGAAAATGAGAGAGCTGACAGTGAAAAACCATCAGGTTCCCAGCCGTCAGCAGTATAAAAGGGAGAAATTTTAGGCCTAGACTCATTTTTCGTGATTTTCTTATCATGAGTGTCTTCGAAAAACCAAATTTCCGTGCGTTTTTCTCGATTGCCTCTACACTGCAGTCCCAACCGAAATGAGGAAGCACCTGCTGAATGTGCATAAATGCGACAAATGAGCTATTGATGATTTCAATGCGAAGGTGAAAGCTTCCAACGCTCAACAGAAAGGGACCGACTTGTACGATTGTCTTCATTGTGCTCAAAATTTTTCCTCGAAAGGAGCTGTCCAGAACCACTGCCGTCTCAAACATCCTTCAGCCACCGATTCAGTGAATCCAGCTGACATCTCGATAGTTGAGAACTTTTCGGAACCTGAAAAAAGGTAAATTGAGTTGAAAGAAAAATGAAGATTAGGGGAATAGGGGGTCTAGCCATTTTCTCTTTTTTTTCAGAAGTACCGATTATGCACTGGAGAAGTGAAACCACTGACACCGGTTGGCAGAATTTCAAGTTCAGTTAATGTGCAAAATCAGAGAATTAAATGCCATCACCCGGACTGCACAAAAGAAGAAGACATTGAGTATCATTTGATTTCTAGAGCGGCGTTTTGCGAACATTTTAGAACTGAGCACGGCACAGATCACATTTTGGAGAAAGAAAGTTTTAAGAATGAGGATGATTATGAGGTATCAGGTATATAATTTTGGGAATGAAAAGTTTGTTTAGAAATGGTTGTCGAGGCGCCAGGAAGAGACGGGGACTAGCCTAATCACTCAATCCACAAGAGAAGAAGTTGGAAGGGTTACATGTTACAAAAAATGCAAACACGAAGGAGGTTATGAGCGAAAAGGAAACTTGAAATTCGGTCGTCCCTCAAAAAAGTGGACAGGTGAAATTAACTGCACCTCGTTTCTGAAAGTAAGAGAGAATAGTAGAACTTAGACGGGACAAAAGAATTTCAGATGGTTCGTACCAAAGAATCTATTCAAGTGGAAGCGTGTTTCAGTCATTTTGGACATGATATCTCTGTTGCTGATCTCACTCTCACATCGAAACAAAAAGAGAGAATCACTGAAATGGTTGCTCAGGGACTTCCAAATAATTTGATTGTTAAGCAAGCGAAGAATGAGTCCACTGAAAATTCTAGAATGCACTTTCTGAATTCAGATGATATTAGGTACAGATTTCGAATTTAGTGAGAAAATTTGATGAGTTTTCAGAAATTTGAAAAATATTCTAAATCTGAATGAGGCGCAATACCACAAAGACGATTTGACCTCAGTGGAAATGCGGATTCAGGAGAATAATGAGGCAGATGGTTTCCGCCTTTATGTGCCACCCACCGATTCCAGTGGCTCCGAATTTCTGATCGGTTTGGCAAAACATAGAACTAATCACTTCAAGAATATTACAGTAATTATCACACCTCAGCATTTGGAAAGTATCAAAAAATTTTCGCATAAGATCGTTATTCTCGATGATACTTATAATATCACTCAGTACAATTTGAAACTGACAACTATGACAGTAATCGATAATTATGATAGTAAACTAAATAATTCAGTAACAAATAGACTAAATAGAATAAATAGACTCGCGTGTGGGAAGAGGTCAACAACGCACACACACTCTTTCTCTCACACACACACACACACAACCCTCACTGCTGGTTGTCTCCTCTGCGTCTCTGCATAGCCGCGCTGGGTAGATAACGGAGAACTCTTCCAAAGCAAGAGGTGGTACCCATAGCGCAGTCGGTAAGCCACCACAGAGCAATGCGGGGCATTGCGGCTATTCTTGGGTTCGACTCCGGGTGCCACCAACATTTTTTGCCATATTCCCCTTTCGTGATCTATGTTGTTTTAGCTGCTATATATATCTTATCATTCATTTTTGGTTATAAATAATGGAAAATGACACAGAAAATGTGAATGAAAAATTTTGAAATTTGTTTTTGTAAATTTTCAGAATTTCAATCAGAATGTGAAACTATTCAATTTTTCGCGTTCGTATTTCCATTTTAACCAAAAATTGTTTCAAAATATCTCGCCTACAGTTAGGAAAATTTACGAATAAAAAATCTTCTTTTGATTTATAAAATTATTTTCAACAAGATTGTCAATTTTACATTAAGTTCTCAGCTTGTGGAGTATCCAATAATCATAAAGTTTTTAATCAGATTGTCGTCAACATGTGGATGGTGTCCCGGAAGCTGACAAACAAGCAACACTGATATGCCAGAGTTCAAGTTTGCGACAAATTTTCTAAAATTTCCTATGTTTTTTTTCTTAAGTTTTAATAAAATGAATATTGATATATACTGATACATTTGTTTCTTACTAAATAGCTACCACAAGCACGGCTAATTTCAAAAATTCTGATCTGGGGAACCCCTGAACAAAATTTACTGCCGACTGCCGAGGATGAAAATTGGTCCAAATTAGGACCAAATGTGATGTATTTTTTGGTATCGTTTTGACACCGAGTGTTAATCCGCGTTTGGACCAAATTTCATCCGGAGCGGTTTGCCTGTGTGCATGATCGTCGTCCGATGATCACTTATCAATGATAAGATATATATAGCAGCTAAAACAACATAGATCACGAAAGGGGAATATGGCAAAAAATGTTGGTGGCACCCGGAGTCGAACCCAAGAATAGCCGCAATGCCCCGCATTGCTCTGTGGTGGCTTACCGACTGCGCTATGGGTACCACCTCTTGCTTTGGAAGAGTTCTCCGTTATCTACCCAGCGCGGCTATGCAGAGATGCAGAGGAGACAACCAGCAGTGAGGGTTGTGTGTGTGTGTGTGAGAGAAAGAGTGTGTGTGCGTTGTTGACCTCTTCCCACACGCGAGTCTATTTATTCTATTTAGTCTATTTGTTACTGAATTATTTAGTTTTCACAAAAGCACATAGCCAAGAAGTGGAAAGTAGAAGCGTTTAACACAAGTTTTTAAAATTTGTTTATTATTAAATGACTACTTTTGGTCTCCGAAAAGACCTGAAGCCATTAATCAATCTAGATCTCCTCGAGCTTGTAAATGTACTCGAAATCAAGAACTTCCGAGGTATTTACATGCGAGACACTTTACCACCACAAGGAATTGGAGAAACAGAAGTTGGAATTGTAAATTTAGATTCTTTTAAAGGTGAATTTCTTTTAAAGGAAAAATAGAAAACTTATTTATTACTTTGACTCTTTTGGACTAGATCCACCTCTAGAACTTCAAGAGTATCTCAAGAGTAGAAATAAAAAAGATAAAAAAGAGCTTTCAACATTCCAAATTCAAGAATTTGGAACACATCATTGTGGTTATTACTGTCTTTTACTTCTCAAGTTATTAGAATCTTTTTACTTTAGAACCAATATTCTCAAGATTCTAAGAATCAAAGAACCCCTGATTTAATAAGACAATTACCAAAAGCCATAGTTGAATGACTATCTTTGAGGATGTAACGTTTATGATCCCCAGATTCATTATTCAGAACAACTTTATTTTGACATTGTGTGAATATTTGATGTTTAGCACTCCTGATACAATACTGCGTCTTTCTGACAATAGTTTTATCAAACAAACAACTTTTAAAATCATCTACTGTAAGTTCATTCTTGACAACATTCTTTTTGATACCTTTGTTTTTTTTAGATTCATCACCAGATTTTTGTGTTCTTGGAAGTTTGGGATTCCTCATTTCTTCTTGATGATTACTATTGTAGTGTTCAATGAAGTTTTCACGTGTTTCCTGAGCAATCTTATAGCCATATTGTTTCGGCTTCAAGGCTACAAGTTCTTCCATTATCAAACCATTCAGTTCATCTTTGAACTTTCCAACAACTTTTTTATTTTTTTCGTTATACAATGGATGACAAGGTGGATAATCACTGAAATCGAAATATTCTTTTAGCGGAGCATCTTCTAATAGGTCTTCGTATAAGTCAGAAGTCATAATTTCATAAATAAGAGAATCAGTATCCTGATAGCATAATTTAATGTTATCTCCATATTTTTTCTGCATAACATTGTAATGAAAATCATACATTAACCATTTACTCAACTCTATGATAGCAAATCCAACATAAATGGGTTTATCCAGAACAATGTTAGTTTTCTCCATTTCTACAGCTACCAGGTCTTTGTTATACATTATTCTTCTTTTAAAGTTAGGTTTACTTGCTATTTATTGATTTTACTTTTATCAGTAACTAAACGGACATCAACTCTTTCTCTGACATTTTCCATAGTTTTTCCAAATACACTATTATTCATTAACCAGTCGGTTAACGCAGCCTAACGGCTGCTCAACCTCCTTCTCTACACCACCCTTCTGGGTGTTACAGCGCCTGCGGCGCTTCTTAAATGGTTCAAACTATCGAGGTCTCAGAATTTTCTCCTTCTCCTGGATCGTATTAATTTTTTTCACTTGTCGGTAGTTTTTGTTAGCTAAACAGCCCGTTCCGGTAGAGAGCAATTAAAACATCTCTGCTTTTCTGATACGATTTCGACAAATTTACTCGGTGACTTTTCTATCCTGAGGAAAAAATGGATTTCAATATGAGCAGTTTTCAATTCACTAATCGAAACTGTATTCATTTTTTCTGCTTTATCTAACACTATTTCAAAAGAACAGGAACTTTTAACTCTCCTTTCTCCCTCCTCAAGAGGCGAGTCATCTTTCAAATATTAATGTCAAACTTCGGCGACAATGCTGTCTCCCTTCTCTGAATATGGCAGCCTGAGACCATGTTTTAACAAATCCTCATCCTAGAAATTATTACCTTTTGAAGGTAACTGATCAACGACAAAGTTACTTATTCACAAATCACCACCACTCTTTGAGTAGTGTTTTTTTATTCAATTTATTTCTATTAAACTTCTGACTGTTGCAACTTCTTCAATGATGGAGACGTCCGAAGTCTCAGAATGAATGGTACTAAACACAGCAAATGACTTTTTTGGCTTCAGACTGAGAAAGCCTTACCAACTCTTTTACTGAAGCTTAGAAATTTGGAAATTGTCCTATTCACATCTTTAAAAAATTAACCTAAAGTACTACTTTTAAGTTTTTGACTGATCGGCAGCGATGCCGCCTCCCTCCCAAAATTTTTCAAGATTGTTTCTCATATACACGGAAATCTTCTCTTCAGTCTGGTTTGATCTGAACTGTTCTGCTTTCTGATATTTTTTTTCTCTGAAAGACTTCAAAGCTATTCTACATATTTCTAAGTGTGAAAGTTAGACAGCCGGTAAAAATTGAGTACAGTCATGGCCATAAATCGAACAACTTTGACCGTTTCTCAGTTAAAAATGTCCAACTTTGAAAGGGTGTCAAGAAAAGAGACTCTATTCCAGTTTAGATGTCTTTTGAAAACTCGAACGTCCCTTAAAACACTTAAACGTCCTTTAAAACACTTAAACGTTCTTTGGGGTCCCAAAAATGCTCAGAAATGTTTAGACGTCCCAAAACCGTTTAGATGTCCCTTAAAATCCCAAAATTGTATTTAACCAATTAGTCGTTCAAAAAATATTTGGACGTCGCTTAAACTTTCAAAACCAAGAGCTTGCTGTGGCACCTGGAAGTAGTGATTGCCTAAAAACAAAAACGTCCTTGAATCTTGACATGATAATGGCTCAGCACCCGGGAAGTAGTGGATTCCTTAACACAGAGACATCAACCATCTAGCTTAAAGTTATGGAAAAAAGTGCAAGCAAGCATCAGTGTGTCTATGTTTTAAGGAAACCACGTCTAAACATTTCATGGAACTTTTAAACGTTTTTGGGACGTCTAAATGTTTTTTGGGACGTTTGAACACTTGAAAGGACGTCTTAACTTTTGGAAAAAATTTAGGGCATGACAGGGCGTTTAAGTGTTTTAAGGGACGTCTTAGTGTTTCATGGAACGTTCGAGTTTTTAAAGGATATCTAACCTTGAATAGAGCCAAAAAAATTGTTTTAAACCCACGCATTTTTCCTGACAATTTAAAGAAATGAATTTATTCGAAGAATGAAATGTTTCCATAACTATTTTTCCCGTGAACTCCTATTTACCTATTTCGAAAATTAAAGGCAATGAAAGGCTTGAAAACCACATTTTTTCACGTAGTGACCTGGTTTCGAACTATTCTAACTAAAAAAAAATGACGGGCATCATCCGGGGAAAATTTCCAAGCGATCTGTGTAAGTTTCATTAAAAACGGTTCAGTACAGAGGGCGCTAGAGTCGGCGACAGACGGACAGACAAACGGATCTGCTGAATATTATTAGTATAAAGATTTGAAAAAATCTTTCTCAAAATAATTTTTAGCATTTTTCCTAAGATTTGTGCTCATTTCAATATATGAGGCTAACCAATTGCTTTCCTTGAAATTAATGATCCTATGAATTTTCTTCAGTTTAAGTCCTAATTGAAGACACTGTAAGAGATTTTCATAATGGATCACATACTTCTCTTTATCAAATAAGGTATTGCACAACTTTTTAATACCTTGATTATCAATTTTTACATTCTCTGGACACAAAGGAAAATCATTATGCCTTGAGTGTATTTCTTTAGGATATTCTAAATCTACTTGAAATATGCAACCTCTATCTAACTTCTTCAAATAATTTATGTAATCCTTTAGATCCGATTTGACTTCAGCTTCACCATTGAGAACACTTATTAAAGATTGAGTTTCAAATTCGAAGTCTCCAGTAGGTAACATTTGACACATTGCCCATCCATACAAATTGTTAGCATCTAGATACAAAAGGAAATTTGTTAATTGTTTTTCATTGAAGTTTTTAGTGTATTTGTCATTAACTTTAGAATATCTTTTGACAGCATTAACTATTCCACCTCTAATTCCTTTTTCAATCATGAGATACATCTCAACATCATGAAGTATGTCTAACTTTAGTTTTCTTGAGCATAGCATCCCAAGCTAGTCCTGGAGAAGTAAAGTACCAAGAAGGATCAAGTTGATAAACCCTTAGACTCAAAGCTCTAAAGTTTTCAAAGACGTCTGCTAATAGTAGGACGTCATTGATCTTATAAATTAGTAAAACGTACAACTAATTCACAAAGAATCAGAAGTAGTTTTAGCTAAAGATAAACGAGAATCACACAAACGAGAGAGAAAACGACGGATTTCAAGAGAAAATCAAGCACATCGATGTCAAAACACTTTTGACACGAGCGCAAACCTGAAAACGTAAATACCTCGGAAGTTCTTGATTTCGAGTACATTTACAAGCTCGAGGAGATCTAGATTGGTTAATGGCTTCAGGTCTTTTCGGAGACCAAAAGTAGTCATTTAATAATAAACAAATTTTAAGAACTTGTGTTAAACGTAGGGACCGCAATGAACGTGGGCGGAGTTATTCATTTTCTTCTCTTGGGACGTCATGGGGAGGTTATTTAAATGTTTGACGGTCTGCCCTGAGAGCCCAGAACGATAAAACAGAATGAAAACTTTTGACTCCTATGTAATCGAGTACGTAGAGTTCAATGAACATACTTTCGTTTCACCCAAATTTTTTGTTTTCTCAGAAAAGTGGAAAAACGTTTTGCTTTTTTCAGAAAAACATCATGTTGAGATCGTTGTAGTTCAGACTCTCATAGTTTTTTTTACTGTTTCTAATAGTTCTTGACATACTCTAATAGGTTTTGAAAGAAAATTCAATTTTCGTGTTGTAGAATTTTTTGGGAGCCAGCTGAACTTCGAGGCATCACTTCAAAAAATTTACAGTGATTACCTATATATTTTCTGATATATTGTTTTCGGAAACTCTTCAGGTACCTGCGGCCAAAATTTGGAAGCTCGTTGATTCGTAAAATGTGATTTTTTCTATGTTGGAAGACAACAGATCCAAAATGAAAATCAGTTTTCCCGATATTTCAGGTTAATGCAAGTCAGACTCGCATCGTTTCTCGACGGAATCAGAATCTACGCAAAATTTCGATCTAGAACAACTTAGAAATTAAAAAAAAAATTAAGAACAACTTAGAAAAAAAAAAAAATTAATGTTTTTTTTCAATTTATATCGTAAAAAAGAAGAAAAAACACGAAATTTTGTTGAAAAAAGCAAGAAAACGAAAAATCGAGAAATAAAAAGAAATAATTTTGTCCGAGAGGACTACACGGGGGCAAAAATTCGGGTGTGAAAACTCTTCCACCTAGGCTCCTTTTGAGCCGGGAAAGCGTGAATTTAGGGCGTTTAGAGCGATTTTTAGTATATGCTCCAATGATGAAAGTTTCTTAGAATTTTCTGAAGTTTCAGAATCTGAAATAAAAAAATATGACTTCAGTCCTCCTTTAAAGGAGAGCCCCTTTCCCCATTCAATATGAGACCCCCGTTCAAGATTGGGCCCCCACCCCAAAGCGGATTCAAGCAGAACCCCCATTCTGTCGTAATATAAAATGCCAGTGGATTAAAGAAGAGCCCCCGTTTTTGCGTGATTTCAAGTGCATTGCAGATTATAATATGCGGACTTCGAAAATCATAGTTTTTCCATTAATTTTTCCCCATTTTTCTTGGTTTTTCACTGATTTCAGCAAATGTTTTACCTTCCTTTCTGAAAATTAATTGTATATTGGCATTTTGGAGGGGATAGCGCAGTAAAATGTCAGTTTTTGACAAAAGAGCGCCGATATTGAACGATGGGGGCTTGTTTTTGAATGGTGGGGTCCCATTCTTGAATGAATCAGTTTTACGGTGGGGGGTCTGTTTTGTGGGGGCCGATTATTAAATCGTGGGGGCTCATCTTTCACCAAGAGTTGGTTGTTTAGGAGAGGGGGGGCTCTTTTTTAAGTATGCCGGGTAATTGAAATAGAGCCCCCATTTCTACAGGTGGGGGACGAATGTTTAACAGAGGGATTCAAGAGTTACCCCCACTCGAAAGAGAGCCCCCACCAAATTTGTACTGGTGGGGGGCTTTGCAAGGGTTGCTATCAACGTGGGGGCTCAACTGGATGGGGGCTCTCCTTGAATTACGCCGAAAGTCTCACCTGATAGGTACCATTGAAATGAAGAGCAAGTAAGTGGGAAGGGAGGAATCTGGAAAAATATTCTGTAGAAACCTACGAATTAAAGACTACGGAACCATACAAGAGGTTGACTTACAAGAAAAAATGAAGAGAAGGACGAGGACGATGAAGTGGAAGAAAAGAAGTTGAACAGCTGATGAATCCGCCGGAACGATGAAAACGCGCTCTGAAAACAAAATTTAAAAATTTAATTGAAAAATTCGAAAAATATTGTCACTTTCCCATAGGGGTTGTAAAAATGTGTGGGAAACTGAAGCTTATAAGGGAGAGAGCATATGAAAATGAGAGAGCTGACAGTGAAAAACCATCAGGTTCCCAGCCGTCAGCAGTATAAAAGGGAGAAATTTTAGGCCTAGACTCATTTTTCGTGATTTTCTTATCATGAGTGTCTTCGAAAAACCAAATTTCCGTGCGTTTTTCTCGATTGCCTCTACACTGCAGTCCCAACCGAAATGAGGAAGCACCTGCTGAATGTGCATAAATGCGACAAATGAGCTATTGATGATTTCAATGCGAAGGTGAAAGCTTCCAACGCTCAACAGAAAGGGACCGACTTGTACGATTGTCTTCATTGTGCTCAAAATTTTTCCTCGAAAGGAGCTGTCCAGAACCACTGCCGTCTCAAACATCCTTCAGCCACCGATTCAGTGAATCCAGCTGACATCTCGATAGTTGAGAACTTTTCGGAACCTGAAAAAAGGTAAATTGAGTTGAAAGAAAAATGAAGATTAGGGGAATAGGGGGTCTAGCCATTTTCTCTTTTTTTTCAGAAGTACCGATTATGCACTGGAGAAGTGAAACCACTGACACCGGTTGGCAGAATTTCAAGTTCAGTTAATGTGCAAAATCAGAGAATTAAATGCCATCACCCGGACTGCACAAAAGAAGAAGACATTGAGTATCATTTGATTTCTAGAGCGGCGTTTTGCGAACATTTTAGAACTGAGCACGGCACAGATCACATTTTGGAGAAAGAAAGTTTTAAGAATGAGGATGATTATGAGGTATCAGGTATATAATTTTGGGAATGAAAAGTTTGTTTAGAAATGGTTGTCGAGGCGCCAGGAAGAGACGGGGACTAGCCTAATCACTCAATCCACAAGAGAAGAAGTTGGAAGGGTTACATGTTACAAAAAATGCAAACACGAAGGAGGTTATGAGCGAAAAGGAAACTTGAAATTCGGTCGTCCCTCAAAAAAGTGGACAGGTGAAATTAACTGCACCTCGTTTCTGAAAGTAAGAGAGAATAGTAGAACTTAGACGGGACAAAAGAATTTCAGATGGTTCGTACCAAAGAATCTATTCAAGTGGAAGCGTGTTTCAGTCATTTTGGACATGATATCTCTGTTGCTGATCTCACTCTCACATCGAAACAAAAAGAGAGAATCACTGAAATGGTTGCTCAGGGACTTCCAAATAATTTGATTGTTAAGCAAGCGAAGAATGAGTCCACTGAAAATTCTAGAATGCACTTTCTGAATTCAGATGATATTAGGTACAGATTTCGAATTTAGTGAGAAAATTTGATGAGTTTTCAGAAATTTGAAAAATATTCTAAATCTGAATGAGGCGCAATACCACAAAGACGATTTGACCTCAGTGGAAATGCGGATTCAGGAGAATAATGAGGCAGATGGTTTCCGCCTTTATGTGCCACCCACCGATTCCAGTGGCTCCGAATTTCTGATCGGTTTGGCAAAACATAGAACTAATCACTTCAAGAATATTACAGTAATTATCACACCTCAGCATTTGGAAAGTATCAAAAAATTTTCGCATAAGATCGTTATTCTCGATGATACTTATAATATCACTCAGTACAATTTGAAACTGACAACTATGACAGTAATCGATAATTATGATAGTAAACTAAATAATTCAGTAACAAATAGACTAAATAGAATAAATAGACTCGCGTGTGGGAAGAGGTCAACAACGCACACACACTCTTTCTCTCACACACACACACACACAACCCTCACTGCTGGTTGTCTCCTCTGCGTCTCTGCATAGCCGCGCTGGGTAGATAACGGAGAACTCTTCCAAAGCAAGAGGTGGTACCCATAGCGCAGTCGGTAAGCCACCACAGAGCAATGCGGGGCATTGCGGCTATTCTTGGGTTCGACTCCGGGTGCCACCAACATTTTTTGCCATATTCCCCTTTCGTGATCTATGTTGTTTTAGCTGCTATATATATCTTATCATTCATTTTTGGTTATAAATAATGGAAAATGACACAGAAAATGTGAATGAAAAATTTTGAAATTTGTTTTTGTAAATTTTCAGAATTTCAATCAGAATGTGAAACTATTCAATTTTTCGCGTTCGTATTTCCATTTTAACCAAAAATTGTTTCAAAATATCTCGCCTACAGTTAGGAAAATTTACGAATAAAAAATCTTCTTTTGATTTATAAAATTATTTTCAACAAGATTGTCAATTTTACATTAAGTTCTCAGCTTGTGGAGTATCCAATAATCATAAAGTTTTTAATCAGATTGTCGTCAACATGTGGATGGTGTCCCGGAAGCTGACAAACAAGCAACACTGATATGCCAGAGTTCAAGTTTGCGACAAATTTTCTAAAATTTCCTATGTTTTTTTTCTTAAGTTTTAATAAAATGAATATTGATATATACTGATACATTTGTTTCTTACTAAATAGCTACCACAAGCACGGCTAATTTCAAAAATTCTGATCTGGGGAACCCCTGAACAAAATTTACTGCCGACTGCCGAGGATGAAAATTGGTCCAAATTAGGACCAAATGTGATGTATTTTTTGGTATCGTTTTGACACCGAGTGTTAATCCGCGTTTGGACCAAATTTCATCCGGAGCGGTTTGCCTGTGTGCATGATCGTCGTCCGATGATCACTTATCAATGATAAGATATATATAGCAGCTAAAACAACATAGATCACGAAAGGGGAATATGGCAAAAAATGTTGGTGGCACCCGGAGTCGAACCCAAGAATAGCCGCAATGCCCCGCATTGCTCTGTGGTGGCTTACCGACTGCGCTATGGGTACCACCTCTTGCTTTGGAAGAGTTCTCCGTTATCTACCCAGCGCGGCTATGCAGAGACGCAGAGGAGACAACCAGCAGTGAGGGTTGTGTGTGTGTGTGAGAGAGAAAGAGTGACGCAAACGTAAATATCCGACACTAACTGAGGGTCAGCAAAAGCGCCCCGTTGCACCACTCAAAACGCGGTAGTTTGAATTCGATTTTTTGAGAGTAGTGTTATTTTTCAAAGAAAAAAAAAACGATTTTAATTGAAATTCTCGGTGAAAATGAATGTTTTCAGGTCACATCTTCGAATGACGGATTATAGAGGATCTCTTTCAAATAATAATTGTCAATGAATATTTATTAAAACTTGAAATAAAGCAATTTATACATTTTTTAATACTAAATTTTATTCGAAGTTAACAAGAAGAAGGCAGAGTTGTAGTTTCCGTCGGTGACTTGCATGGCAAAGTGTGACAAGCATCTGAAATGGTCCGAATAAAAACCATGGAAGAGATAAAGCTAAAGAACAACACTATAAGAAAGTCTCACCTGATAGGTACCATTGAAATGAAGAGCAAGTAAGTGGGAAGGGAGGAATCTGGAAAAATATTCTGTAGAAACCTACGAATTAAAGACTACGGAACCATACAAGAGGTTGACTTACAAGAAAAAATGAAGAGAAGGACGAGGACGATGAAGTGGAAGAAAAGAAGTTGAACAGCTGATGAATCCGCCGGAACGATGAAAACGCGCTCTGAAAACAAAATTTAAAAATTTAATTGAAAAATTCGAAAAATATTGTCACTTTCCCATAGGGGTTGTAAAAATGTGTGGGAAACTGAAGCTTATAAGGGAGAGAGCATATGAAAATGAGAGAGCTGACAGTGAAAAACCATCAGGTTCCCAGCCGTCAGCAGTATAAAAGGGAGAAATTTTAGGCCTAGACTCATTTTTCGTGATTTTCTTATCATGAGTGTCTTCGAAAAACCAAATTTCCGTGCGTTTTTCTCGATTGCCTCTACACTGCAGTCCCAACCGAAATGAGGAAGCACCTGCTGAATGTGCATAAATGCGACAAATGAGCTATTGATGATTTCAATGCGAAGGTGAAAGCTTCCAACGCTCAACAGAAAGGGACCGACTTGTACGATTGTCTTCATTGTGCTCAAAATTTTTCCTCGAAAGGAGCTGTCCAGAACCACTGCCGTCTCAAACATCCTTCAGCCACCGATTCAGTGAATCCAGCTGACATCTCGATAGTTGAGAACTTTTCGGAACCTGAAAAAAAGGTAAATTGAGTTGAAAGAAAAATGAAGATTAGGGGAATAGGGGGTCTAGCCATTTTCTCTTTTTTTTTCAGAAGTACCGATTATGCACTGGAGAAGTGAAACCACTGACACCGGTTGGCAGAATTTCAAGTTCAGTTAATGTGCAAAATCAGAGAATTAAATGCCATCACCCGGACTGCACAAAAGAAGAAGACATTGAGTATCATTTGATTTCTAGAGCGGCGTTTTCCGAACATTTTAGAACTGAGCACGGCACAGATCACATTTTGGAGAAAGAAAGTTTTAAGAATGAGGATGATTATGAGGTATCAGGTATATAATTTTGGGAATGAAAAGTTTGTTTAGAAATGGTTGTCGAGGCGCCAGGAAGAGACGGGGACTAGCCTAATCACTCAATCCACAAGAGAAGAAGTTGGAAGGGTTACATGTTACAAAAAATGCAAACACGAAGGAGGTTATGAGCGAAAAGGAAACATGAAATTCGGTCGTCCCTCAAAAAAGTGGACAGGTGAAATTAACTGCACCTCGTTTCTGAAAGGCAGATACTCTTTTGCTTTGGAATCTTCTGCTATCGGGTCATCTGCTATTTCGTCTCTTATGCTATAGTGACTCTTCTGCTATTTTTGACTCATCTGCTATAACTCTTCTGCTATTTTCAAACTCTTCTGCTATTTTTGACTCATCTGCTATTGATAGTCTCAGCTGCTATAAATTCAGCTCAGCTGCTATTTTTCTGGCCCCTACTCTCAGGTTGAAGAGGGTCACTAAATCTTGGGGGCATTTCACTGACACTGCTCACAGAAAAAAGTTGGAGCACCCGGATGAAAGAAAGTGAAAAATTCTCTAAGAATTAGTACTGACTTCTGCAAGAAAATGGATTGCAAGAGTCTTTTTATGACCGAGAAAGTTTTTTAAGCAAGTTTCTTTCAAGCTTATTTCAATTTTTGTAACAAGATAGTTTTTTTTTCAATTTATGAACAAGACGAGCTGAGATAATGAACACGTTTCAATGTAAAGAAATCTGGGAAATACATTCAATACATGAACAGTGGCGAGTAGAGGTAGGAATAAAGAAGTTTCTCGTTATTATCATCACAGGAATGATTACTATAACTAGGATTACTTTGGATAAAACAATGGGACGGAATGGTGGTTGAATGAGTGAGATCGACAGGGAATATTCAGAACGGGGGCCTTGATATAAAATTTATACATACATCTAAGCACATGAATGGACTACTGAGAAAAGATGAAAAAATACAATACAATCGCGATGAAAAATCCAGGAAACTTGACGAGTATTTTGTTAAAGCAGGTGATCCGATTGGTGGAATTTTCATAAGAGAGTCGATAATCTTTTTTCCCGATGAAAAACGTTCCAAACGGGCAGAATGATGTTGGACACGACTTCTTATTTTTACTCTGAAAAAATGTTAAATTCTGCACTTCAACGGCTCAAAATGTCACAATAGAAACGAAAATGAAGGTAGCTGAGGAAACGATAGCAACAGAGAAAATAGCAGAAGAGACGGTAGCAACAGAGAAAATAGCAGAATCGACAGAAGAAGCTAGTAGGAATATGTCGAAAACTAGCTGAAAATACTGTCAAAATAGGTTTAAGCATCTACAAGTGACGGACTAATCACCTTATTCGGAAGAGAGGGAAGAAAAACAGCAAAACTGCAAATTCGAAAACAGCCAAAGTTCCTACCGAGAAGCGAATTTTTGGGAAAAACCTACGTATGAATGATGATCGTTGCACTAAATTAGTGAAAAACTTCACTAAAAACAGAAAATACACTCAAAATGTCAGATACTTTAGTGACCCTCTTCAACCTGAGAGTAGGGGCCAGAAAAATAGCAGCTGAGCTGAATTTATAGCAGCTGAGACTATCAATAGCAGATGAGTCAAAAATAGCAGAAGAGTTTGAAAATAGCAGAAGAGTTATAGCAGATGAGTCAAAAATAGCAGAAGAGTCACTATAGCATAAGAGACGAAATAGCAGATGACCCGATAGCAGAAGATTCCAAAGCAAAAGAGTATCTGCCCATCCCTTATAATTTATCTATGCTGTGTTCCCACATTCATAAGATGTTTCAGCGGACCCCGTAACCGCAATAGGCGTTAAACCCATACCATATGGAAATCCTTTTATGATCTCAACTCAAACATTTAAAAACTCAACTCTTCTTGTTCAAATTAAAAAAATCATTACTATACCTTCGAAGTAGCTCCTTCAATACCACAACCTCATCATCACACAAAATTAATTACAGCAAAAATTAAAAATCAAATAAACACAATTAGTAAATAAAATAAACACCCGCCGTCCATCAAAACTTGAGCGCCGGAAGATGACGAGAATAATCCGTCATTTCTCCTCTACTCATAATTTTTCTGTTAACAAATCCCTTTCCCCCTTTCTCCTGTCTCCTGAAACATAGTAGGAGAATCATATATCACCTTTTTCGATTGAGAACCCCCCGTCTCCAGCTCAAACGGAACACCTCCACGATTGCAAACAAGACGTACAACTACTCCAATTGCAAACATTCGTATGCATCATCAGTTCCAACACAACTTCCACAAGCCACGCTGCCAACCATCAGTTCAAGTCAACCACGTCGCCACATCATCACTCAAAGTACGACTACTGATCAATCTTGCCGTCGCCGGGAGTGTCGCGATCTACGATCAACGACTTCAACCACCGTAACAACCGGCTGCCACCGCCGCCACCGCCACTGTCTGGAGATAAGGAGATGCATGATGACAACACCTGTCCTTTTACAAAGTTCACTCATTAACGACGCGAAGCTGACGGAACAAAGGAATTAGAAGCTGTGTAAAAGAAGAATACTTGATAAGTAGATAGTATAAAAGAACATTCGTTCGATCCTTTAATTGTGTCTGTCTTTCCCGTGTTCTGTTCTGTAAATCATTGCATTCTTGTCGACTCTCTGAATCCCCACTTCATTGTCACCCGTGTCCCCTCATCTCTTTTCCTTCCCCCTTTTTCCCCCGCTCCTCAATTATTATTCTACAGTATTCAATAAACCTATATAATCCAAATACCACTGAACCACCTGCGCCATCCAAAGAGTCCTCACCCTACAGTGACCTCTTTAGGTACTTCCTCCGAATTTTCCGAATTTGTTCCCACGGTATCCACAGTTTTCCTCTTCCACCAATAATCTGCACTTCTGCCGAGTTCGCTGTGGTCTTTATCACCCGGTATGGTCTCTGCCAATCATTTGTCAACTTCGGGTTCCGCGAGCCCAGCTTCTCCGCCGGAATTTTTACCAACACTCTATCTCCGACCACCGGAAACACCCTCTTGTGAACCTTGTTCTTTTCATCAAAGTGCTTTTTCGCTTTCTCCTGCTCTCGCCGAATATGTGCTCTTGCTTCCTCGTGAGCCATATTCACTTGCTCCGCATGGCGGCATTTATACTCGTCCACGTCCACCTGATACTTCCCCACCAGCTCCTTTGGATCCGTTCTCAGCGGAATCCTAGCGTCTCTGCCGTACATCAAATAATGTGGGCTCTCCCCCGTCGCTTCATGCTTGCATGCATTATACGCAAACACCGCATACGGTAGCCGCTCATCCCAGTCCGTCGGGATCACCGTAATCTTTTTCAGAACCGTCTGGATAGTTCTGTTGAACCTTTCAACAGCTCCATTCATTCTAGAATGGTACCCCTTGGTTTGAATTATATCTGGACATTTGCCATTCTTGCGATCTTCTCAAAAGTTGCGTTTGCAAATTCCAATCCTTGGTCCGTAAGGATCGCTTTCGGAATCCTCCCCTCCTTCAGCATCCGATTCTCCACAAAAGCGCGACTTCATTGACCACTTGGACAATGTCCATTCTTGCTTGCTCCTGAGTTTCCCTCATCTCCTCCGTCTCCTGCGCTCCTCTCCTGGACAACGCATCAGCAACTACATTTGCTTTTCCTTTCAAGTACACAATATTCAATGCGAAATCTTGCATTTCCATAGACCATCTCAGCAAGCGGTCTGCGAGATTCTTAGTCTTGAACAGACTTGTCAACGGCTGATGATCTGTATAGACCGTCGTTGCACACCCAAAAATGAAGTGTTTGAATCTTCTGGTCGCAAACAGCACGGCCAACGCCTCCTTATCACTCACGTGATAATTTTTTCCGCTGCCGTCAGTGACTTCGACGCAAACGCGATCGGATGGATCATTCCATCTGCTCCCATCTATGCCAACACAGTTCCAATACCATACCCAGACGCGTCAGTAAATATACAAAACGGTCTCTCCAGACTTCTCGCCGCTCCAATATCTGGCTGCGCCAGCACTGGAGCGGAGCACATTCTTCTCTTGAGATCATCAAGCGCCTTTTGTTGCTCCTCACCACATCTCCATGCGACCTTCGCAGACGTCAGGGCGTCAGCGGTGCAGCAATCGCTGCGAAATTCAGAACGAAATTCCTGTAATCCGCACACAACCCCAAGAATGAATGAAGTTCTTTCCGATCATTCGTGACAGGAAACTTCTCCATCTTTTCCACTTTTTTCTCATCAGTTTTGACCCCTTTCTCGTCAATGCGATGCCCCAAGTACTCCACCGAGCCTTGCGCAATCTTGCACTTCTGAGCCTTCAACTTCAATCCGAATTTCCTCATCCGGGCGAAGACCCTCCTCAGATCCTTCTCATGATCCTTTTCCGTCTCACTGGCAATGAGGATACCATGGTTGGATGGGCAGAGAGATTTGATTGGGAAGCGGTTGAAGAAGTCGTGGTGCTGATTGAGGTTACGGACGATGAAGACGCAAACAGCAAACGATTGGAATTTGTCGAGTCCATCGCTAAAGAAGCTAAGAAGGTGTACATGATTCTGGGTGGCTTGCAATGTCCGTTCAGAAAGGTGGCCGAGATAACCGAGAAATGGCGCAGATGGCTCAAAACTGCAGTCAACGTGGAAATGGTCGATCCACTGATGCCCGTCGGAAGGCACCAAACTCCTCTCATCTTGGAAAAGTGGGAAAATAAATCGTTGGAGTCGATCGGCAAATTTCTTCTGCTGGCCTTGCCAAGTCATTCGATTGGAACTCAACTGAAGACGAGACTTCACCCGGCTAAGACTCTTCCAAACGGATTGAAGAGAGATTTCAATCCAGGACGTCCGACAGCCCCGAGGGGGGAGAGTGGCCCCGCCTCAATTCCATGCCCACGGAACCCCATGGAATCACAGAGGTCAAAGGAAATGAATATTCGCGTGACAACCGTAAAACCTAATCCACATCATCCAATCCACCACAATTACTATTCTAGAGCGTATGCATGCTATGGTTAAACCTTCTTTTCGGTGATATCAATAAACCTACCAACGGTACTCCTCTTAGAGGTTCTCTCACAATCAGAGAAGGTGGAAAAAATAAAATAATCTTCTTTTGAATGGTCAACGAAAAAATAACTTACGTGATTAATCTATATATAATATTAATGTCCGAACGTGTACAAATCCAGTCAATCATGTTCGAAATGGAAAGCACAAAAACCAATATCGATGGTGCAATATAAATCATGATTACTGCTGTGTCAGGAGACACCTTGAATGTCAAGTATCCGTAGAATCCAATAACCGCCATATAACAAAATACTATTAATATATATCTTGTTAAAAATGGTATTTTCTGCTGACCGGCAACTGAGTGAATGAACTCACCCGACATCCGAATGATGTCGGGTGAGTGATGAGGATAGGGGAATGGTGGAGAGATCTAGAGAGTAGAGATGTGAGTGTGGAGCGATCCTAATCAATGATTGTTTGGGAGACAATACAGAGCGCCGAGTTATGTTCCGTTGACTTGCAGCAGTAGCAAGCCCGTTCTCGGCATCCACACGGGTCCCTTGTCTTTACAAGCAGACAGTGCTCACAGAGATGCTCCTTTTGTGTAGAGATCAAACAATCTCTACCGACGACCGACGATCTTTGCTGCCGACTCCCTCGTGACCTCGAAGGCTACCGCGGAATGGAATTCACTAATTAAATCACCGATTATAAACCAGTCCTTTTGTATATATATATATAGCCCTCGATACTCAGGGCATGTCTATCTTGTCCGAATAAAGGAATAAAAAGATCCCACTGAACCATTACATTTGGTGCATTTCGACCTAACCAAATCGTATTTCTCTCTCTCTCTCTCTCTCTCTCTCTCTCTCTCTCTCTATCAGGGCCAAGACGCCACAAAGGGCCAAGAAGCCAAACACTGGGCCAAGACGCCAAAAAAGGGGCTAAGAAGCCAAAAGAATAAAACCAAAAGGTAGGCAGAGTTGCCAAGCTGGAAATAGGCAGACATCACACACACACAAACCAGAAAACTACCGCAGTAAAATAAAATACTCAGAGTACAATGAGTGGGGAAATTGACCTAAATGAGATCATAGACACCGTAAATACAGTAACTGAGGAGTTAACAGCAAACATCTAAAAATCCTTGAATGTGAACACGTATCCGGTACCGAAAAAGGAAACGGCAGTTTCAGATGATCTCCAACTTCCAGAATATGCTCAGAAATTCGCCATGAATCTCTTGAACGAAGAAAGCAACAACACACAGCAGTATCAAAAATTTGATGAGATCATGAACGAAACTCTTAATCAGCTTTATCAAGTCCCAGCAGACAAACTCATCTCAAAAGTAGCAATGGGTACCATCGAAACCATCCAGAACAATAGAAAAGAAGCAGCAGAGTTGATTAAAAGAAGTGAAGAAAGATTGAACAAAAGATTCGAGGAGACCAACGAATTATTGAAAAAAGAAGGAATCACCCCCCTCAAACCCCACCAGTTCTCCATTCCTCTGAAGAAAATACAAAAAACAAAAAACAAAAACAATGAAGAAACAACAAAAGAAAGTTACAAAGTAAATCAAACAAGTACTACACTCAATCTTCTAGGCCACAAACACATGGGGTTACCTACCTTCCAAGGAGAAATAGAAGAATGGCCGGCTTTTTACATGATTTTCAAAACTATGATAGTAGACGACAAATCAATTCAGAACGTAATGAAACATAATATTCTCAGATTACACCTCCGTGGACCACCATTCAACTTGATAAAACCATTCAAAACAGATGGAACTGAATTTGAAAATGCATTACAAAGACTTGTAAAAGTGTACGACTCAAAAGATAAACAGTACGAACACTTATGGAACAAATTATTAGCAATGCCACCATGTAGAGAGTCACCAGAACATCTCAGAACAACACATAACGAAATGTATGCAATCATAAACGGATTGAAATCCCACGGAAAAGAAGAAGCAGAAGCACAAATGTTCCAAGCAGTAATTCGCAGCAAATTACCAAAAAGAATTCTATCAGAATGTCTTAAAGATAATCCAGAAACTACAACAGAACTTCTCGAAGCACTCGATGAGGTCATTACCAGAGAAGAACTGGTTTACAGATCAATCAGATCACATGAAAAAGAAGAGAGAACAATTATGTCAGTCAAACATACAACTCAAAAAAAACCTTGCAAATACTGTAACCGTACAAATCATGCCACGAGAGAATGTAAAACTATTTCCACAATAAAAGAGAGAAAAGACTACATACAAAAGAATCAACTGTGCTTCAATTGCCTAGACAACGGCCACCAACTGAAAGACTGCAAGAGCGGTCCCGGCAAATTATGCAATTCAAAACATAATACATCCATATGCCAAAAACAAAGACATGATAATCAATACAAATCCCATCAAAACCCACAAAACTACAAAAAATTCCAAAATAACTACTCAAGATCATTCAGTCAAAATCAACCACAAAACTATCAAAACAACTTTAACCAGAACAGTAACCAAAGCAAATTTAGAAACAATAACCAAAACAATTGGAAATATCAGGGACAACCTAACCAGCAACCTCGTATCACAGTTCCAAGCCAACAACAAAATCGACAACCACAGAATACATGGCAACAAAACCAGAATAACAATCAAAAATTCCAAAATCCAAGAAACTCTGCACTAGTAGCAACACATACCGAACCGAAAACAGTATTACATGTTAAAACTAACCCAACTTCCCTGATGGTAGCAAGAGCACCAATATTAGTAAACAAAAATATCGAACATATACCTGTGTTACTCGACTCAGGAGCCGATCAATCTTTTATCTTAAAAGAATTCGCAGAGGCAAACAACCTAAAGATAATTGAAAGCAATATTAAAATAGATTTGAAAGTTTTTGCAACAGGAGAATCCCAAACACTACTCACAGACAGAGTTGAATTCGAAATCCTAACAAACAAAGAAACTATAAAAGTAGAAGCACTCACAGTCCCTACTATAACAGATCACTTCAACCCAGTCGAACTATCTCTAGAAGATTTGAAATTCCTCGAGATACATGAGAAAAACACAATAAATATTAGAAACCCAGAATCACCCATAGCACTGATCGGATGTGACACCTTCTGGAAATTGATCACTAATGACGACAAAATACAGTTACCTTCAGGAAAATACTTGATACCAACACATATGGGTAACCTGATTTGTGGAAAAACTAACAATTCGTCACCTACAAGCACACACGCTATGATGTCAAGAATTACAAAACAAGAGAGTGAGCAAATGAACGAAACAACACTTGAAGAATTCTTTGAATTCCATAACATTGGAATAACAGGAGAAACAGAATACAACACACATAGAGACGTAATTGAACATTTCCGTGAAACAGTTGAAATAAACAAAGAAAATGGAATAATACGAGTATCCGTCCCATGGAAAGAATATCTAGAAATGTTTCTAGCCAATAACAGAGACGTGGCATACTGTAGATTCAAACAG
Organism: Caenorhabditis latens; assembly: GCA_002259235.3. Taxonomy (NCBI): domain Eukaryota; kingdom Metazoa; phylum Nematoda; class Chromadorea; order Rhabditida; family Rhabditidae; genus Caenorhabditis; species Caenorhabditis latens. The sequence goes on along the minus strand of CM056092.1, from coordinate 3,450,613 downwards.
CAACATACCGCACTGTTCAACAAAGAACTTTGGAATAACGTATCTGGAACGATGAAAACTATGGAAGAAACAGACATAATTGAAGAAATTAAATCAGACCCGAACGATGGATACTATATTCCGTACCAACTGATATTTAATAACAGCAGTAACACAACAAAAATGAGAATAGTCTATGACGCCTCAAGTAAAAAACATGGAGAAAAACGCCTGAACAACTGCCTCCACCAAGGGCCATCTTTGATACCAGATTTGCAAGGTATTTTACTTCGCATTAGAAATGGAAAGTATTTACTTAGCGGAGATATAGAAAAAGCGTTTCACGCAATCAAGGTGAATGAGAAAGATAGAAAATATCTGCGCTTCATCTGGTTAAAAGACCCATCCAAGCCAGCAACAAACGACAATCTAAGATTCATGCAATTCAAAAGATTACCATTTGGTGTAAACTGTTCACCATTCCTCCTTTCAATGGCTATACAATATGGTATTGAAAACTCTGACGCCTCAGAACTACTAAAATACGCAATATACTCAATGTGTTACGTTGACAACCTCTTTATGACATCAAATCACTTAGAACAATCAGAAGAACAATACAAAGAGTCCAAAAAATATTTTCAAAAGATTGGCATGAATATAAGAGAATTTAGCATTAATCACCCAGTAAACTTCATTAAGGAAGAAGACAAGGTAAACAACGAAAATAATATAAAAATATTGGGTTATTTATACGATATCAAGAACGAAACAATGAATGTCAGAAAACCAAAACTAGAGATTACAAATAATGAGATACCAAAAATGACTAAGAAAAGAGTAGTAAGCGAAATAGCCACAATATTCGATCCGCTCCAAATATTTGCACCACTCTATCTTGAAGGAAAATCTATCATTAGAAGTATCTCACAAACTTCCATTAAATGGACTCATCTTGTATCAGAAGCAACAGTCAAACAAGTTATTAACTACAGAGAAAAAATTGATAAATCAACACTTAAATTTAACCGTTGCATCTTACAAAACGACAAGAATAATCTAAGCCTTGCAGTCTTCTGTGATGCCTCCAAAGACACCTACGGAGCAAACGTATATTTAAAAGTTGAAAAATCAAAAGGTACCTACGATACACATCTTCTCATTGCAAAACAACGCGTCGCACCACAAACGAAAACAGTAACCATACCCAGATTGGAACTAATCGCATTAGTTATCGCCATGAGATTACTGAAGTATGTCTTGGAAGAAATATATGTAGTTATTCAAAACATAGACATCTACTCAGATTCAAACATTGCAATACAGCAAGTAGAATCTTTTGAAAGACATGGAGGAAAGGTACAAGCCTTTATTGAAAATAGATGTCTTGAAATTTGGAAAATTATGGAACACATCCAGCAAGAGTATGGCCCAGATCGACTACAAATTTCCCACGTCCCAACAGACCAAAACCCAGCAGATCATATTACGAGAGGCTCGAATTCAATCGAAGAACTTCAGAATACTAATTGGTTTCACGGACCATCTTGGTTATCGAATGACAACGACGAGAGTCACCCTGATAAAATATCAATCACAAGAATAACTAAATTATATGACGACTGGTCCGGTCAAAAATATACGACAATAACACGCCCTATAGAAGAACACCACACTGAAAACGGAAAGATAAAACCAGTTACTGTATATTATTCCAAACAGATCACACCAAAAGTACAAGATAAACGATTCTTAGACTTACATGAATATAAGCAAAAAGCAATCAAAACAAAAAAAGTTGTGGAAGAAGACATAGTAATTCCAATATCACGAATCAACAATTTAGAAAAGTGTCAAAGGATTACAGCCTACGTTCTTCGTTTTATCAAAAACCGAATTTACAACAGAATCAACGATCACAACAAAGACAAACTTCAATCGTCAATCATAGAAATCAAAACTCTTGAACATATAAAAACGACTGGACAATTACAAATAGAAGAACTAGAACTCGCAATGAAACTCTTAATTAGAAACAATCAAATGACACAGCATTATTACTTTCCACGAAAATTCAAAAACACGAAGGACGAATTCCCATATTACTATTGCGACAAAAGAGTAATCGAAAATAATACGAAACTGAATAAGACAACATGGGAACAAGAAGCCGACGGCATAGTATACATCAAACCAGAAAACAGAACGGAACGAAATCACTACAATAGCAAAAATCGAATCAAGGATGAAAAAAGTCAAGTAACCAATGGAAACAGTAGTGATGACGGTATTCTATACACCATTACAAGAACATCAAACATTCCACCAAAACCGTTCATATATACGAAATCACACCTAGCAACACTCATAGTTCGAAATATACATCAAAAATTCCTTCATGCAGGACCATCTACTACATTAGGAGAAATATTGAAAACATACAGTGGAAACAAATGGAAAAGAACAGTGAAGAAAGAACTAAAAAAGTGTATAACATGCAGAAAACAAAATAACCACAGTTATAGAGAAGCCCCTCCGGGAATGATACCAGAAAGACGGACCACACAAAGTCGACCATTTCAAAATGTTGGTATCGACTTCATGGGACCAATAAAAACTCAGAAAAGTAGCACCACGGAAATTGAAACGGCCCATATCGCACTCTTTACATGCTGTTCTACAAGATTGATACACTTGGAATTAGTCTCTGACTTATCGACCGACGAATTTTTACTAGCATTATCAAGATTCACCGCAAGAAGAGGATTCCCAGATACTATCACATCGGATAATGCAGCCACATTCACCTTAACATCAACTATCATGTCAAGATGTGCAAGAAAACAAGACTTTCTTGGAGAACTAGAAACAGAAAAAATAGACAATTTTGAAGAAAGGGAAAGCAGAACAAAAATTAACATAGTCGAAAAAGAAATGTCAGACAGAAAAATAAAATGGTATTTCAACACAGCCTTATCCCCATGGCAAGGAAGATTTTATGAAAGACTAGTTGGTGTTACCAAAAAAGCTCTCCGTCAGGCGTTAACACAACACTCATACAGAAAGAAAGATCTTGAAACAATTGTTATTGAATGTGAAAACATTGTAAACAACAGACCATTGACATACATAGATGAAGATTCAGAAGATAGTCAAGCATTGCGACCAATTGACTTAATTATCCCACAATTCACGACTATGGAAATGAATGAGAATATTCTTGAAAATGAATACAATCATTACACTTAAAGATACAGAGAAACCCAAAAACATGTCAAAAGGTTTTGGAAAATTTGGAAGAGGGATTATCTTCTACAGAATAAAAACTTTCAATCCATCGCACAAGCCAATCGAAAGTATTCAAATGTTGTAAAACCAATCATAGGAGAAATTGTATTACTAGTGGATGAACAATCTCCGAGAAATAAGTGGAAAATGGGTATTATTGAAGAAGTATTTGAAGGAAAAGATGGACATAGCAGATCAGCTAGAGTTCGAACCATTAGAAAAAGAAAATATGTGGACAATTCAAAACCATTAGTACCAATCACAATAACCAGACCACTAAGACTAATGATCCCGTTAAAGATACGTTCCTATCCGAAAGCATCGGAAATAACTGAAACATCTGAAATAATAGAAACGGAAAAACAAGAAACCCCGACATCCAATATAATATTGCCAACAGAACACGCCGTAAAGAAAGAAGAAAACATTGAGTCACCAGACATGCCCAACAATACACCTGTTCCAAGAAGATCAGCACGAATAGCAAAACTACCGATCCCAAAATATACATTCACTATAGCAATGATAATGACACTATGTCTAGTACCAAATATCATTGAAGCAAACCTTTCAGCAAGATTGAACAATATTGCCCAAACACTCCCACCAGAATTAAATAGTACAACACCTCCTATCACAACATCAACTCAAAAAACAACACCTCCTATGACAACATAAACTGAAAAAACAACACCTCTCGAAACAAAAGAAGAAATCAAAAAATACAAACAACAAAAGCAGGAACAATCAGAAGAAATAAAAGAACTGAAAATAGACTTCAAAGAAGAATTTAAAGATTTTGACCACGAAAGCAAGTCCAAATTACAATGTAGTATACAAGGAATCACAGCAGTAGAAGGAGACAGCACTCATAATGAAACTAGTACAATTTGTATTGAAGGTTATTGTCACGATCAAATATTTCCGAATATGCAAACAACGGAAGTACTCATTCCTCCCGAATACACCATTCATAAATATAAAGTAACATGGAAGAAACTGTCAAACGACCGATTTGTTTTAATAGAACAAGAGTGCCCACCTCAAGATTTCTGTTGGAAATTGAACAAATTCTACAATTGTGTATTCTGCAGCAGCTTTATATTAAACCCGCATTGTCACATAAAATTCACTATCGGAATAATCTTTACTAATAATATTCAACAGATCCGTTTGTCTGTCCGTCTGTCGCCGACTCTAGCGCCTTCTGTACTGAACCGTTTTTAATGAAATTTACACAGATCGATTGGAAATTTTCCCCGGATGATGCCCGTCTATTTTTTTTAGATAGAATAGTTCGAAAATAGGTCACTACGTGAAAAAACGTGGTTTTCAAGCCTTTCATTGGCTATCATTTCCGAAATAGGGAAATAGGAGTTCACGGGGATAATGGCTTTAGAACTTTTCATTCTTCAAATGAGTTCATTTCTTTAACTATTTCATCGCATGGTCTAGAACAATGGGTGAAAAACGTTAATAAACTGTTTTTTCTTTCTTTTTTTCTTTATCGTGACACCCTCTTAAAGTTGGACATTTTCAACTGAAGACGGTCATTGTTGTTAGATTTATGGCCATTACTGTATTCCATTTTTATTCCTATGTCACATTCTTTTTCTTTCCCTATCGAGGATACCCAGTTGATGTCTCAAGACTTCCCAAACTCGCCTGACATTGCCGCTCCACCACGAAGCGGAGTAATCGATGGAATTGAAGACACTCTACTCATGTCTCAAGATTCTCCAGCTCTTGACGACATGGCCGGTCCATCACAAAGCGGAGTAATTGATGGAATTGAGGGCACTCTACTCATGTCTCAAGATTCCTCAGCTCCTGACGACATGGCCGGTCCATCACGAAGCGGAGTAATTGATGGAATCGAGGACACTCAAATCATGTCTCAAAACATGAGTGAAGAAATGGATTATGTCGAGGACTCTCAGCTCATGTCTCAAGGATCAACAAGAAAGCGAGATAAGAGAAAGGTAAGTTTATCTTATATTGGTTTAATCAAGAGCTCTAACTTTCAGAGAAAAAAAATTGCTGATTCGACTCGAGTTTCAGCAAAAAGACAACTCGAAAATAAAGCAGAAAAAGCTCAAAGACTGCGAAACGATGCTACACGTTCCGCTCTCCGTCGATCGAATGGAACCGAGAAAACCAAAGCGGGGGAGGCAAGGAGGGATTCTGAAAGGAAGTCTTTAAGACGGTCCCTAGAAACAGCAGAAGAAAAAGAGAAACGGAAGCAAGTGGACAAACAAAAACACGCAGAAAAAAGGACCGAGGAGCCAGATGAAGTGAAAAAGAAACGAGTACGCATTGAAAAAGACAGACAAGCCGTCGCCAGAGCAACCGACGATCTTACTCAAAAACTGTCTCGGAGAACTGCTGATCGAGCAAGAAAAAGCAAAAATACGACTGCATTTCTCGGAATCGCAGCTTCAGATGACCGTCCAGACACTCATTATTGTGGCAGAATGGATAAAGAATGTTCTTTCTGTGGGGCTCTCTATTTCAAATGTAAGCGTTTTTAGGTTATGAAAAGAAAGCGAGGTCGTTGAATTTCAGGCGAAACAACAACAAAAGGAGAGTTCACCGCGTGCTGTATGTCCGGAGCCGTGAAAATAGAACAGAAGGACATTCCGCATGCTCTCAAGAAGTTGTTTCTCGCCAACAAAGATTTCAAAGATCAGAACCTGTGGAAAGAATCGAAAAACTTCATCGAGAATATTCGGCAATACAACAATTCTCTTGCCATGGCCTGCATGAAAGCGGATGTCCAGTTACCATCTGGGGGACCGTACTGCTACCGTATCCACAAACAAGTCTACCACTTGATTGGGGATCTGCATCCTGGCGTCAGTCAACCACGAAACTTCGCTCAAGTCTTCATAATGGATACGGAGCAAGCGGCTGCTGAGTTGGCTGGAAGAGATATGAATTCTTCATGTTCCAAAGAGTTATTCGATAAGTTGATCTCTATTCTGAAGGAAAGCCATCCCCACGTACAGTCGTTTCAAATGATGTACGAAGTGGAAAAAGAAGAAAAAGAGAAAGCGGCGCTAGAGAAAAGATCAGAGCGGAACATTACCATGACGTTCCAGACTCGAAGTCAGGATGACCACAGAAGGCAAGAGAGTTAAAAAAGGAATTGTTTTTTAAAGTTTTGTTTTCTAGATATCAGGAATCCACAGCCAACGAAGTTGCCGTCGTATATGTTGGAGATTCAGATGAGATTCCGGGAAAGAGAGGAACCACAGTGTACCAACGGAGTGGCAATATCAATTCCATCGCGCTGATTGACCCGAATTGTGATCCGATGTGCTATCCGCTTCTTTTCCCTACTGGACAGTTTGGATGGAATCCAGAGATTTCGTATACCAAACAGAGAGGAAAAAGGAATAGAGTCACCATGAGAGAATTCTATGCTTATAATCTTCATGTTCGAACTTCTTTCTCTCCACTTTTCCGCTCGAGGAAGCTATTCCAACAGTATGTAGTAGATGTGTGGACCCGAACTGAGCAAAACCATTTGAACTTCATTCGAAACAACCAAGCTTTGCTTCATGTGGAAACACTTAGTGGATTACAGGATTATGTCGTTGGAGAAGAAAAAGGGCCAGTTGGAATGAGGATCACGCTTCCAGCTTCCTTCACTGGATCCCCGAGAGATATGATTGCAAAATATCAGGATTCAATGGCAATGGTGGCAAGACTGAGGAAACCAGATTACTTTTTGACAATGACAAGCAATCCGAAATGGTCGGAAATCCAGGAATGTCTGTTCCCTGGGCAGACTGCACTTGATAGACCAGACCTCGTGGCACGTGTGTTCCAGCCCAAAATCACCGAGATCAGAGAAGATCTTTTCAAGCGTCATGTTCTTGGAAAAGTGCTAGCATATATCTATGTCATTGAGTTCCAGAAACGTGGTCTCCCACATATGCATATGCTTATAATCATGAAACCGGGATCCAAACCGAGGTAAGCTAGATATCAAGACAAATACTTCAAAACGCTATTTTTATTTCAGAACTGCAGCCGATGTTGATCGGATCATCTCTGCGGAAATTCCAGACAAAGATGATAATCCAGTTTTGCATGAATTGGTAACCACTCTCATGATGCATCGTCCCTGTGGAGTCCATAACCAAAAATCTCCATGCATGCAGAAAAATGGATCATGTGATAAGAAATTTCCAAAGGAATTCCGTGACACCACGTCTACTGACAACGACGGTTTCTCATTGTACAGAAGACGTGATGATGGGAGATGTGTCGAGTACCAGATCGATGGACAAGTTGTTCCACTCACCAACCAAAATGTGGTACCGTATCCTCCATGGTTCCTCACTAAATACAGGTGCCACATCAATTTGGAAGTGTGTGGAGCCGTGTCAGCCGTCAAGTACATATTCAAGTACGTATATAAAGGTACAACAAGAGCAGCTGTCCTCATCCGAGTTGTCGATGGGAAACAGATGGAAGTGGTTGATGAAATCAAGCAGTATTTGGATACTCGCTTTGTTTGTGCACCGGAAGCTGTCCACCATTTGTTCAAATTCCCGATGTCCTACAGAAGTTGTAATGTTCTTCAACTTGCTGTTCATCTTCCGGAAGATCAAAATATAATTTTTCAACGTGGGGATGAGGCACAGGCCGTTAACCGAGCTCAATCCAAAAACACCAAGTTGACTGCATGGTTTGCTATCAACAAAAAGTGTGAAGAAGCAGTTCTACCGGATGGATCCTTTCCTCCAACTCTCAAGGATTCTAGACAATACTTCTACTATGAGATGCCAGAGCACTTCACATTTAACACAAGTACAACTGCGTGGCAACCGAGAAAAACGATGGAAACTTCTCTGGGAAGAATGTATTTTATCTCGCCTAAAAATCGGGAAAGATATGCTCTTCGACAACTTCTTCTGTACACCAAAGGTGCTACAAGCTTTGATGACCTTCGTACGGTTCAAGGAAGGAGGTGGGACACATTTGTAGAAGCTGCTCGAGCTTCTGGATACCTCTCAGATGACACGATGTATGAACAAACTCTCTCAGAGGCGGCTGGATTCCACTCTGCTGCTCAACTTCGTGGATTGTTCGTGATGCTTCTACTTTTTGAGAACATCAACAATCCGGAAGAACTTTGGAATAAGTAAGAATTTCTACCTTCTGTAAAATTAACTAAACTTATTTTTCCAGATTTCTCAAAGATCTTTCTGAAGATTTTGAGCATCAGGGATATTCTCCGAAAGAAGCAGAATCATTGGCTTATTATGACATGAAGGATCGAATGGAAGCTATGAATGGAGACATTAAGCAGTGGATCAATAAAGACTATCAGCCCGTGGCTTCAGCAACTCACTTTGTTGACTTGAGAGAATGTGAGAAGAAAGGAGAAGAGATGAGATTGCTACTCAACGCTGAACAGTCTGAAGCCGTCGAGTCCATTTTAGCTGCTCTCGATTTGGGTGGTCTTTTCTTCATTGATGGCCCAGGCGGTAGTGGAAAGACATTCGTTTACAACTGCTTGGCAAACATCATCATGGGAAAAGGACTGACAATTCTTCCGATGGCATGGGTTGGAATTGCCGCAGCACTCCTTCCAAACGGCCGTACTGTGGCCTCAATTTGCAAGTTGAACATCAATGACTTCTGCAAATCGTCCACTCTCAAGCCCAACTCCTCATTGGCAAAAGTCTTGGCTGCCGTATCAATGATTCTGTGGGACGAGGCTCCGATGTCTCCGAAAGCAGCTCTTGAAACTGTAGACAAGCTATTCCGTGAGATCACAGGGATCGATTTGCCATTTGGAGGAAAAGTGGTGGTGTTAGGAGGTGACTTCCGACAAGTACTCCCAGTGGTGGATAATGGAAGAGCTGAAGATCAAATTGCCAACTGCATTAAGAAGTCGTTCCTCTGGAATCAATTCCAAGTTTTCCAACTGAAGACCAACATGAGATTAACAGGAGATGCCCTCGAATGGAAGAAAGAGCTTCTGGATATTGGCGATGGAAAAATTGGAGCACCAGAGACCGGAGAAATGCCAATTCCAGATGGATTGGAGTCAAATGGAGATCTCACAGAGGAAATTTTTGGTGATTTGTTGGCCTCGGGTGACGTCAATAAGTTGGCAAAAGTAGCGATTCTGACTCCACGTAACAAGGAAGCTCTAGAAGTCAACAATTTAGTACTCGACAAGATGGCCGGCGAACTTAAGTCCTACACTTCACTTGATCAGATTACTCATAAAGATGGAGGAGAGATCAACGACAGTTTAAACTTCACCACTGAATTCCTGAACCAAATGACACCATCTGGAATGCCTCCACATCTTCTTCGTCTCAAAAAAGGAGCAATCGTGATGCTCCTGAGGAATTTGGACGTCAAGAACTCATTGTGCAATGGAACCAGATTAGTTGTGCATGATATGGGAGCAAGAGTAAGTTTTGAGAGTAGATCAAATTTTCTACGTATTGTTTCAGGTTCTCCAGTGCAAGTTTATCAATGGACCACGCCAAGGACAGATGGTCTTTATTCCTAAGATCAAGCTGAACTACGAAAAGGGCCTGCCATTCATCATGAGTCGTCTCCAGTTTCCAATCCGTCTGTCCTTCGCCATGACCATCAACAAGTCCCAAGGGCAAACATTCGAGAAGATTGGATTAAAGGTGGACGAGCCTATTTTTTCACATGGGCAACTCTATGTTGCCCTGTCTAGAACCACCTCCAAAGACGGGATCCGAATCGAATCCGCATCTGGAATAGTGAATAACATTGTCTACGAGGACGTTCTCCAGTAAACCTCATATTTTCTTTAATTTTTCAAAAACTTCTTCTTTTTGTTCATTAAATTTTTTGATCTATAAATATTGTCTTTCTGAAACATTTTTTGACTGCACCTAAAGTATTATAATTAGTCCGAAATCGGCGGAAGCCAGGAGGGTAGCCGCCGTTAGGCGGCGTTTCCCGACTGGTAACACTCCTACTCATCATCCCGCTGAAATGTTGCATCGGATATTTTAACCGTAAAAAAGTTACACTATTATGTAGAAGTATTTTCTGTAGAAACTCATTAAGAAGAGAAATGAGAAATAGCAATGATATAGAAATGACACCATTACGAACTAATAGAAACAACATGGTTAGCACCAGAAGTATTAACATGGTTAGAGGAATACCAGGCATATTGAATCCAAGAAGAATCATTAGAGATCGAATAACAAGACAACGGAATCCCGCATCAATTTACGAAAGATCAAACAACACATCAATGCTAGGGTCACAAAGAAAAAGAACCTTTGAAGTATCAAAAGTAAACGACAACGGTCAAGAACTAACTCAAATAACTAAGACAAGCTCAAGAACACCATCTCCAACGTTATCTAATGTAGCAGTATTAGCAATAATTACAATAATTACATTCCCATACACAACTTCCGCAGATTTTTGCGACAAGACAGTTCCGATTTCCCACGAAGAAGTCACATGCGACGAAAATAGCATCTGTCAGCTAGAAAGGACTGAAGACATATTCTTTACAGAACAAACAAGAACAGCGTGTTTTCAGCTACATACAAAAAACAAAGTTTTGTTTAAATTCAAATTATCAGTCAACCATAATTTTAGAGTATGTCAGAAAGGTCCAATCATGTATACAAAAAATGTCAGTGTACACGCAGATAGTGCAAAACATTGCCATGGAATGAATGCATGTGTTGGTCGCAAATGTCAAGATATAGGTCCTCAATCGAAATTATCAGATTTTGAAGAAGGCAATAAATACCCTGGTAACACTTATTGCGAAACAAGTTGTGGATCTATCTGGTGCGGATGCCTCTTACCTACAACAGGATGTCTATTCTATCGAACTTATGCTGTACCAACAAACGATGACTTATTCGAATTGTACTCATGTGACTCATGGTCAAACAGAATGTCAATATCAACATCAATCACAATCGACAACAAAAAAGCAGAAAACTCGTTCTTTTTGAGCCAAGGAGAAGAGAAAAATCTCAAGTTTGATAAGGAAAATATAAAACTATCTATCCGATTATTAGAAATAGGAGAAGATTCTGGACTAAGCATACTTGGTAAAAAATTCATACAAAAAGCCAACAAAATCGCCTTATCTCAAATTACCGATGAGATCTATCCACTTGAATGCGACGAATCGGGCCAATGCCGATACAGAGAAACATGTTCATGCAAATCGGCAGATGACGCAGCAATATGTAAATGCAAAGAACAAGATCTTTATAAAACCCTTGAGAACAAAAGAGACAATTTACCAATTATAACAGAAAACTACCAACTGTCAACAACCCTAGACAACACACCTGCCATAAAAACCAAACCAAAATCTCTTCATATTCAAATAACCTTGGATAATACATACAACATCAGCACAACTGAGTCAAAAATAGATTGCAGTATTTCAAAAATAACTCCCTTCAAGGGTTGTTATAACTGTATTAAAGGTGCAGCCCAAAACATCACATGCAAGTCAAACAAAGATACACATGCAAAACTAATTTGTACAGATGAAGAGGAATTTATAGATTTACTAACATGTTCCAAAAAAGGAAACGAAAATATAATTTACCGAAAATTTAATAATTCCAAACCACAAGGAACATGTTCAGTATTATGTGGAACAAAAAACAACAGTTACACTGTTCAAGGAAAACTAAACTTCGTATCACATCCCTCATTAATAGAATATTTAAATCAAGTGATAAGTTCTGACAAAAGCATAACTGATTTACACCCAACTATCATTCCAGACTTCCAAGTAGTTATTGACAATATTATAAAAGGATCAGTAACTATAATTACAACACTAATAGGCGTATTAATTGTAGCAACGTTCACATACGTATGTTGCATTCGAGCATGTATTAGAATGTTACGACCGAGATTACATAACCCGCTCCCACCAAATTAAGAGAGACGCGTAGATCGTAGAACAAAAGACATAGATAAGTAGATACAACAAAAGGTTAATTCAATTAGCAAAAGGTTAATTCAATTAGGTAATCCATTTAAGCGTAAACGAATAACCTTAAAAAAAAAAAAAAACTTGAAAAAACTTGAAATACACCTGAGTGAAACAGTATAAAAAGTGAACACTTACAAAAAAAAATCAGAACACATAGAAAATCTCCACTTAAAAAACATTTTCCACATTCCCTCTATAAAATTCTTCACATACCCAACTCTCTCTCATATATCAACTAAAATTTTTTCTCCTTTTTCGAAACTTCACTCTTGAAAAACCCCTTTCTTCCTGAATTACGTAATTACATCTTTACTAATAATATTCAGCAGATCCGTTTGTCTGTCCGTCTGTCGCCGACTCTAGCGCCCTCTGTACTGAACCGTTTTTAATGAAACTTACACAGATCGCTTGGAAATTTTCCCCGGATGATGCCCGTCATTTTTTTTTAGTTAGAATAGTTCGAAACCAGGTCACTACGTGAAAAAATGTGGTTTTCAAGCCTTTCATTGCCTTTAATTTTCGAAATAGGTAAATAGGAGTTCACGGGAAAAATAGTTATGGAAACATTTCATTCTTCGAATAAATTCATTTCTTTAAATTGTCAGGAAAAATGCGTGGGTTTAAAACAATTTTTTTGGCTCTATTCAAGGTTAGATATCCTTTAAAAACTCGAACGTTCCATGAAACACTAAGACGTCCCTTAAAACACTTAAACGCCCTGTCATGCCCTAAATTTTTTCCAAAAGTTAAGACGTCCTTTCAAGTGTTCAAACGTCCCAAAAAACATTTAGACGTCGCAAAAACGTTTAAAAGTTCCATGAAATGTTTAGACGTGGTTTCCTTAAAACATAGACACACTGATGCTTGCTTGCACTTTTTTCCATAACTTTAAGCTAGATGCTGGATGTCTCTGTGTTAAGGAATCCACTACTTCCCGGGTGCTGAGCCATTATCATGTCAAGATTCAAGGACGTTTTTGTTTTTAGGCAATCACTACTTCCAGGTGCCACAGCAAGCTCTTGGTTTTGAAAGTTTAAGCGACGTCCAAATATTTTTTGAACGACTAATTGGTTAAATACAATTTTGGGATTTTAAGGGACATCTAAACGGTTTTGGGACGTCTAAACATTTCTGAGCATTTTTGGGACCCCAAAGAACGTTTAAGTGTTTTAAAGGACGTTTAAGTGTTTTAAGGGACGTTCGAGTTTTCAAAAGACATCTAAACTGGAATAGAGTCTCTTTTCTTGACACCCTTTCAAAGTTGGACATTTTTAACTGAGAAACGGTCAAAGTTGTTCGATTTATGGCCATGACTGTACTCAATTTTTACCGGCTGTCTAACTTTCACACTTAGAAATATGTAGAATAGCTTTGAAGTCTTTCAGAGAAAAAAAATATCAGAAAGCAGAACAGTTCAGATCAAACCAGACTGAAGAGAAGATTTCCGTGTATATGAGAAACAATCTTGAAAAATTTTGGGGAGGGAGGCGGCATCGCTGCCGATCAGTCAAAAACTTAAAAGTAGTACTTTAGGTTAATTTTTTAAAGATGTGAATAGGACAATTTCCAAATTTCTAAGCTTCAGTAAAAGAGTTGGTAAGGCTTTCTCAGTCTGAAGCCAAAAAAGTCATTTGCTGTGTTTAGTACCATTCATTCTGAGACTTCGGACGTCTCCATCATTGAAGAAGTTGCAACAGTCAGAAGTTTAATAGAAATAAATTGAATGAAAAAACACTACTCAAAGAGTGGTGGTGATTTGTGAATAAGTAACTTTGTCGTTGATCAGTTACCTTCAAAAGGTAATAATTTCTAGGATGAGGATTTGTTAAAACATGGTCTCAGGCTGCCATATTCAGAGAAGGAGACAGCATTGTCGCCGAAGTTTGACATTAATATTTGAAAGATGACTCGCCTCTTGAGGAGGGAGAAAGGAGAGTTAAAAGTTCCTGTTCTTTTGAAATAGTGTTAGATAAAGCAGAAAAAATGAATACAGTTTCGATTAGTGAATTGAAAACTGCTCATATTGAAATCCATTTTTTCCTCAGGATAGAAAAGTCACCGAGTAAATTTGTCGAAATCGTATCAGAAAAGCAGAGATGTTTTAATTGCTCTCTACCGGAACGGGCTGTTTAGCTAACAAAAACTACCGACAAGTGAAGAAAATTAATACGATCCAGGAGAAGGAGAAAATTCTGAGACCTCGATAGTTTGAACCATTTAAGAAGCGCCGCAGGCGCTGTAACACCCAGAAGGGTGGTGTAGAGAAGGAGGTTGAGCAGCCGTTAGGCTGCGTTAACCGACTGGTATATTATATTGTGTGTGGAGCCACTTTTAATTTTTATCAATCTTTGTTATTCTTGGTTTGTGTTGATATCTAAATGCGCTCTTTTTAGTCAGAATGAGGTTTGTCGTTTTCTTTTTATATGTCAATACGTTCAATTCGTTTAATTTCAGGTAGCACTCTGAAACTCATACATTCGTGGATAATTCCCAGAGTTGTAACAGTCACGATTTTGAGAAGGCCCGAGTTCATCACGTGAAATTGGAATTTTCTAATTTTCACTCGATTTTTTTTCTGTTTTTCACAAAAGCGTAACTGTAACGTTTCTGTTTTTGTCTTTTTCAATAAAAATGGTCGATTTTTTACGTAACTCTTTTTGAAATTGTTTCAAAAAACCAATTTGACAGCTGACTTGAATCAGTTTCTGCAACCAGTTGAGGAAAAGTTGTAATTTCGTTGAAATTTTCTTGAATTTCTCAGAAACTCTAAAATTTTTCAGTTTTCTAACAATTTTGGGAGATTCATTCAGTTTCCACATCAATTCTTGAAATTTCGCACCTCTCAATTTTTTGTGTGAAAACTCACAGGAAAGTTGAAAATTTGCGGAAAAACTGTCGAGGAAAAAAAATTTTCAAATTTGGCCTGTCTTATATCACCGAAAAGAAGGTTTAACCATAGCATGCATACGCTCTAGAATAGTAATTGTGGTGGATTGGATGATGTGGATTAGGTTTTACGGTTGTCACGCGAATATTCATTTCCTTTGACCTCTGTGATTCCAAGGGGTTCCGTGGGCATGGAATTGAGGCGGGGCCACTCTCCCCCCCCCTCGGGGCTGTCGGACGTCCTGGATTGAAATCTCTCTTCAATCCGTTTGGAAGAGTCTTAGCCGGGTGAAGTCTCGTCTTCAGTTGAGTTCCAATCGAATGACTTGGCAAGGCCAGCAGAAGAAATTTGCCGATCGACTCCAACGATTTATTATCCCACTTTTCCAAGATGAGAGGAGTTTGGTGCCTTCCGACAGGCATCAGTGGATCGACCATTTCCACGTTGACTGCAGTTTTGAGCCATCTGCGCCATTTCTCGGTTATCTTGGCCACCTTTCTGAACGGACATTGCAAGCCACCCTGAATCATGTACACCTTCTTAGCTTCTTTAGCGATGGACTCGACAAATTCCAATCGTTTGCTGTTTGCGTCTTCATCGTCCGTAACCTCAATCAGCACCACGACTTCTTCAACCGCTTCCCAATCAAATCTCTCTGCCCATCCAACCATGGTATTTTCCCGATACTCGAGAACTCCCTGTCCTCTAACCTCCCACCTGGGTCCGACCACCACAGTATCAGTTCCGATCTTGATCCTTTTTTTTGCATTCCGATCCATCACCTCTGACTTCTCCTTTGTCGATGCCGCATCAATCCCTCCTTCCTATACTCCAGACTTTCCTCCTTCACAGATACATCCCATCTCGATCACATCTCTGCAAATATCACCATTTTCTTCACTAATCACAGTCTGGACATTTGCCGCGTCCCCCGCCGTGCCACCGCGTCTCCCCCTCTATCCGCGCACCGCAGCGGTCTTGCACGGTATCTCCGGTACTGTCGCGATCTACGATCAACGACTTCAACCACCGTAACAACCGGCTGCCACCGCCGCCGCCGCCACTGTCTGGAGATAAGGAGATGCATGATGACAACACCTGTCCTTTTACAAAGTTCACTCATTAACGACGCGAAGCTGACGGAACAAAGGAATTAGAAGCTGTGTAAAAGAAGAATACTTGATAAGTAGATAGTATAAAAGAACATTCGTTCGATCCTTTAATTGTGTCTGTCTTTCCCGTGTTCTGTTCTGTAAATCATTGCATTCTTGTCGACTCTCTGAATCCCCACTTCATTGTCACCCGTGTCCCCTCATCTCTTTTCCTTCCCCCTTTTTCCCCCGCTCCTCACTTATTATTCTACAGTATTCAATAAACCTATATAATCCAAATACCACTGAACCACCTGCGCCATCCAAAGAGTCCTCACCCTACAGTGACCTCTTTATTGGTGCATCGACCAACTTCGTCCACGGACCTCCCTCAGGTAAGCCCCACGACTCCGAGTCACCAGCCATAGCACTTGTTGCTTGTAAGAGCCGTAGCCATAGCACTTGTTGCTTGTAAGAGCCGTAGCCATAGCACTTGTTGCTTGTAAGAGCCGTAGCCATAGCCTTTGTTGCTTGTAAGAGCCGTAGCCATAGCTTTGTTGCTTATAAGAGCCGTTGCCAGAGCCTTTGTTGCTTGTAAGAGCCCCAGCCAGAGCTTAATTGCTTCATAAGAGCTTCAGCTACGTTATCCAGCTATCTCAAAAACCACTCAGTCATCTGATTGTGGCACCTGAAAAGTTATCAAAACCAGTATTGAATTAACATCTGACCCAGAAGCAATCACACTACAACAGAATGTAGAACAATCGCAATTCTAGATGAGAGAAGAGCATTTATTAAACAAAACAATTTATGTTTTAATTGCATGAATAGCGAACACCGAACTAATGAGTGTAGGAGCGCAGCATGCAGAAGGTGCAATGTAAAGCACAGCCAAGCTATTTGTCCAAAAAATCAACAAACTCAGAAACCACAATTCCAAAAAAGCCCTCAATTCCAGAAAAGCCCTCAAAACTTCAGAAATCAGAATTATCAACAGAATAATTTCAGAAATTCTCAAATGGAGAATCAAACAAAACCACAGTGGAACACATCCACAAACCGACAATGGACACCTCAAAACAACCAGGGTAACAGAAACCCAGCCAATGGACAATTCAGAAATGGAAATCAAAGAAATCAAGGTCAGTCAGCACCTAACAAAACCCAGAAAAACAATACTTACACTGTAAGCGCTCATCAAACCTCGTTAATGGTAGCTAACGCTCCGATCATTATCGGAGATACTGTCGAAACTATCCCAGTCTTACTAGACTCGGGAGCAGATCAATCATTTGTTCTATCCGATTTCGCAGAAAGGATGAACATGAAAGTTTTAGAAAAAGGTTTAGAAATAAATCTTAATGCATTTGGAAAGAAACAAACCGCACTCGTAGTAAATCGAGTTGAATTCGAAATTTTGACTAATCAGGACGACAACTCAGTCCTTACAGTAGAAGCATTAACTGTACCAGCTATAACCGATCTTTTTGATCCTATCAGTCTTAGCGAAGAAGACAGAACCTTTTTGAAAGCTAGAAAACATAATACCATAAATATTACTAGACCAGAAAAAGCCATAGCATTATTAGGTTGTGACACCTTTTGGAACCTAATGGCAGCCGAACGAAAGGAACAATTACCTTCCGGCAAATTTATTATCCCGACCCATATCGGCCCAGTCATCTGTGGCAAACAAGAAAATCATGTCACAAACACTCACGCACTTAAAATAAAACAAGAAAATGAAGAAAAATTTACTGAAGCCAATTTAGAAGAATATTTCGGATTAGGTAATGTAGGAATTACCGAAAATATTAATGAGCCAACTCATAAAGAGATTACTGATAATTTTATGGAAACAGTCCGAATGAATTTCGAAACTAAAAATATAGAAGTAGGACTAC
Organism: Caenorhabditis latens; assembly: GCA_002259235.3. Classification (NCBI taxonomy): domain Eukaryota; kingdom Metazoa; phylum Nematoda; class Chromadorea; order Rhabditida; family Rhabditidae; genus Caenorhabditis; species Caenorhabditis latens. The sequence continues at coordinate 3,432,460 of CM056092.1, read as the reverse complement.
TTTGGAAAGAAGGTCAAAGAGAAAAATTAGCTAACAACAAAGATGTTGCTTACTGTAGACTTAAACAAAACCACCAATCTTCCTCCCACAGGAAAGATGGATGGGAAAAATTGATAGAAACTTTTGAGACTATGGAAAACTCAGGCATCATTGAAGAAGTAAAAGGTGACCCGAACATAGGATATTACATTCCCTTTGGTGAAGTCTATAACAGTAGCAGTAATACTACTAAAGCCAGAATAGTTTTCGACGCTTCAAGCAAAAAACGAGGAGAAATTAGCCTCAATAATGCCCTTCACCAAGGACCATCTCTTATCCCAGATCTTCAAGGGATTTTACTAAGAATTAGACAAGGATAATATGTTCTCAGTGGAGACATAGAAAAAGCTTTCCACGCCGTTGGAGTAATTGAAAAAGATAGAGACGCTCTGAGATTTTTATGGCTTAAAAATCCAGAATTACCACCATCTAATGATAATATTAGGCTTATGAGATTTACAAAACTTCCATTTGGAGTTAATTGTTCACCATACCTTTTATCAATGGCAATTATTTATGGTATTCAGCAAGTTGGCGCACCTAAAGAACTAGTTGACGCTATTCAAAATATGTGTTACGTAGATAACGTATTCACTTTAACTGATGATATCCTTGAACTTCCAAAAACTTATAAAATGTTGAAACAATTCTTTTCCGAAATAGGAATGAATATTCGAGAATTCAGTGTTAACTGTCCAGAAAACTTTTTTGAAGAAGAAGATAAGGCAAAAAATCTAGATAACGTAAAAATACTAGGATATTTGTACAATCTACAAGACGATACCTTGCAAGTAAGGAAACAACCCCTAGAAATCTGTCAAAACAAGCCATTAAAAATGACTAAAAGAAAAATTGTTAGCGAGATAACATCTATTTTCGAACCAACCCAATATTTCGCCCCACTCTATCTTGAAGGAAAACTTATAATTAGAAATATTGCTGAACATACTATTAAATGGAACGATATAGTTTCCGATGATATAGTCACCCAAACTATCCAATACCGAGAGAAATTAAATAATTGTGAATTGAAATTTAGACGCAACATCGACCGTCTCGACGATAAAAAACCGGTCCAATTAGCCGTCTTCACGGACGCCTCGGAACACACCTACGGCGCATGTGTTTATCTGATGATAGAAAAGAAGATAGAAAAGGTCAGTTCGACACACATTTACTTATTGCAAAACAAAGGGTAGCCCCAAAAAACAAAAATCTTACTATTCCAAGACTAGAACTTCTAGGCTTAGTTATAGGAGTGAGAATTTTAAACTATGTCTTGACACAAATGAAAATTAATGCAATTACGATTAATATCTACTCTGACTCAACCATAGCCCTAGCTCAAATAAAAAATCATTCCACTTTAAAAGGAGAAAAGCAACCTTTGTTTGTTGAAAACAGATGTAGAGAAATCTGGCAAACTCTATAAAATTTCAAACTCAAAAATGAGTGCTCCGAAATTTCGTTTTCTCATGTACCTACTGATCAGAATCCCGCTGACCACATTACACGTGGTAGCAATTCTGAGATAGAACTAAGAAAAACTAATTGGTTCAATGGACCACACTGGTTAATTGACTGGTTAATTGATATCCTGATCATCCTGTAAAGAAAGTAGATAACAAACTACTAGTTCCAAAACCAGATGACTCCGAAGAGATCATAGTTAAGAAAACTGTTTTGTTGGCAAAAACCAAAATTCCAGCAGAATTAGAAAATGCCGTGATACCACTAGCAAAACTAAATAACTTTGACAAAGCTAAACGAGTTACAACGTTCGTCCTAAGATTCTTGAAAAACAGAATTTTAAACAAATTGAGTAAAGAAAACTCTGAGAAATTAGTTCATCAAATTCCAGAACTAGCCAATTATCCAAAAGATAATTTAGCTCATATAAGTTTGCTCGAATTAAATTTTGCTGAAAAACTTCTGATTCGTCATAACCAAATAGTCTACGGGATCAAAGAAAACACCCAGGAAAACAGGTTTTTGGACAGTGCCGAAAAGGACAAAATTTCCGACCAAATTGTTTATCAACACCATAGAACACCCTTTCTACAAAAGAAACCGATTGTCTATGCTAAATCAGAACTAGCAAGAATTATTATCCAAAAAATTCATTGCGAAAATATCCACGCCGGACCTTCAACCACTTTAGGTTTAATTTTGGAAAAATATGCCGGTAAAAAATGGAAAATTACTGTTAAGAAAGAACTCAAAAGATGTTCAATCTGTAGGAAAGCTAATAACCATAGTTTTCGAGAAGTTCCTCCAGGAGACTTACCAGATAGGAGAGTAACTGAATGTAGACCCTTCCAACACGTAGGTGTCGATTTTATGGGACCAATCAAAACCCAAAGAAATCATTTTAATGAAATCAAAAAATCTCATATCGCTCTCTTTACTTGTACGACCACTAGATTGATTCATCTAGAACTAGTACGAGACCTTTCAACTGATGAATTCTTACTAGCACTAACTAGATTTATGGCTAGAAGAGAATACCCAGATTCTATAACTTCCGATAATGCTGCAACTTTTAAGTTAACTGCAGAAATTTTAGATAGGCACTCTAAAAAGGAAGATGAATATCTCGCCGAAATGGCAGTAGACGAAATTCCTAATTATAAGGAGAAATTCGAAACCCTTAAAACTGACGTTTTAGAAAAGGAAATGACTAAGAAAGGAATTAAATGGTATTTCAACACTGCTCTAGCCCCTTGGCAAGGTGGATTTTTTGAGAGATTAGTTGGAATTACTAAAAAATCCTTAAAACATGCATTAGGAGATGAAGAATATCGTACCAAAGATTTAGAAACGATAATGATTGAATGCGAAAGTCTAGTAAATAGGAGACCTATTACGTACATTGACGAAGATAGTGAAGATTGGAAACTATTGAGACCAATAGACATTCTTACCCCAAAATTATGCTTTCCATGTTTTGATGAGAATGGAATCCGAGACAACTATGCTGAATACAGCTCCTTATTTCGTCAAGTAGGACAACATGTCAAAAGATTTTGGCAAATCTTTCACCGAGACTATCTTCAACAAAATGGAAATTTTCAATCTCTTTCTCAACCGAACAGAGCATTTTCAAACCTAGTAAAACCAATGTTAGGTGAAGTAATTCTATTAAAAGACGAATCCGTCCCTAGAAAATCTTGGAAATTAGGAATTATAACTGAATTAATTCATGGTAGAGATGGAGAGATACGATCAGTGCGCATCCGCACGACATTGAAAAAGAAAAAGAAAGACGGCAGTCTGCCGTATAAACCAGTGAAAACACAAGAAATCACTAGACCATTAAAATTAGTCATTCCGCTAGAGATCAGACCTCAAATTGATAACGAAACAGAACTAAAAACAGAAAAACCAAAAATAATTCAACCTACTGTAGAAAAGAAAACTGAAACAATAATAGAAAAAGAAATTGTGGAAAACCCAATCATTAATTCCAGAAAAGCATCACTGCGTCCAAGAAAACCCGTGTCCTACCAGTACATGAGTATCCCAACAATTTTGATGACAATATGTCTGCTAGCTACCACTGTATCTGGAAGATCAAATTTGGACGATTACACCGTAGGTACATTGAACCCTCGACCTACCACGGAAATTGTACCACCTACTGTCACCACAACAACCTTGGCAACAACCACGGCCAAACTTACCACAGCAAAGCGAACAACCGTGACAACAACCACAGCCACAACGACTACCCCAACTCAAGCTCCAACACCACCCCAAACTACGTTAAAATTGACAACACGACGAACAACCAAAACTACAACCACACTTCCCGAATCCACGACAGAGTATTATTCACCGTATACACAGCAGTGGAGAACCCCACACACTACTGCAGAATGGTATTACGCTTCCACTACCCCATCGCCAGGGTCACAATGGACTCCCCCAACCACAAACGCATGGAGCGTAGAACCAACGACTCAACGTCCATCCACAATTCCAACAACCCAAAAAGCCACAACGAGATTCATCGATCCTCGAGACGTTCCTAGCCCATTAGAATCAGTCACATCAGGACACCGCGAAAGACCCGAAGGTCACAGAAGATCTGTAACCACAACTGTTCCACCTACTGAAAGAACTACCAAGAAGCCCACTTCGACAACCAAATCCACAACGGAGACAAAAATAAACTTCATGCCACTTACTCGATCTTACGAGTTTCACGAAGCACATAACAGTGAGTCCTATTTAGAATGTACTAAAAAGGGTGTAAATTTGATAGATAAAGAAAATGTAGCTAACAACACCAACTCTGTTTGCACAGAAAGCTGGTGTGATCACACTCTAGTTATGAATGGTAAAATTACTGAAGTTTTAATACCACCAGAATTTACTTTGCATAAGCACAAAATTTCATGGAAAAAGCCCAACAGCACTAAGTTTATCATAATTGAAAAAATTTGTCCACCTACTAATTACTGCTGGAAAGCAAACAAATATTTCGATTGCATTATCTGCACTAGATTCCTATTCAATTCTCAATGTCATCCTAAAACAACGATAACTTTAGCAATTTTGCTCATAATGATTCCAATTAAGTTGATCATGTGTTGTTGCCATTTCGGAAAAATGCATCAACTCAGACAAGCTCTCTGCTCCTGCGCATGTAATTGTTGCCTAAAAACGTTTAGAATTCCCTGTAGTTCATACTCTGGGTCATGCTGTACTAAGATCAAAAAAGATGGCCTTGAGGAGATAGCGATCGAAATGCAACCACTAAGACAGCGTATAGAAAATAAGAGACAGAATACTGCAAAAACATGGAGAGATAGACTTAGATTGCAAAAGAAAAATAGGAACACTAATGTTAGAATGAATCACGTCAACACCAGACTAGAACGCCCCCGAACCAGAACTTTTGAAATCAAAACCATAGAAGAAGACGGAAAAGATGTAGTGAAAATTGAAAAAACGTCTTCTAGAACTCCATCACCTTCGATAACACTACTTGCGATAGTAGCATTATTAGCTATCTTACCTATGGCACTAGGAGATGTTTGTGATGAAACCATCCCAATCACTCACGATGAAACCACTTGTAATGAAAATGGAATCTGTCGTATTGAGAGAACAGAAGATATATTTTTCACACCTCAATCCAAAACCATGTGTTTACAAGTATTTTCTGATGAAAATGTAATCATTAAATTCAAATTATCTATTGCGCATAATCTCAAAAAATGTCAAAAAGGACCAATTTTGTACACTAAAAATGTAACAGTCCATGCTGACAGCGCAAAACGCTGCCACGGAATGGGTGAATGCGTTGATAGAAAATGCCTAGATGTAGGACCTAACTCCAAATTAAGTGAATTTCCGGAAGGAAACAAATATCCAGGCCACACATACTGCTCCAGCAGTTGTGGTGGATTATGGTGCAAATGCTTACTTCCAACAGAAGCATGCCTCTTTTATAGAACTTATGCAGTTCCCACGACTGATGACAATTTCGAAATTTATTCTAGCGAAAACAGGTCTAATGCCATAAATTTCGAAGCAACCTTGACTTTCGATAACAAAATTATTGAAAATGCCTTCCTTACTCAAGAAGGAGGCGATTATAACATTTATTATAAGTATGGGGAACAAAAAACTGAAGAAATAATCATTAAGATAAAACTACTGGAAGTTTCGGAAGAATCAGGCTTAAACATATTAGGCAAAAAATTTATTCAAAACAACAACAAAATTGCCTTAGCATCCATCAGCAACGAAATTTTTCCTCTAGAATGTAGCGAAACAGGTCAATGCAATTACAAAGAAACTTGTCATTGCAACACTGCAGAAGCTGAAGCATTATGCGAATGTAAAGTTCCTGATCTTTATAAAATTTTGGATGACCTTAACCACAACCTGCCCGTTATTACTGAAAGATACCACCTAGGAACTTCCCCAGATAATACTCCAATTTTGAAAATGAAACATAACAAAGCTCATTTCCAAATCACTATGGAACAAAGCTATCACACTAGAATCATAGAATCTAAAATTGACTGTAGTATTAGTAAACAAACACCCTACACAGGGTGTTACAACTGTTTGAAAGGCGCTAGCCAAAACATCACGTGCGTATCAAAAGAACCAACACACGCAAAACTTAGTTGCGACAACAATGAATTTGTAGACCTACTGACATGCGATAAGAATGGTATTGAAAACGAAATTCATAGAAAATTCAATGAATCTGTCCCTAAAGGAACTTGTACTGTAATTTGCGGAAACAAAAATAATACTTATAAAATTGAAGGAAAACTGATATATGTATCCCACACCTCATTGATAGAATACTTAAATCAAGTACTCCATTCAGAAAAGAGTTTTTCGTAAATACATCCTTGGCATATACCAGACCATGTTGCGACGGTTATTGGGCAGGTGAACCCCGAACCGACCGCAATGAGTGAGAGAGTGTGAACTTAGAAAGTTAACCAACACAGAATTATACAAACGGTTTATTAGAGCAATCTCAATAGGAGAAACACCAGAGTTGGAGGAATCTCTTTAAGCATTGTCGACGATGTTGTATCCTTGGCGTTGGTGATCGCATATGACTTGTCGATGTGAGCAGTTGAGAAGAGATCCAGCAGCCGGTGTGAAGACGATTGACTTCCGATACTGATTGGTAGCGATTCGATAGCTTATATTGACATTGAAACGTGGAAAATGTCATCATGATAAGAGTATTGAGTTCGTTTCACGTTGTTGGTAGGCTAAGTAATCCTCCTTTGAGAGTAACAATAAGTTTACCGTTGTATATTTTATAAATTACGTGGAAATAATCTACGAGTTAGATTGTACCAGTTGTGGCAATATAGCTGGGGCTATTATTGTCACGACACTTGGAGTATAATTAACACGATCACTAAAGGATCCATCACGATCATTATTGCCGTCCTAGGAATGCTAATCACATCCCTTATAATTTATCTATGCTGTGTTCCCACATTCATAAGATGTTTCAGCGGACCCCGTAACCGCAATAGGCGTTAAACCCATACCATATGGAAATCCTTTTATGATCTCAACTCAAACATTTAAAAACTCAACTCTTCTTGTTCAAATTAAAAAAATCATTACTATACCTTCGAAGTAGCTCCTTCAATACCACAACCTCATCATCACACAAAATTAATTACAGCAAAAATTAAAAATCAAATAAACACAATTAGTAAATAAAATAAACACCCGCCGTCCATCAAAACTTGAGCGCCGGAAGATGACGAGAATAATCCGTCATTTCTCCTCTACTCATAATTTTTCTGTTAACAAATCCCTTCCCCCTTTCTCCTGTCTCCTGAAACATAGTAGGAGAATCATATATCACCTTTTTCGATTGAGAACCCCCCCCGTCTCCAGCTCAAACGGAACACCTCCACGATTGCAAACAAGACGTACAACTACTCCAATTGCAAACATTCGTATGCATCATCAGTTCCAACACAACTTCCACAAGCCACGCTGCCAACCATCAGTTCAAGTCAACCACGTCGCCACATCATCACTCAAAGTACGACTACTGATCAATCTTGCCGTCGCCGGGAGTGTCGCGATCTACGATCAACGACTTCAACCACCGTAACAACCGGCTGCCACCGCCGCCGCCGCCACTGTCTGGAGATAAGGAGATGCATGATGACAACACCTGTCCTTTTACAAAGTTCACTCATTAACGACGCGAAGCTGACGGAACAAAGGAATTAGAAGCTGTGTAAAAGAAGAATACTTGATAAGTAGATAGTATAAAAGAACATTCGTTCGATCCTTTAATTGTGTCTGTCTTTCCCGTGTTCTGTTCTGTAAATCATTGCATTCTTGTCGACTCTCTGAATCCCCACTTCATTGTCACCCGTGTCCCCTCATCTCTTTTCCTTCCCCCTTTTTCCCCCGCTCCTCAATTATTATTCTACAGTATTCAATAAACCTATATAATCCAAATACCACTGAACCACCTGCGCCATCCAAAGAGTCCTCACCGTTAATGGGTGACAATTAGTGGCGCCGAGCCTGTAGAGCGGGATGCGGAGTGTCGTTGTGGCGCGTCGACGAGAGAGCGTTGACGTTGAAGAGACGGCAGGCGCGACGACCGCGATGGTGATGATTGCAGGCCTAGGAATGGTGCGCGAGACTGTGAGCGAAAGCGAGCAGTTTCGACCTGAAAATATACACTTTGTATGAATTAAATATTCCTTATAAATCTGAGAAAACTAAAGAGCCGTGTTAGGCTTAAGGTTTCGACAGAATACCTTACATATTAATGTCCGAACGTGTACAAATCCAGTCAATCATGTTCGACATTGAAAGCACAAAAACCAATATCGATGGTGCAGTATATGATCATGATTACTGCTGTGTCAGGAGACACCTTGAATGTCAAGTATCCGTAGAATCCAATAACCGCCATATAACAAAATACTATTAATATATATCTTGTTAAAAATGGTATTTTCTGCTGACCGGCAACTGAGTGAATGAACTCACCCGACATCCGAATGATGTCGGGTGAGTGATGAGGATAGGGGAATGGTGGAGAGATCTAGAGAGTAGAGATGTGAGTGTGGAGCGATCCTAATCAATGATTGTTTGGGAGACAATACAGAGCGCCGAGTTATGTTCCGTTGACTTGCAGTAGTAGCAAGCCCGTTCTCGGCATCCACACGGGTCCCTTGTCTTTACAAGCAGGCAGTGCTCACAGAGATGCTCCTTTTGGACGATCTCCTTTCGATCATGATCTGCTACAGTCGGTACTGGTAGCTAAGCGGTTGGAATTGTCTCTGAAAAATCAGTATGAGCATCTGAAAGATATCGTTCTGCAGAGGGAAAATGAGAAAATGCGCAAACAGAAAGAAAGAGCGGGGGCAATGAAGAGCCAAGGAAACAGTGAGGGTCGTCGTGCGCCTGTCGATAGAAACAGCGGCGACCGGAAAACTGTAGGAAAGGGAAAGAGTACGGGAACAAAGCTGAAGTGCTTCACCCGTGGTGGTGCTGGACACATGTATCGGCAGTGCGTGTCAAAGAGAGTCGATAAAATTCAGACACACCCGGGGTGTTCTGACAAGAATGTGGGAGCTGAAACGGTAGAAATGGTGGAAATGTTGGGACAGAGTAGACGGGTGATCATTGACAGTGGAGCAGTCGTGTCGGTGATGTCGACCAGCGCTTTTGAGAAATTGAAGTCGGGGTGTAGGAACTGGGAAAAAGAAGTGTAAGTGTTGGAGGAACCGACGTTTACACTTCTGGATGCCTCGAAGTCCGAGATGCAAGTCAAGGAACAGATCAAGGTGCCTATGGTTGTCAGAGGACGGAAAGTAGGGGTGGTGTTCCAGTTGGTCGAGAATGAGAGAAAGGTGCTTCTGATAGGAACAAATGCTTTTGAGAGCATCGGAGTGGAGTTGATGTTTCGTAAGGCATAAAAAGATTGATATATTTAGAAGGGACTGAATTGAACCCGTTCAACCCGTTCGTACTGTCCTTCATCGTTTCGTCGAATCCACGTTCCTGTCGTGAAGATCCCTTTGATTTATAAAACGTTCCAGAAGACATACAAAAAAAACAAGATCCGGCTGCCTGGTGGCTCTTCATTCCCAGTAAACCTCTTTTCGCCTGAATACTGGAAACTAGCTCTAAAACTTTTGATATTCACACCGGCTGGTCAGCTGATACAGTAACGCAGTGTAACGTGAACGTCTTATTCTTTACGCGTATACTCAATTTGTGACAGTCAGAACAGACCAAATGATAGATCGAGTTCCATAAAGTTGTAGATGGATTCACAGAACACTCTACTATCCCTTCAACAAGAACGTTTGAAGACTCCTGCATTTCGGATGTCTTTAAATCAACTACCACCATGGTGATCGGCCATACTTTCCTGCAATTCTAATATTTTTCAGCATTCGTCACTGCTCCTACTTCTTGTTGCCGGGAACACACTCCGTCGACCGACAGAACCCCAGACAGATAAACATTCCCTTCAGGCTCCGTCTGCCAAAGCGGGCGGAAAAATGGGCCGGCCAAGTTGTGTTTCGTCGCTTCTCCACGTTTCAATTTTTGGCGAATGTCCAATATGGAATCGTAATATGCATTAATCAATTCAGAAAGTTGTGAGCTCACACCCAAACGGACAAATTTTGCAATATGACCATCCGTACAACTGAAAATTTAAAATATTTTCACCACCTCTTTGATGTTTTTGATGAAAACCATTTTCTTCGTTTTTGCAGAACCGTCCCACAAGAGTTACAAATATAAACGACACTTAACGAACTCTTTCTACAATTCCAAATATTTCTCACTTTTGCGGAAAACTCATCATCAAACGATGTTAAAGTTCTTTCGAAATCTAAAAATTACTGTATCAGCAGGCATTGACGTTTATCCTACCTCGCTGAGTCCACCTTCCCAAACAACCGGTCAAAAGCAACTGTAACTGAGCATCAGAAGCATCTCTTATCATACTGGAAAACTCTAAACACTTCGTTTTAAGTTTCGTGAAACCGTTATCATTCATTCCAATTATACCTCCAAAACTCTCCGTCTCGTCATCACCTGCCATGTCCACATCTTCCATTCTCATCTCATATTCATCGTCGTCATATTCATGATTCATATCTTCTTCATATGAACTGTTCAAGTTGCCTCCCTCTCTGTCATCATTTTCGCGGATTCCGAAAACATCAAGGTCCACAGGATAAACATCTCTCTCACGTAACTCTTCGTCTATTAGAATTTCAATTTATCTCTTGAATAACCGATTATCTGCATACCTTCTTCATGTTTCCTCTTTTTCGTATCAAAATGGCTCAAAATTGTTTTCGGCATTATAAGGTTCAAACAGAAAAAAACAACTATGAGACTTATAAAACGAACAAAAGTTCTGTAAAATTGAATCTCAAATCTTTTCGAACTCATTTCCACGATTTCCGACTCACCACGTTTCACAACGTGCATGGGTTTCCGGCCTCTGCGTTCCAAATGTCAATTTTTAGCATTCCACATGTGCCTAATTCTCACTGACATGTGAATCCTATGTGCAACCTATATGGGTGCACGCGCTGCCAGTACACCATACTTGTCACGGGCCGGGCCGGGCCGGGCCGGGCCGGGCCGAAATCAGGAAAAATCTCGGCCCGGCCCGGCCCGCTCGGCCCGTTTTGAAACATTTTTTCAAAAAATTTTGAGTTTTTGAACTTTTTTTGGAAATTTTTTGAAAAAAGTATAGTTTTCGAATAAACATTTAAAATTGAATCAAAATGTGAATATGTAATGATAATTTAAGCATTTTTACTGTTTTTTTTCGAAAAATTTCAAAAAAATTGGTAAAAATGGGTACCCATTTTTGAATCCGGGCCGCCGGGCCGGGCCGGGCCAAGAGAAATTTCGGCCCGGCCCGGCCCGGCCCGTGGCGGCCCGGGCCGGGCCGGGCCGGGCCGGGCCGGGCCGACGGGCCGAGCCGGGCCGGCCCGATTTTTTACAAGTATGCAGTACACAGAAAAGACGACCGCACATATGCGGCACACGCGCGATCCACTTTTCATTTATGGACACATATAGGGCGCTATTCTGGCACCTTCACATATAGGATTCCCAGCGGTTCACCTGTGTAGCGCAGTCGGTAAGCCACCACAGAGCAATGCGGGGCATTGCGGCTATTCTTGGGTTCGACTCCGGGTGCCACCAACATTTTTTGCCATATTCCCCTTTCGTGATCTATGTTGTTTAGCTGCTATATATATCTTATCATTGATAAGTGATCATCGGACGGCGATCATGCACACAGGCAAACCGCTCCGGATGAAATTTGGTCCAAACGCGGATTAACACTCGGTGTCAAAACGATACCAAAAAATACATCACATTTGGTCCTAATTTGGACCAATTTTCATCCTCGGCAGTCGGCAGTAAATTTTGTTCAGGGGTTCCCCAGATCAGAATTTTTGAAATTAGCCGTGCTTGTGGTAGCTATTTAGTAAGAAACAAATGTATCAGTATATATCAATATTCATTTTATTAAAACTTAAGAAAAAAAAACATAGGAAATTTTAGAAAATTTGTCGCAAACTTGAACTCTGGCATATCAGTGTTGCTTGTTTGTCAGCTTCCGGGACACCATCCACATGTTGACGACAATCTGATAAAAAACTTTATGATTATTGGATACTCCACAAGCTGAGAACTTAATGTAAAATTGACAATCTTGTTGAAAATAATTTTATAAATCAAAAGAAGATTTTTTATTCGTAAATTTTCCTAACTGTAGGCGAGATATTTTGAAACAATTTTTGGTTAAAATGGAAATACGAACGCGAAAAATTGAATAGTTTCACATTCTGATTGAAATTCTGAAAATTTACAAAAACAAATTTCAAAATTTTTCATTCACATTTTCTGTGTCATTTTCCATTATTTATAACCAAAAATGTTGTCAAATTTACGGAATTCCTGTGTTACGCAAAACAACTTACAGTCATGGAAGTGCCACGGAAGCACATAGGAATGCGCAGGCTGGAATTCAAATATCGAAAACACTTCTGAAAAGAACAATGTTCAATTTTTTTTCAATTTAGAACGAAACTCACCTCTATGCCTTTTGAATAGGGCCGGAACTCGGGAAACAATTTTTTAACGCAGCTGAAAAACATTCCCACTTCCTTTGATGTTGTAGACGCGGAAAGTAGAAAACCTTAAAAGAATGTTCCTCCTTTTTGTGTATTTTGAACCAACCTGCTGGTTCACTTCTATCATAATTATCGATTACTGTCATAGTTGTCAGTTTCAAATTGTACTGAGTGATATTATAAGTATCATCGAGAATAACGATCTTATGCGAAAATTTTTTGATACTTTCCAAATGCTGAGGTGTGATAATTACTGTAATATTCTTGAAGTGATTAGTTCTATGTTTTGCCAAACCGATCAGAAATTCGGAGCCACTGGAATCGGTGGGTGGCACATAAAGGCGGAAACCATCTGCCTCATTATTCTCCTGAATCCGCATTTCCACTGAGGTCAAATCGTCTTTGTGGTATTGCGCCTCATTCAGATTTAGAATATTTTTCAAATTTCTGAAAACTCATCAAATTTTCTCACTAAATTCGAAATCTGTACCTAATATCATCTGAATTCAGAAAGTGCATTCTAGAATTTTCAGTGGAATCATTCTTCGCTTGCTTAACAATCAAATTATTTGGAAGTCCCTGAGCAACCATTTCAGTGATTCTCTCTTTTTGTTTCGATGTGAGAGTGAGATCAGCAACAGAGATATCATGTCCAAAATGACTGAAACACGCTTCCACTTGAATAGATTCTTTGGTACGAACCATCTGAAATTCTTTTGTCCCGTCTAAGTTCTACTATTCTCTCTTACTTTCAGAAACGAGGTGCAGTTAATTTCACCTGTCCACTTTTTGAGGGACGACCGAATTTCATGTTTCCTTTTCGCTCATAACCTCCTTCGTGTTTGCATTTTTTGTAACATGTAACCCTTCCAACTTCTTCTCTTGTGGATTGAGTGATTAGGCTAGTCCCCGTCTCTTCCTGGCGCCTCGACAACCATTTCTAAACAAACTTTTCATTCCCAAAATTATATACCTGATACCTCATAATCATCCTCATTCTTAAAACTTTCTTTCTCCAAAATGTGATCTGTGCCGTGCTCAGTTCTAAAATGTTCGCAAAACGCCGCTCTAGAAATCAAATGATACTCAATGTCTTCTTCTTTTGTGCAGTCCGGGTGATGGCATTTAATTCTCTGATTTTGCACATTAACTGAACTTGAAATTCTGCCAACCGGTGTCAGTGGTTTCACTTCTCCAGTGCATAATCGGTACTTCTGAAAAAAAAGAGAAAATGGCTAGACCCCCTATTCCCCTAATCTTCATTTTTCTTTCAACTCAATTTACCTTTTTTTCAGGTTCCGAAAAGTTCTCAACTATCGAGATGTCAGCTGGATTCACTGAATCGGTGGCTGAAGGATGTTTGAGACGGCAGTGGTTCTGGACAGCTCCTTTCGAGGAAAAATTTTGAGCACAATGAAGACAATCGTACAAGTCGGTCCCTTTCTGTTGAGCGTTGGAAGCTTTCACCTTCGCATTGAAATCATCAATAGCTCATTTGTCGCATTTATGCACATTCAGCAGGTGCTTCCTCATTTCGGTTGGGACTGCAGTGTAGAGGCAATCGAGAAAAACGCACGGAAATTTGGTTTTTCGAAGACACTCATGATAAGAAAATCACGAAAAATGAGTCTAGGCCTAAAATTTCTCCCTTTTATACTGCTGACGGCTGGGAACCTGATGGTTTTTCACTGTCAGCTCTCTCATTTTCATATGCTCTCTCCCTTATAAGCTTCAGTTTCCCACACATTTTTACAACCCCTATGGGAAAGTGACAATATTTTTCGAATTTTTCAATTAAATTTTTAAATTTTGTTTTCAGAGCGCGTTTTCATCGTTCCGGCGGATTCATCAGCTGTTCAACTTCTTTTCTTCCACTTCATCGTCCTCGTCCTTCTCTTCATTTTTTCTTGTAAGTCAACCTCTTGTATGGTTCCGTAGTCTTTAATTCGTAGGTTTCTACAGAATATTTTTCCAGATTCCTCCCTTCCCACTTACTTGCTCTTCATTTCAATGGTACCTATCAGGTGAGACTTTCTTATAGTGTTGTTCTTTAGTTTTATCTCTTCCATGGTTTTTATTCGGACCATTTCAGATGCTTGTTACACTTTGCCATGCAAGTCACCGACGGAAACTACAACTCTGCTTTCTTCTTGTTAACTTCGAATAAAATTTAGTATTAAAAAATTTATAAATTGCTTTATTTTTATAAATTGCGCTTTTGCTGACCCTCAGTTAGTGTCGGATATTTACGTTTGCGTAACTCTTTCTCTCACACACACACACACAACCCTCACTGCTGGTTGTCTCCTCTGCGTCTCTGCTAAGCCGCGCTGGGTAGATAACGGAGAACTCTTCCAAAGCAAGAGGTGGTACCCATAGCGCAGTCGGTAAGCCACCACAGAGCAATGCGGGGCATTGCGGCTATTCTTGGGTTCGACTCCGGGTGCCACCAACATTTTTTGCCATATTCCCCTTTCGTGATCTATGTTGTTTAGCTGCTATATATATCTTATCATTGATAAGTGATCATCGGACGGCGATCATGCACACAGGCAAACCGCTCCGGATGAAATTTGGTCCAAACGCGGATTAACACTCGGTGTCAAAACGATACCAAAAAATACATCACATTTGGTCCTAATTTGGACCAATTTTCATCCTCGGCAGTCGGCAGTAAATTTTGTTCAGGGGTTCCCCAGATCAGAATTTTTGAAATTAGCCGTGCTTGTGGTAGCTATTTAGTAAGAAACAAATGTATCAGTATATATCAATATTCATTTTATTAAAACTTAAGAAAAAAAACACAGGAAATTTTAGAAAATTTGTCGCAAACTTGAACTCTGGCATATCAGTGTTGCTTGTTTGTCAGCTTCCGGGACACCATCCACATGTTGACGACAATCTGATAAAAAACTTTATGATTATTGGATACTCCACAAGCTGAGAACTTAATGTAAAATTGACAATCTTGTTGAAAATAATTTTATAAATCAAAAGAAGATTTTTTATTCGTAAATTTTCCTAACTGTAGGCGAGATATTTTGAAACAATTTTTGGTTAAAATGGAAATACGAACGCGAAAAATTGAATAGTTTCACATTCTGATTGAAATTCCGAAAATTTACAAAAACAAATTTCAAAATTTTTCATTCACATTTTCTGTGTCATTTTCCATTATTTATAACCAAAAATGTTGTCAAATTTACGGAATTCTTGTGTTACGCAAAACAACTTACAGTCATGGAAATGCCCCAGAACCGCTGATGACGAAACGCGGGTCAAACGCGGGTGAAGGACAAAATTAAGACCAAACTAGGCCCTAATTTCATCCTACGCGGCCGGCTCAAAGCCGTTTTGAAGATGAAACGCGGATAAAATGTGGATGAGTTGGCACTCATTCATTTTCTATTTTTATTTCATTTTCTTCTATTTTTTCTTTTTTCGTGTAAGATTTTTCGCTTTACATCGGAAATAAATGCTTTTCAGTGAACTAAACTCAAAAACCGTCTACCAATTGGACTGACAAGGGAACCTTTTAAGTGGGACCTAATGCCAGCAAAAACGACCTATACAGGTCGAAAGAGGATGTTTGAAAACCTTTAAATCAACTTTCAAAAGTTGCTTACGTGACCTGTAAGTGGCTGAAATCTCGACCTGAAAATTGACCAATTTTACCATTGATTTGCTGTATCTCCTAGGACGACCCCCGCACAATTTTTTCTTTTTTTTTGTTGATCTTTCCCACTTTTTTCTGTCAGTTTTTGGAATCTATCATATAAGTTTTTTGTACCACCACCAACGTGATTCCCTTCTGAATCCATTTCAAATGATGATTATGAGAAATTTCTGCCAGTTGACAGATGAAAGTGCTGAAATTTATGATTTATGATAGATTCCAAAAACTCATTGAAAAAAAAGTGGGAAAGATCAACAAAAAAAAAGACCAAATTGTGCGGGGGTCGAAACAGGGCAAAACTTTTCTCCTCATAGGCTCTAACCACCTGCGCCAATCGAACACGTTTTTATACTGCCGCCGTAGTCTTTACAAACGTGGTAGGAGATACAGCAAATCAATGGTAAAATTGGTCAATTTTCAGGTCGAGATTTCAGCCACTTACAGGTCACGTAAGCAACTTTTGACAGTTGATTTATAGGTTTTCAAACATCCTCTTTCGACCTGTATAGGTCGTTTTTGCTGGCATTAGGTCCCACTTAAAAGGTTCCCTTGTGAATGGAGGAATTACGCTATTCAAAAGGCATAGAGGTGAGTTTCGTTCAAAATTTTAAAAAAATTGAATATTGTTCTTTTCAGAAGTGTTTTCGATATTTGAATTCCAGCCTGCGCATTCTTATGTGCTTCCGGGGCATTTCCATGACTGTAAGTTGTTTTGCGTAACACAGGAATTCCGTAAATTTGACAACATTTTTGGTTATAAATAATGGAAAATGACACAGAAAATGTGAATGAAAAATTTTGAAATTTGTTTTTGTAAATTTTCGGAATTTCAATCAGAATGTGAAACTATTCAATTTTTCGCGTTCATATTTCCATTTTAACCAAAAATTGTTTCAAAATATCTCGCCTACAGTTAGGAAAGCTTACGAATAAAAAATCTTCTTTTGATTTATAAAATTATTTTCAACAAGATTGTCAATTTTACATTAAGTTCTCAGCTTGTGGAGTATCCAATAATCATAAAGTTTTTTATCAGATTGTCGTCAACATGTGGATGGTGTCCCGGAAGCTGACAAACAAGCAACACTGATATGCCAGAGTTCAAGTTTGCGACAAATTTTCTAAAATTTCCTATGTTTTTTTTCTTAAGTTTTAATAAAATGAATATTGATATACACTGATATACAACATAGATCACGAAAGGGGAATATGGCAAAAAATGTTGGTGGCACCCGGAGTCGAACCCAAGAATAGCCGCAATGCCCCGCATTGCTCTGTGGTGGCTTACCGACTGCGCTCACAGGTAAATCGCGACTTGTCTATCATCAACAATCGCCTACAAAACACCAGATTTCTCATATATCGCGAACTTCCGTATCTATAATTTACAAATCGCGAACTACGTCGCGGTTTGTATATCGCATGCATACTATGGACATATCGCGAACGGCAAATTTATTTTTCAGCCAACTGGTTAACTATTTTTGATTGCACTTATTTGAAAGTTTATTATGTTTTATTATAATGTTTCGTATTCTGGAAAAATTTAAAAACTTGATCCGTTCGGTTATCATCTCAAAAACTAATTTTTTAGGTGAGAAGTGATAACGCGGCCCAACGTCACGAGTCCATTGTCAAGACTTTCGTCTGTCACCCAATGGGAGTGGAGGTATCAACATTAATTTAGAATTGGTAAAGATTGTTGTTTTTTACAGTTCAAAGAAACATGTCGAACAATGAAGGCGGAGCTTGGAGCAACACAGGTAAATCGCGACTTGTCTATCATCAACAATCACCTACAAAACACCAGATTTGTCATACAGTGCGCGTCATAAATATGCGCCACCCCTCGAAATCGGTGTTTTCGGGAAAGTGAGCTGTTTTTTTGGGAAATCGTTATTAAAATCGAATTCAGCGTATCAAAAAACCTATATTCCCAAGTTTTGAGAAAAAAATGTCGAAAAATACGTCCAGACCACCAAAAAGTCGCTTAAACGGCCACGTCATAAATATACGCCACCTCCCAAAAAATGAGAAATAGCTCAAATTTTGTCGAATTTCTTCAAATTTTTTGGAGAAATTTGTTCATGAAACAAAGTTTAATGATGTTTTTGAACACTTACTCGACAGTTCTCAAAAAAATTCTTGTGAGATTTTGAAAAATCAGCACTTTTTGGCGATTTTTGTGATTCTTGAGAAATTACAGTTATTATCTGGTCTCGATGTACAGTACTTGTTTGTTTTTTAACATTTTTAGGACAAACATTACTCAATCTTCCTATTTCAATACGTTTCGATGTCTGAAATTGATATTCCAGGTCTTATTTCATTCGATTCAGGCAACTCGAGTCAACTAGGTCTGTAAGCATTGTGAGTTATAGGCTAGGAATGAGATTTCAGGCGTACTGGAGGACCGAGTATAGGTTGAAAATGCACTAAACTGTTCCCTCTTGATTTGAACAAATCAAAACATTCTTAACTTATCTTGATTCGCCCCGGGGGAAAGCCCTAGCTCTTCACAAGTTCATGGTAATTAAAATGGAACAACAAATCTAACTGCAGCTTATGTCACGTACTCATTTATGTTTATAAGCAAAACATGGGTTTAATTACGTAGTTTGTATTAACTACACATGTTATCTTGAGCAATTGATAGTCTGATAAGGGTGTACAGACAAGATCTGTGACAAACAGGTGTGAAACAAATACCTAATAAACGGCAGCTTCGTTCGCTCACTTGAAAGGATATCAGTGGTTCTTACCAAGGGTAGATTTTCAAGGCAAGTAGGTAAATTGAAGAAGTAACCCCAAATTTAGATGATCCATGCATTTTCAACCTATACTCGGTCCTCCAGTACGCCTGAAATCTCATTCCTAGCCTTCAACTCACAATGCTTACAGACCTAGTTGACTCGAGTTGCCTGAATCGAATGAAATAAGACCTGGAATATCAATTTCAGACATCGAAACGTATTGAAATAGGAAGATTGAGTAATGTTTGTCCTAAAAATGTTAAAAAACAAACAAGTACTGTACTTCGAGACCAGATAATAACTGTAATTTCTCAAAAATCACAAAAATCGCCAAAAAGTGCTGATTTTTCAAAATCTCACAAAATTTTTTTTGAGAACTGTCGAGTAAGTGTTCAAAAACATCATTAAACTTTGTTTCATGAACAAATTTCTCCAAAAAATTTGAAGAAATTCGACAAAATTTGAACTATTTCTCATTTTTTGGGAGGTGGCGTATATTTATGACGCGGCCGTTTAAGCGACTTTTTGGTGGTCTGGACGTATTTTTCGACATTTTTTTCTCAAAACTTGGGAATATAGGTTTTTTGATACGCTGAATTCGATTTTGATAACGATTTCCCAGAAAAATAACTCTCTCTTCCGAAAACACCGATTTCAAGGGGTGGCGCATATTTATGACGCGCACTGTATATCGCGAACCACCGTACCTGTAATTTACAAATCGCGAACAACATCGCGGTTTGTATATCGCATGCATACAATAGACATATCGCGAAAGGCAAATTTATTTTACAGGCAGCTTATTAAATTTTGTTTTAAGTGCAATTAATTGAAAGTTTATTATGTTTTATTTTTATATTTCGTATTCCGATTAATTAAAAAATTTAATCCGTTTGGTTATCATTTCAAAAAGCTAATTATTTCAGTGAGAAATCGTACTGTAATGCCACGAGTCCGATATCGCGATTTCCGTCCGGAAACCAATAGAGATGAAGAAAGAGAAGGTATCAACATTAATATGGAAGTTTTAATGATTTTTGTCTTTTTACAGTTCAAATTGAGATAACCAGCAATGAAGACGGAGCTTGGAATGAAGCAGATGTGATGGAGATTGATGAAATGGTGGAAGATGAAGTGGATGGATTGGAGTATGATCAAGACGAAACGGAAGGAAATGGAAGAAACGCGGAATCAATCGAAGAGGAATCAACTAGAGAAGGTATTACTGTAGGCATACTGTGCAGTGGGAGGTTGTGATTTTCCAGATTTGAATCATGTTCTTAGAGAGATTTCTACGCCTGTTCTTCTTTTTGTTGGGTCTTGTTGCATTTCTCGGATGTCAAACAGAGGTTTGATTCTAGTAGGTGTGTAAGGTGAATTCTGAAAGTGTTTTTTAGAATTTGAGCGACTACTTTTGAGCCAAGAAATTGAATTTGCTGAAAGCGCCCGAAAACTGTGGTATCATCGTCGGTTTAATTTTTCGTCGCATTCTTTCTGCAATCAATGTGGGAGAACAGTTTTGAGCAATGACAAGTGGTAAATGCTGTTACTCTGGCAATCATAATATTATTGTCTTCAGCTCTTTGTGCGGTAGTAATTCTATTGCCGTTTTCGTTCGAACGGGAGGGTTTAGCCAAATAATGCAACTGGTGAAGACATTTAAAACCGAAATATTGACATTGAGAGAAAACCTGAAGGCAGGGAAAAATGTGGAGCACAATTTGAACAGTCCGTTTTTCGAAAGTTCTTGGAAGATGGAGTCTGGAAATCACCTCAATTTTTCTTGTGTTATCTCTATTGATGGGGTACAAATTTCTGGAAACACTAAGTGGGTGCGTGAAATATATTGTAATAAAATCGTAACGATTCAGAAAACTGTGGCCGATTAGTTTGATTCTTGTTGATCTACCATCCAGTCAAATGCAAAAATCGACAAACATTATTCTGGAAGGAATTATCGAATGTTCTGAAACCCCATCAACGACATTATGGAATGCGGTCGTTCCCATGATCTGGACAGACATAGAGAGTTATACGGGCAGAATTGGGGTCCATAGTTTCAGCTGTCGTATTCTTTCATGCTCAGCCGACCAGCCGGTATGTAAATGCCGGAAAAATGTTTGAGATACAATAAAATTATAGGCAAAGAGGTCATTCTTTGGAATGCGATCCCACCAATCCAGCATGTCGTGTTTTTATTGTACTTCGGCGGGAACTATGTATAAGTTACATGGTGATAGCAGGAAACAAACACGATTAGGTTCATTGACTGTCTCGGATTCAATAAACAGCATTAACGGATTTGGTCGCATTCCTTCGACTGTAGTGAGACATATTCTTCCTTACAACACTCCGCTCGATTTGCTTCATAACATGGGAGAAGGGTTATACGACAAAATCAGGAAAGGTACTGTAGATAATATAGCTTTTAAAGATTTTCCGTGTAAAATTTTGCAGAATTATTTCCACCAGATCCCAGATATGAAAGAAAATCTGACTTGTTCGCAATTGATAAGGAAGCTTTTCAAAAAGAATTATCGTCTGTTCTTCTCCATTCATCGTACAAAAACATTAATATCTGTAGAAATGGAACGGATAAGACCAATGTAATGAAAGTGTCAGAGACCAAGAAAAATGTTTATTATGTTGCAGTTTTTCCGTATATCGATATGTCTAGGAGCTATGGTTTCTAAAGTGTTGCCCATTAAATCTCGTCTCGTCATAATTGCTCTAGGAATGATCAGTAACAAGATGTACACAAATTCAAAGAGCGATTGTCTGTTCGATGACCAGTTATGTGCGGCGGCTCGCTGGTTTCTCTCAGAAGCAAGCAACAAGTACATATCGATTAAAGCGCACGTATGAAGCTATTCAAATTGTACTCCTTCGTTATGTTCTGATTTTCAGGAAGTTTTGTTTCATCTACCTGATGTGAATCGAATGTTCAGAAATACAGGTCCACTTTCCACATTCAGTTTCGAATCTTTCTATCAGTTCCTGTTAAGTGGATACAGTAGCTCCGTGACCCGCTACTTCTTGCAAAACTGCAGCACTAAGTACGTAGATGAAACATTTCTCGATTAGAAACATCAAATTTTCAGATATCTGTTACATTCTGGAATAAGAAGAGAAATTGCATATCGATGGAAGCACACAAATTCGAGAAGTATCCAACGATTTGTGACATTGACTCCTGATATAATTTCGCAACAAATCAGTTGGAATATTCCGATTCAAATGTTAAGAGCAGTGGATCGTGAAGTCTCAGTCGCTGGTGTTACTTATTACGCCATGTTGACACTTGCTTGTGGAACACTAACATCCGAATACGGACAAAAGAACACCAAGGATGATATGTTGTTTGCTTCATTGGATGGGAGAAAAGGAGTATATAGATTTATAGCAGCAGTAGTGGAAGATGGAAATGTTCGAATGCTGGTGGAACGAGTGGAATCTGTGTCAAGACAGTTTTCTGATCTTCACACGTCTATAACGTCGCTTGATAGCAATGATTTGTACTATGCATCGGAGATCCTCGCCAAGATCAAAAATTATGATGGAATCGTGTGTGGTCGTCTTTCTGGTGAACGATCCATAATTCATGCAGAAGCTGTTGAGGGGGTCGCATGTTACGTTCACACTCCGAATTCAACTATTTTTTTACATGTGAACGGGTCATTTTTACATAACTGACAATAAATAAATTAATCTTACTTAAGTGATGTTATGATTTACGATTCGTTCCGATACCGTCAAATATTTATGTCATTTTCTTCATATAAATGTATATCTATGCCTCCATTGCAGGATCCAGATATTACAGATGTACCGACCAACCCCGCAAAGAAATCTCGGTTCTCAACCTTACAGGGTGCCGCTTTCTCAGAGAATGGAAAATAATGGAACCTCGTTCCATCATCAGGATATTTCACGTGATCGAAAGAGATATCGGCCAGAACAGTCGTCCCCTCGAGACATGGATGATGAACATCTTCACGATGACATGTACACCACCACATCATCCACACCATATCCATCTTCATCACAACATACTAACAATGCGCACAACCTTCCCACCTCATCACACCGTTTTCATGCCACAGTAAATCAAAAGTGGTCCCCAATTGGGTTCGCTGCAACGCAGCTGTATGATTATGACCGAGGAGTGCCGTTGGATCGTGACACTTGCGAGGTGAGGAAAATCGGATCATTACTAGTAAATCGAATATATCATTTTACAGAGAAATCTCGAAAAACTTATCAAGAATGATCGACAAACTGATTATTTTGAATGGCTGACGTTCGCCCAAAAATGTAGAGAAGAAGGTAACGAATTGCTGGAACAGATGGCACTTGGTCTTGCATTCACTACTGCAAAAGTTGGTGATTTGCATATATTTCAAACTTAAGCACCAAATTACAGGCAGAAAAAACAGCGAATCGATCTCAAAAAGAAGTAAAGAAAGATGTGGTGAATTCAAGAGCATATTTTATTCCCTACATATACGAATTTTCAGCCACTAGCCGGAATTATTGAAAAAAGAGGATTTTCGTTGGAAGCTGCAGCACCGTTCGATACTGAAATCACGCTCCCAAGCCGCAAATTTTTCAAAATTTCCGACGTTCTAACTCCGGATGCAGTTAGTCAATGGAGCTCTTCTAAATTTGAGCCGCACACAAGAAGCCTGTCACTATTTCTTTATGATGCGGTAAGTTAAAAATTCGAATCGAATCGGAATTTTTATAAAGCCTTTCCTTTTAGCTGGAATTCTCGGATCCATTGTTTGTGTGCTATGGGATCTCAAAACGAGCGAAAACATACGTCCCTGTCAATCCAATCGTATTTGCTCAAATCGCTGGTGAGAGAGTTCGCTAAAATGATAACCTAATAACTACATTTCCACTCAGAATACGTTTTGGCCGGTTTCGGGCAATCAATAACACCTGATAAGCTCTCCTACGTTATCAGCCTAGCGAAGTCCACATTGGAAAACAAGCTGTACGTTTTTCGAACCGGCTTCACACTAAATATATTCACCTTATTCAGAAATCGTGTCCGTGCTGAACACAACAAAAAACACGGAAAAAATTCTAGTGAGGAATACGCTAAGTGGCTCGAAAATGAGTTAAAAAAGCCGACCAGTCAGTTGAATAGGTAAATATTTTTTTTAATTTAAAAATCAACGTTTTTAACTATTAAAATACCTCAAATTGTCCATACACACTTCCTCTACATATTCGATCGATTTTTGGAATTCCTCTTTTTGCTCTTCGTAATTGATTCTTCGCGTGTAATTTGACATCTGCATCGCCATCATACGCTTTGCTCCAAACGTTCGGCTTGCCGACGCTTCACTTTCTTTTCGTTTGCCGCCCGTACAAATTTCCTGAAAAATTTGGTCGGAGAGTACCTTAAGTTCACTAAAAGCTGACTAACCGCGTTTTTTGTCGAAAAAAAATGCAATTATCGTTGAGAGATCATCGGAAAATCGATACGATTCGCATCACTAGAAAATTTTTTCGGCTTTGCGAATTTCATTGCGCGTGGTGTTTGCGGACTTGCTTACCGTACCACCCCCTTTTATTCATAAATAAAAAAGATGGATAGATTGCAATAAAAAAGAACGAAGAAGAACAGAGAAGTGCAAAAACACACAGATAAACATGGAAAAAGAATTTAAAAAATAGAAAAACAGCTCTATTTCTAAAATAAGACCGCCCCGCTGCTTCGGCTCAACCCATTAAATGGATTTCTCATTTTCAGAGAGCGTCTTCTATTCGACCCACATCTCAGGGAATTTTAAGCGAGGGTTTGGCGCCTTGCCGGCATTTTGCCTCTATTTTCGGCGAATTGCCCTCACTTTGGGCAGGTTGCCCACTGGGCGAGGGTTGGGCAAGAGTTCGGCAAGGGTGGGGTGGAAGAAGTGGGGGTATGCGTGAGGATGGAGTAGGGCAAGTTGCCCATTTGTAGGGCAATTCGCCCTCTTTATAAACATGCGCTCTACTGCACTCTAAAAATTATCAAATTTTTTGCTGCGTCATTTATTATTTTAATTTATTCGTTTAAATACACTATTCTATCAAATGCATGTTTTTAAAATCCCAGAAAAGATGCTATTCGTAAGTAAAGGAGATATTCTTAAGTGAAAAAAACTTATTAATTCAGAAGAAAATAATTTGGGACTTCAGAACACTTGTTCGATGGAAATAAAAACCGTCTATCTACGGAACTTCTAACCGCCAGCTATTGATCTGACTGCCAGCACTTCGACTTTCTGATGCCGCCTGGAGTTGACTCATTCAAGTAAGTTATCTTATAGTGGACACGACAGCTCATGATTCGACGTCTCCCTTCGCTAAACCGTCTCTTAATGCAAGTGTTATGATGAAAAGCGAAATCTTTTCGAAGACGAGGATCACTGCTGCTACTAACGAATTCTACTATTATAAATATCATTTCAGGTCCCTCGCCGAAGACTTCTCGTTATTATGAAACGTCGAAACACCTCCTGCCAACCGTTCTCTCCAATACTCATATATAACTTGTTTCCTTCTAACCCTTTCTTCGTTCACCAACTCTTCTCACATTCATATTTTTGATTTTGATTTTGTAATTTTGAACAAATTAATAAATGCTGATTAAATCCATAAATTTTCTTCTGTTTTTCACTAAATGAATATATTGCGACGAGGGGAGCAAGCGAAGCGCACGCTAGAAACAACATAAAATGGGCAATTCGCCCTCGATTTGGGCGGCCTTGCCGCCATCGTGGCGGCAAGCCTGCCCAATTGGTGGGCAAATCGCCCAAAACGGTGGGCGAATTGCCCAAAATTCCCTGAGATCGTCTCGTCATTCCAATCCAAGAACCAACCGACACCACGATTGCTGAAGGAGAGAACGACGGATCCCTGGACATTGTGCATTAAATTCATTATTTTCTGTTAGTTTTCATCTCACTAGGGAAGGCCTCGGAGTGACCGTGGAGTTTTGGGTCGTGACCTATATCATTGGAAAGCTCGGAAAACGCTGATTCCAAATATATATTCAGTTTTTGCCCTCGAGGCCTAGTATTCGAGAAAAACGAGGTCAAAGTTTGGACCTTCTGACAAGTCATTGACTTTTCGACATGTTCAAAATATCGGCAGCGTGGCGCAGGTGGTAGTGAGGCGGAGTGGTATGGGGTAGAGTGTGGGTTCGGTCCTCGACCACGCCAATTTTTTTTGCTTTTTTTTGTATTGAACTTTTAAGATTCTCTAACCAAATTTGTCTCACTTTTTCAAGATTTGGATAATGTTTTATTGATTTTCATGTAAATGTAAACTATTTGAAACAAAAATAACGATAAAATTTTTCCGAGTAGTTCATCACTTTTCGACCATCAAATGATGGACAAATATTTGAAAAATAAAAATTTTAAAGTAGTTATTTTTACATGAAAATCAATAAAACATTATCCAAATCTTGAAAAAGTGAGACAAATTTGGTTAGAGAATCTTAAAAGTTCAATACAAAAAAAAAAAGCAAAAAAAATTGGCGTGGTCGAGGACCGAACCCACACTCTACCCCATACCACTCCGCCTCACTACCACCTGCGCCACGCTGCCGATATTTTGAACATGTCGAAAAGTCAATGACTTGTCAGAAGGTCCAAACTTTGACCTCGTTTTTCTCGAATACTAGGCCTCGAGGGCAAAAACTGAATATATATTTGGAATCAGCGTTTTCCGAGCTTTCCAATGATATAGGTCACGACCCAAAACTCCACGGTCACTCCGAGGCCTTCCCTAGTCAGCGTGTTATCGTTTTGCTGTTTTTTAAAATTCTTTTTCTGTTTTTTTGGTTTCGCATTATTCTATAATAAAAATTTTTTCCAAAAATTTTTTTCGCAATATGTCCATACAGCTGTTCGCGATCAACATATATGTGAACAGTTTCGATCGCGATAGGTCCAGAATAGGTCGCATCAGAACAAATTTTTCGCGATTTGTCTACAATATGTCTATAATATCAATGAAGCGCGGTACCCCTCGTACCAACGTGCGAACAACATTTCACCTACATATATGCTTGCGCGATTTACCTGTGCTATGGGTACCACCTCTTGCTTTGGAAGAGTTCTCCGCTATCTACCCAGCGCGGCTTAGCAGAGACGCAGAGGAGACAACCAGCAGTGAGGGTTGTGTGTGTGTGTGTGAGAGAAAGAGTGTGTGTGCGTTGTTGACCTCTTCCCACACGCGAGTCTATTTATTCTATTTAGTCTATTTGTTACTGAATTATTTAGTTTTCACAAAAGCACATAGCCAAGAAGTGGAAAGTAGAAGCGTTTAACACAAGTTTTTAAAATTTGTTTATTATTAAATGACTACTTTTGGTCTCCGAAAAGACCTGAAGCCATTAACCAATCTAGATCTCCTCGAGCTTGTAAATGTACTCGAAATCAAGAACTTCCGAGGTATTTACGTTTTCAGGTTTGCGCTCGTGTCAAAAGTGTTTTGACATCGATGTGCTTGATTTTCTCTTGAAATCCGTCGTTTTCTCTCTCGTTTGTGTGATTCTCGTTTATCTTTAGCTAAAACTACTTCTGATTCTTTGTGAATTAGTTGTACGTTTTACTAATTTATAAGATCAATGACGTCCTACTATTAGCAGATGTCTTTGAAAACTTTAGAGCTTTGAGTCTAAGGGTTTATCAACTTGATCCTTCTTGGTACTTTACTTCTCCAGGACTAGCTTGGGATGCTATGCTCAAGAAAACTAAAGTTAGACATACTTCATGATGTTGAGATGTATCTCATGATTGAAAAAGGAATTAGAGGTGGAATAGTTAATGCTGTCAAAAGATATTCTAAAGTTAATGACAAATACACTAAAAACTTCAATGAAAAACAATTAACAAGTTTCCTTTTGTATCTAGATGCTAACAATTTGTATGGATGGGCAATGTGTCAAATGTTACCTACTGGAGACTTCGAATTTGAAACTCAATCTTTAATAAGTGTTCTCAATGGTGAAGCTGAAGTCAAATCGGATCTAAAGGATTACATAAATTATTTGAAGAAGTTAGATAGAGGTTGCATATTTCAAGTAGATTTAGAATATCCTAAAGAAATACACTCAAGGCATAATGATTTTCCTTTGTGTCCAGAGAATGTAAAAATTGATAATCAAGGTATTAAAAAGTTGTGCAATACCTTATTTGATAAAGAGAAGTATGTGATCCATTATGAAAATCTCTTACAGTGTCTTCAATTAGGACTTAAACTGAAGAAAATTCATAGGATCATTAATTTCAAGGAAAGCAATTGGTTAGCCTCATATATTGAAATGAGCACAAATCTTAGGAAAAATGCTAAAAATTATTTTGAGAAAGATTTTTTCAAATCTTTACTATTAACAAACACCAGATTCTGTATGTTTGTGTGTCTGTCGCCGATCCTACAGCCCTTCCTACTGAACCGATTTTCTTCGAAGTTGGACCAAAAGATCAGAAATTTCCCCCGCATGATGCCCGTCTTTTTCTTTTTTCAAAATTCTCAAAATGACGCCTTCTGAGCCAAAAACACTGATAAAGCATAGGGGAATGAAAAACGGAAACAGTGGCGTGAAACTGTCGGCCTAAGCGTCGTCATTTCTTTCCTTTCTTTGGCTTGCATTTTCCGTGGGCCGCGTGGTGATTGCCGGCGTGTCGCCGCGTCCGATCTGGCAAGTTATGCGTCGTTGACTACAGTTAGTTTTTAGTTCGATCCCGTGGAGACGAAAAGTTCTTTGTTCTTTTTTTTGTTGATAGTTAGGAAAAGTAGAGGTTCCGGAATGTGTCGTTTCTTTCCAGCGAGATATACGTCGCGAACAAATACGGAACCTTTCCATCGAATTCGGAAAAAATTGAGTTCTAAAAAAGGTTCGTTTGCTTCCAGGTTGATCGGTATCACAAATAGATATGGGCAGTTTTCAGGATACAAGTGATGGATCCATATGGGTCCACATTAAAAAAATTATTGATAGCTATTTTGGCCAGCATTTCCCTTCTTCTTCACTGTTTTCGCTCCGCCCATTTTTTTTAAATATAACGAGCGGAAGTTGCGTGAAATCCTGACATGGGCCACATAAAACCCGTTCTTTCCGACCGCTGATTACTATCATTTTCCTTTTCCTTTAATGACGTCACTTTCTCTAACTGCTACTATTCCCGCCGACAATTCGCTAGATACTCATGGTGATGCTTCTCATGTTCCCGGTGATACCAGCTCCACGTTGCACGCTGTTCCACGGCTTCGTGATCGTCCCACTTTTAGATCGAATGGTCTAAATCTGATGAGTACAGAATAAGAAATAGATGCAGGTGTGTTCCATCGATCAAAATCAGATGGGAGAGTGGAGCTCGGAGAAATTGATGGGGTAGAGAACACGACACAGAGATCGACAAGAAAAGGACGTCCGGTGAAGCTTTCCGGACTCGATATTGTCAGAATTCCATAGCAAATGTTGTTGGCCTGTCGCCAGAAAGAGACAAGATGAATATAGGTACGGAAACGGATGTATAGCTCGGATTCAGATGTGAGCGTAGAACTTAACAGAATTGACGGAATCGAGGGGACTCAGCTGATGACACAAGAGCCGGTGAAAAAACATCGATAAAAAGGAGACGTCGGGCACTGCTTTCATGCACTCAAGATTGTCAGGATCCTTACTATCTTTGAGTTTGAAAATTATGGCAGATGATACATCAGTCCGACGATTTCTACAATCTGACACTGAGCAGTCGACAGTCAAACGGTAACAGAACCAGCTCCGAACGAAATTGAACTCAACAGGAAAAATTAGTCCAATCATTAGTCCAACGCATCGAGTTCGGAAGTCGACACGTCAACGGCATGTTTCTCGAGTAGGTGCTACTGATGCACAACCAGATCCTCACTACATCAAGTTAATCCATACTGCGAGGCGCTATATTTCACGGCTAAGTTTGACTTTCAAATGGTGAAGGGAGTGCGTTTAGGAATCCGATCTGGCACGTTGGGCAATGTTGACTACAGTTAGTTGGTTCGATCCCGGGGGCGATGAAAGATTTTTTGATTTTTTTTTTGATTAGGTTCGGAAAAAATAGAGGTTTCCGAACGCGTTGTCTATTTTCAGTGAGATCTTCATCACGAAAAAATGCGAACCGTTTTCTAAATAGGGACGACGAGAAAGACTTTTTGGTATCATCTGGCTCAGAAAAAGTTGATGATTGAAAACGTTTCGTTTGCGTCCAGATTGATCGGTATCACAAAAAGATACGGCAGTTTTCCGGACACAGGCAAACGGAGATGGATCCATTGTTGATCCATATGGGTTCACTTTTAAAAGTTTTAATAGTCATTTGGTTAGCATTTCTCTGCTTTTTACCACTGTTTTCGCTCAGCCCATTTGTATAGTCACGAGCGGAAGTTCTGTGAAGTCCAGAAATGGGATCAAGTAAAACTCATGGCATTGAGATCCGATTACCGGTTATCAGATTGGATGATCTATGTCTGATGGCTACTGAAGACGAGATTGATGAAATTGTGCTCTATCGCTCAGAACCAGAGGGGAGCGCGGAGCTCGGAGGAACCAGCCAAACAGGTTGGAATTAGAAGTGAAAACAAGTCTCAAATGATTAGATGAGATCTAGGCGGGCTTCAGTGACTTCCCGGGCAGCTGTCAGACGATCAAAAAAAACTGATGATGTGACGGCGAAAAGAACGAGGGCCAACACCATCAGAACTCCTCTAACTCGGGCAAAACTAAAGCTTTACTATTAACAAACACCAGATTCTGTGACGAAAAGATCAGAAAATTTCCTCTCGGGATGCCCGTTTTTCCTTTTTCAAAATTCTCAAAATGACGTCTTCTGATCCAGAAACATTGATAAAAAATTGAATAATCGACAGCGGAAAAAGAGGGTTGGCAAAGCGTTGTCTCTTCTTTACTCGCCCCGGCCGGCATTCTTCCCAGCACAGGTAGACCGCTACGAAGACGTGCGAGTGGCGAACCCATGCTGGCTAAACGACCGCCAACGGGCCAACGTCGGTTCGTTACCGGCCCGCCAAAACACTCAGGAAAACCAGGAAAAATGATTTTCCGAAATTCTGCTTCAAAATCATTCGGAAGTCGACACGTCAAGGAGTTATTCTCGGAGTAGCTGCAACTGATGCACAACCTGATCCTCAATACATGGGAAGGATGAATCCAGTTTGTTCATATTGCAAAGCGCTATATTTCAAAGCTAAATGTAAGTTCGACTTTTAAACGGTGAAGGTCGGTGCCTTCAGGAATCAGATCTGACAAGTTACCGTGAAAACTGTATTTGAGGTGCCCCTCAATTTGAAGTGCCCCTCTAATTGTGGTGCCCTCCGACGGACCCTTTGAACAATAGAGTTGCGTGCACCTCAAATACAGTTTTTACGGCAAGCAATGTTGACTGCAGTTAGTTGGTTCGAACCCATATGTGGACGTGAAAATGCTTTCTCTTCGGATTCAGAAAAAAGTTCAGAAAAAGTGAAGGAGTAAGGGATCAAAATCGTATCAGAAAAGGAGAGATTTTACAATTGTGATTTACCGGAACGGATTGCTCACAGCTAACAAAGAATACCAACAAGTTAAGAAAAATAATACGATCCAGAAGTTTGAGATAATTCTGAGATCTCGATAGTTTGTGAAGCGCCGCAGGCGCTGTAACAAGTAAAAGGGTGGTGTAGAAAAGGAGGTTCAGTCGCCGTTAGGCGACGTGAACCGACTGGTTAATGAATAATAGTGTATTTGGAAAAACTATGGAAAATGTCAGAGAAAGAGTTGATGTCCGTTTAGTTACTGATAAAAGTAAAATCAATAAATAGCAAGTAAACCTAACTTTAAAAGAAGAATAATGTATAACAAAGACCTGGTAGCTGTAGAAATGGAGAAAACTAACATTGTTCTGGATAAACCCATTTATGTTGGATTTGCTATCATAGAGTTGAGTAAATGGTTAATGTATGATTTTCATTACAATGTTATGCAGAAAAAATATGGAGATAACATTAAATTATGCTATCAGGATACTGATTCTCTTATTTATGAAATTATGACTTCTGACTTATACGAAGACCTATTAGAAGATGCTCCGCTAAAAGAATATTTCGAATTCAGTGATTATCCACCTTGTCATCCATTGTATAACGAAAAAAATAAAAAAGTTGTTGGAAAGTTCAAAGATGAACTGAATGGTTTGATAATGGAAGAACTTGTAGCCTTGAAGCCGAAACAATATGGCTATAAGATTGCTCAGGAAACACGTGAAAACTTCATTGAACACTACAATAGTAATCATCAAGAAGAAATGAGGAATCCCAAACTTCCAAGAACACAAAAATCTGGTGATGAATCTAAAAAAAACAAAGGTATCAAAAAGAATGTTGTCAAGAATGAACTTACAGTAGATGATTTTAAAAGTAGTTTGTTTGATAAAACTATTGTCAGAAAGACGCAGTATTGTATCAGGAGTGCTAAACATCAAATATTCACACAATGTCAAAATAAAGTTGTTCTGAATAATGAATCTGGGGATCATAAACGTTACATCCTATGGCTTTTGGTAATTGTCTTATTAAATCAGGGGTTCTTTGATTCTTAGAATCTTGAGAATATTGGTTCTAAAGTAAAAAGATTCTAATAACTTGAGAAGTAAAAGACAGTAATAACCACAATGATGTGTTCCAAATTCTAGAATTTGGAATGTTGAAAGCTCTATTTTATCTTTTTTATTTCTACTCTTGAGATACTCTTGAAGTTCTAGAGGTGGATCTAGTCCAAAAGAGTCAAAGTAATAAATAAGTTTTCTATTTTTGGAATAGCAAACCCAATGAGTACCTTTACCTTTAAAAGAATCTAAATTTACAATTCCAACTTCTGTTTCTCCAATTCCTTGTGGTGGTAAAGTGTCTCGCATGTAAATACCTCGGAAGTTCTTGATTTTGAGTACATTTACAAGCTCGAGGAGATCTAGATTGATTAATGGCTTCAGGTCTTTTCGGAGACCAAAAGTAGTCATTTAATAATAAACAAATTTTAAAAACTTGTGTTAAACGCTTCTACTTTCCACTTCTTGGCTATGTGCTTTTGTGAAAACTAAATAATTCAGTAACAAATAGACTAAATAGAATAAATAGACTCGCGTGTGGGAAGAGGTCAACAACGCACACACACTCTTTCTCTCACACACACACACACACACAACCCGCCGTCAAATTAGAACAGTCGTCAAATTAGAACGTGCCGTCAAATTAGAACGGACCTAGGTCACCGATTCTCCATCCACCAGCACGGATTTCTTGCCCGCCGTTCCTGCCCTAGTTCCCTGGTCTACTCTACCGCAAACTATAGAAGAATCCTGAAAACTCATAATTCTCTAGACGTTGTCTTCTTTGACTTCAAGAAAGCATTTGATAAGGTGGATCACATAATTCTGATCAATAAACTTGCTAATTTCGGTCTGTCAAACCTTTACATCTCCTGGTTTGAAGCTTTCCTCAAAGAACGCACCTTCTCAGTAATGGTTAACGGATCCCTAGACAATAAAATTTCTCCTATTCCCTCGGGTGTTCCGCAAGGAACTGTATCAGGTCCCCTATTATTCTTAATCTACATAAACGACCTACTCCTGAAACTCCCACCAAACATTCATTTTGCCGCTTTTGCTGATGATATTAAACTGTATTCCCACGACCCAGTTCTCCTCCAACACGGTATAAACCTAGTATCCAAATGGGCCTCCGCCAACGCTCTGCCGTTAGCTCACACTAAAACCTCTCTTCTTAGGCTAGGTCCCGAAAACTCTCGTCACCCATTTCATGTAGACTCCATCCCCATCTCCGAATCTACAGTAGTACGGGATTTGGGTCTATTAACCGACTCTGATCTCAAATTCGACCTTCACATTTCCAAATTATCCTCGCTAGCTTTACTCCGCTGTAATCAACTGCTGAAAGCCTTCAAGTCTAGATCTCTATCACTCTACAGACATCTTTTCAACACCTATGTTCTTCCCTTGCTTGAATATTGCTCTGTTGTTTACTCTCCTTCACCTTCTAGCGTTCTGTCTCATAAACTGGAAAAACCAATCAGATTATTCACTAGAAAAGTTCTACAACGATGCAACATCCCTTATTCTTCCTATCTCGACCGTCTCGAAATTCTCGACATTTACTCAGTCCGCCATCGCAGACTTAAATCTCAATTAATCTTACTTTATAAATTCATAAGCGGCGCAGCGTACTTACCAAATATCCAGTCGTATGTCAGACTGTCCAATTCGGCTAGACGATCCATGACTTTAATTTGTGTTAGGCCTGATATTAAGGATTTTTCTCTAATTCAATCCCCCTATGGAATTCTGTCACATGTAATACCCATAAGTTCCTTTCTCCCAGTGAATTTGTCTCCCTTCTCAATCATTCAATTAATAGACTATGATCTCCCCCTGTGAATTCGCTCTTTACCTTGCCCCCTCTCCCCTTCTCGCTTATTTCATTCATATCTTCTCTCCTCATATCAATTGATTCTCGTTCCCCCATTTTTTCCCCCATACTTCCTGACTTAATTATCTTGCCTTCCACGTATTTCCCCTCCTACCAGGTCTATAGCCTCGTGAGGGGCATGATCCGGTCTCCTGTATATTTTAATGATTTATATTCCAGTCAATAAATAAATTAAATTAAATTAACCCTCACTGCTGGTTGTCTCCTTTGCGTCTCTGCATAGCCGCGCTGGGTAGATAACGGAGAACTCTTCCAAAGCAAGAGGTGGTACCCATAGCGCAGTCGGTAACACAGGTAAAGCGCGATGGATCCATTGTGGGTCCATATGCGTCCATATCGAATATGGATCCACATAGGATCCATAATGCGTCCACATTTAAAACGTGGATCGCGCGCGGATGGAATATGGATTTGGGAGGATGGCGGTCGTCCTCGAATTTCCGTGGATCGCGCATGCATCCATATAGGATCCATATCAGTCCACGCCTGATCTGACTTTCCAACGATAATCCGATATTCCGCTTTGCGTGTTGTTTATAATAAATCGAAGCGAATTATTTTTTAGGAGTTTGCCGAAATTTTCTCCG
The DNA here is from genome assembly GCA_002259235.3 of Caenorhabditis latens. NCBI lineage: Eukaryota > Metazoa > Nematoda > Chromadorea > Rhabditida > Rhabditidae > Caenorhabditis > Caenorhabditis latens. The sequence goes on along the minus strand of CM056092.1, from coordinate 3,397,212 downwards.
TTTTCCAGAGTTTTCACCAATTTTTTGACAGTTTTTGTTGAAAATAACTTATGGTTCTGTGAAAGGGTAGAACCCAGACTATGTCTGTCTTCCCCCTTTTCTCTATCCTCTCTTCTCTATGCGTCTCAACACAAAGAGGAAGAGTCGGAGAAGACTGGCTCCGCCCCTTTTCACCAAGGGAAGGGCGTCGCCTCTCTTCATTCAGTCTAGCTGGATCCTAGCCCACGCACGTCACCTAGCATGGGGTGAGTCCCCGTCCTACTGTACCTCAGCAGGACTGGGTCTCACTCGGATCCTTAGGCGCCTATATATATTACTCACCCTTTATTCATTATACTTTATTACTCACTTATATTACTCGCTTATATAATCTCTACATAAACCCATATACCCATACACATATAATCAACACTACTCCACTTTCTATAAGCCCGAGGAATCAGGTGAAGGTTGAGCATTCAGAAGGGGTTCTGGAGCGATCCCCCTTCACATGGAGGTCCCACCAATCTTTTCTTAACTCTTCCTATCTGAAAGAGATACTAATATTCATACTATTTCTACTATGAACTAATATTTTACTACACCAACCGGAAACTCGTGTCGCTATCAGAGTTGAAATGGAAGTTCAAGTAGGTCTCATCGACTTTCCAGGAGTATGGTTCGAAACATATTCCGAGAAAGGTCCATCAGCTATGGTGAGGCACAGGTATGCGAATTAGATGAGGACGATATCAATCGTCACAACTCCCTTTTAATCCTGAAACAGGGGCTTAGGAGTACTTTCTGTAGCTCCAGTGTAAGATCAGGATATATAGTTATTATGTGTGTATTTATGGGAAAATCATACTATATTGGGAAAGAAGTATATTGAAGTACATTCTGTAAAATCTCTCTTTAAAATCTCTCTGTAAAATCTCTCTTTGTTTCATTTCTCTATCAAAACTCTGTCATAAAATATCGTTTCTTATACTAACATAGTTAACTGGTCATTAGGTAATTTAAGAGTATTAGGAAGTAGATAAAATAAATGTTTTATCAAGATTGAGAAGTTCCTAACTAGTGACTAAAACAACCCAACTTCCCACCCGAAATTCCAAAAATCTACCAAGTCCAGTCAGAAAACAACATTGAGACCATAACATTACAGTACAGGAGTGTATTGTTGGAGGGCTTAGTTCCATCGGTTCAGAGACGATCGAACATAGCAATCTTTAACGTTAAATTCACACCACGAGACACGTCTAGATATAGTAAGAAGATAAGAATCAGACGATTCCGGTTAGGCTTCATGAAAAGAAATGAACCTACCAAGTCTCGGAGTTACTGTAATCTACTGAGAATAGTCATTAAGAATGGAAAAATGACGTATATCTCAGGCTGAAAGTGAGGTCAATATATCCGTAACCAATCCAGACCGTGACAAAAAGGGTCATAGAAATCTAGAATCTTAGAATTGTTAGACCAAAGAACAGTGCTATCATGTTATATAAGAAATAAAGTAAATTGTTATGGGAAAGTTAGAGATGCATTTCCGTCCTCGAAGTAATCGACATTTATAAAGCTATTGCTCACTGAAGTACCATAATACTCTCCTTGATAGCACCCGGAGACCTCTAGACAGGGATGACGGAAACATTAATTTGTAAAACCTGGAAGGAAATTACTACCTGGCTTGACTCAGACTCGCAGGAAAAGCATTTCGCTAGAGTGTTAGAAGGCGCCGCATACCATGAAGTGATAACCTGTCACGGCCGTCAGGCTCACTAACGTAACATGGATGTTTAGAATGAAGAATACAAAATAAAATAGTTAATTTCTCCATGTTCTTTGAAGGGTCTGACCAAGAAAGGAAATCCATGAATCCTAGGCAGACTATATGATTAGCAGACCTCATCTGCCCTTATTTTCGCCACAAGCGCGACAGCTACAGAGTTAAACCTTCTTTTCGGTGATATCAATAAACCTACCAACGGTACTCCTCTTAGAGGTTCTCTCACAATCAGAGAAGGTGGAAAAAATAAAATAATCTTCTTTTGAATGGTCAACGAAAAAATAACTTACGTGATTAATCTATATATCATATTAATGTCCGAACGTGTTCAAATCCAGTCAATCATGTTCGAAATGGAAAGCACAAAAACCAATATCGATGGTGCAATATAAATCATGATTACTGCTGTGTCAGGAGACACCTTGAATGTCAAGTATAAGTAGAATCCAATAACCGCAATATAACAAAATACTATTAATATATATCTTGTTATAAATGGTATTTTCTGCTGACCGGCAACTGAGTGAATGAACTCACCCGACATCCGAATGATGTCGGGTGAGTGATGAGGATAGGGGAATGGTGGAGAGATCTAGAGAGTAGAGATGTGAGTGTGGAGCGATCCTAATCAATGATTGTTTGGGAGACAATACAGAGCGCCGAGTTATGTTCCGTTGACTTGCAGCAGTAGCAAGCCCGTTCTCTGCATCCACACGGGTCCCTTGTCTTTACAGAGAGGCGACGCCCTTCCCTTGGTGAAAAGGGGCGGAGCCAGTCTTCTCCGACTCTTCCTCTTTGTGTTGAGACGCATAGAGAAGAGAGGATAGAGAAAAGGGGGAAGACAGACATAGTCTGGGTTCTACCCTTTCACAGAACCATAAGTTATTTTCAACAAAAACTGTCAAAAAATTGGTGAAAACTCTGGAAAACGGAGAAAATTTCGGCAAACTCCTAAAAAATAATTCGCCTCGATTTATTATAAACAACACGCAAAGCGGAATATCGGATTATCGTTGGAAAGTCAGATCAGGCGTGGACTGATATGGATCCTATATGGATGCATGCGCGATCCACGGAAATTCGAGGACGACCGCCATCCTCCCAAATCCATATTCCATCCGCGCGCGATCCACGTTTTAAATGTGGACGCATTATGGATCCTATGTGGATCCATATTCGATATGGACGCATATGGACCCACAATGGATCCATCGCGCTTTACCTGTGTTACCGACTGCGCTATGGGTACCACCTCTTGCTTTGGAAGAGTTCTCCGTTATCTACCCAGCGCGGCTATGCAGAGACGCAAAGGAGACAACCAGCAGTGAGGGTTAATTTAATTTAATTTATTTATTGACTGGAATATAAATCATTAAAATATACAGGAGACCGGATCATGCCCCTCACGAGGCTATAGACCTGGTAGGAGGGGAAATACGTGGAAGGCAAGATAATTAAGTCAGGAAGTATGGGGGAAAAAATGGGGGAACGAGAATCAATTGATATGAGGAGAGAAGATATGAATGAAATAAGCGAGAAGGGGAGAGGGGGCAAGGTAAAGAGCGAATTCACAGGGGGAGATCATAGTCTATTAATTGAATGATTGAGAAGGGAGACAAATTCACTGGGAGAAAGGAACTTATGGGTATTACATGTGACAGAATTCCATAGGGGGATTGAATTAGAGAAAAAATCCTTAATATCAGGCCTAACACAAATTAAAGTCATGGGTCGTCTAGCCGAATTGGACAGTCTGACATACGACTGGATATTTGGTAAGTACGCTGCGCCGCTTATGAATTTATAAAGTAAGATTAATTGAGATTTAAGTCTGCGATGGCGGACTGAGTAAATGTCGAGAATTTCGAGACGGTCGAGATAGGAAGAATAAGGGATGTTGCATCGTTGTAGAACTTTTCTAGTGAATAATCTGATTGGTTTTTCCAGTTTATGAGACAGAACGCTAGAAGGTGAAGGAGAGTAAACAACAGAGCAATATTCAAGCAAGGGAAGAACATAGGTGTTGAAAAGATGTCTGTAGAGTGATAGAGATCTAGACTTGAAGGCTTTCAGCAGTTGATTACAGCGGAGTAAAGCTAGCGAGGATAATTTGGAAATGTGAAGGTCGAATTTGAGATCAGAGTCGGTTAATAGACCCAAATCCCGTACTACTGTAGATTCGGAGATGGGGATGGAGTCTACATGAAATGGGTGACGAGAGTTTTCGGGACCTAGCCTAAGAAGAGAGGTTTTAGTGTGAGCTAACGGCAGAGCGTTGGCGGAGGCCCATTTGGATACTAGGTTTATACCGTGTTGGAGGAGAACTGGGTCGTGGGAATACAGTTTAATATCATCAGCAAAAGCGGCAAAATGAATGTTTGGTGGGAGTTTCAGGAGTAGGTCGTTTATGTAGATTAAGAATAATAGGGGACCTGATACAGTTCCTTGCGGAACACCCGAGGGAATAGGAGAAATTTTATTGTCTAGGGATCCGTTAACCATTACTGAGAAGGTGCGTTCTTTGAGGAAAGCTTCAAACCAGGAGATGTAAAGGTTTGACAGACCGAAATTAGCAAGTTTATTGATCAGAATTATGTGATCCACCTTATCAAATGCTTTCTTGAAGTCAAAGAAGACAACGTCTAGAGAATTATGAGTTTTCAGGATTCTTCTATAGTTTGCGGTAGAGTAGACCAGGGAACTAGGGCAGGAACGGCGGGCAAGAAATCCGTGCTGGTGGATGGAGAATCGGTGACCTAGGTCCGTTCTAATTTGACGGCACGTTCTAATTTGACGACTGTTCTAATTTGACGGCGGGTTGTGTGTGTGTGTGTGTGTGAGAGAAAGAGTGTGTGTGCGTTGTTGACCTCTTCCCACACGCGAGTCTATTTATTCTATTTAGTCTATTTGTTACTGAATTATTTAGTTTTCACAAAAGCACATAGCCAAGAAGTGGAAAGTAGAAGCGTTTAACACAAGTTTTTAAAATTTGTTTATTATTAAATGACTACTTTTGGTCTCCGAAAAGACCTGAAGCCATTAATCAATCTAGATCTCCTCGAGCTTGTAAATGTACTCAAAATCAAGAACTTCCGAGGTATTTACATGCGAGACACTTTACCACCACAAGGAATTGGAGAAACAGAAGTTGGAATTGTAAATTTAGATTCTTTTAAAGGTAAAGGTACTCATTGGGTTTGCTATTCCAAAAATAGAAAACTTATTTATTACTTTGACTCTTTTGGACTAGATCCACCTCTAGAACTTCAAGAGTATCTCAAGAGTAGAAATAAAAAAGATAAAATAGAGCTTTCAACATTCCAAATTCTAGAATTTGGAACACATCATTGTGGTTATTACTGTCTTTTACTTCTCAAGTTATTAGAATCTTTTTACTTTAGAACCAATATTCTCAAGATTCTAAGAATCAAAGAACCCCTGATTTAATAAGACAATTACCAAAAGCCATAGTTGAATGACTATCTTTGAGGATGTAACGTTTATGATCCCCAGATTCATTATTCAGAACAACTTTATTTTGACATTGTGTGAATATTTGATGTTTAGCACTCCTGATACAATACTGCGTCTTTCTGACAATAGTTTTATCAAACAAACTACTTTTAAAATCATCTACTGTAAGTTCATTCTTGACAACATTCTTTTTGATACCTTTGTTTTTTTTAGATTCATCACCAGATTTTTGTGTTCTTGGAAGTTTGGGATTCCTCATTTCTTCTTGATGATTACTATTGTAGTGTTCAATGAAGTTTTCACGTGTTTCCTGAGCAATCTTATAGCCATATTGTTTCGGCTTCAAGGCTACAAGTTCTTCCATTATCAAACCATTCAGTTCATCTTTGAACTTTCCAACAACTTTTTTATTTTTTTCGTTATACAATGGATGACAAGGTGGATAATCACTGAATTCGAAATATTCTTTTAGCGGAGCATCTTCTAATAGGTCTTCGTATAAGTCAGAAGTCATAATTTCATAAATAAGAGAATCAGTATCCTGATAGCATAATTTAATGTTATCTCCATATTTTTTCTGCATAACATTGTAATGAAAATCATACATTAACCATTTACTCAACTCTATGATAGCAAATCCAACATAAATGGGTTTATCCAGAACAATGTTAGTTTTCTCCATTTCTACAGCTACCAGGTCTTTGTTATACATTATTCTTCTTTTAAAGTTAGGTTTACTTGCTATTTATTGATTTTACTTTTATCAGTAACTAAACGGACATCAACTCTTTCTCTGACATTTTCCATAGTTTTTCCAAATACACTATTATTCATTAATTTGAAAAAATCTTTCTCAAAATAATTTTTAGCATTTTTCCTAAGATTTGTGCTCATTTCAATATATGAGGCTAACCAATTGCTTTCCTTGAAATTAATGATCCTATGAATTTTCTTCAGTTTAAGTCCTAATTGAAGACACTGTAAGAGATTTTCATAATGGATCACATACTTCTCTTTATCAAATAAGGTATTGCACAACTTTTTAATACCTTGATTATCAATTTTTACATTCTCTGGACACAAAGGAAAATCATTATGCCTTGAGTGTATTTCTTTAGGATATTCTAAATCTACTTGAAATATGCAACCTCTATCTAACTTCTTCAAATAATTTATGTAATCCTTTAGATCCGATTTGACTTCAGCTTCACCATTGAGAACACTTATTAAAGATTGAGTTTCAAATTCGAAGTCTCCAGTAGGTAACATTTGACACATTGCCCATCCATACAAATTGTTAGCATCTAGATACAAAAGGAAACTTGTTAATTGTTTTTCATTGAAGTTTTTAGTGTATTTGTCATTAACTTTAGAATATCTTTTGACAGCATTAACTATTCCACCTCTAATTCCTTTTTCAATCATGAGATACATCTCAACATCATGAAGTATGTCTAACTTTAGTTTTCTTGAGCATAGCATCCCAAGCTAGTCCTGGAGAAGTAAAGTACCAAGAAGGATCAAGTTGATAAACCCTTAGACTCAAAGCTCTAAAGTTTTCAAAGACATCTGCTAATAGTAGGACGTCATTGATCTTATAAATTAGTAAAACGTACAACTAATTCACAAAGAATCAGAAGTAGTTTTAGCTAAAGATAAACGAGAATCACACAAACGAGAGAGAAAACGACGGATTTCAAGAGAAAATCAAGCACATCGATGTCAAAACACTTTTGACACGAGCGCAAACCTGAAAACGTAAATACCTCGGAAGTTCTTGATTTCGAGTACATTTACAAGCTCGAGGAGATCTAGATTGGTTAATGGCTTCAGGTCTTTTCGGAGACCAAAAGTAGTCATTTAATAATAAACAAATTTTAAAAACTTGTGTTAAACGCTTCTACTTTCCACTTCTTGGCTATGTGCTTTTGTGAAAACTAAATAATTCAGTAACAAATAGACTAAATAGAATAAATAGACTCGCGTGTGGGAAGAGGTCAACAACGCACACACACTCTTTCTCTCACACACACACACACAACCCTCACTGCTGGTTGTCTCCTCTGCGTCTCTGCTAAGCCGCGCTGGGTAGATAGCGGAGAACTCTTCCAAAGCAAGAGGTGGTACCCACACAGGTCGTCCGCCACGGACGCAATATGGGCGATATATGGGCCGCGCGTGGACTCAGCACGAATTCGCAGAGGATTGTATGTGGTCCGTATACGGTCCGTTTTGAGTCCGCGCGCGGACGTAGTCGCTCGCACCGCCAGCCCTCTCCCTACTTTGTTTTCCGGTTGAGATCGTCATTTAACAAAGAAGAATAGAGATAAAATTACTATTTTATTTAAAGAAAGATAAAAGGAACATTAAAAATGATAAAAATAAGAAGGAAGACACAACAAATTACTTAGAAATTACAAATTTGTTCGCCAGCCGTGTCCTTGAAATCCATCGAAATCCAATTGTCGTAGAAGCAGTTTTCAGTCGTTGATTTCCGTCTTTCCCTTTGTATTTCTGAAAAAAATAAATAACTTGCTGAATAAAACATAATTATTCAGTTAACTTACTTTCGAAAATGGTTTCTTCCCTCCGGACGAAAACATATGTCGTGCTTGTGAAAGTAGTTCTGGCCAATTTTATCCAATTTCCTAACTGAAAAAACTTATTTTGAATATAAAATGCTGAATATTATCACAAACCTTTGAGGAAATCGATGAATTGGATCCATTTCAGCTATCGCCGCTTCTTCTCTTTTTGGGGGCCAACGGACTGACTGAAAACACAATAATTGTTTGATCATTCACAGTAAAATGCAAGAATTTTTCACGAAAAAAATTAATAAGGAGAAATTTCAATAGAGAAAAACATAAAGTAAAGCGAAACTTTCGAAAAATAGGGAAAGAAACGTAAAAACTCCGTAAATGATAAAAAAAATTATCATTATCCGAGAGAAGTCCGAGAGCTTTGGAAGAGCTGCTGCATGCCACGGCCGCGGCCAGCGCGCCCATATACGGTCCGCGCGCGGACGCCTGCCGCCCACTTCCACCTCTTTTCCCGAAGTCCACGCTGCGTCCATATACAGTCCGCAGCGGACCAAATTTCCGCTGCGGACTCTATATGGACGAAAAATGGGACTGAATCCGCATGCGGTCCGCACGCCAACTACCTGTGCATAGCGCAGTCGGTAAGCCACCACAGAGCAATGCGGGGCATTGCGGCTATTCTTGGGTTCGACTCCGGGTGCCACCAACATTTTTTGCCATATTCCCCTTTCGTGATCTATGTTGTATATCAGTGTATATCAATATTTATTTTATTAAAACTTAAGAAAAAAAACATAGGAAATTTTAGAAAATTTGTCGCAAACTTGAACTCTGGCATATCAGTGTTGCTTGTTTGTCAGCTTCCGGGACACCATCCACATGTTGACGACAATCTGATAAAAAACTTTATGATTATTGGATACTCCACAAGCTGAGAACTTAATGTAAAATTGACAATCTTGTTGAAAATAATTTTATAAATCAAAAGAAGATTTTTTATAAATAAAAAATAAATAAATTCGTAAGCTTTCCTAACTGTAGGCGAGATATTTTGAAACAATTTTTGGTTAAAATGGAAATACGAACGCGAAAAATTGAATAGTTTCACATTCTGATTGAAATTCTGAAAATTTACAAAAACAAATTTCAAAATTTTTCATTCACATTTTCTGTGTCATTTTCCATTATTTATAACCAAAAATGTTGTCAAATTTACGGAATTCCTGTGTTACGCAAAACAACTTACAGTCATGGAAATGCCCCGGAAGCACATAGGAATGCGCAGGCTGGAATTCAAATATCGAAAACACTTCTGAAAAGAACAATATTCAATTTTTTTTAAATTTTGAACGAAACTCACCTCTATGCCTTTTGAATAGCGTAATTCCTCCATTCACAAGGGAACCTTTTAAGTGGGACCTAATGCCAGCAAAAACGACCTATACAGGTCGAAAGAGGATGTTTGAAAACCTATAAATCAACTGTCAAAAGTTGCTTACGTGACCTGTAAGTGGCTGAAATCTCGACCTGAAAATTGACCAATTTTACCATTGATTTGCTGTATCTCCTACCACGTTTGTAAAGACTACGGCGGCAGTATAAAAACGTGTTCGATTGGCGCAGGTGGTTAGAGCCTATGAGGAGAAAAGTTTTGCCCTGTTTCGACCCCCGCACAATTTGGTCTTTTTTTTGTTGATCTTTCCCACTTTTTTCAATGAGTTTTTGGAATCTATCATAAATCATAAATTTCAGCACTTTCATCTGTCAACTGGCAGAAATTTCTCATAATCATCATTTGAAATGGATTCAGAAGGGAATCACGTTGGTGGTGGTACAAAAAACTTATATGATAGATTCCAAAAACTGACAGAAAAAAGTGGGAAAGATCAACAAAAAAAAGAAAAAATTGTGCGGGGGTCGTCCTAGGAGATACAGCAAATCAATGGTAAAATTGGTCAATTTTCAGGTCGAGATTTCAGCCACTTACAGGTCACGTAAGCAACTTTTGAAAGTTGATTTAAAGGTTTTCAAACATCCTCTTTCGACCTGTATAGGTCGTTTTTGCTGGCATTAGGTCCCACTTAAAAGGTTCCCTTGTCAGTCCAATTGGTAGACGGTTTTGAGTTTAGTTCACTGAAAAGCATTTATTTCCGATGTAAAGCGAAAAATCTTACACGAAAAAAGAAAAAATAGAAGAAAATGAAATAAAAATAGAAAATGAATGAGTGCCAACTCATCCACATTTTATCCGCGTTTCATCTTCAAAACGGCTTTGAGCCGGCCGCGTAGGATGAAATTAGGGGCTAGTTTGGTCTTAATTTTGTCCTTCACCCGCGTTTGACCCGCGTTTCGTCATCAGCGGTTCTGGGGCATTTCCATGACTGTAAGTTGTTTTGCGTAACACAAGAATTCCGTAAATTTGACAACATTTTTGGTTATAAATAATGGAAAATGACACAGAAAATGTGAATAAAAAATTTTGAAATTTGTTTTTGTAAATTTTCGGAATTTCAATCAGAATGTGAAACTATTCAATTTTTCGCGTTCGTATTTCCATTTTAACCAAAAATTGTTTCAAAATATCTCGCCTACAGTTAGGAAAATTTACGAATAAAAAATCTTCTTTTGATTTATAAAATTATTTTCAACAAGATTGTCAATTTTACATTAAGTTCTCAGCTTGTGGAGTATCCAATAATCATAAAGTTTTTTATCAGATTGTCGTCAACATGTGGATGGTGTCCCGGAAGCTGACAAACAAGCAACACTGATATGCCAGAGTTCAAGTTTGCGACAAATTTTCTAAAATTTCCTATGTTTTTTTCTTAAGTTTTAATAAAATGAATATTGATATATACTGATACATTTGTTTCTTACTAAATAGCTACCACAAGCACGGCTAATTTCAAAAATTCTGATCTGGGGAACCCCTGAACAAAATTTACTGCCGACTGCCGAGGATGAAAATTGGTCCAAATTAGGACCAAATGTGATGTATTTTTTGGTATCGTTTTGACACCGAGTGTTAATCCGCGTTTGGACCAAATTTCATCCGGAGCGGTTTGCCTGTGTGCATGATCGCCGTCCGATGATCACTTATCAATGATAAGATATATATACTGGGATTGTACGCGTGAAGAAAGAAGGTTAGTTCATCGGCGCTCCATAGGCATCCGGCATTCGCTCGATTGAGAATCGGTGATTGACGATGTACATGATGGGAACTCCCGGGATTTTGCGAATGCGACGTTTGAGGTCACGATCACAAGTGGCCACGATGTAGCATTTGTGCTGAAACCAAACTATTAGCTCGGCACAGTTCTTACAACCGCGGCGCGGTCCCTGAAACGTCTCCGGAGCTCCGGAGGAAGCATGTGTTCAAGTAGAAATTTCGGAGTAAGGGGGGGAAGTAGATGTTCAAAATTTTTTTTTAGCTTGTCGAAAAATTGGGAAAATGGGTCTGAAAAATCAGGGTTTTAATGTGTTTTTTGCAGGGTCTGGATACACTCATGCGGATAAAAGGATCGATCGATGGAATATGAAATAAATTAATTGTTTTAAAATTGAATAAATAAAAATTGAATAAATTGTAATGTGTTATGTGTTAATAAAGATGTAATGAATAAGAAAGCAGACGAAAGTAGAGTCATGGATGATAGGGAAACACGAAATATGTGAAATGGAAGGGGGAAGAAGGTTTAGAACAGTTGGGAAAGATATGAAAAAAGAAAAAAAAGTGAAACAGTCATGGAGGCACAGCATTCTATCCTGCAACCACCTGCACCATGCACGACGTTGAGAAAGATGTGCGGGAGGTGGTAGAAGAGGGGAGGAGGCGAGAGAGGGAGAGAGAGGCCGCCGCCGGGGAGCTATGTGTTGAAGAAATGTGTGCAATGAGAAAACGGACTATACGTCTGTGGAGACATGCTTTTTAGTGGTGGAAACATGCTTTCTAGGAAGTTTAGTATTCGATTTCATATATTCGTCAAAAAAAATTGTGAAAAAGTGAGGCGTATACACCGTCCGGAGAATTCCGGAGAGTTTGTGTTACAGCAGTCCGGAATTCTCCGGACGGTATATACGGCTCACTTTTTCATAATTTTTTTGACGAATATATGAAATCGAATACTAAACTTATTAAAAAGCATGTCTCCACCACTAAAAAGCATGTCTCCGCCGACTTATAGTCCATTTTCTCATTTCGCACATTTCTTCAACACATAGAGTAAGCAACGCAAGACTTTTATACTCAACTACTAATTTATTATGACTCAATTGTTACAAGTGAAAGGGTGAAAGAGGGTTACAAAGAGAAATAGGGACTGGTGCAAGTTCACCCGTAAGAACTGCCAAGAGAAAGGGAATTCTCAGCTTATATAGTGGTGAAAAGGGGGCGGAGTTAGTAAATCCATGAGTTGGCGCCATGGCGGTTGAGCGCCAGGTCAAACAGTCCTCGTGGTGGCGGAGTGTCGTTGTGGCGGTGGCGGCGAGAGAGCGTTGGCGACGAGAGAGACGGCAGACACGACGACGGCGGCGATGACAGTTGCAGGCCTAGGAATTGTGGCGACGAGACTGTGAGCGGAGGCGAGCAGTTTCGACGCGAAATTATTGACTTCTGAAAGTGTCAAATTTGGTGAAACAACTGTGGGCTTTAGACAAAGAGCCGAGCAGGCCTAAGGGATTCATCCGAATACCTTACACCTCCCCCCTTTAAATAAAACGACCGCCCTCGGTCGGCAATAAAACAACCTTCGGGTTGAAGATACACTTAAGTAAACTTGCGTGAACTTCAAATTTGACTGCAGATGTTGCATCCTCTTGTAGAGTTCAGACTTCTGATGGTCCTTGAGTTTTGGCGTAGCCATGTTGTGGTGGTTGAAAAGTATAGAGACCAGAGCGCGTAGGTCTTGGAACCCGCGCATAACGCTTACTGGATATCTCGACATCGTACTTGATCCTTGCCGAGATGGATCGTCCTTCCAGCGGATGTCGATCGAAGACTTGATCGTTGAACCTTCCGGTTTCCTTTGGTTCCGAACCGGCTTCTGCCTTGATACTGTAGCTGGTTCCGACGTTGGAGCAGCTTCCTTCTTGTTCTTCCTCGTCTTGGCTGACGGCTTTGATGTCCTTGAAGTCGATGCAGACTTCATTGAACCAAAATGAGCTGACGATTTTGTTGTCCACTGTTGACACAATGATCCGAACTGGATCATTCCTGACTTCGGAAGCTACCTCCCCCCTTGGTTCGATGATGGCGTATCGACTTGAGGGACGTTGATTGCTGCAAGTAATCCTCCAAGGTATGAACCTTCAGTCATGGCGACCGTTCTTCACGAATTGTTGGTAGAACCAAAAATGATTAACTTCGGAGTTGAACCTTCCGGATCTAGCTTGACATAGCTGGAGCTATTGACGTCCTAACGAATGGTGCACGAATCTTGAAAGATTCCTGAGAAGTCCTCCTCGACTGTGATTGCTTGTTGTTGGTCCTAAGTTCGGACTGCTAACGACAGTGATCCGAAGATGCACTAGTTGTGTTTGCTTGAGGTGGGACGACGCATCATAAGCTTTTCGTTCATCTCGAAGAGTTTTCCGAGTTGTCTCTGGAGCTTCACAATCTCGCGAACTAAGTGCGACTGATTGAAGTCTGGCCGAGCTTCTTGACGAGTTCCTCTGAGAGTTCGACCGTTAACTCTGGGTTGACTTGGACTTGTGACTCTGGGTCCAGTTTTCGGTCCGTTAGATTTGACCTTCCTCTCCTTGCTTGGAAAACGTGGAGCCGTTCCTGGGCTTTTTGCAGTAGCGGCTAATTGCTTTGCCTTCTTGCGGCACTCCCTGACGTAGTGACCACCTTTGCCGCAGAAGAAACATACACATTTCCTTTTCGGAGTTGACTGGCTCTTGGGGCGGTTGGAAAATCTCGGTTCCTCAGCAGAGGCTTCCTGGTTGTGAACCGATTCCATCTCCTTTGCCCAACTATCTAAGTCGCTATCTGGATCGACGTTGTCTTCTTGATCCTCTCTGACCAAAGACGTGTGGTTGCTCGCCACACTGCTCGTTGATAGTCGACGATGACGATCTTGTCCATCTGTTTCTTCCCCTAGACGGAGAAATCCCTTGACAAGTCGAAGCTCCGGGAGTTGTTCAGTCTGACCCGATCCGTATTTTTGATCGAGAAGGGAATTCAATTCCAGTTTCAATACTACTATCCAGTCATCTCTGCTCCGCAGGTCCCGTCGAAGGCTCTCGACCTTTTCCGTGAGATCAGTCTTTGCTTGAACAGCTTCAGCGTATTTCTTAATGGTTCTCTCCAGCCATTGCGTAGTGACCATTGTCAGCTGTCCTGCTTCACTGTAGTCGTGGTCATGATGGGAGTTGTTGAATCTCGGTTGTTGAGGAAACCAAGGGACCAGTTGACCGACCTCCTGAAGTGACTGAGTGACTTCGTCCGACCAGACGTCACGTAGATCTTGTCCTGCCTTCTTTCTTCTTGGCTCGTGTTCGTCTTCTTGAACAGTTTCTACTTCTTGAACTTCCCGAACTTCTCGTTGAGTGAATTGTGTTTTGCCAACATGCTCACTGAGCTGATTTATAGAGAAATGGACGGTTGACAGAGCAGAACGGACTGCCGCGCAGGTCATAGAACCCGCGCAACCAGCAACCCATTTGCTCCCCGTTTTGTCATTTGACAATGACACCTTGCTTCCGGTACGTTCCGGGGAAGAGTCGGCGTCGCTCTTCCTTGACTCTTTCTTCTTTGCTCGATGCATCTTCCCAAGGCTGAGGTAGACTGGAAGAATTCAGGTATTATGTGAGACGAATACCACGAAGAAACGTTAGAAAGCGCGGAGAAATGGTTTCCAAGGCGATTGGCACATAAGACTGATGTCCGACCACGCCTTCCGGATTATGAAACCGTTAAATGTGACGAGCGAAAAATGACAAAGCTCGTGTGACATCACATTTGACCGAAACATGCTCGAAAAAAATGAGCGATCCTTGGTTTTTAGGACGAAAAACCAAACGAAATTGCAATTCCTTGCGTTTCCCGCGTTACGGACGGTTGTCGGTGCGAGACCTCTCCTTTGCAAAAATCGGTGCGCCTTTAATACCGTATGCCACGAATAAACTTCTTCGATAGACGATTGAATGGAAGTTGAGACAATTCGCATCAGGAATAGCGATTCCGGTGTAAACTTCGGCGAGAAAATATTTCCGAGATGAAACATCCTTCGTTCTTGTCATCGAACGTCCGAAACGGTCCAAATTGTGGCTTTTTTTTGACTTTTCAGGCGATTTCCACGTCTTCAGGACTTTTCAGATCGTTTCGAGTTTTCAACTCCAAGATTCTCCTATGCTTTAATTGACCGATTGAGCATCCAGCATGTGTTTTCCTGG
The DNA here is from genome assembly GCA_002259235.3 of Caenorhabditis latens. Taxonomy (NCBI): domain Eukaryota; kingdom Metazoa; phylum Nematoda; class Chromadorea; order Rhabditida; family Rhabditidae; genus Caenorhabditis; species Caenorhabditis latens. The sequence continues at coordinate 3,382,026 of CM056092.1, read as the reverse complement.
GCGGGCTATAAGGACGCCCCCCAGTTTGTTGTTACCGCAACGTAGGCTTTGTTGCTGGCCATCAGCATCTTCGGCGATTATGTTGGTGAACCGAACGTTGTTGTTCCCTGCCAAAAGCACGTCATCCGTGTTTGCGACCTGACTTCCGCGAGTCCTCCGTTTTCAGCTGACAACAGACTTCTGTCATTCTCCGTTTCCGGGAGAGTTGCTACGACTGGGTCCCTGCTTCAGTCCTCGGATACTGATGTTCCGAACTTTGGGTCGTCCACTTTGGTTGCCAGACCAAGTGGGTTTCTGTTTCAGGAGACTTCCCGCGAACTTCAGCACACGTCTTCTTCTGCTTCTTATAGGACAGATGGTTCCGAACCATCTCGAGTTGAAGCACACTCCTTGACCAGAATGACGTTATCTGCTTGTTGTCCAAATCCCGAATCATGTCGACTCCGCGAATTTGATCCTCACGTCGCTTGAAGACTTCATGACTGGAAGATGAAGCGTTTCCAGTGCTGTCCATAGCTCAGTTGTCGTTTTTGCCAAAAACGATCTCGTCCACAACGATTGTCAAGTCGAGTGCGATTCCATCAGCTTAAAACTAAGCTCCGAGTTTACAGCTTTATGTTTCAGTTTCCGCGTTGGTCATGGAACCTCCGCATACTGAAACCGCGTAAGCAAAACTTGCTAACAGGTCTTCGTTTCCAGAAGAGCCAAATTACTTCGTTCCACCATGTTCTCGTGGAGATCCTTCTTTGTAGTTGCTCTCAACTTTGCCTTGTTGAGACTTCTGACGACTGTCCACCGATGAAGTCGTTCCGTCTGGCCAATCGGCTTCATCCGCTCGTCTCCGTTTCCAGGAGGGTTATCAGAACCATATTCCTTTCATGTCGGTTGAGTAGATATTGTACCGACCATTGCGACGTCGTCCACGTTGCTTGCCAAGCCAAGTGGGGTTGAGGTGGCGTTAGAGCCAACCGTTATGTTTTCAGACTTAACGTCAACTTCCGCGTCGGTCGTAGAACCTTCGCATACAGGAAGCTGTGAATACCTTTACTGCTTCGTTTCCAGAAGAGTAGATTCCAGATTTTAGCACTGAGGCGTGATTTACCAGGGATCCATCTGTTGATCCACAAAAACAGCACGATGGCGAATATTTCCAGGGATCCATCCGTTGATCCACGATTTCAGCACGAGGGCGATTATAGTCCAGGGATCCATATTTTGATCCACTAACAGCACGTTGGCGTGTACATTTCAGCACGGGGCATGTACTTTTCCGAAAGTGTTCGAGATACCTTCCTTTACCAGGGATCCATACTTTGATCCGCAATTTCAGCACGAAGGCGATTACTTTCCAGGGATCCATATGATGATCCGCATTTCAGAGGTTTACAAGACACCTTCTTTCTTCCGGAGGTTTACAAGAGACCGTCCGTTTCCAGAGGTTTCCAAGAGACCGTCCATTTCCAGAGGTTTGCGAGAGACCTTCCGTTTCTTCCTGGAGGTTTGCGAGAGACCTTCCGTTTCTTCCTGGAGGTTTGCGAGAGACCTTCCGTTTCTTCCTGGAGGTTTGCGAGAGACCTTCCGTTTCTTCCTGGAGGTTTGCGAGAGACCTTCCATTTTCAGAGGTTTGCGAGAGACCGTCTGCTTCTCGGAGGTTTGCGAGAGACCTTCCTCATCACTTGTGGAGTGGGTATTCGGGGATCCTCCTATTGATCCTCATCATCGATGTTTCAACATCGGCGGTGCCTGGGGCATCGTCTTCCTCACTGTGTAGTGGCTAACTTCAGGGATCCTTCTCGTTGATCCGCATATTCGGCGGTGCACACGGCATCGACTTCCTCACTGTGTAGTGGCTAATCGGCGATATTGCTATCGGCTTCTTCAATGCTTACCGCACTGGCTGACGATTTGTTGGAGTCAACTTGTTGTATCGTTGCTCCCGGTCCAGAATTGACTGCCGTCAATCTCTCAGACGTCACGATTTTCCCGATGTTTCGGAGACGTTGTAATCTTTGCCGTTGTTGTAGAAGACGTCCAGTGAGAGTGCATTCTCCCATTATCGACATCGTCAACTCCAGCAGTTGACATATGAAGCGGCTTCGCGAATAGATTCGCTAACCTGATATGATTTTGTTGGATGAAAATCCAATGCAGCGTGAACACACTAATAGAGGCGATCGCGCAGGTTTCAGAACCCGCGTGATTGATCCCCTTCTAGAAGCTTCCAAATCGATTGAAGATGTCTCCAAATCCGACGATGTGTTCCTTGAGCATCGAAACCAACGATCCCAGCTTGCTGACGACCAAAGCGGCTCTCTCCCGAATTGCTGCTCGTTCCATGGTTGTCACTCGATGACGGTATTCAGAAGATCCTTCGCGACGGGATTTCCAGAAAATTCTTCGAGAACCAGGAGCATGAAGAGTGTCGATCCGTGCTGACCGATTTGAGAGAATATCGGTCGAAAAACCGGGTTTTTGGGTGGGGCAGGAGTTTGATAAAACAGTATTGTGAATTTATCAACCTGCACTCCTTCGACAGCGCACAGGTCTTGGAACCCGTGCTCACTGCTATCTAGGGAGCCGGCTACGAAAAGATACGTGACAGAAATTAACGTAGAGGCATACAATAGATAAACAGAGTCCTACGCCCTAATTCCCTACATGGGTAACCTAAGCATCTAACACCTAACCTAACACAAAAAGAACTTAAACTAAACGGGCCCTGTCTAGAAAAAGAGAGTGAGAGGAGAGTAACAAAAGAGGATAAAATCGGGTTATGGTCCCGAGCCAGAGGCAAAATCAATAAAAGAGTAAGAAGAATACAAAGGGTGGGAAGCGTGGGTGGGTCTTTATAAGTTAATCTAAAAAAAAATTAAGAAAAACCTAAGTCGCTGCTACCAGTAAGCAACGCAAGACTTTTATACTCAACTACTAATTTATTATGACTCAATTGTTACAAGTGAAAGGGTGAAAGAGGGTTACAAAGAGAAATAGGGACTGGTGCAAGTTCACCCGTAAGAACTGCCAAGAGAAAGGGAATTCTCAGCTTATATAGTGGTGAAAAGGGGGCGGAGTTAGTAAATCCATGAGTTGGCGCCATGGCGGTTGAGCGCCAGGTCAAACAGTCCTCGTGGTGGCGGAGTGTCGTTGTGGCGGTGGCGGCGAGAGAGCGTTGGCGACGAGAGAGACGGCAGACACGACGACGGCGGCGATGACAGTTGCAGGCCTAGGAATTGTGGCGACGAGACTGTGAGCGGAGGCGAGCAGTTTCGACGCGAAATTATTGACTTCTGAAAGTGTCAAATTTGGTGAAACAACTGTGGGCTTTAGACAAAGAGCCGAGCAGGCCTAAGGGATTCATCCGAATACCTTACAATAGCTCCCCGGCGGCGGCCTCTCTGTCTCTCTCTCGCCTCCTCCCCTCTTCTACCACCTCCCGCACATCTTTCTCAACGTCGTGCATGGTGCAGGTGCACAGGTAGTTGGCGTGCGGACCGCATGCGGATTCAGTCCCATTTTCCGTCCACATAGAGTCCGCAGCGGAAATTTGATCCGCTGCGGACTGTATATGGACGCAGCGTGGACTTCGGGAAAAGAGGTGGAAGTGGGCGGCAGGCGTCCGCGCGCGGACCGTATATGGGCGCGCTGGCCGCGGCCGCGGCATGCAGTAGCTCTTCCGAAGCTCTCGGACTTCTCTCGGATAACGATAATTTTTTAATCATTTATGGAGCGTTTACGTTTCTTTCCCTATTTTTTCGAAAGTTTCGCTTTTCTTTATGTTTTTCTCTATTGAAATTTCTCTTAATTAAATTTTTCGTGAAAAATTCTCTCATTTTACTGTGAATGATCAGAAAAATATTGTGTTTTCAGTCAGTCCGATGATCCCAAAAAGAGAAGCAGCAGCGACAGCCAATATGGAATCAATTCATCGCTTTTCTCAAAGGTTTGTAATAGTATTCAGCATTTTCTATTAAAATAAAATTCTTTCAGTGAGGTAATTCGATAAAATTGGCCACTTCCCAAGCACAACACTGTAATTTTCCGGAGGGAGGAACCCATTTTCGAAAGTAAGTTAAATAACTGAACAATTATATTTTATTCCGCAATTAATTGATTTTCTTTTCAGAAATACGAAGGGAAAACAGACGTCAACGACTGAAAACTGCTTCTACGACAAATGGTATTCGATGGATTTCAAGGACATGACTGCCGGACAAACTTCTGATTTCTAAGTCTAATTTGCTGTGTTTTCTTCTTATTTTTATCATTTTTACTGTTCCTTCTATCTTTCTTTTAATAAAATAGTAATTTTATCTCAATTCTTCTTTGTTAAATGACAATCTCAACCGGAAAAAAAGTAGGGAGAGGGCTGGCAGTGCGAGCGACAACGTCCGCGCGCGGACTCAAAACGGACCGTATACGGAGCACATACAATCCTCAGTGAATTCGTGCTGAGTCCACGCGCGGCCCATATATCGCCCATATTGCGTCCGTGGCGGACTACCTGTGTGGTTGCAGGATAGAATGCCGGGAAACTACTCTGGGGTTCAATCCCTCCATGACTGTTTCACTTTTTTTTCTTTTTTCATATCTTTCCCAACTGTTCTAAACCTTCTTCCCCCTTCCATTTCACATATTTCGTGTTTCCCTATCATCCATGACTCTACTTTCGTCTGCTTTCTTATTCATTACATCTTTATTAACACATAACACATTACAATTTATTCAATTTTTATTTATTCAATTTTAAAACAATTAATTTATCTCATATTGCATCAATCGATCCTTTCATCCGCATCAGTGTATCCAGACCCTGCAAAAAACACATTAAAACCCTGATTTTTCAGACCCATTTACCCAAATTTTTAAAACAGCTCTCTTGCCGCGTTGTCCAATAGGGCGCACTTGCATTTTTCACACATTTTCCGCCATTTTCATAGTTTAGTAAACATTCCCCTTTTTTCCCCATTTCTTCGGCCGATTTTTAAGAAAATACCAAACCACCTGTTCAAAATTTTTAAAAATTTTTTAAAAGCACCTGTTCACCCAAAAGTACCCCGGAGAACTCTTCAGGGGCTGCAACCGCGCCCCATCGCAAACGAGAGAGTATCGGCGAGAGACACAGATTCTCACAGTTTTTTACCTATTTTCGCTGTTTTTTCATTGTATTTCCTGTAAATTGTTATAAAAATAGCGAAAATAGGTCAAAAACTGTGAAAATCTGTGTCGATACTCTATCGTTTGCGGTGGGGCGCAATTGTAATTTCAAATTTTCAGATTCTACATACAAATATTTGTTCAAAATTGCCAAAAACCGCCAAAAAGACTGCAGCAATACATCACTCATTCCGTTTTTCCCTCCTGCCTCTATAGATTTTTATGCATTTCCCCCCCTTTTTTTTTTGTTAGATTCTATTGCCAAATAAAGATATTTTTATTTTTAACAAAACAAACCTGTGTAACTCTCTGCACCAAACAGTCATCAGCATATGTTCCTTTGTGCTCACACTTCAGTCGTTGCACACGTGGATCTTTCAGCACTTTCAGCGCGATTTTGAACTTGCGCACTTTCTCCAACTCGGCGAGCACGCAGTCGGTCGCGTAGACGATGGTTTTAGCGTACAGACAATCCATCAGCCCTTGGAACATGTCGATTCGATTTTTGACGGCAAAATTCACGAAATTTGTATCGACAATGACGTGGAATGGTGGACCGAGCTGGGTGTTGTACTTCATGAACATTGCCGACGAGATTTTTGGGCTGAAAATCGATAAAATAGAGTGAAAATAAGTGAAATCGGAGGAAAACTCACGCATGAACCAATTTGAGTGCCTGCTCATCTTCTTTCGGTGTTCGAATCACTCGTTGTTCCTCTTTTCTGTAAATTATCGCTAATTAATAAATTAATCGATAAAAATCTGATTTTCAAGGCTTACATTCTGTTATCTGTCTTCTTGACAAGCTTGTTGACGGCGCTCTTTCTGGCGTTCGACTTTAAGCGTTTACCCATGTTCTGGAAGAAAAAAAATAATTTTATGGGGAAATTTTGAATTTTGTAAGGAAAAAGGTGAAGGAGCGGAATAAAACACGATTTTCTACGCTATTTAGTAGAAAGTCTACGTTTTTTGCCTTGACATTCATGAGAAACAAGCAGTTTTTCTTGAGGAAGAGGAGAAAATGCAGAAGAACCGAAAAACCCAGAAATATAATAAATTCGATAACTTTTTCTAGGTTTTTTCTGTTCGCCACATAATTCAGCTGCAAATCTTCATTTTTCGATAGCAAAATTGACAAAAATTAACAAAAATTACGAGAAATAACCAATTTTCCCATTGAAAAACACAAAAATTCGTCTTAACGAAGTCCGCAACATTGCGTAATATCGAGGACTTGGTGTTCGCAACCAAAGATGCATTTTAATTGCCGCGCAAGTCACACCATTCAATTGAAGTGCATATTTAAATTTTAAGATTTTAATTCTAGGACTCATCTGGAATTTTGAAATAATTTTTGCTGAAATTCTCAATTTTTTGTGAACTCACCGTCTTTTTCTAGGTATAAAACATTAGAAACTCGAATATATGTTTGGGAAATTGTGTAAATTTATGGATGAACAATAGAGTTCCAATTTTTAAAATTTTTTTAGAAACTCAGTTTTTTAAAAGTTCTAACATCTTTTTTAACTTTTTTCTCTATATTAATAAAAAATAAGTTTTAGACTGTCAAGTATGACAAAAGAAAATGAAAAAAAGCCCAAGGAAAAACCGAACACTCGTAAAATTGCGTTTCGAAATGAGGCGATCAATGCGTTGATGGATCTCGACGACGTCGCATTAGCCACATTTCAAAAAGCAATGGAAGTAGCAAAACTAGACTGCAAAAAGTGTGCACTTCATGACACATCTCACAATCCAAAGTGGGTTTTCTAAAAAAGAGCCAAATTTTTTAATCCGCCGCCAAGAGATTCCAGAACCCACAACTGTCGTGACAACCCGTTCTGTATCAGTCGTTTGGGACTGGAGAAATTCGAAAAGTTGATCGCATTGGAGCAGGAAACGAAAGAAGAGGCGAGAAAAGATCAGAAGCGTCGAGATTTGAACGAGCAGCCGGCTGGACTGGTGAATGGCGGAAATTTCTGTTATGTTAACAGTTTTCTGCAAGTCTGGTTTAATGTGCCTGAGTTTCGGCAGTTGGTTTACGATTTTCGGCCGTCAGATGCCTTCGAGCCGTGAGTTTTGGCTAGAAAATAGGAAAATTTTTGAAAAAACTACTTTTAGACCCCCGGCGCCACGAATGGACGTTCAGGCGACTATGATGGCTCTTCAAGACATTTTCTACACTCTTCAGACCACTCCTTTCGTAAAATTTTGGCTTTTTTTTTCAAAATTTTTACAATTTCTTTTCAGAACGACGCCGACAAAACCGCAGGGCTCGGGAAACTATTGCGCCTCAATTCGGAGCAACAAGACTCTCAAGAGTTCGGTCTGAAATTCTTCAACGCTCTGGAACGGTGTCTTCCTGACCATCCTAACGGGCAAGACAGTCTAAACCGGCTGAAAGATTTGTTCACCGGGGAGATTTGCACTCGGATTGTGTGTAAATGTGGGCAAAGATCGGAACGGGAGGAGACGGCGATCTCGTTGTCATTGAATATTGAGGGGCATTCCACATTGCTGGACGCGTTGGATTCCTATTTTGGAGAGGAACAGTACGTGGATTTTGATTTATTGATTGATTTTTAGCCGGAAAATGCAAAAAACCGGCTCAAAATCGTTATTTTTGCAGGAATTTTGGTCAAAAACGCTAAACATAGGCAGAAAATCGGTATTTTAACAGAATTTTGGTCGAAAAACGCTAAAAATTGGCTGAAAATCGGTATTTTAGCAGGAATTTTGGTCGGAAAATACGAAAAATCTTCATTTTAACAGAATTTTGGTCGAAAAACGGGTAACATAGGCTGAAAATTGCTATTATAGCGGGAATTCTAGTCAAAAAACGCAAAAATAGGCCGAAAAATGCCGAATTTTCACGATTTTCGACTGAACATCTCCATTTTTCCTTATTTTCCAAAATCCAAGTTTTAATGTTAACCGCATGCTTTCTCATGGCTGTTGTCAAATTTTTTAGCAGAAAGTTTACATTTCTCAGTAATTTTCAAGTTTTTTCGCTGAAAATTTCAATTTTTCTTATTCGAATTCATCAATTTTCCCATTTTCAGCGAATTCTGGAGTTATTTTTCCATTTTTGTAGGGAAACTTCGGTTTGACTCTAAATCTCTCGGATTTTCTCATTTTTTCCCGATTTTTCTGAAAATTCAACTGCTCTCTACCGAAATTCCCTTGAAAAATGTCTCTTGTTTTCTCTGAGTCTCTCAATTTCGCGCACTATTTTCTTGGGTTTCGGTAGAGCGCGGTTGTAAAAAGCGAGCCGAGCTGATGAAAGTGATTTTTTTTCCAATTTTAGCTTGGACGATTACAAATGCCAACGATGCAACAAAACGGGCAGCACATCGAAACAGTCGGACTACGTAAAGCTCCCTCCTGTCATTGTAATCCAATTAAATCGATACAAGTACACAGCGAAAGGACGACAGAAGCTGAAGACTCCGATGGCTTATCCACGAGAAATTCCAGCGAGAGCTTTCCAGAGAACTGATTTGAGAAATGCGCCGCCCGCAGAATTCTACGATTTGTTCGCTGTGACGATTCATGAGGGTAGCAATGCCGAGTGTGGTCATTATTATGATTTGATCAAAAGTCCGCTGAATCAGAAGTGGTATAGATATAATGATGAGGTATTGTTTTGGAGTTTGGGCGAGTTTTTAGAGGGAAAACTGAGTTTTTGAGTTGAAACTTGCAATTTTTGCTCTGAATTGTTTCAAAATTTCGATTTTTTTACTTCAAATTGAGTTTTACTGAATTGAGTTCAAAACCTGGAAGATTTTGTCGAGAAAATGGGGTTTCCACCTTCAAAACCTACTGTGGAACGTTTCGGAATCGAAAATTACCGAAAATTTGAATTCCCGTCGCCAAGAGTCAAAAAGTTTGAAATCTACTTTTTTCAACCCAAATTTTGATGAAATTTGTTGGTTTTAAGATGGAAAACTACTTTTTTGTGTTAAAATGTGCAAGTTTTGTTCTGAAATGTCTCGAAATGTTCATTTTTCGACTTCAAATTGGGTTGAAGCTCAAAATCTTGAAGATTCGGTGGAAATTTGAAGATTTTGGCGATAAAAATGGGATTTTGACCTCCACATCACTCAAAATCTACCGAAATTATTGATTTTTCGACTCCAAAAAGTTGAAAAAACGCTTTTTTTAACCCAAAATTGAATGAAATTTGTTGGTTCTAAGAAGGAAAACGCAATTTTTGCTCTGAAATCTCTAAAAATCCGGTCTTTGAAACCGAAAAATGTGATTTTTTAACTTCGAATTGGGTTTTAGTGAAATGCGGCTGAAAATCTTAAAGATTCGATGCAAATTTGATGATTTCGGCTAGAAAATGGGATTTTTACCTCCAAACCAATCGAAATCTACCGAAATTTTTGATTTTCCGACACCAAAATTTGAAAAAAAAAACACTTTTTCATCCCAAAATTGGATGATATTTGTGTCAATCGGGCTGAAAATTCTGAACTTGTTGTGAAAATTCAGAGATTTTACGTCAAAATTTTTAATTTTTGTCTCAAAAATCACATTTTTATTCAATGAAATCACCTTTTCCAGACCGTCGAATCCATCGCAAAACCACCTGGAACCGACAAACCAACGACAGGAAAAGTGGAGAAATCGCGTCGAAAAGACAAAGAAAAGTATCCAACCGACCAGAAAGCTTGTTACGGTCTCCTCTATCGTCGTCGTGATGCGATTCTCCCACTTCCACACCCAATTCTACCTCCCGAGGAGCTCATCGCGGACTCGAAACACGCGATTGAGGAGCTTTTCGAGGGTTTGACCAAGAAAAAGATAGAGAAAAGCGAGAAGCGGCTGTATGATTTGGAGCGGAGGATTAACAAGTTGAAAACTTCGAATACAAAACTGGAAACTCATATTGATAAGTATGAAAAGCCGAATGAAATCGCCTTTTTGCCGATTTCATTGCTGACTGACGTGCTTGCGATGGAGTATGAAGTGGCGAAGGGGGAGAAGAAGAAGAAGAAAAAGGAGAAATCGGAGAAGGAGGAGGAGAAGAAGACGACGACTACGGAGGATGAGGATCTCGCGGCGGCGATTGCGGCTTCTGAAGCAGATCAGATGAAATTGAATTCAGAAGAAGGACCGTCGACGTCAGCTGCTGGAGCAACGGTTGGAATCGACGATGGCCAAGAAGAAGAACGAGCTGAAAGTGAGACGCCAGAAGCCACCAACGCCGACGCTTCCATGGAAGAAATAATCGATAATTCAGAGGATACACCTACAAAAGAGATAGATATATTGGCGATTGCGATGGAGGAATCAGCACTCCCTACTGTCGACGTGGCAGCGCCCCCGGAGCACACACAAAAACGAACGCGTCAGAAGAATGGAGATGTGAAATATGTGTTCACGAATACACGGTCACCGCGGAAATCCGCCGGGAATCAGACGCCACTGACGAGTCCACAGAAGCAACCGGTCTCAACGAGAGTCGCCGCGCTTCTAAGTTCCCACGAGATGTCTGTTTGTGGTCATGGGAAGATGTCGATCGATCCGATTCTCTATGGAGATGTGAAGGCGGTGTCGAGAGCGCCGGCGATGGCGTTATTGAGAGAATACGATTTCCGGGTGAAGGTTGTGTATGATAATGGGGAGAAGGTGTACCCGCAGGCGGATAAGGAGAGAGACCTTTTTGTGTTCACAGCGTAAGTTTGGATTGAAATTTTGATCAAAAAACGCTAAAAATAGGCTGAAAATATAGGTATTTTAACGGAATTTCGGTTGGAAAATGCGAAAAAGCGGCTGATATTCGCAATTTTAACAGGAATGTTGGTCAAAAACGCTGAAAATAGGCTGAAAATCGGTATTTTAACAGAATTTTCCTGAAAAAAAAACGCGAAAATCATGCTAAAAATGTCGAATTTTCACGATTTCCACTGAAAATCTCAAGTTTTAAAGTTTTTTTTTCAATTTTTCATCGAAAATGTGCTCATTTTTGATGATTTTCCATAATTTCTTCTAATTGTGAATCGAAAATTTGATTTTTTCGCGAAAAAAATAGAGCATTTTTGATTTTGACTCATTTTTCATTCGAATTAATCAATTTTCTCCATTTTCAGTGAAGACATTTGTATGGAATGTATCCTCGAAATGCGAGAAGAAGGGATCTTCAGCAACCAACTTGAGGAGGACGACAAGATGGTTCGGCGGATTCTGAAGGAGGAACGACAACGATGCTCCGTCAAAAATCCATCAGAACGCCCAGAAGGTCATGTCTACGTGGCGAAGTTTGCACTGTCGAATTTCAAGAAATCAGCGATAACGAATCGAGAAAATAAGTTGGCCAAGTTGCATACAAAGAAGGGAACGCTGAGTTTCGATCCGGTCTCCGTACAGAAAACTGATGCGAACTACCCATCGTTATCGAGTTTGAAGCGTCCACGAGGTCGTCCGTTCGTTCGGAAAAGTTTTTCAGAAGTCCCTGAAAAAATGCAAAAACTCGATGAGGAGGGGATGGCGGAGATAGAAACTGTCGTGGAGGAAGACGAGGAGAGTAGTATGAATATTCCGGATCATCAGAATCCAACACGCCCTGTGGACACAATCGATCCGGATATGCTGAAACCCGTTGAGAATATCGAATTCAACTCGGAACTTCGGTGTGCTCATGGCGGCATCAATTTCAGTCAATTCAGACACTCCGTCTCGCCGGAAGAGTGGCAACGACTGAAAGGCTATTTTGATGAGTGCTACGAGGTCTCATGCTCTCAGCCAGTGTGTGCAGAGTGTCGTCAAATGGAGGTGGACGCACAGAATGGGACGGATAATATGAGGGTGTTGGTGAAAGAGATGCGGAAGCGAATCAACGATACGTTGAAGGCTGTGGAGGCACGCGCCGAGGCGAAGAGTGAAGTGGATGTGAAGTTTGGGATATGCAGTGTTTTCATTGAAAAGTTGAAGAAGTTGACGAATCGACAATCGACGAGTCCGCCATCGATCTGTCAGGAATGTCTGATTTGTCAGCATCAGCAGCCGTTTAAGGGATTTCTTACGGAGGTTGGTTGAAAATACGCGCGGTATAACGCGTCAGAGGCGCCCCAGACGGTCCGTTTTGAACATTTTTCACGATCGAATCTGACGAAAACCGTGAATTTAAGAGTTCTTACCGTCTCTGAAGCTCCAACGCGTTCAAGGCACGCCAGCCTCTCATGTTTGGAATAATTTGAATGTCTTAAGCTTCTGGCGCACCTTTGACGCTTTTTACCGGTTTCAAATCGTCCAAAAATCGCCAAAAACTGTGTTCAAAAGGGTCTGGAGCTCCTTTAACGCTTTTTCAGATCGCGAAGAGCGCCTCTCGCTCACTTTTCAACAAATTATCGGATTTTTTGAAGGATTTGTTGGAAAATAGTGAGATTAAGTAGAGAAAAGAAGCAATAGAAAAGCAAACGTCTAGAAGTGGTTTTGGGCGTCGTGTACTCCTCGTGGACAAGTGGAATTTAAGGAAAACCTGGTTTTTGATAAGTTTCCCAGTGATTTTTGATGTTTTTAATAAAAAGTCTTGGTTTGGCAATAAAACACGAAAAATCTAGGAAAAAACCCCGAAATTCGACCAAAATTTCAAAAAGTCCGCCTTTTCCACGAGGACAACACCATGGAATTCTTCGGGTTTCTAGCTATTAGCACGGCACGCTTCTTACAACCGCGCTCTACCGAAACCGAAGAAAACAGTGTGCGAAATTGAGAAACTCAGAGAAAAATAGACATTTTTCAAAGGGATTTCGGTAGAGCGCAGTTGTACGAACTGTGCCAAACTGATATTTTACCAGAATTTTGGTCAAAAAATGCGAAAAAATGCTGAAAATCGCTATTTTAGCAGAAATTTTGGTCAAAAGACGCAGAAAATTGGTCAATTTTCAGGACAACCAAAAAGATGCGCACGTCATCGGTCTCACTGAAGACGAGTGGCACACGATTCTCGCCGAAATCCGGAATCTCGAAGAGGCTGGCGACGAGCACGCGATTCTCGTCGATCCCAAACCGATACACATCGAAAACGGGAACATTTTGGATATGTGTGCGCAGTGTTTCGAGCAGCACATAAAGTTCACCGAGGAGCGGAAGTACCTGTTCGATAATGAGAATATCTATGTAAAACTGGTGAATTTGAGTGATGAGGAGGATGTGACGAAGGCGAACGGGAAGTCGCGACGGGGCCGCGCGAAGAATGTCTATGCGATCAAGATGTCGTCGTCGAATACGCTAATGGAGTTGAAGGTTCAATTATACGACAAGACGCATCAACTACCGAATGATCAGATGCTCTATCGGACTCTTGGTGGCGAGCAGTTTGATAGGAGTATCAATCAGAAGACGTTGTTTGATTTGAGACTTTCGCCCAATAATAATGATAATGTATTTAAAAATTGAGAAATTTCAGCCAAATAGCGAACCAATTTTCAGCCTCTTATCCTCATTGCTCAACAATTCTCCCCATCTTCACAAACCGATGAAACTGGTGATCGTGCTCCGGAACGCGGCTTCGTCGACACCGCTCTTGCTCATTAACGCCCATTCTAGCCGTATTTAAACAATCGTTGTTCTTCTTACCCTGGTTATTCCCGTTTATTATTATTTTTGTATTCTTTGGATCTCTCAAAACTGACAAATTATCCCGTTTTCCCCTTTAACTTATCTATGTTGCCTGGTTGCTCAGAAGACAGAGAATTACATCGGAGTGGTGTAAATCTGATCTGAAATTACATTTTGTGAATGTCGCCCCTTATTGTTGCTTTGCTAATTTTATTCATATGGAAGAGAAAAAATGAAAAAGTGAGGGAAAAAACAGTAAAATTTCAATCATCGGAACCTTCTCCTTGCTCCTTCTCAAGATCCGACATCGCTTGATAGTATCCAGTATGATATCCACTCATATACCAGCTCATCAGCATACTACTCAACGCCTCCTGCTTATCGGCAGGCGCCATTGCTAGAATATTCGGAGGGATGGGCGGCGCCATCTTTGGGATTGGTGCGGTGCCTGGAAATAACTGTTTTGGGAGTTTAGAAATCGACAAAACGAGTAAGACGATGGAAAATACATGTTTTTGCCGATTTTTTTCCGTTTTTCTGTGATTTTTCCTCTAAAAATAAGCTATTTCTGCCAAAAATTGACCAAAAATCATTTTTTTCTGAGTCAAAATCAAAAAATGTGATTTTACCTGACTCATTTTTCACTTTTTTCCCAACTTTCTGCTTCTTCTCCGACGCGACAGCCTCGGCGATCGCCTCCTCGTTGAGCCACAAATCCTTCATATGGGCGGTCGTCTGGTTGCCATAATACAAAAATGTCACTTGAACTTCGTGATCATCTTTTCCACCGATCGAATCGATCGTCGCCGCGTAGTAGCTCGTCTTGCCGTTCTCCTCGAATGGCGCCATACAGTTTCCGCCGACTTTCCACTGAAAATTCAAAATTTTCACAAATTTTAGGCCAAAAACCACTCACTAAATATGTTTTCCCGTCTTCTCCTGTGTATTTCTTCTCCTTTACTCCACTAACTTGCTGCTGAAATTCAAAAATACTTTATTTTCAGTTTTTTCTCGAAATTCCCTACATGAACCTCCTGAATTGATTGCTCGTACATTCTGATGAGATCTGTGTCGTCCCACACGTCCTCCACTTCCATTCCGCTCTGAAATTTGATTTTTAGCTGAAAATAATTTGAAAATATCACAACTTACATCTGCTGACCACACGTTTGTCATAATTGAAGGCTAGAAAATAGTGAAATTCGAAAGTCGCTAAAGTGGGGATTGTGTGCGCCAAAATTGCGAAAAACGGGCGCCCGACTTGCAAATCTAGGCTCCGCCCACTTGATTCGCGCGTTGCAATGGAACCGCAGAACAAGCAGAAATAAGAAGAAATATGATTGAATGAGAATCAAAAAGGAAAAGAAAATAATCAAAACTCGAGTAATTTGTAGTAAAAGTTATTTTATTTATGTTATTTACAGTAAAAGACAGCAATAATAGAGGAAATATAGTGAATTGAGATGGAGAAGAGTCTAAATTTCAGAGTAGGGGTTTCAAGAATATTTTATTGTCGATTACAAGTTCTTAATTGGGTCATTCTCCTTCTTGATGGAGTAGGCGAGGTAGGCGTAGAAGGCCGTCCAGAGAGCGAATGGGACGAGAAGGAAGCCGGCTTTCTTGTCAATCTGCGATAAATTTTATGAATTTGCGATAAAATTTCTCTGCAATTTATAATTTATACCTTGTAGAAAGCATAAGCAGCTCCAGTGGCCGTCAAACTGACAACGGTAGTGTTCTTCCACAAGCATCCGAGCTCCTTCTTCTTCACAATTGGAATCGTGGCGACAGCCAACGACACACTAGCTCCATATAGCCCGAGAGCCAACTTCGTGTCATTGTAATCGAAGCCACCGCCATTTTTGTAGACGAGATAGGAAGCGTATCCGAGTGGCGAAAGCGTGAGCAGGTCTATGGCGGAGTAGACGCGAACATCCTTCGGCGCCCAGTTTGGCTTCTTCAATGCGGACCACCAATCAGCGACTTGTTGATCTTTGGCGAACGCGACGAATGCTGCGACAGCGGCTCCGGCTGGAATCAGCGAGGAGATCACCGAGTTGCGGGTGTCCTGAAATTGTTTTCTAATTGAAAAAAATAAGTGAAAAATCTCACTTGGGTGGTCCAGAATGGCATTGTTTCGTAGGCTGCGAGCTGGCAGTGCTGCTTGTCAACAAACTCTGTAAGAAAAAGAAAATCAGTGGTCGAATGGGGCGAAAGAGAAAGACAAAAACGAAGTGCACACAAAAAAGTTTTTCGCGTTATCTCTCGGAATCCACGCAACACAAAACTCGATAGCGAACAGTTGCGACTTGCATCATTCAGTTTATTTTTTCTGAATGAGACAGTTCAACCGATAAAAAAACATAAAACAGTGACAAAAGAGGAGACAACCAAAAATTCTTGGTGGTTGATGATTCCCACCGCCAAATCGTTGGGGAATGGCAGAGACGACGAGGAAAATAACAACAAAATGGAGGGCGAGAAATAGTGTGAGAGACGAGGAGAGTGAGCAGAGTAAAAGGACATGGGCGAGACGGCGGCCACACGAGTAAACATGCTGTTGTGGATCGATTTTGGGACACGGAGGCCAGGCCACTGGGCTTTTGCTGGAGAGGGCACCAAGAGAATTGGTGGAACTTTGAATAAAATCAATAAAAACTTTCAAAATCCTGAAACCTGAAGTAACTAAACTAGCCGATCGCTATAAACCGACAGCTGTTCGATGGTCGCATGTTGAGGCGGCTGACGGTCAGGTGCGGGCGGTCACAACAAGAAGGGATCATAGGGTAAAGTTGGGTTAAAAATGTGAAAAGAAACGAAAAGTTTATTCGAAAAAGACACATGCAGAAACCTTGAAATGCTTCGCGAGCATCTGAGTGTGGAAGTTGGCTCCAGTTGCGTTCGAATTCGCCACGATGAGTTGAATTTGACATTTTTTGAGTAGTAAAAAGCAAATGACAAAGTCGATTTTTTTTTGAAAATGAAAGAGAAAAGAAGCTTTCCGTAAACAAGAGGAAAGGATGATGATGATAGAAAAATAGAAGAAAACAGCTGTAATGAACAAAATGAACAAAATAAAACCTGATATTGAGACAAGTTTCGATAGAAAAAGAAAGAGGGACCGTCTAAATAAAACCAATAAACTTTTATATTATTAATAACACAAAAAACAAATACGACCAACAACATTGTACATACAAAAAAGCTGACGTTGGGGGCGGCGGAAAGAAAGAAAGTATCACAGGATTAATCACTAAAAACAAAGTACATGTAGGGGGAGAAAAACGGGATATGATAGATAAACACGGGGGGAATGGAACAGATGAGAGCATTCACACGAAAACGCAATTTTCAAAAAGAAAATAAGAAAAAAAGGGTGCTAAATAAAGAAAATCAGGGGAAGGGGGGAAATCATTGTACTAGAATAATAATACTACATGAAAGAGGAAAGGATGGCTTATTCAGTGATGGCGGGGGCAATCTTTCGTGGAGTCAACGCGAGCATCACCTTCGGCTGATCGCGGAAACTGCTCCTGTGGTATTGTCTCGATCCACCTCGTTTCTCCGGAGTCGTCGAAGGACTCTCGGTGGTCATCGGTGACCCCGGGCTGTTGACTCCCGAATCGTTGGCCGAGGAGCCCGCCTTTTCCTGATAAGCGGTCATCAGCGACATGACCGCGTTGCGAGCTCCTCGGCATTGCTCCTTGTTTTGCGCCATGATCTCAACTGACGTCATCCCGAAGTGTGAGTACACTTCGGTGTGCACGGTGATGACGCAGTTGAATTGGCCTTCGATTTGCTTCTTCATCGCTGCACGATTTCCGAGAATCTTGCCGACTTCTGCGGTTGGAATCTGGAAGAAAACGATAAAAATTTTAAGTTTTATTCCAAAAAAGTACCCAATGCTTGATTTTCTCCACATTATTGGTCTTCGGTGGTGCTTCGACCATAGGCGGCAGCTGCGGTGGAGGAACCGAGAAGTCAGATGGGAAGAGCAGATGGTTGTCGAATGGCAGGAGAGAATCATCGCGAGGTGGTGCAGGTGTCGATGTCAGCATCGCGTTTGGCTCACCAATCTGTAAAAAAATACATTTGAATAGAGAATTCTTCTTGAATTTCATCCAACCGAGAAGATGTTGTTGAGGAACGGCGGCTGACAGACAGCTGGCAGTTGCGGAGGCGGTACTTCAGGATTGAACGAGTTCTGTGCCATTTCGATAGCATTCGAGTTATAGCCCATTCTCGCAGTTCGCCGTGTAATGGGTATTTCGATTTCCAGAAGTCCGAAGTGTTCCGTTAGACACTCTATCATCACCTCTCTCGCCGTATTGACAGATTGCTCGGTGCCGAACATTGTGACTTTCCCAGTGAAATGATCGATCTGAATATAGACGATAACAAGCGCTATTTCATATTCAACTCTCACAATCATATCGTTGCATCGAGACCGTCTCTTGATATCTGAAGAGAAGAAAAAGACGACGGCGCAGTAGGCGCGTGGAAGGATCGTGTGACAAGTGTGGGTGCAGGACGCGTTCAGCGCCGCTTCTCGAATCATCCTACAAAACAAAATTAGTATTTCCTTTCTTTCAGAACCGATAATTTACAATTGAATATCCCGCTTTTGCCACACATCGCGAAGAATATTCTCGATTTGGCTCAAGTCTGCTTGCATTCCCGGAATCGAACTTTTCACAGAGAGAAAGTCGTTTATCACCGATATGATGCATTGGAATTGTGCCTCGAGCGCAGCCACCAGAGCGCTGCCTTGTGGTTCTGAAATTAATCATGATATGAGTGAATTTAGAAATCGGAGGCGGTACCAGACATGAAGGCTTTCAACTTTTGGGGTATATACACTTCTTGTGGAGCCGAAGAGAGTAGTGTGGCCTCATCCATTTCCTGGAAATTGGAAAATCAATTTTTGCGGCGAAAAATGAAAATTTCACGAAAACATAATGTTTAAAGATTTTTTCAGCTTAAAAATGCAACTTGGAGCTGAAAAATACGATTTTCAAGCTTTTGCTTTCTGATTTCCAGCTTTTTATGTCATTTTTGATCGTGAAAAAACCCATTTCAGACGAAAACATTTCAGAAAAATCGAAGAAATCGCGAACAAATTGAATCCGCGGCTCAATTGAAATTTGGGTTTCTAGGCCACGGCCGAAATTAACGGAATGTCGTAGTGATAAGAAAGGGGCGGGAGTTTTGAAATTTGATTATTTTGCATCATTTTGTTTCGAATTTTCTCCGAAATTTTTCGATTTTCCAGCGTTTTTCCCAGAAAAAGTAATTTTTCATTAAAAAAAAAGAGTTTTTAATCTCAGAAAATGCTGTCGAAGAGAGCGAAACAAGAAGACTTGAAAGAGCAAGCTCGTCTTCTCGAAGAATGGAACAAACGCATGCCACTTCCAATTCAATCGAAAGTTTTCAGTTCAAAAGATCTCCCATTCGAGCCAGAAGATGATTTCTTTGCGTACAATGAGATGGACTATTCGGAAAGGCGAAAAATGATCAAAAATTCTATGAAAATCGTGACAAGAGACGATAATTCAGCTCATTTGAAGGCCCATCGACTGGTCAAAAGCACTGTAAAGAAAGACGCACAGCTGGCGAAGAAATGGAAATTTCAACTAGTGGATGACCCGGATCGTATTGCGAAGATGTTCCGAGTCTTGGGACAAAGATCGATGATTAGTCAGAACAGAGAGAAGGCGCTGAATAATGATACAGATCAAGATGAGACTGTTCCAGAGTGAATAATCGATAATTTTTGTAGTTTTTCAATATTTTTTTCGTTTTCAGAAACATACTGAAATACCTTCCCACCTATCGCTCACCAAAAGAAAGAATCTTGCTGATGAAAAATTTAACATTCAATAAAAAAAATCCGATTCCAGTTTACTGCGATTTGCCGTTCGATAAACTCGATAATGTGAATATTCCGAATGCGCTTCTCTTCGATTACACGGATATTAATTTTGTTGATCAATTTAAAGAACCCAATCTGACGAGAGCTCTGGATATGTCGAATGAGGGGAATAATATTGTGATTTGTCGTGGAAAAATTATAAATAATACATTTTTTTCCAGATTCGATGCAATTGCCATGAAGTGGTGAACGGAAGTGGCGAGACGGTTCCATGTTACGAGAATGCGTCGTGTAAATGCTTCCAAGTTAATCATGCGATGCGAGTTTTTCAAGAGAAACGAAATAATTGCTCCTATACTGAATTTGTAATATTTTTTCCATTTTTTGTTTTTTTTTCTAACAATTCGAAAATGGTGGTGTTTCAGGAGTTTCGCAGAGAAACTATTAGAAGAGTTATTTGCACAACACGTGTCTTACAACCGCGCTCTACCGAAATCGAAGAAAATTGTGTGCGAAATTGAGAGACTCAGAGAAAAAGAGACATTTTTCAAGTGTATTTCGGTAGAGCGCAGTTGTAAGAACTGTGCCGAGCAAATAGTCTTTTAGGGTCAAAGCAATCTGAAAATTTCGTTTTTTTTTCAAATTTCAACCTGAAAAATTTTCAACCATTTCGACGTTTTTCCGTAAAATTTCTGAAAAAATAGTGAAAAAGCTCTAGTTTGCGCTGAAAAATCATCAGAAAACCATGAAATCCTTAATGTTCGAAGTTTTAAGTCTAGAAATCGGAAATTTAGTATGTTTTCGGCCAGAAAATTATACTTTTTTCAAATCCATCGAATGAAAACTGTCATTTTTGGTGAAAAAATCAGAAAAAAAAACCCAATTTCTACTGGTTTTTGTCCTCTTCTGTCGCGAACTCCGATTTTTCTTCAAACTTCTGAAATCTGTTGAAAAATCTGGAGTTTGCGCCGAAAAATCATCAGAAAATCCTCAATATTCGAAGTTTTTAGTCTATAAATCGGATTTTTTCACTCAAAATTTCGAAAATTGAAGAAAAAATCAACAGAAAATCTTTCAAATCTTTCAATTTTGGGCAGAATGAATAAACTGTCATTTTTGGTGAAAAAATCTGAAAATCGAGAAAAAGTTTCTCGATTCTTATTCGCTCGTCACAGTTGTTACAACTGCGCTCCACCGAAATCCTCTTGAGAAATGTCTCGTTTTCTCTGATTCTCTCAATTTCGCGTACGATTTTCTTGGGTTTCGGTAGAGCGTGGTTGTAAGAAGCGTGCCGTGCTAATAATTTCGATTTTTCTCAAGTTTTCACTCTTCAAATCCTTCTTTCCTCTATTTTCCCTCAATTTCCCTTTTTTCAGTCTACCTTCAAACCGATTCTCTTCACCGGAACCCACAGTCATTTCTACCGTCACGTTGGCTTCGCGTGCTCCGAATTGTGCGGTTGCAGAGGAAACTGCACGAACAACGCACTCCTTCTGCCGAATAAGCGACTCTTCCCAATTGAAGTTTTCCGAAATAACGAAATCCTGGGCTTCGGTCTCCGCACGTTGAGTATGATTCCAGCCGGCACTCCCGTCATGGAATTCACCGGCGAGATTGTCGGCGAACAACTCTCTCCCAGCACTCATTGGGATAACGGAGATTACGCGTATCAGATCAGTTATCGAGACGACGAGCAGCTGAGAAATCTCATCAAAAAGTTGAATTTCACACCCGAATACCAGCAGCTTCTCGTGAAATTGTCCCAGAAAAAGTACTTCATCGACCCGAAAGTCCAGGGAAACATAGGGCGCATGGCGTGCCACAGCTGTGCGTCGAATTTGGAGTGGGTTAGAGTCTTTCAGAAGAGTTTGTCGCCGGCGCACGTCCATTTGGTGATGGTTTCGATGGTGAATATCACCGCGGGAACACCGGTAAGCTCGATCTATTGAGAATTTCCATACTTGTCAAGGCCCGAGAAAATTGGCGCCAAAGTTCAAACTTTTCCGATTTTTTTTCGCAAAAAAGTCAAATTTTCGACGCGCATTCACGCTTCTTACAACCGCGCTCTACCGAAATCGAAGAAAATAGTGTGCGAAATTGAGAGATTCAGAGACAAGGACATTTCGATAGAGCGCAGTTGTGAGAACGGTGCCGAGCTACGGCTTTTTGACAATTCCAGATTGTGAAAAACGCGCCGAAGGCGCCCCAGCCTTCTCTAATTTGAAAATTACCTTTTTTTCAACTTTTAGAATTCAAACACGCGCCGAAGGTGCGCCAGACACGCAGTTGTTAAAAATGGTGACGAAAAACGGCTTTTTGACAATTTCATATTGTGAAAAACGCCGAAGGCGCCCCAGCCTTCTCTAATTTGAAAATTACCATTTTTTTCAACTTTTAGAATTCAAACACGCGCCGAAGGTGCGCCAGAGACGCAGTTGTTAAAAATGGTGACGAAAAACGGCTTTTTGACAATTTCAGATTGTGAAAAACGCGCCGAACGCGCCTCAGCCACTTTGACCTCATTTTGGTATCAATTTTCGATGAAAAGTTTGAAAATTTTCAAAAAAGTTTCAAAATTGGTTCATTTTTTGAAGTCAGGCATTGACAAGTATAATAATTTTCAAAATTGCATTTTTTTTTCAAAATTTTCAAATTTTTCCAGCTAACCATCGACTACGGTGCCTCGTATACCAAGCAACGATTCCAAAGTACTTGCATGTGCGGCTCGTTCGCTTGCTTGAATGGACCGGACGCTCCCACGTATTCCAAGGCGATGACTCTGAAGGTGATTTCTTATTTCAGTAGAGCGCAGTTGCCTCAAATTGATTTTTTGTAATTTTAAAATATTTAGTTATCAATGTGCCATAAGACCCTCTACGACGCCCAAATCAAGGAGTGGCGCCAAGTGATCAAACCGACGTCCGACGTGCCGGAAATCATCGAAATATCGGAAAAATCCTAATTTGATACCTTTTTTTTTATAATTTTCAATTTGTTTCCCATTTTCCCAATAACTTTTTATTAAACTACTATACGAACCCAGAACCCATTACGAACTTTTTTTGCACATTTCTCAAATATTGATATTAAAAATGAATATATATTCGTTTTCCGCTGAAAAAAGGTGTCAAACGACTTTTAATCAAGTCGCGCTTTTCTGTCTAACGGAGAGCAACGAATCGGCGGGCAGAGGACCGCCCCCTTATCCGGAGGCTCCGCCCATAATGACTACCAAATTAGGAAGGGGGGACCACCGCCCGGCGATGACCACCTCCTTCAATCTGGGAGGGAAATGGATTTTTTTATTCGTTTTGATGCAGATTTTTAAGAATTTCAGTTTGAAAATTCGATTTTTAATTTTTCAATTGAAATTTAAAATTTTTTTCGAAAAATCGTGATTATTTGTTTTGATTTTTCAGTTCCTTTCTTGAAAAATCTTACAATTCAGTAAATGCGCTCTACAAGGCTTTTTGGTGTTTCGATAGAGCGCGTTTGTTAGATTTTTGTAGCGGTAATAGAGAAAAGTCGGGTTTTTCTGTGATTTTTGGTGAAAATTAGGTGAAAAATTATAGAAATTTGTTTGAAAATTGAGTTTTTATTAGTAAAATTAAAAAATAACAAAATTTTTTTGCATTTTTTGTTGATTTTTAGAAAAATTTTCGGATTTTTCACCATTTTTTACCTACTTTTTGTGAAAAAACACCCAAAAACTGTTGTTTTTTGTCAAGACTGCAACAAACGCGCTCTATCGAAACCCTAGAAAAACAGTGTGAGAAAGTGAGAGACGCAGACGACGAGGTTTCGGTAGAGCGCGATTACCTCGTGCTGCTCTGTTCTAATTTTCCTCTAATTACAGTGGAGCGCGTTTGCAACATGTTCCCACCTCCTATATAAACAATTTTTCAGTTATCTTGTCTATTTAACCTCGAATGTACGCCAGCAAACGACGTCAGCGAAATTTCAAACGGTAGGTCAAATCTATTCTTGAGATTTTTCATCATCACGTTCTCCTCATCCACGCATTCAAACAACTACCGTAATCCATGTCCCCTTCCCCACTTGGTCTCCCGAAATTCATTGAAAATTCAATGCGTTTGAAGAGGAGGGGAATCTGTCGAAAAAAGATATATATTTGGGGGCTTCTTGTTGTGTCTATTCGAATGGAGTTGTTAGAAGAGAGAGCGGGAATCTGGTTTTCATGGTGAAAAAAGGAAATACTAAAAACAAAGAAAGTTGGAAGGTGGAAGGAATCGAACCCGCGACCCCTCGGGCGCCGCCTCTCTGTGCTACCGGCTGCGCTACGTGGGGACGAATCGAAATCCGGTCGTCGAGGTGGTGATAAAGGTGGACGTGTGCTCGCCGCTGGTAAAGTCAAAACTACCATAATCTTGGTTTCGAAAATTGGACATTTTTGTCATAGAATACTTATGAAAGTGTCAAATAACACCTTTTATTGTGAAATTTGTTTTCCAGGAATCGCCGAAATGTGAAGAAATTACGTTATAAAGCTGAAAACGGTTGACTAGAAATTGGAGGCCGAGTTTTCCAAATTTTGTAGTTTTAGGCCACGTAGGATCTATAACTTATTGATCTGTAACTGGTGATTTCAACTATGTCAAAAAACCCCGATTTAATGTCGAAACTAGGGGCTTAGGGAGCTTTGGAGATAGAGACAATTTTCCAATTCTTCAAAAAAAATGTCGAAATTTTGACATTCTGTCACGCTTTTAGAAATCGCACAAATCTTTTGAATTTATATTGGTTGTATAGCCCACATTTCGATCTACACTTTTGTAGTTGACAACTTTTTTGTACACCTTCTCCGTATGAACATATGAGGCGGGGAAGGTTGGGCACGCAAGGAAGCTAGGGGATGTGGTGGTTACTTTAAACGCTCATAACTTTTGAGGGAAGGTTTGTACCAAAATGTTGTCAATTACGTAATTAAAGATTCAAATATTTTAAATATTTTTGTAGTTGACAACTTTTTTCTATCTTTTTTAGTTTTGGAGATACAGCTTAAAGAAGATGAGGCAGAGTCTGGGGGACTGGGTTCCTGTTTCACGTGATATGCTTTAAAGACGCATACCTCAAAAGCGTGAAGACTTATCAAAAAGTTGTCAACTACAAAAATGTAGCTCTAGACTTGTACTATAACATGTCGAAGAACCAGAAACCAAAAATAGCAATAAGCCCTATAACGGAGGTCTCCAAGTTGGCCGATTTCATCTTAAGGCGCGAGGAATCCTCTACCTAGAGGTTGACCGATTTTCCAGTCAATTTTTAAATAAGACAAATTCTTGGAAATTCACGCAAAAATTTTAACAAGTTTCATATTTTCACCAGAAAGGAGCGGCGGGAGGTCGAGTGCTAACTATAAGCCAAGTCAGATGTGTCATTTTTCATTTTAAACGAGTCTGGGGCGCCTCGTGCGCGTTATCACGCTTTAGAGACGTTGTCAAAAACCTTGGCTGGGGCGCCTTCGGCGCGTTTTTGGTTTTCAAATGTTGTAAATAACAACTTGAAAAAAGCGGTAATTTTCAAAACAAAGAAGACTGGCGCGCCTTCGGCGCGTTTTTCACAGTCTGAAATTGTCAAAAAGTCGTTTTTCGGCAAAGTTATTACAACTGCGCTCCACCGAAACCCCTTGAGAAATGTCTATTTTTCTCTGAGTCTCTCAATTTCGCACACTATTTTCTCCGGTTTCGGTAGAGCGCGGTTGTTAGAAGCGGGCCGTGCTAATAGGTGACGGACATGTAAAAAAACCGAAAAACCCAAAAATTCAATGAAAAAAGACAAAAGACGAGAGCCTCGGGTCGGTCGTCCTTAGACACGATCATGGCATCCAGACTGACATCTTCTTCTGGCCTTCCCAACGCTTTCTTCTATCACGATGTTCGTGCCATGCGCTCAGATGTGCGTGTGACACGGAAACTGTGCGTGAGGTAGCAGAGACTCTCTCTTCATCATGCTCAATTCAGAAGACACTGTCTGTGTGTCATCGAATCATCAACTCTCTCTCTCTCCGTTTTCCATCGACTCGCCCCATATCGTGACAATGAAAGACTTCTTCTCTTTGGGGCGGATGATGACTTCAACACGCAAAACTACCAAAACGCACGCCAGTTTATAGAAAATTTTTTCATTCTAACTCACTTTGTTGGCGCATTTTTGAGAAGCAATTTTTGTTAGGTTTCAGTTTGCGCCACTTTGAGAGCCCGTCACTGCTCCACGTGTCTTTCCACATTTTTGATTTTTTGGTATGTTATAGAAGAAATCACGATCTTTATTTTTGTAGTTGAAAACTTTTTTGTACAACTTTTCTCTGGAGGGTTCTATGTAGTCCTTTGAAGTCGGCTTGCAATTCCACTAGGTTTTCAATAAGTGTACTTTCACAAGCCCGTATCTCTTCAGGGTGAAGTTGAACTAAAAACTGTAAACTGTAAAAAAATTTTTTAAGTTTTGATCTACATTTTTGTAGTTGACCACTTTTTTGTAAATCCAAACCCTTGGGAGATACAAAGCAATGAAGTTTTTGAAGTTTACCCAGGTAGTCGCTTATAGCATGGTATTTTCAACGGTTCATAACTCTTCAGGGAGACATTGCACAAAAAAGTTGTCAACTACAAAAATGTAGATCAAGATTTGAGCAATACAATCAGTATAAATTTTAAAACTTTGTGCCATTTCTACAACCAGTGACAGGCTGTCAAACTTTGACATTTTTTTGAAGAATCGGAAAATTGTATTTTTTCTGGAAAATTGTATAAAGTCGTGAGTCCCACGTTTCGACATGAAATCGGGGCTTTTTGACATTGTTGAATTCACCAATTTGAGGCCGATAAGAATTCCTTATTTTCGAAACCAAGGTTACGGTAGTTTAAACTTTACCAGCGGTGAGCACGCCCCCATCGTCTTCCACCTTTATCACCGCCCCGACGACATTGTTTCAATTCGTGCTCACGTGGCGCAGCCGGTAGCACAGCGAGCCGGCGCCCGAGGGGTCGCGGGTTCGATTCCTTCCATCTTCTAACTTTTTTTGTTTTCAGTATTTTCTTTTTCACCATGAAAATCATGTCTTCTTCAATCATCTGTTGCTCATCCTTGTCCCTCCTCCCGATTTCTCCACCATATGGTGCACAATTACCGGGGGGAAGGCGATAAACATACAAAATTGTTGCGTGAAGAAGATCCTCAGCAAAACCATACGAGAATTAATTGCTCCTCCCCTTCCTCCTCATCTTTTCACCAGAATTTTTGAGTGTTTTGCATGTCAGAATAGCCTGGAGAGAAGAGAGCCAGGTGTGCGATTAGGAGAGTCATCCAGAGTAGAGGGACCCGGGGGGACTAATGATATGTGTTTACGGGGGCGACACCTGGAGATGTTGGATGAAGAAAAAAAGATAGTAATTATTATGTTTCAGGGTTCGAGATCCGCCAAAACAGTTGACCAACACAAATCCTTCGAAGCGCCATAGGGAGAGGTATGGTTGTGACGGGGCCGAGACTGAAACTGCTGAAACTGGAAAACTTTACGGGTTCAGGTGTCAGGTTGAAGATATGTTATGGAACAAGACAAGGGCTACATTTTTGTAGCTCACAACTTTTTTGGAAAACGCTTACCTGGTGAGATATAGGGCGTTTTCTCTCCAGGAAAGCCCCAAAATTTTATACTCCTTACTTGGCTAAGCCATAACTTTTGAAGGAAAGCTTGTACTAAAAAGTTGTCAACTACAAAAATGTTTAATAAGTCTTGATCTATATTTTTGTAGTTGACTACTTTTTGATAGCATTTCTAGTTTCTGAGATATACGCCGGTTAAGTGAAGAGATGTCACAAGAGCCTTCTGATAAGCCATGCGGCTTCAAAGTTATGTCACGGCTAGACGAGTTGCATTAAAAATTTGATTTTAGAATATGTTATAGAACAAGCCAAGGGCTACATTTTTATAGTTGATAACTTTTTTATAGCTCTGCCCACTTTTGAGATATGCGTCTGGAAAGATGGGCGCCGCGAAGCTGCAAGAAGGAGGAGGGGCCGCGTCCCATCTTTGACCGCCCGTATCTCAAAAGCGTGAATAGTTATCAAAAAATTGTCAACTACAAAAATAAAGGTCTAGATTTGATCTACCAAAAAATGTAATTTCGTTGAAATTTGGTGCCATCTGAGCTCGTGACAAGTGCTCAAAGTTTATTTGTGAAGTTATAAGTTTGAAACTTTCCAGACTAAATGGCGAACTCGAGACCGTTGCCATGCTTCTCCCATACGACGGGTCTACCATCAGCCGTCTCGACAAGCTCTCCGTTCTTCGGCTCGCCGTCAGTTTCCTTCAATGCAAAGCTCACTTTCAAGGTATCCCCCCACGTCACAATAGATATCGGCTGATTATGTCACAAAGAATCACCGTGTACCGTATCCTTAGAAGTCTCCCCTTACGCAATATTGACAGTCTTGACGGTCTTCACGGGGACATGAGAAAGGTGCCAATTACACACAAGCTGTCACATTCCATGCCCTAAACACTTGATGATCGTATCCTTGACATTCTCTGCGTCTCCTCGTTTTGTATTGTGTCTAGGCGAATGTTTATATAGAGGTGGTGTATCTCGTATCTTGACCATCTTCTTGATACTTGATATGTGTTCAATATGGTCATTAGATTATGAGTGGGGGGAAGTTCGAAATGGGGTCGATTTACTGGGAAAGGGGGCAAGTTATGACACCCCTAGCGACCACTATATCTGTTTGGGCGCGTGGCGCAGGCGGCAACGTTTTGGCGCGGCGCCCAAAGGGTCGCAGGTTCGATTCCCTACCACCGCAAAACTTTTTTTTATTAGTTTTCCTTTGACCCAAATCTTTGGAAAACCATCAAATCGTTTTGTACACTATGTCATTTTGATCCCATCCCCATCCCTCCATCATACATTATTCACGTCGTTCTTTTTGGGGGGCCCCGCGTCTGCCAACAGATGCAACAAGCGCCGAGAGACAACTAAGAAAGTGGAGTGCGTGCCAGAGAAGGAATACGGTAGCGTGCCAGTAGAGAAGCGGCAATTAGAAGAAGATGCTCTGCTTGCTCTATGTTATGTCTCTCTCAAGTGATAAATTGGACATCTCTCGATTGAATGCGTGATGATGGGGAAGGGGAAGACGCGCGGACCAATAGTGGTTTTGGAGAGAAAGTGGGAAAGTGAGGGGGTTTGAAAGAAAAGTGTGGCGAAAATGATGAAAAACTATGAAAAACTAATGTATATTGAAAATGAAGGTGCATAGTATACTCAGAAAAGAATGCAAAAATGAATAGCGGGGAGAAGGAATCGAACCCCGGTTGAATTTTTGGTGGACAGAGTTGTTACCGATTGCGCCACAGAGGAAAAAAGGCGGCGAG
This sequence comes from Caenorhabditis latens, assembly GCA_002259235.3. Taxonomy (NCBI): domain Eukaryota; kingdom Metazoa; phylum Nematoda; class Chromadorea; order Rhabditida; family Rhabditidae; genus Caenorhabditis; species Caenorhabditis latens. The sequence continues at coordinate 3,353,044 of CM056092.1, read as the reverse complement.
ACTCTTGGGGTAGTGATAAAGCTTATCGCTGCAGCCGCCGCCGCCACATCCGATCCAACTATGGTAGCTCAACTGGTAGCACAGATGACTAGTAATCTGGCGTCCAGGGTTCGAACCCCGGACCCTGGGAATAGTTTTTGTTTTTTTTTGTAAAGCATACTAACAACATTTAGCATGTCTCCACAACTCGCAATTCCTATCCGCTGGATTCCCGATGTCAACGCACTCCTATTCCTACCAACCACATCCTCCAATGCCGTTCTCCAACAAGGTTCCAACGATCTTCGACCCTCGTATTGGTACCCCAATGCTCGATCCAGAAGAAGCAAATTTCGAGGAGATCGCGCTGAAATCTCTGGGAGGATTTCTTTTGGTTCTGAATGACAATGGAGAAATCTATTATGCATCTGAAAATGTTGAAGGGTATTTGGGATTTCATCAATCGGATATTCTACACCAACCGGTTTATGACTTGATTCATTCCGAGGATCGAGATGATATAAGACAACAGTTGGATTCTAATTTTCATATTCCGACTTCGACGTCTTCAACTCCATTTGATATTTTTTCACCGCGTAGGTCAAAAACCAGTCAAAAACAAGAAATCAAAAAGTCCCATTCCAGAAAACTCCAAATACCTCGACCGTAATGTCAACGCTAGGTTCCGATGCTTGTTGGATAACACTTGCGGGTTCTTGGTAGATTTTTACAACAAAAAAATTTCTCGTAGATCAAATTTTCCGAATTTTTAGCGAATCGACATGCGTGGAAAACTGATGTCTCTCCATGGGCTCCCGTCGTCTTATGTGATGGGAAGAACCGCGTCGGGTCCGGTTTTAGGGATGATTTGTGTTTGCACGTAAGTTTTAAAAAAATGTGATCCATAACAGTAGAGCGTGTTGCAGGCCGTTCGTTCCACCATCAACATCAGATTTAGCTTCAGAAGACATGATTCTGAAGACGAAGCACCAGTTGGATGGGGCACTGGTTTCAATGGATCAGAAGTAGGTGGTTTTTCAAAAAAGGCAACATATGCACGCTTCTTACAACCGCGCTCTATCGAAACCGATGAAAATTGTGTGCGAAATTGAGAGAATCAGAAAAAAAGAGAAATTTCTCAAAGGGATTTCGGTGGAGCGCAGTTGTAAGAACAGTTCAGAGCTAATACAATTATCGCGGTTTTCTGACGAAAAGCGAATTTAAACTGTGAGCTTGCTGTAATACCGGAAAATGATAGATGTCTCGGTTTCGAATATTGTCCTATTTTGATTAGGTTATAGAACACAATTGATAGTTTTTTTTTGAATACAAAACCGTCTTGAGAATATATGAGATGTTCAGCAGTAGTTCCCCAGAAATGACAAGTTCTTCTATTTTTTCACTTCACTGCAACTTATCTTCCCAAACATACATTGTACAAAATGTTTTTCACTACAAAAATATTTAACAAGTTACGATATTTATTTTTGTAGTTGACAACTTTTTGATAGACCTGCAGGCTTTTAAGATATCGCTCAAATTGTAACCATCAATTTCGTATTCTCTACAATTTTTTCACCAGTTTTCTGAAATTTTGCGGTGTTGTCATGTGTCCCTTAAAAGTCTAGTTTTGAGTTGGAAATTTTTAAGAGAATCTTTTGACCGAGAGTAGTAGCGCGGAGGAAAACGTCTATCACGTGTTCAACCACCTCTAACTGCCTAGAGGGAAACGGTACCAAAAACTGGTCAAATGCAAAAATAAGGAAGTAGATTGGGACTGAAACACATACTTGCGAACCGGGCTGAGACGGGCTTAACCTGCTTAAATTTCAATAATATGAGCCGAAAAATTTACCGAAATGTAGATCTTGGGAGCTTGAGTGAACGCTGCTTTTAAAGTACAGTACAACCGCGCTCTACCTCTAAAACTGAGAAAACAGGATTTCGGTGGAGCGCAGTTGTAACAACTGTAAATCGGCATCAGGGACACTTACTGGAAAATGAGCAACTTTAAGCAGACAATTGTGAATTGTTGGTTAGGCTTGTAGATCAAATCTAGAGCTCGATTTTTGTGAGTTGATAAAATTGCAAACCGGGCCGGCGCGTAACTCGCTTAAAATTTAATAATATGAGCTGAAAAATATACCAAACTGTCGATCTCAGCGAAATCTATGTATGTAATTTGCTACGGGTCGGATGGCTAGTCGTTAGTATACTGGGGGCCGGGAAAAGGTGCCAAAACACTCAAAAATGAGCCATTAATGTGCCGTGACCCCGGGTCACGGCACATTAACAAGTACATATCCGGCCCGTAATATGTCATGTACATAGATCTCGCCGAGATCTACATTTTGGTATATTTTTCAGCTCATAATGTTGAGTTTTAAGCGAGTTACGCGGCGGCCCAGTTCGCAAGTGTGCTAAAACATATCTGAGAATCGGATCAAGGCGACGGTGCACTGAACTGAACAATCTAATTGACAAATTGTTGAATTTTTCCAAACTCCCTATCTTATTTCAGTTTGTCACCGATTGGTATATAATGTGTTCAACCATTTCCAGAGTCTACGAAATGCTAGAAATCGACGAGTCCGACCTGCCAATGAATCTCTATAATCTAGTCCACGTGGAAGACGCCGTTTGCATGGCAGAAGCACACAAAGAGGCCATCAAAAACGGGTCATCCGGTCTTCTAGTCTACCGTCTAGTCAGTTTGAAGTCTCAACGGACCTATTTCGTTCAAAGCTCGTGTCGACTGTTCTACAAGAATAGTAAGCCGGAGTCTATCGGGTTGACACATCGATTGTTGAAGTGAGTTGGACAGAAGTCCAGTGGAGCGCGATTGTCATACTTGAATATTTTTTCAGCGAAGTAGAGGGAACAATGCTTCTGGAAAAGAGGAGCTCACTGAAAGCCAAACTATTGTCATTTGACGACTCCTTCCTTCAATCACCCAGAAATTTACAATCCACTGCAGCACTACCACTTCCACCAGCATTAAAGGACGATCAGGAGGGGTAGGTCAAAAAATTTTTAATCTGTGCAAGCGCGCTATAATGATAAAAAGGAAAGAGTGCCTTAGCCGTAGAGCGCATTTTCAAAAGACCTCCGTGATTTTCCACTTTTTCAAGCAACACCTCAAACATCTATCTATTTACACTTCAAGGCATACTGTAGCAGTTATAACATTCTTTTTTCTCTAATTCCTGACTAATTGTACATAAAGCTGAACAACTAAAGCTGCCTTTGTTTGTGTATGTGTATACAACAGTAGTAGTAGTTATCGCCGCTTTTTTTCTGCAAAAGCGGACACAAATGAGTACAAATAAATGTCATCTGACCGATGTGTGACTAACTATATAATTATTACAACTAAAAACTAAAAATTATCAGATAAAACAAAAAGAAAAATTGGAAAAATGTCAACTACAAAAATTTCTTATAGTTTCCTACTGTAGAAGCCTAAATTGTGCAAACACCGCCACATCAAAATGCCGACTTTACGAGAAAAGTTTACTTTTTTCCCGAGTTTTCTGCAAATTTTCGAAAATTCTAGCGGTTTTTATACGTTTTTTTTTGCTTTTGTTCTATCTTCTAAACCTTTTCGAAAATTTTCATTGCAAAAAGGTAGTTACGGCGCGGACAATGAAAGAATTTTCGAAAAAATTTTTAACCCAAAGAATTTTCTGAACGTTTTGCAAATTTAACACCTATTTTTCTTGCTAAGTACTCGAAATTTTTTACTGAATTCACCGAGAATCGCATTCATCTGAATGCATTTAGGTTCAGACTATTTTTTCGGTAATGTTCAGCAAGGAGTAATTGCTTTTAGTAGTTAGACAAATAGAACTGCTACAAGATAGAACTGTTCTTGGGGCTTTCAAGATGATAGCCGGGCTTCTCATATATATTTTTATTATATTTTCAGTTGGTTAACAATGCAAACGTGCTACATTCTAACTAGAGTTGTATTTTGTTCAGTTCTTCTTTACCAAGTTCCAAATTGCAGCAGTTATCTATGAGGCAGTTCTATTTTTCCGAGTTTTAAAAACGAATAACCCCCTTCAATATTATAGAAAATTTTTAGCCAAATACCTAAATACGCGAAAACTCTGTCTTACAGTAAGAAAAAAGCTGTTTCAATAACGATTTTTGTCGAGCTCTGAACACACCTCCCAGTTTTTGTATTCTCCAACTACTAAACTTTCAGTTTGACATAAATCTGATAACTGAAAAAGAGTACCGTTCAATAACTAAGTTATATTTCTCAAGGTCCGAGTAATTGGCGTCAAAGTTCAAATTTTTTCAAATTTTTCGAAATTCTGAAAAAATCATTAAAAATGTTCACATTTTCTACGAAAAATCGAAAAAATTCCAAAAAGAAGGTTCATTTCTTTGAAGACGGGCCGGGCCATCAAAAATTTTCCAAGATCCGGCTCCAGGGGCGGCCCAGGCCTTTGGGCCTTGACGGACAAATTTGAAGGTTAACTTCTCTCGGTCGAGTACAAGACAAGTTAAAAAAAATTATGTGTTAAAAAACTCCGGTAACGATTTTAGACGCATTACCGACTTGTTTGCAACCATTTTTTCTGTTGTAAAATTCAATGTTTATCTTTCAATGGCTCTCCAACAGAAGTTCACAACATTCAATTTTCCAGACTGGAACCATCTTCCTCAACTACTCTCTTCCCAACTATTTCTATCCCCCCAACACCTACAAAACCATCTCGCCGGCGGAAAGAAACCGCAGAAATGGTCCCTGTCCCAGCCACAATCCAACCCGCAATCCAACCCGCAATCCAACCGGCTCCTCATTTCGAAATGCAAATGTTCGATCCGTCATGGAATAATGGAGTCTCATGGTCTCATGATCTATATCATCAGTATCCACCTGCCTATCCACCTCCACCAGTGGCTCCGATTGTCGGGTATCCAGAAGTTCCGATTCCAAATATTGATTATACGGCGGCGTGGCAGCAAAATGGTAAGTTGGTGCGGAAAATCTTCTAAAAAAATATTTGAAAAATTTCAGATCTCCACATGCAAATGTCAGCCTTGCCGCATAGTTTCGTACAGGATGTTCAGAAGGTGAGAGTTCCAAAGATCAGAAAAAACTTGCAGGTTTCAGATTCTTGAATTATCAGTTAGTGCTGGTTATACTCTTTTGAGTCTGTAATTATATATTGATACTGTGTATCTGGAAAGCTATTTAGTTATTTATGGTTATCTCACAATTTTTGTGGAATTTTTACATGCATATTATTAAAATGGTAAGTTTCAGCAGATAATGCATAAAAACTATAATTTTCAATTAACTCAACCTTACGTTAAGGTACGTTTTTGGACCGAAACTCTGTTTTTCACCTGAAAATCTGCGAATTCAGACGTTTCTTCATATTTTAGCCCAAAAATCGAGAAAAACCTCAAAAATTGACAAGAATCGCAAAAATTTTAAAAATCTCGTCATGTACTCCTCGTGGACAAGAATTTGAGTTTCTGAATTTTTGGCCTATTTAATGCGTTTCTGATGAAAAAATGATGATAGAAACTAGTTTTTCAAAGTGAAATCGGCAAAAATGGTGAAATCTTGCCGTGTACGTTGTTTGCAGTCCTTTTCAGATCTGTAAAGCTCAAAAATACGATATTTTATCTTTTTCAACTACACTTCCGCAAAATTCCAGTTATGTAAGATTCACCTTTAACACTCCTTGGTAAGGGTTCGTGAACAGATAATAGCTTTTGTTTGAATAGTATTCACGGTAAATTTCAAAACTTTTGTTTCCAGATTTATCAAAAATGGTATCAACAGTTTTTCATTGAGATTCATAGTGTAGAAATCTGAAGTATAATAGTGAAGATATCTTGTTGAACCATATTTCGGGGCTATTAAGTCTGTAATTTGAGGAAGTGAGAGGATTGTCCGAGAGGACTACACTACCGCGCGGAGAAGCTCTTCCACCGAAGCTCATTTTGAGTCAGGAGTTTCATTGTATTTTCTAAAGTATCAAAATTTGGAACAAAACATTTTGACTTCAGTCTTAATTGGAGTTTCCCACAAGAAAATTTGAAAAGTAGACTACCAAACGTTTTTTCAACATTTTTCATGTCCGCCACTCATCTTTCTTTTTTCAGATAGTCCCCCACCAACCAATGAATCACTTCATCGACTACTCAATCCCTACGACACACCATCACCTTCACCACCACCTCCATCTTCCATTAAAACAAGAGAACTTCCATTTAATCTCAGAAGTCACCAATCTTCTGGGCACCTGAATCAAATAGAGAGAGTAATAAAGAGTGTGTTTACAACCCCATAATCGAGATAATCGTCTGACTACTTTTTCGAAACATGTGTCTTTTTGGGTGGTAGATGGTAGAGGGTAGTCGGAATGTTTTATGACTCTCTGTCTTACTGTATTAGGAAGCGATTTATGTTGCGAAGGTTGTCCGGATTTAGGTGAGACAGATGGGAAATAGTAAGTTCTCAAATGGGAAGTTTGGCCAGCTAGTGCGCTCTAGTGGACTTATAGTTAGTGCTGAAGCGCGCTCCAATTAGGCTTCAGGTAGACACTGTTAGCGTCATTGTAACCGTAAAAAGCCGGACATACAGACACCCAAACAGACAACTGAACATTTATTCCCCATTCAAAACCATCATTAACAATAAACCTTACACCCAGCTTCCCTCAAATCAACCATATTTGGGTACATCTTTGAATACGACGAATCAAGATCAACGGCATCCACCAATGCTACACAAGCCTTTCCAGCTGATCTAAGATTTCCGCATCCGATTTTCAGCAGATTCTGTACTGAAGCCCAATCAGTTGGAATACTGATTGCAGGGGAGCAGAACTTGCAGAATGGGTTGGAAGAGGTTGTCTGGAAATGAAACTGTGAATGAGATGTTGGGTTTGTAGAAACTTACCAAGACAACAAAAGCGAGAATAGTGAAAAGCTGAAAGACTTTCATTGTTCCGGACGAAATCATCAAATGCAGCAGACAAAAGAGTTTTAAGATGTTTTCAAAATCACGACAGAGATTCATGGGAAAGGTGTTAGTTTCCCGTCTTTGATCAGAAAAAAAGCAATGGGAAGCCGGAAAAAGAGAAGGTAACTGACGCCTCAAGCGAAATCATTGATTGCGACTTCCAGATTTGCAAAGGGCCGGGCCGGCCTGGAACTTCAGTGCTGGGAAAACTCAGAAATTGCTTCGAAAATGTTCCAATTTTGTTTGTAAAAAAGTTGTTAAGAACGATTTTTTGTAAGTTTCGACCCGAAATTTTGCAAGTCTGGTACAAAGCGGGCCGGGCAGGACCAAAAATATTCTTGATTTCGGCCGGTGACAAGTTTGAAATTTCGAAAAGTTTTGAGTTAAATAGATAGTAATAAACGATTTATTCCAATACTACTTGAGGTTAGTTGTGGCATTCGAAATACAAAAATTATGTTTAGTAATGTATTACTCTTTAATTATAGTCAATTCTTGTCCTTTAATGAGAATCTCCATCTACTTCTGCGGTTGATGATGCTTGTCACGAAGCGACTCCGTCCAGCTCTTCGTCAGTTCTTCTTGCTGAAATAATACAAAAATGTATCAATCTTTTTCCAAAACTCCCACACTATTCCTTTTCCTCTTTTCTACGACCACTACATTATGCATAATTCAATTTTTGTTTCGCCCCCTCCTGTGTAAACACTATAAATTCTCGGGCGGTTTCTCGAGATTTTCATTTTTCATATTTTTCGTAGAATTACAACTATGAGATTCTCGATTCTTCTCCTTCTCTTTATTCTGAATTTTCTGGTGAGTTTTGGGCGACGGATTCCTAAGCCATCTAAAACCATTTCAGACCCCCGTCCTCGCCGATACCAAAACTATCTGCCTTGTCTGCAATGGAGTAATCAATATACCAAGTACTGACAGTGAGGCACAAATTGCGTTCAAGTTTGCTTGCGACTCTATCGAGAACTCGTTCCTAGCAGGAGCATGCAGGACATTGGCGTCAGTTATCCATAAGACTAACACGTGGGGAATATTCAAATGGATCATTCAAGGACTCAAAGGACCCACTTGTGCTCTTTTGTGCTAGCTCTGGTTTCGGTTGTTTTTGAATAAAGTGAATCTGTCAGGTGTCTCAGTCAAGAGTTAGTGCACTCTACTGATAAATTTTGACTACTGATAAATTGTGACATCGCGAGGCGAAGTATTCCGTTAAAACACCGTAGGCAATTTTATATCGGCGTTCCCAGACATGGAAAATTGTCGCTTTTTCAGGCCGTCTTGTAGGGAACCAGAAGATTAGTCGATGTGCAAAAATTCAGCCCACATTTGGTTAATCCGTAACCCTAGCGGCCGACCGTACGACAGCCATGATGTGAAAGAAAACTTGGTTCACGGCCAAGAAAACGACAGCCACGTGGCTTACGTGATGGGCTATTCATAAGACAAACGGGAAGTTTTCAAATGGGTCATCATCCAATGGGTTCGGACAGTGTCAAGTGCCTAATTTCGGGAGGAAAATGCGCGACGCGACCGCAGCGCCTCCCTGCAATAAAAACCAACCGGGCTCAGAGATTCAAAATCGAAATTCAAATTTTTAAAATGGCTTAAAACGGCTGGAAAATGGGCGATCATGCTACGTATCAAAAGTCTGCGATGACGCAGCGAATTTAAAATTCAAATTTGCTTTTCATAGAATTCCCCCAGATTCCGTGTCGCTTCCTTCAGGTCCCACGAATAACGAGAAATCGTTTTCTTATGTATATCCTCAACATAGTCCCCCATAAGTACAGTACTGCACCATAATAAATATCTCAATCTAGTGTGTATACTAAACCCAATACAATGAAGATTAGCTCTCCACAGGTGTCACACTTTCTCGCTACCAAAACACATCGATCACCGATTACATCTCCATGTGTCTATTAGGAAGAGGGCATGAACTTTTGAGGGTATTTTAGAGATTACAATCTGGGGAGATTCTATCTGGGTGTTTGTAGAAAAAAATAAGATGGTGTTGATGAGTTTAAGAAGTGCGCTCTAATGAACATTTTACAAAACTTAAACACCATTTTTGTACAAGACCACTTTTAGTTGAACGCGATGCGCCTTTAACAATGACTGACATATTTTAGGCTTTTTTTTTCAGTTTACACGGAGGTTGCTAATAAGTCCCAGTCGAGCGCACATACACAGAAGGTAAATGTGACGCGTGGCGGTCGCGTCGCGTGTGTTATGTTCTCGAAATAGACGAAGTGCAAGTCGGTGTTTGGGGACTTTGAATGTCAACTTGAATTTTATCAAGCTCCGCCTCCTGAACAAAACTAAAATGGTTGAGTACAGGTACATAAAAAGGAAGCAGTTTTAGGGGTCTGCATAGAGGTGCTTTATCAGAGTCACGTTGCGTGCGCGTCGCGGTTTATAAAGATACGACAAAATTAACGCTAAATTTGAATTTGGCACCGTGCCAACCCTCGCACTGTTGTGGGGCGGACCCTAATGTTTATATGAAAATTTAAGCGCCCAAACACTCGTCGTGTAAGTAATCTCTGATTCGTTGAGAAAATTAAAAATTTATTCTTATCAATAAAGCAGACTTCCCCTCCTCCCCCCTTACCTGTCTATCATTAGTCTTCGGCATTCCACCTCCCCTCTTTCTGAACTTTCCGTGCTCATCCACATCCTCGTATCCCTCGATGTAGGTGTCTGAAAACCCGACACTATTTTTTTATTTCGAGTTTAAAATTCTCACCATTATTCCATGGCGGACGATTGTCGATTGTCGAGCGAGTTGGAGGCGCCTTCCTGCTTCGAGATCTTTTTCGCTCTTTTTCAGATTCTCCTTTGTTCATGTCCTGTAGAAAAACTAGGTAAAAGAAAAATGAAATATTGAAAACTAAAAACTTACATAACGATCAACGTGAGACATTCTCCGTATAGCAGTCGAAAATGAAAAAAGAAGGGAATGGCTATGGCGATTCGTCCGTCGGGAGGAGAGGAGGATACGAAGTTTCCATAGTGACCATTCACTTTTCGGACACGAGCACTCTTCAAATTGTATAGTCATGAATTATGAAATATGTGTATGTTTTGAGAGAAAAGAGAACATCAAGGAGCAGGGAGAGTGGTAAGCTTTCTAGAAAAGTTTTCTTTTTCAAAAACAAGAGGTTTATCTGAAAGTTTGTCAGGAATTGAGTGCAAAATAGAGAAAAAAAGAGTTGATATGACAGAGCAATAAGTAACACTCCAGATTTCAAACAATTCAGAAAAACTGAAATTACACAAATATTATCAGTAAGTTTTCCATAGAACAAGAAATCTACAGCACCCCTCAAAAAGGTTATCTACTTCGGCTGTTTTCAGTAAAAATGACTAAATTTGACAGTGTATTTCGGTGACACCTGATTATCCGACAAACTTTATTTTGTATGGGTTGGACAGAGCAAAAAGAACACATAATTTTTGTAGTTGACCATTTTTTTGTAGGAACACTTCCTCAGAAGTTACAGGTTGTCGAAGTGAAAAGCTCCAAAATTTCGATTTTAGGGAGAAACTTTGATGACCTGTAACTTTAACGGTAGTATCCGTACAAAAAAATGGTCAACTAAAAAAATGATGAGCTGTTTTTGCTCTGTCCAACGCATCAAAAATTGAGTTTATCAAACAATCAGGTGACACCGAAATACACTGTCAAAGTTGGTCATTTTCCACTGAAAACAGGCAGAGTTGATAACATTTATAGCAGTACTGTAATTCATTAACTGTGCATAGGGAAGTACGGCAGAAAGACATGCCACGACCAGATGGTGTGTGACAATTAAAAGAGGACTGAAGTCATATTTTGTTGATTGCAGATTCCAATTTTCATACAATTCTAAAAAACTTTTATTACTGACCCATATGCTGAAAATCGCTTCCATAATCGTTCTCCTAACTCAAAAATGAGCTTCGGTGGAAGAGTTTTTCCGCGCGGTCGTGTAGTCCTCTCGGACAAGATTTTGGCTCAATTTCTTGTGACAGTACTAGCCTAGAATCCGTCTCGTCCTGAAAGTTGGAAAAGTCAAGAAACCCAAATTCTTCTTTCAAAGTAGGGCAGTAGTTTCGATTTGTGTCAAATAACAAAAATAATCGTTAACTATTTCAATGGCCGAGTTGACGGTTCCTAGGTCACGACTTATTTTATCCAGGTTGCCATAGTACTCGGTGTTAGAGGGCTTGACGTTTCGTTTTGAATTTTTGACAATCTCGGCCCCCATGCCGTTATAGTGCAGTTTTACGGTAGCTAATTTTCAACTGAAATGTGCAAGTGTCGCAATCATTGTGACATTTTTGATATTGTGTCAGATCTGAATCCGTTATCAGAAAATTCACATTATCTAGTTTTTAGGAAGATCAGGTTTCCTATTTTTCCAGAATCCCTATGCCTTACTGGCTTCCACAATTTCAACATTCATTTCAATTTCTTCCCAAAAACATTAGCGTCGATGCCTAATCGCCAACAACGAAACTCTTTCAATCAGTTCTCATTTAATTTAACATTTTTCTCCTCCTCCTCTTCTTCTTCTGAAACCGGAAGCCCTTCGTGTGAAGGCGTCAAGAAACGTGTGAAGAAGCAGTGTTTGTTTAGAGAAAGAGTCTCATTTTCAATTAGGCGTTTACATGGGTTAGACGAGAAGAAGAAGAAGAAGAAGAAGATTGTGCATGTATTCACCCCCTTGTTTTCGAAAAAAAGACAGATATTGTGGTGTAATGAATGAAGATTCGTCCGTGTTTTTTGTTGCTTCTCGCCTAGGTTTAGATTTTCCGATTTGACAAGAACAGAGAATTGAAGTGTGTGTTGTAATAACAAATGTGTCTAAAATGGGAATGACCCGGAGTCCCTGAAACTGTCCCATATTTTGTACACAAGTAGTGTCTGACGTACCTAAAATAACGGCAAAATTAAAGCGGCGCTCTCTGGGGTTTCGAGGAGTTAGACAACTTTCTTGAAAATTTTCGAAAATTTCGATGTCTCCACTTTGAGAACTCGTAACTTTTTGAGTTTTTTAGCTACCGGTATGGTTTTAGACTCATTCGATAGGCAATAACACGGACTTCAAAAACTTCTCTTCAAGCAGTTGCCAAAAACCATTAGTTCTGGGTCATTCCCATGTAAGAACTGGTACAAATCAGAAAACTCAAAAATTATCAGAAAAAACAAAAATTAAAACTGTGAAATCTCGGTCTAATGGGTTATATATAACGTTTAATAATTTTCCAATTAATTCTGATTTGTACCAGTGCTATTTCGGACAGCTACTATTGGGGGCAACATCACGGTCCCAATTTTCTGAAAATTCGTTTTTCTGTATCGAAAAGTAATCAATTTTTACCAAAATTCACGTTTTCCTCTAAAAAAAAGATGATAACTACAAAAATAAATCCCTGTAAATGGTCTACAATATCCAAACGCTGACCAACAAGATCGCTCATACAATCAGATACAACATTATTGATTCTTACATTAGGATCTTTGTCTAAAAGTGTTATTGATGAAACTGATTCCTTTATGACCAGCGATGATAATTCTAGTAAAAACTCATTTTCCATAGAACTCCCTGTTCCCGAAAAAACCTCCCCTGTATCTCAATCATGTTCTCCCACACTTTTACGATCCCCCATTCCTCTCATTACAAAAACCAATATTGTCTCAAATCTGTCACTCGTTCAACTATTTGACACTCTGAGGACTCATAAGGATTATCGTAATTACAGTTGAGAACATGCATGAGACAGATGTAACGTTGTACCGTAACAAATCTAACATGCATACATCACGTATTTGTGAGTGTAGAGGGTCGTGAACTTGTAATCGGTTGTTATGGGGGATTTGGGTTCTGGGAAGAAGTAATAATGAATAACCTTATGTATTGGTGTAGGAGGATCTCCTATAAACGAAGTACAACCCAAAGTATCTTAACTTACACGAATCCGTCAGGAAAATTAAATTTATGTTTGGAATCAGCATGATATTTTCTACAATAGACTTTGAACTAATTTTTAGAAAGATAGTTGTCTGAGAGTGTGTCGCGATGCCATTTCTTATCCCACAATGTCATTATTTATAGGAATTGTCGGTCAAACCTACAGTTACACATTCTAGTTGACAAGTTTTTGCATGAGACCTTCCTGAAAAGTTCGAGATCTGCAAAGTGATTATATCACTCAAACATCCCTATTTTAGCAAAATAATGAGCTATTTTAGTGAGGTCTCGTACAAAAAACTTGCCAAAATAGTGTGATCTACAGTTGACAACTTTTTTGTACGGACACTCCCAAGAGAGTTAGGGTCATTTTAAGTCGACAGTTCAAAATTGCACTGAAATTGGTCAATTTGAGGGAAAAATAACTTTGTCAATACGTAACTTGCTAGGGACCGCCTGTACAAAAAAGTTGTCAATTACAAAAATGAAGATCTACTTTTGATCTGTATAAATAATTAAAATTTTACTTGATGAGGCAATCAGTATTACCATGACATTCTCTCAAAGTTGGACAATTTAAACTAAAAACGGTCAATGTTGGTACCTTTTTGCAAAGTACTGTAAGACCCGCAGTCGAAAGGTTGTGAGTTTGTTACCCTTGCAGTGTAAAATTATGTATTTTAAAATTGCATTTTTGTGACTCTTTATCTGGTCAGAGTTATTTCAAATTCGTGGGGCCAAATTCTTGAGTCGTTTGAAAAAGGACACTTCGAGGACTACGGTATTCAAAATCATCGTGAAACCTTCTGCAAGAACATTCTAGTCGTTCCCCAGGTTTTCCCTGAATTGACATTTTTGACGGGCTCAGAATTCCCCGACCTTATCCAGTATACTTTCCCACGTTCTCTGTATCCAATTCAGCTAATTTTCTAGCTAGTTCTCATTCCCACTCCCTCCACCAATTATAGGCTTTTCCTTTTCAAATATTAAAACTTTTTCATTTTTCTAAATTGTATCTGTTTGCAAAAAGAAAACTGTGAAATGAGATGAGAGAAAAGAAAAGAGAGATTTCAAGCAATAGAAACAGAAAATGCAATTCTAAAGTACTTCCAATTATTGGCGGGAAAAAAAGAAAAAAGGGAACGACCGTTCTTCAAAAGAAATAAGCTCAAAAACTAGATGAATCCTGTGAAAATTGGAAAGGAAAAATGGGGGAAAATGGAGGAAAAGTCATGGAAATTTATAAAACTTTGAGAATAGAAAAAGAGCCTAATAAACTACAGTAACCGAATGGAATTCTGATGGGATAAGAGGGGGGGGGGACAATACTGTACATTTTATGAGAGTGAAGAACGAGACGAGAGAGACCAAAATAAATCAAGAAAAAATGAAAAAATGAAATAAAAAGACCCGTCTACATATCATAATTAATCGTCCATCAGCAAACCGGAGTCTCTACTCTTGGTGGGATCGGGGAGAAGACGTTGGTGAGGAGACTGGTGATGGTGTCGATTCCGCTTGGGAGTTCAGACCTGGAAATGGTGGGGATTTAGAATTGAAAATGGAGAAAATTTGGGTTTTTTGAGTTTTAACTTCAGTGCTCAAAAGCGTCAGTGGCACTGACCATATGGGGGTCACTTACACTGACAAAATCGGAGAATTTTGAAAATTTTCGATTTTTTGACGCAGTGTCAACTCCTACAGAAACCCTACCGCACTACCCTAAAGATTTTCCAGCGTACTCTGGGAAACTGAAATTCGCGATTTTTCGAAATTCACATCCCTGACACTGTCCATATGGGTGACTGGCACCGAACAAAACAGAAATCTGAGAATTTCGAAAATGTTTGATTTCACCACTACAGTAACCCTTATGACCGTGTCTATCAGTAGAGCGCACTATCCTAAAAGTTTTCCAGCATACTCTGTGAAACTGCCTTTTCAGAAATTAACTCGAAAAATTCCCAATTTTCAAAGTACCGCGCATTCCTATTACAACTGTGTCACTGGCACTTACCATAGCGTAAATTTTTTAAAATTTCCAGTTTTTCGCTAGAGCGCACTAACCCTAAAAGCATTCTCAAAATTTCCTGACCTGCACCATATTTCATAACTAGGCACCATGTTCCGCGTGTTCTTCGTCTCCGAGTTTCCCATCAACTATACGAACGGATCAAATCGCCCATATATCATTGTGTGGTAGGGAGCTGCTCCCATTTCAAAGGAGTCAAAACCAAAAAAGAACATGAAGGCACACTAATCCGTGGGGTCAATCGACTTTAAGCCCCCCTCCCGGCGCGCTTCTCGAAGACGCGACGTTTCGAACAAAGTTATTACATTGGTTCACTTTTTTGTATGAACTCAGAGAGGTTTTCAGTTGCAATTCACACAGATGCAACTTTGCCCTTTTTGCGGCTTATGATGGAATGAAGCGTTTCGAATCAATCGGATAACAACTTTGAGAAAAATTAAGCGGATTACGTTTACATGTACAAGCGCGCACGGTGTTCAGCGGGCTGTCAATCAGAAATGATAAGAGACAAGAGGAGACATTTTGTTCGATACAGGGTATTAATGTACCTGCTCACCTTCACCTGCTCACCTGCTTCGTTGGGCGGAGTCAATTGGGGTGCCAGTAGGGAAATTTGTTGGCTCTGGGCGGCTTGTTGGGCGAATATTTGGGCGAACATGAGTGGGTTCATTCTCGCTATCATTTCCATTTGTTTCTTCATCATAGCCTGCTGGAATAGCAGACTTCCGGTTGACAGGTTCTCGTCGGATGATGGCGGGGAGTGCTGGAAAAGTGAAAATTTTTTGTGACGTGGCGAGAATTTTGGTGGAAGGCGCACTTTTATGAATGCCCTAGCACACCTCACAAACTAGTGGGCGCGTGGCGCAGGCGGTAACGTGACGGTCCCCATGCGCAAGCGACGCTGGTTCGACTCTCGCCATTTTACAAAACGTTTTTTTCTATTTTTTTACAAAACTCTATTTTATCACCCTTATTGTACTTCATATGTATAAAAGTTGTATGTGTGTTTGTTGTTAAACGCGAGGTCCTGTGTCGGCTTCACCTCAAAAGTTTGCTCTCTGCCTGTCTGTGAATGATTCATACTAGTTTAACATCTCTATAAAATATGTGCACTACATGGGGGAAGAATAAGGTTTATTTGCTCCCCTCTCACTAAACATATAGTTTTTAAGTCCATTTCGTAAAAGTTTTAGAAACTCGTAAAATCTATACAACTCTCTCTGTTCATACCTTCTTCGATGAATCGTCATCTGAAGTCGTCACATCTTCAATCGACCACATTTTTGGTTTCCGTTTCGGCGAGTCCAAATCGTTGGTGGGCATTGGAGAGATCGGCTCCTTCTTCGGTGTCGTCAAGTCATCTGAACCTCCAGATTCTCCTGAAGGCGTTGGGGAGGCTAGATGAGGTTTCCCGAAGAGGGATTCCCCTTTTCTTTCAGAATTAATTGAGGTGGAGCTCGATGGGCGGTTCATGTCATCGTCGAAGTCGTCGTCATCGTCGTCACATCCGTCGCCTCGTCGATTCTGGGGGGACCACGTCATCTTGTTCTCCTTCTTCAGACGACGGCGAGCATTCGCGAACCATGTTGAAACCTGGAATTTATTTTTTTTGGAAAATTTTTCAAAAAAATTTTTCTTCAAATTTTGTCGAATTTGATCTCAAAAGATAGCAAATTTTTCGGTGATTCGAATGGTAGTATTTTTGTACTCTAAAACTTTCAAATAAGGATTTCCGAGGCATTGAAAGCTCTCGGTGCGGCGCCCAACTAAAAAATATTTTTAATTCGAAAATCGAAAAATGCTTCGCGAAATCGCACTAAAACGTTTTATAATTTGAAATTAGTACCGTTAGAATCAGAAAAAAATTTAGCATTTTTTGAAACAGATTTTCAAAAATTTGGACTTTTTTGAAATTTTTGAAATTTTCGAGATTCAAGTTTTTTCGCTATTTTCGGCGATTTTGAGCGATTTTGAGCAGTTTTCCATAAATCCCGGTCTAATTACCAGTAATTACATCTCAGATGTCCTCAGTGAGACATGCGCAAACCCCAAATTCCAAAAATTCAAAACTTTTTTGGCGCCAAGGTTGTTGGTTTTAGGCAATACTAGTAATTCTTTGGTTTGAAACACACATTTCTCGTATTGTCTTTTTCTCTCGAAACACATTAATTAAGCGGGGTGCGAGTATATACGAGAGGTGTCATCATTGTCGCTTATCTACCAACGACATCTTTTCCCTTTTTTTGTGTCGTGTCTCTCTGGTCAAAATTGGCAAAAATGTTACAATAACACTGCGGGAGAGAATTCGAAAGTGATGAACCAATTTGAGAATGAGGATAATAGAATGAGCAAATATTGGGGGAGTACTGTAGAGAGAGGAGAGCATACCTGTGTCAGTGTCATTCCCGTTGTCACTGCCAACATCAACTTGTCATTTTTCGACGGATACGGATTCTTGCGATGCGTGTGAAGCCAATCTTTGAGTGGTGCCGTCGCTTCGCGTGTCGCATTTCTCTTCTTCATTCCGTCCATTCCATACGGATGATACAGTCGGTGAGGGTCTCCGAACATGAATGGAATCGGGCCAGGACCACCGGCACCCATCAACATTTCTGGCTTAAAATCAGCGGGAAGACCCGGTGTAAACATGGGAACTCCTGGGAATACAAGGTTGGGTTGATGGGCGGCGGCTTGGGCCTGGAGGATTTGAGCATGGAGCTGGAATTGACCGAGAAGATTTGGTGGGAGCATTCCGCGAAGAGCGTCGGATGAGGGGGCAGCTGGTGTCGCGACTTCTTCCGACTTTTCCATTTTTATCTGGAAGAAATTTGTGATTGGAAGATGGGGTGAGCAGACAAAATTATGGTAACGGACAAAAAACTGCAAAGAAAAAAACATGGGGTTATAAGCAAATGAAGACGTGAGGATTCTGATTTTCTAGGAAAACGTTAAAAAAAGATACCAAATTCTTGATTTTTCAACTACAAATGTTATATGTCTAGAAAGCTGAAATCCTAAGGATTCAGAATCTGTTTTTAAAAAATTTCCAGGATCAAAACTCACCGAGTTACAACGTTTTGAAAACAGAGCGACTCCGCTCCGACTCCGTTTCATTCAAACCTTTGTAACTTGGCTCAATTTTGTCCTATACAAAAAATAATAACAGATTCTAAATCCTCATGATTTCAGCTTTCTGATCATATAAAAATCTTTGAAAACAGAACATTCACAAAAGAGAAAACACGGTAGATCAAAAAATCCAAAAAGTTAGTGCACATCAAAAAGCCCCCACCTGATGGGCGTAATGCATCATATTGTAGATAATTTATATGTGATCCTGAACACAATAAATAAGAATAAGAACTTGTGTTATCAGTGAGTTTTCCAGTTTTTTTTCTCGCCAAAACGACGACGAAACGGAGCACAAAGGAGGCAGTAAGCGATAAGGGGTTGGTGTGGTTGAGGAGTGAAACGAGAAATGAAAAAACGAGAAGTTTTTGATTGATAATTCGAGAAGATGAAGAAGACAAGCGAAGGGGGGACCTTATGTTCAACAACTTGTTGAGCAATCTTCTGCAGATCGCCCCCCGGCGGTGTGTCTCTCTTCCTCCGATTAGGCTCCGCCCATCCGCCAATAGACACGCCGTGAGGTGGGGACGAGGGGGCGGAGCTTCGGAGAAGGAAAGCCTGAGGAGTGTAGAACAAGTGAAAATTGAAGTAATACTAAATAGGAACACGCGTAGATTTGAATTTGGAGATAATGATTCAGTGGAAATTACGAGAAATTAGGGGAGCGGGGGGAACGGAAGAGAGGAGAAGAGAAACAAATTCATGAAGAGTGGAAAAATGGAGATCGAGGGAGAGAGAAGATATTAAAAAAATCGTTCCAGGTAATCAAGAAAGTGAAAGTTAAACGCAAATTTGATAATGCAAAAAACAAAAAAAACCACAAAGCCACCAGCAAAACTCGAACCAATAGCACCAAAATGGTGCAGTGGGACAAACGGGCGCACACCCACCTGAGCCACGCAGGCCACAAAGAGGATAAGGTGGATGGCGATACAGGTGTCGACAAGAAGTGATAAGCTGGCTACGGTAGACAGCATAGGAATTGACCACTAGTTTCAGCCGAGATTCTACGAAAAATGTATGGTATAGAACTGACCCGAAAACAAAGACGGTGTCGAATCAGAAGACAAAGAAAGTAGCTTCTGCGCGAACCTTTTTCGTCAAGAATGATACATTTTAAGAATAGAAAGTAAGAAGCAATTAGGTAATGGTCAGAACGGAGAAAAGAAGTTTAAACAGGGCGAATGGCATGTCTCGTTGTTGTCCGAAGTGTTGTAAAGAAGTGGCCAAAAAGAGGAGAGAAGACGATGATGATGATGATGAAAGGGGGTAGGCGAAGTAGAAGAAGACAAAAAATGAAGACAGCAGGTAAGCAAGAAAAAAACGGTACTACACACGGTGTAATGCATTTACTTACTATTGTGTGTCACTTTTTGTGTTAACATGTCTCTTTTACGGGTCATCATTCCCGCCTTTATTTAGTTATTACAACACTTCCCCCCGGTCACAACAACACATAATAATATGTAGTTGTTGTGTTTTTGTTGCAACAAACTAACAAAAACAGTGCAAGAGCCTGTGTTGTAGAATTGATGTCAAAACGATGATGATTGAGAGGAAGGAAGCATACCGAACGTGTACGGGCGAAGGCGGAGTCTCCGAGAATTGGGGGCGGGGCTTAGGGAGGGAGAGCGGGGAGGGGGGAAAGAGGGGTATGTAGACATGAGGTGTCGGAACAATTTATGAGGAGCAGAAAAGTGGGGAAATGGGTTTCTGGAGCAGTGGCTTTTCAGAGAGGAGAGCTACTCAAAAAAGGAGAGTTGGGTTCAACAAAAGGAATTACATCGACTACGGTAGTAGAAGTAATTAAACGGAAGACGTGTTCGTTTCTGACGGACCAGAAAAAAGGTTCTTGCAAAATTCTCAAAAAAAGTTTTTTTTTTCTCAATTTTTCAGAGGCTCTCACCTCGCCCAAAGCCCCCCTTTCTTGAATTCCTTGAACCTTACTCTGTGCGACGCCGGGGTGGCGCATTCGGTTACGCCCTTCACTGTCACCCAAAGGGTTGGGGGTTCGGGTTTTGGTGGTGGCAAACATTTTTTGTTTCTTTTTTCCCACCTATATATCGTACCCCACTAAACCCCATCAATAATAATCTCGATTTTCTACTATATGACACCTTTGTGACACTCAAAACATATCCATCACGTTAATTCATCAACACGTGTCCACTAAAAAGGTCGTGAACTCCTCGTTCTTCGCCACAGGTGTTGTTTGTATATATACTATTCCAGAAGATTGAGATCTCGAGGTATTTAGAAACGATTTATGACTTGTATTGGATGTGGGGGATGAGGTAATGACAGAACTGTTAACATCTTCCCTTCCTGTAATGGGGATTGATGTGCAGATAACGAGTGATACGCGATGATAATCCGAGAGGGACCCATAAAACTTGGTATGTACGGTAACGGTGAATGTTCTACACTATGAAAAAAAATCACAGGGAAAAAATGAATGGCGAGAAATAGAAAAAGAGCCTTTCTGTGTGTGTTTTGTGTATGTTTCCTGTAAGCTTGTGAGAGGAGTGAGTGAAATGTTCAAACACTTGACAATCCGTGTTAACGATATGTTTGTCTCAGATTATCGACGCTTAACACAGTGTTTGGTGAGACGGCGAACGAGGCGAGCGTTGGCATATCGAAATGATCAAACTACAGTAATAACTTTGGCAAAAATACCAAATTGGGATTCAAAACGAAAAAAAAACGATTCAGATCTCGCTTATCAATTGATGTCACGACGACATACACCGGAAAAGTCAAAAACGATTGTCATCGCCGTTTGACGCAGTTGTCATTGCACTTGCAAAAAATGCGTGTTTCCGGTTGATATTCCAGTGTATATTGGGGAAGTGAGTAAAGCAGGTAATTGAGTATTACTTCCGAAACAGATAACATTTTATTTCGGTTTTCGCATCAATCTCGTCATTTCAATATTTGGGAAATTCTTAATTTATTTGGGGATGTTTCAAAAATTTCGGATTTTTAATTGAAAACCGTAAGAAGAAAAACTCAAAATTTAAAGGGGCATTCCTGAAATTTTTTTCGGGTCTCGCAGCGAAAATAGAAAATTTGTAAAAATTGGAATTTTAAAATGTTTTTTCTGCAAAATTGAATTGAAACAATTATTTTCAGAACAAATTTTATATACTTTCATTGTTTATAGCTTCAAACTTTGCAAAAAACTGGTGTTTCTTGATTTTTTCCGGAAATTTTGTTCAAAAATTTTGCTAATTCTCTACCGTAATCTTTAAAGGCGCATTCTCTCAAACTTTTTTGGGTCTCGCAACGAAGAAGATTTACGTGGAATTTTTCTTGCATTTAATTTATTTTTCAATTATTTTCTCTCAAAAACGCTAATAATAGCTAAATTTTTCACATTTTCAGCACAAAAAACGAAATTCTACTCGCTTCGACACCGAATTCTTCACAAATTCATCGGAATTTCCATCGAAAAGCATTGTAAGTGGGGGAGGAAATTTAAAAAGGGGGCTAAAGCAGATTGAAGTGTCACACCACCGGGCCGAGCCATGTCCACCATGTTGAACATGATGCCAAAATGCAAATGAGAACACATTAATTTGAGAAAACATATGCCCTAAAAGCAAAGGAAATTGCTTCAAAATGCGCGGCGGCCCGCAAATATTTCCCCCCGGCGGCGGCTACTGCTGGAAGGAATTGGCTCTCGATTACAAGTGGTTTCAAAAGAAAGGAATGAGAAGAAGTAATTGATCATTACCACCCGATTATTTATCTACTTTCTCGCTTTCTCTCTTTTTGCGGCGGCTCAACTGATATATTGTACCGCCCGTCCCAATATTTGTATTCATTCGAATGCTTCAAAATGTGGGTGCGTTGTGTTGTATATCATACGGGTCAACACCTGTCTGTAATCGAGACTGTATTACCTCTCTGTACACACACAAAATCTGCTTAATTAGCAGGCGGCACCTGTAGTGGAGAGGAGGAGGAAATATCTCTATGTAGGCACCGATTGACAGTTATAATTATGCGATTAGACCGGACATCCAGGGGGTGTCTTATAAGAAGACACTGTTCCGATCTTACAAGTGTTCATCAGGATTCATTTGAATCTTCCTCAGAGGTCAGGGTTGAGGACGTGGATAAGCCGTGATACCTTGACTACCTAATTAAGGAGAAGAAGATGTGACACGACTTCTTATCTTCCATTTCGATCTTATTCTAATTGCCCTGAGGGGTGTGAAGTTGTGTTTGATGCTTATCTTTGGATTTCGGACGTCAGGGAAGTCGAAATATTCGATGGGATGAGCTATTATTCACCGGAAGGATGAGTTTCAGCTCAACCCGGAAGCGGTTAGTAATAGTTTCCATGGAGCAGGGAAAAGATAGAGATAAGGGAATTTTCCAAAAATAACGCCAGTTTTTGCAGGAAAATCCGAATTTTTCGACTCTAAAATCGAAAATTTAGCCCAAAATGAGTTGTTTTGAGCCGAAAAATCTGAATTTTTCGAAAAAAATGTTTTTTTTGGAAATTCAGAAATTCAGCAATTTCATTGTATGCTTGATTGGGGGTTGTAAAACGTTGAATATTTGAAAATTAGCGCAAAAAAATCTGATTTTTCTGTGTTTTATCGGTTTTTTTTCTTATCTATCAAAATTTCAGCATTTTCGGGCATTCGACATCGAAAAATTGCTGAAAAATCAGAATTTTTCGAAAAAAACGTATTTTTGAAATTTCAGAATTTCAGCGATTTTAGTGTGAGCTTGATTGGCGGTTCTTAAACGTTGAATATTCGAAAATTAGCGCAAAAATTATTATTTTTCTGAAAATATCGGAATTTTTATCTAAATTTCAGCATTTTCGGATATTCGACATTCGACATCAAAAAAATGATGAAAATATAGAAATCGACCGCAATTTCTCTCAGAAATCGCTATTTTTTTTAGTAAATTCTCATAGATTCAGCCAAATTTAGTCAATCTCTCTATCCTACCCTCAAATCCGTTCATTGCTCATTTCCGAAGAAAAAACACATAAAGTACCGGCCGAATTCCCAAGACCACCCGCCTATTAATGTCACCATAGTTGTTTTTGTGGCTAATCAGCGGGGAACACATAAGAATTGAGTGGACTCAGAAGTGAGAAGTGATAATCACAGCGTCTCGAGGTGTCAGGTGTCCACACCGGCGATGAAACAACATGGTCTGCTGAATCGGGGGTGAGAAGCGATGTACGACAACCTGAGGCGCCTGTCCCCCCTCCCGTCCTCCGAGGCCAACCGAAACGACGTGTCGCAATTGATAAATTGCAGGTCGTTTTCATGTTAGTGTTAGTGTTGGCGACGATGGGACCCATTCCACTCCAGAGAGATTGTTTATAATCCGAGAGAAATGTTTATATGATTTCTGACATTGTACACCCCGTGGAAATCGAGTCATCAGTAGTTTCAATCTTTCTCTCCAATTACCCACTAACCACAACAGAGAAAGGTCAGAATAGAAGGAAGGGGGATCCGAAACACGCGTAGTGTTTCGTAATCTTGTCCCGATCATCTGCCAAGATCTGCTGTAATAGCGAGCCCGTTTTGATAGGGACAGACTTGCGCAACACTTTTTGATTGACCCCCCTCAACTAGACTCGTTGACATCTTCTTCTTCTCTTCAGAAGGCAAAAGAAGGGGAAGAAAACACTTCATTATCCAGTTAAGCGATGTCAACAAAAGGCGTGTGAACACAGTCTCTACACCTGCTAAGCTATCTATTACGAGATGGGGGGACCCTCATTGTTTAAATGACGATGTGTGGCCAAACAAAAGGCACACATATGCGTGTGTATGGATAGATATTCTCGGATTAAATGGAAAATATCGCTTCGCTACACACATCATCAAATACGCAATTTATTGCATTACGCAACTTTTGGAACTGTTGTGGAACTGTTGACTGTTTATTGAAGAGCTCGTAAATCCCCCTCGTCGGAGGTCATGTGTCAGGATAAACGAGACGAGAAGTGCTCAATACAGTTTGTTATGACACCTGGAATATTAAGTGTTGGATAACAATGTTCCAACACAACGCAATAGGATTAGTCCTTGAAAATAGAGAGAAGAGTCTATAAGGATAGATGACTAGAAAGTCAGGTTCTGGACGGGTTATCAGAAGATTTTGCCGGAAAATTCCAGAAAATGAGATTCTGAAAATCTCATTTTTAGAAATTTCCAGACCAGAGAGTCTTTGAATCTTTCCAGTCTCAGAAGTGACATCGATAAATCCGATACAAATCGGAAGCCCTGAAACTCGTGGATTCTGAAGGCTCTTTGTCTGGAAGTGCTGAAAAATGAGATTTTGGAAAATCTCAGTTTCAGACATCTCTAGACAAGAAGTTATGGAAATCGCCTAATTGCAAGATCTGAAGCTGAAAAAAGCTTAGGCTTTCAGATTTAGCTAAAATACCGATTCTCAAGATTTTTTCTGAAAAATTTGCGAAGAAGCTGATATTTGCAGACAAAAAGTCCGATAGCTCAGCTCAATTGTCTTCTAAGCCAATTCTGAGTAAATATTCGAAATCGCATAAAACCAATTGTCATACAAAACGGTTCTCCTAATTGACACTGACAGCTTTCTCGAGATCACTGTCACAACATCGTTCTCCTCCTGATGCTCTCTCCTTAAACCGAAGCCGACCATATGTCTGGTAATTTACAGCTTATGGTCGATTATTGGAACATGTGGGCAGTTTATACCACCAACACAAAAAAAATGTGTTCGCCACTAGATCCACAGATTTATAATTTATATCCTGTGAGAGAAATTGTGTCAAATCTGTTAGAAAAGGGGCATCGATGATTTGTCTTCCGGTGCCCCCCTAACTCTAGTAATACTACTAGTAGTACCTGAGAAGATGAGAAAGATTGATATACGATCGAAAGAGAAATCACAGCTGCTCCTGCCTGGACACGTGTTGCTGGTATTATTAATGAGCAAGAGAACGACCAAAATTCTGGAGAAGTCAAAGTCAAAAAGTCAACTTTTTGTTGGCTGTAATAACGTGAGAAGGCTGGAAAGGTCTCGTGGAAACGAGTGAAAAGAGGGGAAAGTGTGGGAGATGTCACTCCACATTTCAAAACTAATGTTCTTCTCCTGGATATTATATATAACTATAATAATAATATGAAGGGGGCTTAATGCATTTCTTTTCAATTCTACAAAATGCAATAAAAACGGATTGACAGGAAGGAAACGAGAGAAACCGTGGAATCATGAGTTTGCGCGCGCCGAGACGGTCGAATGCGGATGGTTTGTCGGAGAATGTGCTCAAGGCGATATTGGAGCCAAAGGCTTCGATGAACATGGTACAGAACCTATTGACATGATATAGATAAAAAAATAATTTTTTTAGACACTGAAAATGGAGGAAAAGGAGGTTGACAAGAACGTGGAGAATCGTGAGTGCCACAAAAAATGATAGGCTTTGAAGGGAACAAAAGCATAAAAATATAATTTCACTGGGAACATGCATTTTTATTGGTTTTAGGAGGACACAACACACCCTCAACGACGACGACGATCCCACGTGGAAGTGTCGGAAGTCTTTTGGATACCACGTCGGTTTCCACGTGTAGTAAGGTAATAAAATAGCGAAAATTCAAATTTTTAGATGAAAGTTGGAATTTTCGAATTTTGGATTTTTACTCTAAAAATATGAAAATTGTGAGGAAAAAGCAACTAGGAGTCGGAATTATTCAGTTTTAAGCTGAAAGTTGGAAAAATTTCGATTTTTTGTTTTTTTTTCGAGCAAAAAAGAACTGTTTTCGAATTTTCAGTCTGAAAAAAAAACCTATTTTTGACACAAAATCATCGAAAATTCAAATTTTAAGCTGAAAGTTAGAATTTCAGAGATTTTGGATTTTACAGTAAAAATATAAAAAATTATGAGGAAAAATGCAATTAGGAGTCCGAAAATACGAAAAATTCAGTTTTAAGCTGAATATTTGATTTTTGAAAATTTGAAATTTTGTGGTTTTTAATTTAAAAAAAATTGATTTTCATCAGTTTTCCAGGGAAAAAAACCTTTTTTGACTGAAAATCGTCGAAAATTCGATTTTCAACAAAAATTCCATTTTAGCTATCCAAAATCCGGGAAAATTGACTTTATTCGGTTAGATTTTAAGATCCGAATTCTAGCACCCTCAAAGTCAAAGATCTCTCTTCCCTCCTCCTCTTCCCAACGAACCCTGTTATGTGTTACAGTAATCCCGAGAAATTCGACACCAACAAAAACCAGCCGAGAACATGTGTCTAGCAGAAAGTGGGGGAAAGAGAGATGTGATAGATAGTCGAGACTCCTTCGGGGTGTCATATCATGTCAGTAGTATCTATTCTTTTGCGTCTGAAACCGGACACCTTCGCGCCTTTCGAATTGAGTCGAGAGTAGTGATCTTCTTCTGCTCCAGAGGGTGCGAATAATCACACTTTTCGTGTCATTTTCCGTGTCTCGGTGTTGGTCGAACACAAGCCAGAAGGGAGAAAAGAGGGAAAAGAGAGGGAGAAGCTAGGGGGGAGGTACACGAGATTAATGATAATGGCAAATGAGAAAAGGAGTCGAGAAAATGGTGGTGAGGAGAGGGCACCAAGCACCTCGTAAATCTTGTTAATAGCTAGGTCGGGATCGAATTTGTGGAGGAGGGATGTGTTGGACATTGGTTATCATTTGTTTTGGGAAGAGATATGGGTTTTCGGGACACTTGGAGAGCAGAGCACCTGGACAATTGGGATGATTTTGAGACTTTTAGAGACAGGATTTGATGGGTCTTACCACGATCTAGGCTTAAATGAAATCTGGAGTACGGTAGCACAAAGGGTCTTAACACGATCTAGACTAAAGTAACAAGACTACGGTAGCACAAAGGGGGTCGGAGAGTGCAAGTTTGCTCTATTGAGAAGAGATGGGTGTTGGCACGATCTTGATTTTTGAAGATTATAGACTATGGTAGCTTCAAAACGAGTGAAATCATTTGGAAGAAATGGGTCTCGTCGCGATACCAAGAGCTCGAACCTTCTCATCGCAAAAAGGGAGACGGGTCTCGCCACGATCTCTTTCAAGTCCTAGCAAAAAATCCTACGAAATGTCCAATTTGTTTCATCATCTACATCAATCTAAAATCCGCAACTCAAAAACATGAATCTCCTAGAAATGCGTCCCAAATGTTGCCGTTTCTCCTCTCATCAGACATGTGTTTTCGAGCAAAAACATTCTGGTTTTATATGCTCCGTTTTGTTAGAATAGAAGAAGAAATGGATTTTTGAATCTCTTAGAAGGATTTTCCATTATCGGTCTCGGATCAAGTTACCGAATGAAATAGAAACAGACTCGACGAGCAAGATGAGCAAAAATATGCTTAATTCTTTCCTCGATGAGGTCCCCCCCCTTTCCCCCTACTGACGGCGTGTGAAACACAAGAAGACGCGAGTTGAATAAACAAGGTATACGGTAGATGAAGTAGTTTTGTGAAGAAATGAATTCTTTTCAATTCGGTTCGGGGGGCCTTCTGGAGACATACCCACACATTTGTAATGCGCACATGTCTAGTCATCGTCCAACTAGTTTTTGCGGTGGACAAGGGGGGCGGGGGGAGTACTGTAGAAGACTACCTTACTAATCGTTGTTCTAGTACTTATAATAAGAAACTACTTTTTCATATAAATGAAGAAGGATAGAGATCATCTCCATTGCATATGTATCTCTTGATAATTAACTGACACATAATTACACCGGACGACACTTCGTCCGTTGGGAATTCCAGAGAGAGCACACACATTGACATTTAACAAGACAGGATATTGTATAAATTAGGTCATGTCATGGAGAGCTTAAAGAGATGAAGAGTATCGAGGAGTAGTGGAATATATCGCCTCTGGGCAAGAAATGTTCCAAAATTCTGAAGTGTTTAGTGAATATGAGTGTGGAGTGGGGGGTTTTTCGAAAGAGGAGAGGGAGAGGGCGAGTAGTTCGAGTATTATGACCACCTCATCTGGTGTTGGAACAGAATTGACAGCCGGGTATAGTGACTGACCTGAATGGTTAGCCGAACCAGGTTAGGAGAGGGAAAGGCAGCTGGTAATAAGGTCTCCGGAACTCAGAAAGTGTGCTCTATTGACAAGAGACGGGTTTCCTACAGTATCGAAAATTCTGAGAAATCGCAACCGCGCTCTACTGATAACAGTACCACGGCGATTCTCCCTACTCTAATTAAGGTTCTCTCAATAGAGCGCACTTTCCAAAAGCAATTTCTCTCGCTGACAGTTCCAAACCTATCTGGTCGGTACCGCTCGGTTCCAAACTGTTAAGCGTGCGACAATCCATTGTCGGCAATCACTGAACGCAGTTCACCGTGAGACCCTAAATTCCCGCAAAACGTGAGACACCGCCTTACTGTATTCCGTTCACCAGGTTTACGACTCTTTTATCAATCGCCTACTCCTCGATTCCAATATATTCTCGAGGTGGTGGCGAGAAGATGATTGATGTGTACAATGATGCGGGAGAATGTGTGGCACACTGCACACATATACCGACACCTCTTTCCTCCTCTTCTCGAGACAACACAACACATCTTGCAACTAATCTATCCGGAGTGTGAGTGGAGCAGAAGAAGCCTCCTCCATCTCGTATTAAATCGATGCCGATTTTTTTGTTCTCGATAGGTGTCTCTTCTCTCATTTCTGTGTTCTCACAACCACATGTTCGTGTTTTTCTATCGGTAAAGCACACTTGGCCTGATTGATCGTCGCGAGGTGTCGGAGTGGGGAGGGAGGGAGCACAGTTTTCTTTTCCGCGTCATCAACACAGACAAATGACACCAATTGACGAAGTTGATAATTGGACTCGTGGATCATCTAGGGATTTGATCTCTAGAACAATCAGATCCATCGGAATGTGTTAAAATGAGAAGCCTAGTATCAGTATGTCAATCATTTCGGCGCTGACCTGTCGTCGGGGGGTAATAGCGTGTCGGATTGCATGTGCGACTCGATTTTCTCTTGCCAGAGGACAGATGTAAACATAAACAACTGCCACCACGACTACAGTACCCCTCAACTTCGTTCGACTGCATGGGCGATGATTTGTTGTGATGTATATATCCAAGGTGGCGATATGAGTGACAACGAACACATGACGCTTGGATATGAATTGATCTTGTTGAGAATGCACCAGCTAATTGACTTCATTCTTCACACAGTATCTCTATACCTCGGAGCTCCCTAGGAGTCAAGTGGTGTTGTGGTTATAAGCCGGAGTCATCATCATTCTAATAATATAATGTGCTCGGAGGAGAAAAGGGGGGCTAAAGTGTTGATGTGTGTGTGTGTGTGTGGAGGGGTGTTTGTATTGGTTTTGTCATTAACCGAGCCATATGGTTACAATGTGCGAATAAGTGGAGCAGCTTAGAAAAAAGAAATGAGAATGGGGGGATCGAATTTTGATAAATGTGGCAAGAAGATGAGGTCTTTATTATTCAACCTACCTGGTCGCTTATTCGATGAGTACCTCATTGAGGAGAACGCAATTAGAAGTATTGGGTTTTTTGATTTATGACTTGACCACCTTGATGCACTATGAGATGGACACGAATCCGGGTATATACACATATAGATATATAATATATATCCAAACCAATTATAGAATAATATTATGAAAACGATTACCGTACTAGTGTGTTCGGAAATGTGTGTTTTTGTTGTGGCCGGTGCGGAACGCAGGGTGGTCTGAAGACAAAAAAAGAACTGAAGAATAGTAAATGACCAGATGTCGGTGTGTCTTTTGACCGGTTGCGCCTATTATTAAGAAATTTGGAAACGGAGGGAGGGGGGAGATGCGCCTTGAAAAATGAGTGTGAATCCGAGTGGCGTCCTTGTCTTCGAGCGGTTTTTTGTTCAAACGGGACGATTTACTGTCCGTTGGTTGCGGCGGCGAGCATATGAAGAGTTATAGACCGAGGTCGAATGAAGACGATTTAGGGAGAATAAGAAATTAGGGATTTGAAGTATCCTGGGGGATCTACAGTAATCCAGATCTAGTACTTGGATCCTGGAAAGAATTTACAGTAATCCTGGATCCTGGATCCTGAAGAAATGACTTGGACCCTAGATTCAGGATCTACAGTAACCCTGGATAGGTTTCTAGATCCTGAAACCAATATACGGTAGTCCTGGATTCTGAATCTAAAATGGACCGACTGTAACCTTGTCCCTGGATTCTGGACCTACAGTAATCTGGATCCTGGAACAAATCTACAGTACCCGGATTTAGAATCGTACTGTAACTTACATCCTGAATCCTGAACAGACCTACAGTAACCCAAATTCAAATATCTCATAACTACGCTAAGATTCTTGTTTTGTTTCTGTATGATCTTAGAAACCTGAAGACAAGAATCCTAATCTCCAGAATCCTCAATTCTACCAATTCCTCCATGTCGCCAGATTCTCTTTTCCCAAAAAGAAGTGGAAGAAGTTGTTGTCTTTCTCGACCAATACGGGGATGATCCTATTGAAATGAGTTCTCGTCGTGGCCCCCCTCCCTCCTACTTCATCTCAAGAGTGACTAGTATAGATTGCGAAGAAGTCTTCTTCCTTCCTTCTTAAATATGTAAATCTTCCCACGATCCTTCACAACTCGTGTCGACATAGAAAGAGAGAAACGGGATATCGTCTTCTTCTTCTTTGGATTTCTATTATTCCTTTTTCTTTGCCTATTTGGAAGATTTTCTCCTGTGTGTGACCAGATTAAATGAGGAGTCACAACAGGGGGTGCCCGTTTTGATTCACTCTGAGAAAGATGTAATCGCCGGGGGACCCGAAAACGCGGTATCGTGTTTTGAGGTGTCATAACCGATTAGATGATTTTCCAATGACGGAAATCCTAGGAGCAGATTGAGACGGACGGTTTTAATTGTTGTGCCCGCGGGCGCTTCCGATACATGAAAGGGTTTGTGTGCGCTTTGAGCAGGAAACCGTATAAGCGGATCGTTCGATTCGTTGCAAGACCTAATTTAGTTGTCCGGGATTGGAAGATGTTGTCAATGTTATGAGAGATTAATGACATCATAAAACATCGACAAACAGTCTAATCTAAAGTTCCCAAATTGCGTAATAAATAAGGTCTTTAGTCTCTTCCTCTCAATCTTGATCTACCTTGTCTTCTTCGTTCGATTACCTCACTCTATACTACAGTACTCCAAAAGTATCTTATAGTGTCGGCGGGGCTGCTCAACACAGAAGCTTCACCAATATTGACATTTGATATAAAAGTCATTTAGGTGCGTAGTGACTGTGTGATAAGTGTTAAGGAGATGCCCAATCACAAGTGTGAGGTAGAGCAAATAAATTTTTGTTCAATCGAATGGGAGAGATAGAGAGAATTAAAAGTGAGCACCGGGAGCATGTTTGTGATTAGAGGGAGTGATCAGCAAGCGTGTCGGTAGCGGAGATCGAGTTACAGTACACATTCTGTTGAGGATAATTGAGGAGAGGAGGGGTACTGTAGCGAGTGGAAAAAAGTTGTGTAGAACAAGATGCGCGTTGGTTTTTCGCGCGCGGGGCGCCTCTTTCCCGTGTCGAATCGCAATATGACAAGTGCGCGTAACACGACCGGGAGTAGTACGGTATCCGATGGGAAAGTGGGGAAAATGTTGGACATGATGAAAGAGGAGTTGACAGAGTGAGTGTATGTGTGTATGATCTGGTTTTTGAGGTGAATTACAGCTGTTGAAATTAAGGTGAACATCATCCGAGGGAGAGAGCGAGGTGGATTCGATAATAGAGGGTAAAAAGGACTAATGGTTGGGTTGGCAGAGAATGGGGTATATTGATTTATAGAGTGTAGATCAAGTTTGGAGAGGCATGGAGTTGTGATCTACAGGGATTTAGGCACCGGAGGTATTCAAAAGTGAAGATGGACGGAAAAACCCTGTGAATTTTCGAAAAAAGAACTCACTGAATTCGGCTAAAACGGTCCTTGAAAGTTTCGAAAATCACATTTCTAAGTGAAAATAGGAGATTTTTGGCGATTTTGATGGAAAACCAGGATTTTAGAGCTTTTTTAGGCGAAAATCTCGAAATTTCGCTTTCAAAATGTTCCAAAATCATTTTTATTGCTAAAAATAAGTTTCGAATGTGTGAAAACATGATTTTCCCATTTTCTCGTCCTCTGAGCTCGTTTAGTATTAAACTAGGAAACGAGGCTGAAAATTCGGAAATTTTGGCTGAAAACGATCGTCATTTTTCAATTGAAAATGGTCAAAAACTCAAAATTCAGCCAAAAATCGTAGTTTTAGCCTCAAAACCTCCTGAAATCACCATTTTCTTACTCAAAAACCCCAGATTTCGACTGAAAATGCTTTTAAATGTCAATTTTTGACCCTAAAATCGTATTTTTGGCCTCAAAACCGACTAAAGCACCTTTTTTTCTAGAAAATTAGTTGAAAATGATGAATTTTTAGCTGAAAACTCAAATTTTCAATTTCCAGAGAAGCCTCCACTCATCCCGTCAAACCCTCTCCGACTCGAAGGAGTTCTACAAATCAGCCGGCTGTCGTTGGCTTCGTGCCGTCCGTCTCGGCGATGCGACGACGGTGAAAAAGATGTTGGAGGACAAAGTGAGAGTTAATTATAGCTCCCTAATTAGCTAAGAGAGATAATTAATTCAGCCAGAACTGGCAAACTACGCTCCAAACTACGGTCCTCTGGCACTTCACATGGCCACCGTGCGCTCCGATCGATCAATCATTGTGTTGTTGGTGTCGAAAGGTGTGGACGTGGATGCAAGGGATCCGGTGAGCCGCTTCTGATGATACCTCCTAAACGAATCATCGGAATCTTCAGGCAGGTTACACGAGCCTTCAGCTGGCAATTCGACGCGGCGACCCATCGTTGGCCCATTTTCTGATCTCGCACGGTGAGCATATAGAAAGAGAGGATAGAGAGAGAAATAGAAAAAGAGCATCTGTTTTCAATGCCATTCCAATAAGTTAGTATAGGTGGGTGTAGGAGCAGAGGGGGTTACGGTAGCATTGCTGAACAATTCGATGTTTATCATAGCACTTAACAAGTGCGAAAATTCGGTCGCTTCTTCTTCTTTTCTTCTCAAGTGACTTCCCCGAGTTACGGTAGTTTTTATCGAGAGTGATTTGGTGTGAATCGTATTGAAGAAGGGAGCACACACACACACATAGAGAGAGCGACTTGATTACACAGATTAACAGAAAGGAAGAGCACTGTATATTATTTCGTAGAGCACCATACCGCCCGAAGATTCGGCTCGGGTTCTTAAGAGTTATTTGTCTGATTAATTGGGCGAATCAAGTGCCCTGATTATCGCGCCCGTATCGAGTGACGATGATGCACTTGAGAAGTTGTATATTGAGGTGTGGAAACCACCGAGAGAGTGGAAATGATACGATTTTTGAGAGCAATAGGAAATGAGCATGAACGGAGAAAATGTAGGGACCGATTTAGGAGGGAGGGGTTACTGTAGAAGGGAAGGCTAGCACACATCCGACGGACCGACCCGGTCGGCCCTTGGTCACAGTACAAAATTTGAGTTTTTGCAAAACAAGTCGAATTTACATAGGATTTTTGACAATTTTTAATGAAAATTTCAAAAAATTTTCGATATTTGCAAGTCTGGAGTTTAGAAGAAGGGTTTAGAAGTCTTTCCGATGGCGATTTTTTGAGAAATCTCAAAAACTGATATTTTGCCTCAAAATTGAAGTTTTCATGCGAAATTTGGCTGTAAAAATGAAATTTTAGGTGATTTTCCTTCGGTTTGTACACTAATTACAGTAACTTGCGGATGAAAACACTCCAAAACTCGAGGTTTAGAGACCTTCAATAAAAGGCACCTGTTACAGGTATGCTTACAAGGAATCAACTGGAAAATTGTGTCCAAACGAGAATTACGAGAAATTATCGCTTTGTTTGACGGAAAACGGCGATTTTTAAGCTTTCTAGCTCTTAATTTTGAGCTAAAACGTAGTTGGAGTGCTCTCTAGGTGACAAAGTTATGCATTTCATCGATTTTCACGGATAAAAACCGATTTTTCAACAGAAAAGGATTCGTGTTAAAATTCATAGTTTCAGCACTTCTAGGTCCAAATATCGAATGGAATACTACTATAGAATTGGAATAACACCTAAAAGCTTTTCTATCCCCCCAAAAATGAATCGAAAAAAGTGCTCAACTTCCTGAGCACTTTCTCAAAGTAACTATCATCCCATTTTCAACGAGAAAAGTGAAAATTGAAAATCTCGCGCCCCGCCGAAAAGCCGGATGAAGTGAGGGAGTGGGGAAGGGCGGTCCGCAAAGGTTCCACACTCTTTTTTTTAATACATCGGCGGTGGCGTCAATCTAGACAACCATGATGCCGATAGATTATGTGTGAAATGGCTTGTGGAGGAAAGGGGGGATTGAAGCGCCCCATCCTTCTCCCTCTCTTCATTCCATTCTACACCTATCCATCTCCAGGAAGTACATTATAAATGGTTAAGGCACGCTCCGATGCTGTCTTACAATGCGAATCGTCACCTTTTTTCTCATCCGCTACCGTTGCTGCGGGGGCACACTCACACACTGTAATCGACTAATTGGACCTAAAAGGAAGGAAACGTATACATATTGTACGCCGTCCGTTGTCCTCCCGTCTCATTTCCTTTTTTCAAATGTGTCAATCCCGGATGAGAAGGGGCGAGAAGAAGCACACAGAACAACATAAAAGGAGAAAACGAGCATCTGTCGCGTTGTGTTGGGTAACACAATACGGGCGGTGTCCACACACCTCATCCATCACATTTTTCTCGCCTCCCGAGATACGATGATCGGTTTTTTGATGACTCCTCATTAACGTCTTCTTGGTAATATACGGAAAGGGGGGAATTGGAGGGACTGAAGGCGTCGGCAGAGCTCCAGAAGCCCGAAAATCTGGAAAAGGTACTAGAGTCAAAGTCGTGAAGATCCTTTCGGAGAATCTGAGCTTCCGGCAGAGTTTTTGAATGGAAACAGTGAAATCTGAAGACGTGATGATTCTGAGGGAAAGAAATGTCGGAAAAAGTCAGAAAAGTTCCAGCCTGAAATTCCTGAAAATCTGGAAAAGGTTCTGGAAGCAAAGTCGTGAAGATTCATCAGAAAGCTTAACGGCGTTCGGAGAATCTGAAAAGCTGAAGACGTGATGATTCTGAATCTGGATTCAAATTCTTCCTGGCATCAAAATGAGCCGAGTTACCATTCAAGGATTAAACGGCTTGTATCTTCATTCAATATGGTTACAAAAGAAATTTGAAAACAGATTCAGAATCCTGATGACGTCAGCTTTCCGATCATTTGAGTGGCTTCACTTATAACTGTGATTACGTAGATAAAAATCGTTGAATCCGACAAATCTTTGAATTGCGAGTATGCCAGACTGAATATCTTCTAGCTCAGCTCATTTTGTCGTTAGGAAGAATTTGATTCCAGATTCAGAATCATAATGTCTTCTGCTTTTAGAGAGATCTCTTTTGTCTGAAAAAGGATTTTTAGGTATCAGAAATAGGGCTGAATCAATTTATGTCTAGATAAACCCATTTGAGACCATTACAATCTGAGCCAACCGATTATGATATCACTGTCCCTCATTACCTCTTGTTATCCAATTATTACCAACACCTCAACTATATTCCCGTCTCACAATGACAGTTGTCCTCAGGTTTCTTCCCTCCACATTGTAATAATAACAGGCTGTCTCTGCCTGTCACACGTTTAACGATATACCAGTTATTGTAACTGATTACGCAACCTCCGATATCATTTACAACGCCTCCAATTTCCAGGAGCGAACTTGGAGCTATGCGATCCGGACGGTCGTCACATCACCGACTACGATGAGTGGAGTGAGGAGGATCAGATGGCGGCGGAGAAGTTGGTTTATGGTAAGTTTGAGATCTATTTCTGTGATGTTATATTTACTTTTCCGTTTTTTTATTTCAACAAGTTAAAATAATACAAATACAGTATATCAGACAGCTGTCAAAAGAGAAGAAAAAGAGTTGAGGGTTGGGGGAGGAAACGAGTTGGCAGCTTTCCATCAACCCCGACGCGAGATTTACATTTTAAACACACGTTAAATGTTTGTGCTGGTGCGAGATGTGTTTGGGTGTCAAATCGAGATTTTGATCGGAACTTATCAGGCGCTCCTGCTGGCTGTGGGGTGTCTGTGTGTGTGTGTGTGAATTCGAATGTATACACAGGCGTTGACAGGTGTATGGGGCTCACCGGGGAGATATACGTGTTTGTTGGGTACTCGCATTTTTACCGAATTTATTTTGGATAGGGGGATTTGGGTTGAGGGACCAAATTTTCAGACAGGACCTAGATTTCTAGTTTTCTGGATCTAGGTTACTGTATTTAGGATTCATTTTTTTCCGTCTGAAAGAGATGAATTATGGGGGATAGACGAGACTCGAGAATGGGAATTGATGGCCGAGGTTTTGCTGAAACTCCTGTGGGAATTCAAGTGTGACTTTTGCCGTAAATCGACACCAATTACGGCTCTACCTGTTGAGAGTGGCCGAAATTGTGCTGAAACTCGGCCAGAAAAGAGGAAAAACTTATTTCGGTGTGGATTTACGAGATAACATAAAAATCACCGTAAATCGACACCAAGTACGTGGCCGAGATTTTGCTGGAACTCGGCCACGTGGCTTTAAGAATAGAAGACTCAATCTTCAGTAGGGATTTACGGAATTCGTTAATTGACACAAAACTCGATTATTGCAGACGAGACCGTTTTTCAGACAAGTTTTAGACAAACAGCTGAAAACTACAGTTTTTATAGATACAATGCTTCATGTTTTTGATGGAAAAGATTTTGGGGGGTGAAAATCCAGATTTGTAACATTTTTTAATCGAAAAATTGACGCAGAAACCGTAAATTCTGTGTAAAACCTATAATTTTCACTGAAAACGGCAAAAAATCAGATTTTTAAAAACTGCGGAAAATCTGGAAGTTATATTATCACGACACGCTTCTTACAACCGCGCTCTACCGAAACCGAAGAAAATAGTGTGCGAAATGAGAGACTCAGAGAAAAATATACATTTTTAAAGATATTTCGGTAGAGCGCAGGTGTATGAACGGTGCCGAGTTAATGTTTTCAATTTTTTTTGAAAATTCGAAATTTTAAATCTCTGAAAATTATTCTTAGAATCTCCAATCCTTCCCTTCCTATTTCCAGGAAAACCACTGCTCCGTCCGAAAGCGCACTCGTTCGTCGGCTCCCCATCATCAGCTTCCGTCAAAAGTTCCAACTCGACTCGCCCGCCACGACCGTCTTCAACTCCGGACAACTCGATGTTATGTGAAAGTGAGCACGAGATGAAACGAGACAAAAAGCGGAGCTCCTGGAAGTCGTTTTTCGAGAAGACGCCGATAGTGAAGAAGTTTGGATCCATTTCGAAGGGATAATTGACTTTTCAATATTGTTTTATGAATATGATTTGATTTGAGACTGTCTATATATGTATAACAGGTGTCAACATATACACTGACACAAAAGGTGCTTTATATCCATATGTGTGTATCATTAGCGGCTGGCTTGTTTTGATTGGAGCGCGCGCGAGAGTCTCTTCTCATCGGATGAAGTGACCCGTAAGCGACTGAAAGCAATGCCGACACTCTCTTATTCGGGTGGGGTGGCAAGAAGTCACCGAGACAGGTAATCGCTCATCTCTCTCTCTTTGAAGCAATCAAATCGATCCTCTCTCGTGTAAACACACCGGATGCACTCATTCGAATCACAATGATTACTGTCTCAGCCATCGTGTTTGATGGCTCTTTGTTTTGTCGGTGATGGGAAAAGGGGGGAAATAGTATTTGTGTATGCGGATTAGAGGAATTTAGGGGAAGGAGGGGGGACCATAAGGGAAGGGACCAACTTGCGGGAAAGGGGGTGCCACGTGGATTTGGGATATTTGATTGGAAAATTGAAAAATGCGTATATGCAAGAGCGCTCTGGTGCACTATTGGTTTTTTGTTAAAATTTAGAGTTCCAGGAGATTTTTGAAAATTCTGAGAACCTAGACGTGCAAAAGCGCTCTGGTGTACTTTTCGGAAGTTCAGAATTTTTCAGACTTGCAAGGGGGCCGGGCTGGTCGGCACGGGTCACAGTACAAAAGTTTGAAAATTTGATTTTTTTCGAGAATTTTTTGATTGTTTATTGCAAAAAATCGAATTTTTGACTATTTATCATGAAAATTTCAAAAATTGTCGAAACATTTTCTGAAAAAAGTGTGCACAATTTTTGACTCCGGGCCGCCCGGGCAGGGCAAAGCCAAGATTTTGCAAGTATGGAATTTTTCGAATTCGCTGAGTAGCGACTCATCGTGGTGAATTACGATTTTCGAGTTTAGAAATGATGATTTTTAGAGTTTTCTCATTGTCAGTTTTTGAAAATTTTTGAAAAATTTACCCACTGTCTATGTGAATGCGCCCCATCGATCATCTTTCTCTGGGATTAAAAAAATCCGGTTCTCTCATGATTCCAGTTTGATAAGGGGGCTGAAATTGAGATTTTGTCATGAGAAAACCTCGAATCCCTGAAAATTTCTAAAACGAAGCAAAACTCGCAGAGCTTGGCCACGGGGTCTGGGATTGAGTATGAAAATCCACCGCGCTCCACTGAAATCAGCGAAAGTTAAACCGCGAAGTTCAAAACAACCTTCTTAATTTTAATCATTTTCCAGTAGAATTGATCACGAAATGTCGAAAAACTGACAAAGAGTTCGGGTAAACTGACATAAATCGGGTCATAAAGTTGTCCAGGTTGCCCGATATTGGTCTCAGCTTGTTCCACGTACTCGATTACACTCTGACAACAATTTCCAGAAAAATCCGTGCAATTTGACAAATTTAGCAAATAATTCTTGCAAAGTTTTAGGAACTTTTATATAAAAAAATCCGTTAATTTCCCTATTTCCCCTCCCTGCCCATCCCAAAAACGTACATAAATCACTGGGAACACACCACCAACGTTGTCCCATTTCTCCCCAACTTGATGAATGTTTTCCGTCGAATTTCAATTTCCTTCTCTCGTTTTTCGATTAAAATTTCTTTTTTCGCATCATTTCGAAAAATTGAAACCTTTTTGAGCTCTTCTTATTTTAATTATCTCACGGCTGCTACCGTAGTCCTCGGAGCCAGAATCCAGAGGAGCAGGGGGGACGATGAGTGTAAACTGGCGTGTTTACATCGGTCGTTTACATTTCGAAACGGCGGGCGCCCGTGTGGAGAAAACAGTTGTTCGGGGAGCCCCTTATCAGTGGATACCATCTCGGATTGAGCCGGCTGCTCGGAGAGCCAACACGAAGACATGATGATCACGACAAGATGGGAGTTTTTGATTAGGGGGAAATGAGATGAAGGTGTTGTACGAATTGGTTGACATGGGGGGAATGAGGGAATGAAATGGGATGATGGAGGTCAGGAAGAAAAGAGGGATTTTGGAGATTTGGAGCAATCTTGGTTGGACCTGTTATATGTTTGCGAAGACTTGCCGGGTGGTGTTAAAAGTAGGCTTGCTGGGCTGGGCCGAAATAAATGTCTCGGAGGTTCAGTACTGAAAAAATTCAATTTTTTAATAACATTTTCCGATTTTATTGGAAAACAATACTTAAGACTTATTTTTGAGGAATGTACTCGGAAAAAAATGGAAAATTTTCAGAAAATGGTTTTGAAAAGCTGACAGACGCGGACTTTTGAACGTCTGATTAAGGTATAGTAGAACTACTTTTTCACTCATTTCAACTACTTGACCCATCCGAACAAATTCCATGCAACCTTTAACACCACACGGCAAGTGTTCACGAACCGATAATAGTGATATGGGAAAAATTCCGTAGCCTAGCTTCCAGTTGTGAGATTATCCTGTCACTGCTGTCTGGTGGTAGTCACTTCCGGTTTTAAAATCGCCAACCAGCCGAACCTCACCAAACTCAGGTCCGGCAGCAAATGCGCTCTATTAAACTGTCTGATATGACAAATACGAAAATTAACAATTTTAGGATTTCGTGCTCTTTTTAAACAGCTTGGTTAGGATTTGTCTCAGGAAACTGGTTGGTTTTTGCTGATGACGATACAAATCTGAAAATTTTACAAGGGATCTGTGGCGTCCGGTTTTTTCCATCTTGTTTTTTTGTGATTTATAGAGAACACATCTACAGCCTCAGTTTTGTAGTTGACAACTTTTTTGTAACGTCAAACCCTGAAAAGTTATGCGTTGTTGAAGCCGCAAGCGCGCGTTTCGGACATGCGCACCATCCACGGTTTGTAACAGTCTTGGGTGGGTGGTACAAAATAGGTACCTACTATAAAGTTAGACTTCCAGACTTGGATATCAACATATCAAAAAGTTGGATAACTGGGAATAAAAAATTTCACTATAATAGAATGTTAAAGTTGCACAATTTTACCAGAAAAAAGTATTTATATAGGCTGAATATCTTACAAAGGTACGTATCTCAAAATATGGAGGAGCTACAAGAAAGTTGTCAAAGTCAAAAATAAAAAGCTTAACTTGTTGTATAACATAACTAAAAATCAAAAAACTATATTTTAAGGTGAGATTGAGACAGATGCTTAAAGTTGGCCAATTCTTCAAAAACTCGAAAAATTGATTTTTTCGGGAACGTGTTTCTTCAAAACTCGTAATGCCATATAAATTTGTTAACTACAAAAATGAAGAACCACACTTGTTCTATCATATACCAAAAACTCAAAACGATATGACCAAAAGTAAGACAGTGACGGATCCTCAAAATCAGCCAATTTTGGATTTTTTCAAAAACCAAATTCTGAAGCTGTCTTTGACCATACATATCTAGGAAACCAGAAAAGAGTTGTCAACTAGAAAAATGAAGATCCAGACTTTTCCTATAACATATCAAACATTAGGTTTCGAAGCATGGGGTCTCAAGTTCTGCCGATTTTACAATTCCCACTTTTTCTACAAATAGGATATTTGCATAGTTGTCAAGGCCCGGCCCGGGCCGGGTCGGGCCGGGCCTTGTCAGCGAAATCTGGGCCCGGCCCGGCCCGAAGGCCCGGGCAAATTGGCGCGAAAGTCAAAAATTCAAATGTTTTCAAATTTTTTCAAATTTTTGAAATTTTTTGAATTTTTTCGCGAAAAAGTCAAATTTTCGAGTATCATTCAGTATTAGAAGAAATTCAGAAAAATAGTCAAAAATTGACACATTTTCGATGAAAAATTGAAAAAATTTCGAAAAAAAATGTTGAAAAAAAGGTCATTTTTTGAAGCCGGGCCTTCGGGACGGGCCGGGTCTTGAAAATTTTCTACCGGCCCGGCCCGGGCCTTGACAACTATGGATATTTGTCATGTTTGACAATCTATTAATCACTTTACAGCACTTGCAACACCCCGGATTATCGCCCATATTGACCCATATCACACCTAAAATAACAAAATAAAACGTTGTTAGTACATTGGATTAACCGAAAGTTTCCGGATCATTGATTGATGAATATACTTTTGTGCCTATCGGAAAGTTCAAAGAGAAAACTTCTCTTTTTCTTCATTTCCATTCATCTAGTTTTTGTAAGAAGTGTCACACACGTCACCCTATTATTCGTTACTCTGTTCTCTTTTTCACATATGTGTGTGTATCGTCGCGCAAGATGTTGGAAAACCCCAGAGACAACAATCGATCTTCGTTAAGTTAACAGAGGGACAGAAAGAGAACAGTCATTTGACATGGAAGGGGATCGGTTAGCTGATAGACATCTCTCTCTCTCTCTCTCTTCACACCTGGCTGACATTATATGTTTATGCATAAATATTTTATGTCTCCTGATTGTTATCTTTCGTGTTGGCGTAACAGGTACATGACAGATGGGGGCGCCAAAATGGTTGGGGTTTATAGGTTCGATCACCTTCAGGAGGAGGAGAATAATAGAGTTTTGGGTTTTTTTGGGAAGGTTTTCGGGGGATCTTGATTGAAAATGGGCTCTGTTGGGGATTTCTGCTATCCAAAATGTACAGCAATGCCGTTTTTTACAATCTTTACGACCCTTACTGTAATGATGTAATTTACATAATTCTAACAACTGCACTTTGAAAATGTTTAACTTTGAGAGGGTGTTACGGTTTAACGGATTGTTCCACTAAGTCAAATCTTTAATGGATCACACATATCAAAGGTAGAGCTTCATTTTTGTAGTTGACAACTTTTTTGCACGGACACTTACTAGAGAGTTATGGTTATTTTAAGACAATTTTGCACTGAAATTAAGTGATTTGAGAACAATTACTTTGTCGGTACGTAACTTGCTAGGAAGTGTTTGTACAAAAAAGTTGTCAACTACAAAAATAGAGATCTACTTTTGAACTATATGATCCATTAAAATTTTACTCGGTGGAACAATCAGGTATGCCGTAACACATTCGCAAAGTAGACATTTTTAACTGAAAACGGCCGTTTCTGTACAAAACCATGGGGGCCGCCTAGTTTTCGACTTTCAGGAAAACCGATTCGGGTACCCGCTGAAAAAACGTTAAAATATTAAAAAAAATTTCAAGATTTGGACTTTTCAATGCCTAGTACGTTTTATCGTACTTGCGGCAGGGTTTCATGAAAAAATGGAAATTTTTGAATTTTTTGCAACAAAAGCCAAAATTTTAACTGTTTTCAAATTTCGATTAAAAGTCGAACCCACATGACTATTTTTGATAAAAATTTCAAACAAATGTCAAATAATTCTGTGAAAAACACTGTATACAATTTTTGAATGCGGGCCGAGATTTTGAAAGTATGCATTTTGCCGATTTTCAGCTACATTAAACTTCAGCGGGGGTTTCAGGACTCCAGAACATCTGTGCAAACGTGCTCTATTGATAATTATATTTAAAAAAAGTAACCTCAAACTATTATCAGTGGAGCGCACTTGCTTTTTTCAGATTTAGGAAGTTTTAATTACAAATTTATGATTTTTCCTTCCCTCGGAAGTATCTGGTCTTTACCGCTTTGGGTCATTAGCTGTGCAAATGTGCTCCATTGATAACCTAACAAGAGAATTCAACAGAGCGCACATACTCACTCAAAACTCTTCCAGCAATTTGCTCCACGAGAATGTCTCACCATGAAATTCACACGATTTTCAGAATGGTAACATTTGCAATGGAGCGCACTTGCACTATCTCATGTTGACCATATAAATAAATGTTTACACTCTCCTATCGGCTCTTTTGGTCTCTACACATAACTATGGGATAATCCATGATTTGGCAGCACGTGTAACTCGATCCGTTCTCCTTATTTGTCGCATTATGCAATACACGGGCGGCTCTCGATTCAAGTCAAACTCTTTTTGTGTCTCAACACAGTTACTTCTTCTTATTTGAACAATCAGGATAGAGACACCCACCTGCATTTGGAAAATAAGTAGTCAGGGGGACTGATTTATGTATTTATTGGGATACGGAGGGGAAACGAACATAAATCTGAAAAAGTGTAACCAGTTATTATCTTGAGAGTGGAAAAGGAATTACATGGAAATGGAGGAGATGGAAGGTCGATTAGGAAAAGTGCTGGGGAGAGAAAAGTTATTTGGGAAAAGAAAAGTTTGGGGAAAGTGGGGGACTTTTGAGTATGGTACGGTAGTTAAGGTGTCCGTATGTCTAGAAGAAAAATTTTGGAATTTTTACCCGATTTCTAGAAATCTTACTCAAATTTCAGGTAAAGAACTTGAGTGATC
This sequence comes from Caenorhabditis latens, assembly GCA_002259235.3. Taxonomy (NCBI): domain Eukaryota; kingdom Metazoa; phylum Nematoda; class Chromadorea; order Rhabditida; family Rhabditidae; genus Caenorhabditis; species Caenorhabditis latens. Next base: position 3,309,154 of record CM056092.1, on the reverse strand, counting down.
GTTACAAATGTGCTCAAGAACCGATTTTTGAGCATTCAATGTACAGTACTCTACAGTTAAAGAAGCTTAAAGAGAATTTCAGGTTTGAGAATGTTGGAAACGCGCTCTATGGAAAATTTTGAGAGAAAGTTTGGTGCTGGTCATAATGATTGCTACATTTACTTGAAAATGAGCAACTTTGAGTATGTGAATTGTTTTTTAGGCTTGTAGATCTAGCCTAGGGCCTTATTTTTGTCATTGATGAACTTTTTTCATACAGATTTTCCTAAGCTAGTAATACATTGACAAAGAAAAAACTGTTTCTCTATATTTTGCACTAAAATTTGTTTGTATATAACTCGCAAGGGAAATACCGTATAATGGGACGTTTTGAAACTACGTATCTGCTAAATTGATGAGCTCACGAAATGCTTTGAAATTTGCAAATCCACATTTTCAAGATGGAAAAATGACCAACTTTGAAATGCTCTCACAGCTCCATTTGTTACCAGAGAGTGTTGAAAGTATAATGATTGTGTAGATCAAATCTAGATCTCCATTTTTGTAGTTGACAACTTTTCCGTAGCTATTCACGCTTTTGAGATATGAGGCTTCAAAGTTTGCAGCTGTAGAGGGCGAGAGAGTGTGCAAAACGAGGAGGGCGTCTAGCTTCTCTGCGTCTCTCTCTCTCCGTACTCAAGGGATCGATCTTTAAAGGCGCGTATCTTAAAAACGTGAATAGCTATCTAAACATTTTCAACTACAAAACTGTAGCCCTAGATTTGATCTACACAACTAATATAATTTCAAATAGTTCCAACAGGAAATACACTTTCGACGGTTCTTCAAAGTTCGCCATTTTCAACTGAAAATCTTGTATGACCATTTCTACCGTAACCTGTCTCCACCATGTCATTCATTTCGAACAGTTGTCACACCACCCAGATACAACTATATGTCCGGAAATGACACCTCTATCAATCAAAAACTTTGATTTTTACACATAGAATATTGTGCTTACGCAACTTATTGAATGACTTCTCCACCAGAAGCAGCAGCAGGCTCCAGAAGACAGGTGTCTCCTGAAGTCGTTCTCCAGATGACGTAACGTGGCAGACGGCTGGGGGGCCCTCCACACCTAGGGAAAGGTTATGTTTATTCAACTTATGATACTTGTAGAGGGGGGACTACTGTAATTGGTTGGTCAAACTTTAATTGCGTCACTACGATTATGACCACTTAATTTACTGTCGCTCTTTGTTGTGTCGGTGTGTTTGTTGCCACTTCTTCTTTCCTTAAACGGTATTGCGTAAACGACGATCAGTGAGTCGGAAGGAAAGTGATATAAGGCCTTAGATGACAATCGGCAGGATAAAAGAGTGACGTAATGGGAATAGAGTCGATGGATTCATATCAACACACACACAATTTAACAGATGGAATATGGTCAGATGAATAATAATTATGACAGATGTTAATAACTGATCCGAAGGTGTTTTGATTGATGACCGTGAGCGGGGACTTACGAGGTGTTCGTGGTGGGAACGTTTAGAAGAAGGTAGACAGTTTTTGGATGGAGGGACTTAATAATGGAAAATGACAAATTCTTGGTGAAAATGAGGGAAACGAACATTTCTAATTCGATTCTTTCATTTTTTGCACTGAAAATGCAATATTTTCGGGTTTTCAGACGCCGTAATAAATGAAAGGTCCCATCCATCAGAATTGTAGAAGATAATATTCTCCACTGAATGAGCTAAAAAACGTAAATATTGGTGAGACTTTTATGATACAGAAAAATCGATTCTCAGAAAAAGGAGTATAACTTTTTTGGCAGAAAACATTTCCTAATGAAAATTACACATACTCTGAAAATTAAAAAAAAACAACTATTCGCTAAAATGACGGAAAATCTCATTTTTCTGAAAATCGGTTTTTCTGTGCCAATAAAGTCAATTGCTTACCAAAATTCAAGTTTTCTGGCTCATAAGATAGAGAATTTCATTGTATACAATTCTGATGGATGGGAAATTTTTTCATCCGACTAAAAAACTGAAAATGGTTAATGTTCAAAAATTTAATAATAGAATTAAAGGCGTATTGTGGTCTGTTGTGATGTTTTCATATCATAATGTATGCGTTTCGGTGAGTTCATTTTCATACTTCAAGAATTATTTAATTCGGTCCACAACCCGCTGAGAGCGAGCGCCGGAAAGTTTGGTCATTGAAAGGGTCGCAGAAAATTGGGGGCCGTGGCCTAGAAATTCGACTAGAAATTCGTTGTTTTTTTCAATTTTGACGGTATTTTCGATTATTTTTGTTGTATTTCTTTAATAAATTCGATAGAAAACAGCAAATATTGATAGAAAAACACAAAAAACTATCGAAAATAACGCCAGAAATAGCAGAATACTGAAAAAAACTAAAGGAAAGTTTGGTCAGCAAGGACATTCTAGAAATGTCACTTCGGTAAAGTTTTTTTTCAGTATTCTGCTATTTCTGGCGTTATTTTCGATAGTTTTTTGTGTTTTTCTATCAATATTTGCTGTTTTCTATCGAATTTATTAAAGAAATACAACAAAAATAATCGAAAATACCGTCAAAATTGAAAAAAACAACGAATTTCTAGTCGAATTTCTAGGCCACGGCCCCCAATTTTCTGCGACCCTTTCAATGACCAAACTTTCCGGCGCTCGCTCTCAGCGGGTTGTGGACCGAATTAAATAATTCTTGAAGTATGAAAATGAACTCGCTGAAACTCATATATTATGGTATGAAAACATCACAACAGACCACAATACGCCTTTAAACCGTGAAATCGGCTTCACTTTTCTTACAGTACTTTTTCGGAGTGTGAGACCGTCAGAGGACTTGGAAAAAACGGATGAATTTGACACACGGATGTCGGAAGTATAGTCTAATCTCAAGGTTTTTTGGATGGTACGTTCGAAATAGAACCTGACTAAAAATTAACGGAAATTGGAAATCAAAAAACATTGTTATTCCATTCGTATCAAAAACCTTTTACAGCTTGAAGTGATTCAACTCATTAATCCTGTATATTCCGATTTTGTTTTGTAGACTCTACCGTATGATGTCTTATAACTGAAATGACCATACCGCCTCAAAAAGCTGAAATTATCTTTTTCTGCCATTATTATAGTGGCAATAGCGATTTTAGAGAGGATCCTACTGTATTTGTGTGCGTGTCTTCCTCTGCGTGATCCGAAGTACCACGTTCCGTTTCACCTAAATCCGAACAACCTTCGCAACATAAATCGTTTCCTAATACAGTAAGACAGAGAGTCATAAAACATTCCGACTACTACCATCTACCACCCAAAAAGACACATGTTTCGAAACAGACGATTATCTCGATTAGGGGGTTGTAAACACACTCTTTATTACTCTCTATTTGATTCAGGTGCCCAGAAGATTGGTGACTTCTGAGATTAAATGGAAATTCTCTCGTTTTAATGGATGATGGAGGTGATGGTGAAGGGTGAGGGACTATCTGAAAATGAGAAAAGCGCCGAAGGCGCGCCAGAACTAACAGATATCTCGTGGCCCACAAGAGTTGGCGCGTATCTCGCTTCAAACTGAGTTTTATGTAGTAAGAAATATACCAAAATGTAGATCTCGACGAGATCTATGCCTGCAATTTTTGCAATTTCTGGAACTTTTTCTGGCCCCACACATTAACGAATGACCATCCGCAGACTTGAAACGGGCCGGGCCTCAATACAAACATTCGGAACTTGAGTCAATTTTCGAATAATTGAATGTTCCATTATTTATTAATCAGACATTATACAGACACAATCATTATTGGCAGTTAGCACTCCGACAACTGACATGCACGGCAAGCGATCAGCTTGTAGCCGCTTGGACTCTGAGCGTTCTGAAATCAGAGTACCTGAGTTAGCCGAAGACTTCTGCTGTCTACTCTTACCCTCTCCCAGCTGAAATAGAACTTGACATCAGTTCCTTCCAAGTTTCCGGTAGCGACGAGATGTCTGTCTCCGATGATATTACTCGCAGACATAACATATCCAGTGTTTCCAGTAGCGAACAACTTGATGACAGGTGTCGCCTCTGAAGAGTTGTATTCTTTATTTAATTGAAAACGGTTCTATTGGTTTTTCAGTAAACTCACGATTGACATCATAGGCAAGCTTTTTGAGCAACTCGACATCCTTCATGGTGAGTGCGTGCATGAGATATTGCAACTGATACTCGGCTTCTTGCTTCGCATCTTGAACTGAATGTTTCCAGTAGATGGTAGCAGAGGTCATGACGGCAAGAGTCAGAAGGAGAATTGGAAGACGCATCGTTTTCACAATAATGGAGAATTCTGGGGAGAGGCGCCGAGCTTTATAGGGGTCTCATAATTGAGTTAGGACGGTTTCCCACGGGGGGAGTTTTATGGGCATGAGAGACCATGGTGCTAAAATATGAAATATGAAGAGGAGGTGATCAGAAATCAGTTACAGTAAACGAGAAAAGCTGGAGGAATAGCTGTGGAGCTCACGACTGCGAAACGTCCCGGAGCCCATTCCGCAACTGAGACATTCTAAAACCGAGAAAGTTCGAAACATCAAGAGGTTGTAACTTGGTAGATGGACTTTCAGAATGATTTTCAAAACTTTTCAAATGAGAGGTAACCATGAATTGAATGTTCATAATTTATTAATCAGTCATTGTACAGACACAATTAGAACCAGGGATAACAGTGGCCCGACGGACATGCACGGCACTCGACCAACTTGTAGCCGGTTGGACTCTGAGAGTTCTGAAATCAGGGTACCTGAGTTAGCCGAAAATTTCTTCTGACTAGTCTTACCAACTTCCACTTGAAATAGAACACGATATCAGTTCCTGTAGAGGCTCCGGTAGCGACGAGACCTCCGTCTGCGGTTTTACTCGCCGAGACAATATATCCAGCATTTCCAGTAGCGTACATCTTGATGATCTCTGGCAAAACTGAAAAGTTGTGTTTTTTAGTTGATTCAAAAATTATTTTATTGGATTTCAACTCACAAAGAATAAGTCGATCGGCAAGCAAATCCAACAACTTGAGGTTATTGATTGCGAACTTGAGATGAAACAACTGATACTCTACTTCTTTCCGCTCATCACTAACTGAATGTTTCCAGTAGATGGTGGCAGAGGCCATGCCAGCAAGAGTCAGAAGGAGAATTGGAAGACGCATCGTTTTCACAATGATGGAGAATTCTGGGGGAGAGGCGCCGAGCTTTATAGGGGTGTCCTAATTGAGTTAGGACGGTTTCCCACGGGGGGAGTTTTATGGGCATGAGAGACCATGGTCATAAAATATGAAATATGAAGAGGAGGTGATCAGAAATCAGTTGTATCAACCGAGAGAAGCTGGGGGGATGTGCTCTGAAAACAGTCTGAAATCCAGAACGTTTCAAAACCAGACATTCCGCAAATGAGACATTCCCCAACGAAAAAAAAGTGCTATTTGACATTGTCGTGCGCAATTAAAGGTACGCACTGAATTATATGACAAAATTCACAAAAAAACGTGTTTTCCGGATTTATGTGGGGAAGATGTCAACTGGAGACATATTCTGGAGGAGTATCGACCTCGCAAGGAACCACCGAGCCCATATCGTCATCATAGTCATAGGAACCTACTCGGATGTCATCAAGCTACGCAATTCCGACCAATTTCAGTGTATTTTAGTGGGATTTTGGAGGTTTTCATTTTGACAACCTGTTTTTGTCGATTTCAGGGAAATTAAAGACGGCACAGTCTCCCACACAGCGAAAAAAAGACTGCAAGCGAAATTTCTCAGCAGAGCGCAAAGGCCGCGCGCTACAGTAGTCAGAAAATTGTTTAAATTAATTTTTCAACTGAAAATTTTGATTTTATCTGAATTACGAACAATAAAGGAAGTAAATAGTGAAATTTGTCCATTACAAAAAACAAGAAACGCAAAAACAACGTTTCGGAAAAAAGAAAACCATTTTTGGAGCTAAAATAAAGGCGCTGATACAGATCGAAGTTTTGGCCTGAAAAATCAGTTTTTTCATTATTTCTCGAAACTTATTCGACAAAAAAGTTTCCCATCCATCAGAAATGAAGATCTATTCATTGCGGATTTTTTGAGCTATAATAGAAATGGAAACGTCAAGAAATAGAGAGCTGGATACAGTTTGAAGTCGAGAATTCGCCAAAAAATGTTCAGTGGAAAATGGTGTTTTCTTAGAAAAATTATCAAAAGCAACACTCAAATGACATGATATCATGGTTTTTAGAAGAAAAGTAGTGTTTTCTTGATTTATTCATCACATTAATCTTTATTGAAGTGACTTTGACCTTTACGCTAAAAATAAAAGTACACTTTTAGACCTGCAAATTTCTCAGATTTTTCGTTTCACGAGGGGAGGTCAAAAATTTCCTTGCAGTTCTTTCTCGGACTTTGGGAGACTGAGGACGGTAGTGAGTGCCAGGCAGATGGTCGGATGGAGCAGAAGGAGACTGTATCTGAGAACACTGAGCATGTCGCGACGGTTTGTGGGGTGGTGAGCCCGAACCAACCGCGAGGACTGAGAGGAATTGGACTTAGAAAGAAGAGCCAACACAAGTTTTAAATAACAACGATTTATTCGATAAGAGACGCGAATTAATAAGATACCTTTACTATCTCCTTTTGGCTCGGCATCGATAGACGGTAGCGGAGGAACCTCGGAAGAAAGTAACGGCGAAGTTGGATTTGGCATTGGCAGTAGGCAACGGCTTCGGCTGGTTGAGAAGCTCCTCTCTGCTTTGTAGATACTGATTCTTCTCTTTTCTTGTTCCTACATCGACATTGACACGTAGTAAGGTCATCATGATAAGAAGTTTGTGGAGCACGTTGTTCAAGGTGATAATTAAGGATACCGTATTCTCTTCACGTCCACGTCACGGGATCAACGATACGATGGGAAATAGACCATCCTCAAGATGTGGTATGTCGGTGCTGGCGATTCTGTGGCTATCTATATGAGAGTTCTCGCGAGTCTTCAGAATCCGGACCACGCTATCTGTTTCCGAGCTGACAGTTTTCATCACCACATCTTTTTCTTTTTGTGACTGATATGTTAGACACCGATTGTGCTCTTAGCACCGATTGCGCTTTTTCGGACAAATTTACACTGCCTCTGACTCGATGTGTCATGTAACCTACGAGAAGGAGTACTATCTAGTTGGAACGACTATGAACAGGACCGAGCGGATAAAGGACCTCTGGTTGCGAGATTCTGTGTACTAATGTAAGACCAACTCGAGTTTTATTGAAATATCTCCCGCACGAATTGCGGTTTTTTTTAAATAGCAAGTTCTCTGTACGATTAACAGCTTCTGGTCTTCTTCTGATGTGGTTTTAATCTTGGTTGTCGTCTTCTTCGGAGTCTTCGGAGTCTTCGAGAGCAATATTAACGTCGCAAATGCCGTACGTTCGTGGTTTACGGGCATTCGATTCTCCCGATTCCATATCGCTCACATCGGTCTCCCCCGTCTTCGGATCTCCAGTCTTCGGCTGATCCTCTCCATCGACTCCTTCCTGTTCTTGTTCCTCCCTTGGTTTCTTGGGCGCAATGACGTTGTCTTGTGGAACCCAATTGTCTCTGCACAGTGAAGGATGATGCATGCCGCTGCAGTATCGGCATGCGTTCTTTCTTGTTTTCGCACGGCAATTGTCGAACAGGTGGCCACTCATGAGGCAGATCGGACACCATTTGCGACTTTCCACTGCCGCCCAACGCGCTTGAACATCGAACTTTTCACAGTAGACCGCTGCGTGCCCTCTCTGAGAACAAAAGAGGCATCCACTCCAGAAACGATGTCTTTTCTGTTTTTTGAGCTTCTCTGGCCAACGAACTCGACCGTGCAACGGATGGCGTCCTGGCGAGACAAGTGATGAAGCATCTTGGATAGATGACGCTGGCGTATCCGAATTGATACCTGAACAATGCGATCATTGTTGTGAATACGATAATTCGATTTTCAGATGGTAGGTACGAGATTTGACGCTATTGTGAGAGAGTGATCATGTTGTGTGTGTGGTGGTTCAATGGGTTGATCAGTTTTTTCGACTAAAAAACATCTCTCGTCTCGCTGGGACCTACATCAACGATATGATGTCCTACCGGGTGTACTGTATGTTGTCACTCGTTCGGATCCCACCCGAACCCATACAGACACCTCGTAAACAACGACTTTGTTTTACCTCTCGAATAGAAGTTTCACCTCTCGAATAGAAGTTTCACCTCTCGACTAGGGGATGGTGTCTCTACGATAAGAGGTGTCCTACGATTAGGACGTCTACAGCGGTCGCCTATCCTAGCCTACTGCGGTCGCGCTCGAATTTTGCGTCCTGAGACCTCTCATCCCACCAAAGTTCGAGTAACTCCGGTCGATGCACCATGTCGCGACGGTTTGTGGGGTGGTGAGCCCGAACCAACCGCGAGGACTGAGAGGAATTGGACTTAGAAAGAAGAGCCAACACAAGTTTTAAATAACAACGATTTATTCGATAAGAGACGCGAATTAATAAGATACCTTTACTATCTCCTTTTGGCTCGGCATCGATAGACGGTAGCGGAGGAACCTCGGAAGAAAGTAACGGCGAAGTTGGATTTGGCATTGGCAGTAGGCAACGGCTTCGGCTGGTTGAGAAGTTCCTCTCTGGTTTGTAGATACTGATTCTTCTCTTTTCTTGTTCCTACATCGACATTGACACGTAGTAAGGTCATCATGATAAGAAGTTTGTGGAGCACGTTGTTCAAGGTGATAATTAAGGATACCGTATTCTCTTCACGTCCATATAAGACGGTTGAAATTTCAAATTTTTTTACTTGCGAACTAAAAAATGGTTTTCGGTGAGTAATCTGTACTGAAAATACAATACTTCCGTAAATTTGAAGTATTTTGGAATAAACTGGCAATTGCTAGAAAAAGTTGCACGTGAAGCACAGAGTTTTCCATTTTTATCTTTTCACGTCATTTTCTGTTCTTTTTTCAAAGTTTATAAAAAAGAACAGAATCGGTATGGATACCGATTCCGTACCAAGAGATTCTTCCAGATTTGGTATGCATACCAATTCTGTACTCTGCATAAAATATCACGTGAAAAAATGTTTTCCTCCAAGTTTATTCAAAAGTACAGAATCGGTATCGATACCGATTCTGTACTATTGTAAATTGTGTATGAAAGGTCACGTGAAAAATTGAAAATCCACAGTTTCAAAGTTTCAAATTTTATTTATGATTATTTTCGCTTACGTGGATTCAAATATGATGTTCATCAAGTGGATGAACTGACAAAAATGACAATTTTTAAGAAAAAATCTCCTAGATTATGTAATTAGGTTTTGATCAAATTCACCTTTTCTTACTTAAAACGAAAACACTTTAAACCCTTTTTTGCAGTGTTCATTAAAACGAACTTTTTAATGTTGTTGAATAAGAAAAGGTGAAGTTGATCAAAACCTAATTACAGAATCTAGGAGATTTTTCCTTAAAAATTGTCATTTTTGTCAGTTCATCCACTTGATGAACATCAAATTTGAATCCACGTAAGCGAAAATAATCATAGATAAGATTGGAAACTTTGAAATTGTGGATTTTCATATTTTCACGTGACCTTTATACAGAATTTACAATGGTACCGAATCGGTATCGATACCGATTTTGTACTTTTGAATAAACTTGGAGGAAAACATTTTTTCACGTGATATTTTATGCAGAGTACAGAATTGGTATGCATACCAAATCTGGAAGAATCTCTTGGTACGGAATCGGTATGCATACCGATTCTGTTCTTTTTAATAAACTTTGAAAAAGAACAGAAAATGACGTGAAAAGATAAAAGTGAAGCAGATCTGTGTCTACATGATATTTTTCACACATATTTGAACGGAATCTGAAACTAAAAATAAATATGTACTAGTACGGAATTTCTCAATTTTTAAGAAAATATATCAGTGAGCAAAAAATTTTGAAATTTCGAGCGTCTTATATGAATTCATCGTTGTATGATTGATAATAAGAGCATAATCTACGATTTAGATTGTACCAGTTGCGATAATATAGCTAACGCTATTATTGTCGCGACAGAGCAGGTGGTAGGTGAGAGAAAATGTTCTTTGAAGGGTGAGAGATTTCCTCCAGGAGAACTTCTCAGCTCCGTTTTGAACTTGGAGATTACTGACAGGTGTAAGCGAACTTTTGGCACTACGTCAATTCTTTGTTACACCTCGATGCTCAAAGACATCTTTTGTTTCATGCCGTCAGATTAGTGACAGAACGGTTTCGATTTACAATCTGTTGGCTGAATGTAGCACTTCTTACCTGTGCTCAACTTTCCTCCTGGGGTCTTTGCTGAACAATCATCATTCATCCAATTCTAACGAACCGCCCTGTTCTGCCTATTCTGCTGCTGAATCTTATTAAAAGTCAATCGCTCACTTTATGATTATGGAGTACTGCTTTGACCCGTTCAATTTCTATTTTGATTCCAATCATCTTAATCGGATGACATCACTTCCTGCTCTTTCTGGGGATGAAGTGAAAAGTGTGCTCGATGAGTTTCCAGCATTCACGGACGATCAATCATCAGTGCGAAACCCTGGATTTGAAAAGTAAGTTTCCTACTTCTATAAAAAACGCGTCATAGGCACGCCAGGTGTTTCACTATCAAATGGAACTGGTGCGCCAAAGACGCGTTTTTGAATGCGGTGGCCTGAAAATGAGCTTTCTGGTGCTCCTGGGAGTGTCCTCAGTGAAGTCAAAAATCGAAAAACTTGGGAGACCTGGCGCGACATCAGCGTGTTTTTCTTAAAATATCAATTTTGGTTGCAAAAAACGACATTTTAATGTAAATTTTCTCAATTTTAGCCCCAAACTCTAAAAAATTATGTATTTCAGGATATCACATCTCCCACAAGACTCATACTTCACGCCCCAGCAAAGTTTACAATCTTGGGAAACAACACCACTACATGTACCGAATCAAACACCATTCCAATACCAGACAACACAAGAAATGGAACACCAATTTTCAAATTTGTCAATGGAAACCACTTGTCTAAACAAGTTTCTATGTGGTATACTAATACAAAAAGAAGGATTGCAAGGAAGAATGCTAAATTGGCGTCTGGTGTGATGACACAAGAGAACAGGTGGGTAAACTATAGTACCGTCCAAAAGGTTGTAAACTTTGGCCGTTTTCAGTTGAAAATTGTCAACTTTAAGAGTTTGTCAGGGTAATACTGATTGTTAAAAATAGAGCTTTATTTTTGTAGTTGACAACTTTTTTGTACGGACACTCCCTAGAGAGTTATGGGCATTTAAGACGACGGCTCGAAAATCGCATTACAGTGTTCGGTAGAGCGCGGTTGCAAAAAACTTGTGGAGCTAATACAGTACTGTTCTAAAAGATACAAACTTTTGCTATTTTCAGTGGAAAATGACCAGCTTAGACAGTGTGTTTCAGTGTTACCTAATTGTCTGATAAACTTAATTTTGTATGGGCTGAACAGAACAAAAAAGCGCATCATTTTTGTAGTTGATCATTTTTTGTAGGGACACTTTCTTGAAAGTTATAGGTTGTGAAAGTGAAAAGCTCTGGAATCTACTAAAATTAGTCGATTTCATGGAGAAATGGCTTTGATAACCTGTAACTTTCAAGATGGTCACAGAAAGATCAAAATTGCAATATCGTATTTCCTTAATAAAAATAGTCCTACTTTCAAAATGTGCAACTCACTTATTTTTTATTCAATTTTTTCAAAATTATACTTGCTGTATAGGTCCAAATTAGCTCTCCATTTTTGTAATTGACAACTTTTTGATAGCTATTCACGTTTTCGAGATATGCGCCTTTAAAGTTAGGCACCTGGAAAGCGGCTAGAGAGAGAAAGGGGAGAGACGCAAAGAAGCTAGACGCCCTCCTCGTTTCGCGTGCTCTCTCGCTCTCAGTGGCTGCTAACTTTGAAGGCGTATAAAGCTATCAAAGCGTGAAAAGCTATACTACCGAACACTGTAATGCGATTTTCGAGCCGTCGTCTTAAATGCCCATAACTCTCTAGGGAGTGTCCGTACAAAAAAGTTGTAAACTACAAAAATAAGCTCTACTTTTGATCTGTAGGATCCATTCAGAACCCACTATGCGTGACAATCAGAATTCTCTTGACACCCTCTCAAAGTTGATCATTTTCAACAAAAAAGGCAAAATTTGACACACTTTGGAGCGGTACTACATATATATATACTCACTTTGTTTCTATATCTTTATTCGAAATATTTCAGCCTACATCCGACGTTAGTTCCCACCAATGTTATGACAAACTTGAGCGACATGGTGCATCTGGTAGCTTCAAAGACAGGTTTTCAACAATTTGAACCACAAGAATCACAATCAAATCGGGAAACGCCACATCTCAGCTCTCCTGCACACTATCAAGTTGGCTCTGAAAATTACAAACCGAATTTGTCAAATCATTCTGGACTTCCGAATCAATCTGTTTTGCCACTACCACAGCAATATCCTTATCATTGGCCGGAGCCAATTATTTCAGAATTTCAGCCAGCGGCTGGAGCTTATGATTACATAACTGCACAGGCCCAATCTACGATAAAACAGAGACAGAAAAGAACAAAGTTCACTGAAACTCAATTATCTGTGTTGGAAGCAAGATTTCAGAAAAACAACTTTATTTCGACAAAGGAGAGGATTAATCTAGCTGAAGATTGGAACTTGAATTCTATGACTGTCAAGAGTTGGTTCAAAAACCGAAGAGGTTCACAAAGAGGAAAGAAGAACGTTGTCCGGGAGCTGTTAGCGACCGTCTACTCGCAATGAATGTTTCAACTTTTCTCTGTATATGTATTTTTCTTTTCTGTAATAAACTTTTCCGCGAATCAAACATTGAAATTTAACAAATTTGAGATTACTATCCGGGCGCGACGCCGTTCAAACACATCAACCTGAAATCAGGTAATTTTCCTTATGCCAATTTTCAATTCTACAGTACCGTTTTCAGTTGAAATTGGGCAATTTTGAGAGGGAGTCAGGGTAATTCTGATTGTCTCACAAAGTAAATTATGTGAAAAGCATAAAGAGCAAAGGTAGACCTTCATTTTTGGAGCTGTCAACTTTTTTGTACGGGCACATCCTAAAAAGTTACTGGCACTCTATGTAAACAGCTCAAAAATTCCTCTTTTAGCACTGAAAAACTTCAAAAATTGCGAGAAATTTTTTTGACGATTGATAACTTCTTAGGATGGGAACGTACAAAAAAGTTGTCAACTACAAAAATAGACTTCTACTCTTGGTCTGTTTGATCCCATAAAAATTTATTTTGTAAGGCAGTTAGTTCTACCATGACACACTCTCAAAGTCGGTCATTTTCAACTGAAAACAGCCAAAGTTTACAAACTTTTTAACGGTACTGTACATCTTCAAGTTCAACAAACTCGAAATGACTATGCGACCTGAAATCAGATAATTTTCCTTTTGCCAATTTTCAATTCTACGTATTCTAATTGTTTCTCAAACCCTTTTGTGTACCAACTGTGTGTAATCGATCACTGTCAGTAATCTCCAAGTTCAAAACGGAGCTGAGAAGTTCTCTTGGGGGAAACCTCTCACCCTTCAAAGAACATTTTCTCTCACCTACCACCTGCTCAGTCTCCTTCTGCTCCATCCGAACATCTGCCTGGCACTCACAACCGTCTTATATTTTCCCTGGAATACCTACGTTTATGCACGTAACTCTTCAAGAACAATAGATGGAATTCCGTCCTGCAGTTAGATTGAAGTTTAGAAAAGACAACTTCGACCATATAAGGCTCGTAACTGACCTGTTCATTAAAATTTTCTGTTCTCGGGGCAAACGAGAGGGTAATGCCGTCATCTCGAACGAAAACATCTGAAAATGTGGTCGAGAAGCACTCCGCTTTTTCATATTTCATCATAATCTCAAAACAACATTTCGCGCTCAAAACACATTTATTATCGTAAACGGACATCAGAACGCAAACTAGTATAATCTCTCTCTTTATTATTTCTTCTCCTCTTCTCCCTCTTTTTTCTCTTCATCCCCATCGGCCACCTGTTGAACCTCTGCCAGATGATTACAGTAGTAGTGATAGACACCTTCTCGTTTCTCTTTCTTCGCGAACGCTTCCTTATAAGTCTTCGCGTTTCCAGCACTCACATGATACACTGCCACGTGTTTTCTTAAGTCACTGTCAGCCGGTGCCGTCTGGGCTGGATTTTGGTACATCACTCGGATATGCGCTTTCTCGCCCGGCTGAAAATACATTGATTTTTGAGTAACAAAAAAAGATTCTGGGACGTTTTCGAAAAATAAAGACATTTGGGAAGGAATGTGAAGTTTTTCTGGAAAAAATGTCAGTGTAACTTCGGCAACTGTACTTTAGGCTTATTCGAGTTACAAACAAAAGCTTCGAGACAATAACCTAAAGTACAATGACTGAATCAATACCGCTCTGAGCATGCGGCCTACCTACAGTACCCGAAAGTGCAGTAACCATAGTTACAGTGACCAATATCTTACACTGACCTTTTTCCAGAAACACCTAATCCTGGTTACAGTAGTTTGGCCCCCGCCCCCAGGACAGAATTGAAATGGCCGGCGCACAAGTACAGGGACCTGAAGAACATACTTGTCAAGGCCCGGCTTCAAAAAAAAAATCAATTTTTTCAATTTTTTTTTCGAAAATGTGGACATTTTTTATGATTTTTCAGAACTTTTTTCAAATTCTGAGTTCTTGTCAAAAATGTGATTTTTTGCGAAAAAAAGTTCGAAACATTGAATTTTATAGTACACTGACCGAAACTGACAGTGACCAAACCCTTACACTGACATTTTTTCCCAAAAAAATTCACGGTCCCTGTCTGGGTACCGTTTTTTTTGCTGGGCGGAGCTTTTCGGGTGAAAAACAAATCGGGACATTTGGCAACCTAGACGTTTCGAAACCATGCCGTTTCAACATGAAACGTTGGAAAAATTCCAGAAAAATGGGCGGAGTCTATTTTGCAAGATTGCCGCACGTTTTTATTCGCGGCTCAAATATCCGCGAAATTGTTATGCCGACATTAGGGCGGAGCTTAAAACTTAAAAATAAAAACTTCGCGCTCAACAAGTGCGCTCTATTGAGAATCGGAGTTAAAAATTTAAGAATTGCTAATCGCGAGTTCCGGACTCCTCTCGGACAAGTTTTATCAATTTTTATCAAAAAAACTTGTCCGAGAGGAGTACACGGTAGAGCGCGAGGTACTCACTTTTATGAATCCGACACTTGGTTTCGCCTGGTACATTTTGTTGTCACTTGATTTGACCTATAAATTTCATTAATTATTTTCAAAATTTCAAAAATCCCGTCAATGCAAATGCGCCCCACCGCACACTCACCTTAAACGCCTGCTTATCGGTCTTTGTGTTGTGAATAGTGAACGTGGCGTACGCGGGAACCATACAATACTTGAAAATCAACGTGTCGGGGATGAGCTTCAATTCGAACGGCGCCTCATCCTTCCGATTGATTATTTTATACAATGGAGGCGGTGGAGGGGGGGCAGCTTGCCCATCAGCAGCCGTCGCTCCTTTCCCGTCATCTACATCATTTCGCAACGTGTCATTCGATGCCATTTCGGTTTTTTTTGAGAGAGAGAGAGAGATTAGTTATTATGGGAATGATAGTGAGAGAAACCATGGGGAACTTGAAAAAAAAGTACAAAAGGATACGGTCACGCGGATTTTCAAATTTCATTTTTTCGTCAGTCTTCAAAAAGCTCCGCCCCCATTGAGGAAATGTCATTGTAAATTTGGTCACTGTAAGATAATGGTCACTATAAGATATTGGTCATTGTATGTTTATTTGGATTCAGATGTTTAAAGCGTAAAAAGCGCTAAACAAAAATTTATTACCACGATAAGGAGCTTATAAGAGTTGAAAGGCACATTGGGGTGAAAGGGGAAACAGAAGAAAAAAAAACGTTAGAAAAAGAAGATACATATACAGTACCACTCAAAAGTATATTTAGTTTCGCCTTTTTCAGTTGAAAATGTCCAACTTTGAGGGTGTGTCATGGTAATACTAACTGTCCCACAAAATAAGTTTCTATGAGAGCAAACAGACCAAATCTAGATCTTCATTTTTGTAGTTGACAACTTTTTGATAGCTCTTCACGCTTTCGAGATAAGAGGCTTCAAAGATGGCGACCTGGAGAACGAGGGAGAGAGAGAGAGGGGGAGACGCAGAGAAGCTAGACTGCCTCCTCGGTTCGCTCACTCTCTCGTCCTCCCTCGAAGCGTTAATCTTTGAAGGCATGTATCTCGAAAACGTGAATAGATATTAAGAAACTGTCAACTACAAAAATGTTACTCTAGATTTGATCTACACAACCAATATAAATTAAAATAGGTGGAAGCAGGCTATTGACGCACTTTCAAAGTTGGGCATTTTCAACTGAAAATGGCAAAATTTAATATAAATAAATAAATTTAATATTGAGCGGTACTATATGTGGAGAAGAACATTAATCGAGTTGAGCCATTCATGAAGAGGGAATCAATTCCACACCAAAAACATGAAAAAATTAGTAAAAGAAAGAAACGATGCTCTCTTCCCGTCATTTTCTCTGATTACATCAAAACAGTTGTCACCACTGAAATCGAAAGGCGAGGTTGGGATGTTATACAATCTGAAAGAAACAATACATTTATAAAAATGTAAGGTAATAGAAGACTATTTTGATTTTGGTTTTATTCTGTCCTTCATGTCATGTACACGCAATGTGAATTTCCGGAACGTTTCGGTACATTTTACCAAAAAAATTACCGGTATAATTTTACCGAAGACATTCACCGAAACTGGGTACAAGTAATAATTTATAAATTTTCTTGAAAGCGTAGTAGGCGTTGCCGCTCCATGGAATGTCGAGAACTTTATTTTCACAAAAAATTGTTATACTTACTTGTAATCGATTTGATACCATTGTGCCCGTTTTGTTGGATCGAATTCCTCCGTTTCCAACTGATCAATTATTAGATCTGTATCGAGTTCATAATCAGGAGTTACACTAAACTGAATTGTTTCTAAGTCATGATATGCTTCACTTTTCATCCATTTCCTAATGAGTAGGTTAATCTCCGCTTCCGTGATATCAAGAGAACGACAAGCAATATTTCGACCCGTAAATCTTGACAAGAGTCTAGCGCCAAAATGTCCAGCATTCGATAATTGAATATTGCTGATTTCGAGTATTTTCGATGAATCACTCAATTTCCCAAAAACTGTTGGTTGAATCATTAAAGTACTCAAATTCGGATAGTGACTCAGAAAAGTATCCAAATCGTTCAGTTGTAATAACTTTCCTTTTAATAGTATCTTATCCACGTTCTCGTATATTGGAACTTCTTCAGTGAATGTGTTGATATGCACTTCCAGTCCACATGGTTCTGTATACCGGTATAATGATTTGACATGCTCGTATAATGACTTCGCGAGTGTTCCGCCAAGCTTCCACACTTGTATTAAAAAACAAACCTGATTGGATGTGTTAAGTACCTTTTCGAATCTGAAAAAGACACTTTAATTCTTAGTCAGCTATTTCTGTAATGGATAAATACTATAACCAGAAAAGGCCTCCGGAAGGCCTACATCATTGGAAAGCTGAGAAAACGCAGATTAGAGAATCTGAAAATTCATACTTGATCAGGGCCCGGTCCGGATGTCTTGGCACCAAAATTCAAATTTTTTCAAAATGTTTGCATTTTTTTTTGCGAAAAAGTCAAGTTTTCGACGATGATTCGACAAGAATACCTTTTTTTAACTTTTTCCCGGCCCTCACAGCACATTATGATCCGTCAACCGGTAAGTAGTAGGTCACAGACATTAAACTTGCCGAGATCTACATTTTGGTATATTTTTCAATTCATAAAATTACGTTCTACGCAAGATACGCGTTGGTCCGTTTCGGTTCTTTTTGCAAGTATGTTTTTAACATGTCGGTAAGGTAATGAGTTGTCAGTGGTCCAAACTTTGGCCTCATCTTTCTCGAATACCAGGCCTCGTGGGCAAAAACTGAGTATATATTTGGAATCAGCGTTTTCTCAGCTTTCCAATGATATAAGACGCATCCCTTATCTCTTCACTATCTCCATGACCTTCCCTAATAACTTACGTTCCAAGGGCAATAAAATCTTCTCCAATCTTCAATTTCTGTGGTTTCTTTCCAGTCAGCCATGGATTCTCCTCAAAAATTTCGAGTATTGTTTCCAAGCGTCTCCCCTCTTCTTGAACTGCAATACGCTTCTCATCAGGATACACACAATGCCATATCTTGGGTACTCTAGGTTTTGCTTGAACTACACAAGATTTCATTCGTTTTGAGCAAAGTGACAGTACAAACACTTCGCAATAATTCATCGATTCAAATATTGTTTTTTGGACTACATACGGAAAGTGTAGGATTGGTATAGGCATTCTGGAAATGAGGAAATTAAGAGATTGCAAGCAAGAGAAACGGAAAAATGGTAATACTCACTAGGGAGTGTTCCAGACGTATTTTGGCCTTTTGAATTGGCTCATATTCTATTAAGTACTTCTCAACACGCTGATTTCGAATATGTAATCCAATTTTGCTGAGCGCGTCACTGAACCGAGATATATCCATTTTAAGTCATTTTTAGAGCAAAAGTTGCATTTTTCAAGAGACTCGAAATCAATTTTAGACCCAATTTTTCCAATTTTTCTTTGTAATACGTGTGAATGTAGGTTGAAAAAGCTCGTTAAGAGTGTTTACTGGTTTATACAATTTTCAAAAAAAGTTTTATCACAACTGTCCAAATGTCAAAAATGAAAGGGATACAACTTTTTTGTCTGCAAACTTTTTTTATCAGAAAACGTTGCTAATGTGCTTTTTCAACCTACATTCACACGTACAGTGCGCGTCATAAGTATAGCGCCTCCCTCGACTTTTGCGTTTCGGGAATTCCGGATATCGGCATGAGAAAATGGTTAATGCCATTCGATTCAGCGTCCCAGAAAACCTATGTTAGGAAATTTTTTAGAAAATTTCAAATCATGTCCCTGATCTGTCAGAGTTTTTCTGAAAATCAGCCGCGTCAAAAGTATAGCGCGTATTTTGATTCTGTGGCTGGGAGCGATGGAAACCGAATAAAAAGATAGGATTTGGTTATAATTAGTTGTCACTGACCTATTTCTGTTATTTCCTATGAACATTTTTCCAAGAAACTGATTTCCTGCAGCTGAAACTGCTCAATTCAGCAAATTATCCTGTTTGAGACATCTGCATGATTATTATCGATTGGTATTTTTGTAAAATATGGAATCCGTTACTGAAAACTTGTCAAAAATACACTTTTGAATTTTTTAGTTCATATTAGTGATCAATCAACCTTTTTGAGGGCCATTTTCCATCTACCAGGCTCGATCCGCGTGACTCCTTGATATCTGTTTACGGCATCAGACATGAATATTGGCTCATAGCGGCACAGACCATGACTTTGTGTAACAGAAGGGAGTCTGAATAACTTGTGTGAGACATTTTCAAGACGCTCATGACAAAAAGTTATGCTACCTACGGTCAGCCTCGAAGTTATAGCATCTCAACTGATCTGGAGTAATATCCTCACAATACCAGAAATGTGCTTATCACATTCCGGGACTCCACAGAAGATATGCGCTTTGAACGACTTCTAGATTGTGCAAAAATATTGAAAATGAGATTATCAAACAATATCAAATGTTTCCCATCACTGAAAATGATTTTTTTTGATTCGTCTCGAAACGCCTTCGTGCAGGCCAAAATCAAGCATGTGCATTGTTACTGTGTGAGCTACACCGTCACACCTGGATACTGTTTGAACGTTTTCTGGTAAACAATAATTTGACAGTGTTTTTCTCAGGGTATCCAGATTATTACAAAGTTGGAAGAACAGGTTTCTTAGTTTCTGTGAAGCAAAGTTCATGTCTGATGCCGTAAACAGATATCAAGGAGTCACGCGGATCGAGCCTGGTAGATGGAAAATGGCCCTCAAAAAGGTTGATTGATCACTAATATGAACTAAAAAATTCAAAAGTGTATTTTTGACAAGTTTTCAGTAACGGATTCCATATTTTACAAAAATACCAATCGATAATAATCATGCAGATGTCTCAAACAGGATAATTTGCTGAATTGAGCAGTTTCAGCTGCAGGAAATCAGTTTCTTGGAAAAATGTTCATAGGAAATAACAGAAAT
Organism: Caenorhabditis latens; assembly: GCA_002259235.3. Classification (NCBI taxonomy): domain Eukaryota; kingdom Metazoa; phylum Nematoda; class Chromadorea; order Rhabditida; family Rhabditidae; genus Caenorhabditis; species Caenorhabditis latens. The sequence goes on along the minus strand of CM056092.1, from coordinate 3,288,868 downwards.
AGGTCAGTGACAACTAATTATAACCAAATCCTATCTTTTTATTCGGTTTCCATCGCTCCCAGCCACAGAATCAAAATACGCGCTATACTTTTGACGCGGCTGATTTTCAGAAAAACTCTGACAGATCAGGGACATGATTTGAAATTTTCTAAAAATTTCCTAACATAGGTTTTCTGGGACGCTGAATCGAATGGCATTAACCATTTTCTCATGCCGATATCCGGAATTCCCGAAACGCAAAAGTCGAGGGAGGCGCTATACTTATGACGCGCACTGTACGTGTGAATGTAGGTTGAAAAAGCACATTAGCAACGTTTTCTGATAAAAAAAGTTTGCAGACAAAAAAGTTGTATCCCTTTCATTTTTGACATTTGGACAGTTGTGATAAAACTTTTTTGAAAATTGTATAAACCAGTAAACACTCTTAACGAGCTTTTTCAACCTACATTCACACGTATTACAAAGAAAAATTGGAAAAATTGGGTCTAAAATTGATTTCGAGTCTCTTGAAAAATGCAACTTTTGCTCTAAAAATGACTTAAAATGGATATATCTCGGTTCAGTGACGCGCTCAGCAAAATTGGATTACATATTCGAAATCAGCGTGTTGAGAAGTACTTAATAGAATATGAGCCAATTCAAAAGGCCAAAATACGTCTGGAACACTCCCTAGTCAGACTTGCAACGGGTCGGGCTGGACCGACTTGAGCATTTTCACCAGTCTGGCCTAACCTGGTCAAGTCCGCCCGGGCACAGTACAAAAAAAATGAAATTTTGAAATTTTCGCAAAAAAACCGACGGGCCAGGCCGGCCGAGCCGGGGCCGATATTTCACAAGTCTGTTAATAATGAGAGGGACAAATTGTCTTATTGATTCGAGTGCTAGGATACAGATGTCCGCGTGCGCAAGCTACGCAACGCGGTACCCTGAAAATCAATAATTGCTATGAGAGCCCTATTTTGTATTTGCAGTACGTTTCCAATAAAATTTCAAAATGTACGAGAGAACCGACGTGAATCGAAAACTCCACAAAAGACACCAAAATTCAAAAAAAGTTAATGCGGCAATGTTGCAAAATAGACTCTACAGAAAATGCTTGAAAAGTGGTTCAGAAAGTAGAACAATTAAGAAATTATGCTGAAACTGTTTAAAAAAACACATTTTAAAAAAAATTTTAGTTGAAAAATAGGTGAACTTTGACATCTCACGTCAACTTCCCCTTTAATCCAACATCTTTAAATTTGTATTGGCTGTGTAGATCAATCCTAGATCTCTGTTTTTGTAGTTGACAGCTTTTTGATAGCTATTCACGCTTTTGAGATACGCGCCTTTAAAGATAGACACCTAGAGAACTTGGAAGGTGAGATACGCAGAGAAGCTAGACGCCCTCCTCGTTTAGCACACTCTATCGCCCGTCTTTTGTCTGCGCACTTTGACCCTTCCTATCTCGAAAGCGTGAACAGTTATCGAAAAGCTGTCAACTACAAAAATGGAGCTCTAAAATTGATCTATACAACCAATGTATTTTCAAATAGACCCAGCAGGTAATAAGCTTTCGGCGCTCGTTTAAAGTTGGTTACATTCCAGAAAAGTATTTGTTAGCTTGTCCAAGTTCGAATCTCACAAATTGACCGGAAAATGAAAAAAAGCGAAAGAAAATTCAAGAAAACTGTCTGAAAAATAGTTTTTCGGAGGAATAAATCTGGAGCTTTTATGAAAACGGAAATTACCAACACATTTTTCGCACAGCGTGCATCTGAAGACAATCTGACAACAACAAATCGGCCCCATAGAAATATTTATTTATTTTACAATAAAAAAGAGAAAGAATCGAGAGGTCAATAATGCGAGTTCGGTGCCATTTTTCGTTATTTCTTATTTTCTCCAAATGAGAAAGCTGGAGGCGAGCTGAAAAAAGATAGGAATATAGTTTCTCGGTAGAGCGTATTTGCAAAATCTATTATATGCTAGTAACAAGTGCGCTCTACCGAACATAGGCGGAATTCTGGTAGAGCGCATGTGCTCCCTCCTAAGCCATTCGATATTCAGTAGAGCGCGTTTGCAAAGAAAATGTCACATTCGTGTTCAGCTCGCTGAGAGCTTTCAGAAAAGTACCCACAAGCTATGATTTGAAACAAGTTGGGTCTCGACGCGAAAACTACAGTAACCCGCGCAAATCGTGTCGAGACCCAACTTGCTTCAAACCGTGGCTTGTGGGTACTTTTCTGAAAGCTCTCAGCGAGCTGAATTTGAATATGAGAGTCAAAATTTATGTGGCGTGGTGGGGCGCGAAATAAATCATGAAAACATTTTTTGCGTTTCGAAACCGAGAGCAAGTGCGCTCTACCTAACTTTTACGAAAACTCCGGTAAAAACTCACTTTTTTCAACACGTTCTCCCCATTATTCTCTCTGAGAACCTCGTGTTGATCCATGTCGACCACAAACATCTCACCATCATGTCCACCGTCTTTTCTACTCGATTTCCTCGATTTTCCCGACTTTGCGTCGGGACCCTTCTGTCCTCCGTGATCCTCCGGGTTCTCATGATCGTCCACATTCTCCTTCGACGTCGCCTTTTTCATCGACTTGCCCGATTTCTGGGATTTCTGGGATTTCGCCGATTTTCTCGACGATTTCGTCGACTTTTTCGAGCGAACACTCTTGAAACTCTTGGCCAGTGACTCCGCCTCGCTCAGGGCTCCCACTTTTTTACAGTGTTTTTCCGATTTTTGAGTCTTATCCGCCGGCTTCTCTTCACCGTCTTTCGTGATGACTGTACGAGCTTCGTACACTGGATGGTTGCATGGCTTTTCTTCTGGAAAATGTAAAATTCAAATTGGTGGCCTAGGATCCGACTGAATCGATAGACAATGAAATTTTGATCATTTTTGTTTTTGACCACTTTTCCCTATCTCTTCACGCTTCCGAGTTAAACCCCAAAAACTATCGGTGGCCTAGGATCCGACAAGTTAGGCCACCCGGGCAATATGGGTTTCAAAACTTTGGAAATTTCATGGAAAATCCTATTAGAAGCTCCTGGAGTCGACTGTTTCAAGTTATAGCTAAAATTGTCTTAAAATTTTTTCGGTTTTACGGCTCCCTTTTGCGCCCCACCGCACTCAACATGAATTTTGACAAGCACATTCAAATTCAGCTCGTCGAGACCTTTCCGAAAAGTACCCACAAGCCATGGTTTGAAGCAAGTTGGGTCTCGACACGATTTACTGGGTTACTGTAGTTTTCGCGGCGAGACCCAATTTCGCTTCAAATCATAGCTTGTGGGTACTTTTCTGAAAGCTCTCAGCGAGCTGAACACGGATGTGATATTTTCGACGGAAACAGAAACGAAACTTTGAAAATCTGAGTTTGGAAAAAAAAATTTGGCGCGAAATTCCGTGTCACATTTATACGGTTGCTCAGCGAATGTAAAATGTTAACCAAGTCTAGCAGAGCGCGGTTGCTACGATCTCGAAAAATTTAGGCGCCGCCCCCAAGGTAGCACATCCCACCCCAGGAAAACTGAGTACCTGCTATTTCAGGTCTGTTTTGGGAGTGTGCGACGGAGCGCATTTGCATTTCACCCCTTAAAACATACTTCTCAATCTCGCCATTGCACAGAAAAACCAAACCGCACAACTGATTGTACAGAATACGAAACCAATTGCAATCACGACCCAGAACCACTGAAAAAATCAAATTTTCCAAAAGAAATTTGAATTGCCGCCAAACCATGGGATAATAAGTGAAGGTGTATATTGTAATCTCGACATCTTCTCCAATATGAAGAAGTCTCGTCACTGGTGATGCAGTTGTCGGACTCGGCATTCCGAACTTTTTTCGTTTCGAATTGTCAGAAAATGAATACGTCTGCGTCTGCGGGGAGTGGATGACGTGGGAAAACTTTTTTCGGGAAAAATTAGAATTCTGGAAGGTCACGCCGTAAAATCAATCGATAACTGGTTCTATGGGCTGAATTGTTATTGTCAGAATGGTCTCAGATGCAATCGTGCTCTACTAGACTTGGCGGGAAATTTGAAATTTCTGTTGAATTCAATTCGCTGCGTCGTCCAGTGCATTTGATACGCAGTTTTCAACATTTTCTTGCAATTTGTTTTTTGGCTGACTGCCCTAAATTCATCCGAAAAATTTTCAAATAGTTCCTGAAAAAACCGTTCGAAGATGTTCTTACAACTGTGCTCCACCGAAATGCCCTTGATAAATGTCTCTTTTTCTTTGAGTCTCTCAATTTCGCAAACTATTTTCTTCGGTTTCGGTAGAGCGCGTTTGTAAGAAGCCTGTACTGCTAATACTAAAACCGAGAAAATAGTGTGGGAAATTGAGAGACGCAGAGAATGTCGGTAGATCACGCTTATAAAACCTGTGCTGCGCCAATATATAGTGATTTTTTCGTTTTTTGCGGAAATTTTTAAAAATTTTGTACTCAAAAACAGTTTTCTGGTGGTCTGTCCTTCAAATACTTACAGTTTTCACACAAATTAAAGCTTTTGCCACCGAAAAACTCTTATTTTCAGACAGTTTTCTTGATTTTTTTTTCGAATGTTTCAGACTTTCGGTCAAAAAATTTCGAAAAAAAAGAAGAAGTTTTTCGGAAACTTCTCAAACTTTGACCCCGTTTTTCCCGAATACCAGTCATCGAGGGCAAAAACTGAATATATATTTGGAATCAGTGTTTCCTCAGCTTTCTAATAATATATGTCACGTCTCATAAGAATGACGTCATCCTTCTCCTTGGTTACAGTAGTCAGGGGTACTGTAGAAGCAGTAAGAGAATGGTTTATTAGAATAAGAGGCAGTAAAAGATAGAGAATCTGTGAAAAATTATGCAGAAATTAAAAAAAAATCAATTCAAAAAATGTGTCCTCTAATAGAGATCTTGTTGGGATCTGACGTGAAGAGTGTGACGGTTTTGATGGGAGAGCCAGGCGGAAAGAGCGTAGAGAATGGCAAGGGCAAAGGTGAGGAACTGGAAATATGTTTAATTGGTGTTGTAGAGAAAGTTTAGAGCTACATTTTTGTAGTTGATCACTTTTCGATAGCATTCATAGGTTTTGAGATATAGGGCTTTGAAAATTAGTCAATTTTGACGTACAGTTTTAGTGTCAAATTTAGAGCTACACTTTTGAATTTTTGATATATTAAAGATCAAATTTAGTTCTCCATTTTTGCAGTTGACAACTTTTTGATAACTCTTCACGTTTTTGAGATATACGCTTTCAAAGATTAGCGCTTCGAGGGAGGATGAGAGAGTGTGCGAAACGAGGAGTGCGTCTTGCTTCTCTGCGTCTCTCACCCTCGTTTTCTAGATACCCATCTTGAAAGGCGCATATCTCGAAAGCGTGAACAGCTATCAAAAAGTTGTCAACTACAAAAATTGAGAGCTAACTGAGATCTATACAACAATTATAATTTGGAAAAATATGAATAAAATATAAGTGAGTTACACACTTTGAAAGAAGGTCTGCTTTTTATAGTTTTTTCTTTCAAAAACTAGCTTGATTGTGTTAAAACTAGTAAAACTTTTCAAATTCTAAAATTCACTGAGTAGCGACTCACCGATGCGAACGCCCACTCATAAATGATACGACAACCATTATGAATGATACCATCGGATCCAATATCGTTGCAATTATTCGACCAACTTCCAGTTGAGTAATACGCCTCGACAATAGACAAAACGACGAACATGCATGCACAAACTAGATTGAAAGTGAGATCAGCCTCTCGCCAACAGAAGAAATCGAGATGATTCAAATGGAGAGTGAAGAAGTAGGCGATGAGGAAGATGAAGGTGAGAAGCATTGCCACGCTGGCTGCTGTCAGAAGGATCGTCTGGCCGAAGAGGACTCCTTTGAATGGACCTGGACCGAAGACTGAGGTGATTAGACACACGATCACTACGCACAAAAACTGAAAAAAAAAAAACAAATTATAGTGATTTTCAGATTTTCAGTTGAAAATTGGTCAACTTTGACCGGGTGTCACAAGCTGAATTTTAGTCTCAAACATTAGATTTTGGAATATGTTATAGATCAAGTCAAGGGCTACATTTTTGCAATTGACAACTTTTTGATAGCTCTTCGCGTTTTCGAGATATGAGCCCTTTAAAGATTAGCGCTTCAAAGGACGACGAGAGAGTGTGCGAAACGAGGAGGGCGTCAAGCTTCTCTGCGTCTCCCTGTCTCTCTCCCGCGCATAGCTCTCTAGTCGCCATCTTTAAATACGCGTATCTCAAAAGGGTGAATAGCTATCAAAAAGTTGTCAACTACGAAAATATAGAGCTAGATTTGATCTACACAATGCATGTAAATTTATATAAAATAAGCTGAAAATGAAATAGTTACAGGCTGTCGAAGTTGGTAAATTTTTCCCCTGGAAAATAAAAAATAAGGTTTTTTAAAATTTATTTTTACCTTAAAGTTTTGCTTTTTTTAGAGGAAACACGAGTCTAAGGTTACAAAAAGCTCTTGGTAACTGTTACCGCGCTCTACCAACATTCCCAGTTTTCCCGTTTCTTCTGTAGAGCGCGATTACATCCCCACCATCTCAAACTCACAATCTGCGCAATCCTCAACAGTCCCATCGGCCCCATACAGTAGTTCTTGTCAGTTGGACCGTGTCCACACGACCATACACTTTGCTCCTTGTATTTCGTTTGTTCTCTGGAAGCAACTGCGCTCTATTGGACTCTCGGTGGAGCGCACTTACCTTGTAGTAGTGGTAACATAGGTGCCATCAGGTTGTTGTGTTGTGTACACTTCACGACGTTCCATTTTTCTGGAAAAAAAAAGAAAAAATTTTGGATAAAAGAAGAAAAAGAAGGGAATGAGAGATGAGGGTGTGAAGAGAAAGTAATTTTATGGATGGGTGACTATCAATGGGCGGGAAAGTGGGGAAGGAAATGTATAAAGATATTAATATGTTTATGGTGGGAATCAAGAAGACATGTAGGCTTCGGGTTTGGGGCTTGAAGATATTAAAAAACTGAGAATTCTTTTAGAGGATTGTCACGATGGTCAAACTTGACTCGGTGTCACAAGCGGAATTTAAGTCTGAAGTGTTAGAATTTAAAACATGTTATAGAACAAGTCAAGGGCTACATTTTTGTAGTTGGCAGCTTTTTGATAACTCTTCACGCTTCTGAGATATGAACATCTGAAAACAAGATGAAATCGTACACCGTTGAAGAAAAAAGTTGATTTTCTAACTTTGAAAGAGCGCCGAAAGCGTATTTCCTGTTGAACCTATCTGAACTTATATTGGCTGTGTAGATCGAATCTAGGGCTATATTTTCACAGTTGACAATTTTTCGATAGCTAATCTAGCTTTTGAGATATGGACGTTCAAAGATTGCAGTCTGTAGGCAAGAGAGAGAGAGAGGGGGAAGAGACGCAGAGAAGTTAGACTTTTTGGGATTTTTCATAAATTCTATTAAAAAAAAGAGTAAAGTTTAAACTTTAAAAAGATATCAATCCAAAAAAACGACTTAAAAACACAATATTTTTTATTTTCCAGTTAAAAAACCGGTCAACTTTAACAGCCTGAAACTATTTACTTTTTAGTTTATTTTGCATAAGTTTACATTGGTTGTGTAGATCAAATCTAGATCTCTATTTTTGTAGTTGACAACTTTTTGATAACTCTTCACAATTTTGAGATATGCGCCTTTGAATATAGGAACCTGAATAGCGGCTCGAGAGAGAAAGGGGGAGAGACGCAGAGAAACTAGACGCCCTCCTCGTTTCACGTGCTCTCTCGCCCTGCAAACTTTGAAGCTCCATATCTCGACAGTGTGAATAGCTATCAAAAAGTTGCCAACTGCAAAAATAAAGATCAAGACTTGTTCTATAACATAATTAAAAATTGAGCAACTTAGAAAAATCGCTACAGAATGGCATATTCTCAAAGTTGCAGATCAGATTTTCCACTTAAAAACTACTTCGAAGTTCAGTATACCTTACCATTTTTGTTAAAACAAGCCCTAATTCTCAAACTTTTCCCCAAGAAAATTGCTACAACGAAAAAAAAGAAAACACCTTGTAAAATTGAATTGAGAAGGAAACTGCCCGTCACATACACACCCATAAATTGGGTGTGGCTATTACAAGATTTCAATCAATCTGAATTGAATCGTGAATCAAAATAAGTATTGAAACATAACATTTGAAATTCGAGGAATGTTTAACTTTTGGAAAAAAATTTAATCCACAAATTGGAAAAAGTGGTCAATTTTGACCCATTGTCACGCTTTCCATTCTGAATCAATTTCATTGAAACTACATTCTTTTGTAGATCAAATTTAGCTCTATATTTTTGTAGTTGACTAGTTTTTGATAGCTCTTCACCCTTTTGAGATATGCGCCTTTAAAGTTAGGTGCCAGGAGAACGAGGGTGAGAGACGCAGAGAAGCAAGACGCCCTCCTCGTTTTGCACGCTCTCTCGTCCTCCTTCGAAGCTATAATCTTTAAAGGCGCATATCTCGCAAACGTGAATAGCTATCAGAAATTTGTCAACTGCAAAAATGTTGCCCTAGCATTGATCTACACAACCAATATTATTTCAAATAAGTCCAACAAGAAATAAACTTTCGACGGCTCTTTAAAGTTAGTAACATTTCAGAGTGTGAAAAACTGGCATATCTCAAAATCTAGAAAAGTTCTCAAAAAATGATCAACTGCAAAAATGTAGTCCTAGACTTGTTCTATAACATACTGAAAATATGGGACACTGGGATAAAAAGTAGGGCCGTGACAGCAGGCTTTCAAATCTTGATATTTTTCTGAAATTATATAGTTTGAAACCGATTTTAAAAGGAGTGTATCTCAAAAACTATGAAAGCTATTTAAAAACTGTAAACTAAAAAAATATAGCCCCTAGCATATTAAAAACGGGATGTAAAGTTCTAGGCAGCATAACGCATTGGTCATTTTCAGATGACTAAACAAAAATAGAGGTAAAAAGTGCGATAGAATAAGAAAAGTGGTCAATACGAAAAAGAAGAATAGAAGAAGGAGAAAAACGGAGAGAAGAAGACCACACCCAAATATAGAAAAAAGAGAAAAAGAGAGAGATGATTCCTATCGATAATCACTCTGCGTCTCTTCCCTCAAATGACCACACCTTATCTGGAAGAAGGGAAAACTCTCTTTACTCCAGACGTGTCCATTCAGGAACTTTTATGACTTGTACTTGTACAAACATTTCTTATTTTTCGATGCATCACATTTTACTATACACATGTACAAACTGGGGGAAGGGGGATATGTTTTCTGTCAAGGTCGGTTAGGGAAGGGGGAGAATATATGCGGACGGAAGGTTGAGAAAGAAGAGAAAAATGAAGGAGAAGTGATAAGACAATTGATTGTTGGTAAACAAGGTAAATAAGAGGTTTAGAACCGGAAATAACTATACCACTGTAATCGTTACAAAAAACAAAAAAGAATGGCGAGGAGAAAGAATTGAACCTTGGATGTCAGATTGGTGGACAGACTCCTTACCAGTTGCGCCATAGAGCCAAAGATCGCGCGCTGTGGTGAGGGTTGTAAAGAAGGTTCCAGGCGGCAGTTGTCACCTTGCCATCACAAGAACAGTTATCACAACCCTCGCTGCCGCGCCGACTTTTTTCATGCACGGCGCAACTGGTTACACAGATGGCCACTGATCTGACATCCATGGTTCGATTTCAACTTATCGCTATTCTTTTTTGCATTTTGTGAGGAGTACAGTAGTATAGAACGTTTTGAATATTACTCGCGAATTCTGGCGAATCACCTTTTTTTACTCTCCAGAGGTTCTGACATTCCGCGTTCGATGTTTTTTCTTGCCATTTATTTTTGGTTTTTGTGAGAATCAGAATGGTACTTCACGTTCAGAATCTTAACGATTGGAACACATTTCTTTTGAAAAAATTTTTAAAAAATTTTTTGCCGTGAACTTTTCTTTTTTCATACGTCAAAGGAACTAACCCCGTGCCCCACATATTTTTTCGTGCCAAAGAAAAAGAATCCACAATTCAATATTCCCGATTCGCTCTGTAGCTCACAAAATTAACAAAAAAGCTACGATTACTTTTTTGTTTTTTCAATAGTCAGACTTGCCGCAAGCTGGAATAATGGTGACAAAGAGGGGGAATAAAAGTAAGTGTGAATTTTAGAAAAATTATAGCAGTGCGAGGCGAATGGTCTCGGTAACGCGCTCCGTAACGGTTGGCACGGTGCCAAATCTAAATTTCGCGTTAATTTGTCGTATTCTTTCAGCGAAACGCAATCCGTCGAATGAGACCTCGAGAGAGACGACTCACACGACCGCGACGACGACGACGACTGAAGGCGGGACTACTGGAGGAGGAGAAGGATCGAATATGTTGGGGGTTACTGGTGGAATGGATGGCTCGACAGTTCATGACCAAGCTGAGGTGAGCGCATGATTATCACAGCCCTGTGGGGTTACTGTTTAGCAACGGCCGCGTGGCGCACGTGGGAGTGCGTCCGTGAGGTGGGCGACGTGTTGCTAGTTCGATCACCCCTTCTCCGCAATGTTTTTTTGCAAACTTTCAAATCAATTTTTCAGAATCATACTGGTTCCACATCGAGTTCAGCCTCTACCGGAGCCTCTACCGGAGAAGCATCTACGAAAGGAGGCGAAAAGAAGAAACTGCGAAATGAAGCAGAGGTGATGAACAAGGAGATGATGGAGTTGGCGGCGAATTGTGAGAAGAATGCGCCGAATGCGGACAAGTTCGAGTTGGAAGGGAAGAAGTTTGAAGTGACTTCATTTATCAGGGGACAGAAGAAAGATGGAGCCTCGTTTATTCATGATGAGAATAATAATGTGAGTTTCTGGCACCTGTTAACTGCGGCCCTGGAAAAGTGCCTCCATGGCTCAGTCGGATGTTATGGCAACCGTAATGCGGTAGGATGAGGGTTCGACTCCCATGTGCTCCCTTTTGTCTTTTTTGTACTACTTATTACTATGGTTTTCACGATCACATATAGTCGAAACCATGAGGAAAAGGGTTAGAACCGGAAATGATTATACCGCTGTAATTGTTACAAAAATCAAAAAAGAATAGCGAGAAGTAGAATCGAACCCGGGATGCTAGATTGGTAGGCAGACTCCTTACCGGATAGGCTACGCGGGAGGAGCCGGCGGCGCGGTGGTGAGGGCGGTGAAGAAGGTTGCAAGCGGCGATTGCCACCTTGCAACCACAAAAACTGTTATCACAACCCTCGCAGCCGCGCCGACTTTCTGCATTCATGGCGCAAGTGGTTACACAGATGGCCACTGATCTGACATCCATGGTTCGATTTCAAGTTATCGCTATTCTTTTTTGCATTTTGTGAGGAGTACATTAGTATATAATTCTTTGAATATTACTCGCGAATTTTGGCGAATCACCTTTTTTTATTTAACTTTTCAGAAGTACCTTCTTCGTATCGAACCAGCTAATCGTGGCCGGCTCCGTTTTACTTATGACATCATCGTTGAAACGGAGAAGTTGTTTTCAAAAAAAGACGACATTCCAGTTCTTCGAGCCATTGCATTCGGTTCGGTGTCGAAGTTTGGGAATTCCAAGGTTTCTCAGTTTACTTTCAATTGCAATTATCCTTTGTTTTTCAGTGTCTCGTCATGTCACCATACGCCTTGACACTCTACGAAATTCTGAAATTCTTGAAAACGTTCACCACGGGATGCGCCTACAATGTTGGCTTGCAGACGCTTGATGTGAGTTCACTAACCTTCTTCTACGCCCCCTTGCCACTCAGGTCGAGACGACCGGCGTGGCCGAGTGGTGTACATGTTTGCCGAGTGGTCTTGCGGCCCGAGTTCGACTTTTCCCCCAATCAACAGTTTTTTGCAACCTTTTCCAGGCTATCAAATACCTCCATCAAGCCGGCTACGTCCTCAGAAACATCCGTCCCGACAATTTCAGTGTTGACGCAGAAAACGAGCGCAAGATCTATCTGACCAATTTCCGTTTCGCGCGTGCTCATTTCGCGGGCGGTACCAAGAATAAGAAAGTGCGTGCCAGTCGTCAGAATTTCAAGTTCGGTGTGACTCCGAGATACGGTAGTTTGGCTGGTTTCAAAGAGAAGGATCAGGGGAGAAAGGATGATTTGGAGTCGTGGATCTACATGTTCTACGAGATGTTGGATCGCAAGAATGCGTTGCCGTGGGCGAATAAGGAAAAATCGAAGACGATGATTGAGCAGAAGGAGCAGTTTATGGAGAATAAAATTCGTTAGTTTAACATAGTGTAAACACGCTCCAGCGAACTGTTTCGATGGAGCGCGTTTGCATCGCTTAGTCTCCTTTACAGCTGAAGTCTACAAAACCGTGCCCAGTGAGTTCAAGGAGATTGTCGATATGGTTCGTAAGATGAAATACGAGAGTGCGCCCGATTATCAGTAAGCTCCGCCCCCTTTTGGAAATTATAAATTTTTTGATTCTCAGAGCAATCAAATCGATAGTTGAGACGGTGGGAAAGGCGAATGAGATTGACATGACTGTCTGCGATTGGATGGGGAAATTCGATGATCCGACGATTCGTCAAGCGGTGATTGAGAAGGCAACGGATAAGACGGTTGACAACGTTTTCACGGGAAAGGACGACTTTGAGTAAGTGCGCTCTGCTGAGAACGTGGCTCACTTGGTCAGTGAAAAAGAGTTACAGTGACCAAGTACAGTGACAAAAATTGATAGGGACTCAGGAAGTAAGCTGTAGGGTTACGGTGTTCATCTCAGTTTTGTTAAGACAATCGCGCCCTACCGAACACAGTGAGGACTGTGAGAATAGAATGCGATTTGATCACAGTAAACGTTCCAACTGCACTACTGTACACCTCACAAAATGCAAAAGATAATAGCGAAGACTTGGAATCGAACCATGGATGTCAGATTAGTGGTCATCTGTGTAACCACTTGCGCCATGAATGAAAAAAGTTGGCGAGGCGGCGAGGGTTATGATAACGGTTCTTGTGGTGGCAAGGTGGCAACCGTTGCCTGCAAACTTCTTGACAACCCTCCCCACCGCGCCGCCGGCTCCTCCCGTGTAGCCTATCCGGTAAGGAGTCTGTCCACGAATCTAGCATCCCGGGTTCGATTCTTTTTTCTCGCTATTCTTTTTTGTTTTTTGTGACAATTACAGTGGTTACAGTGACCAAGCGTTACACTGACCAAGACTTACAGTGACAAAAAGTTCATCAACTAATTTCAGAGTCACCACACAAAAAGGGCGTAAAATCTTGAATCCGGACGATGTGCTGAAAAGTGAGAAATTCACGTGGAAAGTGGTTTGCAAGCTGGGAAGTGGAGGATTCGGTGACGTCTACAAAGTGATGACCGAGAAGAAGAAGATACCGTACGCCCTGAAGACGGAATGCGACGCCGGACCGGATAAACGGATGCTTCGTCTGAAAGTGGAACTTCAAGTGTTGGAGGCGATCGAAGAGGCGAGAAAGGCCCCCAATCAGATTGATATTCCGGGACGAAGTGACGTCTATCAGCATTTCGTCGAATTGATCGATCGTGGGAGAAGCAAGGCGTTGAAGTGTAAATTCATTGTGATGAGTTTGTTGGGACCGTCTTTGGAGGATCTTATGAAGAAGTACGATGTGAACTTGGCTGAGAAACAAAATCCGTACATGATTGCTATCCAAACTATGAATGTAAGAGCTTCGAGAAATTGCAAAAGTTAGGCCACCAAGTATATTTCCCAGGCCATCCAAGATCTTCACAACATTGGATTTCTTCATCGAGACATGAAGCCTGCGAACTTTGCCATCGGACTCGATCGGGCTGAGGGCACGATTTTTATGCTGGATTTTGGTATTGGAAAAGGGTATATCGATCCGACTACTGGAAAACCGAAGGTATGAGTTTGCAGTGGCGCCGTGGACCCATATTGAGTTTTAACCAGTTGAATTTTATATGGCTGGGTAGATCAAGTTAAGGGCTACATTTTTGTAGTTGACAACTTTTTGATAGCTCTTTTAGGTTTCGAGATATGCGCCTTTAAAGTTATCTCAGGTTTCAAAACATGGTAAAAATTGACCGATTTTGCAATCTTGTAACTTTTTTATTTGAGTATGCATTTTAATAATTTTGAATGTTTCTGATAGATCGAAATAAGGGCTACATTTTTGCAGTTGACAATTTTTTGGTAGCTATTCACACTTTTGAGATATAGGCGTTCAAAGTCAGCGGTTGAGAGAGCACGCGCAACAAGGAGTGCTTCTGGCTTCTCTGCGTCTCTTCCCCTCTCTCTCTCGAGCTGTTCTGCAGCTTGCAATCTTTAAAAGAGCGTATCTCGGAAACGTGAAGAGCTACGAAAAAGTTGTCAACTACAAAAATGTAGCCCTATTTTTGATCTACTTGAAAAATATTAGCGGCCCACCCTTTCTTACAACTGCGCCCCACCGCAAACGAGAGAGTATCGGCGAGAGACGCAGAGTTTTTTCTGGCGCGAAACAGATTTTCACCATTTTTGACCTATTTTTCATAATTTTGTCTCTCTCTCTGACACCTTCTTAAACTTTGCCATTTTTTTTGAAATTTCGTCAAAATTGCTAGGTTTGAGTGCTTGTATCTCAAAAACGTGAATAGCTACAAAAAAGTTGTCAACTACAAAAATGTAGCTTTAGATTTGATCTATCCAAAAATCATAATTTCTACAGTTTATTTCTACACATCTGTAACATCCGTAATATTTAGACTCCTCGTAAACGTGTGAGATTCTTCGGAACCAGAAGATACGCTTCGATGGCTGCCATGGTTTTCCACGAACAAGGACGTCGTGATGATCTGGAAACGTGGATCTACGTGATTTTCGACATCTTCGATCCGGAAAATGGATTGTCGTGGAAGCACGAGATCAATGTCGAAAAAGTGCTTCTCGAGAAGACTCGTTTTTTCTCTGGAACAGGCAAGTTTCAGATATTCATGTGTTATAAGTGCGCTCTACCGTAATTCTCTGCGTCTCTCTATTCTCCATGCTATTTTCTTGAGTTTCGGAGTTTCGGATTTTCTCGGATCGTACTGAGCCAAAATTTGCAATTTTTGGTGCAAAAGAGAGCCCTTGAAATTCTCTATAAAATAGTGTTCAAGATTTCTAAGAACTCATGAATTTTCCGATGAAAAATTGCTTGCAGACTTCGCAATCTGAAAGTACTTGCGAGAGAGTGTGCAGCGTGAGGAGACTTTCTTTGACAGGTAGACAAGCTCGAGCATTATTAATTTTCGCTTAAATTTCAGCAAAACGCTGATGTTTCAGACATGATTTTTATATAATTTTGTAGAGAATTTCACGGGCTATCTTTCATATAAAATTCACAAATTTTGGTTCAGTATCGATGGAGAAAATCGAGTTTGAAAAGTGGATATTTTTAATTGAAGATTTCTCAGGTGATACTAAACCGTTTTTTCCAAACTTTATGCGAAAGTATAGCCCATGAAATTCCCTATAAAATGATGTTAAAAGTGTTCAAAAAATGTAGAATTTTCCAGCAGAAAATCACCTGCAAACTCCGCCCTCCGAAAATCGCCGGCGAGAGAGTGTGCAGCGCGAGGAGACTTTCTCTAGCAGAGCTCAATTTTCAGCAAAATGCTGGTGTTTTTGACATGATTTCATACCGTTTTGTAGGGAATTTCATGGGCTATCGTTTGGTATAAAACTCGAAAAAATTGGTTCAGTATCAGTAGAGAAAATCGAGTTTGAAAAATAAGAAAAATCAAAATTTTTCAATTGACGATTTCTCGGCCGGTACTGAACCAAAATTTACAGTTTTCGGTGCAAAAGATAGCCCATGAAATTCTCTATAAAATGATGTAAAATTTTTCTAAAATTGAATTAGTTCCCGGTGAAAACTTGCTTGCAAACCCCGCAATCTGAAAATACAGGCGAGAGAGTGTGAAGCGCGTGGAGACGGCAGACATTCTTTTTTTTCAGCCGTACAAGATCCGAAGAAGAAGTATCGTGTTCCGGATGGAATGCGTATGATCGTGAGCTACATAAGAGGGATGTCACTGGAGACTACTCCTCGCTACCAATTCATCAACGAATCCATTCGAAATATCGCATTTTTTAACGGTTTGAGTACTCAAGACTTGAGTAAACCGTTCACTTGGGTTGGGAATTTGAAGCTGCAGGATACAAAGAAAAAGGGAAAAAAGAAGGTCGAACATTTCTCCGATTCGAAATCCAACAAGTTGACTGGAGGATCCGCGGAAGCTTGAAGCGTCTGAAAAAGCTTCTGAAAAGAGAGATCTCATTATGGCAATTTATTATTATTGTAGAAAAGGAAAAGTATTGATTAAAGTGTTTGAGTGAAAAAAATAGTCAATTTGGAGCAAGAAACGAAGAAAAACACGTAGAGGAATTGATTGAAAATACATATAAGCAGCAAGGGGCACACAATCACATTTACATGAAGAAAAAGAATTACATAAATTACTAAAAATATGATTAAATTACAGTGAAAACTTTTAGGGATACATTAGAGAAAGCGCGCTCTATCGAAACTATTCGGTGGAGCGCATCAGCAACAGAAGATACAGTAAGATACACGACTAGAAGGAACCAGGAGACTAGACAATTACGGGGATTCGACGAGGGGCGGGATTTCGAGATTTCGAGAATGATGGAAAAGGGGGCGGAGTCAAACTATCGTGACGAGCATTTGCTTCGGATTTGGTGTCACACTTTTTTCAGTGTTCATTTCGCCGTTGCTTCGTCCCTGAAATGCAGATAATTAAATGTTTTGAAGAGGGAAATAGTCAGCTGGGGCGCCTGGGGCGCGTTTTGAACAGAAATTTTTGGTTTCGGAACCATCCTCAAACTGTTGAAACCGCGTCCAAGACACCCCAGGCACTAGTATTATAAATTCACAACACAACGCCGCATGGCTTTAAAGGCGCATCTAGTTTATTAGAAATTTCGCGGAATGGTCTCGTAGTTGAAAAAGATCAAATACCGTATTTTCGAGCTTTGCAGGTCTAAAAATAAATATAAAAAATGCTTTTAGCTTCGAGACCATTTTGAACAAAATAGATGCGCCTTTAAAGCCATGCGGCGCGGTGTCGTGAATTTATAATATTGAGACAAATTTGAGCTGCTGTCAGGAGCGCCTGAGACGCGTTTTGAGTGCTCGGTTTTTCAGCTTTTTGAACCGATTTTTGATAGCCTCAGAATCGGGAAATCTCGGAACCAGAAATTTCTGAATTTCACGGTTTTAAAACGTCCCGGTTTCGGTATATCTCCGTTTTGAAACTCCCAGTTTTCGGAATTTCTGGATATTAAAAAGTCCGGGTTAAGAAACGCCTTGATTTCAGAAAGGTCCAGAAGTGAGACATTCAAAACCAGGACGTTTTGAAACCGGGACAATTTGAAACTATCGAAAATTCGAATTACAGACGTTTCGGAACCGGGACATCAGGAGACCGAGAAATCTCAAAACCGAGATTTTCTGGTTCCGAAACATCTTTATTTCAAAATTTCGCGGTTTCAAAACGTCCAGGCTTCGAAACGTTTTCGTATCAGAAAGGTTCCGATCTGAACTTCAGAAGTCAGACATTTCATAAAAAAGGTATGTCAAAACCGGGACGTTTTGAAACTATCAAAAATTCGAGATTTCCCGGTTCCGAGACTTCTCGGACCGTCGTTTTGAAATGTCCTTTTTCTCTTTTTTTCACATACCGTAAACGGTGGTTTCTGATAGTTATACGGTGTGACGATGGCAGATTTCGTGGCTGTCTGCGGAGTCGGGGTCGGTGTCGACTGAACCGACGTCTCCAATTTCATCTGATTCTGTTTGAGTGCATTCATATAAATCCGCTCTTGTTCTGCCTCCACTATCGGCGCATTCACGTATATCGTGTCTTCTCTTGTCTGATTTTCGATCGAATCCTCCTCCTCTTCCGGCGGATAATGCTTCTCTTTTAGGAGTGTCGGTTTCGGTGGGAGGCGGGGTCGACTCGCATCGATCACTGGTTTTCGCATCTGGAAATGTGTGAATAGTTTGAGTAATTCAGACTTGTCAAAAATCGGGCCGGGAAGAACTTTCTCTTGGTCCGGATTCAAAAATGGGACTCATTTTTTACAAAAAGTTCTGAAAATTTTCGAAAATTTAAAGTAAAAGTGATTAAATTATCATACGTTTTTACCTTTTGGTTGAATTTTAATTTTTTATTATTTTCTAACAAAAAATTCCAAAACAAAACACGGAATTTCAGATTTTCAATAAAAATAGGATTATGATAATATTTAAAAGAAATCTGGAATTTTGAAAGATAGGAAATTCCGAAAAATCAGAAACTCGAATATATAAAATTGAACATTTTAATGAATTCCTTCTGAATGAAATCAGATTCCGGAGAATTTCAGTTTTCAATTAGAAAAATAAGATAGGACTGAAAATTCTGAAAATTCGGGTAGAACTGTAACTTCGAAATTCTGAAACCTGAATCATCAATAAAATCAGAATTTTGTATTCGGAAAACTCCAAAAACCGACTATTTTAGATCGTTTTCAGACTATTTTAAGCCAATTTTAGCCCATTTTAACCACTGTCGAGCGATTTTAACCGATTTCAAGCCAATTTTCGCCGATTTTAACCGATTCGTAGTTCCAGAACTTTTGGGAGATTCCAACGGATTTTCAAATAATTTCAGTTTCCACTTTTTACCTTCTCCACCAACGACCCATTCGTCTTTGGCACTGGCAACCGTGTCTTTCCATTCGTCGCCACTCGTGTCGCCCGTCTAACTCCAGGAATCGACGAGGTCGATCCTTTGGGTGTCGACGTTGCCAACGCTCCGGATGTCTCATTTTTCGATGGATTAGAAGATCCAGATCCACTAGAAATCATAGAACAATCAATAGTCAATTGAGGGTCGATTCCTTCGTCGAATTGTGTTGCATCTGGATCCTCATCTGGATCTTCATAATAATCGTCATCAAAATGATCATCCGTATAATCATAATCCTCATCATCGTGACAATCCATCGGTAGTGACGCGTCGATGACGTCATCCTCTTCCGCTTCTATTCTCATCGTATTCGCCACTTCATTCAATCCAAAACTATCCTCACTGGATCCGTCCTCCTGACTCTCCAGCGACTCCATTCGATGCATTTGTGAGCCACCTCTTCCCGTCTCGAAGCCCTGATCGCTGGACTCATGCGATGCGGTGTACGCGTCGCGGCGATCGGCTTCCCCGTTTTTTGAATCGGCTCGAGCACCACGTGGCGACACGATTCGACTACGTGGCATTTCAGACATGATGGATTCCATGAGAAGACGATCGGCGTCTGATGGGTGATGTCTCAGTTGAGAGGAGGATGTCGGCTTCAGAATCGGCGACGTCTCCGGATGAGACCACGCTGGCGACGGCGCCTGGGCGGGGGAGAAGAATCCGGCGAGCCGTGGGGACACCTTCATTTTAGGAGT
The DNA here is from genome assembly GCA_002259235.3 of Caenorhabditis latens. NCBI lineage: Eukaryota > Metazoa > Nematoda > Chromadorea > Rhabditida > Rhabditidae > Caenorhabditis > Caenorhabditis latens. Next base: position 3,269,403 of record CM056092.1, on the reverse strand, counting down.
CGATGAAGACGTTGGCATCTCGGATTGGATGGATCTGGTGAGCAACTCATCGTCAGTCTTCTGCGCGGCTCCACCAATGATCGCGTAGTCGCCGTCGTCTTCGAGGGGATCCTCGAGAGCGGGTCCCGGGAGAACGTCGTCTGGACTGTCAAGGTCTTCTGGAGTATGGTGTGCTCCAGGATTCAACGTGGCGTACGTCGGGGTGATGATGTTATCCATCGGGATCGTCGTGGCACCGTCACTTCTTGTCATCGTGTTCGCCGACCCATTGCTATAATGAGTGGTATTTGGATTCTGGAGAAGATTCTGATTCTCTGACGACGTCGTCATCGGATTCTGACTCCCCAGATTGAAAACCTGAGCGCACATCGTCGGGGACGCTGGAATATCACTGAACGATACCGGAGAAAGAGCTCTGGAACTGTTCGCCGCGGTGTCCAACGTGGAATTCCATCCGCCAGTTGTCATGGCGCTTCCCGGATTCATTGATCCCAAACTTCGATCACTATTACTCCGTGTTCCCATTACTGTAGACGTCGGAATGTCGAGATCATCGTCGCCGCATGATGGTGGGACTGGAGGGGGCGGAGCTTGTTGCTGAGCCTGTTGTTGTAGTTGATGGAATTGTTGTTGTTGTTGTTGGAGATACATTATCTGTTGTTGATGATGTTCCTGCATCTGCTTCTGTTGTTGGTCGTCGGTTTGGATCTGAAATGTTGAAGTTTTTGATGGAAATAGATTGAGAAATCGTTCTTTTTGGGCTGAAAATCGCTCCGAAATGGCAGTTTTTTGAGTTTGAGAATTCTTGATGAAGATTCCTCAAAAATATTGGGTTTTTGATGAGAAATGGGGGGAGAAGGCGGTACTTTGAGGACAGCAAAGTCTGGATAATATAGGGATTCCCATACTTGTTTAAGGCCTGGCCCGAAGACTCGGCTTCAAAAAATAAAGCAATTTTTTTTTGAAAATTTTGAAATTTTCATCGAAAATGTGCACATTTTAGATGATTTTTTTAGAATTTCTTAGAAAAAATTCAACAAACTCAAAGTTCTGAAACTTTTCAAGCAGAACATATAGCAACTTTACCGAAATTTCGATTTAAAATTCTGTAATTTTTTGAGAAATTCTACAAGAAGAGGAAATTTTGTATTAAAAAACGGTTTTCGATGAAAAAATCGAAGAAAAAAAAACTTTTTTTTCAAACTTTGATCAGAAAAATATCGAGAAATTCGGTGAATTTGGGAATCCTTATTTTCCAAATACTCCGCAACAGCTGAAAAATTACAGAAGAATTCCGGAAAGAACGTTCAAAACTGTTTGGACGAGAAATTTTGAAAAAATCCCGGAAATTCGAAAAGTTTTAACCGCGCTCTACCGAAACTAAGAAAAAGTGTGTAAAAAATTGAGAGACTCAGAGAAAAAGAGACATTTTTCAAGCTAATTTCGGTGGAGCGCAGTTGCACCTTTAAAAATGCACATTTCTGGATTAGAATTTTTGATGTTTTGGATCGAGAATCCTCGCTTTAAGTTCTGGCTTCTGAACTCTGTACTAAGTATTCAGAATCCAGAATCCAGAATTCAGAATAAAAAATTCTGAATTCCGAATTCTGATCGATTGGAATTGTAGATATTTTGGACATTATTGGGTGGATTTATTCGGAATTTTCTCTCCTTTTTCCTCGAGAAACGAACCATAATCTGTTGTTGATGCATCTGATAGGCCATTTGCTGTGAATCCATCTGTTGATTATACGACTGAGCCATCATAAATCCATTCCTTTGAATCGCAAAATGACGTGGCAGACTGCTCGACCGTTGATCGACTGCCACTTGCATCTGTTGCTGTTGTTGTGGATGAATATATTTTCCAGGTGACGCCCGTGTCGCTCTCAACGATAGAAGCCTCGGGGACGCCGTTCCATGGTAAGCATGATGTGACGTCTGCATCTGAAGTTGGGGCTCCGAGAGCATCTGAATCCCCGAGGCTCCGCCCACCGAATGAGACATATCCCCGCCGAATCGATGGCTACACGGTTGATTGAGAGTGTTGAGCACCTCTTTCACTGCTTTCCGAATATCGTCTCGATTCGAATTTCGAAGAACATTGAGTTGTTGAACGGCGGCGACGTCTTGACGAATCAATTGCTGCATATGGGGATCCTTGGCGATTAGATGGGCAATCGCACCGAGTGTATTCGTGACACACGTGAATGAGGCACTCTTCAGGAGGGTTAGCATTCGGGAAATCAGAAGACTTCGGAGCTGAAACTATGGGAGAGGGATTAGTGAGAAATTAGAGTGTCTTTTTAAGTGATTCTTGGGGAAAAATGCGATTTTTAAATGATTTTTCAGCGGAAATTCATGAGTTTTGACTGATTTTAGTTGAAAAAAAAAACGATATTTCGCGATTTTTGCCAGATTTCTGACTAACTTTCATTCAGAATTCATGTATTTTTCTTGTTTCGGAGCCAAAAGTTGTGTTTTACAATGGAAAAATGCGATTTTCAGACAATTTTTCAGCTTTTTCGACAAATTTTAAGCCGAAATCGACAAAAGTTGAGATTCTGGGAACGATTATCGTTTAAAAATGAACTTTTGAATTCAAATTTCCGGTTCAAAAACTTAATTTTTCAGTGGAAAATGAGTTTTTTTTAGTTTTGGAATTAGATTTTTCACAGAAAAACTCAATTTTTAGCCAAAATAAAGTCAATTTTCGAGAGTTTTCATTAAAAAATTGAGGAATTTCGAGTAAAAATACTGGTTTTGCTGCATTTCTGGCGTAAATTCGGGGTTTTCAGATCGAGTTTCAGCATAAAAAATGTCTGAAAATGAGAAATTTTGAATGAAAAATTGTCAAAAAATCAGATTTTTCACATCAGAAAGGCGTATTTTCAACCAAAAACTCATGAAAAAAGAAAAAAAAAACTTTTTAAAAAAAGCATTAAAACTTTCAAAAATCCAAATCCTTACCTCCAAATGCGTCGAGTTCGTCGCCAAATACTGCGAAACATATTTCAAAATGCCGGTCGCCGAATCGACAAGCGACGTAAACTTGGCGTCAGGCGACAGTAAACTCGCCAAAACTTTCAAACAATTCGGCGTATCACAAATCGTTCTCTTATTCTCAACAGAGTGTCCAGCAAGATTCCAGAGTGCCGACAGGATCGCAGTCACATCGAATCGATGGGTATGGGCGTAGACCGCCGCAATGGACAGAGCGTTTACAGTCGGTTGAAGGGCTTCACTCATTCCAGAATCCGCATTCCACGAGAGATTTCGAATGAGTCCAGCGTAGACTTGAGTGATATTTGGGGATTCGATGATGATTCGAACGACGCATCGAATGAATCCATCGTACGAGCAGAGTCTCCGTTTCGATAGAATCTGTCCGTAGGTCAAATTCGTTAGAGCGTTGGCTATCAACTTTCGAATATTCCGATGCTCTCCAGCATTCGATTCAGGGATTCCGAAGGTGTGAACTTCTAGAATCAACACTTCTGCCAACGCTTCGACGAGTCCCAAAACGGTGGCAACTTTCCGATATTCTTCTCCGAATGACTCTTTTACTATTGTGTGAAGTGCGGCGTTGAGACGGTGATAGTAGGTGGGAGGAGGTGTCGGCGGTTTCCGACGAAGGTAATATACTTGTTCGCGGACGCAGTTCGAGGCGCCTAACGCTTTGTTTAGTCGACGTCTTCTGAAACATTGGAAAGTTGAAGAAGACGTAGGGAATTCTGAATTTGACGACGAAACCGTTTTTGATTGAAATTTCATTGAAAATGAATCAATTTTCACTAAAACTCAAGATTTATAGAAATTTTTCGAAAGAATTGATATGACTGGAAAGCTGACGACGTGAGGATTCTGAATCTGATGTCGGAATTTGTCTAGAATGAAAATTAGTCGATTTGCAAGGGTTTTGGGCAAAAATTCATGAAAATAGGCTAATTTTCTATGAAAAATCCACCGTGGGAATTCAGAATTTGACGTCGAAACTTGTCTCGGATGGAAATTGGTCAATTTGACTTTTGAGCTAAAATTCATCAAAAATGAGTCATTTTCTATGAAAAACATTCCACCCATTTCTGTTCGAATCACGACGATAAGAAGCCTAAAACCGTGAGGATTCTGAATTTGACGTCGAAATGTTCTTAGGAGCAAGGATATACCGTTTTTGATAGAAATTTCATTGTAAATGAATCAATATCTGACGTCGAATCTTGTCTAGTATGTAAATTGGCCAATTTTCAAAGTTTTAACATTGAAAATGGGTCATTTTCGATGAAAAACTCAAAAGTTTCTAATTCCACTCATTTCTGTTCGAATCTAGTTGGAGACGTGGGGGATTCTGAATTTGATACGTTCCTAGGAGCAAGGATATACCGTTTTTGATAGAAATTTCATTGTAAATGAATCAATTTTTACTGAAATGGATGAAATTGGTATAAATTCGAAGCTGAAGATGTAGAAATTCTGAATTTTCAGAAATTTTCCGATTTTTCGAAAAAACTGTGAAGGAGAAGACGTGAGGATTTTGAATTTGACGTTGAAATATGTCTAGGATGAAAATTAGTCGATTTGCAAGGTTTTTTCGGGCTAAAATTCATCAAAATTTTTGATTCAAAAACCAGCATTTTGGACGAAATTGAATTGTTTGATATTAAAAAGCCCAAAATGCCAGTTTTATAATAAAATTCACTATTTTTGACCGAAACCCCGGTTTTTAATCATTTTTCCAGCTTTTCTGTCGTTTTTTCTAGATTTTTAAAGAAAAATGACAGAAAATCGTTTTATTTTTGAGTGAAAAAAGCTCGAAAATGACATTTCTCATCGAATCTCGAATAAAAAAATCAGATATTCCCCCCAACTAACCTATGACCATCTGGCTCATTCGTGATCAGTGAGCATATTTTCTCGTGTATTTTCCGTAGTTTATCGTCATCTTCGTCAGTGGGAACAATATCTCGTTTCTGTTCGAAGTGGAGTGAGGCGAGTAGTGCGGTGATACGGTCGTCCACTTCCATGTTCTGCAAATTTGAGTTTTAAGGAGGAAATGCTGAATTTTTGACTCAGAAATCAGAATAGCCCATCTATCTCTTACAACTGCGCTCTGTCGCAAACGAGAGAGTATCGGCGAGAGAGAGACGCAGAGTTTTTTCTTAACACAGATTTTCTCAGGTTCTGACCTATTTTTCAAAAATTTATTTTGTAAATTATTATGAAAAACAGCGAAAATCGGCCAAAAAATTGTGTCGGTGCGAGAAAAAACTCTGCGTCTCTCGCCGATACTCTCTCGATTGCGGTAGAGCGCAGTTGCACGACGGGGTGACCTGCTAGTATGAAAAAAGCACTTTTCTGCGTAAAATTCATCCATAAATCAATTTCCAGAGATTTTCACAGAAATCAATGCCAATTTTCAGTTTTTGAAGCAAACATTGACAAAAACTGCTCGTTTTAGTCAAAAAAAACGAAAACTCATTTTTCTTGTTCCGGAATTCAGGGATTAGGTTTTTGCACTCATTTTATGCAATTTTCAAGCCGGAAATCATAAGTTCTTTCAACAAGACAAATTTTATGATTTCCGGCTCGAAAATTGCATAAAATGAGCACATAAACCTAATCCCAGAATTCCGGAACAAGAAAAATGAGTTTTCACGGAGGAGAATTGACATTTTTGACTGAAACAAGCAGTTTATATCAATTTTTGCTGAAAACCCGAAGGAAACAATAATTTTCTGTATAAAGCACCGAAAATTGGCATTGTGAAACTTTCTGAAAATTGATTTTTAGACGAATTCTACGCTGAAAAAGTGTTTTCTTACTATTTTCAGCGGATTTCTGAACAAAAATTCAATATCGAAAGTCTGCAGTTTCGTGAAACATTTTTTGGCTGAAATTCCTCAAAAGACAAAAAACATTTGGAGATTACGCTGGATTTCTGCAGAGAATTTTGAGCTTTCTCCGTGATTTCATTTCTAGATCTATCTCACCACATCCTTCCTAAACGTCGCATACGGCTGCTCATCGTCCTCCTCGGCATCACTAACATCATGCCTCACACTTGACGATCGTTTCGACGATCCGGCTTTCGGTTGTGTATAGATTCCGGTACGGTGTATCGTCGTCTCGTTCTCATCACTACTGCTAGAGCTCATCTGGAAACAGAGATCTCAGTTTTTTGTGTCATTGTTCTTTCGTCTTCTATTTTCAACGACAGTGTGTAACGGAAGGAGAACATAGAATACACGTTCAAGGCCAAAAAACAGCGAAAACTAACTATGCGGTGTGCTACCTCTGTTGAAAGTACCCACCACCAAAAGTCAATCGGTTTGACCTTCAACAGAGAAATGTAAATATGTATAACTATGCGGGGCGCCCGGGCGCTACACTGTGTTTCCTACAGCGCCCTCACGCCACAAAATGGGTTTGAAGACAGATCTCACGAGAGAGAAAAGGAAGAAGACGGAACGCGGGGCGGTTTGAACGGTATGGGGAAAGAAGAGAGAAGTTCATTTCATTGGCCGTGATGGCAACAACTACTTCTACTAGTCCCTCCACGTCTTCTTCTTCACGTATCGACGAAGGTGAGTTGGAGCAGAAGCTGTTCCAAGTCTACTGTCGGGAAGTGAAGATTTGTGATGATAATGGACAGAGCACTCAGCATATTGGTGAGTTTGAGGGGGGGGGGATTGGGTTTTGGGGATGGAAGGATAAAATGGAGGTGAGAAACAGATGTCGTTTGGTGTTAATGTATAAATGGGTTGAGGTCGTATGGTGCGCCTTCGGCGCGTTGTTAGGATCTGCTGAGATCGGCTGGTGCGCCTGCCGCGCGTTTTCAAGATCGTCTGGACATTTTGAACGGAGAAAGTTTTTGTTAAGAGAGAAAGAGAGAGGGGACAACTTTCCATTGATATGTCTTAAAAAGCAACTAGATATTGGAATTTTTGGAAGATTTCTGCAGTTTTTCTGACTCAAAAGTGTATTTTATTTGAACAAAATATTATAACATTGTGCAAATTCTCGAAAATCTTGGTTCCAGATAGGTTCTTTTTTCAGCGGGATCTGATCTGTTAGGTGGGAAAATTCCGATTCCGTACATTTTCTACTAAATTTCTGAAATCCTACGTTTTCGAATTTAGACTGTTTGACAACTAGATCCCAGCAAAATATGGTTTTAGGAATAAAAATCTGAAACTCTGCCGAGTTCTCGGTTCTCAAAAGCTGACATTCTTGACCAACTTTCAGTCGAATCTAACTGATTTTAAGTTAAAAAAAGCTGAAATACCGTAAAAATGCTGTTATATCACAGCTTTCACATTATTTCAGCTTTTTTGACTGAAAATCGGCTGAAATCGGCTGGAAGTTGGTGCACTGGTACTTTCAAACCTCGTGATCAACAATTTCAGCTTTTGAGCAGCCAGAACTCGGCAGAGTTTCAGATTTTTGCTTCCTAATACCCTATTTTGCTGGGATCTAGTTGTCAAACAGTCTAAATTCCAAGAGATTTTCTTGAAATGAGATTTTCCGGCATAACATAGATCAGAACCATCTGAAAATTAGCCATCTGACACTTTCCAACCTCAAGATCATGAATATCATCTTTTCAGCTTCTAGAACCTGTCTGGAACCCAGATTTTCGAGAATTCATACAAAATTATAACTTTTTATTCGAATAAGAAACACTTTCGAGTCAAAATTTTTGACATGTTTCATCGCAAATCTGAAAATCCAACAAGATGCTTAAAAGTTGATAACTTTGACAAAATTCAGCTATTTCGAACTGGTTTCAAGTCAGAAAAAGTTCTGAAACACCCAAAAATGAGTATTTTGGCGCATTTTTCGTGTTCAGATCTTATATTTTCCCACATTTCCTCTGTTTAACAGGTGAGCATGGGAAAAAAAATGAACCGAACAACAAAAAATGTGGTTCAGATCAAAAATCTAACACATTTATCAAATTTCAGCATTTTATTGAAAAATTGCTGAAATCGATAGATAACAATCATCAGAATCTATAAAAATCACACCTGCCAAATTCAAATTTCGCGGTCAAAAACACGTCGAAAAGAGTCTTTCTCTCGGCAGGATAGAGTGAGGTGAGAGACGGTGAGAGACGGCAACCCCCTACTGTTTTTTCCTCCAATTTGGTTGCCTTAGGGAAAACTGCGCGCGCGATGACAGACCACGATTGCGTCGGTAGAGTGAGTCCCCACACTTGTCAAGGATATATTGTGTGTGTGGGGAGGTGTCTCCTGTTGACAGTCAGCACAAACACAGAATAGTCCAAGACAAGTGAACACAAAGGTGCTTGAGACTTAGGGCAATTAACGAGGTGTGAAATCACAAATCTATAGAAATCACCAATCGAATATTTGCTCTCTTTTATTCACAGGAGATGAATGGATGAGGCGTGAGATTCGACGGATTTGTGCGTTCGACGTGTCTGATCGATGGATTAAGATGTTTCGAAGGAAGCATGGAATTCGGTTAGTCATGATTCCAACGATGCCTCCGTGACCTACATCTCACTTTTTATAGATACTTCAGTGGACGCCGCCACGCCGACAACAAGGTGAACAAGTTGATACCGTTGGCGGCGTTGGACACGACAAAGGTGAAGACGTCCAACTTTTTGAAGGGTTAGTTAATTAGAAACTGCGGAGGAGGGGGAGGAGAGAGGGTGATTGATATATAATGTCGAAAGTGAGGAGACCGGATTCAGAATCCCTGAAATTCATATGACTGAAAGCTAAGGACGTGGGAATTGAGAATCCTCAAAATTGAAAAGGGATTCAGAATCCTTGAAGCTGAAGACGCGGTGATTCAGAATCCGCTGGGAAATTTGAATCGAGACATCTAAAAGCCTGAAGCCGACAAACTTCCTAATGGATTCATAATCCCCGGAATTTCATAGCTGTTTCCAGACAATATCTATACGTCTGTGAAGCTGAAATCGTGAGGATTCAGAATCTGACGTCGAATTTCGTCCAAGATGAAAATTATGCGATTTGCAAGGTTTTTTGAGCTGAAAATGGCTAATTTTCTACGAAAAACACTATAATCCCTCGATTTCCGTTTGAATCTAGATGAAACCGTGAAGATTCTAAATCTGATGCCAATATCAGTCTAGGATGAAAATGACAGGATTTACAAGGTTTTTTGAGCGAAAATTTATCAAAAACCAGTAATTTTGGACAAAAAATCTAGTTTTTTCGTTTCCAGACAATATCTATAAGGCTGAAGACGTGGGGATTTGGAAACTAACGTCAACTTTTAAGTTGAATTAAATTGAATCGAGATATGAGATTTTCAACTTGAAGTCAAACATCTTGGATTCAGAATCCTCACGACATCAGCTTCCTGAGTTCTGGCTTATAAATATGACTCAAAGACGTAAAGATTCAGAATCTGACGTCAACTTTCAATTAGTGCCAAAATGAATCTTTGATGGAAAACCCCAATTTTTGACTCATTTTGGTTCTTTTCGGAATTTCCTGAGACGGAACCTCATCTGAAACTCCATCCTAATTCCAGAACGACGAGTTCTTCGAACGAGTCGAAAAGAATACGTCGACGTGGACAAACGAGTCAACGACGAGATAAACCGTCGTCAAGCTCAAGGAGAGCGTCTAACGAATCCATGGATCAGAGAGTACGCACAGACGATTGGGAAGGAATTGCATCCACTCGTTGCGGATATCGAAGAATTTTTCGACGCCAACTGGCTATATCGGTTCAAACGGAGGTATAGTGTGGAGTTGAAGGTAAGCTTATCTCAAGGATTTCCAGTTGCTAAAAGAGATTTTCAGCCTCGAAACCTAAGAGAACTCTCTCCACCACAAGAAGAAGAATTCAAACTAGAACCATCGAACCCTTCGGAAGACAACTACTACAAAATGCTCCAAATTCATCACTACCTCCATTTGCTCAACGGAAATGGGAGCGGTATTTCGAAAGAAGAGGAGCCAATGGCAAATTAGAAGTATGACGAAACCTCTTCTCCTAGTGACTCATTCATTTCTTATTCCTGTCGAGACCAAATAAAACTGTGCCAATTAAATACCACGAAATTCGCCAACTCGTCGTCTATTTCTCCAGAAGTCTTCTCTCCAGAATTCGGCGGCGGCGGGCGAAAAAAGACGGAGAAGAAGCGAGCGAAATAGAGACATATAAATTGTGCTGTTGTGGGAGGGTGTGTGAGCGCGTGGTGCGCGGCGGCAGGGCCGGCTAACACAAGGGGTTGGGGGGTCGCACATCAAAATGACATTAGTTAGGGAAGGGATAGCTTCGCTGACTGGTGGAATTATGTAAATCAGTACGGGCGGGGAGAAGAGAAATTGGAGCTCATCTTTCGGAAAATTCCGAACAGGAAAGACTTTTTAGTGTCGATTTACGAGCGTAAATTCACACCTCGACTGGAAGTGACAGTGACCACAAGTTTTGGTGTCGATTTACGGGCGTAAATCTACATATCAGTACGATTTTTGGTGTAGATTTACGGGCGTACATTTACACCAAATCTCATTCACAGTAGTCAAAACAGTAAATCCCGAGTTTCGAGAAGCTGGAGATAGAAACTTCAGATTTGTGTGGATTTACGAACGTAAATCTACAATAAGTCTGGTTTTCGGTAGCTTCAATATTTAGTATTTTCGAGCTATTTTCAGACTAAAAATTCGGCGTTTTTACTGACTATTCGGCATTTTTCGAGTCAAAAACGCTGAAAAAACATCATAAATTAGCGCTTCTCATGAAATTATGAGAAAAGTGAGAAATTGACTGCTGAAAATAGCTTTAAAAACTGAAAATTCATCGTTTTCTGATAGAAAATGCTGAAAAACTCGGAAAAAACGCCGAAAGTGACAACTTTCAGCTTGAAATGCAAAATTTTCAGGCAAAGTGTCGATTTACGACCGTAAATCTACATGAAAACTGTAAAATCGTCTTTACAGTTTTCAAACATCTAAAATATCAGTAGACCGGCCAAAAAGAGCCAAAAATCATGTTTGGTGTCGATTTAAGAGCGTAAATCTACAATAAGACTGGTTTTCAGCAGCATAAACTTCGATAGCTCGGAAGGAAAACGAGTAAAACGCCAAAATTTCAGTCAATGTCGATTTACGGGCGTAAATCCACATAAAAACTGATTTTTACAGCTTTCAAACATCAGTAAGAGCAATCAAGTGGCCAAAAAGAGTCAAAAATCATGTTTGGTGTCGATTTACGAGCGTAAATCCATTCAGTAAAAATCATTGATCAGAATTTCTAACAGAATCTGGAGAGGTTACGATTTACGCCCGTAAATCCACACCAGTCACACTTTAAAATTCTCCAGTCCACGAGCCACCACACATATTTTTGGAGCCAGGCTCCACCGCTTGCTCAAGTATAAATTGTAGCAAGGAGGGAGGCGTTTTATGACAAAGATGTGCGCCCAATTCGACTACACTGAGTCAAAAAACCACCACCATTGGGGGGGCTATTCGGGTAAAAAGATGAATGTTGTGGTGAGAGAAGGGGGAGGGGGAGGAGGGAATTGCTCTCGAGAGCCAAGAGATGAGTCCCATTGAGAGAAAGAGAGACGAGAGGAGGGCTGGACCCCCACTTCATCATCAAAAGACGAACCCGCTGGCTGGTGGGCAGTGGGCACAGAGAGCACCCGAGAGGAGAGACACTGAAGTTTTCTCTACTTTTCGGGTATAATCTCGTTTTTGCATCTATCACTGATGTTTTTGGGGAGTTGGGGAATTCGGCTGGGAATTTTGGACATTTTTTGGGAAAAAACTTGGTTGTAAACAAGAAAACTACAGTAAACTACGGTAGTATAGACGTAAGTTGCAGCGTCAAGACAAGAAACCCGAATTTTCCCGGTTTTGTGTTGATTTACGACCGTAAATCGACACTAAAATCGAAACTTTAGTCCCCAGCTACTCACAGTTGAAGTTTTGACACCGCCTAGATTAAGTTTCCGTGACGAATACTGTAGATGAAGTTCAGTGTGATTTTACGCCCGTAAATCGACAATTGAATGTACGATTAAGGCAAATTTGAGTCTCGTCTCTATTTTTAATGAAAAATATGATCTTTTTTTGGAAAATCGGAAATTTTCTTTTAAAAAATCTTATTTTTCTATTAAAAGAAGAGACTCAAATTTGCCTTAATCGTACATTCAAGTGTCGATTTACGGGCGTAAATTTACACTGAACTTTATCTACAGTATTCATCACGGAAACTCAATCTAGGTGGTGTAAAAACTTCAACTTGAGTAGCTGGAGACTGAAATTTCCATTTCGGTGTCGACTTACGGTCGTAAATCTACACAAAACTGGGGAAACTCAGATCTTTAGTCTGGAAACCGCTTTTTGCAGTTTTCAACCGTCTGAAAGAGCAGTTCAACGATTGAACAGGCAGACGAGCCAAAAATCATATTTGGTGTCGATTTACGCGCGTAAATCTACACCAACTAGATGAAAATGCATCATAAAGTTTGAAAAATCCATTAAAAACCGAAAATTACGATTTTATAGCACAAAAAATTAGAAAATTAGCCGGATATCCGATCGCCCAAACAAGTAGCCAAATAAGGTCTTAGGCGGCTCAGAGATCATATCGTTCCGCTCGTCTAATCCAAACATGACACCGTCCGTGTAGACGGTGTAGAAATGACGACCGGAAAGAAACAGACCAAACACGGCAAGAGAAGGACCATCGAGAAAGAGCGGAATGCTCAAGATGAATGACCCCTCGTTGCATCGTCCTCTCTGTGTGTCACTGTTTATTTGTGTGTGCGTGTGCACTGTCTCTGTGCCGACAAGACATCAAAAGACGGCACGACGGACTGTACACTTCTTTTGGTAGTGTCTGCGTCTCTCCCTTGCCATTTCACATATGGTGTGTATGTGTTTTCAGATTGGCTGGAACCATGCCTACAGATATGGGTAATTAAATGGAGACGGTAAAGACTGATAAAATTGGTATCAAAAGATGAATATTTGAATGGGGTCAAATTTTTCGGACGGTTTTTGAAAAATGGGGAAAAGTAGGGAAGTATATTTGCTCTAATGCCAATTCACTATAAAATCAGTTATTAGCACGACATGATTCTCACAACCGCGCTCTACCGAAACCGAAGAAAATTGTGTGCGAAATTGAGAGACTCAGAGAAAAAGAGAGATCTTTTAAGGGCATTTCGGTGGAGAGCAGTTGTAAGAACTGGACTAGCTAATATGAAAATCAGTTTTTTGGCATGACGCCAAAGTTTAGTGGGCGGAGTCTATTTATAAATTGAAAATGAAAGAAACACTTTTTTCATTAAAAAACAGAATTTTTCTTCAAAATCGCTGGAAAATGTTGGCACGATTCCAAAACGGGGCGGAGCAAAGCAGAAAAGCTCGAAATTCTTGAAAATTGAGTCTCAAAAGTGATTTTTTTCAGATTCTCACGATTTTGGCATCGTGCCAAGAATTTTCTGGTGAGAAAGGGGCGGAGCTTAGCATAAATAACTCAAAATATGCAAAAATCTAGTTTTTTAAAAGGGAAAAACGTAGATTTTACTAATTCTTGGCACGATTCCAAGAACTTCAGACGAGCTGAGGAGGCGGAGCTTAGAATCTTAGAATCCCCGGAATCTCGAAAACGGAAAATTTTCAGAGTTTTTCAAAGTTATGATTCAAAAAATCGTAGAATTTTCAGCATTTTCAGCTAAAACGTCATTTTCTCGATTCTAAGCTAATTGAGACCAAAAATCTGAAATTATGGCTGAAAATACACAATTTTCAAGTCAAAAACACGATTTTCAGTGGTTTTCATAAGAAATTTGTGGAAAATCGCTTTTTCTCGCTCGATTTCTTTCAAAGCTTAGCCAATTTTTGACGCTTTCTTCAAAAATTCCGCTGAAAAGCGCACTTTTCTTACTACTACTGGAGATTACCCCAGATAATCTCCCCCTTTTGATCTCCTCCCCTGATCTCTCCCATTTTCCCGCCAAATAAACATGATGGAGCACCTAATACATTCCAATGAATAGTATATGACAGTAGTCGACAGCAGGTGGTCGTAGCTGATTCAAATCTAGATACCTATCCATCTCCTTTCCCTCCCAAAAAGGTTATAAATAATTGATGGAAAAAAGAGCATGAATAATAAATTGCAATGGATAGAAGGAGGGAGGAATCTATTGTGTATGTTTATTGTGCAAGACGATACCAGGGTCAATTCGAACGAAAAATGGATGGGAAGGGGAGACAAAAGACACACGCAATAGCCCCCATGTCTGCGTCGTGTACTATTTTTTTGTAACTAATTTCTAATTTCGGCGGCTTTTGAAGTTTTTTTGCTGGGAAAAAAGACTCCCGCGTAACTCGTTTCAAACTCAGTGCTATAAGCTGAAAAATATACCAAATTCTACATCTGGGCGGGGCCTATGTCACTGAACTACTACGGAGTAACTTGCTTAAAACTCAATATTACGAGTTGAAAAATATATCAAAGTGTAGATTTCGACGAGTTCCATGTCCGTGATTTGCCCCGGGTCGGATGACTATTCGTTAATATACTGCAAACTGGAAAAAAAGTGCCAAAAAACGCGAAATTTGCCAAAAATGCCATTCTGACCCGACCCGCAGCACATTAACGGCTAGTCGGTCGAGTTCAAATGGCATTTTTGACAATTTTTGCGTTTTTTGGCTTTTTTTCCGGTTTGCTGTATATTAACGATTCGCCATCGGGCCCGTAGTGGGTCGAGAACATAGAACTCGTCAAGATCTACATTTTGGTATATTTTTGCAAGTATGGCAAGAACGGTTTACATGGGAACTTCTCGTTTTGATACAATTGAGGGAAGGTCGGGTTTCAGTACAAAATTGAAAATTTTTTGCAAACTTTCAACTTTAAAGACGCATATTTGAAAAGTGGGCGGAGCTAAGGAAAAATTGTCAACTACAGAAATATAGCCCTGTTTTTGATCTACATATCACTATTGATTTCAAAGCTCTCGGACAAAATTTGAGACATGACATTATGCAAAACATAGAAATATATCAGTTTCGGAAATTTCAGCTATTCTAGTCCAACTCTTGCAAAAAACCCTGATAAATTCGGTTTCTGAGACCAACTCTTACATAATAAGTCAAATAAAATGGTGTGAACGGTGCGCAGATGTCACCAAATCTCTGCTCCGTTCACCACCTGCCATCACCATTTACGGAGAGGCGAGAGGAAAAAACGGGCGGTGCACACTATTTCCACGTAATTAGATACCATCTTCTCTCCAAATGTCTTCTTCTTTTTATTCCACTTCCCTGACGAAAAAAGATTTTTTGATCTATCAAGATATAGAGGGGCGGCGATCGATTGTCACGGTTTTATTTTTATTTGTCGGCGTTTTTCTAGAAAGAAAAGAGGGCGATTAAATGAGAGTTAGTGGTGATCAGATCTTTGATGAATTGGACTGGTTTTATAACTTGAACTAGAAAGAAAAACTCATTAATTAGGTTTCAAACTGCGAAAATAGGAAAATTTTGTGTTAAAATAGAAACAAATCGACCACGGGTGGTTTCTAGGTCAAGCGGAAGGTGGGAGTTATCAGTAAAAATTGATTAATCAGCGAAAATTTGGTTGAAAAAGAGAGAAAATGAAGCGAAAAAATAATTATTTTTGCGGAAATTGAAAATCGTTGCGAGACCCGAGAAGAAAATTGGCTGTGCGCCTTTAAAAGATTACGGTATTTTATTTTTATTTTTCAAAGGAAAAATTGGATTTTCACTTAAAATTGTTTTAAAATTAGCCTGTTTTTGCTTAGTTTTGAATAAATTTGTGCTTTTATTGAATAAAAAATTAAAATCGCGAATTTATTCTAACCAAAATCAAAGAAAGAGCACAGAAAACGGGAAATCTCGTCCGCAAACTATTTTTAATGGGTCAAGGGGCACTTCGTACCGGTCAATGTTTATTTTTTATCGATAAAAACCCGAAAATTCGTAAAAACGGCTTTAAAATCAGTTTTGCGTACAGGAAACTATAAGATCGTTGCAAGACCCGCGCAATAAATTTTCTATGCGCCTTTAAAGGCTACTGTAATTTAGTTTTTTTTCGTAAACTTCGAAATGTTGTTTTTCAGCAAATTTAAGCCGATTTGGGATGTTTTTCAGAGGAAAATATAGATAAAAATTGAAAATTTGATAAACTTGAAAACTGAGAAAATCCAGAATAAAAGACATAAAATTATAACCAGCTTACATTCGAAACATCATCAAAACTTAGTGAGCTTGCCTCTCCGTGTGCATTATTACATCTAAACCGGTTACTTGTCAGTTGCACTCGGCCATCGGTGAAATGGTGTGTGATATGAAGAGAGTGACGAGAGAAAACTAAGAAATTGGAGAGCCACTCTCCGGGAGATTATGTTGTAACATGTAGACGATCAATGATGCGCAAGAGAAGAGAGAAAATATTTAATTTATTTCAAGGATAACATCGAACTACAACAGTTTTTGAGTCAGAAATGTAATTGAATAGTTTTCGACATGCCAATAAAAACATACAAATCACCGCGGTACCGCACACGAATGTTGTCCCGATTATACACATTCTGAAATTGAGAAAACATTGATGTATTCTATGATAATA
Source organism: Caenorhabditis latens (assembly GCA_002259235.3). Lineage (NCBI taxonomy): Eukaryota > Metazoa > Nematoda > Chromadorea > Rhabditida > Rhabditidae > Caenorhabditis > Caenorhabditis latens. Next base: position 3,252,777 of record CM056092.1, on the reverse strand, counting down.
TACCACGACACGCTTCTTACAACCGCGCTCTACCGAAACCAAAGAAAATTGTGTGAGAAATTGAGAGACTCAGAGAAAAAGAGACATTTATCAAGGACATTTCGGTGGAGCGCAGTTGTAAGAACTGTGTCGAGCTAATACTCAAAAGATCCCGGAAAATTCCCAACAACCCGAAATTTGAGTCCGAAATTGCTGAAAAGTGGTCAGTGATATGGCCGATTTTTTCTGGCCTAGAAACCCAACAGAAAAGTTCGGTCTTTGACCACTTTTGAGCTTTTCGGACCGAAAATTCGTGTTTTAGACATTTTTTCGGGGTGTTTTCGAGTTTTCTCATTAAAAATGACTAGTTTTCTTCACATTTCTTGAAAAATGTACCAAGATTACCGTAAGTTTTCAGAAAAAGGCATACTTGTCAAGACCCGGCTTGAAAAAATGAACTAATTGTTTTTTGAAAATTTTGAAATTTTTCATCGAAAATGTGAAAAATTTGGATAATTATTCAGAATTTCTTCTAATTCTGAATAATACTCGAAAATTTGACTTTTTCGCGAAACATTTCCAGCAAGTATGGTAAAAATGGACTTTTTGGTGACTCAAAAATGTCTTTTTCTGTCCTTCTTTTTTCTTCTCCGGATTTTCAAAATCCGGGAAGAAAAAGGTTTCCCGGATTTTCAAAATTCAAAGAAGAAGAAGAAGAAGATATTCTGAATCAGATTTTTCAGATTCTAGTTCTGTTTAGCTATAAAAATAGGAATTGACTCAAAAATATCTTTTTTATCCTTCTTTTTTCTTCTCCGGATTGTCAAAATTCGGGGAAGAAAACGTTTTCCCGGATTTTCAAAATTTGGACAAGAATGGAAAGGTCTTACCACGAAATCTTGGTTTTTCTGTGCGATTTTCGAAAAATAGGTCTCGCCACGAAAAAACTACAGTAAACAAACTTTCGTGTCGAGACCCTGTATAAAATGTGAAAAATTACTTCAAAATAATCTCCAACTTCTGCTGAGTCTTTCCATCCGACAGCAAATCATGCCGAAATCGATCCCACCAATCGAAATTATGTCCAGATTCTGAGTAACCTTTCTCCATCGCAATCGCCACCGAATACAGTAATCCAATAGTCGACGAGTGACGAATACAGTAATGGAGAAGGCTCATAGAAGAGGGGAGAAAATGAGTGAGAGCAAAATGCCGTCGTCTCAGAAAAAGAAATCCGGCCAGAAATCGAAATCCTGCCGGCGGCTGCCTCGAATCATATGCGAGTGTCAAAAAGAGAAATCGAATCGAATTGAGAAATGTTCGATTCGATACGAACAAACATCGGCGGGGAGCCAAGAGCCAAACAAGAGAGAGTTAACCAGGGGGGAAACAAGGGGATCGGTTACATATAAAGAAACAAGTCGAGTCTCGAGTAGAACTTGAAAAAAAGAGAAAAAAGTAGAGAGAGAGAGAGAGAGAGAGAGAGAGAGGTGACAAGTTGATAACTTGTCAAGTGGAAGAAAACGATGATCTCCCGATTTGTTGAGAGAGAGAGAATGAGCAAATAATATATCTATTTACCCTCTTAATAAATACAAGCTGCCGTAACATTGATAATATCACATAATAACCAATTAAACATTTAAAAAATAAATAGTTTTGTGTGGATTTACGGGTGTGAATCTACGTGATTTGTATCAAAAATCTTTGAAAAACTCAAAAAAAAAACAATTTTCGGTTTGAAAAACTAGAAAAACTAGTATTGAATTCATGTGTATATTTACGCCCGTAAATCGACACAAAGTCCAATTTTTGCTGTTTTTGAGAAGCACCACGGTACATTGAGAATACGATTAGAAGTTTGTGGAAAATTTGGAGTTTTACAGTTATTTTACCTAAAAACCGCTGAAATATCCAGAAAAATCGGAATCATCAGTTCAAAATTTCATGTTTTTCACAGTTTTTCATCAAAATAACTCTGAAGACTACAGTCAAACCGCTAATGGAAGAACTTTCCGGTGGCCTAGAAACCCAATAGGGATAGTTCGGCCATCACTGATCACTTTTTCGAACATTTTCTGATTTTCCGGATTTTTCAGTGGCTTTTCGGTAAAGTATTTGTAATTTCCCAATTTTCCACAAACTTCGAAATGTATTCTCAAATTACCAAGCTCCTTCTCTCAAAAAACGCAAAAAAAAATTGGGCATTGTGTCGATTTACGCCCGTAAATCCACATAAATATCACAGATTACAACAAAATGAGCTTAAAAATCACAATAAATTAGTACATAAATATTTAAAATTCTTCTTCTTTTTACATCTTCACACTTCTCATTTGCGTGACGACGCCCGACAGAAGGTCCCGATGACGTGAGCGAACTTCTGTTTGACGACGAGCGAGAGCCGTTTTAAAGTGTTGCATTAATGGTGGAAAGTCGATACGACACGGCGGAACTTTCGGCGCGTATTGGGAGTTGCTGAAAATTGGGAAATTTTCAGAAAATTAAAAAAATTAGCTACAAAAATAGAAAATAACTAAAAAATGTCTATTTTTGTTATTTTTTTCTCTTCTCCAGATTTTCCAATCCGGGGAAGAAAAAGGTTTCCCGGATTTTCAAAGTTCAGAGAAGAAGAAGAAGAAGAGATTCTGAATCAGAAATTCTAGATTCTAGTTCTGTTCAGCTATAAAAACAGGAATTGACTCAAAAATGTCTTTTTTTTTTCCATCTTGTTTCTTCTCCGGATTTTCAAAATCTGGGGAAGAAAAAGGATTTTCGGATTTTGAAAATTTCAGCATACTTACTCGATAGAAACCAACGCGGGCACCGCTTGAAGTCGTTTGTGAAGTGTGACGAATGCTTCGGATTGTGGGAGGAGCATCAGGAGGGCGGAGAGTACTGTACATAGGGGTGGACGGTGGACGGAGGAGAGAAGATCCATTCGGACGTCTGGAATTTTTTTTGGAAAATTTTTCAGTATTTCATCGAAAATGTGAACGTTTTTGATGATTTTTACAGAATTTCTTTTAATTCTGAATCACAGGTTGAAAATTTGACTATTTCGCGGAAAACTTCAAAATTTTGAAATTTGGCGCCAAGCACACGGGCCGGGCCTTGACAAGTATGTTAAAAAAGAAAATTTCGGTAACAAAAATGTTTTTGTCCTTATTTTTCATTTCCTGATTTTCAAAATCCGGAGAAGAAAAAGGTTTCCCGGATTTTCAAAATCAAGAGAAGAAGAAGAAGAAGATATTCTGAATCAGAAATTCTAGATTCTAGTTCAGCTATAAAAATAGGGTTTGACTCGAAAATGTATTTTTTGGTCCTTCTTTTTTCTTCTCCAGATTTTCAAAATCCGGGGAAGAAAAAGGTTTCCCGGATTTTCAAAATTTAAAGAAGAAGAAGAAGAAAAGATTCTGAATCAGAAATTCTAGGTTCTAGTTCTGTTTAGCTCAAAAAATAGGAATTAACTCAAAAATGTCTTCTTTTTCTGGATTTTCAAAATTCGGAAAAGAAAAAGAAGAAGAGATTCTGAATCAGAAACTTTAGATTTTAGTTCTGTTCAGCTATAAAAATAGGAATTGGCTCAAAAATGTATTTTTTGTCATTCTTTTTTCTTCTCCGAATTTTGAAAATCCGGGGAAGAAAAAGGTTTCCCGGATTTTGAAATTCATAGAAGAAGAAGAGGTTCTGAATCAGAAAAATTGAATTCTAGTTCTGCTCATTTCTATAAATAAGAATTGGCTCAAAAATGTCTTTTTTGTCCTTCTTTTTTCTTCTCCGGATTTTCAAAATCGGGGGAAGAAAAAGATTTTCCGGATTTTCAAAATTCGGAAAAGAAGAAAACTCACACGCCAAAACGGGGCTCTCAATCAAGTTGACCAATTTATCAATCTCCAGAAGAACATCCACCGTAATATCAACTTGTGACAACAAGAGTGCCACATCAGCCGCCTGTTGGTAGTGTTGAGACAGGAGACACAATCCGAGAAGAGCAATCGGCCGATTTGACCATACTCTGAAGATGCATTCAAACAGAGAACGAGAGGATTCACTGGCGAGAGCACGGAGCTCATCACGGAGAATGAAGAGCTCAGTGGCAGTGAGAAGAACTCCGTGAAGGGTTGAAACCATCTCTTGAGCGAATGAATGTTTGGATTCTCTCTCCAAAAGGATACAGATGACACGGTAGATTTGAGCGGGTTCCAGAAGAAGACACAGTTGACGGATGATGAGAACTCCGCGCTCTCTGAGGAGTGATGGCTCAGTTCTGAACATTTCTAGAAGACTCAACGCGAATTTTATGAGGAATGGAGAGATATGAGATAACTGTTTCAGAGCTTCCTCATCCAGCCCAAAGGTTGAAATGTCTACTTGATCCGGAGCGGATTCTGATTGACAGATATTCGAAATCAGGAATAGATCCAGAAGAAGAACCTCATCAGAAGTGTCGGAGAGTGTATTCAGAAGGACTGGGAAGATTCGATGCATATGGACGAATAGTTGACCGGGCATTGAGCTATGAAGGTGGCGGATCCAGTTGAGAACGGTGACACGTGTCTCGACGACGTCGTATTTGATGTATTTTAGTAGGACTTCTAGAAAAATTATGGTTTTTTGGTTGTAATTTTTTTGAAAATTGAGATTTTTCTGAAATTCAATTTCAAAATTCAATTTTTTAAAGAAAATTATAGTGAAATTAGGCGAGAATTGTCTTTTTTGTCCTTTATTCTTCTCCAGATTTTCAAAACCCGAGGAAGAAAAAGGTTTTCCGGATTTTCAAAGTTCAGAGAAGAAGAAGAGATTCTGAATCATGAATTTCAGATTCTATTTCAGTTCAGCTATAAACATAAGAATTGATTCAAAAATGTATCTTTTGTCCTTCTTTTTTGTTCTCCGGATTTTGAAAATCCGGGGAACAAAAAAGGATTCTGAAAAAGGAAATTATCTGCGAATTCTTGTTTAATTCAATTAGAAGAGTAGGTATTGAGTCATAAATTTCTTTTTCTTTTTTCTTCCTCAGATTTTCAAAATTTGGGCAAGAAAACGATTTCCCGGATTTTCCAAATTCGGAGAAGAAGAAGAAGAAGAAGAAGAAGATATTCTGAATCAGAAATTATAAATTCTAGTTTATTTCAGCTATAAAAATAGGAATTGACTCAAAAATGTCTTTTTTCCTTCTCCGGATTTTCAAAATCTGGGGAAGAGCAAGGTTTTCCGGATTTTCAAATTTCAGATAAGAAGAAGAACCCACCAATAGTCTTATCGAGTATATCCTGTTCCAACTTATTCTCCCCAACCAGTGTCATCATCAACCGATTCACCGCATCCGCCCTCAACTCATGCTCCACAATCGACGGCAGAATTCCCACAAGACACGTGGACAACATCATCAGAAGCTCCTCTTTGTACAGTTTCACAAACTCTTCCAGCCAAATCAGCGACAATTTTCTGGCTAAAAACGGCTCATTCTCATGGGTATGAACTACCAGAACATTGATCATCTGGATCTTATCCTCATGGGAAAGGGCGTCTGGTCTCAACTTGATTCCACTCAGGAAATTCCCTAGAACCGTTTCACAGAGGTCCCTGACAGCTGGCGCCTGCTCCCCCAACATCTTGAATAACCCATCGGAAATCTCCGAGATATAATTACAAACTGAGAAGAATGGTGTCGTAGTGATAGTATTCAACCATTCAAGAATAAATCTTCGGTTTGACGACGTCTGAGTGTAGATTCTATCCCGGATAAGGGCCATCAAAATCGCAATATCAAAATCTTCCTTCGACAAAACCGTCTCCACAATCAATCGATTCAACAACTCGGCACCGCTCCTCACATTCGTGTCAGCGTCCGCAGTAACCCTCCACAACACATCAAAAATGTCTCCGAAGTGATCCAGAATTTGAGTTTTACAAATTTTTGCGATATTATACAGCGATTCGCAGGCATAATAACGAATCTGGAGGTCGGCGTCGAGGAAACATGGAATAATCGGTTCGACGAGTTTCGCAGTGTACGGAGGACCGTTTTTGTTGCCAAGAGCTATCGCTGAAGCCGCCATTCCGATCAATCCGCCCTTTCTTTGGTTGGAATTTCCGGAATTGATTAGCTCGGCGAGCACTGCGAGGCATCTCTCTAGTTGGGAGAGCTGGTTGTTGTTATAGAGGTCTCGGACAAGTCTGGAAGCAAAAAAATTTGATTTCGAAGAGAAAAAAACGGTAGAAAATTACTTTTCCACGTCGAGCGCCGCCGCTTTTCTTCTCTCGTACGATTTATCGGTGATCGATCGGATTATACCGGCAGAAATTGGTCCATATTGCCCGTCTGACATTCTGGAATGCAGGAAATAAAAATTTTAATCGAAATTAGCGAGAAAAGACCAAGAACTCTTGAAAAATCAGAATAAAAATTTTTGATAAAGAGATAATGCAAACGCGCTCTACGGCTACGCGTTAGAGATGAGAGACGGCAGAGATTATTTATGAGTTAGAGGATTTTTCTTGCGAAAAATTCAGTTTTTAGAGTCAATTTTCAAAATTTCGTAATATTTCAAACTTAAAAATAATTGAAAATTCCCCATAAACCATCTGAAATCGATAGTCTTGTATTCGAATTCCTCAAACGCCTCAAAAACGAACAAGATCTGAAACGAGAGGGAAAATCCGATGAAAAGGTTGTTTTTCATTAGTAAAATGACACTTTTAAACCGATTTTTTCGTGTTCAGAACTTCCAAAACCGACGAATAGTGTGCGGCGCGCATGAAACGTTGAAAAAAGTGGAGAGAGGGAAAATTAAGCTGATTTTCTACGCCAAGAATCTAAATGTGGAGGAGAATAATGTGAGAGGTGGGTTTTCTCGTCAAGAAACTTGAATTTATAGCAATTTTTCAGCTGCTTCCAACTTTCACTCGCTTCAAAAGTTGTCTCCGATCGAGAAAATTCCGTTAGTTGAGGCGTTGACTCGGAAGGAAATGTCGCGGATAATGAAGAAATTTCCCTATGTTGGAGTAGTCGGTGTCATGGATTTCCATAATTTTGAGGTATTAGCGGAGCATTTTTCTCACAACTGCGCCCCACCGCAAACGAGAGAATTTTGGCGAGAGACGCTGATTTTTTTCAGTTTTTTTTTTCGCGCGGACTCAAATTTTCACCGTTTTTGACCTATTTTCGCTATTTTCGATGTTTTTTTTCGGTAAATCATTATGAAAAGTAGCGGAAAGTGGTCGAAATCTGTTTCGCGCCGAAAAAACTCTGCGTCTCTCGCCGATACTTTCTCGTTTGCGGTGGAGCGCAGTTGTGAAAATTAAGTTTTTTTTCAGAAAGAAGCGGAAAAAATCGTGGAAAATTGGCGGCGGAGCGATTCTTTCAAGCTGTTTCACACCGACCAGTCGTCGCTTTTTCCCTGATTAATTAAAAATATAAAATTTTTATCGTTTTTCAATAATTTTACTGTATTTTACTGTTCCCATCGGTTCAAATCCCATTTATCTCCTCTATTTTTTCCTCAAACCCTTTTTCAAAAAACGAAAATAGTCAGATCGCCAGTAGCTGGATGTTCCGCAGCGTGTCTAGAAGCGCCATTTCCACTAGCCGTTGCGTCTTTTTATCAGGTTTCGTCTTTTTATGTGTGGCTAACCCAGTCCTCTTCACGTGCATGTTCCACTCTGAATTGCAACATTTTTGAGTTGCAGGTGTATTTTCAGACAATTTGCACCTGCAAACGACACGGGCGGTCCGGAAGGGTTTTCAGGAGTCAGAAATGTCAACGAAAAGTGACATTTCTTTGTATTTTTAGAGAAAAATGTGCAATTTGGCTCGAAAAACATAGTTTTCCTTGCCAAAAGTAGCAATTTTCATGAAAATTACCGAAATTTTGATTTTTCCCGCTGCTTTCGAGCAGTTTTAGACCTTTTTTCATGGCAGGAACCAGAAAAAAAAATTCGAAAGCAGAAAATTATAATGCAATTTTCGAAACTATTTCGTCATGAAACGGCTGTGTTTCTCGAAAATCTGGATTTTTCAGTCGAAAATTACTGTTTTGCTTTATTTTCTAAATTTCCTTTAAAAATCGCTATGAAAATTGCAGATTTCACTAGTTTTCGATCTAAATTTCTGATTTTTGATGAGGAATGCATTAAAGTTTTGAAAAAAAAAATGCAAACAGGTTTTAGTAATGCTTGTTACAAAAAAACTCAAAAATTAGAATTTTCATCAAAATTGTTGATATTTTATGCCAAAATGACATTTTTCCACTGAAAATGCGATCCAAATTCCGTTTTATAGCGAAGATCTTAGAGAGCTTTTCGATTTTTAAAATTCTTATTTTCCAGTTTTTATCAAAGTACCGTATTTTGTCAATTCGAAAAACGTCAGACTTGCAAAATATCGATCCGGTCCGGAGTCAAAATTTTCATCAAAAATAGTCAAAAAATTCTAGGTAAGCTTGAGTTTTAGCGATATGTGAAAACCTGTCCGAAAATTCGACCTTTTGCAAAAAAGTTCAAATTTTCAAATTTTTGTACTGTGACCCGCGGGCGGACCGGGTCGGCTGGGCTGAAGAAAAATCTCAAACTGGCCCGACCCGACCCGTTGCAAGTCTGTTTATTAGCAGTTTTAATTGTGAAATACCGAATTTCATCATCAGAGAGCCCCGTCTCCCATCGATTTCTTCCAATTTTCTTCTCAAAATTAACCCAATTATCTCCATATAACCATCGTATCGTTTCGTCTTTTCCCCACTAACACCAACTAACCTTCTTGTTTTCGTCACCAATCCTTCTCTCTTCTATCTCTATTATTCGTCTCCCCCATTGAAAATTATCCTAATCTGGTCATTTCTATTCATTCCGTTTCTTTTCCCCATTTCCAGGTCTCCTCTCAAGAGTTCTTCTCTCGTCGTCTGTCGTCTCTGGTTCTTCTGCGTCGTTCTCATCGACACAAAGAACATTTCTAGCTTCGAAAATAGGTTTGTCTGTCTGTGTGTCGGTGTGTCCTGATGTCTTCTATTAGCACGACACGCTTCTTACAACCGCGCTCTACCGAAACCAATGAAAAGTGTGTGGCATTTCGGTGGAGCGCAGTTGTAAGAACTGTGCCAGTTTATGTTACTAACTGCGCGGTTTTTGTGTGAACGACTTATTTTTTTCTTTTTGTTCTCTTTTTTGGATCTTTTATCATCAAAAATGAATGAATCCTCTCATCTCTCCAGGGTCATCACTCTCATCCCGTCTTCTCTGCTCACTTGGAGGACCGCCGTCTGACGAAGAAGATTCGCAAAGAATGTCTGCTATCGCTCAAGGAACACCGGCTGTTGTGAACGCTCGTGGTCAGCACAAAGGAACGTTGATCTTCCTTCACGGACTCGGCGATCAGGGTCACGGATGGGCGGATGCGTTCGGCTCGGAGGCGAGACATGAGAATATTAAGGCGATTTGTCCGCATAGGTAGGTGTTAATGTTCTGACAATAAGCCACGCCCCCTTCCAGCTATGTTGGAAGCTGTAGTACTCGAATTTTTTTAAAACAACTGCGCTCCACCGCAAACGAGAGAATATCGGCGAGAGACGCAGAGTTTTTTCTCGCGCCGACGCAAATTTTCACAGTTTTTGACCTGTATTTTATGAAAAACAGCGAGAATAGGTCAAAACTGTGAAAATCTGAGTTGGCGCGAGAAAAAACTCTGCGTCTCTCTCCCCGATACTCTCTCGTTTGCGGTGGAGCGCAAGAGGGGTGGGCTGCTAATATAGAAAGCGACGAGACAGTTCTGAAAGGGGGCGTGGTTTGGTTTGATTAATACGCAAATACCAAATTTCATTAATAAAGTTCATTACCACGATAGCTAAGGGATGTAAGTGCGCTCTAATAGTAACGGGACTCGTGTAGTCCTCGTGGACGAGCTTTTCGCGAAAAAGCGAAAATGATAGGATTTTTAACCGAAAATCACTGAAAAAGACAACTTTTGCTCTTTCTCAGAGCAACTACACTATGCTATGAACATTAGAGCTCGTTTTTTCCTCCCCGAATCGCAAGAGTTCAGGAAGTGCGCTCTAATGAGAACAGAGTCTGTGTAATCTTTTAGACAATAGACCTGACGAATTCGGTGATTTTTTTGCAAAATTTTATAGACATTTTTAAAGAAAAAAACAGTTTTTTTTTCAACTTACAACTAAAAACAAGCCAAAAACATGAAATATGGTGATTTTTGACCGAAAAACCCCCAAAAAACCTTATTCTCCTGTTGTCCACGTGGACTACACGACGTTATTATCATTAGAGCGCATTTTCCAAATTTCTGTCGTACTGTAGAAATTAAAAACATGTTAATTGCGCTCTATTGATAACGGTTTTGTGTAGTTCAAGGGGAAAATCTATTCAATGTTTTCTGAAATTCTGATTTTTTGAAAAAAAAGGCATAAAAATTTCCCATTTTCAGTGCCGAACGTGCGGTCACCCTGAATATGGGAATGCGCATGCCCGCATGGTACGATCTCCTCGGTCTCGACGCGAACGCCCCTGAAGACGAAGCTGGAATCCAGGCGGCCGCTCGATACGTTCATCAACTCATCGATGCCGAAGTCGCTGCTGGAATTCCAGCCAATCGAATTGCGGTCGGTGGATTCTCGATGGGCGGAGCTTTGGCCATTTACGCCGGATTGACGTACCCACAAAAGTTGGGAGCAATCGTTGGACTCAGCTCGTTCTTCTTGCAGAGAACTAAGTTCCCCGGGGTAGGTTTGTGATGAATTTTTTAAATATTTTTTACAAAAATGAGTGAAAAAACGGTAAAATAGATAAATCCTATCAATTTGTCTGTAAAATTGACTCAAAATCACTCAAAATTCATCTCATATACGTAGTTTATACAGATTAGCGTTAGGCCTGTTCCCTTATTGTTTTTGTGGGCGGAGCTTGGAAAGAGGGCGGAGCTTTCACATTCAAACTGCTCTTCGAGCTGGAAATTAGGCCACGCCCACTTATTCTAGTTTTTTTAAACTTCAGAATTTTGCACAATTAAAACCCAAAAAATGTCAAAAGCTCGTGTTTTTTGTGGGCGAAGCTTAAATTTCAGCCAATTTTCAAACTTCCTAGCTTTCCATCGCTAAAAATTCCCCAATTTTTTCATTTTTTCTAGAATTTCACTGCGAACAACGCGACCCCAATCTTCCTCGGCCACGGTAGCAGCGACTTCTTGGTTCCTCTTCAAGTCGGACAACTGTCGGAGCAATTGATTAAACAATTCAATCCACATGTCGAAATGCACGTCTACAGAGGTCTCCAGCATTCCAGTTCGACGGAGGTAAGGGGATTTACGAGGGTTAGGCGTGAATCTACATATAAAAAGAGCATCGCGGCCTAGTTTTTGTATTTGCGAAGCTAGGTCACAGAGTTTTTTGATGGAGATTTACAGGATTTGGCTAAAACTGGAAAAAGTAAGCTAAAAAATAAGAGATTCCTCGCAGAAAAATCCGTGTTTTTCAATGATTTTTTCATGTTTAGTAGCTTGGTTTTTTTGCAAGTGCGCTCTACCGAAACTTTCAAAAATCGATATTACAGTGGAGCGCACTTGCGGATCTCGTGATGCGATGCTCCATTTTTCAGCGAAATTTCGATATTTGTGCCTAAAAACCTCAAAATTTCCATATTTTTTTGCCAAAAATCTTGAAAATTTTGATATTTTTTGCCTAAATCTTTCGAATTTTCCCTAAAAACCTCAAAATTATGGCACCGTAAATCGACACCAAAACCGGCTCGCAACACTTTCCCAATTCTCAGAATACACAATTAAATTTTGCTTTTTCAGGAAATGCGTGATCTGAAAACATTCCTCGGCAACCACATTGCCAAATAGACGTCGTCTCTTCTCCACTCCGAATTCCCCAATTAAATCATTTTATTCTATTTTTTCTTTCTTTCTCTCCCCCATCTTCTCTCTCAATAAGCCCGCGAATTCTGTGTCTGTGTCGACTCGAATCTTGTCGTGTAATCCTTCTCCGGCATACGCACTTCCAACTCATACAGCGTATCGTCCGTCTCATTTCGATGCGCCATCATATACGCACGTCTGGAAATATTTTCAGTGTTTTTTGTTCATTTATTTATGTTTAGAGTGTACTTTATTGTGTCTCCCCCTCATTATAAATTATTTGCAATTAATTAGGATAATTACCTCTCATTTCTCTGCTGAACCGATCGTCTGATATACTCCAAATCGTCGGGAGTCAATTGAGGACGATAGTTTGGTCCTGCTGAAAATGGATGGAATCCAATTAATCTTTTTACCAAAAAAAAAATTATATTTTTATTACCAATCATTGCCGATTTCTCTCGTGTAGGCTTCTCCTCTTTTTTCTTCTTTTTCTCTTCAACCATCTTCATTACTTGTTTCTTTTTCTCCGGTGATTTCTGCTTCTCACCGACTATCGGCATAGGGTAGTACGTGGAGGCGGCGTACTGTTTCTGTGTCGGTGGCACCGCCGTGTGCTGGACTGATTCCAACGGCTCGATGGGCGTTTCGGAGGTGTGGCTGGAAAAAAAAGCCGGAATTTTCGAGATTTTTAGGCAAAAAATAGCGAAATTTTCGAGATTTTTGGCAAAAAATATGAGGATTTTGAAAATTTTCGCTGACAAATACATCACGATTTCCGCAAGTGCGCTCCACCGAAACATCGATTTTTGAAGGTTTCAGTAGAGCGCGCTTGCCAAAAAACTACTTTTCCTCGAAAAATGCCAATTTTTCAAAATTTTCCATCCAAAAATCGAAAAATTTCGCTGAGAAATGCAAGTGCGCTCCACTGAAACATCGATTTTTGAAAGTTCCAGTAGAGCGCGCTTGCCAAAAAACGTTTTTCTCCCAAAAATCGAAAAACCCACGGTTTATTTTGAGTAGAATTCTGAGGTGGCAAGTTGTGTTGATCTGTGCTTGCACCGGTTGTTTGGTGGGATTTCGCATCTGAAATTTTTCAAAAATTTCGCCCGAAAAATAGGGTTTTCTATTAGCTCAGCACTGTTTTTACAACTGCGCCCCACCGAAATCCCTTGAAAAATGTCTCTTTTTCTCTGAGTCTTTCAATTTTGCATACAATTTTCTTTGGTTTCGGTAGAGCGCGATTGAAAGAAGGGTGCCGTGCTAATATCTATTTTCATGAAAATAGCAACGGTGCCCCATCGGACTCGCGCGAAATTCAAAAAAATTCACTCTTTTGAACTTTCAATTAAGCCCCGCCCCTTTTTTCCACTTACCCGTCACTTTTTTGACACTTTTATCCGGAACAACCACCGTCGATTCTCTGGTTTCATTGAGAAACGACTTCGAATACTGATTCTTTTGTGGGGCAACATCTTCAGATTCTTGACTTGTCGACTCAGTTGTGGCGCGGCTGAAATTGAAAAAAATTGTAAAAAGGCTTCTTACAACCGCGCTCTATTGAAACCGAAGAAAATAGTGTGCGAAATTGAGAGATGCAGAGAAAAATACACATTTTTAAAGGGTGATCGGTGGAGCGTAGTTAAAATAGATCGGCACAATTATTACAACTGCGCTCCACCGAAATCCCCTTGAAAAATGTCTCTTTTTCTCTGAATCTCTCAATTTCACACACTATTTTCATCAGTTTCGGTAGAGCGCAATTGCAAAAACTTACGATTCATCGAAATGAGCGATTCGACTGCCGTGAAGTGTCCGTTCCAACGGCTGCTCACTCTTCGCCACCGCCGATTTCGATTTTGAGTTTTTGCTATGAGTACAGCCCATTTCTAGTGGTGAGGGGGGACCACTTTATTCCGTTTTTAATTGGAAGAAGAGCGAAACCGTTCCTTTTTGAGTAATTTCAGAAATGAAGCGGCGTGAGTTTTCGAGAGATTATGGAAATAATTGAAACTGTTTTGGGGAGGGAAATGAAGTTAGCAGGGTAAAGGGTTCACGGGAAATTTCCGGGAATTTTGGGTTTGGAAATGTAGAAAATTCGAGAAAAGTTGATTTTGAAGAAAAAAGAACAGGCAGTTTACTACCACGGCAGGCTTTTTACAACCGCGCTCTACCGAAACCAAAGAAAATAGTGTGTGAAATTGAGAGACGCAGAGAAAAAGAGTTATGGTTCACGGGGATTTCGGTGGAGCGTAATTGTTAAATAGAATGTGCGCTCTATTCACACGGTGCATCGAAATGCTGTTGAGCTAGTGCGCTCTACTGAGATCTATGGCTATCAGGGTTACGGTAGCATGCCAGGTTTCAAATTTTGAAGAGTTGGCTCCGCCCACTTCGGCAACATTGCGTTCGTTCAAGAAATGACCCGAAATCTGAAAATTTTGAAGATTTTCAATTTAGAATCGAAAAAAACTTGGATTCTCGGTAAAAAATTCGGAAATTATTTCAGAGAAAAAAAAAAGAATCTGAAAACTCGAAATTTTACTCGGAATTCCGAAAAATCGGATTTTTATAGAATTTTGGAATCTTCAAAAGCGAGTAATTCAGATTTTCCACCGAAATATAGCATTTTTCCAATAAGCATTTGTAGTTTCTCCGTTTTTTGCCGGTATAAACTGAAAAAAAACACGAATTTGTTGGAAAAAGTGAGAAAACGAGGAATTTAGCCAAAAAACTTGTCCGAGAGGACTACACGGCGGTGTCACGGCCGCGCGGAAAAATCTTCCACCAAAGCACATTTTGAGTCAGGAGAACGATTACTGAAGCGATTTTTAGCATATTAGCTCGGCACAGTTCTTACAACTGCGCTCCATCGACATTTGCTTGAAAAATGTCTCTTTTTCTCTGAGTCTCTCAATTTCGCACACTATTTTCTTCGGTCTCGGTAGAGCAGATTACTGTAATCGACAATTGTTTGTCGTAATACTTTTCAAATTTCTTCTCTCTACTATCTCCTCTTCCACCTCATCTTCCTCTCAAAAATCGATTTTCCAGAAATGTCGAGTGCGAAAAAGAAGCCAATTCTCGTGACATGTCCCCAGTGTGACGCCGTCCTCCTCACAAAAGATTCCAATCGACATCAGGATTTTTGTGGAAAAACGGCGGACGAATCGGAGATTTCTTGTGCTCGAAACGGTGTACTTCGTGGATTCAACGTGGCAATTGATAAGGCGGAGAGCTTTTTGCCACCGGATGCAGTCGGATGGGAGAAGGTACGGTACTCTGCTCGTAAATCGACACAATGGATTTACGCAGAGTGTGTAGATTTACGTAGAAAGCATATTTTCAGCGCCGTCGATCTAGGTGACACCAAATTGAATTGAATTGCAAACGCGCTCCGCTGTACTTGGCGGGAAATCAAAACATTCTAGAAAATTTGAATATTTTTGCATGATTTTGAAAAAAATCTAGTAAAATACTGAAAATTTCAAATTTTGCGATTCATATTCGAAATTTTAGATATATCAGTTTTTAAAAAAGTGAAAATGTTTTCGAATTTCGCGCCAAAATTCAAAATTTTCCGATTTTTTTCGAATTTTTTGAACTTTTCATTGAAAGTGTGAACATTTTTGATAATTTTTCAGAATTTCTTCGAATTTTTAATTATAGTCGAAAATTTGACTTTTTTGCAAAGAAATTCAAAAAAAAAAATTGAATTTTGGGCAAAAACTCATTGACTACACCTCTCATTGACTACATTATCTCATTGACTACACATTCTCAATGACTACAAAGTCTCATTGACTTCATTTTTCTCAATGACTACACTTCTCTCATTGACTACATCACTCATTGACTACAAAATTCGAGAAATTCTCTCATTGACTACATATTTCTGAGAGGCAGTCCACTAGACCATCTGAATATATAATATATCTCAGAAGCCTTATCTTTCAAGCAGGACCAGAAAAAGACCAAAATAGGAACGAGTTTTCACCATTCTCTTAGGCTTAGGTTTCTTAGAAATTCGGAAAAGAATTGACAAAAACGAAAAACGATTAATTACCGTTTTTGTCAAGTTTTTTCCGAATTTCTAAGAAACCTAAGCCTAAGAGAATGGTGAAAACTGGCCCCCCACAAGAATCACACAGATTGGATAAACTTTGTTCCACTTTCAGCACACTGATTCAGAATCCCCGAAATGTTTTTCAGTGTCATCTTGGGTACTGTACTGGCCAAAAAGAATTTGAGGCAATCAGTGAGGGTGTGGCACATGCTCAAAGATGACTAATTTTAACTTAAAATTGCGAGTATCGCGTTCTTTTTGTAGATGTAGTCAATGAGAGAATTTCTCGAATTTTGTAGTCAATGAGTGGTGTAGTCAATGAGAGAAGTGTAGTCATTGAGAAAAATGAAGTCAATGAGACTTTGTAGTCAATGAGAGGTGTAGTCAATGAGTTTTTGCCTGAATTTTGGAGCCAGTTTTCCGGGAGATTTCAAATTTCGCAGTTTCAATGGAGCGCAATCGCGCTCTATTGTACACGGCGGCATATTCAAAAATTTAGTGAAAATATTTTCGAATTTCGCGTGAGTCCGGTGGGGCGCGGTTGCTCTTTTCATGAAAAATAACACATAGCACCGCACAACCGCGCTCTACCGAAACCAAAGAAAATAGTGTGAGAAATTGAGAGACTCAAAGAAAAAGAGACATTTTTCAAGGGCATTTCGGTGGAGCGCAGTTGTAGAAACTGTGCCGAGCTGATAAGTTTGAAAGACATGGAAAAACTTTCCGCCTGCTGGCCTAGAAATCCAAACTGATTAAAGTTCGGCCACCATACTTTCGGAGACTTTCCGGTCTGAAAATCGGTGGTATTAGAGTATTTTCAGAGAAAATTTTCTTATTTTGATAGTAAATCGGCTGAAAATAGCTGAACTTTCATACATTTGCAACAAATTTCAAGATTTTCAGCCAAAAATCACCCCAAATTTCTAAAAAAAAAAGATATTTTTTCCAGGAACACTCGATCCTAATCAACCAACAAACCATGGAAACTCTCGGTCTTCTCGCCCGTCAACCCGTCCGAATCCGTCACCAAAACGACGTGTTCATCGGAATCGTGTGGCCGTGTAAAGAAGTCGCACTTCTCAAAATCTCGATTCTCTCCACCAGAATCCCACGAGAACGAATGATCACAATGGAGACCCTCCAAGCTGAAACCGTGACGTCACTCGGGGTTACTGTAGAATCCACGTTGACGGTTACTATAGCGTTGAGGGGGTTTTTGGAAGCCTATTTGAGTCATTCGTTTCTGGAATATGGGCTTCCAGTGGTGCTGAAATATTTGGGTCAAATTGTGAAAGTAATTCCGGAGGAGCCGATTGAACAGAGGATGGGGAGGATGGGTCTCGACGCGAAGAGTGGATCTACAGTAATCTCTACAGGCGTGGATTTCAGGATTCAGATTTTGAATTCTGGAGATTCTGGAACCACGACGTCATCTGAATCCGCCAAACCCCAAATAACAGATCTATCAAACATCGGGGGCGCCTTTGGCGCGAAACAAATCCTCACCGATTACGTCATCACGCCCTTGCTCCACCGCCACGAACCCCCATGTTCTGTGCTCATTTGGGGACTACCGGGAAGTGGAAAGACCCTTTTACTCAAAGAATTGGCACGAGTGCTCTCTGGAAATGTTACGTATATTGGAAGTTGTGATGAGCTCGTCGAGCTGGGAGCCGGAGCTGTCACTGGGGAAGTGGTGATTGTCGATTTGAATGAGGTGGAGAAAGAGAATTCGAAAGTGAATCACGCGTTGAGTGTGTTGTTGGCAGAGGAGAAGGTTAGTAAGCGCGCTCTAATGATAATTTGATTCGTGTAGTCCTCGTGGACAAAAAATTTGAAGAGACGAGCGGAAATTGAATAATATTAACCTAAAAGTACGAAAAACGGTCACTTATTAACATTAGAGCGCGTTTATTTCATTCCCGACTAACAGGAGTGCAGGAAGTGCGCTCTAATGAGAATAGAATACAAAACCGTTATCAATTGAGCGTAATTTACATGTTTCTAGTTTCTAGTACGACCTATATTTGGAAAATGCGCTCCAATGATAAAACTCTCGTGTAGTTCACGTGGACAACCAGTGCATACTTTTCAAGTTTCTGTAGCTAAAATTGAGCAAATGCGCTCTATCGAAAATCGATCCGTGTTTTTCTCGTGGACGACTCTCTTCAATTATTCGCATTTTTGGTGTCTTTTTTTTCAGAAAATCAAAATTTCGAGAAAAAAGTGAATAGATTTCTTGACCGAAAAACCCCCCGAAAAACGATAAAAACCTGTTGGATTCTCGTTTCTTCTCCACGTGAACTACACGACGTTGTTATCATTGGAGCGCATTTTCCAAATCCCTGTTTTACTGTAGAAACTAGAAACATGTAAATTGCGCTCTATTGATAACGATTTTGTGTAATTCACGTGAAAAATCTATTCAATTTTTGAAAATGAAATTTTATTTTTTTGAAAAAAAAGTCGTCCACGAGAAGTACACGGAACGGCTATCAATAGAGCGCATTTTCTTATGCTTTTTTCAGAAATTCTCTCAATTTTAGCTACAAAAGGTTGTAAATTCTGCCTTGGTTGTCCACGAGGACTACGTTTTATCAGTAAAGCGCATTTTCATAGACTTTCAAAAAAAAATTTGAAATTTTCTAAGGTTGTCCACGAGGACTACACGAGAATTTTATCAATAGAGCGCATTTTCAAAAACAAAAAAACAATTTTCAATATTTAACTCTCTCTCATTTCCAGACATGCGTGATTCTGTCCGTCCGCTCATCTGAATCCCTGGACCTCGGATTCCGTGTCCGTTTCCCCGTCGAAGCGGAAATCACGGTTCCAACTCAAGAAGAACGTCTCGAAATTCTCTCAAAAATCGGGCCAAATTTCAATTTTCCCCCCGAAAATCATCTAGAAATCGCTCGTCACACTCACGGATTCACCGGCGGAGACCTCTGTTCGCTTCTAAAGGCGTCACGATTCGCGCGCGGAGACACCCCACTGGATCGGGTGAATGACGCTCGAAAACGGTGTCGACCGACTGGAATTCGTCAATTTATACTGGAAGTTCCGAATGTTTCATGGCAAGATATCGGGGGGAATGAGGAGCTGAAACTGGAGATTCAGCAGGCTGTCATCTGGCCACAGAAGCATCCAGAAGCATTCGAAAGGTTCGGAATTGACCCGCCCGCCGGAATTCTCCTATACGGACCGCCCGGTTGTTCGAAGACGTTGATTGCGAGGGCCCTGGCGAACGAGGCGAAAATGAATTTTCTGGCGGTAAAAGGACCGGAACTCTTTAGTAAATGGGTTGGAGACTCCGAGAAAGCGATCAGAGATTTGTTCTCGAGAGCCCGTCAAGTCGCTCCGACTATCGTGTTTTTTGATGAAATTGATGCGGTTGGAAGTTCGAGAGGATCTGAAAAGAGTTCAGGTGTATCTGATAGAGTTCTCGCACAATTGTTGACTGAATTGGATGGATTGGAGAAGTCGAGTCGGGTTGTGTTGTTGGCGGCGACGAATCGACCTGATCAGTTGGATAGTGCTTTGTTGAGACCTGGTATGGAGCTAGAAAATATGAAGAAAATAGTGGGGAATTGTGAAAAAGTCAAAATTTTCGAAAAAAAGTCAAAAAATTTTGAATTTTGGCGCCACTTTTCCAAGATTTCAAATTTCGCAGTTTCGAAAAAGCACAATCGCGCTCTATTATACACGGCGGCATATTCAAAAGTTTAATGAAAATACTTTCGAATTTTGCGCGAGTCCGGTGGGGCGCGGTTGCTCTTTTTCTGAAAAAAAAGCTCTTAGCATGGCACGCTTGTTACAACTGCGCTCTACCGAATCCAAAGCAAATAGTGTGCGAAATTGAGAGACTCAGAGAAAATGAGACGGGTTCGAACGTGGAAAACGCTGAAAAAACCAAATTTCTTGCTCAAAAAAATTGATCTAAATCAATAAAAAACTGAGATTCTCTCCGATTTTCACAAAAGCGGATTTTTGCGGAAATCTGAAAAATCTCCAAAATGCGAGTTTTCAGTCCCAAAATGGGCAAAATTCCAAACTGGCCGAACTTTTCTCGGTTGGGCTTCCAGGCCACTCCTTCTTATTTAATCTCTGAATTTTCGAATAAAAAACTCCAAAAATCACAATTTCCTACTGAAATCCCACAAAACCTCAAATTTCCAGGCCGCCTGGACCGTGCAATCTACGTGGGTCTACCGTGCGAAGTGACTCGAAAAGCAATTCTCGAAATGCGAACCCGAAAAATGCGATTCGAAGATCCGACGTCGACAATTCAGAAGCTCGTCGAGAAGACGTCCGGATATTCTGGAGCCGAGTTGGTCGCTGTCTGTCGGACCGCCGCAATGTTTGCAATGAGAGAAAGTATTGAAGCGAGTGTCGTCCAGTGGAAACATTTCGAGGAGGCGTTGGTTGCTGTCGTCTCTCGAACCGAAGCGTATCTTCTGGAGATTTATGAGGATTTCAAGGCGGGCAGGACTTCTAATGCCTAATTTTTAATTTTTTTCTCAAAATTGTTTGTTAATTGTTATACTAATTTTGTTGTTAAATTTTTCCAAATTTCTTTAAAAAACGAGATATAATACTTAATTCCGAGGACATTTTGAGAGAAGAAGACAAACGTTTTGATTCGTTGGTCGAAAAGAAAGAGGACATATTACAGATTGAGGTTTCTTGGAAAATGAAAAAGGTGAGCGAGAGGGGGGTTTGTAGCGATAAAGGCGAGCAATTTTAAGAAAAATTATGCGAAAAAAACAATTTAAAAATTTAAACAAAACAGTCCCGTTGATATAGGAAGAAAGGGTATATTGCAGGTTGCTTTTCAGAATTTCAGACAAAAAGAGTGAGGATATGTGTTACACGTACAAAACACGCGATTTGGTAGTGGAGTTTTGGTGAAAAAATGAAAAAAGTAGAAGAAAAACATTATACGAGGATCGGTAGCCGGGATCAGGATCAAAATCAAATTTTCAAAAAAAACGGGAAAATAATAGCTAAAATTTACAGAAACTTGAGGGGGCGTTAGTAATTGACTATGCAGCGGTGCCATTGTTAGTAGTGGCGGTGGCGGTGGTCGTTGCCGCGGTGATTGGAGCTGTCACTCGGATCGCCGACGCCTCCAAATCGATGAAACTCCGAAGACGTTCCAGATATGCTGCGTGTAGTTCCACGTCGTTGTGACCGGCTCCTGGAAAATTAGAGATTGTTTTTTACTCCCGTAGTGTAGTTTTCACAACTGCGCTCCATTGCAAACGAGGGATGCAGAGCGCTGACGTGTACTTCTCTCGGACAAGATGAAAACTGAAGGTATAGACTACACGAGAGCAATTGATGTGTTTCTATTTTCTACAGTACTATAGAGATATGGAAAATGCGCTCTAATGATGAACGTATCGTGAATTACACGAGGACAAGAGGATTTTATTATATATTGTCGTTTTTCCGGGTTTTCGGTCAAAAATCATCACATTTCATGCTTTTTGCCTATTTTTTAGGACATCTCTACACTTAGTGACGATATTGAGTACTTATATTCACAGAGGAAAATACAGAAATTGAAAAATTTTTGAAAGTTTGGTGGCCGAGGTGCGGGAAAGTTAGTCCCTCCGTTTTAAAAAAAACTTTTTGTATAATTTTTCGTAGTTTTCTCTATTTGAACCACATTTTTCACTACTTTTGACGTGACTTTATGTGAAAAATATGGTTCAAATACAGAAAACTACGATAAATTATATAAAAAGTTGAAAACGGACTAACTTTCTCCACCTCGGCCACCAAACTTTCAATCGAATTTCTGTATTCTTTTCAGTCGGAATCGATGGTTCTTTCAATCTTCAACTTTTCGGTTTTTTGATATTTTTATTGAGAAATCTAGTTTTTCCTCATTAAAATCAAACACACTACATGTTTTCTCAATAAAAACATTTTTTAAAAACAGAAAATCGAGATCTTGTCCGAGAGGAGTACACGGAAGACTCTGCGTCTCTCGCCAATATTCTCTTTCGATTCTGATATTTTTGTCGTGTAAAAACCACAATTTTTGTCTGTTTTTGACTATAAATCTCATCTGAAAAGCTACAAACGCCTACCTGGAACCCATAGTGGCTCGACAGACGTCGGACACCTCTCATAAATAGACACTCCGTGTGAGAAATCAATAACTTCGTCGTCTGTTCCATGAATCACGAGAGTTGGACACTTGACACGTGGCACTTTCTCGATGGATGGAAACGCGTCACAACACCAAGTCGTCGTGGTTCCGGGGAACGCGACACGCATTCCGGACATTAGTGGAGAGTGGAGAATGAGAGCGGCGAGATCCTTACGACTCGCCAAGTCGACACTCGGAACCGTTCCGATCGATTGACCGTAGAGGATGATCTTCTCTTTTGGGACGCCTGGAAAAACATTCTTGTTATATTTAGGAGGAAAATGGTGGTTTTTAACTCAAAATCATATAATAAAATAACGAAAGTGATATTTCATTCCTACTGCATCAGCTTAGGTCAATTGAAATGTTTTTCGAAAAAATGTGAAAACGCGCTCTACTGATACAATTCTCGTGTAGTCCTCGTGGACAACCAGGGCAGATTTTTCAAATTGTTGTAATCGAAACTGAGCGAACTTCTATTAGCACGGCACAGTTCTTACAACTGCGCTCCACCGAAACCCGCATGAAAAAGGTCTTTTTTCTCTGACTTTCTCAATTTCGCACATAATGTTTTCGGTTTCGGTAGAGCGCGGTTGTAAGATGCGTACAGTGCTAATAGCAATTTCAGCCCGATTAATAGCTCGAAAACAAGAGAAAAATTCTAAAGCTCAGAAAATGGGAAATTTCGACGGTTGGGGTTGATAAAATCTATATTTCGAAAGATTTTGATATGTAAATTTCAGTTAAAATTCTCCTTCTTTTCAAAAAATGAGAGTTTTCATCAGATTTTCAGAATAATGGAATGAAATTTAAAATTTTTCCAAATTAATGAGAAGTTTTTCATTAACTTTTAAACCAGCGCTCCACCGAACTCACATACGATTTCCATCAGTCCCGATAGAGCGCGTTTGCTGAATCTGTTAATAGCACGGCTAGTACGCTCTATCAAAACCGTAGAAAACTGTGTGTAAAATGAAGAGACTCAGAGAAAGAGGAGTTCGGTGGAGCGCGATTGCTAATTGTCTGACAATAGCAATCTTCCATTCTACCGTAACCCATCTCCAACTCACCAAATTCAGTCTTCAACAACTCAAACGCAGCCGTAATATCCGCATACAAATTCTTCTCCGATGGTTTGCCCGTCGAGCATCCATATCCCGAATAGTCATAACTGAACACATTACACTGCAAATGATACCCAAGTCCGTACAAGAAAGAGGACATTTGTCCCAAGTCAACAGCGTTTCCGTGTGAGAATAAAAGAGTGAAATGGGCGTCTGGGATTGCGCGAATCATTGTACACGCGACACGATTACGTCGTCGAGTCCTCGCCACGCGCATCTCGACGCACGTCTCCAGAAAGATGTTCTCGTGAGGCCACGCGGCTCGGCCTTCAATCAATACTAATTTATTGTCTTCTGAGATTGTGTAACTGGGTTCTGGCGGCATAAATGCCAATTTTGAGACGATTGAGGAGGGAAACGGTGGGCAACAGAAGAGACAGCATAGATCTCTGAAACTTTAAACAGATTGTATTAATCAGACGATTTTAGATGGAAATGGGCAGATTATGGTCTGAAACTACCTGAAAAGTCTGGAAAACCCCAAAAAATAGCAGTTTTTAAATTAAAAATCGGCTTAAAAATATGGCGAAAACCACGATTTTCAATCTGGTCCAGTTTTCATGGCTCAAAATCTAAAACTGTGAGAAATAATCCGATTTGAAGTGGTCAGATGCTGAATTAAGGTCAAAAATCGTCAATTTTGTCTGAAAATCTTACAGAAAAATGTGTTTTGGCATATAAAAACACAGTTTTCACGATTTTCTGATCAGAATTCCGCTAGTAGTAGCCCATCTACTTTTACAACTGCGCCCCATCGCAAACGAGAGAGCATCGGCGAGAGACGCAGAGTTTTCACAGTTTTTGATCTATTTTCACTATTTTTCCCAATAATTTACAAAATTTGTTCGAAAAACAGCGAAAATAGGTCAAAAACTGCGAAAAAACTCTGCGTCTCTCTCGCCGACACTCTCTCGTTTGCGGTGGGGCGCAGTTGTAATAAAAGTACTCGGCTAATAGAAAACTATACAAATTCTAGTAATAATACTCAAAAACCGCACAAAACCAACGAAAAATGAAAATTTCAGCCCCTGGCCGAACTTTCCGGTGATGGGTTTCTAGGCCAGCGGCCCAACTTCTTTGGTTTAATTCAGAGCTTTTCCGGTGTTGTTATTCGATTAACATCAATGATTCATACGAAAAATTGTAGAGAAAATATATTTCTGTAATTCTGTACATTTTTTGTATAAACCAGTGATATAAATCGGATAACAGCATTGGAAAAGCTCTGAATCGGACTAAAGAAGAGGGGCCGCTGGCATAGACACCCAACACCGAAAAGTTCGGCCAGTGGTTCCACTATACTCATTTCTAGGAGTGAAAATTCGCATTTTTCAGAGGTTTTGAATGGTTTTCTACGCATATAATCTTATTTTTGAGCTTTTTTTTGGGATTTTCAGACTTTTCTGACCATATCATCTCCTTCTTATCATGAAAACTAACTTAAACGAAACACTATTCGGTCCGCCGGCACGTGGTGGCGGTGATCCGGGCGTACTTGACATTGATGAGCCCGACGGTGCTCCTGACGACATCTGAGTGGCTCAAATGGCCAATCTAGAAATCGAATATATTTCTTTTGTTGGTGGGGGCGGCGGAAGCAAATCACGAGGGGTGTGGGAAAATACGGGATTGAGAGCAAAGAGGAAGGAAGATATTGAGTCAAGAAGAAGAGGAAGGAATAAGAAAATGTAGTTGGGGCGGATTGTGGTGGTTACTAAGGGAAATGTGATGGGAACACAGAGAAATGACCATGTGACGAGTAATTTTTGGGTTTTTGACATGAAGAAGTCTGCTAATGAGGTGTATTTCAGCATATAATCTGAGAATATGTTTCAAAATGTGTAGATAAATATAAACATTCTTATAATGACACTCGAGAACTCTGAGCAAAATACCAGTACGCAAATTCTGAGAAATGGTCAAAATTCACTGCTGGCCGAACTTTCGTTATTGTGTTTCTAGGCCACGGAAAGTTCTTACCCGTCATTTTCGCCTTCATTGATAAAGGTTTTTCAATAATGACGAAACGGACGGATAAGAACTTTCCGTGATCTAGAAACGCAATAACAAAAAGTTCGGCCATCACTGACTACTTTGGAATTTTGAGCATTTTTCGGACTCAAAACTAGCAATATAGGAAGTTTTCCAGGTTTTCTCTATTCAAAGTTTCAGCTAGAGACATAGGTGATTTTCAGTCTGAAAATTCAGATTTTTTTAGCTCTAGAATTTGAATTCGTAGAGAAGATTTCAAAACCTTCAGAACAAAACAGATTAGGTTTCGGACATTCAAGGTCGTTTCGTCTTCGTAACTTTTTGAGATCAGGACATGAAGCAAAATAACGAACACAGCGAATCCTGGAAGTTTTCAAGAACTCTTTTGAGACCTACTCGTGAAAAAACTCTTCTAAAAAACGGTGATTTTATGAAATTCTAGAAAACCGGACATATTCCAAATGAAAAGTTTCAAAGTAAGCAATCGATACCGTTTGAAACTACTATTACACCATCAAATCACTGAATCGTCGATTCTTGTAAAATTACAACGTATCATCACGACTTGTCGCTTCAAATTAAGAGAAGGCGTGACCCACGTCTTCTACAACGAAGAAAAAAGTCGTTTGGACAAAAAGGAAGGACGACCTTTATCTCATAGAAGGAGAGCTCAATGTTTAATTTCGTAGATGCACATACATCGTGTCTTTTCTCTTCTTTTCTACTCGAATGGTAGTGCAGAAGAGAAGAAATGAGGGCGAAGGAAGGGGGGGAATTGGATGCTGGAATGCATCCGTCACTCACCTCCCTTCTATGTGCCCAATTTTCATTTTCTTCGTCTCTTTTCGACAAAAAAAAGAAGAGGACAAAATGAATTGGGAGATAGAAAAGAGAGAGAAGCTAGGGGAGCATATAACCATGGTGAATCACCGAATGTTTTGTTTCCGCGGAGAAGGAGAGACCTTATTATACATATTTGTCTCCGAGGTTTATCATTGTTCGCCGACACAGAGAGAATCGAAAGAGAAGAAAAGTGCGCGAGAAGCTACTAATAGGGCGGAGAAAACCGTTGAAAACGAAGCCAATTACTCGGGAAAATAAGCTAAATCACTGTGAGTTATTGTTATTAGTCATCAAGATTTTTGAACAGAAGAACCGATTCTCGTCGTAGATTCACTGCAGGACTTATAAGCACGGCACGCTTCTTGCAACCGCGCTCTACCGAAACCAAAGAAAATAGTGTGTGAAATGGAGAGACTCAGAGAAAGAGACATTTTTCAAGGGGATTTCGTTGGAGCGCACCAGCTAGGTGATCTTATCGGCGACTGGACCAAGATTCAGAAGCCCAATGACGTCTTGAGAAGGCTCCAGACTTTTCCGAAACCTTCTGACGTCTCTAGAATACGCCTAATGTCTCCAAAAAGATTAAACAGATTCTAGAGGTTTAGAATCATTCCAACGTCTCCAGACCTTCCCAAAAACTGTCAGATGCGTTGTGGAAGCTTCAAATGCTATCAAACATCATCAGAAGACCCAGAAGCGTCTGAACACGTTTTCAGAGCTCCAGAATGCTACAAAAGGCTCCAAAACTTGTTTTTCACATTTTAAAGCATCCAGAATCCGTCAAACACCGTCAAAACCTCCAGAACCTAATAGATTTCTGTAGAACCGACGAGATCCATTCTTAAAGCTTCAGTGTTTATTTAGCCTTGGAAAAATCATTCATTTGTTCGCTGCGTAGCGACTTATGGTCCTGACGATACGGAGTTACGACGAAAAATCGGAACGGCTCGAAATTTCAATCAGGTCGTCATATAGAAGAAGAGCTCGTGTATTTTCTCGAAATTCTAGGGCGGAGAACCGTAGATAGAAGGTTTCCCAGCCAAATCACCTAATTTGATGTGAATTTACGAACGTAAATCTACACAAGACTATAAACAGAATCTCCTATTTTCAGCCTAAACTCAGACTCTAAACAACAGTATCGTATTTCGGAACTTGGTCCTTTTTGGAACATAAAGCTATTTTCGAAGCTCCTAAATCAATTTGTAATGAAGCCTACTCTCTCGAACCAAAATTGGATTCTCCCTGATGGGGAAAGTGCTCTTAAAGAGGGAAAGTACGGGCAGTCTTAAGACAAATTGGCTTCTGTTTTATTGTGTGGTTCAAGAGAATGGAGATGAGGATATATTAGTGTGATGCACTCAGGAGGGAACAGGAAGAAAAATAACGAAAAATGAGATGAAATCTTGAATTTTTTGAGCAAAGTGGGTAATGGAACAGCTAGATTTCAAAATTGAGACCGTTTCAAGACACAAACAACGATTTTTATCAGAAATATCCAAGATTTTCAGTATTTACGAAAATGTCTACATATATTAGCACAGCACGCTTCTTACAACCACGCTCTACCGAAACCGATGAAAGTGTTGTGGCATTAAAGTGGAACGCAGTTGTAATAACTGTGCCAGGTTGATAACATTCCAGAAAAAACGAATTTCTATAGACTAAGAACAGAAAATTGCACCTTTCCAGCTATCAATCTGTCCCAAAAATAATCGCGGAAATTGGTGTGATCATCAAAAAGTAAAACGGAAAATAGATAAGGAAAACATCGTTTCCGCATTGACTGTGAGAAGGGAACGAAACAAAAACCAAATAAAAAACTATAGAAGGGCTTCGTCATCATGTTTTTTTTTTGAAAAATGATAAAACATGGAAAATACGGTTTTTTAAAGGAAGGGAGGAAGAAAAAATGACAAAATTCGGCTCTGAATGTCTAAAAGAGCGCAGAAATGTTCATTGGAAATCTAGGCTCCGCCCCCAAAACTGGAGTACTTTTTTAGTCTTTTTACTCTCATAGATCGTCTCCGGGACGTTTTGAAACCAGAAATAAACGTCCCGGAGCCTACCCTTGTACTAGATTCAGGCGGAAAGTTGACATTTCAGGACAGTTTTAGGGGCGTGGCCTAAAATTCCTACAAAAGATAGAAACTGTCTAACTAGGGAAGACCTTCGAGTGACCATGGAGTTAAGGAACGTGACCTATATCATTGGAAAGCTGAGAAACCGCTTGTTCCTAATAAATATTCGATTTTTGCCCTCGCGGCCAGGTATTCGAGAAAAACAAGGTCAAATTTGGGAAAATGGCCTTGTTTTTCTCGAATACCAGGTCTCGAG
This sequence comes from Caenorhabditis latens, assembly GCA_002259235.3. Classification (NCBI taxonomy): domain Eukaryota; kingdom Metazoa; phylum Nematoda; class Chromadorea; order Rhabditida; family Rhabditidae; genus Caenorhabditis; species Caenorhabditis latens. Next base: position 3,224,407 of record CM056092.1, on the reverse strand, counting down.
GGCGAAAATCGAATACATATTAGGAACCAGCGTTTTCTCAGCTTTCAAATTATATAGGTCACGTCCTAAAACTTGACTGTCACTCGGAAGCCGTCCCTAATAAAGACAGAAAATCAGACTTTTTAGCTGAAAACTATGCAATTTTCGGTCAAGTTTTCACAAAAATGAGAACAACTGTATGTTTTAGTCGTTTTCAGGATTTCAGTCCACGGATAAAACAGCTGGTGGTCACGGACATATCCTAAGTCTAGAATCAAGAGAGAACTTCTGGAAATCCAAGAACACGCATAAAAATGACCTAATTGCACCCAAATTGACCCGAATGGCGTGTCTGAAAGTGATTAAGCACCACTTTTTTCCAGCTGATTACTTTTCACCTAGCTACTAGCACTCACGAAATAAACAAGAAAAGAACGGAATCGATGTGGTGGTAGAGTTCAGAATGTGCGTGTCTCCTCTCAGTGTGTGCTGTTATGCGCGGTCGAAGGAGGAGGAGGAGGACCGGGGGGCAAAGCGGATGGAGCATTGACAGCGGAGAGCACAGACGACACCGGCCCCGCCCGACCCGAGGGCAATTCGTTGGCGATATGGGGGCTCCAGAGGCAGAGAAAAGAACTCGGAGCACTACTACTACTACTGCACCGACAATCTCTAGGAGAGCTCCGCCCTTTCTGTTTCTTTTGAAATTCTCCTTTTTCTTCCCTTTTTGCACAAAAGATCCGAATTTTTTCGTTTTTGGAGGTGGAGAAAGGGCGCATAACCACATAACGAAGCTGATTGTTAGGCAATAATCCTCTCTCGAAAAATCGTAGGCACGGAGAAAAATACGACGTCATTATGCACGGATTTGTGTCAGGGCACCGAGAGGGATTTGGTTGATTATTAGAGAATGCGAAAATAGGAAATTATATGGATTCACTTGTGAAATATGGGAAAGTTCTGGAAAAAACAGCTCTTTTTGGAAAAAAATTGGCTGGAAATCGCAGTCTCAAAATCTGAAAATATTTGAATAAATTTTGAGAAAATACAACTTTTCTGTGTGAAAAACCACTTGGAATTCAGAATTTCACAATAGTTTTATGCGATTTCTGCAGAAGAATCAGGAAAAATGCGTTTTCTAGTGTTTTTCTGCAATTTCACTAAATATTCCAAATTAAAAATGCTTTTTCTGGTTAAAAATCGGCTTAAATTCAAATGTTCCTAAATTGCACGAGATTTCCCAATACACACCATTTTCCCAGTTAAAAAAAATCTGAAAAACTGCTTTTCTCGCTCAAATTTGTGAGAATTTTACTCTCCCCAACATAAAAATTCTTTTACGTCAAAAGCCGACAAAAACGACAAAAAACGACACTTTCCATAAGAATTATTCATCAGAAAAGCTTACCCCACGATTTCGGGCGAAATTATTAATCGAAGAGCAGAAAATCATGCATTTTTTGGATCAAAATGTTTCCCATTGTGTCCTGAATTCTAATTTAACCACTTTTCCCAACAAAAATCACTTGAAAAGTCCGAAAATTGGATTTAAAATCCGAAAAATAAATAATTAAAGAACTCTGTTCCATCCCCGTAAATCGCCCCCAACCCCCAAGGGAAAATCGTTGCGAGACCCATCCCTCGTTTCCCGAGATGCGCCTTTAATTTTTATTTCATTTTCTGTGACATTTCGCAACTATTTTCAACCGTAAAGCTAGTTCAATGAATGGAAAATTGCGAAATAGTTTTTGTTTTATCGAATTTAATTATCGCGATTTCATAATATATAATTTCCGTCGAGACTCCGCGACCTCTCTCACTTTTAAACTCAATGACAACAATTTTCAGGAACATCCAATCTTCCTCTCAAAACAAATCAACTATCAGCATGGCTGACGATCTGGTAAGGCTCAAAATAGTCAAAATAAAATGAATATTGAAAATTATAGGCTCTCGACCTCGGAAAGAAGAAGAAGACCAAGAAGACCATCAAGCTCGATGACGACGAAGGCGCGCCAGCACCAGAAACCGGCGTTGATGCTCTCGGTGATGGAGTAGGTTGGTAACAATCTGAGAAATAAGGAAAATTAGTATTAATTCGAAAAAATTGCAGAAGAATTGAATCTTGGAACGAAAAAGAAGAAGAGAGCACCAAAAACAACCGAAGAAGTTGTTGAGGATAAGGTTCCGACTCTTGGTGCGTTTTAGTAGTTTTTGCTGTAAAACCTGAAAAATTTCCTTTCAGACATCGGAATCGGCGCTCAAAACCTGATCGACGCAAAGGGACTCTGGCCTGACTACACATACGAGGAGGCTCTCACTCTTGTTTTCCAAGTTATGAAAGACAAGAATCCAGACTTTGCCGGCGACAAGAAGAAGTTCGCCATCAAGCTTCCAGAAGTCGGAAGAGCCGGTTCGAAGAAGACCGCCTTCTCGAACTTCCTCGAAATCTGTCGCCTTATGAAGAGACAGGACAAGCACGTGCTGCAATTCTTGTTGGCCGAGTTGGGAACGACTGGATCGATTGATGGAAGTAACTGTTTGATTGTGAAGGGAAGATGGCAGCAGAAGCACTTCGAGAGTGTGCTCAGAAAATATATCAGTAAGTAAACGGACTTTTCAAGTCAACATAGGTCTTTTCTCGCAGATTTTTGCATTTTCCGTCGAATTTAGGTTAAAAACAGCTTGTACGGCCTCAAAGTTGTGAAATGGACTCATATTTTGACCATTTTTGAGTCCAAAAACGTTGTATTTATCCAGTTGTATAGAAATTGTATATTAGCTCAGCACAGTTCATACAACAGCGCTCCACCGAAATCCTCTTGAAAACTGTCTCTTTTTCTCTGAGTCTCTCCATACACTATTTTCTTTGGTTTCGGTAGAGCGCGGTTGTAAGAAGCGTGCCGTGTTAATGGAATTTCTCAATTTCTTTTCATTTTCACAGATTTTTTGAGACATGTGACGTTCATTAACCTCCAAAAATTCCCAAATCCTTTCCATTTTCCAGAGGAATACGTAATGTGTCACACCTGCAAATCGCCTGAAACCCAGCTCACCAAGGACACCCGCCTCTTCTTCCTCCAATGCAACAACTGCGGATCGAGATGCTCCGTAACGGCAATCAAGAGTGGATTCAAGGCCGTCGTCGGAAAACGTGCGGCTATCCGTCGTGCCACCGAAGCGACCGCCGGAAAATAAACTTTTTGAAGTATTTGTACTCGGTTGTTATGGGTTTTGGCACTTCTTTTCTCCTCTTTCCGTTTCCACCTGTTTCTTTCGCTCGTTTTTTTTCTTGTTCGTATTTATTATCCAAATATTCTGATGCTATTTCTCTACTCGTTTCCCGTTTCCCTATAAATTCGGCATAGTAAAAATTCAAATTCCAGAATAATCGGTTTTTGTCCCTTCTTTTCTGTTTCTGTTTTTTAAAGTTTTTTTTCACAATTTCTCTCACTTCCAGCCCCCAAAAATGTCAAATCTAGCTCGTGTATTCTCAAGAATCTCTAATGCGTTAGACTCAAAAATCATTGAAAATCTCCATCTGGCGATCTCAGATCTCGACTCGGATGGCTTCGACGCTGGGAAATGTGTGCCTGCGTTTGCTGCATTTCTCCGTGAATTCATTACATGGGATCTCACAAAATCTCCAGAAAGATCACAAGATATCCTAACTTGCTTCATGAATTATCTAAAAAATCCTGAAATTTTGAAAGAAATTTGTGTGGAAATTCTGAAAACTCAGAAGGCGGTCGCGGTGAAAGTGGCGGTGGAGAGAATGATTGAGTACGTAGATTTTCAGAAATTTTAAAGAGAAAATCTGGAAAATTTCAGAGAAAACTGGACACTATCGCACGAGGAATGTCGAGAAGTCTGGAAGAAGATTAAAGATTCGAAAATCGATAAAAATTACAAAAATTCCACAGAAAACTCAAAAATTCTGAGAATTTCTGGAACTCCCTATCGATTTTTGCGCACTTTGTTGTTGGATTCCATGGGAAATTCGACGAAATTCGGAGCTGATTTCTTGAACGAACTGGCGGTTGTGGCACCGTTTCATCCGTTAATTAGTAAGAGAAAAAAAATGAAAAAATTGATGTAAAAAACTGAAATTTAGAGGGAAAACAGGTAAAAATCCGACAATTTCAGCTAAAATTTTCGAATTTTAATTGAAAATGTCAAAAAACAAGATCTCTCAGCGAAAATTTCTTTTTTTTCGCTTTTTTTCTTCAAAAATCTTGAATTTTTGTCGAAAAACTGGAAAAATTGATCCAAATCTGGCTTTTCTGTAATTTCGAGCCAAATTTCCGACTTTTTTGAAGAAGACTGAGTATTTTTTCTGTAGAAATCTCAAAAATTTGACCAAAATGTAAATTTTCAAGGTTTTTTTTTCAAAAAATTGACAAGTAAGGTTAAAAATCTGACATTATTTGTGTTAAAATGACAAAAATCGTGTTTTTTTTCCATAAAATCAACAATTTTTGACAAAAAAAAACCTTGATAACTGACATTTTTTGAGATTTCGACCGAAAAAATACGCAAATTTTCTTCAAAAAATTGGGAATTCGGCTCAAAAATTTGATTTTTCAAAAGAAAACCTGCTATTTTCTCTGTTTTTTTTAACAAAAATAATAATTTTTTTCAAATTCTAGTTTTAAAAAAACTGAAAATGGCTATTTTTCCGTTGAAAATCTGTATATTTGAGCCGACTTTCCGACGTTTTGAAGCTATTTTGCTTGTTTTTTCTGTCGAAATCTTTGAAATTTGGCAAAAATGTAAGTTTTCAAGGTTTTTTGTCGAAAAATTTACGATGTTATGGGAAAAAAAAGCGATTTTAGTAAAATCTGTGAAAATGGCCAATTTAAAATCTAAAAATTCAATTTTCAGCTGCGGAGACCTCCAAAACATCCTTTCTCACTCCACACGTCTTCTCCGATGAATACCGTTTCCGTCTAGAAATCGAAGAATTCGTTCAATTCCTCCACCCCTCATCCCCATACCAAAAAGAGCAAGCCCGTGTGATGCTCCACGTTTTCCAAGGAATCTGTGAGAGAATGATGAGAATCAGCGAGCTTCGAAGTGAAGATATCGAGCCAATGGTGGACTTTTGGCTCGCCGCGATTCGAATTTTCGATGGATTTGGAATCGGAATGAATGATATTCAAGAGGCAGCGAAGATGATAGAGAAGACGTCGGGACGATTCGAGATTCTGCGACGGCCGCTGTTTTTGAAACGGTTTTTGCGGAAGATTTGTGAAGTGAAAGACTCGGAATGCGGAATGGAGCCACAAATTGTCGCCACGATAATCACTACGTTCCAGCGGAATGCTTTCAGTCTCCGCTCTTCAGAATTCTACGAAGAGCTCGGCGAATTCTGGACGCTTTGCTTAAAAGTGAAGTATGACGATGTCTACTACTCCACTGTTTTCTACTCGGCGGTTTTCGCGTTGGCACAGGCGCAAGCGGTGTTCAAAGTGAAGAAAGAGTTGTGTCGAGCTGTTTATAAGGAGATTTTGCAACCGATGCACCGACAAATTGTAGATTTTAAGAAACTGAAAGAGGTGGAGATGAAGAAAGCGAAGAATGATGAGGAGCTCATGGTTTTGGAGGAGAAAAATCTGGGAGCAAGCTATTTTTCGATTTTAACGTGTACTTATAGAAATGCGGAGGAACGAGTTCTCGAGTTTATTAATTAGATCTCTTTTTTTGTGTTGAATATTAATAAAATAGTGTGTTTTCCCATTTTTCCGCTCTGAAAAATCAATGTTGAGCTAGCAGAGCTCCGAGAGAGTGTACCTTTCCAAGAGACGCAGACATTCACACGAAATGCGCCAGCACACGATATGCGCAAAGTTGACGCATTTCCTGATGACCGTGCTGTACAAGGTTTGAGTATACTCTATTTTTACCTCGTTTTTCGTGAGATTTCAATTATTTTTTTGATAAAAACTAATAAAGAATAAGTTATTTATTAATTGAGCAATTTTTAAAATCGAGTTTTTAATTGGTTCACTCAAAAAAATCGCGTAAAACTTTCCAATTTAGGAATGCACTTTTTCGCCCGTAAATCGTCGTTTTCTTTGGTTATTTTAACTAATTTTCAGGTAATCGGCGAGGTGCGTAATGCAGCGTGCCGTAGTTCAAGGTTCTAAAGTGAGTTTTCCATAGAAATGTTAATTAAAAGTTTTTATGGCTTTTTTCAATTCAATACCTGGATTTTCAGCGCGGTTTGGCGGTTCTCGCCGGAGTCACCGCCGCTTCCGGCATGGGACTCGTCTACGCCTTGGAGAACTCGGTTCACGCCAGCGGAGACAACGTGCACCCGTACGCTTTGCCATGGGCACACAGTGGACCATTCTCTTCTTTCGATATCGCTTCGTAAGTGGAATTTTGAGTTTAATGACCGAAAATGTGCGAGTTTTCAGAGTCCGACGTGGTTACGAGGTGTATAAGCAAGTTTGCGCCGCTTGCCACTCTATGAAATTCTTGCATTACCGTCATTTCGTCGACACGATCATGACTGAGGTGAGATATTGTCCCAGAACACCCAAAAAACTACATTTTTTGCCAATTTTTCACCAATTTATTTTCAGGAGGAAGCTAAAGCCGAAGCTGCCGACGCTCTCATCAACGACGTCGACGATAAGGGAGCCGCCATTCAACGTCCAGGAATTCTCACCGACAAGTTGCCAAATCCATATCCAAACAAGAAGGCCGCCGCCGCCGCCAACAACGGAGCCGCTCCACCAGATTTGTCGCTGATGGCTCTCGCTAGACACGGAGGTGACGACTACGTCTTCTCTCTGCTCACCGGATATCTTGAGGCTCCAGCTGGAGTTAAGGTAGGGATAGAATCTTGTAACCGGGCCGGATCCGGGCCTTGAGATGACTCGCTTCAAAATAAGAATTAGGAGTCGATCAACTTGTCAAATTGTAGATTTCGATGAGCTCTACACAAGTCTGTTTTCATTTACATCTATTTAGTGGTCGGGCCTTGATTAAAGGCCCAGATGTTCAAAGCTTTACAGCGGTTCTCCCTAAACCTTTTTTGAAAATGAAAGCACACTTGTGTAGAGCTCACCGAGATCTACAATTTGAGAGGTTAATCGGCTCCTAATTGTCATTTTGAAGCGAGTTATCTGAAGGCCCAGCCCGGTTACAACTATGAGTCGCAGTAAAACCAGTAAACATTTCAAAATGTCTATTTCAGGTTGATGACGGAAAGGCTTACAATCCATACTTCCCAGGAGGTATCATCTCTATGCCACAACAATTGTTCGACGAAGGAATCGAGTACAAGGACGGAACACCAGCCACCATGTCTCAACAAGCCAAGGACGTGTCCGCATTCATGCACTGGGCCGCCGAGCCATTCCACGATACGAGAAAGAAGTGGGCACTCAAGATCGCCGCCCTGATTCCATTCGTCGCCGTTGTATTGATCTATGGAAAGAGAAATATCTGGTCGTTCACGAAATCGCAGAAATTCTTGTTCAAGACTGTCAAGGGAAGAGAACCACCAAAGAAGAGCCAATAATTTCTGATCCGTTTCCACAACAATTCTCCTCCTTATTCGTCCGCACCACTTTTCATCTGCGAACACGTGCTCGCAATTTCATCGAATATTGTGAGAACTCTATAATATGTGAAATTTAATGAAATTGCGAGTATTTGTGCTTTTCACACCCATCTCTCTCTCCTAGTTCATCCAACCTTTTTTCGCCTCCCTTCAAAAAAGAACGACTCCATCCGTCGTTTAGTATAATTTAGTTTTTCGCCGTTGTTTGTTAATTGTGAGAATAAAATGGAGAGTTTTAGTACCAACCCTTCTCGAATAGTGCAACTTTTTACACTAGAAAAAGTTGAATCCTATTTCGAAGAATTTCTTTTTTTTTCTAATTTTTTGTAGGAATTGTCTTCTTTTCTTTTTAAATTCTATCCTTTTTCTGTATCCCCAATAAATTAAATAATGGTATCTAGTAGTTATAGTCAAATAGGTTCATTTCCCATACTTGAGCGAAAAAAAACCCGGTAAAAGTCACAAAAATGGCCGAGAGAAATCAAATCACAAGAAAATTCAAATCCTAAAAATCGAAAAAAATTATTTCTTCGCCGCCGCCTCCTTCTGCTGCTGTCTCCGAAGCAGCTCATTGATTCGTTTTCTCCAGAGATCATGTTTCAATAAGTACGCAGTCACATGTCCGTATCCCTCCATCATTTCCACAGTGACATTTGGCCATAGCTGCTCGTAGCTCGGCGTTCCCTGATTTCTCAACACATATTGATCTTGATCGGCAAGGAATACGTGGCACAGTGAGGTGTCGAGGGGCGTCGGGTAGTACTCGAGACTCGTGAAGTCATCCATCAGAATTCTCATCATATTCTTCGCCTCTGAATCACCGTTTCTCGCCGTCATCTCGTGCATTTTATCGAGCCAATTCTGATTGGGAATTCTCTTCAACTTCTCAACATAATGCGGATCTTCCAGCTGTTTCTGCAGTAATTTATAGTTGACCGCCGGCGCTATCGCTCCTTCCGTATAAGACGGCGACGCGGTTGTCCACGCGAGAATCGGAATAATCGATATAGGTCGTTGCGAGTTGGAACCGGCAAGTTGCGCCATGAAACCGCCCATCGATACGCCCGAAATGGCGAAGGGGCCGTAGCCGAGAGTCTCCGCCCAGTTGAATAGATGATTGCATTCGGCGATCAGTGAGGCGCCCATTACGAATAAATCCGTCACGTTTTCAAGAGAGGATCGGAATTGATTCGGTGGTTTTCGGTCGCCGTAGAACGGGTTTTGCACCAGAATTGAGCCGACACCATCTTTAAGCATATCTTCTACGAGAAGGTATTGGCGTCTGCAAAGATAGTAAGGTTTAATAGAGAAACGGCTGAAAATGGCGAAAAAAAGAAAGAAAAAAGTTTTTGCCACCGGGCGGACTCGAACCCTGGTCGGTCTACTGCCGATGTCTGCCTCTTCGATCACATCGGTAGTAGACCAACCAGGGTTCGAGCCCGTCCGGTGGCAAAAACTCTTTTTCTTTTATCGCTATATTCCTAGATTTCGAATGCAGGCTTGGACAGTATCTCAGTACCCGATGCAAATGCGCTCTTCCGTACTTTCCCACGAAGCCCCCAACAGAGCGCACTTACCTAAAATACGAGTGATCTCCCGTGCCTGCCAAATGAATGCACACTGGACTCGGCCGCTCGGGAAGCCACGCCCTGAAATGAGCTCTTCCCACATTTCCGGGCATATGATCAGGGAAGAGGGTGGCGTGAGGACTTGTGAAGAAACCCTCGTACGCGGTGACACCGTTTTTTGTCGACTTTTTGACGAGGTCGATTTTCGGGTTGAGCTCTTTCACGTACTCCATCACGAGCCGTTTCGACATCACGTCTCGACGGTATTTCGCCATTCTGGAATTTAAGAAATTTAGATGTTTCTGAAAATGGAAAATCAGTTTTTACAACTGCGCTCCACCGGAATCTGCTTCGCACGCTGCTCCCTTCGATTTCAGTAGAGCGCCGTCGTGCTACTACAACTGCGCTCTACCGAATCTGCGAGACGCAGAGGAAAAAACAGTGAATTCCGGTGGAGCGCAGTTGCAAAAACTGTGTGGTGCAACTGCGCTCCACCGCAAACGACAGAGTGTCGAGGAGATAGACGCAGAGTTTTTTTTCTCGCGCCGACACTGATGTTCACGTTTTTAGCCCTATTTTCGCTATTTTTCAGAATAATTTACTGAAAAAACTTCTGTAAAACAGCGAAAATCTGGGTCGGCGCGTGAAAAAACTCTGCGTCTCTCACCGATACTCTCTCGTTCGCGGTGGAGCGCATTTGTAAGAGAGGTGGGCTGCTAATAATACAACTGCGCTCTACCAAACCTGAGAGACGCAGAGGAAAAAGAGAATTGACAAGTGGATTTCAGTGGAGCGCCGTTGCAAGAACTGCTCGGCACAGTTCGTACAACTGCGCTCCACCGAAATCCCCTTGAAAAGTGTCTCTTTTTCTCTGAGTCTCTCAATTTCGCACACTATTTTCTTTGGTTTCGGTAGAGCGCGGTTGTAGGAAGCGTGCAGTGCTAATAGTTTTCAGAAGCAAAAAACTGAAGAATGAAAGTGAAGAGACGCAGAGAACAAACATTTTTCTGTAAAAGTTCGTTAGAGCGCGGTTGAGAAATCTGGACCGTGAAAATACCAATTTAGAATGAAAAACGTCGAAATTTTGGTAAAAACAGCGTTTTTCAGCTGAAAAAGTAAATTTTTCATGTCAAAAATCGAAATTTTTCATTTTCCCTGCAACTCACTGCTTAATGACATCGGGATGTCCCCAACTCTTTGTGAACAACTGACTCAACAACAACGCGGATCGAAATTTCAGATCGACGTGTCGCGCGACGGACGGAAGATTCGGAATGAAGGAGGCCATTGTCGTGTTGGCAAGTCAGTCGCCGAATCGATTGAAGCTCTTGCAGCAGATTGTGAGATTTGATCTACAACGAACAAAAAAATCAATAATTCTAGGGCTTGAAAAATGTGATTGTAAAAGTGTCGAATTTCGAGGAGAATCTGCCAAAGACCCTTCCCGTTAAGCAGTTTGTAATTGAAACAGCAAAAGGGAAACTGGCGACGATTGTCGAGGAAATGAGCAAAAATCAGGTTGCAAAATCAAAATTTTGAAAAAAAAAAAGAATCCAGATTTCTAGGAGCCGTACTCTGTGATCATCGCCTGCGACACCGTCATCGAATTCAATGGAGAAATCATTGGAAAACCGACGGATGCGAACGATGCAATCGAGACTTTGAAGAGGTTTCTGAACTTTTTTAAGGGAATTTTGCGGATTAGAGAGAAGAAAAGGATGGGCGGTCGCGGAAATGAGAAATTTAGGCCATTAAGAAAGGAAAAACGTTATTTCAGCGGATTTTTGAAAGTGCGCTCCATTGAGAACCTTGAAACTTTAAGGAATACGATAGAGCGTATTAGCTTGGCGCAGTTCTTAATGTCTCTTTTTCTCTGAGTCTTTCAATTTCGCACAAAATTTTCTACGGTTTCGGTAGAGCGCGGTTGTAAGAAGCCTATCGTGCGAAAACTGAAGTAAGAGAGTGTGAAAGCGAAGAGACGCAGAGGAGCAAATTTTTTCCTGTAAAAGTTCAGTGGAGCGCGCTTGGGAAATCTGGGGCCGTGAAAATATCAATTTTAAAGTAAAAAACGTTGAAATTTCAGTAAAAACAGCGTTTTTCAGCTGAAAAAGTGAGTTTTTTGAACAAAAATTTTACGTTACAGTCAAAAATTACACATTTTCAGCGAAATTTACGAGATTTTTTTTCGTCGTTGCACATCTCGAAGAAAATCACGTTTTTAATCAAAAATTTTGAATTTGGCGCTAAAAACAACGAGTCTGGTAGAGCGCATTTGATTCCATTTGCGATTTCGTAAATTTCAGTCGCTACGCAGCCAGATATGATACGTAAATTCATGAAAATTTCATTGAATTTGACGCCAAAAGTCATGAGCGCGGTAGAGCGCATTTGATTCAATTTGCTATTTTTGAGGTTTTGAGTCGCTACGCAGCCAAGTATAATACGTAAATCCATGAAAATCAAGATTTTTCTCGGTTGTCTCAGTTATCACAACCGCGCTCTACCGAAACTCAGGAGAATAGCGTGAAAAATGGAGAGACGCAGAGAAAATAAGGATTTCGGTGGAGCGCACTTTCCTATTCCTAATTCCTCCAGACTCCGAAACAACACCCACAATGTCTATACCGGAATGGCTCTTCACTATCACGATGCCGATGAATACGAGGAGATAATCGAGAAAACGGTTGTTCATTTCGGAGATATCAAGGATCGAGTCATCGAGGAATACGTCAAAAGTGGAGTGCCGCTGTGAGCATTTTTTTCGAAAAAAATAATTTCAGAATTTTGACTTCACAACCGTCATAAAACTGTTATCTTGATAGAACTAAAAATGTTTAGTGTAGGACGTTAAAAATGTTCAAAAGAAGTGCCGAATAGTATTGTCAGTTCGTTCTATTGAAGAAGGGGGATCGGTAGAGAGATGCAATCGCGCTCTATTAGCACCGCACGCTTCTTACAACCGCGCTCTACCGAAACCGAAAAAATAGCGTTCGAAATTGAGAGATTCAGAAAAAGAGACATTTTTCAAGGGCATTTCGGTGGAGCGCAGTTGTAGGAAACGTGCCGAGCTAAGAGTATTTGTATTAAAGCGAGATTGTATCAACCTAACAAGGGAACTCCTTTCAGAAACTGTTTGAGAATTTGCTGAAAATTGGTTCATAGGTAGTTTCGACCATTCTGAATACGATGACAACAAAAGCTAGTGCCCGATCCTGCTCAGGAGCTCAAAAAACGAGCTCGAAACTTGCTCCGCGCGATTCCGCACTCTTGTCACTCTCTTCAGGGCATTAGTTTTCAGTGGCTTCGGTGGCCAAGTGGTAGTGGGCGGCGCCGTAGTTGGACAGTCTGGGGTTCGACTCTCTCCCCCGATAATGTTTTTTTGTTTTTTGTATTAATCAATTCTGGAAGACGGGGGTCATCACTATGTGCCAGAAATAGGTTTTTCGAGCTTTTTCAAGTCCATACAGACCTTCTACAACGTTTTGAGAAAAATAAGTTGTTTCAAGAAAACTAACATTTCTGTGTCCACTTCCATGGTGAGATGGCAGTCAGAATTTTTGTTTGAAAAACTGATTCGAAACAGCCTTTAATCTATGAAATACGTTATACCGATATAGAGAAATTTTTTTGGAAATTGAGTCGGTAGACATCGGTCGATACTCTGCTTGCAGCAACTACTCTGCTTGATATGAGGTGCTTCGAAGTGAAACTCGTGTTTTGAAGATCTCCATCATCAAGACATGTATGAATCAAATATCAGAATTGCTTTTCTACTGTTTTTCAAACAAAAATTCTGACTGCCATCTCACCATGGAAGTGGACACAGAAATGTTAGTTTTCTTGAAACAACTTATTTTTCTCAAAACGTTGTAGAAGGTCTGTATGGACTTGAAAAAGCTCGAAAAACCTATTTCTGGCACATAGTGATGACCCCCGTCTTCCAGAATTGATTAATACAAAAAACAAAAAAACATTATCGGGGGAGAGAGTCGAACCCCAGACTGTCCAACTACGGCGCCGCCCACTACCACTTGGCCACCGAAGCCACTGAAAACTAATGCCCTGAAGAGAGTGACAAGAGTGCGGAATCGCGCGGAGCAAGTTTCGAGCTCGTTTTTTGAGCTCCTGAGCAGGATCGGGCACTAGCTTTTGTTGTCATCGTATTCAGAATGGTCGAAACTACCTATGAACCAATTTTCAGCAAATTCTCAAACAGTTTCTGAAAGGAGTTCCCTTGTAAGGGCGGAGCCTATTTTGAAGCTAAAATTCCAGTTTTTGGTTTTTTGGTTCAAAGTTCAGTAGAGCGAGTTTGCATTATTACGCAACCGCGCTCTGTCGAAATTCTAAAGAAAAAAGTATTCGGAATAGAGCGCGATTGCTTCAGTTAGGAGGCGGAGTCTATTTTTAGCGCTGGAATTTCGATTTTGATGGTAAAAAGTGTCAAAAATACTTATTTTTCTTGGAATTTGGCTATTTTTCAGTGAAAATCTTGAAAATTATGATCTAATCATCGTTTTTCGTGGGCAGGGCCTAATTTCGAGCTGAAAATTTCAACTTTGTGATCCAAAATTTCGAAAGACTGCAATTTTTGAGCCAAAAACATGTGAAACTGTAATTTTTCCATTCCAAACACCCGATTTTTACTAAATTTTTTGTTTTTTTTCACAATTTTTGGAAATTTCTAAGTAAAATGTCAAAAACTCTCGATTTTTCCGTTGAAAAGACCAAAAATCCTGTGTTTTTGATGAAAAAATCACATTTTTGGTGAAAAATGTGAAAAAATCCATTTTTAACAACCTTCAACCGCGCTCTACCGAAACCGAAGAAAATAGTGTGCAAAATTGAGAGACTCAGAGAAAAAGATACATTTTTCAACAGCATTTCGGTAGAGCGCAGTTGTAACAACTGTGCCGAGCTAATAATAAATTAGACAACCTAGAAAACAATTTCGGCTTGAAAATCCACTTTTCGCTGAAAATTCACGATTTTTGCGTTAAAAAATCTCAAAATTATACTTTTTCCAATCGAAATTCAGTTTTCAAATCAATTTTTTCCCTAACAAACCTAGTAAATTCCGAATAAATTTGCAGAAACAAGGCCGGATCGTACGGAATCGGTGACTTCGCCGCCGTTTTCGTCAGGGGAATCGAAGGATGTATGCCGAATGTGGTCGGTCTGCCACTGCACCGTCTTCACCAGGCTCTTATCGCCAAAAATATTCTCTAAATAATCGTTTTTCGGTTGATTTTTTTCTCGTTTTGTTTCATTCCATTTGATTCACGTTTCAATCTCTTTTCTTTTCGCTTCTTCGATATTTTGATAGGGAAAACCGATTTCCAACCGATTTTTTCGTTTTTTAGTGGTGAAAAATAGAAATTTCATTTTTTGATTGGAAAAAATCGAAATTGGCAAGCCAAATAGAGGAGAAAATTGAGAAAATTGACTGAGAAATCGAAATAAAAATCGGGATTACATGGATAGGCGGGGGGATATGTGTTGTCTAATATATGTACATTTTTTGACAAAAATATTGACAAATTAGAATGAAATGCACGAATCACAACGGGAGAGAGAGAGTGACTAGAAATGCGTCAAATCTATAATTTTTTTCTAAAAAATGTACTTTTTCTTCCAAAAAAAAGCAACACAGTACAGCTACTTGGCGACCAAATGCCACTTGTGTCAGGTGACGGATGGGCGGAGAGAAGAGAGAAATGAGAGAAAAAGAGACAAAAGAAGGGGGAAATCACAACGCAAATAATGAGAGAAACAGAGAGAAGAAACACAGAAAATCAAGAAGAATCGGAGCCGCGAGTCTCACGGATTGTTCCAGAATTCGGCTCGCGATAGTTCATCATTCCAAGGTTATTCGGGCGCGACGTTGATGACGTCATCTCCATTTCTTGCTCTTCTGGCAGACATTCGAATTGGGTGACGCGCGAACTAAAAAATTGAGATTTTTCATTGAAAAATAAGGAAACATAGGGTTTTTTTGAGTGAAAAAATGGAGTTTTTTTTTTGAAAAAGTGAGAGAAAATTGAGTTTTTCATCAAAAAATTAGAGAAAATTCAGATTTTTCATTGAAAAAAGAGAGAAAATTGAGTTTTTGAGCCATCTTCAGTCAATATCAACGAAAAATTGTATAAAATCTCCAAAAAATAAGTTTTGAAAATTGTTCGTCAAATAACAGACATTGTCCGCAACCACTGGGGAGATCTCAAATTAGCGGGAATTTTGAAATAAAAAGTTTTCATCATCAAAAGTGGGGAAAATTGAGTATTCGGGAAATTTCACAGGGTCTCGGGATGAGTAGTGAAAATAAACGCGCTCCGCTGAAATCTGCTAAAATCTAAAAATTTTCTCTCTTTTTTCAATGAAAAATCGCGCGAAATTCAAAATAATTTTTTTATTTAAAATTTTATTCATTCATTTAATAGAATTGATCTTGAAAATATACGAGACAGTCGAAAAACTGGCCGAAAATGCACAATTACGGGCATAAATCAGCTCAAAAAGCGGCCGATTAAGCTGCGTATCAAAATGCCACAGTGAAACAGCGAATTTGAAAAATTAAAATTTGAATTTGCCGCCAATGTCTAGTGGAGCGCATACGATTTCACTACTCACCCCTAGACCCTGTGAAATTTCTAAAGTTTTTTATGGTGATTTTTCATTTTTTTGTGATTTTTGACTATAAATTATTTAAAAATAAAATTTGCGAAATTGCTCGTCAAATGGAGCGCATTGTCTGCGAACACTGGTAACTTTTGAAGTTATTAGCACGGCACGTGTCTTACAAACGCGCTCTACCGAAACCGAAGAAAATAGTGTGCGAAATTGATAGATTCAGAGAAAAAGAGACATTTTTCAAGGGCATTTCGGTGGAGCGCAGTTGTAAGAACTGTGCCGAGCTAGAAGACGGAGCTCAACATTTGAAAAGGTTTTTATGTAATTTTTGATTAAAAAATCACTAAAATTCGTTTAAAAATTTCAAAAAAAAAATCATGAAATTGCTCACAAACCTTTTGGTGTTTCCGGTATCCTTGTCGCCCGACTGACGTTTGATTCCTCTCCGTTTCATCAACGGAGCAGCTGCCACGTCAAGAAGATGGAATCCATCACGATTCGCATGGAGGAAGGCGCGAAGTGTCTCGTTGAATGTCTCATCTGAAAATCCTTTGTGTTGCAAACTCGCTCTACCGGACAAATCCCACTCTCTCATAAGAGTCTCATTAGAGCGCACTTACCAGCAGAAGACGGGAGAATGCTCGGAGTTTGAAGGGGAGTATCCATTGAAGCAGACGATTTCAGCCACATATGGGCGGTCAATTCTTGCATTGAAAGACGTTTTTTCGGGTCGACAGTGAGAAGTCCAGTGATAAGATTCTTTGCGTCGGCGGAGACGTTCGTCCAGGCGTCTCCTTCGAACGAGAACTCGGCTCGACAGATTCTTTGCATTATTTCAGTTGCAGACTCTTGACGGGAGCGCGCGTGGAATGGTACTTGGCCGGAGAGCATTGTGAACTGGAAGAATTTAGTTTTTTGATATCTTGTTGATCAAATCTAGCTCTACATTTTCATAGTTGACAACTTTTTGATAGCTATTCACGTTTTTGAGATATGCGCATTTAAAGATGGCGGCTCCAGAGAAAACAAATTGAAAAATTGCTCAACTTTGACAGGTTGTAACTGGGTCAGTTTTAGTCCAATCTCAACCAAATAAATTTTTTTGTATAGACAAAGTCTGGATCTATATTTTTGTAGTTGACAACTTTTTGATAGCTATTCACGCTTTTGAGATATACGCCTTCAAAGTCAGCCGCCCAAGGAACGGCGAGAGAGCGTGCAAAACGATTCTCTGCGTCTCTCCCTCTCGTTCTCTAAGTACCTATCTTTAGAGGCGCATATCTCGAAAGCGTGAATAGTTACAAAAATGTTGTCAACTGCAAAAATGAAGTTCTCTATTTGATCTACAAGAAAACTACAAAATTGGAAAACCTGGGACAAAAAGTGACACCAAGGGGACATGTCAAAGTTAACCGATTTTTACTGACGTTTCTTCTTGGAAGCTATCTTTAAAGGAGCATATCTCCATAGTGGGCGGAGCTATCAAAAAGTTGTCAACTACAAAAATGTAGATCATTATTTGATCTACCCAGCCAACATAAGTTCAACTCACCAACACAACTCCCAACGACCACAGATCGCATTGCTCATTATACTCCGGTTGCGAGTCTCCAACATCCAAAACTTCTGGCGCAGCATACTGTAGTGTGAAACAAGGGGTCCTGCAACGAGGATTACGGTAGGATAACAATGTCAATTAAGTTGACAAAAAGATAGAGAGAAGAGAGTGAGAGAAGTTGTGACAGAATGACAGACAGAAGGGGTGGAGATATTAAAAAAAAAAGATAGAAATAGAAAAAAAAGAAGAAAAATTCTTCGAACAAGAATGCACGAAACATCACACACCACCGTCTTCCTCTCTACCGTATGAAAATTTTTACAGAATTACGAAAAGAAAAAAAATCGATAATCACATGACATGCGATTTACCCGAGTTAATATCTAGGCAAGTGCGCTCCATTGAGAATCTCAATAGAGCGCACTTACTCTCTGTCCCGATTATAACGAAAAATATAGAAAATAGAGACAAAACACAATAACGTTTTGACTATTGCTCTATGGTTACTGTATCGGAAGGGGGCGGGGCGTGGTGTAACCGTACATCTTGCGAAGAACTTGAACAGACTTGAGTTGTTGCTCCATTGGATTCGGCAGAAGACGTGCGAAGCCAAAATCGACGAGACGGAGACGGGCGGTGGAGTCGTCGTTTTCAAAGAGGATGTTCTGAAAATTTCGTCTTTCTTTTCCAAAAAATGTTCAACTTTGAGAGGTTGTAACTCTGTCAGTTTTAGTCCAATCTCAACCAAATAAAATTTTTCGTGTAGACAAAGTCTAGATCTATATTTTTGTAGTTGACAACTTTTTGATAGCTATTCACGTTTTCGAGATACGCGCCTTTTAAGATAGGCATTTGCATCGCGGCTCGAGAGAGGAAGGGGGAGAGACGCAGAGAAGCTAGACGCCCTCCTCGTTCCGCATGCTCTCTCGACTACCCTCGCAGCGGCGATCGGCTGCAATCTTTAAATACGTATATCTCAAAAGCGTGAGTAGCTATCAAAAAATTGTCAACTACAAAAATGTAGAGCTAAATTTGTTCTATAACATACCAAAAAATCAAATATGTGGAACAATTTTTTCTTAGATTGCTGGGGAGTTGATCCTTGATCATAATTTCTCTTGTAGCTCAACTTTGAAACTTTGTATCTCAAAAACGTGAAGAGCTATCAAAAAGTTGTCAACTACAAAAATAATGTCCACATTTTGATCTACAAAACAACAATTTTACCTCTGGTTTCAAATCACGATGAACAATTCTCTTATCATGGAGATACTTCACAGCAGACACCAGTTGTCTCATAATGTCTGCGGCTTCGCTCTAAAAATACTCAAATGCAAATATGCTCCACGGATAACTACCATACCTCAGTAAACCGTTCGAGCTTCCTGATTCTTTCCAACAACTCATTTCCAGTCAACAACTCCATAACAAGATAAAAATGAAGTGGATCCGAGTGAACATCAATCAACTGCACAATATTCGGATGTCCTTGAACCATTTCCAGAATTCTCGCCTCTCTTTGAGTCTGACTCGCGAATCGTTGAGACACTATCTTCACGGCGAATTGAGCACCGTCGGCGGCTCTCTCGCACCGTCTCACCACGGAGAACGCTCCTTTTCCTAGCAATCCGGTCTCGGATTTGTCTAATTTGTACTTGGCGAAGAAGGAGGAACTGGCGAGAAGGGCGTTCACGTCTTCTGCCATCAACTCCTCACCGATTACGTTATCATTGGCAAAGATAACTGATGGGGACACGTAAGAGTAGCCCTGCAAAACTTGGAAAGTTGGGAATTTTTGCCAAAAAACATAAAAAATCAACTGTAAACCAAAATCTTGATATGGCACCTTGCTCGTTACAAAAAACAAAAACTAATGGCAGGGAGAAAGAGTCGAACCCTGGTTGCTATTTTACTAGCCCATGTTGTTACCGACTGCGCCATGGCGGCAAAAGCTGTGGCGAGGTGGCGGAGGCAGTGATAAAAGTGCGACACCCACCACATGTCGACATGGGTTTTATGAAGGCCTTTTTGGGTGCGCCACCGCTTCCGCGATTTTGGTGCAGCTGGGAACAACTCTGGCCGGTAAAATAGCGACCGGAGTTCGATTCTTTCTCCCCCGAATTATTTTTTGCTTTTTGTAAGGAGCAAGGTATTGCATTTATTTTTAAGATTAGAAGGGTGGTTTTTCGTTTTTTCTTTTAAAAATTCAAATTTTGATCTACAAAACTCACTCTAAAAAGGCAATTAGCATTCAACGGTGACTCTGCAGGCGAGTAAAGTGGAGGTTGTGAAGTGAACTCGGCGGAAAAGAACTGAGTATCCAAATCATGTCCAATTCTGGGTACAATCACTGGCTTCAACTCGCGCTTCTCGGCCGCCGACCAATCGATACTCGCCATGAACTTGTGAGTTTTGATCTCGTCGACGCCACCGTAACCCAACCGTTTTTCTAGTTTCTTCTCTAACAGATTTCCAATGAAATCACGCGCGTCGACGTCCATTGTCTTGGGGAACGGCACTTTTTTGGTCAGGATCCGCCTAAAAAATTTTTTTCGGTTTTTGAATTTCCGATCAAAAAAATCAATAATCTCACTTTGCAATATCTTTGCTAGAATTTTGACCTCCATCAACTGTAAATGGGGAGCATCCAGTGAGAAGTTCAAATGAGATCACACCAAGGGACCACCAGTCAACGACGTCACTGTAACCGCCTTCCGGACGGTTTATCACTTCGGGTGACCTGAAATTTGAAGACGGGGGTTAAGGCAAACACGCTCTATTGAGAAATCATGTATATTTTAATTTAAAAAAAAGAAATTTACAAAAAATCAAAGTTTGGGGTTTTGGGGATAAATTGGTATCAAAATATTCTCCTGATTCGAATGGTAGTATTTTCATTGTCAAAAACTCTCCCCGAACAGATTAACGACCCTTTTTCTGTTTCGGCTGCGGCCGCGGCCTAGAAAACACCTTGGCCACTGCGAGAAAAACGTGTGTAAAATAGGCCAGAGCGCGTTTCAAACAATAAGAAAAATACAAATAGATTCAGGAGAAAAAGGCGGATTTTTCTATGTGATTTTGAAAAAATCTGGGAAAATCATATTTTGAGATTTTTACTCAAAAATTTTCCGAACCATTATCAAAAAATCCGCCGTATTTTTCTGATTCTAATGGTAGTATTTTCATAGTCTAAAACTCTCCACAAACAGTTTTGTAGACATTTTTCTGTTTGGGTGGCTGCGGCCGTGGCCTAGGAAACACCTCGGCCACCGCGCGCTCATTGGTCGCAGAGGAAATCTGTCATAACTTTTTTCAAAATGAGTTTTAGACAGCGAGAGTACTACCGTTCAATTCAGGAGAAAAAGGCGGATTTTTTGATGCCAATTTGAAAAAAATTAAAAAAAAAAATTAAATTTTCGAAAAAACGTTTTCAAAATTTCTCAAACCTATATCAAAAAATCCGCCGTGTTCTCTTGATCCTAATGATGGTATTTTCATAGTTTAAAACTCTCCCCAAACAGCTTTATGACCGTTTTCTGTTTCGGCGGCCGCGGCCTAGAAAACTCTCGGCCGCCGCGCGCTAGCTGAGAAAAACGTCCGTAAAACGGCTCAGAGCAAGTTTCAGACAATGAGAGTACCACCGTTCGATTCAGGAGAAAAATGCGGATTTTTCTATTTAATAATTTTTAGGAATTGTTTTTTCAAAAAAAAAATTTCAAAAAAAAACTCACATGTACTCAATAGTTCCGCAATAGGAATTAGCTCTATCCAACTCTCCAGGTAAGAACAATTTGCTCAACCCGAAATCAGTCAATTTCACGTGTCCCTCCTCATCCAATAGAATATTCTCGAGTTTCAGATCTCGGTAGATCACTTTTCTCTGATGAAGACTATCGATGGCGACGACTAGCTCGGCGATCACAAAACGGGCGGCCTCCAAATCGAAGTGACCTCTCGAGCACAAATGAGTGAATAGCTCTCCTCCTCTGACGTATTCCATGACTATATGTAGTTTGGTCTCGGTTTGAAACGCGTAGAATAGATTGACAAGGAATGGAGTTCCACGGAGACGTTCCAACACTTGACGCTCTGCCATCGTGTGTTCCAGAGTCTTCTGTTTTGTCATTACCTGCAACATCGGAATTTATGCATTCGAAAATTTAGGCCCCGCCCCTAGAATAGAAGAACAGATGGTCGGATGTTCTAAAAATTTGAAAATTTTGTCCAACTTTGAGAGGTTGTAACTATGTCAGTTTTAGTCCAATCTCAACCAAATAACAATGATTGTATAGACAAAGTCAAGATCTATATTTTTGTAGTTGACAACTTTTTGATAGCTTTTCACGCTTCTGAGATATGCGTTTTTAAAGATAGGCACCACGAAAAAGAAAGGGGAAGAGACGCAGAGAAGCTAGACGCCCTCCTCGTTTCGCACGCTCTCTCCTCCCTCTTGAGCCGCTACACGGCGCATGACTTTAAAAGCGCGTATCTCAAAAGCGTGAAGAGCTACAAAAAAGTTGTCAACTACAAAAATGTAGAGCTACACTTGTTCTATAACATACCAAAAAATTGAACATGTGGAATAATTGTTTCTTAGTTTTCTGGGGGCTTGAACCTTGCCTATTTTTTTCCATTGTAGTTGAAAGCGCCTAACTTTAAACCTTTGTATCTCAAAAGTGTGAATAGCTATCAAAAAGTTGTCGACTACTAAAATGTAGAACTATATTTGTTGTATAATATATTAAAAGCTCAATTGTGAGAAACATAATTAAGCGCCAATGTAACTGGTTGAAAGTTTAGATCTCTCCAGTGTGCGAGATGAGCTATTCTTTAAAACTCCGTCCCTATATCAAGCTCAGTCATATTAAAATTTTTTAAATGTTATAGAGCAAGTCTTGATCTCCATTTTGTAGTTAATAACTTTTTGATAACTCTTTTCGTTCTGGAGATATGAGTCTTTGAAGAAAGTTGTACCCAAACCCTATCAACTCCGTGATTTCTGAACCAAATCTATTGAATTTACTACGCAAAAATAGATCTTGAAGTATTCTCCATATTTTATGTTGACCGTTTTTTGTTAAAATTAAATTACAGTGCTGAAAAGCGTGTCTAAACATTGAGTAGTTTAGAGTACCCGTAGTCTGGCGGTCCGAGACAACTCTCCGACTTTTTAAACTCAAATTCGCTGAGTATCGACTCAAAGTTTTTGTTTCGTTCTTTGGGGGCGGAGCCTAATATTCAAATTTTCAAAGTCCATACACTGACCAAGTTTACACTGACCAAATCTTACATTGACAAAAATTTATTTTAAAGAATACGCGGGAGTTCAAAAATTTTGCAACAAAAAATTTCGCTATTTTGAAAATTTTTGGTTTTTGTAGTCCTCGTGGACAAGGGGATTTTTGAAATTCGCATTTCTGCGTTTTTGAGAATTTCGAAAAACTTGTCCCGTGTAGTTCTCGTGGACTAGTGTATTTTCAAATTTTCGAATTTTTGAGAAATTTCGTTTTACAGTGACTACGATCTACACTGACAAAATCTTACAGTGACAAATATTTTAAGATTTAAAAAAATACGCGGGAATTCAAAAATGTTTAGCAAAAAAAACTCACTCTAGTCTTTCTCAAAACCTTCATCGCATATATCGTATTATGGTCCTTTCCACCGACTTTTCGCACCAAAAACACCTTTCCGTAGGCGCCTTTTCCGAGAACTCGAAGGAGTGCAAAGTTCTCCATCGACACTTTTTCCCCTTCTGGCATCATTAAATCCTCCATTTTCTTTTGGAATATATGGGAATACACTTCTTCTTGCTTATTTTCCGTAGTTCGGGTCTAATCACCTGAAAATTGAAAAAAATTTTGAAAAAATTTTTTCGAAATTTTTTTCACCGGAGAAATAAAAGACATTACAAAAGATAGAGTGTTCTGAAATAAAGCCAAGAAATGAAAAAAAGAGGTGGGAGGTGCTTAATAACTAAAAAAGGCTTATAAATAGGACATTCTATATATGGGATTTACAAATTTTTCAGATGTTATAGTTTTAGCTGAAAATGACTAACTTTGACATCTCATAACTATTTTATTTTTCGTTCCATTTTTCTGAAATTATAGTATGTTATAAAACAAATCTACATCTCCTTTTTTGTAGTTGATAACTTTTCAATAACTCCGCCCACTTTTGAGAAATACACCTTTTAAGATGGCACTAGAAGAGAGGGTGCTAAAAACGAAGCATGCAAAATCGTCTATATCTCAAAAACTAAAAACGCTACAAAAAAATTGTTAATTGCAAAAAGATTGCTGAAGACTTGATCTATGTTATATCAAAAATTTGAGTTTCTGGAAAACTAAGGGTTACCGTGAGACAATAGTAAAGTTGGCTCTTTTAAAGCGTGAGGAAAAGTGAGCGTGCTAAAAACCTTCATATCTCGAAAGTGTGAATAGCTATTGAAAAGTTGCCAACTTCAAAAATGAAGCTCTACATTTGATCTACATAACCATTATATTTCCAAAGCTATGGGACAATAAATAACGCAGTGAGATCATTTTAAAGTTGGTCATTTTTTCAGGCTCGAAATTGACCCCTTATCCAGGGAGTAGAAAATCAAAAAGATGTTTCGATTTCTTATTTTTTCACAATAATTTGAAATGACTCTGACTCAGTGTTGCTTCTTGTGTTTTTTCTTTTTGTTCTCCTAGGAATAAAAATAACAAAAAAGATCCGAATGATGACAAAACAAAGAGATTTCACAACATACACTAGTCATCATCATGGTCACAAGTGGACCACAAGAAGGTTCAAGGATCAATTCTAACAAATTAACAAAAAAGAAAAAGAAAAAAAGGAGGTTTACTATAGAGTGGGAGTCGAACCCGGGACCTGTGGTGTGTCGCCCCAAAACGCAACCAGGTGCGCCACAAGTGCGCACACCAACAACGTGGCAAGGGGTGGTGATAAGTAAAGGGGAAAGTGGTGGCGGCAAGAGGAGTTTTTTTTCTTCAATTTCGAAAAAATCTCGATTCAGAATCTTCTTTTTTCGCTTTTTTCTCCAAAAAAAGGAAATGGAGAAATAGAAAAAGAAGGGGGGAAATGAAAAAAAATCCATTACCGCTTGCTTCCCTCTCCAAAAGACGACAAGAAACAAAAAAAACACAAAAAAAACAAAACGGCTCCTTTTTTTGTGTTTCAGAATACATATATATGTATTCTGAAAAAAAGAATTTCGAGCTCTCAGAGAAAAAGAGCACAAGAGCACAAGTGGTGTGTTGGTGTCATGAGCCATAAGCAAGAGAGAGAGAGTATGAGGAGAGAGACGCAGAGAAGACAGCGAAAAAGAGAAAAAGAGAAGAAGAAGATGCCGCATGCTGCTGTTTTTCCTTGTTGTCTTCCTGTTGTGTTGCATTGCAAAAGGGGCGGGGCTTAGTGAGAGCTGAGCACCGAGGAACGGAGCAAGAGAGCGAACACAAGTTAGGTGGAGAGGAGGAAGTAGAAAAATAAATGAAGTGAGAAGTTAGACCAAAGGAAATAACAAGAAGTCAGCTTTAGTAGGTGCGACATAAGCTAATCATATTGGGAAGAAGGAGGAAGAAATTTTTTGGAGTGAAAAAAATATGGTCAGTGTAACTATTAGCACTGCACGCTTCTTACAACCGCGCTCTACCGAAACCGAAGAAAATAGTGTGCGAAATTGAGAGACTCAGAGAAAAAGAGACATTTTTAAAGGACGTTTCGGTGGAGCGCAGTTGTAAGAATTGTGGGGAGCTAATATGGTCACTGTATATTTTTGTCAGTGTATAGGTCTTGGTCACTGTAAGCCTAATTAGGCTAATGACTTAAAAAAGGTATCAAAGTTTCAATTTTTCTCCTGAAATGTGAGTATTTTTGATATTTTTCAGAATTTCTTCTAGTTCTGAGTCATAGTCGAAAAATTGACTTTTTCACAAAAAAAATCAAAAAATTTCAAAAAATTCGAAAAATTTGAAATTTGAATTTTGGCGCCAAGACCTCCAACAAACAGATTTCATTTTTTCCGAGTCGCGTTGCGTGCGCGTCGCGGTTTATATGAAAAGCTACGACAAATAAACGTAAAATTTGAATTTGGCACTCAGCCAAGTCTTTTTTGGCACCGTGCCAACTGCTGTGCGACGGAGCGCGCTTTGGCGGTTTTCCGGTTTTTTTTTTGAAGAAATTTATTTGTGAGGACTATCTGATAAGGAGAATACAAAAAAATTAGTAAAAATCCGAGAAAACCCAGAAAAAACGATTGAGACATTCAAAAACGAGCTGACATCTTGTCCACGAGGACTACACGGCGGCTTATTCAATTTTTCGTTTTCTAATTGTTTTTTCATCGTTTTTTGGTAGTTTTCAACCGAAAAACATCAAAAAAGTTGAGAAAATTTGTGAAAAACAGAAAAAAACACCATTTTAGGCTGTTTTTCTGGTTTTTTTTTTGAAATTTTGTTGATTTTTTAAAATATTGTTACCATTCAGACGTTTCGTTTCGATGAAATCAGAAAAAACTCTCAGAAATACGAGCAAAAAGCGGACGAGCGTTTAAAAAGCCTATCTGGACTTGTCCACGAGGAGTACACGACGGATTTTTTTAGTTTATGGTTTTGAGCGAGTTTTGAGCGGGCTTTCGCACCAAGACTGCGGCAGTGTCAAGAAGCTAACTACGGGAAAATTTTCTGCATCATGGTTACATTAAGCTCCGCCCATTTTTTTCAATGTCATTGTAAATTTGGTCAGTGTAAGTTTTGGTCACTGTAAGATACAAAAAACGTTTTTTTTCCACTCCAAAAATTCTCAAAAGTGCTGACCGAAATATTTCAAATTGGGTTTCTAGGCCACCTGAAAACTCTTCCACGTTAAATTTTTGTCTAATCTTCATATTAAAAGTCCCACTTTTCAGCTGACCATGAATATGAGCTCAATTCAAAAATTTGACGTCATTCGGTTTCTAGAATTAGTCATAAAGAGTGTAGACAGGAGTCTAGCGCACGCGATTATTGTTATGACGTTCTGGAGTCCCAGAGGTCCAACACCTACAGTAATTCAAAAGGTCCCAGTAGAGCGCACTTGCACAACTGTGTAAAAATTCTTATATTTTGTATGTTTAACAAGAAAAAAATACAAACTAGAATCTTCAAAAAAAGGAAAAAAGATAATCTTTCGGATAAGTAGATCATCAACTATATCATTTTTGCATCAGATTGACATCGTTATTTTTTGGCAAACACTCTTTGACTACACCACTCTTTGACTACACTTGCTCTTTGACTCCACTTTCTCTTTGACTCTAAAGTCTCTTTGACTTCACTTTTCTCTTTGACTACATTTGTCCCTTTGACTGCAAAGTATCTTTGACTACAGTTTTCTCTTTGACTTCATTATGCTCTTTGACTACTAGCTCTCTATGACTTCACTTTCCCAATAATGCCTTTTTGAATACATACATTCTTCTAGATAGTTGGAGGATCTCTGAACATCCAATACTGACCAGAGCCTCTAAAAGTTAGTTTAAAAACTTGCATAAAAGTAGATAGTTAATTTTGCTAATGAAAACCAATTTGTTATAACCACAACCAATTTTACCATTTCCCTGTGTGGTCTAGATGTTTCAGGGAATTCCGACTACCGACTTCTGAATAAGAAATGTTTATTTCCATGCAACTCTGGTCTAAATCTAGTAGAAAAAGTGTTTTAATTAGAGAATGGAAGATTCTACAGTTCAAACGTTGAAAAGAATCTCATTTTCAATATTTCAAACAACTGAGATATTTGAATGTAGTAGACTGCCATGAGTTGTTAATCAAAACTTTAGTAGAAACCAAGCTCGGTTATCGCATCTCATTGATCTTAACTGCGAATCAGAGTATCGGTTACTGTTGTGGCGTGAACTAGCATGGCCTAGTGATCGCCTAACCCTGAGGTCACAGGTGGCAAGAAGATCTGGCGTTATAAGCCTAGAGAACAAATAGTTTTGAGTTATTCCATATGCAAGTAAATGGTTTTTTACACTCTCCGCCACCTAAGAACATAACAGTTACCCGCTCCAGATATTTAGTTAACGATCCCGAAAGATTCTGGAACTCGACAAAAACTAATTTATGATTACTGGAGTCAGGAATATTTAGAGCTTCTCAAACTATCTAGAAGAATGTATGTATTCAAAAAGGCATTATTGGGAAAGTGAAGTCATAGAGAGCTAGTAGTCAAAGAGCATAATGAAGTCAAAGAGAAAACTGTAGTCAAAGATACTTTGCAGTCAAAGAGACAAATGTAGTCAAAGAGAAAAGTGAAGTCAAAGAGACTTTAGAGTCAAAGAGAAAGTGGAGTCAAAGAGCAAGTGTAGTCAAAGAGTGGTGTAGTCAAAGAGTGTTTGCCTTATTTTTTTTCTGGGACGTTTTAAAACTGGTCTCTCTACGCTTCTACTAAATTGATAAGATTACAAAAAACCTTGCAAAGTTTTCAGTTTTTGATCTACTATAGGATGATCAGAGATTAGGCTGAAAAAATGATCAACTTTGAGATGGCCTCACAGCGTTATTTATTGCCAGAGAGCATTAAAAGTGAAATGGTTGTGTAGATCAAATCTAGATCTCCATTTTTGCAGTTGATAGTTTTTTGATAGCTACTCACGCTTTTGAGATATGACGCTTCAAAGTTAAAAGGCGAGAGAGCATGCGAAACGAGGAGGGCGTCTAGCTTCTCTGCGTCTCTCTCCCTCTGTTCCTCGAGCCGTTCTCCAGGTTGCAAACTTTAAATGTGTGTATCTCGAAAACGTGAATAGCTACAAAAAAGTTGTCAACTACAAAAATGTAGCTCTAGATTTGATCTACACAACCATTATATTTTCGAATAGCTGGGACCTTAAATTGCTTCAATATGCAATGTCAAAGTTGAGTATTTTTTTCACTTCAAATTCAAAAATTTGAACTTTTTTTCAAAAAATTTCCAAAGTTCCAAGTGAACACAAACTACAAATCACGCATTTCTCATTAAATAATTCTCATCATTCTCTTTTTGTGCCCTCCTCTTGATCACTAATGCAAATAGTGTCTGAATGTGACAGGAAGGCGCTCAAAAAACCCTTTAAAGACCAAAGTGGAGAAGGTCAAATTGGAGCGCGTTTGCAGTTTCGCTGAAATTTTGAAATTCCATCGGAAAGTGCGCTCTACTGTACTCTGGCGCCATGAGCGGGGAATTGAAAATTTGGAAAAATTCGATAGAGCAGATTTGCATACTAGAAATTGTTAGAGACGAAATATGATTTGGAAATATTGAAAAATAACTTTTTTGTGTGAAAAAAAGTTCGCCTACACACTCTCCACTATATCTTATCTGATCAGTGAAGGAACACATCTAAGACCCAAAATGTTTTATTTCGGCTAAAGCCTCATAGATCAAAAAGACAACAACACATTTCCCCGCTAAACAACTTGTTTGTTCCAATGATCAACTCACCGGAATGATGAAAATTATCAATTTCGAAAAATAAAAAAGGTTGAGCCGAGAGGCAAAACCGAACCTGAGTATCTGGGAGCGACGAGCGGCGCCACAGACCACTCGACCACGCGAACGTTCGAGAACGCATGATGGGGTGCGTATAACTTCGCGGCGGTTTCAAGCTCTCGGAGGGCGGCTGGCGCAGGCATGAGCATTAGTAAGCATTAGTAAGAAGTGGTAAGATGACCTCGAAAAAGACGTCTCAAGTTTACATTTGCATAATACATGTGTACGTAACATACAACGTAACATACAAAGTTTCAGACATTAATAGGATTTGCAAAATCTTTGCAAATGCGCTCTAATGCGAATTTGCACAAATGTGAAAGAAAATGCTTTTAATGAATGTATGTTTCAAAAAAGGGGGGCAACACGAAAGATACTAATAACTTTTTTTTGATATAGCCATGAAAATGTGTTTGCGTGTGTCGTCGTCGTCGTCGTTTTTCGATGGCAGGCGGGAGGAAACGGAGAGAAACGAGAGAGAAATGGAGGAGAGAGAGTGACTGGAGAGACGCAGACAGGAGGAATAAAATAGTGAAGGAATTGAAAAGAAAACGGGGAGCAGGAGTAATTACGATTGTGCAAAAAAGAGAAGGGGTTTATTTGGAAGAGAGAGAGGAAAAGGGTTCTGGAGCGATGGGAACTTGTTAGCGTCTGTGAGAGAATGAGGGTTTTGGAGTCCAGATTGATAGAAAAAACGTGAAAACATAATATAGATGCAAAATAAAGAAAACAAAAAAGATTTTAAGAGAGGGGGAATCGAACCCGGGACCTTTTGAGTAGGAGGCCAAAATGGTGCCGACTGCGCCGCGTGGCTGATGAAGTTAAATTGCAGAGTGGTGATAAAGGGAGGTGAAGGGGAGCTTCGCGCTGTGGAATTCAGAAAATTTGGAGAAAAATTCAAATGTTGAAATTTGAATTTTTTGCATTTTTCCTTCCGGACACTTTCTATTAGTAAGAATTTCTCTAGAAATATTCTGAAATTTTCGTTTTTTCACATAAAAAAGAAAACATTATTTTCCAGTATTCTCTCAAAAATAAATAAATTCTATATATTTCCTGTCTTCAAATATCCTTCATAATCCAAAATTGAAAGATCATCAGCCAAAAAAAAAGAAATTGGGGAACAACAAAACGAGAAAATATGTATTCAGAATTCCTCTCCTCATTCCATTTTCTTCTCATTTTCATTTCCATCAACAAACAAGGGAGAGAGGGATATGATTCATAAGTGAAAGTATCCGAAAAATGAGTCAGCTTTCGAGATTTATTCGGGGAAAAGGAAAACGAAAAATGAGAAAAGTGGCCAAATTGAACTTTCGGCGAACTCTGAGAAGGGTGAAATTATCGGAAATCGGCACCCTTATCACCACCCTCACCCATGTCTTCATCATGAGCGTGCGTGGCGCAGTCGGTTGCATTTTGGCGGTGCTCCCCGAGGGTCGGGGGTTCGATTCCCGGCCTGGAAAAACATTTTTGTTTTTTTCTACTTTCGCTGGGAAGGTCGGAAACAAACTCGGAAACATAAAACCAAGACCAAATAGCAGTGAACTTTTGTCAAGGTTAGATAGGTCAGCTGGTGAGAGAGAAGTCACAAGAATAGAAGGGATGGAGAAGTGTTATCAAGGGGTTTGTAGTTTGTTGTAGTTTGTTTTGGGAACAGAACAGTTACAAAAAAACATTTTTTGGTTTGATGAGAAAACATGTGAGAAAATCCGCTCTGTTGCAGAAAATCAGAGAATCTCAATGGAGCGCGTTTGCACTCCACTGAAACTTGCTATGTAACTTTTTGGGAAAAAAACTTTCATTTTTTAAACAATATTTCATTTTTGGTAGTAAATAGTAAAAACAGCTGTACAAACTAGAAAATCCCGAAAAGTCGTGTAGCGGATGGAGTGGTGGCTGGGTGGCCGAGAAAATGCGAAAGTTAGGCCACCGATTTATTTGAAGAATTTTAGTTTATTTTAGGGGTTTTAGGTGAATGTTTCAACCAAAAAACGGTTTTTTGCAAACAAAATTCTTCGGTTTTGCTGTACGGCGCATTTGAATCATACAGTTTTGTTTTAAGCCGTAGAAAATGAGAAACCTAAGGAAAAACATTGTGCGTGTGGGCGTGGCCTACTTTCTCATGTTAGGAAATCTAGTCCGCCAAGAACTAGTCACAGATGCACCATGTTTAAACGTATGGCAGTAAAAACCGGTAAAACTTTGAATGTAACAATTTTTTGACAAAAAATTCTTGAAAATATCGAAAAAATTTTGAACGTTCTCGGAGTTAGAGCGCGTTTTCCCTTTCTCTATATAGGATATTCTAGTTTTCTGAAGAAAAGGTCTATACCTCGGCCGCAGACGCATAAAAATGTAAAATTCCGAAAAAATTGCAATATTCCAATATAAACACTGTTCTAAACTTAATTCGTTTGGTGGCCTAGCTATCACAAAACCAAAAAACTTCGGCCATCAAAAACTACTGAAAAATCAGATGGTTGGACACCACTAGATGCACCACGTGCAAAAAAATGTTATTTTTTCAAAAAAAAGTGAATTTTAGGCAGTAAAAACCCTTCCAAACCATTTTTTGAGTTCGTTGGTCTCAGAATTTTCAGAAAATAGGCAGGGGTTGGCTTAAAAAACTTTTAAAAAAAATATTTTTGACAATTTTCAATTTTTCGTCAAAAATGAGAACATGATTTTTCAGAACATTCAGAACAAAAAACTAACTTTTCCGTAAAAAAAATTCAAAAAATGCCTTTCTCCTTACCGAAAACTCAATCAGATACACCATAATTCCGTCTATTGCACTCTCAAGTACTAATAACACTTTGAAAAACACCTAATTCTCCTAGAATCCAATTGGAAACAATAAAAAAGTGTCGAAAATTCCGAAAGTTGCCACAGGGGTCGTCATCATTTGTCTCTTTCACCCCCAAACACACGCCTTTTCCTTCCCCCCAACCAACAGGTTTCATTCCCTCTCTCTCTCTCTCTCTCTCTCTCTCTTCTCTTTCTACAGTTCGATTCGGAAAGAAAAAGAGAGAAAAATGAGAGAGATGTCATTTGACAAACAAAGTTTCTCCCCCCTCTCGGTTATATATGTGTCTACTCGGGGCAACACGCTAGAAATAAAACTAAACGGAAACCAAGAAAAGAGAGGTGTTTAACAGTGAAGAGCACATAGAGGATGAGGCTCCGCCCATTTTTTGCAGATTTGCCGCACGGCTCACTATTTTACAAGCTGTGCGCACTGTCTTGATCAGAGTTGCCGCCGGAAAAGTTTTTCGGTTTTTCGGGTGTATGCGGACGAATTTTTATTTCGACGTCCTTTTAGAGAATTTTTTCGGTTTTTAAGCGAAAAAAAAAATGTTAGAGTATTATTTCGGCGGCAACCCTAGTCTTAATGTTCAGGAGCTTCGGAAACACCATCATGCGGCATAATTGCCAAAAAGTGGGCGGAGCCTCCACACACACTTACTGTGACAGTTCGTGTATAATTTTGGTTGAAAATTATTTTTATGATGTTAAACTTCCAAAAAATTTCTCACAGTATGACAGTTACAATGACCAATGACTTACACTGACCAAACTTACACTGACATTTTTCGGAATGCTCAATCTCCGCCCAGTTTTTCAGTTTTTTTTCCGGTTTTCAATGGCTCCCAAGCTTGCTGATTCATGTGTTTTCCAGCTTTTAAGTGAATTTCAATCATGTTCTGTTACTTTTATGGGCGTGGCCTTTAGGATCTTCGAAAACGTCATCATGCGGCATTATTGCAAAAAATAGGCGGAGCCTCCTAGCTGGGACAAACACTTTTCGAAACTCCTTAACATCAAGACCGTGCGCACAGCTTGTGAATCACTGAAAATAATGCGATGTGCGGCAAATCTGCAAAAAGTGGGCGGATCTTACACTCCCATAAAAAAGCCCTTTGGAAACTTTTCAGGTTTAAACTTTCAACTTTATCTGGCGCGCCGTTGACGCGTTTCAAACTATTTTTTCATGTTTTTGGACGATAAGTATTTTAATGTTTCGGATTACGGTACCTCCGCCAACACCACCACGACAAAATGCTGACCAACCTCCGACTTTTCCAGGAAAAAATTTTAGATTGTGAACCTGAAAGAATGTTGGGTAACACGACGGTGGAGAGGGGGGAGACACGCTTATCAACAAGTGATAACGATTATATAAAAAAGGAAGAGAATGTGAATGTACACATGTTTACTCCCCCTCCCCCCACCGATGGATGCAAAACTTTTTTTTCGAGGTCAATTGGGGAGAAGAGAGAATGAAAAATTTTATAGGGGGAACAGTGAGGGATGAAGAATTTTTTGTTAAAATGGAAAAACTGGGTTACTGTACATACCGACGGTCGACAAGCTTGGCATTGGTTTCGAAACGTCCTGGTGTCTTCTTGGGTTACTGTGGTTTAGACATGCTGGGTTACGGTCAGAGTTCAGAAGAATGCGGTTTTTAACATGGCGGAAAGCGGAATTCCGCTCAACCCTGATAACCTAAATTACAATGACTAAATCTATACCGGTCTGAATATACGTCCTACCTACAGTACCCTGAAGTACATCCTTATTGTTATTGCAAACTTTCATGAAACGTTCCTTGGGCTCGTGTAGGTATTCACCAATTACCAGTTCCAGAATATCTGCTATAAAGTTAAAAAAAGGAGTCAATGAGCCGAGCGTAGGCAATGAGTATGAGTAGGCAATGAGACAGCGTAGTCAATGAGTAACCGTAGGCAATGAGAACCAGTTTTTTTTGCCTAGTTTTTTTTACTAGAGTCTCATAAAAAACTTTGTTCAATCAAACCAAAAAAAAATCTGCAAATGAGACAAGAAATCATACAGAGAATTCGTGAAAACACAAAAAATCTCTAAAATCAACGTTTTTCCACGAATTTAAAGGAGGACAGAAGTCGTATTTTTTTATTTCATATTCTGATATTTCAGAAAATTCTGAACAACTTTCATCATTGGAGCATGTGCTAAAAATCGCTCTAAATGCCCTAAATTCACGTTTTCCCGGCTCAAAAGGAGCCTAGATGGAAGAGTTTTCTCGGCTCCGCGACAATCCGCAACCGCGACATTCCGCAACTGCGACATTTCGCAACTCACGTAGGTTTCGCAACTGCGACACTTCGCAACTGTTCATTTCGCAACTGCGACATTCCGCAACTACGACATTCCGCAACTACGACATTTCGCAACTATGACGTTTCGCAACCATAGAACTAGCAATAGTTTAACCTAGTTTAGTCAGAAAATGGGTCAGATAACTTTTTCGTCTATTTAATTGTATTCAAATACGTTCCCAGACTTTTTGGTACACTCAACATTTTCCACTGACCCAAATATACAAACGCGGTGTGGTTGCGAAACGTCGTAGTTGCGAAATGTCGTAGTTGCGAAACGTCGCAGTTGCGAAATGACTAGTTGCGAAATGTCGCAGTTGCGAAGTGTCGCGGTTGCGAAATCTACGTGAGTTGCGAAATGTCGCAGTTGCGGAATGTCGCGGTTGCGAATTGTCGCGGAGCCGTTTTCTCACGCGAATTGTAGCTCCGGTGTAGTCCTCTCGGACAATATTATTTATTTTTATTTCTCGATTCCTCGTTTTCTTGCTTTTTTTAACAACGTTTCGTGCTTATATCAATTTATATCGTTAAAAAAGAAGAAAAAACACGAAATTTTGTTGAAAAAAGAAAGAAAACGAAAAATCGAAAAATTAAAAGAATTAATTTTGTCCGAGAGGACTACACGGGGGCAAAAATTCGCGTTGGAAAACTCTTCCATCTAGGCTCCTTTTGAGCCGGGAAAACGTGAATTTAGGGCATTAAGAGCGATTTTTAGCACATGCTCCAATGATGAAAGTTGTTCAGAATTTTCTGAAGTATCAGAATCTGAAATAAAAAAATATGACTTCAGTCCTCCTTTAATGATTTTCGTCAAAACCAAAATTTTTTGAAGTTACCGCCATAGTTGATTCCAGTGCGGTAAAGGCACAATGCGAGTTTTTTTCCGCGGGTCTTGACCAGATTAAGTATTTTCACTGTTTTTTTTTCTCTAAAATTTTCAAAAATTAATCACGAAAGGAAAAATTAACGTGGGTTGCCGAATTCGGCAACGGCAACTCGGCAACTAAAACTTCGGCAATTTCGGCAACCGGCAACTTGTTGCCGCACATCCCTGGCCGATATGTATCTCTAGCGAGTGTCCGTACACAAAAAAGTTGTCAACTACAAAAATGGAGTTCTGGTCTTGGTTTGTTTATTAACATAAAACGTTATTTTGTTAGACAGTTAGTTTTACTATGTCACACCCTCGGGCATTTTCAACAAAAAAAATGCAAAAATTAATAAACTTTTGAGCGGTACTGTACATGTATTACTGAAGTACTGTAACGAGCCCTAATTTGTTTCGCTAACGTTTTTTTAATCCTCTTGTTTTCCCTTTTAACCCAATTAGCCTCTCAACTGTTATAAGCTCCATATCGTGGTAATAAATCTTAGTTCAGCTCATGAGTAATTTGTACAGTGACCAACACCTACTCTGACCAAATGTACAATGACATTTCCTCAATGGGGCGGAGCTTTTCGAAGATAGACGAACAAATGAAAATTCGCGTGACCGTATACCTTTTCAATTTTTTTCCCTGGTCCCCATGACTTCTCTCATTGTCATTCCCATAATAACTAATCTCTCTCTCAAAAAAAAAACCGAAATGGCATCGAATGACACGTTGCGAAATGATGTAGATGACGGGAAAGGAGCGACGGCTGCTGATGGGCAAGCTGCTCCCCCTCCACCGCCTCCATTGTATAAAATAATCAATCGGAAGGATGAGGCGCCGTTCGAATTGAAGCTCATCCCCGACACGTTGATTTTCAAGTATTGTATGGTTCCCGCGTACGCCACGTTCACTATTCACAACACCAAGACCGATAAGCAGGCGTTTAAGGTGAGTGTGCGGTGGGGCGCGTTTGTGTTGCGACGGGATTTTTGAAATTTTGAAAAAAATAATTTCAGGTCAAATCAAGTGACAACAAAATGTACCAGGCGAAACCAAGTGTCGGATTCATAAAAGTGAGTTTCGTAATCTGTTGTGTACTCCTCTCGGACAAGTTTTTCGAAAAAAATCGATAAAACTTGTCCGATTTTAAACCCCGATTCTCAATAGAGCGCACTTGCTGAAATGGGCGTAGTTTTTTTTCTTGAGTTTCAAGCTCCGCCCCCACAACACTTGGGGGACTTGATATTTTGCGAAGATTTTAAAACGTGCGGCAGTTTTGCAAAATAGACTCCGCCCATTTTTCACAGTGGTCTCAGCACGCCCGGAAACCACGGGAATCCCGAAAAACGTCTCATTTTTCAGCGATTCTTAGAAAGTTTGGTGTCGGAATGGCACGGTTTCAAAATTTGAAAGTTTTTTGGAAAAAAAATTTCGGAAAAATGTCAGTGTAAGATTTTGGTCACTGTAACTATGGTCAGTGTAACATATTGTCACTGTACTTTGAAATTCAACTTTTTTTGAATTTTTTTTAACAGAAAAGTCAAATTTTTGACCATGATTCTGAAAAATCATCAAAAATGTTCACATTTTCGATGAAAAATTGAAAAAATCTCGGAAAAATTGGTACGCTCCACAGGTCTTTGTAGTTGCCCGCAGTTGCCCCTCTGGAAAAATGTCAGTGTAAGGTTTTGGTCACTGTACTTTGGGGTACTGTAGGTAGACCGCATATTCAGACCGGTATAAATTCAGTCATTGTACATTAGGATACTGTAAAGTAGCCTAAAGTACAGTGACCAAACTTACACTCACATTTTTTTTCAAAAATTTTTTGTTACCCAAAAAAAAATAAATCGATCCTTTTTGCAGCCGGGCGAGAAAGTGCATATCCGAGTGATGTACCAAAATCCAGCACAGACGGCACCGGCTGACAGTGACTTAAGAAAACACGTGGCAGTGTATCATGTGAGTGCTGGAAACGCGAAAACTTATAAGGAAGCGTTCGCGAAGAAAGAGAAACGAGAAGGTGTCTATCACTACTACTGTAATCATCTGGCAGAGGTTCAACAGGTGGCCGATGGTGATGAGGAGAAAAAAGATGGAGAAGAGGAGAAGAAATAATAAAGAGAGAGAGATTATACTAGTTTGCGTTCTGATGTCCGTTTACGATAATAAATGTGTTTTGAGCGCGAAATTTTGTTTTGAGATTGTAGATCAAATTTAAATCTTTATTTTTGTAGTTGACAACTTTTTGATAGCTTTTCACGCTTTTGAGATATAAAGGGGCAAAATCGGCCGCTGAAAGAAGGGAGAGAGAGCGTGCAAAACGAGGAGGGCGTCTAGCTTCTCTGCGTCTCTCGTCAAGCCAACTCCGTCGGCGCTGGACCACCTATTTTTAAAGGCGCGTATCTCAAGGGCGTGAATAGCTATCAAAAAATTGTCAACTGCAAAAATGGAGATCTAGGTTTGATCTACACTTTTGTCTCGGTGTCTTACCTTACTCTATTTTCAAAAATTTTGTATTGAAACTGTAGATCAAATCTTGATCTTCATTTTTGCAGTTGACAACTTTTTGATAGGGATTCACTTTTTCGAGATATGAGCCTTTGAAGATAGGGACCTGGAGAACGAGGAGGGCGAGAGACGCAGAGAAGCTAGACGCCCTCCTTGTTTCGCACACTCTCTCGTCCTTCTTTAATCGGCGCACTTTGAACCTTCCTATCTCAAAAGCGTGAATAGCTATCAAAAAGCTGTCAACTACAAAAAGAGAGTTCTAGGTTTGATCTACAAAAATAATATAAATTTGAATACCTTGAAACAATAGTAAGGACGTGACGAGCTGTCAAAGTTGATCAAATTTTTTACCTAAAAACTCTTCCCGGATATCAAAAACGTTGAATGTTTTTTGCAGAAACCTCACGAAATACATAATTCCAGTATCTGTGCAACCTTGCCCCATTGGCAACTTGCCTGTTCCTCCTTGTAATTATCATGAGTTGTCAAAGTTCCCCTATTCTTGTCCCCCCAAGTCCGTCCCTCAAGCGCTTTTCGAAATGTTTCGAAATTCCAACAACCTTGATCTTTGATCACCCAACAAACATCATAACATTCCTTCCTCCTTCTCTCTATTCCATATGATTATAGCTGCTGTCCCTCGAGTCGTGTCTATCTAATGACCTTTTTTTCGCGATTTATACATTTTGTTGTTTACTCCTGTCTCCTTTTCTAGTTTCCCCTTTCTCATTAGAGTCCCCCTCTTCTTGTTACCCATAGATACACACACATGTTTAGTTTTTACATTTTCGAAACTTGAGCAGTCATGGGAATTTGTCCGGAAAAATAGCCAAATTAGTCATTTTTATTCAAACAGTGACTTTTTTATGGCTACTTTGTTCAGCAAACGCGCTTTATTAGACATGGGAGCAGAGCTTAAATTTTTTTGAGTGGACGGAGCTTAAAGAAACCGCGCCGCATGGATGTTTTTAGGACTGATGATTTTGTGTTATTCGCCTAAAAAATTTATCAACTTTGACATGTTCCTATCGGGTCTTTTTTTGATGAAGGTATTTCAAATTTATGTTTGTCTTGTAGATCAGGCCTGGATCTTCATTTTTGTAGTTGACAATTTTTTGATAGCTCTTCACGCTTTTGAGTTATACGCCTATAAAGTTGAGAGCTCAAGGAATGGTGAGAGAGTGTGCGAAACGAGGAGGGCGTCTCGCTTCTCTGCGTCTCCTCTGTCTCCGCGATTCAGGTGCTTAAATTCAAAAGCGTATCTTGAAAACGTGAATAGCTATCAAAAAGTAGTCAACTACAAAAATAGAGATCTAGGTTTGATCTACAATTTTAATACAAAATTTTTAAAATTAGACTAAGGTAAGACACCGAGACAAAAGCTCAAAGTTGATGTTGAATTTTAGAAAAATTGATTTTTTTTGCAGTTTTCGCGCTCCAGACTAGGTTTATTTTAAAGATAACATAATTTATGTTGTCACATGCTTTTCCATTTTTCTGTCTGTTTCAAATTTATGAAAATCGAAATCTATTTTCGTCTAGAAAAGAGTACTAGTCTACTCATATCTTAGAGGGGAAATGACGAAAATGAAATGTGTCTTTTCGAGATTCGTACTACATTTTTTGGTTGGTTGCTAGGGGGGATTTAGGGGACGAGAAGGGGTAACGAGAAAAGGAATTTTTGAATTTTTGAAATTTGGCGCCAATTCTTCGGGCCTTGACGAGTACAGTAGCTACAGTCTACAGCCATATAGCCATTTGACGCTAGATCAAAACGTTTTGTATTAGCGAGGTTCTGGTTATGTAACTGAGCTCTAATAAAGTTTTTGTATAGTTTCGCAACCAGTCGCTACAGTATACCGAAGTATTCTTGTAAATCCGCTCTGATAAGATAGAGCAATAGAGCGCAATTGCATACAGCGTAAAACTTCAATGAAGTTTTTCATATGAGGAATTAGTATAAACACATCTGAAACCACTTGATTGGAGCCAATTTCTGTCTTTTCCCGTCCCTTGTCTTTGTGACTGTACGTTTTTTCGCATTCACTGGCTTTCAAACAACAAAAAAATGCTTGAAAAACAAAGACAATATGCTAAGACTTTCAAAATGACACATTTTCTATATTTTGATGTTGAAAAAATAGGTGAGCTTTGGCACCTCATGCCAGCGTCCCGTTTGATCCAACATCTTCAAATTTATGTTCACTGTGTAGATCAAATCCAGATCTCCATTTTTGCAGTTGACAGCTTTTTGATAGCTTTTCATATTTTTGAGATACGCGCCTTTAAAGATAGACACCTAGAAAACTTGGAGGGTGAGAGACGCAGAGAAGCTAGACGCCCTCCTCGTTTCGCATACTCTCTCGCTCTGCAAACTTTGACCCTTCCTATCTCAAGAACGTCAATAGCTATCAAAAAACGGCCAACTACAAAAATGTAGATCTGGATTTGATCTACACAGCCAATATAAATTTGAAGGTGTTGGATCGAAAATGACGCTGGCATGACAAGTCAAAGTACACCTATTTTTCATTTAAAACATTGGAAAAACGTGTTATTTTGAACAGTCTTAGCGTAATTTCTTGGTTTTTCTGCTTTCTGAACCAATTTTCAAGCATTTTTTGTTGGTCAGAAAGGATGGCCTAGCTTTCCCTAGGCCACCCCAAAAATACGAATTATCCTAAAAGTATACTTGTGCAAATGGCTCTGCATGGGATAAAAAGTTAATCCGAAGGAATGAAATCCGCGTAGGATTAAACCTGCACTTCTCGCTCTTTGATGTCACTTTTTCTATTTTTGAGCCGTTGAGAGCGCTGGTAGCCAAGGTGGAGATGGAGCATGTTGCCAAGTGGCAACGGTGGTTTTTTGGTTTTTTCGATTTTTACATAAAAATTTTTTACTTTTTCAATGTCTGCGGAAAGTGTGGGCCACACTAAGTTTTGGAGCTCGGCGTAAGGTTCGCAACGAACAGATTTGATTCTTTTTTCGCGTTGCGTTGCGTGCGCGTCGCGGTTTACATTTGGCACCGTGCCAACCTTTGTGCGATGGAGCGCGTTTGACCTTACACCTCGCACTGCTGTAGGGGCGGAGCTTAGAATCGCGGCACGGTTTCAGAGTTATATAGTTTCAATTTTAGGTTTCCGATGAATTTTCCTGAGAAAATCTCGAAATTTTTGTTTGAATTGGCCTAAAATTTGAGTTTTTCCGGATTTATAAGAGTTTTTTTTTTCCATTTTCAGAGTTTCTGGGCTTTCAGAATCCAAAAAAAACCCAATTTTCTAGCAGTTTTTCCCCAAAAAATCGTAAATTCCATGAAAATTGACTTCAAACGAAGCTCCCGCCACCACCACCCTTATCACCACCTCGACGCTCTCAGCACGCCCCTCGCACCTGTGGTGTATGCGGTAAGGAGTCTGACCGGTAATCCGGCGGTCGGGGGTTCAATTCCCCCGTATTCAATTATTTTTTGCTTTTTGTAACAATCACAATGGTATATTTTTCATATGATTTGGAGCGGTGGAAGGTGGTTTTTGAAGATTTTTTGGAAATTTTTTTTTCAAAAGGGGGGGGGCCTCCTCCTAAAAAGAGCCATGAAATAAATCTGGGAAGACGCCGTGTGCTCACTCTCATAGTGCACATCCCATTCATTTCCTCCAATTTCTTCGTCTTTTCGTTCATCAAGACAGGCTCCAGTACTTTCTGCGTCTCTCCATCTCTCCCTTACACTCCAAAAAAGTGTGTGTCGAGTAGAAAAAGCGTTCGTAGAGGGGGACGAGAGACACCACGTATATGTATACTTTTTCGCTTCTTCCTTTTTTGAGAGGTCATAGAGAATCAGACGGTTGGGATTCTGGGTCTCTCTTGCTTATGTATATGAGAATTAGAAAGGAAAAAGGGGGGGGGGATTTTTGATTAGTTTCTGTTTCACTCTCTCCCTCTTTTCTCTTGTTGTTCTTATTGAGTTTATTTGGGACTTTTGGACTTCTATGGGTGGTCACTCGCGATCTTTTTTTTTGGAGAAGGGGGGGCTGAGGTCGCCAAATTTTGCATAACTGTCAGGGCCTTGGCCAGTCTGGGAAGGTCCGGGAAGACCCGATGGCCTGGGCCACTAGAAAAATTTCAAGGCCCCACCCGCCTCGAACGCCCGGCTTAAAAAATGACCCTTTTTTCCAAATTTTTTTCCAACTTTTCCATTTTTTCATCGAAAAAGTAACAATTTCTGAGGATTTTTGAGAATTTCTTCTAATTCTGAATGATGGTTGAAAACTTGACTTTTTCGCTGAAAAATTCTATAAAATTCAAAATTTTGAATTTTGAACTTTGGCACCAAATCACCCGGGTCTTTACCAAGTACGTAATTTTGGGACCGTATTGAGAAGTTTTTTTCCTAGGTAAGCCCTTTCAGCCTAAAATTTTGCAATATTTAGAGCGCTTTTTTTGGGAACAGAGATTTTCAAGAAAATAGTTTACAGTTTTTTTGAAAAATGTTCTACAGAAATGCTAAAAATCTCTTTAATTCTCGTTCTCCTGACGCAAAATGAGCTATAATGGCAGAGTTTTTCCGCGTCCGTACGGCCGTGTACTCCCCTCGGACAAGATTTCCCGTAGTTTTTTCTATAAATTGCTCTGTCTGCAACCTCGGTTCCCTGAAACCTGCTGAAATGTTCTGTGTACATAAATGGAAAAGTCTGGTCGTCAGGCTTACTGTAATTTGAGCAAATCCCAATACTATGAGAAGAAACTTTGGTCGGATTTCAAACTCTTCCTTAAGTTGTCTTTGTTCATATTGACCCCACATATACATATTTTTTTGAAAAATTCTGAATCCTCACCTCTCCAGCTTTTCAAAAATATTACTTTCGGTGAAAATACAATCAAGACTAATGACACGTGTAGAGATTTACCGGTGCTCAAGAGAAGGGAATACTGTAGCCGCACTAGTTTTACGGAATGACATTTTTCGATTTCCGGAATACGGAATCCAGAACCGGAATGACGAAAAACCCGGAATTTCGGATTCCGGACAACTATGGTACCCGAAAACCCCTACGGTGTCACTGACACAATACGAAAATAGGGGCGAATGAAAGGAGTCCTAGTACAAAATTATGAGAGTAAAGGGTAAGACATTTATCTAGATAAGATTTTGGCAAAAAATGTGATGTTAGACAATAAATTCCAACGATTTAATAACCGGTTTCTAGGTAGGTTTGATAAAGTAAGATTGTGTACAACGCATCGGGATTAAACATTTCTAAAAAAAATGTCTTATATTACAATTTTCTCGTTTTCCTTTTCGTTTTCACACCATCTATCGATCACTCAGAAATTGATATTTATACTTCTCACTCTTCAAAAATGACTTTTTTTTTCAATTGTTTTTAAACTTGAAAACATTTGAATGTTGAACTTTGGCGCCAATTTACCAGGGCATTCGGCCGGGC
Source organism: Caenorhabditis latens (assembly GCA_002259235.3). Taxonomy (NCBI): domain Eukaryota; kingdom Metazoa; phylum Nematoda; class Chromadorea; order Rhabditida; family Rhabditidae; genus Caenorhabditis; species Caenorhabditis latens. The sequence continues at coordinate 3,181,608 of CM056092.1, read as the reverse complement.
CTTGACAACTATGCAAAAATTGAAATTTTCGAATCCGGGCCGAGATTTGTCAAGTATTGTCCAAGTCCGTATGAGCAATGTTCCATGGTGCATCGAAACTATCTTGACAATTATTTCTGCTATTTTACTAGTTTTCCCATCATCTAAATATCGATCACTCAAAAAGTGATATTCTCACTCTTTCTCCCGTCGATAAAACAATTCCATGCATATGCATACAATATTCCCGGCGGTTACTTTTCCTCTTCTGCTTCCTTCGTCTTTTTGTATTTTATCATCACCTTTCCCTGGTTACCCTTTCTCTCTCTCATTTTTCTATCTTCAATAAAAGTCGATTTTTAGAGAAGCGGCGACGGAACACATCGATTTTTCTTTTTTTTTGAAATTTTTGGGGAAATTGATGACGTGGCATAGAGTGGGCTTGATTTATAGTTTTGGAGAGAATATAAATTTTTGGCGGAAAAAAAGGAAAAGGGAGAAGTAAGATGAATGAGAACAACGTCAGGCAAGAGATTTTTTGGGAGATAAAGGTAAAAGCGGAATAGGCGTACTGTAGTGAGGGAAATGCGCTCTGCTGCACTCCATTTGTGACAGAAATCAGTAGCTGGCACGGTGCCAAGTCGTAGAATTGGCAGCAACTTGTGAGGGGACGTTGCGATATTTCTCTAACGTGAGAAGTTTGAGCAATTCGCTGCGATCTTTCGAAAATTTGAACTCTCAGCTTGCTGCATCGCCGTGAAAGGCTTGAAAAACTCGCAGCGTGACAGTCACTGCGTCAAAAGCTCAAAAGCTCGCGAAAACGTTGGAACCGAAACATTTTCGGAGCGTGAACGAATCAGGTTCGAATCTAGTGATAGCTCCTGTGAAATTCACAAAAATTCACCATGTGATAGTCAAAGAATAGTTTTCAAAATGCACAGAAGTGAAATGAGTAAGGTCCGCAACAAACAGATCTGGTTTTTTCCGAGTTGCGTTGCGTGCGCGTCGCGGTTTATATTGAAATATACGACAAATGTGCGTAAAATTTGAAATTGGCACCGTGCCAAGGCTGTCAGAAATCGCGGCTTTCTAGGGTTTCAAGGGAAAACATAGCTTGATACTTTTGACTTTTTGGTACAAATTTGACAACCACGGTTCGACCCCCCCGCCACTGGTGCCAGCATTTTTTTGGGCCGACTGTGACTGTTTGAGATTTTCAAAAAAAAGCCGCGGCCGGCCGTACTACAGCCTTGCACCGTGCCAACCGTTGTGCGACGGAGCGTGTTTCAGCTACCTTACGCCTCGTACTGCTGTGAAAACTCGCAGATTGTTAACCCCCGATTCCCTTCTATCCCATCAATTTACCTGAATCCTCTCACCTTCTTCCCTTACCTAACCAATTCCACATTTCATAATCCCCTTGTTTCACTCTCCTCATTGTTCCCCTTACAAACCTTTCATAACCAATTACTCTCCCTATTTTCCAATTACTACCATTCGAAACACCATTCCGAAAACTCTGAGCAAACAATTAAACTTTCACTTTTTACCCCTTGTTTTCTCCCTCCTTGAGAGAGTCATAACATAAATGTTTATGACGCCGATTTGGTTTATTCTACATACTTTCAATTATTTCGTTTTCTTATGCATACTATTTGTAATAGGGAATCCAAGCCATTTCGAAATTAAGAAAAAAGTTTTGAAATGGGAAAACAAGGAAATGACAAGGGAACTCTATGGAAAGACGACTATCAAACGATCTGAAAGTTTGGTCTTGGGTACTTTTGACTACGGGAAGTCCATTTCTGCAATCAAAACCGGATAAATGTCTCTGCGAGCCAAGTTATGAGCTCTCAAACTTATCCCGGCTATAATATCCAATTTGGTTGTTTTCGTGTTTTTCGGCACTCTATCCCTGCTCACGGTACAGTAACAAATTACCATTCTGCCCGTAGTGAGTCAGAGACATAGAACTCGTCGTAATCTACATTTTGGTATATTTTTAAGCCTATAATATTGAGTTTGAAGCGACTTACGCGCCGCTTTTGTTTCGAACCCGGAGAGGTCTTGGAATGGTAAAATCGAGAATGGTGCCGTTTTTGAACTGAAAATCATTAAATCCCAAGAGCGGTTCAGAACCGAGGCATTTCTAAAACGGATCATTAAAAACCCCTAGTGAGACTGAATTCCCCATTTTTTGACAATCCCAAAGTCTGTTTTTGAAATGTCTCCGTTTTGAAGCCGGACCGATACCGAAAGCCAGAATTCTTTAAAACCGAAGAGTTACGAAATGTCTAGGTTCTCAATGCTCCGGTTTGGGAGTGTCCTGATTACAAACCGTTTTGGTTTCCAAAAAGTCGCGGGAACCACCACAGAGGGGGGCGAGGCGTAAAGTTCACCAAAGTTTTGAATTCGTCTTCCTAGTCGCGTTGCGTGCGCGTTGCGTTTTTTATTGAAAGACAAGATAAATACACCTAACAAGGGAAGTACACGACGAACCGAGTTGAACTGTTTCTATAAATTTGACCATAGATACTTTCGACCCTGCTGATTCCAAATCTGCAATAAAAATCTGCTAAATGCTCATGTGGACCGAGTTATGACCCGTTAAACTTTTCAATTTGTTCACGTTCTTAACCTTTTCACGTTTTCATCGACACTTGTACTGTAGAAGCGCAAGTTTGACGGGTCATAACTCGGTTTACAGATGCATTTAGCAGATTTTTATTGCAGATTTGAAATCAGCAGGGTCGAAAGTATCTATGGTCAAATTTATAGAAAAAGTTCAGCTCGGTTCGTCGTGTACTTCCCTTGTAAAATTAGAATTTGGCACCATGCCAACCGTTGTGCGACGGAGCGCGTTCATCACTATCTTCACGTCATTCCCCCTCAACTTTCTTTTCTATTTTCGCTTTTCGAAATCACTTATTACTCACACCCTCATATATCAACTAATTGTAGTCATACTCACACTCACACACACACACACTCACACAGACATGAATGATATCTACGTATCTCTCTGTCCCCCCATTGGGAGTACGAGTCCCCCCTTTTCTCTTCCTATTTCCCCCTTTTTCATCATCACTTTGTGTTTGTTGGAGACATTGGGTGTCACCTAGTGACACCCCTCCTCCTTTGGTTTTACCCATTATTTTGCACTTTTATGTTTAGAAGTGTATGCACTTTTATGCATATCACGAGGAGATGTTTATCAGATTTTGCTAGGGGAGTGATGTTTCGAATAATTTCGAAAATTCTCGAAAACAAGAAGCACAGAATTTTCAAGGTTGCAATGGAGCGGACTTGCATCTAACCTTTGAAAAAAGTGTTTTTCACTACAGTACCCTTTCCCCCCCTCCCTCTGAATACGACTTTCTTTGTAGAAACGAAACTTGGCACGGTGCCAAAACATGAATTTTCCTGGCACGGTGCCAACTATTATTGTAAGACAATTCCCAATGGTTACGGTAATCAATTGAGTTTTTTCTTTTGGCACAGTGCCAACTTTCATGCGCTGCCGTAATGTGTCCGCTTCTAAGGAGTTTTGGCGCCAAAATTCAAATTTTTGAATTTTTTGATTTTTTTCGTGAAAAAGTCAGAATTTCGACTATGGTTCAGAATTAGTAGAAATTCCAAAAAATCATCAACAATTTTGGCATTTTCGATGAAAAATTTCAAAAATTTCAAAAAAAATTTATTTTTCCCCTTTTTGGAATTCGGTAGTTGCTGAACGCTTACTTGGCACAGTTGTTACACCTGCGCTCTACCGAAATCCCCTTGAAAAATGTCTCTTTTTCTCTAAGTCTCTCAATTTCGCACTCTATTTTCTTCGATTTCGGTAGAGCTCAATTGTAAGAAGCGCGACGTGCTAATAACTGTATGTGCGCTCTACCGAACTTCACAGCAAAGAGCCAAAAAGGGGTACTGTAGTGAAGGATTACTGTAGTCACGCGACCGCGCCGCTCCCAGTTTTTTTTGCCTATGAAATCAAGAAAGTGTTAACATATAAGACGCTCGAAATTTCAAAATTTTTTGCTCACTGATATATTTTCTTAAAAATTGAGAAATTCCGTACTAGTACATATTTATTTTTAGTTTCAGATTCCGTTCAAATATGTGTGAAAAATATCATGTAGACACAGATCTGCTTCACTTTTATCTTTTCACGTCATTTTCTGTTCTTTTTCAAAGTTTATTAAAAAGAACAGAATCGGTATGCATACCGATTCCGTACCAAGAGATTCTTCCAGATTTGGTATGCATACCAATTCTGTACTCTGCATAAAATATCACGTGAAAAAATGTTTTCCTCCAAGTTTATTCAAAAGTACAAAATCGGTATCGATACCGATTCGGTACCATTGTAAATTCTGTATAAAAGGTCACGTGAAAATATGAAAATCCACAATTTCAAAGTTTCCAATCTTATCTATGATTATTAACGCTTACGTGGATTCAAATTTGATGTTCATCAAGTGGATGAACTGACAAAAATGACAATTTTTAAGGAAAAATCTCCTAGATTCTGTAATTAGGTTTTGATCAACTTCACCTTTTCTTATTCAACAACATTAAAAAGTTCGTTTTAATGAACACTGCAAAAAAGGGTTTAAGGTGTTTTCGTTTTAAGTAAGAAAAGGTGAATTTGATCAAAACCTAATTACATAATCTAGGAGATTTTTTCTTAAAAATTGTCATTTTTGTCAGTTCATCCACTTGATGAACATCATATTTGAATCCACGTAAGCGAAAATAATCATAAATAAAATTTGAAACTTTGAAACTGTGGATTTTCAATTTTTCACGTGACCTTTCATACAGAATTTACAATAGTACAGAATCGGTATCGATACCGATTCTGTACTTTTGAATAAACTTGGAGGAAAACATTTTTTCACGTGATATTTTATGCAGAGTACAGAATTGGTATGCATACCAAATCTGGAAGAATCTCTTGGTACGGAATCGGTATCCATACCGATTCTGTTCTTTTTTATAAACTATGAAAAAAGAACAGAAAATGACGTGAAAAGATAAAAATGGAAAACTCTGTGCTTCACGTGCAACTTTTTCTAGCAATTGCCAGTTTATTCCAAAATACTTCAAATTTACGGAAGTATTGTATTTTCAGTACAGATTACTCACCGAAAACCATTTTTTAGTTCGCAAGTAAAAAAATTTGAAATTTCAACCGTCTTATATGTATATTACCCCTTTCTCGCGCGCCTCTTGGTGTTTACCCAGAGTCATCTGCTCTCTTTTTATAATGTCCTTTATTCTTGTGCTCCCCTCCGACGACCCCGGTCATAAATCCATCTGTCGGCATGGTTTTGTTATTGAAAACTTTTTATAACGAGTAGAGAGAGGTCAGAGGATAATGTGTAATAACAATCATAACATTTATTCGCACAAAATTGTTGGCACGGTGCCAAGAATTCTGTTCAATAACCGAAATGTCCAGTAGAGCGCTTTTCCTTCTCTTGGCTACAGTAACCCAATATGGGGAAAAGTTGGCTCGGTGCCAAGCATCACAAAGCAGTTAGAGCGCACTTTCTAAACTCAGAAAAACTTTTTCCAGGCACAAATTTCAGTAGAGCGCATTTTCTGCTATTCATATATCCTCATGTCCTACCGTTCCCATAAAACTTGAAGTTCTGGAATATTTGACACCGTGCCAAGAATTCGTTTTCTATATTCTCAAAATGTCTAGTGAGGTATTTGCGCTCTATTGGGAAAATTCGATTTCCCAATTTTCAAAAACCCCTTTCCACCACTCCAAATCATATGAAAAATATACCGTTGTGATCGTTACAAAAAACAAAAAATAAAAGGACTTGGTCGGGATTGAACCCCCGACTAATTTTTCACCGGCCAGTCTCCTTACCGCCTACACCACAGGTGCGCGGGGCGCGCCTCGCCGCCAAGGGAGGTGATAAAGGTGGCGCTTCTCCCCCGTTTTTCGCCTTTTCAGTAGAGCGCGCTTGCGAAATCCTCCCACATCATTTTTCTTCTGCTACCTCCTACAGTAACCAACCCGATTCGAATACCCCAAGAAAGTTGGCACTGTGCCAGAACCACTCTCCTCAATCCGCACACTCTCTACCCCCCGTCATGTCTGCGTCTCTCTCTCTCTCTCTTTCCCTCCATGGGCACAGTCCCCCTCTCTTCGAGATGGGTGGTCTTCGTATGTGCCCCCGCCATTAGGCTCCGCCCACTTTTTTTGGGCTGGCTCTCGCGCAGCCACTAGCACTTTTAATCTCTCACACGTTTTTTTTCCTGAGCGGTCAAATTTTTTTTTCAGAAACATGGGACTTGTCGAGTCGTCAGAAACCGGGGAAAGAGTGCTTCGAGGTACGGTGGCGCCGCCGAGTACGGTAAGTGATGCAAATGCGCTCTAATGAGAATTGAGGGGTTTTGGGGTTTTAAGGTGTCCTTAGGGGTGCAAACGCACTCTAATGAGACATAAAGGGTTCTGAGGTTTTAGGGTGTCCCTATGGGTGCAAGCGCGCTCTAATGAGAATCAGGAGATTTTTGGGTTTTAGGGAGTCCTTAGGTGTGCGAACGCGCTCTAATGAGAATCTAGGGTATTCCCTGTAGGTCAAAATTTTTGTGACGCCACAAGGAGCACCTTATCATAAAGAATTGTGCAGCGAAGGGGGCAGCTGATAATAAAAAGAAAATGAAGAGATTCAGAGATTCAGACGGAAAGAAAAAAAGTGTATTGATAATATGTACTGGCTATTTCGTCTTTCTCGGAATTTTACTTTGCGGACATTTTTTTCTTATTTTTTGTTAGTTTTTCGTGATTTTTGATGCAAACGCGCGGTATTTTGAACAATTTTCGGAAAATTTCGAATTCCCAATTATCAAAAACCACTTTCCACCGCTCCAAATCATATAAAAAATATATTATTTTGATCGTTACAAAAAGCAAAAAATAATAAGCCCTGGTCGGAATTGAACCCCCGACCTATTTTTCACCGGCCAGACTCCTTACCGCCTACACCATAGGTGCGCCGGGCGCGCCGCGCCGCCAAGGGTGGTGATAAAAGGGGCGCTTCTCTCCTTTTTCGGGTTTTTGCGGTGGAGCGTGTTTGCATTTTTAAATCTCAGTTTTTTCTCCAGATTCTTCTTTCTTCTTAGATATGGAAACCAGCAATTATATATGGCGCCGGTCAGGTGAGAGCTCGTGTGAGCTCGTACCCTTTCATTATTATAATAATAATACACATTGCTCCCTAGAAAAATCTTATGATCTACAACAATTCTTGACATTTTCAGCCATACGATGACGCAGACCTACGTTTCAAAACATTGCTGGGCGATATGGAGGTGAGTGGGGGAAATCGCGCTCTATTGGACTTTATTTCCAATTTTTAGGAATTTTTCATTATAATCACATGTTTCCGCTGTTTTGTTTGTTCTTGGTAGATCACATTTTTGTTTCTCTTGTTGTTTTTCTCTCTCAGCTTCCTGGTAGCAAATCGACAGTTAGAAACTTCCCAAGTGTGTAACCAAGCAAGTTACCGTCTAAATTCAAATTAAAATTTTTTTTTAAATTCTTGTAGATCAAATCTAGCTCTACATTTTTGTAGTTGAAAACTTTTTGATAGCTATTCACGATTTTGAGATATGCGCATTTGAAATATGGATGTTCACAAAATGTGGCTAAAACAGCTCAAGTTGGACCGATTGCTACGGACTCAGGGTTTGTTTTCATAAATTTAATTTATAGCAGTTGTATAGATCAAGACTAGCTCTACATTTTTGTAGTTGACAACTTTTTGATAGCTATTCACGCTCTCGAGATACACGCCCTCAAACTTTGCAGCTAGCCGCCGGCCTGGAGCGGCGAGAGAGTGTGCGAAACGAGGAGGGCGTCTCGCTTCTCTGCGTCTCTCCCCTGGTGCTTATCTTTAAAGGCGCATATCTCAAAAGCGTGCAGAGCTATCAAAAAGTTGTCAACTGCAAAAATGTAGAACTTGACTTGATCTACACATCCAATATAAAATTTAATGATTGGAACTCAAAATAAAAAAGTTACGAATTTTCAAAGTTGATAAATGTTTTTGATGTTTTCCTTGTTTTTCCAGGAAGTTCCACCCGAAAAAATCCGAGCGGCGCTTCTAGACGTCTTCAGCGATGGCCATCTTCTGAAAATCTTGGATCAAATGAAAGAATGGGGCATTCTCGAGGAGAAACACAATACAACTGACGTGTGTGGTATCTTCCTGACGGCTCTCATCCACTATTTTCCAATTTATTCGGACACTGGACTCGAACTTTCCGTCGAGAAGTACAACGACTACACGAAAAAGTTGGTGAAAGCGCGCTCTACCGAAATTTCAAAAAAAAAATTTCAGTATCTACGAAGAACGACTCGAAATGGACAAAAAGGCGGCTGACGCGGAAATCGAGGAATTGACGAAGAAGTTATCACGAGAAGAGAATAGAACTCAAACTGCAAATAGTAATTATAAAAAGTGAGTTGTGCCCGTTTGTTGAGACAAACGCGTTCTATTGAGAAATTTCGGTAAAAGTCAAAAAATCAAAGTTTGGAATTTTGAAAAAAAAAGGTTGGTATCAAAATGTTCGCCATGTTCTTCTGATTCTAATGGTGGTATTTTCGTTGTCTAAAACTCTCTCCGAACAGTTTTATAGACGTTTTTCTGTTTCGGCGGCTGCGGCCGCGGCCTAGAAAATGCTCGGCCGTCGCGCGCTAATTGGTCGCAGAGGAAACCGGTTATAAAACTTTTAGGAATGAGATTTAGACAACGAGAGTACCACAGTTCGATTCAGGAGAAAAAAGCGGATTTTTCTATATAATTTTGAGAAAAAACCAACAAAAATTGTTTTTTTCGAAAAAGTTTTCAAAATTTTCCATACCTATACCAAAAAATTTGCCGTGTTTTTCTGATTCTAATGGTAGTATTTTCATAGTCCAAAGTTTTCCCCGAACAGTTTTATAACCCCTTTTTCTCTTTGGGAGGCCGCGGCCGTGGCCTAGGAAACTACGCGGCCGCCGCGCGCTGATTTGTCGTCGAGAAAAACGCCTATAACTCTGTTCAAACTGAAAATTAGAAACCAAGAGTACCACCACAAGAATCAGCGGAAAATTCAGATTTTTCGGTATAAAATTTTAAAAAAATTTTAAAAATTCAAAAAATTCAAACTTTTAATTTTTTCCAGATTGCTCGCAAAAATCGAAAATCAAAAATCTGCTCACAAGCTCGCAATGCAACAAAAAGATGATGAAATCGCAAGACTTCGAAAAGAGAACAATTCGTTATTCGAAGACTTGGTACGTGCTAGAACTGGAAATTCGAAGCAAGAAGAGGTGACGGAGAGCAAGAAATTGTTGAAGGAGGACTTGAAATCGTGAGTTTTCAGTGAGAATATTCTTAATTTGAAAAGTAAAAAACATTGGCGAGGTGGAGGGGTCGAACCCTCGATGGTTAGTTTACTGGTCAGACACGCTACCAGGTACACCGTGGAGGCGGAAGTGGGAGCGCGCCGGCGAGGGTTGTGATAAAGGCGCGGCCATGATCTTGTGGGCAGCGCCACCTGTATGACCACCCTCTCGCCGACGATACGTTTCCACCCATATGGCGCAACTGGTAACATCGCCGGCCGCCAATGTAGCATCCCCGGTTCGACCCACACCAAGTGCTATTATTTTTTGTTTCTTTTACCAACATCCCTAGTCACCAAAAGAACCGTCCGGATGCCAAAACATCTCTAATCTCGAGCACTGGCTGCATACGATTTCTCACCGAGTTTCAAAAAATTGAAAATTTGCGGTGAAGCGCGATTGCATTCCTCAAATTAAGAATATTCCAGAGCAAAATACAAAAATCAACAATTAGAGACAACTATTGCTGACATGAAGAAGACGCTCGATTGGGAACAGTTGGAGAGAAAAGGAATGCAGAAGCAGATTGATGATGAGAGGGAGAGGTGGGTCTCTAGAATTTTTTTTTATTCATTGAGTAGATCAAATTTAGCTCTACATTTTTGTAGTTGACAATTTTTTGATAGCTCTGCAGGCTTTCGAGATATGAAGCTTCAAAATGTCCATCTTGCATGTGCAAAAGTATCCTGGATTTTGACAGCACGTAACACAGTTACTAGTGGTTTTCCGTCAATAAATTTATAATGGTTGTATAGATTGAATTAAGCTATACATTTTTGAAGTTGACGATTTTCTTATAGCTATTCACGCTTCCGAGATATGAAGGGTCAAAAATTGGTCAACCCAAAAAAAGAGAAACAATTAGTCAACTTTGGACAGCTCTATCTTGGTCAGATATCAGAAAACTGAAAATGTTTTAAATGAATTTAATAGATCAGGTATAGCTCTACATTTTTGTAGTTGACAACTTTTTGATAGCTGTTCACGCTTTCGAGATATGGAGGGTCAAAGTTAGCAGCTAGTCGCCGACCGAGAGGGAGGAGAGAGCGTGCGAAACGAGGAGGTCATCTCGCTTCTCTGCGTCTCCCCCTCTCTCTCCCCACGCGCCTTGGAAATAGGCTATCTTTAAAGGCGCGTATCTCAAAAGCGTGAATAGCTATCAAAAAGTTGTCAACTACAAAAATGTAGAGCTAGATTTGATCTACTAGATGTATATAAATTTGTAGTGTTTACACAATAGACAAGGCCATGACGAGCTCTCAAAGTTGACTAACTTTTCGGATTTTTTCCAAATTACTTTCAGATCAACCAAACTGGAAGCTCAACTCAATGAATCTCGTCTGGAGTGTACCGCCTATATGCAAATGCGTGAAAAAGATAAAAGGTCGAAATCCCTTCTGAGAGATGAGGAAACCAGAACTCAACAACTAATCGACTACATCGGTATCATGTGGAATTATCAAGTGAGACGAGAGAATAACAAGTGTTTCAATTTCACTCGGATGATCTGTATGCTCTCGGACTCCCAGAAAAATCAAGAAATCGAAAAGACTCGAAAGAAGTTGTCGGAAATTAGATATATGATGAGACCGAGTCAAGTGGAACAAGCACTGGAAGATATTCGAAATAGCAAGAAGGCGAAAAAGGTGTTTGAGGAGACGTTGGAAGGATTGTTGGACCACATTGTGAAGAATCCCAATCAAGGATTCTCTCAGGAAATACCAACGCATGCCACGTATCTCCCGGTTATCAGAGAGGAGTTGCAGTACTTGTTTGAGGAGCAACCGAGAAGAATTTGAAATTTTTAAGAAAACTGCAAAGTGAGTCTTCCAAGGGCTGAAACATTGATAAAATTAGATTAAAATCTATAAAAATTTTAAGCAACTTGTAGATCAAAAATATCTCTACGTTTTACCAGTTGACAACTTTTTGATAGCTATTCTAGCTTTAGAGATATACGCGTTTAAAAATAACCATTTTTCCAGTTGACTAAAAAATGCATCAACTTTGACATGTTCCTGTCGGGTCTTTTTTGTCGCAGGTGTTTCGAATTTATGTTTGTCTGGTAGATCAAATCTAGCTCTGCATTTTTGCAGTTGACAACTTTTTGATAGCTATTCACGCTTTGGAGATACGAACGGTCAAAGTATGCAGCTATCCGCCGACCGAGAGGTGCGAGAGAGCACGCGAAACGAGGAGGGCATCTGGCTTCTCTGCGTCTCTCTTCATTTCTCCCCTCGAGCATTTCAGGTGTCTATCTTTAAAAACGCATATCTCAAAGGCGTGAATAGATATCAAAAAGTTGTCAACTGCAAAAATGTAGCCCTCGTTTTGATCTACATAATTATTATCGGAATAAAAAAGTTCCGACATTTTTTACTAGGGGTACTCGATTTTAGAACTCGGGAAAATAGAACTGCGACAAAATAAAACTGTTACAATATAGAACTGACTAATATAGAACTGCTACAAAGTGGAACTGAACACAATGGAACTGTTACAAAATAGAACTCCACGAAATAGAACTCAACGAAATGGAACTGCTACAAAATAGAACTGCTACAAAATAGAACTCTTCCACTGGTTTTGAAAAGGCTATTTGGGCTTATTTAATATAATTTTTTCCAGTTTTTTGTTGACTATTAAATAGACAAAGACTTTATCTCCATAAAATAAGTGTTTTTAGTCGACTTTTCTCCTCGAAAATTGGTTATAATTCTTCTAAAAAGTCACGAATGCAAACGCGCTCCATTCGAACTAGAGTTCTATTTTGTAGCAGTTCTATTTTGTAGCAGTTCCATTGTGTTCAGTTCTATTTCGTCGCAGTTCCATTTTGTTCAGTTCTATTTTTGTCAGTTATATATTGTAACTGTTTTATTTTGTTGCAGTTCTATCTTTCCGAGTTCTAAAATCGAGTACCCCCTTTTTGCCGACGCGCAAGAGTCCCGCCACTGATCTACGGGAACGCCCACTAATCATAAACATTTCTTCTGCATGATCGGGGCACAGTTTCATTGATTTCGCGGGTGAATTTTTGTTTTAAAATACCACTTTTTAAAATAAGATTTGACCTATATCCTTCAAAATTTCATTCCCACTATGAAGTTTGAGGAAAAAGATCAAATTGTAAAGGATATAGGTCAAATCTTATTTTAAAAAGTGGTATTTTTCACCAAAACTTCACCCGCGAAATCAATGAAACTGTGCCCCGATCTTGCAGAAGAAATGTTTATGATTAGTGGGCGTTCCCGGAGATCAGTGGCGGGACTTTTGCGCGTCGGCAAAAAATGTCGGAACTTTTTTATTCCGATAATATATAAAATTGAATATTTGGAAATAATCGTGAAGACGTGACGAGCTGTCAAAGTTGGTCAAATTTTTCATCAGACAACTCAAAAAAACAGAATTTTTCTTGCAGATACCTCCAAAAGGCATTAATATAGTACCTGTGCAACTTCGCCCGATTGAAATTGACAACTCCTCTGGTCCTCCCTGTTATTATCAAAAAAGATTGCAGCACATTTTAGTTTTTTTGTTAGAAAAACGCATAGTAAGTGGAATTCCTGGGTTTTACGAACGGAAAATTTGAAATTCTAAATTTGTTTGAGTGAAAAAATTGGTCAACTTTGGATAGCTCTAACTTTACCATTTTTTGGTCAGTCATAGAAATTTTTATTTGTACGTGTAGATCAAATCAAGATCTCTATTTTATCAGTTAACAACTTTTTTCTAACTCTTTTTGCTTTCGAGATATGAAGCTTCAAAGTTTGCAGGCGGAGAAGACGAGAGAGTGTGCGAAACGAGGAGGGCGTCTAGCTTCTCTGCGTCTCTCCCCTTCTCTTCTTCGAGTAGCTCACCAGGTGCCTATCTTAAAAGACGCATATCTCAAAAACGTGATAAGCTATCAAAAAGTTGTCAACTGCAAAAATGTAGGGCTAAATTTGATCTACAAGATGAATATGAATTTGAAGATTTTGGGCGTAAACTGGAGAAGTTACGAACCTTCAAAGTTGACAATTAAAAAATTTTCTTTCAGATAACCCTCCGATAGCATAACTCCACAGTCTACTATTCTGGCGGAACTCACTTTTCCATTTTTATTTTTCATTTTTATATTGTATTATATGTATTTTTCTCACTACCTATGCATTCTCGCCCCATCGATCCACCGTATCCCATTTTCATTCCTCATATCGCATATTTTTCTCTCGTCGTGATATTTTTGTCTCCTCTCGTTCTCCATTTCCAATACATTTGTATAAATAAACAAATTTCAGGGTAATGCTACACCTCAGCCATCCGGAATTCAACCAACGGGCGAGATGGTCACAGGCTGAGCTACAACTATGCATAAGCGAGCTTCCGAGTGTAAGTTAGCAGTGGAGCGCACTTGCAACAGTAACTTTTAGTTTCAGGGATTGTTCGAGAAACATCGAGATCTCAATTCACAAATGGATGAGTTGGAAAAGGATGAGAAGAAGATCAAAAAACGAAACAATGAAATTTACAAGAATTATTTAGAAATCGTATGTAGCCAGTGCTCGAGATTGGAGTTGTTTGGGCATCCGGTGGGTTCTTTCGGTGACTAGCCTTATTGGAGAAAAAAAGCAAAAAAGATTTGGCACGGGGTGGGGTCGAACCCGGGATGCTAGATTGGCAGCCGGCGTTGTTACCAGTTGCGCCATGAGAGCGAGAAAGTGGCGCCGGCGAGAGGATGGTGATAAGGGTGGCGCTGGCGACAGAGTGGTGGTCGGCTGCCGCCCCGCCGCTTCCTCGCCACCGCGGTGTACCCGGGAAGAGGTCTGGCCGTCAATCTCACTACCAAAGTTCGACTCCCTCCTTACTTTTTGCAATTTTTTCTAAGCATATTGGTATTTTTTGTTAGGTTTTTAGGCTAAGACTCGAATTTTTAGACTCAAAATTCACTATTTTCAGGAATTCCTAAAAGGCTTCGTGAGACCTGGCGAACTCACCACTCGCTACGAAATCAGTATTGGCCTTCTCACAGTACTCATCAAAAACTTGGTAATAGTCGCTAACCACCCTCCCAACAAAACACAACAACAAGATTTTCAGGCGCTCAACGCAGCCGTCGGAATCGGACCTCAAGACATTGATATAGCGATTGTACCGTGTTTTGAGATCATACGAATGCCGGACATCAATTTCGAGGCGGAGATGATAAAAGTGATGGACAAATATGTGAGTTTACAAAAAACAAAAAAAAACAAAAATAGTTGGGAGGGGCAGAGAATCGAACTTTGGTGGGCTTCGGTGACAGCCTGCAGTGTTCCCGACTGCGCCAAATGGTCGGCCTGGAGAGAGGAGGCGAGGGGTGGTGATAAGAGGAGATGCGGTCGCGCGCAGGCCACCACCTCGACGCAGATTTTTGAAAAAAAAATTATCGATTTTTTTTCAGAAATACGATGCCAGAAAACACACAATATTTATGAAGAAGATCTACCAACACCTCACGGATCGTATCAGTTTTGTGATGGATTTGAACCTACCAATCCCCGAGGCTCCGCCCACTTCCAACGGGACGAAACCATGTCTGCGAGTCATCAAATTAGGCTCTGATAAGAAGTATTTCTTTGTTTTTGTGGATGAGGTCAAATTGGTTATCGATCGATTAAAAGGCAGGAAGAATATTGATTGTGAGTGTTTGACCTAAGTTATCATTAGAGCGCGATTGCATTTTATAGGGAAATCCAAACGATACCATCCATATTTCCCACTGGACTACTTGGAATACGCGTTGGAATTGTTTGGATGCAATATGGATCAAATTTCGGTATGTTTTCTTTTGGAATTCAGTCCAACACCTTCGAGATTAAAATATTCGCATTCAGCTCGACGAGAGCTTTCAGAAAAGTATAATCATGCCCTGGTTTGAAGCAAATTGGGTCTCGCCGCGAAAATACGGCAACTGGGTTACTGTAGTTTTCGTGGTGAGACTCAATTTTTTAAATGTAGGCATGATTATACTCATTCGAAAGGTCTCGGCGCGCTGAATTCGAATATTGAAGTTTAAATCGTTTTCAAGCAGAGCAAAAGAAGTTGTGATGTTTTTAAGGATTTTTTGGTTCTCAGCCAGTTTTGATTCAAACAAAATGTAAACTATAGAACTGAATTCAGCTCGGCGAAAGCTTTCAGAAAACTATAATCATGTCCTGGTTTGAAGGAAGTTGGGTCTCGACGCGAAAACTACAGTACGCCCGGGTTAAAGGCGCATACCGTATTTTCGTGTTTTCGCGTCGAGACCCAACTTGTTTCAAACCAGGGCATGATTATACTTTTCTGAAAGCTC
Organism: Caenorhabditis latens; assembly: GCA_002259235.3. NCBI lineage: Eukaryota > Metazoa > Nematoda > Chromadorea > Rhabditida > Rhabditidae > Caenorhabditis > Caenorhabditis latens. Next base: position 3,165,904 of record CM056092.1, on the reverse strand, counting down.
TCGACGCGCTGAATCCGAATTTTTGGTTACAGCTCGTCTCCATGCCAGTTGGTCGAAAAGAAAACGGTACCTACTGCTACACTCCTGCACCAAACGGGGAAAACGTGGTTCCCGCCGAGTCTTGTCTGTTCCGATTCGCGGAAGCCCACAGTAAAGCGACAGACAACGAGAAAAAGAATGAAATGATGCGCTCATTCAAACAATTTCTTCTCACTGGACATGTTCTCCCGTATTTCGTCAAATATTTCACTGATCTCGAGACCCTACCGGGTGCCAGACAGATATCAATGTCGGCGTATATGAAGAAACGAATGACGACGACTGAAAATTGTTATTACGATGAGATGGAAATGAAGAAGAAAATTAAAGGAATTCAGCAGAAGAAGGAAATGATACCCAATGTACCGCCTGAAGTTACCACCAGCTTACCCGCCGAATTTAGGTTCACCGTTTCTGCATTCTTAAAAGGTCATAGTGAGGTTGGTTTAGCTTGAAAATAAAATTTTCGGATTCAGCTTGACGAGAGCTTTCAGAAAAGTATAATCATGACCAGATTCTGAGCACTCTGGGTCTCACCACGAAAAAAAGGCCGCACTGGGTTACTGTAGTTTTCGTGGTGAAACCCAAAGATTTGCAAACCAAGGCATGTTTATACTTTTCTGAAATGTCTCGTCGAGATGAACACGGAAATATAGATTTCACCCAAAGTTTATGACAACGTTTCTGATTTACTACCTATAATTCAGTCAAAAACACTCCAACCTCTTCAAAACTGAGATTCTTGGATTCAGCTCGTTGAGAGCTTTTAGAAAAGTATAATCATGCCGTGGTTTGAAGCAAAGCGGGTCTCGCCACGAAAACTACAGTAACCCGAATTAAAGGCGCATACCGTATTTTCGTACTTTCGCGTCGAGACCCAATTCGTTTCAAACCATGGCATGATTATACTTTTCTGAAAGCTCTCGACGAGCTGAGTCCGAATATGTTAGTTTTTAGGCGTTTGACTGATATCCAAAAAAGTTGGAATGATTTTTCAAAAAAAAAATTTCCAGTTCACCCTGCTCCTCCACGAACAAGGATATTGCGAAGAGAACATGTGTTTTGCGGAGAAAATGAAACTGACTTGTAAGGGATTCCCTTGTAAGAAGAGTCCAGAGTTATGGAAGAAGCAAATCGCTTATGTGATGAAAAATGATAGGTAGATAAAAAAAAATTTTTGAGTTTGATGAAATCGTCGATTTTTTTAGCAATAGCACATCCTTCCAAGACAAATATTACCGGGCGATCAAGTCGGAACTCATTCAATTTTATACGCCAGAAAAGGGGGCGGAGCCAGAAAAAGAGAAAGAAAAAGAAAAAGAGCAAAATCAAGATGAAGAGGAGAAGGAAAATCAGAGGAATAACAAAATATATACACAAGAAGAACTGGATGCGATGTATTCAAAAGAAGAACAAGAATTGATAATTTGCGATACATTTTCCCGTCATAAAAAATCGATTCCCGTCCCTAAACCGTCTACCGTGAAGCCTAAAACCAGGGTCCGCGCATCCACGCCGGTGCCCAAAGGGTTCAAACGGAATTCCTCTAGTCAAACGGAATTCCGGCAGGAAGAAACACCGTCCTCTTCTTCATCGGAAGGATCTTCTGAAAGCACGACGAGTTTGGATGTTCACCCCGAGGGAACTGAGAATCTGGGCGCGGAATTGATGGATAATGAGCATGAGTGAGTTGAGGGAAAGAAGCAAAAAAGATTTGGGAGGGGTGGGGGTCGAACTTTGGTAGCTAGATTGGCAGTCAGAATTGTTACCAGGTACACCAGACAGGCGAGAAGGCTGCGCGGCGGCGAGGGTAGTCATAAGGGTGTCTACTTTCCCTTTCCGCGCGCCACCGCCGCCGGCGCTTCACAGTTCCTGGTGTTGCCCTCATAGTCTACCTGGTAAGGAGTCTGACCGTAAATCTTGCTACCAAAGTTCGACCCCCACCTAGCTTTTTTATTTTTTGGATTCTTTTCTGATCATTTTGGTATATTCCTTGTTGGGTTTAACCTCGACATTGTTGGCTTTATCAACAAAATTTTTTTTTTCAGCAAATTTTGTCCGCACCATGACCAAGAAGAAGATGACGATCTCCTCCGTGATGACAAGGCACAATACGAAAAAATGATACGGGCGATTGAGTTGGATTGTGAAACATCTTTGAAACGAATGCAGAAAAAACTTGATTGGACACACAAAAAAGCGGAGGAAGAGCAAAAAGTGAATGAACGGATGAAAGTGGAGACCAGGGAGTGAGTTTCTTAAACTTTTGGGATTCAAAGAAAAATTTTGAATTTTGAAATTTCCAGACTAAAAAAGACGATCGAATTCATGGGAGAAGAGAAACGAGAGCTACAAAATCGACTTGAGGGAGATATCAAGAGAATTCTCGCTGAGAAGAGAAAGCTTGAGGATGACTATCAGAATTTGCGAACCAGGAAAATCCTGGAGAGTCCTGAAGCATTGTTGGTGGAGAGGAAGCGAATGGAGGAGAAAATGAAGAAGTGGGTGGCTAAAACTGATGAGAAAGTTGTTTTGATGCTTGTTACAAAAAGCAAAAACTATTTTAGCCGGGAGGGGATTGAACCCGGGACCCTACGGTTGGTGGCCGGACTTCTTACCGGGTACACCATGAAGGAAGGAAGGCGGCGCTGCAGCGAGGATTGTGATAAGGGTGGTGGCGGCGGCGGCGGCGGCGGCTCACCCCCACTCTCACCGCCACGCTTATGACAACCCTCGCCGCCGCGCCGCCGCCTTCCCCCCATGGTGTACCCGGTAAGAAGTCTGACCGCCAATCTCGGGGTCCCGGGTTCGATTCCCTCCCGGCTGAAATGTTCTTTACTTCTTGTAACAATCATCCTGGTACAGTTAGTTTTCATTTTAGAACCAGTAAAACTGATTTTCAGACAATCAATCGATAATAAAAAGATAGCGGAATCTCACGGACAAGAGTTGGAAACTCTGCAACAAAAGCTTGAAGACCAGATAGAGGAGAATCAAAGGCTGAGGGCTATCAACCAAGAGCTCACAGAAGGTGTTAGTTTCAGTCGGGAAGTTATGACACTTCAAATGAAAAATATGGAATTGCAACATCAATTGGAAATGGTTCAACAGTCTGAAAATTTCAAGGATGAGAAAATTAAAGATTTGCTGAAATCTTTGAATAAAATGGATGCACAAAAAGGGACCTACGATCATCAATCAAAGGAAATCGAGAGGTTGAATAATGAGATTAAAGCTGAAATTGAATTGAGAGAGATTTATGAGAAGTGGGCGGAGCCTTCTCTGAAATCCGCCGTGAGAAGAATCGAGGCGTTGACGTCATTGATGGAAAAGTCACGGAAGGATGAGAAATGCTTTAATTGGGCTCACAAACGACTAATTGCCTACGAAGCAGTCGAGGATAATTATAATTATCGACGATCGGCGAGAGATGAATTTGAGAGGGCGAGAAGTGAGAAAAGGAATTATGAGTCAAGTTTGGAAGTGACCATCAATGAGATCAAGGCGAACGTTCCGCACTATCGATTGAATTCGAATAACAACGATACGTTTTTCATGGATCCTTTGTTGTATTCACGTCCGTTTTCCAAGGAGACAGAGGCACGGATGGCTGAGTTGAAGGAGGCTATGGATCAGGTGAGAAGATCCTAAAATCAAAATTTTAACTCGAAATTGTTCCAAAAATCAACAATTTTAAGTCTAAATCTAACAAAAAGTATACCAACATGCTTAGAAAAGAAAGCGAAAAGAATAACACTTGGTGGGGGTCGAACCCTGGATGTGTTTTTTGGCAGCCGAACTTCTTATCGGGTACAACACGAGGGTAGAGGAGGTGGCGAGCCAGCGAGGATGGTGATGAAGGCGCAGGCAGTAGAACTCTGCCACCACGGCCACCACCACAGATATCAGAACCCTCGCCGGCGCGCCGCCTTCTTACCCTCATGGTGTACCCGGTAAGGAGTCTGGCCGCCGGTCTGACATCCACGGTTCGACTCCCACCAAGTGTTATTCTTTTTTACTTTCTGTAACAATCATCCTGGTAGATTTAGTTTCCATTTTAGAGCCCTTAAAAGTACTTTTTTTGAGTTTCAAAATTCGAATTTCAGAAATTCCGCGAAGAGGCCCCATGGAAACCGCAACAGAAATACTACCATCACAAGAAGAAATCCAATGCATAGTGATCTATCGATTTTCTCTTGTCTTATCTTTTCCACCCATTATCTGTATCTATTTTCTTTCGAGTCACTTGACGGACCCGATGTTTTGATCTACAAAAAAATTCTTTGTACTTTTTCATAGTTGTGCAACGACACGCCCCTCCCACTGTATATTTTTCATCCCGAGAATAAAAAAATTATTTTTGTAAAATTGTCGATTTTTCATTCTTTCAACTTTTCTGTTCCCTCCCTGGTTCAGTTTTGATATTGTGATGGTTAAACACCCTTTTGTTGCTTTTTTGGTTTTTTGATCTACATTGCTTTTTTCAGGTAATCGATAAAAGCCAACGTAAAGTGAAGAATGAAGCAAAAAGCGAAAATGTAAGTTTGTGCGGTGGAGCGCGGTTGCATGCACAAGAATTGCGCCGTGTACTTCACGTGGACAAGCTGGATTTTGGCTTTTTTTGGTTTTCGTTAAGTTTTTAGCATTTTTGGTTCAAAATAGTCAGCCGAAATCAAAAAACCAAAAAATTCCCTCGTGTACTCCACGTGGACAAGACAATTTGCGGTTTTTGAAACTTCTTACAAAAAATTTTTCAAATTTTCAGAAAAACCCCAAAAGTCGTTCGCAAGAATGTGAAAGCAGGATTTCTAAAGGTTCTCTTCAGTGAATTCTACTCTCCGACGGTAAGCCCCGCCCCCTAAATTTTAATATCAGATTTTTTATCAGGCAGTAGCGAAAATCAAATACGACCGTCCGGACTATGGAATGGATAGAGAAATTATCGAATTCATGTGTAAAGTCGTCAAAAAGTGTGGACGACTTGATCGGGAACCGTTTGATTTCGAAGTTTTCAAGCTGAGTCTGTTGTACTCGTTGACTCCTGATATTCGAGGACTTGTGGGAAAAGTTGAGGTGAGGGAACCGGTTAAGATCAATAAGAAAAATGTCTTTGTGTTCGTTACAAAAAGCAAAAAAGAATAGCACTTGGTGGGGATCGAACCCCGGATGTGAGATTGGCGGCCGGACTTCTTACCGGGTACACCACGAAGGAATGGCGGCGCGCGTCGCAGCGAAGGTTGTTATAAGAGTGGTGCGCGGCTGCCATTGCTGCCGCCACCACCATCACAGTTATGACTACCCTCTCGACGGGATCGCCACTTCCGCCTCTGTGGTGTACCGGGTAAGGAGTCTGGCCGCCAATCTCACATCCAGGGTTCAATTCCTTCTCCTTCCAATTCATTTTTGTTTTTTCTATAGATCACACTGACATATCACTCTTGTCCCCAATTCTTCCAGATCCCCGACCACGATCCATCCCACCGTTTGGAGCTGACGAAACTGGAGAAGATTCGCGAGGAGTTCCACTACTTCCAAACGAAACCGAAACCATTCTTAGAGCCACACATCAGCAAACTCCTCGATTTCATTATTGCGAAAATCGAGCCGACTTATAAGTATTGTGAAGTCGTGGAATACAAGAAATCGACGGTGGATTGTGGTATCGAGGGAGTCCTCCGACAGTTGTGTGATGCGATACCGAAAAAAGTGAGTGTACCTACCGTATTCTACAGTGACCACTCTTTTCATTTCAGGACCAAGAAACCGGAAACCCCCCGGGTGGGTCCGATCATGTCGTCGTCGTGAGACCCTTACCATGGCCAGAGCGTGGATATGTGGCCTCTAATCTTGTCTACGACACGTTTCCCGAGTTGCAAGAATTGTTCGAGTCGAAGATTGGAAAAGAGTTTTATCGATTGTTCATGTTGTATATTGGTGTGAGTTTTTGATTTTAAAAGAGGTGTAACAGCCTCAGAAATTATTTTCTTGGTCCAGGTTTTTGATATGTTATAGAACAAGTCTCGAGCTACATTTTTGTAGTTGACAACTTTTTTGTAGCTATTCACGTTCTTGAGATATACGCCTTTAAAGATTGAAAGGCGAGAGAGCGTGCGAAACGAGGAGGGCGTCTCGCTTCTCTGCGTCTCTCTCCCCCTTCGGCTTTCAGGTACCCATTTTCGAAGGCGCATATCTCGAAAGTGTGAAGAGCTATCGAAAAATTGTCAACTACAAAAATGGAGAACAAGATTTGATCTACACAACCGATTTTATTTGGTTGAGATCAGTCTAAAACTGACAAAGTTACAACATCTCAAAGTTGACCTATTTTTTCCAGAAACTCTGGCCAAAAATGCAAACAACGATTCTCGATCACGTCAACGCGTTTGCTATCCGATATTTCCGATGGATCGTCGAAATGATTTCGTTCCCTCAGAATCTGCCGCCTGAAATCCGATGGAAATATGCACCGATGGGGGTAAGGGAGGGCTCCAAGGGATTTGGAGTAATTGGATGTTTGTGTGAGATGTCTAGACTATACAGTTGATTGTCAAGGGGGCGGGGGGTACTTCCCGGTTCGAGGAAACCACGAAATACACGAGAAAATGGGATAAACAACTCAAAAATCGCAGTTTACAACTAAAAACAGCTCGGAACAACGCACCACAACTCAAACACAAGTTGTTACAACTCATCACAACTCCCAACTCAAAGCGCAAGTTGTAACAACTCTATCCACAATTTGCTACAACTCCTCACAACTCGCGACTCAGAACTCAATATACGAGTTGTTACAACATCGTCCACAAGTTGTTACAACTCATCACAACTCCCAACTCAAATCTCAATATACGAGTCTTTACAACACCCTTCACAAGTTGTTGCAACTCAAAGACAAGTTGCCACAACTCACACACAAGTTGTAACAACACCGCCCACAAGTTGCCACAACACTTTCCATCTGACCACAAGTTGCAACAACTTCATCCACAAGTTGTTGCAACTCCGACCACAAGTTGTGACACCTAACATTACAAGTTGTTGCAATTCACAAACAAATGGTTTCAATTGTCACACGGGTTGTTACAACTCCTCACAGCTTCCACTTTACAACTCAATATGCGAGTTGTTACTACACCGTCAACCACAAGTTGACACAAATTGCCCACAAGTCCCCCAACTTTCCCACAATTTCTCCAATTTCCAGACGGTCTACGACACCATGGAGCCGCCAATTACACCGGACCCTTCCAACAAGTTGCTTCTCCGTCTTTTCCATTACCAGAGAAATGGAAAACCGAAATCGAAGTTTGTCTTCATCCATGAAGTCCGAGTGATCTTGAAAAAGCTGAAAATTCTGGGTGTCGAGTTCGCGAAGGGTGGTGGTAAGTTACGTTTAAAAACTGATTATGCAAATGCGCTCTTTTGGACTTTCGGTAGGGCGCACTTGCAACACCCACAACAGTCACCCTCGTGTTAGTGTGGGGGCGGCGGCAGCCGCCCGCAGCAGCAGAAATGTATATCGCCTGGGTGCCAACTCCACGTGTTGCCCTCTGTGGCCTAGTGGTCGGGGGCGCTGCAGTCCACCCGCGCCGCGCGCGCCCTCGCGGGTTCGATTCCTCTCCCCATCAATCCATTTTTGCATTCTTTTAAATGAGATTTTCAGAACCCCTACCACCTGCCGAAGAAGACGAAGACTCTCCCGTCGTCCACGAGATCGCAGAATTCACATCAGCAGGCCATTTGATGAGAATGCTCCAGAAATTCGTTCCCCAAATCTATGACTACGTGGAAACAGTGACAGCGTTTATGCATCAGTTGACAATGGTCGATGATAAGATACTTCCGATCGTCTCCCCATACAATTCTCATTGTATTCCGGATGTGAAAGGAATGGAACGACTAATGGATATTCTGGTACAAGAAGTACAAATCGGCAGACGGATCCCTCTGAATTTCCGTTGTTTGGAAGTACTTATCCGTAAAATGGATCAACATTTCACGGGAAGAACGCCATTCAAAACAATGGTCGACCGGAAAGTGATCAATGAGTTGATGAAGGACGCCACCGGGCTCATGGAGAAATATAATGGAAAAGTCAACCATTTGCATATCAAATTGGGACAACTCACTCAGAAATCCACGTATTCTGAACAGAGAGACGCGTTTTTGGAGTATTATCCACAGGTTTGTTGCAAGTGCGCTCTATCGAGAATGACCCCTAGGCAACTTGTCCACGAGGAGTACACGATACAATTTTTTTTAAACGACTTTCGTCATTTTTTCACAAAATTTTGAAAATTACGATTTTTGCAACTGTGCTCTACCGAACACAAGAAACTTCCAATTTTCGAATTTCCAATCTTTTTTGGAAAATAGTGTTTGGCAACTGTTTATAAGAAAAATCGAAAAAAAAACATTAAAAACAAGTTTTTCCCACATTTTACATGCCCGATGCACCATTTTTTTCGGAAAAATTTCGAATTCACTGTTTAGACTTGTCCACGTGGAGTTCACGACGTGAAAAAACTGATTCTCGATGGAACGAGGTTGTAAACCGCCAATTTATGGGGTATTCCCCCAAAATTTTCAAAATACTCGAAAACTAAAACTTTGCAATCACGCTTCATAGACAAAATTAGTTTCTCTTGTCCACGTGGAGTACACGACACAATTTTTGAAAAAACTCGATTTTCACCACAAAAATTTTCTGTCGTGTACTCCGTGTACAAGACTTTTTGAATTGTTCGATTTTTTTTTAATTGTGTGTTTTCACTCATTTTAAGAGTCTGATGCACCATTTTTCGGTTAAATTTCGACCTAACTGTTCAAACTTGTCCACGTGGAGTACACGACGCTCTATTTCTCTGCGTCTCTCACTTTTCCATACTCTCTCGCTTCCGGCGGAGAAAATTCATGAACATTTCAGCTAAAAGCTCAATTTTCTTCTTTTTTTCAGTTCGAGCCACTGATTCCCCGTTATTATGCAATCGAAGTGAGCACACCGGAAGACTATCCACGGTTCACACGTCCTGGAGAGCCGGAACTCGAGCTCATTGTTCCACTCATTTGGAAATTCCATTAATCGATTCTTTTTCTTCGAGTTTTTGTATGTATGACTGTTTTTTTTTTCGAAATTTAAATTCACGCGTTATGCATACGCGCTCCATTGCTAAAATTGTCGATGTTTTGAATTTGATAGGTTTTTACTATCAAAAAATCGAGTTTAGCAATGGAGCGCAATTGCTAAGCGCGGCAACTCAACTTTTTGTGATTTTTGAGGTTTTTCCTGGCTAAAAACACCAAAAACCGCCGAAAAATCTGAAAAAAAAACCATGATGGCCTAACTTTTGCAAAAACTCGGCCACCAAACAGAAATTGTGTTTTTTTTTTTTCGCAGTTTTAGTGGTTTTAAAAGTGTTTTTGAAGATTTCAGTGTTGTTAACAGGCTAATTTGTGGAAAAAATCAACGAAAATTCTCAAAAGTTTCCAAAAAATTTCAGATTTTATGTTTTTTACGTAAAATTTGAAAATTTCCTCCTAATATTCTCCATTTTTCACTATCTTTCTTGTGATTGACACCCTTTTTCCCACACATATTTCGTACATTCCCCTCTCAACTGATTTCTTGAACTTTTAGAGTTTTAAATTCGCGCCAGTGATGACAATCCATCTCAATTCTCAAATACAAAAATTCCAGTTTTACCTCTTTTTTGACCTCTGACGAGATTTTTAGGCCCGAAATGTTGATAATGTTGTTAATATTTTTGACTTCTTGATCTTAAACGCGCTCTACTGAACCTTTGAAAAAGTTTTGAAAAAGTTCAATAGAGCGCGATTGCTGAGTTTTGGTTTTTTAATTATTTTATTTATTAATAAATTTATTTTGATGAATAATATAATAAACCACATTTTAAACTACTGAAAATGTGTTTTTTCTTGATTTTTGTTAATTTTTTCATTTTTATTGAAAAAAAAACTGTATTCGCGTCGAGACCCAACGAAAATTTTTTTGGTATGCGCCTTTAAAATGTTCTGCAATTTGTTTCGAAAAAAATCCGTTTTTCAGCAAAGTTTACCTCAACTTATGTAAAAAGAACCTTCTGAAATTAAAAATTTGAAATACATTGAAAGTGAGTGTATTGATTTTCTAAAATTCAAAAAAAAATTGAGAAATTTCAGAGAAATCTTTGTGCAATTTGTAGCAAAAGAAGCGATGGGAAATGTTTCGGAGAGTGAGTTTTTGATGTTTTTGACCTATTTTTAGAGCGGAAAATCGATTTTTCGGGGTGTTTTTCAATAAAAAAGTTGTATTTTTTCATTTTTCCAGCTTCTGAACCCGTCTAAAAATCGATACAGAATTTTCAGACGGCTCTTCGTCCACTTCTACTCAAAAAATCGATATCGAAATGCCAGAATCATCAGGCGATCAATCATCTGTTTCAGTCGAATGGTTCGACGCGTCGGAAAGTACTCCGCCAAAAACGGGCGGTTTATTGTCGGTGAAAGTGGTGAATGGAGGTGTTGAGGCATTCTGGAATGGTGCCAAATTGGAATGTGTTAAGGAGGAGATGGGGTCGCCGATGTGAGTGGATCAACTAGTGGAGGCGATGGAATCGTCAAAAATCTGGAAAAATTCGCGAAAAAACGAAAAAATTAGGTTGAAATAGTGAATTTTTGGTGTTTTTCTTCACTAAAACTGTTAGAAAACGGCGAAAATGACCAAAAAGCCGCCAATTCTATACAATTTCTCGATCAACTAGTGGAGGCGATGGAATCGTGGGAAATCTGGGAAAATGCGAAAATTGTCGAAATGATTCTAGTTTTAAGTCGAAATAGAACATTTTTGGAGTATTTTTACACAAAAAGTTGTCTAAAACTGTTGTGAAACGATGAAAATCACTAAAAAATCACCGTTTTATATTATTTTCTTTTGAAAATGGTCAAATTTTCAGAAATTTCGACCAAACTGTTGGAAAACGACGAAAATCACCGGAAAACCGCCGATTTTATCTATTTTCTCTTAAAAATGGTCAAAAATTTTGAAATTTTGGGCTAAACTGTTCTGAAGTCATATTTTTGTGTCAAAAACGGTTTTTTTTTAGTTTTTCAGAAATTTTGAGAATTTTTGAGAGAAAATGTGAGAAATTGGTGGTTTTCTGGTAAGTTTGGTAGTTTTCTAACGGTTTCCGTTAGACTGTTTTGATACCTTTAAAAATAGTGATTTTCAGATGGTTTTCAGCATTAAAACTTATGGAAAACCTCCAAAATCATAAAAAAAAGACGAAATTTTCACTATATCCTCAAAACATTGCAGAATTTAAACAGATTTAGACAGAAATCCCGCTCCACTGGCAACGAGAGAGTACGTGGAGGGAAGAGACGCAGAGAAACTGGGCGTGTACTCCGGGTGGACATGCTTTCAGTTTTTTTCGACGTTTTTCGCTAAAATCCCTACTTTTTGTACAAAAAAAGGAGTAAAAACCCGCCAAAAGGCTGATTTATGTCAATTTTCGACCAAAAACGGCATTTTTCCTTGGTGTAAAATTTAGCGGGAATTTTTCTGGTTTTTTGTCAGTTTTTGTCAAAAAATAGTAAAAATTACAAAATTCTTTCACAAAAAACGTACGAATACTTTCTAAAAATCGCTTTTCTCTCCAATTTTCAGCATTATTACAGAATTTTCAAAGCAGATTTTTTCCAAAATCTCGTTTTTTTGAGTTTCCCCCCATGTAATCGAAATCCGTAAACATTTTGATAAAAAGAGCCTATAAATACTCTGCGTCTCGCTCCCCAGATACTCTCTCACGTTGTCATGCAATAAATTTCCCTTTTTTTCACTTCAACTATACTAATTTCAAAAAAAAATCGTTTTTTTTTTTCAGAAAATCAAATCCAATCTTTCCGGAATTGAGTTCTCGAAGTCCGACATCTCGTTTTCGTAGTGCTACTGGTGGTCATAAAACGAGAAGTTCATTGAGGTAAAAAGACAAAAAAGAGATTTAAACAGAGTGCTCTCTCCGCTTCATTTTGGAGGATAAAATGACGTCTTCTTCATCTTCTTCGCCTTCTCCTTTTTCGTCTTTTGTCCTATTTCCGACATTAAGCTTATTGCTCTTTTTCCCCTTTCTCATCTTCTCTTTTCATTCGTTTTTTGAACAGCGAAAAATGGAAACGAATATGCAAATTCGTTTCCGGAAAAAGCGATGACACGTTCTCTATTCCCCCGTTTTTTTTCGGATTCGTTGTGACAAATTGGAGAAATTTCAAATTTGACACATGCACACTAGAAATTTAAAGGACTCGCCGGTTTAGGGCGGTCTTTATTAGCAGTCCACCCCGCTTACAACTGCGCCCCATTGGACATGAGAGAGTATCGGCGAGAGACGCAGATTTTCACAGCTTTCGACCTATATACGCATTTTTCCATGATAAGTTACCGAAAAAATTATGTAAAATAGCGAGAATAGGTTAAAAATTGTGAAAATCTGTGTCGGCGCGAGAAAAAAAGAAAAAACTCTGCGTCTCTCGCCGATACTCTCTCGTTTGCGGTGGGGCGCAGTTGTGATAAAAATGCTCAAATAATACCCGATTTTGAAGTTTCTCGGAACTAACGTAGTTTCGAAACGTCCAGTTCTGAAACGTCTAGGTTTCGGAAAATCATTTTTTCAAAGAGTTTTTCTGTTTTGCGTACTTTGAATCCGGGCCTTTTTTCAATTTTTCATCGAAAATATGAACATTTTTCATGCTTTTTCAGATTTCCTTCTTATTCTATATCATGGTCGAAAAGTTCAATTTTTCGCGAAAAAATTCAAAAAATTTGAGTTTTGGGGCCAATTTTGAAGTTTTGAGGTGGTTTCGAAAATGCTTCTATTCCCTGGTTCCCCAAAAAAGTCTGCGATTCCATAAAAAAAACAGAAGACTCCGCCCACCAAGTGGGGTCGAACTGGGCAGATGTTCGACAGAAATGGAACAGGTGGTCGTATACATTTTTAGAAAAAAAAAACTTTCAAAACATTCCATCTCGTCGCGCAATACTCCAGTTCCTCTCAATCTTTCTTCTCTCGTATTGTTTCGTTTTGAGATTGATCAAGGAGAAGAAAAAGAAGCAACACTATCTTTTCAGTGTTCTATCAATCAGAAAAAGAAAAAAACATTTTGCTCGTGATTTTTCTTTAAAAAAAAAGAAAAATGTATCATTGCTGCACTTTTTCCTAAAAATTGCGTTTTTCCAAAAGTTTTGGAGGTAAAAATTGCAATTTTCAGCTAGTTTTGACTGAATTTTTGAAGGATTCACAGCAAAACCTCAAAAAACTACGAAACCCATAAAAATTGCGAAAAAAGGTCGGTGGCCTAACTTTTTCAAAATTTGGTTTTCTAGGCCACCATTAAAAAATCGTCGATTTAGACTATTTTTGGTAGTTTTTCTTGTTTTTTTTCACTCCAAAGCTCTTTTTCTTCCTTCCTCTTCCAAAAAAAGTGAGTAAAAGTGACGAGTGCTCTTTCAATTATACCCACCAACCCAACCAAAGCGCATTCATATCCGCTTCATGAAATGAAGGAAGGAGGGAAGACTCGCTCCTCCGTGTCCCTTTTATTTTTTTATCCATTTTTCTTGCTCCCCGAGCCCCCGTGTTGTCTACTCTTCTCCCCTTTTCCCCAATATGCTCGCTTCTCCTCACCGTGATTTATATTTATCGTGTTTGACTCGGAGTCTAGAAGATGTATATACGAAAATTAGGAAGAGAAGTAGTACCTGAGTTTCAAAGTTTCAAAAATTAGCGATAGAGCGCGTTTGCTTTTTGAGGGGCGGAGTTTCACTAGCTCGAAATTTCTGCTTTTATCAGTAGAGCGCAGTTATATCATCAGCTTCAGTAGAGCGCACTTGCTCTATATATAGGTTTTTATCAGTAGAGCGCACTTCCTCTAAATGTCTGATTTTATCAGTAGAGCACAGTTACATTACCAGCTTTGGTAGAGCGCAATTGATCAAAATGTATGATTTTATCAGAAGAGCACAGTTGCATTATCAACTTCAGTAGAGCGCGCTTGCATACCTATCTCCTTTCGTGTTCAAAATTGTGGGCGTGTCCTCCTCTAAGCTTAGTATAGATTTGACACTTTCTCTGCAGAAATTTGTACACCAAAGCTACAAAAATGTCAATTGTTTTACGTTTCCAGTGGATGAAGGGGTGGAGTCAGAATATGAGGGGGGCGTGGCTTTGTCGGAGGAGGAGGGGGTATAAAAGTAGACGTGTTTTCACTAGATCGCGAAATTCTTTCAGTAGAGCGCAGCTCCTGAAATCAGAATTTCATTTGTCTATTTTCTCACTGAAAATCTGAAATTCGAGGGATTTTTCATGAAAGTTTACCGAATTTTCTAGTTTTTTTTGAAAAAATAGCGAGAATTTTGTAGCTTTTTGGTGAAAAACCTATTTTTGATGTTTTTTTTTCAAAAATCTGAAATTCTCCGACGAAGCCCCGCCCACTTCCCTTCATGTTATCCACTAAGACTTGTGTTCTCAGTAGAGCGCACTTGACAGGCCGCTAGATACCCCTAGACCAGAATCACGATAGAGCGCGTTTGTTTGGGTTCTTGGGAGTGCTAACACGCTCTACAGATAACTTATCGGTGTAGTCCTCGTGGTCAATACCCGAGTAGTCAATTGTGCTCTAATAACAACTGCGTTATCATTAGAGCGCGTTTTCTTCCTTTCTCAGTTAGCCATGGAGAGTAGACAATTTCTCCTTTCACTATTTATCCATAGAGACTTTTCCTCCACTCACTTTCCTCCTCTCACCTTATAAGGTCGCAACAGTTCTTACAACCGCGCTCCACCGAAATACCATTGAAAAATGGCTCTTTTTCTCTGAGTCTCTCAGTTTTGCACACAATTTTCTTCGGTTTCGGTAGAGCGCGGTTGTAAGAAGCGTGCAGTGTTAATATGCGCTCTAATGACAATCTTTTTACTATTTTTTACTATTTATCCATAGAGCGCATTTTCAGAACCTTAAACACTCGTCTGTATCATCATCGTTTTGTGATAAAAAGTCCGAAAAGGGGTGGCGGAGGACGAAAAGTGACTGAGGAGTTGAAGAAGACTGAGATGACGGCGGATGAGAAGGAAGCGATTGATGAGGAGAAACCGGAGGATAAGAAAGAGGAGGATCCGAGTGCTGAAACTGAGATTTTGGTGGAAAAAGAAGAAAAAAGTGAAGAAAATGGGTAAGAAATCGATAGAAATCGCTTTTTTGGCGGATTTTTAATGAATTTTGTCAAAATTCTCATTTTATCCTCAAAATATCGAACTTTTTTCTAGTTTTTCGTCGGTTTTTCGATAATTTTAATGATTTTTGACGAAAATTCGAAATTTTCGCAAAGAAAACACTTTTTTCAGTGGAATTATTTAGAAATTCTGTAAATTTTCAGTTATTTATCGTGAAAAAAGGTTTTTAAGAATTGAAAAAATGAGTAAGAAATTGACGGAATTTGGATAGAAATCACGATTTTTACAACCATAACACTCTTTTTTTCGGTGGCATTTCAATTTTTTGGTAAAAAATCTCACTTTTCCCCCACATTTTCGAAGTTTTTTGACGGAAAGTTCCGGTTTTTCATTCAATTTTAATGGTTTTTGACGAAAAATTGAAGAAAAGTTGAAATTTATTCAGGAGAAACGCTTTTTTTTTCTGTTAATTTTCAAAGATTTACCGGAAAAATATGTAAAAATAATAGCGGAAAAACGAAGAAAATCGTGTAGTTTTGATTATCCACGTGGCGCCCCACATTTTTCGAAAACGGCAGAAAAAGCCACGTGGCAGCGTGCGAGTTGGATTTTTCAATGGGTTTGGACCTGAAAAATAAAAGTTTTTTGAGTTTTTTTAACCGTTTTATTGGATTTTTATTTGTTTTTAGCTGGAAAAACCCAATTTCCAAATTTTCAATTAAAAAAATCCGATTTGAATTGAAAAATTTGGATAAGAACTAGTTTTTTAGACTAATTTCCTGTTTTTCTTGCATTTTTCACATTGTTTCTTGAGAATTTCTGTGTTGAAACGGGATTTTTACCCAGAAAATCGAATTTCAGCTATAATTCAGTGGAATTCGTAGAAAAAACGAAAATCGAACAGTTTTTAGTGGAAAAAACCCGAAAATTCTTCATTTTTCCCCATAAAAACCCTTCAATTTTTCAAAATTCCACCTAAAAACGTGAATTCTGACCAAAATCTATGTTCCGTATCGCTAAACCCGTAATCTTATGATTCCGAAATCAGAAACCCACAAAACGAAAAAACGCATTTTTTTTCCATTTTTAATTTCCTTTTTGGCTCCGATATGCACGCGTTTTAGTCTATCTTTTTTTGCTCAGTTTGGATTTGAAAATCACCGAAAATTTATCAAAAATATACATTTTTCTCAGCTTTTTAACTGAAAAAAGCGAAAAATGGCTATTTTTTACGTTGGTGGCCTAGAAAACCAATTTCTGAGAAAGTTAGGTCACCTACCTTTTTTCTATATTTTTATGGTTTTTTTGTGGTTTTTGGGAAAATCAAGGAATTTCACAAAAATGTGGCCGAGATTTTGCAAAAGTTCGGCCACCACTTTTTTATAGTCTGTGAAAAAGCTCATTTACCCATTTTTTCCCAGATTTTCAACTGAAAATAGCGAAAAAAGGTTGAAATTAGCTCATGGCCTAAGATTCCGAGTCATTTAAAGCTAGACCATTAGGTATTCTAGTCAAAAATTATCAAAAATGGTCACAATCGACGATTTTTTGATGGTGGCCTAGAAAACCAAATTTTGAGAAAGTTAGGTCACCGACCGTTTTTTTCACTATTTTTTGGGTTTTCTGTTCATTTTTTCGTATATTTACTCATTTTTTCGCATTTTCAGACCACCCATCTCTACTCAAGTCTCCACTCCGGACGTCCTTTCTGACATTCCATTGGATATTCTTGGTTCAGGAGCCCCCAACTCTCCGCCCACTGCTCTCCCTAACGACGACAACGACGACGCCGTTGCTGAGGAGGAAGAGGACGTTGTCGAAGAAGAAGAAGAAGAGACAGAAGCAGACACGACGTCTTCTATTCTCGTCGAGAACAACTCCACTGATGCTGCTGAAATGAAACGGCAGAAAAAGAAAGAGAGAAAGAAGGCGCGTCAGTTGAATCGGGAGCAACAAATGAAGCGGCAGCGGGTGAGTTCTCGTCTCAGAGATTTTTTCGGCGGGGTGGCTTAGAATTAGAATTGGAAGAAAGGGGACGTCGTCGTGGTGGCGCCCCGCCCCGTAAATCGACACGAAGAAGGGCTCTTACACGTTGCATAGTGCACGGAGAGGCAGCGAAAAAGAACTCGATTTTTTCAATTCAATTTTCTTATTTTTTTGCTCTGAAAATGCACTTACAGTACTCAAGTAGGCTAAAATTAGGCTAAAATTTGAACATTCCCATGATAATACTCAAAAATCCTTCCAAAAACCCCGAATTTTCATCCTAAAAATGCTGGAATTAGCACCTGCTGGCCGAACTTTTTGTTTTTGTGTTTCTAGGCCACGGAAAGTTCTTCCACCCGTCTTTTTTGCCATAATAGTACTGCAGAGTTGCGCGCAATTCCGACTTCCGGCTTCCGACTTCCGTTTTGAAAATTTTACTTCCGACTTCCGTATTTGGATTTTCACTTCCGACTTCCGACTTCCGGCTTCCGACTTTCGTTTTTGAAAAAATCACTTCCGCGCAACTCTGTAGTACTGATTAGAGTAACGTGTCGATCGCTATGATCATCGATAGAGTCGACGATAATCGAGAAAATCATTTCGATTTCATCAAAATTTAGTTTAGTCGATGACCAGAAAATGAGTCGAGACTCGACGATAATCAAAAAGTCATGATTGTCATCTCAAAATTATCGATGACTATCGACGATCATGATCACTCATGATTATCGATAATTTATCGACCGGCGATTATCGATAGTCGGTCGACGATTATCGATAATCGTCGATCGTCGCGGCGATCGGCGATTATCGACGATTAATCGTCGATAATCGTCGATAATGAGAAAAATTAAAAGGCTCCGGTAATGGCTTTGAATGGCTCAAACTGGTAAAAAATAGTGTTTTGATAGTCTAGTAAGAGTCCTCTATTGATTCCATTAAAAAATATTTGAAAAAATTGAAAAAAATTTTTTTCAAAATTTTCAAAAAATGAAGAAAAATTTGTTTGCTTAAAAAATGTTTTTCTTGGTATAAATTGATAGTGGGTCTTCAGAAGTCAACGAAAACACTATTTTTTACCAGTTTGAGCCATTCAAAGCCATTTCCGGAGCCTTTTAATTTTTCTCATTATCGACGATTATCGACGATTAATCGTCGATAATCGCCGATCGCCGCGACGATCGACGATTATCGATAATCGTCGACCGACTATCGATAATCGCCGGTCGATAAATTATCGATAATCATGAGTGATCATGATCGTCGATAGTCATCGATAATTTTGAGATGACAATCATGACTTTTTGATTATCGTCGAGTCTCGATTGTTTTTCTGGTCATCGACTCGACCACCTATCGATTGTGTTCCTTTGACTATCGATTCAAAAATCATCGAAAATTTGGTCGACACGTTACTCTAGTACTGATAAAGGAAGCAGAAACGGACAAGTGGAAGAACTTTCCGTGGCCTAGAAACACAAAAACAAAAAGTTCGGCCAGCAGTGAACAATTCTGACCGTTTTTGGGCGGTTCGAAAGGATTTTTGAGTATTTTCCCTAGGAATGTCGATATTTCTCTTCTACACATTTTGAAATATATTCTCAATTTCCCGTCAGATTTTGTCATGTGCTAACCATTGAGCCACAACGACAACACTGCACTACAAGGCCTCCCATACAGCGAGAAAGAACTGCAAATTCTTTTATTTTTTGCACTGAAAATGCGGTATTTTCAGGTTTTTAGACGTTGCAATGGATGAAAAAAGGTCAGCATTCATCGGCATTGTAGAAAATGAAATGCTCTGTTTTATGATCCAGAAAATATGAATTTTGGTCTGAAATTGACTTTTTGATGCAGAAAAACAGATTTTCTGAAAATTGAGTACATCTTTCTTCACAGAAATAGTTTTCTAGCGAAAATTGCAAAGCACATACATAAGGATGCTCTGAAACTGTTACAAATCTAAAAATCTGTTTTTCTGTATCAAAAAAGTTAAATTTTGACCAAAATTCACGTTTTCTGGCTCATAAGACAGAGAATTCGGTGGGACCTTTCTTCATCCATTGTGACGTCTGAAAACCTGAAAATACAGCGTTTTCAGTGCAAAAAATCAAATAATTTTTGCTGTGTGGGAGGCCTTGTAGTGTAGTGTTGTCGTTGTGGCTCAGTGGTTAGCACATGACAAAATGTGACGGTGACTCGGTTTTTTCACTCGCTATTTAAAATGCATAGGTGTTCGAAATCCTGGATTCCAGGTCGTTTTTTTAAAGAAAAATTTGGGGGTGGGAATAATATGGACATTCCTATGGAAAATACTCAAAAATCCTTCCGAACTTTTAATTTTCAGCCCGAAAATGGTAAAAATTGGTCACTGCTGGCCGAACTTTTTGCTTTTTGTGTTTCTAGGCCACGGAAAGTTCTTCCACCCGTCCGTCTCGCTGTTATTGTTGATTTTCATTTTGTTTTCTCTGTTGTCAGTCTAAAAATATATATTCATAACGCTGAAAACAGGATAAAATTTAACAAAAATGACGAAACGAACGGGTGGAAGAACTTTTCCGTGACCTAGAAACACAAAAACGAAAAGTTCGGCCAGAAGTGACCAATTTTTACCATTTTCGGGGCTCAGAATTTGCAGTTTGAAAGGGTTTTTGAGTATTATCATGGGATTTATTATTTTTGTTTGTTGCATGTTGTTGTAAGTCTACTACTGCCCTTGTTATATCGCCTCATAATTTGATCTACCTCTAAAGCGCTGCTAGATCATTCATTTTTCTATTTTTTTTACTGGCTGTCTTCCTGTAGTTGGTAGGTCAAATATTCCTCGAGTACGGTCACATCCTCTCATTATCCTTTAATAACCCATCATTTTTATTACAACCGCGCCCCATCGCAAACGAGAGAGTATCGGGGAGAGAGACGCAGAGTTTTTTCTCGAAAAATGCTTTGAAAAGTAACGAAAATAGGTCAAAAACTGTGAAAAAACTCTGCGTCTCTCTCCCCGGTACTCTCTCGTTTGCGATGGAGCGCGTTTAAAATATGTCATTTTGCAGCTCCAACGGACTGAAGCACTCAAAAGTCTGGAAACAAAACTCGAAAAGGAGAAGCGACAACTGGCAGAGTACACAGCGGCGGTCGCCAAGCCGACGAAACAAAACGAATCGCCAAAAGAGCAATACACATTAGAAGTTCGTCATCAAACAGACGGATCCATATCCATCAGCGGCGGTGGTGGAAGCAAAGACGCTCCAATGAGAATCCACGTGCCACACGAAATTCGCGGAATGATTGAGCTGAAAGTCGATCCGAATATGCATTCAGAAATGGTACAAGTTGAGTCACTGGAGACTTTTGAGGTGTTGGTATGCGGAGAACGACGCAAAGTGACACCATTCATCCCGCGCAAAAAACAGAATTCTGGATCGACGGACGCTGCGGAGAGCTCGACGTCGTCTTCTAGCAATACCTCGGTGTTCGATATACCCGAACACCCGCCAGTTGTCGTACCATTCCGTGATGCTCCGATTGTTGGCTCTGGCTCCAATCAGGCTCCGCCTCCTCCGCCTCACCAAGCTCCGCCCCCTCCACAGTATGTCACAATGCCGATGACATTCCAATCGCAACCCAACCATCCCGTACTGGTTAGCGGTCCGATCTACGGTCCCCCGCCTCCTAGATACCTGCCAGCACCGTTCGGCCAGCCACCACCACCACCACAATACTCGGTGGGAATCCTTCCAGTAGCAATGCAACGAATTCCGATGCAACGGATGCCTGTCATGATGAATCAACGGCCACAGATTTTTGTGGGAGCAGCGCCCCCGCCTCAAAGAGTTCAGATGGCTATCCATGTGGGACCGAGACCTCAAGGACCAATTCATCATATTCAGAGTTATCAGCAGGCACCTCCGGTACAACAGCCGCTGGTTAGACCACCGCGGACACCGCTAGCGATTACGGCACCGCCGCGGGACGAGAAAAAAGAGGCGAAAAAGAAGAAAAAGACGAAGAAAGTTGCTCCAGAAGAAGTTCCGAAAGAAGACGTTGTTTCGACGGTTACAGAATCTTCTGTTTCCAAAGAAGACGTTCCGACGGCTCCAGCTCCAGAAGTCTCTGAAACTGTCATAGTAGAAGAAACTATAATTCTGGAACCAGAGCAAGCTCCGCCCCCTGTTCCGGTCATTCGCCGCACCTCAAGCGCCGAACTGAACGGGGAACTCATCACTTCCAACGTCTCGGCGATTCTTGATGAGACGGACGATGAGATTCCACAGCCGACGTCATCTGCGTCGACGATGACGCTCCGCCCACTTTCGCCGACTTCAGAAGCGCAACAAGCAGCGATTAATCGAGTTCTAGGGTTCTCCAAGACTTCTGAAGACACGAGTTTTGATATTTGGGCGGGATGGATCAATGAGATGCCCCCGGCGCCAATTCAGAAGGCGGCGAAAGAAGTTTCAGGATTGGAAAGAAGTTTTAGGAAGATTTTGGAGGAGGATGAGAAGAAGTCACAGGAGACAGAAGTTGTGGAGGGATTGGAGAAGAAATGGAGAGAAGAGGAGGAGAAACAGCCGAATTTGGTCTCGATTTGCAAGAAAATTGAATCGTATTTTATGTGAGTTTATGTACTTTTTGGCGGAAATGTTGATGTTTTGAGGTGAAAAACGGGATTTTTGCGATAAATCATCTGTGATGGGTGGATATTTTTACTGAAAATAGGTTTTCTAACTGAAAAATTCGGTTTTAACTGAAAAACTGATGATTTCAACTGAAAAATTGGTGATTTTCACTGTGAAAGACTGAGTTTTCAGCTGAAAATTATAGTTTTCGTGCGAAATTTCTGTTTTTTTGCTTAAAATTTTGATCAAAAACTGTAAGGAAACTCCGGGAAATTGGCGGCCGAGAATATTCATTTTGAAAGTTAGGCCACCATTGAACGGTTTCTGATTTTTACTGAAAAATTGGTGATTTTTATTGACAAATTAGTGATTTTAACGGAAAAATTAATGAAAAACTGAAAAAAAAAAACGTTTTTCGGTATGAAAATACATTGTTTTAGCTCGAAATTCCGATTTTTGAATCCAAAATCTAGGCCACGCCCATTTTTGCAAACTTGGCGTCCGCTGGAATCAAGAGGAGCTGTGCCGCAGTGTTGCAAAAGGGGGCGTGGCCTTATTTTTGCCAAAAAATCACTATTTTTGACTCAAAATCGAGCTTTCAGTCAAAGTTTTCGAGATGAGATTAGATTTAACTGTGCGGCAATTTTGCGAAAGTGGGCGGAGCCTAATCATTTCCAATTTCCCATGTTCAAAAATCCAACTTTTTGCTGGAGAAGCATTTGTTAAAACGAGAAAAAAAACTGGATTTTCAGATCTAAAACTGTATATTTCTAACAAGATGCCTCTTTTTTTTTGTGCAAAAATCACTATTCTCAACTGTGCCGAGCTAACAAACTAGAATTCTCTCTTTGTTTCCAGGAACAGCCGTGCCTACTGGTCTGGATCGACAATCGACAGTGAACAACTTCGTGACATATTCACTCAAGCCTACCACGGACATATTCCAGCCTCTCACTGGCGAATTCTCGAGAAAGTGTGCTCGTTTCAACCCGGATATTTCCACGTTTTCGATGTTCTCATCGGAAATTCACTCGAATTGAGCTATAAATTCGTGACGACTCCCGACGCGAAGAAGGACAAACAATCGGATGAGTTGTACACGTTCTATCAATCACTCCCTCCCGTCGATGGAGTTGAGAACTTTTATAAACGATTCGAGGAGAATATTGTGCCGTGAGTTTGGGTGGAGAAATCGGTGATTTTTACTGAAAAATTGGGGTTTTACTGAAAAAAAATTGTGTTTTTAGGTGAAAAATTCGTGATTTTAACTCAAAAATTGAATCAAAAAGCCAGGCTTCGCCCACTGTTGCAGTATAGGAGCAAGAGGAGCTGTGCCGCGGTGTTGCAAAAGTGGGCGTGGCCTAATTTTCGCCAAAAATCACAATTTTTGACTCAAGATCGAGTTTCTGAGTCTACGTTTTCGATATGATATTAGAATGAACTGCGCGGCAGTTTTGCAAAAGTGGGCGGAGCCTAATCATTTCCAATTTCCCATTTTCGAAAATTCAACTTTTTGCTGGAGAATCATATGTTGAAACGAGACAAAAACAGGATTTTCAGATCTAACATTGTGTATTTCTCGTCAAAACAAAATTTTTGGATAAAAATAGATTATTTTAGCTCGACATAATCCAAAACCCAGGCTCCGCCCACTTTTGCAGACTTCAGCTCTAATCAAGAGGAGCTGTGTTGCAAAAGTGGGCGTGGCCTAGTAGAATTTAGTCAAAAAATCACTCTTTTTGACTAAAAATCGAGTTTTTGAGCCGACGTTTTCGAGATGATATTAGAATGAACTGCGCGGCAAATTTGCGAAAGTGGGCGGAGCCTAGTCATTTCAAATTTGTCATTTCAAGCTCCGCCCCTTGCTACAATTTTGAAGAGAAGCTGTGCCGAGGTGTTGTAAAAGTGGGCGTGTCCTACCGACGTTTTCGAGATGAGATTAGAATAAACTGTGCGGCAAATTTGCGAAAGTGGGCGGAGCCTAATAATTTTCAATTTCCAGAGAGCTCATCCACTTCATTCCGAATCGATTCGTGTCAGTTCAAGTGTTCGTCGCAATTTGTCAAGTCGTCAAACAGAATGCGATCAGTGTCTCCGATCTCTACTACCTCGCCACTCTCGTCTACGGCACACGTCAATTTTTCTCGAAATTCAATTCGAGAATCAAACAATTTCATATCATCGAATCGGGTGGAACCCGTTGGATTCGTTCACGATCGATTCACGACGATTCGCCTCGCCCGAGTCACACGTACTCACTGAATGCCGGACCGAGAATGACGGGAGTTCAAGATTTTTTGAGTCAACTGAGACCACATATAGACGATATTCTGCAATTGTTGCCTGACGCAGTTGTGAATGATGATGAGTTCTTTAAGGCGGCTCGATTGGTTTGTGGATGGAATGGAGATCATGAGGAGAGAATCTGGAAATCGGTAGGTGGAGATTTTGCACCCGTTTATGCAGATTCGGCGATACTATTTGCCCTAAATTTATACTTTTCTGGTAGATCAAATCTAGATCTCTATTTTTGTAGTTGACAACTTTTTGGTAGCTCCGGCCCTTTTTGAGATATGCGCCTTTAAAGATTTGATTTTGGAATTTGACGAAGATTTTGTAAAAAACAGGTTTTTACGATGAAAAGCTAAAATTCTATATTTTTGGAAGTTTCGATCCAAAATACTCTGTTTAGGGGCGGGGCCTAATTTTTGAAGATTGGAATGTTTTTAAAGAAAATCGGGAGTTTCTGGAATTTTCACATTTTCAACGTATTTTTAGAATTTTTTCTCAAAAATATGACTATAAGCCACGCCCACTTTTTATAGCTTTAATTTTCTGAAAACTCTTATTTGGTGTAACAATGAATTCATAAGTTTTGTGGGCGGAGCTTATTTCAAACAGGATAAGCCACGCCCATTTTTCGCTCCAAATCTGTGAATTTTCATGAAAAATTGAAAAAAATTGGGAGGAACCTATTTTTCGGCTGTAATTACTGACTTTTAGAATGCCTTTTTTGTGATTTTCAGATCATTTTTCTTTTTTCGTGTAGTCTTCTCGGACAAGATTTTGGCTCAATTCCTCGTTTTCTCACTTTTTTCAACAAATTTTCGTCGTTTTTTTCAATTTATATCGGTAAAAAAGGGAAACAAAGAAAATTTGTTGGGAAAAGTGAGAAAACGAGGAATTGAGCCAAAATCTTATCCGAGAGGACTACACGGCCGCATGGAAAAACTCGTCCACCAAAGCACATTTTGAGTCAGAAGAACGAGATTTCTAGCATATGCGTCAATAGGAAAAGTTTCTTAGAATTTTCAGAAGTATCGAGATCTGAAATGAAAAATATGACTCCTTTAAAACAAAATTCGGGGAATTTTCATGATTTTGAGCTGGATTTTTTGAGCGAGTTTTGGCTGAAAAATGATGTTTCTGCTGTAATTTTCAGCTAAAAAGCTGCATTTTTGACTAAAATAGCGTTGTTCCATAAGTTTTAGAGCTAATAATTGCAATTCTCCCCATCCTCCATACAAATTGCTCTCACTTTCCAGATCATCAAAGATCGTACGAAATTCCAAGAGTTCTACGATGCGTACCGTCCATTCCTTCGAATCGAAATACGAATGGGAACAATCTATTTGCGAAAATTCACATATGACGACGACTATGAGACGGAATGTGATGGAAAACCAGTGGATTGGGTTGTCACCCCATTCTCTCCGTCCCCTTCACTGACAAGTTCTATCATTAAAACTGACGAATCCAATGGTAAAGAGGAGAAGAAGAAGGCCGTCTCATTCGCCACCGGCATCGATTTGATCGCACCGGACGCCCCGCCCCCTTCGGAGAATCAGACGAACGAATCGACGCAGACGGATCATTTGGAGACGGAACAGATGTGGGATTTGGAGCGTTTAGTGATTCGACAACTCAAGAGGGATAACGTCACTTTTGCCGAGTTCATCGAGTCGGATAATGCTCGTGAAATGTGAGAAAATGAGTGATTTTCAGCTTGGTGGCCTAGAAAACCAAATTTTGAAAAAGTTAGACCACCGATTTAAAAAAATAATAACTTCTGTATTTTGGGGTATTTTCTAGCTTGAAAACGCAAAAACGCGTTAAAAACCGTTTTGACACGGTGGCCTAGTAAACCAAAAAGTTAGGCCACCGATTTTTTTTTTCAAATTTTCAGTGTTTTGGGGAGTTTTCAACCTTAAAACACGGTTAGAACACGGTTTTTTGTATGATGGCCCAGAAAACCAACATTTTGAAAAAGTTAGGCCACCGTTTTTTTTTTCAAAAAATTCTGTATTTTGGGTTATTTTGTAGCTTAAAAACGCAAAAACTCGTTGAAACCCGATTCGTTCAGTTGTCCTAATTTTCGTAAATTGGGGTTTCTAGGCCTTCTAAGAAAATAATTAGGCGGTGGCCTAGAAATCCAGAATTTGTAAAGTTAGGTCACGAAGTTTTTAAACTTAAAATTTTTTTACTTTTTTTTGAGGTTCTAGGCCACCAGCTACTGTTTTTGGCACAACAACCCGTGGCCTAGAAATCCGGGAGTTAAGCCATCAACTCTTTTAGTCGAAGAATACGGATTTTACTTACGGAAAACGAAACATTTTCATTTCAAATAGTTTGGTGGCCTAACTTTTTGATTAAGGATTTCTAGGCCACCGAGATTCCTTTTGAAAGTTAGGCCGTTGTGTTTGGGTAACTAGGCCACCTATCTGATGGCCTAGAAACCCAAGTTCAAAAATAATAAAGTTAATTCTACTCAAAACCCAAAATTGGTCAGGTTCAGGCATCAATTCCTGATCGATGCGTTCAAAAAGATGAATCTCCACTACTTTGCGTTCATTCTCGAGAAGGCGATGACGGAATCACGTGAACAGACATGGAAAGAGACGATGGAACTGAGAGTAGCAGCTGAAGAGGCACGACTACTTCTCGAGAGAACACGTGAAGAGCATCTGAAAGAATTTGGAGAGTTGAAGACTCGAATGGAGACGATCTCTCGTTTTGAGGCATATGAAGTGCAGGTTGCATCGAATAGTCGGATTGATGGACTCAAGGAGAGAATAAAAGAGTTGAAAGAGGATAGAGAAGCGATGTTGAGAGAGGAGATGAAGGAGGAGAGAGCACGTATGAAGAGACGAATGAAAGAGTTCAAGGAGGAGTTCGCTGAGGAGAAAAGGTGAGCGATTGGGGGCCGGGGAATCGGGAAAGTTCGGTCATCTGGCGTCTTTGGCTATCGGTGGCCTAGAAATTGCGAAAGTTAGGCCATCATTATGCTTTTAGCGATTTCTATCATTTTAGGTCAATTTTTTGACAGAAAATCATTGTGGCTACAGTGTTTCGAAGGCACGAATAGTTTTGAATTCATTTCGAATAATCTCGACTGTCAGGTGGCCGTGGAACTGCAAAAGTTAGGCCACCGCCTTGATTTCAGCGATTTCTAGTGTTTTTGGCCAATTTTTTGACAGAAAATCATTGTCACAGGAGTATTACAAAGCCACGAATAGTTTTGGATTCGTTTTGAAAAGAATAGGTTATTTGGTGGCCGTGGAACTGCAAAAGTTCGGCCACCGCCATAACTTCAGCGATTTTCAGCTTTTTTTGCCAATTTTTTGATAGAAAATCGCCGTGACTGCAGTATTACAAAGTCACGAATAGTTTTGGATTTATCTTGAAAAGTATCGGTTGTTTGTTGGCCTAGAAAATGCGAAAGTTAGGCCGCCGTCATGATTTCAGCGATTTCTAGCGTTTTTAACCTATTTTCCAAATAGATACATTTTAAAAATAGTATTACAAAGCCACCAGCAGTTGTCGATACATTTTCTCGACTGTCTGGTGGCCGTGGAATTGCGAAAGTTAAAGTTAAACCACCGCGATTATTTTTGTCTTTTCAACGGATTTTTCCACTCTTTTTTGCAAAAAAACAGGATTGAGAAACCCTGTGTAACGGCATCTACAGTGTTCAAAATTTCCGTTTTTCTGACTATTAGGTTTCGTCGCGGCCGTGGAAATGCGAAAGTTAGGCCACCACCATGACTTCAGCGATTTCTAGCGTTTTTAATTTATTTTCAAACGAAAATTTACTTGAAAACAGTATTACAAAGACAACAGCAGTTCTAGAGATGTTTTGAAAGATTTCGAATGTCTAGCAGCCGTGGAATTACGAAAGTTAGGCCACCATTCTACAACTTTTAGTATTTCCCGGTACTTTTTTTGAAGTTTTTGCAGTGAATTAGGTACTTTTAACAGTCTAATCATAGAAATTGACCTAATGTTACCAAGAGTGCTGCACGTAATGCAAAAGTTAGGCCACCAACTCGATTTCTGGGGGTTTTAAAGCTATTTTTCATCATTTCCAGATCCTACTTGGCTGAAATTGCTCGTCTCAAGGAAGCGAACACTCGTCTATCCGCCGACTGTCTTGAATTGGCGACTCGCCACCACGAACACTCGTCTCGAACTGAAATTCAACGACAAATGACTGAAATCTCGTCTAGACTCACCGCCGCACGTGATGACTCTATGGACCGCCCATCGATTCTCGCCACACCGGATCCGGAGCCAGAGACCGATGAAGTTTCCATTCCAATTGAATCGTCTTCATTCACTCCGCCCCCTTCGACAATCGATTTGTCTCCAGAAGCTCGTCGAAAGCTGAAAGTGCTCCAGAAGTATTCTGCTGAATTCAACGCTGTCGAATTGCGCGCATTCGCTCGAAATCTCGTCGAATGGTATAATACGACAAAAGCGAATCATAAGGAGAGAAAGACGGCTGAGAAGCAGTTGAAAGAATACGAGAAAGCACTGGATTCGATTGAAGATTCGATAAAAGAGAATCTGGAATTGTTGAGTCTCAACGTGACCAGTGGACTCCACGAGCTGCCAGACATCCCGATGCCATTCTCGGATCGGGTGATGGAGAAAATGTTCGAGTACAGTGGAGAGGAGATGTTGGAGGTGGAAAAGGAGGAGGGGGAGGAGTCGAAGATGGTGGTGGTGGTGAGTAATACTTGTTTGGCTGAAAACTTGAAATGAGTTGAATGGCCTAACTTTTTCCGTTTTCAATTTGATGGCCTAGAAATTCAAAAAGTCGGAAAACTAGACCCTCGCCGGTCTCTGACCGTTTTCGGTGGAAAATTGGCGTTTTCCCGCGTTTTCGTGTGTGGTGGCCTAGAAAACCAAATAGTGAAAAACTAGTCCCCGGAAACATTTGAGTAGAAAGCTTGAAGAAAAACAGGAGACTAGTTTTTCGCCTTGGTGGCCTAGAAATCCAAAACTTTGATTTTTTCACTCCAAACCTTCGGAAAAACTAGTTTTTATCAGGAAAGGTCTAATTTTTTGGTTCATGGGGTTCTAGGCCAAAGGTTTTCAGTACCTTTTCCACATAACTCTAGACGAAGAACGAGAGAAAACCATGATGGCCTAGAAATCCAAATTTTGGAAAGTTAGGCCATGGTCTTTTTGGTCTAAAATGACAACTTAAAAGGTTTATAAAAGGTACCTCACGTTATTTTTTTGAGAAATGTCTCTTTTTCTCTGCGTCTCCCAATTTCGAACACAATTTTCTTCGGTTTCGGTAGAGCGCGGTTGTAAGAGGCATGCAGTGCTAATACGTGTTTTCTAGAAAATAAACTCAAATTTTAAAAGTTTTCCTTGTTTTTGAGAGAACAATCCCACTTTTTCCTGTTTCCATCACGAAATTCGTCTTGTTCCAGGTCTCGGAGGAAGACGACGGTTGTCTCATCTGCCACGAAGAAATCGAGCAGAATGATGAGACAATCCGTTGTGACACGTGTTCCAACGAGTACCACTACCACTGCATCTCCAAATGGCTCAAAATCAATTCTATATGTCCGGCGTGTT
Organism: Caenorhabditis latens; assembly: GCA_002259235.3. NCBI lineage: Eukaryota > Metazoa > Nematoda > Chromadorea > Rhabditida > Rhabditidae > Caenorhabditis > Caenorhabditis latens. The sequence goes on along the minus strand of CM056092.1, from coordinate 3,136,164 downwards.
CCCGGGCATTGAAGGATCCAAATGAGTACCCGAGGCTCGAATAATTCATTTTCTGAATAATATTATTTTTGTCCCCATTTGTCCCCCCATTATATATTTTCCCCCCAAAAATGTTCGTTTTATAATTATGTTTTTTCCCCAGTTATTCTTACCCCCAAGTTTCGCTTTTTTAGCATTTCCTTCTCAATGCAAACGTGCTCCATTGGAAATCTCGATAGAGCGCACTTGCTTCTATTATCATAGTTTTTATATGCAATCAGCTAGTTTTCCCTTCCCGAAATTGTGTATTTTCCTGAAAATCACAGACCCAGAATTTCTCTATATATGTTTTTTGACTGAAAATTGTTCCGTCCCCACATTTATATATATTTGCTCCCATATATGAAGATCTTCCAGAGAATGGCGCCCCTTTCTTTTTCATTACACTTCCCCACTATTCTCCAGATGAAATTGACGTCTTCTCGTTTTTTTCCTCCCGTTTTTTTTGCATCTCGCGACACCAAATCTGAACCAGAAGAGGGGTCCACGCCCCTTTTCTCTAATTGCTTCTTGTCTCTGCGTCTCTCTTGTCTACACACTATCTCGCATAGCTCTTTCTATTCTCTTTTTTTCTTCCTTACACCCCTCGATGTGTCGCCTTTTCTTGGCGTCGTCGTCCTTTCCTCCGGATGACACATTTAGAAGACGTGAGTAGGAGAGGGAGGGGGGGTGACATGCATTTATCATTGCCCCCCACATTGGAGAGGCTCTCCAAGAGAGCACTTCTTTTGTTTTTTACTCCCCCCTTATTGCTTTTTGATGTCTATTTTTATGTATTAGTGGCGGGTGATGTGCTGAAAGTGCTGAAAAATAAGCCAGTTTCGGTCCGGAGCGTCCTGAATTTAGTATGGTTGTGTAGATCAAAAGTAGAGCTATATTTTTGTAGTTTGTAGTTTTTTGATAGCTCCTCACGCTTTCGAGATACGAGCGTTTCGAGATATGGAGCTATAAAAAATTTAATTTGGCTGAAAATTGACCAACTTTAAGACGTCGCCGTGATTTCAGTTCTGGTCCAAATCTTTCAATTTTTGTATGGATGTGTAGATCAAAAATAGAGCTCCATTTTTGTAGTTGACCGTTTTTCAGTAGCTCCGCCCACTTTTGAGATACGCGCCTTTAAAGTCTAGCGTCTCTGCGCCTAGCCCTCTGGGTTACTGTCTTTAAAGGCGCATATCTCAAAAGTGGGCGGAGCTATCAAAAAATTGTCAACTACAAAAATGAAGAGCTAGACTTGATCTACAAGAAAATCCTAAATGTGAAAGTGTGGGCGTTGCGATAGAGCGCATTTGGCACACTTGAAATGTACTTTTTTTTTCGAAAAGTGCATCTCACATTAGTAAAATGTGGGAAAAAAGAGCACAAAGTAATGTATCTAAACGGGGCCTAGGATTTTCGAAAAAGTTAGGCCACTCGGTTTTCTAGGCCACCAGATTAAAAACCTAGTCTCTCACCGTATTTGAGACCAAGAAATCGTAGGAAACCCGTTAAAACTCGGATTTTCAAGTGGAGGACTAGTTTTCCCAAAATTTGGTTTTCTAGGTCATCATCCGTTTTTTCATCGAATTTCGGAGTTTTTCAGTCGATTTTTTTCAGGGAGTTAATCCCTGAAAGGCACTAGACCCCTGCCTTTTGAAAAAAAAACAATTTTTTAGACATTTCTCCCCCTCCGCTCTCTCTCTTTCTTTACCTTTAATCCTATTAACACCACCACCAACACCCTAGCCATCTGCTTCTTTTCGTATCTTCTTCTAATCCCCCTCTCTTTTCTTCTTTTTTTAATGGCAGTCACCTTTTTTCCTGAAACTTTCAAAAAAGCCTTATAAAACCACCCTAATTCAATTTGAAACACAGCACGATGCTCCTTACAAAAAGCAAAAAAGAATAGCACTCCGTGAGAATCGAACCCTGGATGCTAGATTACTGGCCAGACTCCTTACCAGGTACACCATGAGTGAGAGCCGGCTGCACAAGGCGAGGGTTGTGATAACAGTGCAGCAAATCGCGGCCACCATCGACTTGCTGTACTCTTATCACAACCCTCGCCTCAGCGCCGCCGGCCTTCACACATGGTGTACCTGGTAAGGAGTCTGACCAGTAATCTAGCAACCAGGGTTCGATTCTCACGGTGTGCTATTCTTTTTTGCTTTCTGTTCTGAGTATACTGGTACAACTCTCAACTCACATAACCCCTTTTTTCAGTTGGTACGTCCCCCATGTTTTTTAAATTTTCTTTTTTTCATTGACGTCTTTAAAGGTTCTAGAAAAATAAGGCGGGGGGAAAAACTCAATTAAATTCTCTCTTCTTTTGTGTGTTGCCGTTTTGCCAATTTCCGGTTCGTTGCGGTTTTATTCGTTTTAATATCCGGTTGAGATGAGAGAAAAGAAAATATATGAAAATTTGTGTTTTTGAAAATAATAAGGTTTCAGTCAGTTGCATTATTCCCTTCTGAATAATATTTTTCGAATTGAGGTCTCTAAATGTTCACCAAGGTGTTTTCGAGAAGTAAGCGAGTCTTTTTTTTTGAAAAATTTCGAAATTTGTGCATTTTGTCGTAGGATGTGGTGTTTTGCGGTCACGCGCCGATTTTGCAAAAGTGGGCGGGGCCTAAAACAAGTTCGTAACCTAGAAAACGAAAAAATCTAAAAATTTTCACATTTTCCAATCAAAACGTGAGGGACTAGTTTTTCCATTTGGTGGCCTAGGAATCCAAAAAAGTTGGAAAACTAGTCCCCAAGCGATTTCGGCGTTTTTCTTGCGTTTTTCGTCAAGTTTTTCGGAAATTTGAATTCGGTGGCCTAGAAAACAAAATAGTAAAAAACCTAGTCCCCAAAAGCATTTGGCTCAAAATTCAACATTTTGAACTCAAAAACTTGAGGGACTAGTTTTGATGGCCTAGAAAATCAAAATTTCGGGAAACTAATCCCCCACTCAAAAAAGGCAAATTTTTGAATTTGATGACCTAGAAATCCTATGTTTTGGAAAACTAGTCCGCCAACTGTTTTTGGGGAAAAATTGAAGTTTGGTGGCCTAGAAATCCAAAAGTTCGGAGAACTAGTCCCTTTCTCAAGAAATGGGGTAACGGTGACCGAGAAAGCCAAAAACTGAAATACTAGTCCCTCTCTCAAAAATCGGGATTCTAGGCCACCTTTCAAATATTTGAGTTTTTAAGCCTATATGGCCTAGAATCCCAAAATTAGTCCCCCCCCCCAGGTCCATTTTGATCTACCTAATCTCATCCTTTAAGGGATACGTGCCTATTCTCATTTCAATCCACGTCATGCTATCCCCCCCCCCCTTTTCCCATTTCGAGACGTCAATCGGTGTGCCGGAAATTAATTTTCAAGCCTTTCTCTCTGGAGACGAATTGGAATGATTCAGATTTCTCAGCTCTCGCTCTTTGTCTGAAATTGAAATTATTTTTTCTTTGTGTTCAAAAAAATGTCCATATTTTTGTTCCAGATGTGAAAAGACTCGAACACAAAATGCATCTTCAACGACCACCCTCGTCATTCCACACGTCCGCCTCGCCGAAGCCAGATGTTTCATGGTCTTCGTTTTTGATGGTTTACTCGTGAGTTTTTAAAAAAATTGTCAATAGAGCGCACTTACCATAGCCAGGTTTCCAGAATCCCGTTCATATTGGTACTCACTGTGGCGTGCATTATCAAATGGCGACCAATTCGAGAGTTTCCGAATATCAGGAGCTTTTTGAGGTAAATTGAAAAAAAAACACCGTTTTTCCTGTTGAAATTGTCAGAAACCCTTATAAAACTACCCTAAGACAATAAAAAATATACCAGGATGCTTGTTACAAAAAGTAAAAAATAATAGGCCCCGGTGGGAATCGAACCCCGGATGCCTAGATTACCGGCCTGACTCCTTACCAGATACACCATGAGTGACGGCGGGCGGCGCGATGGCGAGGGTTTTGATAAGAGTGTAGCAAATCGGTGGTGGCGGCGCGATCACCGACTGTTATCACCACCCTCGCCATCGCGCCACCTTCTCCACCCTTATGGTGTACCTGGTAAGGAGTCTGGCCAGTAATAAAGCATCCCAGGTTCGATTCCCACTGAGTGCTATTCTTTTTTGCTTTTTGTAACGAGCATACTAGTACAACTCCCAGCTCACAAAACACCTATTTTCAGTTGGTACTGCTCGTGCTCCCCGAAAAAAGTGATCCAAGAACTCGAACAACCAGATCGAACCCATATGATTATGTCCATCGATGCGCAGGTAGCTTTTATTTTATTTTTTTATTAACTAATTAATTATAATATGAAGTTTCAGAGTCTTGCCTCAATGTCGTCAGTCATCGACTCTCCACTTCTAGTCCGTGAAGAGGAGAGTGAGAGATTCGAGTCCACTGCGATACCATAAATTCATTAATTGCCCCTAATTAACGCGATCCCCCTAATTGCTCTGTGATTCTCTATGATTCATTATAAATAGTTTATCATTGAAGAAAAAAAATCAATAAATCTGAACCCGTCTCGAAAATTGAAAGTTGGACTCGATATCGAAAGAAGAATGATATTAATTGAAGGGGGCGTGGCCTCATCGTGGTGGCGGTGGCGGAAGTGGCGGTAGATCACATCCATTTCCACCACTCTCCGCTCGGATTGGGATCGGAGGAGGAGGTGCCGGTCGATCGGGAAGACGTTCGTAAACACTTTCTGGAATTGGGAAAATCTATATTTGTTAATATTGGTTGTGTAGATCAAATCTGGGGCTATATTTTTGTAGTTGACAACTTTTAGATAGCTATTCACGTTTTTGAGATACACGCGCTCGAAAATCAAGTTTTTTCGCATTTTACAAAAAATTCATCAACTTTGACACCTCGTCACGATGTTACCTCTAAGTTCACTGCGTTCAATTTATATTGGTTGTGTACATCAAATTTAGCTCTACATTTTTGTAGTTGACAATTTTTGATAGCTATTCACGTTTTTGAGATATGCGCCTTTAAAGACAGGCACCTGGAGAGCGGCTCGAAGAAGAAAGGGGGAGAGACGCAGAGAAGCGAGAGGCCCTCCTCGTCTCGCACACTCTCTCGTCTCTTAAAGCTACAAACTTTGACCCTTCATATCTCGAAAGCGTGGAGAGCTATCAAAAAGTTGTCAACTACAAAAATGGAGATCTAGATTTGATCTACTCAACAGTTTAAACATTTTTTAAATCGGTTAAAAACGTGCGAAGTTAGAACGTTTCAAAATTTTGAAAACTTTAGGAATTTTTTGAGATTTTGATGGAGGCAGTAGCAGTAACTTACCAGACTGATACACGTGTGTATCGGGCGGAGTGTCATAAATCGGTTCGTGGTCGAATGAGTACAATATTTGAGATGGAGTCGGTGATGGAGGTGGCATTGAAGAGTTGAACAGCATTGACGATGGAAGGGATGGGCGGCCCATCTGACGCCCGATTGGAAGGGTGACGTGGATGTTTCCATTGGGAAGTTGTTGGAGTTGTAGGAGGTGGGGAGGCACCTGAAAGGAGTTTTTAAAGGTTTGTAAGGAGTGCGCTCTACTGGACTCTAGCGTCTCGGGTTTTACGCTGCGGCGCCGTTTTCTTCGCAGTGGCGTTATTTTATCCGCTGCGGCGTCGTTTTGTTCTCTCCAGCGTCGTTTATACGCTATGGCGTCATTTTACTCGCTGCGGCGTGGTTTTATTCTCTGCGGCGTCATTTTATTCGTAGTAGCGTCGTTTTTAAGCTGTGGCGTCGTTTTATACGCTGCGGCGTCTTTTACTCACTGCGGCGTCGTTTTGTTCTCTCCAGCGTCGTTTATACGCTGCGGCGTGGTTTTAGTCGCTGCGGCGTGGTTTTATTCTCTGCGGCGTCATTTTATTCGTAGTAGCGTCGTTTTTAAGCTGTGGCGTCGTTTTATACGCTGCGGCGTCTTTTACTCACTGCGGCGTCGTTTTGTTCTCTCCAGCGTCGTTTATACGCTGCGGCGTGGTTTTAGTCGCTGCGGCGTCGTTTATACGCTGCAGCGTCGTTTTAGTTGCTGCGGCGTCGTTCACTCAGCTTCGAAACGTCCAGGCTTACCTCCATATGGGCCACAGTCGGTGCGTAATAAATCACGGAATCCGGTCGTTGTGGTGGAATCGAGGGTGTCGCATAAATTGCAGCATTCGACGCGTTCAACTTGTCCCTTGATATCGACAAATCCCCGTTTGCGTGATTCGTGGATTTCGCGAATTTCGTGATACCGTAGCATAGAATCGCTACGATAACTGAAGCCAGAACGGCCATCGCGATAGTACTATCCGATCCGCCTCCGTTTTGTTGTTCATGCGATGTTGAGCCTTTGATTTCTTGGAGTGTTGCGATGTCTGGAATTCTTGAAATTTTGTAAAAAACTTTATCTCTGTGAAAAACCACTAAATACCAAAATTAAATGTACTGTTGTGCTTGTTAAAAAAAACAAAAAACAATAGGCCCTGGTGGGAATCGAACCCTGGATGCCAGATTGGCGAGCAGACTCCTTACCAGGTACACCATAAGTGTCGGCTGGCGGCGCGGCGGCGAGGGTTGTGATAACAGTGCTACAGCCGCAACCAACATCAATGGCGACAGCGTCACTCTTATCACAACCATCGCCGCCGCGCCGCCGGCCGTCACTCATGGTGTACCTGGTAAGGAGTCGGACCGGTAATCTAGACATCCGGGGTTCGACCCCCACTTACCTCAATTCTTTTTTGTTTTCTTTTACAAGCATGATAACATATTTTTAAATGGTTTCCAACACCTCCACACTCACCATAACAAAACGGTGTCGCCGGCTGCCATTCTCCTCTATCTCCACACATCAGTGATTCTGGTCCAATTAGCCGGAATCCTTGATGACACGTGTAATTCGCCACCGATTCATAAGTCGTCGATTCGACATCCACTCTTCCATTCGCTATAAGCGGCGGTCTTCCACAATCGACAAGTTCACATGTTGGCTCAGAGCTGCTCCATGTTCCGTCGGATTGGCAAATTCGACGGAGTGATCGGTAGGAGGGGGATGGAGAGTTGGCAAGGTGCCAGCCGTTTGAGCATTCGTATTCCACCTGGAATTTTTCAAATTCGCTGAGTATCGACTCACAGTTGTACCAAGTGATACGCAGCTAAGTAAGCGTGCGCAAGCTTGCAAAAAATGGGCGGAGCTTCAAAAAACTAAAAAACGACTCACTTCACTCTCAAAAAGGGTGGTTTTGTTCAAGAGCTTGATCCGTCCAAACTTCCATTGCCGCACTGCACCACACGATTTTCCTGAAAAAAGTCCGATTTTTTCCGTTTTTTTTTTTGAAAAAAAAACTTAAGACTGTTTTTTTGTAGGCTACAAAGGTTTTCATAGAAAAAATTTTGAAAAAAAATTATAGTGAAAAAACACAGCAGTGCGAGGCGTACGTAAGGTCCGCAACGAAAATATTTGAATTTTTTCGAGTCGCGTTGCGTGCGCGTCGCGGTTCAAACTGAAACATACGACAAATGAACGTAAAATTTGAATTTGGCACTCAGCCAAGTCTTTATTGGCACTGTTGTGCAACGGAGCACGTTTTCGCTCTCACTGCTGTGAAAAAAGTTCGAAAATTCAAATCAGGGCCGCAATTTGCTTAGCCCGGAATTTAAAAATTCTGCTAAAAATCGCACTAATTTTCGTTCTTCCGACTCAAATAGAGCCTAGGTGGAAGAGTTTTTCAGCGCGTAGTCGTGTAGTCCTCTCGGACAAGATTTTCGCTCTATTTCGCATTTTCTCACTTTTTTCAACAAATTTTTGTGCTTTTTTCCTATTTTAACGATATAAATGTTGGAAAAAGTGAAAAAAAAGAGGAATTGAGTCAAAAATCTTGTCCGAGAGGACTACACGGGCGCGGGGAAAACTCTTCCACCAATGCTCATTTTGAGTCAGAAGAACTAAAATTTTAGCATTTTTGTGTCCCAAACTCACTAAAACAATTGGGAATCGTTCCCGTCCATCTTCCATTCTCTGCACACTCCCGCTGTCTAATCCCATGTAGATCATAACCAGCATCACACGAATAAAAACACAGCGTTCCGATCGCATATGAATGAGATGAGAACGAGACTTTCGTCGCTTCTCCCACACCTGGCGACGTGCAAAATTTCGGTTTCGATTGACAAAGAAACGAGTTCCACGCGGTTTGAGACGCGGGGACCCACTTCCAATCGAGTGGACGGGCCAGGAGAACAGCTTCAGATGCAGAGGGGATGGGCGATGGTTGACCTGGCCAATCGGCACTATCCCCCACTCCTTCACCATCAACCCATCGCCATTCGGTCATTGAGGAAGAGGCGCCGATCCAGTAGAAGGCTTTGGCGGATGAGGAGGCGGAGAGAGAGGCACGGAGACCCCGTCTGGTGGAGTCATCGATACGGAGTGGGAGTGTTGAGCCTCTGAAATTAATTTTTAGCATAAAACGCTTTGAAAAAAAGGCCAACTTTAACACTTTGTAACTTTTTTATTTGTTGCTCCAGACCTTCAAATTTATATTAGGTGGATAGATCAAAAACAGAGCTTCATTTTTGCAGTTGACAACTTTTTGATAACTATTCACGCTTTTGAGATACGCGCTTTTAAAGATAGGCGGCTCCAAAGAGAGAGAGAGGGTGAGACGCAGAGAAGCTAGACGCGCTCCTCGTTTCGCACACTCTTTCACCTCCAAACTTTGACCGCTCGTATCTCGAAAGCGTGAGGAGCTATCAAAAAGTTGTCAACTACAAAAATGTAGAGCTTAATTTGATCTACACAACCAATATAAATTTAACTCAAAAAATCAGAGATAATATCGTAACGAGTTGTCAAAGTTGATATATTTTTGATGAAGCTCAAAAGATCTAGATATTTGAGAGCATTTATCGCAAAAGCGTGAATAGCTATCAAAAAGTTGTCAACTGCAAAAGTATAGTCCTAGATTTGATCTACAACATATCACAAATTCAAACTATGGGGACCAGACTTGTCACGGGCCGGGCCAAAATCAGGAAAAATCTCGGCCCGGCCCGGCCCGCTCGGCCCGGTTTGAAACATTTTTTGAAAAAATTTTGAATTTTTGAATTTTTTTGGAATTTTTTTGAAATTTTTCGAAAAAAGTATAGCTTTCGAATAAAAATTCAAAATTGAATAAAAATGTGAATTTGTACAATAATTTAAGCATTTTTACTCTATTTTTTCGAAAAATTTCAAAAAAATCGGTAAAAAATGGGTACCCATTTTTGAATCCGGGCCGACGGGCCGGGCCGGGCCGAGCAAAATTACGGCCCGGCCCGGCCCGGCCCGGCCCGGCCCGGCCAGGCCCGGCCCGGGATTTGACAAGTCTGATGGGGACAATAAGTTAAGCTGTGACAATCTCTCAAACTCTGCTAATCCTCAATGAAAAAATCCAACAAAAAAAAGAAAAATTCTACCCACCTATCCAAACATTTCCTCTGTGCACCCAACCAATCGGTCTGCTCATCTCTGCTAGCAGCATAACACATTCCACCAAACACTCCAACAACTTCCATTTGACTCTGAGCACATTGCCACGGGGACACTGAAAAAGGGTACTGAAGTGTCTAAAGATAATGAGGAAAACATCCCCGTGTTCTTCACATATAACAAAAATGAAATGGAAGGCGTGGGGATTGAACCGGGGTTGTGAGATTGGTGGTCTAACTCGTTCCCAGTTGCGCTATGAGGGTAGAGAAAATGGCGCGGTAGCGAGGGTTGTGATAAGGGTGGCTGCAGCCAGAGGTGACGAGCCGCCACCACCATCACTCTTATCACAACCCTCTCGCCGCCGCCAGCTTCTCCACCCTCATGGCGCAACTGGGAACAAGACAGGCCACCAATCTCACAACCCGGGTTCAATTCCCTCTCCTCGGAATTCTTTTTTGCTTTTTTTATCTTTTGTAACGATATGACTGGTAACTCGTGCCTCACTTTTATTGTCATTTCTACTTTGTCTTAGACCCTCAGACTCCCTCTTTCTTATAAATTTATTTTCTCAACAATAGGGGTGCTGCTCTTTCTCAAATCAAAAAGAAAAGAGAAAAGTGAGTGCGATAATCCGTCATGTTCAGTGTCAAACCCTCTCACTCTGTTGTCCGAATAAACAATTCTTTTTTTGTGCTTGTTGACCACAGTGAGCCAATTATGGCATACGATAGAGTGAGAGAGCATGGAGATCAGAGAGACACCAGACACCAGCAAAAACACGTGTTTTGAGAGCCCCTTCATCTTGAGAAATACGCGCAAAACTTGACCAACCGGCATTCACTGCGTATACGTTGACTTGGCAGAGATGTAGACGACGAGTGGCTGTTATTCGGAGACGAGAGATATTGTCGTATAGGCAACTGATCGAGGTGGTGGTGTTGATTGTGAAGAGAGAGGAGTCCACGATGCATTGCTGGAAAATCCAAAATCTTATTTAAAAAAACGAAAAATTGTCAAAAAAATTGGCCAACTTTGACCTTTTGTAACTTCTTCATTTTTTTTCCAGATTTTTAAATTTATATACATCTTGTAGATCAAATCTAGCACTACATTTTTGTAGTTGACAACTTTTTGATAGCTATTCACGCTTTTGAGATACAAAGCTTCAAAGTTTGCAGCTCAAAAGGGCTAGAGAGTGTGCGAAACGAGGAGGGCGTCTAGCTTCTCTGCGTCTCTCTCCACTGCTTCTCTAGGTGCCTAACTTCAAAGGCGCTTATCTCGAAAGCGTGAGTAGCTATCAAAAAGTTGTCAACTACAAAAATGTAGCCCTATTTTTGATCTACACAACGAATATAAATTTAACGCAGTGAAATAAGAGGCAACATTGTGACGAGATGTCAAAGTTGATCAATTTTTGAGTTTTTTGAGCGCGTGTATCTCGAAAGCGTGAGGAGCTATCAAAAAGTTTTCAACTGCAAAAATATAGCTCTAGATTTGATCTACACAAAAAAATGTATTTTTGTTAATCAAAAACTCACATGAACCGCACCACCCGTCTCAATCGCCTCCACCGACACAATCGGACTCGACTTGGTTCCCAACCTCATCGATAACGACCGTATTGAATAATCCCCAAGTAGATCCACTTCCCTAGAACAAGGACACAATTGAATTTTCATCCCTAGAAAATTATTTTTTTTACCAAAACGACTTCGACTCGTCATTAGTCATTGTACACATATTGCCACCGAGTGCGATCGCCACATTACCGGATGATTGAGTCACTGGCTTGTTGAATGCCACGTCGATTGCACAAATGGGCGGTTCGTCAGACCAGGAGCCGTCGGATAGGCAGGTTCGCTCTTCTGAACCGATTAGGTCGAATCCCAAGGCGCAGCTGAAAAGATTGGGTTTTTGGCTCAATTTCACTATGAATTCAGCAGGTTTTTTGTTCAAATTTTATATGTCTAGAAAGCTGAAATAATGGGGATTCTGAATCTGTTTTCAAAATTTTTCTACCACTCGAACTAACTACGGTACGTGGCTTTTTAGTTTGACAACCATGAAAAAATCACCCAAGCTTTGAGCCTTTGTATCTCGGTCCAATAAAAAGCTAGACAAAATTTGAAGACAGCTTCAGAATCCTCGAAACTTCAGCTTTACAGTCATGTGATAAAATTTTGAAAAATTTTGAACTATCAGTGAGTAACAGCGCTCTAACGCTAACTGGCGGGAAATGCCGTGAAAATCTGTGTCTTCAAAATTTCATTTTTTCCGATCTTCCGAACCTTTCCCACGTGTTTCCATCAAAACTGTTCCGGCTTTTCGGTAGTCAAGGAATCACATTTCATATACGTCAAAAAAAAAGCGAAAAACCTCGAAAATGTGGCACATAACGTGTTCTCCGCAAGAAGTGAGAAGGTGCGCAAATCGGGTCGGTAAACAGGAAAAATGGAAACCGTTGACTAAGGCGAGAAGGCTACCGGTACTTAAAAGAACTTTAAAGAAAAGCAAAAAGGTTTCACGAGGGGTCGGGAATTGAACCCGGGAGACTTTGGGTGGCGGGCAAAAACGCAAACCACTGCGCCATTCCCGCGCACACCAAGAAGTGGACACCAGGGCGGTGATAAAAGGGGAGCGCTCTACCCTACTCCGCTTTACCACCTCCACCTTTAACACCACCTTGGTGTCCACCGTCAGTGTGCGCGCGAATGGCGCACTGGTTTGCATTTTTGACCGACACCCAAGGTCTCCCGGGTTCAATTCTTTACCCCCGTGAAACCTTTTTTGCGGGTTTTGATAATGAATTACCTGTACTTGGCGACAGTATCTCTCGCATACGGTCCGGGCTCATTGAATATAACATGAGCGTTTTCAGGCACGAATGGTTGAAGACAATAGAGTACGTTAGTTGTGGAGGAGGAGGGAGGGAACGTGAGAGTATGGGCTACTCTTCGGAAGAAGAGTAAGAATAGTAATGGGAAGAGGACCATGGAAATAAAATGTTGTGAAAATTGGGAACAAGAGAGTTGTTATGTATTTGTACGTATGAGATATTGGGGGGGAATGTATCTACATACGGTTGGAGCGCGGAGAGTGTGTGGTGTTGCTCCTCACTCGACGCGCGGCGGGCTCGCGGAGCAAGAATGGGCGAGAGCGCGGAAAGGAGGACTCTGGCGGGGAGAGAGGAGGTAAATACAATAGAAATGTGTCTGGATAGTGGAGAGAGAGAGACGGAGAGAGGGAAAGAGAAATCGACGATCTAAGAAAATCTCATTTGGATGGGTAGGGGGGAGTGATGACTTGCCGAGGGGAGCAGGGGGAGCAGGAGCTCAAAAAAATACGGATTGTACAGAGGGGCAGTGGTCAAAGCTATATGGGGATGGGAATAAGGGGATGGAAGGAAACACTTTTTTTGACATTTTTTTTTCAATTTTTCATCGAAAAAGTGAGCATTTTGGAGGGATTTCGAACAATTAGCAATAGAGCGCACTTGCTTCAAAATTCTGAAAATGCCTAAGAAATTGTGTATAGACACTTTAAAGCACGTTTTTTTTTGAAAATCATAGTAATTTTTCTTGAAAATTTTTGTAAATTGAGTTATTTCAGTTCTGAGTTTCAGAATGATTCAATTTAAAACATTCAAAGGGGAATAACTCAGTTTCTAGAAGTTTCTAGAAAAAGCGACTATGATTTTCGGAATCAGCATGTTTGGAAGTACCTATACCCCCATAGTTCTTAGAAAATTTCAGAGTTTTGATGTAAGTGCGCTCCATTGCTAATTAAGATTTAGAGGTTGTTTTTTAGAGCGCACTTGCCTCAATATTTGGAACTCGCCTAAAAACTTGGGTATAGAGACTTTCGAGAATTCTGAATCATAGTCAAAAGTTAGACGTTTTCGATAAAAAATTCAAAAATTCAAAAAATTCGAAAAATATTGAATATTGAATTTTTTCTCCAATGATCCGGCCAGACGGGCTTAATTTTGATAAGAAGGCCCCAAAATGTTTATATCATTATAAAGTTGTAAACGTACGAATTCAGAATCTGTTTTTAGATTTCCGCTAGCGTAAAAACTGACAGAGTTATGAGGTTTTGGATTTTTGGGGTTTTTTTGCAGAAAATTTTTTCAGCAACTTAGCCAATTTCCGGGTTTGAGTAATGCGTTTTGACTACTTTTTTAATTTAAGCGAAAGCTGAAGATGTGAGGATTCAGAATCTGTATCTAAATTTTCTCTGGGATTCAATTGAACGGAGATACGAGGTTGTGAAGTTTGGAGTTTTTTTAATTGAGTTTTTTTCGATTCCCGATATTCAAAGGATCTTGTGGAAATGTAAAGTTATCAAAAATTTTGAATTACTGTACCTACAGAAATCTCCCCTACCTAAAATTTAAATCTTAATATAGTAGAAAACGCGCTCCAATGAGAAAACTTGACTGGGTCTCCAAGACCAACGAAGGATGACTATAAAGTCTCCTTAACTTCAGAATTATCAACAAAACCCGTTTTTCTCCTGTTTCTCTTTACCAAACTAGTTCGATTTTAGCACCATCGTGTTCCCCGTACCCGATTACTCCTGACGGGGGTCCCTTTGACCAAAGTGCACCGGTGGCCGAGTGGTCCAGGGCAACGAGACTTGGAGAAAACCAGTCAAGGGTTCAATCCCCGGTGGGGCCAAAACCTTTTTTGCTTTTTTGCTTTTGTATTTTTTCATGTTTTATGATGTTAGTTCCTTGTTCCACTCAATGTAACATCTTTTTTTTCGAAAATTTCGGAAATGTTGAAAAAAATCTCGAATCTCGGTAAATAAATAGTACTTGATCCCAACAACAAGTAAGTCCACCGGGTGGGTAATCCAATACTCCCTTCGAACTGTCTGTTTTTATATTTGTACACATATGCTTGCCTCTCTTTTTTCTCGTTCTCCTCTCCTCTTGAAAGTGACAAGTGTCTGAGAGAGAAATTGGATAGTATGCATGAGCTTGTGCTCAGTTCCCCTCCGGAGCTCTCTGAGCATAAATCAACCTATCATTTACGAAAAAACGAAGGAGAGGGGGGGGGAACTTTTCGGAAGGGCACAGTCCGGAAGTTGAGCGGAGGCGCGAAAAATGCGGATTAATAGAATGAGAAAAGAGAAAAGGAAGAATTGAAACGGGAAGTGTTGCAAAAAATAGAATTGGCTGGGGCGCCTGGGCGTTGGAGAACTTTTACACTGACAATTTACAATACCAAAATACGGAGTCCCCTGTTGCCCAAAACATTATGAATTTATATTTTCTGAGTAGACACCATCTTGGTCTTCATTTTTGTAGTTGACAACTTTTTGATAGCTCCGCCCACTTTTGAGATATGCGCCTTCAAAGAGACCGTAACCCAGAGTTCTAGAGAGAAGCTAGAATTTAATGACGCATATCTCAAAAGTGGGTGGAGCTATCAAAAAGTTGTCAAATACAAAAATGAAGCGCTAGGCTTGATCTACACAACCAATATAAATTCAATGCACGAAAATAACTTTGAGACAACAAAATTTTGCTTCGAAATACCACAACGCAAAATTTTCAAATGATTTTTTTCTCAAAAAATACCAAAGTTTAAAGGTGCGCCATGATGCCAAATTTGAGTATTCTAGTACAAATTTATAATTTTCTTATAGATAAAAATATGGGCTTCATTTTTGTAGTTGACAACTTTTTGTTAGCTCCGCCCACTTTTGAGCTATGCGCCTTTAAAGATAGGCGGCTCGAGAGAGAGAAGGTGCAGAGAAACCAGAATGATTAGGCGCTTATCTCAAAAGCGTAAATAGCTATCAAAAAGTTGTCAATTACAAAAAGGAAGCTCTATTTTTGATCTACATAAAAAGTATAAATTTGAGAAATGGAGATCACAAATAACATCAGGAGAGTCTTTCAAAGTTGAAAATGGTTTTGTTTCAAACAAAGAGAGGTATGACCGAAAACTGAAAAAAGTAGAGATTTTATGATTTTTATGGTTTTTATTGAATATTAAACTTACAAAAACAAAAATTCAATTAAAACCTCGAGGAAAGGGTAATTTTTCACACAAAAACTAGCATTTTCAGTGAAGTTTTTACGCAATTTCAGTGAAAATTCAAATAATTTTGAAAAAACTTGTAGCTACAAACTTTTTCTATTGGGATAAATCCATTTTTATGCATTTTTTTGGATTTTAGCATTCTAAAATGCATTTCCAATTTCAAACCTATGAAAAATTACTATTCAAACACCCGCTAAAAGAAACAATGCATTCCCGCTCCACCGCTCTCTCCTTTTCTCTGCTCCCTCCTCGTTCCGCGTGCTCTCTGGCCTCATCACAAGATTTTTTCAATAGAAATTACACAAAATATTGCTATAATCAATTCAATTCAATTTCAGATGAAATGTCAGTGCCACCGGTGAATTTAGAAGCATATTGTGCTGTAAATGATGACGTGGCGAAACTAGTCAAGAAATATTTGCTCGGAGATTTCGCCGATGAATGTGAGAAAAAATCCTTTTTTTTTCAAAATTTTTTCCCCGTTTTCAGCGAAATTCGAGCGAAAAAACTCGGAAAGTTCAGAAGGGAGTGAAACACAATTCTGTAAAAATACGGAAAAGAATGAGAATGTAGAGGAATGGGATGATTGGGGTGGTGGAGAAGGGAAAGAGGCTGAAAATTCGATAGAAAGTGACGAATCGATTAGGAATTGGCTGTTTCGATGTGATTTGAAAACGTATTCGGATGCTGAGTACCTTCTTGTCACTTGGGAATCCAGATTTGTTGTGTTGAGAAAACCGCCGGATGGTGAGTTTTGGAAAATTGAAAATTAAACAAAAATTATGAAGAAAAATGCTTTGCATTGAAAAATCGGCGGTTTTTTTCTGATTCTAGTGGTAGTACTTTTAGAAAACGTTATTCATTCGGAAGATTTTTCATAATTATTTTCAAAAAATGCTAAAAAAAACATCGGAAACGATTACCATAGCGAATTGACAGCAATCGAATTCAGAAAAAGTAAAATCTTTTGATTTTTTCCATCATTCCGGCGATTTTTTTTCAAACCAAGAGAATCATACTTGTTAAGGCCCGGCCCAGCTTCAAAAAATGAACCGATTTTTCAATTTTACCTCGAAAATGTAAACTTTTTTGATAGATTTTCAGAACGTCCTCTTATTCTGAATGATTGTCTAAAAATTGACTTTTTAGTGAAAAAATTCAAAAATTAACGATTCAAAATTTCATCTTATTTTTGAGTTTTTTTGCTGAAAATTTTGGTTTCCGAGTAGGTTTTAATTTTAGAAAGAATTGCCCGGATATCCTTTTTTTCTGGAAAATTGTTTTAAAAATTCAGGTTTTTCGAGTAATTTCAAAATTATTATTAATTATATATCCGATTTTATTTCTAATTATTCAAAATAGAAAATTCAGAACAATCAATCCAAATTACTCACTAACATTTTTAAATATGTAAAAATCGGAGAAATAAAACTTTATTTTCAATCAAAAATCGAGAAAAGATATTTTTCTCACATAAAATTAGAAAATTAATGAATTTTTTTGATTTCTAAGACCTGAAACTGATTTTCATGTTTTTTTCATCACTAAATTTACTGTAGAGCTACTAAAATTAGTCAATTAACTCGACTTGAGCTCAAAATTCCCCAAAACCGCGTTTTTCACAAATTACTGATGAAAAAACAAATTTTTCTGATGAAGGTCACTTCACACCAGACCGCAAAATCTCGGCCCGTATTCAAAAAAGTGCACAATTTTCATTAAAAAATAGTGAAAATTCTATGTACGCTTAATTTCTTATCGATACTACTTTTTCGCAAAATTTCAAATTTTTGTACTGATACCCGGGTCGATGAAAAATCTCAGATCGGTCCTGCCCGTCCCGTGTATGCTAATTTCCTATCCCAAATTCCTCTCCATTTTTTCCAGAATCGCAATACAAAATAGTGTGTAAACAATACATAGAAGGAGATCCGGTTGGAAATGAGATCACCGCCTCTTGTATATTCGGTCTTTCGAATGTTCGACACATTGATCTACTCGATTCGATAATCATCGCATTGGGAACTCTCGATGGACACGTCTATTTCTTCACCGAGCAGGGAACTATGCTCTATTTCGATCGATTCTCCATTTTTGAACCGGTTAATAGTGTACAGTTCGATGTTGTCAAGGTGAGAAAAAAAGTCGTTTTGAACCAAAATTTGAATTTTGTAAAAAAAAATGTTTTTTTTGAAAACGTTTAGTTTTCGACTAAAAATAGACGAAAAATTAAATTTTACAAGGGAAGTACACGACGGACCGAGTTGAACTTTTCTATAAATTTGACCATAGATACTTTCGACCCTGCTGATTCCAAATCTGCAATAAAAATCTGCTAAATGCTCACGTGAACTGAGTTATGACCCGTCAAACTTGCGCTTCTACAGTACAAGTGTCGATGAAAACGTGAAAAGGTTAAGAACGTGAACAAATTGAAATGTTTGACGGGTCATAACTCAGTTCACGTGAGCATTTAGCAGATTTTTATTGCAGATTTGGAATCAGCAGGGTCGAAAGTATCTATGGTCAAATTTATAGAAAAAGTTCAACTCAGTCCGTCGTGTACTTCCCTTGTTAGAAAAAAAACTGAATTTTGAGAGATTTTGATTGAAAATGCGTAATTTCGATGTGAAACATCCAATTTTTAGTAGAAAATTCGATGTTTTTGAGCTTTTTTATTCAAAATCCTAATTTTCAGACATAAAGTATAGGATTTTCAGGCGGAAAAAGAGTTTTTCAGAGTAAATTTTCAGACTGAAATTCACATTTTAGCCTTTTTTCATAAGTTTTTGATTGAAAATCCGATTTTTAAGCCAGAGTATTAATATGCTAGGGCTCTTATTGGAGCTGCGCGCTCCACCGAAATCCCCGTGAGAAATGTCTCTTTTTCTCTGAGTCTCTCAATTTCGCACACTAGTTTCTTCGATTTCGGTAGAGCGCAGTTGTAAGACGCATGTCGTGGGATTAGCGCAGCACGGTTCTTACAACCGCGCTCTACCGAAACCGAAGGGAATTGTGTGCGAAATTGAGAGACTCAGAGAAAAAGAGGCACTTTTTAAGGGGATTTCGGTAGAGCGCAGTTTTTAGAACCGTGGCGTGAAAATAGTGAAAAATGTTTTTAAAATTCAACTCGAAATTTTAATTTTTCAAAGAATTTCCAGACTTTTTCAAGCTAAAAGCCCGCTCGGATCGGTTTGATTTGAAAATCTGAAAAAGATATCTGTTTTCTCAGATATAACCTGAAAATAACGCTAAAATCATCAAAACCCCCAACATTTTCTCATTTCAGACGGGTCAAACGTTCATAATCGTCTTCACAAAAGGTTTCTTCATGATCAATCCAATTTCCCTGAAATCCGTGTTATATCAAGCGAAAATGTTAATAGCGAAAGGAGAGAAAACAGTGAAACAAATCTCGGAATCCATCGAACTCCAATCGGAACTGCTGGCTCCAGATATCAAGGGAAACATCATCCACGTCATCTTCACAGGTCTCCAGAAGCCGTCGACCTTAGATCAATACATGTCGGCGTCCTACGATTCGTTTTATGCAAAAGTCGAGAAACCGTCTCTCCCGTTGTATTCAACGTTTATGGTGACGACTGAGAAGGAATTCGCCGTATTTGTATGGCATGACAGGGAGGAACAAGAGAAACTTCTAGACGACGTCATCAAGTATGGAAAGTCACTCGTCCCATCGTTCGGAATCCGAAAGTTTTTTGGAATTTCGACGGAGCCGACGAGAATCGCAGCGCATATGAGATCGGCGGTACATGTGCCGACGAGAAGTCTCATTTTGGAGCAGAGAATTGCTCAGACCGTGTCGAGATCACCTGATTGTAATTATGTTGCAGTGACCGATAGACTTGCCAGGGTTCTTGTTATTGATGTGAGTAGGTCTCGAGGAAAATGCGCTCCGATGAGAATCAGGATTTTGAACCAAAAAACTGGAATTTTGACGAGTTTTAAGCTAAAAAAGTCGGAATTTGACCGATTTTGAGCCAGAAATAGGAATTTCGGAGAAATTTTTTAAACGGAGAAAATGCGCTCCGACGAGAATTTTCATTGCATTTTTCTATGGAGCGCATTTTCATTTTTCCCTTATTCCGTGGGAGACACTTTCCGTGAAAAATGGGCGGAGTCTGTTATCAAAATTGACGGACTTTAAGTCAGAAAGGTCGAAATTTGACGGATTTTGAGCCAAAAATTGGAATTGTGACGGATTTTGAGCTTGAAAAGTCTGAATTTGACGGGATTTTAAGCTAAAAAAGTAGGAATTTTGACGAATTTTGCGAAGAAACTGCGCGAGGGCGTTGACTCCGCCCATTTTCCACTGAAAATGTTCTGAACGGAGAAAATGCGCTCCGATTTTATTAAAATTTTCTATGGAGCGCATTTTCATTTTCTCGGCTTTTATACTGTAATTCATCAATTTTTCCCCAGATAATAAGCCGACAAGTTGTGCTTATATTTAAAGGATACCGAGACGCCACTGTCTCTTGGGTCTCTGCCACACAAGATGATCGGGTTGCACAGTTTTTGACAATTTTCGCTCCAAGGAGGTCGCTGTTGGAAGTTTGGACTGTTTTGGTGGGTTAAAAATTTCAAAATTCTGGGTTTTCGAGATTTGAAAAAGTTAATGAAAGCCGAATTTTGAAAAATTAAAAAACAAAAAAAACAAGAATATCCTAATTTTATAATTCGAAAATCCAAATTTTACATTCAATTATTATTAATCTGTGCAAAACCAATTCTGTGACTTCTTGAGCTCCGCCCATTTCCTGGGGTAGTTTTTTGAAACTTGCTGAAAAGGGAATAAGCGGAGTTTAAAGAAACCGCGTCGTTAAGAATTTTTGTAAGTTTTTGTCATATGTACATGTGCGAGTTTCTGTAGTTACCGTAGCTCGAAATTTTTTTTTCGCCCACGAGGTACCTTAGGTCAAAATTTTTTTTTGCCATTTTACAGAATTCTGCCACATGTATGGTTTTCGTATAATCCATCTGAAAACTATATTTCAAATTGCATATATTTTTTGAAAAAGTTCAATTTTTCATTTTTTGAGAAAATTTCCATTTTTCGCATAATTCTAAGAAAGTTTTATTATTGACGCATGTTTGTTTTAAACACTACAATTCCTGTTCTCCTGACTCAAAATGAGCCTTCTTGGACGAGTTTTTTCCGCGCTGTCGTGTAGTCCTCTCGGACAAGATTTTGGCACAATTCCTTGTTTTCTCACTTTTTCTAACAAATTTTCTTCGTTTTTTTTCAATTTAAATCGGTAAAAAAGGAAAACAATGAAAACTTGTTGGAAAAGTGAGAAAATGAGAAATTGAGCGAAAATCTAGTCCGAGAGGACTACACGGCTGTGTGGACGCGGAAAACTCTTCCATCAAAGCTCATTTTGAGTCGGGAAAACGCGATTTTCAACGTTTTTTAATATGCAACTCGAAACATTTTTCAGGGAAACGTGCGTGTCTGTGCCCAACACGTACCATCATCCGAATGCAACGTGGTCCCCGGCGGAGAGAATAAAATGTTGTGTGGTCGATGTCACATTCATTCCGATTCCAATTCCTATTTCATCGACGACAGTGGGCAATTCCATCGGATATCGATGCCATTCCATCTCGCATTGACTAGTAGAGCACGTCAAGATCAACATGATCATCTCAGGCTGAAAGAGTTGGAGAAGAAGGAAACGGGCAGTGCGGAGTGGTTTGACACATTCTCTGATCTACGCATGCCAACTTCTCGTAAATCTACATTCCAAAATGCTCTTTTTACGCTGAAAAGTGCTGAGCAAGCGCATCAATTCATCGCTAAAATCAAGACGATCCAATCGGCAGCGTCCCTTGGAGACCTTCCGAATATCGCTGAGAAATCGATTGCGTTTTATGCAAGAATCATAAATGAATCCAGAAAGTGTAAGGATTTCGAAAAGAAGTCAAAGTATGAATTGGATTCGATTGTTGAACGAATACTCGAATGTCATATGAACCGATTCGGGGAGAGAGAGGAACACATGATAAATGATGTGTTGAGTGTGGGCGATTGGCTGAAATATGTGGATTTGGAACATGAGGAGATTGATGTTTTTTCGGAGTGAGTTTTAGTGGGGAAACGGGATTCAGGACGCTTGAAAACCAGTTATTTCGCCACTAAACATGAAATAATTACTGAAAAATAAGGAAATTTTTACTAAATTTCCGGGGATTTTCTCCTATTAGCAGCCTTTTACAACTGCGCCCCACCGCAAACGAGAGAGCGTTGGCGAGAGACGCAGAGGTTTTTTTTCTCGCGCAGACACAGATTTTCACAATATTTGATCTAACTCCGCATTTTTTTCATAAAAAATTACAGAAAAACTTTTGGAAAATAGTGAAAAGAGGTCAAAACTGTGAACATCTGTGTCGGCGCGAGAAAAAACTCTGCGTCTCTCGCCAACGCTCTCTCGTTTGCGGTGAGGCGCAGTTGTAAGAAGGGGTGGATATGTTCGTCTAACAAAATGAAACCTTTTGTGAAAAACGCCGAAAACAGGAAGAGTAAACTGCTGGTCTAGAAACCCGAACAGAAAAAGTTCGGCCACGATAACACTGACCATTTTTGAGCGTTTTCGGACTAAAAATTGGCGGTATTGAAAATTTTCGAGGATTTTTAAATTACGCTCTACCGAAACGGGGGAATTGTGTGGGGACTATGGCAATCGGAAGAAAAACAGTCGTGGCCTAGGATCCATCAAGTCGGCCATCGTGGTATCTCACCACGAAAATGACGTCATTCAACGGAGCTGAAAACTATTGCTACCGTAATATTTTGAGGGTAAATTTAAGGTTTTCTGATTTTCAAGTTACCAGTCGGTTCACGTCGCCTGACGGCGACTAAACCTCCTTTTCTATTTGAAGAAATGAATTGATTTGAAGAATGAAAAAGTTCTATAATTATTTTCCCCGTGAACTCCTATTTCCCTATTTTGGAAACGAAAGCCACTGCAAGGCTTGAAAACCACGTTTTTTCACCTAGTGACCTAGTCGAATTTATTCAAACTAAAAAATAGACGGGCATCATTAAGAGAAATTCTGATCTTTTGGTCCAAATTTGAAGAAAATCGGTTCAGTAGGAAGGGCGGTAGGATCGGCGACAGACAAACAAACATACAGCCGTTTATTAATAGTAAAGATTTTCATTATCACTTTTTTATCGATTGTCAACGATTCTGAACTATTTTCCCCAGAAAAACAAAAAAATCGCTTGAAAATCGGAAAACTCAATTTTCCCCTCAAAATATTACTGTAGCATTCGTTTCCAGCAGTGTCGAATGACGTCATTTTCGTGGTGCGACATCATGATGGCCGAATTGTCGGATCCTAGGCCACGACTTTTTGAAATACTGAAAAAGTTGGGCTATAACAACTTTTGAGCAATTTACGAATTTTTTTCAGGAATTTTATTCCAGATATTTTGAAAAACATTCCCAAATTCTGAAATTCTCATCAAAAAATTGCAGACACTGGTCAGAAACCCGTCGCCTGCTTCTCGCCAATCTCATCTTCGCCCCACTATTTGGCTCATTCGAAATCGATGAATACTATGATACTGTACTCGAAAAACTACCAATTAGTCGACAGAATCTCATCAAATTGTTCTATTGGAAACTGGACAAAACGACGAATCGAATCGATTGGAGATCATTCGATCGGACAGTCGAAATGTTCGTTAATTTCGAGAAATCTGAAAACGGACTGCTCGAAAAAATGGATCGAATGGCGATGGACTCGAAGAATGTGACGATTGGAATTATGTTGCTGGCGGTTTGTTGGTGTGCGAGGAAGGTGATGAGACAGAAGAAGGATTCTGGAGACGACGACGACGACGTCGAGGAGGATTCTGTAGACATTTACGCTGAAGAAGAGAAGTACAAGACACTCGAAGATTGGGACGCCGTGTCTCCAGAAGTCGAGCATCTTGATAGTATTATTATGTGTCTACATTGTGTGGCACTGGCGCAGACATTGCTGGGAGAAGATTCAGAATCAGATGTCCGGATTGCCGACGTCGCGCAGAGAATTGATTCGTATATTAGAGAGAATGTAAGAGATGTGGCTCCGCCCACTTTTAGCAATTTTGACGCACAGACGTTTTTTTCCGGTTTAAAATGCGAATTATGAGTCCAAAAAATGCTTAAAATGGTCAGTGTGATTATGGCCGAACTTTCTCGATTTGGGATTCTAGGCCAGCGGCTGCTCACTAGGAAGAAAGCAACCACTGGCCTAGAAACCCCGAACTGAAAAAGTTCGGTCATGACCACACTGATCATTTTGAGCATTTTAAACCGGAAAAACGAGAAAAATGAAGAGACAAATTCAAAAAGTGGAATTTCCGGTTGTTCGAATTCACGCGGACCGCTGTTTTCATTAGAGCGCATTTGCAGACTGTCCAAAAACCGCTAAAAACGACGCGATTTATCACTCTTGCTCTCTATTTTCGATAGAGCGCGATCGCTAAATCTAGGCTCCGCCCATTTCTGCAACAGTGCCACACGCAATTTTCTCTATAACATCGCAGGCTTTTCAGTCGTGCGGCACTGTTACAAAAGTGGGAGGAGCCTAGATATTGCAATCGCGCTCTATCGAGAATAAAGAGCAAGAGTGATATATCGTGTAGTCCACGTGGACAAGTCTTTTTCGGAAAACTGCAAGAAATCAAATGAATAGACAATCTGCAAATGCGCTCTATTGAAAACAACGATTTTGTGTACTCCACGTGGAAAAGTCGAATATTGAGCGCAATTTTTGTTTTTTTCAGAAATTTGGTGATAAATTATTTTAAAAGTCTTGAAAACTCTAATAAAGCATACTTGCAAAATATCGGCCCGGCCCGTCGGCCCGGGCCGGTAGAGGAAGTTTCCGGACCGGCCCGGAGTCAAAAAATGAGCACAATTTTTTTCACAAAATTTTTCGAAATTTTTGAAAATTTTCATCAAAAATAGTCAAAAATCCTATGTACACTTGAGTTTTATCGATATGTGAAAACATACTCGAAAATTCGACTTTTTTGCGAAAAAATCGAAAAAATTTTCAAAAAATTCAAATTTTCAAATTTTTGTACTGAGACCCGGGCCGACCGGGCCGGGCCGGGCCGGTGAAAATTCTCAAATCGGCCCGGCCCGACCCGTTGCAAGTATGTAAAAAAGTTGACTTGTTCACGCGAAGTACACATCGAATTATCCGTGGAGCGCACTTACTCGTCCATTTTTCTTTTTTACCCCATACTTCCAGGTAGCCAAATGGATTGTGAACGAGTCCATCGAAACGGAGACAATCGAGAAACTATTCCCCCGCGATCCAACTGAAAATCTCGCCGAGGAAGGAGACGAAGAGGATCGTCGGAGTAAAATGATTATCGATTTTCCGGATGATAAGGAAGAAGTGGTCGGAAGGATGTATCAAATGATACCGAGAGTTTTCGAGCATGATTTGGTAGTGGCTGGTGAGTAAAACACGGGAAATTTTCGGAATTGAATTCGGTAGAAAACGGTGTACGGTATGAAAACTTTTTCGCTATGCGCCTTTAAAGCTACAGTAAGAATTTGCACTGCGAAGAGATAACTATATTCATTTGTACTAAGTGGGGAAGGCTCTGGCAATAGAAATCACAATGAAAGGGTAAATCGAATCACAGAATAAATAATAAATAAACGTATTATTATGGTATGATATGAATAGTTGTTTGACCCGTGTTGGCTATTCGGCAACCTTGTTCGATACTAGACTAGGCAAATGACCTTGTGATATTGTAGATAGCAACTCGGTGATCATCTCGGCAGATACTGCAAAAAAATATTTGGGTTTTTGGTAGGAAGGGGACGATTTACGGCTTAAATCCACTCTGAGCATGAGTTTGAGGCCGTAAATCTACTCCAGTGTCGATTTACAACAACCAACACATCTGGTGTCGATTTACGCCGTATCGGACTTTTTTAAAGTCTAATGTGGATTTACGCCGTAAATTTACATCTATAATACGCTTACTGTCGACCTACATCGTAAATCTACACTAAGGTGATCTCAGAGTCGATTCACAACAATCAACACATCTGGTGTCGATTTACGCCGTATTTCCACCCCGGACTTTTTTAAAGCCTAATGTGGATTTACGCCGTAAATCTAGGGAAGGACAGCGATTGACCGTAGGTCTCTCGGACGTGACCGATATCCTTGGAAAGCTGCAATCACGCTGATTTCAAATTTATATTCAGTTTTTGCTCTCGAGGTCTTGTATTCGAGAAAAATTGGGTCAAAGTTTTCTCGAATACCAGGCATCGAGGGCAAAAACTGAATATGTATCTGGAATCAGCGTGATTCCACACAAACGGAGGCAAAAAAAACTCACAAGCTTGATCATGCTCCACCGACAAGGTTTCCCTACTCTGACTCCTCGACTCCTCCCCCTTCTGTGCAGAGCTCTTCAGTCGTTCCCTATATCTCTTATTATATATGCGATGAGCCTCGGCCTTCTGCTCACTCGACAAGTTTGGACTCCACTCTGGAAGTGGTGTGATCCCCTCCTCCACATCATCATTCGGTGATCTCTTTATCGGACTCGGATCCCATTGCATTTCCAGCCTTCCAGTTGAAATATATTTCCGCTTAGCTCGATACACCCGTTTCCGCATTCTTTCTCGTTCTCGACGCTCCTCTGATGTGTTACACCGTTGCCATGGCTTCTTTTCGGTGAACATTTCGAACGGGAGAGGTGTTTGAGAAGTTTCAGGGGTTGAGGAGGTAGATGACGTGGATTCATCTGATAGACTCTCCTGCTTCATTGATACTACATCGATATTCTCCGGAGGTGTCGGTGTCGTCGCGTCAAACTGGAATCCCATCTCTGCCAACTGCGCTATGAAGTTGTTCGCGTCGAGATGGATTGTGGGGTTGTCTTCTTGTATCGGCTGCTGTTCTAGCTCCACCTGTTCTATATTCATTATATCTGAATACTGAACTTCATCGTCTTCCATATCGTCTTCGCTTGCAATTGCTTCTTGTGCACGTTCAGTTTCTTGAGCTTTACTGATTTCCATATTTTTCAACGTCTTTTGGAAATCTGAAAGAAAAAATTGAATAATCTTAAGTTTGCGGTGCATACTTGTCAACCGGGCCGACACGGACCGGTGCGTAACTCGCGTAAAACTCAATATTATGAACTGAAAACTATACCAAAATGTAGATCTCGGCGAGTTCTATGCATATGACTGACTACGGGCCGAATGGCTATTCTTGCTCGTGCCGCGGGCAGGAGAAAGGGCCAAAAAACGCAAAACTATTCAAATAAGCCATTCTAGCCCGGCCTGCGGTTCATTAACGATGCCATCCGGCTCGTCCTGGCATCGTTATTGTGCCGCGGGCCGGGTTAGAATGGTTTTTTGACCAGTTTTGTGTTTTTTTGGCCCGCGGCACCGCCATTTCGCTCGTAGTAAGTAATATACATAGAACTCGCCGAGATCTACATTTTGGTATATTTTTCAGCTCATAATATTGAGCTTTAAGCGGGTTACGGTAACCACGATACTTACGTAATTTGATCATTTCATCTGAAGTCAACCCGGCGAGCTTCATCGCTCTATCCCTTTTCCGCTGACGCTCCCGACGTTTTCTCACGCGATCCTTCTCACGTCGAATTTCAGTCTGCCGGTTTTTCTCATCATTCGCAGCCTGTAGAATCAATCGCTTCATGATTTCCTCTGGAGTCTCCTGTATCACGGGAATGACGATTGGTGGTGGAGGGGGAGGAGTTTCTTGTTTTATAACTATTGGCTTCTTCTCTTCCATCGGAATTTTCGGAATTTCGAGAAGACTCAACGGTGGCCCTTCTGAAATGTCTTCACCACGACGTTTCGCACGGAATCTCTGCTGACGGATACGATTTGTCTCACGAATTTCATCGGCTGTCTTCTTGGGAAGTGTGTAGACTCGTTCTTTCTTCTCAGGCTCGACGACGCCATGAATCACTTGTAGAAGACGTTGTTCTTCTGAATCTAAGTTAGGTTAAGAAGAGGGGATTCTAGAAGTTACGATCTACCTCGCTTCTTTGCTCGAAACCTCCGCTGTCGAAGTTTGTCGGATTCTCGACGTTCCGCCAACGTTCGTTTTTTGCGAACGCCACTGTCCATCGCCTTCTGAAAAAATAAAGAAAATAGAATAAAAGAAGTGGTGATGAAGTTGAAAAAGGCGAATAGATGGGCGAAAGAAGATACAAAAGTGTGTCTCGTCTCTCGCGTAACGAATAACGTTTGCGGGTGACGGACACACAGGAAGGAGAGAGTCCTCTCTCTGGGTGTACTGTGTCAACAAACAGTTCCCCAAAGGGGACACGACAATCGATTCAGTCGGCAAAGTGTGGCGGTCGCGTGTCTCTCTCTCTCTCTCACTCGTTTCTGTCTTTTCGTCCTGTGTGTCAGTGTGAATGTACACGCCTAGTTTATCGGCCCCTTCCTCTCTCTCCTTCCATCCACTACTCAAAACCTCATGTCCGTCACGTTACCAAGGACATAACACTCGCCCCGGGCCATAAGGAATGAATAGATGGAGTGGAGAGAGAGATGGAGACAAACATAAAGACGCACAAACACACCACACACGACGAGAGGTATCAAAAAAGAGACGGAGAAACAGAGAACAACGAGACCACCTGCATTCCCGAAAAGAGAGTTTCCTGAGGGGAACACCGGCATAAAAATGGAGAAACGAGAAGGAATTGTTGGAAAAAAGGACACAAAAACACGGATGTCGGTGAAGAGAGAGGGAGCGAATGACGGGACCGCATTTTTGGGAGCGACTTTGTCTCTTTGTGTGTTATGTGACAGAGACAGACTGCACAAACAGTGCGCTCCCGGGCTCCGCCGACTCCCCACACTGTCCGTCATAACGGATGGTGCGGACGGAAAGGGTAGCAGCGCACTCCCCGATAGTGACTGGCGACCAGCAAATCGTTTTGAATTGGAGAGAGATGGGCGGCGCTAAATGACAGGGAGAATGATCTTCATCCTTCCCGGAAATTAGATCTGTCACGTGTGACCTTCCAGGGAGTTCAAAAATATGGCTTTCTGCAGAAAATTTCGGGTTTCTGAGATAAAACGGACTGTAAAGTTTACGTAAACATGTGTGACGTTACGCATGAAGGCGCTTGTCACGTGACACGCATGTGAGTGTACGCATGGACGGGTGTCACGAAAGTAGTAAATTGGAGCAGGACGAGAGGTTCTAGCTTATTTGTAGTTAAGAGGCGTAGAATGGAATGGCTTGAGTTCAGGTTTTCTGGAAAAGACAAAATGCACGTTATTCGAAAGGTTTTTGCAAAATTGTATTCTAACAGTAATAGAATTTGAATATATATATATATATATAGGTCAAAATGGAAGTTGTCTCAAGACCCATGTTTCCGGATACAGTTGCATATAGGTCTACTGCCACGAAACTTGAAGACCATGTAGCCCGGGCTTTAGTACGAAAATTGAGCACTTTGAATGTTTTTGACATTTTGCAAAAAAAAGTCAAATGGAGATTGGATTCCTATACTTGCAAACCGGGCCGAAACGGGCCGATACGGACCGGAGCGTAACTCGCTTGAAACGCTATTTTATGAGCTGAAAAACATAGCAAAATGTAGATCTCGACGAGTTTTATGTGACCTATTACAGGACGTATGGAAATTTGTTTATGTGCCGCGGGCCGAGCTAGAATGACTTTTTGCCATTCTTGCATTTTTTGATACTTTTCCTGGCCCATGGCGCATTAGCGACTCACCATCCGGTCCATGTAGAATACGGAGATAGAACTCGCCGAGATCTACATTTTGGTATGTTTTTAGCTCATAATTTAGCATTTTAAGCGAGTTACGGGTCCGATCGGTTTACAAGTATGAGAATTTTTGAAATGAATTGATTAAAAATTTTTTTTAACCAGTGTTTACCTGAAAATGACCTGTGCCAAGTAGAAATAGTCAACTTTCTTATCAACAGTCATCAATTTCTAAAAATCATCAAACCCTTTCCAGACGTTTGCTGGGAAATGATGTCACGATGGTTCCGCGAGAAAGATCAAAATTTTGATCATATATCTGTAAGCTACTACCTATTCCAGAATCCCCATCATTCCAGTCTTTAGGAATGCACCGCGCTTCTCCCAGAATCCCTTGTCGATCCACGTCTCCGTCACGGAATCGCTCGTCTAATCTGGGACAAATTCATTGGAGCCGCATTCCAGAGTATCGTTCAGCTCGTTGAGAAAACCGGACGCCGACCGAAAGATAGAGAATGTCGAAAAGAAATCGGAATGGGTGATGTGAGGCTAGAAGAGTTTTTGCTGGAATGTGAGAAGTTTTTGGATATTTTGATGGTTGCGGTTCGAGATATGCCGGCACCCATTGATTTCAAGCAGGATTTGTTGGTGGAGGTGAGTTAAAATGCTATAGAAGACGGTGGTAGAAGAGCGGTAGAAGAGCGGTACAAGTAGATTTTGGTTTTATGCTCCAAACTAAAATATTCATGTTTTTGATATTTGGATGGAGTTTGGTATAGTCGGTTAGCTGGATGTTGACCTTCAACAAATTTCTATAATATATAATAATGGTGCGTCCAAAGTTGCTACAACGACAAATCTGCTCCGGCCAAAGTTGATTTGTAGATTTGCTGATTTTCAGTTACCGTAAACACTGTATTATAACGGCACATTTATATCAACGGCACCCCATCTATACTCAGAATTCATGAATATGATTATCCCGCTGTTTTTTCTTGATTCTGATTAGAAGCAGCGTGATTAGTAACTTCTAGATCAGCAAAGAGAACGTGTGAAAAAGTTTTTTTCGTTTACTTTTAATGAGTTTCTAGTTCTGTTCGGGGATGCGGAGTACGTCTCGAGGCGACTACCGTAGTATAAAATTTTTTATGGCATAAGAACGGTAGAGAGCCGCCGCAAAACGAAATTCCGCAACGAGACCCACTCCGCGGACCCGGGCCAAACTTTGAGCGAGTGGAATGGGTAATACCGTTATACTACAGTATTACTGTATGCGATATTGCTCATCCGTAATTTTTCAACTGCGAAATATGCAAAATCAGCGAATCTACATATCAACTTCGGCCGGCGCAAACTTGTCAGAACCGGGCAAAACGAGCTGAAAAATATACCAAAATGTAGATTTCAGCGAAATCTATCGTTCATGTGCTGCGAGACGAGCTTGAATTTCTGTTTTAAGCAATTTTCGCGTTTTTCGGAGCTTTATCATTCTCTGCGGTACAGTTACGACCTGGCGATAGATCGCTTTGAGTTCTACATTTTGGTAAATTTTTCAGCTCATAATATTGAGTTTGAAGCGAGTTATGCGGCGGTTCGTGTCGGTTCGTAACAAGGACTTAGTTCAGCACCAATTTTCTAGCTCTGCCCGAAATTTGACAGCTAACGAATTTGAATATTTCCAGATGGCCTATTCCTCCTTCGCCTCTCATCTCCAACAATCCAAAACCACCTCTTCCCGACAAGACCAGCTATCCTCTCTCGCTTCTCGCCAATCGCTCGTCAACTTCCACCTCGTCCTCCATCACCAACACCTCGCTCTGGCTCTCCGTCTTCAACTCACCACCGGCCTCCGATTCCATCCCCTTCGAAACTTGTTCTGTGTCACTGGAAATCGTGCGTTCTTCGCTCCATTAGACTCTCATCCACTGATTCCGTTGGATAGAGTTGACGATGCCACGTTGGAGAAACGACACGCGTTTTTGATTAAAATTGCCGAACAGGGAGGAATGGAGGAACGACGGATGGCAAGGAATCTGGAGATGGAGTGGAAATTGACAGTTAATGAGATTTCATTTATGGTATGCAGGTGTAATATAAGTATTTATCAATTAGATAATTTTCCAGCAAGCCTTATCATCATTCCGTCATGGAAATGACCATCAAGGAGCTCTCGAGTTGGCATCATGTGTTCGTGATGATCGATCCGCCGTTGCTTTGGCACGTGTTTTAGCAGGACGTCTAATCCACCTTGCAACTGAAGCCAACAAACGATACAGTACCGCCCATTCTCAATATCTATGCGGATTAGCCGGTGAAGAGGCGGCTCGAGTAGAGCTCTACGAAGCATCCGGTGATGAGGATCCTCTAGTAGATCGGAATCCGAAGACGTGGAAAGAAGCGGTGACGTCACTCGGAAGAGCCGGAAATTCGGTGCCACAATCGGCGCAGGCCGCCATTCCATTCGTTCGAATGAACGATATCGCTAAGCTCTATTTCGGAGCGCAGTGGGTCAATAATTAATCGAATTTTTGTGTAAATTTGCGTTTTTTTGGAATTCTTTTGTAATATGGGTTTCTATTTGCCTTGTTTAACGATTGTGTGCCTGGAAATTGTGATAAATTGTATAATGCCTTATATAGGTGTAATTCAAGCACAGGTATCATTTATTCAAACAATAAGAAATCCCTTCATGGATTGCGGTAAAAATTCCACAAAAAGTTTAGAGGACCCCGACATCGATAAATAGTACATATGGGAGTCATCACGGAGCACAAATTGTTCAGAGAGGTCTCTGAAATAACGTGCTGTCAAACGATCCCATTTCATTGATTTGAAATTGGAAACGATTCCGTCGGATAGTTCGAATAAACAGTGGTATTCGAATTTGGATGGTTTGCCGGTGATTAGAGATTTCTGGAATAATATAAGATTGACGTACGAGTGATACCTCAAACGGCCGGGGAGTGAGTTCTATAAAACCACGTCCTTACAGTAGACTCACAAAATCATACATGCGGACTGGGCCAACACGTGCCGCCGCGTAGCTCGCCTAAAACTCAACATTATGAGCTGATAATTGTACCAAAATATAGATCTCGGCGAGTTCTATGGCTGTGACCGTTGATGTACAGTAATCCGGGCCGATCCAGGAGAAGGCTTTTATTAAATTAATTTCTTCGAAAAAATCGATCCGGATTGGTTAACTCAAATGATAGGTATTTGGACCTGTCATCAGACAAAATCAAATCAAACTTCGCAGAACATCCACAGAGGTCTCGCGGCGGGCAAAAGTGTCCGGGCCGGGCTTGGGTAGACGTTCTGCGAAGTTTGATTCCGTTTTGTCTGATTACAGGTCCAAATACCTATCATTTGAGCTATCAACCATCCCGATACGATTTTTTTGAAAAGAGTTATTTAATAAAACCGTCGCCCGGAACGGCCCGGATTGCAAGTATACAAAAAAGCGTTCTAGTCCGGCCCGGGGCATATAAACGATTTGTCATCCAGCCCGTAGTAAGTCAGGGTTATAGAACTCTTCGAGATCTACATTTTGGTATATTTTTCAGCTCAAAATATTGAGTTTAAGGCGAGTTACGCGGTGGCCAAGTTTGCAAGAATGCTCACAATCACGCGTAGAGTATTCGATAGAGCGCTATTAATTTTCAGTACTCATTTCCAGAAGTCATGAAAACACCACTCACCTTCAACAACTGAACAATATCTTCACCTGACAGAAGTTCCGAGTTATTCACGATCTCACTACCTTGTAGGCCCAGAGATGGCCTAATAGGCAATTGCAGATTACTGTAAACCTTATCCGCTGTTCTCATCTGCTCTAAATCTCCAATTCTGATATAATTTATATAATTTTCAACGTTCATCGAAAGATTTAAACTATGCATTTCTGGCTTCATAAACTGAAGCAATCGATATGTCATCTCTTCCGAATTGTCTCGATGAATCGACAGTTTCTGGACGTTTACAGTTTCAGCTGGAAGATCTGGAAGGAATCTCTCGATTTCACTATTCTTCTGTCTGACTGTTCCGAAAGAAGCAAAAGCGAGAGACTCGATTCGGTTGTTCTGAGATTTCAGAATTTTCTGGAGACTTCTCCATGCAACGGTTTGGAAGTCTTCGTTGATAGTGAAGGTTTCCAGTGATTGGAAATTGCTTTCTCTGAAATTGACAATTGATGAGATGTTAGCAGCAAAGTATATTTACTTACCTCTGAATTTCTGTCGTTTCTTCTCTCTTTTTATAATAGTGCACATAGACATTATCACATTTGATAGTGCAGCACTGAAATTAGTATAAAACGGGTTTTAACGTATTTAAAATGGGTATTTACAGAAAATGAAATGACATAGTAACTCGAGTAGTTCGTAAATCGATGATACTAAAGCGAAGATGAGAAAAAAAAGAGTTTCGGAAAGAAATTTCAATTTTTTCGCTTTTTCTGAAACACAAGTGCGGCAGGGAATTGTGGGCGGAGCTTAAACTGCAAGCGATGAAACTCCAGCTGATTTTTTAACGAGAAACATTCAATTTCAAAATATTAGTTTGGCACAGTTCTTACAACTGCGCTCCACCGAAATCCCCTTGAAAAATTTATCTTTTTCTCTGAGTCTCTCACTTTCGCATACAATTTTCTTCGGTTTCTGTAGAGCGCGGTTGCAAGAACTGTACCGAGCTAATAAATTCGTGTTATAATCGATTTTTCAACATTTTTGAAGAAAAAAATGCGTTGAAAAATTGGCTAAAATATTAATTACTCTTGACAGTTTTGATGAAATCTTGGAAAAAATCATCTGGAATTTTATCCGCTCCGCTTACAGTTTAAGCTCCGCCCACAACTCCTTGTCGCAAAATTTCTTGCGGATAACTTTATATTTTCACAGTATCACTCACCTCTTTCGCAGCCCCAAAGCATATGTTTTTGATAGGCTTCGTCATGTGATCCACCAGAAGCTTATCGCTTCGAGAACACTGTCGCAGACTTCCTCTGCAATACACAATTTTGAAACTTAAGATCGCGTAAACGCGCTTCGCCGCACAACTGTTGGCTCGGTGCCAAAAAAAGACTTGGCAGAGTGCCAAATTCAAGTTTAGCGGGTGTTTATCGTATCTTTCAATGAAAAACGCAACGCGCACGCAACGCGACTGGGACGGTAAATTCGAAACTTTATATAGCGGACCTTACGCCTCGCATCCCTGTGAAAATGATGTAACAAAATTTCTTGAAGTTGCCAAAATTGCATAGTTGTCAAGGCCCGGGCCGGGCCGGTAGAAAATTTTCAAGGCCCGGCTTCAAAAAATGACCAATTTTTTCCACATTTTTTCCGAAAATTTTTCAATTTTTCATCGAAAATGTGTCAGTTTTAGACTATTTTTATGAATGTCTTCTAATTCTGAACGATACTCGAAAATTTGACTTTTTCGCGAAAAAATTCAAAAAAATTCAAAAAATTTGAAAAAATTTGAATTTTTGACTTTCGCGCCAATTTGCCCGGGCCTTCGGGCCGGGCCTTGACAACTATGCAAAATTGAGTTTCTTTGATTCACAATGAAGAGTAAAATGAAAAACGATTTTTTTTTCAAAATTAGGTACAAAACCACATTTTTCTTCAAAAACATTTTGTTTTTTTTTTTAATTATAAATGTTTTGACACCATAAATTGAACCCCACCGTGAGCCCCGGATTCAAAACATACCTATCGAATCGATTTAACTGCTCAATTACTAATCGCCTGACATCTTCTTGTACAGTGAGCCAAGTGAGTGTCATTTCTGGTTCAAAAAATTATAGTAAATAACATTTTTTATCCAATTAAGCGAAAAAAAAACAGCGTAAAAGGTAAAAATTCCGGATTTAACAAGAGAAAAATTGTTGAGAAAATTAATAAAAGAGACTCGTTCTCCGTGGAGCGCGTTTGCAACAATCGAACGAGCGGGTTCTCCGAATAAGCTCCTGGGAAGATGGAAAGCATTTTCCGATACTAGCAAATTGATTTTATTTAGAAAAATAATTTTTAAAAAATAATTTTCAAATAATGAAACCCTTGACAGAGAATCGTGATATTTCTACAAATAATCTTAAACTCGGGGTGTCTGATATGGATAAAATGAAGTTCTTATTCGCTAGATCAGGTTGAAAATCTTCTCGAAGGTTCTTGAATTCGCCAGCTGTTGAAACACTCCATGGGATCGACTCGAAACCGGAGATGACTTCAGAAGGCTCAGGCCACATACGGTAGTATTCGAATTTAGACGGTTTTCCGGTGAAAAGGGATTTCTGGAAGTAGTCACGTTGTTTGGTAGGGAAATTGCCAGGTCCTAAATTGACATTGCGTAGCAATTCAACTAAAAATTTGATTTTTATTGTGGAAATATGTACTAAAAGTGAACTCAATATTTGTGAAAGTTGAATTTTTACTTGAATCTCAGACTTAGTTCGAAGGCTTGGGGGCGAAGCCTAAAATTTGATAGGTTATTTTCATCGCAAATGAGGTCTACTCAAGTTTTCCGCTGAGACTTTTAATGTGGCGATGCGGTGGCGTCGCGTGCGACACTGATATCGCTCACGCCAGGTACCTGTGACTTCGAGGTTTGTCACAAAGCGATATTTCATAATCCATGACAATTCAAAAGTATGACCTAAATTTTTGCAAAACCAGCGACCACCTACCTTCAACAGACCAGCAATATCGGAATCCACTAAATGAGTCGACTTATTGACAATATCATATCCTTGTAATTCCATTGACTGTTCACGAGACAGTTTCAACAAACTGTACACTTTCTGTGCTGTTTTCACTTGTTCCAAGTCGCCAACTCTAGACGGTAATGTCACATCTTTCACTGTCATTGATAAATTCAAGTACTGTAGATTTGGCTTCACGAACTGGACAATCTGATAAGTGAGGTCTTCCGAACAATTCATCATAACAGTCAGAGATTTGACGTCAGTTGTTTCCCTCGGTAGATTCGGAACTATTCTCTCTGGTTCATCGACGTCTTGATTGAAACTCAAAAGAAATGAAAAGTTGAGAGATTCGATTCGATCGTTTTGACATTTCAGCATTTTCTGTAAACTTCTCCATGCGACCGTTTGGAAGGGTTCATTGACAGGGAAGCTGGTGTATGGAAGGAGGTTTTTTGATCTGAAATTGTGATTAAAGTAGGTTTTGGGAGTATGGTTAAAGGATTCAGAATCCGATACTTCTGAAAATTCTAATAAACTTTTATTATTATTTGACGTTCAAAACTCCACAATTCTTGTTTTCCTGACTCAAAATGAGCTTTCGTGGAAGAGTTTTTCCACGCGGTAGTGTAGTCCTCTCGGACAAGATTTTCTAACAATTCTTGCAGAGTTGCGCGGAAGTGATTTTTTCAAAAACGGAAGTCGGAAATCGGAAGCAAAAAAATGCCCGGAAGTAGGAAGTCGGAAGTAGGAAGCCGGAAGTCGGAAGGTGATTTTTCCGCAAAGGTTTAAAAATTCAAAAGAAACTAGTTTTTGGCTGAAGAAAACCCTATTTTCTGTACTTTTAGACCATTTTTCCTTGTATTTCTGAGAAATTTACTTTTCCTAATCTCCACTCTTATGAAATGACGGAAGTCGGAAATAAAATTCCAAATCCGGAAGTCGGAAGTCGGAAGTAAAATTTTCAAAACGGAAGCCGGAAGTCGGAATTCCGCGCAACTCTGAATTCTTGGTTTTTACATCGATAAAACTAGAAATTTTTATACGAAAATTTATACGAAAAATTCAGAAAATTGAAAATTTTCTAAAATCAGTGTTCTGAATAAATATATTTAGCTCCGTTGCACGCGTTCTTGTCCCAGAGGTCCGAGGTACCGGGGTTCGAGCCCACATGCGACATTTTTCTTTTGTTTTTTTGATAAAATCATTTTAAATGGCTTGAGAACACTTAAAATCCCAAAAAATCGAAAAATTCAGATTTTTCGAAAAAATGAATTGATACAGTGACCAAGGTACACTGACCAGATTTTGTCAGTGTAACCAACCCATTGAAAAGTAGATCTCCCAGACCAACCTTCTCACTACCGTACTCCCCTCCTCGCTTTTGTGCTCAAAAGTGTCCTCGTATTCCTCGTCGAATCGGATCGATATGGACTGTAAACTTGGCCTAACTTTTTCTCAGTCACCATCACCATCATCACTCACACTTCTTCTCGCCATAAAATGTATCTCTCGTATAGGTTTCGTCACGAGATCCACAAATGATTTGTCGCCATGAGAGCATTGTCGGAGGCTTTGTCTGGAAATGTTAGAGTGTGGTGGCCGAACTTTTTCATAAATTCGGTCACGTCTCAATTTACGCGATATCTAAAATCTACAGGAGTTTTCAATTTCACAGACATGACGTTATACAAAATAGGAAAAGTATTTTTGGTTACGAAACATTAACGACTTTTACAACAACTTACAATTAGCAGTTTGGAAGATTTCAGTGGAGCGCAGTTCAAATTTCGATAGAGCGCATTTTCAACAAGACACTAACCGATCAATCCGATTCAATGGAGCAACTATGATTCGCTTGACATCTTCTGGAATAGTAGACCAGGAAGCCATCATTGGAAAAGAAATCAATTGGTTAGTGTCTCTCCTTATCAAATTTCTTTTTCTCACACCAACGAATCACTAAACAAACACTTTTTTATCGGGGAGGGTATTAGTCATACTTTGTGCCGAAGTGTAACTTGCTCTAACCTCAATGCGATGAGCTGGAAACTATTTCAAAATGTAAATTTCGACGAGTTCAACTGTTTCGAGCTGACATATGGGAGCAGGTTTTTTGGAAAGATAAAGTGAAAAAAATTTGGAAAATGCCAAGCTTTTAGAGCCCGTCATCGGCTCCAGTTATGACCTACCGTTTAAAATTTTATATCGTTGTGTAGATCAGAACTAGATATTTATTTTTGTAGTTGACAACTTTTTTATAGCTCTTCACGTTTTTAAGATATGCGTTTTTAAAGATTGGCGCCTGGAGCACTGCAGAGAGCGAGGGGGCAGATAAGCTAGAGTCTCTGACTTCTCTGCGTCTCCTCCGTAAGTTTTTTTTCAAAATCAAATTTATATAATTGTGTTGATCAAAACTAGATCTATACTTTTGTAGTTGACAACTTTTTGATAGCTATTCACGCTGATGAGATATGCGTCTTTGAAGATAGCAGCTGACTAAATGCAGGTGAGTTATGTATCACCTGCTTAATTTATGCGCATGCATCTCAAAAGTGGGCTGAGCTATCAAAAAGTTGTCAACTACAAAACTGTAGGCCTCGATTTGGGCTATAACATATCAAAAAACCAAACGCATATAACTTTATTTGGCGCCAGTGCACATATTAACCAAAAATATAAAATTGTGGAAAAACTGTTTTTGTTCTTTTAGACAATAAAAAATTTCAGATTTTGAGCGTTTTTTAATAAAACCTTCAAACTCTTGCAAGAGAACACAGACAACTAGACGCACTAGCTTCTCTGCGCTCTCTCACTCTCTCTCTCTCTCTCTCTCTCTGACCGCTCTACGTCAAGATGCCAAACTTTAAAGGCGCATATCTCAAAAGCGTGAATAGCTACAAAAAAGTTGTCAACTACAAAAATGTAGGCCTGGATTTGATCTGTACAACCAATATAAACATTTTTGAATTTGATATATTTCTGACGCCATGACGCGATTTCCAATTTCATCAAAATATTCAGGATTTCCCGGATCTGAACTTCCGTGTTTTTTTTAAATCTACAAAACTTTTGACTTTTTTTTGCAAAAAAAAATTTTGAGCTCCCTAAAACTTGTTCCCCCCTCTGAACCCCTATTCTCACTCATCTCTCTCCTCCCCCTGAATACATAAAAAGAGGGCATGAACTATATGCGCATAAAACCCATAAAATTGTGTGATGATTTGGATGACTCCCGTGACGATCATGTCTTCAGCCGGCGGGGGGTGTCCTACGGTAGGGGGGACCAAATGTCAATATGTAAATGGGTCTCGAGAGGAAATGGTTTATTGAAGAACAGATAGATAGCGAGAAGTTTTAGGCTAAAAAGGCAAGTGCGCTCCACCGAACTCCTCTCAGAAAGGAGTTCGGTGGAGCGCAAATGCTAGAAAAATAAAAATCTATTTCGAAATGACTAGGGGAAAACGATGGCAAATAATTCATCGGGATGTGTTTCGGTCACAGGAACGAAATGTAAGGGGAAGTATATAAAATTTCAAAATTTTTCCAAAAAAATTCAAAAAATTCAGGATCTAACTACAGAAAATGGTGGGAAAAGTGGTAGCGTTGGTGGTGGCGGTGGTGGTGAATTGAGAAGATCTGAGAGGATCGATTCGAGGGGTGTCGTGCCGAGAAGACGTGAGAAGAAGAGACGAGAAATCGGAAGAGTTCGAGTGGATTTGAGGAGTTGGAGGCATTCGCACAGGTGGTGGTAACGCTGGAAATGGGGAGATTTCGGGAGAAAATTTGGGAAAAGTTGGGAAGGAAACGCGCTCCATGGAACTCTAGAAGTTTTCAAAGGGTTCGGTAGAGCGCATTTGCTTTGTGATCTGTTTTGAAGGTAACTTTCTTAGTTTTCGGACATCTGGGCCTACAGACAGACACCCGGACAAAAATTTGGGTTTTCAAACTTTTTTTTGAATTTTTTTCATCGAAAATGTTCACACTTTGATGATTTTTCTATTTTTCATCGAAAATCTGAATGATAGTTTAAAATATAAATTTTAGCGCAAAATTCAAAAAATTCAACAATTTCGAAAAGTTTTGAATTTTGGTGCCAAGTACCTGGTTTTTGAGAAACGTGGCAAGAAAGGAAATGCGCTCCATCGAAGTTTTCGTAGAGCGCATTTGCTAGTTTGATGGTGAAAATGCTTGGTTTACGGACATCTGGACCTACGGACAGACACCCGGATAGAAATTCCTATTTCTCAGAAACCTGCCCCTAAATCATCTAATTTTTGGCAAAATAAGCCAAAAAATTTATCTTTTCAATGTCGAATATGTTTTTATGCTGTTTTCTGCCGATTAAAAAAAATTGTACTACATTTGACCATTTTTAATCATTTGAAAATCGGAAAACCTGTCTACACTGTGCTAAACTAGAAAAAATACACCAGGGCGATCTACACAAAAAGCAAAAACTATTGGCAGTAGGTGGGAATCGAACCCGGGATGTAATTTTGGTGGCCTGACTTCTTACCGGGTACACCGCGGGTGTCGATCGGCGGCGCGGAACCGAAGGTGGTCATGAAGGTGCCGCCAGCGGAAGGGGCCACCTTCATCACTATCTTCAATGTGGCGCCGCCGATCGACATCCGTGGTGTACCCGGTAGGGAGTCTGGCCAGTAATCTCGCATCCCGGGTTCGATTCCTTCTTCTCGCCATTCTTTTTTGCTTTTTGTAACAAGCACCCTAGCACTATTCTAAACATCTCACCTCATTCCTTTTATTCATTTTACAGTACTCATCCACCGCCGACGTCAATTTCTGCACAATCTCATCAATCTTCAACTTGTCTTCCAATGGCTCCTCATCTGAAAGTAGTAGTGGGGGAAATTACTTTGAACCGCTCCCTCGAAGAAAAAAAGAACGGGCGCCTCAAAGGGAACGAGAGATCACATAAAATTGAGAGACCGTGTCTGGAGTGCGAATGGCAGATGACATGTCGGTTGGGATTATGGAAATGGGGGAAGAAAGTGAAAAAGAGAAAGACGGGCGCCCCCTAATCCCCCTCAAATGGCAGCGCCCCACCTCATCAGAGAGTTTGGGGCGGCGGCGGACTACTGTAGGAGGGGTCAAGGATTACTGTA
This sequence comes from Caenorhabditis latens, assembly GCA_002259235.3. Taxonomy (NCBI): domain Eukaryota; kingdom Metazoa; phylum Nematoda; class Chromadorea; order Rhabditida; family Rhabditidae; genus Caenorhabditis; species Caenorhabditis latens. The sequence goes on along the minus strand of CM056092.1, from coordinate 3,095,011 downwards.
GTTTTCTGAAAATGGGGGGGGGCGTGGCTTCGGGCTTACCACAACTGAATAGAAGAACCGCTCGGAGTGATTGAATTTCCACGGGGTCAAGGTGATAGTCGCGGATTTTGTCGAGTTTTGCCTGGAAAAAATAAAATTTGAAAAAAATTAGGCCCCGCCCACTTTCGCAACTTCGGCGCATAAAAATGTTTAAATGTTAAGAAAGAGCCGGTGCTCGAAACATGTGCAAAAAATTTAGGCTCCGCCCACTTTTGCGAATTTGCCGCATAATTTTTTGAGAGCTTTGGGCTTGTTGTTTTTAGACCAAAGTTTTTAGAAAAAAATAGGCCACGCCCATTTTTCCAAGTTTGGCGTATAAAAATGTTGAAAAGTTAGGAAAGGGCCAGGTGTTTGAAGTGAAGGATATGCTAAAAAAAATTAGGCTCCGCCCACTTTGCGATTTTGCCGGATAATTTTTTTTTTCAGAGAATTAAGCTTGCTGTTAAAATTTCAGAAGATGAGAAAAAAATTTTTAGAAAAAATTAGGGTCGGCCCACTTTTGCAAAATTGCCGCATAAAATTTTTTTAATGTTCGAAAGAGCCAAATGCTTGAAGGCTGCGCTCAAAAATTTAGGCTCCGCCCACTTTTGCAAATTTCTCGTATCAAAATTCAAAACTAAAAAAAACGTCAAAAAATAGGCTCCGCCCATTTATCGCAATTTTGTCGCACAATCGGATGATGACAACAATTTTTTAGAAAAAATTAGGCTCCGCCCCTTTCGCAGTTTTTGCGCACACTTACATAAAAACTTTAAAAACTCGACAATGCAGCAAAATGTCAGAAAGTGGGCGGAGCCTGATAACATTGTTGCGCTAAAACATTCTTTGATCTACCGCTGCGTAAAACGCGCTCCGCCGAATTTTTTTTTGACCTACCTGAAAACCGAGAAACGGAGCATCGTCTAGAACACTTCCGACTTCCGCTTTCACTTCACTCTTCTCGTCGTCTGACTTGGATCCAGAAGACGACGAGGATCCAGAATTTTCGGCGGGCGCCAAATGGCTCGCCAAATTCTGAGCAAAGGTGGAATGAGCCAGAGCGAAGACGAAGATGGGTGTCCAACTGTGACGGAGAAGAATCAATTGGTCGGATTTCGAGAGGTTACTCATACTGGTACGCGCCCAATGCACGGTGGTAAAGATGGTTTGTGCTGCGAATTCGAATATGGATTCTGGAAAAAAACGTTGAAAAAGTTGAGAAGAGGTGGCGAAGGCGACGCTTATAACCACCCCGCGGTGCCGCTCCGAGAGGCGTGTGCGTGGCGCAGGCGGCTGCGCTTTTGCCCGGCGCGCCGAGGGTCAGGGGTTCGATTCCCTTCCCCGACAAAACTCTTTTTTTTTTCTTTTTTTTCTTTTGTTACTCACCTTTAACAGATGGCTTGGAAATTTGAAGCATCATTGGATTAAAAGGAGGCAGAAAAGGGAACGGAGGTCTCAAAAATGGGTTTGGCGGGAAGAAATTGGGCATTTGAACCGGTAGACGACCTCGTTGAACTGCTGAAACTGCGGTCTGAGTCTCATTGGATCTTCTTCCTGTATCAGATGAAAATCCAATCATGTTTTGTATTTTTTGTGGGGAGAGGGACGGGGGGAGAAGGTTTTTGGTGATTTTGGAAAATTGACTTACTTTGGAAGCACGCTATGACGCTATGTGAAAAGTATTTAAAAAATTTTTTATATCATTGTGTAGATCAAAACAAGAACTACATTTTTGCAGTTGACAATTTTTTGATAGCTCCGCCCACTTTTGAGATATGCGCCATTGAAATTAATCACCTGGAGAACGGCTCGAGGGAGAGAGAGGGAGACGCAGAGAAGCTAGAGCGTCTGGTTGTCTGCGCTCTCTCACAAGAATTTGAAGGTAGAAGTAGTGTATCATAGATTTGCTTAGAAATGCTCAAAATCTGGAATTTTTCAATGTCTACAACAAAAAATCGAAAAAAAGTTTTTTTCCAAAATTTTTTCATTTTTTGGTGAATTTTGCTTTTGTGCCCTGGCCCCAAATAAAATCAAAAAAGCTTGATTTTTTGACATGTTATAGTCCAAATCTAGGTCTACATTTTTGTAGTTGATTACTTTTTGGTAGCTCCGCCCACTTTTGAGATACATGCGCTTAAATGAAGATAACTCACATACATTTAGTCACTTGTCTTCAAAGGCGCATATCTCAAAAGTGGGCGGAGCTACCAAAAAGTTGTCAACTACAAAAATGTAAAGCTAGTTTTGATCTACCAAAATAATATAAACTTGTAGCAAAAAAACTTATTGAGAAGTCAGACACTCTAGCTTCTCTGCGTCTCCCCCTCCTCCGCTCTCTCACGCCGTTGAAATAGGCCATCTTCAAAGGCGCATATCTCACAAGCGTGAATAGCTATCAAAAAGTTGTCAACTGCAAAAATGTAGAGCTCGTTTTGATCTACACAATGGTATAACATTTCAAGCGGTGGGTCATCACTGAAGCCGGTGACGGGCTCTCAATAATTGACCATTTTCCAATTTTTCACTTTTTTTCCACTTTTCCAAAAACCTGCTCCCATATGTTTCAATTGCTCTCACCTTCTTTTCTCATTCCCATCCGAATGCATTTTGTCAGTCGACAATACTGACATTGGTTACGGTGTTGCACGTCAATCGCGCAATTCTTCGTGGCCCGACACGTGTATGACAGTGACCGACGTATTGACCTGTGGAAGAAAATTTCCGGAAAATTAGAAAAAGAAATCAATCGATAATTATTTCAACATATCGACTATTGTCTCCCTTCAAGAAACCTGTTGAGGCTCAGAATGTCTAGTGAGTTAAGTAGATCAAAATCGATCGATTTTTTGTCTCGTTTTCAGTGAAACTTCTCCTCCTCTTTCTTGTCTTTTGTGCAACTCAATTGCAGACTTCTGTTCATGGGTAAGAAAGACGCTGGGCTCGCTGCGAGCTTTTCTAGTAGACTGCAAACGCGCTCCACTGAGAACCGTTCGGATGCGGCGACGCATGCGTTCTCACTGCGAGCTACCTGCGTGCTCGCAGCCGACAAGCCTAAGCTGCGTGACACATTGCAAACGCGCTCCACTGAGATGACGCTGCGCGATGTTCACTACGAGATGGTAACCTGCGTGACGCATGCGCTCTCCCTGTGCTCGCTGCGAGTTTTTGTGGTAGACTGCAAACGCGCTCCACTGAAATCACGGGTGACGCTGCGCGATGCTCACTGCGAGGTGGCGCGCTGTGTACTCCACGTGGACAAGCCAAAATTTCACTTTTTTACTGAAAATTTTGAAAAAAATGCGAAAAATTGGCGGAAAACCGAAAAAAAAGTTTGACAAGTCCACGTGGAGTACACAATGCACTCCGTTTTTGCTATGTGTGCGGTAGAGCACGAATGCACCGTCCCTAATGATGCAAACGCGCTCCACCGACAACTGCAATCAGCCCTGTACTCCATGTGGACAAGCCGAAATTCCACGTAATTTGCTCGATTTTTCCACTTTTTTACCTGAAAATTTGAAAAAATCGCGAAAAATTGGCAAAAAACCGAACTTTTGACTAGTCCACGTGGAGTACACGACGCACTCTTTTTTTCCTTTGTGTGCGGTAGAGCGCGAATGCATTGTCCGGAGCCTAATGATGCAAGCGCGCTCCACTGATAAAAGCAATCAGCCGTGTACTCCACGTGGAAAGTCAAATTTGAAAATTTGAATTTTTGGTTCTGCCTTGTCCACGTGTACTACACGCCTCGGTGCGACAGAGCGCGTTTCCAAAACCGACGTCTAAGCTGTGCAATAGAGCGCTTTTCCCAACTTTTTCAAAAAACAAGCCAAATTTTGACTTGTCCACGTGGAGTACACGACGCAATCCGTTGTACTATGTGTGCGGTAGAGCGCGAATGCATCGTCCGGGCTTATTAATGTTACAATCCGCTGACAACAAAGTTTGCGATAAAGCGCGCTTTCCAACCTTTTCAAAAAATCCTTAAATTTCAGACAAAAAACCAGCCTAACCGGACAGGAAGCGTCCGCCGAAAAACCGTATACCGGCGTGAGAGAGTCGCCGAGACATATGGATGAAATGCCCGAGTATGAGAAGGAAAAGGGAGTGTCAGTGTCAATTTTTAGGATTTTTTTTCAAAAAAACTTAAAATTTTTCAGATTGATCCGTAACAAAAGAGCCGCCGCCCTGGCCGCTACTACCCCTGGACCGTCTTCTAAAGCTCCGCCCAATGGGACACTGAAACCAAGTCCCGCTCGGATTGCGTTGATGAAGAAAAGAGTGTGAGTTTTTGATGAGGGCCGTGCGAAAATTCGGCCACCAAAGCGATTTTTGGCGTTTTTTACTGCAAAATCCCAAAAAAATTTTCGGGATGGTGGCTTAACTTTTGCTTTTGGTGGCCTAGAAAACCAAAAGGGATTTTTTGCGTTTTTTATTGAAAATGATAGTGTGACCGTGCAAAAACTAAGCCACTAGCAGTTCTCAGCGATTTTTTTTTCGGTTTTATGCGTCTGTTATTGAAATTTTAGGCTAATTTTGGTAGGAATGCCTAGAAAATGCAAAAAAATCGAAAAAAGAGACAAAAAAATCTCGAAAAAACGAGGAAAATAGGTTTTTTGAGAGGTGGCCGAAGTTTTGCAACTGGCGGTCTAACTTTTTTTCAACTGGTGGCCCAGGGCTTCAAAAAGTACCCCTAGCCACAATTTCAAAAAAAGCAAAAAACATTTACCACTACCTGGAATCGAACCCCCGACCCAGAGAGAGGAGGTGCGCGGGGTAGTGATACGCGCGCGGTAAACGGCGCCCGCCACGCTTCGGTTCGATCTGGGCGGTCCGATTTTCAGATGTTTTTTTTTCAAAAATCAATAATTTTTTCCAGCCAAGGTTTCGTAACGGTGTACGCGTCTCTCACCGGCGCCCTCATCGTTCTATGCTTCATCAACATTGGTCTATTCATTTGGCTATCGGTGACCCTCTCGAAACTCAAGAAGGAAGAATAAATCTCTGCGTCTCTCTCATTCTCTTACTCTCTCTGTCTTACCGTTTAAAAAAACTCTTGCATCCCTCACAACTGAATTGTCCGTAGTGTTTGCCAGACGATTTGTCACCACACACAACACAGTCTGTCACATCGGGCGGTGTGTCCGGAAGGCCGGATGTCACCACCTCGTGGATCTGAAAATATTTTTTGAAAATTCAACTTTGACTTGTCCACAAGGAGTACACAGCGCAGAGGCGTTTTTTGTCCAAAAAACGCCGAAATCCACAAAAATCGAAAAAAAAAACAGATTTCACTTGTCCACGAGGAGTATACAGGAAATCGAGCAATTCAAAATTTGAAATTTTTGTCGTGTAGTTCACGTGGACAAGTCAGGACTCACTTTTTGAGGTGCGGAAAAAATTTCAGCCAGACTTATGGATTTTGACGGATTTTTGTGCGATTTTTCGAAAAAATTCGATAAAAAATTTTGACTTGTTCACGAGGACTACACGGTGTGTAGTGTAATTGCGCCCAATTGATAAATTCGCCGTGTGAAGGATGTTTGTAACTACGCTCTACCGAAATCTACGCTGTTTTTTTTCCAAAAATTTTCGAAAAACTGAAAAAATCAGGTTTCACTTGTCCACGCGGAGTACACGACTCAATTTTTGAATTTTAGTCAATGCGGGAACTTCTCGGTGGAGCGTGGTTGCTCTTGCGCTCTAAAATTTGCAAGCGCGCTCCATTGAGAATGCGTTTTTTTTAATGGTGAGATAGAGCGCAATTGCTGTTCTAGTCAAAACTTTCGTGTACTCCACGTGAACAAGTCAGGTCCCCCGGGTTACTGTAGGGCATAAATCTGAGCTCCTCAAGCTTCTTTCTCCTTATACATATAATTACGGGCGGCACTTGGTAAGAAGGGTGGATTTTCGAAAAATGACAGGTTGTCCGGGGGTGGCGGCGCCTGACATGGCACCACCCGCCCGGTTGGACCCCCCCCTGCTGAGAAGCTGAGAAGACACCGCCCGTTGGGATGACAGGGGGGGGGGACTCATCATTTTATGATCATTATCTCGTCGTCGTCTTCGAATTATTCGAAGAGGCGTCAGATGTTCGGAAGGAGAGGTTTTTATTATTAACCGCGAAGATGGTTGTCGACGAGAATAAAAAATGAAATAGTTTTGGAGGAGCAAAGAGTAAAGGGGGGGGGGACTCGGGAATTTCGAAATGAGAATGAACAGATGTTTGAGAAGGTGTCAGGATTTGGTTTTTTAATATGTTATAGGCCAAGTCTTGGGCTACATTTTTGTAGTTGATGACTTTTTTGTAGCTCCGCCCACTTTTGAGATACATGCGCGTAAAGCAAGCAGGTGATAACACTCAAAAGGTGCACAGTGTCAAACTTTGGGAGCCCGTCACCGGCTCCAATTATGGCCCACTGCATTAAACTTTTATACCATTTTGTAGATCAAGTCTAGCTCTCTATTTTTGTAGTTGACCATTTTTTGATATGTCCACCCGCTTTTGAGATATGCGTCTTTAAAGTTAGGTACTTGAAAAGAGGGGAGAGCGGGAGAGAGAGGGCGCAGAGAGGTTAGGCTGTCTTGTTTCTCTGCTCCCTCTTGTTCCATTTACCCCAGTTTTTAAATATGTTATAGAACAAGTCCAGGACTTCTGTTTTGCAGTTAACAACTTTTTGATAGCTCCGCGCACTTTTGAGATACGAGCGCTTAAATTTAGCAGGTAATAGCACACCTACATTTAGTCACCTTTCTTTAAAGACGCATATCTCAAAAGTGGGCGGAGCTATCAAAAAGTTGTCAACTACAAATTTAAAGCTCTAGGTTTGATCTACAAAGATAATATAAATTTGTAGCAAAAAACTTATGGAGGAGACGCAGAGAAACGAGACAACCCATCTTCTCTGCGTCTCTCAACTCTTCTCCCCTCGAGTCGTTCTCTAGGTGTCTAACTTCAAAGGTGCATATCTCAAAAGCTAAAAGTTCTACCAAAACATTGTCAATTACAAAAATTGAGAACTAGATTTGCTCTATAAAATGACATAAAAATGAAACGATTGGAGTTTTGTAACACCGTGGCGGACTGTCAAACATGATCGATTTTGAACTGTTTGAGGACAACTCGATTATTGGAAAATTTTAATACATTTTTTCAGAACAGTAAAAAAAATATTAAACAATTTGAGACTGCAAAATTTTTCTGCATTGATTTGGAATAACTGAAATTTCAAAAACAACTTGTTGTTATCTAATTTAATAGATTACTGTAGAATTCTGAAAAAGTTACAAGCACTGTAAAGAAAGGGCCCTCGACGTTCTTATTCTAAAACTTCTAGATATTCAAGTTTTTTGAAATTCTGAAAAGTCACACTATTTCAATTTTTCACAGGAAGGAGGAATAGAAGGGCAAAACTTCAATTTTTTCAAAAAACAACAATTTCAAAAAACTGCAATTTTCAGACAAATTTTTTGTAGTTGCGACCTTTTTGAAAATTTAAGAAATTCCCAAAATTTTTTCTGAAAATGAAATTCTGATATCAAACTTTGCCAAAACCATTATTGCATCCGTACTCATTCGTACAATACAAAAAAAACATTAATTTTGGGAGTCTTGAAAATGCTCATTTTTGCACTGGGAAGGCAGAAAAAACCTTATTCAGGAGATCGTTGAGTGAAAACAGAATACAGATTTGAAACTCGGGATCCTTTAAGAGAAACCTTAAGCACACCTACATTTCAAATAAAAACTGTGCGACCGAGTTCCCCGGAATATTGTATTCTAACAGTTTCCCAAAATTTTTCAGGCTCTCTACTTCTCCAGGTTTCTATCTTTAAAGACGCATATCTCAAGAATGTGAATAGCAATCAAAAAGTCATCAACTACACAAATGTAGCCGAAGACTTGTTCTATAACATATCACAAATTCAAATTTCTGTGGTTAAAATTGTTTTTGTGACACTTCTTTAAAACTTGGGCTTTTAAATTTTTTTCCAATTTGAAAGGCTTTTAGGCACCTCCGTATCTTGCTTTATAAGATTTCCACAAAAAAGTTGTCAACTACAAAAATGAAGATCTAGACTTGTTCTATAGCATATCCTAATTTGAGTTAGATAGGTCTTAAAAGGAGAGCGCAGGAATATGTCAAAGTTGGCTGAAATTCTTGAAAATTTGAAAACTTAGAAAAGGTTGCTGAAATTTCAAAGGTAGGTTGATTCTAAACCTTAGAGACCTACCTCCTTCTTCATACTCGCTGCAAGAATATGATGCCATCCGGTCGCTTCTAACGGTCTCCAAGGGAACGATCCATTATTGACGGTAGTTGCTGCAGCTGTGGCGGCGGCAGCTAACCACGGGAAGCTAGGAAGCATCATGCGATATCAATCCGATAGACCGGATATGTTGCGACACTTTTGGCCTTCTCGAAGACGAATTGTGCCCGTGAGAGGAGGCGGGACAGATGGGTCGGAAAGATATGAGTGGGGGTCCCGAGTCCCGATTGGCAAAGGGGCGGGGCACTACGGTAGGGGAGCCGAGGGGGGGCCCGGGGAGGGGGAGCATCTGGCTCCTTCTCGGCTCGTAAAAATGTCGGACGATGGGGGTTTTCACACCGCCCGTTGGGGGGTCTCTGTCGAGATGGGCGCCCGCGATAATGAGCATTTATCATATTGGATGGCGGGGGGATACTTTGGAGAGAAGAACGACGAGTACTTCTTTCCGATTAGCACCCCATTTAGTGGTTTTCGAGTAAAGGGGGGGAGGTGGTCTCCGAGGAGCCGTTCTTGGCTTTCGAGTGGAGAAAGTTTTATGGGGGGGGGCTTGGGTACTGTAGTTGTCACGGATTTAGATGGTTTTACCCAAAACGGCTGGAAACTTGGGTACCATCTGGCTTCAGGGTAGGTTATGGAGTCTGTGCGGATGGGACGTGACCTATACCATTTGAAAGCTGAGAAAACGCTGATTCTAAATATGTATTCAGTTTCGGCCCGCGAGGCTTGGTATTCAAGAAAAGTGAGGTCGAAGCTGGGACCGTTGGCATACCATTACCCTCCTGATTTTAAGGTTTTTCCCTTCTTTGTTTTTGTCATTTCAAGGTTTTTCGGTTTTCGGCCTTGAAAAATTTGTTTGCCTCCTCGAATTTACTGATACTTATGAAGTTTTTGCAGCAAAGCTATCAGTTTTACCAAAAAAATACAAAATGTAACAAAAATTTATTCACTTTTTGGGGTTTTTACATCGAAAAATGATCAAAATCGACTTTTGAAAATTACTTTTCAAAAACTGCATTCCGCTCGACTCTGGTACTTTTACCCTAAACGGCTAAAACCAAGGGATTATTGAAAAGTACCGCCTGACCTTATAGCCTCAGCTTGTTACTTTTTTTCTCGAATACAACCGATTTTCATATGGAATGTATCAAATTAACAAACAAACCGGTCGGTAACTCTATTTGCTCAATCCTATGAGCTGAAAAATATACCAAAATGTAAATCTCAACGAGTTCTATGTCAGGGACCAGGGATGTGCGGAATGAGAATCGGAGATTCTTCCCACTTTTTTCGGAACATTTGGAAATTTTTTAGAAAAACTTTGGTTCTGAAATTTCCGAAATGTGAAATATTTTCTTGAACGGTGCCAAAACGTCACACCTGAGTCAAAATTTACAAAATTTTCAGTTTTTACAGCATATTTATGAATTTTGAATCTGAAAAACTTGAAAACCCAAAGTTCCGAAAACAAAATTCAGAAAATTTCTGATTTCCAAAATTTTCGTTCCGCACATCCCTGTCAAGAAAGACCAAAAAAATTGTTTTAATTTTGGCGATTCTAGAAAACTAGTCATGACTGAAATACAGTGACCAAACTACAAACTACAGTGACAAAAATGCAGTGACCAATCCAGTTGGTCACTGTAAAATGGACTTTTGACAATTTTTGAAAACGACTAGCCATTTGTACTGACCCTATAGTACATGTCTAGACCCTCATTTTATTAGTTGACCTCTTTTTTCTGAAGGGGGGTCAGACAGCATGTGAGCATTTTGATAGCGATCATAACTCTCTAGCAAGGGGTCACACAAGAAAATGGTCAACTACGAAAATGAAGATCTAGACTTGTTCTATAACTGGGGTAAAGGAGGGAGGAGGGCGCAGAGAAACGAGACTGTCTACCTTCTCTGCGTCTCTCCCCTTCTTTCACTCTCTCCCTTGAGGCGTTTTCCAGGTTCCTAACTTCAAAGGCGCGTATCTCGAAAGCGTGAATAGCTATCAAAAAGTTGTCAACTCCAAAAATATAGATCTAGATTTGATCTACAAGATGAATATAAATTTGTAAAGGTAGGTCGAAATTTGAGCGCTGGAGAGCGCTTGCAAAAACTACAAACTACAAAAACTTAGTCAATTTTTGTGCCAAAATGTTTCCTTTTTTCAATTTCCTGCGTTACCGTATCTCGATGATAAGATTACTGTAGTGCTATTATAGCTACAGTAACCCAAAAACCCAATCGGGTCTCACCACGACTACAGTACCCCTACCCCTGGGCTATTCTCCATAGAGCGCAATTACCAAAAAATTATTCAATTTGTCTTTTAAATAAAATTTCCACCGCGAAACCGAATAATATTTTGGTGCTCTCCATTGTGTGCTCCCCTACCGTACCCAACCCAATTATCCCTATTCTCAAGTGGGCGCCCGTGGCGCCTACCACTTGTGCTAATTGGCTTCAAAGTGATTTAATTATTCGAAAAATGATTTATTTAGTGGTGGTAGTAATATAAAGAAAGGGGAAAGAAAGAAGAGACAACCCGCACAACTTGTGAGCAGTGAGAAAAACGAGAGAGAATTTTTGGGATTTTTGGGACAAAAATTATGAAAAAAGGGGGGAAACGGTAAAGCAGGGGGGGAACGGGGATTTGAGATTATTATTATGAAAAACGGGATGGAAATGTATGGGAAAAAAACAGGGGAATGGGGGACTAGACCTATCACAAAACAGATAGAAACAAACTGTGGGGCAAGTGCGCTCTATTGGACTTTTCGAAAAATTTCATAAAATTTCGATAGAGCACATTTGCGCTCTACCGAACACCTCGAAAATCTCATAAAAATTCGATTGTCAAGTCTTCGATCTAGCGCATTTGTTATAGAAAATGCGCTCTACCGAACACCTCAAATATCGCGTCTAATAGAGCGCATTTGCTGTAGAAAATACGCTCTACTGAACTTTTCAAAAAATCTCATAAAACTGAGATTTTTTCAAGTGTTCGATAGAGCGCATTTGCATTCTGCTGGACTTTTCAAAAATCGCGTCCAATAGAGAGCATTTGCTGTAGAACATGCGCTCCATTGGACCTTTTCGAAAAATCTCATGAAATTGCGATCTTTGTCAAGTTTTCGATGGAGCACATTTGCTGTAGAAAGTGCGCTCTACCGAACACCTCAAAAGGCGTGTCCAATAGAGCACATTTGCTGTAGAAAATTTGCTCTATTGGATTTTTCAAAAATCTCAAAAAAATGGAGCGCACTTGCTGAAAGTACGCTCTACCGAACAGAGAGTCCAATAGAGCGCATTTGTCAAAAAAAGAAAAAACAAAGAAAAATCTAGAAAGATGATAAAATTGGTGTGCATAGGGGTGCGTTTTGAATGAATGGAAAAATAGTTATTACAACAAAAAGATGATAATTGAGATAAACGAGGGGAGAATAATTGAGGAGACGGAGACGGATGCGGATGGCTCCTTCTCACCGAGAAGCTTCTTGTATTCATTCATTTTCTCCACGGGGGTTCGGACAGATGGTTCTGCCGGTTGAGGAGGGGGAGGAGGAGGGGTGGCTGCTGGTTTTGGAGTGTACCACGTCTTCACAACGTCTTCTGACTCGGATGACTCCAGTTTTGGCATCTGGAAGTAGTTTGATTGGAAATTGGAAAAAATTGAATTATTTGAAAACTATCGGAATTTTGTGAAAAAAAGTCCCGTTTTCAACTGAAAAAAAAGCATTTTTACTCAGAAATTTAGGAAATTTTCAGAAAATTTTGATAAAAAATGAGCACCCACTTTTGAATCCCGGCCACAGAGTTAGAAAACGTTTTTTTTTAAACAAAGTCTTTTCATAAGAAAAAGGTATGAAAATAATAAAATTTTTAACTTTTCGGAAATAAAAAGTTTGGTATGTTTTTAATTTGACTTTTTCGCGAAAAACATTCAAATTTTGACACCAATTTCAGCTCGACACTGTTGTTACAACTGCGCTCCATCGAAATGCCCTTGAAAAATGTCTCTTTTTCTCTGAGTCTCTCAATTTCGCACACTATTTTCTTCGGTTTCGGTAGAGCGCGGTTGTACGAAGCGTGTCGTGCTAATAATTTCAGGTCAAAAATTATAATATTTTCAGACTTTTTCTTATGGAAACCTTCGTTTAAAAAAATAAATGTTTTCTAACTTTGTGGCCAGGATTCAAAAGTGGGTACTCATTTTCTAACAAATTTTTATGAAAATTCACTAAATTTTTGAGTAAAAGCATACTTGCAACGGGCCGGGCCGGCTGAAAAATTGAACTTTTTCTGAATTTTTTGAATTTTTTCCCAAAAGTTTCGAATTTTTAACTATTCTTCAGAGTTCAATCAAAAGCTAGTTATGCATCAAAAATTGAAATTTTAATGTGAAATTTCCAAACAATTCAAAAAATTTGGTAAAAAATAGGTACCTACTTTTTGAAGCCGGGTCGGGCCGTAAATTTGCAAGTATGAGTAAAAGTGCTAAAACTTCAAATTTTTAGTCGAAAACTAGACTTTTTTCAAAAAATTCAAATTTTGGTTCAAGGGCTAATACTTATGATGCCCTTCTGAAAGAGGTAAAAAAAACTCACCTCAACCATCTTTCTTCTCATAATCATCTCGTCTGTGGTCTTCTCATCATCATTCAACTCAACACCTCCATCTTCATCATCTGAAAGATTGTAGGCGATTTCAGATGTAGATGGGGGGACTTCAGTAGTCGTAGTAGTAGTGGATCCCTTCGTCGCTTGCTTGAATCCAGCCGGTGGATAGATGATTGGAGGCGTAATGGTAGTAGTTGTTGGTTTGACTGTTGTAGTGGTTGTAGTTGTTGGACGGGGAGTTGTAGCAGTGGTGGTGCTGGTAGTAGATGAAGAAGAAGTTGTGGAGGCCTTCACGAATCCACGTGGCGGGTAGACGATTGCCGAGAAGTTTGTCACCGAAATCTGAAAATCGTCTGATTTTTAGGCTGAATTTGAGTTGAATTTCGCCGTTTTTGAGTGAAATTCTTCAATTCTCTCTACTTTTCAGATGTAAAAATGGTTAGAAAGTGGACGTTTTAATTCGAAATAATGATTTTTTGAGCGCTTTCAGGTGAAAATGCTGAAAATGTGGATAAATTTTGACAGTTTTCCTGGAAAATCGCCAGACATCGTCAACTTCCAGTTCGAAATGATGATCTTTTGAGTTTTTTAAAAACTTCGACAGTCGAAAGAACTGATTTTCATAGTACTTGTTATATTTTTATTAAAACTATCAAAATTAGAAATTGTAAACATTTTCAGACGAAAAATATTTTGAAACTCAAAAATTTCGACCGGAATTCACTAGATTACACCTTTTTCTCGTTTTCTGTATAGTTTTTAAGCTATTTCTGGTGGTTTTGATGCCCTTTTCACTGAAATTAGCTAAAAAATCATGCCTTCGGAGCGGAAAACAGTGATTTTCGGCTCAAACAAGGTAAAAATTAAATTTTTCAGTCTTGCAAAATCTCGAACCGGTGCAGGAGTCAAAAATGTGCAATTTTTTCACAAAATGTTTCAAAATTTTCATCAAAAATAGTCAAAAATCCTGAGAACGCTAGAGTTTTTATCAACATTCAATAACATCGTCAAAACTGACTGTTTTTGCGAAAAAATAAAAAAATCTGAATTTCAAATTTTTGTATTGTGCCCCGTCCCGGCCCGTTGCAAGTCTGGTTTTAGGTCATACAACTATTTTTCAATGGTCGTCTAGATCGAAAAAATTGTTTTTCTCTGAAATTTAAGCGAATTTCTAAAAAACCGATCAGTTCGGCACAGTTATCACAACTGCGCTCTACCGAAATCCCCTTGAAAATGGTCTCCTTTTCTCTGAGTCTCTCAATTTCGCACACTACTTTCTTCGGTTTCGGTGGAGCGCGGTTGTAAGTTCCCGATCCCAAAACTTCCATACCTGCGTCGGATTCAAATCAAGCGGCCGCCTGTGTTGTGGTCTCCAATTTCTATAGTACGATTCGTACGTCTTCTTTTCAGGGACAGCTGGAGTAGTGGTGGTTGTTTCTCTAGGCGGTGCCGTTCTGAATCCAGCCGGTGGGTAGATGATGGACGGTGTGGTTACGGTAGTGGTGGTGGTAGTAGGTGGGGCCGTGGTAGTTGTAGTGGTTGTAGTAGTTGTAGTCTGCTCCTGCTGCACCAATCGTCTTCTATCCTCCTCCATCCGCTGTCTCTCCAACAATTCTGTACGTCTTCTCAACTCGACTTCGCGTTGAGCCTCCATCTGCTGACGACGTCGTTCTTCGTGTTGTCTCAGGAGCTCTTCGTAGTTAACAGTTGTGGTGGTGATAGTTGTTGGACGGGGAGTTGTAGTTGTAGTGGTTGTAGTTGTAGGAATACGTCTCACAACTGGAACATTCCCGGGCATTGGTGGCGGTGGTGGAGGTTTCCATTCGTTGCCGGCGTTGATCGGATTCATACGACGCCATGGTGGCAGCGCGCTGGAAACAAAAAAAAACATAGTTTTTTTTATAAATACGTGTTTTTGTCTGAAAAAAATTGTTTTTGAATAAAATTTTCATCTCAATTGCTCGAATTTCGACATTTTCGAGATATTCCATGTGAAAACGGGAGTTTTAGACACTTTCTGAGTTCAAAAACTGATTTTCTTATTAGCACGACACGCTTCTTACAACCGCGCTCTATCGAAACCGAAGGGAATAGTGTGCGAAGTTGAGAGATGCAGAGAAACAGAGACCAGGGGATTTCGGTGGAGCGCGGTTGTACGAACTGTGACAAGCTAGTAAAATTTTCAGCTCACTCGCCCGAATTTCGACATTTTTCGAGATTTTCCATGTAAAAACGGGATTTTTAGACGCTTTTTGAATTCAGTAACTGATTTTTCTATGGTAATGAACAGGTATTTCGACAAAATTGTAAGAAGTCGAAATTTTCGAAAAATTTAGCCCAAAATGCGATTTCGGTCTCCATTCAAAATATTGAATTTTTCAATTTCAGACTTTAAAAATCGCATTTTTAAGAAATATGTTTTGTTGTCTGAAATTGCAGGTATTTTAGGGCGGAAATTTCTTAAAATGATAGTTTAGGGGGGAAAAAAAAACTTCGCCGAAACTGCACACATTCCAATCATGTAAGCTTATATGAACAAGAACAGCGTCCGCGCCGAAGGCACGCCAGAGCCATTGGATTTTGAGCAATTTTTGAGCAAAATGACAAAAATCGTAAATTTTCATAATTTTTCGGGTTAAAAAACACTGGAAAATGTGAAAAGATCAGGAATTTTTGAAAAAATCGGTTATTTTATTCACTTCGAGGTTTTCATTATTCGAGTTTCCTGATTTTTAATCGAACTTTTTTAAAATTAGAATTTTAGTGTAAAAACCGCGCAAAAGTTATTACGATTTTAGTTCGAAAACTTGAAATTCTTCAGTCTTTCAGGATAAATAATGCAAATTCGCTCTATTTGGGTCTCGACACGATTTTAAGATTTCATAATGTTTCAGGGTTCAGTTCATAGATTTTCCTATCTATACTTTTTTTCTAATTTTGATCATTTTGTGATAATTATAATAGTTGTCAGAACTTCATAATAAAAATTTTTGGCATTTCAACAATTTTTTTTCTGAATTTTCGTTTTTGATTCCAACGTAGTTGTCAAGGCCCGGCTTCGAAAACTGATTCTGATTTTTCCAATTTTTATTGAAATTGTTTCAATTTTACATCGAAAATGTGATCATTTTTGATTATTGTTCAGAATTTCTTCTAATTCTGAATAGAGTAACGTGTCGACCAAATTTTCGATGATTTTTGAATCGATAGTCAAAGGAACACAATCGATAGGTGGTCGAGTCGATGACCAGAAAAAAAATCGCGACTCGACGATAATGAAAAAGTCATGATAATCATTTCAAAATTATCGATGACTATCGACGATCATGATCACTCATGATTATCGATAATTTATCGACCGGCGATTATCGATAGTCGGTCGACGATTATCGATAATCGTCGATCGTCGCGGCGATCGGCGATTATCGACGATAATGAGCAAAAATAAAACCCTCCGAAACAGTTTTAAATGGCTCAAACTAGTCCAAAATGGTGTTTTGGTAGACTTCTGAAGCCCCTCTATCAATTTAAACCAAGAAAAAAACATTTTTAAAACAAAATTTTTTTTCTTTTGTTTGAAAAATTCGAAAAAATTTTTTTTTCATTTTTCAAATTTTTTTATGAAATCAATAGAGGACTCTTACAAAACTATCAAAACACTATTTTTAACCAGTTTGAGCCATTTAAAACCGTTTCCGGAGGGTTTTATTTTTGCTCATTATCGTCGATAATCGTCGATAATCGTCGATAATCGCCGACCGCCGCGACGATCGACGATTATCGATAATCGTCGACCGACTATCGATAATCGCCGGTCGATAAATTATCGATAATCATGAGTGATCATGATCGTCGATAGTCATCGATAATTTTGAGATGACAATCATGACTTTTTGATTATCGTCGAGTCGCGATTCATTTTCTGGTCATCGACTCAACTAAATTTTGATCAAATCGAAATGATTTTCTCGATTATCGTCGACTCTATCGATGATCATAGCGATCGACACGTCACTCTAATTCTGAACGATAAGCAAAAATGGACATTTTTATTAGAAAAACGACTCACGCTTCCTCTGCGGACATCTGTTTCTGCGTCACCACCGGTTTTCTCATATCGACAATGACTCCTCCCGGAGAACTTTCTCTCCTTGATTCGACAATCTCATCACTATTCTTCTCATCAATTTCATTATTATTCTCATTGAATTCTGTATTCGTTTCCACTGTGAAATCTGGCTCCTCTTCGACGTCTTCCGTCGATTCATCATAATCATCTTCATTCGAGAGCCGTTTATCACGGATACGATCGACGAGGTCCACGTTGCAATAGTCGCCCCCAGTACACCAACATTTTGTCTGGAAATATGTAGAATTAGAGAAAAAATCGAAAAGTTGAATTCAAGTAATTAGCATTTCAAAATATTCTAATCCCCAATTTCCAATTTCAGATTTCGATACTTCAGAAAATTATTTTTAAAACTTTAATTATTGAGGCATGTGCTGAAAATCGCTCGTTCTCCTGACTCAAAATGACATTTGGTGGAAGAGTTTTCCCGTGTAGTCCTCTCGGACAAGATTATTGCTCAATTTCTCGTTTTCTAACTTTTCAACTAACTTTCGCAATTTTTTCAATATTTTCCGATATAAATGTTGGAAAAAGTGAGAAAACGAGAAATTGAGCAAAAATCTTGTCCGAGAGGACTACACGACCGCGTGGAAAAACTCTTCCACTAAAGCTCATTTTGAGTCAGGAGAACCGGACAGAGACACCGATTTTTAACGATTTTTGATGGTTTTTGAGCTGAAAATTGCTGTTTTTGAAGCTTCGATCACTTTTCCTGACGATTTTTGGCATTTTTACCGGTTTTCAGGGATAAAATGCTTGGGATTCCAGGAAACCAGGCCTGTAAGCCAAATTTCTCAAAAAATGCGCCAAAAAAAGTGGGCGGAGCTTCAAAAATCGCAATTTTCAGCTCGAAAACCATCAAATATAGTTCAAAATCCGTGTATTTCTGTGTGTCTGTCCGGATGTCCGGAATTTTATGCTGTTTCCGCTCCGAAACAAGTAATGAAACTCTTTGTAAGGGTCTCAGCACGGCTCAGTTTCGGTTTTAGGGGCGGAGCTTAAATTTCTGATTGAAATGTGAAAAAATCATACTTGTCAAGGCCCGGCTTCAAAAAAATGACCCTTTTTCTCAACTTTTTTTTTGACATTTTTGAAAATTTTCATCGAAAATGAGATCATTTCTTCTGATAACTTTTAAATAGGGCTGTTAAAACATGCGTTTTACGGCGGCAATCGCCGGTTTTATTTCCGGCGTGGGCGACAATCGCCGGAAATGAAACCGGCGATTGCGGCAAGTACAATTTTAAAAACCGGCGTTTAACGCCGGTTTTTATCATTTTTATTCATTTTCGGTATATTTTCTACTCAAAAAAGCGGCGTCTGACGCCGGTTTAGAAATGAAAACCGGCGATGGAAGCAAGTTTTGGAAATGAACTTGCTTTTCATGCAATTAACGTGAAAAAAGCGGCGCCGGCTTGCCGGCGATTGCCGCAAGTAACAGCCCTATTTTTAAACATATTCTTCTAATTCTGAATGATTGTCGAAAATTTGACTTTTTCGAGGAAAAAATTCAAAAATTTTGAAATTTGAACTTTGGCGCCAATTTACCCGGGCTTTGACAACTATGGAAAAACTTCATTTCCATTTTCAATTTTCATTAAAAACTTTCGTATTCCGTGCCTCCGATACCCCACAGCATAGTTGTCCGGAATCCGGATTCCGGAATTTCGGGTTTTTTTGACATTCCGGTTCCGGTTCCGGATTCCGGCGTTTTGAATTTTTTCCGGAATCCTGAAGTTGAAATTTAAAAATTTTTTTGAGTTTTAAAGACAACTCCATTACTTCTTTTTGGTTTTGATCTTCAAAAGTAGTTTTAAACTTTATATATCATTAAAAACACTCGAAAAAATGACTTGGTCTTGCAAATTTATCTAATCATTCCGGATTCCGGATTCCAAAATTCCGGGTTTTTTCGTCATTCCGGATTCCAGAAATCAAAAATCTCATTCCGTGCCTCCGACACCCCATAGTCCATCCCTTACTGACATAGAAGTCTCATTGTCAGCTGTCGTTTAGTCATACACTAAATGTACATAGAATGGTGCAAGGTGTGTGTGCATGTTACACCAACATTCGATACCGAAATATCTGTGCAAATATTATGTATTTGGTGGCCGGCGGGGTGACTATTCACCCCCGCTCGAAGCACCTGCTAATTGCTACGCTGTTTCTATTTGGGGGCGAAGAGCGGTACGAAATGGCGTGAAAAGGGGGGAGAAGCCCCCCTTAACCTTTTGTAAACAATTCATAAATGGAGATGAATGGAGGAGAAGGAGGAGGAGGAGGTCGAGATTTCTCAGATAGGTGTTTTTACAGAGTTGCCACGGTCCGGGCCAAGCCGGGCCTTGTTATCAAAATTAAGGCCCAGATAATTGGCACAGGGTCTCGGAGTGAGTACTGAAAGTAAACACGCTCCGGTGAGATCAGCGAAAATTTAAGCGCGAAATTCAAAATAAATTTTTTATTTTAAAATTCTAATTATTTTATTAGTAGAATTGAAATGACGCGCGACGGTCGAAAAACTGGCCAAAAATGCGGGAAAACTAGCAGAAATAGGCTCAAAAAGTGGTCGATTAAGCTGCGTATCAAAATGCCACAGTGAAACAGCGAATTGAAAAAATTAAAATTTGAATGTGCCGCCAATGTCTAGTAGAGCGCGTTCGATTTCAGGACTCACACTTAGACCCTGTGAATTGGCGCCAAAATTCAAACGTCAATTTTGAATTTTTTCGCCAAAAAGTAAAATTTTCGACTATGATTCAGAATTAGAAGAAATTCTGAAAAATCATCAGAAATTGAAAAAATGACAAAAAATATGGGACCGAGCCTTGACAAGACCGGGTTTTTAGTAGAAAATCGTGAACTTGTCAATTCAGATTTGTAATTTTCCAGATTTTGAAAAAATCACATTTTTCCTGGTTGGGAACTCGATAGATTCTAATTTTTCAACAAATGTTATCTGTGATTTCGTCTGTTTCTCAAAACTATGATGATTGGTGCCGAAATTCGAATTTTTTGACTTCTGATGATGAATTGAACATTCAGACCGGAAATTTGGACTTCTTATGTGAAAATGCAACAAACTGATTTTTCCGAGTTTTTACATAAAAACAGGGATTTCAAAAATGTTTTTATAGATCCCTATTTTTATGTGGAAATTCGGAGAAATGCGGTTTTTTTTTCCGAAAAAACCAACAAAATTTGCGACTTTTTACCGTTTTTTTTTCTAATGCATCTTTTTTCCTTTTTGTGTACCGTAATCTTTGTTTCCAAAAACTCACCGCATCCCTCTTCACATCATAAGTACAGTATCCCGTATCAGCTCGACGATTGACTCGAACACACGCCAAAGTTTGAGTTTTCTTCGTTTGTTTCTCGGAACGGACGACAGCGCAAGCGGCTATCTGAAATATCCAAATTTTCAGTACTTTTCTCAAAAAATCATTCTTGCCAAGTCCCGGGTACTTGCCGCCAAAATTCAAATTTTCAAATGTTTCGAATTTTTTTGCGAAAAATTCAAAAATTTATTTAGAATTAGAAAAAAATCTGAAAAATCATCAGAAATGGTCAAGTTTTCGATGAGAAAGTGGAAAAAAAGGTGTTTTCAAGCCGGGGCGTGACATGTATGCGTCCGCGCCGAAGGCACGCCAGCGCCATTAAATTCTGAGCGAGTTTTTAATCAAAATGACAAAAAAACGTGAATTTTCATAATTTTCCGGGTTAAGAAGCAGTGGAAAATGTGAAAATATCATATATATATATATATATATATATATATATATATATATATATATATATATATATATATATATATATATTGTTGAAACTTTTTTGACAAATCAGGTATTTTAAATACTTAAAGGCCTTCATCGAGCCTTGACATTTATGCAATTTCTCCGTTTTTTCCAGCAATTTTCTCCAAAAATTAATTATTTTTTACGAAAGTTTGTCTAGTTTGCGCACGACGACCCCTTTTCTCTATTTGCAGTGTTCTTTTCTTTTCGGTCGGTTGATTTGAGGACGAATCATAAGAGAGACCGAAAAAAAGAAGAGCCGAAAAGTGCACACCAGCTGCCCCTGTTTCGCGCACTTTTCTTTAGTACACACAGAGAAAAAAGTTTCGAAAAAAGATGAGATCTCATCATGTGACACCTGGGATACGGTACCCGTCTCGAGACGACAGCCAATAAAAATTTATGGCCACCTGGAATACGGTACCAGGGGGTACATTCCCTACATTTTCAAGTGATCAAAAATCTATAATGGGGTAATTAGAGTAGATTTAATTACCCAATTATAGATTTTTAATCACTTGTGAATGTACCGTACCCATTTTGAGACCGTGTACTGAATCACATTTTTTTCGTCAAATTCGCTGAGTATCGAATCTATGCATACTTTCATCGAATTCGTTGAGTAGCGACTCGTCTCGCATTTCTTTTGAATTCACTGAGTAGCGACTCTGTTTCAATCTTCAGGTACACATGAAAGTGTCACCAGTTGAATTCGCTGAGTATCCACTACGCACACAATTTTTCGAATTCGCTGAGTAGCGACTATACTTCTTTACAGTATCGCATACTTCTTCAATTCGCTGAGTAGCGACTCAGCTTCAATCTTCAGGTGGACAGGAAAATGTCACCAGTTGAATTCACTGAGTATCGACTCGTCGAGCACTTTTTCGATTTCCCTGAGTATCGAATCCGCACGCAATCTTTCAAATTCACTGAGAACCGACTCGGCGCATACTCTTTTGGAATTCGCTGAGCGTCGAGTAATCTCTAACTTTCACGAATATGCTGAGTAGCGACTTGTCGCGTGCTTTCACCGAATTCGCTAAGAAAGTTCGCTCTAATGAGAAAACTCCTTCTGTTTTTTTGTCCCCCGCGTAAAACTTGATGCTCCTCTAAACATGACCGGCAGCTTATCACCGCGCGTTCCCACCGCCAAGTGATCTGAGCTTCTGATCAGAGTGCGAGCAAATAGTCTCTTGTCTCGGAACACTGATTCACACGCTGTACTGATTTTTCTGTTGGGAAGATTTGGAGAAACACTCACATGAGTCGCATTACTGCGCACTTCACACCATTGATTATGACACGGTATCCCGCCGGCGCTCGATGAGCATGTGCATCTGCAAAATTAGGGGATTTAGGGGGATTCTTGACACGATAAGTGTTTTGATCCGCAAATTCCAATTCTGACATCAGAAAACTCCAAAAATGCGATTTCCATCTCGATAAAACGCAAATTTTCCGTCTTGGCCGAACTTTTCAGGTTTTGGTTTTCTAGGTCACCGCCACAATTTTCTCAAAAAAACTGAAAGAATTTGTCATTTTTTGAGCTGAAACTTTGCGTTTTGGGAATTTTTAAATTTCAGATTCCGATTCTTCAGCAAATTCTAAGAAACTTTAATTATTGACGCAATTGCTCGTTCCCCTGACCCAAAATGAGCTTTGGTGGAAGAGTTTTTCCGTGTCCACACGGCCGTGTAGTCCACTCGGACAAGATTTTGGCTTAATTTCTCGTTTTCTTACTTTTTTCCAACTTTATATCGCGAAAACACGAACGTTTGTTGAAAAAGTGAGAAAACTAGAAAGTGAGTAAAAATCTTGTCCGAGAGGACTACACGGCCGTGTGGACGCGGAAAAACTCTTCCACCAAAGCTCATTTTGAGTCAGGAGAACGGGCGATTTTCAGTATATGCGTCAATCTGAAAATTTTTTTAAAAAATCCCCAAAACGCAAAGTTTCATCTCAAAAAATGACAAATTTTTCAGTTTTTTTTTCACAAATATGGTGGCTGTAACCTAGAAACCCAAAACCTGAAACGTTCGGCCAGTATTGACTTGTCAGGCTGAAAATTTGCGTTTTTTCGTGATGGAAATCGCAGTTTTGGAGTTTTTTCCTATGCCAGCATTAGAATTTGCGGATTTTTGAAACACATTTTGAAAAAATATGATATTTTGTCTTTTCGAGCTTATCGCTAATCGAGTATCAAAAATCCACTACAAATAGATGAAACGTGCTAAAATTTGAGGAAATCTAGGAAATTTTACAAGTTTTTTCCTTTTTCGAGCAAGTTCGCTCTACTGATAAACCCCTATGAAGTCGGCATCAGAGCGCTATTTCCTAAACTCCCGCATTTCCTCCAAATTCGACGGAACGCGTTAAAACTTGGGGGCGAAAAGTCGGAAATTTAAAAATTTCGATTTTCTATTAGCTCGCCATAGCTCTTACAACCGCGCTCCACCGAAATCCCCTTGAAAAATGTCGTTTTTTCTCTGCGTCTCTCAATTTCGCAAACTATTTTCTCAGGGTTTCGGTAGAGCGCGGTTGTGAGAGGTGTGCCGTGCCATGATATATGGAACCATGATATCCCATAAGGATTCAGCAAATGCGTTCTACTGATAATATCCCTCCCCCTGATCTCATCTCTCATTAGAGCGCGTTTTCCCTCCAAGTTTCTCTTCCGTTTCAAAACGAGAACACCATCTGTTCTGTTTCCCTCCTCCAATTCCAATGAGGCATACGTTAACAAGTGAACTATTTAACAGGCCGCGCGTGCGCATGGCACCACCAGACAGTCCCTTTTTGTGGTGTCCTTCTCTATTTGTTTTTAGTGTCTTCCTCCTCCTGTGGGAAGACGAAGAAGAAGAAGAACTGACTGATGCTCACACAGGCGGGAGCACAATGAGGGGAACGCATGAAAAGCTTAGCCGAAATGTCAAATAGAAGGGAAGGGAAGAGAGAGCTTGGATTTCATAATAACCTGGAGGGAGAGAGAGAAAAGAAGTGTTCAATTATAATAATGAGACAGTGAGGAGGGGGAAAGGTAAATATTAAAAATATGCTCTTTCTGAAGAATTCGCGGTGAGTCATGAAGAGAAATTTGTGGAAAAATGTGATTTTTGGCACAGTGCCAAGAATCTTACAACCGCGCTCTACCGAAACCAATGAAAATTTTGTGCGAAATTGAGAGACGCAGAGAAAAAGAGACATTTTTCAAGGGGAATTCGGTGGAGCGCAGTTGTTAGAACTTTGCCGAGCAAATATCCATTTTTGGCTATTTTCAGCCAGAAATTGTGTTTTTCAATGGAAAAATTGGGGGTTTTTAGGCTAAAAATAAGGTTTTAGATAGAATTTAGCTCGAATGTTATCAAAAACTCGCAGTTTTCCCATTAAAAATGTTATTTTTATAATGAAAAGCTTCAATTTTTGGCTATTTTCAGCCCTTGAATGGAAAAATTGGGCGTTTTTAGACTGAAAATGAGGCTTTAGGCAGAATTTAGCTGGATTTTTATCGGAAAAACACATTTTTTACATCAAAAATGCTAATTTTAGCGAGAAAATTTCCATTTTTGTCCATTTTCAGCCAGAAATTGTGTTTTTTTTTTGGAAAATTCGAGATTTTTAGGCTGAAAATGAGGTTTTAGACAGGATTTAGCTGGGTTTTTATCGGAAATTTGTGAAAAAATCCGTAATTTTGAGTCGAAAAAGTGGCTCTTTGTCTGTAAACGCCCACAATTCCAGACAAAAACCTTTGTATCTCGGCTCATTTCGACGCTATTCGAAATTTGAAAACGGATTCAGAATCGTCACGTCTTCAGCTTCCGAACCATACAGGTTTCACAGCGGAAATCTTGATTTTTCGGTGTTTCTGGCACCGTGCCAACAAGACTTTGCTATCGTTGGAAAACTACGGAAATTCTGGAAAATTCCAGACGAAAACCTTTGTATCTCGACTCATATCGATACTTTTCGAAATTTGAAAACGGATTCAGAATCCTCACATCTTCAGCTTATTGGCGCTGTGCCAAAGAGATAGTCCTCAAGATATGGGGCGTTTTCAAGCGAATTCTTGACAAAAACCCTTCGTATTCTAAATTTGGCGGGTTTTCACCACTGTTTCCGGAGCGCCCTTCCGCCCTTTTCTTGCGACTTTAACGCCTTTTTAGTGCAGTTTTTTCTCCTTATCACACTACTAAACAATGGTTTCCGTTCCTCGCCTTATCAGTCTCTTTTTCTTTTTGCATTTAAACCGCCTAAGTTACGCTATGAAACTTTTGGTGGTGACGAGAGGCGTGGAACACTAAATCAATTTTTCGCTGAGGGACGATATCGGACACTTTTACAATCTGAACGATATGGCGAGAAGACGAGAGAGAGAGAGAGAGAGAGACAAGGTCATTTCGGCTTACACGATATGAAATGTCTCTTTTTGAAAGAGAGACGAAGAGGCGGTTGACTACAAAGAATACTTGGTGATTTGATTTGATTCAAATAGGTGGCTTTTGGCGCCTTGGCACGGTGCCAAAAGTCTAAAGTTCGCTCTAGCGAGATTTCAGTGGGAGGTGTTAAGCCTCGGAAAGGCGCTCTATCGCACAATGGTTGGCACGGTGCCAGAAAAGACTTGGCACAGTGCCAAGTTCAAACTTATTGTTTATTTCAAGATAAACCGCGACGCGACTCGGAAAAAAAGTTAAAATCGGTTTTTGTCTAGAATTCGCTAGAAAACGCCTCATAGTGTTAAAGTCGCGCCAAATTTAGGGAAAAACGTGGTTAAAAAAGTACAAAAACGGGTTATTTATTGGAAAATCTTTAGTTTTGAAAAGTTTAAAAAGAGAAAAATCGCTTTAAAAATCCTACCTGATTGTGGAAGCGGCAGAGATCGCAAGATGAGGGATTTGCAGAAAAACGAGAGGAAAAAGGAGAAGAAAACGCATTCTTTATAGAGCGCCTTCGCTGACCAACGCCGGGTTGATCAGTACTTCAGAAGCAGAAGTAGAAGAGGAAAGTGCTCCAATCGAATAGATTGTAGAAATAGGCGCCAAAGAAGAGGGGGAAGGCGAGGCGAGAGGAGGAAAGGGGGCGGGGTCACAAACAAATGGGGGCGGAGTGGAAAAGAGGAGCGATGGAACTGATGGTGATGGGGGGAGACGACGGATTGCGGAGCTTCTGATGATGATCGTCTGTGGAGTTGTTCGTGTTGAGATGATTGACATGCCAAAGGCGCTGAAATTAAAGACATTTCTTTGATATACGGGGGAGTAAAAGGGGAGAGAGAAGCACAAATCTGAGTCACAATAATGGTTTATGTTTTGAAATGGCAAAAAGCAAAGAAAGATGGAAAACGGATGTTTCAGACCAGCTGAAAGTGCTGCTGAAACAGAGGTGAGGTTTTTCGCAGAATTCAATACTAAAATCATAAAACTCAGTGCTAAGTCCTTTTTGGCACCATGTCAACCGTTGTGCGATGGAGCGCGTTTCCACGACTTAACGCCTCGCACTGCTGTGACTGAAATTCCGCTGGAGCGCACTTTCTCAGACGGAATCCACTAAATTACTTCTTCCACTTCAGGAAAAGTATAACATTTCGCTAGGGTGACTAAAGAAATTTACGGTCCTGACTTTGTAATTTTCACTTAAAACTTGAGAATTTCAGCAAATAATAGCAGTTTCTCTATAGTGTGATCCTACAAGTACAAGATGGCCTGGTTGATAGATAAAATTTGCACCAGCAATGTGCCCGGGTGGCGTTGAGCGCCTCGCATTTTCAGCCGAAATTTGAAAATGCGACGAGAAAGAGTGTGCGAAATGGAGAGACGCAGACACACTCTCTCTCTCGATTTCACACACTCTCTCTCGTCGCATTTTCGCCCACTTTGAAATCTTTCAGCGTCCAAAGCGCCTCCATAGGCACATCCCTGATTTGCACCTCAAATTTGTCTATCAAATTGGACAAACGCGACCCAAAAGTATAAAAACGGAAAGAATTACAGTCATTTGAGCTTTGTTTCCCGCCCAAATGACTGTAAATCTTTCAGGTTTTTATACTCTTCGGTCCTGTTTTTCTCAATTCGATAGACAAATTTGAGGTGCACATTTCATCTATTGAACACTTTTTGCTACCGTCCTAAAGAAAATATATTGTTTTTTTTAGAAAAGATACAGTTTTAGAATTTCTTCCGCCAACTCTTCAGCTCTGCACTGGTAAGATCATACTAGAGAGAAACTGCTATTCTTTGCTGAAATCGTCAAGTTTTCACTGAAAATTACGATTCTGAAGTCGGATTTCACCAATATTTTAGTATCGAACTGATTTGAAAAGGTCAATAGTCGAAATCGCGATTTCCAGAAGTTTTTCTTCACAAAAGCTCTAAAATTTCAGTTTTTCTTACAATTCAGTGCACTTCCAGTCTTTCTGTACCGTCTCGCTCACTAGGGAAGGTCATTGTGTCAGTTTGGAGTTAAGGAAAGTCTCATATATCATTGGAAAGCATGAAATCACGGTTTTTTTTCAAAAAAAATTTGGGCGAAAAACCGAAAATTTTGATCAAGGCAATATTTGAAACTACAGATGCATCTTTTTGGACTTTCAGAAGCTATTTTATCGCTTAAAGTCGAGTTTTCCCCTCTAAAAAAGTTCCTCTTCGCCCCTCGTTCCCACTTGATTCTGTGCCCTTTCCTCTTTCTATGTACTTTTGCTTACGAAAACCAACGAAATCTCGAGAACGTCTTGAGGCGACCCCAAACGAGAGCGGATCCCATGAAATGGCCTCGGTATAGACCGGGGAGGTGTCGGATTTCAACGTGGTTTGCGCGCGCGAAAGAAGTCTCTTTCCTCTCTCTTTCATTGACCAAATATACAAATAGTAATAGTGTAAAAACGTAATACAGAGAGCTCTCTCATGGACCACCACTAATTTGAATGTTTTTGAGGGGAACACACGCAACACATTTTCGCATTTTTCGAAAATAAAAATCCGTTATGTTTATTCATTCCGCTATCCCCGGCGAGAGGAGCACTTTTTTGTGTCGGAGCCTCATCGGCAACATGCAAAAATGTGTTTCGAGGCGGCGGCCGGGGGGAGAAACAAATGAAATTATGTGTACTGAACGGATGGGGGATATACATTTTTGAGCGAAAGAAAAGAAATGAGATGGCGAAAGGGCAGTGGGGTGGTTTTTGAATCTCTTCTTCTTTTTCTTTTTGAATTTTCTCTTAGTTTTGGAACAACATAATACAATAAGAATGGAATAGTTAGTTCTTGGCGCGAAAGTTCGGAAAAAATGCTAAATTTAGAGAGAAAGAGACCAAAATTGGTGAAATTTCGTATTAGAGCGCACTTACTGTGCTGAGAATTTTCATTTTTCGGTCTTAGAAGCCTCATCTGTTTAGCTACGTATCACAGTCGATACTCAGTGAATTCAATGGATATTCCCTTGCGCTCCATTGAGTGAATGCACTTTGATCCTCCATTACAATTTATGGAGCGATACCTCCTGGGGTACGGTACCGGGCACGTTCTCAGGTGATTAAATATCTATTAGAGGTAATTAAAAATGTGCATTAATTGGTAGTTTTTGTTCTATTTTTTCAAAATTTCCCATTACATTAATGGCTCTGTTGACTACGAACAGATTTCGACAAAAAACTATTCCAATTAATGCACCATTTTAATTACCCTATAATAGATTTATGATCACTTCAGAACGTACCAGGTACCGTACTCCAGGTGGTAGTGCTCCATAAATTTTTATTGGAGGACTATGCACGGGGATTTCGTTAACGCGCAGTTGAAAATTTGAGAAACCTTTTAAGAATTTCAGTATGAACAGCACTCAATAGTTGAAATCGCAATTACAGCATGTCAGCGATAGAGGGTTTTCTGGCATAAAGCTATACGGGTTTTGGAATTGTGAAGACGGGACCTACAAGAATCAGCGCTTAAATGCTGTCAAATGACCGAAATGACCGATATGAAATTTCTAGATTGCAGACTTTCCTACTCGGAGCACCTAATCGTAACAATAAGAAGACGAACAAATCGGAATTTCTCTCTCAGAAAAAAGAGCAACTCACCAAAAAAGAAAAATTGCGCAAGGAAAATTGACGCAACGGCTTGCGCAACTTTTAACTTCTATTAAATGGTGTCTGCAGGGTGGAATAAGTTAGGCCACGCCCCTTTCTGAGGGGAAACACATTTTTGAGGGAGAAAAACTACCGAAACTACCCATCTTAAAACGAGCCGAGATACAAAGATTTCTGTCTGGAATCGTGTTTTTTTCAGACAAAAAGCCCCATATCTCGGTTCATTCCGGCGCTAGTCAGAATTCGAAGGTGGATTCAGAAGCACAACGACACCAGCTTTCTAACCATACAGGTTTCTCAGCAGAAATCCTGGTTTTCCGGCGTTTTCCGTCAAAGTTTGCAAAAGTAGCTAGTTTTTGGCACCGTGCCAACAACTTTGCTATCGGTGTGAAACTACGGGAATTCTAGCGAATTCTAGACAAATCTACCATCATATTTAGGATTTTTTTACAGAGAAAACTTCAAAGTGTGAAAACCAACGCCTCTATCTTATCGAATAAGAAAAAAGTGAAGAAAAATGAAATCGTGTAAATGAGAAAAACACCAAGTATCCCGCCGAGGCGAAGTCATTTGCATATCACTTTCTTTTCGATCTTTCTCTACATTAATTCGATCGGCCACGAAGGGATTCGTTTGGGCGGAAAAAAGAAGGGGGGTCAGTTCTCTGCCATCATAAAAACTGAGGGAGAGAAGCGTTATGTCAACAAATGGAGACAGTCATGGACAGGTGTCTAGTGTATTCAATGTCATCTAAGAACTTCTTTTTGAAAACAATGAGGAAAAATGTTGTGTTCTCTGCGTATGTTTACACGTGACTTTTGAATAAAATCCGACTGGAAATGAACGGAAAGTTGAAAAAGACGATTAGAGGGACTTAACATTGTTGATAGTGACTTTTGAGCGTTTGTTAGCAAAAAAAATGACTGAAACTATCAGAATTTCGAGCAGAATTAGTATTTGTAGAAAAAAAGGAAAAATTTTGGAATTATTAAGGGAAAATCAGCCGAAGGCCCGGGAAATTGGAGCCAAAGGTCAACATTTAAATTCCTTTTTCGATTTTTTGCAATTTTTTCGCAAAAACAATCAAATTTCTGCCTATCATTCAGAATGAGGAGAAATTCTGAAAAATCATCAAAAATTGTCACATTTTCAATAAAAAATTGGAAAATTTTCAAAAAAAGGTCAATTTTTTGAAGCCCGGCAGGGCTTCGACAAGTATGAGATTTTAGGCGAACAATCATGTTGTTCTCGAGCAAAATGAGTATTCGTGGGAGAAACAGAGAAAACTTCGAATTTTTAGGAGAATTTCTCAGTTTTTCTATTGAATATAAGAAAATCCGCATTTTATGAAATTCCTTTTTGAAATTTCAACTTAAAAAACGCGAAAATTTTCAAAATTTTGAGCGAAAAACCGAAAATAAAGTTGAATTTCCACAGAAAAACTGAAAACACACGTTGATTTCTACCGTAATCTTAAAGGCGCATGACACTTTTATTTCGATGGGTCTCGACACGAAATTCGCTTTTTCCCTCATTTTTCGGAAAAAACAACAGAAAAACTTAAATTTCAGCGCAAAAAAATTGTTAAGGGCTGAAAAGAATTTTCAGATTGAAAAATTCAGATTTCAGGCCAAAAAACATGAAAAATAGTGAATTCCTAAATTAAGATTTGAAAAATTAAAATCTACCGTAACATTAAAAGCGCATCCCATCAAAAACTATCGGGTCTCACCGCGATTTATTATTTTTATTCATTTTTGACAGAAAAAAGAGAAAAAGTGCAATTTCCCACCGAAAGAAGAGGAATTGCGCAAGGAAAGTTGACGGAAAGGCTTGCGCAACTTTTTCCTCTAATTTTTTGAAAGAAAAAACACAAAAAAATTGGAAAAACATGATAAAAATCGCAAAACTCGTACCTCTTGTGACTCGAAACATCCAACTTTCGTAATTTCTCTTTTGGCACCGTGCCAAACACGACGTCACTCATCAGAAGTCGCCTCTCACTCGTTTTCGACGACATTAATGAGGCGAAGCGTGCTGCAAAAAAAATTTCAAAAAAGTTTCCTTTTTTTCTTTAAATTTATTTAGAAAAACGAGGAGAATTTCTTATTTGGTGCTTCTTTTTCCTCCTTTTTTCCCTTTCTTTGCCCATTTCAGACGTCTTCGTTGTGTGTTGTGTACACCAACAATAGTCACAAACAATGACATATATATATGAATATTGTTGAGTCACAGTGAAGACGAAAACCACCAAAAACTGCACAATAATAGTGATGATGATTTGGTTTTTGATAGAAAAGGAGGAAGAATTGAGGAA
Source organism: Caenorhabditis latens (assembly GCA_002259235.3). Classification (NCBI taxonomy): domain Eukaryota; kingdom Metazoa; phylum Nematoda; class Chromadorea; order Rhabditida; family Rhabditidae; genus Caenorhabditis; species Caenorhabditis latens. The sequence goes on along the minus strand of CM056092.1, from coordinate 3,063,795 downwards.
ATAGAAGAAGAATATTTCCGGTTTGGTGGGGGGAAATGTTCGAAAATTTGTTTTTTTTTTTCAAAAATTTTTGACACCAAAACCGAAAAATTCGAATTTTTTCAAAGAAAACTGTCTGAAAAATGTTCGAAAACTTGTTTTTTGGCAATTTTTGGCCAAAGAAACCGAAAATTCGAAAATAAAGTTTTTCGGAGGAAAAAATTTTGTATTTGTGTTATTAGCGGCCCACCCCTTCTTACAACTTCGCTCCACCGCAAACAAGAGAGTATCGGCGAGAGACGCAGAGTTTTGTTGTGGCGCGAAAAAGATTTTCACAGTTTTTGACCTATTTTCCATAATTTTCTCTCGGAATTTGGCAAAAAAAATTAAAACAACTTTAGAAAATTGATCAAAAATGGTGAAAGTCTGTTTCGCGCCAGAAAAAACTCTGCGTCTCTCGCCGATGCTCTCTCGTTTGAGATGGGGCGCGGTTGTAACTTAAATGCTCGGCTAATAGATCAGCACAGTTCTTACAACTGCGCTCCACTGAAAAGCCCTTTTAAAATGTCTTTTTTCTCTGCGTTTCTCAATTTCGCACACTATTTTCATCGATTTCGGTAGAGCGCGGTTGTAAGAAGCGTGCCGTGCTAATATGAAAATTTGATTATTTTTTTCAAGGAAATACCCCCAGAAATCTGTTTTTCAGTACAGAATTAGGAAAATGTTTTCGAAAAATCACTATTTTTTCATAAATTCAGCAGAAATTACCGGAATTTTTTCGAAAAACCACTGAAAAAATTGTTTACACACCTCCGGAAGAGATATATTCGCTACGTCGCGACTCGGGGAATTTGAAAAAAACGCTTTCTAGGCTCCGCCCTCAGACACATTTTCCGAGCCAGACCCCCCATACGGCCTTCACAGATCCCGAAAGAGTTTCAGTTCAGTTTTGGGGGCGGAGCCTGACATTTAGTCAGAAAAATGTCATATTTGTCAAGGCTCGGCTTCAAAAAACCCGAATTTAAACATTTTTCCGGCCCTCTTTCAATTTTTTATCGAAAATGTGAAAATTTTTGACGATTTTTCAAAAAAAAATTCGAGGAAATTGAATTTTGGCGCCAATGTTTCAGGAGTTCGAGCCCGGCCTTGACAAGTATGAACATTATAGATCGCTGCGTAGCGACTCAAAGGTATTAGCAAGATACGATACTTACAACCGCGCTCTACCGAAACCGAAGAAAATAGTGTGCGAAATTGAGAGAATTAGAGAAAAAGAGGCATTTTTCAAAGGAGATTTCGGTGGAGCGCAGTTGTGCGAACTGTACCGAGGTAATAACACGGATCAATTAAAAAAATGGTAGTCTGATAGAGCGAACTTGCATCTACCTACCTGATAACCCGAATAACTCATCTCTCTCGTATATTTCCTCGTCTTGACTATCCGATAGAGGGGTGTGTGCTAGTAGGGCACATGACTCGGCGGCCAGGTATTTCTGAAAAACGTTTTGAAATTTTTTGAATAAAAAAGACGCGATTACCTGTGTCTCCTCGTCGGGTGCCGGCAGAGCGCTTGATTCGGCTGAAAATTAGAAATGTTGAGTTTGGTGCGAATTTACGGGCGTAAATCGACACAAAAACCAAAAATTTGGTCAAAAAATGATCAAAATCCGTCTAGAATGTGAAATTTTGAGTTTGATGTAGATTTACGGCCGTAAATCATTCCTACAGTAACCCGATCCAACAATTTTCGTGGTGAGATCATCTCTCCTTATTCACAGGGTATACAGTAATCCCGTTGAGAAAGCGCGCTCTACTGATAATCACGGTCATATGGGTTACGGTAGAGTGTTGGCAAAGTGCCAATTATCTTTTTTTTTTAAATAAAAACGCGCCAAAGACACGCCAGTCCTCTGACATCCTAATTATGGGTACGGAAACGCGTCTCGTGGAGCGCCAGCCAATCTCATATTCCACTGTAAAACGCGACCAAGACGCCCTAGTTTACCAGAATTCCGGTCTTTGTATCAAAAAACGCGTCATAGGCGCCCCAGATTCAAAACTCTTTGCCGGAAACTAAAACTGTCCGTCTGAAAACGCGCCGAAGGTGCGCCAGACTTTCATCCGTTCAGTTTTGACTCAGAAACCGCGCCGAAGGCGCCCCAGCCTGTCTGAACTTGGAATTTTGACTAGAAACGCGCTGAAGGTGCGCCAGACTTTCGTTCGTCAGTTTTGCCTCAAAAACGCGGCAAAGGCGCCCCAGCCCAGCCTGTCTGAACTTGGAATTTTGACTAGAAACGCGCCGAAGGCGCCCCAACCTGCCTGAACTTGAAATGTTGACTAAAAACGCGGCAAAGGTACCCCAGATGTGTCCAATTTTCAACGGTGAGCTACAGTAATCCTACAGTAACCCGATCCAACGGTTTTCGTGGTGAGACCATCTCTCCTTATTCACAGGGTATACAGTAATCCCGTTGAGAAAACGCGCTCTACTGATAAACGGGATCATATGGATTACGGTAGGGTGGTTGGCACCGTACCAACGTTTCAACTTGCTGACTACAGTAACCCGATCCTATAGTTTACGCAGCGAGACCTCCTAACTGTTGCAATGAGTGCTACAGTAATCCTACAGTAACCCGTTCCAACAGTTTCACAGGGTACGATGGAATGCTAGTGCGCTCTACTGATAAACGCGACTCTTGTGGTTACGGTAGGTGCTGGCGCTGTGCAATGTGAGCCTACAGTAATCCTACAGTAACCCGATCCTATAGTTTTCTTTGAACATCCTGACTACAGTAACCCAACTTTCTGACTACAGTAACCCGATCCTTTCGCTGCGAGACCCTTACCCATCCCTCCACACGTCTCCACATCAATCGCATATTCCCTGAATACACTCGTATTCAGCAAGTGCGCTCCACAGCTCTCCTCAATCAAATTCTCCTTCCGCCACGCCGACGATGGCTCCACGAATCTCACTGTTTTCTCCTCAAAAACCTTGATTTCTGGACATTTTTCTTCGGATTCCTCCTCAAAAATGCTCATCGGATCCTCCTCCAACTCATTGATCGCCTTCTGGGAGGATTCAGAAGTCTCCACGTCTTCTACCGGCTGAGTATCCTCGAATCGCGAGAATTGTGCCTCGAATCCCGTTATAAAATCCAGTGAGAATTTGTAGTTTGTAGTCTGAGCGCCGCTTTTTTCTGGTGATTCGTCGGGCGGTAACTTGACGGGAGACATTGTATCGAAAATGTTGGAGACGTCAGAATCCCCGGATTCTGGATTCTGAATTTCTGAAATTTCCCCAGGAGAAATTCTTCCAGATTCTGTCGTCACGTCTTCTGGATTCTGAATCTCTTCTGAATCCTCTTTCCTCCGTTTCGCCGCCGTGACATATTCTGCCACCTCAAACGACGGTCTCCGTTTTGGTGTCAACGCGGCGAATAGTTGTTCGGGACTTTGACGGATTTGGGGGACCACAGGTGGAGTCAGGGATTTACGGGAGGAAACTGAAAAAATGGGGTCTTTTTTTTGAAAATAAATTTGAAAATTTTGAAGTTGATAACGCGCTCCACCGAAATTCCATTGAAAAATGTCTCTTTTTCTCTGCGTCTCTCAATTTCGCACACTGTTTTCTTCGGTTTCGGTAGAGCGCGGTTGTAACAAGCTTACTTGTTAATACCAGGATAATTGGCGCCAAAATTCAAAATTTTTCGAATTTTTTCGAGAAAAAGTTCCTTTTTTTTGGAAATTTGAAAAATTTGAGCATGAGAGTGACAAATTTGACCCGAAAAGTGTATGAAAATGGGTCAATAATTGATAAAAGTCGACTTTTAGCCGAAAAGCAGATTTTTTTTTGAAAATTTTGAAATCAAGGATGGTGTAAACGCGCTCTAATGAGCTTTTGATTCAAAAATTAGAAATTTTAGTGAAAAAGTCGATAAAATTAGTTTTAATCGACTGTTTTTCAGGCTCGAATGATGAATTTGAAAATTCGTGTGATGCAAGCGCGCTCCAACGTACTTGTTTTGTTTTTCGATAAATGGCGACATTTCTGAAAAATTTGAAGACGCGCTTTTTTCCCTGCGTCTCTCAATTTCCCACACTATTTCGTTCAGTTTCGGTAGAGCGCGGTTGTAACATGTATCAGATTATTGGCGCCAAAATTCAATTTTTTTTTTGAATTTTTTCGCAAAATTTTGGAAAAATTGATTTTTTTTTGAAAACGCGCTCTATCGGAACTGAAAAAAAACACTGCGCTTTCGGTAGAGCGCAGTGATTATAAGAATATAAGAGAGAGTAAAAGCGCTCTATTGCTAAATTTTCTATTCTCGAAAATCACAATTTTGAAAAATTAGCATTAGAGCGCATTAGCAAATCGCATAGTTTTTGAGTTTCGATAGAGTGCGTTTGCCGTTTTTTCACATCTGCGTCGTGTAGTCTCCGTGGACAAGTCGATGTGTAGATTTTGAATTTTTTATGTGATTTTTATCGATTTTTCGGTACTTTAACAGTTTTCAGCAGTTTTTATTCAAAAAAAATCGGCAAAAAATCTGTAAAATTCGGGATTTTTAAATAGAAAAGTTGAAAAAAAATTCAAAATCCGCATCTCCGCTTTTCCTCGCGGAGTACACGAACATCTGCGGAAAAACTGAGTTTGGCAAGTGCGCTCCACCGAAATCCGATAATTTCCGATTGAAAACCACAATAAATTGTAGTTTTTCAATGGAGCGCGTTTGCCTCTTTTCAATTTTTTCGAAATTTCGGTAGAGCGCACTTTCCAACACCACCAACCTTTCGGTATCGCCGGTGAGATAATTTTCACCCTCGCCATCCCAGACGTCGGCGTTCTCACCGCTTCTGACGTCGACACAAAATTCAGAATATCCACGTCATCAGCGTCGTCGTCAATCGTGAAATTCAGATTTGGAGTGGATTTCGAATATCGATTTTTCTCGAAATTCTCGAATTTTATCGATTTTTTCGGTCTCGGCACGACAATATTCAACTTTTTCTTGGGTTTTGGTCTCGGAGTTTCCTGAGATTTCTGTATAATTTCTTGTCGATTCGGTTGATATGTGGATGAGCACAACCACTCATCACTCTCCTTTCGTTTCAGTTTTACAGAGTTTCGCTTCATTTTCTGAAAATGAAAAAAAAAAGTTTTCGACTAAAAATTTAAAAATCAATCAAAATTTCCTGGAAATTACAATTTTTCCGAGCCGCGTTGCGTGCGCGTCGCGATTTTTATTGAAATATACGACGAAGAAGCGTAAAATTTGAACTTGGCACCGGACCAAGTCTGTTTTTAGCACCGTTGTGCGATGGAGCGCGTTTCCACGACCTCACGCCTCGCACAGAAATCCTGATGAAATCGTGGAAACGCGCTCCATCGCACAACAGTGCCAAAAACAGACTTGGCACGGTGCCAAATTCAAATTTTACATTTATTCGTCGTATCTTTCAAAAAAAACCGCGACGCGCACGCAACGCGACTCGAAAAAAATTCAAATTTTCCTTCAAATTTTTATTTTGAATTTTAAGCTCCGCCTCCAAATTCGGGCAAAAAAGTGATAATTTGGAGGCGGAGCCTTTCAATGGTGGCCTAAGAAAATTGGCGCGGTGGCCTAGAAGGGAAGACTTCGGCCATCTTGAGTTTTTTCAGTTTTCTGGCTTTTTTGAGGCTAATTTTATTGGTTTTATTCGTTTTTTCATGAAAAATTTATTAAAATTGTTGAAAATAACATAAAAATATCAGAAAACGGACATTTTCAGTCGTTTTCAATAAAAAATTCAACCAAAAACTATAAAAATAGGCTCAAAATACCGAAAATTTCAAAAAAATCACCACGGCCGAAGCTGGGAATTCTAGGCCATCGAAAACTGAAAAAATAATAAATATAATAGAACTATAACCTATAACAACCAGAAATACAAAAAAAAACTCTAAATTTACTATAATTTATTCTAAAAACAGCAAAAAAATATGCAATATTTTCATAGAAAAAAAAACCAGCAGCTCGAATTAAAAAACGACCAGATCCGAACCCATAATTAGGTATAATTAGGTAATTACAATTAAAATCATTGATTGGTGGCCGAGAAATTGCATTTTCTAGGCCACCAATTTAACCAAAAAAATTACAAAAAAAGTACAAAAAAAGCGAAATTTATAACTAATTTTTTCTTCTCTTCATCATCCCAGAATTATCATCTGAAGTCGAGAAGAACGACGAGAATCCAGATGGATTCGAGGCTGATGGAGTCTCAGCGGGTGGTGGGGTTACTGTAGCTCTGTGCATTCTTTCGACTCTCGTTTTGACGGCTTCTTTAAGGGTTTCAGGAACTTTTGGAGTGTTTTCGAGTAGGAGAACCGCACGATCCAAGTAGGCGATCTCGTCGTCTCGCTGGAATTGACAATTACAGAAACTTGGCAATATTCGGTTTTTATTAGCTCGCCGCAGTTCTTACAACCGCGCTCTACGGAAATCCAAGAAAATAGTGTGCGAAATTGAGAGACGCAGAGAAAAAGAGACATTTCAAGCAGCGGTTTCGGGGGAGCGCAGTTGTAAGAACTGTGCCGAAGGGTAGTTGGCGCCAAAATTCAAATTTATTCAAATTTTTGAATTTTTTTGCGAAAAAATCAAATTTTTGGCTATCATTCATCAAAAATGTTCACAATTTCGATGAAAATTCTCAAACAATTTTCGTGGTGAGACCATCTGTCATACACAGGGTACGATGGAACGCTAGTGCGATCTACTGATAAACGCGACTCTTGTGGTTACGGTAGGTGCTGGCGCTGTTCAGTGTGAGCTACAGTAATCCTACAGTAACCCGATCCTTTCTAGACCCTTACCCATTCCTCCACACGTCTCACAGTGCCAAAATTTCAGCTTCCTGACTACAGTAACCCGAAAAAAATCGAAAAATTGGTTCATTTTTTTGAAATCGTCGGGCTGTCGGGTCCTTCCGGACCGAACTGTATCGGGTTACTGTAGTCCGAAAGCTGAAAAGTTGGCACTGTGCCAACATCAGTAGAGCGCACTAGCATTCCATCATACCTTGTGAATGCGGATGGTCTCACCACGAAAATTGTTGGATCGGGTTACTGTAGGACAGAGTTGCATGGAAGTGATTTTTTCTAAAACGGAACTCGGAAGTCGGAAGTGAAAAACGAGCCGAAGTCGGAAGTTGGAAGTCGGAATTAGATTTTTTCCCAAATTTTCAAAAATTCCAAGAGAAAAATCATAAAATTCGTGAAAATCAGCGAAAAATTAGGTTTTGGCTGAGGAAAAGCCTGTTTTCTGTCCTTTTTGACCATTTTTCCATGTATTTTTGCAAAATGCATTCTTCCGAAATTTCACAGTAATGGAATGACGGAAGTCGGAAGTAAAATTCCTTATCCGGAAGTCGGAAGTCGGAAGTCGGAATTCCCAACAACACTGATTTCTAGGCAGCCAACTTCAAACCGCCATAACTCCGCTTAAACTCAGAATTTTAGAAACGTGAACGCATCGCTATAATCGCAAGAATTCGCTCTTTCATGAAAATATAAATTTGATGGCCTAGAAATCCAAAATTTGGGTTTCTAGGCCACCAACATGTATTGCTCTATATCTTCTCTTAAACAGTGTTTTTCTGAAAATTGTATTAGAATCCTCATCACATCAGCTTTCCAATGATACACATATGAGAAAGATGGCCTAGTTTTCCCGGAATTCGGGTTTCTAGGCCAGAATCGACTCACCGATTTCTTATTAGCGACCAAATCCAAGAACTCCTCCACATTACTCCTCATCAACAAGAACACAATAAACGGATTGGAAGGCGGTCGTGTCTCATCACCATCCAACAGAAACTCGGCAGAAAGTTCACACGCTTTCTCACCAATTCTCGGAATCTGAAGGAAGGCGGGGATGAAAGTGCGGAGTTTCCCATCTGGAATTGTATTCATGATCGATGAGAGATATTTCAGATCAGTCCACATTCGAATCGCCTCCGTATTCTTCCGCTTCGAAACGATCTCTTTTATAGTTTCAGCCGCCCGTTTCTCCGGCTCATTTTCAGCAAAAAGTGAGGTATAGGCGAGAAATTGTTCATTTGTCTCCAGTGTCGGTAGGACCATTGTTCGGAGTCTCGAGTGGAATTCCGCTGGTTTCAAACGCAATTTCGATAAATGTTTCCGAGATTTCATAATCATTTTCACATCGTTTCGAGATACATTATAAGATGGATCCAGTAGATATTCGAGTGATGCCATGTGCAATTGCCACTCGTCGATTCCGTATTTCGAGGCGAGTTCCAACGCGTCCGCGAAGATTTGCTCGTTTTCAGTGCCAGCGAGTCCGATGATTGTTTCCGTACGGTATTGGGCGTCTCCGATGAAACGACTCTTGTCACAACCTGAAAATTGAATAAAAATTTGAATTTTTTTGAAAAAAGTCAAGGTTTCGACTGAAAATTCAAAATTAAATAAAAATTTAAGGTCCGCATCGAACAGATTTGAATTTTTCCAACACGCGTTGCGTGCGCGTCGCGGTTTACAATGAGAGATACAAAAAACACACGCTAAACTTGAAGTTGGCGCTTCAGAGTGTTCTGAGGGACTAGTTTTCTCCAAAATTCGGATTTCTAGGCCACCACAATAACCGAACTGTAACTTCTACTATGATCCTCTGGCCTAGTTTTTAAACATGATGGTTTTCTAGGCCACCAAACTGAAATTTTCGTTTTAAGCTTAAAAACGCTCCAAAATACGGGAATTTTGAAAAAAAAATCGGTGGCCTAACTTTCTCAAAATGTTGGATTTCTAGGCCACCAAGCTCGAAATCGTGTCAAAGCGGTGCTTAACGAGTTTTTGCGCTGTTAAGCTTGAAAATACCATAAAATACTGCAAACTTGAAAAAAAATTCAATGGCCTAACTTTTTCAAATTTTGGTTTTCTAGGCCACCAATCATTTCGACGCTTTTTTGGTCGTTTTCGACGCATTTTTTCCAAGTTTTTTCGTCTAAACCTACCGTAATCCTCAATCCTATCCACCGCCGTAATCGACGAGTCCCCTCGATTCGCTTCTTTTATTATAGACGATGCTGGCGCCGTGATAAGGACCGGTAGGGGGATACGGTCTTCGAAGAATCGGAGTCCCTTCTCGTATCGTTTCAGTTTGTCGTTTTTTGTCCAGGTGGGGCCGTCGGGGGCTCCAGAATCCTCTTCCAGAGAATTTTTTCCAGAAAAAAGTGAAAACCAAAGAGCAATCGTCGACGATTCATGCGCAATTAGCCTCTTGAAAACCTCCGTATCTCGTTTTCCATAGCTTTCAAAGTAGGTCAATTTCTGTCTAACGTCATCAGAGGCCTCCTTCCGTGGATTATATAATTTCAGTGGTGTATACATCGGGTCCCCCACAACGTCTTCTGAAATCGGCACGTCTTCTAACTGGAATTCTCTAACACGTCTCCCCGCATTCAGTCGTTTCTCACTCCCCGAAATGGCGTCAATTGTCTCCAGAAGATTCTCCTCGGAGCAATTATTGATTGCACACGAATAGACGTCCTCCATATCTGTCGGCACGTGAGGTGAATCCATTATCTTCATACATAACTGATGGACCACCGGGACGCCCTTCGCTTTCATCACTTCTCCAATGTATTTACTCAAATAAACGGCGTCGTTCGAGCGGAGAGCCGCCAGGGCGCAATAGGAGAGAGCCGTCGCGATGGGCGTGTCGATGTTGAGTTGTTTTGCGAAACTTAGAATCTTTTTGCCTTGTTTGTAGTTTGAACCGAGGCGGACCACGTCGCGGAGTAGAGTGTCGTGGTCGGACAGTCTGGAAATATAGGGTTTTTTTAGGGGTTTTCGGTAGTTTTCCGTTTCTCCAAGTAGGCGGAGCCTCTGGGTTGAAGCTCCGCCCACTGTCTTCAAAAAATGACACTTTTCACATCAAAATCGCCTGAAAATGCAGTTTTAATCGAGAAAATTATACATATGTTGATTTTTAGTGGAATTTTAAACACTTTTGACATCAAAATCGGAAATTTCGGCTGAATTTGTGGTGGCCTAGAAATACCGTTGTGTGAAAACTGGGCCATACTCATATTAGCACGACACGCTTCTTTCAACCGCGCTCTACCGAACCTAAAGAAAATAGTGTGCGAAATTGAGAGACGCAGAGAAAAAGAATCAGTTTTCAAGAGTGTTTCCATTGAAATGTTTTGAAGGCCGTTTTTTCTTGAAAATGTCGAAAAATTAGTGAAAAATCATAAATTTTACATTTTCTCAAAAACTGAACTGGATTTTTTTCTGAAATAGTTTTTTAAAATAACATGAGGGTCGAGAATTTGATAAAAACATGAGTTTCTGTCTATTGAAACATTTTGAAGGCCGTTTTTTCTTGAAAATGTCGAAAAATTAGGGAAAAACTATTTATTTATCCATTTTTTCAAAAACTGGACTGGATTTTTCGGTGAAACAGTTTCTCATAGTAAAACTAGGCTGAAAAATTCAATAAAACCATTAGTTTCAGTCTATTGAAACATTTTGAAGGCCTTTTTAGCTTATTTCTCGCAGCAACACAAGTTTTCAAGCCCTCACACTCAATTTTCCACATATTTTCTCTGAAATTTGTTCTTTTAGTGTTTTCAAAGCAATTTTTTGCCAATAGAGTCTTTTTCTCACAAAAAAACCCACATTTTCTCATTTTTAATGTGGTTGTATGCACTTAAAAACATTTTTATATGATTTTCGGGTTACTGTACACACTAGTCCGCAATCACCGTGGGAAGTGTACACAACTTTTTCGACTGAGTATTTAATGCGGATTTTTCTAGGCCACGCGTCGCTTTTGCCCCGCCGTGGTGGAGCTTGTAAGAACCGTGACGAGATAATAGTGATTTTTCGATTTTTTCTGAATTTTTTCTCGTTTTCTACTCAAACTTGATACAAATTCAAGATTTTTGCCTCCGAAAAACTCATTTTTTCAGACATTTTTAAATAAATATTTTTTTCGAATTTTTTGGTTTTTTGGTCAAAATTTTTCGTTTTTCGTTGTTAAAATCAATGTTTGCTGAAAAATGGATAAGTCCCACCCAACATGTTCAAAAATTTCCAGGAAATTAGCGTTTCTATGGAAAAAAAACCAGTTTTTAGCGATTTTTTCACAAAAAATGGTGATTTAATTGAAAAAAAATCAAATTTTAAGATTTTAGATATTTGACTGAAAAACATAGGAGTTGGGGATAAAATCAAATTTTCCGATTATTTTTTTCGGGAAAATTTCAATTTTTGTAAAAAAAAATCCCAAGATTCAAAAATTTAACTATTAGCACGGTTCGCTTCTTACAACTGCGCTCTACCGAAATCCCCTTGTCTCTTTTTCTCTGAGTCTCTCAATTTCGCACACTGATTTTCTTGGGTTTCGGTAGAGCGTGGTTGTAAGAAGCGTGCAGTACCAATAACAATTTGTCGTCATTTTGAGGCATTTTTCTTTGTTTTCGGGCTAAAAACACTGTGTTTTTCAGCATTTCGACGACTCACTTAATGGCAATGGGCATCATAGTACACCCCAGTTCGAGTGCCGCATCAATTGCATCCAACCAATCCAATTTCTCTTTTGATTTCTTTGGTGATATCGGTCTGGCAGCGACTGCGAAGAAACGAGATTTCCCGAGGAGTGGATCACTTCGCTGAGTGGCTTCTGACATCAGTTCATCACTTTTTGAGAGCAGAACCTGGAATTGATGTTAAAATTATGTTGAAAATCATGAAAATTTGTCAGAAAAAGGCAATTTTAAGAACTTTGAATTAAGATTACAGTAATCTGAACATTTATCATGAGATGTGTAGAAAAAATGAAGAGCTCCAGAGTGCTCTAAAGGACTAGATTTCCCAACATTCGGATTTCTAGGCCATCACATTAACCTACCTTCAAAACTCTCATTTTCAAATTCAGCTTGTTTCAATCTTTCAAAAAAGTACCCACAAAACTATATTCTTTTCAATTAGGGTCTCGACTCGATAACTACAGTAACCCCCGAAAACTGGGTTACTGTAATCTTCGTGGCGAGACCCTACATAGGCTTGTGGGTACTTTTCTGAAAGCTCTTGACGTGCTTATTCTGAATATCACATTTTCATTTTGTGATTTCAAGGCGACAAAAATTTTCAGCAGGAATTTTAATTGTTGGTTTTTTTTTGAATTTTGACACTTTTTCGGCCGTTTTCGACCGATTTTGTGTAATTTTTCTAGTTTTTCTTTTTCCACCATGATCCTCTGGCCTAGTTGAGGATAAAGATCTAGATTTTTTCAGTTCGCATTCATATTCAGAATGAGCACGTCAAGAACTTTCAGAAAAGTACCCACAAGTCTATGTAGGGTCTCGCCACGAAAACTACAGTAACCCATATTTCGGGGGTTACTGTAGTTATCGAGGCGAGACCCTAACTGATCAGAATATAGGCAAAATTTGAAAATATGAGTTTCGGAACAAAATATCCAGATTGATTGGTGGTTAGGTCAATATGGTGGCCTAGAAATCCAAAAGTTGGAAAACTAGTCCCTCGATAATTTAAAGATAAAGACCTCAATTTCTAGCTAATTTTAATGATTTTTACGCTTAAAACGCTCAAAAACCCCGTTTTTCCCACCTCCGCACTCTTCGCCACACTCAATTTCTTGGGATCCTGATGTTCTGCACGTAGATTGAGTGTGAGGACGAGTTCCATGAGTTCCGGATAACTTCCTATCCGTTCGTCTTCCAAAATCTCTCCGGCCACCAGTTCAAGTGCCTCTTCAGTCGTCACAAGATCTCCGTATATTCCATTGGCCATATCGTAGACATCGTCTCGGAGGGATGTCCAATCCTCCATACTCGAACAGTTTCCAGATCGAGAGAGCTTGATGAGCACACGGCGGGCTCCGTCACTGCAAAATCGGATGTTGAATACAGAAATTTGAATTTTGAGAGTGAGAAATCGCGCTCTAATGAGAAAAACTTCTAAAATCGATTTTCCCACTTCAAATCTGTTGGAACTGACGATTTTGAGTGGGAAATCTGTGATATTTCATGATTTTTAGGTGAAAATTATTATAGAAAGTACTAAAAACGCGCCCTAAGTACGCCAGCCACTTTTATCCTAAAGTATCATAGACTGGCGTGCCGCTGACGCGTTTTCTTACGGTTTATTCAAGCTTAGAAGTTTTGAGAATCAATATGGGATACACGCTACATTTTTTCACATACAATTAACGTGAAATGCGTCAAAGGAACGCCAGACAACTAGAATTTTGAACTTTGGAATCAGGGCTTTAGAGCCAGAACTCAGGATTCAGGATTCTGAATTCTGCAAAATCCATGAAAACTTAAAGGTTACCAAATGCCTCAGTTTCAGAACGTCTCAGTTTCGAAACGACAAGCTTTTCAAATGTCGCGGTTTCAAAACATCAAAGTAGCCAAACGTCTTGGTTTCAGAATGTCCAATTTCTGACTTCAAAATGACAAGGTAGCCAAGTGTCTCGGTTTTGAAATGTCAAAGTAGACAAACGTCAAGGTTATGGGATGCCAAAATCTCTTGGTTCATATGGGCCGGATCCGGGCCTTGGGCGGGCTTTGAGATAGCTCGCTTCAAAATGACAATTAGAAGTCGATCAACCTGTCAAATTGTAGATCTCGATGAGCTCTACTCAAATCTGTTTTCATTTTCACTGTGAGTTTAGTGAGAGTCGCTGTACAACCTATTTAGTGGCCAGGCGTTGATTTAAGGACCGGGATGTTCAGGGCCCGCCCACTAAACAGATTTAACAGCGACTCTCACTAAACTCACAGTGAAAATTAAAATATGATTGTGTAGAGCTCACCGAGATCTACAATTTGACAGGTTGATCGACTCCTAATTGTCATTTTTCGAATCCGGCCCGGCAAAAACGATGAGTTTCAGAATGTCAAGGTTACTAAATGTCACGGTTGCTGAATTTCTCCGTTTTCTCCGTTTTCCTGCAGCTTCTCTTGGTCGATTTTTGATCACCTCCTCTACATATTTCATATTTTACCACCATGGTCTCTCTTGCCAATAAATCTCCCCCCGTGGGAAACAGTCCTAACTCAATTATGACACCCCTTTAAAGCTCGGCGCCTCTCCTGCAGAATTCTCCATCAAAACGATGCGTCTTCCAATTCTCCTTCTGACTCTTGCTGCCATGACCTCTGCCACCATCTACTGGAAGTATCCATATAATGAAGCGTACCAACAAGTCAAGGATCAGTTGAAACTTATCACTGACGCACTCAACAACAAGGACATCGAGTTGTTCGAGAAGCTTGTCGATGTCTCGGATAGATGTGAGTTGGAACCTATTCAGACAAATAAAAAACAACAAATTTCCAGATGCGAAACCAATCCTCAACGTGTACGCTACTGAAGCTGGATATATTGTCTCAGCGAGTAAAACCGCGGACGGAGGTCTCTTCGCTATGGCAAGATTGATAAACGTTCCGGACAGATACACTTTTAAGTGGGAGTTGGTAAGAGGAGTCACAAGTCTTCGGTCAACTCAGGTATCCTGATTTCAGAACGCGGAGAGTCCAAGTGGGTACAAGTTGGTCGAGTGCCGTGAGATATATTCTGTCTATTGGTGATTATAATTGTGTTTGTATAATGACTGATTAATAAATGATGGAACATTCAATTCATGGTTTTCTTTCATTCGAAAGTGACAACCAGGAGGTCTCATGAAATTTCCGACGTGTCTCGGGTTGTCATGTTATCCATGCTCCCGTTGGAAAAGACACTTCATTGATGACATACTTGTCAACTGTGCCAAAAGTCTTTGTTTCAAAACATCTCGGTATTGAAATATCTTGGTTTCAGAACTTGAAAATTTTACTTCCGACTTCCGTTTTAGAAAAAATCACTTCTGCGCCACTCTGGTGTGGTTACGAAATGTTAAGGTTGCTAAGTTTCTGGTTTCGAACCGTCTCAGTTGCGGAATGTCTCAGTTTCAGAATGTCTGGTTTAGAAATCTCTGGGTTTGGAGATATCTAAGTTTCAGAACATCTGGTTCCAGAATGCATCGGTTTCGAAGCGTCAACGCTGTCGGATGTCTCGGTTTGAAACGTTCTGATGTTCAGATTACCAGACGGTGTATGCAGCAGAGTTGCGTGGAATTTTGACTTCCGGTCTCTTTTCCACTCCCGACTTCCGTTTTAAAAATATTACTTCCGACTTCCGACTTCCGTCATTCCATAATGGTGGAATTTAGGAAAAGTAAAGATTGCAGAAATACAAGGAAAAATGGTCGCGAATGTATGACTTTTTATCTTGCAGTCTTTGAATCTTTGCGAAAAAATCTACTTCCGACTTCCAACTTCCGACTTCCGTTTTCAAAATTTCACTTCCGCGCAACTCTGGTATGCAGCCGCTGGCTAAATTAGAGATGAAATTGAAATGATTTTTAAACGCTTTTATTTCGTGTCGATCAGGTATGTGCCCGGGTGAGCGCCTCGCATTTTCAGCCGAAATTTGAAAATGCGACGAGAAAGAGTGTGCGAATCGGAGAGACGCAGACACACTCTCTCTCGTCGCATTTTCGTCCACTTTGAAATCTTTCAGCGCCCAAAGCGCCTCCATAGGCACATCCCTGGTGTCGATCCAACTAACTGTAGTCAACGTTGCTTAACTTGCAAGATCGGACGGTACCACTTTATCCACACGCCCCTGAGAATGTGTCGCCCTGTGGAGAGGAAAGCGAGAAGCCGACGTTTCTCTCCTCGAATTTGGCTTGAAACTCAGTTTTTTGGATCCAGAAGCCGTAATTTTGAGAATTTCGAAAAAAAAAAGAGGACGGGCATCATGAGCGGAAATTTTCTGATCTTTTGATTTTTAGATCTCTCTGTTCCCATAACTGATTTTTGATCACCTCCTCTCCATATTTCATATTTTATGACCATGGTCTCTCATGCCCATAAAACTCCCCCGCCCCCCTTCCCCCTCCCATGGGAAACCGTCCTAACTCAATTATGACACCCCTATAAAGCTCGGCGCCTCTCGCCCAGAATTCTCCATCATTGTGAAACCAATGCGTCTTCCAATTCTCCTTCTGACTCTTGCTGTCATGGCCTCTGCCACCATCTACTGGAAACATCCAGTTCAAGATGCGAAGCAACAAGCCGAGTATCTGTTGCAGCTTATCATTGACGCAATGTATGTCCAGGATATCGAGTTGTTTGAAAAGCTTGTTGATCCCTCTCAGACAAGTGAGTTGAAACCCATTTTCAATAATTTAAAAAAACAAATTTCCAGCGGCGCAACTTGTCCTTTCGTATTACATTTCTCATAAAGCTGAATTGGTTCTCTCGGCGAATAAAACCGCAGACGGAGGTCTCATCGCTATCGCAAGATCGAAACGCTCTCTAAGCCCCTATTTCAAGTGGGAGTTGGTAAGAAGAGTCACAAGTCTTCGACTAACTCAGATATCCTGATTTCAGAACGCGGAGAGTCCAAGTGGGTACAGGCTGATGATCTGCTGTTACTGTTCGATAATCCGGTGCTAATTGGCGATACACTAACTGTGTCTGTTTGATGACTGATTAATAAATTGTGGAACATTCAATTCTTGTTCAAAAATTGACTCAAGTTTCGAAAGTAATTCTGAAAGTCCATCCACCAAGTGACAACGAGAAGGTGTCACAGAGTTCATGAAAGTTTTTCTGATCGCAAAGTGAAGTTACTCCTTCAGGAGTCAACGGGCCGGGCTTTTCCTCTTGTTCGAGGTACTGTAGCCGGCAGCAAGATCAAAGAGTACATTTCGAAAGAGGACATTTCTGCTCTCTCCTATCGAAAATTCGATTTTCCAGTGATCATTTTTAACGTAAAAACGTTGAAAAATCACATTTTTCAGCTCAAAATCGTCAAAATTCAGCGATTTGCAGAAGAAATTGCTGAATTCTCGGAAATTTGAAATTTCTCATTGAAGCGCGATTAGCACATCTCCCATACACCGTTAAATAGTCATACTTTTCAGCTATCATCAGAAATCAAGATTTTCAGCTAAAATTTAATCTGAAAATTGAGCATGTGCGCTCCATTGTACACTACAAAATCTTGTCAAAAATCCGATTTTCCAGTCCAAATTAATCATTTTAATCGTAAAAACGCTAGAAAATCACGTTTTTCAGCTCAAAAGCGTCAAAATTCAGTGATTTGAAGCTGAAAATGCTGAATTTTCGCGATTTTCAGACATTCTCATTGGAGCACGGTTCATACACCCCAAAACCCGTAAAAACCAAAACTCGCGGCAAATTAAATCTAAAAACTGAGCAAATGCGCTCTATCGTACATTTCAAAATCGGAAATTTCTGCTATTTCTTAAAATCAAAAATTTCAGTGTAAAATTGATTATTTTAAACGTAAAAACGTTAGAAAATCTCATTTTGATATTTAAAGCAGAAAATATTGAATTTTTGGAAATGTCAAGTTTCTCATTGGAGCGCGATTACCACATCTCCCCTACACCGTTAAAAAGGCTTGTTTTTCGGTTCAAAATCGTCAAAATTCAGCGATTTTGGGCTGAAATTATCAATTTTTTGCGATTTTCTGACATAAAATTGAGCGAGTGCGCTCTATTGTACATTTTAAAACCGGAAATTTCGACTATTTTTTTATAGGAAATTCGTTTTTCCAGTGCAAAATTGATCATTTTTAACGTAAAAACGTTGAAAATTCACATTTTTCAGCTCAAAATCGTCAAAATTCAGCGATTTAGAGTGGAAATTACCAAATTTTTTGCAATTTTTACCCGTAGAATTGATCATTTTCAGGGTGAAAATGTCAGAAAACCTCGTTTTTCATCTCAAATCGTTATAGTTTACAGATTTAGAGCTAAAATTACTGAGTTTTAGCGGTTTTCACCCCTCAAATTGTGCTCAACCTCAAAATTTTCTCATTAGAGCGCGATTCCCCCCTCCCCAAAAACCCCCAAAACTCACGGCTCCTTCATACTCTCAAAAATCGATTTAAACGTCATCTTAACACCTCTCGACATCAACGATCCCAGCGATGACGTCACATTCGAGTACTTATCCACAGGGAGGTCCCCAAGCGATTTCATCAAATCCGCCCCAGTCGACGTCATATTCAGAAGGACTTCTAGGATGACATGGTCATCTACGACACCGGGATGCGCGGTGCGGAACGCCACAAGAACTTTTGTATCTCGTTCGTTGGTGGCCTTCAGGAGCAAGGTGATGGCCTTCTGGAGCCGGAGCTCTGGGGTGACGTCTTCAGAATCGGATTCTGAAGTGTTCACCTTCCACTCAATAAGCCCAATCACTTCTTCCGCAAAACTAATCAATTCTGAATCCAGAAGACGTGCGAATCGATCGATAAACGATTTGACACTGGAATCTTGAAACGATGTGATACTCTCACTAACACTCGAACAAATCCGAATGTACTGTGCATATCGCTCCCAGATTCCCATCTCATGAATAAGCTCCTCGTAACCGCGCTCTATCGCAATCCTCAGCAAATTCACACAGATATCGGTGAGACCACACTCGAAATCAATCTTCGGAAGGGTCTCACGAATCCATCCGACATAATCGAACGCCCCCTCGTCTTCCACATTTCCCACGTTGATATTTCGAATGAGGGCTTCTGAATCCGGATGTTCTCGGAGAATCTGATGAAGACGTTCACAGATTCCGTCGTCGTGTTGTTCCTCGAGCTCCCATTGCTCTTCTTCGTCGTCTGATAGTAGGCGTGGCATCAGAATCTCGTATTTTGTGGGTGATGTGCATGTGGGAATTGCGGAGAGAATACGTTTTTGGTGATGCTTCATAACGGACATGTTGGATTCGATGATTCGAGTCAGCGAGTCGATGTCTCCGTTCTGGAAAAATACAAGTTCATAGAATTTAAAATTCGGTGGAGCGCATTTGCATCCGGTACCTATCAGCACGGCACGCTTCTTACAACCGCGCTCTACCGAAACCAAAGAAAATAGTGTGCGAAATTGAGAGACTCAGAGAAAAAGAAACATTTTCAAGGAAACTTTGGTGGAGCGCAATTGTAATACGCGCGCCGTGCTAATAGCAATTGCGCTCCACCGAACATGGATCCCAGTTGCATACTCCACGTGAAGAAGTTGAATTAATAATTTTATTTTTTGGATGAATATGCGCTCTAGCGGACTACTAACAAAAATTCCGGTAGAGCGCATCTGCATCCTGTAACTAGCAACTGCGCTCCACCGAACATGACTCCCAGTTGTGTACTCCACTTGATTTTTCAACAGATTTCCGGCGGAACGCATTTGCACGATGTCCGGCGATCTTACAGCAAATGTGCTCCATCGAAATTTTCGTGTACTCCTCGTGGACAAGTCTTACTAGGCGTTTTTCAACTTTTTGAAGTTTTTTTGGTAAATTTTTGCATTTTTTCGTCAGTTTTCGCAAAAATCAAAAAAAAATTTGTGGTGTAGTCCGCGTGGACAAGAGGTTTCTGATTTTTCAATTTTTTTCAAATTTTTGTGTTTAAAATGCGCTCTATTGCAAAGATTTGTCCACGTGGAATACACTATTGTGGTGTCTGCGTCTCTCAAACTTCAGTGTTTTCTTAAGTTCTCAATAAAGCGCACTTCCACCTTCAACAAATTCAAAATAGAGCAAGTGCGCTCTATCGAACTTCTATTTTTCGAAAATCTCAATAGAGCGCACTTCAAACTTCAGCAAATTCAAAGTGCGCTCTATCGAACTTTTTTCAAAGCTCAATAGAACGCACTTCCAACTTTGATAAATTCAAAACAGAGCAATCGCGCTTTATCGAACTCTTTCAAATCTCAATGGAGCGCACTTTCAACCTTAGAAAACTCGAATTAGAGCAATCGCGCTCTATCGTACTCTTTTCAAATCTCAATAGAGCGCACTTCCCTCCGTAACTTACATGTGCAAAAGCCAACGCCGCATCCAAACAACTCCCTTTCCTCGCTATCATATACGTCTCAATGTCTCCTTTAATCCGACAAACTTCCAACATTCGCCAGTGATGAAGCAGCCGAATCTGCCACGTCACACTAGATTCTCCGAGTGATAATCCGAGATCAATTAGTGCTTTGTGCACATCGAAATCATCGGAATCCGCGGCGGCACACTGTTCGGCGATCCATTCGGAATCGCCGATTCTCTTCAGAATCCCCTCGACGTCGTCTACCGTAACCTTGTTTTTTGAGCATTTGTCGCGCCATTCCGATTTGAGGACCACGTCGATATCGATGGTATCGTACGTTTCGGCGAGTTCGCGGGCTCGCGTGTAGTCATGCTCGACGAGCTGGAAATTGGGGAAATAATTTTTAAAAAATGGTCTAGAATGCCAAAAATCCCGAAATTTTCTCGAAAATTGGTATAGAATTTCATAAGCTATGGATTAGTACAAAAATCAAATCATTTGGAGCATTTTGAGCGGAGTTATGAGCCTAGGTACAGTAACCCGGATCCTGAAAACTAAACACTTGGATCTTAGGTACAATAACCCGGATCCTGAAATCTAAACATTTGGATCCTAGGTACAGTAACCCGGATCCTGAAATCTGAACATGTGGATCCTAGGTACAGTAACCCGGATCCTGAAAACTCGAAATTTGGATCCTAGGTACAGTAACCCGGATCCTGATATCTAAAAATTTGGATCCTAGGTACAGTAACCCGGATCCTGAAATCTCAAAATTTGGATCCTAGGTACAGTAACCCGGATCCGGAAAGCTAGAAACTCGGATCCTAGGTACAGTGACCCGGATCCTCAAATCTTAACATGTGGATCCTAGGTACAGTAACCCGGATCCTGAAATCTCAAAATTTGGATCCTAGGTACAGTAACCCGGATCCTGAAATCTCAAAATTTGAATCCTAGTTACAGTAACCCGGATCCTGAAATCTCAAAATTTGGATCCTAGGTACAGTAACCCGGATCCTGAAAACTAAAAATTTGGATCCCAGGTACAGTAACTCGGATCCTGAAAACTAAAAATTTGGATCCTAGGTACAGTAACCCGGATCCTCAAATCTTAACATGTGGATCCTAGGTACAGTAACCCGGATCCTGAAATCTCAAAATTTGGATCCTAGGTACAGTAACCCGGATCCTGAAATCTCAAAATTTGAATCCTAGTTACAGTAACCCGGATCCTGAAATCTCAAAATTTGGATCCTAGGTACAGTAACCCGGATCCTGAAAACTAAAAATTTGGATCCCAGGTACAGTAGCTCGGATCCTGAAATCTGAAAATTTGGATCCTAGGTACAGTAACCCGGATCCTGAAAACTAAAAATTTGGATCCTAGGTACAGTAACCCGGATCCTGAAAACTAAAAATTTGGATCCTAGGTACAGTAACCCGGATCCTAAAATTTCAAAAATTGGATCCTAGGTACAGTAACCCGGATCATGAAATCTAAAAATTTGGATCCAAGGTACAGTAACCCGGATCCGGAAAGCTAAAAACTCGGATCCTAGGTACAGTGACCCGGATCCAGAAAACTTAACATGCGGATCCTAGGTACAGTAACCCGGCTCCTGAAATCTCAAAATTTGGATCCTAGGTACAGTAACCCGGATCCTGAAAACTAAAAATTTGGATCCTAGGTACAGTAATCCGGATCCTGAAAACTAAAAATTTGGATCCTAGGTACAGTAACCCGGATCCCGATATCTAAAAATTTGGATCCTAGGTACAGTAACCCGGATCCTGAAATCTAAAAATTTGGATCCTAGGTACAGTAATCCGGATCCTGAAGTCTAAAAATTTGGATCCTAGGTACAGTAACCCGGATCCTGAAATCTAAAAATTTGGATCCTAGGTACAGTAACCCGGATCTTGAAATCTAAAAATTTGGATCCTAGGTACAGTAACCCGGATCCTGAAATCTCAAAAATTTGGATCCTAGGTACAGTAACCCGGATCCTGAAGTCTAAAAATTTGGATCCTAGGTACAGTAATCCGGATCCTGAAGTCTAAAAATTTGGATCCTAGGTACAGTAACCCGGATCCTGAAATCTCAAAAATTTGGATCCTAGGTACAGTAACCCGGATCCAAAAAACTGAAAATTTGGATCCTAGATACAATAACCCGGATCTTGAAATCTAAAAATTTGAATCCTGGGTACAGTAACCCGGATCCTGAAACTTAAAAATTGGATCCTAGGTACAGTAACCCGGATCCTAAAATCTCAAAATTTACTTACCGTTCTATTAAACAACTCCTGAAGCGTTCTCGTCGGCGAGTGAATCAACGCGAATTCAAATTTGGCGATATGCGTGGCCATCTGCAACTGTTCCGCCGGTTCTCCCATCGCCATTCCCAGCAGTTTTTTGAATGAATTCCATACAGTATAGAGCCATAATTGCCCTGCTAATTGGACTCTCTTATGGGCAGCCTCTCGGAGAAAAGTGTTGTCTCCTTGAGCAGAGAGAAGAAATATCTCTCGTTGAGCCGGTGACACCATTACAGTATGCTCACTGTAGATGTCTTTGTGATCGGGTTCCGGTTCATCCAGTTGTTTTTTTGATTTCACTTTCATCGAATACATTTTTTCCTCCAAATCATCTATTTGACAGCGGAGAAGGTATCCATTATCGTAGATCACCGCGATTTCCTGAAATTCTTTTTTATAGATTCTGAAAAGTTTGAATTTCTCCTGACTAAAACTACCGTAACCCGACCAGATTTGCTTCTATCCCTAGTCAGATTTCATGGTTTTCGTGGCAAGACCCAAAATTTTCAAAATTTTGAATATAGGCATGATTATACTCAAATGAAAGCTGAAAACGAACGGAATCTGAAAATTTAAATATTTTCGAATTTGGAGCAAATCTGACCGAGTTATGACACGATCAGTTTTGAAAATTTCAGATTTTCAGCGTCAAATTCTGAAAGTATTCGCTCAGACTTTTCATTTGAGTATAATCAAGGCTATACTCAAAATTTTGAAATTTTTGGGTCTTGCCAAGAAAACCACGGATTACGGTAGTTAGGCTAGGCTGGAAATTCAAAATTTTCAGAATATAGGCGTGATTATACTCAAATGAAAGCTGAAAATGAGATGAATCTTAAAATTTCAGTATTTTCGAAGTTTAAGCTACATTTTAAGCTGAAAATCTTCAAAAACCGACTGTAAATCGAAAAGTTTCAGATTTTCGAAACTTTTCGAACATGAGAAACACAAATCGTGTCACAACTTGGTCAGATTTGTTCCAAATTCGAAAATACTTAAATTTTCAGATTCAGCTCGTTTTCAGCTTTCATTTGAGTATAATCAAGGCTGTATTCTGAAAATTTGAAAATGTTGGGTCTCGCCACGAAAAATTCAAAATTTTCAGAATATAGGCGAGATTATACTCAAATGAAAGCTAAAAACGAGCTAATTCTGAAATTTCAAGTATTTTCGAATTTGGAGCAAATCTGACCGATTTATGACACGAAAAATTCAGAAAATCTGAATCTTTTCGATTTTCAGTCGGTTTTCTATGATTTTTAACTTAAAATGTAGCTTAATTTTTCTCAAAAACTCACATCAATATCCACAAAACACGCTTCGATGGGGCGTGGTCCACTGATGAAATTGAATTGAAATTTAACGCGAAGTGATGGGATTTCGAAGAGATACAGCGATCCAGAAGTGGCTACAGTAACCAGTAATTGGGATTCGAATGATAACGAGAGTTTGGGAAGATATGTCATGAAGGAGGTGGAGAAGGGAAGGCGAGAGAAGAATCCTCCTGCAAGTTCTATGGAACATTAGACGGCTGGTTTCAGAGAAATATATGATTTCGTCAATTTCCGCTTTTTTTTTTCATTAAAAAATTTGAAATTTGGCGCCGGGCCTTGACAAGTATGCGCTCTTTAGGATGGAAATGCGCTCTAGCGAAACTTCGAAAAAGCAATTCGGTGGACCGAACACCGAACCACCGAACATGAATCCCCCAACCGATTTTCGTTGGAGCGCATTTGCACACTGTCTTACAGCAAATGTGCTCCATCGAACCTTTCGTGTACTCCTCGTGGACAAGTCTTGCTAGGTGTTTTTCAACTTTTCCCGTTATTCCAACTTGATTTGTCCACGAGGAGTACACGGCACTCGATGTCTAGTAGAGCACAATTGTAACTTAAAACAAATGCGCTCTATTGCCAAAGCTGGTTACTTCTCTTGTCCACGCGGAGTACACGATTGTGGTGTCTGCGTCTCTCAAATTTGAGTGTTTTCTTGAGTGCTCAATAGAGCGCACTTTCACCCTTAGCAAATTCGAAGTGTAAAAATTGCAGAAAAGTCGAATTATTGATCCAGCTATCAGCGAAACACAGTTTTTACAACCGTGCTCTACCGAAACCGAAGAAAATAGTGTGCGAAACTGAGAGACTTAGAGAAAAAGATACATTTTTCAACGGCATTTCGGTAGAGCGCATTTTTAAGAACTGTGCCGAGCTAATAATTTTGGAAACTTTTTTGTGAAAACTGAAAAAAAACCCCTGAAATTCGTTTTCCCCCTACCTTCTGGTGTCGAAATTCGAATCGGTTCCACATACGGATCCATATCCATCAACCTGAACGAACACAACCCGGCCGGCGGTGTCACCGACGTCGACTCCTTGTGGTGGGCGGAGACAAGAAGGAGGCTATATTGAGGAAGGACAATAAATGATCCGGTTTGTCCGATGTCCAATTGGACAGACCACATTCGAGAATATTTCGACAAGCGGCTGGAAAATGTTCAGCGTTTTTTTGGAGTTTTGGGGCACCGAAATTCAAGAATTTAAGACTTTTTGATATAATCAATTCAGAAAACCAGAGAAAATAGAAAATCCTCTTGAAGGTCTGAAAATCAGTCTGAAACGAGGTATGAGACCTCAAAGTTCAATTTTTGCAATTTTTGGCACTTTGAGGTCTCATACTCGTTTCAGACGAATTTTCAGACCTAGCGCCAAGAGGATTTTCTATTTTTCTTCCTATTTACTGTTAGAAAATGTCGTTTTCGGGTCTTATGAGCCTTCGTTGAAAATCATGCAAAAATCGTACTTTTAAAAGAAAAATGTCATTTTTTGACAGTGAAACCTTCATAAAATTGTGAAAAAAAGAAAAAAAGAGAAACGGGGGTTTAAAGTCTTTTTTCTCAGAAAATAGAAATTTCCAGCCGATTTTGACCGGAAGACGTTCTAAAATTACAATTTATTAAAGGATTTTGAGAGGAAAATCTATTTTTCCGGTCAAAAATTCGCAAAAAATGAATTTTTCGGGATTTTCAGCGATTTTAAATGGGGATTTCGGAAAATTCTACAGAAAATGTAATGAAAAAGTGCGGTTTTTAGCAATTTTTTGCATTTTGAGGTCTCATAACTCAAATCAGACTGATTTTCAGAATTAGCTCCAAGACGATTTTCTGTTTTTCATGGCTTTCTGAATCGATTCATTCAGTGACTCAAAGTCAAGCGGCTGGAAAATTTTCAGCTTTTTGAGGGTTTTTGAGTCAACATTTTTGTTGTGAAACTTTGGGGACCACAATTTTTAAAATTTAAGATTTTTCGATATGAATCGATTCAGAAAGCTAGGAAAAACAGAAAAGTCTCTTGGAGCTAGATCTGAAAATCAGTCTGAAACGAGTTATGAGACCTCAAAGTGCCAAAAATTCTCTTTTCCCTGCCTTTCTGAATCGATTCATATAAAAAATATTGAATTTTGGAAAAAAATTGAAAAAAAGACCTTTTAAAGGGCCCAAAAACCAAAAAATTAATTATTAATTACCCAATTTTGAACGCAGAAAACACGCCCGAATACTGTAAAACGTATAGAATTTCAGTGAATTTATCGCTGTTGAAATGATTGGCTGGCACTGTCTGCATTCCACATATCGCCTTGTTCACATCAAAAATGCCCTCGTGGATTTCCAGAGGAATATCGTAACAGTATGCACCCATATTATCGAATACATCGATATGAGGGGTACTTCTGGAAGACAAAAGGAGATTGGAGGAGGCGGAGAATTGGAGAAGACAGTATTCTGGAGACATCTCTTCCAGTACTTGAACACTCGATTCGTGTTCCAGAATCTCTCCAGAAATCTGATAGATGTCCAGTTGACGGGCGTAACTCATTAGGGCAACACGGTCGCATTTTCTGGAATAAAAATAATTGAAAAAATTGAGTGAAAATTAGAAATTTTGGGTTTGAAAACAGAAAAAAATGTGGCAGAAGCTGAACATCTTGCTGAAAACTGAGAATTTTTTTAATCGGGAGGTTCAGAATTACCTGTTCCCCGGATTTCGAAAGATTTTCGCTTTTTTTTTAGCGGAAAATCCAGTTTTACACCTAATTTTGCCACGAGTTTTTTCAAATTTTGACTTTTTCAGTGCAAAACATCACATTTTCCAATAATTTATCTAGAAAAACCGTGAAAATTTCGAGATTTTCACCAGAAAAACTAAGAAAACCGAGGAATTTCAGTATTATTTCGGCACAGCTATTACAACTGCGCTCCATCGAAGTGCCCGAGAAAAGTGTCTCTTTTTCTCTGAATCTCTCGATTCAAAACGCTATTTTTGATCAGTTTCAGTAGAGCGCGGTTATAATAACTTTGTTGTGCTAGTATAGTACTAAGTATACACAATTCTTACAACCGCGCTCTACCGAAATTGAGAGACGCAGAGAAAAAGAGACATTTTTCAAGGGGATTTCAATTTTCTAAGTTTTCCAGGTGAAAATCTCGAAATGTTACGGGCTTTCAATATAATTGATTGAGAAATGTGATTTTTTGCACTAAAAAAATTTTAAAAAACGGATTTTCGGGAACAAAACCGGTGAAAATTCAAATTTTTTGAAGAAAAATGACAAAATTGACTTTTTCCATAGTGAAATTCCCAGGAATCACACATTTCTTGCTATAAAATGACGGAAAATTAAATTTTTAACTTGAAAACGTCAAAAATTGTTCTTTAGAGCAGGAAATTGAAGAATTTCGACATTTTCTGACTAAAATTGACTGGAATTCATAAAAAATCGCATGAATAGCATAGATTTGAAGGATTTTCTGAAGAAACTACTCAAAATTGACTCTGAATTTTTTCCGGATTTTCAGCTATAAAAACAGAAAATCTTTCGAAATTCGGGGTAAAGGTGTTCCCGATTTAAAAGATTTGTCAAAAAAATTCTAAAAAGGTCATTTTTTGACGAAAATTTCACTTTTCGAGTTAAAATTCTCAATTTTCAGCAATTTCAGCAAGATTTTCAGCTTCTCCGACACTATTTTTCGCTTTCAAACCCAAAATTTTCCTTTTTTTTCAATTTTCCCGCCGAAAACTCACGGCGAAACCGCCAATTTACACATCGGCAGCGATTCCACATAGTTCGCAATCTGCACAGGTATCAGAAAGTTCGGCGATCGCATTTCCACATTCGTCAACCATTTCAAAAGGTCATATCTGCAAAAAAACTCAATTTTTTCCATTTTTTGAGCAAAAAATAATTTTTACCGCTCTTTCAACAAAATTTTCGAATTTTCCTGCTCCATTTCAGATTTCTCATGATTCGTTCCTCTCATGTGAGTCATTCTAAAATGGAATTTTATCGAAAATTGCTTTTAAAACATTAAAAAAAGCTGAAAACCAGTGACACAATTTCTAAAAATCCACCGTAAATCGACAACGTTGCATTCGGTGCAAACACGCTCACGACAAATTGCGGACCAGAGGGAAATTTTTAAAATTCGAATTTTGTTGTGCAACTTTTTGTGCGAAAAAAGTAATTTCCGGGCATTCCAAAATTCATTAACATTAGTACGAATGAGAATACAATCAAAGGGAGTTTCCTGGTGTGCATTCAATAGTTGAGGGGTGGTGGCTCTCCCCATTTAAATATTTATTCTACCGGGAAGCGGTAACAAAAAACGAGTCGAATACATTATGAATTTGAGAGAGTGATGGGGGCATTTATAAGAAACTTATGTGCCCAAAAAATAATAAAATATTGTGCATTGCGAATACTATTAAAGCAATTGAAGGGGGGAAGCAGCAGATGGGGGGAGAATATTTGGTCTAATAACATAAGGGAGGGGACACAAAAAAACGACGGAATGAATACGAGGGGGAGAAATACAATCGGTAAGTCAATTAACACACAAATATTGGAATGGAAGTGTAGAGATTGGGAGAGAGAGAATCTAGTTGCGAACCGAATCACGATCCTCATCAGTGTTTCCAAGTTGGGAGCCGGTGCCAGAAGTCAGTCGGGACGCCGGACGATCCGACGGCGACATCTCGTTTGTCAGTGCCGAGCCACGGAATTCATCTGCAATTTTTCGAATTTTTCGTAAAATTTATAAAAAACTGTATCAAGCTAAAAGTCTGGAAATTCGTTTAAGAAAATATTTCGAGCTGAAAGCTTCTGAATTTCCAGAATACCTAGATCCAAAAATTGTGATTTTCCGCTAAAACTGGACATCGGGACACCCAGACACACAATTGGACATGCTAAATACTAAAAACGCTCGATTTTCGACTAAAAAATACGAAAGTTGGACATCGGGAAACCCAGACACACAATTGGACATGCAAAATATCAATTTTTGGTTTAAAATCCTGGATTTTTCGCTCAAAAAACCTATTCTTGAGACATCCGGACACTCTGATGCACATCTGGACAAGAAAATTCTGATTTTTTGATTAAAAATCCTGCCTTTTCAAATTTTCGACTTAGAATCTCTCAAAAAAGCTAAAAGCTTCTGAATTTCCAGACTAAAAATCACCTATAAAGAAGCTACCGTACCTCTAACAAGACTAGAATTGCTTCCGAATCGTCTCGACTCTCGGTGTCCCCCCATCAATCCGGGTGTCCGACGCGCGGCCGTCTCTCGTTGTCTCATCAGTGACACATCTTTGGTGAGCGTCTCGTTGAGATCGGTCACCTCGTCGGCACGTCTTCTCTCCTCATTGACCTTCTTAACGAGACGATCTCTCTCCGCCTCGGCGTCCTCGAGTTGAGAACGGAGCTGACGGATTCTCGAGTTCTGACGTTCGGAAGCCTGACGGTTACTCTCACTCTGTCGTCTCTCCTCCTCCAATTGCTGTAGAACTTCGGCCATCTTCGTCTCCATTCTTCTGAGTGTGCGTCCCTGTCTCATCTTGTCCTGCTCCTCGAGCGAGAGTTGCTGCTCCAAGTTCGCCACTTTCGCCTCGGCCACATTGATTTGAGTGCGGAGACGAGCGACCGCGGTGTCTGAAACTTTATGATTAGTATTCCTACGAGACTTTCAGACATGCTTGCAAATCGGCGCGTATCTCGTTTTAAACTCAATATTATACGCTGAAAAATATACCAAAATGTAGACCTCAACGAGTTCTATGTCTATGACCTACTACAGGCCGGATATCTGATCGTTAATGTGCCGCGGGCCGGGAAAAATTTTCAAAAAGGCCATTCTAGCCCGGCTCGTGGCATATTAACGATCCGGCATTCGGCCCGTCCTCGGTCACGGACATAGAACTCGTCGAGATCTACATTTTGCTATATTTTTCAGCTCATAACATTGCGATTCAACCGAGTTACGCGCCGGCCCGGTTTGCAACAGGGATGTGCCTATGGAGGCGCTTTGAGTGCGTGTCTGCGTCTCTCCAATTCGCACACTCTCTCGCGTCGCATTTTCAAATTTCGCGAAAAAAATGCGAGGCGTTCAACGCCACCCGGGCACATACCTGATTTGCAAGTATGATAAAAATTTCAGATAACTATCCATATACTCACTTTCAGCATCAAGCAACTGCTGCTTCAAGTCTCGATTCGCTCGTTCCAACGCGATTCGATCCGTCTCATTCCTCTCACAAACGCTTCTCTCCATCGCCAAATCCGCCGTCATCTGTTCCAACTGTTGTTGTGCTTTTCGGACCTTCTCTTGTGCCACCTCGTTCGCCGACGCCTCCTCATCGAGTTGATCCTCCAAATCCATCACCTTCGCCTCGAGACGTCGCTTCTCTTCAGAACTGAACGCCGAAGCCCGGAGTGTTGCGACCTCTTCAATCAACTCGTCACGCTCCGCTTCCGCCTTACGTTTCGACGATGAGACCGCTTGAACATCAGCGTTGAGTCGTTTGATCTCATCTTCCGACGCCCGGGCTCTCTTCTCCGCATCCCGTTGTGCAGCCAACGCATCGTCCCGTGCGGCACGAGCCTCCACAACATCCATCTCAGCATCCTTATTTCCCAGCTGTACCTTACGAAGTTGACGATTCAAATCCTCAATCTGTCGATAGGCGGCCTCGTTCTTCTCGGTCAACTCGCTGATCTGCAACTCGATCTTCTTCTTTGCAGCAACTGCGCTCTGTCGTGCACGTTGCTCCGCCTCGAGTTCCTCGGTGAGGGTCCGGATCTTCGAAGAGAGTCCCTTCTTTCGATCCTCCTCGTCTTCCTCGCGAGCTGCGAGTTGTCTCTCGAACTCTGTTCTCATCGCTTGCATGTTCACTTCAACACGGCTTCTCGCGTCTTCGGCAATCTGAAGTGCATCTTCCAGCTCGATGATTTGTTGCTCGGCACGGTTCAACTCCTCGTCGAGACGACGTTTCGTCTTCTCCAACTCGTACGCATTCTTTCCAGCGTCGTCTTTCGTGGAGGCCTAAATTAATGGAAAATTCAAAAAAAAAATTAAGGTCTGTGGTCGAGAAACCGGATTCCTAGGCCACCAGCACTAAAATATAGCAATATGGAGCTCAAAACTTCAGAAATCTCACGGAGAATTCGACAATGCTGCTGGTTTTGCAGTCGGTGGCCTAGAAACCCCATTTTCCGGATTCCTAGGCCACCAACGTCAAATTGCTGCAAAATATAGCAATACGGGTCTCAAAACTTCAGAAATATCACGGAGAATTCGAATATGCTGTTGGTTTTGCAGTCGATGACCTAGAAACCCAAATTTCCGGATTCCTAGGCCACCGCTCCAAAACATGTCAACATGGGGCTCAAAACTTCAGAAATCTTACGGAGAATTCAAAGTTCCCTTACCAAATTATCAATCTCCAACTTGAGCGTTCTCTTCTCCTTCTCCAACTGCTCAACCTGTTCCTTCTTCTCCGTCAACTCGTTCGCCAACACCAACGCCTTCGTCTCCGCATCCCGAAGCATCTGTTGTGCCATATCTCTCTCCTGAAGTGCCATCGCCGTGTTATTCCGCTCATCCGCCAGTTGCTGTTCGTGTTTCCGCTGCTTTCTCTCCATCTCCCGCGTCGCCGCCATCATATCCGTGTACTCTTTCTGCACATCCTCCGCCTCCTGGATCGCCTTCTTCTTCGCTCGCTCCGCCTTATCTCTGGCCGCCTCGGCAGCGTCGGCTCTCTCCTTCTCGGCAATCAGCTCCTTCTCCTTCTTCTTTCGCATCTCCTCCATCACCTCTCGGTTCTCCTCGTCCAACTTCTTACGAGCGTCGGCGAGTTGCGTCTTCAGCTCTCTCGCCTCCTTATCAATCTTCTCTTGGGCAGCCAGAGCATCCTCTTTCGCCTCGATAGCCAACGCGAGCTCTTCCTCGAGTTGACGAATCTTATTGTTGAGATTCGCACGGGTACGACGATCCTCTTCGGATGCCTCGGTGAGCTCAGACAGTTGCATATCGAGAGAAGCATTCTTTTTGAGCAGATTCGAGTTCAGCGTCTCCTCTGCGCTCTTAGCTTTTTGGATGTTCTCTAATTCGTTGTTCATCTGTAATACAAATAATGTAACTGGTTTTTCCATTTCTCTCCAATCACATACCTTCGACAACTTGGCCATCAGATCCTCCAAATTCGACGTCATCTCACGCATCTTGTGCTCCTTCTCCATCAACGCCGCCTCCGCTGCCTTCCGTTTTCGTTCAGCCTCCTGGCGAGCCGATGCCACGTTCGAGAGTTCGGCACGGATGTTCTCGGCGTCCGATTCGGCTGAGGAACGGGACTTGTCAGCCTGAAAAAACAAGAGTTTAGGAATCAAAGAATCAATAAAAATTACCTCTAATTGTCACCTCGAAAACTATGTGAAACGGGAGGAGAGGGGCGCTATGGTCAAACAAAAAAAAAGAGTGTCTTTGTGAAAACAACCACCGCGCACTGCTAATCAGTGTGTCCGCTCCTCGTTTTACGGGAAATTATTACCGGACGTATTGTCTTATGGGGGAAAAAACATGAAAAAGATGGATCTTGGAGCGGAAAAATGCTGAAATTTGTGGAAAAAACACGACGGTTTTTTGAGTGATTTTGATTAAAAAATTGAGCAAAAATCGCAAAACAGTAGTTTCAATTTAAGGGGAAAGAAAGCACACATGTTCAGATTACTGTAGCGCAGGGTGTTTTTTTGATAAAAATTCCAGAAAAACAACAGTTTTTGATCGAAAATAGCTTGAATCTATATAAATTCTGCTTTTTTTGGAGGAAAACAGGAAAAA
Organism: Caenorhabditis latens; assembly: GCA_002259235.3. NCBI lineage: Eukaryota > Metazoa > Nematoda > Chromadorea > Rhabditida > Rhabditidae > Caenorhabditis > Caenorhabditis latens. Next base: position 3,031,382 of record CM056092.1, on the reverse strand, counting down.
TACGGATCTTGGAGCGGAAAAATGCAAAAAATAGAGCAGAAATCGCTGAAATTCAACTTTTTGCAGTCCAAAAACAGACATTTTATCAGAAATTCGTGACGCTTTTTAACAAAAAATCTTCAAAAATTGCACATGTCTGTCTTAAAATCAGTTTTTTCGAGTATTTTTAGAGGAAAAAACCTTAATAACTGCAAAAAATGCTGCTTTTTGAAGTTTGTGGGGTAAAAAACTCGATTTTCAGCTCCAAAACGCCATTTTTAGTCCTAAAACTCCAATTTTTCTTGCAAAATTTTCAAGTTTCCGTTATAAAAATCTCCGAGAAAGAGCAACGCAACGGTGGTAATTCGAGCATGAAGACGCCCTCTCCGGCCGGTGGGCTCCGCGAGCTCGGCTCCTCCCTACAGTTTTTCCCATCAGTGAGTAAATAGGACGAGTAATAAGACAAAACGCAAATAATTTACCGAGATTTTCTGACGTTTCAACTGATCAATCGTCTCATTGAGTTCCTCAATCTTCTTTTGGCTTTGCACCTTCATCTCCTCCACTGCTTCCTCCGACGACTTGACAGTGTCTTCCAGTTGTTTCTGCAACGTTGCGTACTCCTCGTCTCGTTTCGCTTTGAGCTGCGAGTGGAGCACCGTCTTATCGTTCGACTCCTCCAACTCTTGCTTGTACGATTCGAGCTCTTCGGCCATATCGCGTCGAGCCTTCTCCGCCTTCTGACGTGCCGTCTTCTCCTTGTTCGCCTCCTCGACAGCGTCGTCGCACTGGGCACGAATCTCGCGGATCTCTCGTTCGAGTTGCTGCCGGGCGGCGAGCTCCTCGTCGTTTTTGATCGAGATTTGTGACAATTCCGACTCTCGACGCATGAGTTGAGCAGTCAGCTCTTCGGCTTTTCGAGTCTTCTCAAGGCACGCCTCTTGCTCTTCGCGGAGTTGAGTCTCGGCGGCGCGGCGAGCAGTTTCAGCGTGGTGGCGTTGTTGTTTCTCTCTGGAAAATGGAGATTTCAGCATCAAAAATTGCAGAAAACTCTCACTTTTCAAGCTCATCCGTCGCCTCGGCAATCGCAGAATCGAGACGAGCCTTCGCCTTCACCAACTGTTTTGATCTCTCGGTTTCATCGATGAGACGGGACGAGAGGTCCTCGCAACGCTCTTCCAGAGCCTTCTTCTCCTTTGTCAGCTGAAATTACAGTACACTATTGAAAAGTCTGCAATTTGAGAGAAAAATAAACAATTTTATGACCTAAATTTCTAAAAAATGACCCAAATTCCTCAAAAACTACCTGCATTTTTTAAATGACCAAAAACCTTTAAAAACGACGCAAATTCCTCAAAAACGACCTAAATTCCTCGAAAAATGACTAAAATCCCTTAATAAACGTCCTAAATTCTATAAAAAATGACTTAAACTTCTCAAAAATGACCTAAATCCCTCAAAAAATGACCTAAATCTTCAAAAATGACCGAAATTCCTCTAAAAATGATTTAAATTCCATAAAAAATGTCCAAAATTCCTTCAAAAAGGACCAAAATCCCTCAAAAATGGCCTAAATTCCTTAAAAATGAACCTTATTCCCCGAATCCTCCAACTCGACACCCTGCGCCTCGAGTTCCTTCAATCTCGACTCGATTGAATTCTTCTCGAGAAGCAACTTCTGACGACTCCGCTCCTCGTCCTCCAGATTCTCCTCGAGATGCTTGACCATTTCAGTCAATCGACGTGTCTCCACGTCGGCCTTCTTCGCCTTCTGCTCTTCCGACTCGAGACGTTTCGACATCTCATCCAACATTCCTTCCAGCTCTATTTTACGAGCAGCAATTCGGGATCGCTCCTCAAACATTTCCGCTCGTTCCGACGATTCCGCGTCGAGTCGCGTCTTGAGAACCATTCTCTCCTCATCCATTTTCTCCATCTGTTGTTTGCAGTCGGCGATGAAGACCTCCGAACGACGAAGTCTCTCCGAAGTCACTTTCAGCTCTTCCTCCTTCTCCGCAATCAACTCATCCTTGTTCGTCACCTCGAGAAGTGGCTTCACCTTCGTCAACAGTCTCCACCACTGCCATTCTCTCAGTCTCATCCAGGCGAGTCCGTTTCGCTGAAGAATCTTGATTGCGACCTCTTGTTCCCGTCTCTTCACCATCACACGTCGTCCGAGCCATCCACGGCATTGAGCTTGGAATGAGACGATGAGATCCGACAACTTCTGATCACGCATCTCCTCGAATTCCGCGACGACAGCGGCACGGAAGAAGATCTTCGATTGTCCGATACGGAACAGGTTGCTATCGAGCTCGAGATACTGAACGATTCGGCGAACCGCCTCTTTTCCATCCATAAATCCAGCTGGATTCACATCCGGCGCCAGTAGTTTCTCATAACGATGACGGAACTCTTGGAACGGAAGACGAGTCGGGAAGCCTTGACGACAGATTCGAATTCCTTCGAGTACTCCATTACATCTGAGTTGATCGAGGACCAAATGAGCATTGAGCACACCGTGTTTCTTCTCGTGATTCGGAATGATACAACGGACGAAATGGGGGTTGGTGTTGTTGAGAGTGCTCATGAGCCGGGTGAGTTGCTCTTTGTACAATTGAGATACGGTACGGAACATTCCCTTCTTCGGCATTCGTGATCCGAATACTCCAGTGTCGGAGGCACTGTCAGCAGCCGAGAGACTGCACACATCCGCTATATCCTTCCACATGTCCACAATGATCGACTCCTTCGACGCCTTCAACAAATCAATCACATTCTCATTCAACGGATCCATATTCTTCACTCTCCATCCATCAGCCTGATAGTCGACTCGTCCAGCATAATGAACCACAGCAAAGTCACTACGAGAACGAATCTCCGGTACTACATACTTCGGATGTTGATTGTGAGTATCATTGAGACGTGTGACAAACGAGAGATCACTTCCTTGTGGGAACAAGCACACGTCGTCAAGTGTCGACATGATTCCCATCGGTTTGTCGATCAACTCGATAGTCGGCTGAAGATTGAGCCCAAAGTCGACGAATTTCCACTCGAGACCCTCGTCGAGATACTCTTGTTGCTCGCGAACGAACATTGTGTTGTTGAATAGTTGTTGGAGTTTCTCATTGGTGTAGTTGATGCAGAGTTGTTCGAATGAGTTCGTATCAAAGATCTCGAATCCAGCGATATCCAGAATTCCAATGAAGCTGACCGACTGTTGACGAGTACGATCCAACGACTTATTGAGACGATGGACGAGCCATCTGAAGAGCCGTTCGTACGACGCCTTGGCGATGGCTCCGACAGAGAAGTTGACTTGATCGACACTCTGTGCACGATGCACCAAATCACGTTGAACCTTGATCTTCGGCTTCAAGAACGCACGCATCAGTTCGGTGACATTGACTCCGAGGAGCGATGCAATCTTCTGGGCGACGGCGTCATTCAGAAGCACCGCCTGGTCGTTGTTCTTGTTCTCTTGAGAGAATTCAAGATTTCCGAACAACATGACGGCAGACACGACGCGAAGGATTCCAGCGATTTCGTCGTCGTTGAGTCCCATTATTGACATCGCAGTGAGTGTCTCTTTCATCTCTGCTCCATCGTCGACTCCCGCCAGTTTACTGTCTCCATTTGACATGAATTTATACTTTGAGAGACTGTCTTCAAGGAGGAATTGCTCTGAAAATAAGGGATTGATTACAGATTTCTGCAATTTCCATTCTTGAAAACTGTGCCGACGCGTAACTCGCTTAAAGCTCAATATTATAAGCTGAAAAATATACCAAAATGTAGATATTGGCGAGATCTATGTCTGTGACTTGCTACGGGCTGGGTCAGAATTTATTTTTTGGCCATTCTCGCGTTTTCTGACCGTTTTTCTTCGGCCCGGTCCCGTGAATGGTCATCCGGCCAGTAGCAGATCACAGACATAGAACTCGCCGAGATCTACATTTTGGTACATTTTTCGTCTCAAATTTGACGGGATTTTTGGCTGAAAATCCCGTTTTTCAGCTCAAAAACCGCCAGAAAACGTGATTTTCGGTTCAAAAATCTTCCAAATCACAAGATCGCTGGTGCCCATTTGGCGCGTTTTAGTGTATATCTTTTTGAGCCAAATTAAACGATTTGAATTTTCTGTCGCGCCTGTGACGCGATTTTGGAGAAAATACCGCTTTCCGGGCAGAAAACAGTCAAAATACTCGATTTTTGACCAAAAATCCAGTTTTTTCAGCTCAAAAACCGTCTTTGAGTTACAGATTTCGGGGCAATTTCCATGCAATTACCTCTCTGCGCTTTCGACAATCCCTTCAACAACTGATAGAAGATATGGAATGATCTCTCGTTGGCCGACTGTTTGAGGACTCGTGACTTCTCCAGAAGATAGAACTCGATATTGGCTCCAGAAATGCATCCAGTGCTGTCGAAATGGACACGAATGAACTTTCCGAAACGACTGGAATTATCGTTTTTCACCGTCTTACTGTTTCCAAACGCCTCGAGAATTGGATTCGCCTGGAGGAGTTGCTCTTCGAGTTGTCCCATAACTCTGTTCGTAGATGCATCCAAGTCAACTGACGTCTTCCGACTCTTGACCATCGTTCGGTTGGCGACATACGCCAAATACTGGATCACTTTCTTCGTGTTCTCCGTCTTTCCAGCACCAGATTCTCCGCTGAAATTCAGAATTTTCAGAACTTTTGAGAACAATTTTATGACCTAAATTTCTTAAAAATGACATAAATTCCTTAGAAGTGACCAAAATTCTTTAAAAAATGACCTAAATTCTTTGAAAAACGACCAAATTTCTTTAAAAATAACCAAAATTCCTTCAAAAATGACGTAAATTCCTGAAAAACGACCAAATTTCTTTAAAAATAACCAAAACTCCTTAAAATTTGACCGAAATTCCTTAAAAATGACCAAAATTCCTGAAAATGACCTAGATTCCTTAAAAACGACCGAAATTCCTCAGAAAATGACCTAAATTCTCGAAAAATGACCGAAATTTCTTAAAAATGGAAAAAATTCCTTTAAAAACGACCTAAATTCTTTGAAAAATGACCAAAATTCCTCAAAAATATTAACAATTTTCGACCTAAAAATCTGCAATTTCAGACAAAAAAAAAGACACCTACGTGCACAGAATCGACTGATCATCACGCTCCTGCAACATACTACGGTACGCCTCGTCTGCCACTGCGAATATGTGCGGCGGCATCTCCTTTCGCTTCTTGCATTTGAACTGTTCGGCGATCGTGTCCGTGTAGATGGGAATGCGTTTGTACGGATTGATGACGACACAGAACAGGCCGGAATATGTCTGGAAATTTGGGGTTTTTTGGTTGGAAAATGGAGTTTTTGGGCCAAAAAACCCAATTTTTTGAGTGAAAATTGTCGCAGAAGTTCCAAAAAATCTCTTTTTCATAATAAATCAAAAGAGACCAAGAATTGAAGAACGGTCTGCATATTTTACTATTCCTCGCCTGCTATTCAAAGGCAATCAAGTGACGAAAATCGCTGAAACACGGGGTTTCAGCCAACGGAATGCATACATCTCTTCAGGGTTGGCTGGAATCTTTTCTAGTTCTTACAAGTGCGCTCCACCGAAATCCCCTCCCCTTGAAGAATGTCTCTTTTTCTCTGAGTCTCTCAATTTCGCACACTATATTTTTTCGATTTCGGTGGAGCGCAGTTGTAAGAACAGAGTTTTGGCGCGAAAAACAAAATCCAACCCATCCGAAACGTATACATTCCAAATGATGGCGTACGGGTACGTTCTCTCCAGGAATGTCAGCTCGTTCACTGTTTCGAAAACTCCGCTTAACGCCCATCACTAAAGTTCTCGTCACTCGAACCGGTTCCCCTCTACAGCAATAGTTGGTAGTTTACTTGCAGTGCTATAAGAAATGGCTATGCAAAGCAACTACATCTCTTAGGCTTAGGTAAGCGTCATTCGGCTCGAAACACCAAATAACGACAACCGGTTTGACGAGGATTTTGGGGGTGGGAAAAACGACATTTTCGCCTAAAAATCGCTCAAAATCTTCATTTTCCATTCGTTTAACCTAGAAAACGACCATTTTCTCGGATTTCAGCAGCGGTAATACAAAATCTCTACCGAAACCGGAGCAAATTGTGTGCAACAGGGATTTCGGTGGAGCGCAGTTGTGAGAGTTGTGCCTAACTAATACTGAAAATATCGAATTTTCCACGGTTTTTTTTATGATAAATCAGTGAGAAATGTGATTTTTTGCACTGAAACAGGTCAAAAATCGGAAATTTCGAATTGAAAACGGTGAAAATGCAAATTTTTTGGATGAAAAATCACAAAATTTAGTTCTTCCAGAGTGGAACTGTCAGAAATCACACAATTCTCGCTATAAAATGACAGAAAATTGAGTTTTTGAACTGGAAAACGTCAAAAATTGTTCTTCAGAGCTAGAAATTGAAAGATTTCGACATTTTCAGACTAAAATTGACTAGAATTCATAAAAATTCGAAACTTTTCAGATTCTCAGCAAAAATTGACTTTGAATTCAACATTTTTTGCTGAAATTTAACAATTTTCAGACAAAAATAAGCTCTAAAACTGAATTTTCAGATTTTCCGCCGTGAAAACCGAAAATCTTTGGAATTTCGAAGTACAGGTGCTCCTGAACTTCCCGATTTAAAAAATGTGTGAATTTCGGTACGCTTTTATTCATAAAAGTACTAAAAATGTCATTTTTTGAAGAAAAACTGTTGAATTTTGATAATTTTCAGACAAAATTAGGTCTAAAACTGGATTTTCAGCTATGAAAAGCAAAAACCTTTCCAAAAAAACTTGACTTCAGCCGATTTCAGCTGATTTTAGTCGATTTTAGTCGATTTCAGTCGATTTTCAATTGAAAACCCAATGAAAAATGCAGACTTTTTTGCGATTTTCAGGCGAAAAACACCGTTATTTTTCATTTTCCAGATATATCAGATCTGTTCGACACCGATACCCACATAATAGAGATTCGAAAAGTAGCGTTGCTTCAAATTGTGCAAAACCGACGCCTCGTTGAGACACGTCAACATTGACATATCCTCGCATTTGTCGTATTTCGGTGGATTCGGTTTCTGGCAATCGTCTGACGAGACACGTTGCTTCTCGCCACTTTCCATCAGTTCCACGTCGATTGTGCCGTCTGAATGGGCGGAGCCAGTGATGGCGCCGAGAGCGAATCCGTCTTTTTCACTTGGAACCCATATCAACTTCTTCTTCGCCCAATCCGCCGAAATCGACGGATTCAGAAAGTCTGTCTTGGCCTGGAATAAACGGGAACATTGTCATTTTTGCAGTAATTTTCGAGAAAAAAAATGGTTTTAATCGGAATTTTTTCCAGAAATTACTGCAAAAATGCTGTATTTTCAGCTTCCAGCCGTGATTGTTGAGTCTAAAAATGTCGAATTTAACCATTTTTTCTCAAAAATTACTGCAAAAATACCTTTTATCACTCTATAACCTCACATTATTGAGTGGAAAATGCGAATTTTCGGACATTTTTGCAGTAATTCTTGAGAAAAAATGGTAAAATTCGGCATTTTTATACTCAAAAAACAGTGCTAGAAGCTGAAAATACAGCATTTTCGAAATAATTTATGGAAAAATGCTGTTAAAAATCGAATTTGATCACCGAAAATGGACTTTTAAGACATTTTTAGACCCAAAAATCACTTCAAAAGGGCATTTTCAGTCACTTTTGCAGTCATTTTTAGGAAAATGCCGTCTAAATAAATCAAATTTGAACCCCAAAAATGCCATTTTAAGGCATTTTTCTACCCAAAAATCGCGTTTCTTTGCCAATTTACTCACTCTCAACTGGTCAATCTCATCATTTTTCGTTCGAGATGTCATCATTACCTTTCGAGCGAGTTGCTATTTACAATTTGCTGAAAAAATTGAAAAATTTGAGGTAAAATACAAAACTATAAGATTTATGAAAAAAAAACGGAAAATCTGAGCGAGAAAACAAGTTTCCAGTTAGATGTGCAGTGCAGGGTACCGTAACCTAAAGTTGGGAAAAATGGGCGGAAAATCGAATTTAGGGTGAAAAATCTCGATTTCTGTCTGGAAAACTGAATTTTTAAACCGAAAATGTTGTTTTTCAGTGAAAAATTCAGTTTTCCAAACGGAAATCAAGATTTTCAACCAAAAATGTTGATCTTCCGCGCATTTTTCCAACTTTAGGAAACGGAACATCCCAAAGTTAGAAAACATGCAGGAAAAATCTAAATTTTGGGTTGAAAACCTTGATTTCAGTCAGGAAAACTAAATTTTTGAACCGAAAATGTTGTTTTTCAGTGAATTTGGGGCTGAAACAGGCTCAATATGGGAAATTCGGGCTAAAAACAATCGCAAAATGCGAATTTCGGGCTGAAAAGAGTCTCAAAATCTGAATTCTGCGCTGAAAAGGATCTCAAAATGCGCATTTTCCTAAAGTGACTATACCTAAAACTATACGGAACACATCGCCCCCCGATTGTTGCATAATAATACGCTAATTCGATTATGGCTTCGAATTTCTAACAAAAAACGCGCTAAACTTCCAAACGGTCACAAGAAAAAGATGGGAAAGAAAACGAAAGTGAGCACAAGACTCAATTTTTTCCCAATTTTTTATTTTGAAATGAATTTTTTTCAATTTCCGACGCCCCCATGACCAAATCAATTAAAAAAAGAAGATACAAAATGTTACCTTATCTCAGCCTACGCACTAGTTTTCAGAAAACTTTTTCTGTGGGAAAAATGTCCGAAATTCGGATTTTGGGGAAAAGCGACGGAAATGACACGTGGAATTGGAGGATTGGAATGTCACGGAGATATTGAAACGGTATTTCAGAGGAAAATGACGGAAATTTCGCAAAAAATTCAAAAATTTGAACTTTGGTGCCATAACTAAATAGTTAGAAAAAATCTGCACAGCGCTCGAAATGTTTCTTTATTAGAGGGATTCTTGCTGGAAATAGGCTAAAAATGAACAAAAATCGGTAAAAATCTCCGAAAATTGAGCTGAAACTGGCGTGCCTTCAGCGCGTTTTTAAACTGCGAAAATCGGGGATTTTTGGCTGAAAATGGGAGCATTGCAGCAATTTTCTTCTAAAAAAATCTTCAAATCGTCAAATTTTGCAGTAATTTTGAAAAAAAAAACTACCTAAATCATAAAACTACGCCTAATTTCCAATAAATTTCGAATGAAACCCAAAAATCGACAGATGTTCTCTCTCACTAGAGAGAACCGAAGCGCAGCTGTACTGACCTATTCTCCAGCTGTCTTTATAGTGCTCACTTGGACAGAAAACGCTTAAAAATGGGTGATTGAGCGAAAAAACGTCTAGAATTCAGTAAAAAAATCTGTCAAAATGGATGGAAAACTGCAATTTTTCCATCTAAATTGTGGTTTTTTCAATTTTCAACGGATTTTTCACAAAAAAAAAACTCGAAATTCGTTCGAAATGAAGCCTATACAGTTCTGAATCTCAATTATAACGAAAAAGCATTAAAACTGCTTGAAATCGTCTAGAATTGTGTCAAAAATGGATGCATTTTTCGAGTTTTTAACGATTTTTCGACGGAAAAACCCAAAATTTCAATCAATCTAAGATGGAAAACGCAGCTGTCCTCTCCATCTCCATTCTCATCAAGAACCCTCTCTTCCGCCCGTTTTGCACTGATAATGTGATGGGAACGTCCCCCCTCCACCCCCATGATGACCGCGATTTCCGTGGGAACCCACCGCCGATTTCGGTAATTTCGCAATATCTCGTTTAGTGGAAAGAGGAATAAAAGATGGGTCAGCAGCGATGGCGAGAAATGCAAATACCTCTATTCAGACAATAGAAAAGGTGGCGAATTTGCTCAAAAAGTTTTTTTTCTATACAATCGGAAAAACCACTAAAAATTGGCAGAAATTGATGGAAAATAGGTGAAAAATTGATCAAAAATAAATCCGAGATGTTATTTTCCACCGAAAAATCGCGATTTGGCGCCAAAGAAGCGGTAGAAAACGAGGTCGCGGGCCCGATTTAAAACTGGCGCGCTCCTCGCCGCGGAGTCTGCATTTGTGCGTGAGAGTGTACAATTCGAATTGTACACCGTGACGCAATGTTGCGGACCTCACATGGTTTGAAATTTTATTTTTTTTTTGTTGGTTTCATTGCTGAAATTCAACGAATTTTAAACGATTTTTACGGTTTTTTTGCAGTTTTGAAATGGAAAATAACGAGGAAAAGCAGGAGACAGCACCGGTGGCGGCTCCGGTGGCGGCTCCAGTGGCAGAAGGTTAGAGTTTTTCAAAAAATTGAAAATTGGTCTAAAAAATTCAGAATAGAGCTTTTTTTGCTTAAAAATAGCTGGAAACCTTTGAAAATTGCATGAAAACTAACGAAAACCCCATTATAAATCTTCAAATTTCCAAATTTCTGAAAATTTTGCTGTTCTTCCTGTATCCAGTAGATTTTTGCCGATATTTCTAAGTTATGATGAATATTTTCACTGCAAAGCCACTGAAAATGGAGAGTTTCATGTAATTTTATGTTCAAAATCCCAAAAATTTGATTTTTTTCTTTTTTGGTGCCAAAAACGTCTCAAAACTGAAAATTTCATAGTAGATTGTCAAAAAGGGGCGGGGCTTAGAGAGGGTCTGGGAATATCTTTATTGATATTCCAAATGAGAAATGGCTTAAATTGAGGGAAAGTCATGAAAATCGCCGATTTTCACAGATTTTTCTGTCAAAAATATCATTTTTCGACCAATTTTACAGCGATTTTGAGAAAAAATACACGATTTTCACACTTTCTATAGGAAAATTGCCAGTTTCGTCAATTTTTTCGCGAAAAAATATGTTTTTTAGTCTAAAACTGAGATTTTCAGCGGTTTTTTCGGTTCAACGACCTGAAATTACCATTTTCTCACGGATTTCTCTTTTTTCCGTCATTTTTTTCGAAACCATTCACGATTTATGTCATTTCCTTTTGAAAAACCTGGAAATCAAGCCAAAAACTGTGCTAAATCGTGTTTTTCGACTATTTTTTCGTCAAAATGAGACTTTTTACAGATTTTTCACTCAAAAATATCATTTTTCAACCAAATTTACAGCGATTTTGAGGGAAAAAACACGTTTTTTTTTTCCAAAAACTCCAATTTTAACCCAAATTCCTTCCAGAAGACTCCGTAACTTTGCGACAAATGGTCGAGGACATGGAAGATGCCGAAAAGACAGCCCAATTGCTCTTCGCCACTCAAGATCCTCTGGTTTGCACCTTCCCAGAGGGCTACGTCCCTCGTCAGACTGTCTTCGCGTGTCTCACGTGTACTCCTGCTCCAGAATTGGCCGGTGTCTGTTACGGATGCTCTTTGCACTGTCATGAAGACCACAACATCATTGAATTGTACACAAAACGAAAGTTTAAGTGTGATTGCGGAAATTCGAAATTCGGAGACAAAAAGTGTACTTTGTACGAGGAAAAAGACGAGAAGAACGAGTATAACTCGTATAATCATAACTATCACGGCAGATTCTGCACCTGTGACGCCTTTTATCCAGATGAACCGGAGAGAGCGTTCATGCAATGCGAACTCTGCGAGGATTGGTTCCATGACGATGTAATTTTCAGAAAAATTGAGTTCTTTCTGAATTAAATTTACATTTTTCCAGCATACACCAGCGACTTTCATTGGAACCGAGGAGGGTCAAGCTACTGGAGACGCATCGGTGCAGAATACCGCTTCGATGGTATGTGTGTACAGAAATATTTGGAATTCGTCGAAATTCTAGTTTTTTCACACGGTTCTCTGCTGAATTTATAGAATTTGGTGCGAAAATCTGCGGAAAGTTCGGGATTTTTGATAATTGTGGTCTAGTTTCCTATTTTCTGTATTAAAATTGCTATTTTTTGCCAAAAAATTAGCGTTTTACCGGTTTTCCGAGACAATTCACGATTTTTGTCATTTCCTATCGAAAATCTGAAAATTAAGCCAAATTGGGTTATTTTTGAACTAAAACCGTAGTTTGCGTCTATTTTCTTGTGAAAGAGCAACTTATGGCTAAAATTTGCTGAAAATCATGGTTTTCACACTTACCAAAGTAAAATTGCATGTTTAACCAATTTTTTTTCGCATAAAAAGACGGTTTCAGCCTGTTTTTGTGGTTAAAAACTGCAGGAAAACATGATTTTCTATCTAAAATTGGCCCTAAAACTGAAAATTTGGAGATTTAAGCACAATAACCCAAAAATAGCTCACTTTTCGAGATCATTCACGATTTCTGTAATTTCTTCTCGAAAAATCTGAAAATCAATCCAATTTTGATGATTGCACAGTCTCCCAGACTCCGAGAAAGAACTGCAATGAAATTTTTGATCTACCCTCATGAAACGAAAAATTTGAGAAATTAGCAGGTCTAGAACATTATTTCTTTAATTTTTAGCGTAAATGTCAAGGTTGGAAGTAAGAAAATTTCAATTTTAGAATCATTCTGACTAGGGAAGGCCTCCAGGTGACCGTGGAGTTACGGGACGTGACCTATATCATTGGAAAGCTGAGTAAACGCTGATTCCAAATATATATTCAGTTTTTGCCCTCGAGGCCTGGTATTCGAGAAAAACGAGGTCAAAGTTTGGACCCCTAACAAGTTATTACCTTACCGACGTGTTAAAAATGTCGGCAGCGTGGCGCAAGTGGTAGTGAAGCGGTGTGGCATGGGGAAGGGTGTGGGTTCGGTCTCCGGCCACGCCAAATTTTTTTTGCATTTTTTGTAATGAACTTTTCAGACTCTCTGACCAGGCCTGTCTCACTTTTTTCAAAATTTGGATCATGTTTTATTGATTTTCATGTAAAAATTGACTATTTTTGAACAATTTATTTTTTTTAATTCAAAAAATTTGTCCATAATTTCATGGTCGAAAAGTGATGAAGTACTCGAAAAATTTTTCTCATCTTTTTTGTTTGAAATAGTCAGTTTTTACATGAAAATCAATAAAACATGATCCAAATTTTGAAAAAAGTGAGACAGGCCTGGTCAGAGAGTCTGAAAAGTTCATTACAAAAAATGCAAAAAAAAATTTGGCGTGGCCGGAGACCGAACCCACACCCTTCCTCATGTCACACCGCTTCACTACCACTTGCGCCACGCTGCCGACATTTTTAACACGTCGGTAAGGAAATGACTTGTTAGGGGTCCAAACTTTGACCTCGTTTTTCTCGAATACCAGGCCTCGAGGGCAAAAACTGAATATATATTTGGAATCAGCGTTTACTCAGCTTTCCAATGATATAGGTCACGTCCCGTAACTCCACGGCCACCTGGAGGCCTTCCCTAGTGAGTGAATTATCCACCCATTGAATCCAAAAAATCCTGGTTTTATATATTATTACAGGTCGAAATGGCAATTTTTCATTTTGATTTCGGAAAAACCTACGGGATTTATTCATTTCTCAACATTATCCAACGAATGATAGCTCAAAACGTGCTCCGGAGATTTGTGCACATTTCTGTAGGACGGTTTTTCAAATTGCTCATTACTTTTCGAGAAATCGATAAAATTCCACATTTTTTTCAATTTTTTGTTATTTTCTCGAAAAGTAATGAGCAATTTGAAAAACCGTCCTACAGAAATGTGTAAAAATCTCCGGAGCACGTTTTGAGCTATCATTCGTTGGACAATTTTGAGAAATGAACAAATCCCGTAGATTTTTCCGAAATCAAAATGGAAAATCACTGTTCCGACTTGAAATAATATCTGAAACCAGGATTTTTCGAGTTGAATGGATGGATATTGCTCTCAGAATAATTCTAAAACTGAAATTTTCCTACTTCCAACCTTGACATTTACGCTAAAAATTAAAGAAATAATGTTCTAGACCTGCTAATTCCTCAAATTTTTCGCTTCATGAGGGTAGATCAAAAATTTCCTTGCAGTTCTTTTTCGGAGTCTGGGAGACTGTGGATTGTAAAGCAAAAAACCGCGTTTTTCGTCTATTTTTTCGTGAAAAAGGGACGAAAAACTGCTGAAAAACATGATTTTTAATGAAAATGTTCGAATTTAACCACAATTTTTCTTTCCAGATCTGCTCGACATGCATCCGTCAGAAATTGCCATTCATCGCCCATATTCCAGCTGGAAAAGACGTGTTCTGTCACTCGAAACTGTCGGCAGAGCAACTTGTCGTTCCAGAAGATCAGAAGGGAGTCATAATCTCACATTTCCGAAAAAGACTCTGTAAATGTACGGATTGTACTCGTGTCTACGATCTCGCTGACTGTGAGTTCTTGATGGACGAAGAGGATGATATGACGAAGTTTGATGAGGATTCGAAGAAGGCGATCGAAAGAGAACAACCGATGAGTGAGGGTGATGAGATGAGAGAGTTGGTGAGAAGTGTTGGAATGGAAGGAGCACAAGTCGTTTATAGAGGTAAGAGTATGAAAGAGGGGAAATTATTGGTTATAAACGGTCAGAAATTATGAAAAAGTGGAAATTTTTTGATTGAAAATCGAGAAAAATTGACTGAAAAATCGGCTAAAAATTGCAGATTTTGAAGTGATTTTGAGCATTTTTTTTTGCCGGAATTTGTTGAAAAACGCTGAATTTTTATCAAATTCCAGCCGTAATTTTTCAAATTTGCTTTTCAAAATGAGCCAAATGTCTGGTTTTGCTCTGAAAATTGCCGATTTTTGAACAAGAAAAGTGATTTATGTTTGATTTTTGAATCAGTTATTTATTGTGGTAAATAGAGCATATTTGAAGATTATTCAACATTTTTGACTGAAATTCGTGAGAAATTATCGAAAAATGCTGTTTTTTCGACAAAATGTTTAAAAAAATCGGTTGAAAAATTGCAGATTTATCCCCGGAATTTGTTGAGAAAGCGCTGAATTAATATCAAAAATACTTTTTTTTTGGAATTTTCCAGATTTTTAGTAATTCCAGACGTAATATTTCAATTTTGCATATCAAAAAAAGCAGTATTTATGGTTTTGCTCCGCGAATCATCGATTTTTAAATGAGAAAACTGAAACATTTTTGTAGTTTGATTAAAAGATTATTGTAAACACGACAACTAAACGAAAATTGGTCATTTTCAGAGATTTTTTTTCTGAAAAATGGTTTTTTCGTCTCCAAAATCCAAAAAGTGATTGTTTGTAACCAATTCAATCCCAATTTACTATTAACACGTCACGCTTCCTACAACCGCGCTCTACTGAAACTGAAGGAAATAGTGTGCGAAATTGAGAGACTCAGAGAAAAAGAGACATTTTTCAAGGGGATTTCGGTGGAGTGAGGTTGTAAAAAGCGTGCCGTGTTAATACAAAAAATTATCAAAACTCATAACAATTATTTGCAGGACTGAACGAATTCAAGCGGAAATTCACGGATTTCCTTGAGAGAGCAGGTGATAGAATAATCACTGAAGCGGATGTGAAGGAATGGACGGAGACGTTGAAGAAACGACCACGTCACGAATAATCTCTGTTTATTCATCCTCTTCTTCTTCTCTTGTTTCTCTTGATCCCTGTACATGGAGTCCTCGTGAATATCCTTTAAAAATCAACGTTTACTACTATTAGTTCACTTTTCTTACAACTGCGCTCCATCGCGCACGAGAGAGTATTGGGAAGAGAGAGACGCAGAGTTTTTGTTCTTATTTTTTTGACAGTTTTTGACCGATTTTCGCAGTTTTTTTTTACAAAAAATCTCTGCGCCTCTCTCCAATACTCTCTCGTTTGCGGTGGAGCGCAGTTGCTTCCCTTTCTGAATCTCTCTCTTACCAAATCTCAACTGATCGACGACGTACGAGACGAGAACAGTGGCGGCGCGAAGGCTCTCTCGATGAATTTTCCATCCCTGATATTCTCGAATCGTCTCGGTTATCGCCTCGCCCAGTTTGTCCCAGTAATCGATCTGATAATTGGGTTTTTATGAGTGGAAATAGCTGAAAACTTGGTGAAAATCGGGATTTATTGCAATTTTTGAGTCGAAAATCTGATTTTTCGATAGTTTTTGCAATTTGCAACCCATTTTTTATGATTTTTATTTGAAAAAAGGCTCGAAAATGACATTTTTCTGATCAAATTTCATCAAAAATCTTTAATTTCTGTGGTTTTTGAACAATTTTCGAGAAAATTTTGGAGTTTTTAACACAAAAATTCTCAAAATTTCAGTAAAAATCAGTAAAAACCACGATTTTCAGCGATTTTCAGCTATTTCTCTCTAAGCCCCGCCCCTTTTTCTCTCTCTCTCACCTTCATTCCTTTACTTCTTCTGTATTTCGCGTGTTTCTGTCCGACTTCTTGACAAAGTTTCGATATTTTGTCAGGTTCATCCAACATTTGCATCACTGAAACCACCTTTTTTGTATTTTCCTATTAGCTTGGCACACTTCTTGCAAGTGCGCTCTACCGAAATAGTGTGCGAAATTGAGAGATTTAGAGAAAAAGAGACAAGGGAATTTCGGTGGAGCGCGGTTGTAAAAACTGTGATGCTCTTTTTTTTTTTCGAAAAGAAGTCGAGTTTTTGAAAAATTTAATTTATTTGTGAAAAAATGCAAAATTTACTGAAAAAAGTGGCTAAAAACACAATTTTCGACAGAATTTTGGATTATTTCAGCTGAAAAATTGTGTTTTTGTTGTCAAAAAGATCAAAAACGATTAAAAACAGAAAATTTTGAAAAATTCGACTTATTTTCGAAACGTAAAAGAGCATCACAGTTTTTACAACCGCGCTCTACCGAACAGTCCTTGTCTATTTTTCTCTGCGTCTCTCAATTTTGCACTCTAGGTTTCGGTAGAGCGCGGTTGCAACTGTGCCGAGCTAATATTATTTCCTGTATTTTCCCCCGTCCCTTCCTACTGTAATTCCTACTGTATTACCTTTCTGCAAAAACTCAACAATCTGTATATTGTGGTAATCGAGTGTCGATCGATCCAACACCTCTCCAATCGTACTTTTCCGAGCCATCATTCGTCTTGTGATGGTGCTTCCACAGTTCGACGGCCCCTTTTGGCTCATGTGTCGCCACGCGTTTCTGATTATTGATTTCTTGAAAAATTATCGATTTTTCGTTTTGTTTTAATGGGTTTTTTAGCCAGAATTTACCTGATAAGAATTCAAAATTTGATTCGTTTCTTTCTTCTTCGTTTCCTTCGTTTTCTTCGGTTTTGGAGGAGGAATGGGGGAAGAGCTCGAGGAGCCCATGGCCAGCTGGGAATGAGCACAAGAGGGCTCTCGGGCTCCGCTCGATTCTTCAGAAATCTGGTTTAGATCACCCCAATTTTTAAATTTAGAGAATCACAGATGGTCGCAGCGGCTTCAGAAATACAAACAAATGGGGGCGAGAAGCTTTTCAACTTATTGTAAGCAAAAAATTCAAAAAAAACTCAAAAATTCTTAGAGAAAGCCTTCAGAATCCCTGCTACCATCGGTGTGGCGCTCCGGGCGGCCGCCGCGACGTACTCGGATTTCTTCGAGGAACGAGTGGAGTTCACGTCATCGATCTATTCGTTTGAACGGTTGAAAGATGGAATCGCTATGGTGGACGATGGATTGGACCCGTTTCAGGCGAAAAACTCGTTTTTTGTGAGGGATTTTTGCGGTTTTTGGGGGAAAATGAGAGAAAAATCAGATTGTTGGACAAAAATTGCGCAAAATCTGAAAATTTTTGGTGTTTTTAGAAGGTTTTTGACTGGAAATCGATAGGAAAACCCGGAATTTTTAGGATGAAAAGGAGGTTTTTTAGGCGAAAAATTGAGGAAAATCTGAAATTTTCTATGCAAAAATGCCGAAATTCTAAGGAAAAAACCACTAAAACTGCAGATTTTTCAGAAAATCAGAAAAATCGATCTTGATCAGAAAAATGTACTTTAATTGTGATTTTTGTCAGTTTTTGGAGTTTTTCAGTAGAAAAGCCATGAAAATTCGGCTTGAAACTGAAATTTTTGGACAACATTGAGATTTTTTAGTCGAAAATTGAGGAAAAATTGAAAGTTTTGGTGTTTTTGAAGGTTTTTGACTGAAAATTGATAGGATAACCCGGAAAAATCGATTTTTTTAATTCAAAAATCAAGTTTTTCGCTTTTTTCCAAATTTTTTGATTTCTTTGAAATAGTAACTTTTTTTTCTGAAAATGTTTAAATTTTCGACGAGAAATTCAAAAAATGTCGAACTTTTTTGATTTTGAGCGAAAAATCACCTTTTTTGGGATGAAATGGAGATTTCAACGTCTAAAATTGCTGAAAATTTGAAAGTTTTGGTGTTTTTTGAAGGTTTTTGACTGAAATAATTGTGAAAATTGATCATTTTTTGATGATTTTGGTAGAAATCCTTTCTAAAAATTAGTTTTTGTGAAAAATGCAAAAATTGCTGAAAAAAAGTCTCTGAAAACACAATTTTCGACAAAAATTCCGGTTTTTTAACTGAAAATCTGAGTTTTTGTTGTCAAAACTAAGAAAAAACGATTTTTTCGAAACTTATAAGGTCGTCAAAGTTCTTACAACTGCGCTCCATCGAAATCCTCTTGAAAAATGTCTCTTTTTCTCTGAGTCTCTCAATTTCGCACACTATTTTCTTCGGTTACGGTGGAGCGCGGTTGTAAGGAGCGTGAACAGTAAAAATACGAGAATTCTCGATTCTAAAAGCAAATCATCGTTTTTTTCCCGAATTTTTAGCCATTTTTGACTCAGAAATTGATTTTTTCAGCCCCCTCTAACCTTGCACATCTTCCGATTCCTCCTCAAATCCTTCCCCACTCTCCTCCTTCCTCTATGGATTCTTCTCGACGTCTCCACTGCCTATATGGCATCTCAAGCTGCTCAATTCGTCTGGAAATCACTGAAAAAAAGTGATGACGAGACGAAAAATATCGGGAAATTGGTGTTCAATATCTACGCTTTCAATCCGATCACCATTGTTTCCACTGGAATTTTATCACTGACTGTTGTCCAGAATTTCTGTTTTGCCGCCATCTTTTTGCTCTTTGTTACAGGTAAATTCAGAATTGGTGGCCGAACTCAGCAAGTGTCGCCAAGTCTAGCACGAGCCTCTCACAAGTCTAGGCGCACATCTCCCACAAGTGTTACGTAAAAGCAGGCCAAGACTTGTGGAAGGCTTGTGGGAGACTCGTGGGAGGCTTGGTGGAAGCGCGGTCCAGGCTCTGGAATAGCTTCTTTATTTTCTCCTGTTTTGCTTTAATACAATTCATTTGAACTCATAACTTTATTAGATACAAAAAACAAAAAACGAAGGACAATCATGTTAAAAACAAAGAAAAAATTACATATTTCGAATGTGTCAGTTATAATTCCATTCGATCTGAAGTAGGTGAAGATGATGCGGATGATGACGTAGGTGATGTAGGTGTTGTCCAGAAATCCGATTGATTATGAGCTCTAAAATTCAAGAATACAATTTCGTTCTTTCAAGAAAATTTTCTCACATTTATTAGCTTTCTATTGGCGATGTTCTGGAAATTTCCCTCCGTTGTTTCCGTATGATTGCTTGAACAAAGTTGACACCTTTCTCGATTCTGTTAAAGTAAAATTTTAAGTTTTTGGAACTACGAATTGTTATTATCTTACCGAGAAATACAGCTATTTTTGCGAATCCGAGTTTTCGTTTTTTGGGAACAACTTGTGTGGTTCACTTAAAGTCCAGTTCCTTTGTGAACCCGTTGAGATTCTCTGAAGTTTCAAATCATACAAATCAGAAAACTTCCGAAAAAAATTGGAACGGAAAATGAAACAAGAAAAAAGCTGAAAACTCGTGAAAATAGGTAAAAACTGAATAAAAAACAAATATAAATGAGTGACTTTCGAAGAGAAAATCAATATCCAACGTTGGGCCAATACTTGGTGACCCTCTATCGTTGGCTCTGATCACCCAAAGTTTGGCCAAGACTGGTGGAAGGTTGGGCCTAGACTTGTACAGGCGCGGAGTTTGGCCTAGACTTGGCGACACTTGCCGAGAAGTTTTGCAAAAACTCGGCCATCTGTGGGAAAAATGGCTGAAAGCCTCGAAATGATTGAAAAAGCTCAATTTTACAGAATTTTCATTGAAAAATTAGAATTTTACGAAAAAACCTTGGATCCTAGGTACAGTAACCCGGATCCTGAAATCTAAAGATTTGGATTCTAGGTACAGTAACCCGGATCCTAAAAATTAGAATCCGTTCCGGTTTGGATACGGTATCTTTATTTACAGTAACCTAAGATCATGTAGAATGTGAACTACAGTAACCCGGATCCGACTCGGAAAGAGCTTCGGTGGAAGAGTTTTTCCGTGTAGTCCTCTCGGACAAGTTTTTGCTCAATTCCTCGTTTTCTCAATTTTTTCGTAGTTTTTCCAAATTTTTCGCGATATAAATTGAAAAAAAAAACACGAATATGTATTGTAACAGTGAGGGAAATGTTTTTTGGGTTACTGTAGCGTCAATTGTGTGCAAACACCTGACGGCAAAGCGCACAGAATTCAAAATTTGAGTGAAAACCATCAAAATTTTGATGTTCCTTCGTAAAATTAAAAATTTCAAGTGAAAAATCTGCAAAATTGAGCTTTTCTCATTCGAAAAATCAAAGATTTGCACCAAAATCCCCCATTTTTCCAGACCGCCCATTTCTCTGCGCCATTCTCATCGGCACCTGGTCATCGTTCACCATCTACCCGTTCACTCTGATTTTCTGTCTTGTCTTCCGATCGAATGGCTCGAAACTCAAATTTTTGTCACTGGTGACTCTTGCATTGATCAGTGCCACCGCGTTTTTCGGTGTCAATTTCTTGTTGAATGGCGGCAATTTGAATTTTGTGGAGCCCGTTTATTTGTCGATGTATGTATTATTAATACACGCTTCTTACAACCGCGCTCTACCGAAACCGAAGAAAATAGAGTGCGAAATTGAGAGACTCAGAGAAAAAGAGACATTTTTCAAGGGCATTTCGGTGGAGCGCACTTGTAAGAACTGTGACGAGCTAATACTGAACTGCGGCCCGATTCTTTCAAGCTCCGCCCATTTATTGGGGGCGTGGCCGCCGAAAAGTTGAAAATCCTCGTGACGGGGAGTGTTTTCCCAAGATTTTTTGACTGAAATTCTTGTGAAAATTGATCATTTCTCTAAGATTTTTGGAAAACTTGAGAAGAAAAAAGTTTTTTCTCGAAAATTGCAGAAAATCTAAAAAATTTTAGTGTTTTTACAAGATTTTTTGACAAAAATTCTTGTAAAATTGGCAATATCCCGATGATTTTGGCAAGAATTATACCGATTTTCATTGAAAAATGCAAATTTTGCTGAAAAAATTCAGTTCAAAACGTTGATTTTTGATGAAATTTCTTCTGTCTGAAAAAATATTCAAAAACTTTTAAACTTCACAGTTTTGACAAGTGCGCCCCATCGTAAATGTCTTGAGGAATGTCTTTTTCTCTGTGTCTCTCGATTTCGCACACTATTCTTCTTTCTATTTTGGAAGAACGCGTATTAGCACTACACGCTTCTTACAACCGCGCTCTACCGAAACCGAAGAAAATAGTGTGCGAAATTGAGAGACGCAGAGAAAAAGAGACGGGGATTTCGGTGGAGCGCGGTTGTGAGAACTTTTTTTCCCAAAATTTATTCTATTTTTTGCAGTCTGAACTTCTCGAGCATCCAACCGAACGTCGGTCTCTACTGGTACTTCTTCGTTCAAATCTTCGAACATTTCCGCTCGTTTTACACCAATTCCTTCGTAATCCTCTACTTCTTCATGCCGTTTCCAATTACTTGTATGATTCGAAAAGATCCGATCCTTCATTTTACAATTATCGGCTTGTTGGCATCGATTTTCTTCCCGTATCCAACTTTGAATCAGGTTTCACTCATCTTTGCGATTCTACCACTGTTGGAGGTTTATAGGAAACGTAAGTTGAAAATTAAAAAATTGTTCGTAAAAAGTGCTTTCAGACTTCCGTTACACCATCCTCATCGCCGGAACCATCGTCACCACCATCATGTTGATGCCTATCATGTGGCACATGTGGATGGTCAGTTCCAGTGGAAATGCCAACTTCTTCTTCGGCGCCACAATAGTCTACAACGTGGCACTGATCAACTTGGTGATGGATATGATCTTCGTTTACTCTCGACGACAAATCGATTTGGAGTATAGTGATACGTTGAAGAAGGATACAAAGATGGACTTTGCGTTTTATTGATCTCTGTTCTGTTTGACTTTTTTGAAAGCTTTACTTGTTTCTTTTTCGGTTGTGATAATAATTTATTTTACTTTATTTTAACGACAAATCTTCTGTGGTCAAAGTTGATTAGTTGATTTGCTGTTTTTCATATTTCGCAGTTAAAAATTTGAGTATGAGAAAAAATAATAATCTTGTTCTTATTCGTGTAGTTATTAAGCCAATTTGCACCAAAAAAGTGTAGATAATCAAAATTTAGGACAACATATGGCCCAATTTTCTGGAGTTCACGGCGCGAGATATAGACCCAGGCTAAATAAAAGTCAACTGACTCATGTTTCCAGCTGTGACTCCCGAGTCACTACAGATCAAAATGTAAAAATTTGCGCTTCTCGTGAAGTCAGAAAGTGGTCATTTTCGAAAAAAGGTATTTGGGAGACCATGTCTATCCGATTGCCAGTGACAAATAAGGTGTATGTACGTACTCAAATATATGGCTCACCTTTCATTCCAGAGACTTATTTTCATTTTTTCAACTTTTCAGTCCAATCTCATGTATAGGGATACGTGTGGTTTTTCAACTGTAGAGTTGATCGTTCTCTCCGAGCAGAAGGTATACTGACAATTGAGCGTAACATACCGTAAAAACTGTAATAGAAGCGCATGCGCCTCTATTTTTCAACCCTCGTTCGCAGATGCGCCTCTATTACAGGGGCGCTTCTAATAGAGGGTGCGCCTCTATTTTTCAACCTGTTTGTCCGATTATTTTTTCAACTTTTAAGTGAACAATTTTCAACCAAACTAACATTTTCTTGGACACAATTAAACGAAAATCTCCAAATTTGCAGTACTTTGAACGAAAAAATTGGGTTTTAGTTGTTTTTTTTTCACGAACTTTGAAAAAAAAAGACTGAAAACCAGAAAAATGTTCGAAACGTATTAAGGGGGCGTCTCTATTAGAGTGTGCGCCACTATTATTCAAACCGCTGTTCAGGGTGCGCCTCTATTAGAGGGGTGCCTCAAATAAAGGAGTGCTTCTATTACAGTTTTTACGGTAGTTTTTAAAACATTGTAATTGCCGCGTCCTAGGGCCGAACTTTGGGCGAACGGTCAGCCGGATGGGTAATCCGCCGGTTTGCATCATTTTACTCAAAATTAGGCGGTTTTCGTAAGATTTGCACACCATCAGATTGTAGAGAATGTCTTTCTTTACGAAAATATATATAATTTATTGCGAAACATAGCGTATTCAGTGAGATCAGCTCGTTTTTCTAGTTTTTTGATGTGAAATTTTAGATTTTCCGTTACTATCCCGTATTGCAACTCAACTTTTACAGATCTCAAGATAGACCACGTAATCATCAAACTGTCACAGTCCGACTACTGTTCTAGTGGATTAATGTTAAGAGAGACACATTACACCCAACAGAAAGGCTACGAAAATATGATATCAAATATTCGAAGATTGTTTCCGACCGACAGAATATCCATCAAATTCTCCCATTTCTGCAACGTGATTCAACAAAAAGATACAATTCGTGTCATGGATAATATTTTGAGAGTTGCTCAATTAGGAGGACAAACAAATCTCAGCATTTATTGTCAATTTTTTACTGATTCATCCATTTGTTGTCCAGAGAATCCGTTTCAACATGCAATCTATAGAAGATCAATGAGTCCGTCGATCTGTGAACAGGCTTTCAAAAGGGAACGATGGATCAATAATCAAATTCACGTGAAAGACGCCAGAAATGAGTTTGATTTAATGTTCGATTTTTATGTTAAAGACAGTTGATGTACTATGAAATAAATAAATTTACTTCAAGGATTTTCAAAAAAAAAGTTTCGCGGGGAGTTGTGGGCGGAGCTTACTCTGCAAGCGTTGCGGTTCTTAATTGAGAAAAACCACTGGAGTGAGAACCACGCCACTTGCAGTTTAAGCTCCGTCCACAACTCCCTGCGCTTGCATGTCTGGGATACCACCAACTGATAATTCTGATTGTCAATATCTGCGCTCAATCTTGTCTCTCACCGAATTTATTAATTGGCCACCCTTCCTTTGTATGGGCCCAAATAGTTTAAATGTATCTTTCATAAACACAGAGCCATTCTAAATTCAAACTTTTTCCTGCAAAACCGGAAGTCTAGTGAAGCGCGTTTGCGTACTATTTGGCAGGCTAAGTCGCCGCTCAGCCAAATCGCATGATTATAGCGTTAACGAGCGATAGGGGGTTGAGTTTTTTTTCGAATGAAGCTCATTTCTATTCCATTCATCAGTTCACTGAATTCGGTAGAAAACGGAAGATTATTTGCAAAAAATTTTGATTCCACTACCGACTCCTTGCAACTTTGGCTCACACCTTCCAAATCACCGGTTACATACCCTGCAATTATTGTATCCCAGAATTAGTAGACCGGAACTCTCCGATTCATACCCTACCATTATTTGTCTTTTTTGCTGAATGCTTTTCCATTTTGTTAAAGCTAAAAAAGACGTCCCAGATTTATTTGCCTGTTTTTTTTCGGTTTCGTTTTCAAGCTTGCTAAAAAAGACACGTGCCAACCAAATAAATGTTTATATTAAATAATAAAAAAATATGAAAAATAGGAACATTAGAAGTTTGTCTAGTCAGGGCGACCAGACACAATCCCTAATGTCCCCAGAGACACGAAATGAAAAATGGTACATAATATATGTAATTGAGTAGAGAATAGAGGGAAACAGAAGAAGACACAATTCGTTCGTATTTCAGAAAGAAGGAAAGAATTTTGGGTCGGATGGGAGAGAAATAAGAATAAGAAAAAAGAGAGCACCAAGTAAAAATAGTGATTTGAAAAAGGTTTCCAATCACATAATCCCGCTCGAAATTAAAAAGAAAGAAATGGAAAAAAGAAACAAAGTGAACAGTGGTTTTATTTCATTTTTAGAGAAGTTTTTTATAAACTTTTTTTTCAACTTTTTCAAAAATTAAAAAATTTCAAAATTCTATACAAATTGATACCCCTAATCATGATGAATTGAGCATTGTGAAGTTGATTGCCTACTTAATTAGGAAGATTTCTTCTTCTTCTCGTAAGTGAGCAAATGATAAAAGAGCATTAGAAGTGAGATGTTCGCGATTGCCAGAAGAATTGGGATACGCCATCGGACCAGCCATGCCTGCAATTATGTATCGATTGATTTTTGGAGGTTTCGGTGGAGCGCGTTTGCTAACTATTTTGGTCAGTGTGTAGGGTCAGTGTATTGGTCAGTGTAACCGACTTTTTAAAAGTCGAAACTTTGTTAAGGTAAAATTCCTTGAATTCCTTGTAAGACAGTATAAAATAACGAATTGAAATCCACATTCTCTTTTTAAGTCGGCTGCGAAGCGGTCGCGTTGCGTGCTTCCATATTTGAGCAAAATTTCGTTAGAGCGCGTTTACTGAGTCCCAACTCAGCTTTTTTTGTATTAGGCGTCGTTGGCTCCGCCCATTTTTTTTTTTCACAGTTTTCCCTAAAAAGTGTGCGGAGCTTAACGGTGATTTTCGGTTTTTTTCAAAAAAAAATTCTGCTCAAGGCTCCGCCCACTTTTTCTTACTGTCACAAAAATTGCCGCAGTAAATGTTTCGAGCCTCCTAAAACCGTGCCGCATGCAGCTTTTTCGACAATATTCCAAAAAGTGGGCGGAGCTTAGAGAGGCCGTTCTGACTCAATTTTTGTCGCGCTAAGGTACAGTGATTTTTGATTTTTCTTTTTTTTTCTTAAACTGTGCTGCAGAAACTTTTCGCAGTTTTCCAAAAAGTGGGCGGGGCCTCCATAGAGCGCGTTTACTCCCCTGACCATCCAGAACTATGTAAACTAAAACTTTGTATTTTCTGTCTCTTCCGGAGGAAATAAATTGAGAAGAAAAGGGATATGTCCCCCCTTCGTTGTCCACATAAAACTTTTGAGAAGAAAAAGAAGAAATTGAGAAGAAGAAGAAGAAGAAAAATGTGTGCTGGTTGGGAGAGCCAGATGGGATTAATTTACCAAATGGATTCTTTCGTCGTGAGAACTTTCGGCAGGGCTCTCGGAAGAAGGAGAGATGTATAGTTTATGAAGTGGAATTTATGTGAGAAATTATTCGGCGAAGAGAGATTTTTTTGAGGAAAAAAAGTTGTAGACGGGGATTACGGTGGTCAAAGAGCAGAGTTGTGCGGAATAAAGTGGGACATGGTTATGCCTAAGCTCCGCCCATCGGGCAAGTGTACTTTTAAAATCTCGGAGGTGGAATTCAAAAAAGTGCTAAAAGCGGAAGATGGAAAAATTGTCATTTTTAAAAAACTTTGCTACGAAAACTCTTCAAAATTTCAGGTTTGTCAAGAAAGTACTCCCGTAAAAATATCGAGAAGGAAACAACCGTTAAGAATTTATTTACGAACCTTGATGTCGATTCACGGAACTGCCAAAATACTCCGGTTTACCTCAGGATAGGACTCATATCTCGATTCATTTTGATTCCAGAAGAATTTTGAACACAGATTCAGAATCCCCCACGTCTTCAGTTTTCTAATCATATAAATTTGATCAACTATGTGATTTTACGGGTGGTAAAACACCTAATTGCATAGTTTCGAGAAGGTTGCAAAATGTCTGTCTAGTGGAACACATTTTAAAACCAAGACGTTTCAAAACCGAGTCATTTTGAAACCGGAACATTAAAAAGCACCTAACATGAAATCCTCCCGAATAAGAACTGGTACTAATCAAAACTGACTAAGATATGGTTACAGGATTTATCGGTTGCAATTCGTGTCAGTTCTATAACGGCCGGTTCTAATTAGAGGTGATTAGGGACGTAATTAGGAATAATTAGGAAAATAACTCGGAAATCTTGGGATAAAAACACAAGTGTCTGGAAATTTGGTCATTAATGACCGGTACAGTGACCGACTTGTCAAAACTTTTTTTGGTCAAATTCCATAAATTTCTCGCTAATTTTTCTGACTCACATCTCCGTTCCCCCATCATCTACCCAAAAACCGAGAGCAGATTCAGAATCCTCACGTCTTCAGTTTTCTTGTCAACCCCCTCATAGGCTTTTTCTAACAGCGCGTATCCCCACGAGTCGCTACTCAGCAAATCCTAGGTTTGACAAATGGTTCGATTTGTACCAGATCTATTTTAGGCGATTCTGATCAGGTGCGTACCGTGTGGTGGCAAAAATTTGAAAATATGGAATGACCGTTCTTTCTCAATAGACTTTTCCTAACCGCGTATCGTCTGTGAGTCGCTACTCAGCGAAATCCCTAAAACTCACCCTAAAAGCCGGTTGCAACAAGTGTCGGAGTGGATTCGCCCTGAGCAACGCCTGCTCTTCATGCTCCCGGAGCACCTCTTGTCGACGTTGTCCAGCGAGTCGTGCGGCTTCTTCCCTTCGCATTCTCACCTGAAACAACTCTCACATGTTCTATTCATGTCACCCCCACTGATAACCGTACCCCCTGAGTCTCCAACTCTGCCAAATTGGGCAGACTTCCCATGTTATCTCCATCAGAACCACTTGCAGCGGTGAGACGTGCCGCGTGATTGGTGGTCCCCGCCGTCGGATGGTTCACATCACCATTTCGATCTCGTGCCGAGGCAAGAGTCGACCTTCGATTGAGCCCGCTCGATGCTCCAGTCTGCAAGGAAATCGATTTCTCTCTCGGCTCTCTTAACTCTCTTTTATCCACTACTTTACAACAATTGTGAGGGAGGATATTGAAAGAGAGAACTCTTCTTCTTCTCAGTAAAAACGTACACAAGACTCGTTGACATCCGCCTGTCTCATGAGCGATGGTCGATTGCGACGAAGCTTCGACTGCTGCTGTTGTTGCTGACTCTGACTTCCACCGGCCATCACATATTGATCATAATGGTCGTCACTGAAAAAACTTAACATAAATCAAGAACCCCACGGTGTACGGTACCTCAACGAGAATCTCGACGACATCACATTCGGCGGCGCCTGTGTGTTCAAGTTCGAGGGTCCCGGTTGATTGAGAGATTGTGGCTGAAGGATCAGCGGCTTCTCCTCTTCTTGTTGAACCGATACCGATGGAATCGACGGGTCGATGTTTGGAATGTGTTGTGGGGGAAGGAGATCTTGGGAGATTATTGGCGTTTGAAGTTGAGGGTCCTGTTGATAGCCGTATTGGGGCATGAAGTTCACGTGGTTCGTGTTGGGGTTGGAGGAGGAAACGTGATTCGTGTAGTTACGCGATGGTGGTGTCATGTCGTCCGCCATGTCGACGGAGAGGGTCTGGAAAATTTGGACATTGTATTTATGGGTCACTGTACCAAGGTAACTGGTACCACCCATTAAAGACTGGTTATACTTAACACCAGGATTTTAGTCGGTTTCAATTCGTACCAGTTTTATAACGGGGTGGTTCCAATTAGGTACGCAATTAGAGACAATTAGGGACGTAACTCGGGAAATTTTGGGATCATAAAAACACAAGTGTCCGGAAATTTGATCAGTGTATGTATTGGTCACTGTAATGACCGTTACAGTGACCAACTTTTCAAAATTCAAAAAATTACTTAAATTTCTGACAAGTTTGCTGACTCATATCTCCGTTCCCCCTTATTCTACACAAAATCCGAAAACAGATTCAGAATCTTCACGTCTTCAGCTTTCTAACCGTGTAAAATTTTTTGGTTGACCTCTAACCACCGCCTTAAAGAGGCTCGAAAGCACACAAATTTGAAGTTTTCAAATTTTCAAACTCCCGCGCTTTTCACAAGGCCACAGCTACGTATCGTGGTCTCCACTGCTTTCTGTGAAGTCGCTACTCAGCGAATTTTGAAAAAAAAAAAACGCCGCTCGTTTTATCAAGCAACGTATCGTTATCAAAACACTCAAACACAACAGTGAAAACTGCGAGTCGCTACTCAGCGGATTTGAAAACGGCCTTTTTTTTTTGGTGTTTAACAGTTTTTAGAGTTTTTTTTGAGTTTTTACCCAGAAATTCGCTTTTTTCATGTAAAAAATACAAAAAACCGCTAAAAACGCAAAAAACCGCTAAAAACAAAATTTGTGCCGTTATGGTCTAGATAACTTCACAGTTCCTATTAGGGTACAGTAACCATTCGGGTAATCACTTCGAAAATAGAAAAACAATGCAAACGCGCTCTAGCAAAACTCAAAGAACTTGTGCGTGAAATTGAGGAACAAGCATTTAGCGGTAGAGCGCACTTGCATGCTAACAACTTTCAAAAAACCGCCTACCTGTTCAAACGAGTGTTGTTTGCTATGCGTCTGTGAAAGATGTCTTGAATAAGAGATCGCATCGGACAGGTCCGTTCCAAACGACTCTCCTCCATTGTTATCTTTCAGCAGTCGTCGTGTTCCAGGCTGTTTAAAACTCGGGTCAAACTGCTTCGCAATCAGTCGTGCGCCTTCTGAATCCTCCGTCGCCTGTCTCGCAACAAACGCCGCCTGTTCACTTCGCTCCCTCGCCGTCGACGTTCTGCTCGCCGCGATATCCGCTTTCTGCTGGGCGATCGACGCGGCACGGACCGCCGCTCCCATCGCTTGTTCCAACTTTTCCCGGAATTTCGAGGCTCTCATGAAGATGACACCTTTCCGTCGCGACGATGCAATCAGAATGTTGTTCTTGTATCGTCCCTCTTCTTTCGTTCCGTCTTTGAATGTTGTCACACCGAAACCACATTTCGCGTTGTTCGACCATTCGCCGTGGTATCTGGAATTGAAGGTTTTTTTGTGAGAGCAGAATCTTCTTGAGCTAGTGCGCTCTACTGATAACCACGAGAATTACGGCAGGCGTTGGCACCGACGCACGCAACGCGACCGCAGCGCTCCGCCGTAGTTTTTCAAGGTTGCAGTAGAGCGCGGTTGTAAGATAAAAATTGAGAGACGCAGAGAAAACAGAGACATAAGGATTTCGGTAGAGCTCAGTTGTAAGAAATGGCGACCGCAGCGCCTCAGCTGGTTTTTGGTACAGTAAGACCAGTAAGACTAAGATGTGCAGGTGTGTAGCAATCGCGCTCCACTGAAATTGAAAAATGGCTCAAAAAAGAGAGCCTAGTTTGTCACTGTAAGCGCCTCTGTAAGCGTCACTGTAACTGACAAACAATGCTCAAACGGATTACGACAGAGCGCAGTCGTGAAATCAGTTCTGCGATGATACATGTGATACACACACGCGACGCGACCGCAACGCCTCACTCATTTTTTCATTTTTTTCCCTACAGTAAGACTTAGATGTGCAGGTAGTGGTAAGACCCAAAGTTCACGCTATTTTCTCCATTTTCTTCCCCTTTTATGTCATTTTTTCACATTTTTTCTCATTTTTTTTGTTATTTTTCCCCCTCCAACTCACTTGAGTCCATCACTCCTCTCGCACACTCCAAAACCACTACGCATGTCGTTCTTCCACTCTCCACAGTATGTCTCTATCGAGCTCTCCTCAACGGCCTCCTCTTCGGGCTGATGTAATCCACCGTGATGGTGAAGAGAGTCTTCAGAAGTGCAACTCATTGTTGAACCACTCGATCGAAGGCTTCCAGTCATTGATGCAACTCTCTGATGAATGTCTCCAGTCGAGTGTTGTTTCTTGATTCGGAGACCAGAGAGCAGAGTTCGTTTCACTGCTAAACTCCTCTCCGATAGGGATCGACGCCGACGTTGGGGAGCTGCTGAGTTGGCACGGAGCACGAATCCTCCACGACCGGACAGCCCTTCTTCTGGAAACATTTTTGTCAAGCTACGTATCGTCTAAGAGCCGCTACTCAGCGAATTTGAAAAAAATCCGATTTTAAGTTTTTTTGACAGTTTGAAACGTCGCACTAATAGGTTCTTTCAACTGAAACAACTGTTTTCGGTGGAGTAAGACTTAGATGTGCAGGTACTAAATGGAAGTCGCTACTCAGCGAATTCAAAAAACGTCAAAATTTTAGACGTTAGGTTCGATGTATCGTGCACGGCTTTTGCGACCGCGCTCTACCGAAACTTGAAAAAAACTGCTGAGAGACGCAGAGAAAAAGAGGAAAATTGGATTTCGGTAGGGCGCAGTTACTACGAACGCACCCGATCAGAACCGCCTGAAATACATCTGGTACAAAGCGAACCCGCCGTTAAGCCTAGGGGGGGAATTTGCTGAGTAGCGACTCATGGCGATACGCGCGGTTATAGAAAACCATTTGCGGGAAAATTTATATGGTTAGAAAGCTGAAGACGTGAGGATTCTGAATCCGTTTTCGGTTTTTGGCTAGCACAAGGGGGAACGGAGATATGAGTCAGCAAACTTTTTTGGAATTCGACCTAAAAAATTGGTCATTGTATCGGTCATTACAGTCACCAAATTTCCAGAGACTTGTGTTTTTATGTTTCCCAAGAGTCCCATTTTTTGAAATCAGTACACATCGATAGAGAAAAACAAGAACTTTCAAATGATATAAAAATCTCGCTGATCCGAGCAAAACTCATAAAGTTATGATCATTGAGTTATGTCCCTAATTATTCCTAGCTACGTCCTTAATTGCCACTAATTAAAACCGCGCAGTTAGGGAACTGATACAAATTGGAACCCCCAGGGCTACTAGCTTTGATATAATCATCTTTTAACCGGCTTTAATTGGCGACTGTTCTAATTTGTATCATTTTTATTTCGGGGGAAGATGGATTGAGTTTGTAAAAAAAAATCCAGTTATTCTCTTCACCGAAACTCGAAAAAAAATTGAGTGAGAGGCGCAGAAAAAGGGGATTTCGGTAGGGCGCAGTGGCAGGAGAGCCGGTACTCAGCGAATTTCAGAAATACAGAACAAGCTTAATTGTTCCCTCATATCTCGGCTCCCCCTTGTGCTAGCAAAAATCTCAAGATAGATTCAGAATCCTCACGTCTTCAGCTTTTTAACCATATAAAATTTTGTTCAAAATCTGGCCACCTGACCCCCTTACAGAGGCCCTAAAGCTAACAAACTTGAAAATTACACTGGCGGAGCCTGGCAGCGGCTCAAACATTTAAAAATGCCATTTTTTTAACATTTTTACTCCCAAAACGAAAAAAAAACTACCACTCACTATGCCTATGCTCCTCGGCATTCTCCTCTTCAACCCGTCCACTCCTCAGACTTGTCAACGATGCGTGCGTTTGGGATTTCGATCGAAATTTCGCCGCGTTCGCGTACGTCGTACTCTTCCGGATACCGTAACCGTGTCGCATTCCACGTAGCCATTGTCCTTGGTAGCTTCCTGAAAAATAATATCAAAAATTGATATCACATTTTTTGAATGGGGGGTACTGTACCTGAATCCACATAAATCTCTGTTCCATAACCGTCATGAAATCCGGCAGACCAGGTGCCCTGATACCTGGCCTGTGAATTTGCCGACTGCCGAACACCGTACCGTCCTTTGTAGCCTTGTGTCCATTCGCCTCTGAAAAGTTTTTTTGGTTTTTTTCTGAGGGTGTTGCTCAGCGTTACTGAACGGAATTTCGGCAACTAACTCACGCTCAACTTAGACCCTCCCGGTACCTCGATGACTGGGGTGAGTCGCTACTCAGCAAATTCAAAAAAAAAAATTGAAAGATTTCTCTTGAAAATTTGATATAAAAGCAGATACAAAATTTTTGTCACTGTATTTTGTCACTGTTACGTACAGTGACCAGTACAGTGACCACGGTCGATTTTTTGTTCAAAATTTTTTTCGCTGAGTATCGACTCATTGTTTTTTTTATAACTCCGTATCATCACCATAACTATGAGTCGATACTCAGGAAATTCAAAAATTGGGGTAGGGTCAGGTGTTTTTGTGAAGGCTGACTATGAGGTAAGCGTCATTTTTCACCATTTTTCAGATTTCGCTGAGTATCGACTTTTCATTAATGATGATGATACGGAGTATTAGTTCGGTACAGTTTTTACAACTGCGCTCCACACAGATTTCTTCGGTTTCGGTGGAGCGCTGTTGTAAGAAGCCGTAACTCCGTATCGCGGAGTTGATACTCAGCGATTCTGATTTTAGTACCAATGATACGGAATCTATTCCAGCAAGCTTTTGAGTCGCTTTTCAGCAAATTTAAAAAAAAAGCAATCCAACTCACTTATACAACCACCGTCCCCTCTGCTCGACACCCAATCCATGCCGTTTCCCATTCTGCCACTGTCCCTGATACGTGTTACCGGACGGCCACGTGTACACACCGGACACCTCGAATCCGTAATGCCACGCGCCCGCATACTCTCCTTTCGCCTGTGGACCAGTGCACACGCCGTGACCGTGCGCCTTGCCTTCTTCCCATCCGCCTACGTAGGTTCCGCCGTCGTCAAAGTCAAATCTGCCTCCATTCATTTCCCATTTGCCTACTTTCTAACAAGAAGTCCTGCAAATCGATTATTGATTTTTTGAAAGAAAATTTAAGACATATAAGCTAACAAGAAAAGTAAAAATTTGACCATAGGTAATTTGGACCCTGAGGATTCGAAAATTGCAATAAAAACTGCTAAATACTCACGGAAACCAAGTTATGACCCGTGAAACGTTTCGTTGAAAATGATAAAGTTTGAGGGGTCATAAACATACTTGCAAACCGGGCCGGCGCGTAACTTGCTTCAAACTTAATATTATGAGCTGAAAAATATACCAAAATGCAGATCTCGGCGAGTTCTATGTCTGTGACCTACTACGGGCCGGATGGCTATTCGTTATTGCCTGGTATTCGTGAAAATCTAGGTCAAAATTTGGACCCCTGACAAATCATTACCTTACCGACAAGTCAAAAAACTTGAAATTTCAAAAATCCCAAAGTTTTAGGTTCCTGACATACTTGAAGAATTTATTTTTGAAATTTCCTATTGGTCACTGGGGGTACAGTGACGCTTACAGTGACGCTTACACTGACAATTTTTTGGAAACCGTAACTTTCTTAAATCGCAATATTATGAGCTGAAAAATATACCAAAATGTAGCTCTCGGCGAGTTCTATGTCCGTGACCTACTACGGGCCAGATGGCTATTTGTTATTGTGCCGCGGGCCGGGCTAGAATAGCTTTTTTGGCCATTTTTCCGTTTTTTGGCACTTTTTCCCGGCCCGCGGCACAATGACGAATAGCCATCCGGCCCGTAGTAGGTCACGGACATAGAACTTGCCGAGATCTACATTTTGGTATATTTTTCAGCTCATAACATTGAGTTTGAAGGAAGTTACGCGCCGGCCCGGTTTGCAAGTAGGGTCATAACTCGGTTCACATGAGCATTTAGCAGAATTTTCTTGCAGTTTTTGAATCCTCAAGGTCCAAATTTATAGGAAAAGTTCAATTAAGAAATGTCCGAAAAAGAAAAAAAAGTGGTGGATGGGGGGAGACGCGCGGGAATGGAAGAGGGGGGATCAATAGACGGGAGAGCTCTCTCGTCTCTTTCTCTCTGCGGCTTTTCCTCTGCTCGCCGAGCCCGTCGAATGGCGGGGAGGCTTTTCTTCTCTTCGCTTGGAAAAAGGGGGGGGGGACTCACAAATACACACTCACTCATTGAGTGAAAAGACGTAGTCGCTTGACTGCTCTCTCTCTCTCTCCTCTCTTCTTTGATAGAAAAGAAGAAGAAAAGAGACTGCTCTCCTTCGGCGCCTTTCCAGCCAGCAGGTGCCCTTACAAGGAGAAGAAAACACACGGAAAAGCGAGGGCGGAATTGAATTCTTTCTTTCCTTTTTTTGCTTTTTCGTCTTCTTTTTTTCTGTCTTATTTGTTGGAATTTGGCAATACAATTGGACTGATAAATGAGGGATCTTCTTATAATGGGGTAAATAGGTTTTTTTACTCCGTATCGAGCAGTCGCTACTCATCGAATATTAAGATTAAACTTAACTCCGTATCATCACCATAACTATGAGTCGATACTCAGCGAATTCAAAAACTGGATTAGCGCTAGGTGTTTTTTTAATTCCTGACTATGAGGTAAGCGTCATTTCTCACCATTTTTTGATTTCGCTGAGTATCGACTTTTCGTTTATATTGATGATACGGAGTATTAGCTCGGCACAGTTATCACATCTGCGCTCCACCTGAATCCCCTTTGCACACAATTTTCTTCGGTTTCGGTAGAGCGCGGTTGTCAAAAGTGTGCCACAAAAAAATCTGCCGGTTTTGTTTAAAGGCGCATGCAATAAGTATATAACTCGCTTCAAATTTGGAACTGTGAGTTGAAAAGTATACCAAAATGTAGATCACGACGAGAGCTGTCTTTCTAGATTATTTTTATGATAATGATTTACTTATAAATGGCCAGAAGTAAGATTTTTTTTAATTAAAAATTCGGGGGCTTTAAAAATGAATCAAAATGTATGTTCAAAAATTTTGTGCAATTTTGATCTAGTTTGAAAGTATCTTTTGTCTGAAAAAAAAAGAAAAAACCGAAAACTCCTTTTCTGACATTACCGTGTAAGCATCCCGAGCCGACTATATTTAAAATCACAATTTCGATTTGACAGGCTCACCTTCAGACCATTATAACGCTTGACACTAAATCTCAGTTTGGTTCACAATAAGCTAGACAGATAGATCTCGTCGAGATCTACATTTTGGTATATTTTTCAGATCATGATATTCAGTTTGAAGCAAGTTACGATTTTCGAAAAATTGTCAGTGTAAGTTGGTCACTGTAAGCGTCACTGTACCTACAGTGACCAACTGAAAATTTCAAAAATTAATTCTTCAAGTACGTCAGGAGCCTAAAACTTTGGGATTTTTGAAATGTACTGTCTTTTTTTGAAAGTTACCACCGTAAGCCTCAAAATCAAGTCACGATTTTCAAAAAAGAAAAGAGCCTAGTTGGCGTCACTGTAAGTTTGTCACTGTAAGCGTCATGGAATTTTCAAAAGCGCTCTACCGACACTTTGGTACAGTAAGACTTCGATGTGCAGGTGTGCAGCTTCCTCAACCGCGCTCTACTGAAACTGAAAAATGATTCAAAAAATGAGAGCCTGGTTGGTCACTGTAACCGTCATATGTACAGTGACCAAAATTTTGTATCTGCTACCTATCAGGTTTGAAGAAAAAAGTAAGAATTTTCGAAAATTCGCTGAGTAGCGACTCCCCGGCGATGACACAGTTAGTAAATCGACTTTCTGGAGGTAATAAAACTGCTGAAAACGCGCCAAACGTTACGCCAGATAGGCTCAAAAGCCTCAAAAATTGTAGAAAAGTGTCTCTCGGAGCGGCTGAAGAAAGGGATGGGGAAGAGTTCAAAGGTGGAAAGGGGGGGGGGGATAAAGAAAACAAAAGAAGAAGAAGCTCATTGGAGAAGTTGATGAAGAGATCTCTCTCTGTCTCAGAGCTCTCTTAATCTCTGGCAATGTGAACCTGGGCGAAAACGGGCGGGACAGAAGGAGGGAAGGCCCTCCCCGATTTTTGTTTAAAGTCAGTTGCACACACACACACACACATACATACACTCTGAGCCCCTCCTCACACTCTCCTTCTTTCACAAAACAGAAGAGGAGGAGGTACTTGAGAGAGGCTCCGCACAGAGGAAAGAGGAACTTCGGAGCCGCCGAGCCGAATCGAAAGAAAAGAGAAAGTTTTTGGATGAGGGGGGGGGGACCGATAAAATGATGGGATGGGGGGAAGAGATTTATAAATATAAGAAGTAACCAGGATATTGGAAGATGGAAAATGAGCTCATCTCTCTCGCGCGGAGCCCCTCCTCTCCGTCCCCACACGGCTTTATTTGCTCACACATATATATCTCTCTTTCCTATTCCCCCCGTCTACTTTTTTCTTGTTTTAGTTTTCTTGGCGAAGAGAGAAAGGAGGAAATATATCTTTAGATGTGTTTGTCATCATCATCGATGGCTTTTGCACAGACAAATTAGTTGCAGATTTTGGCGGCCAGAAATAGTGTTGGGAGAGGGAGAGACGCAGAGAAGAGGCATTCGTGAAACTATATATTGGTCATGGGGGGAGTAAGGAACGGAGATCATCTCGGAAACTGACAATTGTCATTTTGGGGCCTGGAGCAGGATTGCCGGCGAAAAAAAACTCGACTCGAAAAAAACCAACAAAAAACCGAAAATAAATTGAAAACACTATTTTATGAACTAAAACCTGCTGGAAACATTTTTTCAGACTTGTAACGGACCGGCCCGAGTCACAGTACAAAAATTTGAACTTTTGGAATT
This sequence comes from Caenorhabditis latens, assembly GCA_002259235.3. Lineage (NCBI taxonomy): Eukaryota > Metazoa > Nematoda > Chromadorea > Rhabditida > Rhabditidae > Caenorhabditis > Caenorhabditis latens. The sequence continues at coordinate 2,994,072 of CM056092.1, read as the reverse complement.
GTTTTTCAGAAAAAACCGAATTTTCGACTATGTTTTTGAAGATCGATGAAACTTCAAGCCTACATTGGATTTTTGACTATTTTTATAAAAAATTCAAAAAACTGTGCACATTCTTGACTCTGGCCCGAGATTTTGCAAGTCTGGCTTTTTCCAACCATAATTCCTGAAAAACATTTTCGGCCTACAAAGCTATTCCAGACAAAAGTACACGTATGGCCCGGAAGTTTGGCCTGGCTTTAAAGAAGTACAAAAGGAGGATTTCGGGAAATTGAGAATATAGCGCATCGTGCATTATCACTTATTGTCCCACAAAAAAATTGTATGGACCATACAGAACAAAGGAAGAGTGTTATGTCGCTAGGTGGCAGGAGAGTGGAGTATAAATAACTATTTATTTACATAAGGAATAACCGTAAACTATTAGTTCTCTCGGCTTATATGGGCAGATCTTCTTGCCACGTATGACCTCAGGGTTAGGCGATCACTAGGCTAGGCCATGCTAGTTCACGCCACAACACCTCCCTTTCTTCAACGAAAGTCCATTTGTCTACTGTCTTCTGAATCGTCATTCTTCCACGACAGCCGCTGCTCAGACTCCACAGCTTTTCCTTCTTGGACATCTGTCCTGATCGTTGTCCTTCCACGGTCCATCGACGACACACGATCTTCAGCACGTCTAACAACACACCTTCACGGTGGTTTTCAGCACGATCTACACCCCATGGTGTATCCCACAGCATCGATGTCTTCCTCACGACATCATCCACTCTTCTTCACTCTGCTGCATCTCCGATCGGCTTCAAGGGGATCCTCTGATCTCGAGCCCATTGCTCTCCAACCCTTCGACGGCTTCCTCACAACAATGCCGACATCTCGTCCTACTGCATCGGGGTATTCAAATGTCGCTCCAACACTCTCCCTGCGCACCGACCAAATCCGATTTGGAGTATTCCAGCCTTCCTCGGTGGTCCCTTGATCCTGATCGCCAATGTTATGTCGCTAGGTGGCAGGAGAGTGGAGTATAAACAACTATTTATTTACATAAGGAATAACCGTAAACTATTAGTTCTCTCGGCTTATATGGGCAGATCTATGACCATAACCTACCGGTGCATGTTTGCATCGGTATATCTCGGTTCCCAAATAAAATATCAAAAATTTCCTCACTGAAAAAATATAGCTTTATATTCATAGAATATTTCTTCAGTTGAAAAAATTCTCTTATCTTTAAAGACAGCTAAGATAGGACGCTCCAAACTCTTGCTTATGAAATTTTTACGGTATTTCAAAAAAAAAATCAACCAAAAATGGTCACTGCTGGCCGATCTTGACGTTTTTGTGTTTCTAGGCCGTGGAAAGTTTTTCTCACGTCCTCCGGTAAATTTCATTTAGTTTTAGTGTTGTCAGCCTAAAAATGTTGATAAAAGGAAGCACTCGAAGAAAAATTAAGAAAAAAAAACGATATCGAATTTCAATTGTTGTTGCGGTTGCGGGAATCCTAATCAAAAGCTTGTGTGTTTTCCGGATAATTTAATGTGCGAGTATATGAAAACTGCAAAAACCTGATAAACCATACAAAAAACGGTACGATGCGTTTCAAAGTGGCTAGAAAATTTCTCAAAAACTCTGAAAACCAAAAAGAAACGCAAAAAATTTCGGTAACCAAAACTCCGCCTATTTAATGTAACAATGAATAGGAAAAAAAAGCGGGCGGAGCTTCATTAGGACATCCGGACATACCTCTTCACAGACAGAATCTAGTCTATAATTGGAATCGATCATTCCACAGTATTAGGTATATCTGACTCTTTGAATGATAGAGTTGCTCCGCCCAGATTTCCAATGATTCCGAATTCTTATAGTTGTCAAGGTGCTGTGGAACAGGCTTTTATGAAAAACTGGTTATTTAAGTAGTGCTTCAGCAAAGTTGCAACAGGGCGATGTTTTTTAATTGTAATAGGTTGGCAAGAAAGTTTTTGACCATAACTCGAGTTATTCGTACTCAGACAGAAAACGTGCCCAATGGCATGTGTAGTAACTATCTTAATACACAACAGTCTGCGGTTTACTGGGTACGTTCCCGATACCCTCCGGCCAAAACTCCGGCTGTTTCAAGCGAAAATAAACTTTGACCGATTTCTCGACTTGATCTCAAGTTTAGAAGTCCTGTTCAACGGTAGCGCACTCAATTACCCCGAACATATGAAAATCTGTTAGAGGATGATTAGAGCTGTACTTTTGTGTGAACAAGAACAGTTTTGCAAAATTAGGTGAGAATATAGGTCGTCGATTATGCAACATGCTGATGAGCAAATGGTGAATGGTTAAGAATGAAAACGGACATGGTGCTTGGACAGGAGAAGCCGCAAGAAAAAATTCCGACTACTAATAAACTTACAGTGAGTTTGTATAACTGAGAATGTCTGTATGTTTTTCTGATTCTCGTTCCTCGTCCGTTAGCATTCAAAACAAATCATGGTCAAAAACTTTCTTGCCAACCTAATAATAAATACGTTCCCGTGAGCTCATTTCCAAATGAACCCACTGAGAATGAGGAGCGGATAGATTGGTCTGTAAAATGGCCGAGAAAATTTGCGCGGTGGACTAGAAATTCGACTTTGGCCGTGTTCATGTCTTCAGATTTTAAAGGTTTAAAAGATTGTTTTAATTTAGGAATGAACTCAAGGAAGCACATACATACTTCCATGAAAAATTAGTTGTTACGGACAAAAGTTACGGACAATTTCATAAAATGTGTTGTGAAAACGGAAAATGATGCAGATTCCCTCAAAAATCTGATTGAGAACGAAAAGCACAGCTTGAAACCAGGGCACGTCCTCTTGTCAAAAATGTCGAAAAATATACCTAAAACTTTCCAGTTTCTTATGAAATGCAACCGCGCTCTACCGAAACTTTAAAAAAAATTGAGTATACAAAGGCGCTCTATTGACGAACACTTTTCAAAAAAAAGTTTCAAAAAGTGTCAATAGAGCGAACATGAAGACGTCGCATAAGACGGGAAAGAAAAGAAGAAAAAAGAGGGAATCACCGTGACTCAAGTGGGGTGGGCGGAGTCTGGCGCCAGGCTCCAAGAGAGAGAGAGAGGGGAGACGCAGAGAAGAGGGTGGTAGTCAGAGAAATGAGCTGTGAAAAGAAGAAGAAGAGTTTGGTCGGTTGTGTGTGTCCCGGGGCCCCCCTAATCTCTCTGGATCTGATGGAGAAGAAGAAGAAAAAGAAGAAGAAAAAAGTGAGAGAAGAGCCTTGCTTCTTCTTTCTTTTTTTTTTCGTTCCGCCCCTCTCAAACTGCTTTCTTTTTTTGCTTCTTCTTCCTCTCTCCTCTCCGAGACTCCGAGACACTCACACAATTACACTATTCATATCACTTTTTGACGTCGCTTCTCTGAGGAGATTCCTCTCTCTCTCTGAGAGATGATGGACATCCGGATATATAACTGAGGAAACGGAAGAGTTGAGAATTTTGGAACGACACATTTTTTGGGGGAAGTGATGAGAAGTTTGGGTTGGATGAATGGAGAAATGAGAGAAAATTTGTACTATAAGAAGAACTTGTGGGTTTAATTCCACATGAAGCTGAAATTGTTCATATTTGTAAACCGGGTCTAAAACGGGCCGACACGGACCGGGGGTAACTTGCTTCAAACTCAATATTAGGGCTGAAAAATATACAGAAATGTAGATCTCGACGAGTTCTATGTCTGTGATATAATACGGGGCGGATGGCTATCCGCAGGCCGGAAAAAGTACCAAAAACACAGAATTGGCCGGGCGAATTAGAGATTTCCCATATTTTTGAGGTTATCTGGCGTCCTGTTTGGCGCGTTTTAACAGTTAATACTTTTGAGGTCGATTTGCGTTTGGAAATTGTGGTTGGTCACTGTATTTTTTGGGTCCAGTGACGCTTACAGTGATCATTTTTTTGGAAATCGTAACAGGCTCAAAACTCAATATTATGAGCTGAAAAATATACAGAAATGTAGATCTCGACGAGTTCTATGTCTTTGATATGATACGGGCCGGATGGCTATTCGTTAATATGCCGCAGGCCAGAAAAAAGTACCAAAAACACAAAACCTACCAAAACAGCAGACTTGAGGTTATTTGGCGTTCCGTTTGGCGCGTTTTAACTGATTTAAATTTGGAGGTTGATTTACTTTTGGAAATTGTGATTGGTCACTGTATTTTTTGGTTCCAGTGAAGCTTACAGTGACGCTTACACTGACCAATTTTTGGAATTCGTAACTCGTTTAAATCGCAAAGTTATGAGATGAAAATTATATCAAAATGGAGATATCGACGAGTTCTATGTGACTGACGTACTTTTAATATAAAAATGAAATTGAACCTTCAGGTTTTAAAACATCACCTAGTAGCTTATGCCTTAAACTTGAACCGGTCGGACTACTTGCTATGAGTTGGGCATAATTCAAAATTTACCGACCTAAAATTGTTTTCTTTAGGAAACTTTGAGTGTAAACATAGGCCTGGTATTTGAAAAAAATGAGGCCAACTTTTGGAAAAGTAGGGAGTAGTTCCCATTTTTAACACGCGAATAGTTCAAATATTTCGTCGTCCAAGTTTTGAGCGGTCTAGTTTACCAGTAGAGAGTAACTCAATAGTATCTCAATACACCCGTTCAAAATCGACTATTTTGCAATACTGTCTTTATTCAAGTTCCGCGAGATGAACTGGAATGATTTTGGAGGATAGTGGGCTCTACTGGTGAGGGGGGGGCATCAGGTGTACGGTAGGGAAGTCACAATGGCGCAAGTACTGCGCCTAATTCAGAACAAAAAGTTAGAAGGTCCTGAGCAAAAACTGATAATGCTCCCAAAAATAAGAATAAAAATGGTATTAAACCAAAAAAAAAAGTTGAACAGCAATTTACATTTCGTCTTCAGAAAAAAACGCCCATATCAAAACATTTACGGATCACAACCATGAGGTCATGAAATTGCGGAAGGCGTTGGTGTGAGTGATTGATAAATTGGCGAGAGCTTACCGAAATGAGGAAGTTGGAAGATGGATTTATGGGACTCGTGAGGCATCACCGGCGTTTCCTAATAAATGCGAAATTGAAGATTGAGAATGTTCCTCTTGGCCAATAATCCAAGAATAGATTGAATCGAAGGGTTCAGTGTTCTAGGGTACATCCATAGGACTATCATAGGGTACATCGAGTTTTTTTTTCAAAAAATTTCAAAAGTCTCAGGGTTTTTATCAGTTTTTGAGAAAAGCGTTTCAGAGCGATTAACATGTTTTTATTAGATCTTCAGATATGTGTCTTTAATAAGTAGACAAGAGGACATTGGCGTCTTGCTTTCAGGTTGCTATCTTTAAAGGCGCATGTCTCGAAAGTTTTGATATTACTTTTTAAACGTAGTACAAAACGTAAGCTATAAAACAAGCCAAAATTTGAGTCAGAACACTGATAACTCAAAAAGTTACAGGTCTTCGAAACTTTTCGAAAATGGTAATTTTTCACTGAAACTGTCATATCTCGGTCAACTTTAGTCCAAAGTTGTTAAAAACTACATTTTCAGAATCAGCATGTCAAGACGCTTCAAAAGAGTATAATCATGCTTAGTTTTGATTTTTGGGTCACGACGCCAAAACTACAGTACCCCCTGGGTCTTTAAAGACGCATATCTCGAAAGCGTGAATAGCTATCAAAAAGTTGTCAACTACAAAAATGAAGATCTCCTTTTGATCTACCAGAAAACCATAAGATCACAAAAAATGAAAAACTTTAGAGGACCCCCGACACCTTCAAACTTGGTCAGTTTCAACTCAAACCTTAAATGTCTATTTTTAAAAAGCACGCTGCTACAGTACTTCTATTAAATAATTTTTTTCATATAAGACGCTCGAAATTTCAAAATTTTTTGCTCACTGATATATTTTCTTAAAAATTGAGAAATTCCGTACTAGTACATATTTATTTTTAGTTTCAGATTCCGTTCAAATATGTGTGAAAAATATCATGTAGACACAGATCTGCTTCACTTTTATCTTTTCACGTCATTTTCTGTTCTTTTTTCAAAGTTTATTAAAAAGAACAGAATCGGTATGCATACCGATTCCGTACCAAGAGATTCTTCCAGATTTGGTATGCATACCAATTCTGTACTCTGCATAAAATATCACGTGAAAAAATGTTTTCCTCCAAGTTTATTCAAAAGTACAGAATCGGTATCGATACCGATTCTGTACTATTGTAAATTCTGTATAAAAGGTCACGTGAAAATATGAAAATCCACAATTTCAAAGTTTCCAATCTTATCTATGATTATTTTCGCTTACGTGGATTCAAATTTGATGTTCATCAAGTGGATGAACTGACAAAAATGACAATTTTTAAGGAAAAATCTCCTAGATTCTGTAATTAGGTTTTGATCAACTTCACCTTTTCTTATTCAACAACATTAAAAAGTTCGTTTTAATGAACACTGCAAAAAAGGGTTTAAAGTGTTTTCGTTTTAAGTAAGAAAAGGTGAATTTGATCAAAACCTAATTACATAATCTAGGAGATTTTTTTCTTAAAAATTGTCTTTTTTGTCAGTTCATCCACTTGATGAACATCATATTTGAATCCACGTAAGCGAAAATAATCATAAATAAAATTTGAAACTTTGAAACTGTGGATTTTCAATTTTTCACGTGACCTTTCATACAGAATTTACAATAGTACAGAATCGGTATCGATACCGATTCTGTACTTTGAATAAACTTGGAGGAAAACATTTTTTCACGTGATATTTTATGCAGAGTACAGAATTGGTATGCATACCAAATCTGGAAGAATCTCTTGGTACGGAATCGGTATGCATACCGATTCTGTTCTTTTTTATAAACTTTGAAAAAGAACAGAAAATGACGTGAAAAGATAAAAATGGAAAACTCTGTGCTTCACGTGCAACTTTTTCTAGCAATTGCCAGTTTATTCCAAAATACTTCAAATTTACGGAAGTATTGTATTTTCAGTACAGATTACTCACCGAAAACCATTTTTTAGTTCGCAAGTAAAAAAATTTGAAATTTCAACCGTCTTATATCATAAAAATTCTTGACAGTTGCCAGAATGATATGACACTGGTGTGATTGAGGAAGGGGTACATTCCGACAGAATACACTGACAGAAGTGCGATATCTGTCGGAAATAAGTCCCGCCCACTTTGAGCAGTTTTTTTTTCGAAAATGCAAAGAATGCGAGGTATGTAAGAAGAAAATGAAGGAGAAATTGAAATTTTGAAAAAAAAAACCTTTGTTTTCAGGTTGCTATCTTCAAAGGCGCATATCTCAAAAGTGGGCGGAGCTATCAAAAAGTTGTCAACTACAAAAATGAAGATCTCGTTTTGATCTACCAGAAAAATGTAAAATCAATAAAAATGAAAATTTTGGGAGCACCGAGCGACCCCTTCAAAGTTGGTCAATTTATACGCAAACACTGGAAGTCTCGCTTTTCCCGTTACCGTATCTTCTCGAAGTACCATACGACATCTCTGAAAAAACCCATTTTCTGTCTGTCTCCCAAGCGTCCAGATGTCCTCTCAAATCCTAAAGATCGAAAAAACTCATGCATCTGGCATCGACATTATGTTTTAAAAAAATGAAATTGGTGGTCTCAAAGATGTTCTAAACAAATCATTTTTCATATATATAAAACGTCCAATAAATTACTCAAAGGTTCAAAAGGGGGACAAAAAGTAAATATTTTCTGAAAAAGGGGGAACGGAGCAAAAGAAGAAACGTGGCGAAGAAAAAAGAGAGATTACACAAATGTTTAGAATGCAACAAGAAGAATTATATGGGATAATAATTATATACACGAGATCCTGGACCAGCTAGAAGTCGTTTCAGATTCATGAATTGAAACGTTTGGTTCAGTTTGTCTCGGATGACGTCGCGGTGGCTTCTGGAGCAGTGGCGGATTCTGGAGTGGCTTCTCCTTTACGGAGAGCACGACACAGGTTCTCGAGCATTTGAATTTTCTTGTCCGATGAGGCGATCTTCTCGGCGTATTCTTGGTTTGTCATCGTCAGGACGAGCACTTTTCTGCAAATTTTGAGCTCAAGAGTGTTGCAATTGCGCTCTATCGAAACCGAAGAAAATAGTGTGCGAAATTGAGAGACTCTGAGAAAAAGAGACAATATTCAAGGGGATTTCGGTAGAGCGCAGTTGTAACAACTGTGCCAAACTAATATGTTACTCCCTAGTGTTGCAATTGCGCTCTACCGAACTTGATGGGAGGGATTCAAAATTTTCAGTGAAAATGTTGGAAAATCGGTGTTTTAAATCACTTTTTTTCCAGAAAAGTCGGTTTTCCAAGTATTTAGGTATGAAAAATGAAAATTTTCAAAAACATCTAGAATTTATTGCATTTTTTATATGTAGATTACGCCCAAACCACCGGAAAATTTCAACTTCTAATCGAAAATTCGAATTTCCCGGTCAAAAACCGAGAAAGTCTAATTGAGCGCACTTGCACCAAAACTTCATTAAAAGTCCCAAAAATATTCAAATTTCCCGCTCGTTTTTTTTTTCATCAGAGCGCATTCACTCAGGTCTTACAACTGCGCTCCACCGAATTGTCTCTTTTTCTTTGCGTCTCTCGGTTTCGCACACTATTTTCTTCGGTTTCGGTAGAGCGCGGTTGTAAGAAGCGTGCCGTGCTAATAAGAATGTTGAATTTTCATCAAAATATTAATTTCCTTCAAAAATTTTCCGCACTCCGCCAACGCGCTCTATTGATAACGGGAGTTACAACTTTTCGTGACGGGGAAAATAATATATTTTACGTACAGTGGCCGTGCCAAGTCATCAAAACTTATCATTTTGAAATTTTCTCATTAGAGCGCAATTGCGGTTAGAAATCGTTTTTTATGAACATTATAATTTAATTAACTCCGTATCGAGCAGTCGCTACTCATCGAATATGAAAATTAACCAAAAATATCAGCACGGTACGCTTCTTACAATCGCGCTCTACCGAACTCCCCTTGAAAAATGTATTTTTTTTCTCTGAGTCTCTCAATTTCGCACTCAGTTTTCTTTGGTTTCGGTAGAGCGCGGTTGGAAGATGCGTTTCTCGAAAATTCTAATTTCCCGCTCGAAAAGTCCAGTAGAGCGCACTTTCTCTCTCCATTCAACTCACTGATTAGCCTGCTCGCACTTCTTCTTAAACAAGCTTCCCTCCTTCTCAATCTGTGAACATTTCGTGTTGACTCTATCGATTTCCTTCTTAAATTTGTCGAATGCCTCATTACTTTTCGCGAGACAACTCGTCAGTTCCGAGTATTTCGAAGAGTACTCCATCACTTGATCCCTCAACGCCTTCTCCGTCTGCAATGCACCGCCGACACGGGCGGTCTCTTCCAGTACAATCTTCGCCAACTCGTCTTTCTCCATTCCAGCTTTACGCACTTGAATCGAGGAGGCATCGAGTTTCGCCTGGAACGAGAAATTATTTATAAAAACTTTAAAAATCTCAAAAATTTACATTTTTACAAAAAAACGGCGATTTATTAAAATAATACTTGAAACCACTGTCTTTGAAAAAAAAGGCATTTTTCACCTCAAATTGGCCTGAAAATGTCGTTTTAATAGAGAAAAACTCAGATATGATGATTTTTAGTGGAATTTTGAACGATTTTTTGATACGGAATTTTCGGCAGAATTTGTGGTTGCATATAAATACCGTAGTGGGAAAACTATTTTTGAGAATTTCAAAAGAGTTTTTGATGAGATTCTCAATGGAGTACGCTTACTGACAGTTTTTGAATCAAATTTGCAAGTGCGCTCTATTGAGAATCAATTTCGAAAAACACCGGGAAATCGTTTTTCGACTGAAAAATCGGTTTTTTTTTCGGAAAATTTCGGTCAAAACGCCCAAATTTAGCTAAAATCGACAAAAGCAGCAAATGCGCTCCATTGAGAATAAGTGAAATGTTGGGTGGTAATTCGAATTTTTTTAAAACAAAAACGGCTTTTGAAGTTTTAGAGCTTAAAATCACCAGAAAATCGATTTTCGACCGAAAAATCGGTTCGAAACCGAAAATTTCGGTCAAAAACACCCAAATTTAGCCGAAAATTGCAAATGCGCTCTATTGAGAATCCGTAAAAAATCCCGCGGGTATTCGAATTTTTGATAATTTCGAAAGAGCTTTTGATGAGACTCTCAATGGAGCACGTTTTCTGACAGTTTTTGAACCGAAATTGCAAGTGCGCTCAATTGATAATCAGAGAAAGGTTGGGTGGGAATTCGAATTTTTCGAGCTCAAAATCCACGGAGAATCGATTTTCGACTAAAAAATTGGTTGAAAATCGAAAATTTCGGTCGAAAACACCCAAATTTTGGTAAAAACGACAAAAAGTGCAAATGCGCTCCATTGAGAATCAGTGAAAAGTTGGGTGGTAATTCGAATTTTTCAACAAAAAAAGGCTTTTCGAGGATTTCAAGATCAAATTCGCCGGAAAATCGGTTGAAAACCGAAAATGTTGGTCAAAATCACCCAACTTTAGCTGAAAAGTGCAAATGCGCTCGATTGAGAATCCCCCCATGGAAAGTCCAATTGAACTTTTTTGGGGGATTCTCAATGGAGCGCATTTGCACTTTTTGTCGATTTTTAGGGTATTTTTGACCGAAAATTCACAGAAATATTTATTTTTTCGCGATATTTCCACGAAAATTTAGAGAATTTTTCGTATTTTTCCAATTTCTCGTGTCTACCTGAAGAAGTTTGATCTCCAAATCTTTGGCCTTCCCGAATTCCTCATAATACTTCTCTTTCTTCCTCATCTGCTCATCGATCACATTCATTCTCTCCTCGTACTGTTGTCCGATTTCTGTGAATTTTTCACTCAATTTCTTGTTGTCCTCAGCGAGAGAATCCGATTTCATTCGTCCCTCGTTCATCGTTCTCTCGATATCTTTCAGAGTGATTTTCAGTTGTTCCACCGCTTGAGCTCTCTCTAATTCCAGTTTCTTCATCTTGGCTATCGACTCGTCACGTGTCTGTTGATTCGCCTTCTGAAGTCCTCTGCATAGCTCTTCCAACTTACTTTTCGCCTCTTCCGTGCGGAGAAGTATCTGTAAATACAAGGTCGATGATGTTGCGAATTCGCTCCATTGGAATTCAGGCACGAATTTGAATTTTCACTATTGTATTAGGACGGCACGGGTCTTACAACCGTGCTCTACCGAAACCGAAAAAAATTGTGTTCGAAATTGAGAGACTCAGAGAAAAAGAAACAGTTTTCAAGGAGACTTAGGTGGAATGCAGTTGTAAGAACTGTGCTGAGCCAATAGTTGTTTCTCTGAAGAGATTGAGAAAATGCGCTCCATCGAGCAGGAAATTAGCGGGCTCGTTTGTTCAACTGAGCGCAATTGCAATACCTAGATTTTCGAACAATTTTTTCAGTAGTATCGTTCAAATCACTTGATATTGCCATCGCGCTTTCTTGCACAAGCTTTCGTGGAATCAACTCAACATTCAAATTTTCCGTCTAAAATTTCTGTAGAGAGCACTTTCTGACCTATTTTTTCATTGCTGTTAATGCTCTGTGATGAAAGTGCGCTCTACCGAACACGTTCAATTCAATTCCTTTTTCATGGAAAGTGCGCTCTATCGAACTAGTTCAATAGAGCGTACTTTGCACTTTTCTAAATCTTCCTGGCACATGTTTCAATGATTCTTCGTAGAGAAGAAAGATCAATTCTCTATTTGATTTTTCGAAAAGAAGAGAAAGTGGGGGTGGAAATGAAGAAGGGATCCTTCTCTATTAAAACAACGTCTCTCGATATTTGAGACACTCTTTCATTCATTCAGAAAGAAGAAGTTCCGGTGATATAATCGAGAGATAGAAGACACCTGTTGGGATACTACACTCGCTCGTTGAAAACATTTGTCGAATTTCGTGTGTGTGAGGGTGGAGGAATTTTCTAGAAAAATGAAGAATGTGAGGGTGGGGGGAGGGGGTTTCGAGGGTTTTCAAAAAAGTGAGAATTGAGGGAAATTAACAGAATCCGGGGGTTGGGAACTAGAATATACGCGAAATATTGTCGAAGCTTGAGATTAACGATAGAGAAGTGGATTAAAAAAAACAGTCGTCTATACGGAGCCGGGATTTCAAGCCAGCGGTACGATTGATTCGAAATTTAGGCGTCACAAACATTTCCGAACTGCCGATTTTTTGATAGTAAACCTTTCTGATCTTACAAGGTTTCTCACCGATTAACGTACTTGTTAAGGCCTGACCCGGGCCTTGGAAAAAACGTTTGAAGTCCCGGCCCGGCCCGAAGGCCTGGCTTCAAAAAATGAACTTTTTTTTGTCATTTTCTCAATATTTCAACGAAAATGTGATCATTTCTGATAAGTTTTCAGAATTTCTTCTAATTCTGAATCATAGTCGAAAATTTGACATTTTCGCAAAAACAATTCAAAATTTTTCAAAATATTGAAATTTTTAAGTTTTATGTGTTTTCTCCACTTTAATATGTAAAATTTCGTTGAAATTAACTGGTAGGTCGAAAAAAAATTTCCACCGGCAGGAATCCTGAACACGTATGTAGAACAGATACACTCTCAAGAAGTTCAAAAACGTTACCGAAAAAATTTTGAGGGAAGATGTGAAAAAACCTAAAACTCAAAAGAATCATTGAAACATGTATCAGGAAGATTTAAAAAGTGCAAAGTACGCTCTATTGAACTAGTTCGGTAGAGCGTACTTTCTATGGTAAAAGAATTGAACTGAATGTGGCAAGCGCGATCTATTGATCTATGTAAGATTAGAGCGAACTTCCGGTGAAAAATGGGTCAGGAAATGCGCTCTATTGAACTAATTAAATAGTCCGGTAGAGCACATTTGCATCGGCGTTTCATTAAAAGGAAAATGAAGAGAATGATTAGGAAAGTACGCGCTATCGAACTGAGCAGAAATATCGGTAGAGCGCTTTTACATTGTCGTTTCATCTAAGAAGAATGGAGAACTGAAAAAATAGGTCAGAAAGTGCGCTCTATCGAACTATGCAAAAAGTTCGGTTTAGCGTCTTTACCATCCTACTGATTTTTGTCAAAAAGTGCGCTCTACAGATATTTGCAGGAAAATTGCTTGTTCAATGGAGCGCGATTGCACTATAAAGTTGTTTTAATGTCTTTTATCTGAAAAATTGTTCAAAAATCTAGGTATTGCAATCGCGCTCAGTTGAACAAACAAGTTCTTCTCTCAAAAATTCAAATTTCCCGCGCAGAATCAATGGAGCGCATTTTCTCACATCTTTCTGAGAACTTTCTATGGTAAAAGAATCGAATTGTTCGATAGAGCGAACTTCCATCACAGTTGAACTGGAAAAGCATTAACAGCAGTGAAAATCAGAAAGCGCGCCCTACTGAACTAACCGCATAGTCAGGCAGAGCACATTTGCATCGGCGTTTCAGTATAGTTTAAACGCGCTCCACTGACACTTTTCACAACTCGAGCGGTTCTTATCGGGATTTCTGAACTTTTACACCAAAAAACTTCTTTTTTTTCTCTCTCACCTGATTATTTCGCTCCAACTTCTTCTCCAACAAATCCTTCACTTTCACCACTTTATCATGCTGAAAAAAAAATCAATTTGAAATTTCAGATTTTTCTCTCGAACTTACATCAACCAACTTGGCCTTCAACTCTCCATTCAATTTCTCCGATTCCGCCAATTTTTTGATCAATTTCTGAACTTTTTCCGCGTCGGAAACACCTTCAAGCGATTTCAGAAGAGTGGTCTCGTCTGGAAAAAAGGGAATTTGAAATCAGTGTCTAACGATCAGAAATTTCTGGGAAATCGCTGTGTTTCCAAGAAAAAATTATCTAGAAAATATTCAAAAACTGGTTTTTTCTTCTTTTTATCCAAACTTTCAAATTTATAAATGTGTATTAGATCGGCACAGTTATCACAACCGCGCTCCACCAAAATGCCCTTGAAAAATGTCTCTTTTTCTCTGCGTCTCTCAATTTCACACACTAGTTTCTTCGGTTTCGGTAGAACGCGGTTCTATTTGAAATTTTTGATAAAACATTTTAAATTCAAGTTTTCAAAACTCGTATTGAACACCTCGCAAATGTTCTATTCACATTTTTTACAACCGCGCTCTACCGGAAATGTAGAAGTTTGCTAGATGTTCGGTGGAGCGCAGATGTCAAAACTGTTTCTATTTTGCAGTAAAAAACCTAGAAAACCGTAGATTAACTAAAAAAAATTGAATTTTAGATGAAAAAATAGTGAAAAATTCGAAAATTTGACATTTTTATCGTATTGAAATTGAAAAAAGAAAATATTTTCCGTTTTTTCGAATCATGGCAATCAAAAAAAAACTTAACAAATAAACAATTTTTGGATATTATGCTTGAATTTCTTGAAAAAATGATTTAAAAAATGTCAAGTCTTGACCAAAAATGTTAATTTTTCAATCAAAAATCGCGTTTTTGGTGGAAAAATTCAAAAAACCCCAGATTTAGAGGTTATTTGACACGAAGAACCCGTAAAAAGAAAGCAAAAAGAGATTGAAAAAGTTTTGACCACTGTGGGGATCGAACCCGCGACCTTTTGAACCATACGGATTCTACCTTAACCACTCGGCCAGAACCAAAACATAATTTATTAAGCTCAAACATAATTTCAGGGATTTCCAGCTATTTTACTTGCAAAAACTACTACATTTTCCAGTAAAACAGAGATTTTTAAGTATTTTAACCGAATTTTTTGCTAATACTAATAATACTCACCGAAATTCTTTCCCATTTTCGTGTCTCCAATATTCTATTCCAGAGAACCTAAAAATTGTGTGAAATATTATTCAGTCACCACAGGGAAGGGAGGGGTCAGAAAAGAGATAAAGAGTGCTTGTGGATACTACGGGGGGCTAAGAGCTCTGTGCTCCGAGTCGTCTCGATCGACAATCTCTGCGTGTCTGGCGCGCCCTCCTCGATTCACACACTCTCTCGCCTCTTCACGGAAAAACGCGACGCGGCGGGGAGCTCTCGTTGTAAATCGGCTCGCTGTGCAGAGCTGAGATGAATGAATGGAAATAGGAAGAACGGAGAAGAAAAGAGAAAGGAAGAAGGTAATTATTGGGTGGAAGCGAGTGAAACGCCCGTGTCATTCCAATAGTGAAATTGACGAAAAATAAAATAAAATATGAGAAAATATGATAAATTCGAAGGCTTTTCTTGACAATTGTATATTCACAAAGATTATTTTTGTTTGACAAATAATGAGATTTCTGTGTTACAATGTGATTTTTGATGCATTCGAATGCATGGTGTGATATGTGAAAAGAACCGGCTCATTACTCTTTTTTGCTCTTTTTTCGAGGAGTTTCGGGTTCGTGGAATAACGGGAATCAGAGAGGTTTTTTGAAGATTTTCAGTTAAAAATTGAAATTTTTGCGATTTTTCGGTAATTTTCGGCAAGAAGTGAGAAAAAAGCTATTTCGATGGCAAAAATTACAATTTTCAACTGTTTCGGACCGGAAAATTGGCAAAAATTCAGATTTTCGACAGATTTTCATCAGAATTTCGTAAAAATTGGCAATTTTTAGTTAAAAATTGAATTTTCTTGTTTTTGACTCATTTTTTCCTCATATTTTACACGTTTTCAATCGAAAAATGCGATTTTTCTGTGATTTTCGGCAAAAATTGAGAAAAAAAGCTATTCAGTTGGTAAAAATTAGATTTTAACCGATTTCTATCAGAATTTTGTGAAAATCACAATTTTTGGCGTTATTTGGCACAGAATTCAACTTTTTTATCGGAATTTCGACAAAATTTGAAAAAGTAGGCTCAAAACCAGGCCAAAAATACGATTTTCAGCATTTTCAGGCATGAAAAACAGCAAAATAATAGATTTTTCACAGAAAAACAAAAATTTTCAACTAAAAAGTGATATATTCGACAGGAAAACTCACAATATCTCAATTTTCGATGCTTTTTGGCAGAAAAAAAAGCCAAATTCTGAAAATCTCAATTTCCGCTATCCAATTCCCCAAAATCCTCGAGAAATAGAGTAAAAAACCCGACAACATAGTGAAATATGGCACAAATTAACAAAATATCAACAAAAAATAGAAAAAAATAGATCATTCAATAATCGGAGAGACTCTTTTCCTCCGTGGCGACGTCTTCTCATCTGAATCTTCCGATTCCTCGTCACTACTCAACACGATTCGTTTCCGTTTTCTCATTTCTGGTCTCGGAGTGTCCACATTCGAATTTCTAGTCGCCATTGGCCGTCGGCGAGGGGTTTCTGGTCTAAAAATTCCATTTTTGGCCTATTTTTGGTGGAAAAAATCGATAAAAATATACTTTTTGCATTGAAAATCTTCAAATTTCTCATTTTCATCAGATTCTCCCTCTGAATTCTCTGAATTCTCTTGATTCTCCTCGTATTTGTGCAATTTTTCCAGAAGTTTCTGGCGTTCGACGGCATGATTCTCGTGTGATGACGTGGCCGGCTCCATTTGAAATCTATCTTGTTTCATACCGAAAAACGAGAAATTTCCGCAATATTTCTTATTCTGAAAGCAATTTCTGATTGAAAAATCAATATTTTGATTAAAAAATACCTCAAAAACTGGTTTTTTGTGCTCAAAAGTGCCATCTTTATAGGGATCCAAGTCGTTGGACGGCGCTTCGAGACCACGGAGAAATAGGTCTTGTCGAGGCTTTTGTGTATTTGTAGTTTTGATTAGAGCATACATTCCGAACATTGGCACCAGTTTTTCGTTCTAAAACATTATTTAAAATTTGAAAAAACGAAATTTGAAAATTTTTAGTTATCAGACCTCTTCCTCAGCTTCTCCCTCGTAGAGTTGTTCCCGGAATGCTTCATATTCATCGTCGTCGTCACTGAAGATGTTTTCCATCTAAAAATTTGATTTTTCAGCTTGAAAATCGGTTTTTTACAGTGGAAAAACAAAAAAAATAACCGAAAAAGGCGCGAAATGCAAACGCGCTCCACTGCAAACATGCGCCAAATTTGAAAAATATTTTTTATTTTTCGCAATTTTTAGCGATTTTTCGTCAATTTTTCATCAAATTTCTTTGTTTTTTTCAGATTTCCACGACAAAAAATGCAAATTAAACTGATTTCTACACCGTAAGCTATTTTTGCCACTTTAAATCCTCCATAAAACCAATTTACAGAGAAGGAACTCCAGAATGGATGGCTATCGAGATGCACGGGATGATTTCGCCGCAAGATGGCGGTTTTGATGGGAAAACTTTAGGTTTTCTTGAAGTTTTAGAGAGTTTTTATTGATTTTTTCGGTTTTTTCAGGCACAATTTGCTGGGGAGACCGCAACAACGTGTACATGATTGTCGGGAACCAGACACTTGAAGGAAAAGTAAATATTTAAACAAAAATTGATGATTTTTCACTACTTTCCGACTTTCAGATATCGAAAACCGACCGCCCGTTGCTTGTAATTCAAAAAAGCGATAAAATTGACGGGGACGATGAGAAAAACGCGACGGTGAGGGCTGTGATCCGGAAGAAGCTCGTTTTCAAGGTCCGCCCACGACCACTGGTGCTGTCGACGGCCGCTTAATTATCATTCGATTTAAAACTTATTATTTTTTGTTATTTTGATCTGTACAATGAACACATTCGAATATAATTTAAATTATTACAGATGGAGAAGGCGGAGCGAGCCGGTAGGTCTCAAGAAATGGAAAAATGACGAAAATTGGATTTTTTCGCTAAAAATCGATTAAAAGTACAAAATTTCAGAGTTTCAGGAGGAAATCCGAATATTTTCAGCCAGCTTTTGCTGAAAATTGTGTTTTTACAGCTGAAAAGCATTTTAATGAAAAAGCCAGTTGTTGAACGTTTTTTTTTACGAAATATTGAAGTTTTTTGTCTAAAAACGATTATTCTGAAAATTTACAGAAACAGGTCGGAGTTTTTATCTTCGAATAATTTTTTGAATAAAAAAAAGACAAAAATTGGAAAAGATTTTGAATTTCATTTAGCTGTTTTTTCAATTTTTAATTAACACGACACACTTCTTACAACCTTGCTCTACCGAAACTAAAGAAAATAGTGTGCGAAATTGGAAGACACAGAGAAAAAAAATAAGGGGATTTCGGTGGAGTTGTAAGACCTGTGCAGAGCTAATAGAAAACAGCTGAAATTGTTTCAGCTGTTTTCTTCTGCCAGGGTTGGGAAATTCTGGAAATTTTTTAAAAATAAATAATTTTTGCCTCCCTGTCCGGCTCCAGTAGAAATTTGAAATGTTTTGAAAAAATGTTGAATTTTTTGAATTTTCGAAGAATTTTGGAGAAATTTGACTATTTTTTAATGAAAATTTCAGAAAAATCGTGAAAAAATTGTGCACATTTTTGAATCCAACCCGGAACTTCCCAATCCTGCGTTCTGCTGCCGGAGAGGGTAAAGGCGCTTCTAATTTGTTCAAAATGATCTCAGGAAATATAGTTTCCCGTTATTTTCAGACTTACAAAGCTGGAAAATACAGGATTTGATCTTTTTCTAACTACGAAACCATTCTGCGAAATCTCCAATGAATTTGATGCGCGCCTGAAGAATCTGAAATAAACAATTTTGATTTCAGCCCTTATTTAAGTAGAGTTGTCTTCAACGACTTCCAGATTGGGCAGACAATTCTGGCATGGAAAAGATCACATTAATAATGATCTCGAAGGAACTTTATAACCGGAAGTTCATATTTTCATGTGATGTCTGCTATTTCTATGGCTCCAAGTTCAAGTAGTCAGAATATGACGGTAATCAGAATCGTATTCTCCACCCATTTAACTACAAAATGGAACAAAAAGGGGAGGATCACAAGTTGTACCCCTTTCACATCTCACAAATCCTTCAAAAGTTCAGACTCAAGATATATAAAGTCTGATCAGCGGGGATTACTAATCCCTCCTTCTCACAGCTACGTGTTGTTGGGTGTGTTTATTAAAAAATAGAAAGGATGCATTTTGATGTTTTCTGGTTGATTACACACACATTGGTCTATTTTTTGCCTGATAACTTTTTGGAAATCTTGATATTTTTCATGGTTTTATTGAAATACGGATTACGGCTTGGCGACATTTCGCCACTGTGTCATTTCCCAACTACGACGTTTCGCAACCATAGAACTAGCAGTAGTTTAACCTAGTTTTCTCAAAAAAACGGACCATTTTCAAAATATGCAAATGCGGTGTGGTTGCGGAACGCCGTAGTTCAGAACCGTCGCCGTTGCGAAATTAATAGTTGCAAAATGTCGCGAACCCAAATTTTGATATTTTTATGGTTTTATTGGATTTTCTTGAATGAAAGCTTGGAGCTGGTTAAAATCTCATTTTTGCTACATCCCATCTCGTACTTTTTTTCTTGGACATTCATCTCTAATATGCTACAGTACCCTCCAACGATTGGTTTGATTGCAATAGCAGACTGGAATAGGGATTGGAATTTTTTTATTGGTTTGTAGCATAGTTGTCCGGAATCCGAATTCCGGATTCCGAAATTCCGGAATTCCGGGTTTTGTTGCCATTCCGGTTCCGGATTCCGGAAAATGAAATTTTTCATTCCGGTTTTTTGAGTTTCCTTTTTCCGGAATCCAGAAGTTGAAATTTAAAAACAAAACTATAATACTTTTTTCCGGTTTTGATCCTCAAAAGTAGTTTTAAACTTTATTTATTATTGAAAACTCTCGAAAAAATGACACGTCCTTGCAAATTTATCGAATCATTCTGAATTCCGGATTCCGGAATTCCGGCTTTTTCGTCATTCCGGTTACGGATTCCGGATTCCGGAAATCGAAAAATTTCATTTCGTACAACTTTGGTTTGTAGTACCTTATAGCTGTAGACAGTAGCTTTTTTTGTAAAAAACACTGCCTGGAAAACTACAGTACACCGAAGGTAGTCTTTCTGGCATATTCCAAGATTCTCTCACGTTTTTCAGAGTTGCTCATTCGGGGCCTTGTAAGCAAAGTTAAGGCCCAGATAATTGGCGCCGAAATTCGAATCCCAGATTGTTTCGAATGCTTTAACGAAAAACTCTAATTTTTGACTGTGATTCAGAATTGAACAAAGTTCTGAAAAATGCTACGAACGTATGCCTTGTTCCAGTGCTTCCTGGATTTCCGTATTTCCAAGATACTACAGTAATCCTCCTCCCTGTTTACTAGAAATAACTGCCGAATTCTAATCCACTGCACTCGTATTCGTCATTTTGTAACAAAACGTTTTTTATCCCCCCCCCTTTTTCCACAGAATTTCTTTGAAATCTCATGTATTTTCACATGAACTACCTAATCCCTATAATAGTGATTCATTTTCTTCTTTTTTTGAGCTTTTCGTCATCTCTTTTCCTCTGTCGGGGTGGGAACCGGCTTAATAAGCAAAAAAGAGATCAGGTGTGCACAAAAAGTATGTAGATTTCAAAGATTGGACAAACTTTTCGTTCTTTTTGGTGTCTTAATAAGGGGGAGGAGTTGTTTTTAGTTTGGCTAAGCTCAGCTCATTCTGATCTCTTTGATTTGTGAACGTATGCGCATTTGGGAAATGTGCATCCATTTGTAATTCTGACATTCTATTTGCAAATCTCGTCTTGGGGAAGATTTTGATAGTATTTTTGAAATTTTCACGTTTTCACATAGCTTTGGTCAATGTGACCTCAAAATTCAAAAAAAAATTTGAGGCTCCGTCAATAACTCGGCTTGAACACGATCCGTGATTTCGACTAAGAGTCCGTCACAATGTCAATTTTTGTCCGCTATCATTGGTTTTGTGATATGTTATAGGAAATGTATTTTTATTCATTTTTGTAGTGGATTTTTCAGATAAAATTAACAAAATTTGGAAGCTTTTTATCGTCTCAACTTGTTGCTCAGTAGTCACAAAAGTACAATGGTTGTGTAGATCGAAACTAGATCTTCATTTTTGTAGTTGACAACTTTTTGATAGCTATCCACGCTTTTGAGATATGAACGTTCAAAGTCAGCAGCCGAAAGAAGGGCGAGAGAGCACGCGAAACGAGGAGGGCGTCTCGCTTCTCTGCGTCTCTTCCCCTTTCTCTTTCGTGGTGCCTATCTTTAAAAACGCTTATCTCAGAAGCGTGAAGAGCTATCAAAAAGTTGTCAACTACAAAAATCGAGATCAAGACTTGTTCTATAACATAAATAAGAATCAGAAGACTGGAGCAACGTGGTAGACCTTTGCGAGCTGTCAAACTTGGTCATTTTTCAAGAAAAAAAGAAAAATCCTGTTAAAAAAATATTTGCACGATTTTTAAAACTGGAAGTCTCCTCTTCCCTGGTAAACCAAATCGGAAGTTCCGCTGTCCCCGGACGTCAAAAATTAACGATAATCTTTTAAGACATCCAACACCAACAGCTTCTGATTAGTACACCACATTTTTCCGTTTCTGTCTGCAAATATTTTTTGCACGTTCTCAGATTCTGACTATCTAAAAAGATTCTTCGTCTAGAAATTATTTGGAGCGCAATAATACAGTTTCCAGCAAAATGCACTTCAACTTGTCTCCAGAAGAGCGCAGTTGCAAGATTTGTGGTGATTCGAAGAGTGGATTCAATTATGGGGTGAGTTGAATGTTGAAACTCCGCTATTTTCAGCCAAAATTCAATGATTTTTATATCAGTGTGCTCGTTACAAAAAGCAAAAAAGAATAGCGCTCACTCGGAATTGAACCCCCGATGTAAGTTTGCTGGCCGGACTCCTTACCAGGTGCACCACAGGCGTCAACCGGCGGCGCGGTTGACCGAAGATGGTCATGAAGGCGGCAGGGAGACCTAAGGGAAGCATCACCTTCATGGCCACCTTGGGTTCCGCGCCGCCGGTCGACACCCGTGGTGTACCTGGTAAGGAGTCCGGCTAGTAAACTAGCATCCAGGGTTCGAACCCCACACCCGCAATTCTCTTTTTGCGTTCTTTTTAACGTCATTTCAGTACAATAAATTAAATTTATTGACACGAAGGAAAAAGAAATCAATAGTTAACACATGAGACCTGATCAAGCCCCTCACGAGGCGAAAGACCGGGTAGGGGTGGGGGAACAATGAATAAAAAAGAGGATCATGATGGCAAGGTAGGGTTGGGGGTAGATAAATTAAAAACCGAGTAAGACTGACAGTAAAATGTAATGGGGGCAAGTGGGAGGGGGCGATATACACATGGGGGTGAGAAAGCTCATAATTATAACCGGTTAATGGATTGTTCAAGGAGGGAGATGAATTTACCGGGTGAAAGAAATTCGGGGCAATTAGATGTGATAGAATTCCAGATGGGGACTGTGGAAGAGAAAAAGTCATTAACTTGAGGCCTAGTACAAATGAGAGTCATGGGGCGTCTGTTAGAGTTGGACAGTCTGACATATGCCTGGATTTCAGGGAAAAAAGTAGCGCCGCAAATGATTTTATAAAGTAGAATTAATTGTGATTTAAGACGACGGTGACGGAGGGAGTATAAGTCAAGAATCTCGAGACGATTTAGATAGGAGGTATAGTGTACGTTACACCTTTGAAGAACCTTTCTGGTAAACGATCGAAGAGGTTTTTCAAGTTTATGGGAGAGGATGCTAGAGGGAGAGGGAGAGTAAACAGAAGAGCAATATTCAAGAACTGGAAGAACATAGGTGTTGAATAGGTGCTTGTAGAGAGAACATAGGTGTTGAATAGGTGCTTGTAGAGACAATAGAGCGCGATTCCAAACGTTTTTTCCATACTTGTCATTTGACGGGCCGGCCCGGGCCGAGGAAAAATTTTGCCGGCCCGGCCCGGCCCGGTCGGCCCGGGTGGAAAATTTTTTTAAATTTTTGCATCCCAAAAATAATTTTCAAGTGCTTTTTATCACTAAATTCACTGTAGAACTAATCAAAATCATCAATTCAGTCGAATTTTTGCAGAAAATGTTCCAAAAATCACTTTTTCAAAAATTATTGCTGAAAAAAAACATGTTTTTCGAAAAAAGTCGCTTCACCCGGGCCGGGCCGGTGAAAATTTGGAAATCGGCCCAGCCCGGCCCGTGACAAGTATGGTTTTTTTCCGATAAAATACTCAAAAATTTTCAAATTTTTAAATTTAAACAGGTCCAATCCTGCAACTCGTGTAAAATGTTCTTCCGCCGTGCAATCGACACAAACAAACCAATAATCTGCAAAAAAGAGGGAAAATGTGACTTCCGTCAAGTGAAATGCCGCTTCTGTCGTTTTCATCAGTGTATCCGTATTGGGATGAAGTGTCTCCTGGTTTCAGACGACCCAACTAAGACGATACTGAGTTTATTGGAGAAAAATGCAACGAGACAAAAGAATTTTCTGGAAGCGATGGTACCAACAAATCTCTCCGTCGACGATATTTTTACACGTGGCGCCTTTGACTTCGAGGCGAAACCAATCGACGCGAAATTCGGATTCTATGATTGGGCAGTAATTAACCAATTAACATGTATCGACTTCGCAACAAAGTTCGATTTCATGAAGTACCTCTCCGCAGTGGACATCAAGGCGATGCTCAAATACTCCCATCTCATGTATGTGATTTTTGTCACCGCAATGAGATCTTACCGGGCGAAAAAAGCGGTGATGTGTCATCCGGATGGGACTGATATTTTCCCGGAAGAAGTTCAGAAGATCACTTGTTACAATGACCACTTTTTGAATGAGATCAGATGCTCGTTAATTGGACGAATTATTGAGTTGAACGTCACCGAGGAGGAGTTCGTGCTGTTGAGCGCGATTTTGTTGTGCAATCCGGGTAGGTTTTTTTTAGAAAGGTGGTGGGCTTGTGGTAGATCAAAAGTAAAGCTACATTTTTGTAGTTGAAAACTTTTTGGTAGCTCTTCACGCTTTCGAGTTATGAAAGTTACAGTAATCCAAAAAATATGTTTTGCCGCGATGCGTTGGAAGGGTGTCCTGGCGTCATATTTTGTTTTACTGTTTTCAATTTTTGGTATGTTATAGAATAAGACTTGGGCTTTATTTTTGTAGTTGACAACGTTTTGATAGCTATCCACACTTTTGAGATACGCGGCTTTAAAAATCGGTGTAGAAAAGGAATGAAGGAGAGGGCGCAGAGAAGGTAGACTGTCTCGTTTCTCTGCGTTTCTCTCCCGCTCTTTTTGCTCCTTTTATCTCAGTTTTTGAATGTATTATAGAACAAATCTTGGGCTACATTTTTGTAGTTGACAACTTTTTTGTATAAGCCGTCCATAGAAAGTTACAGTACTCCAATGTCAAGCAGCTTGAATTTTGCAAATAGTGCCGATTTTCTGAATTTCAAATGTTGCACATTGTTAATTTAACGTATTTTGCATTATATTTTTGTTAAACACAGCTAAAAATTAAAAAAAAAACAAAATTTGATTAAAAATCCATCAAAAATCACAAAATACAAAAAATTGAAATGTTCCATTTAAAAGCCTTTTTTTAAGCAAAATTTCTGATTCAATTCACAAAAATTTATATTCACTGTGTAGATCACATCTAGTTCTACATTTTTGTAGTTGACAACTTTTTGATAGCTATTCACCAGAGTTGCGCGGAAGTGATTTTTTCAAAAACGGAAGTCGGAAGTCGGAAGTAAAATTTTCAAAACGGAAGTCGGAAGCCGGAAGTCGGAAGTGAAAAAATGCCCGGAAGTCGGAAGTCGGAAGTCGGAAGCCGGAAGTCGGAAGTAGATTTTGAAGTGAAGAAGCGCTATCAAAAAGTCGTCAACTACAAAAATGGAGATCTTTGTTTGATCTACACAGTGAATGCAAAATTGTTGTAATAATGGGAATAGTGGATTAGGGTGTTACGAGCCTTCAAACAAAGTGGAAAAACTCAAATTTCCTGAAAATTTTAAAAATGATCTATTCCAGCCGTACCACACCTGTCTCAATCCGGCCAAATTCTTCTGAGCACACATCAAGAAATGTTCTCAACCGCCCTCCTCCACTACTGTGTCCTCGAAAATGGATCTGGCGGACCAACGAGATTTAACGAGATCCTCTCACTGACCCATGTGATATCGAAGACTCAAAAAGACATTGACTACTTCTCGTCTCTGTTTCCAATAGTCCAACCACAAGATGTGAAGTCTAATCTCTTCACGGACATTCTCAGCTTCTTGCTCCGTTGATTTTGCTTCTTTTTTGATACTTTTCATGTTTTGTAGCCGAAGATTTCGAATTAGTCATGAATGTACGAAAAAAGATTTGTTTGCTACTAATCCCCCGCTTTGTCTATATTTGATCCCAGTCATCAGGTTCATTCAACGTTCTCAGATTAATAAAGATTAACTATTTTTCTGCAAGTTTCGAGGGAAATCGTTTTCAGATTATTACAACGGGAACGACGACATGATCGATTTGGAGTTGGTTCATTTAGAATCCTGTGTGGAATCCGTTCGCAAGTTGAACATTGGGAACGGAGGTGAGAGGAGTGCGGTTTTTGAAATGGCGGATGACGGAAATCGAACGGTATGGTTACATTTGTAACGCGGGTTTAAGTGCGTTCTCTTAAACCGTGTTAACGAGTGAACTGTGTTCTGTGATGAGGAATATCCATGATTAGATTGCACAATCTTTATTGTTGTGGCGGTATAATGGAGGGTCGGTGGGAGCCGACCGACCACCACCGCTTGATGGAAACTAAACTGAGATCGAGGGGAGATGAGAATTAGAGGTGTTTGGTGTAACGACAGTTGTTATTGGATGGGGAACATCTGGTCTATATCTTTGCCCTGTGACACATTAAAGGTGGACTAAGGTCAACTCTGATATTTTCATAGAATAATGTATGAATACCTGTGAGTTCATTTTCATATCGAAAAAATTTTAAAAATCGGTCTGGAACCCGCTGAGAGCGATCGCCGGTGAGTTTGGGCATTTCGGTGGCCGGTGAAAATTGGCGTTATGGCCCAGAAATTCGACCTCGATCGTATGTTCATTTGTTAATTTCCATGATTTCATCTTCATATCAAAAGAATTTTTTTAATTCGGTTCATTCTCCGCGGAGAACGAGCGGCAAAACAGTTTGGGCATTTCTGTGGCCATGGAACATTGTAGAACTTTTTCGAAAATTTTGTTTTTTTCGAGTTTTCTTCGTTTTTTCTATCATTTTTTGTAATAATTCCATCAATTTTTGCCGTTTACTTTCAAATTTATTGAAAGAAATCAACAAAAATGACCGAAAATAGCGATACAATTTGAAAAAATCAACATGGCCGAAGTCGAATTTCTAGGCCACCGAAATGCCCAAACTGACCGGCGATCGCTCTCAGCGGGTTCCAGACCGAATTTCAAAATTTTTTTCGATATGAAAATGAACTCACAGGTACTCATACATTATTCTATGAAAATATCAGAGTTGACCTTAGTCCACCTTTAAGCTCCGCCCATTGAGGAAATGTTGTTAATTTGATTAGTGTAGGTCTTGGTTACTGTAAGATGTTGTTAACTGTACAAACATTTTTGCGCGATTCAAGAACAGGGACCAGAGTTGGGCGAAATGTTTTTGGCAGAAGGGAAAAAGTGCCAAAAAGAAAGAGGAGGAATAAAAAGTAAATTTTAAAAGACAACTTCGGCTTTTTTTTGTTGTAAGAAGCCTCTAAAAATGGATACATTTCGTTTCTTCCTTAAAACGGCATTTAATTTTTGGGGTACAACAATTTTAGTGTACAACAGGGTACATCTGATTTTAGGGTACAAAATTGAATGGGTAGAAAAATTTCAGGGCACAACTATTTTGGTGTACAAACTTCTGATGATTTTAGGAGGGCAACTGACTACAATTTCAGGGTACAACAAACATAATTTTTGGGTTCAACTAATTTTTGTTGTTAGTTATCGAAAATTTGAAATTACCTGAAAAATTCGATCCTTGGGTACATAGAATCAGAGGGTATAGTGAACCTTATGGTACATCGAGGAACTATGATCATAGGGTACATCCATAGGGTTATCATAGGGTACATCGAGTTGGAATATTCATAAAATCTTAGAAGTCTCACAGTTTTCATCAAATTTTGAAAAAAGCTGAACAGACGGAGTTCAAGGAACATATTAATGATTTAATTAGAGGGATAAAATAATAAGATTTAGCATTTAAAGTGATGATTGAATTAATTATTGAAACTTCAATTTGGCCATCTTTCTAATGGCTGTAAGAATAATTTTCATGTTATAGGCTTACTGTCTTGAATCAAGAGAAAGTGGGAAGCATAAAGTGTACAAGTAGACTTTTCACTCTTTTCGTTTACTTGACAAATGCGCTCCATTGACCATGTTCAAATGAAAAAGGGCACTTTCTGATTCCGTAACTATTTCATCATGTATTCATCCCCTTGAGCGGCCGATTGCTGTTCTACCCGTCTATTTTTTAGTTTTCCTTGTAAAAGCTATTGATTTTGTTTGAATTCTAAGAGGTGAGTATTGAGAAATTGAAAATATAGAATAATATTTGCTGAATTAGCGCTAAAACCATTTATTTAACAGTTTTTTGTTTCAAATTGAGATATTGAAATTCGGTAACAAAAATCTGACTGGCGTATCTTCGACGCGTTTTTGAAATCGATGAATATCGCGATAAAATTGCACAGAAAGTGAGTCGGGCGCACTTTTGACGCGTTCAAGACCGGAAATCAATGATATCTGATGAATTTCAGTGATGCGATGATGTGGTGATCTGTGAAGAGACATCCGTCACTCCATTCAATCTCCGAAAATGGGGATTCTTTGGGCCCGCGATCGTCTTGGCAGCCACTCATTGGTGTTTTCTTGGCAATGATGGTTTTCATGGCAATCTGCTGGTGGTTGAATAACAATGATAAGGCTCCAAACCAGGTCAGACAGGTGGAGGAAGATCCGGAAAAAATGAAGACAGAGCTTTAACTTTTAATTTAATTTTTAATTGATTCTTTCCTTTTTTGATTACCAAATAAAACTCTTCTAAATATATCAGCTTCATATTGTAAACGAAAATGCCTAAAAGCGGAAAGCGGTATAAAAGGGCTTTTTTTTTAGGAGAGTTACATTACCGTCCAAAAGGTTGTGAACTTTGGTCGTTTTCAGTGGAAAAAGCATAACTTTGAGAGGGTAGCATAGGAAAACTAACTGTCCCACAAAATATCTTTTTGTGGGATTGTACAGGCCAAGAGTAGAACTTCATTTTTGTAGTTGACAATTTTTTTGTACGGACACTCCCTAGAGAGTTACATGTCGTCAAAGTAGACCTGTTTCAACGCAAAATAGTAGAATTCTTTGGCTGTCGTCTAAAAATGGCCATAACTCTCTAGAGAGTGTCCGTACAAAAAAGTTGTCAACTATAAAAATGGAGCTCTACCTTTGTTCTGTACGGTCCACTAAAAATTTATTTGATGAGACAATCAGTATTACCGTGCCGCACTCTCAACGTTGGCCTTTTGGCCGGTACTGTATATTGGCCCTTAATCCAACGGTGCATCGTGATCATAGGGTAAATTAAATCGGAAGGGTACAGTGAATTTTACAAGAGAATTCTTTGGAGACGCCACTTACAAACGACCTATAAATTTGGTTATAGGTATTTTCGACTACGGTCAGTTCATTTCTGTCATCAAAACCTGCTAAATGCGAGCTGAGTTATGAGCTAAATTTTCATATGGTTAGGCCATTTCACATGAAATTCTAAATTAGCCGCATATACACCATCCCGCGGCACCATTTGTGTTCTCCAGCAGTTTACATGTGCTTGTACGACACAAAAATGAGAATATCTTGCGTATACTGCTTGTCGATTTGGAATCCCATGTGAAAAAAACTGACCATCTGAAAAGTTTGAGAGCTCATAACTCGGCTCGCAGAGACATTTAGCAGGTTTTGACTTCAGAAATGGACTCCTCGTGGTCAAAAGTACCTATAACCAAATTTATAGCTCGTTTCAGAAGTCTCATAGTTGTCATCAAATTTTGAGAAAAGCGTTTCAGACGTCGTTCGAGGAAGATATTTCTGCACTTTCCAGCCCCCTAATCAAGTTATAACCGCGTCTCCTTATCACTTCCCCTAACGTTTCATAACTGTCACCTCAAATCAAGAATCTCGTCCTTCTCCACTTTGCCTTTCTTCTCAAAAATTACCTTGCAACTAATATGAAAAAGGTCGAGGCGACAAAAAGGAGGAGTGTCTATGTGTCTGCAGTTGTGGTATAATCAATTAGCACTGTAACATCTTCTATCCCTTCTCCCCAACCTCCTCGATAGAGAGACAAATCGAAATCGTTTCGATCTCTCTGCGTCTCTCTCTCTCTCCATCCTTTTTCTCTCTCACCGTTTCCTCCGCTTCTTCATTCATTCGTTCGTGTTGTTTATTCTCTTCTTCTCCTTTTCCGATTCCTTCTTCTTCTTATTTAGTTTTGTCACTTGTTTCCACATTGACTGATGAACTGGCAGAAACAACGACAACATGTCCTCGATAGGCTCGCTTTTGTGCCAGGTGAGCCCTTTTTCTTTGGATTTTTGGGTGATTTGGGTTGTGGGTGGTCAATCTGTAATAGGAACTGCAAAAATTGGAGTAAAAACTTGAAAATTCTGGAAAAAATCGATAATGGGATGTAATAAGCGTTCTGATCATTAACAGCGTGAAATCTGTGATCTGTAATTTTCTGAAATTTTGTCTGTAAGTACTTTGAGACATTCTGAACCTGAAAATCATATTCATTTTTACGAGATTTTTTTTAGAAATTAAAGAAATTTCCATCAAAAACCACTAAAACTCGAAAAGTGAAGTGTCGAGCATCTTGTACCTAAAAATCCAAATTCTGGGATATTCTATCTCTAATCACTTCAAGCACTTTTAAATAAAGAAACATGCTTCATTTTTTTAATAAGGCCAGTAAATTCACCTTTAATCAATGTTTTCGAGCATAGATGGTAAACCATATTAACCTAGAACACGTTGTTACGGGAAATACAGTTGTTGGAACATTTTGAAAGCTTGTCTGTAAGTACTTGGAGACACGCTAGGTCTACAAAAGTCGAACATTTTTCTTTAAAATCTTTGAATATCGCCGGTTTTTTACTGCATAAAATAGATAACTTGCTGCCAGATATGTTAAACTTGATAATTATATTCGTTTCTTTAGAAAAACCCTGAAATACTAATTATTCCATTCTTTATCGCAGTGAAATGATTAAAATTTTCGGATTCTCAAATATCTCGATGTTCAAAGTGTTCCGAACTTAAACGATTTTCAATGCTATCTACAAAAACTATCTACTCTGTTCCATGCCGACTTTGCCATACCTCTCTTCTCTTCCCTCCTAAACACCCCGATCTTTATATTCATTTGTTATTCAAATGTCTCTAACGGGCGTTGGCTTTACCGTTCGAATCAAACCGTAGATTATTTTGCATATTCAATTCGAATTTGCAAAAAGGTTTAAAGCGATCTGGAACTATCTTTGCTTATAGAAACTATATTTCAATCTTGGTAGTTATAATCCTTGGGAATCTTTCTGAGGAGCACTGAACTCATATTTTGCTTATTGCAGATTTCACTAAAACTCATTTTGAGTCAGGAGAACTGGAATTGTGGCGTTTAATGTGATTTTGAGCATGTTCGTCAATGATAAAAGTTTTTCTAACAAGGAAAGTCTTTTGAGACGCCACTTTCAAACGACCTAGAAATTTTTTATAGGTATTTTCGACCACGGAGAGTCCATTTCTGTAGTCAAAACCTGCTAAATGTGTCTGTGAGCCGAGTTATGAGCTCTCAATCTTTTTATGTGGATTAGCTTACTCACATGGAATTCTAAATCGACAAGTAGTATTCGCAAGGTTTTCATATTTTTGCAACGTACGAACACAGGTAAACCGCTAGGGAACACAAATTGAACCGCGCGGTGGCGTATATACCGCCGATATGGAATTCCACGTGAACAGGCTTAACAATATGAAATGTTTGAGAGCTCATAACTCGGCTTGCAGAGACATTTAGCAGGTTTTAACTGCAGAAATGGACTCGTCGTGGTCGAAAATACCAATAACCAAATTTATAGATCGTTTGAAAGTGGCGTCTCCAAAGACTTCCCTTGTTAGGGTTTTCTGAAGTATCGTTTTGCATTAACTTTTACAGGCAGCCGAATTATTCAGAAAAAAAACTTCTAACTTTGAGGATCGTACTAGAGCTCCAGAAGTCAAAAAAAAGTGTTCTCGGGAAAATCTTTACAATTCATCTAAAAATGCTCCAAACAGTCTATACATGTATTGAAATATGTGTATTGATTTCTTCTATAAACAGTCATTGAAAGTTACAATTTTAGAAAAAACGAAGTTTTTATTCCTATTTTTCTCAATTTCCGATATTTTTTCGGTATGTCAGTTTGAGAACCGTAGTTTATCGGAAACTGTTCCAAACTTCCGTTCTTTTCAAACTTGGTCGCTCTTCTAGCTACCGATCGCCTTCCCATCCCTTCCCTATTGAATAACCCGAGTAAAAATTGAAAGTGTGATCTCATCTCTTCTCTCCTTCATCATATTCTTCTCCCCCATCTCCATATTTACGCATTTTATCAATCCCCCTTCCCCCTTTCTTTACCTATTGACACAGTTCTCTCCGCCGTCGTCGTCGTCGCTGCGCACAGTCCCCTATCTCTAACGTCTCTCATAGCTTCTTCTCTCTCCCTTTCACGGGGTGTAACATGATGGCAATCAAGGTAATTTAACAGAAATTGAACATTAGTATGCTTCGTCCTCCTCTTTTCAGTTTTATTACACAAATTCTATGATGATATCAGAAATAAGAAAAGAAGCTTCTAGAAGAATTATCAGTCATCAATCTATCTTATCATTCTTAATACATTAGGGGATTGCTAGAAACAATGCGCCTGAGGAGCGCCAGATGATTTGAACAGTGATTCCATTACTTTCCTACGCGACTCCGGCGCGCCAGACGATCTAAAAAGTGGAAAAGTTTAGTTTTGCAAAAGAAAAACGCGCCTGAGGCGCGCCAGACAGGGAAACTTGAGAAGTAGGGGGAGAGAAAAGGCAAAATGCAAATAACAAATAAAGTTTAGAACAATAGAAAAAAAGTAAACAATCAGGGTGGTCGGTTTTTTTCCTTTTTTCTGCAAAAAAAGAGAGGGAATAGGAAATTCTGGCACAAGTGCTACAAACGATGAAAAATGACCAAGTCTGACAGCCCATTGCGGTTTTCCAAATTGTCCGATCTATGTGAATTTTGTATTTGTTATAGAAAAGTCTTTATCTCCATTTTTGTAGTTGAAAACTTTTTGATAGCTATTCACGCTTTTGAGATATACGGCTTTGAAGATTGGGAGGCGAGAGAGTGTGCGAGAGGAAGAGGGCGTCTAGCTTCTCTGCGTCTCTCCCGCTCCCCGTTCTCCAGGTGCTTATCTTTGAAAGCGTATATCTCAAAACCGTGAAGAGCTATCAGAAAGTTGTCAACTACAAAAATGTAGCTCTACTTTTGATCTACCACAAGCTCACACCCTCGGCATAAAATGACGGTAATAAGTTTGATATGCCTTTGTTGGAAGAAAAGCTAGTTGGACGGTACAGTAGCCATGAAAAGCTATGAAGACATTAGAACGATGGAATAAGAACAACTATAGGACTGTTGAAAAACAACACAGTTCCGAAAATTGGTCCATCTTCCGCAAGTATGAACTAAACTCACTCACTAACAGTACTCATAGTGTCAGTGTCAGTTTGGTCATTGCAAGGTACTGCTATGGTCACTGTACTTTAGGCTACTGTAGAAAGACCGCATACTCAGAGTGCAGATTTCAAATTTTCCATTGAATTTTTTTGTGCCGCCCCGAAAACAACGGACAGAGCCTGAAGTACAAATGAGAATTTGAAACTGATGAAAGTAAGCGCGCCCTATCCAGCTTTTGAGCGTTGGGAAAACCGTCAAAAGTCCGGTAGAGCGACTTTGGTTCGGTCTCACTAAAGCTGTCCCCCGTGCGTAGATCAAACTAAAATTTAAAAAACCAATTTTTCCAGGCGGTACCGACCGTGAAGGCAACTCTCTCCTAGTCGTCTCTACATCGCAAGTGCAAGAATGCTCCTACGAGAACTTGGTCTCACTACTCGCCCTCCTATCGGACACCCTTCCCCCATCAACTCTATTTACAGTACTACTAGATACCAGACATATTCAATTGAAGCAGTTGAAGTTCTATTTGAGAGCTTGTCAGGTATTGGAGAGAGGCTCATGAATTTAAAAATTACTTTTTTCAGCAAGCCCTGTACAAAAAAGTGCGTCAAGTACTAATTATCCAACCGGAAAAGTTCTTGGATCAGCAGAAGATAAACTTTGATTTGATAGTCAGTGGGTACACTTTAAAGGTACGAAGAGTTGTAGATCAAAATTTTAATTGTTTATTTTCAGACAGTGTTGATCTCCATGCACAAGCTATCAAAATTTGTTGATGTAAACCAGCTACCAGAGCAGTTCGGTGGGACACTTGGATACGATCCGGATGCATGGCTTGAGAAGAGGATTGTGAGTTTTGCCAGAGCAAATGCGCTCTATCGAACTCAAGGTTAGAGCGAAATTTCAACTTTTTGGTTTCAGGAAGTGAAAAAATGGCAGAACTACCTTGCGGAACTAGATGTAAACACTTCTCGTCACAACCTCGACGAAGATCAGAAACGTAAGTCCTACCAATATAGCAATCACGCTCCACTGAACTCATTTTCAGTAGAAGAATTCGTGACACGACTACAAACCACTAAACGAATTGAAGACGAGTACGCGGCTCTCTCGCTGAAAAAGTCGATAAGAGAAGTGAAAGCGAGGGAGGAGGAGAATAGTAAAGAGGGATTAATCAAGGATCACACTGCCGGAGTCTCTGATTTTTTGGATTGGATTGAAGGGAGTGGGGAGAAGTGGCTGAATTCGTTGTGTCAGGTGGCGGATAATGTGGATGAGGCAGAGAGTTTGGTGAAGCAGCATGAGGAATTGACCAATAAGACCAAGGTGAGGATTTCGTCATGACCGAGAAAAAGTTCGGTCATGATTGAAGAATGCTGTTGAGATAGTGCGCTCTATTGATGAACGCGACCAAAATTTTATGGAAAATGTATTTTTTCAAGAAGCGATTTTTCGAATATACACGTAGAGTCCCAGACTACCAATGCAGACGCGCTCTATTGACAAGTATGGTACACTTTTGCGTCACGGTGAACTTTTGAAACTTCTGTGCATACCGTGGTGCACATTAGAATTTAGGAAGCAAGTTCAAAATTTTGTTCTCTGTGTGAAGTGTATGAGTGCACTTAGAGGCGGAGCCTAAAAATCAAAGATTTGTCCGCAAACAGCGATGAGCCAATTTTACCTACAGGTAACCCTAAACTAATGCTAAAAACGAGCGGAGTTTGAAGAAACCATGCCGTAGAGAATTCTTCTTTGCGCAGTGATAAAATTGTTGTGGTTTTTTCCAGGAAATCGAGGAACAAAGCCATCAACTCGCTGAGATGGCCACACGGCTAATGGCTGCATGTCCGCAGGTTGCAATCGTCCTTCAGAAGGTATGTTTTGGTTATCCGTTTGAATACGGTACAGTACTTTGATAGCTCTTCCAGGCTAAGAGGGCTAAGAGATATACGCCTTTAAAGAGACATAGAGTTGTCAGGCACTCTATCTTCCAAAATCACTGAAAGTACTCAAAATTTCGGGATGATTCTGTTATAACCCCCCGGAAAACTTCGTTAAACCCCCCTTGGCATAAATGTTGGAAAACCTCAAAAATACTCAAAATTTCAGACCCGCGAACAAATCCGCGACGTAGCCGAGCATTTTGCATACCGTGTGGAGGCTCAAACCCAGTTTGCACTTTCAAATAGAAACTTCCGCGAGAAAGTTGGAGAGGTACGCCTCTTACACCTCAGAACTTTCCCCCTAAATACCAAGGTTTCAGTTCATCAAAAAATCCGACCAAATGCTTGAAAAAGTGTGTGCCGAGGACGGTACTACCGTGAAACCAATAGAGGAATTGACGACGACGAAGAAGGAGTTAGATGACTCGGTGAATTCGATGAGTGAGTTTTTCTGTGCATTTTGTCGTGACGGTGTCACTTTTCAATTTCTGCAGACGTCGCCTTCGAAGCCGCAGTTGATGCCGGAGAAGGGACCGTGGCGAAGGTTCGCCAGTATGCAGAAGTTCTTCCAGCAGAAGACATGGTTGCTCAGATCGCATCAAGTCTTACCTATATTTCACAGAGACAGAATAGGTAAGTCTGAATGCGTGGCTTAGAAAAACGCAAGCTGGGTTTCTAGGCCCTGTATAACGTTTCAATTTGCAGACACAACGAGCTAGCTAGTGTAAAACGTCTAGAACAACAACAACATATCCAACTAATGACTACTTATGGGGATTGTGACCAAGCTATCAAATGGCTCGGCGAGCTTAAAGACACCCTTCATAAGGAGTACAGTCTATCGGACATCGATGAGGACGCCGTTAGAAATTTGAGAAATGACCGCCAGAATTTGGATAGAACTGCGGTGGTAGGCTTTGACAGTAAAGAGCACTTGTACAATCACTTATCGATTCCAGAGCACCTATCAATATGGAAAACAGTTACTTTCGATGGCTAAGAATAGTGAGAGATCGACGATGAAAGAGAGGACGACAGAGGATAGAAAAGAGAAATTGGAAGCCGCTTGGAAGGAATTGGACCTGGCCATTCAGAATAATGAGCAGAGATTGAAAGTGGTGGAGTCGTTCATGGCGACGCATAGACAGGTAAGGAAGAGTTTGGTCGCCGCAGAGGGGTTAGGCAGGGAGGTTTTTTTCCTAACTTGAGAAGAGCACGATCCACAAGACACGGTTAATCGGTGCTAATCATTCGGTACTGTCAGTGTACGTGATATAGTTATATGTAGCTGTTGTTGTAGTTTCGAAATGTCGTAGTTGCGCAACCTAAGTTAGTTGCGAAACGTCCCGGAGCCGAATTTTTCATGCGACTACGGTACGCAGTTCGCAAAGACTCAAAGAAACACCCTGACGCAATTTTGCGGACCATTAGGCTGCTGACTATTCCGTTTGTTTCCAGATGATGGAACGAGTGATCGAAATCGAAAAATCTCTCCGAGAACGCCTTCGTGTTAGCGGTAAACTCAATTCGATCACATTGAGCACAGAACGGAAACGACTTCGAAATGATATCGAAGAACTGTCAAACATCGGAAAAATGTTGTCAGCTCAGATTAACGCGGATCATACGTAAGACCCTTTTAGAACCCGTTTCTTTTTTAATATCTGGTTTTCAGAACAACTCCCCAAGACAGACAAACTGCTATGAAGCAGATATCGGACAAGATCGATGAAGTGATGTCTGCTCAACGGAGGATGGAGAGCCTGATTGGTGAAGACGAGGAGGCGGGCTCGAGCTCTTC
Organism: Caenorhabditis latens; assembly: GCA_002259235.3. NCBI lineage: Eukaryota > Metazoa > Nematoda > Chromadorea > Rhabditida > Rhabditidae > Caenorhabditis > Caenorhabditis latens. The sequence continues at coordinate 2,957,653 of CM056092.1, read as the reverse complement.
AGGGAAAGAGGATAAGGTAAGGTTATGGAATTGTGGGAGAGATCAAATGGTAGAATATGTTTGAAGTTCGCATTATAACATTAAAAGTGCATTAGAAGAATTCTGCTATCTTTCGAGCAACGGCGCCTTTACCTAAAACCAATTCTAGCGCGAAATTCAAGATCACCACATCTCGCTACGTATCGAATGTGTATGGCGACGCAGGGAATTGAATTCATGTCCAGTCGCGAGCGTAGTGCCAAGAAAACTTTAGTTTTCTAGCAAGCGACATTATCCGAGCACCCCACACTCCAATTTGATGCTGTACCAAGTTTTTTTCAAAGCAACCGCAACCAATCCCTTCTTGCTCTCAATACTATAAGATTATTTTTCAGCACACCCCTCGAAAATCGCGTCCACTCTCCAAAGTGCCCGAAGAAGAGGGTGGCGACGTGTCTCCAGTGTTCCCTCGTGCCGTCCGACTACTCGAAACAAATGAAGGAATTGCACCGGCGATCCGTCTATCCAAAAATGAATCCTACCTTTGAACATTCTCCAAAATCTAGAGAAGTACCCCTACAATTCCTGATGCCAAATTTCCCTTGCTCATTTGTTAATGTTTCTTTTGAATATGATGTGTGTACATTCTGTGATTCGTATTTTCTTTTGTAAGCAAAATATCGTGATAAATTTAGTGAATATCTGTTATTTTTGAATTTCAAAGAAACTAACGAAGAAGGACAAAGACGACTAATGGAAGAAATCATTGCTGATGCCATCGACATCCGAAACGTCATGTTCCTCGGGAACTTCAGATGAAATCTCATCACCGCTGTCTTCATCTTCCGATTCATGTGGATGTTGACAAGACGACCTCGCTCATCCGTCCAGTAGAGAAGAGAGATGTCAGTGCCTTCCTGCATCGTAGCCTTTTTCATAATCATTGCTCTTGTTTCATCTTCATTGTTCTTCGTTTTGTCGAAGAGCGCTTTTGTATCATCTGCTTTGAAGTCAGTGAGGATTCGAATCGTTCTGCACTCGCCTCTTGAATCTGAAATATAACAAAAATCAGGAAACCTATGAAAATAACCGAGAAGAAGAATGGACACGAAGAAAATCAAGTTCCAACACAAAAAGAGATGGGTTATTCACCTCCGGAAAAAACGTTTTTTCCGAAAACAAAAATGAAAAATGGGCGACGTCCGATAATACATAGTTATATTCTTGTTGTAGGTTTAGATCGTCTGTGTGAGAATTACATTGGCAAAAAGATTGTGCATTCTATTCTAATGACTTGTAGCCGTGTGATTTGCTGAAAAGTTGCCGGAGAAATTGCGGTGAAACCATAATCTCACCACTAAAAAGTGTACCTCGCAATATAGGTCTAGAACACACAAAAATTTCAAAACTTTCATCCTAAATTTTTCAAGAAATCGCCATCGAAAAAAATTGTTACCCAATAATTTTTCTACAAACGATTTCTCAACGAGTTCTGAACGAAAATTCTCGAAATTACTACCGAAATGCAGCTAGAGAAACGGTTAACAATTTCAACACAAAAGAAAGAATTTCAAAAATATGTTCTGAGTCCGAACAAAGATTTAAACTGAAAAAAGTATGTCAAAAGCTGACTAAATTGTTGCAAACACGCTCCCATTGCGCTTTCCGTTTTAGGAATGAAGGCCGCGCGGTCACTATTCATAAACATTCGAAGCGTTCTTACTTCTTTCCCAAAAATGAGAGAAAGTGGGCGGAGTTTCCCATTAGACAAAATTAAATGTGAAAATCAAAGCAAAAATATGTTTTCTCATTTTTAGACCTGCCACTTTTTCTTTTTATTCTTTTTCGCCGCTAAAAACTGATATTACCACATTTTTCAGCGCAAAAATGACCAAAAATCAAACAATTTTGACTAAAAATAAATTTAATTTTTAAAAGTGTGCATTCTGACGTGACGGTGTTTGCGTACAAAACAGCAAACTCCCCGCGAAATTTTTCAACAAATTTTGTGATTTTTAGCTGATTTTCTCTCTTGTTTTTCGTGGTTTTTGACGGGTTTTGAGCGATTTTTTTGGTGTAAATATGTTTTTAATAATTTTAAGATTGATTTTAATCTATATTCGCCAAAAAATTTCATTGAAATTCGGAATAAAACGATGTTTTCCAAAAATTTTAACTTTCAGCCCAAAAATGAGCAAAAACGAGCCACGACGGAGCTCTCGTGTAATCCACCCACCGGATCGTCTCTCCTCTGACTTGCCCACGACTCGAAACACCGAAAAACCAAAAACCGGCAGGAAGAAGAAGGCGGATAAGCGGAGATTGAGTAAATCGGAGGTGGAAAAACCGGAAACAAAGACGAAACGGACGAGAGATGTGCAGAAAACCGAGTGGCACGATCGGAAAGTGAAGACAACTCGAGAATTCGCTAAGATTTTTGGAACGTCGGTGGCGGATGAGCAGGAGATTAAACAGGAGATGGAGAGGATTAAGGAAGGGATCGATGAAATTTTGAAGGAGAAGGAAGAAATGCTTCGAGAAGAATTTCAGGATATTGCTGACGCAATTGGGGATCCGAAGGTTTTTATTCCGCTGAAAAAACAGTCGAGTGAAGAACCGAAGACTGAGATTAAGGGAAAAGATGGAAGAGCTGCATTCCCACTTATCGGACTTCCCAAACGGAAGAAAATGATCTATCAGAAGGTCACGATTCGAAAAATGGACTTTTTCGAGCCGATCACCAAAGTGGTGCCCGGACATGATGAGAAGCAGCTGTCACATGTGCCAGTTATTCATGATCATACGGATGATATGGCTGTTTGCTCACAGCTTTATAAGGTTTAGAGAAGTTTTTGAGAGGGAAATAAATAATTTTTGGGAAAAACTTGAAATTTGAAAACAAAAATGACAAATAATTCAACAAAATTATTTGAAATGTTTCGAAAACTTGAGTATCAGCACGGCACAGTTCTTACAACTGCGCTCTACCGAAACCGAAAACAATAGTGTGTGAAATTGAGAGACACAGAGAAAAAGAGACATTTCTCAAGGGGATTTCGGTGGAGCGCAGTTGTAACAACTGTATCAAGCTAATATTCGAAATTTTTCGAAAACTCGGAGTAAAAGTGAATAAATTATCATATGTTTTAACTTTTTGGTTGAATTTTAAATTTTTGTCGAGAACTTGACTTTTTTTTCGAAAAAAAATCGAAATTTCTTGAAAAACAGGCCGAAAATCGCAAATTTGATAAGACTTCATGAATAACAAATTCTTGAGAAAACCAGTTTCAATTCAAAATTTCCGGGTTTTTGAAACAATTTTCTGCATTTTAACACGAAAATCGGCTTTTCGCTTCAATTTTGATGATTTTTCCTATCTAAATCAGACTTTTTGGATGAAAAATGCATTTTCGAGCGAGAAATCGTGAAAAGTTTGTTGTTTTTGTGATTTTCTGCTAAAAATCTCGTTTTTTTTAGTGAGAAAATTCGAGAATCGTGGTTTCTAGACTTCTAAATCACATTTTCTGGCCACTTTGGGCCAATTTTCATGAAATTTTTGCATTTTCTGGCTTTTTTATACCAACTTTCATAAAATTTTCGCTTTTTCTGGCAATTTTCGTTGAATTTTCATGGATTTTTTGCATTTTCGATCAGTTTTAGACTGATTTTCGTGGAATTTTCACATTTTTGTCTTAAAAATCAAATTTTCGTTCAGAAACATTCAATTTCAGCCAATAACATCCCTCTATTTTGACTGAAACTTCACATTCTTCCAGATATACCCGAACGGAATCCACGGATACGTGCCAAACATGTCAGAAATCAGCGATCAACTTCTCTTTGAACTCTTCAAAAAGTTACTTCCCGCCACTCGGAACCCCGATCTTTTCTATTATGCCATGTATCGATCCTACCCGAATTCCGGATCGCAAGCCGATATGTCGGAGATTTTTCCGAAACTTGTTGCGAAATTTGTAAGGGATAAAGAGGAGATCAGGGAGTTGTTGGAGCTGGAGCCGTGGAAACCGAAGAAAGAGGAATCAGAAGGCGACGACGATGAAGAGGACGAGGACGATACGATGGATTCAGATTTTACGGGGAATTATGTGATTAAGCTAATTGAGATTTGTAATGGAACAGAGGCCACAAAGTGCTCGGGGGATTGTTATAAGATGCTTCAAGGCGCCCGTTTGAACGAACAACTCGGAAAAATACTGTCTGAAGACGACTACGTTGAAGTCTATGTTATGAAGTCGTGTAAGGCGGAAGAGGCTCTGTTTATTAATGAAATGATGCGAAAGAATAAGAAACGGAGAAAGATATCGAACTTCTGTGAGACTTCGAGAAAGTTTCCTGAAATGAGCTGTGCGGAGTGGTTTGGACGAGTGATGAGAGCTTGCAGACAGCCGGTTGACGGCATTTTTCAGGATGATATTTTGCAGTGAGTTTGGAGAGAAATCACCGATTTTTGGCTGAAAAATCGAGATTTTCAGACAAAATCGGCCCCAGAAAGCATCTATTAGCACGGCACGCTCTTTACAACCGCGCTCTACCGAAATCGAAGAAAATAGTGTGCGAAATTGAGAGACTCAGAGAAAAAGAGACACTTTCAAGGGCATTTCGGTGTAGCACAGTTGGAAGAACTGTGCTTCAACAATTTCTATGTTTTTGAGGGAAAATCTCGATTTACAGCTTGAAAACGCTAATTTTCGGCAGAAAAATCAAGATTTTCAGACAAAATTTAAGACTTAAAAATGAAATTTCAGTCAAAATTGATGCTAAAACTCAAATTTTCGACTGAAAATTCGCATTTCAGGGAGAAATTTATCATTTTCAGAGTAAAATTAGTTATTTCTGAGCGTAGAAGTCAGAATTTCACCGGAAACTGAGGATTTCTAGCTTGAAATCGCATTTTTTGCAGTACGTTCATGACTTTTCACACAAAAAAAACCGGTTTTTTTGACTAAAAATGAAAAATTCGCTATGAAAATTGGTAATTTTTTGCTGAAAATGATGCATTTTGTGACTAAAAATGTGAAAAAAAACATAAAAAACTCTAAAATAGCGTTTTTGAGCTGGAAATCGAAATCTTCCCTCAAAAATATAGAAATTGCTGAAACACAGTTCTTGCTCCACCGAAATCCCCTTGAAAAATGTCTCTTTTTCTCTGCGTCTCTATATTTCGCACACTACTTTCCTAGGTTTCGATAGAGCGCAGTTGTAAGAAGCGTGTCGTGCTACTAGGTGTCGAAAATCCCGATTTTAGTCAAAATTTATGCTGGAAATTCACATTTTTACATAAAATTTTCAGTGATTTCAAAATTCGAGACGGTCGATTCCGCAAACAAATGATAGCAGAAGAATCGGCTCGGAAGCGTAAGAAAGCAGAAGAACGGAAAGAGGATTCTGATGCAGAAGGCACTCCAGATGACGTCGATTCCGCCACAATCGCTCCAATCACTCCATGTGATCACTTCGGTCCGTGTGGACCCGGATTCGACTACTGTAGTTGTAAAGGGATATGTTCCATCGACTGCAAGTGTAATATCAATTGTAAACGCAAGTTCCCAGGATGCCGTTGCACGAAAATGTGCTTGAAAGGCAGTTGTCCGTGCCGTAAAAGCGGTTGGGAGTGTAATGTGAAGACGTGCAAATCGTGTGTCGACCCGGACAATACTGATGACACGATTCCGCGTTGTAAGAATACGGATATTACGAGAAATCAGGGAAAACTTGTCCATGTGAAGACGTCTGAAATTCCGAATGCTGGAAATGGAGCATTCATGGGAGAGGACGTGGCGAAGGATGAGTATATCGGGGAGTATGTTGGAGAGAGAATCTCCGAGGAGGAGACGGAGAGACGTGGAAAGTTCTATGAGCTCAGCACCAGTTACTTGTTTTGTGAGTTTCCAACTACAGTAACCCGAATCCTGGATCCAAGATGTTTGATCCTGAGTTACAGTACCCCCTAGGATCACCATACAGTACCATAGGATCAACTACAGTACCCCTTAGGATCACACTACAGTACCCTAGGATCCCACTACAGTACCCTTAGGATCACACTACAGTACCCTCAATATCACACTACAGTACGCCCTAGGATCCAACTACAGTACCCTGGGATCAACTACAGTACCCCCTAGGATCCAAGATCTTTGATCCTGAGTTACAGTAACCCAGATCTGATATCCAAGATCTTTGATCCTGATTTACAGTAACCTTAGGATCCAACTACAGTACCCCTAGGATCCAACTACAGTACGCTTAGGATCACACGACAGAAACCCGGATCCAAGATCTTTGATCCTGAGATACAGTAACCCAGATCCGGGATCCAAGATCTTTGATCCTGATTTACAGTACCCCCTAGGATCCAACTACAGTACCTTTTGGATCACACTGCGGTACCCGTTGGATCCAACTACAGTACCCCCTAGGATCCAACTACAGTACCCCTTGGATCCCACTGTAGTACCCCCTAGGATCCACCTACAGTACCCTTAGGATCCGCTACAGTACCCCTAGGATCACACCACAGAGCCCTTAAGATAACACTGCAGTACCTTCAGGAAAAGCGTTTGATCTGGACAACTATGGTTAAAAAAAACCCTTGTAACCACATTTTTTCGATCGAAAATTGACAATGTTGGTCGAAAGTTAGAAATTCAGAATTGTAAATATTCATTTAGAGGGAAAATTAGGTATTTTATCAAAATGTTGGATTCAAACTGCATTTTTTGATTGGAAATTCAAGGGTTTGGGATGAAAAATGTGTTATTTTTAGCAGAAACATGGGATACTGTGAGGTCTGCATAGAGATTCCGAAAAATCTGATTCTACATATTTTAATGAGAATAACCGAGATGAAGCTTCTGTCTCGCTCTATCCTATCGAACTTCTTAATTCCAAAAACACATTTTCTTATACGATTTATTAGGTTTGTAATTAGAATAAGAGTTGACAGAAAAATACCAAATTAGCAAGATCTCTTTGCAGTTGGTCCATTGACACTATCAGTATTTCTTCTTTTCTTGGTTGCTCGCTTCTTTGCGGCTCTCTTCTTCTTTGTCTTCTTCTCCACTTGAGTTTGAACCGGATTCCACACGAAGATCCTAACTGAATTCCAAGAGAATTGAATACTGCACTTGATTCCATCGTTCCTAGTGAAATCACACGATTCCTCGATTTTCATAACACCGTCGTCAGTGAACTCGCGTGGCAAGAATTTCTCCGTCTTGACTCTTTTGTCGAAATCGGGAAATTTGAAGATTTGATCTCTCTGCTCTGTAACTTCCAATCCCTCGAGAACAGCTGATTTATCCCATCCTCCATATCGGCCGAATCGAATCATTTGGAGATTTGGATTATTGATTTTTCCATCTTTGAGATCACGGAGGAATTCGTTAAGATCTTGATCTGTAAGCGACCAGGCATCCGTCAAATAGATTACTTTGTTCTGGAGTTTTCTCAAAAATTCTGATGTGATCCACGACGAGTTTCTGATTTGTAGCCAATCGATTCTGAAGATTCGGGGGTTCTCAGTCTTCAGCTCTTTTGGCCCGTTTAGAGCGAGTCCCTTTTCGAATTGAACTTTATTCAGCAATTCATCGAGATTTTCCAGTGGACCCATAGATTCCACTTTTGTTGGAGAGTATTCGTATGTATTGCTTCCGATAGACAGTACTGTACATTGATGGTTGAAATAGCTGAAATGGCTAGAGAGATCTGGATCGATTTTCAGATGATCTAGATTTCCAGGGAGAACACTTTTCAGTTCATCAAGAACATCATGCATTGTACAAATCAATCCGTCTTTATCAGAATCATTATGCCACTGATAATGATTTCTCGAAGGAATTCGAAGTTCTAGAAGATTCTGTCGGATAGAAATGTGATAGCCACCTGATTCTAGACCGAGCAGTTGGATGAGTTCTTTGGTGGAATCTTGATTCCTCGATAGCTGAATCAGAGACTTTACGTCGAGATAGGAGATGTATTGAGCGTAGGGAAGAAGTGGGAGATCTTCCAGGGCAATAGTGGGAAGAGACATTTCTGTGTCGGAGTGGGAAGACATAATGGTTGTGTTCTCTTCCGTTTTATTGTTTCTGCGATGGGTGGGCGTGGCTTGGTTTCGCGCGCGTTGTTCTAGTGTGATTGCGTCGTTTAGTTGGTCCCTGGGAAAACGCATTAACGATACCGCAGGGATCGATAGGTATGGGAAATTGCAGCATTGTAGAGAGGAGAGTCAATAAGCATCGGGAACGTGCCGCTTTTAAAGAGGGGTTTCGGGAATTTGAGAATGTCCTAAAACGTGTAGATATATATGGACAATATCCATTGGACGTGACTATGATAATACTCAAAAATCACAGAAAAACTCATCACGCCACGAGTTTTCAGCTCTAAAATGGTCAAAATTGGACACTGCTGGCCGAACTTTTCGTTTTTGTGTTTCTAGGCCACGGAAAGTTCTTCCCGTTGTCCGTTTCGAGATTATTCATAACGTTTCTATATTATTAGGCTGACAAGACTGAAAACAAGCATAAATTTAACAATAATAACGATGCGGACTAAGAAGATCGTTCAGTGGCCTAGAAAAACAGAAGCAAAAAGTTCGGCCAGCAGTTACCGATTTTAATATTTTCGGGCTGAAAATTCGCGGTTCGGTAGGATTTTTGAGGATTATCATTTCATTTCGCTGTAAGACCTGTGGCCTAGAAACTCAAATGGGGGAAATTCGGCCATGATCACACATACCACTTTTAATCATTTTTCGCATAGTTCTCAAGGCCCGGCAAATTGGCGCGAAAGTCAAAATTTCAATTTTTTGAAAATTTTGAAATCTTTTTGCGAAAAAGTCAAATTTTCGACTATCATTTAGAATTAGACGAAATTCTGGAAAATAGTCGAAAATGGTCACATTTTTCGATGAAAAATTGAAAAAATTTCTGGAAAAAAGTTCAAAAAATCGATGTTTCAGCGCTTCCCGGTTTCAACGGAAGTATCGACGCGACTCGTGCTGGAAACCAGCTCCGCTTCGTGAATCACTCGAAGACTCCGAACTGTCGTATCGAATATCGAATGGTTGAAAACGAAGTTCGCATCGGATTCTTCACGAACGTCGCGATTCGAACTGGCGAAGAGCTTACATTCGACTATCGATATGATAACGGACACGCTCAGAGATTCTTCAATTTGAAACCGGTTGATCGAGTACCGAAATTCGCGTGTTACGAGAGAGAACAGACGAATAAAGTGAAATATAAAAAGTTCAATGTGGAGAAGTTGGTGAAGCAAATAGAAGAGGAATCGAGGAAAGAGCAAACTGTGACTCGTTCCGGACGTCTCTCCAAAAGTCGACGTTATGAGTTCGTTTTTAGACTGGAATCGCATTGAAAACGCTGAAAATCATGTCGGAATTGATATTTCTCATGAAAGATTATGGGAAAAGTCGCTTTTTTTTACTGGAAAATTGTAATTTTACGGAGAAACCTCTCAAGTTTGATCATTTTCCGTCTAGAAATCGTGCTGAAAGGAGGACTGAACTCACATTTTTCATAATTTCAGGTTCCGATACTTCTGAGAATTCTAAGATACTTTTATTATTGACACATATGCTGAAAATCGCTCGTTCTCCTGACTCAAAATGAGCTTTGGTGGAAGAGTTTTCTCGTGTAGTCCTCTCGGACAAGATTTTTGCTCAAATCCTTGTTTTATCACTTTTTCCAACAAATTTTCAGTTTTTTATATTATTTTTTTTCGATATAAATGTTGGAAAAAGTGAAGAAAACGAGGAATTGAGCCAAAATCTTGTCCGAGAGGGCTACACGACCGCGTGGGAAAACTCTTCCACAGTAACGGAATCTGAAATAACCAAAAGCGCGAAACAGATTTTCACAGTTTTTGACTATTTTCATACTTGCAAAATATCGGCCCGGCCCGGCTCGGCCCGGTCGGCCCGGAGTCAAAAAATGAGCACCATTTTTTCACAAAATTTTTTGAATTTTTTTGAAATTTCCATCAAGAATAGTCAAAAATTCTATGTACACTTGAGTTTTATCGATATGTGAAAACATACTCGAAAATTCGACTTATTTTGCGAAAAAATCGAAAAAATTTTCAAAAAATTCAAATTTTCAAGTTTTTGTACTGAGACCCGGGCCGACCGGGCCGGGCCGGGCCGGTGAAAATTCTCAAATCGGCCCGGCCAGGCCCGGCCCGTTGCAAGTAGGACTATTTCCGCTATTTTTCTAAATTATTATGGAAAAATCGCGAAATTAGGTTAAAAACTATGAAAATCTGTGTTGGTGCGAGAAAAAACTCTGAGTCTCTCTCGCCGATAGTCTCTCGCTTGCGGTGGAGCGCAGTTGTGGACTGCTGATAACATTTCTACCTAAATTGATGTTTTGTGTGTATCTGGCTGACTAGGGAAGGGCCTCGACTCGGTCTGGAGTTATGGGACGTGACCAATATCAATAGAAATCTGAGAAAACGCTGATTCCACGTATATAGTCAGTTTTTGCCCTCGAGGTCTCGTAATCGAGAAAAACAAGGTCTAATTTAGGAAACATGACAAATTATTGCCTTTTAACACGCGAAAATCGCAAAAAAATTCTAAACATTTTATCATTTTTTGCGTGTTGAAAAGGCAATAATTTGTCATTTTTCTAACTTTGACCTTGTTGTTCTCGATTACGAGACCTCGAGGGCAAAAACTGAGTATACATTTGGAATCAGCGTTTTCTCAGCTTGCCAATGATATATGTCACGACTTATAACTCCAGACCGAGTTGAGGCCCTTTCCTAGTGAGCGTAGGCTGAGAAAAAGTTCAGATTTTCAAACAAACTACCAGATATCCTGAAAGTAAAAAAGCTCTCGGTTTTCAGTTCCGACGTATCCACATCATCATCTCGTCGCAGTTTCGACCCGTGTCAACCATCTACATCGGCTGCCGCCGCCGCAGCTGCTCAATATCCGATCATTCTGTCTGATGATGAGGAGGACGACGATATGTCCTAATTTTTGTTCCTTTTTTCTAGTTTTTCATAGTTTTATCCAAAAATTGCTCACCTTATTGCTAATTTTATAATTTTTTTGACCCCCATTCACCCATTTTTTAATTCAAAAATCCCCCGTTAATAACCTTTTTCACGTAGATTCCCAGACTACCTATGCAGACGCGCTCTATTGACAAGCATAGTACACTTTTGCGTCACGGTGAACTTTCGAAACTTCTGTGCGTACCGTGGTGAACATTAGAATTTATTTTTCAACGTTTTGAATAAATTCTAATGTTCACCACGGTATGCACAGAAGTTCGAAAGTTCACCGTGACGCAAAAGTGTACCGTGCTTGTCAATAGAGCGCGTCTGCACAGGTAGTCTGGGACTCTACGTGGCTTTTTTAGGTCCCACCGAATCTTTGCCCCGAAATTTTGTTTTATATTGTTTTATCGCCAAAATACAGTTGGATATTTTGCAAACGCGCTCTATTAACACGGCCGGCGTGGATTTTTTCAAAATTTTTTTGAATTTTTCGAAATCATTTCGAAAAATGATGCAAAAATCGCAACTTGGTCTCTTCCTCATTGCTCTCCTTATAATTCAAACCACCGATGCTCTCGATGTAAGCCCCGCCCCTTTTTTGTAGATCATTTTTTCTTTTTTCGAAAATCCAGATTTCAATCGAAAAATCCGGGTCGCGTGGCACTTATTATCGATTTTGGTTCGTCTACGCGTGTATTTCGGCGGTGATGACCGTAATCCTGGCCGTTTCCATTTCGATTTCAATGTGTCGACGGTATAAGTTGGTGGCCGGTCAGGAGCAGGAGGTGGGCGGAGTTTGGGAAAAGGGGGTGGAGCCTAATTTGAGGTTTTTGCAGTTATCGGAGTTTCAATGGTAATCGAAGAGAGAGAACTCGAATCTTTTTGAATAAAAGTCAGAATTTTGAAAATTTTTTTTGGATTTCTAGGTCAAGGCCGTGGTGGAAGTTAGGCCATGACTGAAAAATTGGATTTTTTTCAATTTTTGGTGATTTTTCGCAAAAAAAGAAAAAAAACCTGTGAAACATGGAAAATTCAAAAAATTGGGTTCCTAGGCCACGGAAAGTTCGGCCACCATGAGCATTTTGAGCATTTTCAAATTTTTGTAGTTTTTAAGTTTTTTTTTCGATTTTTCCGAAATTTCCATTAAAACAGGTGACAGGATTCTCAAAAACACAGAAAAAATCTTAAATTTGCTGAAAAAACGGAGAAAAAATGGCAAAATTCGTTTTTTCAGTACAGAATTTGTTGTCCACGAGGACTACACGGTATGACATCATCATCGCTATCGCCAATAGAGCGCACTTGATCTCCTGTGTTCTCTGCGTCTCTCAATTCCCTCCGACAATTCTCAATAGAGCGCACTTCCTGGGACGTTCCAGTTAAAAACCGACCCCCATCTTTGAGGGTTCGTGACTCTCTTCCTTATAACAACTCATTTTCAAATTTATATGGATTTTGTAGATCAAAACTAGATCTCCATTTTTGTAGTTGACAACTTTTTGATAGCTATTCACGCTTTTAAGATATGCGCCTTTAAAGATTGGCGATTCACTACCGAGAGAGCAGGCGAGGGAAGAGACGCAGAGAAGCGAGACGCCCTCCTCGTTTCGCATGCTCTCTCGCCTCCCAATCCTCAAAGGTGCATATCTCGAAAACGTGAATAGCTATCAAAAAGTTGTCAACTACAAAAATGGAGTTCTAGATTTGATCTACAAAGTCTTTAATATATACATTTGTGGTGCTTTGACAAAGACGGAGCTTGTTGTGGGAACATCGCCCCTAGCTCCTTATCAAAGTTCTCCTCTCCTTTAGAAATAAAAATGAAGATATTATCAAATCAAATTGATATAAAGTCAATACACACACTTATCCCCTCCACTTGACACTCACTTCGCTTCCCCCCTCTCCACTTCAATTGAGACTCCGCCCCTCTTCTCGATTTGACTCCGCCCACTTTTCAAGCTCCGTTGCCTCATTTTGGTCCTCTTCTACTCCTTTTACTGCTTCAGCTTCTGAATTCCAATGTACTCAATGTCGAAGAGCTGCTTGCAAGGTACCTAATTGTTTGCACATTTCTCAATTGGTCCCCTCCAAGTAGCTCTATTGCATTGTTTGTTTTATTAGATTATAAGGTTTGTTTTTTTTTTCATATTGGCGATCGAGCGCAGTTTCAATGTAAAAGTCTGAAATTAAATTTTAATTTCGAAAAACTGGTCAACTTTGAGAGCTCGCCATGGTCTTGTCTATTGTCAGAGCACCGCAAACTTAAATGGATTTTGTAGATCAAACCTGGACCTCTATATTTGTAGTTGACAACTTTTTGATAACTATTCTAGGCTTGATATCTTCAGAGGGCGTCTCGCTTCTTTCTGCGCTGTGTTTCTCAACATTGAAGGCGCATATCTCAAAAGCGTGCAGAGCTATCAAAAAGTTGTGAACTACAAAAATGTAGCCCTGGTTTTGATCTACACAATCGATATAGTTATGAAGCAGCTCCCGGGCAGCAGAAAACAATTTTATGGGCTTGCAAAGTTGGGCAATTTTTCACTAAAAAATTTCAAAGATTTGAATATTTTCAGACTCTCTTTTTGGGGAGTGGATTCTAGTACCTTTTTGACCAACCGGGTTTGCCAAGTTTGTGAATCCGACCGTCATGTTGTTGTGATCTACCCAAAACAAACATCACGTTACCGAAACTGAAAAAGTGCGTTTCTCAAGAGGATTCCAGTGGAGCGCAGTTGTAACAACGGTTTGCTGAGTAGCGACGACGATACGGAGCTAAATATAGACCACGATCAGGCCCAGCCTACCTCGGGAGGTAGAATTGGGCTCATCGTGAGCTAAACAAAACTCACGAAAATCTGCTTTGAAAATAAGAAATGAGAAATGAAAAAACCAAAATTTTAAAACCTCCACGTGACCTCCCCCACTGATAACAATCTTTCAAAAAAACAATCAGATAAGGATCTGCCCTACTTTTCTGTGCATATAAGGAAGGGGAAACCCCCCATAAGTCGTCATTCCTCACTCCCTGGTGGTTGGTTGGTTGTCAGAAGCTCTTGTGTGGAATCGGGTGTTGGTGGATGGATGGATCGTGGAACAAGACAACAATGGTGGCGACTCCTGGTGGACCGGTTGGGACTGGTAGCCGGGCTCAAATTGGTGAAGCTCTGGTGGACGCGATGCTGAGAAGAGTGGCTGCTGGTGACGTGGAGACTTGAACAGCGGAAGAAGCCAATGGCCTCATCGTGGTGCTAACGGTCGATGGAGATTGGTGGCTGGACACGAGCCGGTTGGGCTGGCAAACGTGGATGCTGGCTCTGTGAACTCACAAGGTCCTTTCGTGGTCCCATTTGAGCTTCCTGGTTCCTGGTGCCTGATCCCTGGTTTCGAGGTCCCTGGTGGAGCCTCGTATAGCTCTGGACTCTATGGTGCTGCTGGCGTGATGGTGTTAAGACACTGGCGTTATGTTGTCGTCGTTGGTTATCGATGGGTTTCTGGATCAGTGGTGCCCAAGCTGATGGATGGATTTTGGTGGCGATTCCAGGATGGTTGAGTTCCTTCCGCCACCATTCCACTACCACCAACTCGTGGTATTCTCTGTGGCTACAAGTACTGGAAACTACAAGTGCTCTAGTGACCACGCCCACTCTTTCTGTGGTGACCCTTACACTGGTACCAGTCGTCAATACCGAGACCCGTTACCAGTGGTCAGTCGTTTCAGAGGTCAGAGGCTTCTAACGGGTTGCTCTATAGAGACCTTTACCTAAGAGAGTGGGCAACAGTGTCATTTTTTGAATAAACATGGTTGTTGTCTGGTCGTCGTGAAGGTCGTTTCAGTAATGAAACAGCTGAAATGTTACTAAAAATATTTTGGGTCCTTCGGGATCTAAATAATAATAAAAACACCTAAAAATCAGTAAAAGAACATTCTAACAAAAGAAAAGTATCAAAGAAAGAAGTGTGGATCAAAACAATACAAGAATTTTTCCGGTTCTCCTCCGTTCCGCAGTTCTCAGTTCTCAGTTACTGAATGCAAAGCCATCACTCAGAAAAGAGAAACAAAGACCTATTACAAAGAATGGGTTTTGGAACTGCATTGAAGACACTGTATGGAACTGCAGATCGTCAAATTCAGTGTTGTAAAACTAGGATCGGTGCTGAATAAATCCTCAATGCACAACGTTGGAACGGTTACTGTAGAATCTGCGTAATGGATCCAGGCTACTGTAGCAACTGTATTCTTGTAGAAACTGTATTCTCAGCGAGTCTGTCTGTGTGTCGGTCCATCCAGAAGTCCAACTTCTTTACGGAAATCTTCGCACAGATTGGAGAAGAGAAGGATTCTGTCGTTACGTAACAAAATTTGATAACAAAGCAAAACATATAAAACAAAATTAATATAACACAAAAATACAAATTCAAATACAAAATGAGCATATATGAAATTCAAAAATTTTCTAGCCATTTGGAAAACAGTGACACGGTTTCTCAATTCCTGGTTTATGATCTACCAACTAGCAAAGCCATTCTTCCAAAGAACCAACAACCGAAACATGTCCCCCCCTTCTCTTGCTCCAAAAGTTCGTAACCAATCTGTTCTCATTTTCTTCTCCTCAAAGTCATCTTCTCGGTTTCAAAAGTAATTTTCCTCCTTTCCTCCTAAAAACCCATCTCTTCCTCTCTCTATCCAATTCAATAAGTACTTCCATCAGTACCTGCTCCTCCATCCGACGTCTTCTTCTCGAGACCTAATCTACCCTCCTCCTCCACAAGACGGTGAGAATTCTGTCTGCGTCTCTCGCGCCGAGTACACTCTCTCGTCGGTTCAATTTTCGCCGTCGGCTACGAACCAAATCGTCTTTTCGATTTACATGTGTCCCCCCGGCCACTTTAGATTGAGAAGATAGAGAGAAAGTTTTTAAGACGAAGTTGAGTTTCTTATTTCGGGAGAGACATGCACACACAAAGTTTGGAAATGGACTGGGAATGAGTTATTACGGGGAGAATTCTAGAAAGTTAAAGAAGTGAGAAAATCGAGAAATCCGGACATTCGGACACACCGACAGACGAAAAACACACTCTGGAAACTCCGGAGAGAAGCTACAGTATCCGCAGCTCATAAAAACTTTTTGTAATTTTCAAAAAGAGAAAAATTTCTTCTGTTTTCCAATCGAAATTTCTTGAATTTTCTGTATTTTCTATATAATACAAGTATGTTTTTCGGAATTTCTCAGACAACTCGATATTAGTCTAATTAGACAAAATTGTAATCTAATTGTAGTAAAACGCGAGACTAACGCAACCCAGTTAGATTGACACACCGTCTAATTAGACTAGCATTTCGTCTAATCCGACTCAAAAACAATCTAGCTAGATTCCGTTTTAATCTAATTATTATAGGTTTATTGATTTTGAACTTTGCTGGATATTAAATTTTATTGAAAAATAAGGAAAAATCAACAGAAAAAGAATGATAAATTGGAAAAACAACAAAACTAGAGAATTTTGAGAAAAAAAAAATGAAAAATCGGTACAAGTGAAATGCGAAAAAGTCTTGGACAATCAGTATCTTGGACAATTTTTTGCCATTTTCCGAAAAACTTAATTAAGTTTTGAAAGTTTTGAAAGTGAACTATTGAATATTGATATTGTTGACTGAGTTTTTCAGAAAAAGGTATGAAAAATCTCCAAGATACATAGCATGTTTCAAAGTACCTCTACATCCATTTTAAGCATTTAAAGCTTTTTTTTACGCATAGAGTGATTTGTGTACTCCATGTGGACAAGACGAAAATTTTCGAATCACATAGACCAAAATCTGACGGAAACCGGTTACAATTTTTTTGAAATAAATTGTGTAATTACTGAAAACCGCGAAAAACCCTATTTTTGGCAGTTTTCAAAAAAAGCGGTCAGATGGCTCAGTGGGATTTTCGACTGGGCGATGTCCTCCCACCTGAGTACCAGGGTTCGAGTCCACCCGGTGGCAAAATCGTTTTTGTTTTTTCGAAAATGAGTTTTTAAGCTTCTAATGATGAAGTTTAAGCAAAACAACTTAAAAATCACTTCTCTAGCTTCTCTCCGCTCTCTCACACTCTTAATCTTTCGTCCCAAAAGTATAAAGGCGCATATCTCAAAAGTGGGCGGAGCTTATAAGAAGTTGTCTATTGTAAAAGTTTAGAAAATGCCATGTAGATCATTTTTGTAATAGACGGATTTTTGCTAGCTCCGCCCACTTTTGAGATATGCGTCTTCAAAGATCAGTGCAACAATTTCGAGCCGATTCTAGCGCCGAGAACTCTGGATTTTTGTTTGAAAATAAGGATTTTTCTCAATTTTTCAAAGTTTTCGGACATCCGGACGTCATTACATCTGGACACACAGACAAGAATTTTCAAGATTCACAGTCGATGTTTACAGCTGAAATCGCAGAAGATTGTTTTTTAGATGATTTTCTGGATTTTTAAGGATTTTCAGCACTTTTTTCGCCGATTTTGGATAAAAATCGCTATTTTTAATGACCGGAATGCCGAGTAGTGTATAAGACGAAGACTTATATTTAGTTCTAACCAAATTTATTAATTTGATAATCAAAGAGAGCAAAAAGAGAACAAAACAGAAAGAAAAATGAAAGCAAAAAGAACAAAAAAACAGTAATGGGCTTATTCTGGAGGTAGCAAAAAAAAAACACAAAAAAACCATTTGCTAGTGCTAGAAAAGCTAGTAGTAAAAACAGTTTTTGCTATTTTTGCTACCTCCAGAATAGGCCCATAAAACAATGATTTACAACACGTGGAAATCAATCAAATCAGTCTGACATGAGAGTGGATAAGGGTGGAAAGGGTGGAAAAGAGATATCCCCGCAAATGATGATTGGAAGAGTTAATTGAGATTTAGGACGACGGTGACGGAGGGAGTATAAGTCATGAATTTCGAGACGGTTTAGACATGAAGGGTAGCAAAACTTTCCTGGTGAAAGATCGAAGAGGGTTTTCTAGTCTAGTCAATGAGGGGAGACGGTGAAGGACAGTAAGAGCAACTTGGTGGAGGAGAGCAAGGCAATATTCAAGAACGGAAGGTGTGGAATGAATGATTGGAGAAAGGGAGGGATCGGGATCTGACTGTCAACTCTGATGGCCGGTGAAAATTGGCATAAGTCATGAATTTTGAGATAGGAGGTCTAGTGTATGTAACTTCTTTGAAGAGGGTTTTCTAGTTTATGAGACAAAGTGCTAGAGAGAGAGAGAAGAAGAAGAGTGAACAGCAATGCAATATTCAAGAACTGGAAGAAGGAAGGTGTGGAATGAATGATTGGAGAGAGGGAGGGATCGAGATCGGAAGGACTTGAAGGTGGACTGAGGTCAACTCTGATGGCGGTTGAAGGAAGTGGTGGATTCGACAATGGAGTATGGGTGATAGAGGAGAAGGGATCCGATTTCCCTGAAATCAACTTTTTTGAAACCAGCGCGTGGAGACCTTTCAAAATAGTATAATCATGACTATATTTGAAAATTTTCGAAAAATGATACCGAAAATTGAAGTTGGCCAAAATATGTCATGATCATACTCGAATCGGGCTTGCTAATCTCGAATATTGAATCGAAAGAATTTTTAATTTGGTCCGAACCCCGCTGAATACGAACTGCGAAACCGTTCCTGGGCCGTGGAACTTTCTAGAAGTTTCATCTCGAAAATGTTGGTTTTTTCTACCACTGTGGTGTTCTTATCAATTTTTGTCGTTTACCACAAAAATAACCGAAAATAGTAGACCAGTTTTGAAAAATCAACATGTCGAGAATTTCTAGGCCAGCGAAAGATTGCTCTCAGCAAGTTTCAGACCAAATTTTAAAACTATTTGAAGAGAAAAATGAACTCACAGACATACATTGTGAAAAAATCAGAGTTGACCTTTATGCAACTTCAAGTAGTTGGCAGCAGCGGATGAAGAAGTTTTGGCAACATGACTATCCGATTTCAGTTTTGATCCGGTGTATCTCTTGGTCTCTTGTTGTTTCTACAAACTTTGACCAGCCGATTCTCTCCATTTTGAATAGGCGGTGAAGAACGCATTGGTCTGCGACTGCGTTTACGAGTCGATCGGCTTTCCGCGTTATTCCCTGGATTTTGAGGTTCTTGGTGATCAACCTCTTCTTCTTGCTCTTCAACTGCGACCTGAGCAGCCGGTTGGTTGGATTGACGAGGAGCCGTTCGTGGTTTTTTCGAGAGGCAGAATGCACAGAGACAGTTTGCCAATCTCTCCTTTTTGTATGCCGCTCCATAGTCAATTGTGACCTCCTCTCCCGCCTCGATTCTCCGAGTTGCTATGAAGAACAGTCTGATGTCGGTGATAGACAACCCTCCTTGAAAGGATCTAGAATGGAAAAGGTACTGTAAATTCAAAGGCGCAGATGTGTTGCAGCAAGGGTCTCGAAACGAAATTCGTCTCATTTTATTAATTTTTGAAGTTTTTTTGATCAAAAATCTATCATTTAAACTGTTTTTTTCTCAAATTTTTCATACATGGGTAAATTTTCTCACGTAGAGTCCCAAACTATCTATGCAGACGCGCTACGGAATACGGACGGAATAAATTCTAATGTTCACCACGGTATGCACAGAAGTTTCGAAAGTTCACCGTGACGCAAAAGTGTACCATGCTTGTCAATAGAGCGCGTCTGCATAGGCAGTCTGGAACTCTACGTGTTCTCGTTTTGTCTGAGGGTAAGTACTGGAAGTAAACGCGCTCCGCTGAAATCAGCGAGAATTGAAGCGCGAAATTCAAATCGAAAAACTGATCATCAAAAATGAAGGATAACTGGCATAAATTGGCTCAAAAAGTGGCCCATTAAGCTGCGTATTGAACTGCCACAGTAAAAGGTGGAATTGAAAAATTAAAAATTGAATTTGCCGCCAATGTCTAGTGGAACGCGTTCGATTTTAGTACTCATCCCCAGATTCCGGGTTTTTTTTCAAAATGTTTCTAATATCCCATTTTCCAAGTTTCCCACTTTCCCACTCACCGCAAAACCATGGAATTCGGTCGGCAGCAGTGTGACAGGAATCTCATGACGTTGCCTTTGCTTGCAGTATTCACCGAAATACATTCGGTCCCTTTCTTCATTATTTTCTGAAAAAGGAACATTTAATACTTGATCTATTAAGATCGTGAATACCATGAATAACTCTTTTTGCTTCTCTGTCAACCGTCCCGTCTTTGAAACGAATTTTCGCAGAATATCATCATTTTGAATGAGTGTCATCGAGTATTCGGCGACGGTTTCGTCGCGGTTGACCAGTCTTTCTCCACAAACTTCACCATTGAGGCAGGCAACGACGGTTCCTGAATGTTTCAATTCTTATGTGTCATCTATTAAGTGTTAAAACAAACCTTCCTCAATTGGTTGTTTGGCGAAGACGCTGAACCCGATAGTCAGGTTGCGTCTTTGGACGAAGAATCTTTCAGATTGCCTTTTGTCGCTTTTCAAAAGCGCTTTCATTCCACATGCTGGGCCGCATGTACACCTGGAATGAACAATATTGAAAATGGGAAAGATTTATATGCATACTTGAAAGCCGGGCTGAAACGGTGAAACGCAATTTTATGCCCTAAAAATACACCAAAATGTAGATCTCAGCGAGTACTATATCCTACATCTACTACGGACAGTATGGCTTGTCGTTAAGAAGACCCGGGACGGAAAAAAGTGCCAAAAAAGAGCGAAAACGGCCAAAAAAGTCATTCAAGCTCGGCCCGCGGCACATTAACAAATATCCATCAGAGATGTTGGAAAGTGAAAATTTTCTTATCCGGAAGTCGGAAACCTGAAGTCGGAAGTTGGAATTCCCAACAACACTGATATCAATCCGTCGAGCAGGGTTGGGAAATTCCGAGCTGGCCCGGGCCAGGCTGACGAAAAAAGTTGCCGGCCCGGATTCAAAAAATATGCACACTTTCTTCCCTTTTTTTACGAAATGTTTTAAAATTGTCATTGAAAAATAGTCAAAACTCTCTGAAATTCTCGTAAACTTCAGTTTTTATCAGGCATTAAAAAACTTAGTCGGAACTTCGACTTTTTAATTTTCAGCCAGCCTGGCTCGGCTTGGAATTTCCCAACCTTGCCGGCCAGTACCAGATCAAGGTCAAAGAACTCGCCGAGATCTACATTTTTGTATACTTTCCAGGCCGTAATAATAAGTTTTAAGCAATTTACCCGTTTCCGCCCGGTTTACAAGTATGGTTTTATGTAGATAACTTACTCTGACCCACAGTTGAAGTAGAATTCTTTGTAGTACAAGTCCGGCTTGACTTTGAGCCCTTGATCAGTCTGGAAAATAGAAAAGATTAGTGAAAATCAATTGTTTCATGAACCTAGTTTATGTTTTGATTAGATAACTCCGTCAAATTATTCAATTCAGGGGAAAATATTTCAAAAATGCCAAAAAACAGAATTTTTGAAGATTTTTGTGTGCTACTATCCATTCGCCGGTAGCTGACCACTCTCTCAATGTTCTGCCCGGGGGCGCGGAAGGGGTCTCGTTGAGGAATTTTGATTTATGGCGGCTCTCTACCGTACTTTAGCCATAAAACTGTTTTATACTACGGTATTTGCGTCGAGACCTACTCCGAGTCCCAGGGCCGAAGGTTGAATGATCAGCCACCGGCAAATAGGTAATATGAAAAAAACCCAAAAATTTCATACATATTGGAAAAAATGTTCACAATGAATGTGTTGAGCTGGAATTTTCTTCAATACACAAAAAATTCATGAAATATTGTCTTGTCGAAAAATAGCGATTATTAGATTTTACTGGGTACTCAGGGGGACGGACCAGGCCAAAAAGTGACTCAATTTACTTTCACTATTTTTGATCAAAAGGATTTGCATATCGCAGATGATAAACTTTTTTCGTATGCCTATGGTCAGTCGATCGATGTTCAAGCGACTCCGTGAGTGCATTTTAAAGTCTATATTTTAAAAAAAACTTACCAAAGCCTGACATTTTTGGTCTCTTTTCCTTCCTCTTCTTTTGATGGTGTAGGTGGCCATGAGTTCGGCAGCCATTCTGCGGCACTCGCACCTTTCGTTTGTGGAGCAATCGACTCCCGGTCCGCATGAGCAACAAATCTGGAAGTTTAAAATAAACTTTGGAATTTCTCTAAATCAGGTTGTAAAAAAACAGACCTTGCTCCTTCTTCCTTCCACAATTGACTTTTTGGCGGTAGTCGTGAGACCTCTACCTTCTTCAAAATTCTGAGCAACGTACTCAAAGAAAGCCGTAGGGGGCCATTTCGAGATGTCGTTCATCGAACTTCCTGGCACTACGGAAGTGATTTCGACTGGAGGTGGTGGTGGCTGGAGGTTTCGGACTGGGAGTGGTGGTGGCGGCAAGTTTTGGACTGGGACTGGTGGTAGTGGCTGGAGGTTCTGGGCTCGGATTGGTCGTGGCTGGAGGTTCTGGACTGGGATTGGTGGTGGTGGTGGCTGCAAGAATTCATTGTGGAATGCTCTCTGGCCTGATATTATAAATTCACAGTCTGCTGTCAGGAGGTGTTAAAGGCGCATGGAATTTGTGGCTCCGCGACAATTCACAACTGCGAAGTTTCTCAACCATAGAAATAGCAATAGTTTAACCTAGTTTTGTCAGAAAATGGATCAGGCAACTTTTTATTGTTTTTAACTATGGTCCCAAAAGGAGCCGAATTTGTTCGTGTGAGTCTCGTAGTTGAAATTGGTAAAAAACCGTACTCTACTACGGGTTTAAAGATTTTTACTACAGTTTTCACTCACTACAAGACCCATCCGAACAAACTCCGTGCGCCTTTGACATCCCCTGACACACAGGGGTGCGTGACGCAAGGTCGCTAAAACGCGCTCCGTCGCTCAACGGTTGGCACGGTGTCAGAAACAGACTTGGCTGGGTTCCAAGTTCAAGTTTAGCGTGTATTTGTCGTATCTTTCAATGAGAAACGCGACGCACACGCAACGCGACCGAAGCGGTAACTTCAAAACTTTTCGTTGCGGACCTTACGTCTCGCACCCCTGTGCTGGCAGCAGATTGTGAGTCTATAATATTAAATCATCACTTACATTGAGAGAACGGTTTCCATTTCGTCTTCGAACACGCGGTTTCGAACGCGCGACTCTTCTCATCTTGAATCGCACGAAATTCTTCGAAAAACTGGTTTTTTGCACTGGAAAATTGCTGAAAAACAGTATTTTCACACAAAAATTGACAGAAATAAGCGGAAAATTCGAGAAAATGCGGTAAAACAATTCGAGTGCGCGAAATTGGGTGAAAACGAGAGAGAAAAATAGCGCCGACAACTTCTGCTGGAAGAAACAACGGAGATGAGTTGAGGAGATAGTGAAAAGAACGAAAATGTGGAGAAAGAGCGAAAAAGTACGAAAGTTTTTGCTGTTTTTAGGCCAAAATTGCTGGTTTTAGGCCTATTTTGAAATTATCTTGCTAGAGATTAGAGGTATTAGCTGAATTGATGTTTTTTTCTGAATAAAAAGGTACGCTGGGTCCTAGCGCCAATAAAAAACCACAGCGTTTGAGTATATTTTAGGCCACGGCACCATATCATTTCAGATCCTATATTTAGTGCGTCAGGAAAAGCGTCAAAAGTCTATTGTGCGCATAATGCGATGAAGGCGCTGAGGGAGTTGGGGAAGGGGGAGGACACTCAAATTTTCGGATTTTTAGGCGAGTTTTAGGCTGAAGGTGTGGTACAGGCACTTTTTTCGTAATCTAAACTTTCTCTTAGGCTTAGGTTTCCAAGAAATTCGGAAAAAAAATTTATCGTTTTCGGGACAAAAACGGTTAATTTGTCAATTTTTATCCGAATTTCTAAGAAAAAAAAACACCAATTTTTGGAGATGAAGAATAAGTTTTGGGGAATTTTCGAAATTTTATTGCTATTACCCATCCACCGGTGGCTGACCACTCGCTCAAAGTTCGGCCCGGGGACGCGGAGTGGGTCTCGACGCGACTACCGTAGTATAAAACTTTTTGTGGCTTCAAGAGCCGCCGTAAATCGAAATTTCGCAACGAGACCCACTCCGCGACCTCGGGCCGAACTTCGAGCGACTGGTCAGCCACCGGCGGATGGGTAATATAAAAAACCCAAAACGTCACTGAATTCGGTAAAAAAACGCCTGATTCACTAATTTTTGTTTACTGTATAAAAACTTTTTTGCTATGCGCCTTTAAATCTACAGTAAGAATTTGCACAGTGACTTGTTTTATGTATATTTTAGGCCAGCGAAGTGTGCTATGTCACTCATTCTTGAGTTTTTAGAGGAAAATCAATAAAATACATTGAAGACTGTGTAAGATGGACTAAAGATCATATTAAAAGTGAAAGAATCCAGAAAAACTACGGAAAATTGAAGAAAAAAGGTGAAAAATTTAGTGAAAAAACATATACGAAAAGCGTAGTTCATTTGAATGTCCCGGTGAGTGAGTGTGCGTGTCGGGATGGTGAGAGAATAGAGACGCAGACATCACTCACTGCGAAAGGGCGAGGAGCGACACGGACGGCGGTGGGAACGGCAGAAGATTGATGACTTCGGGAAAAATGGCGTCATTGAGTTAGAAAAAAATGGTTAGAAAGATTTTTTACTTATTCGGATTGTTTCCTTTATAGGTTTATAAGTGTACTACTCACTTTGATGGAACAGAAGAATACTACAAAGTGCTAGGGGAAGCACGACAATTGTTACTGATAAAAACGGAGAGCAGCAAAACGGAGAGTAGGTTGATAACACATCAACTCAAATAACACAAACATGACAATGAAAGTTGATTGAAAGTTGATTTGGTGTGTTATACGGCACCCCTATGAAGAGAATGGGTGGAGTTTAATGATCCGACAACTTCTGCAGGACGGAACGACAAGGATGAGTTGAGGAGATAGTGAAAAGAAGGGAAATTAAGAGAAAGAGTGAAGAAATGCTAAAGTTTGAGCGGTTTCTGGGCCAAAATTGCTGATTTTAGATCAATCTTCCCATTTAAAAAACAAGCAAAAAGGCTTTTACGTACCCCACCACTTTGTGGCTTTTAAACATTCTATGAGTTTGGTCATGGGTACTTTCAACTACGGGGAGTCCATTTCTGCAGTCAAAACCGGTTAAATGTCTCTGTGAGCCGAGTTATGAGCTCTCAAACTTGTGATATGGTCAAGCTTTTTCACATGGCATTCCAATCCGGTCTCAAAACACTGTCCTTGTTAGTATTAGATGCCTACTTCTCTGTTACATTCTCAATATCAGTTCGTCCGATAATGATAAGACACCCTCTAAATATATATGTCATGTGCGGGTCTTATCTTTTTTGGACGGCTAAAAAGTACTTTTTTTGAGGCCACATGCTCAGAAATAGCTTTTTTTCTAGAATTTTGTTTATGGGGGTTTTTAAAAGTTCTGAATCGAACTGCATTCACAGTTTTTTCAGATCATATCTCATTTTATCGGAATCTTCGATTTTGGGGTGTTTTATCATTATTGGACGGTACTGTACTACCAATATGTGTAGAGAATAAACGCCAGAAAGCTATACCGGGTCTTGGATTGGCAGAAGTTTCCTTCGTGGTGGTCCTGTGACTCATTCCAACCGTATCATATATCTATATCTGTGTCTCTCGCCTGTGCACATTATTTTCGTGAGGTGAGGTCAACACGGTCGTAAAGAACACGTGCACTTGCCAGACTCGGCGACCCATCGCCAGATGGCCCCACAGAGATAACAAGGGAGAGAAGGAGACGCAGAAAAATGATTTGTATCTAGAGCCAATGTGTCAATTGTTAATTTATGTATTGGCCGTATGAGAGGTGTCTATTACGAAGGAGGAAAAGGGAAAAAAGGAAGAATGCGGAAATAAACTTATTAGGGAAGGTCATGGAGTTAGTTTGGAATTATTAGACCTTCTGTTGAAATTGCCCAACTTTGAGAGAGTGCCATGGTATGTCTGGTTGTCACACCTAGTAGGTTTTTATTGGATCTTACAGATCAAGAGTAGAACTCCATTTTTGTAGTTGACAACTTTTTTGTACGGGCTTTCCCTAGAGAGTTACGTATCGACAAAGTCTCCCTCAAATTGAATAATTTCAGTGCAAAATAGTTTGATTTTTGACCTGTCGTTTAAAATGACTATAACTCTTTGACATTACTCAAATTTATATTTACTGTGTAGATCAAAACAAGATCTTTATTTTTCTAGTTGACAGTTTTTCGATAGCTCTTCACGCTTTCGAGATACGCGCCTTTAAAGATTGAGAGGCGACAGAGTGTGCGAAACGAAGAGGGCGTCTCGCTTCTCTGCGTCTCTCACCCTCTCCACGCGCGCGCCTTGAAAATAGGCAATTTTCAAAGACGCATATCTCGACAGCGTGAATAGCTATCAAAAAGTTGTCAACTACAAAAATGGAGATCTAGATTTGATCTACACAGTGAGTATAAAATTAAGTACGCTGGTGCAGCTCTTAGCACCGTAACGGGCTTTTAAAGTTGATATACGTTTCATGAAACCTGTCATGAAAAAATACGCATATCTCGAAAGCGTGAATAGCTATCAAAAAGTTGTCAACTACAAAAATGGAGTTCTACATTTGATCTGTATGATCCAGTTAAAATCTACTCGATGGGACAATCAGTATTACCATGACACACTCTCAAAGTTGGTCATTTTCAACTGACAACAGCTAATGTTCATATCCCATTGAGCGGTACTGTATGTCATTGGAAAGCTGATAAAACGCTGATTCCAAATGTATCTTCAGTTTTTGCTCTTGAGGTCTGGTATTCGAGAAAAATCTTTGTGACTTTCGGGAAACCAAATTTTGGGACTTTTGGACATTCGGACAAACCGACAGACAGATAGACACAAGATTTGGGTTTTTGGTGCAGCCTTAGGCTCTAAATGATCATTTTTTAGCGAAATTCTTTGTACAAAACAAATTTTTGCTTTTTGAAGTTTTTGACTCGGAGACGAGCATATAAATTAGGAATTTGATGAAATTTTGTGATGTGAGCTTAAAGATTTTTGAGCTCCCATCACTCATGAACAGGTTCCCAAAAAAATAGACCCTTGAAAACCGAGACGTTTCGAAACCAGTCGAAAAGAGGATAACAAACTGGTCATACTGAGGAAGCGACTCTCTCTCTCTCTCCATTCCACTTGTTCTCAATGGAGCGCCGTTGCACTCACTCCACTAGCGATGGAGGCTCGACAAGCAGAAAAGGGGCGGAGCCTATTCGGGAAGGTGTCGGGCTCAAAAGCGGCAGACGGATAATATAAGTATCTGGTGACATACATGATCTCATAAAAAGACAATCGACTTAGAGACAAGAGACGCAGAGAAACATGCTCCGAAGGGAGTACTGTAGCTTAGGAATAGGTATATCCAAACTTCAAAGCGTGGTATCTCAACAGCGGGCGGAGCTACCGGAAATTTGTCAATTGCAAAAATGTAGATCAAAACTAGGGCTACATTTTTGTAGTTAACAACTTTAACAACTTTTTGATAGCTCTTCACGCTTTTGAGATACGCGCCTTTAAAGACCAAATGTAGAAGATACGCAGAAAAACATGCTTCGGGGAGTACTATAGATTTTGGAATATCAAAAACACAGTGACAGACGGAAATTTAAGTTTTCGGACATTCGAACCCACAGAAATACAGAAGAACCCATTTTTAGTCAGACTTGCAAAATTCCGGGCCGGCCCGCCGGGCCGGGCCGAGAAAGTGTCGGCCCGGCCCGGCCCGGTCGGCCCGGATTTGAATTTTTGAATTTTTTTCACTAGAAATATTTTTTTCAATAATTTTTTTTTCCAAAATTTTTCCAAAATGTTTCTCAAGTATATGTAAAAAATGCGTTTAAATTGGAATATGAGACCCAAAAATTCCAAAAATCGCTCACTTTTTCACTTTTCATGCACTCTTTCAGTACATTTTAGTAGAAATTCTCGTCGTCTGTACATGAAATGCATGCATAATTGTTCATTTTTCGAACTTTTCTTGAAAATTCTTGAAAATATTGCTTTCTCGTGCACGACGAAAAGAATTTCTATTGAAATGTACTGAAAAATTGCATGACTAGCATCGATTTTTGGCATTTTGAGGTCTCATAACTCGCTTCAGACGCATTTTCAGACATGAATCCACAAATTTTTTCTGGCTTTCTGAATGGATTCAAATCAAAAATCCTAAGTTTAGGAGTAGTTGTTTTCCCCTTTAAAAAATCTTTCCGAAAAAATCGGAAAAAATTCGAAAAAAAAGTTTGAATTTTTTTAGTACTGAAAATCCGGCCCGGCCCGGCCCGTTGCAACTCTGTTTTTAGTTTTTGGACATCCGGACACTCCAGACACACAGACACAATTGCTATTTATTTCTTTAATTACAGAAAAATGGAATGAATTATAAGAAGGCAGTGAGTTGGGATGAAAACAGATTATCTTGAAGGGAATGTGGGTACCCGATATATAAATTGTGAACTAATTAAATAATTAAATCCATCCAACTTCTTGGAGCCAGACAGCGGCGAATACAATGATCACAATGAGGACTGGGATGCATACAGCGATTCCGACAATCCAGCCGAGTGGTACTGAAAAATTCTTTCTATTTTTTGGGTATGTTGTAGATCAAAACCAGGGCTACATTTTTGTAATTGACAGCTTTTTGATAGCTATACGTGGTTTTAAGATGTAAGTGTTTTTAGGAAAAAGATCGGATAAGTTTGATAGCCCATAGCGATCTTCTCTATTGTCTAAATTACTTGAATTTATATTTGCTGTGTAGATCAAACTTAGATCTCCATTTTTGTAGTTGACAGTTTTTTGATAGCTATTCACGCTTTTGAGATACAGGCGCTCAAAGTTTGCAGCTTCGAGAGAGCCGAGAGAGTGTGCGAAACGAGGAGGGCGTCTCGCTTCTCTGCGTCTCTCGCCTCGCCAACTCCCTCGGCGCTCAACCGCCTATCTTCAAAGACGCTTATCTCAAAATCGTTAAAAGCTATCAAAAAGTTGTCAACTACAAAAATGGAGATCTAGACTTGATCTACAAAATTCATATAAATGTGTGATCATTAGACAATAGACAAGACCATGGCGGGCTCTCAAAGTTGACTAATTTTTCAAAAATTTTTGAATTTTTTTTTCAGATTTTGTTTCTTTTAAAAAAAATTTCTGAGTTGTTCCCGGTTCCCGGATGATTTTTCTATTCCAGTGGTAGATCAAAACCTTACATTTTCTCTTGTTATTCTCCGGCAAAAAAGTGGTGATAGTGGTGGTTGGCCGGGCGCGGAGTTCACATGCAAGTTGTCCTGAAGTTAGTTTTCTGATATCAAAAGAGTTAGCAACTTCGCTCTACTGAATTCCAATTTTTCAAAAAATTAGCCGTAGAGCGCGCTTGAAAACTCATTCCTTACCTTGCTCCGGTTGGGGGTCTCTTCTGTATTCACACGCCAAGCGAGCGTGTTCTCTGTCCCTGTCTTGTTGATAGGAGTGAACATTGGAATTCCGGAGGATCGAGCTGGGACGGCCTGAAAGACAAATTTTCAAAAATGACTTGAAAAAAGACAATTTTGAAAGGCAAAACTGCTTTAAAATCATTTTTCAGTCAAATAAAATATACCATTAGGCTCGCAAAAGAGTGCAAAAAATAATAGCACTCAGTGGGAATCAAACCCTGGTTGTTAGTTTGGCGGCCAGACACGTTACCAGGTAAGCCATAGGGGCGGAAGAAGGAGCGCGGCGGCGAGGGTGGTGATCAGGGTGGTGGTGGTCGGAGTCTACTCAACCGCCGCCGCCGCCGCCGTCGTCGCCACCGCTTCTCCTTGGTGACCTTCATGGCGCAACTGGTAACACATCTGATCACCAAAAAAACATCCAGGGTTCGATTTTTTCTCCCCGCCACTATTTTTTGCTTTTTTCACTGATCACAATGGTATATTTCTTATCTGTTATAGACAACAACAAACCTAAAAACTCACTCTGCTCAACGGGCTCCCTTCGATATTCACACGAGATGTACTCTCTCCGCTCGCTTACCACCGGCGGGTGCGGAGATCGACGCTCGTACTTTTCGAACGTTTCACGGGGGTCCAACATTCGGATTTGTCTGTAAAAAAAATTTCTAATTTCCAAAAAAAAAAAGTTGAAAAAAATGGTCAGTACCCCACGATGGCCGGCTCGAAATTTTTGAATGGATAGGGTTCATTGGTTAAGTATTCAACCATAAGAAACAAGGGAATGGGTGGGAGAGAGAGATGAGAGAGTAGGGGTAGATGGAGAGAGTGCAGAGAAAAAGAGGAAGAGCAAGAGAAAGAGCACGTGAATGAGCATGTTGTCATGGGGACGGAAAGAGGGAAGAATAAGACGAAGGGGGGGGTTAATTGGTGGATAGGGAGAAAATAGGAGAATTTCTGAGAACTCTATGGAGCGAAATTTCACTTTAGTCATTTGAAATTGCCCGACTTTGAGAACCTGCAACAGCTTCAAATTTTGATCTACTTGTTCAATTTTATATTCACTACGTAGATCAAAACTAGGGCTATTTTTTTGTAGTTGACAACTTTTTGATAGCTATTCACGCTTTTGAGATATGCGTCTTTTAAGAAAATGCCTCTGAAAAAGAGAAAAATATCGATCAACTTTGAGAAAGTGTCACAGCTTCAAATTTTGATATACTTGTTCAATTTTATATTCACTATGTATGTTTTTTGTAGTTGACAACTTTTTGATAGCTATTCACGCTTTTGAGATATGAAGGGTCAAAGAAAGGAGGTTTTTCTTCTAGGTCGGAAAATCCCTATGTTTGAAGCTTTGTCTTGGTGCCAAAACTTGTTGAAATCTATTCAAATTTACATTCATTGTGTAGATCAAAACTAGATCTATATTTTTGCAGTTGACAACTTTTTGATAACTCTTCACGCTTTCGAGATACACGCCTTTTTTCATGACAGGTTTCATGAAATTTATATCAAGTTTAAGAGCCCTTTACGGTGCCAAGAACTGCACTAGCGTACTTAAATTTATACTCACTGTGTAGATCAAATCAAGATCTTCATTTTTGTAGTTGACAACTTTTTGATAGCTATTCACGCTTTTGAGATATGAGGCTTCAAAGTTGAGGGCACAGCGCAGAGAGACGCGGAGAAGCGAGACGCCCTCCTCGTTTCGCAAGCTCTCTCGCCCCCAAACTTTGAGCGTCTGTATCTGAAAAGCGTGAAGAGCTATCGAAAAACTGTCAACTAGAAAAATAAAGATCTTGTTTTGATCTACACAGTAAATATAAATTTAAGTAATTTAGACAGTACTGGAGACTGTGATGGGCTTTCAAACTTTGACAACTGAAAACGTTTATATCTCAAAACCACGGATAGCTATCAGAAAGTTGTCAACTACAAAAATGTAGCCCCGATTTTGATCTACAACATATCCAAAACTTGAAAACCTCTGATCCGTTACAAACGTTCTAGATTCGAACATTTTCAGAAAAACGTCAGTACTACCCAATGCAACGAGATGAAACAGCCAGAAACGGAAACTCAATCAATAATTTCGAAAATCGAAATGAGAATCGAAACGAAGACAATTCGGAAATGTGTCTTCTCCTCCTCCGACGAGGTCATTCAGGTGGGAAGGGAGGGAACAACAGTTGAAAACAGGTCTCTCTTTCCTCTTTGGAATAGATTTGGGAGGAGGATACGGAGAGAATAGAGAAAACAGAAAGAGATGGAAGAGGTGTCGAGTGGTCAATAGAACTTGTGACACCGTTGAAAAGGGAAAAGGAGGGCAATGAAAAGGGGATGGTTATGATGGAAAAAGTGACATTTTTTATTGGGATTCAAAAAATAAGGCTGATGTCATATTTAAAGAGAAAGTTCAGAATCCAGAAGATCTGTACCTTTATAACCAGAACCAGAGAGTATCAAAGCGGGGAACAAAAAGCGAGAATGAGGAATCATTAATAAAACAAATAATGGGGCAAGACATATAAAGCGGGGGAATTAAAGTCAGTTCTCGTCCTCACTGAAATCGGTTGATCCGTTCGTTGGCACCACTCCGTTTTCCTCATCATCAGCTCTCTTCTTTCGTGCCTCTTGTTCTTTCTTCTCTTTCATTGCAAGGCTGAAAATTTTAGGTCATTTTGAGTACGGGAAGAAAAAAATACTCGCTGCGAGTAATTTCTCGAAAATTTTGTACTCGCAGCGTGAAATCGCTCTTACTCACTGCGAGCCGTCTGCTTGCGTGTTCGTTAAGCGCTTTTTCGAAGCTCGCAGCGTAACTATTCATACTCACAGTGAGTTTTTGTTTGCTCGCTGCGGGTTGTCTTTATTTTTCACAGTGAAGGTAGCGCATATTAACTCACAGCATGTTAAAGCTTGTTCGCAGCTCAGTTTCACTTACTCACTGCGAGTCGTCGGGTCAAACTCGCAGTGAATTACTTTTACCTCACTGCGAGTTTTTCCTGTCCGCTGCGAACCTTCTCGTCAAGTTGCTTCGTGATCACTGTCTTGTCGCAGTGAAATCTGCGCTTGCGAGCTCGCAGCGCGTTTGCGTACAGAACGAGCAAACTCGCAGCGTATTTTTCAGAACACTAGTGAGCTTGCGAGCTCGCAGCGTAATATTCATACCAGCAGTGAGTCAGGTATGTGCCCGGGTGGCGTTGAGCGCCTCGCATTTTCAGCCGAAATTTTCAAATGCGACGAGAAATAGTGTGCGAATTGGAGAGACGCAGACACACTCTCTCTCGTCGCATTTTCGCGCACTTTGAAATCTTTCAGCGCCCAAAGCGCCTCCATAGGCACATCCCTGCAATGAGTTTACGAGCTCGCAGCGTATTTACCATACCAGTAGTGAGATGGTGAGGTCGCAGCGTATTTTCAGAGCGCTTGCGTGCTCGCAGCGTACTTTTGATGTGCTCACTGCGAGCTGTCTATTCATGCTCGCAGCGTCTTATAGCTAACTCACTGGTGCGTACACAACAAGCGAGCTCGCAACGTATTTTTCCTATCAGCAGTGATCTTAGGAGCTCGCAGCGTATTTTGTTGAACCATTGCGTGCTCGCTGCGTATTTTTCATTTCAGCAGTGAATTTGAGAGCTCGCAGCGTATTATTCAGAACGTTTTTTAGGTCGCAGCGTATTTTTCATACCACTAGTGAGCTTACGTGCTCGCTGCGTATTTTCTCAGAACGCTTGCAAACTCGCAGCGAATTTTTTGTTCCAGCAGTGAGCTCGCATCGTATTTTCAGGGCGCTTGCTAGCTCGCAGCGTCTTATAGCAAACTCACTACGCGTTTGCATACAGAACCATTGCTAGCTCGCAGCGTATTTTTCCAAACGCTTACGACCTCGCAGCGTACTTTTAGTGTGCTCACTGCGCGCTGCCTAGTCATGGGTACCGTTTCGCCAACTATGGAAGCAACGCTTGCTAGCTCGCAGCGTATTTCAGCTAACTCGCTGCGAGTTTTCAGCCAATTCGCTGCGTATTTCCACTAACTAGTTGCTACTTTTCTCAAAACTCACAATCTCTTCGACTCCATAGTCTTCATAAGTTGCTTCGAATCCAAGTCGAGAATTCGCTTCTTATCCATATTCGCCTCAGTGTTGCCGAGAGCGTTCAGCATGATTTCCTGCAATAAAAATCCGTCAAAAAACACCAAAAAACGCGCGGAAACCCGTACAAAATCGTGTTGAGTCGCCTCGCCGATGAAGAACAATTCCTCTTGGACTCCGGACCAAGCCGCCTTCGTCGCCGTTTCATCACTGTTTTGTTTCGCGAAATTCACGTTTTTGACGGCGAATTGGGGCAAGTAGACTCCTCTGAAACGGAAAAAATGGAAATATTTTTGAAATTTCCATGAAAATTACCTCATTTTGTACGCTTTTCCAACGAGATGTTGACATTTGTGACATTTCAGAATACTAAGAGGTTGAGTGTCTTGGTCGTGGAATGAAGCGGCTTTCTTTTGCTGAAACAAAACAGAAATTGAGATGAAAATTGTAAAATTTTGCTATTTTTTGACGAAAATCCGTCTAAAATTTGTCTAAAATCACTTTTCCAGCTCTGGTGGCCTAGATTCTGACGATTTCTAGCTGAAATTTCACTAAAAATTATGTCTGGCGTGCCTCAGGCGCGTTTTCAATCGGAATCCTGTAAACTGAATCTTTTGACCGATTTTTTTTTCAGA
The DNA here is from genome assembly GCA_002259235.3 of Caenorhabditis latens. Taxonomy (NCBI): domain Eukaryota; kingdom Metazoa; phylum Nematoda; class Chromadorea; order Rhabditida; family Rhabditidae; genus Caenorhabditis; species Caenorhabditis latens. The sequence goes on along the minus strand of CM056092.1, from coordinate 2,923,423 downwards.
AAATCCCGTTTTTCAGCTCAAAAACCGTCAAAAAACGTGATTTCCGGGTCAAAAACCGTCCAAATCACAGGATCGCTGGTGCGCCTTTGGCGCGTTTCAGAGACTATCTTTTTGAGGCAAATTAGGCGATTTTGGAGCTTTGCTGTCGCACCTTTGACGCGATTTCGGTGAAAACACCTGTTTTTAGCCTAAAACCGTCAAAATACTCGATATTTGACTGAATATCTCGTTTTTCATCTCAAAAACCGTCAAAAAACGTGATTTTCGGGGTAAAAACCGTCCAAATCAAAGGATTTCTGGTGCGCCTTTAGCGCGTTTCAAAGTATATCTTTTTGAGCCAAATTAGGCAATTTTCAAAATTACTGTCGCACCTTTGACGCGATTTTGATGAACATACCACTTTCCAGTGTAAAAACCGTCAAAATACTGAATTGGGAGACCTAAAATCCCGTTTTTCAGCTCAAAACCGTCAAAATACTCGATTTTTGACTGAAAATCCTGTTTTTTAGCTCAAAAACCGTCTTTTTTCCTATTTTTCCCCAAAATTTCCAACTCACCGACTCAACGCTAACATTATCCCAAACCGTCGGATGGAATGCCATAATATTCGAAGAGACCTTCTTAATATCCGTACTTTTACAGAAAAACCAGTGACACTGTGCGCAGTTCACTGAGAAGATATTCCGTCCGTTCCGTTCCATCAACTGTTTCATCTCCGCCGCCTCCGCAGCTCTTTGACGTTCAATACGGTCTTTAGCCTGCTCCACTTCCTTCTCCAACATCTTATTTCCATTCTGTTCAATAATTTTGACACATTGTCTCATAAACTTCTCCGAGAGCATCGCATTGCTCTCATCATTATGAATCTTCGAGTGCACCGCTAGGAGCACCGATCGGGAGTTCTTCGCACGCGCACGTCCTCTTCTTTGAACCAGTTGAATCGCAGAGGCCGATGAGCAATTATATTTGATAATAAGGTTACACGAAGTCACATCGAGACCCTCTTCCACCACAGAAGTCGCCACAATCACTTTCAGTTTTCCACTATTAAACTGCTCCAAGACTCTCTGTTGCTCCTGTGGACTCTGCTGTACGGATCCTGTATTGTTAGTACCGAGTACATATCCAACTGTCTTCTGACGTGTCGTTGTGTTCAAAAACTGCTCCAGAATCCCGGATTCGTTGAGAAACTCGCTGACACGTTGAGCCGTATTTCGTTGGGTAACAAAGATGATAACTCGGGAATCCGGTTGCTCTTTAAATTGATTTACGAGAGTTGTCTTCAATTTCTTCACAATTTCCGGTTCCACTCCTTCGCATCGTTGTTTCAGTGGGTCGTACACTTTGTCAGTGAGGAAATCACTGAATTGATCCAATGTGTGCTCACTATTCAGGGCTCGAATCGACTCTTCCATGAAGTTGAAAGCGACCATTGCTGGCATCACGTCGACGATTCCGCGCGCTTCGATGTACACCTGGAAATCTGGATTTTTTGTGATAAAAATACAATTTTTTTCGATTATCGCTGGTGTGCCTTTGGCGCGTTTCAGAGTATATATCTTTTTTAGCCAAAGAAAACATCTCGTAAATCTACACGGAGGTGCGTAAATCTACACAGAAAACCGCGTAAATCGTCAGAGAACCGTAAATCTACACGAAGATCCTCGTAAATCTACACAGAGAACCGCGTAAATCCACATCTAACAAGCGTAAACCGACACAAAGATCCTCGTAAATCTACACAGCGCCTCGTAAATCTACACGAAGAACCTCGTAAATCGACAATTACCACCGTAAATCTACAAAACTCCCCGTAAATCTACACAACGCTTCGTAAATCCACACCAAGGACCTAAATTGTCGACATGGAGCATTTCAAGACTAATTTAGGTCGTTTTGAGACGATTTTAGGCAATTTTAAGCGATTCCGACCCCATTTTCGTTTATTTTAGGCCATTTTTGAGCGATTTCAACCGATTTTAAGCCTATTTTCAGCAAAATTTCGCCACCGAAACTCACCCTAATATACTTTGTCCATTTCTGTGCGACCATTTTATCCGGCGTGTTCAACTTGTTCAAATCCTGAATGAGACTCTGCACAAGTGACTCGTAAGTCATGATGGAATCCTTCGGTTTCGTATTTTTGAAAGTACGGAATGAGCCGGCCGGGAAGCAGTTGTGACGCGATTTCGACAGTTTCTCGAGCTCTGCGACCAGTTTATAGTGTTTCGTACTCAGATAGTTGTCGATGTGTGAACGGAGCACATTTTCACCCGGTTGCACCACTTCCACAGCTGAAAATTTAAATTAAGGGAGTTCAGGTGTAGGGAGCAAGTGCGCTCCACCGAATTCCCAGGCGGGAATTCAAATTTCTTACTCTACAATTGTTACAACTGCGCTCCACCGCCCCTTGAAAAATGAATCTTTTTCTCTCAATTTCGCACACTATTTTCTTAAGATTCGGTAGAGCGCGGTTGTAAGAATCATGTGCGCTCTATTGAACTTTCAAGAGTGAAATGGAGCGCACTTGCATTCCAAATTAGTTCAAAATACAGCAAATTATCGGAAAATTGTTTCAGTATCACTAAAAATAAAGGAATATTTGATTTTTTGATTTAAAAAAACTCAAAGTCTGAAAATTTAAGAAAAAAATTCGCAAAAACGTGTTTTTGGCATTAAAAATAACCATTTTCACTATTTTTTTTTCAGAATTCCGCCAGATTTGTCGTCAAAATCGCTGAAAACCGGTTTTCTGACCCAAAATCATGTTTTTCACAAATTCTCAGTAGAAAATTCGCCAATTCTGACCAATTTTAAGTCTGAAAACATAGTTTTGACTGAAAAAAACCGAGAAATTCTGTTTTCAGGCGTCAAAACGTTACTTTTCTCAAAAAGAATCTAAAAATTGGTTCTTTTTCACCGATTTCCAGCTAAAATTCACAGATTTTTCATCTCAAAAAAACTAAAAAATCCAGCTTTTCTATATTTTTTGTTTAAAAAAACGATAAATTCCAGTAAAAACCTTATTTCTGACATTTAAAATGTTATTTTTCATGTAAAATTATATAGTTTTTGGCTATTTTTCAGCATTTTCAGTCATTTTCCAGCAATTTTCAGCATCTTTTCAGCCGTTTTCAGCATTTTTTCAGCTATTTCCATTGATTTCCCCTCAAAAAACTCACTATCATCCGGTTTCGAGACATATTTATTGAGTTCATCAATACTCGATTGATGAGTGATCGTACTCAAATGTGGTGTATTCAATAGAGCAAGCATACTGTAGATACCATTCAACATCGAGTTAATATCCGTCTGTTGTGATGCATTCACATTCAATGAAGCAGTCAGACCAATGATTTGTGGCTTCTCATATTCCCATTCCTGGACGATACGGTTGAGTGTCACGTATGCATGAGCTCCAGTTGTGTAGTGCACTTCGTCGAAAATCATCATTGAGAAGTCACTCACGTAGAGACGTTCGTTACGGCGAACCGATTGCAGCATGTTGCTGGAAATGGAGGAGAAATTGGGAAAATAGGATATTTCCGCATAACTCGCTTAAAACTCAATACTATGAGCTGAAAAATATACCAAAATGTAGATCTCGGCGAGTTCTATGTCCCTGACCTACTACGGGCCGGATGGCGAATCGTTAATGTGTTGAGGGCCGGGCTGGAGTGGCTTTTTCGGCATACATGTGCGAGTTTCTGTAGTTACAGAAATCCGTAGCTCGAAATTTTTTTTGGGAGGGGGGCGTAGCCGAAAATTTTTTCTGGGAAGATTCGCCAGTTGGTACACCAGCTCGAAATTTTTTTCCCCCACGAGGTACCTTAGGTCAAAATTTTTTTTGTTGCCATTTTACAGAATTCTGCCACATGTATGTTTTTCGGCCATATTTTCCCGGCGTGCTAACGAATAGCCATTCGGCCTGTATTATGTCACAGTCATAGAACTCGTCGAGATCTACAGTTTGGTACATTTTTCAGCCCATAATATTGAGTTTTGAGCGAGTTACGCGCCGGCCCGGTTTGCAAGTATAATTTTTTGAATGGGGAATTTCGGGAATTCATGAAATCTGTTGATTTCCAGCCAAAAACTGTAATCTGGCGTTTCGCTAAAAGATTTTTAATGCAAGTGCGCTCCATCTCGCACTTTTTAAATCCAAGTTCAATAGAGCGCATTTCCTTTGTCATTTTTCCAGGTGTCAAAACCCTTGAAACCCGTTCCTAACAACGAGCTTTCAGCCCCGTTTCAGAACACTCGTGAAAACGCTAGACAACAGTTTTTGGCTGAAAATCCACTGATTTCATTTCAAAAGCATTGAAAATATGGCGAAAACCACGATTTCCAGTCTAGACCAGTTTTCATCGCTCAAAATTTGAAACTGTGACGAAAAATCCGGCTAGAAGTGGTCAGATGCTGATTTCAGGTCAAAAATCGTCAATTTTGACTGAAAATCTGTTGAAACGTAGCTTAAAAATGCCCATTTTCCCAGCTTTCACGATTTTCTTCTTAGAATTCCGTTAGATTCTTCCAACAAAGTTAATTATCGTCAAAATTGTTGAAAAACTGATTTGCTGCCCCAAAAATAATGTTTTTCACAAATTTTCAGTCAAAATTCGCCGTTTTTGACCAATTTTAAGACTAAAAACATATTTTCTGTCCCTTCAAACTCACATCAAAATCTGTGGTGTCATAACGACAATATGTGATGCGAGTACATCATCCCGTCTTCCCTCTCCACTATCACTTTTCTCCGATCCGTGGAATCCATTGACCACATATTTTCCTGTACAATACTTCAAGAAACGCTCTTTTTGCTGAGTGACGAGCGGAATTTTCGGGACGACAAGGACGACCTGAAAGAGATTTAAATTTTAGCAATAGAAATCTGAAAATCATGGAATTTTTTTTTGAATTTTCGACTGGAAACGCGCCAAAAGCACGCCAGGTTTCACCAAAGCTCGCGTTTTTACCAATTCTTTTTTGAAAAATTGGGTTTTCCATGTCAAAATCGGTATTTTAAGAAAAGCAGCTGAAAAAATCGATTTGAAAGCGATTTTTAGCTGAAAAATCTACTGAAAATCTTATTTTCGGCACTAAAACTCAATTTTCAATCAAAAATCTCAAGTTTTCTACTGAAAACGCGCCGAAGGTACGCCAGTGTCCCTTGAAAATCGCATTTTTAAGCAATTTCAGTTAAACATTGGGTTTTTCCATGTCAAAAATGCAATTTTCAGCTGCTGAAAAACCTACTGAAAATCATGTTTTCGGCCCTAAAAACTCAATTTTTGTCAAAAATCCTGAATTTCTAAACTCTGAATGACTTTGAGTATGTTTAGAGGCAATAGAAATCTGGAAATCATGCAGTTTTCTTCGAAAAATTGAAAAAAAGCGCCAAAGGCACGCCAGGTTATCATAACACTCGCGTTTTTATCAATTTTCTGTTGAAAAATTGGGGTTTTTCATGCCAAAGCCGCTGAAAAATGCACTGAAAATCTAGTTTTCGACACTAAAAACCTAATTTTTGATCGAAAATCCCAAAATTTCTCACCCTAGAAGGCTTTCCAAACGCTTCTCTTCCCGAAATATGCTTCATCGCCGCATAAATTGCCACTTCCGTTTTTCCTGAGCCAGTCGGAGCAATGATTACACAGTTTTTGCCTTCGAGTGCCGTCTGGACGAGTTCTTCTTGATAAGTACGGAGAACCAATTCGCCCGCTTCGAGTGATGGGACTGGAAATGTGGATTTTTGAGAGATTTTCAGATGAAAAAATAGAGAAAATCGGAAAGAATCTGTGAAAATTTCTTACTGAATCCATTATCCTTTGGTTGTGGTCGAAGTGTTTCGAATATCTGCTCTCCAACAGCTTCCTCATTGACTTGTTGTCCTTTGAGCACTTGGAGACGGAGACGATCTCTTTCCTTGTCTCGCTCTTCTGCAAAATTATGCAGTTTTGATAGGAAAACTGTATGAGTCGCTTACCAAGATCTTCTGAATATTTGCTATTCAAAAAGTGAAGAGCCGATCGATTCGCTGCATCGTGTCTCATCGCATCGAGCAGTCCGTAGTACCATTCATCACGGTCTTCTGGTTTACGTTCTCTCGCGTCGAATCCGGGAATCGTGAAGAAGAGAATCAGGGTTCTGAAAAGAATTGAAACATTTTGAGCTGTCTGCCAATTGAGTCACCGCTCAGCCAATCGCGAACTCAACTTTAAGAGCTGAAAAATATACCAAAATGTAGATCTCGGCTAGTTCTATTTCACTGATATAATGGTTCCGGAACATTTCGCCACCAATTTTCGGGAAATTTTCAAAGCTTTATAAAGAAAAAAACATATCAGTAGTACGACTTGATTATGCTAATTAAAGTAATATGGTTTTTTCCCCATAAAGCTTTGGAAATTTTCCGAAAAACGGTGGCGAAACGTCTAGTGGCGAAATGTCCCGGAACCGATATAATACGGGCCGGCTTAGGTTTGTTTATCATATCGCAGGCAGCGCTGAAGTGTCATATTTGAAGATTTTGTATTTTTTGACACTTCAGCTAGGGACACGGTGTAATTAAGAATCCTAAGCCGACCCGTATTAAACCAAAGATATAAAACTCGCTGGGATCTATATTTTGTTATATTTTTCAGTTCATAATATTGAGTTTGAAGCAAATTGAGCGCAGGCCAGTTTGCAAGTATTACCTAACCGCTCGCTGAAAGTTCCGGGGATGAGGTGTAGGTCTAGTTGCGGAATTTCGATTTACGGCGGCTCGATACCGTACTTTAGCCATTAAAAAGTTTTAATACTACGGTAGTCGCAACGAGACCCACACCTCGTCCCCGGGTAGAACTTTGAGCGAGTGGTCAGCCCCCGCTCATGCAAAATTGCAAGGACTGCAATTGCAAGTTGAAAATTTTCGACCTAAAACCCGTTATGAACATACTTGCAAAATATCGGCCCGGCCCGGCCCGGTCGGCCCGGAGTCAAAAAATGAGCACAATTTTTTCACAAAATTTTTCGAATTTTTTTGAAATTTCCATCAAAAATAGTCAAAAATCCTATGTACACTTGAGTTTTATAGATATGTGATCACATACTCGAAAATTCGATTTTTTTGCGAAAAAATCGAAAAAATTTTCAAAAAAATTCAAAATTTCAAATTTTTGTACTGAGACCCGGGCCGGTGAAAATTCTCAAATCGGCCCGGCCCGGCCCGTTGCAAGTATGGTTATGAATAATTTCACCGACCGAAATTCCACATTAAAAACATTATTTTGACCTAAACAATTCTGCAATTTCAGACAAAAAACATGCATGCAGGTATGTGCCTGGGTGGCGTTGAGCGCCTCGCATTTTCAGCCGAAATTTGAAAATGCGGCGAGAAATAGTGTGCGAAATGGAGAGACGCAGACACACTCTCTCGATTTTACATACTCTCTCTCGTCGCATTTTCGCCCACTTTGAAATCTTTCAGCGCCCAAAGCGCCTCCATAGGCACATCCCTGCTCTGGTCTCATCGTGATCTCAATCCCCCATATTCCATATCTAAACAAACGAACTTATGAATGCTCCACTTGACAGCTCTCTGCCTCTGTTCCTCTCCATTCTTATCCTTCACAATTTCGAAGACTGGTCCCTCATCAAGCATCTCCTTCACAAGATCCGTATGAATCATGTTCTCATTATCATTCACTTCCTCTTCGAGAGTTTTAAATTCCTTTGTGCAGTGAGGATTATTCCCTAATCGTTTCATAATGATCATTCCACGTGCCGATCCGGCGATTCGATCCAACTTCTGCATTCCGAATCTGTCGTGTTTCAACTCTTTCTCCTCGTAGAACTTCTCTTTGAATGTCTCATGAGTCACCCAGTTCGTTGGAAGATCTTCCCAGTGAGATGTTCCGTACACTTGTGGGCAATCTGCAAATTGTGGAGATTAAAGGGGGAATTTATTTCAAAATGTGTAGAAAAATATGAACATTCCTATAAAAAGTACTCAAAACCCCATTCTTCCTTTAAAGGAGGACAGAAGTCATATTTTTTTATTTCAGATTCTGATACTTCAGAAAATTCTGAACAACTTTCATCATTGGAGCATGTGCTAAAAATCGCTCTAAACACCCTAAATTCAAGTTTTCCCGGCTCAAAAGGAGCTTTTGTGGAAGAGTTTTCCCACGCAAATTTTCGCCCCCGTGTAGTCCTCTCGGACAATATTATTTATACTAATTTCTCGATTTTTCGTTTTCTTGCTTTTTTCAACAAAATTTCGTGTTTTTCATCTTTTCTTTACGATATAAGTTGAAAAAAACACGAAAATTTGTTGAAAAAAGCAAGAAAACGAAAAATCGAGAAATAAAAATAAATAATATAGTCCGAGAGGATTACACGGGGGCAAAAATTCGCGTGTGAAAACTCTTCCACGAAAGCTCCTTTTGAGCCGGGAAAACGTGAATTTAGGGTGTTTAGAGCGATTTTTAGCATATGCGTCAATGATGAAAGTTGTTCAGAATTTTCTGAAGTATCGGAATCTGAAATAAAAAAATATGACTTCTGTCCTCCTTTCACCGCGGGATTTCAGCCCCAAAATGGTCAAAAGTGATCACTGCTGGCCGAACTTTTTGTAATTGTGTTTGTAGGCCACGGAAAGTTCTTTCCCGAGATGATTCATAACGCGTTTTTCATAATATTTCTTCAAGTGCTTTAATAGAAAACTTGGTTTAAAAGTTGAAAAATCTATCGAAAAACCAATTTTTCAACAGACTTTTCAGCTAACAAGACACAATTCCTTCAATAACTCAATATTCCACTCACTCTCATACATCAAGCGATCGGCAATACGGAGACCTTCCTCGTTGAAGAGAACGTTCTTCAAGAAATATTCAGCGTATCTTCTCTGGAAAAAACGAAAATATTACCACTTTTTTTTTTCAAAATTCCAGGTATGTGCCCGGGTGGCGTTGAGCGCCTCGCATTTTCAGCCGAAATTTGAAAATGCGGCGAGAAATAGTGTGCGAAATGGAGAGACGCAGACACACTCTCTCGATTTTACATACTCTCTCTCGTCGCATTTTCGCCCACTTTGAAATCTTTCAGCGCCCAAAGCGCCTCCATAGGCACATCCCTGCAAAATTCCACTCCCTTACCCTCTGAACTTTGTACTTATGCTCATGTCGCATTTTGAGATAAGTCTCCGCCTGTCGTTGCGCTTTCTCGTCGGCTCTGAAGTAAAATTATAGATTTTTATAAGGTTCCGGGACGTTTTTCAGCGATTAAAAAAAAATCTAAAAATGGAGAAGATCCGAACATTTTTAGATTTTTTACTGAATTTTGGCCAATTTCTAGCAAAATTTCGAGAAAACCCCGTCCAAATTGTCCGTAGAAAAACCTTTTTTTCTGGAAAATCAGCTAAAATGATTTTTAGAGCCAAACGTGTCTGTCTGTGTGTTTGCAATGTCCGGATGTCCGAAATTGAAAATTTTTGACAAGATTCAGGTTTTGGAGGTTTTTTTTGAAGTAAAAATCAATGTTTTTCAATGAAAAATTGGCAAGAATCTGTCAAAATCTGTTGAAAATATGATTTTTCGAGTCACACTTGTCTGTCTGTGTGTCTGTAATGTCCGGATGTCTAAAATTGAAAAATTCTGACAAGATGGAGGTTTTGGAGGTACTTTTAAGGTGAAAATTGGTGAAAATCGGTTTCCAAACGTCTCATATTCAAAAATTTCACAATTTTAATCGATTTTTGCCGATTTCTTGCAAAAACGTCCATTTCTTCCTCAAAAGTCACTCCAAAACGTCTATCTTGTCAAAATTTGCAATTTCGGACATCCGGACATTACATCCGCACAGACAGACAAGTTTGACTCGAAAAAAGTCATATTTTAAGGGATTTTCGCGCATTTAGATTTGAAAAATAGGTTTTTCTACAGAATTTTGACACGGAAATTCAGTTTTCTGTTCCGACGGACATCCGGACACACAGACAGACTCGTTTTGACAGAATGAGGGGAGCTTTTGGACCAATTTGGACGGATTTTCGAAACGCCTGGTTTCAAAACGCCACGATTTCCAAAATTTCGGTTTCAAAACGTCCTGAATTCGAAAATTTCTCAATTTTAATGAATTTTTGCCGATTTTTTGCGAAATTTCGGGGGAATTTTCAGCGTCAGTTTCGAATTTAAGAGTGAAAACACACTTGCTGGCTCTCAATTTCTTAAAATCGGGATCCGTCGTGAATGAGGGCATCTCCTCGGTCATTTTCTCCACCGCCTCCGCCAATTTCTTCCCGGGAAACAACGATTTGAACAGTGTGAAGTAACCGAATCCCCCTTTTTCCATACTATTAATGCAAATGTCCAAGAATTTCCATCTGAAAAATAATTTATATGAAAAATCGATAAAATCGTTGAAAAAAAATGAATTTATTACTTCAAAAGCCGAAAATACGCCGGAAAATGGTCATCCTCGAATTTCAGATGCTGAGTCGACTTGTCGTGATCTTCGTAACTCATTTTTTGCTGCATTTTCACCTAAAAATAGAAAAAATCGGTAAAAAAATGACTAGAAAAGACAAAAAATCATAAATTTAAGACTGAGCAACCAAGAAAAGAGAGAAAAAAGCTTCGTTTTCCGGAGATGGCCGAGTTTTCGTGGTGGCCGAGTTTTATGGGAAAACTCGGCCACCACGATTTTTTCACATTTAGCGGGGGTTTTTGACATTTTCAAAGATGATAAAGAGGATAAAATTGAAAAATAATAAGATATAAATGTAGAGAATTAAATTATCTATCCATTAAGCTAAAATTTTGAGATTTTTGTAGAGAAATCGAGTTTTTACACTAGAAAAACTAAAAATTCCAAAAAAATGTGAAAATTGACTCGATTTTGCGAGGATTTTCAGGAAAAAATCAACATTCTATAGTAAAATTCCAGCTTCATCCTAATTTCAGACATTATTTCAGGTCAAAATGGCAATTTTTCAATTTTGATTTTGAAAAATTGATCAAATTCCGAAAAAAATTTGAATTTTTCGGTATTTTCTCGGAAACTAACGAGTCAAAATTAGAAAACCGTTTATTGGAAATGTGTGAAAACCGCCTATGTGGAGTAGAATGACCACCAGGTGTCGCATTTGGATGGAAAAAGGGGCGGAGCCTCTTCTAAATCCGACAGAACAAAAGAAGACGTAGAGAACAAAGAAGTTGGTGATATTATTAATTCACGATCTGTGGCCGGAGGGCCTAATTAGCTGGAAACGGTCTCGAAGCGGAAAACATGATTTGTAATTCTTTTCAGACCTCCAAAGCTCTCAAAAGACGGCAGATGCGCCTTTGAACACCTCCGACCTCAGACCGTGAATTAATTATAGATTATTCACACACGTTGAGTCCCAGACTACCTATGCAGACACGCTCTATTGACAAACATGGTACACTTTTGCGTCACGGTGAACTTTTGAAACTTCTGTGCATACCGTGGTGAACATTAGAATATATTTTTCACGTTGAACCACGTTGAATAAATTCTAATGTTCACCACGGTATGCACAGAAGTTTCGAAAGTTCACCGTGACGCCAAAGTGTACCACGCTTCTCAATAAAGCGCGTTTGCATAGGTAGTCTGGGACTCTACGTGCCTATGCAAACGCGCTCTGAGAAAGACATGGTCCGCAATACGTGGCGGTGAACATTAGAATCTATTTTCCTACAGAAAATTTTAGGATACGTGGAAATATTTCATTTTTCACGTAGTTTCTCGTTAGAGCGTGTTCGCATAGGTAGCCTGGGACTCAACGTGTTCACATGAAACATTTTGGTTAATCAAATATCAGAAATTGTGAATGCGTAAATTTGAACTGTACTATATCAGCCGCCGCCCCCTCTTACAACTGCGCCCCACCGCCAAACGAGAGAGTACCGGCAAGAGAGACTCAGAGGTTTTCTTCTTTTTTTCTCGCGCCTACACAAATTTTCACAGCTTTTGACCAATTTACAAAAATGCGAAAATATGTCAAAAACTGTGAAATTCTGTGTCAGCGCAAAAGGGAACTCTGCGTCTCTCTCACTGATACTCTCTCGTTTGCAGTGGAGCGCAGTTGTAAGGAGGGGGTGGGCTGCTAATAAGCGCCACAAGTTTTTTCACATTTGGCTTATTAATTTCCGAGAAACGGATCGAATTTCGAAAATTTTGCCATTTTCTCTATTGGAAATGTGTTAAAACCGCCTATGTGGAATAGAACATACTTGCAAACCGGGCCGAAACGGGCCGACACGGGCCGGCGCATAACTCCCTTCAAACTCAATATTATGAGCTGAAAAATATACCAAAATGTAGATCTCGACGAGTTCTATGTCTGTGACCAGGGATGTGCGGAACTGAAATCGGAAATTCCGAAATTTCCTACTTTTTCCGGAACCTTTTTCCGTCGGAAAGCGGGCCGGCAAAAAGTGCCAAAATACGAGAAAATGGCCAAAAAAGCCATTCTAGCCCGGCCCGCGGCACAATAACGAATAGCCATCCGGCCCGTAGTAGGTCACGAGCATAGAACTCGTCGATATCTACATTTTGGTATATTTTTCAGCTCATAATATTCATTTTGACGCGAGTTACGAGCCGGCCCGTGTCGGCCCGTTTCGGCCCGGTTTGCAAGTATGGAATAGAATGACCAGTGGTCTCACATTTTGATCGAAAAGGGGGCGGAGCCTCTCCCAAAACCGACAGAACAAAGGAAGACCTAGAGTACAAAGAAGTTGGTGATAGGTGATTCACATGAAACTTTTTTGTTAAACAAATATTCGAAATTCAAATTTTTCAGCAGAAGTATTGACTTTGGGGTCGAGAAATTCAAGTTTTTCTGCTTAAAATTCCGATTTTTCAGCTCTAAAATCGATTTTCCTGTTGAACAGCCAAAAAAGTCGCTCAAATATGGCTTTTCAGCAGGAAAATCGATTTTAAAGATGATAAATCGGCGTTTCAAGCAGAAAACTTGAATTTCTTGAGCCCGAAAACAGTATTTCCGCTGAAAAATTGCCCAAACAGTTGAATTTTGGAATTGGAAATCGAGTTTTGAGCATAAAATCAAATCTTTCAGCTCAATATCACTAATTTTTCTAGAAAATTTTTCAAGGAGGGATTCCGGTGGAGCGCAGTTATAACAATCTTATTTTCATTTGAAAATATTCAGATTTCCTCCTAGACAATGCTAAAAAATGACTGAATGATAAGAAAAAGAGCTGAAAAACTCTAAAAATCATAATTTCCAACAGAAAATTTCGCTCAAAACCTGAAAATTGATCTGAAAATCCCCAAAAATGCCAATTTTCAGTGGAAAAATCGGTTTGAAACCCGAAAAATCAATCAAAAACCTAGTTTTAATGCTGAAAACCCCAAAAATATAGGAAATTGGGTCAAAACCATTCAAAAAATCCACCGAAATCTCTCGAATAAAACATTTCTTTGTGCCAATAAAAACCGTATAAATACACCAAAAGGGGGGTAAGAGACAGTAAGATCATTTGCATAGAATATGAACATTTCGGATTGGGAGGGGGGGGTACTGTAGGGGAGTACTGTAAGGGAGTACTGTAGAGAGAGACTACTGTAGATGGCCTATTGAGAAGATTGTCCAGTTGATTGTTGGAAGTTGTTGGTGGCAGTGGTGGCACCGGCGGATTGAGATTGAGCAGCGAGTTTGGCGCGATCTGAAATTCGAAGAATCAGAGTTCGGTAGAGCGCACTTTCCACAGCAAAAGTGCTTTATCGAGGACCGCAAATTCCGAGAAGGAAATTGTCCGTGGAAAATGGGTGTTTTTCAATATTTCACGGGACTTTTTGCCAAAAAATAAGACTTTTGACGGATTTTAAGCTGAAAAAGTCGGAATTTGATCGATTTTAAGCCGAAGCTGGCTAACACTGCTTGATTTCATGAAATGTGAATCAAAATTTTGCCGCCGGTGTCTTAGATATTTCGCTACTTATTTCTGAGAAAATTATAGGGAAATTCGGGAAAAAACTGTGCGGCGATGTTGCAAAACAGACTCCGCCCATCTTCCACGGAATTGCGCTCCATTGACAACATCTTTTGGGTAGTTCTCATAATAGCTCGGGGCTACAACTACGCTCCACCGAAATTCCCTTGAAATATGTCTCTTTTTCTCTGAGTCTCTCAATTTCGCACACTATTTTATTCAGTTTCGGTAGAGCGCGGTTGCTGTGCTAATAAAGGTCTGTTAAGAAGCAAGTGCGCTCTATTGAACTTTCAAGAGTGAGATGGAGCGCACTTGCATTCAAAATTAGTTCAAAATACAGCAAATTTCGTGAAACTTTCGTAGAAACACTAAAAAGAATCAATTTTTGAAAAAAAAAACTCAAATCCTGAAAATATACGGAAAAATCTGTCCAGAAATGATGTGAGGCTAATTGTAGGTCAAAAATCGTCAATTTTGTCAGAAAATCTCTTGAAAAACAGCATAAAAATTGAATTTTTGACAGTTTTTTTCAAGATTTGGGTGGTTTTTCAGGTGATTTTCGGTCTTAAATTATCCAAATTGCATACATGTCTTGATAGCTCGTTGTCTCTTAATCTCCGTTCTGACTTTTTGGGGAAGACTTTTCCAGTATTCATACGAATATTGTCCAGTGAACGCGTCATCCGACAACTTCTCATTCGGATCGTATCCGAATGGCTGGACGAGGCGATCCGTCGTTTTCTCAGAATTCTTTCTGAATCTCTCTCCACTTTTCTGATGCTGCTGAGACGACGGAGGCTTATTCCATTGTTTCGCCGGTTCTTCACGTCCGGCTGATTGACGTTTGTTCTGATGATGTTGATTGTATTCTGGAATAAATCATTGAGGGTCAGTAAGTGTGCTCTAATGCAAAACATCCGGGTGTAGTCCTCGTGGACAAGACATTTTGAAATCGGTATAAAAAGAAGCCGCGGCACAGAATACCAGACTTGCAACGGGCCGGGCCGGGCCGGCCCGGTTGGCCCGGATTTTCAGTACTAAAAAAATTCAAAATTTTTTTTCGAAAATTTCCTCATTTTTTTGAAAAACTTTTCTGTAGGTTTTAAAAGTTGTTGAAAAATATACTCGAAGAAAAATATGAAAAATGTTCAGAAAATAAATTTTTGGACAAAAAATTGTAGTGAAAAAAGTTCAAAAATTCAAATCCGGGCCGGCCGGGCCAAAACCGGGCCGGGCCGGGCCAGCGGGTCGGCCCGGAATTTTGCAAGTCTGCAGAATACGCCTACTCGGTTCTTACAACCGCGCTCTACTGAAATCGAGGAAAATAGTGTGCGAAATTGAGAGATTCAGAGAAAAATAGACATTTTTCAAGGGGATTTCGGTGGAGCGCGGTTGTAAGAGCTGTGCCGAGCTAATATCTGGACACAGTTCTTACAACTGCGCTCTACCGAAATCCCCTTGAAAAATGTCTCTTTTTCTCTGCGTCTCTCAATTTCGCATACTATTTTCCTCGATTTCAGTAGAGCGCGGTTGTAAGAAGCGTACCGTGCTAATATCTCGTCACAAAAATGTCGTCAATTGACAGATCTGAAACGAGTGATACTGTGAAATTTTGGCTCCTAGACGTTTGCGAACCCGTCAGTTGAAAACGCGACAGTTGCGAACCGCGACGTTTGCGAACTCAGGTCCGCATACAGAACTCAAATCGTAGATTAAAAAAAACAAAAACTCAATAAATACATTTTACTGAAAAACTTGTACTATTTTACCATGTATTTCTTCAAATTTCCCTGAATTCTAACAAAAAATACGCAATACGCAATATTTATTTTTTGTTAGAATTCAGGGAAATTTGAAGAAATACATGGTAAAATATTACAAGTTTTTCAGTAAAATGTATTTATTGAGTTTTTGTTTTTTTTTAAATCTACGATTTGAGTTCTGTATGCGGATCTGGGTTCGCAAACGTCGTGGTTCGCAACTGACGGGTTCGCAAACGTCTAGGAGCCGAAATTTTGGTGGAAAACTTTGAATTGAAATACATTTCTCGATTTTCAAGCTATTTTCATCAACAATCGCTCAAAAATCGAAAAATTCAATAAAATCCAAAATTTTCCCCGTAAGTAGAGACCGCAATATTTTTTTCAAACTCAATTTTTCATTAAAATTTTCATCCTGGCCTGTTCTTCAGGTATACAGTGCGTCCAATAATGATAGGACCCCCCTAGATTTTGGTGCTCCAGACAGAACCAGTACAGATACAAAAAATCTGTGCTGACCATTCGATTCAGGGTACAAAGAAACCCCAGGGGCCATGTTTTCATGATTCTACCACTTTTCTTAAAAGCGTACCACCAAAAAGTCATTTTTTCAGCCGTCCAATAATGATAGGACCATCTCGAAAATCGAATTTTCAGTTGATTTTCAAGAAATATTTTTCTTTGAAAACTTTTAACTCGATCAAAACATACTATTCCTGTTATTTTTATATGATTCCATTATAGCTTTGTCGTTTTCAACCCCAAACACAAATGTTTACCACCTTCGAATTTTCACTCATCTGAAAAAATCACTGTTTCAGAACTTCGAGACCAGTATCTCTTATCATAGATTACGTATCATTCTGAAACTTTCCGGCAAAGTGAATCAAGTCATTCATGATAAAAATCAACAATGGAATTGGAAAAATATTCGCTTTCTGAAAACTTATGCTCAGGATTCTCAAACCCATTTCGACCAAATTCCACTATTTTCAAAAAATGGGTCCAACAGATTACTTCTCGGATCAGACTGGAGAAACACTTTGAAAAATGTCAAAATAGTGCTAAAGTACATTGAAAATAAGTTTAGACACTTCCTCCATGTCTCGGACACATTTTTTGAAAATAGTGGAATTTGGTCGAAATGGGTTCGACAATCCTGAGTATAAGTTCTCAGAAAATGAATATTTTTGCAAATTCATTGTTGATTTTTATCATGAATGACTTGATTTACTTTGCCGGAAAGTTTCAGAATGATACGTAATCTATGATAAGAGATACTGGTCTCGAAGTTCTGAAACAGTGATTTTTTCAGATGAGTGAAAATTCGAAGGTGGTAAACATTTGTGTTTGGGGTTGAAAATGACAAAACTATAATGGAATCATATAAAAATAACAGGAATAGTATGTTTTGATCGAGTTAAAAAGTTTTCAAAGAAAAATATTTCTTGAAAATCAACTGAAAATTCGATTTTCGAGATGGTCCTATCATTATTGGACGGCTGAAAAAATGACTTTTTGGTGGTACGCTTTTAAGAAAAGTGGTAGAATCATGAAAACATGGCCCCTGGGGTTTCTTTGTACCCTGAATCGAATGGTCAGCACAGATTTTTTGTATCTGTACTGGTTCTGTCTGGAGCACCAAAATCTAGGGGGGTCCTATCATTATTGGACGCACTGTATCGAAATACATTCCCAAATTTTTTCCCGAAATGATTCACACTCTCCGAAGTTACAGGTCATTTTGTGACCCAAGGTTTCTACTGAATTTCTCTTGGGGAATTCTTTTGTTTTCCTGACCACTCAAAAAATATTTTCTGTTTTCACGTTCAATCCTTCAAATTTTTGCAAAAGTTGGGAAAGTCCGAACCAGAAACACTTTGAATAAAACCCCGGCGTGTTATCCACTGAACTAAATGAGCACAAATGCGGCGCGGATAATAGGAAAATATATTATTGACGTGATTTTTTGAAAATCAAAAGAACTTTTCCAAAGATTTTTAGCATATTTGGAGATAAAACATCAAATATCTAAAATTCGACAGCACGAAATTTTTCGGTCCCAAGTGGATCTAAATCGAAATTTTGCGTAGAATCTGATTCCGTTAAGAAACGATGCGTGTTTGACCTGCTTTAACCTGAACTGTCGGAAAAACTAAATTTCTTTTTGAGCCTGTTCTCTTCCGAAACTGAAAAAATCACATTTTACGAATCAATGAGTTTCCAAATTTTGTCCCCAGGAACCTGAAGAGATGCTTAAAAAGAATATATCAGAAAATAGATAGGTTATCACAGAAAGTTGTTTGGTGTGATGCCTCGCAGTTCAGCATTCTCCCAAACAAATTCGACAGCACGAAAATTGAATTTTCTTTCAAAACCTATCAGAGTATGTCCAGAACTACTAGAAACTGTCAAAAAACGATGCGTGTTCGACCTAGAACAACCTAAACGTGACATTTTTCTGAAGAAAGCAAAACGTTTTTTCAGTTTTCTGAGAAAACTGAAAATTTGGGTGAAACGAAAGTGTGTTCATCGGATTCTACGTACTCGATTACATAGGGTGAAAAAGTTTTCATTCTGTTTTAGCGTACTGGGCTCTCAGGGCAGACCGTCAAACATTTCAATACCCTCCCCATAACGCCCCAAGAGAAGAAAATGAATAACTCCGCCCACGTTCATTGCGGTCCCTACCCGTAAGGACTGAAATTTTTCAAAAGAGCTGAAAATGAAAATTTTGGTTTAAAATATGAAAAATCTATCAAAAATTCAACTTTGGAGCTGACTTTTCATCTAAAAATCTTTAAAAAAACGCCTATGTTCAGTGTAAAAGTCGGTTTAAAACTTGAAAAATCAAGGAGAAACCTAGTTTTAAGGCGTTTTATCCCTATTTTTCTGCTGAAACAGACCAAAAAGTTTAAATATTTAGGAAATTGGCTCAAAGCTATTAAAAATTCACCAAAAACCAAAAAAAAACACTGAAATAAAACATTTCTTTGATTTTTTGCTAGTTTTCAGCCATTTTCAGTCAATTTGGTAGATTTTTTAAGTCAAAAAAGTTAAGAATTGACAAAAATTGTGATTTCTAGCTATTTTTACCACTAAAAATTCAAATGTCTCCCTCCATCCTTGTCCACCCGGACTACACCCCCGAATTTCTCAATAGAGCGCGATTGTTACGTACGTCGTTGACTCCGTATCTGACGTTTCATCTCCGGTGGCAATTGATACCAAATTTCATGTGGATAGTGAGAGTGCGATTGTCCAGTTCTTCTGTATTCCTGAATATAATCATTCACAGTCATCGTCGAATTGTGTAGTTTGTAGTGCGGTATCGGCGACTCGTTGAGCTTCGTCGAATCATTTTCAGTGACGCCGACCATCTGGAATTCAGATTTTTCTTACAACCGCGCTCTACCGAAACCGAAGAAAATAGTGTGTCAAATTGAAAGACTCAGAAAAAAAGAGACATTTTTCAAGGGGAATTTCGGTAGAGCGCAGTTGTAAGAACTGTGCTGATCTAATAACAAAAAATGACAAAAAAGAGATAAAAAATGGTCAAAAACCACACAATAATACTCAAAAATGGGGAAAATTGACAACTTTTGAAATATTCATTAGCAAAAACACAGAACAACAGTTTTAAATCTCATTAATTTAGACACACACATGCAAATTCAAATGTTCGAGGAGAGAGACGTTGATTAATATCGAATGAAGTCGTCAACACTGAAAAGCTAAAAATAATTATATGAAATTGTCAGAAAGTGCGCTCTAGCGAAGTTCGAACAGCGAGTCGTGTAGTCCTTTCGGACAAGATTTTCGCTCAATTCCTCTCTTTTTACAACTGCTTTTCGTAGTTTTTCTACTTTTCATCGAAAAATAGAAAATAAAACAAAAATAAAATCAGATTTTCAATAGATTTTGACCAATTTCTGCCAATTTTCCATCGAAAAACTTCAATTTTTACCTCGAAAATACCTCAAAAATTTCTTTCTTATCAAAAGTTTTCAATTTCGGACATCCGGACATTACAGACACACAGACAGATATACTAAAAAAAAACATATTTTGACGAATTTTCGCAAATTTAGATTAGAAAAAAGGTTTTTCCACAAAATATTGACCGGAAAATTCAGTTTTCTGTCTCGGCGGACATCCGGACCGCCTGGACACACAGACAGACTCATTTTGACCGAAAGAGGGGTACTTTTGGACCAATTTGGTCGGATTTTTGAAACGCCTGGTTTCAAAACGGACCGGTTTCCAGAAGTCTAGTTTTGAAACGTTCTGGCACTGAATTTTCGGATGGATTCATGAAATTTCGCCAAAAATTGGGCAAAATCTAATGAAAATGTGAAATTTTAGGATCTTTTCAAAACTAAACCTGAATAAATCACTTTAGAATGAGACACGGTTGCCAAGTGCCCGATTTCAAAACGTCCCGGAGTCAAAATTTTAAATTTCCATCCAAAAAACTCAATTTTTGCTCAAATTTTCAACTAAAATTCATAATTATCCCCTATTTAGAATGGAAAAATAGGTTTTTCCACAGATTTCTGACCCGAAAATGCAGTTTTCTGTCACGGCGGACATCCGGACACACAGACAGACCCGCTCATACCTTATTCGAGTATCCCTTTTCGGCCCGTTGTCTCATAATCTCCGCCTGAATTTTCTCCTCAAGAATATCCCATTGTTCTTGTGGATAGAATGACATGAAATGGGTTGACGGGAGGGTACTCAGTGCCTTCAATTCTTCACTTTTCTTCTCTTCTTTCTCCTCCTTGACGTCTTCTGATTTCGGGACGTCTTCTGAATCCACCGACTCCTCCGAAACCTTCTCTTCGACTTTCGGTGGTTCTTCTGGCGTGCCTTCTGGCGTGCCTTCTGGCGCGCTTTCCGCCGCGCTTTCTGGTGCCAAAGTCTCCGTTTTCGACGTCTCCACAACCTCCTCTTTCAGAGTTTCAGCCGCTGGCGCCGCCTCTTTCTCCGCCCCCTTTTCCACAGGCTCCGCCTCCTTCTTAAGCTCCGCCCCCTTCTTAGGCTCCGCCTCCTCAATCTTCTCCACGCTTTCAGCATCAACTTTAGCCACTTCCACTGTCGTTTCCTCTGTTTTCGACTCATTTTCCTTCTCCTCCTTCGCCTTTTTCTCCACTTTATTCGCATGAGACGTCAGGAAGTGAATTTTGTTTTTGAAGACGTCGACGAGTCTCTGAAATCGAAAAATGACACTCTGGCAAAAACATGCAAAAATTGCAATTATCACCATTTTTACAGTCAAAAACGCAATTTACGAGTGAAATTTCAGATTTTTTTCTAAAAAACACAATTTTCAGCACAAACCCTCTTCCATCCATCATCCAGGTCCATTTCCGACACATAATCTCTCATAGCCGCGTACAAATCTGCTCGTGAAACTTCAGCAGGGACGTATTCTGGAAAAATATAGAAATGTTGCAAATGCGCTCCATCAAAACTCTTCGATTTCAGAGCTCAAAATCTAGCAACTGCGCTCTATCGAGACCCCCAAAACTCCATATTTTCTTTATTAGATCAGCACAGTTCTCACAACTGCGCTCCACCGAAATCCCCTTGAAAAATGTATCTTTTTCTCTGTGTCTCTCGATTTCGCACACTATTTTCTTCCGGTTTCGGTAGAGCGCGGTTGTAAGAAGCGAGTGCGCTCTATTGAACTTTCAAGAGTGAGATGGAGCGCATTTCCATTCAAAATTAGTTCAAAATACAGCAAATTTTTGTAAAATTTTCGTAGGAACACAACAAATAATCCATTTTTGATTAAAAAAACTCAAATCTTGAAAATATAAGAAAAATCCGTCCGGAGATGATCTGAGACTACTTTTGGGTCGGAAATCGTCAATTTTGTCTGAAAATCTCTCAGAAAACCGTGTTTTTGGCATGAAAATGCCATTTTTTCCAATTTTCACAATGTTTTTTCGGTAGAGCGCATTAGCTTCTCACCTGCAATAAGATCCTCCATAACCTTCACATCCGTACAGTTCGGCCACGACGTCGGAACTTTCACCAAAACGACGAATTTCTTCAGATCAATTCCCCCTTTTTCGGCCCAAACATCTGCGGCTGGCAGTGGGAAATCAGTGGGAAGTCGTTGAGATATCGGAGTGGAGAATTTGAGAACATTGAATCGATAGGAGAGATAGACGACGCAGAACCACGGGTGACTGAAGTTCTGAAAACAAATTAAATTAAATTAAATTGATGAAAAATCAATTTTCAGTCAAAAATCTGTATCTCACCGCCCATTCCTTCATAATTTTCTCCTCGTCGATTTTCAAAAGTCCCTTCTCGTTGTAGTTATCGAGTATATCAAAGACGATTTCTGCAATAAATAATGGTTTGATAAGGAGGCGCCGCCCCTTTTTGGGACGTGGCAAGAGGACTGGACAAGCTCCGCCCCTTTTTCATATTCTAAATTTCAAGCTCCGCCATTTTTCGAAATTTACAATATAAATTTGCAAATTTGACTGGAAATTTCAAAAATCTCCCTCCAACTTGTCCACTCGGACTACACGACGCCTCTTCTCAACAGAGTGTGAAAATAGAAAATTTGAGCGATTTTGGTCGATTTTTCGCTGGTTTTCAGTTGTTTTTAGTCAATTTAGCTAATTTTTCGAATAAAAAATGGGAAAAGACTGATAAAAATCATAGAAATTAGTGACTTTCAACGATTTTTATAGTGAAAACGTCTAAAATTCACGCAAAAACTTTTCGAATTTCAAACATCTCCCGGAAAATTGACAAAAGTCGTAAAAATTTGTGATTTTTAGCGATTTTTCTATTGGAAAACCTCTAAAACGTTCAAAATTCACTCAAAATTCAACATTTCTCCCAGGGAGAATCTTCCTCCAACTTGTCCACGAGGACTACACGACGCCTTTTATCGACAGAGTGTGGATATAGAACATTTGAGCGTTTTTGGTCGATTTTTTGAGGATTTTCAGTTATTTTCAGACATTTTCGGCTGATTGTTCGAATAAAAATGCGGAAAAACGATAAAAATCGTTAAATTGTGAATTTTAGCGATTTTTCTGATAAAAAACCTCAAAAATCTATCAAAATCCACTCCAATTTCAAATTTCTCACTCCAACTTGTCCACTCGGACTACACGACTTTTCTTCCCAATAGAGCGCATTTGCAGAACTCTGATCAAACATAGTTTTTTGCTGATTTTCGGTCGTTTTCAGTCATTTTTGGCTGATTTTTTTGAGTAAAAAACGCGGAAAAATGACAAAAATTGCTATTTTTCGAATTTTCCTGCCGGAAATTTTGATCTACTCACCCATGAATTCATATTTCTTGACCGACGTCTTTGGATCGGGATACGAGTACTTTCTGAGTGCCAACACAATCAAATCCTCAAAAAATTCGTCTGAAAATCGGAATTTGTTGCAGAGAGCAGTGAGAAGCTTCAGTGTCTCCACAGCCATCATTTGATTCGTTCCCGAATCGATACATTTCATCGCCATTCGCATCACTTTCTCAGGACTTGTGATTGGGGTTTCTCGTTCCGAATTGTCTGGAAAGTTTCAGATTTTAGAAATTTCAGAAATTTCCAGAGAATTTGCTCAAAAATGTGCAAAAAACAAGCGGAAAATTGACAAAAATCATAAACATTGTGATTTTCAGCGTTTTATCAGTCAAAAACGTCTAAAATTTACTCAAAAATCACTAAAAATTCAACAATCTTTCTCCATTTTGTCCGCGAGGACTACACGACGCCTCTTATGGACAGAGTGTGAAAATAGAAAATTTGAGCGTTTTTGGTAGATTTTTTGCTGATTTTCAGTCATTTTCAGTCGATTTTGCTCAAATTTTCGAGTTAAAAAAGCCGGAAAATTGGTAAAAACTGTTAAAATTCGGGATTTTTAGTGAACTTTTGACTTAAAAAACCTCTAAAAACTATCAAAATCTACCAGAATCCACTAAAATTTCCAAAAAAAATCTCTCCAACTTGTCCAAGAGGACTACACGACGGCTCTTCTTAATAGAGCGCATTTGAGTGTGAAAATAGAAAATTTGAGAGTTTTTGATCGATTTTTCGCTATTTTTTCGAATAAAAATGCAGAAAATTGACAAAATCCGTAAAAAATTGTGATTTTTAGCAAATTTTCAATCAATTTTCAGTGGTGGCCTAGAAATCCAAAACTGAAAAAAATTCGGCCAGCCATGATTCTACAATAAAATCCACAATTTTTCGCACATTTTGAGTCACCAACAATTCAAAAAGTTGAAAATTCTTGAGATTCCATCCTTGACTCCTTGACGATTGATGACATTCTTGATTTGGAAGTACATACTATCATGATTTTCGTCTAAAAACTCTTCCGTATAGTAATCCGGACCAATTTCCAGCATCTTTTTGAGGTATTCTGGGAGTGTTAGGAGCACCTGGAAAGAGGGAAAATGTTTGAAAGTGCGCTCTATTGAGAAGAGCAATCGTGTAGTCCTCGTGGTCAAGTTGGGGGGAGAAATTTGAAATTGGAGTGGATTTTGAACGTTTTAAAGGTTTTTCCAGATGAAAAGCAGCAAATTTTCTGGATTTGTGACTAATCGAAAATTCAGTTACATTTTCAAAATAATGTTGAAAATCCAAATGTTTCCTTCCGAATCGATAAGTAATCGCGAAAAAACAATTCTTAATAAATTCGGAAGGAAAAATTGGGATTTTCAATATCATTTTCGAAATTTTACTGAGTTTTTGATGAAAAAAGCTCAAAAATTCAGAAAATCGGCTAGTTTTCAGTTAAAAAACCTCAACAATCGATCAAAAACCACTTAAATTTCAAATTTCTCCCTCCAACTTGTCCACGTGGACTACACGACTGCTCTTCTCAATAGAGCGCATTTGCCAAACTCACATCAAACAGAATCAGTTGATC
This sequence comes from Caenorhabditis latens, assembly GCA_002259235.3. Taxonomy (NCBI): domain Eukaryota; kingdom Metazoa; phylum Nematoda; class Chromadorea; order Rhabditida; family Rhabditidae; genus Caenorhabditis; species Caenorhabditis latens. The sequence goes on along the minus strand of CM056092.1, from coordinate 2,898,780 downwards.
TCTCTCCAAAATCTCACTTTTCGGCTTCAATTTCGTAGAAATAATTTTGAAAATTATCATATTAATTTCAGAGGCGGAGAACACCAAATAGAGTGTCTTGAGGGCGGCGATGAGACGTTTTGAGTTGAATATGAACTGAAAAATCGTTTTTTTTTAGCATTTTGGATGAAAACTGGACTGTAATATCGTAAAAACTGTGAAAATCTACATTTTTATGTCGAAAAACCTTTTTTCTTAGAGATTTTCAATCAAAAGTGACGATTTTTGACCAAAAATCAGCATCAGGCCACTTAGCCGGATTTTTCGTCACATTTTCAGATTTTGAGCCATTTTTAGCCCAAAAATGCTCAAAATCGGTCATTGCTGACCGAAAAAATCGTTGCTGACCGAACTTTTGGTTTTTGTGTTTCTAGGCCACGGAAAGTTCTTCCACCCGTCCGTTTCCCCGGATATTCATAACTTTTTTGGCAGTTTTTGGGTGAAAATCAACAGATTTCATCTCGAAAGCATTGAAATAATGACGGAAATTACAGTTTTTATTGAAAATATGGCGCCAAAATCTGAAACTGTGACGAAAAATCCGGCTGGAAGTGGTCCAATGCTGATTTTTGGTCAAAAATCGTCAATTTTGACTGAAAATCTCTCAGAAAATGTAATTTTGGCATTTAAAAATCCCCATTTTCACGATTTTCTACTCCAAATTCTATGCTCACATCGTCTCCAACATTATTCTCGGCCAGTGTCGTACAGAATACTTTCATATATTGTGCTCTTTTCGGTTGCTCTTTTCCGATAACTTCGAAATTAATCGGATTGAAACTGAACATTTTCTCGATTGCAATCTTCGGGAATCCCTCGAATTCTTTCATTATCTTCTCCGATTCTTCGTCATTAATCAGTTCGAATATACGAGTAATCGTCTGAATTCCTGATAGTTTCACACGAATGTCAATCACTTTTGACATCTTTTCGAGTTGACCGAAGATTCTGAAAAAGACACGTGTATTACGGTACACTCTGGGAATATGTTCAAAATGTGGAGAATGTGAAAATAGAACATTTCAGCGTTTTTGGCAGTTTTTACGGGTTTTAAGTCATTTTAAGTATAAAAAGTGAGAGTTTTAGCGATTTCTTAGCCAAAAAAACTTCTAAAAGCGATCAAAACCAAACAAAAATCAATTACTTTGAGAATTTCTGAAAATACTGTGATTTTTGTTTGGCTTTTTACAGTTTTCCGCATTTTTTACTAGAAAAATCAGCCAAATTGACAGAAAATGACTGAAAATCAGCAAAACATCTATCAAAAACGCTCCAATGTTCTATTTTGACGCTCTGTCGATAAGAGGCGTCGTGTAGTCCTCGTGGACAAGTTAATAGGAGATTTTTGAAATGTTGAGTGGATTTTGAACGTTTAAGAGGGTTTACATCTAAAATATAGCCGATTTTCTGAATTTTTGACCGTTTTTTATCAAAAAATCAGTCAAATTCTCAAAATAATATTCAAAATCCCAATGTTCCGCATCAATCAAAAATCTCCTATTAACTTGTCCACGAGGACTACACGACGCCTCTAATCGATAGAGTATGAAAATAGAACATTTGAGCGTTTTTGGTCGCTTTTTTGCTGGTTTTCAGTCATTTTCAGTCAAATCGGCAGATTTTTCTAGTAAAAAATGCGGAAAACTGGCAAAAACCGTAAAAATTGGTGATTTTTTTTTTCAAAATTCCGACTGTGACCGTAGTTTAAGACCCTCTCCACTAACAATTTGAGATGATTAACAGTGGTGAAAACTTCGGGAGCATACAACGCCGTCGGCGGAAACTCTCCAAATCCATCCTCCTTGAAACTGTGCTCCAGCATCTGTAAAAACCAATTTTATACTTTTTCATTGAAAATTTTAGCATAGCTTCCGCCTACGCGTGACTAAACGCGCTCTACTGACAATCCACTGAAAATTCGCGGTATTTCTATAAGAAACACCTTTTTTTTCAACAAATTACCAATAGAACGCATTTGTCACATTTCTAGATTCGATATCTAAGCGGATTTCAGCGATTTTTATTGAAAAAAACCGGTAGTTGTCGATTTACGCGCGTAATTCGACCCAAAAAGTGCTCTCAAATCACACCTTATCCACCTCCTCCTCAGTAATCTTAAATCCAAGATCTCTCCGTCCATGAATCGTCGCCATACAATCAGAAATACTATACGTAGACAACTTTTTCGAGTTAAATGACTCCAGTGCCGGCACAATTTCATTAAAAATATCATCGTATTCCGACCAGAATCGATTCGTTCCCTCCACTGTCGAATCTCTCATTATCGCTGATTTCGCCTCGTCCATTATCGATTTTATCGTTTTCAACTCGGGAATCGGATGGATTTTCTCCTCCCAAACGGCAGAAACTGGCTGCGCATTCTGTTTTCCACTTTTGTATTCGTAACCACGCTCGGCGCATGCAAGACGAAGACAGAACTTGATTCGAGAGAGAACTTCCTGCAAAAAATGATGGAATTGATGGAAAAATGTCTTTTTTTTCAGATTTGCACAATTTTTTCACAAAATTTATCGAAAATTTCATTAAAAATACTCAAAAAATTCGATTTTTCAGTTAATCATTTTCAGTTAATCTCATCGCAGCCCTCAAGACGCTCTATTTGGTGTTCTCCGCTTCTGAAATTAATATGATAATTTTCAAAATTATTTCTACGAAATTGAAGCCGAGAAGTGAGATTTTGGAGAGGGATCAACAGATTCTGTTTGATGTGAGTTTGGCAAATGCGCTCTATTGAGAAGAGCAGTCGTGTAGTCCTCGTGGACAAGTTGGAGGGAGAAATGTGGAATTTGAGTGACTTTTGAACGTTTTAGAGGTTTTTTAACAGAAAAAATCTCTAAAAATCACAATTTTTGTCAATTTTCCGCATTTTTCATTTAAAAAATCATCCGAATTTAGTGAAAATGACTGAAAATCTCACAAAAACACTCAGATTTCCTTTTTTCAAACTCTGCCAATAAAAGACATCGTGTAGTCCGAGTGGACAAGTTGGAGAGTGGAAATTTGAAATTTTTAGTGATTTTTTTAATCAATTTTAGAGGTTTTTAAACTGAAAAATCGCTAAAAATCACGAATTTTCACGGTTTTTGTGAGCTTTCCGCATTTTTTGATTTAAAAAAAGCCAAAGTGACTGAAAATGATTGAAAAACCGGAAAAAATCTACCTAAAACGCTCAAAAATGTGGATTTTTATGTAGAATTATGTCTGGCCGAGCTTTTCAGTCTCGAATTTCCTAGACGTACACTGAAAAATTGCTAAAAATCACCAACTTCCCTACAATATTAATTTGGACTCTAGGCTCCGCCCCCTATACTTTTCAGCTCATTTTATAGAATTATTAGAAGGATCTCCCCATCTCCTCACAGCAAAAAACAGTCGAATTTCATCAGAAGTCGTTTTGAATTGCTCATCGAATGGCCATGGATTTGGCACTCCAATCTTCTTCATTCCATCAATCAACTTCTTAACTCCATCTGAATCGAATGTCTCACATGGACCAATACTAGATGCATATCTGAATTCTGGATCAATGAGACGGAGGACTGCCGCGTATTTCTTATGATATCGTTTGACGAAGATTGTCTGTTGAACATTGTACTCGTTGTCCTGGAAATTGAATTATCTTTTAAAAATCTAGTTTTCTGAGCGAAAAATCTCGAAAATTGGGTTAAAAATTACGATTTTTGACTATTAGCAGAGCATTTTTCTTACAACCGCGCTCCACCGCACACGAGAGAGTATCGGAGAGAGAGACGCAGAGTTTTTTCTGGAGTCGACTCAGATTTTCACGGTTTTTGACCTATTTTCTTTGTTTGTTTTTTGAAAACTATCATGAAAATCTGAGTCGGCGCGAGAAAAAACTCTGCGTCTCTCTCTCCCGATACTCTCTCGTTTGCGGTGGAACGCGGTTGTAAGAAAAATGCTCTGCTAATAGTCAAAAATCGTATTTTCTGTGAAAAAAGTCGAAAATCCACTTGAAATTGTGTCAAAATGCGCCTTTTTTCAAGTTTTATTTGACTAAGTATGTGAAAAATCTGATATTTGCCTATTTTCAGCATTGATTTACGAAATTTTGTGAAATTTGCTACAAAATAGTAAAAATCGAGAAAAATACACTTTTTTTTCGAATTTTGAGTGGGTTTTTGAGTTTTTTGATACAAAATTAACGATTTTTCCTATAATTTTAACAAGAATTTTGCAAAAAAAATCTAGATTTTGACTGAAAACATCCACTGTTTTCGAATTTTAAGTGATTTTCGAGTTTTTCTACTGTTCAGACTGAAATTTTGCGTAAAAGTCTCAAAAAATGACCAATTTCTCTGGAATTTTTGATGCTCATAGTCAAAAATCGCAATTTTCCACCCAATTTTTCAGATTTTTCGCTCAGAAAACAAGATTTTTGACGAATTTTCCTTAATTTTCCTCTCAAAAAACGAACATTCTTCTCCCATTCATAGATCTCAAAGTACTTCTCCGGCTCTTTTTCTTTCGGTTTCACATGTTCCGACCGCCTGTTTTTCGGTTCCTCATCCACAGTTTTTTCGGAAAAAATACTTTTTTCCTCCTTCTTCCTCTCCCCTCCATCCATTTGATCCTCTGATATCTCCTTCTTCCCATTTTCCTCGTTTTTCCGCTCTTTTCCCTCTTTTATCTCCAAAATATCAGCTGATTCCGTGTCTTTCCCCTTGTTTTCCTGTTTTTCCGGCTCCTTTTCGTTGGCACCTGATTCCACGGGTTTCGGTGGTTTTTCTGGGGTCATGGGACCCTTTTTCTCAACAAGTTTTGGCACATTCTCACAGGATTTTTCGGGAACTCTGAAAAAAAAATTTAAAATTTCAAAATTTTTTCGAAATTTTAATGAAAAATCCAACTTTTCCGGAGATTTTGGAACTCTTCCCGCCGGTTTTCCATCACCTCGATTGTCCCCTTTTGAGGGCGACCCAGATTTTCTTGGTCTTCCGTTGTTCTGAAAAAAAATTGGTTTTTTACAGATTTTTGGGTGAATAACTTACTCTTTTCCTATTTCCACCCTTTTTTTGTTGTCCTCGCTTCATTTTTGCAGCGAAAAATTACAGAATTTTTCAGAAAATTGCGTTCAAAACGGAACAAAACTGAGCAATTTGTTTCGAAAAAATGGAATTCTTGTCACAGGTATACTGTATTAAAGGCGCATGCTTGGTGTGTGGGAGATTGGTCTCGTGTGGAATTTTAAGTTTGTGGGTCTGAATAATAGTTTTTAATGTAGAAAAGTAGGTTTTTTGTGGTTTTTCTTCAATTTTTAATGTTTTTACTATCAAAAATTCTAGAAAAACTATTTTTTTAATTTAAAATTGAGATTTTTCTGTATCAGATACCTATTTTTGTGTGGTTTTTTTTTGTTGTTTTGCGTTTCTCTATTAACAATTTTTCTCTTTTTTCTGATTTTTTGTTCTTTTTGTTTTCCAATTCTTCCTTTTCTCTCTACTCGCTACTTTCCCCTTTCCCTTTGACACCTGACTTCTGAAGTGCAGCGAGACACAACACAATGTGAAGAGACGCAGACACCAGTTATCCGTAGAGCGCACTTGCAACTCGCCTCTTTCCAGCCGAAAAATCTCGAATTTCACTCATTTTTCTTCACTAAAACTCGAAAAAAACCGGATTTTTTTCAGTTTCCTCAAATCCCATCGAAAATGGAGGCTCAAGGAGCATCGGCAATGCCTCAGGCATCACAGGTAACAGGTTTTACGCTCTAAAAATGGAAAAAATAACCAAAAAACAATTTTTCTTCAGGAAGCTCAAGACAAGGCACGCCAACAAGCTGAAAATCAAGAAACCGCCAAAAATGGCATGATTTCTCAGGTTTATCGTGGAATTTATTGATTTTTTGGTGGAAACATTGAGAATTTTCAGATTTTGGACCAGGCGGCGATGCAAAGATTGAGTAATCTCGCTGTCGCGAAGCCAGAGAAAGCTCAAATGGTTGAAGCCGCGTTGATTAACATGGCCAGGTTTGTAGAGCTGAAAATAATCGATTTTTGGCTGGGAAATTTGAGAAAAATTGATTTTTTTTTCACTATGAGCGATTTTTCAACGAAAAAAACCAATAAATGTAATATTTTGCCTCAAACTTATCATAAAATCACTGTTATAACGATGAAATGTCAAAACCACCCGAAGTTTGTCATTTCTAGCGAAAAATCTTCTATTTTTATCAAAAAGTTGCTTTTTCTTGTCTAGAAATTGCAAAAATCCACTCAAAACTAATGTAAAAGGATCATTTTTTTTCTCAAAATTTATGTAAAACACGTAGTTTTAAGCGAAATCCATGGATTCAGTGCCAAAAACTGAAATTTTTCGAAATAATTCAACTTTTTACTTTTTTTTTCGGGAAAATACCACTTTGAAAGGTGAAATTCCGTCCCGAATCTAATGTTTTAAGCTTGAAATTCAGATTTTTCAACAAATTCTGCTGAATTTTCATTAAAAATTTGTTTTTTTTACAGCTGGAAACCTCAAAAATTGAAATTTTCTGACGATTTCGAAGATTTTTCTTGGGAAAATTGGAAATCTCCATCGTTTTCACCATTTCACTCTCAAAATTGGGTTTAAGTCTCCTTTTTTGTCATTTTCTCGAAAAAAAAAATAGTTTTCAGATTAAAATCGCATTTTCCAACCCAAATTTGTTAGATTTCATAAAAATTTAGGTGAAAATCTCCTTTTTCCTCCAAAAAATATTATTTTTTCAAGATTTTTACGAAGAAAATTGTCACTTCAAACCATTTACAACATTTGAATGGCTGAAATTCAAGAAACACTTTAAAAAATAACTAAATTGTTTTAAAAAAGTCAAAATTTGAAAATTTACACACTCAACTTGTTCACGAGGAGTACACCACCTGCCAACTTAAAACTGTTCTTTTCCTAATAGCACATCACGCTTCTTACAACCGCGCTCTACCGAAACCGAAGAAAATAGTGTGAGACATTGAGAGACTCAGAGAAAAAGAGACATATTTCGAGGGGATTTCGGTGGAGCGCAGTTGAAAGAACTGTGTCCAGCTAATTAAAAAAAATCAAATTTCTCCATTCCAGACGAGGTCAATTATCGGGAAAAATGAGTGACGATGGCCTGAAAGCCCTCATGGAACGTGTCTCCGCCCAAACCCAAAAGTCCACTTCCGTCAAGTTCGATCGCCGTCGCAACGAGTTGGATTCCGATGAGGAGTTGGATCTTTAACTGATTTTTTCTTGCTTTTTTGTATTTTTCAACATATTTTTTGCTTGCTTTTTTCCAGTTTTTCTCCCCGCTCAAAATGAATTTTAAATTTTCATTTTCCGACGAGTCCAGACACTTTTCGCCTCGTTTCCGCTCCAACAAGTGTAAAAATTCCAGAATTTTAAAATAGTTCAAAACGGCGAAAAACACTTTTGTAAAAGGAATGTAATAAAGATGTAAAGGGGGAGGAGGGAACTGGTTCTCACAGAGGAATCGGAGAAATGAGGAATTTATATCATTTACGACAAATTTTCTTGATAAGGAATGCGTTTTTAGTCTTCTTTATATCGAAAAATTCTGTGATTTTCTGAATTTTTCAAAAAAAAAAAGTTTTTTTCTTTGTTTCCTCTTCCTTATCCCTTATTCTATCCGGAAACAATTCGCAAAAAAATCCAAAAACCCATTTTCTACAAAAAAAGACAGTCCGGAATCGAACCCTCGATGCTAGTTTTGCAGCCCGCCTCCTTACCTGTTGCGCCACGGTTTTGCGCCGAGGATCAAGGTGACGCCGCCGCAGGTGGAACGCTTATCACAACCCTCGCCGGCGCGCCGCCACCTCCGCCTCCGTGGTGTACCTGGTAGAGATTCTGACCAGTAATCGAGCAACCAGGGTTCGATTCCCGCTGAGTTCTATTCTTTTTTGCTTTTTGTAACAATCATTCTGGTATATTTTTCATTGAATCTGAAGGTATTTTAGATCGATTTTCACATTTTCCAAAGTGTTAGGCCTCAGTTTCGAACTTGTTTTCAGTAATTTCAAACAAAAAACGTACACCTGCTCCATCCCCGTTCCCCAAATATCCCTCTTTTTCACGTCATCTTGTCGTCGTCTCTCTTCAGAAGTTTGTTCTTCGTCATCCGTCTCAAGTGACGTACTTCGTGTTTCTAACTTTAATTTTATCTATTTCCACACGTGCCTAGATCTCTCAATCCAAAATAAACAAAATTCGGTTTTAGAAGAAGTTGAAGTGGTCGGGGCGTGCCACGTCACACACCACCGAACCCATGTGGCTCTCCGCTGACCAAAGGGGGCGGAGTTTATGAGAGGGGGGACCGATAATTGAGTTAAACGGAGCATGAGAAGGACTCCAGAGTGGGAAATTGAGTTCCATTTTACTACTTTTATAGTAGCGTATAATTGAAATTGTTTGTGAATTTGGTCAAAGTTTAATTCTTTTTTTTTTTTGAAAATTGAAAATGAGCTCGTTTTTATGGACTCCTATGATGTACTATTGTATTGAATCTGCATCGGCTAGGTAGATCAAAAGTAGAGCAACATTTTTGTAGTTGACAACTTTTTGATAGCTATTCACGCTTTTGAGATATGCGTCTTTAAAGATTGAGATGCGAGAAAGCGTACGAAAAGAGGAGGGCGTCTCGCTTCTCTGCGTCTCTCTCCCTATCCCTCGAGACGTCTTCCAGGTACCTAACTTAAAAGGCGCGTATCTCAAAAGCGTGAACATTTATCAAAAAACTTTCAACTACAAAAATGAAGATCTAGTTTTGATCTACACAATCTATATCATTTTGAAACAGTGTGACACAAGATGAGGTCAGGAAATCGCTTGAAACTTCGTCTTCAAAAAATGTTTTTCCTTCACTGCTTTTTTTTTTGTTTTTAGATTTTTAGATGTTTTAAGAGATTTTTCTGAAACTATCTTGTTTTTCGAATCTCCATCTCATTTTCAGAATTCTGACTCATCTGAAATCTCAAATTCTCAACAAAAAATCGGAAAATCTGAATAAAAAACTAAACAAACAATTGTCTATCAAGATCGCAGTCTGTCTACCTAATTTTTCATCTTTTTTTCATTGGTCTAATTCATTGAGTGCTCCTTTTTTTGCTAGTGTTCCGGTGGCCCCCCAAAAGGGTTGAGATATTTTTTTTCTTTCTGCAAGAAGGCTAACCAAATTTAGTGACGCATACAAATCTTTATTACATTTTTTTTGTCGTGGAGTCAGAAAAATTGAGTAGTTTAAAATTATCACTCGGAGGCGGGCCAGCGAACAGAAAAAAAACAAAGTGATTTTTTCCATATTAGACTTAGTTTGACTGCTCACAGCTTGTCAGAATAGCGTCCCACCAGTTCAAAATTATATTGGTTGTGTAGATCAAACCTCGATCTTCATTTTTGTAGTTGACAACTTTTTGATAGCTATTCACGCTTTTGAGATATGCGCCTTCAAAGATTGAGAGGTGAGCGAGCGTGCGAAAAGAGGAGGGCGTCTCGCTTCTCTGCGTCTCTCCCCCTCTTCTTCGAGCGGCTCTCACGGTGCCTAACTTTGAGCGCTTGTATCTCAAAAGCGTGAAGAGCTATTAAAAAGTTGTCAACTACAAAAATGTAGAGCTAAATTTGATCTATACAACCAATATAATTTTGATCCAGTGAGACCAATGGGGACTTCATGACAAGCTGTCAAAGTTGACCAATTTTTTCAACTCAAAATCCTCAAATCCTCTCAAATTTGCGTCATTCTTGTCATTTCTTTTGTTTTCTCAATCTAAACATCTGAAACAAAGATGATTTCATCACGAGACCTAAATGAAACTTCCAAGTTCCACGGACAATTTGGGTTATGTCAACATTCTTCTTATTTCCGTCTACACAGGAGAGCGCGTGGGTTTTCAATCTTCAAGAGTTTTGCGTTTTGCTCAAAATTGAAAAATGAAAGGCGCTATTTCTGGACAAGTGCAAGTGAGTCATCCGGTTCCAAAAAACCGAGTGGCCTAGAAAGTTTTCTAGGCCATCGAGTACGTAAAATATACTAAGCCCTAGAGACTAATTCAATAATAATGTCTGCTATATTGAATGAACCCGGAAGCTTTTCTTCTTCTGTCTGCAGTTGGAAATTGAAAACCCCTTGAGTTTCCGAGGTTTCGGGCACTTCTGATAGTCTAACCTTTATAATTTTTATGTTATTATACTCAGAAAAAAAAGCAAAAAAGAATAGCGAAGAGAAAAAATCGAACCCCGGATGGTAGATTACTGGCCAGACTCTCTACCGGGTACACCACGGGGCGGAGGTAGCGGCGCGCAGGCGAGGGTTGAGATAAGAGTGGTGTGTAGCGATGGTGCCACCACCACTCTTATCAAAACCCTCGGGGGCGCGCCTCCACCTCCGCCCTCGTGGTGTACCCGGTAAGGAGTCTGACCGGTAATCTACCTTCTGGGGTTCGATTCCGCATGGCGCCTATTGTTTTTTGTTTTTTGTAGGGATTACGGTGGTGTAGATTTCATGAGTTTTGAGCGCTTCTAACTATGTTAAGCAAGATCAAAAACCTTCTTATTACGATTATCTGGAAATACGATAGTCTCTGGCCCCTTTTAATACCGATCATCTGGTTATCTCTGATAGGCCCCCAACATATGTAAACAATAGGGATCTAAGCTGATGTCTAGTCCATTAGTGACGGCGGCCCGCACTTAAACACATTTCGGAACTTTTTCGAATAAAAAAGTTTAAAACACTCTCTTCCCGGTTTCGTTGATGCGTGAAGTAGGTCAATCTATGATCATCACTTTTCAGGGCGGCCCCCTCAATTGCTCGGTCTCTCCCTGAATTACTTTTTTTTCGAATTCAATCAAACCACTCAACTCACTTTTCTCTCTTTGTTTTTCAATACCTCAATTTCAATACGTCAGAGAACGGGAAACCCCTTTAAATACCCAGGAACAGATGGAAAAAAACGAAATTTCCAGAATATTCTATTTTCATTTCAAAGATATTTCAAAAAATCCACCTTGTTTTCCTGATTCCAACGGTGGTACTTTCAACTTCCAAAACTGTGATTAGAGGTAGTTAACAGCCGAACGGCGCGCGGTGGCCGAGGATTTTCTAGGCCACCGGTTTTCTAGGCCACCGAGATACAAAAATGCGTCTAACTCGCTTCAATTGTGATTTTAAAAACTGAAAATACTACCGTTAGAATCAGAAAAACATGACGGACTTTTTGAATTAAAAATTTCGATAAATTTTTTTTTCAAATTTTTTTACATTTTTGGATTTTTCTTGTATAAAAAATGCGCAATTTCCCCCTGATTCTAACAGTAGTACTTACAGCTTCTAAAATGCTAATTGAAAGAAGTTATACGCGTTTTTAAAACCGCGGCCGCCGGTTTTCTAGGCCGCGGCCACCGAGATACAGAAATCCGTCTAACTCGCTTCAATTGCGGGATTAGACACTGAAAACACTACCGTTAGAATCAAGAAAAAATCGCGGATTTTTTTGGTTTAAAATTTCGATGAAAAATTTTTCCAAATTTTTATCTCTAATTCCCCAAAAGTAGTTCCTTTTCAATTAATTTCGAAATTTCTCGAAATTCCGAAAACTCTCTTCTCATTTCCTCATTTCATCATTTCCCAAGTACTCCCCCTTCTCATTTCCCTAAAATAAGCTCCGCCCCCTTTTGCTCACGACCAGAGAGTGCTTCAATTTTAATTCATTTTCACACTTTATTCGATGACCCTCCCTGGTGCACACACACACACATACTCTTTTAATTTATTTTCCGGGGTTTGCGCTTCTGGGGATGAGCATTAAAATTGGTTTAAACTTGAAAAAAAAGAAAAAAAAGTTTGGCGGGGATGGGGGAATCGAACCCAGGAGTGTCGGGGCGCCGGCCAAAAACGGGAACGCCTGCGCCACGCGGCCGCACATCAGGTGGACGTCCCAAGGTGGTGAAGAAAGGGGGTGTTCGCGCGCCGCGACGATTCCTCGGTTCAGATTTTTTTTTAATTTTCAAAAAAATAATGTTATCGCTGTCAGGTGATAATTCCCCCGGGGTTTTTTCATTATAATTGAATAAATTCTTACTCATTCATTCGTATTAGTCTCCCTCTCCTCCACTTGAATAACTTCATTCTACTCTACTCGATTATTCTATTTCTGTCCTTTTTCTGTCTCGCATTGCACAAAAAAGTTAAATGAAAAATTTCTAGACTCCGGAACTTAATGAGAATAATCTCAAAGTTCAAGATGAGAATGGGAGTCAGAGAGGATTAGAAACGACTGAAAATGTGCATTTTTAGCGCGAAAAAACGCTGAAAAGCCTGAAAAAATCTGAAAAAACCTGAAAATTTTGCGTTTTCACCTAAAAAAAACGCCAAGGACTAATTTTTTCCTTGAAAAACGTATTTTTTTACTTAAAAACAGGCTTTTTCCTTTAAAACTTTATTTTCGAGTGGAAGGACTAGTTCCCCACCTTGTGGCCTAGAAAATTCCTAGGCCACCACCTCAATACACAAAATACGTTTTTCTCGAAACATCTCTCACCGCGACTTCTTAGAAAGATGTGACATGTCAAATAGGCTCCGCCCACTTTTCTGTGTAGCAACTTTACTTCTGGCACGGGCGCATTCCAAGGTACACCCTGATGAGAGGTGTACCTGTGGCCGAGTGGTTATGGTGGTAGGCCGCTACTCAAATGGTCGGGGGTTCGATTTTTTCGGGAGCCAAAGTTTTTTTTGGTTTTTGCGAAAACTCGAAAATTTCCACTTTTGCACAAACCAGAAAACCAAAATATCACCCACATCCGGTCTGTTACGCTTCGAGAGATTCTGTGAACACAATTTTTCAAACAACTTTTTGAAAAACCGGAAAAATCGGAAGTTCAATAACTTGTTGACTTCCTTTTGGTCAAAACACGAGGTATTTGCTGAGTAGCGACCCAGGCCTCTGTATCTCGGATCATTTTGAGCGTAGATCAAATTTGAAAATGCATTCAGAATCCTCACGTCTTCAGCATTCCGAAAATACCACATTCGATTCGAAAAATTTCATGAGTTTAGCTGTTTTTCCAATGGAAACGTGTCAAACCGCCAGTAGTCAGGTGGCAGGTGAATTTTATATACATTGTTTTCACTTTGTTCTCGAAAACAAGTTAGCTCCATTTTTAGTCTGTTGCTCGCCTACCGTGTCAAAACTGTATTGTTTGTGTAGATCAAATCTAGAACTTCATTTTTGTAGTTGACAACTTTTTGATAGCTATTCTAGGTTTTGAGGTATGCGCCTTTAATGATTGGTGCCATTTTACTACCCCAAACCCTCTCAGAACATCTTAATTCTAGAAGTAACGCCACCAGAAGGGTCTTAACAAAAAGCAAAAAAGAAATGGGAGCAGTGGGAATCGAACCCCGGATGCGAGATTTCTGGTCAGACTCTCTACCGGGTACACCACGGGGGCGGAGGTGGCGGCGCGCCGGCGAGTGTGGTGATAACAGTGGTGTATGAGGGTGGTGGCACCGGCACTGTTATCACCACCCTCTCCGGCGCGCCACCACCTCCGCCCCCGTGGTGTACCCGGTAGAGAGTCTGACCAGAAATCTCGCATCCGGGGTTCGAGTCCGCGTATTGTTTTTTGTTTTTTGTAACGGTTACGGTGGTAGAGATTTCAAAAGATTTGAACGCTTTTAAGTATGTTGTTGGAACTTTGAGTTCCCAAAATCGTCTTAAGCAAACATTTAGTCACTTTTCCAACAAACATTTATTTTTTTCTCCAAATTCGGTATAATGTTTACCTAACCGTCCGCCTCCTCATTAGTACCCCCCTTATGATATTTCCGTGTTCCTTATCCCCCTGGAGACCTCCTGACGTGATTCCACGTCACTCCCCTTTCCAAAAACCTCAAAATGTTTTCACAAAACTTGTCATATTTTTCTGTCTGAATTTTGAATTCTGTGTGTTCGCCCCCGTTATTCTTCAAAAAGAGACAAAGAACATGGGGGTTTGCAGCATGAAATAATACACGTCTCAAAGAATGAATAGATCAAAAGTTAGAGGCTTAGAGGGACCACAAATTTCAGAATTCTGAAGAAATATTGTTTTCTTATGCATCATTTTGAGAAGTTGAGCCAGATAGGAGGCGTAGATCAAAATAATACTTGCTTTTTGGTACCGCCTTCCCATAAACAAAATTTTTTGAAAATTTGGCGTTTCAGCGGTAAAAATGAGTGACGGACTAGAAAATCAAAATTTGGGTTTCTAGACCACCACTCCAATTTTGATGAAAAATGCAGGGTTTTTACATTTTTGGACTATTCAGGTACATTTTCTTCATCAAAAAACGGGCGATGGCCTAGAAAACAAAAATTTGGGTTTCTAGGCCACCAGCGTAAAACCGGTTTTTGAGCCTTCAAAGTGCTTGTTTTTTTCAATTTTTTTGTAGAAACAGTTATTTTTTAGTTGTCTAAAAATGCTATAGAAAAAATCTTCAAAAAATTTAATAGTGACTGAATAAAACATGGGGGACTAGTTACCCAAATTTCGGGTTTCTAGGCCACCACATAAATTTTGGTAAACAATGCAGGGTTTTTACATTTTTTGGTTATTCTAGGTTGCCGAGTAGCCAAAATTGCACATTTTTCATCAAAAAGTTGGCGAAAGACTAGTTTTCCCAAATTTTGGTTTTCTAGGCCACCACCTTAAAACCAATTTTTGAGCCTTCTGAATCCAGGTTTTTTCAATTTTTTTCTGTAGAAAGGTTTTTATTTCAGTTTTCTACAAACGCTATAGAAAAAATCTACAAAAAGTATATCAGTAACTGGAAAAGCGTGGGGGACTAGTTTTCCCAATTTTTGGTTTTCTAGGCCACCACTCCAATTATTGTCAAAAATGGGACGATTATCGTATTTTTTTGTGTACCAACTTTTGTACCCATAATAACAATTTTTTCGTGATAAAAAACATGAGGGACTAGTTTCCCAAATTTCGGGGTTTCTAGGCCATCTCAAATGTTTGAGGTTTTTCATTGACCTAAATACCTCCCTCTAAATAGAAACAATTGTTTCATCCCTCGTCCATCAAGCTCTCTATTATTAAGTGACCTCTCCCCCCACTCCTCCTCCCCCACAAACGTCATCAGGGGCTACGGGGCTACATAGCTTCCGGTCCGGAACATGTTTTAATGAAAATTGAAAAAAAAATCGCGTGATTAACTGTTTTTGAAAAGAAATAACAAATATTTTAAATTGATACAGTTTCCGACCCATTCTTTTTCTCCAGTTTTTGTTGTAATTTGTCAAGTAAGGTGTGACCATTCACACCTTCTTTTTTTGACAAGACCAAATTCCAATGGGTCTGTGATCGAATCATCTTTAAACTTTGCGCTTCCGGCTGTGAGTGTTGCTGGGAATACTAAGTGAGGAGCAGTGGCAGCATATGGATTAGCTTAATCTTGTTAAATTTCAAGAAATTCCATTGGAAAATTCAGCAGAAAGTTCATGGAAACACCAAAAGTTTGTAGTCTGGCGCGTCTTTGGCGCGTCGAGAAAGTCCAATGAGGCGCCGACTTGTCTACGCCCCTTGCCACGTTGTTTCTTCGCCGCGTCGGTGGTCGAGTGGTTAACACTGCAGGCAGCCACCCGAGGGGTCAAGGGTACGAGTTTTGCCTCGGGTCAATTTTTTTGTTTTTTTTTGGCAATACGTAAAATGTTCATATTGACATGGCGGAACCAAATTTTGTGTAAATTTTGTGTAAATTTTCAAATTTTCACACATTTCTATGTAACTCGCCGCGTGCAATGTGAATGAATGAAAACACAAGTTTTGGGTTACATGGAGCGGAAAAAGTGGGGGAATGAATGGAGAATTTCGTGCTAAATTTTGATCTACATGAGTTTTTTCCACTTTGGGAATCGTGAACGCGCATTTTTTCGGAATTTGAGTGGAAATGCGCTCTGTTGCTAAGCTAGAAAAAAACTGTGTGTTTTCCGGATTTTTGGAAAATTTCAAAATTTTTTAAATGTAGATCACAAATTCCTCCCTTACTAGACTCTACTTTCTCAAACAATTCTTAGCCTTACCTTATTAAAAAAAATGAAAAAAAACGCACTTCCCTGTTCTTAACCACTCCCTGTCACTTTCATAAGTCCATTTCAAGGAAACGTGGCGTCTAGGACATTCTTAGTTTCCTCCTGGTACATAAAGATTGCTTTTAAAATCTTTTTAAGCTAAAAATTGCAAAAAATTCGAAAAAAATTTTTTTTGAAAATTTTTTTGACCCCTTAAAAGTCCTATTTTTACATTTTCAGTGAAATGACATCATCAAAACTCGTGTAAAAAATAAAGTTGCCCCACCGCAAAAATTCCAGTCCCCCCCCCCAGCATGATGACGCAGCGGCGCGGGCTCCCGCACCGCCATGACTCAAGTGGGCGGAGCCTAAATGTGTGTGGTGTGGGGGTGACCTTTTTCGTATAAAACATCCCCGAGAAATACACTTTTTACTAAATTGATTCGGAGGAGGAAAAGGGGGGCAAATTTTTATTTGACTAAGAGCTCAGCCCCCCCCCTCGGCCCTTTTTCGTAAAATTTTCGAAATTTCGTGCCAGTGGTCAGTTTCTATTACGTATACTAGGAAAAAGTGCTTCTAGTTGAATAAATGTCGTGGATTATCAGAGATCATTGGCTAAAAGTTTTTTTTTCTCATTTTTTCTCATGACTTGTGAGTGAGAAAAAAGTAGAAAACGGACACTTTAATCCTTCTCTACTTTTTTCTCATTACTCATTTCTACTTCTTCTTACTTCCTTTTCTCGAAATTTCAGTTTTTTTGGCACTTTCTCACACAGAAAAATATATGGCTAGACTCAGAAGAAAAAGCAAAAAAGAATAGCACTCAGTGGGAATCGAACCCCGGATGTCTAGATTACTGGTCAGACTCCTTACCGGGTACACCATCAGTGACAATGATGAAAAGTGCGGGGCGGCGGTGCGACCACCGATTTGCCGCACTGTTATCACAACCCTCGTCGGCGCGCTCCCGCCTTCGCTTCCATGGTGTACCTGGTAGTGAGTCGGACTGGTAAACCGAGACATCCGGGTTCGACCCCCACCCCTTCCTATCTTTTTTTGTTTTTTTCCTGGACGTTTTTGTCATGTTTACTTCCAAAGTATAGCTATTTTCGAAGGATTTCGGCGTCTGAAAAACTGAAATTTCCGGAAAACCACATGACCTTTCCTTGTTTTTGTACTCTTCTGACTACTATTATTCATCTCGAATTCCTTATAAGCAGCTGAAACAAAAAATGTGAGACGTGCCCCTTGTCAGACACACTTTTTCAATTAACTTTTTCTTCTCGGAGAGGCTCCGCCCACTTTTTAGAAGGCGAGATGGAAAACATTATGGGTTCAACGGAGCACCCACTTTTCTGTGCTCCGGCTACAGAAGTAGTGAGCATGGCCTAGAAACTCAAAATTTGGGAAAACTAGTCCCCCTTGGGTACTCGGTAACCTTTCTAGGTAAAATCCTCCATTTTTACCAAAATTGGTGTGGTGGCCTAGAAATCCAAAATTTGGTTTTCTAGGCCATGCTCTCAAATTTTGGGATTTTCTAACATCTTGTCTGACAAAGGAATTCAGATTTCAAAAATCTGAAATTTCCACCTGTTTTTTTTTCATTTTCAGTTATTTCCCGAGAAGTTTCACATGATACGTAACACCCTCCTTTAATCAAAGATCCAGATTTTCCCCAAGAGAAATTACAAGTGTATTATCGTCTCCCACATTAATTGACGCCTAATACGTAATGAGAGCACTTCCTTAGGGAACCGCCGAGACGGGCGGACGGGCGGTACATAAATATGACACGTCATTTCTTATGACAAAGAGGGGGGGGGGTATTTAGTTACCTAACCCGGTTTTGGGCAGATAGAAAGAGAGCAAATATACTTGACTTATTCGAGGGTTTTTTGTTTTTATTTTTTGTGTGGTTTTTGGTTATTTTTGAAAGCTTGAGACAGGTGGCCTAGGTTTCCACGTTTTGGGTTCCTAGGCCATCACTGTAAATGTTTGACTGATTGACCCTTGGCACAGTATTCGGGGACAATGGTCGGCGGAACCCGCGAAAATTTAAAAAAAACAGGTGAAAATTTCAGATTTTTGAAATCTGAATTCCTTTGTCAGAAAAGATGTTAGAAAATCAAAATTTTGAGCATAGCCTAGAAAACCGAAATTTTGGGTTTCTAGGCCACCGCAGGTTTTTACCTAGAAAGGTTACCAAGTACCCAATATTTCACATTTTTCATCAAAAAACGGGTGAGTTTGAACCCATCGAATAAGTTTTGCCTTCCCGCCTTATAAAAAGTGGGCGGAGCCCAAAAAGATACCATGACCCTCGAAACACTGATTTTCTGTGAGTTTGGACCTGGAATTGGTAAAAAGTTCAATGTTTTAGTGAGAGAAACCGGCCAATCTTCTGAAATTACGATAATTCAGCTTTCAATTATTGCTGTCAGTAATCCAAAATTTGACCTTGTTTTTCTCGAATACGAGGCCTCGAAGGCAAAAACTGAATATATATTTGGAATCAGCGTTTTCTCAGCTTTCCGATGATATATGACACTTTCCTTAGCTTCATTTTGACTCGGTGACCTTCCCTGCCTTTCCTGGTGAGCTGAAACAACTTGTTTGATTATTTTGGCTCTTTAGTCTTGTCCGCGGCTTATGAACAATTCGCCAACTGACCCAGAATAAAGAACTCGCCGAGATCTACATTTTGGTATATTTTCCAGCTCATAATATTGAGTTCGAAGAGAGTTTCTATGGATTTTTAGGCTGTCAGATGATTCTAGCCGTTTTTCAAGCTGACGACTGTACCGTCCGTTGCCTTATAGTTCATTCAGTAAAGAACCCCATTAGAAATCCCGTAAATTCTGTAACTTCCTTACGCCACATCACCTCACCACCGCCTACGCCACGAGACCAATATTTCTTCAAACTTTGACCTCCTTTTTCTCGAATACCAGGCCTCGAGGGCAAAAACTGAAAAAAAATTTGGAATCAGCGTTTTCTCAGCTTTCCAATGGCATAGGTCACGTCCCATAAGTTTGTTACATCTCCTCCTCCCTCTACCTTCACTTGTTCAAAATTTTGAACTTTTCGTCGACTTAATCCATTCAAATTACGAAGCCCCTCCAGCATCTAGTCCACGTCTCCTAAACGCTTTCCATGATTTCACTATTTTGACACCTCTCCAAAACTTCTCAAAACTCCCATTCGAAACATGTCAGCCACTATACTTTTCCCCTTAATCCACGTCAGTGTCTATCCAGTTGCCCCCGGTCACCGCCGTGTCAAAAAAGTCGTAAAGTAGGCGGGACGACACGGGGAGAGGCGACAAAAAGTGGGCGGAGCCTAGAGACACTTGACACAATATATAAACCACCGAGTTTCCCCCTCATCACACTGCCCTAATTTCTGAAATTTTTGTGATCTACGTTTAAAAAAAGTGAGTTTTCTGGATACAATATCTGTCTCTGTCTCCACGTCACTTCTGAAACCAGTCTAAATCTTTTTTTTATGATCCACGTCTTGAAAATGTTGAATTTGGATTAGGAAACTTCCGTTTTTGTTTGGAGGGGCTTCTTTTTGACTCCGCCCACTTTTTCCCGCCATTTTGACGCTTAAAAATGGTAAAAAACCACTTGGTTAAGTCCATGGCCGAACTTTTGCATTTTGGTGGCCGAGAATTTTTTATTCATTTTTTCCAAATATTTCTATCCGCGCCCCTCACCGCCCCCGCTTTCCTTCACCTTCCACATTACCCTCTCCCTCTCCGTCAGCTTGTCGCACGGGTGGCGCAGGCGGGAGCGCTCCCTGCTGTCACCCGCCGACTCTTTGGTTCAATTTTTTCTCTGGCCAATATCTTTTTTTTCTTTCTTTGCTTTTTTAAAAATTAATTTTTAGGTAACAAAAGCGACATGAGTCAGAAGCTTCTTCCAATATCTCCACTTCGGCTGCTCCTGCTACAGTGCATTCTCATCGGTTTCACCGTTGCCTACCCCTATCTGATCTTTCCCGCCTCACCGTCTGGGTAAGTTGGATTTGTTTGCTCTTTTTTCGAATTTTTTTTTGAATTTAGTGATTTCAGTGACTCGCGACGTCTCGTGAAACGTGCGTTCGACCGATTCGACAACTCGGGCGTCTTCTCGTTCGGCGCGAAACGATTCGATCGTTATGACGAGGAGAATCCGTACGGATACAACTACAACACGCACATCTTCAAACGATCGGCGGATCCGATGCGTTTCGTCTCGATGCCGTCGAAGAAGGCGTTCGACCGAATGGACGCCAGCGACTTCTTTGGCGCCAAGAGGAAACGCTCGTTTGACAGAATGGGCGGTACCGAGTTTGGGTTGATGAAGAGATCCGTTCCGGAGAATAGAGGTAAGGTTTGGGGAATGCGGCGAGTGAGGACGAGCCTGTTTTTTTGTTGCGTGAAAGCTTTGACATGGCGAGCTTACTTTTGTGGATAAGCTGCGAGTAGGTGTTTTTGACACTGCGAGCTAACTGTGTTCACTTTGCGAGCTAGCTGAAGTCTCGCTGCGAGTTGTCTGCATTCACGCTGCGGGGTAAATGTGTTGATGCTGTGAGCCACCAAGGATCAGGAGGACCTGTGACCAAACTGATAGGACGCTGCGAGTTACCTATCTCGCAGTGAGATAAAGTCCAACGCAGAGGCTAGCTTGAGAGGCTTCAGAAGGACTTTGACGCAGTTGCGAGGTAGCTATGCTAACGCTGCGAGTTACCTATGTGGGTTGAGAAGGGCTTTGACGCTGCTGCGAGCAAGCTGAGGTGACGGAACTGAGAGCTAGCTATGAGTTGACGCGGCGAGCTTACTGTAGTTACGCTGCGAGCCACCTGGCTTGCATCCAACGACTGCCCGGCGCAGAGGTTGGCGTGTCCGACTTTAACGCTGCTCGAGCTAGCTATAAGTTGACGCTGCGACTTACTTCCCGACTATAACCCCATCATTTTCTTGCAGAACAACTAATCGACACCCTCACCGACTCGATCATGGCCCTCCGAAAAGCTCGTGAATCGGAAGGAAGTCAACCAGTCCTTGTCAATTTTGAGGACTAAACGTCTCGGAACTTCTTCTTCTAAATTAATGCGTACACACACAACTAGATCTCTCAAAAAGGGCTGGATCTCTCTCTCTCTCTTCTTCTGCAATTTATATGTATGCCATATCCCCCTGTCTCTCCCCCCTGTTCTCTCCACCACCTCCCTATGCGATTTGCGTTGGATTTTTTCAATTTTCAACACACAACTTTTGTGAATAAAGTCTCATTAACTGTCAAGATCTAGAAACTTCTCAAGAATGTCCTGGAATATTCAAAATTGGCTCAAAATGTTTAAAATTGTTCTAGAAGTTACAACAATGACTTGAGAACCATCAAAACACGGCCCGGAATTCTCGGAATTGCTAAAAAAAACTCAAAAACTCCTCGAGAATTGCCCAGAATCGTCAAAATTGGTTCAGAAACCTTAAAAGTAGTCTAGAAACCTTAAAGGTGGACTGAGGTCAACTCTGATATTTTCATAGAATAATGTATGAGTACCCGTGAGTTCATTTTCATATCGAAACAATTTTAAAAATCGGTCTGGAACCCGCTGAGAGCGATCGCCGGTCAGTTTGGGCATTTCGGTGGCCTAGAAATTCGACCTCGGCCATGTTGATTTTTTCAAATTTTATCGCTATTTTCGGTGATTTCTGTTGGTTTCTTTCAATAGTTTCAAAAGTAAACGGCAAAAGTTGATAGAATTATTACAAAAATGGTAGAAAAAACGAAGAAAACTCGAAAAAAACAACATTTTCGAAAAAGTTCTAGAATGTTCTACGCCCACAGAAATGCCCAAACTGTTTTGCCGCTCGTTCTCCACGGGGAATGAACCGAATTAAAAAAAATTCTTTTGATATGAAGATGAAATCATGGAAATGAACAAATGAACATACGGTCGAAGTCAGATTTCTGGGCCGTAACGCCCCTTTTCACCGGCCACCGAAATGCCCAAACTGACCGGCGATCGCTCTCAGCGGGTTCCAGACCGATTTTTAAAATTTTTTTGATATGGAAATGAACTCACAGGTACTCATACATTATTCTATGAAAATATCAGAGTTGACCTTAGTCCACCTTTAAGAATGGCCGAAAAACCTCAAAATTGTCCTAGAACTCGCAAAAGTGACCTGGAAAACTCTAAAAATGACTCAAAAGTGCCGAAAATTACCTTACTACTTCTAGATTAGCATAGAAACCCTGAAATCAGCCCAATTATTTAGAATGGTGGCCCAGAGTTTTCAAAAACGGTCCGGAACTACAGAAAATGCCCTTAATACCTTAAGAATCGTCTCGAAGCGTTAAGGCGGCCTAGAATTCTCAAGACTGGCTCAAAAATGCTCAAGATTTGCCTAAAAAATGATTTTGAGACCTCGAGAATGGCCTATAAATCTTAAAATAGTCTAGAAGTCCTTGAAAAACGACTTAAAGCTCTTAAAAACGTCCCGAAATCGCAGAAACTAGTCCTAATACCTCGTGAATTGCCTTGAAACCTCAAAAATTACTTCAGGATCTAAAAAATGACCCAAAATCTTTAAAACTGGCTCAAAAGCTCTCAAAATTGGTCTAGAAATTTCAAAAATGAGGCCAGGTCTTTCAAAAGTACCAATTTGTTTCATAAAAACTCTTTACAGTTAGAAATTTTTTTTTTTGTTTCATAAAAACTCTTTACAGTTAGAAAAAGACGTTTTTTCTATAAAAATCTACAAAAAATCGAGAAAATTCGAACGTTTATGTTGCAAATTGTCATAGTTCTTGAACGTCACAAAATAAATGAGTGGGAGAAAAAAAGTTATTTGTACTGGGTATGAGTATGACACAAGATAGCATTCGTAATACTACAAAAATAATAGAATTTTGATTTTTTGGAAGCAAAGACTACAAAAACTACAAAAAAATAGAAGTGAAAAACAACGGCACAATTTGAACGAACACAATTATTATTACTCATGAAAATACTAAGGGACTAGTTTTCAAGAAATTATGATTCTAGGCCATGAGCTAGTAGCGCTCTACTGATAAATACGACTGGTAGGATTACTGTAGTCGCACGCGACGCGACCGCAGCGCCTCATCCAGGTCAAGATTTGAATCAGAGCAACCGATAGTTCCTATGGCTACAGTATGTTCGCTACAGTAGCCCGGCATGAGAGCCAAAAGATCAAATGATTTTCCAATTCTCCAATTTCCTCAATGACTCATGGTTATCCGTTGAACAACTCGACTAACAAGATTAATTAAGAGAAGGGGTTTTGTGCCTTATGTTTGTAGTTTTGTCTTCTGTCTTCATCTTTTGATGGACAAGAGGAAGAGGAATGGAAGGAAAGTGAGGGAGAAGAGGCTGGTCGGTCAAGTTCTCATGGGGGATTATCTCGAATTACAGGGTGGTATATACAGTAATGACCATTACTATAACAAGTCTGGCCATTTTCAGTTCTAAGAAAATCCGAGTCGCTAGAGAATGGGACACTTGCAGTTTTTAGTTGAAATGGTCAACTTTGTGAGTGTGACACGATAGTCTCACAGTATTGATTCTCTATAGACTGTACAAATCAAAAGTAGAGGTTTATTTTTGTAGTTGCGGACACTCCCTAGAGAGTTATAGTAGTTTTAAGTGGACAGCTCAGAAATTGCAGTATTTTACATTGAAATGGAACGATTTGAGGAAGAAATTTCTTTGTCGATCCGTAACTTATTTTAGGAGTGTTCGCACAAAAAAGTTGTCAACTACAAAAATGGAGCCCTACCTTTGTTCTGTATTGTTTATGCAAAATTTGTATTTGTGGGATAATCAGTCATACCGTAACACCTTTACAAAGCAGGTCATTTTCAACTGAAAGAACCCAAATTGTATATCTTACTGCACGGCACTGTATACAGGTGCCAGTATAACAGAGTGAATTTGGTATTCTCCGCCTATGAAAATGTTTCTAGTAATATATGCGTCTCTCTGCTCCCCCGTCAATATGGGGTTTTCCTTATTCATAACTGCAGAAATAGAAATTGTTTGAATCAGATTTACGCCCGACTCAAAACAGTTGTCACATGGCCGATCCGGGCCTTGTGCGGGCCTTGGTATAACTCGCTTCAAAATGACAACCACTGCCGGGCCTTGAATCAAGGCCCGGCAACTAAATGAAATGTACAGCGGCTCTCACTGAACTCACGATGAAAATAAAAATAGAATTGAGTAGAGCTCACCGAGACCTACAATTTGACAGTTTGATCAACTGATAATTGTCAATTTGAAGCGAGTTATACTAAGGCCCGCACAAGGCCCGGGTCGGCCCGGTGATAACTATGCATTTTACAGTTTTACAAAAGATAGTTGTGATTCAGGTGGTCCAGTTCTATTCTGGCCAGTTCTAACGAAAAGCTTCCTAGGTGTAACCGCATCACAAAGTGTATATTGGAAGGTATTAGCGCGCTCTACTGATAAACTGAACTGTTAGGATTACGGTAGATGTTCGCACTTTGCCAATTTGCAATCTTTGTCCGTCATCCAAGGTCAACGTGACTCAACTCGTGATCTAAAAATAGTTCTCTCTCACATCTCCAGTGCTTTACACTCTACACAAATGCTCTTTATTGATCACTGATCTTCTTCTTCTTCTTTTTCAAATTTCTTTTCGAATGAAAAATGTGTGCAATGTAAGAGATTGTAGTAAACAAAGTCTCTCTGCTCCAATCCAGATGTCCCCATTGACCCCCTATCCCTCTATGACTCATATCTCTCTTATCATTTTATTCTCTCTCCCTCCAACCTATCGCATGCATTGCAAATATCTGATGACCACGAATTTATTGAGAGATATAAAAAGAAATCAAATAGAGGGATGGAATGTGGATTTATTTTTATTGGAATGAGAGAGAACACGTGATGAGGGAGGGGAAGGGACCAAATCAATCAAAAAGTTACGAGAGGAAAGATCAGAAACGGGGGTTCAGAAATAACAAGCACGACTGTTGGTGTGTTTTTCGGGGTGAAGAGAGTTCTTGGGGGTTTTTATTTGAAATGAAGGGCATGAAGCCGCTTACACAATCACAAAGAAGAAGAAATGAAATAATGGAGAGCTACAGTACCATGCAAAATTTGACGAAATATTTTTGGGACCAAAGGAATATTGTAAGACCAAAATCCTTATGGAAACGCCGATTTCTTCAACTTTCCTGATAGATTTTCTGAAATTGGCTCTTTCAGTTCAATACTGGTTTCTTCGAAAAAAAAATGTCAAAAAGTGGGGTTTTTTAGTTTGATCGAATCGAAGTCATTTTTGAGCCGGTTTTTAGTTGCCGGAAAGGTTGTCGAGTGTGTACAGATGTACAATTGAGTACAGATGTCCAAATTTCAGACGGATCAGCAAATTACGAATTTTCGAAATGAAATCATCGGGACACTATCGTGAAAGGATGGCATGATAGCATACATACAAGGGAAACTTGAACATGTCCCTCACAAGAAAGTTTCAAGGGAAAAAGTGGTTTCAAAGTTAAAAAGTCACAGAAGATGATTTGAGATTTCTTACAACAACAACAACGACAAGTTCAACAAAATGCGTCATGAACACTCATAGAACCGAATTTGGTGCTTGAAATGCCTTGTAACTCTCCTGGTATTGAAATTTGATAGAAATGTGATTTTGTTTTTGAGCTTTCGCACTATTTAATTTGACAGACAACTTGTTTTCTTCAAACTCACCAATTACGAGGAAGGCTGGTGTCACTATCAGCCAATAAAGATAATCAAAGACGTCAAAACTGTTTGAATAATTAACAATCAGCTACAAAATATGTTAAATTCGATCATAGTTTATTGTGTTCTTTTTGAAAAAAAGCGGCACGTATGGTATGAGCAATCCATCCCTCTTACAACTGCTCCGACAGCAAACGAGAGAGTATCGGCGAAACAAAAATAAGCTATTGTATTTTCAGATTGTGATTTCAGAAAATGAAGAAAATCTATTTCACAATGTAATTTTTAATTGAACAGCTTGGTGGTGTGTTCTGTTTATATAATAGTCAAAAGAATTGTCAAAGACGGACTCTGAGAAAGAGTGGTTATTGTCAGAAAAAGTAATTTTTACAGTGTTTCAAGTGAGTGAGTTACATGAGCCAGCCAATTTTTCATTTTTCTTTTTTTTACTACAAATGACCAAAATCCATATTTGGTCAGCTGTGTTGTACACATACTGGACAGGGACGAGCGGCAATGCCGTTGCCGGGTTGCCTACTTTTTTTTCGGCAATGTTTTTTACAGTTTTTGTTTTAAATCTATTCAAAATTTCAAGCTGAATTCGACAAAAGTAATTCCAAAATAGAAAATTCTTGCTTTCATCTGAAAGAATTTGCAACATTTTTTTGATAAAATGGGAAAGTATACTCATTTAGTCAGAGTCACTAGAAAAATCTCATATTTTTCTCTCCCGAGCTGAAAATCCGTATTATTACACGTTGCCGAAAGTTGCCGAAAATTGCCGATTTTTGAAATCGGCAATTGCCGGATTGCCGGGTTGCCGAAATTTTGCGTTGCCGCTCGTCCCTGATACTGGATCCCATAATAGTTCTAAACTTCAACGGTTTTAGAATCTCCAAAACTCTTCCATGAACTCGTGCCGCTCCAATCCATTTCTCCCCTTCTCCATCTCTCTATCACTCTATTTGCTCATTTTCATCATAACAGGAGCCACAGTCTCCACGCACCAGTCAATCTGAGCACACAAGGAGAGAGGAAGGATATATGCAAATTGGACTGTACTAATCCCCCCGCCAAATGAAATCTCTCTCCGCCCGTCCGCTTCTCCTTTACTTTTCACTTGTATTCGAACGGATGTTTAGTTTATTTACAATGTTGCTCTCTGTCTCTTTGAGATACTTGTTACCTTATTTGTCCTCCATCCCCTCCCTCTCCACTTCTCGGATCATTTACACTCTTTCATCTTGTAAATGCTCTCTTTATACTTTGAGAGAAGAGTACACTTTTCATTTTGAACTCCTGCTTTTTGATTATGATTTATTACTGATTGGGGTTGATTAGTCACTTCTTTTTATTAGACACGAACTTCTGTTTCATTATGATTAATAATTGATTAGTCATTTTCGAAATATCTGGTTTATTTTGATAACTATGACTAACACATTTTTTGAAGTGATGTTCCCACTGAATGATACGGATTCCTCATCGTTTTTGTTTCTCTTAGGAAAGGAATTATGATTTGTCATTTTGTAAGACTGTTTTATAGGGTTATTCATTAGTCGAATTTTGCTTTTCCACTTTTTCCATTTTTCTATATGCTTATGTTAGATAAATGTTTTTAAAAAACAGTGATGAAAATTTTTTCGCAGCATGGCATTTTTTTAATTGAAATTTAGATTTTTGTCGAAGGCTAGACTTTTTTCCAAAAAAAAAAGACAACTTCCGATTTGAAACGGGTCGGGCCAACGACCATACGTATTCAACATTTTATTGAATTTTAAACTTTCAGTTGAAACGAGACGTTTTTTTTCAAAACTTTCCTAGAAAAATTTTGATTTCGGCCCGACCCGTGACAAGACTGAATTAAAGATAATACCTACAGAAACACTTTTTTAGGAATCATTGTCAATTGGACTGGTTGTACAGATCATACCAAAATCCAGACTTGTCAAAAATCGGGCCGGCCCGCCGGGCCAAGTCGGCCCGGATTCAAAAATGGGTACCCATTTTTTACCGATTTTTTTGAAATTTTTCGAAAAAATAGAGTAAAAATTCTGAAATTATTGTACACGTTCACATTTTTAATCATATTTGAGTTTTTATTCGAAAACTATACTTTTTTCGAAAAATTTCAAAAAAATTCAAAATTTCGAAATTTTTTCAAAAAATGTTTCAAACCGGGCCGAGCGGGCCGGGCCGGGCCGGGCTGGATCGGGCCGAGATTTTTCCTGATTTTGGCCCGGCCCGGCCCGTGACAAGTCTGCCAAAATCTATGTCTTTGTTGTTGACTAATGTTTGATAGCTCTTCTCAGTTTACGTAGCTTTAGAGGTTCATCCTCCTCCAAAACTTGGATTACTATGAGAGTAACAAAAATTGACTTTGGGTTTTTCATTATCAAAATCGTATTTTTTGATTCTCTCGGTATAATACGCAACGCAACCCTCTCAAAAACAAACATATATGTACGTGTATCCGGATGTCTGGGTACACAGACACCCAAACACACAAACAGTACACAAAATATATTGAACCTTCTTTTTGTGATTTTCGGGTTTCGTCTACTTTATTTAAGCTTAGTTGAAGATTGATATTATTCAAACATCAATTTGTTAAAGGGGGCACAAATATTCCAAAATTTAAGATTAGTTGATATGTCTTAGAGCTGGGGCAGAAAATCGCGAAACAAGTGCTGTGAGCAATTTTTCTCCAAGATTTTCCGTTTTTTGTCTATTTTTATGTCGCTGAACGTGCCTGTTACTTCTAGCCTTAAGTTTGGTAAATCATAAAAGAGACAGTGATAATCAGACTATTTCGGATCTCATCAGTATACATACTTGTTGAAACCCGGCCCGGGCACTAGATTCCAAAATTCAAAAATTTCAACTTTTTTTTTGAAATTTTTTTGAATCCGAGCCTTGACAAGTATGTAGATATATGTTTGCAAATTTTCAGCTAATACTCAACCTTAATTTAAAAAAAATTCCCTTTCCATCGAATTCTCATAGAAAACTACTCTTTTGATCTATCAATTCACTCTCAAGTACTGTTCCAATGATCTTCATCATAAAGCTCCTGAACAATGGGCTATTATTATTATTATTATTTAAAAATTATATTCGTCCCTCTTTTCCGACTGTCCCGCTTCAATGCCTCACTCATAACACACTGATAACAAAAAAATGCGGTTTTTTGCTCCTGGCTTTGCTCTCCGCGCACTTTTCCGTCGAGCCGCCCCGCGCGGTTTCCGGAAGACAGTGTCTCTGCGTCTCTTCAAGTACAACACTCTCTCGTGTAATTCGTTAAGTTATGAAGAGAAATTCACACCCGGAAAGAGAGAGAGAAAACACGTCATGCTTCTGCTGATAGTTTCGGACGGAGAATTTTGATGACAGACTTTTTGAAATTTTTTAAAACATTAGTAATTTTACTATAGTTTTTGTAATCGCGCTCCATTGAATCTAGCTGGTTTACTGTAAAACAAATTCCTGTTTAAAAATGTACAGTAATAAGTGTATCTCTTTGCTTTTATGTGCACTTAGGCCATACTTGTCAACGGGCCGGCTCGTAACTCGCGTCAAAATGAATATTATGAGCTGGAAAATATACCAAAATGTAGGTCTCGACGAGTTCTATGTCCGTGACCTACTACGGGCCGGATGACTATTCGTTAATATGTCGCGGGCCGGGAAAAAGTGCCAAAAAACGCGAAAATGGCCAAAAAAGCCATTCTAGCCCGGCCCGCGACATATTAACGAATAACCATCCGGCCCGTAGTAGGTCACGGACATAGAACTCGTCGAGACCTACATTTTGGTATATTTTCCAGCTCATAATATTCATTTTTTTTTTAGTTACGAGCCGGCCCGTGTCGGCCCGTTTCGGCCCGTTGACAAGTATGACTTAGGCTGAAACATGTCCGTTTTGCATGAATTTTCCTTTAAAAGGTACAGTACCGGCCAAAAATCTATCATATTTTCTTTTTTTCAGTTGAAAATGGCCAACGTTGAGAGCGTGTTTTAGTAAAACTAACTGTCCCACAGAATAAATTTTTATGTAATCACACAGACCAAGAATAGAACTCCATTTTTGTAGTTGGCAACTTTTTTGTACGGACACTCCTCAGGGTTACATATCTACAAATAATTTCTCCCTCTAATCGACCTATTTGAGTGCAAAATAGTGCGACTCTCTAAGGACGGCCCGTACAAAAAAGTTGTCAACTACAAAAATGGAGCTCTACTTTTGATCTGTATAATTTATTAAAATCGACTTAAAGGAGGACAGAAGTCATATTTTTTTATTTGAGATTCTGATACTTCAGAAAATTCTGAACAACTTTCATCATTGGAGCATATGCTAAAAATCGCTCTAAACACCCTAAATTCACGTTTTCCCGACTCAAAAGGAGCTTTCGTGGAAGAGTTTTCTCACGCGAATTTTTGCCCCCGTGTAGTCCTCTCGGACAATATTATTTATTTTTATTTCTCGGTTTCTCGTTTTCTTGCTTTTTTCAACAAATTTTCGTGTTTTTTTCAACTTATATCGTAAAAAAAAGAAGAAAAACATGAAAATTTGTTGAAAAATGCAAGAAAACGAAAAATCGAGAAATAAAAATAAATAATTTTGTCCGAGAGGACTACACGGGGGCGAAAATTCGCGTGAGAAAACTCTTCCACGAAAGCTCCTTTTGAGCCGGGAAAACGTGAATTTAGGGTGTTTAGAGCGATTTTTAGCATATGCTCCAATGATGAAAGTTGTTCAGAATTTTCTGAAGTATCAGAATCTCAAATAAAAAAAATATGACTTCTGTCCTCCTTTAATGGGACAATAAGTATTACCATGACACACTCTCAAAGTTGGACCTTTTCAACTGAAAAACCAAAATTTAACATACTTTTGAGCGGTGCTGTATCTATGTGAAGCATTCTGCAAAAAAGAATTACATATTCGGAATCAGCGTGTTGAGAAGTATTTAATAGAATAAAAGTAAATTTATGAATAGAGCGCATTTTCTAAACTTTTTATTCAAAAAAAGAATGTTTCAAAAAACCATCTCGTCCTTTTTTTCCATACTATTTGTCTATACCTATTTTGCGAGTCGTCGACCTATCCACCCCCCCCCCTTTCCACAACTCTTTTCAAGTGTTCATTTGTGAAATGAGCACTCGAGGGGTTACCCAACACCCCCCTCACCTTTTCTTCCTCTTCTCTACAACCTTTGTGTGCTTTGACATTGACCATTGATACCTTTTTGAGGAACTTTTTGGGAAAACTTTTCAAAAGTCCTGCCGAAATAGTCAGTTTCGGTAGAGCGCGGTTGTAAGAACTAGGAAAGTTAAAAGATTTTCACCAAGTAAAAACTGATTTTTGGCATTTTTCACCTTTTCAAAACAGTGAAAATTATGTTTTTCCAACTAATAACCTCAATATACCATGTAGATTTCCAGAAAACACCTTTAAAACCCCCAAAACTCAATAATAAATGTGTCATCGTACTCTTTACAAAAAGCAAAAATAATAGCGCGAAGCAAGAATCGAACCCCCGACCCCTAGCTCACCGGTCAGACTCCTTACCGCCTACACCACAGAGGACGAGGTGGCGGCGCGGCTGCGAGGACTAATATAAAGGTGGCGCTTCTTTACCACTAGATGGCGACGGGCCACCGCTCACTGTGCTGAAGAAATGTATTTCCGGCAACTTTAAAGGCTCATAACTTTTAAAAGTCAGATTTTCAGACATACCTTCAAGAGACTTTTTTCTAAATCTTAAAATTCTGAATCGATTGATATTAAAAAATTAGGTTTTTTGGGAAAAAAGAAAATTTTGTTTGAAATTTCTTTTAAATCAACGTTTTAGATGAAAAGAAGAAGTTTTTTAAAAAGAAATTAATTTAAAGAAACTGTTACGCTTGAATCGTTCTTACAACTATTAAAATCCAAGGGAAACTAATTAGTCAACAACTTATCTCTCACTCCCACACCACACCCCGTTCGTTTTCACACCCCACTCACTGTAATTACTAATTAATTCATCTCATTTTTTGTCCATCTTCCCGAACTGGTATCTCTTCTTCACAAGAGACCGCCCGTCATCCTCCTTGTGTTCTCCTCATTCGGAAGCTTCCGGTGTGACGGATATTCTGGATATTTCTCGCGAAGTCTCTTACTTGAGAAAAAGAAGAAAACCTATGTTTATCCTTCCCTTTTGGGTTTATTAAGTTTTTTTTCTATCTTAAAGTTTTTGTCGGTATGTGAGTGACCCATCCGAAATTAATCATAGACCCCCTCCCCTCTTTCTGCCTTCTTCTCTTCCTGACCCCACCCTTGAAAGTCGTTTCGAGAAAAAAAGAAACTAATGGGAAACATTCCTGAAGTTATTTTTATTGACAAATTTTAATTAGGTTTCAGATTTTTTGTAAAAACTATAAATACGAGACAGTTGATTTTTAGCCATTTTTAGACCTTCTTCAAAAACCTACTTTTTCAGTATCAATCGATTCAGAATTTTGAGATTTGAAAAAAAGTCTCTTGACAGTATGTCTAGAAATTTGACATTAAAAAGTTATGCCCCTTTAAAGTTGGCGAAAATAAAGTTTTTCAACACGGTGAGCGGTGGTCCACCGCCACCCAGTGGTGAAGAAGATACACCATTATATCAGTCCTCGCCGCCGCGCCGCCACCTTGACCTCCGTGGTGTAGGCGGTAAGGAGTCTGGCCGGTGAGCTAGGGGTCGGGGGTTCAATTCTTTCTCCTCGCCATTATTTTTTGCTTTTTGTAACGAGTACGATGACACATTTATCATTGAGTTTTGGAGGTTCTGAAGGTGTTTTCTGGAAAACGGAATCGGAAAATTGAGGTTTCTGGTTTGAAAAAAGCCAAGAAATCAGTTTTTACTTGGTGAAAACCTTCAAAAAGGGCCCGGATTTTCAAAAAGTCGCTCCCAAAATTTTCTTGATTGTGATCTTCATTTTGATATAAATTGGAAAATTTAAGCTCCGTATCGTCAAGTCGCTACTCACCCAATTCTCTTATCGGGAGTTCACACCCCCTATGACAAGTAACCATCTTCCGCCTTCCCGCAGTAAATCCTCTCCTGGCAACTCTTATCTCCCAATCCCATCTCTCATGCCGCCTCCAGTCAATTTGTCGAGTAGTTATGACAGGTACTGTTTTCCTGTCTGCGTCTCTCACCTCCACACACCCTCTCTGTTCTCAGAAATCCCATTTATTTTTCATATGATATCTGTTACCTTGGGAACACTATATTTCTCATTTTTATTGTTTTTCGTTCGAAAAGAAAACATTTTTTGGGAATGAGGATGTCTCTCTGCCTGTGTCCTGACGGCTAATACCTTTCACCTCCTTTTTGTTCCTTCTCTTTTACAATTCGTCTCTGTATATGCAATTTGTGTTCGGAAGAATCCCCCCTTTGGGTCAATTCGTCATGTTGCCGTCTCTTCAACTTTCTGCGTCTTAGGCGAAAAGGATTTTGTAGAGTTTTGTACTTTTTGAGGTTTCTATACCACTTTTAAAGTGAAAATCTCCCAAAAAACAACTTTAAATCCTTTTTTGCACCCAAAAGCCTCAATTTTACCATGTAGATTTCCAGAAAAGACCTTTAAAACCGTCCAAACTCAAAAATAAATATATCACCATGTTTGTTACAAAAAGCAAAAAATAATAGTGAGGAGAAAGAATCGAACCCCCGACCCCTAGATCACCGGCCAGACTCCTTACCGCCTACACCACTGGGGTAGAGGTGGCGGCGCCGGCGAGGACTGATATAAAGGTGGCGCTTCTTTACCACTGGATGGCGGTGCGCCACCGCTCACTGTTGAAAAACTGTGAGTCCAACTAGTTCAAAGGCTCATAACTTTTTAACGTCAAATTTTTAAGATTACCTCCAAGAGACTTTCCTTTTAATCTCAAAATTCTGAATCGATCCATATCAAAAACGTTCAAAAATGTGAATTTTTGATTTCCGTCAACTTTTTTCTTTTAAGTTTCCTCCTAATCCGGGTGTTCTATAAACATCCCGCATTGCAATACAATCGTCTCAATCTTTTCCGCATTTTTCATTTTTCATTTCTCATTTTTCTTCCAAAAGTGTTTTTTTCTTACAATTTCATCCCTTTCCATTCTTTCTGCGTACATTTTCTTCCAAATTCCATCCATATTATTTCCAGACACCTTCTGTATCCAAGACTTCCCCTCTTCCGTCAAATAGCTATTTCATGATAATGGTCATTCTTGGATTGCCGACCGATTAGTAGACAACAGCAGATGGAGTACCCTTATGGGGCAGGTACAGTCAAGGTTAGTCATTTCTCGGAATTTATGAAAAAGTTGGAATTGGATATGACTGTCTGAGATTTATAGTAGAAGATATAAATCAGGTCATGTTTTGAAAAAAAGTTTGAAAGAAACCGAAAAACGTTGAATTTCTGCAAAGTTTTAGGTACATTATGATCGTTACAAAAAACAAAAAAGAATTGCGAGAAGAAAAAATCGAACCCCGGTCGCAAGATTGGCGGCCAGACTCCTTACCAGTTGCGCCATGATGATAGAAGAGGGTGCGCGGCGAGGAGGATGGTGGGTGGCGCAAGAGGCGGCTGCCACCACCTTTATCACTACCCTCGCCGCCGCGCCGCATTTCCACCCTCATGGCGCAATTGGTAAGGAGTCTGGCCGCCAATCTAGACATCCGGGGTTCGATTCCCACTAGATGCTATTCTTTTTTACTTTTTGTAACGATCATAACGGTATATTTAATTTTGATTTTGAGTGGGTTTTCACAGAGTTAGCACATTCGATGAATTAAAATTTCAACATTTTCAGATAATACCTGCCTCCGCATTTCGAGATGTATCCCTTTATCAACAACACTTTCCCTACGACTATGGACAGGTAAACACTCGTTTGTAATACTCTCTGATTCTCTAATTCTCTTACTATGTACTCTCACTTTTTGATCTATCCGGCATCAACATCGAAATTCGTTAATCTCTTCTACCCTCTCGAATAGATTTTCACTTTCTTTGGGGTCGAAGTTCGGGTTGTTTTATTTTGTTGGGGTGTGTGGACCCAGTTGTCCTTAATAATTGCTCAATGGCCCTTCATGCTCTAATCCGCAGAGCTCCGGAGGGGTGGAAAGAGCAAGTGTTAAGCGTGACAAGTGTTCTCTTAAGAGCTATCGGCGGGCCGCGCCTCCACTTGCTATATTTTCCTCGTTCGTAAAGGCTTTTAGCGTTTTAAGTGAAATATAGGTTTTGGAGTACATAGGTAGAAAATTGTGAAAATATGACTACTTTGAGATGTTATTACGAATATCGGCAATTTTGAGAGCCTGCCACGACCTCCAGAATAGTTATATCTTTTTGAATTTACTAGCGTTCGGTAGATCAAATTTAGCCCTACATTTTTGTTGTTGACTATTTTTTGATAGCTATTCACACTTTTGAGATACGCGCTTTTAAAGATAACATTCGAGAAGTAGCGCTAGTGAAAATTGGTCAACTTTGAGATGTCCTCTTGGTGTCATTTTTCGTACCAGGTCTCCAAAATTTATTTCCTATTGTAGATCAAACCTAGTTCTACATTTTTGTAGTTGACAACTTTTTGATAGCTCTTTACGCTTTTGAGATACACGCCGTCAAAGTTAGGTGCCTCTTGAACATCTCGAGAGAGGGAGAGGGGGAGAGAGACGCAGAGAAGCTAGACAGTCTGACTTCTCTGCGCTCTCTCTTTTCCTGCAAACTCTTATTCAATCCAAAAGTTGCGTCACTATTGAATGTGGGTCGTATGTGGTCTGGGGTCACCATGAGATTAACGCCCCAACAAAAAATTTTTGGCAATTTTTTTCTATTTTTTATTTTCGAGCTGTTTTTGGTCAGGAGACATGAACAACTTTAAACAACTAATGTACGTTATTATGAAAATTGAATGGGTATGTTTTTTTTCTTATTTAGGGGCTGGAGACGGTTTTTTATAGCTCAAAAATGTCTATTTTTAAAGACTCTTATCAAGGCAATCCGCTAATCCCACATTTTCAATTTTATATTATACTTGTAGATCAAAAATAGATCTCCATTTTTGTAGTTGACAACTTTTTGATAACTCTTCACGCTTTTGAGATACAGACGCTCAAAGTTTGCAGCTAGCCGCCGGGCGAGAGGGGCGAGAGAGTGTGAGAAACGAGGAGGGCGTCTAGCTTCTCTGCGTCTCTCACCCTCGTTCCCCAGGTGCCGAACTTTGAGGGCGCATATCTCAAACGCGTGAATAGCTATCAAAAAACTGTCAACGACAAAAATGGAGATCTAGATTTGATCTACAAGTTGTATATAATTTTGATGTAGTAGGAATAGTTGATTAGGGTGTTACGAGTCTTTAAAAGTCGGCATTTTTCAACATTTCTCAAAAAAATTTCCACAATAAACTTACCGGTCCTCCACACCTTCTATCAGCTGTTGTGACATTAGACATCCGAATTCCTTCCGTTCTTTTTTTGTTGCTAATCCCCCATTAATTCCGTTCGGAACTTTATTAGTTTTGTCTCCTCCGTCCCGTCTCGGGCAATTTCGACTAATTGTGTTGTTTGCGCCGCGATGCTGTGATATAAAGAAGACACCGTAAATTTACACTACCGTTTCGCGTTTTACGAGCCAATTCGAGTCTCGTCAAAACAAAGATTCCGAGAGGAACGTCTTCTGAAGGACCGGACGGCAGATGTGATAATGAAATATGAGATGAGATGGGGGACGGAAGGGGATAGGCTTATCCACTTATGAATATACCCTAAGATATACATAAGATATGTCTGGAGGTCTAGCAAGTACGCTCTACCGGCCTTTTTTATTTTGAAATTTGAGTTTTTTCCACTAAAAAATGTTGAAAAATGCCGATCTTCAAAGGCTCGTAATACCCTAATCCACTATGCCCACTGCCTTAAATTTATATACATCTTGTAGATCAAACCTAGATCTTCATTTTTGTAGTTGACAACTTTTTGATAGCTATTCACGCTTTCGAGATATGCGCCCTCAAAGTTAGGCACCTGGAAAGCCGCTCGAGGGAGAGAGGGGGAGACGCAGAGAAGCTAGACGCCCTCCTCGTTTCGTACGCTCTCTCGCCGGCGGCTAGCTGCAAACTTTGAGCGTCTGTATCTCGAAAGCGTGAATAGCTATCAAAAAGTTGTCAACTACAAAAATGAAGATCTAGGTTTGATCTACACAATGAATATAATTTGAAGGCAGTGGGAATAGTGGATTAGGGAGTTACGAGCTTTCAAAAATAGGCATTTTTAGTGAAAAATAATGCAAAAAGTGCCAAAATGGAAAATGGACAAGCCGACACACAGACAGATAGGTAGACCTTACTCTTCTGAAATTCAGTAATCCCTACAGACCTGTGTAGGGCAAATTTTGGCGCGAAAATTTTTAAGCGATCTCAAAAACTCGGAATCTCAAGCAATCTTTGAGCATTTTAAACCAAAAATCAGAACCGCCCGTTCCGCCCCATTTCATTATCCATTCAAAAAGTTCATCCCCTCTTTCGATTTGTTATGTTTGTGTATGCTCACTCCCTGCTCCTCCTAGTTGCTCTTTCTTTTCGCAACAGTACAAGTCTTGTTGCGAGATTTGAATATTTGCCTGTGAGTACCCTTCCCGTGTCTCCTGACGACATACTTGACTGACTACAAGCCGAACTTTACCCACCCTCCTTCTTCCAAATCATGCTCTTCGAGTGCTTTCCCGACGCAAAAATCGTTTTCTTTTGCTTCTTTTATGATAATTTGCCAACCTTTTGTATTATTTTTATCTGGCGCGCCATTTGGCGCATTCTTTGAAATATTGCTAATTCTGCAAACCTAGCCGGCACGTTACTCGCTTGAAACGTTGTATTATGGTTGGTCATTGTGGATTTTTTTCGGTTACAGTGACGCTTACAGTGACCTACTAGATTCTTTTACTTTGGAACCGTAACTCCTTTCAAACTCAATTTTATACGCTGAAAAATACACCACAATGTAGATCTCGGCAAGGCCTGTGTCACTGATATACTCCGGGACGGTAACATTTTGGTGTTCAAGCAAACTCCTTTCTCATTACATCGCAATAGTGGAGACGTTATTTTTTCTAACTAATTTGTTTATTAGGACTATATTTTGAAACTTATAATAGACAGTTAGTTGGCTAATGAACTGGAAAGCTGTTTGCCATCCTTATGTTCGGGCTAGCCAGAGCGATTCGAGAACTTTTACCGGCCCGGGTTTCAGTAAAAAAAATTTTGAAATTTAGTTTTGAAATTTTTTACTATGTTTTCAAATTTCGATCAAATGTTGAATGTACATTCGATTTCTGACTATTTTTGAATCCGGGCCGATAAATCGGAACCCCAACTGGACGTCTAAATGTTGCTCAAACAGCTTCAACTGAATCAGTTTTTCCAGTTTATAATGTAGTTCCAGACAAACTTTTGTGGTTTACGAGAATTTGAGCCTTTGAAAAAAAGCGTGGTAAAGTAAATACGGTAGTTCCAAACAAAAATCTCTTTAAAAAGTCTCAATAATTTGGCACCTGATACTTTCGAGTCCGTAAACCCCGAATCTGAAATAAAATTCTGCTAAATGTCTCTGTTAACCGAGTTATGACAACATTTTCTTACGGTTACATTTTTTGGGAGGAGGGAACCGCCTATGAAAATTTTAACGGCTCATAACTCAGCTCACAGAAGGATTCAGCAGAATTCCATTACAGATTTGGAATCTACGGACTCGAAAGTATCAGGGCTCAAATTCTTGAGTCGTTTGATGAAGGAAACTTCGAGAAGTTTTCTTCTAAACTAAAAATTATAAGCTTTCAAATTGTAGATCACAATGATGTTTAGGTGCCGCGGATTTTTCTAATTATAGTCCGGCTCCCGGCTCTTTTGTTCATATGGTCTAGAGTAGGTCACACTCATAGAACTCGCCGAGATCTACATTTTGGTATATTTTTCAGCCAATGACATTGAGTTTTAAGCGAGTTACGTGGTCCAATGATAGAGCTCCTGGTTAGAACCCAGAAAACAAAGAAGTTTTTATTTTAACACTTCTTCTTTTTTGTTCTTTTTTCCCACGCCGTTCCTTGTGTTGTTTCCTCCCCCTCCCGCCGTCCGTCCGACTGTTCAAGTGAATCTCTTCTCTATTTGACAATTGAGCCCCCCACTGAACAAGAAACTGGTTCTGCTCTCTCTTTCTCCCGTATTGAGCCATCTTCCGCATCTTCCTTCTCTCACATTAATTTACACGAAATGTTTCGATAGAGTTAAGAGAATTAGGTTAATTCACAAGGAATTCTATTTGTTTTATTGCTCAAAAACGTTAATTAGATCCAATTATCCTACTGTAGCTGCTCAAGTAGCTGAAATTTGCTTTTGTTTGTTGTTATGAGTGGTTTAAGATTGGCTGAAATTATGTGCAGTTTAAAAAAGAGAAGTCACAGAATTTTATGTACGTCAGGTTGATAAATTCTTTGAGCAAATAATAATCATGCTTGTGATTTCTTTTTCCGGTCACTTATTGATACTGATCTACATCTTTTATTAATCTTTATAGATTCTTCATAAGGTTTTGAATACCGTAAGCCGGATATTCTTTCAAACATTTCGCTTTTTTGTTGGTTAAAGACGTCAAAGGGCGACACAGCTGTATGCTGGAACTCTATTCGACTGATGTTCGGATTTTTGTACTTTTAGGTCATTCCCTACCACATTTTCCAATTTAGCCTAATTTTTTCTTGACCAGAGTTGTTATAATGTGAATTTTCTTATCCGGAAGTCAAAATTCCCAACATCATTGATCACTGCTCCGTCCTTTTTTGCCCCGTAGTAATTTCAATCAAAGCCATGACCGTATTACTTGTACAGTTCTACAAATTGTTCAATTTTTCCCAATTTTTTTGTATCTTGAATGGAACCGGAACCTTCATTTTTGTAGTTGACAAGTATACTTCGTATAAATCCGCCTGAAACTTACGTATCTCAGTACGTCTTTTGTTCCTATTTGGTTTTCGATGCTATCTTGTTCCGGACTCTGTTCCTGTTCAGGTAGTGACCAATACGAAAATGTAACTGCAAATTTTTATTAGCACATTACTATTTTTTCACCCGCGCTCTACTGAAACCGAGGAAAACTTAGTGTGAAATAGAGAGACATACGACATTATCTGGAGACTTTTCACGTTGACTTCCAATAAAAACTTTAGGTGGTATAACATTTGCCGATTCTGAGAGTAGTTATGGTTACCAGTCTACTTTGTTGAGATGTGTTGAATAGAAGAAACCTTTTGCATTTTGTGGTACACCATCAATTAACAAAATTTTTATCTTCGACCCATTTATTTAAACAAAACCCTAAGTTTCCAAATGAATATGACCAGTCAGTGCATTGACACATTGGTGCATCGCGTAACTCATTCAAAACGCAATCGTATGAGCTAAAAAAAATATCAAAATGTAGATCATGACGAGTTCTAGATCTGTGACCTACTACGGAACAGAAAAAACTGCCAAAAAACGCTAAAAGAGCTTAAAAGCCATTGTCCGTCACCTTTGACTTACCTATATATAAAAAATCTTGTATATTTTTGACCATTCGAACTACAGTTCCATTTTTTCCGCGGTTCAAAAGTGAGTACCCCCGGAAATTATCAATTCCTTCTACGATCCGTTATCTCGTCTCAAACGCACACTTATCTCAAACAACTATTACATATCCCCCTCTTACATCCATCAATCTCATTAAGTAAAGAGCTTTATACCGATTTCGGTATGCAAATAGAAGATTTATCAGTAGTCTTATTGTTGACCAAGTTACGTGAAATGCTTGTATTTGCATACACGATCAGTCGGGTGGCTGTAGAACTTTACTACACTTTTTACAATTCGCTGAGTAGCGACTACTCGATACGCAGTTTAATTTTTTCAATTAACAAAAAAACTTGAATTTTCAGGAACCGTTGGGGCACCCAATCAACGGTGCCTACTACATGGGCGGTGTGTACAATCCAGCGTACCTACACGAGCCGTACGGTCAGAATGGTTATATAGGTGAGTTGGATGGGGTAGTGGGAAAACGTGCTCCACTGGACTCGACTTTGGAGTGGGAGCGTGCGATACGTAGTGGAATGATTTTTGAGATCGCTGAAAAATTTTCACTTTTTGCATTTTTCACTGAAAAAAACGCCTTTTTTTGAAGACTCATAACAATACAATCCGCTATTCCCACATTTCAAAATTTACATTTACTGTGTAGATCAAATCTAGATTTCCATTTTTGTAGTTGACAACTTTTTGATAGCTCTTCACGCTTTTGAGATACAGACGCTCAAAGTTTACAGCTAGCCGCCGGCGAGAGAGCGTGCGAAACGAGGAGGGCGTCTAGCTTCTCTGCGTCTCTCACTCTCCTCGTTTTCTAGGTGTCTAACTTCGAGGACGCATATCTCGAAAGCGTGAATAGATATCAAAAAGTTGTCAACTACAAAAATGAAGATCTATTTTTGATCTACAAGATGTATATAAATTTGTAGCAATGGGAATAGCGGATCAGAGTGTTAGGAGGTTTTGAAAATCAACATTTTTCAACATTTTTCAGTGGAAAAACACAATTTTCAAAACAGAAAACGGTCAAAGAACGTTGATTTCTGGTATAAAATGGACAAACCGACACACAGACAGACACACAGACAAGATGGCAAGATACGCTCTACCTAACTTTTTTGAAATCCACTAAAAAAATAGAGCCAAAATTTGGCGCGAAAACTTATCAGCGATCTCGAAGACCCTTGAAACGTAAAATTACGTGTCGCATGTAGTAAAAAATCTAGCAGTGTCGATTTACGCCGTAAACCTACACACATTTTAGTATTTACGTTGTAGTGGTTTTCTAGGCCACCTGTAATCTTAGGCCACCATCTCATCTTTTTCCAGACCCAACATACGGAGACACAAGTCAACAACAACACCCTCAACAACATCAATATCCGTACTACGGCTACCCGAACTACTCCCACTACAACTATCAACAACCGTCCGCCTATCCCGGTGCGTACGGTCCATATCCAGGTGCCTCAGGTGCCTATCGTCCCTACCCTCAACCGGCGCCATCTCCACCCAGACGGTCTCGAACGGCGCCGTCGCGACCGAGATCGACGGCGCCGACGATGGGAACGCTGGGAGCGGAAAGTAGGCGGGGCGGACGTGGAGTGTCCGCTGAGGCGTTCGATCGAAGAGCGTATAAAGCGTACTCGGGACCGGCGAAAAAGCCATTACCAATGTATCGAAAGAAACGAGAACCACCGATGCCGAGGTATCAGGAGACGGATTTTGGAGGTGGTGGAATGGGAGGAGATGGAGGAGGAGGATTCACACCGTATTCTAGGAATTATTATGGAGAAGTTGGACATCGAACGGTGAGTTTTGGAAAAAATGCAATAACTCGGTTAAAACTCAATATTATGAGCTGAAAAATATACCGAAATGTAGATCTCGACGAGGTCTTTGTTCGTGACCTCCTACGGGCTGAGGAAAAATGTGTTAAAACTGAAAAATCCATTCTAGCCCAGCCCGCGGTACATTAAAGGCAGAGGTCGTTTCTGGAAAAGTAGTCATGATTGAAATACAGTGTCCATACTACTAGAAATTCACAAAACTCTGCCACAGGGTTTTAAGGTGCCCATTTTGCTCGAAATGGTCTCGGAGCGAAAAACATGATTCACAGTTCTTTTCAGACATGCAAAGCTCGAAAATACTTACTTGATATTTTTCAACTACGAGACCATTCCGCGAAACCTCCAATAAATTATATGCGCCTTCAAAACCCTGTGCCAGAGTTTTGTGAATTTATAATACCATAACCAAGTTACACCGCACAATCCTGCTGGTCAATGTAACTTGGTCACTGTAATTTGAATTAATGTGCCGCAGGCCGCGTTAGAATGGCTTTTTGCTCTTTTCGTCACAATCGAACGTTTTTTTTTGCTTAAAAACTAATTATAAGTTTAAGAGTACATTTCTCTGTAAAAAACCTGGCAAAGGTCAATAATTTCAGTTATTTGAAAACTTTGGCTTTTTTTGGCTTTTCCTCATGAATTACACGGCTGCGATGTTATGCGTAGTAAGGCATTACTTGCCAACCGGGCCTGCGCGTAACTCGCTTCAAACTCATTATTATGAGATGAAAAATATACCAAAATGTAGATCATAACGAGTTCTATGTCTATCCGTTCAGCTGTCGCGGGCTGGGCTAGAATGGTTTTTTTGACGATTTTCGCAGTTTTCGAAGTTTCGAAACGGAGCGTTTGGAAACCGAGACATTTTGGAATTGAAACTCGGAAATATTCTGAAAAAAAGGAAGTTTTCGAAGTTTTTAGTCCCGCAGAACTGCTTAACTCTCAAACAAGGATATTCTTACTAGATCGCGCTTGTACCATAATCAAAGGAAACAATTATTTGATAACCGGACCGAAACGGACCGAAACAGACCAACGCGAAACTCAAAAGCAACATCATAAGCTGAAAAAACACCAATATGCAGATCTCGGCAAGTTCTATGTCTCTGACTTACTATGAGCCGGATGGCAAATCGTGCGTCGCGGTCGGGCTGGAATGGCATTTTGGCCATTTTGGCTCTTCTTCCCGGTCCGCGGCACGTTAACGAATAGTCATCCGACCCGTAGTAGACCGATGGTATAGAACTCGCTGAGATCTACATTTTGGTACATTTTTCAGCTCATAAAATTGAGTTTGACGCGAGTTACGCGCCTTACAGAGCGAGCTTGCACCATAATTATCTAAAATTTCCAGCAACCACCTCAAACGATGACACTACGACGGTTACGACCGTTCTACGCGCCCTCATACACAACGTACCCACCATCAACAATGCATCCGAAGAATGCATTGAACAATAGGAATTATCCATTATATGCAAGACTTGCAGCCAAAGCAGTTCAAGTGGTAAGTTATAAGATGGCCGAGGGTTTTCTAGGCCATGAATGATTTCATTTCAGATTCTCGGAGTAGCAGTCATCGGACTTGTGTTAGGACCGATGAAAGGGAACTCATTCCACGATTTTGTGATAAGAACAAATACCGAGTGGCAGGGATTGGTATTGGGGATCTCGGTGTCGTTCTCGTTTTTCTCACTAGTTCTTGGGATCACTTCGTGTTTTGCAAGCAATTTGCACATTTGGAAGAAAGTTGTGAGTTGATTGGCTGAGGGACTAGTTTTCCCCCTTGAGGTTTTTAGTCCACAGGGTCATTTTTGTGGCGAAACCGGAAGTCTAGTGAAGCGAGTTTGCACACGACCTCGCGAATTGGCGATTGAGTCGCCGCTCAGCCAAATCGCGTGTTAATGACGTGGACGAACGATTCGGAGTTAAATTTTTCGCTTTTTTTCGGTTAAACCTCGCACAAAAAGTATCGAATTCATCAAAAATGGGAAAAATACAAA
This sequence comes from Caenorhabditis latens, assembly GCA_002259235.3. Classification (NCBI taxonomy): domain Eukaryota; kingdom Metazoa; phylum Nematoda; class Chromadorea; order Rhabditida; family Rhabditidae; genus Caenorhabditis; species Caenorhabditis latens. The sequence goes on along the minus strand of CM056092.1, from coordinate 2,854,442 downwards.
TTTGGATTTTTGTTTGAATTTCGCGCAAATTTTACGCAAATATTTTTTTTTGGAGCGCAGTTGCTTCATATGGACTTTCTATGAATTTAGGACGGTCTCCTTACGGCTGCTGGATGTTTCTTCTGGTTAGTTGCTGGTTGCGTGGAAGCGTACTTTGCAGCGTGCTACCCGCCGAACGGTCCGAGAATCAATCTCGTCTGCCATCGTGCCGAATGGATTATTGCTTGTGTGAGTCTTCTTGCAACGGGCCGGGCCAAAATCAGAATTCTGAAAAAAACTTTTTAGAACGATTTTTGTAGTTTTTAAGGAATACACTTGAGGAATATTGTTGAAAAAAGGTGTGGTAAAAAAAGTTCAAAATTGCAAAACCGAACTAGGATAAATTAGAATCGTCAAATCTATTTCAGGTGATTTGGAGGTTACTACCCCTGGCCTAAAAATCCAAATTGAAAAAGTTCGGTAATCGATTGTTTTTTAGAATGAAATTTCGCGCTTTGGAAGTTTTTTTCCGGGGGTTTTTAAAAGTGGGAAATTCTAGTTTTTTAACGAAATTCGAAAAAAGTTCGAGATTAAAGATAATCGACCATTGAAACAAACATACACACCTGGACCGGGGGTAACTTGCTTAAAGTGCAATATCATGGGCTCAAAAATATACCAAAATGTAGATTTCGACGAGTTCTACGACCGTGACCTACTACGGACTGGATAGCTATTTGTTATGCTGCGCCCAAAGTAACTTTTCCGCGAGGAAAAGGTGTCCAAAGTAGCCATTTCCTTTCCGCTTTTTCCTCTGTGCCTTTGAGGTAATCGGGGCGAGACCAGCGCATTTTTTATGGTGTGTCCAAAGTTGCTACAACGACAAATCTGCGGCGTCCAAAGTTGATTTGTAGATTTGTAGGTTTTGCAGGTTTCGCAGTTGAAAAATTAAGGATGAGCAATAAAACATAACTGCAAACCTGCAAATCTACAAATCAACTTTGGACGCCGCAGATCTGTCGTTTTTGCTGTTTTGTAGCAACTTTGGACGCACCATTAGGAGGGGAAGTCGAACTTTCGAAATTAGACTTTTTTTGAGTTCCCTCCAAAAAAATGCGCTGGTCTCGCCACGATTACCTCAAAGGCGCAGAGGAGAACGCGGAAAAGAAATGGCTACTCTGGACACTTTTTCGTTGCGGGTTTTTCAAAAAAACGCGAAAATTATCAAAAAAATCATTTCTGCCCGGCTCGCGGCATCTTAACGAATAGCCTTCCGGCCCGTTCTAGGCCAGTGACGCAGCGAAGCCATCCGACCCGTAGCAAGTCAGAGATATAGAACTCGTTGATCTACATTTTGGTATATTTTTCAGCTCATAATAGTGAGTTTCAAGAGAGTTATGTCCGTGCAGGCCCCTTCGGCCATGGATGTTTTAAAAAACCATTTCTCGAAAGTTGTAAAAATTGCGGAAATTCCTCATTATGGCACTCAAAAACCCTCGAAAAAACAATCAAAGCGCGAAATTTCATTCCAAAAACCACTCGATTACCGAACTTTTCCAATTTGGGTTTTTAGTTTCGGCTCGGTCTGCAAGTACGCTTTAAGAAAACATTTTTGAGAGTTTTTTTCTAGAATTTTCTAATTTTTCAAATCCCAAAAGTCCACCTCACCTAAACCTAAGTTTCCAGATTCTCGCATTCATCAACTGTTTCGTGTTCATCGCAGACTTTGTACTATCCTGGATGAATGGTGCCTCAATGCTGTGATCTACCTATTCTACTGTAAATCTCTCTATATGCTTTTCAAATTCTTTCGATCCGGTCGATATTTCCACCCAACTAAATCTAAGCTTTCCCTGTCTTTCTCTCTGTCTCTCGCTCAAAAATGTCTCACTGCCTTCTATCAATTCTCTCTCTCTCTGAAAATACTTTAATTCTGACACCACAAACCGAACCCTTTCTGTTTTCTAGTCTTTCCGACCACTATTACGTTCTCTCAGAAGTATTATAGTCCTTTGTCTCTGAGAATCACAAATTTTTTTTCTATTTTTTAAAAACTTTTTCCCTTTACACATTTCTGTCGTTATTCCCAGAAATTCTCCATTTTCTGTTATCGATTCAGGTTTCTATCGATTGATTTTTTAGGGATTTTGGGGTCTGGAAACAGACTCAAGTCCTGCTGTTTTAGAATGTTTAATTTGCTCAACAAAACACCAAAAACATCCGAATTTCTATAATTTTTTGCTCAAAAATGAATATTTATTGTTTTTTTTTCTTGGTTTTCAGGACACAAAATAGAAAAATTTTCTTTAAAAGCGCATATCTCAAAAGCGTGAATAGCTATCAAAAAGTTGTCAACTACAAAAATGTAGAGCTAGCCGTGTTCTATAACATATCCAAAAATCATAAAGATTGGACAACTTGGTAGACCGTGACAGGCTTTTTTATTGTTATTTTCCAACAAAAAAAATTGGTAAACTTTGAGAGCCTGTAACACCCTAATCCACTATCCCCACTGTAACAAGTGAACATTCATTGTGTAGATCAAATCTGGATCTCCATTTTTGTAATTGACAACTTTTTGATAGCTCTTCACGTTTTTGAGATATACACCCTTAAAGTAAGGGGGCGAGAGCAGGAGAGCGTCTAGCTTCTCTGCGTCTCTCCCTTTCTATCCCTCCAGTCGTTCTCCAGGTGCATAACTTTGAGAGCGCATATCTCAAAAGCGTGAAGAGCTATCAAAAAGTTGTCAACTGCAAAACTGTAGCCCTAGACATGTTCTATAACATATAAAAAAATTGCAAAGATTGGATAACTTAGTAGACTGTGACGGGCTTTCAAAGTTGAGCAATTTTTGGTGACCCGAAACTACAAACTTTCAGCGCGTGTTACAGTGCTCTCAATATGCTTTTATTGTTTAATTTATATTCAAAGAGTAGGTCAAACCTAGATCTTCATTTTTGTAGTTAACAACTTTTTGATAACTCCGCCCACTTTTGGGATATGCGCTTTTGAAGACAGATTCCGTGTGCATTCTCCAGGTATCCATCTTTAAAGGCGCATATCTCAAGAGTGGGCGGAGCTATCAAAAAAGTGTTAACTGCAAAACAAAGGTCTATACTTTTTCTATAACATAACTAAAAACTAAAAAGAAGAAAAAAAAAGAAGGAAAAAAGCGCGCTTCAAAAAATGCGTTCAAATTTTTTTGAAAATTTTTTTTGAAAAAAATACTGTTTTCTAAAAGGCGCATACCTCGAAAGTGGGCGGAGCTATCAATAAGTTGTCAACTACAAAAATATAGCTCGAGACTTGAACTACAACATACCAAAACCTCGAATAACAAGTCTCAAAAATCTTCAAATCTGACCTTTTCTTAAAATCTCTATTTTTCAATGTTAGTTTGTTTCCTCTGGATGTGTGACCAGTCATACCTACCAATTCAAGTACATTGTTTCTTCCCCTCCTCTATAAAATATCAAGTGTTTACACTTCTCCCAAAACATCCATAAGTTTTCGATGTCTTTTTCTTCTTTCCATAAATAAGTATATTCATCGCATAGTCAACATATATTCCTGTATATACAGGGGAGAGGGGGAGACCAATCATTTTTACGACCTTTGTGTGATCCATATCAAATCCGAATCGGCTATCTGCCCCCCTCGCTTTTTAGACATATCTTTTTATGTCACCTCCTTTATTTTCCTTTTTTTCAAATTGCATATATTTTCTTTGGAAATTTTTTTGAATTTTTAAATAATTTTTTGATTTGTGAATAAAAATTTTTTTTTTGGCATCATGCCAACCGTTGTTCGACGGAGCGCGTTTCCTGTAGAGAAAATCGGTTTCCTAAAAGTCCGTTTTTTTATGTTCTAGGGGCGGAGCCTAAAAATCAGATGAAAAATTATTGAGTCGCCGCTCAGCGAAATCGCGTTTCTATGACAATAATCAGTTTTCATGCCATTTTCGATTTAAATTTGACAAAAAACAACGAATTCATTATGAAAAATGAAAATGAACACATTTTCAGCACAAAAAAATTTTTGGAAAATTTTTTGAATTTCGCGCAAATTTTACCGGAGCGCAGATGCTTCATATAGACTTTCTATGACCCTGTGTATTCTATAAATGGAAAATATTAAATTTATCGACAAAAAAGTCGATAAATTGTTGGATCGATAATATTGAAATTTGAAAAATTTTGAAAAAAAAATGGACTTCATGCTTCTCAAAAATCGGAAATACCTATGATTTACGGATAAAATTTTGAAAAATAACTGATTTTATCGATAAATTTTCGAGGAAATTCGAAAACAATCTATCGACAACCACAGCATAACGGGTCCGCAACGAAAAGATTTGAAACTTTTCCGAGTCGCGTAGCGTGTTTATCCTTGGCACTGTGCCAAATTCAAGTTTGGCGCCGTGCCAACCGTTGGAGCGCGTTTCCGCAACCATAAAATCCCCTTATCACCCAATCAATTTCATTTCCGTGTGTAAATGAACACGAAGGAGAGGGGGAACAAATCAGTTGATTGTAAATAAATTCTACGATACGCTCGATTGGCACTTTCGATTAGGCCAATGAACGAGTTTTTTATGTGTGTAGAAATGCCAATCTCTTCTCACTTTTCCCTTCTTTTTTTACTACGGTTCCAATAAGAAAATGATAAGAAAAAAGAAGCTGGCGCGCCTCTTGGCGCGCGGAGTAGAGTCGGGGAACACCGAAGAGGTCAACGCCCTCTGACCTTTTGCGAAAGGATTGCGCGAGTGGTCGAGTGGTTAAGAAGCCAGCTCGGCGTGCGAAAGGTCCGGGGTTCGGTTTTTCCAGCGGCAGAATTTTTTTCTTTTTTTTTCCTCATTTTTCTCCATTCTGAATAAGGAACTACTGTCAAGTGGTGGCCACTTATTCTTCAGACACAAAATTCCTTTCATTCTTGCATTCTCAAGGTTCACGTAAAACCTACCTAAAATATTTTGTGTAGATCTGTAGATCAAATCTCTACTTGCCACAAATGTAAGCATGCGTTTACACATAAAGGTGTAAAAGGGGAGGGGAACATTCCGATCTAAGTCATCACTGTTCACAAATTATTTTTTGAAGCTGTAAGAAGGTTAAAGGTGATCAGTAAGCGCGCTCCATGGAGATTGTAGATCATAAAAATAGTCATCAGAACACAACACATGATTGGATTAAATTATGCTACATTGCGTCTAGACCAGAAAAATTTTATAACAAATTTTTTTTTCCAAAAATTCTAAAAACCGAGCTCCCGAGGGTGCTCCATCACCCTTGATTCGCTCTCCTTTATCACTACCCTGTGGTTCTCTCAACTCCGAGGGCCGCGTGGCTCAGCAGGTTGCGCTTTTGCCTGGTGCGCCTAGGGGTGGGGGTTCGACCCCCACACCTGACCAAAACATTTTTTTTTCTTTTTTTTCGTTTTTTTCGATTTTTATAATGCTGATATGTAGATCAAACCATTGTTTCGAAACAAAAATCATTGTTTGTTTTAATCCCCCCTCCTCTCCGCTACTTTCCGCCGCGGCGGAGACCATACGTCACCGTGGAATTCTCGGAGGAAAGAAGGCAGGAGAAGCATCCCTCTTAATCAGTCAAAGGACAGCTATCAATGTAGCCGATCGATAGCCGCCGTCTTCTTCTTTTTGTGATAAGCTTCTTCTTCTTCTTCTCCAACATCCCGTATCTCGTCTATCATCACAACTAACACACACGCATTATCTTCTTTCTCTTTATTCTCATTTTTCCTCTTTCTCCTTATTTTATTTCATTTTTTCCAACATTTTCTCAACATTTTCTCAACATTTTAATACTCGGTCTGGCGCACCTTCGGCGCGACGTGAAGTTACTGGTAACACCGCGCACATCTATCCCCTGTAGATCCAATTGGCGAAAGGGTTGGTGTGATCGAGTGGTCCAGGGTGGCGCCCACAATACGCGGGGTGCGGGTTCGATTTTTTCTGGAAGGAATCTCTTTTTTCTCTTTTTTATTATTTGAAAATGTAGATACGGTTTCAGATTTTTATCTGTTTCTTCTCTTTAGCTTCTTCCTTGCCATCCCTCTTGTTGCGTAACCCAGATGTCTATCTTTGAGTGACAGGGAGAGCCTTTTCTAAATTTCTTTTTCTTTTTGCAAGGACACCCACCACTCCCTTCGGCTATAATTTACAAGCATAACAATGAGACCGCTTCTCCGTTTTTTGCTTCTTTGGTGGCCACTAATCCGACAGTTACCTCGTTGTCCAGTTTTACGACACTTTGTCTGTCCCCTCCTTCCGATAATTAGGAGGATTGACGTGGCACATTGTTACGTCGTCGTTACTGTCATCAATTCCGTTTTTTTGTGTCGGTGAGAAGACTAAGAGAAGTCCGTCATCTTTATTATCCCTTCAAATTGAGGTTGAAAACCTGTCCCGAGAAAAGATAAAGGTTTTTTGGAAATTCTGTTAATTCAATGATTACGAGATGCCTAAATTGATTCGGAGATCATATGTTCGTGATTTGTTGGCAGGGCTGAACGAGAGAGTTAGACTATGAAAAGTATACCGTTGGAATCGTTACAAAAAACAAAAAATAATAGACAGTGGTGGGTATCGAACCTTGGTCGTTAGTTTGGTAGTGTGCGCTGTTACCAGTTGAGCTATGGGGGCGAAAGGAAGGGCGCGGCGGCGAGGGTGGTGATAAGGCGGCTTGTCACCACCCTCGCCCGCGCCCTCTCCTCATAGCTCAGGCGACAGCTTGGCGGCGCGCGATGGGTCAGGGGTTCGATTCCCGGATGGCCATAAACCGCGGAAAAACTATGTCTAATTTTTTTTGCTAATGTTTTTCGGCATATTCTAGACAAGCCTAATCCATTGGAAGAGAAAACTCCCCCAATTGTTTTTCCAAGTCACTTTCCCTTTTCCCCATCCATCACAAAAACACCTGCTCCGTTTTTGACCGACAGTTTGAATGGGCTTCAGATGGCCTCGAATACCTCCTACACACCTATCCAATGCCATATTGCTCCTCCGATTCCCTCAAATTCCATTGGCAACAACTTTCACTAATTCGGTGTGTCCCCCTTCTCCTCCGCTTACTTTCCATTTTCTTTAGACGTCACTCATTTACACTTTTTTCGGTGTGTTACGCCAGTAGGCTCCGCCCCCCGTCATGAAAATGGTAAGTGGGGGCATTCATTTTGAACAGAAGACATACTACTTGATGTCTCTTTTTTAGCCACTCGAAAATCTCGGTAGCCCCCCGTATATTCATCGATTCGTATTCCGCGTATCGGCTTCTTCTTTTTTTCTTCTCCATTTGTATCCCCCTTCCACTACTTGAACACAAAAAAACGAATGATCCTGTCATCATTTATCTCACTGATTAATTGGTTGATATGCCTTTTCCTTCCTTATATCCCTTTTGAAGGCCATAAAATCTTATAAAAATGGTTACACTTGCTTGTCACAAAAAGCAAAAAAGATTTGCGAGACGCGGGGATCGAACCCTGGATGCTAGTTTAGTGGTCAGACTCGTTACCAGGTAGGCTAAAGGTGCGGAGGCGAAGGCGCGACGGCGAGGGTTATGATAATGGAGGTGGTGGTGGCGGCTCGTCACCTCTGGCTGCTGCCACCCTTATCACCACCCTCGCCTTCGCCCCCGTGGCGCAACCGGTAACAACTCAGTCCACCAATCTACCAACCCGGGTTCAATTCCCACCACCCCCTATTGTTTTTTACTTTTTGTAACAATTCCAACGGTATACTTTTCATAGCCAAACTCTCTCGTTTAGCCCGGCTAACAAATCTAACAAATCACGAACAAAAGATAGTGAAATAGGATATCATTCGAAAGAAGGCTAACTTTTCTCTCAATCTCTGATAAACATTTCACTTTCATTCTTCTTCTTTTCTGGTCGCTTATCAGATGAGACCAACTAAATGAATCCGGGTTACTTGGCAGTTAACATTTTCCATTCTTTTCGAAATTTTTTCCATTGAGATTCCGTATATGGCAAATAACAGGCTATATTGTTACGGTCAACTGAATCTGAGATTCCCGTTGTTTGGCAATTAAATCGGTAAATTGATAAGTATGTCATTTCTCAATTGAATTATTGTCTCAAATCTGAAATGATAATTACAGAGGGGGTGGGGGTAATTGAGAAGGATTTTTAGGTTAGCCGCTATGTTGAACATATGTTCATACTGTACACCCGATATTGAAAAATTGAACTTTTCAAATTTTTCTGAAATTGATCAATTTTGACCATACCACATTGTCAAATGATGCCAAGTTGCTTCCAATGTACATGCATTTTGTATATCAAATCTAGATCTTTATTTTTGTAGTTTATTACTTTTTGATAGCTCCTCCCACTTTTGAGATACGCGCCGTTAAAGTACAGTTAGAAGAAATATGGTGTCTTGCTTTAATAGTCCATATCTTAAAAGTGGGCGGAGCTATCAAAAAGTTGTCAACTACAAAAATTTAGAGCTAGATCTGATCTATAACATATCCAAAAATCGAAAATGTGAAAGAACTCCTAACACTGTCACAGTCATTTCAAAATCATCAATTTTTCAGTTTTGCCGGAAATTCTTTTTTTTCAAATTTGTTCATCTCGAACGCTGGTAAAGCTATTTGAAAACTGTAAATTGGAAAATTTACCCCAAGACCTATGCTATAACATATCCAAAAACTGTAAAACTTGAGACAAGTCCTGTCACCCTAAAACGGCTTCAATATTTCCTTGGAAAAAATAAAGGCATGGTGGAAATCGTTCAAGTTTGAGAGCCCATCACGATCTACCAAGTTGCCCAAACATTTTGATTTTTGGATATATTATAGAACGAGTCTAGTGCTTCATTTTTGTAGTTGACCACTTTTTGATAGCTATTCACGCTTTCGAGATATGCGCCTTTAAAGATAGGCGCCTGGAGAACGAGAAGAAGGGAGACGCAGAGAAACGAGACGCCCTCCTCATTTCGCACGCTCTCTCGCCTCCTCCGCGGCAACTAACTTTGAGCCTTTATATCTCGAAAGCGAGAATAGCTATGAAAAAGTTGTCAACTACAAAAATGAAGGTCTAGATTTGATCTACGCAACCAATACAAAGTTTTGAAAAAAAAACTGTGCGATGAAGCTTTCCAATTAGTTCGTGTTCTCTAACCAGATGATGCTTCAAACACTTGTAACACAATGTTTCATAACCAGTCAACACCCTCTTTTCATCTCATTATCAATAATAATCCATCCCCCTTTCCTTTCATTTCTTCCTCCTCTCTCTATGCAATCTGGTTGATTCTTCTGCCATCCCTCAACAGGCCCTCCCACTTTTCGATGAGGCAATCATTCCCCCCTCCTCCTTTGATTTCTTCCCCTCCATTATTTTGACCTACAAATCGATTTTCAGGTTGATGAGCGAATAATCCAAAGAAATTTCCGAAACTCCCTATGCGATACCTGTGCAAGTCGATCCTTCTCGCAGTGCACACAATAGTGTTAGTGTGCTCTGCGGAGGAGAAGTTTGCTCTGCTCCATGTCAGTGCTCACGATGCACAATCCCTACATCTCATTAAGCAACTTCAATTGAATGACTATAAATATGATGTGAGTTTGAAAAAGCCATTTTCTAAATTTATGTGATGTTTTTCTGCTTACATTTTTATATCACCGTGTAGATCAAATCTCGTTCTACATTTTTGCAGTTGAAAACTTTTTCATAGCTCTTCACGCTTTCGAGATACAAGCGTTCAAAGTTTGCAGCTCAAAGAGGGGCGAGAGAGCGTGCGAAAAGAGGAGTGCGTCTCGTTTCTCTGCGTCTCTCCCCCTCTTCTCTTCCTCGCGCTACCAAGTCTCCAACTTTAAAGGCGCATATCTCCGGAGGGTGAGAAGCTATCAAAAAGTTGTCAACTACAAAAATGTAGAGCTAGATTTGATCTACAAAATTGTATAAAACATTTTTAAATTGAACATAGTGACGCCTTGCTAGAACGTTTCAAAGTTGACCTATTTTTCAGCTCGACTTCTGGAAATCTCCATCCTCAATCTCGGACAAAGCGGATATAATGGTGAAACGTGGGAAGGCTGAACGAATGCTCCGTCAGATTCTATCGTTTGCAAATGTGACTGTGTCGATGTCGGTTCCCGATGTGGAAAAGTTAGTTTTTGTGATTTTCTAGTGCTTTTTGGATATGTTACTACTGAATACCGTCTCTAGGATACCTGAAATTTTCATCTAACTTTCAACTATCAAACCTCGGGAACTTTGTTAAAAACTACTCATATCCCATAAGAAATATATCATTGTGCTCGTCAAAAAAAACAAAAATGAAAAGCATTCAGTGGGAATCGAACCCGGGATGTTAGTTTGGCGGTCAAACTCCTTACCAGGTACACCACGAGAGAGAGGAGGCGGCGCCGAGGCGAGGGTAGTGATAAGCCGCAGCCGCCACCCTCATCACCACCCTCGCCGCCGCGCCACCTCTTCACCCTCATGGCGCAACTGGTAAGGAGTCTGACCGCCAAACTAGCATCCAGGGTTCGAGTCCCATTGAATGCTATTCTTTTTTGCTTTCTTTTCTGATTGTGATTATACCTTCAGAATCCGTTGAATATGACTTTTTAAAAGTTTTTTTCAGACTTATAATGCGAAACGAGGGAAGTACATCAAAATCTCCACAGAGTTACTTCTCGAAATGGCTTCACGATGACCCGATTCTAGACAGTGAACGTATGTTTTGAGCTTTTAGCCCTAAAATCCCCCTATACTTTGATTTTCAGCGGACCTCGATCTCTCGCGAGTTGGTACCCTGAAGAAAGCAAAGTACCCATTCGGGGACTACGCTTCGTACGCGGATATGGTGAAATACATGAGAACAATTGAGTTTTACTATCCGCGAATTGCGAAAATCGTTCGAATCGGTGCGACTCACGAGGGGAAACCGATTGAGGGATTGAGGATCGGAGCCCGGAGTTCACAGAAGAAAAGAGCAGTTTGGGTGGATGGAAATATTCATGCGAGAGAGTGGGCCAGTAGTCATACGGCTCTTTATTTTATTAATCAGGTAAGACACTCTCATTGCCTGACTTTCCAAGAAAATTGGTAAACTTTGAGAGCCTGTAACGCAGTCCCGGAGTGTCTGAACTCCTCAAATTTGTATGAATTTTGTAGATCAAAAATAGGTCTTTATTTTTGTAGTTGACAACTTTTTGATAACTGCTCATGCTTTTGAGATATGTGCCTTTAAAAAGGACCGAATGTGAAATGTGTACCAATTTTAAGAGCCCGTTACGGTACCAAGAACTACACCAGCGTATTCAAATTTATATTTAATGTATAGATCAAATCTAGCTCTACATTTTTGTAGTTGACCACTTTTTGATAACTATTCACGCTAATGAGATATGCGCCTTTAAAGATGGCAACCTAGAAGCAGCGAGAGTGAGAGGGGGAAGAGACGCAGAGAAGCGAGACGCCCTCATCGTTTCGCACGCTCTCTCGCCCCCTAACTTTAAAGGCGCATAACTCAAAAGCTGGAGTAGCTATCAAAAAACTCCAAACTACAAAAATTTAGCTCTATTTTTGATCTACACATCCCTTCAATTTTCCTTGTTTCAGCTGGTCTCAGAATACGGTAAAGACCCACTCATCACCAACTACATCGACACTCTCGACTTCTACATCGTGCCATGTCTGAATCCAGACGGTTACGAGTACACGCGAACCTCTCCGATTCCCACAGTCCGTCTCTGGCGTAAAAATCGGTCTCCAGAAGTTTGTCGTCCATCTCTCTGGGGTGGAGAGAAGTGTTGTCAAGGTGTCGATTTGAATCGAAACTTCCGATTCCATTGGGCTGAAAGGGGGTCCTCCTACGAGCCCTGTTCCAACATCTATCACGGAGAAGAGGTGTTCAGTGAGCCCGAGACAAAGGCCATCCGCAATTTTTTGGATCGACCGGATATGAAGGATCGGCTGGACGCATTTGTCACTTTACATTCGTATGCTCAGCTATGGATCTATCCGTATAGTCATGAAGAGCAGAACTATCCAGAAGATATTGGAGAGCTCAGAAAGACTGCGAGAAAAGCAATCAATCGATTATCGAGGGTGTATGGAACGAATTATCGAATGGGCACCGGCGCGGACACTCTGTGTGAGTTTGATGAGAAAGCAAAAAAGATTTGCGGCCAGTGGGGATCGAACCAGGGTTGCTAATTTTGTAGTCAGCTTTGTTACCAGCTGCGCCATAGGGGTGGAAAAGTGGCGCGGCGAAGAGTGTGGTGATAAAGGTGGCGGCAGCCAGAGGTGACGAGCCGCCACCATCATAACTCTTATCACAACCCCCGCCTCAGCGCCTCCACCTTCGCTCTCGTGGTGTACCTGGTAACGAGTCTGACCGCCAAACTAGCAACCAGGGTTCGATTCCCACTGGATGCTATTTTTTTTGCTTTTTTTGACGAGCACGATGATATATTTCTTATGGGATTTGAGTGGGTTTAAACAAAGTTCCCGAGGTTTTAGAGCCGTAAAATTCGATGAAAATTTCAGAGATCGTAGAGACGGTCGTTCATAACAACATACCCAAAATTCTCAAGAAAACAAAAATTCATTGAGTTTCTTCAATTTCCAGCTCCGGCCGCCGGTGGATCCGACGATTGGGCGAAATCAGCGCTGGCTGTCAAGTACGTCTACCTAATTGAGCTTCGCCCACAAATGGAGTGTAAGTGTATTTCGCTGAGCAGCGACTGAATCTATAACGCATTTACAGTATCCAACGGCTTCATTCTCCACAAGAAAGAGCTGATCCCAACTGCCGTCGAAACATTTGAAGGATTCCGAGAAGTCGTTGACGCTGTGTTGGCACTTAACAATTCCACGTCATCTGGAGCTTCTGGAGCATCGACGACACGAAAGACTATCTCGGATTTGCAGATGAGAAAGCAACAATGTAAGTTTTGAAAATTGGTCAACTTTGACATACTGTAACTTTTTAATGAAATATCCGAAAACTTTAAATTCATAATCGTCGTGTAGATCAAAAACAGGGCTACATTTTTGTAGTTGACAACTTTTTCATAGCTCCGCCCACTTTCCAGATATGCGGCTTTAAAGATTGGGTACCTGGAGAACGACTCGAGGGAGAGAGAGAGAAGGGGAAGAGACGCAGAGAAGCGAGACGCTCTCCTGCTCTCCCGCCCCCTTAACTTTAAAGGCGCGTATCTCGAAAGTGGGCGGAGCTATCAAAAAACTACAAACTACAAAAATATAGCTCTATTTTTGATCTACACAACCAATATAAAATTGGAAAGCTGTGACAACTTTTGAGGCCATGACACCTCTCGAAAGTGGGCTCAATTTTCACTTTTCCCAACTTTCAAAGCCTCGTATCTCAAAACCAAGAATCGCTACCAAAAAACTACAAACTACAAAAATATAGCCCATTTTTTGATCTACCCAACCAACCCTGTTCCAGACCGCATGCGACTCCTCGCCTCCCAGGCAGCAACCACCAAAAGTACACAGACCTCAAGGGTGACCACAACGACTACAAGACAGACGACTACTTCAGAAGTTACGAGTGAAGGTAACGCGTCGCAGGTGCCCCAGCCATCCTCAGTTTTTCATTTCCAGCCACCAAACCAACCCGCCACTTCGACCGCTTCACCGCCGACCCTTATTCCACCACTCGATCCCGCCCAACGCCTCCGATGGCTCCGCCCATAATGTCAACGTCCACACAGAATTCTGAATTTTCAACGACGTCTGAGGATTCTGAAGTCGTGCCGACGTCTTCTATCGCTTCACAAGCGACGACGAGATTCGGATTCTTCACGGCGACGAAACCATCGGCGTTCCTTGATCCAGAGTGTAGGGATATGAGGTAATATTCAAGATTTTTGAAATTTTTTTTGAAAAACATTTCAGATACTCGTGCGGCTTCTGGCTGAAAAACAACAAGCAAGTGTGCGAGGAGCAGCAATCGTTCATGCGCGCCCAGTGCGCCTATACCTGTAAATTCTGCACATCCTTCATCAAACGTCACTAATTTATTTTTTTCCCTAAAATTTTGTAAACTTTTCGGAAACTTTGACTATCATCTGATCTCTTAACTTATTAGTACATCTTCTAGTTTGAAATAAATTATGATTGTCCAGAGAACTGAAAGTATCTGAATGGGTTATTTTCAGGTTATTCGGTGAGCTGGAGCGCGTTTGGCGTGTTTTCGAGTAAAAATGAGATTCGAATCGTCTGGGGCGCGTTTTAAGACGAAAAAAGCGAAGAAACTTGAAAATTTTGCCAAAAAACAGCAAAAACCACGAAATTTGGACGGGGGACTAACTTTTTCAAAATTTGGATTTCTAGGCCACCAACTTATTTTTCGATATTATACTCATTTCAAAGCTCTTCTCACGCTGAATTCAATTTTTTCACTCTCCTGATCTAATTAAGTGATTTTGGACCATTCCAGAGAGAACTGCTTAATTATACCAAGAATCATGCAAGCTATACACATTAGAAACGAAGAGGAGAGGCACTAGGAAAAGGGGGAAAATACAAAAATATAAAACCGTTAAGCCATAAAAAAGGGGGGATTAATCAGAGATAAATTACAATGATTGAACACGCTTCTCCTGTGCGTCCATCTCGGCACGAACTGGCGCCGGGAGATCTTCGCCGACTTGTTCCTCGAGGAACTTGCGAATCTCCTGAGCATCCTGCTTCCAGTAGTCGGCTGGCACCGACATCAACTCATCCCAATTGACGTTGCCGAGTCCCTCGAGATTGATGGATCCCTTCGCCGGGACCGTTCCGATGGGGGTCTCCACACCGATATCGGTCTCGCCGTCGAGTCTTCTGATGATCCAATCGATGACGCGGATGTTGTCTCCGAATCCTGGCCACAAGAATTTGTTGTTTCCATCCTTACGGAACCAGTTGACATGATAGATCTTTGGCATCTTTCTCGAGTCGGTCTTCAGATCCAACCAGTGTTGAAGGTACTTTCCAAAGTTGTATCCCATGAATGGACGCATCGCCATCGGATCGTGCATCACTGTCTTTCCGGTGAACTCGGCGGCCGCAGTGGCCTCAGACTTGAGACACGAACCGGTGAAGACTCCGTGCTCCCATGAGTTGGTCTCGTAGATGAGTGGAACTCCTTGTGGACGACGTCCTCCGAAGATGATCGCCTCGATTGGCACTCCTTGTGGGGATTCCCAGTCTGGATGGATGATAGGGCATTGGTTGGCTGGCGCGGCGAAGCGGCTGGAAATAAGGAGATTGGTGAAGGGTGTTTCGGAAAAGGAAGATGTCGGTAAGTGCGCTCTACCGAAATTTTTATGAGAATTCTAACAAACTTTTATCATTGACGCATATGCTGAAAACCGCGTTCTCCTGACTCAAAATGAGTTTTGGTGGAAGAGTTTTTTTCACGCGACCGTGTAGTCCTCTCGGACAAGATTTTGCTCAATTCCTCGTTTCCTCACTTTTTGCAACACACTCTCGCGTTTTTCCATTTATATTGCGAAAAACACAAAAGTTGGTTGAAAAAAGTAAGAAAACGAGGAATGACGCTAAAATCTTGTCCGAGAGGACTACACGATCGCGCGAGAAAACTCTTCCACTCATTTTGAGTCAGAAGAACGAGAATTGAAGCGATGTTTAGCATATATAGGTGCAGAGATTTTCGTTTTGGTGTATTTTTCTACTCACAGTTTCGATTTTGTCGATTTTACACGATTTTTGCCAAAAATTAGTATCAAAGCTATTCAGATCCTTCATTTATGGATTTAGAACCAGCAAAATGTTAACCGGAATTAAGCTCCGGACGATTGAGACAGTGATTTTGGTAGAAAATCGAAAAAAATCCACACTTTTCTTGTATATTTTCCACATTTTAGACTACAAAATGGTCAAAAATTGATATTTTCGAACATTTCAACAGATTCTGGCTGTATTTTCCTAATTTTGAGGATCTCCAGGCTCAAAACTCACGAATTAGGATGAGCAGCGACTCCTGGCTCTCCGATGTGCCATTTCTCTCCCAACCACGTGGTAATATCGACATTCTTATCCTTAATCTCATCCTCGAGTCCTTCCCAGAAGTACTCTCCGTTGGCTGTCTCAGCGACATTGGTGAAGATTGAGTTCTTCTGGAAAGTGGCGACAGCCATCGGGTTCGTCTTGTTAGAAGTTCCTGGAGCGACTCCGAAGAATCCGGCTTCCGGATTGATAGCATAGAGACGTCCGTCCTCTCCGAACTTCATCCACGCGATATCATCTCCAACACATCGGACTTTCCATCCTGGCAACGTTGGCTCCAACATCGCCAAGTTGGTCTTTCCGCAAGCGGATGGGAACGCGGCGGCGATGAAATGTTCACGACCGCACGGGCGGGTGACACCCATGATGAGCATGTGTTCGGCCATCCATCCCTCGTCTTTGGCAATGTTTGAGGCGATACGGAGAGCGAAACACTTCTTTCCGAGCAGAGAGTTTCCACCGTATCCCGAACCGAACGACCAGATCTCACGCTCTGGTGGACGATGGGCGATGAGAACGCGCTCTGGGTTACATGGCCAGTGGTTGATGACACGTTCTGGAACATATGGGCGGTTTAGAGGGGTGAAATGGGGGAAGAAGATAGGATGAAAGTGCGCTCCACCGAAACTCTGTTAAAAGGCGCATTCAACTTCTTCAAAATAGTCTCGCCGCGAGAAAGCAAAAGCAAGAAATCGAAACCGTCTCAAACAGCTCTAATCATAATCAGCACACCGAGACGCTAAGAATGAGTATAATCATGACTTGAATCGGAGTAATTTGAACTTTTTCGAGTTCTGTGCTCCTTTAGACCAAGGATTACTGTAGTTTTCGTGGCGGGACTCCATTGCAGCCGAAGCTGGTCGTGATTATACTCATTCGAAGCGTTTCGATGGGCTAAAACTAATTATAGCGGTTTCAGACGGTTTTGATGATGTTTTGGTGGATTTTTCGCGCTTACGGGCGTAAATCTAGTTCGGTAGAGCGCACTTCCATCACTAAAAGTCTCAAACTAACGTTTGACTGGACGTGGAAGTCCGACCGAATGGATGCATCTAACAAAGTCTTGATTTCCAAGAGCATCCCAGACACTGTTGTTAACACGTGTCATAATTCTCATCGAGAGAACGACGTAGTTAGAGTCGGTCAACTGAATTCCAATCTTCGACAACGGTCCACCGACTGGTCCCATCGAGAACGGAATGACGTACATGATACGTCCAGCCATACATCCCGGGAAGCGGGTGTCCAACTCGGTGGCGAGATCCTCTGGCGCCAACCAGTGACCCATAATTGGCTCGACACCTTCCTTGGTATGTGTGACAGTGTCATACTTGTTCTTGGTGACCATCCACGTCTTCGACTCGACACGAGCAACGTCTTTTGGATCCGTACGACAGATGTAATTGTTCTCGTACGCCTCGAGTTTCGAGAGCATTCCACGCTCGATGAGTTTGTCGATGAGCTCATCCGCCTCGTGTTGTGATCCGTCGCAGATGAAGATTCCACGTGGACGCATCAACTCTGCCTTCTCGGCGATGAAACGTTGCACTTTTGCGGGGAGAAGATGGAAGTCTCCCTGGAAAAATGGAAACTTAGTTTTCGGATAAAAGCTTTAGATCTTGAGGAGTACTATAACTCGGGGATCCTGCTCTTCAGGAATCTAGAGGATATTGTAGCCAATTTACGGATAACTAGGATTCAGTTACAGTAACTCAATGTCAAGTTCTCGCTCATTTCCGATCGATTTTCCTAGTTTTTCAAGCTAAAAACTGGAGTTTGTCTCATTTTTCAGCTCTATTTTGCCAGGTTTTCACTGTTTTTACGCGCAAAATTCTCATTTTCCTTCAGAAATATGCTTTTCGGCTTCTTTTCTGAGTCTAGAAATACTGAGATCCAGGAACCGGCTACAGGAACCCCTTGATCCAAAAATATTTCGACTATAACCGATTTTTAGCCAACTTGCGTCAACTTGCGTCAATTTACAGCTATTTCTAAACGATTTCTTGATATTTTGCAACCGAGACACTATCAAAACCGTCATCTTTCTGCCCCCTGTACTATCCTCTGCACTTTTTGTTGTCTCTTTTCCATCCCAACAAGGTCACTCAAGACCAAAGTTCAATTCAATTCTCTCATGTTTTTGCAGTGACAGTGACAAACATTACACCACCAAACTAACAAAAAATCGTATCATTTGAACATTCTCCCATTTCAATGCTATTCGAAACCGGTTATTTTGTTGCACGCAAAGAAGAAAATCTCTTTCGTTTTGCCACAATTGTTTATTATTTCGATTTCGTGTCTTCTCATCGACGGATCGATTGACCGGCGGCGGGGGCACTGACATCGAGAGAAGGGACACCAACTGCTGCTGGGCTCCACACGTAAAAAGTTGTGGCCGATTGCACGGAGGCAGGGACATGTTTCAATAACGAGTGTGGATGAGTTGCAAACAACCACGTGTAGATATAGATAGGGATTGGAGAGTCGAGAGGAGAGAGCTCTGGACTGCACTGTGGTCAGATAGAGGAGGATTGTTTGATTTTGAGAGAAGATCAATTGCGCTATATTGAGAAGATTCCGGTAGACTAGACGGCATGATGACAACTCCAGTTTGTGGAATATCATCGAATAACCGAAATTTTCGTGACAGACATACTTGAAAACCTAACCGAAACGGTCCGGCTTGTTACCCGCGTCAAACTCAACATTATGAGCTGAAAAATATACCAAAATGTAGATCTCGGTGGGTTCTATGTCTGTGATCTACTACTGCCCGGATAACTATTCGTTAGTGGGCCGCGGGCCGGGCTAGAATGGCTTTTTTCGATCATTTTCGCGTTTTTGGCACTTTTTCCCGGAACTCGCCGAGATCTACATCTCGGTATAATTTTCTTTTCAGCTTTTCAAGGCAAGATCCGTCTTTGGCCATCAGATCTGTTTTCAAACGATTCGAGGACACGCTGAAACCGAGACATTCGAAATCGCAATATCTAGGACACCTTTGAGCCCAAAACCTTCGAAATCGGACGATTGAGAATCGGAAAACTGCCGTTTATACAGTTCCGATAAATCTCGGTTGCCAAACGACACAAGTGCTCAAATTCACGGTTTCAAAAAGTCTCTCCGAAAGATTCTGCGAACGATCGATCATCCGGAAGGAGCTTCGTATGTATCAAACAATCAAATTCTGCGAATTTTGACTAATTTTGAGAATTTTCGACCAAAAATCATCTCGATATGATCATTTGAACCTAGTTTCAGACGATGGGAACCTCTAACCTACATGACACATATGTCTACCAGATCCCCCTCTTCCTAAAAAACTCTTTTCCAACTTCACTCCAAAATTATTATTTCCAAAGACGCTTCTTTTCGTTGTTTACTAGGTGTCCGCATTTCCCCGGAGCCTATGTTTTTTGGTTCTTTCCTCACAAGGGCCCTCCACTTCTTCCCTTTTTCTCACACACAACGCAAAAAAGCCACTTTCCAATTCAAACGAGTTGTTTTTCGTCTACACTCTCAATCTCTCTCTTCTGGAATATTCTATGGTCCCTGGTGCCCCTCCGCACGCACATCCTCCCGAAAGACACAGAGAAAAGTCACCCCACGTGGTAGATAGACGTACTTTGTGTCGCCTGTTTCGAGAAAACCCCCTAATTGTCAGTCTCGTGGTGTGTGATATATGTTATCAGCAAGTGATAAGCGATCATTCTGCGAGGAGTGATTCTAGAAAAGTGATCGCTCTTTTGGCCTTCTCGGTGGGGGGCACTACGTCGGGTACAGTGGTTTGTTTATAGGAGAAAGGAGAAGAAGCGAATGGAACCAATCTCATTCGCAAATATTTGTTTCATTGTGTTTTACTGTTTTAAAAAGAATCGAAATTGGCAGCAATTCGGAAAAGAATTCTCTCTTTCAGATCGCCGAGACCCTATTCATGAAATTTTCAGCCAAAGCCAGCCGGACATCGCTCAATATTGTGCCTGGGTGTCAAATCGTGACAAGACGGAGATTTTCCAGAATTTTCTCCTGAAACTAGGCCAGAATGCGCGGTTCCTAGGAAGCAGCTTTCAACTTGAATCAGCGGACAGAGCACTGAGAACAGAATGCTCAGATCGTGTGTTATAGGACGTGACCTATACCATTGGAAAGCTGAAATCACGCTGATTTCAAAAGTAGCCCTCGGTGCCTGGTATCCGAGAAAAACGAGGTCAAAATTCGGAAAAATAGAGAAATTTTACCTTTTTAACACGCGAAAATTGCAAGAAAATTTCGAAAAAGTTTTCGCGTGTCAAAAAGGTAATGATTTATCACTTTTCCTAACTTTGATCACGTTTTTCTCCAATACCAGGCCACGAGGGCCAAAACTGAATATACATTTAGAATCAGCGTAAATTCAGCTTTCCAATGCTATAGATCACATCCTATAACGCACACTGACTCCATGACTTTCCCTAGTCAAAAAGGAAATGGGTCGGAATATCAAAAAACTCAAGCTCTGCCATGTTTGCAGCCGAAATTCCGCGTTTTATGTCGATTTCTGCTCTTTTCGAGTCTAAATCCACAGGAATCCCAGTCAAACCCCCCTTTTAGACCTAAAACTGCGGTCATTGATGTCTTCTTCTTCTTGTACTTTCCACTCCCTTATCAAATTGTTTGTCTTCGAATTCGCCCTTATCAGGCGATTGCCATCAAAATAGTACCGATTGTCAACAATTTTAGTTGCATTTTACTATTTACCTTGAGAATCGGCACGTGTCCAAGACGCTTCATGACGACCTCATTGACGACGTAGAACGCGTCTTCCGAGATCTGACGGAGCGACGCATTGGCGGCTCCGGTGTTCTAGAATGTTGATTAGGGTAATCAGGGTAATTAAGTACTATTAATTACCTTGTAGGGAGTAAGGAAGTTTGGATCGACCGACATTTTCTCAAAACCTCGGCAGAATACTTTCTGTGTTGGTGTGAAATGAGAAGAAAGGCAGGGAGGGGGTATCAGTGGCCGCTCACTTCAATAGAGAGATGGCCCCGAAGAGACGCAGAGACAAGTCGTGTGAAGAGAGAGCACACGGAATGAAGAGACGCAGTCGATTCCTGGTCACCAGATTCACAATCTCTCGGTCTCTCTTGAGACTCCGCCCACTTTTTTGTGTGTGTGTTGTTTTTGAACGATGATGTTCAATGTGTGTTGTATAAGAAGAAGACGGGGAAGGTGCTCGAGGTGGTGTGACTGTAAGAATAGGGAGGGATAATGATGTCATGAGGGCAAGAAGTTATATCAAGGACAAATAAATTGAGCGTTCATTGAACCAGTTTTCGGTGAGTTGGATGACAAAAAATCGAGGTTTTTGGGCGAAAATTGATTGATTTTGGGCAAAAATCTTTTGATTTCGAGGTGAAATCAGTCTGAATTCAGATATTTTTTTGGTGACAAATACGAAAACTACATCGATTTCATGTGAAACTGCAACATTTCTTCTGATAGCTAGACTTTTCCTTCATTTTTTGGCAAAAAAACTGAAAAATCCGGCATAAAATTTCACCAAACGTGGTTAGAAACACCAATTTTCATGTCAAATCGTTATTTTCTTTCCAGCGAAGTAGTTTTTCAGCAGAAAATACGTATATACCAGCAAAAAAGAAAAAGGCGAGCTTCAAGAAGGAGTTATGACATAAATTCGAGGTTTTTGGGCGAAAATTGTTGAAATTTTGGCATAAAAACTGAAAAAATTGTGAAAAGAGAAGCCAAGTTTCATGTCAATTCGCTTTTTTTTGGAAAATAGCAATTTTCGAACGAAAAACGGTATTTTTCTGCTGGACTTTGACAAATTTGCAGTATTTCCCAGCTTTTGGGCTACATGTCATTCTTCTCATTAACGAATAAGCTTTTTCCAACCGAAAATCTTCATATTTCTCACAAAAATGAGCGAAATTTATGAAATTTCTGAGAAATAAGCTTGGTTTTCGCTGATTCTTCGCCATTTTCTTCGAAAATTCAAGGGATTTGGCTCTTTTGCGATAATTTTTGAAGTTTGCGACAAACTCACGTTTTTTGAACGAAAATCGTAAAAATTCGACTTTTTTTTCAAAAATTGTTGCCATTTTGGGATTAAAGTCGGAAACTGATCAGTGAAACCAGAAATGTTGACTTAAAATTTAAAAAAAGGCTATATCCGTAATTTTTGGTGGAATATACGTATTTTCCGCTGGAAAACTGCTTCTTTTGGAGAAAAAATAGCGATTTGACATGAAAATTGGTTGGGAGACGAGAAAATTGGTGTTTCTAACCACTTTTGGTGAAATTTTATGCCGCATTTTTCAGGTTTTTGCGTAAAAATGAAGGAAAATCTAGAAATCAAGAGAAATTCTCCAGTTTCTCAGGAAACGAAGCAGTTTTCGTAATGGTTACCAGAGAAATATCTCGAAATCGTGATTTTTGCACTAAATCAATCACTTTCTTGAAAAAAAAAAACTATTTTTATTCGAAAATTGACACTTTTCTAAAAATCTTACATTCAAGAACGCTCGCTTTACTCGATCTAATTAGAAAATTGAAAAAACGCCGCAAATTGATTAAAAATTGAAACGAAAAGTTAGAAAAATAAACAAAAAGAACGGGTTCTCCATTCGTAACGCCCGTTTTGATAATGCAATCTGCAGTTTTTGTTTACATGTTCGTTTTGTTATTTTTGTCGACAAAAAGGGAACAAAATAACAAAAAGTTTGGCGGCGGCGCCGAAAACAGATTGGGGAAAAAGTGGAAAAATAAATTTTGTTTTTGAATTTTCGGATTTCGCGCCAGTACGTGAACACCGATGAGCTACCGTAGTTCAAAAATTTGATTTAATTGTATTTAGGTGATAATTAGTTTATTTTACTTTAATTTTCAATGAGAAATAATTTTTCTGGAAAGAAATAATTGAAAAATTTTACAGATATTAGTAAGATTCTGAAAAATCATATAAAAACCCTAATTTTCAGTTGAAAACTTAAAAGTACGCATACACCACTGACTACCGTAACCCATTAAATAATATATTTTTTTACCCACTTTACTCCGGGTATTTTCAGTGAATTCTATAGTTTAAAAGTTCGATAAACATGATTTTTCGCTATTCACATCGATAATATATTCATATTTCTATAGAATACGTGATAAAATGCAGTTTTTTTGGTGCCAACATAAATTTTATGAAAATTCTTATATTTTGTGTCCTGAAAAGCGGAAAAGAAACCAAAAAGTTTTGAATTTTTTTTGCGAAGTAGTCAAATTTGCGACTATCATTTAGAATTAGGAGAAGTTCTGAAAATTATCAGAAATGGTCACATTTTCAATGAAAAATTTCGAAAAAAATTTCATAAAAATTTGGAAAAAAGGGCCATTTTTTGAAGCCGGGTCTTAACAAGTATGAATTTTTTACATTTTTCCCACTTTATTCGGGATAAAAATACAGAGAATAGAAAAGAAAATAGATGGTCGGTATGTTTCAAGGAAATTACAGATTCAAAAACTCAAAAATAAGTGTCTGACAGTTTCCGGAGACTGCATTTGACTAAAAAAGCTCTTCACTGAGGTCTAAAGGAAGCTATCGACAGCTTTGTCCAATGGATTTCTTATTTGGGCTGATATCCAGCGAATTATACTTCTTCTTGGAATTTCCAACTGGAAGAACTTGATCTGGCGTTGAAGATTGAGATGGTTTCTGCAGAGGCCAATGCTGAAAACGAACGTAAACGAAGAAAAAATTCAATAAAAAAGAAACTTACGGATTTGGATCATTCCTGACTTGATGACTTCCACTTGACACTCGTCTAGACTTGACCAAAACAATACGTCATCCAACAGGCATTGAAATCGTCTGTTTTTCTCCAGGGCGATTGTCCTTCGGTCGTCGGCTTCCGGTACAATTCTTTCCAACTTGCGCATTTTGTATGCGGTTTTGTCCACCACTTTCGATTGGAGACGAGGCGATGGAAGACGAAGCTCTCCAGCTATCGATTCTCTGACTTGCAATATCTCGGACTTCTTTGAGGGCCTTGATGGCCATGTGGACTCTTCCTTGCCTGTGGCTCATGTTGTTAGTATGTGCGATGGCAGGCAAAGCGTCTTTTCAAAAAAAAAACTGAAAAATAAATGAGTTTTCTAGTTCAAAATGGATGAAACATACCAAGAATTCAATAAAAATCAAAATATACAGATACCAGCCATACAGTAGGCGATCGAATAATTAGAAAATAGAAAATACTAGTATTAAATAAAAATCAAGTATATACATTATTTTCGACAAGCGACCAGATGCAAGTCAAGAAAAAGCAGAAATGACGAAGTAAGGTCTCTTTCGGTAGAGAGAATGTTCCGTTAGTCATTTCTCAATAAACACAAGGACACCATTTCTGTGTTAAAACTGGCTGTGGGAATATTATTGAGTTTAAACATAGCTGTGTGGGTGGAAGAATAGAATGATTCAAGGCTCAGATCATATGAATCATCTAATTGGGAGCGGGAGAGGGAGAGAGAAAGTGTAAAGTATACAATTGAGCGCTTCATTTTTTCTGGAAACAATTATTTTTTGGTCAAAATTTGGACTGCCCACACCACGCTGCCGACATTTTTCACATTTCGGTAAGGTAATGACTTGTCAGTGGTCCAAACTTTGACCTTATTTTTCACGAATACCAGGCCTCGAGGGCAAAAACTGAACATATATTTGGAATCAGCGTTTTCTCAGCTTTCCAATGATATCGCCCACACCCCCTCTAATAGAGGCGCACTTTAAGAAGCGCTTTGAATAATAGTGGCGCACCCTCTAATAGAGACGCCCCCTTAATACGTTTCAATTATTTTTTGTGGTTTTCAGTCTTTTTTTTATCAAAGTTCGTTGAAAAACACAACTAAAACGCAATTTTTCGTTTAAAATAATGCAAATTTGGGGGTTTTCGTGTAATTTTGTCTAAGAAAATGTTAGTTTGGTCGAAAATTGTTCACTTTAAAGATGAAAAAATAATCGAACGAGGGTTGAAAAATAGAGGCGCATGTGCTTCTATTACAGTTTTTACGGCATCTCAGTTCAGTGAAGCGTTCTGCAAAATTGGATTACATATTCGGAATCAGCGTGTTGAGAAGTACCTGATAGGATATGAGCCAATTTGAAAAGCCGAGTTACATCTGGAACATGCCCTAGTAAGAAATTTTAGGTGAAACGAAGAAGACATTTTGGAAAAGGGGAACTTGAAAAAGAAGATATACGTTTTGAAAAAACTCAGATATATCATTAAAGCAGAAAAAAACGACGTGACTTCATTATCTCATCTGATAATCAACACTATTGATTATCTGATCAGATAAGGCACTATATAAGGAACTCACTGAAAACTCTCAAATCTACAGTAGTACATCAAAATGAGCTACAGTATCCTTCTCCTCTTGGGTGTCTTCTGGATCTCCACATCTTCTGCGTTCGAGGATCTTCCAATTGTGCAGCAACAATTTCGATATTTCGAGAAGTTCATTCAAATCAAGGACTGGGGTCTTGTCACGGAATTTCTTGATCCAGACTTTCGTATTCAGACGGAATGTGGTGGAAAATTTTTGGATAGAAGTAAGTGCGCTCTATTGAGAAAATGTGTCAAACTTAAATTTTTCAGAAGAATTCATAGACACCGTCATGAATCTCCCATCCAACTCATCGTTCCACGCGGAAGTTCTGAAAATCGAGGGAAACGCCTTTTCTGTACCTAAAGATTTTTATCGTTGCACTGACACAATTCGTCTGGCGGTTAAAGTTTATGGATTCGGAGACCCGGTTGTGGTTCATGGCAATTATATAATTCCGGATTTTCATAAGACTCGAATGTGGAGAGGTGGCAAAGTGGAGGAATGTTAGAAGAGAATAGTAGAAGATTGATAGATCTTATTTATGAATGTATTTGAAATGAATTTTATTTATTTATTGGACTCTTTAGACTTTTCATTTTGTGGCACTTGAAGGAAATTAGTATGTCAAACCGTCAAAAGATATGGTTCTCGGAAAATTACCCGATCGAAAATTTTGGTGGCTCCTTAAAAACCGCGGTAGCCCCATTAGCCTCCGCGGTCCTGAAAGCCAAACGAGGAGGCGAAATTGCCCAACTTTGAGAGCCCGTCACAGTCTACTCAGTTACCCAATCTTTGTGATATTTGGATATGTTATAGAGCAAGCCTAGCTCTACATGTTTGTAGTTGACGACTTTTTGATAGCTATTCACTATTCTGAGATATACGCCCTCAAAGTTAGGTACCTGAAGAACGACTCAATGGAGAGAGGAGGAGAGACGCCCTCTTTCTGCGTGCACCCTAACTGTGTAGCCTAATATCTCGAAAACTTGAAGAGCTATGAAAAAGTTGTCAACTACAAAAATGAACAACTGGATTTGATCTACACAATGAACGTTAAATTGGTGCAGTGGAAATAGTGCTTAAAAGTGTTACAGGCTCTCAAAGTTAACCAGTTTTCTTGAACAATGAGAACGGCCTACCAAGTTGCTCAATCTTTACCATTTTTGGATGTGTTATAGAACAATTCTAGAACTACATCTTTGTAGTTGATCTCTTTTTGGTAGCTCATCACGCTTTCGAGATATACGTCTATGAAGATGGGTACCTAGAGAACTACTCTAGTTTGAGAGACGCAGAGGAACGAGATATTTCGTATTTGAAAATGAGTTGGTTCTTAAAAATCCCAATAAATCAAAACGTTAAAATCACAAATTCCCTTTTTCTATCGTTTCTAGCAGAGCGCACTTTCAGACTGAAAGTTTTCCCGTACCTTAAGTATGTGGGACTGCACGGTTTCAATATTTCGCTGAGTAGCGACTCCCCGTAATCGTGACGATACGGAGCTAAACAAGAAGTGTTATTGAAGACTCCGGACGTTTCAAACCTGACCATCGGTACCCAGGCGCATGCGTCGCGGTCATAGTCAATGCCCTCGTCGCGGTCATAAGCAAAAAAACACTCTCAAAATGAAGAACTTTATTATTCCATTCTCAAATATATCTGATACCATATGGTGTCGAGATGGCGGTTCCATGGTACATCGGTTGAGCGATTACGGTAGTTTGAACGACAGGAGTTGCCACAACTGGAGTTGCCATAACTGGAGATGCGACGACCATCGGAGCAACGGCTGGTTGGACGACCGGCACGACGGCTGGCGCGTATTGCTGAAAATGTTTTGGTTGCGTTGCGGTCGCGGTGCGGTCGCCACTTACCGGGGTTCCCAAGAAAGCTCCGGACCACATGTTGACGGTTAGTAGAGGACGAGAGGGGTTAGTAGAGAGAGAGAGTGAAGAGTTGAATACTGATTTCTATTGAAATTTGAGGAAGACACATTGACATTTTTTGAATAGATAAGATCTCTGGGGTCGGAAACGTTAGAATAAAAGCGTAAAAGTTTTATTTTTCGATTTTTTCTCGAAAAAATGCGGGAACTTGAAAAACACGTGAAGATTTCAGAGGGTTCTGATGAAGTAAAACCAAAATTCGATAGGTTACGGTACTCCTTAAAGAAAGCAAAAAATAATGATGAGGAGAAGGAATTGAACCTCGGATGGTAGATTGGTGGTCAGCGTTGTTACCGGTTGCGCCATTTCTGGTGAAGGTGAGAAGCGCCGCCGACGTGGTGAAGAGTTGGCGGCACAGGAGAGTTATCACAACCCTCTCGGGCGACGCTGCCCCTTCGCACCTTTGGTGTACCTGGGAACGAGTCTGACTGGGAAACACGCATGGGGGGTTCGACTCCCAACGGGTCAAAATTATTTTTGCTTCTTTTGGAGAGGGAGAGGGTCACTTTTTGAAGTGTAGAACATAGTTTTTTTAGTTTTAATAAGTTTTTCATATATTTTATAAACCAAAATCACTCTTTTTTTCAGTTCCATTCGAGCTCATATACCTAATTTCGATCGCTCATTTCCATCTGTCCCATGAGAAACAGAGGACATTCTGCGTGCCTTTCTAACCCCCGCCAGAGAGAGTCGCTGCGCCCACAAACACATTTCTTCTCTTCTCCTTCTCTATTTCTCTCGTTTACAATACTCTTTCACTTGAAATGAGAATGCGCACAGCACCCTGCACGGGGAACGCGCAAGCAAAAAAACGAAAATTCGCCGTAGGGCACGCTCGCATTGCCTACAGTAAGTCTCAACAGAAAAGTCACATTTTTTCCGAGTCGGGCACACAAAAGCTTGAATATCTCGATTTTCCGAAATTTGTTCTCGGAATGCATATCCATTTCGTGTAGAGGAAGACTTTTTGTATAATTTTGGGAATTTTCATACTCCAATATTGCGTTTTCGTGGTGAAATTGCGAGTTTTATGCAAAATCAGAATTCTATCGGCGACGAAGAAACCGAGTTTTTCGGTGTTATTTCAGCTGGATTTTCAATATTCGATGTTAGAAAAATGTTTCTGAACAGAAACAAACTATAAAAGTTAAACGTAAATATCCGACACTAACTGGGGGTTATGCAAATGCGCCCCGTTGCACCATCCACACACCCAAATTTTGAAATATCAAAAAACACCCCACACATAGGGAGCTACCGCACCCTACTTGTTCAGTGCCTCGGTGTCTCAGTGGATGAGGGTGCGGCTGGTAGTCAGTAGGTGTTGGGTTCGAACCCATGCTCCCGAAATTTTTTTTGTTGATATTTTTAAACATTTATTCTCAGTTTTTTCAGAAAAATAAAGAACTTTTTTTGTTTTTAAGGCCTGCCGGATGTCTTTAGAAATTATTATTTAGACAGATTTTTACTTTGTGGCTTAATTGGAGTTTCTTCTAAAAATTTTTATTTTCTTGGTGTTTTTTCTATAAATGCAGGATTTCTGACCCAGTGTCTACTGGTTACAAAACTTGGGGAACTTTAGCTTTATATCTCTATAAATATAGTCAAAAAATTTAAATTTCGCGCCTGTTTTTAGAGTTCAATAGAGCGTATTTGCATAACCCCCAGTTAGTGTCGGATATTTACGTTAGACTAACTATAAAATGAAGAAAACATAGTGTAAAACCTCTGATTTTGCAAGTTTGTCAAAATTTCGAAAATTCACAAAATCTTATTTTTCTGATCACCGATTGTCAAGAAACATTGTGTTTCGATTTTTATGACTTTCTGATGCTGTAAATATCAGAAAATCTCAAAACTATGCTGATTTTTCTAATCACTATGCGAGAGATAAGGCGAATGAGAGATACGCAGACGGTGGGTGGAATTTTGAAAGCTGTGCGCGTTTCGCGTTTTTTGCGAGCTCGTTCCTCGTGCAGGGTACTGTGATGCGCCATATGTCCCCCAGCGAAACATTTTTCTTTCTCTTTTTTCTTTCATCGATTTGACCGTTTAAACTTTTTACTTTTTAAAATACCATTTTTTTGTTGATTTTTTCGATTTTTAAAGAAATTTTTGGAAATTTTATAGCTATAACACACCAAAACTCCACTGAATTTAATATGAAACTACTGATTCAGTAATTTTTGTCGACTGTATACAAACTTTCTTGCTATGCGCCTTTAAGCTACAGTAAGAAATTCACAGTAATTATTCAAATTCAATGAAGCTCACTTTTCTTCTATTTCTTTTTTTTTCGGGTTAATCTCGCATAAAAAATATCGAATTCATTCGAAAATAGGAAAAATACACATTTTCAACATTAAAAAAAGCATACTTGTCAACCGGGCCGAGCCGGGCCGACGGTTTTTCTTGAATAACTTTTTTCAAAAAAATCGTACAATGTTGGTTGATAGCTCAAAAGATAGGTATTTCGAATTGTCATCCATGAAATATAAAATAAATTTCCCAAAACAAACATACACGCCAATACAGCCTTCGGCCCGTCCGGGCCGGGCCGGGCCGGGCCGAACCGGGCCGAGAGCGATTGTAGCTCGGGTGACTATTTTGGAAAATAGATTTTATATTTCATGGATGACAATTCAAAATACCTATCTTTTGAGCTATCAACCAACTTGGTACGATTTTTTTGAAAAAAGTTATTCAAGAAAAACCGTCGGCCCGGCTCGGCCCGGTTGACAAGTATGAAAAAAAGGCTTTTGGATAATTTTCTTTGAATTTCGCGCTAATTTTATTCAAATTTTTTGTTGGAGCGCAGAAAAATTTTCGGTGCACTTTCGATACCAAACTGATTCGTTGTAAAACTGATGCATCGTAGAACCGTTTGTCAACTAGAGCGCGTTTGCATTGCACGTTTGCATTGAGTGTGCAATGCAAACGCGCTCTAGTTGACAAACGGTTCTACGATGCATCAGTTTTACAACGAATCAGTTTGGTATCGAAAGTGCACCAAATTTTCACCGAAACCCCACTCGGCCATAGTTGTCAAGGCCCGGCCCGGGCCGGGCCGGGCCGGGCCGGGCCGGGCCTTGTCAGCGAAATCAGGGCCCGGCCCGAAGGCCCGGGCAAATTGGCGGGAAAGTCAAAAATTCAAATTTTTTCAAATTTTTTGAAATTTTTTGAATTTTTTCGCGAAAAAGTCAAATTTTCGAGTATCGTTAAGAGTTAGAAGAAAATCAGAGAAATAGTCTAAAATTGACCCAATTTCGATGAAAAATTGAAAAAATTTCGGAAAAAAATATGGAAAAAAAAGGGTCATTTTTTGAAGCCGGGCCTTCGGGCCGGGCCGGGCCTTGAAAATTTTCTACCGGCCCGGGCCTTGACAACTATGCACTCGGCGCGCTCTTTACTTGTCGAGGCCCGTTAGAAAATTTTTAAGGCCCGGCTTCAAAAAATGTCCTTTTTTCGAAATATTCGAAAAATTGACTTTTTTGCGAGAAAATTCAAAAATTTTCACAAAATTGGAAATTTTGACTTTCGCGCCAATTCGCCGGCCCAGGCCAAGTATGCTCTCTTCAGCGGAAATTATTTTCAAAACATATTTCGAAAGTGCCTGAACCAATTTCATCTTCATTTCAGTAGAAATGCGCGAAACCACCGAACTCCATGTGGAATTCGATCAACCTCAAGAAGTATTCTTCCCAGGTCAACCGATTTCTGGTCAAGTCGTTCTTCTAACTCAACAGAATTACAAAGCGAAAGCAGTGAATATAAAGTTTGAAGGAATTGCTCACACGAATTGGGATGAGGATGAAAGTGTTAAAAGAGTGTAATCTTTTTTTTTTGTTTATCTTGTTCAGGTGCCAAAGATGAAATAATTTCAGCGATGCGAAAGGAAAAAGTAGTTATGTTCAAGAAAAAGTTCATTACTCTGCCTATGTCAATTACCTCGAGAATAAGTCACTTCTCTGGGCGAGTAGAGATGGATCGGTACGTTTTTTGAGAACACATAAAGTATCAATAACTCTTTCACATTTTCAGAATGAGTTAGCACCGGGAAAGTACGTGTGGCCGTTCTCGTATCATTTGCCAGACGATATTCCACCAAGTTTCGAAGGAAAATACGGATATGTCCGATATTCGGTGACAGCTGAAGTGGATAGTCCTTGGATGGCTGATAAAGCGAAGAAACGATGTATTACCGGTTAGTCATACTGGCAAACCGGGCCGACACGAGCGGGTGCGTAACTGGCTTGAAACTCAATATTATGAGCTGATAAATATACCAAAATGTAGCTCTTGGCGAGTTCTATGTCTCTGACCTTTTGGTTTGATGAAAAATTGTTTTGTGCCTTTTTTCGAGACTTGCACGCCGTGTGACACCGCACAGGACAATTCTGGCTCCTTTCATTCTAGCAACAATGCGACACGGTTTGGTCGCGTCTTCTTTAACAAGGGAAGTTCATGACGAGGGGGGTTGAACTTTTTCCAAAAATTGGGCCCCTGGTACTTTCGACCCTGCTGATTCTAAAACTGCAATAAAAATCAGCGAAATGCTCACGTGGACCGAGTTATGACCCGTCAAAAATTTCAATTTGTTCACGTAGTTAAGCTTTTCACGTTTTCATCGACACTTGTGCTGTAGAATTGCTAGTTTGACGGGACTATGTCCGTGACCTACTACGGGCCGGATGTATATTCGTTAATGTACCGCGGGCTGGGCTAGAATGGCTATTTGAGCTTTTGGAATTTTTTCCGCCCGCGGCACATTATCGATCCGCGATCTGATGCGTGGCAGGTCAGTGACATAGAAATAGAAAGCGAGTTACGCACCGGCCCGGTTTGCAAGTTTATTAGATCGTGTTCATCGATAACGTTTGAGAAATTTCAGTGTCACCACTTCTGGATTTGAATCAAATTCCTAATGCAATGACTCCTCTCCAGGATCAAACACGCGAGAATCTCGGATGTTGTTGTTTCAAAAAAGGTCACTTGGAAATGCGAGTGGATATCCCAAAAACTGGATTTGTACCTGGAGAGACTGTTCCAATCAATCTAGAAATATTGAATCACTCATCAGTTCCAGTGACAGAAGTCAAAGCGAAGATCATTCAACAATGCACTTTCGTTGCGTTCCGTAACGGAAGCAACTTCAATTTCACATCCGAAAGTGCGATGGCTGTTTCCTAGAGAGAAACCAAAAAAAATACCAAAACTGTCACAAAACAAGGCCGACCATTGACAGTTGAACCTGGAAAAGAGCATAAACTCGCATTGGAACTTCGTCTTCCTTCCGTCACTCCGACAGTCAATCAATTCTCACCAGTTATCACTGTCGAGTATCTAGTAGAAATCAGTGTGGACACATCATCAACGTTTGGCAGTGAAGTTGAATGTGAAATGTCGATTTTGATCGGAACAGTCCCAATTCGTCAATATCTTCCGCCTGCCTACAATCCAGCAATCCCACCTACTCCAATGCCCTCTCAAATCGGATTTCTACCAACTCCGTATCCAGAAGGTGCACAACCATATCCAACGGATACTGTTGTCATTCCAGGAGGTAAACATTTCAAACAGTTTTTTTCATACTGGCAAACCAGGGCCGACTCGTACCTTGCTTGAAACTCAATATTATGCGCTGAAAAATATATCAAAGTGTAGATCTCGGCAAGTTCTATTTCACTGAATTACTACTGACCGGATGGCTAGTCGTTAATGTACCGCAAGTCGTGAACAAGTCCGAAAAAACGCGAAAATGACCAAACTATCCATTGTCGTCCTGCGCGCGGTACATTAGCGGAAGATGGTGATTCTGGAAAAGTAGTCATGTTTGGGATACAGTGACCAAACTACACCGCACAATCTTGTTTGTCAGTGTAACGTGGTCACTGTAGTTTGGTTCAATGCGCCGCGGACCGGTCTAGGATGGCTTTTTTGGCACTTTTTCACGGCCCCGATCCGCCTGTAATAGGTCACAGATATAGAACTCACCGATATCTATATTTTGGTATATTTTTCAGCCTATTACATTCCGTTTTAACCGAGCTAGTCCATTTTGTAAGTATGGTTTTTCAAGAGTATTGATTATAGTATTTTCAGCAGCTCCACCAATATCCTATCAAGATTCAATGTAAGGGACGGATGGAACACTGTTGAACACTGATGAGAATGAGAAGCCATTTGTTCCAAAGTATCCAGTGTTCAATAATTTGCCAACATACAATCCGTCTGCTCCTCCACAAGAATAATTTCTAGTTTAAACGATTATTATTCTTTTTAATTAAATGTCATGACACAAATTCGCTACTTTTTCAAAAAAACGTTGTTATTTTTGGTTTTTTGGGCGAAAAACGTTGATATCTCCAATAATTATTTATCTAATAAAGTCAATCGTTTCGGAGCCGAAATTCCACTGTTTTTACTCAATTTTCACAAAACTTCCATTGGTTACAGTATCCCCACAGTAAGCCTGCAAATTTTCATTTTCATTGTTAACTTCAGAATGCCGGCACGGGCAAAGTAATGATCCCAGATTTTCAGTTTTTTTTATATGTTATAGAACAAAACGAAGCCTACATTTTTGTAGTTGACCATTATTTTATAGCTCCGCCCACTTTTGTGATATGCGCCATTGAACCCAGGCTGCACGACCGTACTCTCACACCAGGTCGTTTAAAGGCGCATATCTCGAAAACGTGAATAGCTATCAAAAAGTTGTCAACTACAGAAATATAGCCCTAGACTTCTTCTATCACATGCCAAAAATTTGAATATTTAAGACATCTAGGTGTCCCGTGGCACTAAGCTAAACTTGACCAAATTCCTGCTGTCTTAAAAAGCCAGTTTACACGTCATTTCTTCCTTGACCTTTTTCCTATTAGATCTTATCTCGAAGTTGAAAATGTCAATGTAAAATCGAGAAAATGAAAGTAAAATCAGTATTCGATTTGCCTCTCTACTAACACTCTACTATTAACCAAGAAAATGTGGGCCGGAAACATCTATCAACCGGTAACAGACCGCGACGCGTCCCTTCCACACTATCTTTCCTCTTCCAGACATACGTCCCTACCGTAGTCCCTACCGTAGTCACTCCAATGATGGCACCTGCTCCGATGGTCGTCGCCAGTCCAATGATGGCTCCAGCAGTGGTGGCGTCTCCGATGATGGCGACGCCTGTGATGGCGACACCCGTCGTGTCGAGACCCATGTATTACGGTACCGCCATTTCGACACCATATGGTATCAGATATATTTGAAAATGGATTAATAAAGTTTTTTCGATGGATTAAGGGTTTTTGGGGGTTTTCAAGAGTTTTCGGACAGCTGGGGTGTCGTTGGCGCGTCCCGCAGGCTGTCAAAAGACTGGAACCCTCAGTTTTCTTTTAGACTGAAAATCCGCCGCCTTAGCGGGTTTTACTTTCATGATATAGCAGCAACACGCTCTGTGTCACTTCCCTTATTGTTAGACTACAAACTACAACGGATATGATGAAAATTGTCCCACTTTGAGACTACGCCACGGTCTACCAAGTTGTCCAATCTTTGTAATTTTTGTATATGTTATAGAACAAGTCTAGCGCTACATTTTTGTAGTTGACAACTTTTTGAAAGCTCTTCACGCTTTCGAGATATGCGTCTTTGAAATTGGGTTCCTGGAGGACGAGGGTGAGAGACGCAGAGAACCGAGACACCCTCCTCGTTTCGCACGCTACTCTGCGGCGGCTTACTTTGAACGTCTATATCTCAAAAGCGTTGATAGCTATCAAAAAGTTGTCAACTACAAAAATGTAGAGCTAGGCTTGTTCTATAACACTTCCAAAAATTATAATGGTTGGACAATATGAAAGACCGTGACGGGTTCTCAAAGCTGAGCATTTTCGACGCTCAAATCATATCCGTTGTGTCCCTTATTTTGTATTCCTTATTTTCCCACAACTTGCCCTCTTGTCATGTAACGTCATCAATCACTTTTCCAGCGTCATCACCTGAACAAACACAGATACACAGACACAGTATAAGAAGGGACCATCTGCCCGATGACGTGGCAGACGTCTCAGAGTTAATTGCCCTGTGGGAACACTTGTGTATCTTATCTCGGATGATGCAACAATTCAATCTTATCTGAATTCTATTGGTTAGTTCATTACGTAACAAAGGAAACAGAAGCGGTGTTTCTTTTGACACACCATAATGATGGATTAGGAGTGGGAAACTAGTTTTTGAGGACTCACGGAGGGCTGTAAGGTGATCCAAAATAATTGAAACTTTAGTAGGTTATGAAAAAAACCAAGGGCTACATTTTTGTAGTTGATCACTTTTTTGTGAGAGTCCTCCTAGGAAAAATACAGGTCTTGAATATAGCTATCGAAAAATTGTCAACTACAAAAATGTAGAGCTAGACTTGATCTACAATATACAAATAATTTGAAAATGTGGGACTAACTTTGCCAAGGCGCTATGGTCTTGGTTCAAAATTTTTAAAACTTTGGTATGTTATAGCACAAAACTAGGGCTACATTTTTGCAGTGGGTAATTTTTTAATAGCATTCTTAGTTGTTGAGATACGCGTATTCAAAGAGGGAAAAATGGATATCATATTTCGAAAAATTGACTTTTGACACCCTTTGAACATTTTCTACTGAAAATGTCATATCTTTTTGTCCGGTATTGAACCAAGATGCACTTATTGTGCACCTACCGCGCGCGTTCAGAGAGCTAAGGGCCATTCATATGCGTTTTGCGTCTGTCTGTGAGTTTGTTTGTCCAGTAAAAACTTTCACTTTGAATTGGGATTTCAGTATGTTGTAGAACAAACCAATGGCTACATTTTTGTAGTTGACAACTTTTCGATAGCTATTCACGTTTTTAAGATATGCACCTTTAAACGCAGAGAGTCCGCAGAACGGACGCTCGCTGTCTGCACCCTCACCTTCAAAGACCTGTATCTTTCCCAGGAGGACTCCTACGAAAAAATGATCAACTACAAAAATGTAGCCCTTCCTTCGTTTTATAACATATCAAAAACCTGGACCATTTCTCCCTCCATGCCGATTGCTCAAAGACCTCAAAGACTTTTAAGCATATTTTTACTCTCACAGCCTCTCTCACAATTCTATTTCTCTTGTTAACCAAAAACGTCTGCGACAAAAAATGATTGATGAGAGCTGTCAACCGTCAATTAGCAGCCGCTGTTGAGCACAATATAAAAGAGCAGAGGCTAACCACACAACGCGACTAGTGACAACAGTAATTACACTACATAGAGATTACGGGTGCGAAACGGACGGATTTGGCAAAATGCCAAAACATCAAAAATCTTTTTGGCATTCTGCCAGGTTTCTATACAAACAGTAAATTGAGGGAAACTCAATAAAACGCAATCTTCGATCGATTTCCAGAAAGCTTCCTCCAGAATCTTCGAGACTTTTCTAGTGTCTTCTGGTTAGGCTCCGCCCCTTCTACAGTAGTATATAAGGCGGCCGCTTTCTATGATGGTACCACGGCGGTTGTCAATAGAGGACGCCAGTGTCGGTTTAAGATTACTTATAATACTGTATTATTTGCTACCAGGAAGTCATATTAACGGTTCATGAACAATTGTCAGGGTGTGAACAAATTCCATGCGCCTTTAACACCACCTCCGACAACTGTTCCTGAACCGATAATACCGAAGTCCTGTTTTCCAGCTTCGTGAGGACTTTTTAGTCACTCAGACGAATTCTGTCGTACTGTAGATATTGTGAGTACTGTAGATATTGTGAGGACTGTAGATACTGGGGGTACTGAGTGTACCAAGGCTGTAAAAAACCGTCCCGTCCAAACAATCCAACCCTGACTAGCATCCTTCCCGTCTCTTCCCAAATCCTCACTCATAAACCCTCCAGTAATAAGTTTACAATCTTCTCATATAGTTAACTACTACCCTGATCTTCACATTCCCCCGTAAAACCGCTCCTGAACAACAACAAGGTCCTAAAAACGATCCATAGGTATCATAAACCCTCTTAGCAATTCCCACCGTCTACTAGAGTCCGCCCATTTTTTCCCAAGAGATGTTCCCCCTCGGCAACGCGCATCGACTATATAAGGAGGAGGGGTAAGCGTCCGCCACCTTCATTTGATGGGTGGCTAACAGTCATTCAGCAATGTATAGTCGGAGGAGTCGGTTGCACTATTATCCACTTGGATTTATCTTGCGCCCTTTTAGATTCTTCTTCCTTCTCTTTGGATTTTCCTTCCACATTTCCGGATTTCTCTTCCATCTTTTAGATTCCTCTTCCATTTCTCTTTGGATTCTTCTTCCATCTTTTTGAATTGCTCTTCCATCTCCTTTTGGATTCTTCTTCCATCTCTTTGAATTCCTATCCCAATTCTTTTGAATCTCTCTTCCATCTCTTTGGATTCCTCTTCCACATTTCCAGATCTCTCTTCCATCTCTTTAGATTCCTCTTCCACCGCTTTGGATTCCTCTTTCACATTTCCGGATTCCTCTTCCACCTTTCTGGATTCATCTTCCGCCTCTGGATTCCTCTTTCGTCTCCTTTTGGATTTCTCTTCCACCCTTCTGGATTCCTCTTCCACCTCTTTGGATTCTTCTTCCACATTTCCGGATTCCTCTTCCACCTTTCTGGATTCATCTTCCACCTCTTTGGATTCCTCTTTCATCTTTTCGGATTCCTCTTCCACATTTCCAGATTTCTCTTCCACCTCTTTGAATTATTTTTCCATCTATTTGGGTTCTTCTTCCATCTTTTCGGATTCCTCTTCCACATTTCCAGATTTCTCTTCCACATTTCCAGATTTCTCTTCCACCTCTTTGAATTATTTTTCCATCTATTTGGGTTCTTCTTCCATCTTTTCGGATTCCTCTTCCACCTCTTTGGGGTTCCTCTTCCACCTCTTTGGGGTTCCTCTTCCACCTCTTTGGGGTTCCTCTTCCACCCTTCGGTATTCCTTTTCCTGCCTTTGGATCCATTTTCCATCTCTTTGGATTGATCTTCCGCCTGGTTTCTCTTCCATTTTCCGTTTTTCTTGCAGTCAAACATGCACCATCCATCAACCCCAGTCAAGAGAACAACAAGCTTCTCAAAAATCACCGTGACCCGAGGTGATGACGTCATCAAACGACCGTCGGACGGCAACAGACGTGTCAGCGCACCGATCGAGCAGATCGCTGAGGACAGAGTCGGTGAGTTTTCGTTATTCAAGCCCTTAGAATTGAAATTGAGAGGATACAACTGAGCTCTATAGAAATTCTGTTCCATTTCCAGCTCCCTCTGAAGTTTTTGGAGCGCCAAAAACTTCAAGAATCCGCGAGGCCGTGCCCCACACCACATCCACCATCGCCGCCGCCACCACCTCATCAACTGAGCAGACACCTCGCCGCCGATCGACTCAACTGGTAAACGTCCAGAAGACACCGACGAAGACGTCGAAGAGAAGACACAGCGAGGCAGCTGGTCAGGAATCAGAAGCTCTCAGAGCATTCGCTCCACTGAGAGCTCATCGGGAAGAGACACGAGAGTTGGCTCGCACCAACGATATCATGTATCTTCCTTGTTTTTAACTCGTTTTCCTATTTGAGCAAATACGCTCTATCTTACTTAAGCCATTTTCTCAATAGAGCGCACTTCCCTCTTTTTCTGTGATCTCAAAATTTCCCGATTTCCCCGCGTGAACCAAAAATTTTTGTAACCTCGCTCTATCGCTCTGTTATTATATTTACTCTCAATGTCTTTCAAAGTCGGTGGAGCGAGGTTTCACTCCTCCATCCACCGGTTACCAATAAACGTTTTTAAAATGTCTAATCGAATTCTTCCTCTTGTCAAATCGGACAATGTTCCGCATCGTCTTCTTCTTCCTCTTCTCCTCGAGAAATGGAAGAATAGAATAGATCAAATCGGTCAGATAGAAAACGAGGAGAAGAGGAATCTCATATGACAAATACATTCTCTTCTTTCAAAGGAGGAAGCAGAAGCAAGTTCCACTTCACTTCTTCCATTCTTTTTTTTTTTGAAAGTTCGCTACATTCCAAAGTTCTTAAAAGTGAACTTGCTTGAGATATAAATCTACTTAAAAAAGGAGCGAAGCTTCTGAAACTTTTATGAGCTGAAAATACACCAAAATGTAGATCACGACGAGTTCAATGTCTATGAGCCACTCCGAGCCGGATGATTATTCGTCATCTGGCTCCCAGTAGGTCAGAGACATAGAACTTTCCGAGATTCAGGTTTTGGTATACTTTTAGTCTCTACTACAGTGTTTTGAACGTTTTTAGGAGTAAAGCGACGGTTCGATTAGCAAGAATGCTGAAAATCACAGAGTTCTTCGGAAAATTCAAGTTCAAGCTGTCAAAATGCTGTCATAGTCAGAAATCTGATGATACCCAGCACGGCCTCCAGCGGAGGCCCTCTCAATGCACTGCGCACAGTACTTTGAGAGAGCCTATGCAGTAGGCCGTGCCCAGCAGATTTGTGCGAAAGTAAAGACGGAAGTGAAATTATTTTCGACAGTATGAAATCTAACACAAAGTTTATTAGTTGTAGTTAAATTATAACTATCCTAGCAGAATAGTCCCATTATCAGTTACCGTAAGATGATTTCTGCTAGGTTAGTTATACCTTAACTACAACTGATTAACTTTGTATTAAGTTTCATACTATCGGAAAAAATCTATTTCCGTCTTTACTTTCGAACAGCTCTGCTGGATATCATCAGATTTCTGATTAGGACAGCGATTTGACAGTTTTAACTTAAATCTTCTAAAGCACTTTGTGATTTTCAGCATTCTTGCTAATCGGACCGGCGCGTAACTCTTAAAAACATTTAAAACTCTGTAACCGAGGCTTAAAAGTATACCAAAACCTGAGCCTCTATGTCTCTGACCTACTCAACACTATTTTTCGTTTTTCGACTCTATCAAAAATCACATGCCCTATCGTCCATGACGTCACCACTATTCCAGAACTTTCTCCCAAAACCCTCTTCCAGCCGCATCAGCTGACTGTCACAACGCACTAAACATCAGATGACCTTCTCTCTGTAAAACTTGCTAATTGAAATATAGATACAATCAGAAGTGAACCAAAATTAGTGTGTAAAGTATTTTTAGTTCTAAGTTCCGGTGGGAGGGGGTTGCCGCACTTTCTAATTGCCCAGTTCTCCCTTTCTTACTAAACTTATTGTCTCTCCCTCCCCGCACACTACGAAAATCGATTCTCTTCTCCCTTTCTTCTTCCTATTCTCCGTGAGAGAATAGTGTCTGCACTCTCCACTATCTCTCTCTCAACACCCTCTCAATTCTCCACACTATTTCTCTCTCGTCTTCACGCGAAGCTACACGAGACTTCCCCACACCACACAACGCGTTTTCTTCTCGCCCCTCTCTCCGTCTTTCTCAATACTGTTTTACGCTTTTTTTTTGGCCGGTTGCGACGATTCATCGTTCAACTAGGGCAACGATGACTCATTTGGGCGCCAACTAAACCATAAGGAATGGGAGTTTCCCAGTTTTTAAAAAATTGTCGTATAGTTTTCCGGGTTTTTTGGTTGGTTCTTGATTTTCGAGCACTTTTTCTTCGGAAATATTCATTTTTATTGAAAATAAATGCATTTTCAGCTAGTTTTAAGCAAAAAATAGCAAATTTTCTGATTTTTCTAAAATTTTACGTTTTCGCAATGTTTCGGGGCGTGATTTCGCGTCAGAAACATAGAAAATCAGTGATGTTTGCTTGTTTTCAATAGAATTTTGATTTAGGAGGAATTTCTGCTCTTTTTTTCATGACTCTGGGATTAATTTTACCCTACAAACTTTATTAATAAATTGAATTTCAATATTTTTTGCTTTTTTCGCGAAAATTTAACGAAAATCTGTAAATTTTGGGCGAAAATGATCAATTTCAGAAACAAAAAAAAAATTTCAGGAAATCTGAATGCATCAGATTTCACGACAATTTGCGGAGTTCTGAAAATCAGAAATTAATTATCAACAATTTTTTGTTAGAAAGTCAGAATTTTCTAATTTTAAATCATTTAATATTCAATTTTCCATTTTTATAATCATAGTTTAACCTATTTCCCCTTCAAATCCAGCTGAAAATACCCAAATCCCCATTCTCCCTACAGTACCCCTCTAATGCATCATACCTTACGACAATTATTTTTTCACTTTTATCTCCCATTTTTCGCTGCAAAAACCGCAATTTTCGATGTTTTCGGCGATGTTTTCTCATATTTTTCGCCCAATTTTTGCTTTACAGCATCTCAATTTTTGTTTCGCATTGTGATGTCGATTGTGATTCACCAACAAACATTTTGTTGCGAAAACAAACAAATTTTCGAAAAACTGGAAAAAACTTGAGAAAACAACTATTTCTGAGGTTAAATAGGTAGTTTTAACTAGTTTTTAGTCAATTTTCACAAGGAAATGATGAAAAAATGACAAAGAACAAGTTTTTAAAAAAAGAAACTTGATTTTGTTTGTTGAAAAATAATTTTTATCGAAAAAATCTATTTTTCTGATTTTTCTTGCTGGAAAACCTGAAATTCACAATCTTCGCGTTCTCATACTCCCATTTTTGCAGTTGTGAAGCTTTTTTGAGCTATTTCCGGTCAAAAACCTCAATTTCTGCACATTGAACCTCCGAAAAACCCGATTTTCAGTCATTTCTCACTCCAAAATCCCATTTTTCTCCTATTTCCCACGAAAAAACCCAACAAAAACCACAAATTTTTCTATTTCCGTATGTTCTCTTGTTACTAAACTCAGCTTCTTGTATTTATTCAGCTTTTTTGAACATAGAAACGCAAAAAAGTGAAAGTTTTGTGGTGATCAGTGAGTGCATCACCAGCAGCAGAGGGAATGTCAATAGTCTCTTTCCGCTTGGCACTTTAGCACAGTCTGTGTGCATTGTGATCATTTTTTGATTAGCTTTAGATTATCTCTGTGAAGAGAATTGTATATCTAGAGATCAGCTTTTTTCGTAGGAACTGGTCGATTTCTTGAGAAAAAACTAGATATTTGAGCTCCGGAATGTCGAACCACGAGATTTTGGTTAAAGGACGCTAAAAATTGCTAAAAATCGCCCTAAACGCCACAATTCCGGTTCTCCTGACTCAAAATGAGCTTTGGTGAAAGAGTTTTTCCGTGTAGTCCTCTCGGACAAGATTTTTTGCTCAGTTCCTCGTTTTCTTACTTTTCCCAAGTAGTTTTTTTCGATTTAAATCGCTATATGAATATTGGAAAAGTTTGAAAACGATGAATTGAGCAAAAATATTGTCCGAGAGGACTACACAGCCGTGTGGTAAAACTCTTCCATCATAGCTCATTTTGAGTCAGGAGAACGGGAATTGTGGCGTTTTGAGCGATTTTTAGGCATTTTTAGCCATTTTTGAGCCTTTTAGAACCATTTTTGAGCCCTTTTTAGGCATTTCGAAGCATTCTGAGGCATTTTAAGGCATTTCAGATGGATTTTGGTAGCATTTTGAGGCATTGTTGAAGTTTTT
This sequence comes from Caenorhabditis latens, assembly GCA_002259235.3. NCBI lineage: Eukaryota > Metazoa > Nematoda > Chromadorea > Rhabditida > Rhabditidae > Caenorhabditis > Caenorhabditis latens. Next base: position 2,811,585 of record CM056092.1, on the reverse strand, counting down.
TAAGGCGTTTTGAGACAGAGATTTTGTTAGTAAGCTATACCGGAGAAGATGATGTCGAAAGGATTCTGAATATGTTCCAAAATTGGATCTCGTCAGACAAAGCCTTGTAACTCGGTTCATTTTGAAATTTCACAAAATCTGACAGCATATTTAGAATCCTCACGATGTCACCTATCTAGTCATGTCAACTTTTTAGTCTAAGTTTGCTATTTTCAGCTTTTTTTGCACCGATTCAGCAGTTTCAGATAATGTTAGGTCTTTGAGTGATTTTCAGCCGGTTTTCATTGAAAATCGAGCAGATTTGAAGGGGGATTTCGGGAATTTGAGAATGTATTTCATAATGTGTTTTGAAAATATGGACATTTGTATGGAAATTACTCAAAAGCCCTTCAAAACCGCGAATTTTCAGTCCGAGAGAGGTGAAAATTGGTCACTGCTGGCCGAACGCATTAATTCCAGTAGTAATTCGAGATCTAGAGAGTTCCATCTCCATCTTTTCGAGGAGCCTTTAATTCTGAAAGCCTTCTGACGTCAGATTCTGAATCCCAACAATGTCAGATTCCTATTCATCTATAGAAGACCACTCCCTTGTTAGTATCGTCGTCGTTAACCTTCACATCTGTCACACAATACTACAATACCCCCTCCACCACTGTCATTTGCATATTTATCAATTCAATTCTAACCAAAAAACAAATTATTCCACCTCCTCTTTGAAAAGTCTCTCGTGGCCTCCTCCGCAATTGTCAATCTCCGCCCATTTGGTCATTCATTATCCGACTGTTTCATCATCACGACCAACCGGTTTCCCTCCTTCTACTAATTCCACTAATTTGTGTTCGGAAAACTGTTAACTAATCCAATTAGGATCGAATGACTCATTTTCAACTTCGATTGAAGTGAAAATTGTATAGTTCGACAGCTGACGTCGTGAGGATTCTGAATCTGTATTCGAATCTTGGTTAGCGTCTAAATGAACCGAGTTACACCATTTTTTAGACAAAAAAATAGTTTATTTCGGAGCATTTTAACGTTAGACCGATTTTACCGAAAGCAGATTCAGAATCCGCACGTTTTCATTCCCTCTGATGCTATCTATATGAGTATGCAAGCGCGCTCTACCGATCATCGTGATAAAAGTTCGGTAGAGCGAACTTACTAGTTCCGCTCAGTTCTTCCAACTGCGCTTCACCGAAATCCCCTTGAGAATTGTCTCTTTTTCTCTGAGTCTCTCAATTTCGCACACTATTTTCTTTGGTTACGGTGGGGTACGGTTGTAAGGATCGTGTCTCTATCACAAAAATAGCGCTGAAATCGTCTCGAAGTTGTGGTGGCCTAGCTTTCCAAGTTCACCTTTCCAGGCCATCAGCCTCTCAATTTTTGTCGTTTTCGCGGTTTATAACGCGAAAAAAGCGAATTTTGAGTCCAAAAAATGCTGAAAGTGTGATCATGACCGAACTTTTTCAGTTTGGGGTTCTAGGCCAGTGGTTGTTTTCTTCCTAGTTACTGGCCTAAAACCTCAAAATGGGAAAGTTCGGCCATGATCACCCTGATGCATTTTTTGAACTCGAAATTCGCATTTAATGCGTTTTTAACCGAACAAACGCTAAAAATTGAGAGACTGATGGCCTAGAAATGCAAAATTGGAATGTTAGGCCACCACCATCCAGAATTCCCATGAAATAGAGTAAATATATCGATTTGTCCCTCTTCCTCCTCCGATCATTCCTCTCTCTCTTCCAATATTTGTTATCAGTTATTATAACAAGGGCGCTCCCCTCCTCACCACCTCTTTACCCCCTCCGCTTATCATACGCTTGACCTGAATTTTGTGGGAATTTCTTTCAATTGGAATGAAATTTCCCTCCGCCATCGCCTCCCCCGCCGCAAGACAATTTTCATATCGGCAAACACAAATTCCTCTCTAGAAATGAATTATTTCATGAAACCCTTTTGGTGACGCATTTGAGAGTGTGAATAATCTGGCTATAATCTGAAAATAGGAGAGTGAAAACACACCAATTTGAAGCTGAAAACAGCAAAAATAGATGCAAAATAACGTTGTTTGTGATGAAAATTGCAGTTTTTTAGTAGAAGTTTGCCATTTTTAGCTTTTTTTTGCACCGATTTAGCAGTTTCAGATGATAGTTATATCGAGTTTTTATGATTTTGAGTTGTTTCTAGCCGATTTTCATTGAAAATTGAAGAGGGATTTTGGGATTTAGGAAACTGTTTCAAAATATGTAGAAAAATATGAAAATTCCCTTGGAAAATACTCAAAAACCCTTCCAACCCGCGAATTTTTAGCCCTGAAATGGTCGAAATTGGTCGCTGCTGGCCGAACTTGTTGTTTTTGTATTTCTAGGTCACGGAAAGTTCTTCCACGTCCAATAATGACGAAACAAACGAGTGGAAGAAC